>CM057389.1:54057918-56885418 GCA_030015415.1 Cynopterus sphinx
TGGCTGGCTTTCAGGGCTGTGGGCAGTGAAGCACAGCCTCAGCCTCCACCTTCTGCACACGCTGCACAAGACACACACACTTGTCTCCTCCCTCAAGTCCTTGATCTCGAGACTGTCTCAGCCAGAGATTTCTGGCTTTGCTGCCTTCTTTCTGCTGGGACCCTGCTGGGTCCGGGGATGGACCGGGAGGCGGGAGGCAGGGACCAGGGGTTTGTGCAGAGCTGAAGCCTGGGTTTCATTTTACTGACCCGGCAGGTTTCGGACGAGCCACGCGCCATGGGCACTTGAATGAAGAGACTCAAGTGTTTGCCAGCCGGGTTGATCTGCTTGACGTTAGGGCTGCGGGGAGCTTTGGGGATGAATTTGGGAGAGAAGAGAGGGATTCTTGGGGTGCTTTGGATTACCACTCTGACAACCGCCAGACCTCACGTCCTCACAGGCCCCAGGGTAGGGGATCTTTATAATAACTCCTGGCAATCGCCTCAGAGCGTGCGTACATACTACAGCTGAGCTGGTAGCAGTCCTTGTCCTCTGCTATCAGGTCATCATCAGTGTGGGGAGGAAGTCCCTGTCTTCAGAATCTCTCCCCTTCTCAACTCCTTATTCTCTTGCCTCCGCCTCAATCCACAGCTTTGTTGGGGACTGACTCGCTTCCCAGAGACTGACGTCTATGACAAGTCAGGGTGTTAGGAGAGCCAGAGGAGGGTTTGGTGTGGATAAACAGGCATGTTTCCAGTGGAGAATCTCACCAGAATTCCTGGGCCACATGTAGAATGTGATGGGTCTTGGAAAGTGTGGGGCCAGAGAGCTGAAGAGGAGGCTGGTTTCTGACGACGTGTTGGAAGGTTGCTTTAGACCACACCTTTCAATCACTGCCACTACCACCGCTTACGACTACAGACCACGTCTGCCCAGAGAGCTCTCATTTCCAGCATCTTCTGCCCCCTTGAAATGTCAACCTCCAATCAGCTTCATGAACAGAAACTTGAAGTCCTGGCCTCCTCTCTAGATCACTCTGATCTGAAAATACGTATGACATAGTCCAAGGTTAACTTCCCTGTAGATAAGACTTAGGGATGATTTTGATTTTAAGCTTCCTAAATTGTTCTTCTGTATTTTTCAATGTAAGTTATAATGAACATTGTATTTTACAATACTGTTGTACCTGTACTATAAATAAGTTTCATTTCAGTATATTTCTCAGAAGAGAGAAGAAGCAAGAGGAAAAGAAAAATGAGGCAGGTAAGTAGGTGAGAAAGAGAGGGGAAAAAGGAAGGGAGGAAGGAGGAAAGGAGAGAGGAGGAGACAGTAAGAAAAAAGAAGAGAGAGAGGGAGGAAAGGAAGAAGGAAGGAAAAAAGGATTGGGAGGAGGGAGGAACACTTCAGAAATGGTACTGTCGTGGAGCTTAGGGACCTCGCTGTCAGTCCCGTGTGCATTTCTTGTTGACTTGTTCTCCAGCACGATGGGTTTCTTGAGCTTGCGTCTGTGTGATGACGTGAAGGCGAAATGCTCCACCAGTAAGTGAATAGACACCATGTGCAGCAGGGACCATTTGTCTTTCCCATAGAAGCTTTACCTCAACAGTCAAATCGGGCTTTGTTCTCGTAAGTCAAGTGGACATGATAGTACAGGGAGATGGAGAAGTCAAGGACCCAGGAGCATCCAGGTGAACTTGGAGAAGGGAAGCTGAGCCTCAGTCTGGGCCTGCTGGTTGGTTAGGGACACCTTACGTCCACCTTCAGACACTCCCTTGGTCCTCGGAGTGCTTTCCAGGGCATTTAACTGATGGAACTAATGATAATGATTTCAAACGTGCCACATTCTTTTTTCTTTTCTCTTCATCCCTCACTTATTTCCTTTGTTTGCTCTTTAGAGAGATCTTTTTTTTTTTTTTTTTTTTTTTTTTTTTTATCCAAGAGCCTAAGATGAAAAAGTCTTTAAAAACAGAAGCTGTTAGGGCTGTGGGCACAGGGTGGGATTCTTGACCTACATATCCATTCCTAGGGATGAGCGGGTTGTTCGTCTTTTGGCGTTCAGAGCTTCGCCATGCGGGCTGACTCTAGAGCTGGATTCTCCCAGGAGCGAGTATTCAATCATCGAGGCTGATGGGCATCTTTTACAATTTTTCTTTTGTGGATGTATTTCAAGATCCCTAAATGACCTCATATTTTCTTTTGAAAATGTTTTGAAAAATGTCTTGTCACCAATAGCCTAGAGTGATCCCTAAGACAGAGGTAAAAGAAAAGGGCATTATGATGATGAAACTGCAATGATTAAATTTTGGGGCCTCAGAGACCGACATTGTTCTCGGAGCAGCCATATCCCTCTTTTTAACTAATGGACAGTGATCAGCCATTGTACTTTGTCTCTCTTTTAACGCGCAGTTACAAAACATTTCTTGCATTGTCTTAGGAAGGAGCCCTTTCTACTAACTCTGGGCAGCTTAAACAGGCCCAAGCGCTTGCATTATTTCCAGTTTACAACGATGGGAAACAGAAGGTGAGTGACTCCATGGAAGAAGGTAGCCACCACGGGGACGGGACTGAGTTGTGATTTTGGCCTCGTCCGGGGCTTCTCCCAGGCTGCCACCACTCAGCCTCCATTTCCTGAGAGAAAGATGAACTCTCTCCTGGGACTGGACTTTCATGCTTTGCCCACAGGATGTGCACCGGAGGCGGCTGGGCGCCCAAAACGCACACATCCCAGAAAACTGTATGTGCTCTTTTTTAGCAATTGCTTCAATCCTCACATCGTGTATGTTCTTCGATCAAGTGACAGTGTTTCTGAAATGATCGAGGGATTTAGGAAGTTCATGACATTTAAAGTGGTCTAATATACAGATAGTGTGATCTTTAAGTTCCAATATCTATGCGACGGTAGAAATTGCAATTTTTGTATTCAATTACATGGCTGAGTACACATTTTGGAGCGCCACAGATTTGTTTTTAAGTGTGAGGGTGACAATGTTTCCCAACCTTTCTTTGGGGAGGGCAGAAACAATACTGTGGAAATCTACTGCATTAGGGGCAAGTACCTGTTAGCCTCGCCTAGAGGAGCTTTTCTTATCTTAATTAACTATGCGGTGGGGAGGCGAGGTGGGATGCATGGGTCAGCTTCTAGGTTTGATGATGAAAACCTCATGGAAGCATATTTTACAGGAGACATAAGGGCACGAAGTGTTGGTGGAGACGGTTTGGAAGAAGAGTCTGAGTCTGAAATGTGATTTACTAACATGGATAAGGGAGAGGAGGAATGGTAAGACAATACATGCTAGCATCCTCAATTCTTGCTCTATGTCATGGCTTTTTATTCCTTCCTACAATGTTTTGCTTCTAGAAGTTTACATTAGCTACTATCAAGTTAGTATATATAAACTACAGCCGGTTCCCAGTATTCAACCTCTTGGCACACCACCGTGTTTTCAACTGTCTCTCTCTCCTTGCCATGCACATGCTTTTCCCATCCTCATCCTGCCAAAGCAAGAAGTCTCAGAATAGGTCTGTATGCTTATGCCTCCCTGCAACAATGTGTGTCCTTGTGTGCAAGTCCACACCTAGCTTCCTGATGACCTTTGTTGCTCCAAGCACTGGTGGCATCCAGCCAGGACTGCAGGTAATCTTGCTTACAACATATCCTTTCTTTTGCTGAATTTCATTCAGCAATATTGGCAGAAATACAGCTGTCTGAGTCTATCTTAAACTTTGGCTCCTTGAGAATCTCTTCCAGATTAGGTAAAGAAAACAAGTAACAAACAAATTATTATCCAAGAAGGCGATAGATTGGTTTCTATTAACCCCATGAATGTGAGAAATGGATTGTAAGTCTTCAATATTATTGACTAAGTGCTTTTTAGCATTGTAATCCCCTGTAATTGTGGAAGTTGTTTTTGAAACGTGCTTGTAATATGTTTGTAAGTCTGTAATTAAGGGCTGAAGTATTACTATACTCCCCAAATATGCCGTCTTTACTTCTATCCCATTTTAACATCCTTTCATTATATTGTACAAGACTTATACAAAAGGGAAGTAGTATTCCAATTACATTTAAGTTATATCCGTTTCTAGAAACTAACAATTCTGATCTCCTAACAACATAACTGTTTTGCAGTAGTGCTAAGGTTAGACTTTGCAATACAGAGTCTATTTGTCTTTGAGAAGTCCGTAATTGTTCCAACATTCCTGATGCCAGGTTTCTTATGTAAATTCGGCCCAGTCTGTGTTACAGATTGATGCAGAGCCACTCCTGTCATGTATAGCAGCAGCAGCAGTAATAAGGATGATACCTATGACAGTAGTAGCAATTAACAAGCTAAGGAATCTTTTAGCTCTTCTTTTAATATGGTCCATCAGTTGATGCAATATCCTAGTGTAGGGGAACCCTACACAGACTTGGAGAACAATTTAGTCCGGACATCTATACTCCAAGTTCTAGCTCTAAGAATATACAAGCTTTCATGTGACTTGTTTAAAAAGAATGGAAGAGTTAATATAAGTGTAAAAGAAATAGTATGTACACGAAATGTAACCCAAAGTTTTGATTCCTACTCCCACCGTTTTTCTCCGGCTCTTAGAGTTTGGTTGGGACCCAAAGCTTCATTCCTGTAGAGATATAAGCAAAAATTCAGTCTCATTTCTAGTACCCCAGCAGGCACATAATTCCCTTTTCAGATCTCTGTAGTATTAGGTGGCTGTAGTGTTAATTAGCCTGTTTTACCCAATGTCACCATAGCTACTATGTTACATTGTTCATCTTGGACTTAAAGAATTCAAAGCATATAATGCAAATATTAAAACTTTGTCTTAGGGTATTCCATATCTCCCTATCGCTTAAGTAGAGAACACAAAAAGAGACTTAGACCAAAACAAACACTCAGATAAGAATAATTACTGGGTGTAGGTGGACCCAGAGAAGTCTGTGTTGCTACAGTCCTAAATAAGACCAGAGACAACGTAAATAGAAGACAATAGGGCACAGGAGGCGGCGTCCCCATCTAAGGCTGGCCGTCCCGAGGAATATGATCAGCCTAGTCTCTCCACGGATCCCCTAGTCAGACCGGTCAACAAAATTGAAAAACAGAAAATTGTACCTTTAAGTGCTAATTGAAATTTGTAATTTAGTTATTACTCCCCTTATTTATTTATTTATTTATTTATTTATTTATTTCTTTATTTTTAACTTTATTGTTGCCTCTATGCTAAATGTCCTAAGGTTTAGATTAACTAATAAAAGTTAAGTGCAATTATTAATAGTTTTAAATTTCATGTTAAAGAAAAGAACCTCACTTACCACATAACAATGAAACTCCGAATAATACAAGTTTGTGAGTACAAGAATGTCTTTTAATAATACAGCATCTAAAATTCCTTTCTCCGCCAACACTGTCAGTTCCTCGAGGACTATCCGATGCAGTGGGCCCTTTCAGCAAATAGAGAATAAATTAGTTAAAGCATATGTGAAGATACTGAGGGGGGACGAAGCCACTCAATATTGCCCTATAATTTTTGGAAAATCATTGTTAGTATTTATAGTATCCTGTCTAATTTTTATCTTTTGAAGAGTAAATGGTTGTATAATTTTATATCCCAAGGACATTAATAAGGAATAGACTCTTGCATTTTCTCAGAACCATCTCAAGCTTCACTTCTTTGTTGCAATTTTCTAAACAAAAACATTTCTTTTTAATATTTCTTTTTCTTTTATGCCCCTAAAAAGAATATTATCTATGTAGTGATACACAAGTCTCTGAGGAAAGTTTTCCTATACTTCTTGCAGTAAGGCATATAATATCTACAAACGCCTGGCACATACGGTAGTGAGACTATTAAGCATGCTTTGGGGTAATACTTTCTTGATATCGTTTAGTAAGTTGAGTAATATGTTAAAAGTAGGTACTTTGAATGTAAACTTCCCTTTATCTTGAGGCTGTAAAAAGAACAATGTAAAAAACAATCTTCATTAATCACTCTAGTGTGAACAGAAATTCCTTTGAAGTATAACTACTTCGTCCTACTATTAAGCTTCTACTATTACTTGGAAGCTAGAGGTCCAAAAATATTTGTTGGATAATTTGTACACCCTCCGGCCTGAATTAAAGTAAAATGCTGAGGTGTAGGAATATTCAAGGCAGCACTCTCTTTGTAGTAGTACGAATTAGATCTCTAACACACACCGCCTGGTGGGTTCTGATTCTGCATCCTTTGATGATGGGGAAGACTTGAGATGACGGGAAACGAAAAACCCTAAATTGTTTTTCCTTGGCCCCAAAGGCAAGGGCCCTGCTGTGTTTCCTGACAACTAGTTTTTGTATCTGTCTTTTTGATATCTGACAAAGCACAGCCTAATGATATCCTTTCCTTGGTGACATCTCCGACAGGGTTCACTGAGAGCCTGTACTCTATGAGGGGGGTTTTGTATACGTCACTTTTCTCCTCCTTCGCTTATTTCCTCTTCATACGGTCCCTTTGCAAGTGCCCTAATTTCCCACATTGATAACATTTCATCGCAGAACTTTGAAATCTTGTTGTAAAGCTCCTGCTAATAGATTAACTTGATGCGTCAAAAGAGCCAATATCAATGACGTAAGCCTTCATTACATTCTAGCAAAAGTGCCCCTTGAGCTTTAGGGTCTTAAAGCCGCTTTGACACTCTTTCATTTGCATTTCTCATGGGCTAAAGACTCCAAGAGTAAATCTTGGACTTCAGGAAGAGCCATACTGCCTCTGATACCGTTAGCACGCCATCGAAATTGAGACAAAAATCGTGCAGTATAACTCTCCCCAGGACTCTGTAATTCTAGTGAACAATTGAGGATGCTTCCTAGAGTGTCTCAACTGGAGACTGAGCTCTTAACATTATTAATTTTATTTTGGGCCAAAGAGTTTCTTTTCAGTCGAGTGACATTGCTGGTCAAGGATGGTAAAGTTTCCTGCACTCTGTTGTTCTTCAAGAGAAAGCCTTGAGGGTTACGTGCAGCGATTCTACGAAAGCCACCCGTTGGGCTTCTCTCTCTCTCCTAGGTTTTTATTTGCAAATAAGGACCTGACTTCTAACATGTTTTATGAATAGTTTCTCAATCTGAGCTCTAATAATTGTCGTTCTGTGGTTGGCTACTCTGTTTAAAAAGACTCGTTACATAAGTGAACTGTACACTATATTGATTAATTAGGGAATTTATGTTCTAATGGAGTATACTTTGTAAGCATTGATACCTCCTTGAGGAAATTGATCATTGGGGGAAATGCCCTGTCTTATTATAGAAACTCCATTAACTAAGGGAGTAGCTGTTCGTTCTAGGAAGATTTTCTTCGACTACTCTTCTCTTCATTCATTATTGCCTCAGTTAACTTTGTAGAAAGGGGAAAAGTAAATAAAAAGAGGACTAGCAACTGAAGGCTTAGGCCTAAAGAAAGCATTTACAGGTGGTGCAGAGGGCTTTGAGCTCTTGAAAGAGATCGCTTTAGTTGGCCCCAATTGCATGAGCTTCAACCTTTCGATTTATTGGGTTGCTATCAGCTAAAAAACCCGATATAATTCTTTATTGAGGAGGGAATGTGTCCCATTACTCCTCTTCAGATAAAGACTTAGTAAATTCCTTTCGGCTCATTATTAGACTCTATTTCTATAGGATTTTCATAAACAGGTTCAAGTTCTTTCTTGGCGTGTTGCCAAGTCAGCTGCAGAGGCTGTAAAGCCTGAGAAATTAAAGTGCGCATAAAAGACCAAACAGAAATGAGATGGGATCCTCCTGTTGGATGAGCTCTCCGCATAAGCTCCCTATGATTTGTTTTCACACTTTAGCATTTAATTGGGATTTTTCCTCTGGCTTGAACCAGTGAGTAGTGTTCATCCATATACAGTGCCTAAATTCTTGAAATTTAATTTCCTTTCTTCACCTCTATTCCTGAAGATGACAATAAATGTCGTAACAACTTGTTATATTGAGACCTCTACCTTTGACTCAGAATTTCTCCATGCTAAAGCAATGTCAAGCATCGCTTACCTGTGGAGCTTAACTTATCCCTTTCCGGCTGTCAGTGTGACCTGGCATTGTGCTACAAAAAGAAACACTATGCTAAAAATCTATGGAAAGTGGCACGCTTTCTCTGATGGATATTCCCTTTCGGTGTTCAATCTATGCCGAAGTACCGCTTTCTCTGAGCGGATATTCCCTTCGCAAAGTTAAAACTATTGTCAAGGTATCGCTACCCTGAGCAGACTTCTGCCCTTCAGATTCCAGCGTGCATTTCCGCACCTCTTCTTCGCGCTCCCACGCTAGCGCCAATTGTTGCGGAGACGGTTTGGAAGAAGATTCAAGTCTGGAAATGCATTACTAACATGGATAAGGGAGAGGAGGAATGGCAAGACAATGCCATGTTAGCATCCCCTTACCTCCTGTTTCATGGCTTTTATTCCTTCCACAATGTTTGCTTTGTAGTTTATTATTAGCTACTATCAAGTTAGTATATACAAACTACAAAGCCGTAGTTCCCTCAGCATTCAACCTTCAAGGCCACTCACCGTGTCTTTCAACTGTCTCTTCTCAAGTATGCTTTTCCCATCCTCATCCCTAAAGCAAGAAGTCTCAGAATAGGTCAGGCGCTTGTGCTCCCCTGCAATGTGTCCTTGTGTGCAAAAGTCCACACCTGCTTCCTTGATGACCTTGTTGCTCCAAGCACCAGGCATCCAGCCAGGACTGCAGGCATCTTCATACAAGATGGGTCACTTGCTCCAAGTCCCTCTGGCAAGAAATCATAGATCCTGAGATCGGAACCCAACTGGATGGGCATCTGTAGAGGTAAAGCTAAGATGACAGTGAGGTCGTGGGGCCCCAGTTTTCTGCTCTGTCACTAGGGTCTAAGTGAGGTGGTTGTCGGTAGGTCGGTGTGCCGTGAGAGGTCTCTCCAGCTATTAGCACAGGGGAAGACGAGCGGCTGTAGACAGGACTCAGATGTCCCAAGAGCGTAGCTTTTGTGCACTCTGAGAGTCCCTAAACCTGACCTGTAAAGTGTGAAAAGGCGGCAACAGAACTCCAGCACCCCTTGGGGTAAATATGAGGCAATTTCCCACCCTGAAAAGCGGTGGTATGCATTTCCACTACTGAATGGGATCACCGAGGGAGGAATGGCAGATTTGACGGTCTTCTGTAAAGCCAGGACTCCAGCATCTCCTGGCATGAGTCACGTGGATCGTTCCGGGAAAACGGGTTGAACATGCCATGACTCAATAGACGCCCATCAGGTGTAACCTTAATGAAAACCAGAGAACTTGAAATGTGCTCACAGGGAATTAAAAGAAAAAAAAGAGAAATGACAAAACGCCTCTGTGGCCTTTGTCTATATTTTCATCAGAAGAAAAGCCAGCTAAAGCTAATTATGCCAATTAGGGCTTTTTATACCTGGAGTCATTGATGCTACAGGGATGGGCCTCAGACTTCTTTCCTGAGAGAATGTTCATGCCTTCTTGAAGACCTTACTGGCTCAATGAAATGCATTAATAAAACTTAAAACGGAATATGTTTTACACGAGTCACGACATGACGAATTTCCACCCTGGGCCCCCAAAGCCTTGTGCTTCCCCACCCTTCCATACCTTTTTTTGAATCCCTTCCTCCCTTTTAAGTCTTTCACTCATTAAAAATTTATAATTTTATAGCAAGTACTGAAGGCTGTCAGGAAACGGTCATAAACTAGAGAGCTAACTCAGAAAAAGGGGGTTGTGGAAAGCAAAACTGGCTGGGAGCAAAGCAGAGAGCATATCAGCAAACAGCAGTTTGAGAGCAAACTTGTCAGTTCTGGCTGCGGCTGCCCCAGTCCGGGATCCTGTCTGATGGGAACTGGGCCTTTGTACCGGCCGACGTAATCTCATGGTCCAGTAGACATCAGTGTGAAAGAGCAGTGGACATGGAGCTAGTGGGTGTTTGACTGAGATGGAATTCACACCACGATGGCGGTGTGCGGGGCAGGGAGCACTGATGTTTGCTGGTGTTTCATGAGGCTCACCTGTCAGTTCACCAGGAGTGTTATCACGATGATGCCCTTTCAGAATCTGCTCCACTGAGGTGTGGACGGGATAGAATCTCCCGCAGAAAGCTGCCAGGACAGAGAGTTAGGAAAGCCCACACGGGGCGGGGTGGAAGGGGACGGGGTGACCAGGCAGGGAAGCTGTGGGGAGGCTCTTCCAGGTGGGGTGGGGGGGCGGTGGAGAACAGAGACTTCCGGGGTACCAGGGAGAGGTCAAGAGCCTGTGTGTTTGGGAAGAATGGGAAAGGGGCCTATCATGGCCAGGCTTGGGCGAAAGGCTACACGGTGGCACTGCGCAGATGCAGAGAAGGGAGCTGGAGTGGAGGGCGGAGGGGCAGACGAGTCCGGCCTGGGAAGCCTGGACAGTGACATGGTTCTGGGGTCTCTGAGTGGGGTCCTCACCGTAGGGAAGCCTTTGCCGCATGTGTGATGGGACGGAAGTCGTCTCCAGACCCAGCCGCCTCGGGCGACTCTTGGTGAGGGAGTAGAGGCCGATGGGGTACAGGAGTGGGTCCCAGCCGTGGGTAGTTCCCACCTCCCTGCCCTCCCTAACAGGAGGACATCCACAGACAGAACAGAAGGAAGGAGAAGACAGATGTAGGAGGGAAGGATCCCTGATGCTTCTTTCCCTCTCCTCCCGCCCTGCCCGGAGCTTCAGAGCTAGGGGTAAGGGTGGGAGGAGAGGGCAGAGGAGAGGACTCTCGAGGCACTCCTTCCCAGGTGGGCGTAGGGGAATGCCGAGCTGGCTGGAGCCGGGCGTGCACACCTGGCTGGCAGGCTATGCGCTTGGCAGCTAAGTTTCCTGGATTGCGTGACCAGAGACCTGGGGGCACCCGCACTTTCTCTCTCTTCGCTTTCCATGCTCCCCATTGTAACTTTCCTCCTTTCTGGTCCTTTCCTCCATCCAATCCCCTTCTCTCGGCTTTCTCCTCTTGGTCTATTCTCTTTATTCTGTCTTTCCTGCCTTCTCTCATTTCTCTCCTTTCACTTAAAAAATGTGCTTTCTATTCCCCCTCCCCTTAACTCTTGGGGTCCTTCCTGCCTCTTTTTTTTCCTTTTCGTAGTTATTTATTACTGCAGACGGACTCTCCCGGCTGGCTCCAAGCCTGCACGCAGTCAACCTCCTTACTCCTCAGGTACAAGCAGGTTTTGGGACTTGGTCTGGGGACATGCGGCTCTAGCTCTGGGATTGCTCCTATGGTGCTGCGTGTAGACCTGTCCGCGCACTGAGAAGGCTGAGGCGCAACAGGTGCTAAACCAGGTCCGGGAATCGCTGCCCTGGGAAGGTGTGTGGGTTCCAGGTGACATTGTCGTTCTCCTTTTCTAGTCCTCGCCTTGATCACTACCTCTGCATGCTCAACAAGGAGAGAGAAGGAGAAAAGCTGCCTCCCCATCAAGGGTGGTCCACACACATGCTGTCACAGGATGCCGGGTAATTTGAGCTTTTTCTGTTTGTTTGTTTGATTTTAAAGTTGTTTTTCCACCTGTATGGGCAAGGCATCTCACAAAGGTCCGACTTGGGGTGCTGGGGTTTTCTCTTACTTGTTCGGGTGACTTTGGGTAAAACATGACACTTAGCACAGGTGGGAAAGGTTTGTCCCCCACCCCTGTAGTTGTGGGGCAATCAAAGATTTCTCTGTCTCTGAGGTGGACCCCTGCCAAGAAGCAGCAGGCTACACGAAAATGGGTTGTTCCTCGAAAACCACTAAGGATGCGCCTTCTTCTAGCTTTATGGGACCAGCGCCTTTGTTTGGTGAACTTGAAAGTGGCCCACACCTGAGCCCTGAGGATTTAGATCAAGACCTAATGGCACGAGACCTAATGCTCACCAGAAAGTCACCTTCTGTCGTCAGAACAGACGCCCAGGCGGCTGTGTGTTCAGACCTCACAGGCACTCGCCACTCACTGCCACACACACCAGGCACCTGGACTTCTCTCCTGTGAAACCGAGAATATTCATACTGCCATGGTGTTACAAGGATTTCAACTAAACTACCTGTTTCTGCATTTTCAGATTGAATTGAATTAATAATGTCCTCCAGTTTCATTCCCATGATCCAGATATTCAAAAGTAATAGAACCGGGGAAACTGCCTTAAAGAGAGCTCACGTCCTCCTTCGGTCTGTAACTCTATTTCTATAGATATGCCTGAGGATCTTAAACATGCCCCCATTACAGAAACCAAAATCGAGCCACATTCGCTGAGCCTCCCACACAGCCCCCTCAAGATATTCCTCGCTCACTTCTCTTGATAGCAATCCTGATGATCAACTCCTCTCCCCAAGATCAGGAGACCCTAGAAGGCCAGGCTGCTTGCTATCATGGCGACGAAATCTCTTGGGGACCTGCCCCACTCAAACGGCCACCGCCCAGATAATATTCCTCGAGACTGCCTGCTTTCTGTGCTCTGATTCTAGAACCCCCATTATGCCCAAGGGAGATGCCCTTCGCAGGCTAAGGTCTCATTCACCGAGGAAGTTTCATCCCTAAAGGAAGTGCTGCAACAAAAACGAGAACACCTTAACCTTATCAAAGAGCTTAGAGCCTCGAGGCCGAACTTGCCTCCTTAAACCCAACCTCAGATTCAAAGAAAACCTTCACTGCTCCAAAACAAAAACCCAGTTCTTGCCTTCCTTTACCCGTTGTCGAATCTCACTTTCAGGAAGACTCTCCAGGAGGAAAAAGGAGGAAAATCACCAGATTCCCATAGCTCGCCCCTGCTGCTGAGGCTTCAGATACAGAGGACCCCCCAGAGAGAGAACAATCAGACAACCTTTACTGCCACAAATACGCCCATTAAAGCTTAAACACCTAAAGACTTAAAACAGCTGTTACTAATTACGGACTCTACAGCCCCATATACGTTGGCACATCCTTGAAGGTCGAAGTGATCGATGGCTAACCCTAATGATTGGCTCACCTAGGCTCGCGCCACCCTTTCAGGGGGGACTATGTCCTCATGTACAGACTTTGTAGAAAATTGCCGAGAGACCGCCTAACGAATCGTGAAAGCAGGGAATCCCGATCCTGACCGAGACAAATTGCTCGGGCGCAGCCCCCAAAACACCAGTGAAGCTCAGGCTGCCTTTCCCTCCAGGTCTGTTAGCCCAAATTCAAATGCGGCCTTAACGCATGGCGCCGCCTTTCCCCAAAGGGTCCCGCCTCCACCTCTCTAGCAAAAATCCGCCAGGGACCAGATGAGTCTTCATTGTGACTTCACAGCCACCTAACAGATGCAGCTGAACGCTTAGTTGGGGAAAATGAAACTGAAAGCCCCTTTGTTAAACACTGAGCCTATGAGAATGCCAACTCCAACCTGCCAGGCGACCATTCGCCTCATCGCGGCGGCAGTCTTGCCGACTACATCAGATTATGTTCTGGAGTCGGAGCCTCCCATACGCTGGGACTCGCCATTGGGGCAGCCCTTAAATCACACTTCTTGCCTCTGCTCACATGAGGTCTTATATCTGCAGCCTAAAAAAAGAGAACAGCACAACTTGTATCACTCCCTTTAAACTCCACAAAGAAAAGTCATTCCAACACCCTAGGTTAGATGCCGCTTTCGGATCCTCTGATGCTTATTGGGTTCAACAAATCACCTCGAGAGACCACTTTTAACACTACAATCAGACGGTAAAAATTTGAAGGCTTAATTGACACAGGAGCAGACGAACGGTCATATCAGAAAGATTTTGCCCGCCACTGGCCCGATAAGGTCTCTACGCATTTACAAGGTACTGGACGTTCAAAGAATCATAAGCAAAGCTCCAAAATACTAACTTGGACAGACTCTGAAGGCAATACTGGCAAAGTTCAACCTTATATTATTTCTGAATCCTCACATCTTTGGGGGCGTGACATTTGTCACACCATAAGTCATTATGTGTAGCCCTAATGAAGCAGTCACACAACAGATGCTTAATCAAGGATATAAACCAGGCCAAGGATTAGAATAAACAAACAGGGCATCAAAGAGCCACTCTCCATTATACCCAACACCAGCCGTTTAGGCTTGGGGAATCGATTTTTCCTAGCGGCCGTTGACCATCCTGTACCCCATGCGGATAAAAGAAAATGGAAACCGACAACCCTGCCTGGGTGGATCAATGGCCCTTAACCGAGGAAAAACTTCTTGCCGCTTCCAAGGTAGTACAGGAACAATTGAAGGATGGACACATAGAACCCACTACATCCCCTTTGAAACACCCTCTGATTTTTGTCATTAAGAAAAGACTGGGGCATGGACACCTTCAAAGCTTGAGAGAGATCAATAAAACCATGTTTACGTGGGAGCCCTTCAACCTGATCTCCTTCCCCATCGCCATTCTCATCGATTATTCTAAAATGGTTATTGACCTTAAAGATTGCTTTTCACCATCCCTTTACACCCCAAGACAGGGAGCATTTTGCTTTCAGCCTTCGGTCATTAACTTCAAAGGCCCAATGCAGCGCTTTCAATGGATGTTTCCTCAAGGTATGGCAAAGAGCCCCACTTTATGCCAGAAATTTGTTGCACAGGCTGTAGATCCTCTGTTCTCGCTGGCCTGCTATTTATATCCTTCATTATATGGATGACATTCTCCTGGCTGGAAAATTAGCATCTGAGACCCTTAGGTGCTGCTAAGACTTAATTCATAGTCTCGCCTCTTTCGGGTTCCAAATAGCCCCAAATAAGGTACAATTAAACGATCCATATTATTACCTAGGGTTTGAATTAAATGCAAAACAATTTCTACCCAGAAGATACAGTTAAGAACATCTCATTAACGGACCCTTGAGGATTTTCAAAACTTCCTAGGAGATATTAACTGGTCATGCCCATATCTTCAACTTACTACCGGAGAGTCACAACTCTATTTGATCTCCTACAGGGAGATCCAGACCCCTTTCTCCTCGTGCACTATCACCAGAGGCTTAGACCTTCTTACAGCACAACAGGGAGGGATGTGTTTGGCTTTACAGGAACACTGCTGCTTCTACGCCAACAGATCAGGGATCGTTCGAGATACAATCAAGAAACTTCAAGAAGACCTCATCAAAAGACGCAGAGTACTCCAATAGAACCCTTTTGACTGGGTTAAATTGGCCCCTTCCTTACCTCCTTCCCATCCTCGGCCCCTTTCTTGTGTTCTTTCACTTATAACCTTTGGACCCTGGGCTTCCTGGCATAACCGGCCTTATTAAACAACAGGTGGATGCCTTGCTGGCCAAACCTATCCAGATTCACTATCAGCGTTCAGCCACCTCTGAGAACGCTCGTGAAGAGTCCCTTGGCTTCCTCCTTTGGGGACGGCAGGATAACTAGAGGTATCTCACCACCTCTCTCTAATAAGAGGAGAAAGGTATGGGCACCGAGCTGAGTGCGGAGCAAAGCATCGCAAGGGAAGGTCCTCGTGAGCTCCTCTGGATTTCCCTGTGAGCCTGCCTGACTTGCATGGAGGTTGGTATCAGTAAAGCATAAAACCGGCTCTGCCTCTCCTCCCAAAAGATACCAAGAGCTATAAGTGGTGGGCCACGACGGCTCACGGAGTGAGTCAGGCCACTACTCCCTCACTGGGAAAGCCCACCTCGAAATAAAACAGAAAGGGAGGAGATGTTGGGAGCTACATGGCGCGATCCTTGTTCAGGATCCACTTCCTGGTGAACTGGCGCGCCATGAAAAGCCCGTGACGGGCCAACTCCAAGGCACAAGCCCTACCACCCCCATCTGCATCACGCCATTGGTGCGACCAATGAGATCGTGCCAAGTACCTCCCCACGTAAGCAGTCCTGCCCCTTTGTTCTCTCTGTATATAAGCAGCCGTGAAAACTACAGTTTGGAGGCTTGATCAGAATTCTGTCTTGCTCCATTTCTTCGTATCTCCTGTCTGTCCCTTCATCCTCCACAGGATCCTCTTCGCCAAGGCTGTCCTGCCCCGCACGCATTAGGTACATATCGTGAAAGGCCCACAGGGATGAACAAGGCAGGACCCTGACTTCTTTGGGTTGGCAGCGGGTGGAGTCCAGAGGTGCCACACAGAGTGGCAGGTGCCTCCTCCCTGCTCCTGAGAGATGGAACAGGAGGACATCCACAGACAGAACAGAAGGAAGGAGAAGACAGACGTAGGAGGAAGGATCCTGAGCCCTTCCCTCTCCTCCCCGCCCGCCCGAGCTTCAGAGCTGGGGTAAGGGGTGGGAGGAGAGGGCAGAGGAGAGGACCTCGCAGGCACTCCTTCCCAGGTGGGCGAGGGGAATGCCGAGCTGGCTGGCGCCGGGCGTGCCACACCTGGGCCACGTGCTTGGCAACGGAAGCTCCTGGATTGCGGTGACCGAGACCTGGGGGCACCTGCACTTCCTCCTTTCGCTTTCCATGCTCCCCATTGTCACTTCCTCCTTTCTGGTCCTTTTCCCTCCATCCATCCCCTTCTCTCGGCTTTCTTTCTCTGGTCTATTCTTTTATTCTGTCTTTCCCTTTCTTCTCTATTTCTCTCCCTTTCACTTAAAAATGTCCTTTCTCTATTCCCTGCTTCTTTCCTCTTAGGGTCCTCCCTGGCTCTCTTCCTTCCTTTCGTGTTATTTTTACTGCAGACGAGCCCGCTTGCCCAGCCCGCAGTCCCCTCCTTACTCCTCGGGTGCACACAGGTGTTTAGGGACTTGGCTTGGGGACATGCGGCTCAGCCTGGGTTTGCTCCCTCGTGTGCTGCAGACCTGTCCGCACTGAGAAGGGAGGGCCATGGACAGGTGCGAAACCAGGTCCGGGAATCGCTGCCCTGGGAAGGTGTGTGGGTTCCAGGTGTGTTCTGTCGTTGTCCCTTTTCTAGTCCCCGCCTTTGATCACTACCTCTCATGCTCAACAAGGAGAGAAGGAGACAAGCTGCCTCCCATGCTGTGGTCCACACACACACACAGGATGCCGGGTGATTTGGAGTTTTTCTGTTTGTTTGTTTGATTTTAAAGTTGTTTTTCCACCTGTGTGGTCAAGGCATCTCACAAAGGTCCACTCTATGGTGCTGGGTTTTCTTCTCTTACTTGTTCGGTGACTTTGGGTAAAACATGACACTTAGCACAGGTGGGAAAAGGTTTGTCCCCCACCCTCTGTAGTTGTGGGGCAATAAAGATTTCTCTGTCTCTGAGGTGTGACCCCAAGAAGCAGCAGGCTACACGAAAATGGGTTGTTCCTGAAACCACTAAGGATGCGCCTCTTCTAGCTTTTATGGGACCAGCGCCCCTTTGTTTGGTGAACTTGAAAGTGGCCCACACCTGAGCCCCGAGGATTTAGATCAAGACCTAATGGCACGAGAGACCCAATGCTCACCAGAAAGTCACCCTTCTGTCGTCAGAACAGACGCCAGGCGGCTGTGTGTTCAGACCCTCACTGGCACTCGCCACTCACTGCCACACACCAGGCACCTGACTTCTCCTGTGAAACCGAGAATATTCATACTTGCCATGGGGTTGCTACGAGGATTTCAACTAAAGTTCCTGTTTCTGCATTTTCGTATTGGAATTGAATTAATAATGTCCTCCAGTTTCATTCCCATGATCCAGATGTTCAAAAAGTACTAGAAACCGGGAAAACTGCCCTTAAAGAGAGCTCACGTCCCTCCTTCGCTTCTGCCACTCTATTTCTATAGATATGCCTGAGGATCTTAAACATGCCCCCATTACAGAAACCAAAATCGAGCCACATTCGCTGAGCCTCCCACACAGCCCCCAAGATATTCCCTCGCTCTCTCTCTTTGATAGCAATCCCGATGATCAACTCTCTCCCCAAGATCAGGAGACCCTAGAAGGCCAGGCTGCTCGCTATCATGGCGATTTAAATCTCTTGGGGTCCTGCCCCACTCAAACTGCCACCCCCAGATAATATTCCTCGAGACTGCCTGCTTTCTGTGCTCCGATTCTAGAACCCCCATTATGCCCAAGGGAGATGCCCTTCGGCAGGCTAAGGTCTCATTCACCGAGGAAGTTTCATCCCTAAAGGAAGTGCTGCAACAAAACGAGAACACCTTAACCTTATCAAAGAGCTTTAGAGCCTCTCGAGGCCGAACTTGCCTCCTTAAACCCAACCTCAGATTCAAAGAAAACCTTCACTGCTCCAAAACAAAAACCCAGTTCTTGCCTTTTCCTTTACCCGCTGTCGTAATCCGCCTCAGGAAGACCTCCAGGAGGAAAAGGAGGAAAATCCGCCAGATTCCCATAGCTCGCCCCTGCTGCTGAGGCTTCAGATACAGAGGACCCCCAGAGAGAGAACAATCAGACAACCTTTACTGCCACAAATACCGCCCATTAAAGCTTAAACACCTAAAAGACTTAAAAACAGCTGTTACTAATTACGGACCTACAGCCCCATATATACGCTAATATCCTTGAAGGTCGAAGTGATCGATGGCTAACCCCTAATGATTGGCTCACCTTAGCTCGCGCCACCCTTTCAGGGGGACTATGTCCTCATGCACAGACTTTGTAGAAAATTGCCGAGAGACCGCCCAACGTAATCGTGAAAGCAGGGAATCTCATCCTGACCCGAGACAAATTGCTCGGGCGCAGCCCCAAAACACCAGTGAAGCTCAGGCTGCCTTTCCTCCAGGTCTGTTAGCCCAAATTCAAAATGCGGCCTTAACGCATGGCGCCGCTTTCCCCAAAGGGTCCCGCCTCCACCTCTCTAGCAAAATCCGCCAGGGACCAGATGAGCCCTATTGTGACTTCTGTCAGCCACCTAACAGATGCAGCTGAACGCTTAGTTGGGGAAAATGAAACTGAAAGCCCCTTTGTTAAACACTGAGCCTATGAGAATGCCAACCCAACCTGCCAGGCGACCATTCGGCCTCAGCGTGGCGGCAGTCTTGCCGACTACATCAGATTATGTTCCGGAGTCGGAGCCTCCCATACGCTGGGACTCGCCATTGGGGCAGCCTTAAATCACACTTCTGCCTCTGCCCACCGAGGTCTTATATCTGTGCCTAAAAAAGAGAACAGCACAACTTGTATCACTCCCTTTAAACTCCACAAAGAAAAGTCATCTCCAACACCCTAGGTTAGATGCCGCTGATCCTCTGATGCTTATTGGGTTCAACAAATCACCTCGAGAGACCACTCTTAACACTACAATCAGACGGTAAAAAATTTGAAGGCTTAATTGACACAGGAGCAGACGAACGGTCATATCAGAAAGATTTCGCCCGCCGCCTGGCCCGATAAGGTCTCTTACGCATTTACAAGGTACTGGACGTTCAAAGAATCATAACCAAAGCTCCAAAATACTAACTTGGACAGACTCTGAAGGCAATACTGGCAAAGTTCAACCCTATATTATTTCTGGAATCCTCTGCTAATCTTTGGGGGCGTGACATTTTGTCACAATTACAAGTCATTATGTGTAGCCCTAAAGAAGCAGTCACACAACAGATGCTTAATCAAGGATATAAACCAGGCCAAGGATTAGAATAAACAAACAGGGCATCAAAGAGCCACTCTCCATTATACCCAACACCAGCCGCTTAGGCTTGGGGAATCGGGATTTTTCCTAGCGGCCGCTGACCATCCTGTACCCCATGCGGATAAAAGAAAATGGAAAACCGACAACCCTGCCTGGGTGGATCAATGGCCCTTAACCGAGGAAAACTTCTTGCCGCTTCCAAGGTAGTACAGGAACAATTGAAGGATGGACACATAGAACCCACTACATCCCCTTGAAACACCCTGATTTTTGTCATTAAGAAAAGACTGGGGCATGGACACTCCTTCAAAGCTTGAGAGAGATCAATAAAACCATGTTTACTATGGGAGCCCTTCAACCTGATCTCCTTCCCCCATCGCCATTCTCATCGATTATTCTAAAATGGTTATTGACCTTAAAGATTGCTTTTTCACCATCCCTTTACACCCCCAAGACAGGGAGCATTTTGCTTTCAGCCTTCCGGTCATTAACTTCAAAGGCCCAATGCCGCGCTTTCAATGGATGTTTCCTCAAGGTATGGCAAAGAGCCCCACTTTATGCCAGAAATTTGTTGCACAGGCTGTAGATCCTCCGTTCTCGCTGGCCTGCTATTTATATCCTTCATTATATGGATGACATTCTCCTGGCTGGAAAATTAGCATCTGAGACCCTTAGGTGCTGCCAAGACTTAATTCATAGTCTCGCCTTCTTTCGGGTTCCAAATAGCCCCAAATAAGGTACAATTAAACGATCCATATTATTACCTAGGGTTTGAATTAAATGCAAAAACAATTTCTACCCAGAAGATACAGTTAAGAACATCTCATTAACGGACCCTTGAGGATTTTCAAAACTTCCTAGGAGATATTAACTGGTTGCGCCATATCTTCAACTTACTACCGGAGAGTCACAACTCTATTTGATCTCCTACAGGAGATCCAGACCCCTTTCTCCTCGTGCACTATCACCAGAGGCTTAGACCTTCTTACAGCACAACAGGGAGGGATGTGTTTGGCTTTACAGGAACACTGCTGCTTCTACGCCCAACAGATCAGGGATCGCTCGAGATAAAATCAAGAAACTTCAAGAAGACCTCATCAAAAGACGCAGAGTACTCCAATAGAACCCCTTTTGACTGGGTTAAATTGGCCCCTTCCTTACCTCCTTCCCATCCTCGGCCCCTTTCTTGTGTTCTTTCACTTATAACCTTTGGACCCTGGGCTTTCCGGTGCATAACCGCCTTATTAAACAACAGGTGGATGCCTTGCTGGCCAAACCTATCCAGATTCACTATCAGCGTTCAGCCACCTCTGAGAACGCTCGTGAAGAGTCCCTTGGCTTCCTCCCTTGGGGACGGCAGGATAACTAGAGGTATCCCTACCACCTCCTCTAATAAGAGGAGAAAGGTATGGGCACTGAGCTGAGTGCGGAGCAAAGCATCGCAAGGGAAGGTCCCTTGTGAGCTCCTCTGGATTTCCTGTGAGCCTGCCTGACTTGCATGGAGGTTGGTATCAGTAAAGCATAAAACCGGCTCTGCCTCCCCGCCCCAAAAGATACCAAGAGCCATAAGTGGTGGGCCACGACGGCTCACGGGAGGAGTCAGGCCACTACTCCCTCACTGGGAAAGCCCACCTCCGAAATAAAAACAGAAAGGAGGAGATGTTGGGAGCTACATGGCGCGATCCTTGTTCAGGATCCACTTCCTGGTGAACTGGCTGCCATGAAAAGCCCAAGACGGGCCAACTCAAGGCACAAGCCCTACCCACCCCATCTGCATCACGCCATTGGTGCGACTCAATGAGATCGTGCCAAGTACCTCCCCACGTAAGCAGTCCTGCCCCCTTTGTTCTCTCTGTATATAAGCAGCCGTGAAAACTACAGTTTGGAGGCTTGATCAGAATTCTGTCTTGCCTCCATTTCTTCGTATCTCCTGTCTGTCCCTTCATCCTCCACAGGATCCTCTTCGCCTGCTGCTGTCCTGCCCCGCACGCATTTAGGCACATATCGTGAAAGGCCTACAGGGATGAACAAGGCAGGACCCTGACTTCTTTGGGTTGGCAGCGGGTGGAGTCCAGAGGTGCCACACAGAGTGGCAGGTGCCTCCTCCCTGCCCTGAGAGATGGAACAGGGAGGACATCCACAGACAGAACAGAAGGAAGGAGAAGACAGACGTAGGAGGGAAGGATCCTGGCTCCTTCCCTCTCCTCCCGCCTGCCCGGAGCTTCAGAGCTGGGGTAAGGTGGGGAGGAGAGGGCAGAGGAGAGGACCTCGCAGGCACTCCTTCCCAGGTGGGCGAGGGGAATGCCGAGCTGGCTGGCGCCGGGCGGCCACACCTGGGCTACGTGCTTGGCAACGAAGCTCCTGGATTGCGGTGACCAGAGACCTGGGGGCACCTGCACTTCCCTCCTTCGCTTTCCATGCTCCCCATTGTCACATCCTCCTTTCTGGTCCTTTTCCCTCCATCCATCCCCTTCTCTCGGCTTTCTTTCTCTGGTCTATTCTTTTATTCTGTCTTTCCCTTTCTTATTTCTCTCCCTTTCACTTAAAAAATGTCCTTTCTCTATCCCCCCCCCCCTTTCCTCTTGGGGGTCCTTCCTGGCTCTCTTCCTTCCTTTCGTGTTATTTATTACTGCAGACGAGCCCGGCCTGCCCAAGCCCGCAGTCCCCTCCTTACTCCCTCGGGTGCACACAGGTGTTTAGGGACTTGGCTTCTGGGGACATGCGGCTCAGCCTGGGTTTGCTCCTGTGCTGCAGACCTGTCCGCACTGAGAAGGGAGGGTCATGGACAGGTGCGAAACCAGGTCCGGGAATCGCTGCCCTGGGAAGGTGTGGGTTCCAGGTGTCATCGCTGCTGTCCCTTTCTAGTCCCCGCCTTGATCACTACCTCTCATGCTCAACAAGGAGAGAAGGAGACAAGCTGCCTCCCTGCTGTGGTCCACACACACACACAGGATGCCGGGTGATTTGGAGTTTTTCTGTTTGTTTGTTTGATTTTTAAAGTTGTTTTTCCACCTGTGTGGTCAAGGCATCTCACAAAGGTCCACTTATGTGCTGGGTTTTCTTCTCTTACTTGTTCGGTGACTTTGGGTAAAACATGACACTTAGCACAGGTGGGAAAAGGTTTGTCCCCCCTGTAGTTGTGGGGCAATAAAGATTTCTCTGTCTCTGAGGTGTGACCCCAAGAAGCAGCAGGCTACACGAAAATGGGTTGTTCCTGAAAACCACTAAGGATGCGCCTCTTCTAGCTTTTTATGGGACCAGCGCCTTTGTTTGGTGAACTTGAAAGTGGCCCACACCTGAGCCCCGAGGATTTAGATCAAGACCTAATGGCACGAGACCTAATGCTCACCAGAAAGTCACCCTTCTGTCGTCAGAACAGACGCCAGGCGGCTGTGTGTTCAGACCCTCACTGGCACTCGCCACTCACTGCCACACACCAGGCACCTGACTTCTCTCCTGTGAAACCGAGAATATTCATACTTGCCATGGGGTTGCTACGAGGATTTCAACTAAACTACCTGTTTCTGCATTTTCGTATTGGAATTGAATTAATAATGTCCTCCAGTTTCATTCCCATGATCCAGATGTTCAAAAAGTACTAGAAACCGGGAAAACTACCCTTAAAGAGAGCTCACGTCCTCCTTCGCTCTGCCACTCTATTTCTATAGATATGCCTGAGGATCTTAAACATGCCCCCATTACAGAAACCAAAATCGAGCCACATTCGGCTGGGCCTCCCACACAGCCCCCCAAGATATTCCCCTCGCTCTCTCTCTCTTTGATAGCAATCCCGATGATCAACTCTCTCCCCAAGATCAGGAGACCCTAGAAGGCCAGGCTGCTCGCTATCATGGCGACGAAATCTCTTGGGGTCCTGCCCCACTCAAACTGCCACCCCCCCAGATAATATTCCTCGGAGACTGCCTGCTTTCTGTGCTCCGATTCTAGAACCCCCCATTATGCCCAAGGGAGATGCCCTTCGGCAGGCTAAGGTCTCATTCACCGAGGAAGTTTCATCCCTAAAGGAAGTGCTGCAACAAAAACGAGAACACCTTAACCTTATCAAAGAGCTTAGAGCTCTCGAGGCCGAACTTGCCTCCTTAAACCCAACCTCAGATTCAAAGAAAACCTTCACTCGTTCCAAAACAAAAAACCCAGTTCTTGCCTTTTCCTTTACCCGTTGTCGTAATCCGCCCCCTCAGGAAGACCTCCAGGAGGAAAAGGAGGAAAATCCGCCAGATTCCCATAGCTCGCCCCCTGCTGCTGAGGCTTCAGATACAGAGGACCCCCCAGAGAGAGAACAATCAGACAACCTTTACTGCCACAAATACCGCCCATTAAAGCTTAAACACCTAAAAGACTTAAAAACAGATGTTACTAATTACGGACCTACAGCCCCATCTACGTGGGCCATCCGTGAAGGTAGAAGTGATCGATGGCTAACCCCTAATGATTGGCTCACCATAGCTCGCGCCACCCTTTCAGGGGGGACTATGTCCTCTGGCGTACAGACTTTGTAGAAAATTGCCGAGAGACCGCCCAACGTAATCGTGAAAGCAGGGAATCCCGATCCTGGACCCGAGACAAATTGCTCGGGCGCAGCCCCCCAAAACACCAGTGAAGCTCAGGCTGCCTTTCCTCCAGGTCTGTTAGCCCAAATTCAAAATGCGGCCTTAACGCATGGCGCCGCTTTTCCCCAAAGGGTCCCGCCTCCACCTCTCTAGCAAAAATCCGCCAGGGACCAGATGAGCCCTATTGTGACTTCTGTCAGCCACCTAACAGATGCAGCTGAACGCTTAGTTGGGGAAAATGAAACTGAAAGCCCTTTGTTAAACACTTAGCCTGTGAGAATGCCAACCCAACCTGCCAGGCGACCATTCGGCCTCATCGTGGCGGCAGTCTTGCCGACTACATCAGATTATGTTCCGGAGTCGGAGCCTCCCATACGCTGGGACTCGCCATTGGGGCAGCCCTTAAATCACACTTCTTGCCTCTGCCCACCGAGGTCTTATATCTGTGCCTAAAAAAAAGAGAACAGCACAACTTGTATCACTCCCTTTAAACTCCACAAAGAAAAGTCATCTCCAACACCCTAGGTTAGATGCCGCTTTCGGATCCTCTGATGCTTATTGGGTTCAACAAATCACCCTCGAGAGACCACTCTTAACACTACAATCAGACGGTAAAAAATTTGAAGGCTTAATTGACACAGGAGCAGACGCAACGGTCATATCAGAAAGATTTCAGACCGCCGCCTGGCCCGATAAGGTCTCTTACGCATTTACAAGGTACTGGACGTTCAAAGAATCATAAGCAAAGCTCCAAAATACTAACTTGGACAGACTCTGAAGGCAATACTGGCAAAGTTCAACCCTATATTATTTCTGGAATCCTCACATCTTTTGGGGGCGTGACATTTTGTCACAATTACAAGTCATTATGTGTAGCCCTAATGAAGCAGTCACACAACAGATGCTTAATCAAGGATATAAACCAGGCCAAGGATTAGGAATAAACAAACAGGGCATCAAAGAGCCACTCTCCATTATACCCAACACCAGCCGTTTAGGCTTGGGGAATCGGATTTTTCCTAGCGGCCGCTGACCATCCTGTACCCCATGCGGATAAAAGAAAATGGAAAACCGACAACCCTGCCTGGGTGGATCAATGGCCCTTAACCGAGGAAAAACTTCTTGCCGCTTCCAAGGTAGTACAGGAACAATTGAAGGATGGACACATAGAACCCACTACATCCCCTTGAAACACCCTGATTTTTGTCATTAAGAAAAGACTGGGGCATGGACACTCCTTCAAAGCTTGAGAGAGATCAATAAAACCATGTTTACTATGGGAGCCCTTCAACCTGATCTCCCTTCCCCCATCGCCATTCTCATCGATTATTCTAAAATGGTTATTGACCTTAAAGATTGCTTTTTCACCATCCCTTTACACCCCAAGACAGGGAGCATTTTGCTTTCAGCCTTCCGTCATTAACTTCAAAGGCCCAATGCAGCGCTTTCAATGGATGTTTCTCAAGGTATGGCAAAGAGCCCCACTTTATGCCAGAAATTTGTTGCACAGGCTGTAGATCCTCCGTTCTCGCTGGCCTGCTATTTATATCCTTCATTATATGGATGACATTCTCCTGGCTGGAAAATTAGCATCTGAGACCCTTAGGTGCTGCCAAGACTTAATTCATAGTCTCGCTTCTTTCGGGTTCCCAATAGCCCCAAATAAGGTACACTTACACGATCCATATTATTACCTAGGGTTTGAATTAAATGCAAAAACAATTTCTACCCAGAAGATACAGTTAAGAACATCTCATTAACGGACCCTTGAGGATTTTCAAAACTTCCTAGGAGATATTAACTGGTTGCGCCCATATCTTCAACTTACTACCGGAGAGTCACAACTCTATTTGATCTCCTACAGGGAGATCCAGACCCCTTTCTCCTCGTGCACTATCACCAGAGGCTTAGACCTTCTTACAGCACAACAGGGAGGGATGTGTTTGGCTTTACAGGAACACTGCTGCTTCTACGCCCAACAGATCAGGGATCGCTCGAGATAAAATCAAGAAACTTCAAGAAGACCTCATCAAAAGACGCAGAGTACTCCAATAGAACCCCTTTTGACTGGGTTAAATTGGCCCCTTCCTTACCTCCTTCCCATCCTCGGCCCCTTTCTTGTGTTCTTTCACTTATAACCTTTGGACCCTGGGCTTTCCGTGCATAACCGGCCTTATTAAACAACAGGTGGATGCCTTGCTGGCCAAACCTATCCAGATTCACTATCAGCGTTCAGCCACCTCTGAGAACGCTCGTGAAGAGTCCCTTGGCTTCCTCCCTTGGGGACGGCAGGATAACTAGAGGTATCCCTACCACCTCCTCTAATAAGAGGAGAAAGGTATGGGCACCGAGTTGAGTGCGGAGCAAAGCATCGCAAGGGAAGGTCCCTTGTGAGCTCCTCTGGATTTCCCTGTGAGCCTGCCTGACTTGCATGGAGGTTGGTATCAGTAAAGCATCAAAACCGGCTCTGCCTCTCCTCCCCATAGTTAGCAAGAGCCGTAAGGGGGGGGCGACGACGGCTCACGGGAGGAGTCAGGCCACTACTCCCTCACTGGGAAAGCCCACCTCCGAAATAAAACAGAAAGGGAGGAGATGTTGGAGCTACATGGCGCGATCCTTGTTCAGGATCCACTTCCTGGTGAACTGGCGCCACAAAAGCCCAAGACGGGCCAACTCAAGGCACAAGCCCTACCCACCCCCATCTGCATCACGCCATTGGTGCGACTCAATGAGATCGTGCCAAGTACCTCCCCACGTAAGCAGTCCTGCCCCCTTTGTTCTCTCTGTATATAAGCAGCCGTGAAAACTACAGTTTGGAGGCTTGATCAGAATTCTGTCTTGCCTCCATTTCTTCGTATCTCCTGTCTGTCCCTTCATCCTCCACAGGATCCTCTTCGCCTGCTGCTGTCCTGCCCCGCACGCATCAGGCACATATCGTGAAAGGCCTACAGGGATGAACATGGCAGGACCCTGACTTCTTTGGGTTGGCAGCGGGTGGAGTCCAGAGGTGCCACACAGAGTGGCAGGTGCCTCCCTCCTGCCCTGAGAGATGGAACAGGGAGGACATCCACAGACAGAACAGAAGGAAGGAGAAGACAGACGTAGGAGGGAAGGATCCTGAGCTCCTTCCCTCTCCTCCCGCCCGCCTGGAGCTTCAGAGCTGGGGTAAGGGGTGGGAGGAGAGGGCAGAGGAGAGGACCTCGCAGGCACTCCTTCCCAGGTGGGCGCAGGGGAATGCCGAGCTGGCTGGCGCCGGGCGGCCACACCTGGGCCACGTGCTTGGCAACGAAGCTCCTGGATTGCGGTGACCAGAGACCTGGGGGCACCTGCACTTCCCTCCTTCGCTTTCCATGCTCCCCATTGTCACTTCCTCCTTTCTGGTCCTTTTCCTCCATCCATCCCCTTCTCTCGGCTTTCTTTCTCTGGTCTATTCTTTATTCTGTCTTTCCCTTTCTTCTCTATTTCTCTCCTTTCACTTAAAAAATGTCCTTTCTCTATTCCCTGCTTCTTTCCTCTTAGGGGTCCTCCTGGCTCTCTTCCTTCCTTTCGTGTTATTTCTACTGCAGACGAGCCCGCCTGTCCAAGCCCGCAGTCCCCTCCTTACTCCTCGGGTGCACACAGGTGTTTAGGGACTTGGCTTCTGGGGACATGCGGCTCAGCCTGGGTTTGCTCTGTGTGCTGCAGACCTGTCCGCACTGAGAAGGGAGGGTCATGGACAGGTGCGAAACCAGGTCCGGGAATCGCTGCCCTGGGAAGGTGTGGGTTCCAGGTGTCATCGTCGTTGTCCCTTTTCTAGTCCCCGCCTTGATCACTACTCTCATGCTCAACAAGGAGAGAAGGAGACAAGCTGCCTCCTCATGTGGTCCACACACACACACAGGATGCCGGGTGATTTGGAGTTTTTCTGTTTGTTTGTTTGATTTTTAAAGTTGTTTTTCCACCTGTGTGGTCAAGGCATCTCACAAAGGTCCACTTATGGTGCTGGGTTTTCTTCTCTTACTTGTTCGGTGACTTTGGGTAAAACATGACACTTAGCACAGGTGGGAAAAGGTTTGTCCCCCCTGTAGTTGTGGGGCAATAAAGATTTCTCTGTCTCTGAGGTGTGACCCCAAGAAGCAGCAGGCTACACGAAAATGGGTTGTTCCTGAAAACCACTAAGGATGCGCCTCTTCTAGCTTTTTATGGGACCAGCGCCCCTTTGTTTGGTGAACTTGAAAGTGGCCCACACCTGAGCCCTGAGGATTTAGATCAAGACCCAATGGCACGAGACCCAATGCTCACCAGAAAGTCACCCTTCTGTCGTCAGAACAGACGCCAGGCGGCTGTGTGTTCAGACCCTCACTGGCACTCGCCACTCACTGCCACACACCAGGCACCTGACTTCTCTCCTGTGAAACCGAGAATATTCATACTTGCCATGGGGTTACATGAGGATTTCAACTGAAGTTCCTGTTTCTGCATTTTCGTATTGGAATTGAATTAATAATGTCCTCCAGTTTCATTCCCATGATCCAGATGTTCAAAAAGTACTAGAAACCGAAAACTGCCCTTAAAGAGAGCTCACGTCCTCCTTCGCTTCTGCCACTCTATTTCTATAGATATGCCTGAGGATCTTAAACATGCCCCCATTACAGAAACCAAAATCGAGCCACATTCGGCTGAGCCTCCCACACAGCCCCCAAGATATTCCCTCGCTTCTCTCTTTGATAGCAATCCCGATGATCAACTCTCTCCCCAAGATCAGGAGACCCTAGAAGGCCAGGCTGCTCGCTATCATGGCGACGAAATCTCTTGGGGTCCTGCCCCGCTCAAACGGCCACCCCCCCCCAGATAATATTCCTCGGAGACTGCCTGCTTTCTGTGCTCCGCTTCTCGGACCCCGCCGGATGCCCAAGGGAGATGGCCTTCGGCAGGCTAAGGGCTCATTCACCGAGGAAGTTTCATCCCTAAAGGAAGTGCTGCAACAAAACGAGAACACCTTAACCTTATCAAAGAGCTTAGAGCCTCGAGGCCGAACTTGCCTCCTTAAACCCAACCTCAGATTCAAAGAAAACCTTCACTGCTCCAAAACAAAAACCCAGTTCTTGCCTTTTCCTTTACCCGCTGTCGTAATCCGCCTCAGGAAGACCTCCAGGAGGAAAAGGAGGAAAATCCGCCAGATTCCCATAGCTCGCCCCTGCTGCTGAGGCTTCAGATACAGAGGACCCCCCAGAGAGAGAACAATCAGACAACCTTTACTGCCACAAATACCGCCCATTAAAGCTTAAACACCTAAAAGACTTAAAACAGCTGTTACTAATTACGGACCTACAGCCCCATATACGCTGGCCATCCTTGAAGGTCAAGTGATCGATGGCTAACCCCTAATGATTGGCTCACCCTAGCTCGCGCCACCCTTTCAGGGGGACTATGTCCTCTCATGCATAGACTTTGTAGAAAATTGCCGAGAGACCGCCCAACGAATCGTGGAAAGCAGGGAATCCCGATCCTGGACCCGAGACAAATTGCTCGGGCGCAGCCCCCACAAACACCAGTGAAGCTACGGCTGCCTTTCGTCCAGGTCTGTTAGCCCAAATTCAAAATGCGGCCTTAACGCATGGCGCCGCCTTCCCCCAAAGGGTCCCGCCTCCACCTCTCCAGCAAAAATCCGCCAGGGACCAGATGAGCCCTATTGTGACTTCGTCAGCCACCTAACAGATGCAGCTGAACGCTTAGTTGGGGAAAATGAAACTGAAAGCCCCTTTGTTAAACACTGAGCCTATGAGAATGCCAACCCAACCTGCCAGGCGACCATTCGGCCTCATCGTGGCGGCAGTCTTGCCGACTACATCAGATTATGTTCCGGAGTCGGAGCCTCCCATACGCTGGGACTCGCCATTGGGGCAGCCCTTAAATCACACTTCTTGCCTCTGCCCACCGAGGTCTTATATCTGTGCCTAAAAAAAAGAGAACAGCACAACTTGTATCACTCCCTTTAAACTCCACAAAGAAAAGTCATCTCCAACACCCTAGGTTAGATGCCGCTTTCGGATCCTCTGATGCTTATTGGGTTCAACAAATCACCCTCGAGAGACCACTCTTAACACTACAATCAGACGGTAAAAAATTTGAAGGCTTAATTGACACAGGAGCAGACGAACGGTCATATCAGAAAGATTTCGCCCGCCGCCTGGCCCGATAAGGTCTCTTACGCATTTACAAGGTACTGGACGTTCAAAGAATCATAAGCAAAGCTCCAAAATACTAACTTGGACAGACTCTGAAGGCAATACTGGCAAAGTTCAACCCTATATTATTTCTGGAATCCCCGCTAATCTTTGGGGGCGTGACATTTTGTCACAATTACAAGTCATTATGTGTAGCCCTAATGAAGCAGTCACACAACAGATGCTTAATCAAGGATATAAACCAGGCCAAGGATTAGGAATAAACAAACAGGGCATCAAAGAGCCACTCTCCATTATACCCAACACCAGCCGCTTAGGCTTGGGGAATCGATTTTTCCTAGCGGCCGCTGACCATCCTGTACCCCATGCGGATAAAAGAAAATGGAAAACCGACAACCCTGCCTGGATCGATCAATGGCCCTTAACCGAGGAAAAACTTCTTGCCGCCTCCAAGGTAGTACAGGAACAATTGAAGGATGGACACATAGAACCCACTACATCCCCTTGAAACACCCCGATTTTTGTCATTAAGAAAAAGACTGGGGCATGGACACTCCTTCAAAGCTTGAGAGAGATCAATAAAACCATGTTTACTATGGGAGCCCTTCAACCTGATCTCCTTCCCCATCGCCATTCTCATCGATTATTCTAAAATGGTTATTGACCTTAAAGATTGCTTTTTCACCATCCCTTTACACCCCCAAGACAGGGAGCATTTTGCTTTCAGCCTTCCGTCATTAACTTCAAAGGCCCAATGCAGCGCTTTCAATGGATGTTTCCTCAAGGTATGGCAAAGAGCCCCACTTTATGCCAGAAATTTGTTGCACAGGCTGTAGATCCCTCCGTTCTCGCTGGCCTGCTATTTATATCCTTCATTATATGGATGACATTCTCCTGGCTGGAAAATTAGCATCTGAGACCCTTAGGTGCTGCCAAGACTTAATTCATAGTCTCGCCTCTTTCGGGTTCCAAATAGCCCCAAATAAGGTACAATTAAACGATCCATATTATTACCTAGGGTTTGAATTAAATGCAAAAACAATTTCTACCCAGAAGATGCAGTTAAGAACATCTCATTAACGGACCCTTGAGGATTTTCAAAACTTCCTAGGAGATATTAACTGGTTGCGCCATATCTTCAACTTACTACCGGAGAGTCACAACTCTATTTGATCTCCTACAGGGAGATCCGGACCCCTTTCTCCTCGTGCACTATCACCAGAGGCTTAGACCTTCTTACAGCACAACAGGGAGGGATGTGTTTGGCTTTACAGGAACACTGCTGCTTCTACGCCAACAGATCAGGGATCGTTCGAGATAAAATCAAGAAACTTCAAGAAGACCTCATCAAAAGACGCAGAGTACTCCAATAGAACCCCTTTTTGACTGGGTTAAATTGGCCCCTTCCTTACCTCCTTCCCATCCTCGGCCCCTTTCTTGTGTTCTTTCACTTATAACCTTTGGACCCTGGGCTTTCCGTGCATAACCGGCCTTATTAAACAACAGGTGGATGCCTTGCTGGCCAAACCTATCCAGATTCACTATCAGCGTTCAGCCACCTCTGAGAACGCCGTGAAGAGTCCCTTGGCTTCCTCCCTTGGGGACGGCAGGATAACTAGAGGGATCCCTACCACCTCCTCTAATAAGAGGAGAAAGGTATGGGCACCGAGCTGAGTGCGGAGCAAAGCATCGCAAGGGAAGGTCCCTTGTGAGCTCCTCTGGATTTCCCTGTGAGCCTGCCTGACTTGCATGGAGGTTGGTATCAGTAAAGCATAAAACCGGCTCTGCCTCTCCTCCCAAAAGATACCAAGAGCCATAAGTGGTGGGCCACGACGGCTCACGGAGGAGTCAGGCCACTACTCCCTCACTGGGAAAGCCCACCTCCGAAATAAAACAGAAAGGGAGGAGATGTTGGGAGCTACATGGCAAGTGCGATCCTTGTTCAGGATCCACTTCCTGGTGAACTGGCGGCGCTGAAAAGCCCAAGACGGGCCAACTCAAGGCACAAGCCCTACCCACCCCCATCTGCATCACGCCATTGGTGCGACCAATGAGATCGTGCCAAGTACCTCCCTACGTAAGCAGTCCTGCCCCTTTGTTCTCTCTGTATATAAGCAGCCGTGAAACTACAGTTTGGAGGCTTGATCAGAATTCTGTCTTGCCTCCATTTCTTCGTATCTCCTGTCTGTCCCTTCATCCTCCACAGGATCCTCTTCGCCTGCTGCTGTCCTGCCCCGCACGCATTCAGGCACATATCGTGAAAGGCCTACAGGGATGAACAAGGCAGGACCCTGACTTCTTTGGGTTGGCAGTGGGGTGGAGTCCAGAGGTGCCACACAGAGTGGCAGGTGCCTCCCTCCCTGCCCTGAGAGATGGAACAGGGAGGACATCCACAGACAGAACAGAAGGAAGGAGAAGACAGACGTAGGAGGGAAGGATCCCTGGCTCCTTCCCTCTCCTCCCGCCCGCCCGGAGCTTCAGAGCTGGGGTAAGGGGTGGGGAGGAGAGGACCTCGCAGGCACTCCTTCCCAGGTGGGCGCAGGGGGAATGCCGAGCTGGCTGGCGCCGGGCGGCCACACCTGGGCTACGTGCTTGGCAACGAAGCTCCTGGATTGCGGTGACCAGAGACCTGGGGGGCACCCGCACTTCCCTCCTTCGCTTTCCATGCTCCCCATTGTCACTTCCTCCTTTCTGGTCCTTTTCCCTCCATCCATCCCCTTCTCTCGGCTTTCTTTCTCTGGTCTATTCTTTTATTCTGTCTTTCCCTTTCTTCTCTATTTCTCTCCCTTTCACTTAAAAAATGTCCTTTCTCTATTCCCTGCTTCTTTCCTCTTAGGGGTCCTCCCTGGCTCTCTTCCTTCCTTTCGTGTTATTTCTTACTGCAGACGAGCCCGCCTGTCCAAGCCCGCAGTCCCCTCCTTACTCCTCGGGTGCACACAGGTGTTTAGGGACTTGGCTTCTGGGGACATGCGGCTCAGCCTGGGTTTGTTCCTGTGTGCTGCAGACCTGTCCGCACTGAGAAGGGAGGGTCATGGACAGGTGCGAAACCAGGTCCGGGAATCGCTGCCCTGGGAAGGTGTGGGTTCCAGGTGTCATCGTCGTTGTCCTTTTCTAGTCCCCGCCTTGATCACTACCTCTCATGCTCAACAAGGAGAGAAGGAGACAAGCTGCCTCCCCATGTGGTCCACACACACACACAGGATGCCGGGTGATTTGGAGTTTTTCTGTTTGTTTGTTTGATTTTTAAAGTTGTTTTTCCACCTGTGTGGTCAAGGCATCTCACAAAGGTCCACTTATGTGCTGGGTTTTCTTCTCTTACTTGTTCGGTGACTTTGGGTAAAACATGACACTTAGCACAGGTGGGAAAAGGTTTGTCCCCCCTGTAGTTGTGGGGCAATAAAGATTTCTCTGTCTCTGAGGTGTGACCCCAAGAAGCAGCAGGCTACACGAAAATGGGTTGTTCCTGAAAACCACTAAGGATGCGCCTCTTCTAGCTTTTATGGGACCAGCGCCCCCTTTGTTTGGTGAACTTGAAAGTGGCCCACACCTGAGCCCCGAGGATTTAGATCAAGACCTAATGGCACGAGACCTAATGCTCACCAGAAAGTCACCCTTCTGTCGTCAGAACAGACGCCAGGCGGCTGTGTGTTCAGACCCTCACTGGCACTCGCCACTCACTGCCACACACCAGGCACCTGACTTCTCTCCTGTGAAACCGAGAATATTCATACTTGCCATGGGGTTGCTACGAGGATTTCAACTGAAGTTCCTGTTTCTGCATTTTCGTATTGGAATTGAATTAATCATGTCCTCCAGTTTCATTCCCATGATCCAGATGTTCAAAAAGTACTAGAAACCGGGAAAACTGCCCTTAAAGAGAGCTCACGTCCTCCTTCGCTCTGCCACTCTATTTCTATAGATATGCCTGAGGATCTTAAACATGCCCCGATTACAGAAACCAAAATCGAGCCACATTCGGCTGAGCCTCCCACACAGCCCCCCAAGATATTCCCCTCGCTCTCTCTCTTTGATAGCAATCCCGATGATCAACTCTCTCCCCAAGATCAGGAGACCCTAGAAGGCCAGGCTGCTCGCTATCACGGCGACGAAATCTCTTGGGGTCCTGCCCCACTCAAACTGCCACCCCAAGATAATATTCCTCGGAGACTGCCTGCTTTCTGTGTCCGATTCTAGAACCCCCATTATGCCCAAGGAGATGCCCTTCGGCAGGCTAAGGTCTCATTCACCGAGGAAGTTTCATCCCTAAAGGAAGTGCTGCAACAAAAACGAGAACACCTTAACCTTATCAAAGAGCTTAGAGCTCTCGAGGCCGAACTTGCCTCCTTAAACCCAACCTCAGATTCAAAGAAAACCTTCACTGCTCCAAAACAAAAACCCAGTTCTTGCCTTTTCCTTTACCCGTTGTCGTAATCCGCACCCTCAGGAAGACCTCCAGGAGGAAAAGGAGGAAAATCCGCCAGATTCCCATAGCTCGCCCCTGCTGCTGAGGCTTCAGATACAGAGGACCCCCCAGAGAGAGAACAATCAGACAACCTTTACTGCCACAAATACCGCCCATTAAAGCTTAAACACCTAAAAGACTTAAAAACAGCTGTTACTAATTACGGACCTACAGCCCCATATACGTTGGCCATCATTGAAGGTCAAGTGATCGATGGCTAACCCCTAATGATTGGCTCACCTTAGCTCGCGCCACCCTTTCAGGGGGACTATGTCCTCTGGCATGCATAGACTTTGTAGAAAATTGCCGAGAGACCGCCCAACGAATCGTGGAAAGCAGGGAATCCCGATCCTGGACCCGAGACAAATTGCTCGGGCGCAGCCCCCAAAAACACCAGTGAAGCTCAGGCTGCCTTTCCTCCAGGTCTGTTAGCCCAAATTCAAAATGCGGCCTTAACGCATGGCGCCGCTTTCCCCCAAAGGGTCCCGCCTCCACCTCTCCAGCAAAATCCGCCAGGGACCAGATGAGCCCTATTGTGACTTCGTCAGCCACCTAACAGATGCAGCTGAACGCTTAGTTGGGGAAAATGAAACTGAAAGCCCCTTTGTTAAACACTGAGCCTATGAGAATGCCAACCCAACCTGCCAGGCGACCATTCGGCCTCATCGTGGCGGCAGTCTTGCCGACTACATCAGATTATGTTCCGGAGTCGGAGCCTCCCATACGCTGGGACTCGCCATTGGGGCAGCCCTTAAATCACACTTCTTGCCTCTGCCCACCGAGGTCTTATATCTGTGCCTAAAAAAAAGAGAACAGCACAACTTGTATCACTCCCTTTAAACTCCACAAAGAAAAGTCATCTCCAACACCCTAGGTTAGATGCCGCTGGATCCTCTGATGCTTATTGGGTTCAACAAATCACCCTCGAGAGACCACTCTTAACACTACAATCAGACGGTAAAAATTTGAAGGCTTAATTGACACAGGAGCAGACGCAACGGTCATATCAGAAAGATTTCGCCCGCCGCCTGGCCCGATAAGGTCTCTTACGATTTACAAGGTACTGGACGTTCAAAGAATCATAAGCAAAGCTCCAAAATACTAACTTGGACAGACTCTGAAGGCAATACTGGCAAAGTTCAACCCTATATTATTTCTGGAATCCCCGCTAATCTTTGGGGGCGTGACATTTTGTCACAATTACAAGTCATTATGTGTAGCCCTAATGAAGCAGTCACACAACAGATGCTTAATCAAGGATATAAACCAGGCCAAGGATTAGGAATAAACAAACAGGGCATCAAAGAGCCACTTCCATTATACCCAACACCAGCCGTTTAGGCTTGGGGAATCGATTTTTCCTAGCGGCCGCTGACCATCCTGTACCCCATGCGGATAAAAGAAAATGGAAAACCGACAACCCTGCCTGGGTGGATCAATGGCCCTTAACCGAGGAAAAACTTCTTGCCGCTTCCAAGGTAGTACAGGAACACTTGAAGGATGGACACATAGAACCCACTACATCCCCTTGAAACACCCCGATTTTTGTCATTAAGAAAAAGACTGGGGCATGGACACTCCTTCAAAGCTTGAGAGAGATCAATAAAACCATGTTTACTATGGGAGCCCTTCAACCTGATCTCCCTTCCCCCATCGCCATTCTCATCGATTATTCTAAAATGGTTATTGACCTTAAAGATTGCTTTTTCACCATCCCTTTACACCCCCAAGACAGGGAGCATTTTGCTTTCAGCCTTCCGGTCATTAACTTCAAAGGCCCAATGCAGCGCTGTCAATGGATGTTTCTCAAGGTATGGCAAAGAGCCCCACTTTATGCCAGAAATTTGTTGCACAGGCTGTAGATCCCCTCCGTTCTCGCTGGCCTGCTATTTATATCCTTCATTATATGGATGACATTCTCCTGGCTGGAAAATTAGCATCTGAGACCCTTAGGTGCTGCCAAGACTTAATTCATAGTCTCGCATCTTTCGGGATCCAAATAGCCCCAAATAAGGTACAATTAAACGATCAATATTATTAACTAGGGTTTGAATTAAATGCAAAACAATTTCTACCCAGAAGATACAGTTAAGAACATCTCATTAACGGACCCTTGAGGATTTTCAAAACTTCCTAGGAGATATTAACTGGTTGCGCCCATATCTTCAACTTACTACCGGAGAGTCACAACCTCTATTTGATCTCCTACAGGGAGATCCAGACCCCTTTCTCCTCGTGCACTATCACCAGAGGCTTAGACCTTCTTACAGCACAACAGGGAGGGATGTGTTTGGCTTTACAGGAACACTGCTGCTTCTACGCCAACAGATCAGGGATCGTTCGAGATAAAATCAAGAAACTTCAAGAAGACCTCATCAAAAGACGCAGAGTACTCCAATAGAACCCCTTTTTGACTGGGTTAAATTGGCCCCTTCCTTACCTCCTTCCCATCCTCGGCCCCCTTTCTTGTGTTCTTTCACTTATAACCTTTGGACCCTGGGCTTTCCGGTGCATAACCGCCTTCTTACACAACAGGTGGATGCCTTGCTGGCCAAACCTATCCAGATTCACTATCAGCGTTCAGCCACCTCTGAGAACGCTCGTGAAGAGTCCCTTGGCTTCCTCCCTTTGGGGACGGCAGGATAACTAGAGGTATCCCTACCACCTCCTCTAATAAGAGGAGAAAGGTATGGGCACCGAGCTGAGTGCGGAGCAAAGCATCGCAAGGGAAGGTCCCTTGTGAGCTCCTCTGGATTTCCCTGTGAGCCTGCCTGACTTGCATGGAGGTTGGTATCAGTAAAGCATAAAACCGGCTCTGCCTCTCCTCCCCAAAAGATACCAAGAGCCATAAGTGGTGGGCCACGACGGCTCACGGGAGGAGTCAGGCCACTACTCCCTCACTCGGGAAAGCCCACCTCAAATAAAACAGAAAGGGAGGAGATGTTGGGAGCTACATGGCAAGTGCGATCCTTGTTCAGGATCCACTTCCTGGTGAACTGGCGCCATGAAAAGCCCGTGACGGGCCAACTCAAGGCACAAGCCCTACCCACCCCATCTGCATCACGCCATTGGTGCGACCAATGAGATCGTGCCAAGCACCTCCCCACGTAAGCAGTCCTGCCCCTTTGTTCTCTCTGTATATAAGCAGCCGTGAAAACTACAGTTTGGAGGCTTGATCAGAATTCTGTCTTGCCTCCATTTCTTCGTATCTCCTGTCTGTCCCTTCATCCTCCACAGGATCCTCTTCGCCCCTGCTTGTCCTGCCCCGCACGCATCAGGCACATATCGTGAGAGGCCTACAGGGATGAACAAGGCAGGACCCTGACTTCTTTGGGTTGGCAGCGGGGTGGAGTCCAGAGGTGCCACACAGAGTGGCAGGTGCCTCCCTCCCTGCCCTGAGAGATGGAACAGGGAGGACATCCACAGACAGAACAGAAGGAAGGAGAAGACAGACGTAGGAGGGAAGGATCCCTGGCTCCTTCCCTCTCCTCCCGCCCGCCCGGAGCTTCAGAGCTGGGGTAAGGTGGGGAGGAGAGCGCAGAGGAGAGGACCTCACAGGCAATCCTTCACAGATGGGCGAGGGGAATGCCGAGCTGGCTGGCGCCGGGCGGCCACACCTGGGCCACGTGCTTGGCAACGAAGCTCCTGGATTGCGGTGACCAGAGACCTGGGGGCACCCGCACTTCCCTCCTTCGCTTCCATGCTCCCCATTGTCACTTCCTCCTTTCTGGTCCTTTTCCCTCCATCCATCCCCTTCTCTCGGCTTTCTTTCTCTGGTCTATTCTTTTATTCTGTCTTTCCCTTTCTTCTCTATTTCTCTCCCTTTCACTTAAAAAATGTCCTTTCTCTATTCCCTGCTTCTTTCCTCTTAGGGGTCCTCCTGGCTCTCTTCCTTCCTTTCGTGTTATTTCTTACTGCAGACGAGCCCGCCGTCCAAGCCCGCAGTCCCCTCCTTACTCCTCGGGTGCACACAGGTGTTTAGGGACTTGGCTTCTGGGGACATGCGGCTCAGCCTGGGTTTGCTCCTGTGTGCTGCAGACCTGTCCGCACTGAGAAGGGAGGGCCATGGACAGGTGCTAAACCAGGTCCGGGAATCGCTGCCCTGGGTAGGTGTGGGTTCCAGGTGTCATCGTCGTTGTCCCTTTTCTAGTCCCCGCCTTTGATCACTACCTCATGCTCAACAAGGAGAGAAGGAGACAAGCTGCCTCCCTGCTGTGGTCCACACACACACACAGGATGCCGGGTGATTTGGAGTTTTTCTGTTTGTTTGTTTGATTTTTAAAGTTGTTTTTCCACCTGTGTGGTCAAGGCATCTCACAAAGGTCCACTTATGTGCTGGGTTTTCTGCTCTTACTTGTTCGGTGACTTTGGGTAAAACATGACACTTAGCACAGGTGGGAAAAGGTTTGTCCCCCCCCCCCCGGAGGTGTGGGGCAATTAAGATTTCTCTGTGTCTGTGGTGTGGCCCCCAAGAAGCAGCAGGCTACACGAAAATGGGTTGTTCCTGAAAACCACTAAGGATGCGCCTCTTCTAGCTTTTATGGGACCAGCGCCCCCTTTGTTTGGTGAACTTGAAAGTGGCCCACACCTGAGCCCTGAGGATTTAGATCAAGACCTAATGGCACGAGACCTAATGCTCACCAGAAAGTCACCCTTCTGTCGTCAGAACAGACGCCAGGCGGCTGTGTGTTCAGACCCTCACTGGCACTCGCCACTCACTGCCACACACCAGGCACCTGACTTCTCTCCTGTGAAACCGAGAATATTCATACTTGCCATGGGGTTGCTACGAGGATTTCAACTGAAGTTCCTGTTTCTGCATTTTCGTATTGGAATTGAATTAATCATGTCCTCCAGTTTCATTCCCATGATCCAGATGTTCAAAAGTACTAGAAACCGAAAACTGCCCTTAAAGAGAGCTCACGTCCTCCTTCGCTTCTGCCACTCTATTTCTATAGATATGCCTGAGGATCTTAAACATGCCCCGATTACAGAAACCAAAATCGAGCCACATTCGGCTGAGCCTCCCACACAGCCCCCAAGATATTCCCTCGCTCTCTCTTTGATAGCAATCCCGATGATCAACTCTCTCCCCAAGATCAGGAGACCCTAGAAGGCCAGGCTGCTCGCTATCACGGCGACGAAATCTCTTGGGGTCCTGCCCCACTCAAACTGCCACCCCCCCAGATAATATTCCTCGGAGACTGCCTGCTTTCTGTGCTCCGATTCTAGAACCCCCCATTATGCCCAAGGGAGATGCCCTTCGGCAGGCTAAGGTCTCATTCACCGAGGAAGTTTCATCCCTAAAGGAAGTGCTGCAACAAAAACGAGAACACCTTAACCTTATCAAAGAGCTTAGAGCTCTCGAGGCCGAACTTGCCTCCTTAAACCCAACCTCAGATTCAAAGAAAACCTTCACTGCTCCAAAACAAAAACCCAGTTCTTGCCTTTTCCTTTACCCGTTGTCGTAATCCGCCCCCTCAGGAAGACCTCCAGGAGGAAAAGGAGGAAAATCCGCCAGATTCCCATAGCTCGCCCCCTGCTGCTGAGGCTTCAGATACAGAGGACCCCCCAGAGAGAGAACAATCAGACAACCTTTACTGCCACAAATACCGCCCATTAAAGCTTAAACACCTAAAAGACTTAAAAACAGCTGTTACTAATTACGGACCTACAGCCCCATATACGTTGGCCATCCTTGAAGGTCGAAGTGATCGATGGCTAACCCCTAATGATTGGCTCACCCTAGCTCGCGCCACCCTTTCAGGGGGGACTATGTCCTCTGGCGTACAGACTTTGTAGAAAATTGCCGAGAGACCGCCCAACGTAATCGTGAAAGCAGGGAATCCCGATCCTGGACCCGAGACAAATTGCTCGGGCGCAGCCCCCCAAAACACCAGTGAAGCTCAGGCTGCCTTTCCTCCAGGTCTGTTAGCCCAAATTCAAAATGCGGCCTTAACGCATGGCGCCGCCTTCCCCCAAAGGGTCCCGCCTCCACCTCTCTAGCAAAAATCCGCCAGGGACCAGATGAGCCCTATTGTGACTTCGTCAGCCACCTAACAGATGCAGCTGAACGCTTAGTTGGGGAAAATGAAACTGAAAGCCCCTTTGTTAAACACTGAGCCTATGAGAATGCCAACCCAACCTGCCAGGCGACCATTCGGCCTCATCGTGGCGGCAGTCTTGCCGACTACATCAGATTATGTTCCGGAGTCGGAGCCTCCCATACGCTGGGACTCGCCATTGGGGCAGCCCTTAAATCACACTTCTTGCCTCTGCCCACCGAGGTCTTATATCTGTGCCTAAAAAAAAGAGAACAGCACAACTTGTATCACTCCCTTTAAACTCCACAAAGAAAAGTCATCTCCAACACCCTAGGTTAGATGCCGCCGGATCCTCTGATGCTTATTGGGTTCAACAAATCACCCTCGAGAGACCACTCTTAACACTACAATCAGACGGTAAAAAATTTGAAGGCTTAATTGACACAGGAGCAGACGCAACGGTCATATCAGAAAGATTTCGGCCCGCCGCCTGGCCCGATAAGGTCTCTTACGCATTTACAAGGTACTGGACGTTCAAAGAATCATAAGCAAAGCTCCAAAATACTAACTTGGACAGACTCTGAAGGCAATACTGGCAAAGTTCAACCCTATATTATTTCTGGAATCCCCGCTAATCTTTGGGGGCGTGACATTTTGTCACAATTACAAGTCATTATGTGTAGCCCTAATGAAGCAGTCACACAACAGATGCTTAATCAAGGATATAAACCAGGCCAAGGATTAGGAATAAACAAACAGGGCATCAAAGAGCCACTCTCCATTATACCCAACACCAGCCGTTTAGGCTTGGGGAATCGGATTTTTCCTAGCGGCCGCTGACCATCCTGTACCCCATGCGGATAAAAGAAAATGGAAAACCGACAACCCCGTCTGGGTGGATCAATGGCCCTTAACCGAGGAAAAACTTCTTGCCGCCTCCAAGGTAGTACAGGAACAATTGAAGGATGGACACATAGAACCCACTACATCCCCTTGAAACACCCCGATTTTTGTCATTAAGAAAAAGACTGGGGCATGGACACTCCTTCAAAGCTTGAGAGAGATCAATAAAACCATGTTTACTATGGGAGCCCTTCAACCTGATCTCCCTTCCCCCATCGCCATTCTCATCGATTATTCTAAAATGGTTATTGACCTTAAAGATTGCTTTTTCACCATCCCTTTACACCCCCAAGACAGGGAGCATTTTGCTTTCAGCCTTCCGGTCATTAACTTCAAAGGCCCAATGCAGCGCTTTCAATGGATGTTTCCTCAAGGTATGGCAAAGAGCCCCACTTTATGCCAGAAATTTGTTGCACAGGCTGTAGATCCCCTCCGTTCTCGCTGGCCTGCTATTTATATCCTTCATTATATGGATGACATTCTCCTGGCTGGAAAATTAGCATCTGAGACCCTTAGGTGCTGCCAAGACTTAATTCATAGTCTCGCTTCTTTCGGGTTCCAAATAGCCCCAAATAAGGTACAATTAAACGATCCATATTATTACCTAGGGTTTGAATTAAATGCAAAACAATTTCTACCCAGAAGATACAGTTAAGAACATCTCATTAACGGACCCTTGAGGATTTTCAAAACTTCCTAGGAGATATTAACTGGTTGCGCCCATATCTTCAACTTACTACCGGAGAGTCACAACCTCTATTTGATCTCCTACAGGAGATCCAGACCCCTGTCTCCTCGTGCACTATCACCAGAGGCTTAGACCTTCTTACAGCACAACAGGGAGGGATGTGTTTGGCTTTACAGGAACACTGCTGCTTCTACGCCAACAGATCAGGGATCGTTCGAGATAAAATCAAGAAACTTCAAGAAGACCTCATCAAAAGACGCAGAGTACTCCAATAGAACCCCTTTTGACTGGGTTAAATTGGCCCCTTCCTTACCTCCTTCCCATCCTCGGCCCCCTTTCTTGTGTTCTTTCACTTATAACCTTTGGACCCTGGGCTTTCCGGTGCATAACCGGCCTTATTAAACAACAGGTGGATGCCTTGCTGGCCAAACCTATCCAGATTCACTATCAGCGTTCAGCCACCTCTGAGAACGCTCGTGAAGAGTCCCTTGGCTTCCTCCCTTTGGGGACGGCAGGATAACTAGAGGTATCCCTACCACCTCCTCTAATAAGAGGAGAAAGGTATGGGCACCGAGCTGAGTGCGGAGCAAAGCATCGCAAGGGAAGGTCCCTTGTGAGCTCCTCTGGATTTCCCTGTGAGCCTGCCTGACTTGCATGGAGGTTGGTATCAGTAAAGCATAAAAACCGGCTCTGCCTCTCCTCCCCAAAAGATACCAAGAGCCATAAGTGGTGGGCCACGACGGCTCACGGGAGGAGTCAGGCCACTACTCCCTCACTGGGAAAGCCCACCTAAATAAAACAGAAAGGGAGGAGATGTTGGGAGCCATGGCAAGTGCGATCCTTGTTCAGGATCCACTTCCTGGTGAACTGGCGCGCCATGAAAAGCCCGCAGACGGGCCAACTCAAGGCACAAGCCCTACCCACCCCCATCTGCATCACGCCATTGGTGCGACCAATGAGATCGTGCCAAGTACCTCCCACGTAAGCAGTCCTGCCCCCTTTGTTCTCTCTGTATATAAGCAGCCGTGAAAACTACAGTTTGGAGGCTTGATCAGAATTCTGTCTTGCCTCCATTTCTTCGTATCTCCTGTCTGTCCCTTCATCCTCCACAGGATCCTCTTCGCCTGCTGCTGTCCTGCCCCGCACGCACTAGGCACATATCGTGAAAGGCCTACAGGGATGAACAAGGCAGGACCCTGACTTCTTTGGGTTGGCAGCGGGGTGGAGTCCAGAGGTGCCACACAGAGTGGCAGGTGCCTCCCTCCCTGCCCTGAGAGATGGAACAGGGAGGACATCCACAGACAGAACAGAAGGAAGGAGAAGACAGACGTAGGAGGGAAGGATCCCTGGCTCCTTCCCTCTCCTCCCGCCCGCCCGGAGCTTCAGAGCTGGGGTAAGGGGTGGGGAGGAGAGGGCAGAGGAGAGGACCTCGCAGGCACTCCTTCCCAGGTGGGCGAGGGGAATGCCGAGCTGGCTGGCGCCGGGCGGCCACACCTGGCCACGTGCTTGGCAACGAAGCTCCTGGATTGCGGTGACCAGAGACCTGGGGGCACCTGCACTTCCCTCCTTCGCTTTCCATGCTCCCCATTGTCACTTCCTCCTTTCTGGTCCTTTTCCTCCATCCATCCCCTTCTCTCGGCTTTCTTTCTCTGGTCTATTCTTTTATTCTGTCTTTCCCTTTCTTCTCTATTTCTCTCCCTTTCACTTAAAAAATGTCCTTTCTCTATTCCCTGCTTCTTTCCTCTTAGGGGTCCTCCCTGGCTCTCTTCCTTCCTTTCGTGTTATTTCTTACTGCAGACGAGCCCGCTCGTCCAAGCCCGCAGTCCCCCTCCTTACTCCTCGGGTGCACACAGGTGTTTAGGGACTTGGCTTCTGGGGACATGCGGCTCAGCCTGGGTTTGCTCCCTGTGCTGCAGACCTGTCCGCACTGAGAAGGGAGGGTCATGGACAGGTGCGAAACCAGGTCCGGGAATCGCTGCCCTGGGAAGGTGTGGGTTCCAGGTGTCATCGTCGTTGTCCCTTTCTAGTCCCCGCCTTTGATCACTACCTCTCATGCTCAACAAGGAGAGAAGGAGACAAGCTGCCTCCTCATGTGGTCCACACACACACACAGGATGCCGGGTGATTTGGAGTTTTTCTGTTTGTTTGTTTGATTTTTAAAGTTGTTTTTCCACCTGTGTGGTCAAGGCATCTCACAAAGGTCCACTTATGTGCTGGGTTTTCTTCTCTTACTTGTTCGGTGACTTTGGGTAAAACATGACACTTAGCACAGGTGGGAAAAGGTTTGTCCCCCCCCCCCCGTCGGGGTGGGGCAATAAAGATTTCTCTGTCTCTGAGGTGTGACCCCCAAGAAGCAGCAGGCTACACGAAAATGGGTTGTTCCTGAAAACCACTAAGGATGCGCCTCTTCTAGCTTTTATGGGACCAGCGCCCCCTTTGTTTGGTGAACTTGAAAGTGGCCCACACCTGAGCCCCGAGGATTTAGATCAAGACCTAATGGCACGAGACCTAATGCTCACCAGAAAGTCACCCTTCTGTCGTCAGAACAGACGCCAGGCGGCTGTGTGTTCAGACCCTCACTGGCACTCGCCACTCACTGCCACACACCAGGCACCTGACTTCTCTCCTGTGAAACTGAGAATATTCATACTTGCCATGGGGTTGCTACGAGGATTTCAACTGAAGTTCCTGTTTCTGCATTTTCGTATTGGAATTGAATTAATAATGTCCTCCAGTTTCATTCCCATGATCCAGATGTTCAAAAAGTACTAGAAACCGGGAAAACTGCCCTTAAAGAGAGCTCACGTCCTCCTTCGGTCTGCAACTCTATTTCTATAGATATGCCTGAGGATCTTAAACATGCCCCCATTACAGAAACCAAAATCGAGCCACATTCGGCTGAGCCTCCCACACAGCCCCCCAAGATATTCCGCTCACTCTCTCTCTTTGATAGCAATCCCGATGATCAACTCTCTCCCCAAGATCAGGAGACCCTAGAAGGCCAGGCTGCTCGCTATCATGGCGACGAAATCTCTTGCGGACCTGCCCCACTCAAACGGCCACCCCCCCAGATAATATTCCTCGGAGACTGCCTGCTTTCTGTGTCTGATTCTAGAACCCCCATTATGCCCAAGGGAGATGCCCTTCGGCAGGCTAAGGTCTCATTCACCGAGGAAGTTTCATCCCTAAAGGAAGTGCTGCAACAAAAACGAGAACACCTTAACCTTATCAAAGAGCTTAGAGCTCTCGAGGCCGAACTTGCCTCCTTAAACCCAACCTCAGATTCAAAGAAAACCTTCACTGCTCCAAAACAAAAACCCAGTTCTTGCCTTTTCCTTTACCCGCTGTCTTAATCCGCCTCACGACGACCTCCAGGAGGAAAAGGAGGAAAATCCCCCAGATTCCCATAGCTCGCCCCCTGCTGCTGAGGCTTCAGATACAGAGGACCCCCCAGAGAGAGAACAATCAGACAACCTTTACTGCCACAAATACCGCCCATTAAAGCTTAAACACCGAACAGACTTAAAAACAGCTGTTACTAATTACGGACCTACAGCCCCATCTACGGTGGCCATCCTTGAAGGTCAAGTGATCGATCGATGTCTTACCCCTAATGATTTGCTCACCCTAGCTCGCGCCACCCTTTCAGGGGGACTATGTCCTCTGGCATGCACAGACTTTGTAGAAAATTGCCGAGAGACCGCCCAACGTAATCGTGGAAAGCAGGGAATCCCGATCCTGACCCGAGACAAATTGCTCGGGCGCAGCCCCCCAAAACACCAGTGAAGCTCAGGCTGCCTTTCCTCCAGGTCTGTTAGCCCAAATTCAAAATGCGGCCTTAACGCATGGCGCCGCCTTCCCCCAAAGGGTCCCGCCTCCACCTCTCTAGCAAAAATCCGCCAGGGACCAGATGAGCCCTATTGTGACTTCGTCAGCCACCTAACAGATGCAGCTGAACGCTTAGTTGGGGAAAATGAAACTGAAAGCCCCTTTGTTAAACACTGAGCCTATGAGAATGCCACCCCCCCCTGCCAGGCGCCCAATCGGCCTCATCGTGGCGGCAGTCTTGCCGACTACATCAGATTATGTTCCGGAGTCGGAGCCTCCCATACGCTGGGACTCGCCATTGGGGCAGCCCTTAAATCACACTTCTTGCCTCTGCCCACCGAGGTCTTATATCTGTGCCTAAAAAAAAGAGAACAGCACAACTTGTATCACTCCCTTTAAACTCCACAAAGAAAAGTCATCTCCAACACCCTAGGTTAGATGCCGCTGGATCCTCTGATGCTTATTGGGTTCAACAAATCACCCTCGAGAGACCACTCTTAACACTACAATCAGACGGTAAAAAATTTGAAGGCTTAATTGACACAGGAGCAGACGCAACGGTCATATCAGAAAGATTTCGGCCCGCCGCCTGGCCCGATAAGGTCTCTTACGCATTTACAAGGTACTGGACGTTCAAAGAATCATAAGCAAAGCTCCAAAATACTAACTTGGACAGACTCTGAAGGCAATACTGGCAAAGTTCAACCCTATATTATTTCTGGAATCCTGCTAATCTTTGGGGGCGTGACATTTTGTCACAATTACAAGTCATTATGTGTAGCCCTAATGAAACAGTCACACAACAGATGCTTAATCAAGGATATAAACCAGGCCAAGGATTAGAATAAACAAACAGGGCATTAATGAGACAGTCTCAATTATACCCAACACCAGCCCCTTAGTCTTTGGGAATCGGGATTTTTCCTAGCGGCCGTTGACCATCCTGTACCCCATGCGGATAAAAGAAAATGGAAAACCGACAACCCCGTCTGGGTGGATCAATGGCCCTTAACCGAGGAAAAACTTCTTGCCGCCTCCAAGGTAGTACAGGAACAATTGAAGGATGGACACATAGAACCCACTACATCCCCTTGAAACACCCCGATTTTTGTCATTAAGAAAAGACTGGGCATGGACACTCCTTCAAAGCTTGAGAGAGATCAATAAAACCATGTTTACTATGGGAGCCCTTCAACCTGATCTCCTTCCCCATCGCCATTCTCATCGATTATTCTAAAATGGTTATTGACCTTAAAGATTGCTTTTTCACCATCCCATTACACCCCCAAGACAGGGAGCATTTTGCTTTCAGCCTTCCGGTCATTAACTTCAAAGGCCCAATGCAGCGCTTTCAATGGATGTTTCTCAAGGTATGGCAAAGAGCCCCACTTTATGCCAGAAATTTGTTGCACAGGCTGTAGATCCCTCCGTTCTCGCTGGCCTGCTATTTATATCATTCATTATATGGATGACATTCTCCTGGCTGGAAAATTAGCATCTGAGACCCTTAGGTGCTGCCAAGACTTAATTCATAGTCTCGCTTCTTTCGGGTTCCAAATAGCCCCAAATAAGGTACAATTAAACGATCCACATTCTTACCTAGGGTTCGAACTAAATGCCAAAACAATTTCTACCCAGAAGATACAGTTAAGAACATCTCATTAACGGACCCTTGAGGATTTTCAAAACTTCCTAGGAGATATTAACTGGTTGCGCCCATATCTTCAACTTACTACCGGAGAGTCACAACCTCTATTTGATCTCCTACAGGAGATCCAGACCCTTTCTCCTCGTGCACTATCACCAGAGGCTTAGACCTTCTTACAGCACAACAGGGAGGGATGTGTTTGGCTTTACAGGAACACTGCTGCTTCTACGCCAACAGATCAGGGATCGCTCGAGATAAAATCAAGAAACTTCAAGAAGACCTCATCAAAAGACGCAGAGTACTCCAATAGAACCCCTTTTTGACTGGGTTAAATTGGCCCCTTCCTTACCTCCTTCCCATCCTCGGCCCCTTTCTTGTGTTCTTTCACTTATAACCTTTGGACCCTGGGCTTTCCGGTGCATAACCGCCTTATTAAACAACAGGTGGATGCCTTGCTGGCCAAACCTATCCAGATTCACTATCAGCGTTCAGCCACCTCTGAGAACGCTCGTGAAGAGTCCCTTGGCTTCCTCCCTTGGGGACGGCAGGATAACTAGAGGTATCCCTACCACCTCCTCTAATAAGAGAAGAAAGGTATGGGCACCGAGCTGAGTGCGGAGCAAAGCATCGCAAGGGAAGGTCCCTTGTGAGCTACTCTGGATTTCCCTGTGAGCCTGCCTGACTTGCATGGAGGTTGGTATCAGTAAAGCATAAAACCGGCTCTGCCTCTCCTCCCCAAAAGATACCAAGAGCCATAAGTGGTGGGCCACGACGGCTCACGGGAGGAGTCAGGCCACTACTCCCTCACTGGGAAAGCCCACCGAAATAAAACAGAAAGGGAGGAGATGTTGGGAGTTACATGGCGCGATCCTTGTTCAGGATCCACTTCCTGGTGAACTGGGCGCGCCATGAAAAGTCTGCAAGACGGGCCAACTCAAGGCACAAGCCCTACCCACCCCATCTGCATCACGCCATTGGTGCGACCAATGAGATCGTGCCAAGTACCTCCCTACGTAAGCAGTCCTGCCCCCTTTGTTCTCTCTGTATATAAGCAGCCGTGAAAACTACAGTTTGGAGGCTTGATCAGAATTCTGTCTTGCCTCCATTTCTTCGTATCTCCTGTCTGTCCCTTCATCCTCCACAGGATCCTCTTCGCCTGCTGCTGTCCTGCCCCGCACGTACTAGGCACATATCGTGAACGGCCTACAGGGATGAACAAGGCAGGACCCTGACTTCTTTGGGTTGGCAGCGGGTGGAGTCCAGAGGTGCCACACAGAGTGGCAGGTGCCTCCTCCCTGCCCTGAGAGATGGAACAGGAGGACATCCACAGACAGAACAGAAGGAAGGAGAAGACAGACGTAGGAGGGAAGGATCCTGGCTCCTTCCCTCTCCTCCCGCCCGCCCGGAGCTTCAGAGCTGGGGTAAGGGGTGGGAGGAGAGGGCAGAGGAGAGGACCTCGCAGGCACTCCTTCCCAGGTGGGCGCAGGGGAATGCCGAGCTGGCTGGCGCTGGGCGGCCACACCTGGGCCACGTGCTTGGCAACGAAGCTCCTGGATTGCGGTGACCAGAGACCTGGGGGCACCTGCACTTCCCTCCTTCGCTTCCATGCTCCCCATTGTCACTTCCTCCTTTCTGGTCCTTTTCCCTCCATCCATCCCCTTCTCTCGGCTTTCTTTCTCTGGTCTATTCTTTTATTCTGTCTTTCCCTTTCTTCTATTTCTCTCCCTTTCACTTAAAAAATGTCCTTTCTATTCCCTGCTTCTTTCCTCTTAGGGGTCCTCCCTGGCTCTCTTCCTTCCTTTCGTGTTATTTCTACTGCAGACGAGCCCGCCTGTCCAAGCCCGCAGTCCCCCTCCTTACTCCTCGGGTGCACACAGGTGTTTAGGGACTTGGCTTCTGGGGACATGCGGCTCAGCCTGGGTTTGCTCCTGTGCTGCAGACCTGTCCGCACTGAGAAGGGAGGGTCATGGACAGGTGCGAAACCAGGTCCGGGAATCGCTGCCCTGGGAAGGTGTGGGTTCCAGGTGTCATCGTCGTTGTCCCTTTCTAGTCCCCGCCTTGATCACTACCTCTCATGCTCAACAAGGAGAGAAGGAGACAAGCTGCCTCCCCATGTGGTGGTCCACACACACACAGGATGCCGGGTGATTTGGAGTTTTTCTGTTTGTTTGTTTGATTTTTAAAGTTGTTTTTCCACCTGTGTGGTCAAGGCATCTCACAAAGGTCCACTTATGTGCTGGGTTTTCTTCTCTTACTTGTTCGGTGACTTTGGGTAAAACATGACACTTAGCACAGGTGGGAAAGGTTTGTCCCCCCCTGTAGTTGTGGGGCAATAAAGATTTCTCTGTCTCTGAGGTGTGACCCCAAGAAGCAGCAGGCTACACGAAAATGGGTTGTTCCTGAAAACCACTAAGGATGCGCCTCTTCTAGCTTTTATGGGACCAGCGCCCCTTTGTTTGGTGAACTTGAAAGTGGCCCACACCTGAGCCCCGAGGATTTAGATCAAGACCTAATGGCACGAGACCTAATGCTCACCAGAAAGTCACCCTTCTGTCGTCAGAACAGACGCCAGGCGGCTGTGTGTTCAGACCCTCACTGGCACTCGCCACTCACTGCCACACACCAGGCACCTGACTTCTCTCCTGTGAAACTGAGAATATTCATACTTGCCATGGGGTTGCTACGAGGATTTCAACTAAACTACCTGTTTCTGCATTTTCGTATTGGAATTGAATTAATAATGTCCTCCAGTTTCATTCCCATGATCCAGATATTCAAAAAGTACTAGAAACCGAAAACTACCCTTAAAGAGAGCTCACGTCCTCCTTCGGTCTGCAACTCTATTTCTATAGATATGCCTGAGGATCTTAAACATGCCCCCATTACAGAAACCAAAATCGAGCCACATTCGGCTGAGCCTCCCACACAGCCCCCCAAGATATTCCGCTCACTCTCTCTCTTTGATAGCAATCCCGATGATCAACTCTCTCCCCAAGATCAGGAGACCCTAGAAGGCCAGGCTGCTCGCTATCATGGCGACGAAATCTCTTGGGGTCCTGCCCCACTCAAACGGCCACCCCCCCAGATAATATTCCTCGGAGACTGCCTGCTTTCTGTGCTCCGATTCTAGAACCCCCCATTATGCCCAAGGGAGATGCCCTTCGGCAGGCTAAGGTCTCATTCACCGAGGAAGTTTCATCCCTAAAGGAAGTGCTGCAACAAAAACGAGAACACCTTAACCTTATCAAAGAGCTTAGAGCTCTCGAGGCCGAACTTGCCTCCTTAAACCCAACCTCAGATTCAAAGAAAACCTTCACTGCTCCAAAACAAAAACCCAGTTCTTGCCTTTTCCTTTACCCGTTGTCGTAATCCGCCTCAGGCAGACCGCCAGGCGGAACAGGAGGAAAATCCGCCAGAGTCCCCTAGCTCGCCCACTGCTGCTGAGGCTTCAGATCCCGAGGCCCCCCCAGAGAGAGAACACTCAGACAACCTTTACTGCCACAACTACCGCCCATTAAATCTTAAACACCTAAAAGACTAAAAAACAGCTGTTACTAATTACCGATCAACAGCCCCATATACGTTGGCCAACCTTGAAGGTAGAAGTCAACGAAGTATAACCCCAAATGATTGGCTCACCCTAGCTCGCGCCACCCTTTCAGGGGGGACTATGTCCTCTGGCATGACAGACTTTGTAGAAAATTGCCGAGAGACCGCCCAACGTAATCGTGGAAAGCAGGGAATCCCGATCCTGGACCCGAGACAAATTGCTCGGGCGCAGCCCCCAAAACACCAGTGAAGCTCAGGCTGCCTTTCCTCCAGGTCTGTTAGCTGTAATTCAAAATGCGGCCTTAACGCATGGCGCCGCTTTCCCCAAAGGGTCCCGCCCACCTCTCTAGCAAAAATCCGCCAGGGACCAGATGAGCCCTATTGTGACTTCGTCAGCCACCTAACAGATGCAGCTGAACGCTTAGTTGGGGAAAATGAAACTGAAAGCCCTTTGTTAAACACTGAGCCTATGAGAATGCCAACCCAACCTGCCAGGCGACCATTCGGCCTCATCGTGGCGGCAGTCTTGCCGACTACATCAGATTATGTTCCGGAGTCGGAGCCTCCCATACGCTGGGACTCGCCATTGGTGCAGCCCTTAAATCACACTTCTTGCCTCTGCCCACCGAGGTCTTATATCTGTGCCTAAAAAAAAGAGAACAGCACAACTTGTATTACTCCCTTTAAACTCCACAAAAAAAAGTCATCTCCAACACCATAGGTTAGATGCCGCTCGGATCCTCTGATGCTTATTGGGTTCAACAAATCACCCTCGAGAGACCACTCTTAACACTACAATCAGACGGTAAAAATTTGAAGGCTTAATTGACACAGGAGCAGACGAACGGTCATATCAGAAAGATTTCGCCCGCCGCCTGGCCCGATAAGGTCTCTTACGCATTTACAAGGTACTGGACGTTCAAAGAATCATAAGCAAAGCTCCAAAATACTAACTTGGACAGACTCTGAAGGCAATACTGGCAAAGTTCAACCCTATATTATTTCTGGAATCCCCGCTAATCTTTGGGGGCGTGACATTTTGTCACAATTACAAGTCATTATGTGTAGCCCTAATGAAACAGTCACGCAACAGATGCTTAATCAAGGATATAAACCAGGCCAAGGATTAGGAATAAACAAACAGGGCATAAAAGAGCCACTCTCCATTATACCCAACACCAGCCGTTTAGGCTTGGGGAATCGGATTTTTCCTAGCGGCCGCTGACCATCCTGTACCCCATGCGGATAAAAGAAAATGGAAAACCGACAACCCCGTCTGGGTGGATCAATGGCCCTTAACCGAGGAAAAACTTCCTGCCGCCTCCAAGGTAGTACAGGAACAATTGAAGGATGGACACATAGAACCCACTACATCCCCTTGAAACACCCCGATTTTTGTCATTAAGAAAAAGACTGGGTCATGGACACTCCTTCAAAGCTTGAGAGAGATCAATAAAACCATGTTTACTATGGGAGCCCTTCAACCTGATCTCCCTTCCCCCATCGCCATTCTCATCGATTATTCTAAAATGGTTATTGACCTTAAAGATTGCTTTTTCACCATCCCTTTACACCCCCAAGACAGGGAGCATTTTGCTTTCAGCCTTCCGGTCATTAACTTCAAAGGCCCAATGCAGCGCTTTCAATGGATGTTTCCCCCTCAAGGTATGGCAAAGAGCCCCACTTTATGCCAGAAATTTGTTGCACAGGCTGTAGATCCCCTCCGTTCTCGCTGGCCTGCTATTTATATCATTCATTATGTGGATGACATTCTCCTGGCTGGAAAATGAGCATCTGAGACCCTTCGGTGCTGCCAAGACTTAATTCATAGTCTCGCCTATTTCGGGTTCCAAATAGCCCCAAATAAGGTACAATTAAACGATCCATATTATTACCTAGGGTTTGAATTAAATGCAAAAACAATTTCTACCCAGAAGATACAGTTAAGAACATCTCATTAACGGACCCTTGAGGATTTTCAAAACTTCCTAGGAGATATTAACTGGTTGCGCCCATATCTTCAACTTACTACCGGAGAGTCACAACCTCTATTTGATCTCCTACAGGGAGATCCAGACCCCTTTCTCCTCGTGCACTATCACCAGAGGCTTAGACCTTCTTACAGCACAACAGGGAGGGATGTGTTTGGCTTTACAGGAACACTGCTGCTTCTACGCCAACAGACCAGGGATCGTTCGAGATAAAATCAAGAAACTTCAAGAAGACCTCATCAAAAGACGCAGAGTACTCCAATAGAACCCCTTTTTGACTGGGTTAAATTGGCCCCTTCCTTACCTCCTTCCCATCCTCGGCCCCCTTTCTTGTGTTCTTTCACTTATAACCTTTGGACCCTGGGCTTTCCGGTGCATAACCGGCCTTATTAAACAACAGGTGGATGCCTTGCTGGCCAAACCTATCCAGATTCACTATCAGCGTTTAGCCACCTCTGAGAACGCTCGTGAAGAGTCCCTTGGCTTCCTCCCTTTGGGGACGGCAGGATAACTAGAGGTATCCCTACCACCTCCTCTAATAAGAGGAGAAAGGTATGGGCACCGAGCTGAGTGCGGAGCAAAGCATCGCAAGGGAAGGTCCCTTGTGAGCTCCTCTGGATTTCCTGTGAGCCTGCCTGACTTGCATGGAGGTTGGTATCAGTAAAGCATAAAACCGGCTCTGCCTCTCCTCCCCAAAAGATACCAAGAGCCGTATGTGGTGGGCCACGACGGCTCACGGGAGGAGTCAGGCCACTACTCCCTCACTGGGGTAAAGCCCACCTCCTAAATAAAACTGAATGGGTGGAGTTGTTGGGAGCTACATGGCAAGTGCGATCCTTGTTCAGGATCCACTTCCTGGTGAACTGGCGCGCCATGAAAAGCCCGCAGACGGGCCAACTCAAGGCACAAGCCCTACCCACCCCCATCTGCATCACGCCATTGGTGCGACCAATGAGATCGTGCCAAGTACCTCCTCACGTAAGCAGTCCTGCCCCCTTTGTTCTCTCTGTATATAAGCAGCCGTGAAAACTACAGTTTGGAGGCTTGATCAGAATTCTGTCTTGCCTCCATTTCTTCGTATCTCCTGTCTGTCCCTTCATCCTCCACAGGATCCTCTTCGCCTGCTGCTGTCCTGCCCCGCACGCACCAGGCACATATCGTGAAAGGCCTACAGGGATGAACAAGGCAGGACCCTGACTTCTTTGGGTTGGCAGCGGGTGGAGTCCAGAGGTGCCACACAGAGTGGCAGGTGCCTCCTCCCTGCCCTGACAGATGGAACAGGGAGGACATCCACAGACAGAACAGAAGGAAGGAGAAGACAGACGTAGGAGGGAAGGATCCTGGCTCCTTCCCTCTCCTCCCGCCCGCCCGGAGCATCAGAGCTGGGGTAAGGTGTGGGGAGGAGAGGGCAGAGGAGAGGACCTCGCAGGCACTCCTTCCCAGGTGGGCGAGGGGAATGCCGAGCTGGCTGGCGCCGGGCGGCCACACCTGGGCACGTGCTTGGCAACGAAGCTCCTGGATTGCGGTGACCAGAGACCTGGGGGCACCTGCACTTCCCTCCTTCGCTTTCCATGCTCCCCATTGTCACTTCCTCCTTTCTGGTCCTTTTCCCTCCATCCATCCCCTTCTCTCGGCTTTCTTTCTCTGGTCTATTCTTTTATTCTTTCTTTCCCTTTCTTCTCTATTTCTCTCCCTTTCACTTAAATATTGTCCTTTCTCTATTCCCTGCTTCTTTCGTCTTAGGGGTCCTCCCTGGCTCTCTTCCTTCCTTTCGTGTTATTTCTTACTGCAGACGAGCCCGCCTGTCCAAGCCCGCAGTCCCCCTCCTTACTCCTCGGGTGCACACAGGTGTTTAGGGACTTGGCTTCTGGGGACATGCGGCTCAGCCTGGGTTTGCTCCCGTGTGCTGCAGACCTGTCCGCACTGGAGAAGGGAGGGTCATGGACAGGTGCGAAAGCAGGTCCGGGAATCGCTGCCCTGGGAAGGTGTGGGTTCCAGGTGTCATCGTCGTTGTCCCTTTCTAGTCCCCGCCTTGATCACTACCTCTCATGCTCAACAAGGAGAGAAGGAGACAAGCTGCCTCCCTGGTGGTCCACACACACACAGGATGCCGGGTGATTTGGAGTTTTTCTGTTTGTTTGTTTGATTTTTAAAGTTGTTTTTCCACCTGTGTGGTCAAGGCATCTCACAAAGGTCCACTTATGGTGCTGGGTTTTCTTCTCTTACTTGTTCGGTGACTTTGGGTAAAACATGACACTTAGCACAGGTGGGAAAAGGTTTGTCCCCCCTGTAGTTGTGGGGCAATAAAGATTTCTCTGTCTCTGAGGTGTGACCCCAAGAAGCAGCAGGCTACACGAAAATGGGTTGTTCCTGAAACCACTAAGGATGCGCCTCTTCTAGCTTTTATGGGACCAGCGCCCCTTTGTTTGGTGAACTTGAAAGTGGCCCACACCTGAGCCCTGAGGATTTAGATCAAGACCTAATGGCACGAGACCTAATGCTCACCAAAAGTCACCCTTCTGTCGTCAGAACAGACGCGAGGCGGCTGTGTGTTCAGACCCTCACTGGCACTCGCCACTCACTGCCACACACCAGGCACCTGACTGCACTCCTGTGAAACCGAGAATAGTCATACTTGCCATGGGGTTGCTACGAGGATTTCAACTAAACTACATGTTTCTGCATTTTCGTATTGGACTTGAATTAATAATGTCCTCCAGTTTCATTCCCATGATCCCGATATTCAAAAGTACTAGAAACCGAAAACTGCCCTTAAAGAGAGCTCACGTCCTCCTTCGCTTCTGCCACTCTATTTCTATAGATATGCCTGAGGATCTTAAACATGCCCCGATTACAGAAACCAAAATCGAGCCACATTCGGCTGAGCCTCCCACACAGCCCCCAAGATATTCCGCCGCCTCTCTCTTTGATAGCAATCCCGATGATCAACTCTCTCCCCAAGATCAGGAGACCCTAGAAGGCCAGGCTGCTCGCTATCATGGCGACGAAATCTCTTGGGGTCCTGCCCCACTCAAACGGCCACCCCCCCAGATAATATTCCTCGGAGACTGCCTGCTTTCTGTGCTCCGATTCTAGAACCCCCCATTATGCCCAAGGGAGATGCCCTTCGGCAGGCTAAGGTCTCATTCACCGAGGAAGTTTCATCCCTAAAGGAAGTGCTGCAACAAAAACGAGAACACCTTAACCCTATCAAAGAGCTTAGAGCTCTCGAGGCCGAACTTGCCTCCTTAAACCCAACCTCAGATTCAAAGAAAACCTTCACTCGTTCCAAAACAAAAAACCCAGTTCTTGCCTTTTCCTTTACCCGTTGTCGTAATCCGCCCCCTCAGGAAGACCTCCAGGAGGAAAAGGAGGAAAATCCGCCAGATTCCCATAGCTCGCCCCCTGCTGCTGAGGCTTCAGATACAGAGGACCCCCCCCAGAGAGAGAACAATCAGACAACCTGTGCTGCCACACTTACCGCCCCTTAAAGCTTAAAAACCTAAAAGACTTAAAAAAAGCGGTTACTAATTACGGCCCTACAGCCCCCTATACGTTGGCCATCCTTGAAGGTCAAGTGATCGATGGCTAACCCCTAATGATTGGCTCACCTTAGCTCGCGCCACCCTTTCAGGGGGGACTATGTCCTCTGGCGTACAGACTTTGTAGAAAATTGCCGAGAGACCGCCCAACGTAATCGTGAAAGCAGGGAATCCCGATCCTGGACCCGAGACAAATTGCTCGGGCGCAGCCCCCCAAAACACCAGTGAAGCTCAGGCTGCCTTTCCTCCAGGTCTGTTAGCCCAAATTCAAAATGCGGCCTTAACGCATGGCGCCGCCTTCCCCCAAAGGGTCCCGCCTCCACCTCTCTAGCAAAAATCCGCCAGGGACCAGATGAGCTCCTATTGTGACTTCGTCAGCCACCTAACAGATGCAGCTGAACGCTTAGTTGGGGAAAATGAAACTGAAAGCCCCTTTGTTAAACACTGAGCCTATGAGAATGCCAACCCAACCTGCCAGGCGACCATTCGGCCTCATCGTGGCGGCAGTCTTGCCGACTACATCAGATTATGTTCCGGAGTCGGAGCCTCCCATACGCTGGGACTCGCCATTGGTGCAGCCCTTAAATCACACTTCTTGCCTCTGCCCACCGAGGTCTTATATCTGTGCCTAAAAAAAAGAGAACAGCACAACTTGTATCACTCCTTTTAAACTCCACAAAGAAAAGTCATCTCCAACACCCTAGGTTAGATGCCGCTTTCGGATCCTCTGATGCTTATTGGGTTCAACAAATCACCCTCGAGAGACCACTCTTAACACTACAATCAGACGGTAAAAAATTTGAAGGCTTAATTGACACAGGAGCAGACGCAACGGTCATATCAGAAAGATTTCGGCCCGTCGCCTGGCCCGATAAGGTCTCTTACGCATTTACAAGGTACTGGACGTTCAAAGAATCATAAGCAAAGCTCCAAAATACTAACTTGGACAGACTCTGAAGGCAATACTGGCAAAGTTCAACCCTATATTATTTCTGGAATCCCCGCTAATCTTTGGGGGCGTGACATTTTGTCACAATTACAAGTCATTATGTGTAGCCCTAATGAAACAGTCACACAACAGATGCTTAATCAAGGATATAAACCAGGCCGAGGATTAGAATAAACAAACAGGCCAAAAAACAGCCACTCTCCATTATACCCAACACCAGCCGTTTAGGCTTGGGGAATCGGATTTTTCCTAGCGGCCGCTGACCATCCTGTACCCCATGCGGATAAAAGAAAATGGAAAACCGACAACCCTGCCTGGGTGGATCAATGGCCCTTAACCGAGGAAAAACTTCCTGCCGCCTCCAAGGTAGTACAGGAACAATTGAAGGATGGACACATAGAACCCACTACATCCCCTTGAAACACCCCGATTTTTGTCATTAAGAAAAAGACTGGGTCATGGACACTCCTTCAAAGCTTGAGAGAGATCAATAAAACCATGTTTACTATGGGAGCCCTTCAACCTGATCTCCCTTCCCCCATCGCCATTCTCATCGATTATTCTAAAATGGTTATTGACCTTAAAGATTGCTTTTTCACCATCCCTTTACACCCCCAAGACAGGGAGCATTTTGCTTTCAGCCTTCCGGTCATTAACTTCAAAGGCCCAATGCAGCGCTTTCAATGGATGTTTCTCAAGGTATGGCAAAGAGCCCCACTTTATGCCAGAAATTTGTTGCACAGGCTGTAGATCCCCTCCGTTCTCGCTGGCCTGCTATTTATATCATTCATTATGTGGATGACATTCTCCTGGCTGGAAAATTAGCATCTGAGACCCTTAGGTGCTGCCAAGACTTAATTCATAGTCTCGCCTCTTTCGGGTTCCCAATAGCCCCAAATAAGGTACAATTAAACGATCCATATTATTACCTAGGGTTTGAATTAAATGCAAAAACAATTTCTACCCAGAAGATACAGTGAAGAACATCTCATTAACGGACCCTTGAGGATTTTCAAAACTTCCTAGGAGATATTAACTGTTTGCGCCCATATCTTCAACTTACTACCGGAGAGTCACAACCTCTATTTGATCTCCTACAGGGAGATCCAGACCCCTTTCTCCTCGTGCACTATCACCAGAGGCTTAGACCTTCTTACAGCACAACAGGGAGGGATGTGTTTGGCTTTACAGGAACACAGCTGCTTCTACTCCAACAGACCAGGGATCGTTCTAGATAAAAACAAGAAACTTCAAGAAGACATCATCAAAAGACGCAGAGTACTCCAATAGAAACCCTTTTTGACAGGGTTAAATTGGACCCTTCCTTACCTCCTTCCCATCCTCGGCCCCTTTCTTGTGTTCTTTCACTTATAACCTTTGGACCCTGGGCTTGCCGGTGCGTAAACGGCCTTATTAAACAACAGGTGGATGCCTTGCTGGCCAAACCTATCCAGATTCACTATCAGCGTTTAGCCACCTCTGAGAACGCTCGTGAAGAGTCCCTTGGCTTCCTCCCTTTGGGGACGGCAGGATAACTAGAGGTATCCCTACCACCTCCTCTAATAAGAGGAGAAAGGTATGGGCACCGAGCTGAGTGCGGAGCAAAGCATCGCAAGGGAAGGTCCCTTGTGAGCTCCTCTGGATTTCCCTGTGAGCCTGCCTGACTTGCATGGAGGTTGGTATCAGTACAGCATAAAAACCGGCTCTGCCTCTCCTCCCCAAAAGATACCAAGAGCCATAAGTGGTGGGCCACGACGGCTCACGGGAGGAGTCAGGCCACTACTCCCTCACTCGGGGAAAGCCCACCTCCGAAATAAAACAGAAAGGGAGGAGATGTTGGGAGCCAAGGCGAAGTGCGATCCTTGTTCAGGATCCACTTCCTGGTGAACCGGGCGCGCCGCGAAAAGCCCGCACGGGCCAACTCAAGGCACAAGCCCTACCCACCCCCATCTGCATCACGCCATTGGTGCGACCAATGAGATCGTGCCAAGTACCTCCCTACGTAAGCAGTCCTGCCCCCCTTTGTTCTCTCTGTATATAAGCAGCCGTGAAAACTACAGTTTGGAGGCTTGATCAGAATTCTGTCTTGCCTCCATTTCTTCGTATCTCCTGTCTGTCCCTTCATCCTCCACAGGATCCTCTTCGCCTGCTGTTGTCCTGCCCCGCACGCATTTCAGGCACATATCGTGAAAGGCCTACAGGGATGAACAAGGCAGGACCCTGACTTCTTTGGGTTGGCAGCGGGTGGAGTCCAGAGGTGCCACACAGAGTGGCAGGTGCCTCCTCCCTGCCCTGACAGATGGAACAGGGAGGACATCCACAGACAGAACAGAAGGAAGGAGAAGACAGACGTAGGAGGGAAGGATCCCTGGCTCCTTCCCTCTCCTCCCGCCCGCCCGGAGCTTCAGAGCTGGGGTAAGGGGTGGGGAGGAGAGGACCTCGCAGGCACTCCTTCCCAGGTGGGCGCAGGGGGAATGCCGAGCTGGCTGGCGCCGGGCGGCCACACCTGGGCTACGTGCTTGGCAACGAAGCTCCTGGATTGCGGTGACCAGAGACCTGGGGGGCACCCGCACTTCCCTCCTTCGCTTTCCATGCTCCCCATTGTCACTTCCTCCTTTCTGGTCCTTTTCCCTCCATCCATCCCCTTCTCTCGGCTTTCTTTCTCTGGTCTATTCTTTTATTCTGTCTTTCCCTTTCTTCTCTATTTCTCTCCCTTTCACTTAAAAAATGTCCTTTCTCTATTCCCTGCTTCTTTCCTCTTAGGGGTCCTCCCTGGCTCTCTTCCTTCCTTTCGTGTTATTTCTTACTGCAGACGAGCCCGCTCGTCCAAGCCCGCAGTCCCCCTCCTTACTCCTCGGGTGCACACAGGTGTTTAGGGACTTGGCTTCTGGGGACATGCGGCTCAGCCTGGGTTTGCTCCCGTGTGCTGCAGACCTGTCCGCACTGAGAAGGGAGGGCCGCGGACAGGTGCGAAAGCAGGTCCGGGAATCGCTGCCCTGGGAAGGTGTGGGTTCCAGGTGTCATCGTCGTTGTCCCTTTTCTAGTCCCCGCCTTGATCACTACCTCATGCTCAACAAGGAGAGAAGGAGACAAGCTGCCTCCCATGTGGTCCACACACACACAGGATGCCGGGTGATTTGGAGTTTTTCTGTTTGTTTGTTTGATTTTTAAAGTTGTTTTTCCACCTGTGTGGTCAAGGCATCTCACAAAGGTCCACTTGCGGTGCTGGGTTTTCTTCTCTTACTTGTTCGGTGACTTTGGGTAAAACATGACACTTAGCACAGGTGGGAAAGGTTTGTCCCCCTGTAGTTGTGGGGCAATAAAGATTTCTCTGTCTCTGAGGTGTGACCCCCAAGAAGCAGCAGGCTACACTAAAATGGGTTGTTCCTGAAAACCACTAAGGATGCGCCTCTTCTAGCTTTTATGGGACCAGCGCCCCCTTTGTTTGGTGAACTTGAAAGTGGCCCACACCTGAGCCCCGAGGATTTAGATCAAGACCTAATGGCACGAGACCTAATGCTCACCAGAAAGTCACCCTTCTGTCGTCAGAACAGACGCCAGGCGGCTGTGTGTTCAGACCCTCACTGGCACTCGCCACTCACTGCCACACACCAGGCACCTGACTTCTCTCCTGTGAAACCGAGTATATTCATACTTGCCATGGGGTTGCTACAAGGATTTCAACTAAACTACCTGTTTCTGCATTTTCGTATTGGAATTGAATTAATAATGTCCTCCAGTTTCATTCCCATGATCCAGATATTCAAAAAAGTACTAGAAACCGGGAAAACTACCCTTAAAGAGAGCTCACGTCCTCCTTCGCTCTGCCACTCTATTTCTATAGATATGCCTGAGGATCTTAAACATGCCCCCATTACAGAAACCAAAATCGAGCCACATTCGGCTGGGCCTCCCACACAGCCCCCCAAGATATTCCCCTCGCTCTCTCTCTCTTTGATAGCAATCCCGATGATCAACTCTCTCCCCAAGATCAGGAGACCCTAGAAGGCCAGGCTGCTCGCTATCATGGCGACGAAATCTCTTGGGGTCCTGCCCCACTCAAACGGCCACCCCCCCAGATAATATTCCTCGGAGACTGCCTGCTTTCTCTGCTCCGATTCTAGAACCCCCCATTATGCCCAAGGGAGATGCCCTTCGGCAGGCTAAGGTCTCATTCACCGAGGAAGTTTCATCCCTAAAGGAAGTGCTGCAACAAAAACGAGAACACCTTAACCCTATCAAAGAGCTTAGAGCCTCGAGGCCGAACTTGCCTCCTTAAACCCAACCTCAGATTCAAAGAAAACCTTCACTCGTTCCAAAACAAAACCCAGTTCTTGCCTTTTCCTTTACCCGTTGTCGTAATCCGCCTCAGGAAGACCTCCAGGAGGAAAAGGAGGAAAATCCGCCAGATTCCCATAGCTCGCCCCTGCTGCTGAGGCTTCAGATACAGAGGACCCCCAGAGAGAGAACAATCAGACAACCTTTACTGCCACAAATACCGCCCATTAAAGCTTAAACACCTAAAAGACTTAAAACAGCTGTTACTAATTACGGACCTACAGCCCCATATACGTTGGCCATCCTTGAAGGTCGAAGTGATCGATGGCTAACCCCTAATGATTGGCTCACCCTAGCTCGCGCCACCCTTTCAGGGGGGACTATGTCCTCTGGCGTACAGACTTTGTAGAAAATTGCCGAGAGACCGCCCAACGAATCGTGAAAGCAGGGAATCCCGATCCTGGACCCGAGACAAATTGCTCGGGCGCAGCCCCCCAAAACACCAGTGAAGCTCAGGCTGCCTTTCCTCCAGGTCTGTTAGCCCAAATTCAAAATGCGGCCTTAACGCATGGCGCCGCCTTCCCCCAAAGGGTCCCGCCTCCACCTCTCTAGCAAAAATCCGCCAGGGACCAGATGAGCCCTATTGTGACTTCGTCAGCCACCTAACAGATGCAGCTGAACGCTTAGTTGGGGAAAATGAAACTGAAAGCCCCTTTGTTAAACACTGAGCCTATGAGAATGCCAACCCAACCTGCCAGGCGACCATTCGGCCTCATCGTGGCGGCAGTCTTGCCGACTACATCAGATTATGTTCCGGAGTCGGAGCCTCCCATACGCTGGGACTCGCCATTGGTGCAGCCCTTAAATCACACTTCTTGCCTCTGCCCACCGAGGTCTCATATCTGTGCCTAAAAAAAAGAGAACAGCACAACTTGTATCACTCCCTTTAAACTCCACAAAGAAAAGTCATCTCCAACACCCTAGGTTAGATGCCGCTTTCGGATCCTCTGATGCTTATTGGGTTCAACAAATCACCCTCGAGAGACCACTCTTAACACTACAATCAGACGGTAAAAAATTTGAAGGCTTAATTGACACAGGAGCAGACGCAACGGTCATATCAGAAAGATTTCGGCCCGCCGCCTGGCCCGATAAGGTCTCTTACGCATTTACAAGGTACTGGACGTTCAAAGAATCATAAGCAAAGCTCCAAAATACTAACTTGGACAGACTCTGAAGGCAATACTGGCAAAGTTCAACCCTATATTATTTCTGGAATCCCCGCTAATCTTTGGGGGCGTGACATTTTGTCACAATTACAAGTCATTATGTGTAGCCCTAATGAAACAGTCACACAACGGATGCTTAGTCAAGGATATAAACCAGGCCGAGGATTAGGAATAAACAAACAGGGCATAAAAGAGCCACTCTCCATTATACCCAACACCAGCCGTTTAGGCTTGGGGAATCGGGATTTTTCCTAGCGGCCGTTGACCATCCTGTACCCCATGCGGATAAAAGAAAATGGAAAACCGACAACCCCGTCTGGGTGGATCAATGGCCCTTAACCGAGGAAAAACTTCCTGCCGCCTCCAAGGTAGTACAGGAACAATTGAAGGATGGACACATAGAACCCACTACATCCCCTTGAAACACCCCTGATTTTTGTCATTAAGAAAAGACTGGGTCATGGACACTCCTTCAAAGCTTGAGAGAGATCAATAAAACCATGTTTACTATGGGAGCCCTTCAACCTGATCTCCCTTCCCCCATCGCCATTCTCATCGATTATTCTAAAATGGTTATTGACCTTAAAGATTGCTTTTTCACCATCCCTTTACACCCCCAAGACAGGGAGCATTTTGCTTTCAGCCTTCCGGTCATTAACTTCAAAGGCCCAATGCAGCGCTTTCAATGGATGTTTAACACTCAAGGTATGGCAAAGAGCCCCACTTTATGCCAGAAATTTGTTGCACAGGCTGTAGATCCCCTCCGTTCTCGCTGGCCTGCTATTTATATCATTCATTATGTGGATGACATTCTCCTGGCTGGAAAATTAGCATCTGAGACCCTTAGGTGCTGCCAAGACTTAATTCACAGTCTCGCCTCTTTCGGGTTCCCAATAGCCCCAAATAAGGTACAATTAAACGATCCATATTATTACCTAGGGTTTGAATTAAATGCAAAAACAATTTCTACCCAGAAGATACAGTTAAGAACATCTCATTAACGGACACTTGAGGATTTTCAAAACTTCCTAGGAGATATTAACTGTTTGCGCCCATATCTTCAACTTACTACCGGAGAGTCACAACCTCTATTTGATCTCCTACAGGGAGATCCAGACCCCTTTCTCCTCGTGCACTATCACCAGAGGCTTAGACCTTCTTACAGCACAACAGGGAGGGATGTGTTTGGCTTTACAGGAACACTGCTGCTTCTACGCCAACAGATCAGGGATCGTTCGAGATAAAATCAAGAAACTTCAAGAAGACCTCATCAAAAGACGCAGAGTACTCCAATAGAACCCCTTTGTGACTGGGTTAAATTGACCCCTTCCTTACCTCCTTCCCATCCTCGGCCCCCTTTCTTGTGTTCTTTCACTTATAACCTATGGACCCTGGGCTTTCCGGTGCGTAACCGGCCTTATTAAACAACAGGTGGATGCCTTGCTGGCCAAACCTATCCAGATTCACTATCAGCGTTTAGCCACCTCTGAGAACGCTCGTGAAGAGTCCCTTGGCTTCCTCCCTTTGGGGACGGCAGGATAACTAGAGGTATCCCTACCACCTCCTCTAATAAGAGGAGAAAGGTATGGGCACCGAGCTGAGTGCGGAGCAAAGCATCGCAAGGGAAGGTCCCTTGTGAGCTCCTCTGGATTTCCCTGTGAGCCTGCCTGACTTGCATGGAGGTTGGTATCAGTAAAGCATAAAACCGGCTCTGCCTCTCCTCCCAAAAGATACCAAGAGCCATAAGTGGTGGGCCACGACGGCTCACGGGAGGAGTCAGGCCACTACTCCCTCACTCGGGAAAGCCCACCTCCGAAATAAAACAGAAAGGGAGGAGATGTTGGGAGCCAAGGCGAAGTGCGATCCTTGTTCAGGATCCACTTCCTGGTGAACTGGCGCGCCATGAAAAGCCCGTGACGGGCCAACTCAAGGCACAAGCCCTACCCACCCCCATCTGCATCACGCCATTGGTGCGACCAATGAGATCGTGCCAAGTACCTCCCTACGTAAGCAGTCCTGCCCCCCTTTGTTCTCTCTGTATATAAGCAGCCGTGAAAACTACAGTTTGGAGGCTTGATCAGAATTCTGTCTTGCCTCCATTTCTTCGTATCTCCTGTCTGTCCCTTCATCCTCCACAGGATCCTCTTCGCCTGCGTTGTCCTGCCCCGCACGTACTAGGCACATATCTTGAAAGGCCTACAGGGATGAACAAGGCAGGACCCTGACTTGTTTGGGTTTGCAGCGGGGTGGAGTCCAGAGGTGCCACACAGAGTGGCAGGTGCCTCCTCCCTGCCCTGACAGATGGAACAGGAGGACATCCACCGACAGAACCGAAGGAAGGAGAAGACAGACGTAGGAGGGAAGGATCCCTGGCTCCTTCCCTCTCCTCCCGCCCGCCCGGAGCTTCAGAGCTGGGGTAAGGGGTGGGGAGGAGAGGGCAGAGGAGAGGACCTCGCAGGCACTCCTTCCCAGGTGGGCGCAGGGGGAATGCCGAGCTGGCTGGCGCCGGGCGGCCACACCTGGGCTACGTGCTTGGCAACGAAGCTCCTGGATTGCGGTGACCAGAGACCTGGGGGGCACCCGCACTTCCCTCCTTCGCTTTCCATGCTCCCCATTGTCACTTCCTCCTTTCTGGTCCTTTTCCCTCCATCCATCCCCTTCTCTCGGCTTTCTTTCTCTGGTCTATTCTTTTATTCTGTCTTTCCCTTTCTTCTCTATTTCTCTCCCTTTCACTTAAAAAATGTCCTTTCTCTATTCCCTGCTTCTTTCCTCTTAGGGGTCCTCCCTGGCTCTCTTCCTTCCTTTCGTGTTATTTCTTACTGCAGACGAGCCCGCTCGTCCAAGCCCGCAGTCCCCCTCCTTACTCCTCGGGTGCACACAGGTGTTTAGGGACTTGGCTTCTGGGGACATGCGGCTCAGCCTGGGTTTGCTCCCGTGTGCTGCAGACCTGTCCGCACTGAGAAGGGAGGGCCGCGGACAGGTGCGAAAGCAGGTCCGGGAATCGCTGCCCTGGGAAGGTGTGGGTTCCAGGTGTCATCGTCGTTGTCCCTTTTCTAGTCCCCGCCTTGATCACTACCTCTGCGTTCAACAAGGAGAGAAGGAGACAAGCTGCCTCCCCGCGGTGGTCCACACACACACAGGATGCCGGGTGATTTGGAGTTTTTCTGTTTGTTTGTTTGATTTTTTAAAGTTGTTTTTCCACCTGTGTGGTCAAGGCATCTCACAAAGGTCCACTTGCGGTGCTGGGTTTTCTTCTCTTACTTGTTCGGTGACTTTGGGTAAAACATGACACTTAGCACAGGTGGGAAAAGGTTTGTACCCCTGTAGTTGTGGGGCAATAAAGATTTCTCTGTCTCTGAGGTGTGACCCCCAAGAAGCAGCAGGCTACACGAAAATGGGTTGTTCCTGAAAACCACTAAGGATGCGCCTCTTCTAGCTTTTATGGGACCAGCGCCCCCTTTGTTTGGTGAACTTGAAAGTGGCCCACACCTGAGCCCCGAGGATTTAGATCAAGACCTAATGGCACGAGACCTAATGCTCACCAAAAAGTCACCCTTCTGTCGTCAGAACAGACGCCAGGCGGCTGTGTGTTCAGACCCTCACTGGCACTCGCCACTCACTGCCACACACCAGGCACCTGACTTCTCTCCTGTGAAACCGAGAATATTCATACTTGCCATGGGGTTGCTACGAGGATTTCAACTAAACTACCTGTTTCTGCATTTTCGTATTGGAATTGAATTAATAATGTCCTCCAGTTTCATTCCCATGATCCAGATATTCAAAAAGTACTAGAAACCGGGAAAACTGCCCTTAAAGAGAGCTCACGTCCTCCTTCGCTCTGCCACTCTATTTCTATAGATATGCCTGAGGATCTTAAACATGCCCCCATTACAGAAACCAAAATCGAGCCACATTCGGCTGAGCCTCCCACACAGCCCCCCAAGATATTCCGCTCGCTCTCTCTCTTTGATAGCAATCCCGATGATCAACTCTCTCCCCAAGATCAGGAGACCCTAGAAGGCCAGGCTGCTCGCTATCATGGCGACGAAATCTCTTGGGGTCCTGCCCCACTCAAACGGCCACCCCCCCAGATAATATTCCTCGGAGACTGCCTGCTTTCTGTGCTCCGATTCTAGAACCCCCCATTATGCCCAAGGGAGATGCCCTTCGGCAGGCTAAGGTCTCATTCACCGAGGAAGTTTCATCCCTAAAGGAAGTGCTGCAACAAAAACGAGAACACCTTAACCCTATCAAAGAGCTTAGAGCTCTCGAGGCCGAACTTGCCTCCTTAAACCCAACCTCAGATTCAAAGAAAACCTTCACTCGTTCCAAAACAAAAAACCCAGTTCTTGCCTTTTCCTTTACCCGTTGTCGTAATCCGCCCCCTCAGGAAGACCTCCAGGAGGAAAAGGAGGAAAATCCGCCAGATTCCCATAGCTCGCCCCCTGCTGCTGAGGCTTCAGATACAGAGGACCCCCCAGAGAGAGAACAATCAGACAACCTTTACTGCCACAAATACCGCCCATTAAAGCTTAAACACCTAAAAGGCTTAAAAACAGCTGTTACTAATTACGGACCTACAGCCCCATATACGTTGGCCATCCTTGAAGGTCGAAGTGATCGATGGCTAACCCCTAATGATTGGCTCACCCTAGCTCGCGCCACCCTTTCAGGGGGGACTATGTCCTCTGGCGTACAGACTTTGTAGAAAATTGCCGAGAGACCGCCCAACGTAATCGTGAAAGCAGGGAATCCCGATCCTGGACCCGAGACAAATTGCTCGGGCGCAGCCCCCCAAAACACCAGTGAAGCTCAGGCTGCCTTTCCTCCAGGTCTGTTAGCCCAAATTCAAAATGCGGCCTTAACGCATGGCGCCGCCTTCCCCCAAAGGGTCCCGCCTCCACCTCTCTAGCAAAAATCCGCCAGGGACCAGATGAGCCCTATTGTGACTTCGTCAGCCACCTAACAGATGCAGCTGAACGCTTAGTTGGGGAAAATGAAACTGAAAGCCCCTTTGTTAAACACTGAGCCTATGAGAATGCCAACCCAACCTGCCAGGCGACCATTCGGCCTCATCGTGGCGGCAGTCTTGCCGACTACATCAGATTATGTTCCGGAGTCGGAGCCTCCCATACGCTGGGACTCGCCATTGGTGCAGCCCTTAAATCACACTTCTTGCCTCTGCCCACCGAGGTCTTATATCTGTGCCTAAAAAAAAGAGAACAGCACAACTTGTATCACTCCCTTTAAACTCCACAAAGAAAAGTCATCTCCAACACCCTAGGTTAGATGCCGCTTTCGGATCCTCTGATGCTTATTGGGTTCAACAAATCACCCTCGAGAGACCACTCTTAACACTACAATCAGACGGTAAAAAATTTGAAGGCTTAATTGACACAGGAGCAGACGCAACGGTCATATCAGAAAGATTTCGGCCCGCCGCCTGGCCCGATAAGGTCTCTTACGCATTTACAAGGTACTGGACGTTCAAAGAATCATAAGCAAAGCTCCAAAATACTAACTTGGACAGACTCTGAAGGCAATACTGGCAAAGTTCAACCCTATATTATTTCTGGAATCCCCGCTAATCTTTGGGGCGTGACATTTTGTCACAATTACAAGTCATTATGTGTAGCCCTAATGAAACAGTCACACAACAGATGCTTAGTCAAGGATATAAACCAGGCCGAGGATTAGGAATAAACAAACAGGGCATAAAAGAGCCACTCTCCATTATACCCAACACCAGCCGTTTAGGCTTGGGGAATCGGGATTTTTCCTAGCGGCCGTTGACCATCCTGTACCCCATGCGGATAAAAGAAAATGGAAAACCGACAACCCCGTCTGGGTGGATCAATGGCCCTTAACCGAGGAAAAACTTCCTGCCGCCTCCAAGGTAGTACAGGAACAATTGAAGGATGGACACATAGAACCCACTACATCCCCTTGAAACACCCGATTTTTGTCATTAAGAAAAGACTGGGTCATGGACACTCCTTCAAAGCTTGAGAGAGATCAATAAAACCATGTTTACTATGGGAGCCCTTCAACCTGATCTCCCTTCCCCATCGCCATTCTCATCGATTATTCTAAAATGGTTATTGACCTTAAAGATTGCTTTTTCACCATCCCTTTACACCCCCAAGACAGGGAGCATTTTGCTTTCAGCCTTCCGGTCATTAACTTCAAAGGCCCAATGCAGCGCTTTCAATGGATGTTTCCCCCTCAAGGTATGGCAAAGAGCCCCACTTTATGCCAGAAATTTGTTGCACAGGCTGTAGATCCCCTCCGTTCTCGCTGGCCTGCTATTTATATCATTCATTATGTGGATGACATTCTCCTGGCTGGAAAATTAGCATCTGAGACCCTTCGGTGCTGCCAAGACTTAATTCATAGTCTCGCCTCTTTCGGGTTCCCAATAGCCCCAAATAAGGTACAATTAAACGATCCATATTATTACCTAGGGTTTGAATTAAATGCAAAAACAATTTCTACCCAGAAGATACAGTGAAGAACATCTCATTAACGGACCCTTGAGGATTTTCAAAACTTCCTAGGAGATATTAACTGTTTGCGCCCATATCTTCAACTTACTACCGGAGAGTCACAACCTCTATTTGATCTCCTACAGGGAGATCCAGACCCCTTTCTCCTCGTGCACTATCACCAGAGGCTTAGACCTTCTTACAGCACAACAGGGAGGGATGTGTTTGGCTTTACAGGAACACTGCTGCTTCTACGCCAACAGACCAGGGATCGTTCGAGATAAAATCAAGAAACTTCAAGAAGACCTCATCAAAAGACGCAGAGTACTCCAATAGAACCCCTTTTTGACCGGGTTAAATTGGCCCCTTCCTTACCTCCTTCCCATCCTCGGCCCCCTTTCTTGTGTTCTTTCACTTATAACCTTTGGACCCTGGGCTTTCCGGTGCGTAACCGGCCTTATTAAACAACAGGTGGATGCCTTGCTGGCCAAACCTATCCAGATTCACTATCAGCGTTTAGCCACCTCTGAGAACGCTCGTGAAGAGTCCCTTGGCTTCCTCCCTTTGGGGACGGCAGGATAACTAGAGGTATCCCTACCACCTCCTCTAATAAGAGGAGAAAGGTATGGGCACCGAGCTGAGTGCGGAGCAAAGCATCGCAAGGGAAGGTCCCTTGTGAGCTCCTCTGGATTTCCCTGTGAGCCTGCCTGACTTGCATGGAGGTTGGTATCAGTAAAGCATAAAACCGGCTCTGCCTCTCCTCCCCAAAAGATACCAAGAGCCATAAGTGGTGGGCCACGACGGCTCACGGGAGGAGTCAGGCCACTACTCCCTCACTCGGGGAAAGCCCACCTCCGAAATAAAACAGAAAGGGAGGAGATGTTGGGAGCCAAGGCGAAGTGCGATCCTTGTTCAGGATCCACTTCCTGGTGAACTGGCGCGCCCTTGAAAAAGCCCGCACGGGCCAACTCAAGGCACAAGCCCTACCCAACCCCAACTGCATCACGCCATTGGTGCGACCAATGAGATCGTGCAAGGGACCTCCCTACGAAAGCAGTCCGGCCCCCCATTGTTCTCTCTGTATATAAGCAGCCGTGAAAACTACAGTTTGGAGGCTTGATCAGAATTCTGTCTTGCCTCCATTTCTTCGTATCTCCTGTCTGTCCCTTCATCCTCCACAGGATCCTCTTCGCCCCGCGTTGTCCTGCCCCGCACGTACTAGGCACATATCGTGAAAGGCCTACAGGGATGAACAAGGCAGGACCCTGACTTCTTTGGGTTGGCAGCGGGGTGGAGTCCAGAGGTGCCACACAGAGTGGCAGGTGCCTCCCTCCCTGCCCTGACAGATGGAACAGGGAGGACATCCACAGACAGAACAGAAGGAAGGAGAAGACAGACGTAGGAGGGAAGGATCCCTGGCTCCTTCCCTCTCCTCCCGCCCGCCCGGAGCTTCAGAGCTGGGGTAAGGGGTGGGGAGGAGAGGGCAGAGGAGAGGACCTCGCAGGCACTCCTTCCCAGGTGGGCGCAGGGGGAATGCCGAGCTGGCTGGCGCCGGGCGGCCACACCTGGGCTACGTGCTTGGCAACGAAGCTCCTGGATTGCGGTGACCAGAGACCTGGGGGGCACCCGCACTTCCCTCCTTCGCTTTCCATGCTCCCCATTGTCACTTCCTCCTTTCTGGTCCTTTTCCCTCCATCCATCCCCTTCTCTCGGCTTTCTTTCTCTGGTCTATTCTTTTATTCTGTCTTTCCCTTTCTTCTCTATTTCTCTCCCGTTCACTTCAAAAATGTCCCTTCTCGATTCCCGGCTTCTGTCCTCGTAGGGGTCCTCCTGGCTCTCTTCCTTCCTTTCGTGTTATTTCTTACTGCAGACGAGCCCGCTCGTCCAAGCCCGCAGTCCCACTCCTTACTCCTCGGGTGCACACAGGTGTTTAGGGACTTGGCTTCTGGGGACATGCGGCTCAGCCTGGGTTTGCTCCCTTGTGCTGCAGACCTCTCCTCACTGAGAAGGGAGGGCCGCGGACAGGTGCGAAAGCAGGTCCGGGAATCGCTGCCCTGGGAAGGTGTGGGTTCCAGGTGTCATCGTCGTTGTCCCTTTTCTAGTCCCCGCCTTGATCACTACCTCTGCGTTCAACAAGGAGAGAAGGAGACAAGCTGCCTCCCCGCGGTGGTCCACACACACACAGGATGCCGGGTGATTTGGAGTTTTTCTGTTTGTTTGTTTGATTTTTTAAAGTTGTTTTTCCACCTGTGTGGTCAAGGCATCTCACAAAGGTCCACTTGCGGTGCTGGGTTTTCTTCTCTTACTTGTTCGGTGACTTTGGGTAAAACATGACACTTAGCACAGGTGGGAAAAGGTTTGTCCCCCCCCCTTCTGTAGTTGTGGGGCAATAAAGATTTCTCTGTCTCTGAGGTGTGACCCCAAGAAGCAGCAGGCTACACGAAAATGGGTTGTTCCTGAAAACCACTAAGGATGCGCCTCTTCTAGCTTTTATGGGACCAGCGCCCCCTTTGTTTGGTGAACTTGAAAGTGGCCCACACCTGAGCCCCGAGGATTTAGATCAAGACCTAATGGCACGAGACCTAATGCTCACCAGAATGTCACCCTTCTGTCGTCAGAACAGACGCCAGGCGGCTGTGTGTTCAGACCCTCACTGGCACTCGCCACTCACTGCCACACACCAGGCACCTGACTTCTCTCCTGTGAAACCGAGAATATTCATACTTGCCATGGGGTTGCTACGAGGATTTCAACTAAACTACCTGTTTCTGCATTTTCGTATTGGAATTGAATTAATAATGTCCTCCAGTTTCATTCCCATGATCCAGATATTCAAAAAGTACTAGAAACCGGGAAAACTGCCCTTAAAGAGAGCTCACGTCCTCCTTCGCTCTGCCACTCTATTTCTATAGATATGCCTGAGGATCTTAAACATGCCCTGATTACAGAAACCAAAATCGAGCCACATTCGGCTGAGCCTCCCACACAGCCCCCCAAGATATTCCGCTCGCTCTCTCTCTTTGATAGCAATCCCGATGATCAACTCTCTCCCCAAGATCAGGAGACCCTAGAAGGCCAGGCTGCTCGCTATCATGGCGACGAAATCTCTTGGGGTCCTGCCCCACTCAAACGGCCACCCCCCCAGATAATATTCCTCGGAGACTGCCTGCTTTCTGTGCTCCGATTCTAGAACCCCCCATTATGCCCAAGGGAGATGCCCTTCGGCAGGCTAAGGTCTCATTCACCGAGGAAGTTTCATCCCTAAAGGAAGTGCTGCAACAACAACGAGAACACCTTAACCCTATCAAAGAGCTTAGAGCTCTCGAGGCCGAACTTGCCTCCTTAAACCCAACCTCAGATTCAAAGAAAACCTTCACTCGTTCCAAAACAAAAAACCCAGTTCTTGCCTTTTCCTTTACCCGTTGTCGTAATCCGCCCCCTCAGGAAGACCTCCAGGAGGAAAAGGAGGAAAATCCGCCAGATTCCCATAGCTCGCCCCTGCTGCTGAGGCTTCAGATACAGAGGACCCCCCAGAGAGAGAACAATCAGACAACCTTTACTGCCACAAATACCGCCCATTAAAGCTTAAACACCTAAAAGACTTAAAAACAGCTGTTACTAATTACGGACCTACAGCCCCATATACGTTGGCCATCCTTGAAGGTCGAAGTGATCGATGGCTAACCCCTAATGATTGGCTCACCCTAGCTCGCGCCACCCTTTCAGGGGGGACTATGTCCTCTGGCGTACAGACTTTGTAGAAAATTGCCGAGAGACCGCCCAACGTAATCGTGAAAGCAGGGAATCCCGATCCTGGACCCGAGACAAATTGCTCGGGCGCAGCCCCCCAAAACACCAGTGAAGCTCAGGCTGCCTTTCCTCCAGGTCTGTTAGCCCAAATTCAAAATGCGGCCTTAACGCATGGCGCCGCCTTCCCCAAAGGGTCCCGCCTCCACCTCTCTAGCAAAAATCCGCCAGGGACCAGATGAGCCCTATTGTGACTTCGTCAGCCACCTAACAGATGCAGCTGAACGCTTAGTTGGGGAAAATGAAACTGAAAGCCCCTTTGTTAAACACTGAGCCTATGAGAATGCCAACCCAACCTGCCAGGCGACCATTCGGCCTCATCGTGGCGGCAGTCTTGCCGACTACATCAGATTATGTTCCGGAGTCGGAGCCTCCCATACGCTGGGACTCGCCATTGGTGCAGCCCTTAAATCACACTTCTTGCCTCTGCCCACCGAGGTCTCATATCTGTGCCTAAAAAAAAGAGAACAGCACAACTTGTATCACTCCCTTTAAACTCCACAAAGAAAAGTCATCTCCAACACCCTAGGTTAGATGCCGCTTTCGGATCCTCTGATGCTTATTGGGTTCAACAAATCACCCTCGAGAGACCACTCTTAACACTACAATCAGACGGTAAAAAATTTGAAGGCTTAATTGACACAGGAGCAGACGCAACGGTCATATCAGAAAGATTTCGGCCCGCCGCCTGGCCCGATAAGGTCTCTTACGCATTTACAAGGTACTGGACGTTCAAAGAATCATAAGCAAAGCTCCAAAATACTAACTTGGACAGACTCTGAAGGCAATACTGGCAAAGTTCAACCCTATATTATTTCTGGAATCCCCGCTAATCTTTGGGGGCGTGACATTTTGTCACAATTACAAGTCATTATGTGTAGCCCTAATGAAACAGTCACACAACGGATGCTTAGTCAAGGATATAAACCAGGCCGAGGATTAGGAATAAACAAACAGGGCATAAAAGAGCCACTCTCCATTATACCCAACACCAGCCGTTTAGGCTTGGGGAATCGGGATTTTCCTAGCGGCCGTTGACCATCCTGTACCCCATGCGGATAAAAGAAAATGGAAAACCGACAACCCCGTCTGGGTGGATCAATGGCCCTTAACCGAGGAAAAACTTCCTGCCGCCTCCAAGGTAGTACAGGAACAATTGAAGGATGGACACATAGAACCCACTACATCCCCTTGAAACACCCCGATTTTTGTCATTAAGAAAAAGACTGGGTCATGGACACTCCTTCAAAGCTTGAGAGAGATCAATAAAACCATGTTTACTATGGGAGCCCTTCAACCTGATCTCCCTTCCCCCATCGCCATTCTCATCGATTATTCTAAAATGGTTATTGACCTTAAAGATTGCTTTTTCACCATCCCTTTACACCCCCAAGACAGGGAGCATTTTGCTTTCAGCCTTCCGGTCATTAACTTCAAAGGCCCAATGCAGCGCTTTCAATGGATGTTTCCCCCTCAAGGTATGGCAAAGAGCCCCACTTTATGCCAGAAATTTGTTGCACAGGCTGTAGATCCCCTCCGTTCTCGCTGGCCTGCTATTTATATCATTCATTATGTGGATGACATTCTCCTGGCTGGAAAATTAGCATCTGAGACCCTTAGGTGCTGCCAAGACTTAATTCATAGTCTCGCCTCTTTCGGGTTCCCAATAGCCCCAAATAAGGTACAATTAAACGATCCATATTATTACCTAGGGTTTGAATTAAATGCAAAAACAATTTCTACCCAGAAGATACAGTTAAGAACATCTCATTAACGGACACTTGAGGATTTTCAAAACTTCCTAGGAGATATTAACTGTTTGCGCCCATATCTTCAACTTACTACCGGAGAGTCACAACCTCTATTTGATCTCCTACAGGGAGATCCAGACCCCTTTCTCCTCGTGCACTATCACCAGAGGCTTAGACCTTCTTACAGCACAACAGGGAGGGATGTGTTTGGCTTTACAGGAACACTGCTGCTTCTCGCCAACAGACCAGGGATCGTTCGAGATAAAATCAAGAAACTTCAAGAAGACCTCATCAAAAGACGCAGAGTACTCCAATAGAACCCCTTTTTGACCGGGTTAAATTGGCCCCTTCCTTACCTCCTTCCCATCCTCGGCCCCCTTTCTTGTGTTCTTTCACTTATAACCTTTGGACCCTGGGCTTTCCGGTGCGTAACCGGCCTTATTAAACAACAGGTGGATGCCTTGCTGGCCAAACCTATCCAGATTCACTATCAGCGTTTAGCCACCTCTGAGAACGCTCGTGAAGAGTCCCTTGGCTTCCTCCCTTTGGGGACGGCAGGATAACTAGAGGTATCCCTACCACCTCCTCTAATAAGAGGAGAAAGGTATGGGCACCGAGCTGAGTGCGGAGCAAAGCATCGCAAGGGAAGGTCCCTTGTGAGCTCCTCTGGATTTCCCTGTGAGCCTGCCTGACTTGCATGGAGGTTGGTATCAGTAAAGCATAAACACCGGCTCTGCCTCTCCTCCCCAAAAGATACCAAGAGCCATAAGTGGTGGGCCACGACGGCTCACGGGAGGAGTCAGGCCACTACTCCCTCACTCGGGGAAAGCCCACCTCCGAAATAAAACAGAAAGGGAGGAGATGTTGGGAGCCAAGGCGAAGTGCGATCCTTGTTCAGGATCCACTTCCTGGTGAACCGGGCGCGCCGCGAAAAGCCCGCACGGGCCAACTCAAGGCACAAGCCCTACCCACCCCCATCTGCATCACGCCATTGGTGCGACCAATGAGATCGTGCCAAGTACCTCCCTACGTAAGCAGTCCTGCCCCCCTTTGTTCTCTCTGTATATAAGCAGCCGTGAAAACTACAGTTTGGAGGCTTGATCAGAATTCTGTCTTGCCTCCATTTCTTCGTATCTCCTGTCTGTCCCTTCATCCTCCACAGGATCCTCTTCGCCCCGCGTTGTCCTGCCCCGCACGTACTAGGCACATATCGTGAAAGGCCTACAGGGATGAACAAGGCAGGACCCTGACTTCTTTGGGTTGGCAGCGGGGTGGAGTCCAGAGGTGCCACACAGAGTGGCAGGTGCCTCCCTCCCTGCCCTGACAGATGGAACAGGGAGGACATCCACAGACAGAACAGAAGGAAGGAGAAGACAGACGTAGGAGGGAAGGATCCCTGGCTCCTTCCCTCTCCTCCCGCCCGCCCGGAGCTTCAGAGCTGGGGTAAGGGGTGGGGAGGAGAGGGCAGAGGAGAGGACCTCGCAGGCACTCCTTCCCAGGTGGGCGCAGGGGGAATGCCGAGCTGGCTGGCGCCGGGCGGCCACACCTGGGCTACGTGCTTGGCAACGAAGCTCCTGGATTGCGGTGACCAGAGACCTGGGGGGCACCCGCACTTCCCTCCTTCGCTTTCCATGCTCCCCATTGTCACTTCCTCCTTTCTGGTCCTTTTCCCTCCATCCATCCCCTTCTCTCGGCTTTCTTTCTCTGGTCTATTCTTTTATTCTGTCTTTCCCTTTCTTCTCTATTTCTCTCCCTTTCACTTAAAAATGTCCTTTCTCTATTCCCTGCTTCTTTCCTCTTAGGGGTCCTCCTGGCTCTCTTCCTTCCTTTCGTGTTATTTCTTACTGCAGACGAGCCCGCTCGTCCAAGCCCGCAGTCCCCTCCTTACTCCTCGGGTGCACACAGGTGTTTAGGGACTTGGCTTCTGGGGACATCTTGGCTCAGCCTGGGTTTGCTCCCGTGTGCTGCAGACCTGTCCGCACTGAGAAGGGAGGGCCGCGGACAGGTGCGAAAGCAGGTCCGGGAATCGCTGCCCTGGGAAGGTGTGGGTTCCAGGTGTCATCGTCGTTGTCCCTTTTCTAGTCCCCGCCTTGATCACTACCTCTGCGTTCAACAAGGAGAGAAGGAGACAAGCTGCCTCCCCTCGGTGGTCCACAAACACACAGGATGCCGGGTGATTTGGAGTTTTTCTGTTTGTTTGTTTGATTTTTTAAAGTTGTTTTTCCACCTGTGTGGTCAAGGCATCTCACAAAGGTCCACTTGCGGTGCTGGGTTTTCTTCTCTTACTTGTTCGGTGACTTTGGGTAAAACATGACACTTAGCACAGGTGGGAAAAGGTTTGTCCCCCCCCCCTGTAGTTGTGGGGCAATAAAGATTTCTCTGTCTCTGAGGTGTGACCCCCAAGAAGCAGCAGGCTACACGAAAATGGGTTGTTCCTGAAAACCACTAAGGATGCGCCTCTTCTAGCTTTTATGGGACCAGCACCACCTTTGTTTGGTGAACTTGAAAGTGGCCCACACCTGAGCCCCGAGGATTTAGATCAAGACCTAATGGCGCGAGACCTAATGCTCACCAAAAAGTCACCCTTCTGTCGTCAGAACAGACGCCAGGCGGCTGTGTGTTCAGACCCTCACTGGCACTCGCCACTCACTGCCACACACCAGGCACCTGACTTCTCTCCTGTGAAACCGAGAATATTCATACTTGCCATGGGGTTGCTACGAGGATTTCAACTAAACTACCTGTTTCTGCATTTTCGTATTGGAATTGAATTAATAATGTCCTCCAGTTTCATTCCCATGATCCAGATATTCAAAAAGTACTAGAAACCGGGAAAACTGCCCTTAAAGAGAGCTCACGTCCTCCTTCGCTCTGCCACTCTATTTCTATAGATATGCCTGAGGATCTTAAACATGCCCCCATTACAGAAACCAAAATCGAGCCACATTCGGCTGAGCCTCCCACACAGCCCCCCAAGATATTCCGCTCGCTCTCTCTCTTTGATAGCAATCCCGATGATCAACTCTCTCCCCAAGATCAGGAGACCCTAGAAGGCCAGGCTGCTCGCTATCATGGCGACAGAAATCTCTTGGGGTCCTGCCCCACTCAAACGGCCACCCCCAGATAATATTCCTCGGAGACTGCCTGCTTTCTGTGCTCCTATTCTAGAACCCCCATTATGCCCAAGGGAGATGCCCTTCGGCAGGCTAAGGTCTCATTCACCGAGGAAGTTTCATCCCTAAAGGAAGTGCTGCCACCAAAACGAGAACACCTTAACCCTATCAAAGAGCTTAGAGCTCTCGAGGCCGAACTTGCCTCCTTAAACCCAACCTCAGATTCAAAGAAAACCTTCACTCGTTCCAAAACAAAAAACCCAGTTCTTGCCTTTTCCTTTACCCGTTGTCGTAATCCGCCCCCTCAGGAAGACCTCCAGGAGGAAAAGGAGGAAAATCCGCCAGATTCCCATAGCTCGCCCCCTGCTGCTGAGGCTTCAGATACAGAGGACCCCCCAGAGAGAGAACAATCAGACAACCTTTACTGCCACAAATACCGCCCATTAAAGCTTAAACACCTAAAAGGCTTAAAAACAGCTGGTACTAATTACGGACCGACCGCCCCATATACGTTGGCCATCCTTGAAGGTCGAAGTGATCGATGGCTAACCCCTAATGATTGGCTCACCCTAGCTCGCGCCACCCTTTCAGGGGGGACTATGTCCTCTGGCGTACAGACTTTGTAGAAAATTGCCGAGAGACCGCCCAACGTAATCGTGAAAGCAGGGAATCCGATCCTGGACCGAGACAAATTGCTCGGGCGCATCCACCAAACACACAAGTGAATCTAAGGCTGCCTTTACTACAGGTATGTTAGCACAAATTCAAAATGCGGCCTTAACGAATGGCTCCGCCTTCCCCAAAGGGTCCCGCCTCCACCTCTCTAGCTAAACTCCGCCAGGGACCAGATGAGCCCTATTGTGACTTCGTCAGCCACCTAACAGATGCAGCTGAACGCTTAGTTGGGGAAAATGAAACTGAAAGCCCCTTTGTTAAACACTGAGCCTATGAGAATGCCAACCCAACCTGCCAGGCGACCATTCGGCCTCATCGTGGCGGCAGTCTTGCCGACTACATCAGATTATGTTCGGAGTCGGAGCCTCCCATACGCTGGGACTCGCCATTGGTGCAGCCCTTAAATCACACTTCTTGCCTCTGCCCACCGAGGTCTCATATCTGTGCCTAAAAAAGAGAACAGCACAACTTGTATCACTCCTTTAAACTCCACAAAGAAAAGTCATCTCCAACACCCTAGGTTTGATGCCGGTTTCGGATCCTCTGATGCTTATTGGGTTCAACAAATCACCCTCGAGAGACCACTCTTAACACTACAATCAGACGGTAAAAATTTGAAGGCTTAATTGACACAGGAGCAGGCCAGCGGTCATATCAGAAAGATTTCGGCCCGCCGCCTGGCCCGATAAGGTCTCTTACGCATTTACAAGGTACTGGACGTTCAAAGAATCATAAGCAAAGCTCCAAAATACTAACTTGGACAGACTCTGAAGGCAATACTGGCAAAGTTCAACCCTATATTATTTCTGGAATCCCCGCTAATCTTTGGGGGCGTGACATTTTGTCACAATTACAAGTCATTATGTGTAGCCCTAATGAAACAGTCACACAACAGATGCTTAGTCAAGGATATAAACCAGGCCGAGGATTAGGAATAAACAAACAGGGCATAAAAGAGCCACTCTCCATTATACCCAACACCAGCCGTTTAGGCTTGGGGAATCGGGATTTTTCCTAGCGGCCGTTGACCATCCTGTACCCCATGCGGATAAAAGAAAATGGAAAACCGACAACCCCGTCTGGGTGGATCAATGGCCCTTAACCGAGGAAAAACTTCCTGCCGCCTCCAAGGTAGTACAGGAACAATTGAAGGATGGACACATAGAACCCACTACATCCCCTTGAAACACCCCGATTTTTGTCATTAAGAAAAAGACTGGGTCATGGACACTCCTTCAAAGCTTGAGAGAGATCAATAAAACCATGTTTACTATGGGAGCCCTTCAACCTGATCTCCCTTCCCCCATCGCCATTCTCATCGATTATTCTAAAATGGTTATTGACCTTAAAGATTGCTTTTTCACCATCCCTTTACACCCCCAAGACAGGGAGCATTTTGCTTTCAGCCTTCCGGTCATTAACTTCAAAGGCCCAATGCAGCGCTTTCAATGGATGTTTCCCCCTCAAGGTATGGCAAAGAGCCCCACTTTATGCCAGAAATTTGTTGCACAGGCTGTAGATCCCCTCCGTTCTCGCTGGCCTGCTATTTATATCATTCATTATGTGGATGACATTCTCCTGGCTGGAAAATTAGCATCTGAGACCCTTAGGTGCTGCCAAGACTTAATTCACAGTCTCGCCTCTTTCGGGTTCCCAATAGCCCCAAATAAGGTACAATTAAACGATCCATATTATTACCTAGGGTTTGAATTAAATGCAAAAACAATTTCTACCCAGAAGATACAGTTAAGAACATCTCATTAACGGACACTTGAGGATTTTCAAAACTTCCTAGGAGATATTAACTGTTTGCGCCCATATCTTCAACTTACTACCGGAGAGTCACAACCTCTATTTGATCTCCTACAGGGAGATCCAGACCCCTTTCTCCTCGTGCACTATCACCAGAGGCTTAGACCTTCTTACAGCACAACAGGGAGGGATGTGTTTGGCTTTACAGGAACACTGCTGCTTCTACGCCAACAGACCAGGGATCGTTCGAGATAAAATCAAGAAACTTCAAGAAGACCTCATCAAAAGACGCAGAGTACTCCAATAGAACCCCTTTTGACCGGGTTAAATTGGCCCTTCCTTACCTCCTTCCCATCCTCGGCCCCCTTTCTTGTGTTCTTTCACTTATAACCTTTGGACCCTGGGCTTTCCGGTGCGTAACCGGCCTTATTAAACAACAGGTGGATGCCTTGCTGGCCAAACCTATCCAGATTCACTATCAGCGTTTAGCCACCTCTGAGAACGCTCGTGAAGAGTCCCTTGGCTTCCTCCCTTTGGGGACGGCAGGATAACTAGAGGTATCCTACCACCTCCTCTAATAAGAGGAGAAAGGTATGGGCACCGAGCTGAGTGCGGAGCAAAGCATCGCAAGGGAAGGTCCCTTGTGAGCTCCTCTGGATTTCCCTGTGAGCCTGCCTGACTTGCATGGAGGTTGGTATCAGTAAAGCATAAAACCGGCTCTGCCTCTCCTCCCCAAAAGATACCAAGAGCCATAAGTGGTGGGCCACGACGGCTCACGGGAGGAGTCAGGCCACTACTCCCTCACTCGGGAAAGCCCACCTCCGAAATAAAACAGAAAGGGAGGAGATGTTGGGAGCCAAGGCGAAGTGCGATCCTTGTTCAGGATCCACTTCCTGGTGAACAGGCGGCGCCCTTGAAAAGCCCGCACGGGCCAACTCAAGGCACAAGCCCTACCCACCCCCATCTGCATCACGCCATTGGTGCGACCAATGAGATCGTGCCAAGTACCTCCCTACGTAAGCAGTCCTGCCCCCCTTTGTTCTCTCTGTATATAAGCAGCCGTGAAAACTACAGTTTGGAGGCTTGATCAGAATTCTGTCTTGCCTCCATTTCTTCGTATCTCCTGTCTGTCCCTTCATCCTCCACAGGATCCTCTTAGCCTGCGTTGTCCTGCCCCGCACGTACTAGGCACATATCGTGAAAGGCCTACAGGGATGAACAAGGCAGGACCCTGACTTCTTTGGGTTGGCAGCGGGGTGGAGTCCAGAGGTGCCACACAGAGTGGCAGGTGCCTCCCTCCCTGCCCTGACAGATGGAACAGGGAGGACATCCACAGACAGAACAGAAGGAAGGAGAAGACAGACGTAGGAGGGAAGGATCCCTGGCTCCTTCCCTCTCCTCCCGCCCGCCCGGAGCTTCAGAGCTGGGGTAAGGGGTGGGGAGGAGAGGGCAGAGGAGAGGACCTCGCAGGCACTCCTTCCCAGGTGGGCGCAGGGGGAATGCCGAGCTGGCTGGCGCCGGGCGGCCACACCTGGGCTACGTGCTTGGCAACGAAGCTCCTGGACTGCGGTGACCAGAGACCTGGGGGGCACCCGCACTTCCCTCCTTCGCTTTCCATGCTCCCCATTGTCACTTCCTCCTTTCTGGTCCTTTTCCCTCCATCCATCCCCTTCTCTCGGCTTTCTTTCTCTGGTCTATTCTTTTATTCTGTCTTTCCCTTTCTTCTCTATTTCTCTCCCTTTCACTTAAAAAATGTCCTTTCTCTATTCCCTGCTTCTTTCCTCTTAGGGGTCCTCCCTGGCTCTCTTCCTTCCTTTCGTGTTATTTCTTACTGCAGACGAGCCCGCTCGTCCAAGCCCGCAGTCCCCCTCCTTACTCCTCGGGTGCACACAGGTGTTTAGGGACTTGGCTTCTGGGGACATGCGGCTCAGCCTGGGTTTGCTCCCGTGTGCTGCAGACCTGTCCGCACTGAGAAGGGAGGGCCGCGGACAGGTGCGAAAGCAGGTCCGGGAATCGCTGCCCTGGGAAGGTGTGGGTTCCAGGTGTCATCGTCGTTGTCCCTTTTCTAGTCCCGCCTTGATCACTACCTCTGCGTTCAACAAGGAGAGAAGGAGACAAGCTGCCTCCCATGGTGGTCCACACACACACAGGATGCCGGGTGATTTGGAGTTTTTCTGTTTGTTTGTTTGATTTTTAAAGTTGTTTTTCCACCTGTGTGGTCAAGGCATCTCACAAAGGTACACTTGCGGTGCTGGGTTTTCTTATCTTACTTGTTCGGTGACATTGGTTAAAACATGACACTAAGCACAGGTGGGAAAAGGTTTGTCCCCCTGTAGTTGTGGGGCAATAAAGATTTCTCTGTCTCTGAGGTGTGACCCCCAAGAAGCAGCAGGCTACACGAAAATGGGTTGTTCCTGAAAACCACTAAGGATGCGCCTCTTCTAGCTTTTATGGGACCAGCGCCCCCTTTGTTTGGTGAACTTGAAAGTGGCCCACACCTGAGCCCCGAGGATTTAGATCAAGACCTAATGGCACGAGACCTAATGCTCACCAAAAAGTCACCCTTCTGTCGTCAGAACAGACGCCAGGCGGCTGTGTGTTCAGACCCTCACTGGCACTCGCCACTCACTGCCACACACCAGGCACCTGACTTCTCTCCTGTGAAACCGAGAATATTCATACTTGCCATGGGGTTGCTACGAGGATTTCAACTAAACTACCTGTTTCTGCATTTTCGTATTGGAATTGAATTAATAATGTCCTCCAGTTTCATTCCCATGATCCAGATATTCAAAAAGTACTAGAAACCGGGAAAACTGCCCTTAAAGAGAGCTCACGTCCTCCTTCGCTCTGCCACTCTATTTCTATAGATATGCCTGAGGATCTTAAACATGCCCCGATTACAGAAACCAAAATCGAGCCACATTCGGCTGAGCCTCCCACACAGCCCCCCAAGATATTCCGCTCGCTCTCTCTCTTTGATAGCAATCCCGATGATCAACTCTCTCCCCAAGATCAGGAGACCCTAGAAGGCCAGGCTGCTCGCTATCATGGCGACGAAATCTCTTGGGGTCCTGCCCCACTCAAACAGCCACCCCCCCAGATAATATTCCTCGGAGACTGCCTGCTTTCTGTGCTCCGATTCTAGAACCCCCCATTATGCCCAAGGGAGATGCCCTTCGGCAGGCTAAGGTCTCATTCACCGAGGAAGTTTCATCCCTAAAGGAAGTGCTGCAACAAAAACGAGAACACCTTAACCCTATCAAAGAGCTTAGAGCTCTCGAGGCCGAACTTGCCTCCTTAAACCCAACCTCAGATTCAAAGAAAACCTTCACTCGTTCCAAAACAAAAAACCCAGTTCTTGCCTTTTCCTTTACCCGTTGTCGTAATCCGCCCCCTCAGGAAGACCTCCAGGAGGAAAAGGAGGAAAATCCGCCAGATTCCCATAGCTCGCCCCCTGCTGCTGAGGCTTCAGATACAGAGGACCCCCCAGAGAGAGAACAATCAGACAACCTTTACTGCCACAAATACCGCCCATTAAAGCTTAAACACCTAAAAGGCTTAAAACAGAGGTTACTAATTACGGACCTACAGCCCCATATACGTTGGCCATCCTTGAAGGTCGAAGTGATCGATGGCTAACCCCTAATGATTGGCTCACCCTAGCTCGCGCCACCCTTTCAGGGGGGACTATGTCCTCTGGCGTACAGACTTTGTAGAAAATTGCCGAGAGACCGCCCAACGTAATCGTGAAAGCAGGGAATCCCGATCCTGGACCGAGACAAATTGCTCGGGCGCAGCCCCCAAAACACCAGTGAAGCTCAGGCTGCCTTTCCTCCAGGTCTGTTAGCCCAAATTCAAAATGCGGCCTTAACGCATGGCGCCGCCTTCCCCCAAAGGGTCCGCCTCCACCTCTCTAGCAAAAATCCGCCAGGGACCAGATGAGCCCTATTGTGACTTCGTCAGCCACCTAACAGATGCAGCTGAACGCTTAGTTGGGGAAAATGAAACTGAAAGCCCCTTTGTTAAACACTGAGCCTATGAGAATGCCAACCCAACCTGCCAGGCGACCATTCGGCCTCATCGTGGCGGCAGTCTTGCCGACTACATCAGATTATGTTCCGGAGTCGGAGCCTCCCATACGCTGGGACTCGCCATTGGTGCAGCCCTTAAATCACACTTCTTGCCTCTGCCCACCGAGGTCTTATATCTGTGCCTAAAAAAAAGAGAACAGCACAACTTGTATCACTCCCTTTAAACTCCACAAAGAAAAGTCATCTCCAACACCCTAGGTTAGATGCCGCTTTCGGATCCTCTGATGCTTATTGGGTTCAACAAATCACCCTCGAGAGACCACTCTTAACACTACAATCAGACGGTAAAAAATTTGAAGGCTTAATTGACACAGGAGCAGACGCAACGGTCATATCAGAAAGATTTCGGCCCGCCGCCTGGCCCGATAAGGTCTCTTACGCATTTACAAGGTACTGGACGTTCAAAGAATCATAAGCAAAGCTCCAAAATACTAACTTGGACAGACTCTGAAGGCAATACTGGCAAAGTTCAACCCTATATTATTTCTGGAATCCCCGCTAATCTTTGGGGGCGTGACATTTTGTCACAATTACAAGTCATTATGTGTAGCCCTAATGAAACAGTCACACAACAGATGCTTAGTCAAGGATATAAACCAGGCCGAGGATTAGGAATAAACAAACAGGGCATAAAAGAGCCACTCTCCATTATACCCAACACCAGCCGTTTAGGCTTGGGGAATCGGGATTTTTCCTAGCGGCCGTTGACCATCCTGTACCCCATGCGGATAAAAGAAAATGGAAAACCGACAACCCCGTCTGGGTGGATCAATGGCCCTTAACCGAGGAAAAACTTCCTGCCGCCTCCAAGGTAGTACAGGAACAATTGAAGGATGGACACATAGAACCCACTACATCCCCTTGAAACACCCCGATTTTTGTCATTAAGAAAAAGACTGGGTCATGGACACTCCTTCAAAGCTTGAGAGAGATCAATAAAACCATGTTTACTATGGGAGCCCTTCAACCTGATCTCCCTTCCCCCATCGCCATTCTCATCGATTATTCTAAAATGGTTATTGACCTTAAAGATTGCTTTTTCACCATCCCTTTACACCCCCAAGACAGGGAGCATTTTGCTTTCAGCCTTCCGGTCATTAACTTCAAAGGCCCAATGCAGCGCTTTCAATGGATGTTTCCCCCTCAAGGTATGGCAAAGAGCCCCACTTTATGCCAGAAATTTGTTGCACAGGCTGTAGATCCCCTCCGTTCTCGCTGGCCTGCTATTTATATCATTCATTATGTGGATGACATTCTCCTGGCTGGAAAATTAGCATCTGAGACCCTTCGGTGCTGCCAAGACTTAATTCATAGTCTCGCCTCTTTCGGGTTCCCAATAGCCCCAAATAAGGTACAATTAAACGATCCATATTATTACCTAGGGTTTGAATTAAATGCAAAAACAATTTCTACCCAGAAGATACAGTTAAGAACATCTCATTAACGGACACTTGAGGATTTTCAAAACTTCCTAGGAGATATTAACTGTTTGCGCCCATATCTTCAACTTACTACCGGAGAGTCACAACCTCTATTTGATCTCCTACAGGGAGATCCAGACCCCTTTCTCCTCGTGCACTATCACCAGAGGCTTAGACCTTCTTACAGCACAACAGGGAGGGATGTGTTTGGCTTTACAGGAACACTGCTGCTTCTACGCCAACAGACCAGGGATCGTTCGAGATAAAATCAAGAAACTTCAAGAAGACCTCATCAAAAGACGCAGAGTACTCCAATAGAACCCCTTTTTGACCGGGTTAAATTGGCCCCTTCCTTACCTCCTTCCCATCCTCGGCCCCTTTCTTGTGTTCTTTCACTTATAACCTTTGGACCCTGGGCTTTCCGGTGCGTAACCGGCCTTATTAAACAACAGGTGGATGCCTTGCTGGCCAAACCTATCCAGATTCACTATCAGCGTTTAGCCACCTCTGAGAACGCTCGTGAAGAGTCCCTTGGCTTCCTCCCTTTGGGGACGGCAGGATAACTAGAGGTATCCCTACCACCTCCTCTAATAAGAGGAGAAAGGTATGGGCACCGAGCTGAGTGCGGAGCAAAGCATCGCAAGGGAAGGTCCCTTGTGAGCTCCTCTGGATTTCCCTGTGAGCCTGCCTGACTTGCATGGAGGTTGGTATCAGTAAAGCATAAAACCGGCTCTGCCTCTCCTCCCCAAAAGATACCAAGAGCCATAAGTGGTGGGCCACGACGGCTCACGGGAGGAGTCAGGCCACTACTCCCTCACTCGGGAAAGCCCACCTCCGAAATAAAACAGAAAGGGAGGAGATGTTGGGAGCCAAGGCGAAGTGCGATCCTTGTTCAGGATCCACTTCCTGGTGAACCAGGCGGCCTTGAAAAGCCCTTGACGGGCCAACTCAAGGCACAAGCCCTACCCACCCCCATCTGCATCACGCCATTGGTGCGACCAATGAGATCGTGCCAAGTACCTCCCTACGTAAGCAGTCCTGCCCCCCTTTGTTCTCTCTGTATATAAGCAGCCGTGAAAACTACAGTTTGGAGGCTTGATCAGAATTCTGTCTTGCCTCCATTTCTTCGTATCTCCTGTCTGTCCCTTCATCCTCCACAGGATCCTCTTCGCCTGCGTTGTCCTGCCCCGCACGTACTAGGCACATATCGTGAAAGGCCTACAGGGATGAACAAGGCAGGACCCTGACTTCTTTGGGTTGGCAGCGGGGTGGAGTCCAGAGGTGCCACACAGAGTGGCAGGTGCCTCCCTCCCTGCCCTGACAGATGGAACAGGGGGACATCCACAGACAGAACAGAAGGAAGGAGAAGACAGACGTAGGAGGGAAGGATCCTGGCTCCTTCCCTCTCCTCCCGCCCGCCCGGAGCTTCAGAGCTGGGGTAAGGGGTGGGGAGGAGAGGGCAGAGGAGAGGACCTCGCAGGCACTCCTTCCCAGGTGGGCGCAGGGGGAATGCCGAGCTGGCTGGCGCCGGGCGGCCACACCTGGGCTACGTGCTTGGCAACGAAGCTCCTGGACTGCGGTGACCAGAGACCTGGGGGGCACCCGCACTTCCCTCCTTCGCTTTCCATGCTCCCCATTGTCACTTCCTCCTTTCTGGTCCTTTTCCCTCCATCCATCCCCTTCTCTCGGCTTTCTTTCTCTGGTCTATTCTTTTATTCTGTCTTTCCCTTTCTTCTCTATTTCTCTCCCTTTCACTTAAAAAATGTCCTTTCTCTATTCCCTGCTTCTTTCCTCTTAGGGGTCCTCCCTGGCTCTCTTCCTTCCTTTCGTGTTATTTCTTACTGCAGACGAGCCCGCTCGTCCAAGCCCGCAGTCCCCCTCCTTACTCCTCGGGTGCACACAGGTGTTTAGGGACTTGGCTTCTGGGGACATGCGGCTCAGCCTGGGTTTGCTCCCGTGTGCTGCAGACCTGTCCGCACTGAGAAGGGAGGGCCGCGGACAGGTGCGAAAGCAGGTCCGGGAATCGCTGCCCTGGGAAGGTGTGGGTTCCAGGTGTCATCGTCGTTGTCCCTTTTCTAGTCCCCGCCTTGATCACTACCTCTGCGTTCAACAAGGAGAGAAGGAGACAAGCTGCCTCCCCGCGGTGGTCCACACACACACAGGATGCCGGGTGATTTGGAGTTTTTCTGTTTGTTTGTTTGATTTTTTAAAGTTGTTTTTCCACCTGTGTGGTCAAGGCATCTCACAAAGGTCCACTTGCGGTGCTGGGTTTTCTTCTCTTACTTGTTCGGTGACTTTGGGTAAAACATGACACTTAGCACAGGTGGGAAAAGGTTTGTCCCCCCCCCCTGTAGTTGTGGGGCAATAAAGATTTCTCTGTCTCTGAGGTGTGACCCCCAAGAAGCAGCAGGCTACACGAAAATGGGTTGTTCCTGAAAACCACTAAGGATGCGCCTCTTCTAGCTTTTATGGGACCAGCGCCCCCTTTGTTTGGTGAACTTGAAAGTGGCCCACACCTGAGCCCCGAGGATTTAGATCAAGACCTAATGGCACGAGACCTAATGCTCACCAAAAAGTCACCCTTCTGTCGTCAGAACAGACGCCAGGCGGCTGTGTGTTCAGACCCTCACTGGCACTCGCCACTCACTGCCACACACCAGGCACCTGACTTCTCTCCTGTGAAACCGAGAATATTCATACTTGCCATGGGGTTGCTACGAGGATTTCAACTAAACTACCTGTTTCTGCATTTTCGTATTGGAATTGAATTAATAATGTCCTCCAGTTTCATTCCCATGATCCAGATATTCAAAAAGTACTAGAAACCGGGAAAACTGCCCTTAAAGAGAGCTCACGTCCTCCTTCGCTCTGCCACTCTATTTCTATAGATATGCCTGAGGATCTTAAACATGCCCCGATTACAGAAACCAAAATCGAGCCACATTCGGCTGAGCCTCCCACACAGCCCCCCAAGATATTCCGCTCGCTCTCTCTCTTTGATAGCAATCCCGATGATCAACTCTCTCCCCAAGATCAGGAGACCCTAGAAGGCCAGGCTGCTCGCTATCATGGCGACGAAATCTCTTGGGGTCCTGCCCCACTCAAACGGCCACCCCCCCAGATAATATTCCTCGGAGACTGCCTGCTTTCTGTGCTCCGATTCTAGAACCCCCCATTATGCCCAAGGGAGATGCCCTTCGGCAGGCTAAGGTCTCATTCACCGAGGAAGTTTCATCCCTAAAGGAAGTGCTGCAACAAAACCGAGAACACCTTAACCCTATCAAAGAGCTTAGAGCTCTCGAGGCCGAACTTGCCTCCTTAAACCCAACCTCAGATTCAAAGAAAACCTTCACTCGTTCCAAAACAAAAAACCCAGTTCTTGCCTTTTCCTTTACCCGTTGTCGTAATCCGCCCCCTCAGGAAGACCTCCAGGAGGAAAAGGAGGAAAATCCGCCAGATTCCCATAGCTCGCCCCCTGCTGCTGAGGCTTCAGATACAGAGGACCCCCCAGAGAGAGAACAATCAGACAACCTTTACTGCCACAAATACCGCCCATTAAAGCTTAAACACCTAAAAGACTTAAAAACAGCTGTTACTAATTACGGACCGACAGCCCCATATCCGTTGGCCCTCCTTGAAGGTCGAAGTGATCGATGGCTAACCCCTAATGATTGGCTCACCTAGCTCGCGCCACCCTTTCAGGGGGGACTATGTCCTCTGGCGTACAGACTTTGTAGAAAATTGCCGAGAGACCGCCCAACGTAATCGTGAAAGCAGGGAATCCCGATCCTGGACCCGAGACAAATTGCTCGGGCGCAGCCCCCCAAAACACCAGTGAAGCTCAGGCTGCCTTTCCTCCAGGTCTGTTAGCCCAAATTCAAAATGCGGCCTTAACGCATGGCGCCGCCTTCCCCCAAAGGGTCCCGCCTCCACCTCTCTAGCAAAAATCCGCCAGGGACCAGATGAGCCCTATTGTGACTTCGTCAGCCACCTAACAGATGCAGCTGAACGCTTAGTTGGGGAAAATGAAACTGAAAGCCCCTTTGTTAAACACTGAGCCTATGAGAATGCCAACCCAACCTGCCAGGCGACCATTCGGCCTCATCGTGGCGGCAGTCTTGCCGACTACATCAGATTATGTTCCGGAGTCGGAGCCTCCCATACGCTGGGACTCGCCATTGGTGCAGCCCTTAAATCACACTTCTTGCCTCTGCCCACCGAGGTCTTATATCTGTGCCTAAAAAAAAGAGAACAGCACAACTTGTATCACTCCCTTTAAACTCCACAAAGAAAAGTCATCTCCAACACCCTAGGTTAGATGCCGCTTTCGGATCCTCTGATGCTTATTGGGTTCAACAAATCACCCTCGAGAGACCACTCTTAACACTACAATCAGACGGTAAAAAATTTGAAGGCTTAATTGACACAGGAGCAGGCATAGCGGTCATATCAGAAAGATTTGGCCTGCCGCCTGGCCCGATAAGGTCTCTTACGCATTTACAAGGTACTGGACGTTCAAAGAATCATAAGCAAAGCTCCAAAATACTAACTTGGACAGACTCTGAAGGCAATACTGGCAAAGTTCAACCCTATATTATTTCTGGAATCCCCGCTAATCTTTGGGGGCGTGACATTTTGTCACAATTACAAGTCATTATGTGTAGCCCTAATGAAACAGTCACACAACGGATGCTTAGTCAAGGATATAAACCAGGCCGAGGATTAGGAATAAACAAACAGGGCATAAAAGAGCCACTCTCCATTATACCCAACACCAGCCGTTTAGGCTTGGGGAATCGGGATTTTTCCTAGCGGCCGTTGACCATCCTGTACCCCATGCGGATAAAAGAAAATGGAAAACCGACAACCCCGTCTGGGTGGATCAATGGCCCTTAACCGAGGAAAAACTTCCTGCCGCCTCCAAGGTAGTACAGGAACAATTGAAGGATGGACACATAGAACCCACTACATCCCCTTGAAACACCCCGATTTTTGTCATTAAGAAAAAGACTGGGTCATGGACACTCCTTCAAAGCTTGAGAGAGATCAATAAAACCATGTTTACTATGGGAGCCCTTCAACCTGATCTCCCTTCCCCCATCGCCATTCTCATCGATTATTCTAAAATGGTTATTGACCTTAAAGATTGCTTTTTCACCATTTCTTTACACCCCCAAGACAGGGAGCATTTTGCTTTCAGCCTTCCGGTCATTAACTTCAAAGGCCCAATGCAGCGCTTTCAATGGATGTTTCCCCCTCAAGGTATGGCAAAGAGCCCCACTTTATGCCAGAAATTTGTTGCACAGGCTGTAGATCCCCTCCGTTCTCGCTGGCCTGCTATTTATATCATTCATTATGTGGATGACATTCTCCTGGCTGGAAAATTAGCATCTGAGACCCTTAGGTGCTGCCAAGACTTAATTCACAGTCTCGCCTCTTTCGGGTTCCCAATAGCCCCAAATAAGGTACAATTAAACGATCCATATTATTACCTAGGGTTTGAATTAAATGCAAAAACAATTTCTACCCAGAAGATACAGTTAAGAACATCTCATTAACGGACACTTGAGGATTTTCAAAACTTCCTAGGAGATATTAACTGTTTGCGCCCATATCTTCAACTTACTACCGGAGAGTCACAACCTCTATTTGATCTCCTACAGGGAGATCCAGACCCCTTTCTCCTCGTGCACTATCACCAGAGGCTTAGACCTTCTTACAGCACAACAGGGAGGGATGTGTTTGGCTTTACAGGAACACTGCTGCTTCTACGCCAACAGACCAGGGATCGTTCGAGATAAAATCAAGAAACTTCAAGAAGACCTCATCAAAAGACGCAGAGTACTCCAATAGAACCCCTTTTTGACCGGGTTAAATTGGCCCCTTCCTTACCTCCTTCCCATCCTCGGCCCCCTTTCTTGTGTTCTTTCACTTATAACCTTTGGACCCTGGGCTTTCCGGTGCGTAACCGGCCTTATTAAACAACAGGTGGATGCCTTGCTGGCCAAACCTATCCAGATTCACTATCAGCGTTTAGCCACCTCTGAGAACGCTCGTGAAGAGTCCCTTGGCTTCCTCCCTTTGGGGACGGCAGGATAACTAGAGGTATCCCTACCACCTCCTCTAATAAGAGGAGAAAGGTATGGGCACCGAGCTGAGTGCGGAGCAAAGCATCGCAAGGGAAGGTCCCTTGTGAGCTCCTCTGGATTTCCCTGTGAGCCTGCCTGACTTGCATGGAGGTTGGTATCAGTAAAGCATAAAAACCGGCTCTGCCTCTCCTCCCCAAAAGATACCAAGAGCCATAAGTGGTGGGCCACGACGGCTCACGGGAGGAGTCAGGCCACTACTCCCTCACTCGGGGAAAGCCCACCTCCGAAATAAAACAGAAAGGGAGGAGATGTTGGGAGCCAAGGCGAAGTGCGATCCTTGTTCAGGATCCACTTCCTGGTGAACCGGGCGCGCCGCGAAAAGCCCGCACGGGCCAACTCAAGGCACAAGCCCTACCCACCCCCATCTGCATCACGCCATTGGTGCGACCAATGAGATCGTGCCAAGTACCTCCCTACGTAAGCAGTCCTGCCCCCCTTTGTTCTCTCTGTATATAAGCAGCCGTGAAAACTACAGTTTGGAGGCTTGATCAGAATTCTGTCTTGCCTCCATTTCTTCGTATCTCCTGTCTGTCCCTTCATCCTCCACAGGATCCTCTTCGCCCCGCGTTGTCCTGCCCCGCACGTACTAGGCACATATCGTGAAAGGCCTACAGGGATGAACAAGGCAGGACCCTGACTTCTTTGGGTTGGCAGCGGGGTGGAGTCCAGAGGTGCCACACAGAGTGGCAGGTGCCTCCCTCCCTGCCCTGACAGATGGAACAGGGAGGACATCCACAGACAGAACAGAAGGAAGGAGAAGACAGACGTAGGAGGGAAGGATCCCTGGCTCCTTCCCTCTCCTCCCGCCCGCCCGGAGCTTCAGAGCTGGGGTAAGGGGTGGGGAGGAGAGGGCAGAGGAGAGGACCTCGCAGGCACTCCTTCCCAGGTGGGCGCAGGGGGAATGCCGAGCTGGCTGGCGCCGGGCGGCCACACCTGGGCTACGTGCTTGGCAACGAAGCTCCTGGATTGCGGTGACCAGAGACCTGGGGGGCACCCGCACTTCCCTCCTTCGCTTTCCATGCTCCCCATTGTCACTTCCTCCTTTCTGGTCCTTTTCCCTCCATCCATCCCCTTCTCTCGGCTTTCTTTCTCTGGTCTATTCTTTTATTCTGTCTTTCCCTTTCTTCTCTATTTCTCTCCCTTTCACTTAAAAAATGTCCTTTCTCTATTCCCTGCTTCTTTCCTCTTAGGGGTCCTCCCTGGCTCTCTTCCTTCCTTTCGTGTTATTTCTTACTGCAGACGAGCCCGCTCGTCCAAGCCCGCAGTCCCCCTCCTTACTCCTCGGGTGCACACAGGTGTTTAGGGACTTGGCTTCTGGGGACATGCGGCTCAGCCTGGGTTTGCTCCCGTGTGCTGCAGACCTGTCCGCACTGAGAAGGGAGGGCATGGACAGGTGCGAAAGCAGGTCCGGGAATCGCTGCCCTGGGAAGGTGTGGGTTCCAGGTGTCATCGTCGTTGTCCCTTTTCTAGTCCCCGCCTTGATCACTACCTCTGCGTTCAACAAGGAGAGAAGGAGACAAGCTGCCTCCCCGCGGTGGTCCACACACACACAGGATGCCGGGTGATTTGGAGTTTTTCTGTTTGTTTGTTTGATTTTTTAAAGTTGTTTTTCCACCTGTGTGGTCAAGGCATCTCACAAAGGTCCACTTGCGGTGCTGGGTTTTCTTCTCTTACTTGTTCGGTGACTTTGGGTAAAACATGACACTTAGCACAGGTGCGAAAAGGTTTATCCCCCCCCCCCCGTAGTTGTGGGGCAATAAAGATTTCTCTGTCTCTGAGGTGTGACCCCCAAGAAGCAGCAGGCTACACGAAAATGGGTTGTTCCTGAAAACCACTAAGGATGCGCCTCTTCTAGCTTTTATGGGACCAGCGCCCCCTTTGTTTGGTGAACTTGAAAGTGGCCCACACCTGAGCCCCGAGGATTTAGATCAAGACCTAATGGCACGAGACCTAATGCTCACCAAAAAGTCACCCTTCTGTCGTCAGAACAGACGCCAGGCGGCTGTGTGTTCAGACCCTCCCTGGCACTCGCCACTCACTGCCACACACCAGGCACCTGACTTCTCTCCTGTGAAACCGAATATATTCATACTTGCCATGGGGTTGCTATGAGGATTTCAACTAAACTACCTGTTTCTGCATTTTCGTATTGGAATTGAATTAATAATGTCCTCCAGTTTCATTCCCATGATCCAGATATTCAAAAAGTACTAGAAACCGGGAAAACTGCCCTTAAAGAGAGCTCACGTCCTCCTTCGCTCTGCCACTCTATTTCTATAGATATGCCTGAGGATCTTAAACATGCCCCGATTACAGAAACCAAAATCGAGCCACATTCGGCTGAGCCTCCCACACAGCCCCCCAAGATATTCCGCTCGCTCTCTCTCTTTGATAGCAATCCCGATGATCAACTCTCTCCCCAAGATCAGGAGACCCTAGAAGGCCAGGCTGCTCGCTATCATGGCGACGAAATCTCTTGGGGTCCTGCCCCACTCAAACGGCCACCCCCCCAGATAATATTCCTCGGAGACTGCCTGCTTTCTGTGCTCCGATTCTAGAACCCCCCATTATGCCCAAGGGAGATGCCCTTCGGCAGGCTAAGGTCTCATTCACCGAGGAAGTTTCATCCCTAAAGGAAGTGCTGCAACAAAAACGAGAACACCATAACCCTATCAAAGAGCTTAGAGCTCTCGAGGCCGAACTTGCCTCCTTAAACCCAACCTCAGATTCAAAGAAAACCTTCACTCGTTCCAAAACAAAAAACCCAGTTCTTGCCTTTTCCTTTACCCGTTGTCGTAATCCGCCCCCTCAGGAAGACCTCCAGGAGGAAAAGGAGGAAAATCCGCCAGATTCCCATAGCTCGCCCCCTGCTGCTGAGGCTTCAGATACAGAGGACCCCCCAGAGAGAGAACAATCAGACAACCTTTACTGCCACAAATACCGCCCATTAAAGCTTAAACACCTAAAAGGCTTAAAAACAGCTGTTACTAATTACGGACCTACAGCCCCATATACGTTGGCCATCCTTGAAGGTCGAAGTGATCGATGGCTAACCCCTAATGATTGGCTCACCCTAGCTCGCGCCACCCTTTCAGGGGGGACTATGTCCTCTGGCGTACAGACTTTGTAGAAAATTGCCGAGAGACCGCCCAACGTAATCGTGAAAGCAGGGAATCGATCCTGGACCCGAGACAAATTGCTCGGGCGCAGCCCCCCAAAACCCCAGTCTAGCTCAGGCTGCCGGTCCTCCAGGTCTCTAAGCCCAATTTCAACATGCGGCCTTACCGCATGGCGCCGCCTTACCCAAAGGGTCCCGCCTCCACCTCTCTAGCAAAAATCCGCCAGGGACCAGATGAGCCCTATTGTGACTTCGTCAGCCACCTAACAGATGCAGCTGAACGCTTAGTTGGGGAAAATGAAACTGAAAGCCCCTTTGTTAAACACTGAGCCTATGAGAATGCCAACCCAACCTGCCAGGCGACCATTCGGCCTCATCGTGGCGGCAGTCTTGCCGACTACATCAGATTATGTTCCGGATTCGGAGCCTCCCATACGCTGGGACTCGCCATTGGTGCAGCCCTTAAATCACACTTCTTGCCTCTGCCCACCGAGGTCTCATATCTGTGCCTAAAAAAAAGAGAACAGCACAACTTGTATCACTCCCTTTAAACTCCACAAAGAAAAGTCATCTCCAACACCCTAGGTTAGATGCCGCTTTCGGATCCTCTGATGCTTATTGGGTTCAACAAATCACCCTCGAGAGACCACTCTTAACACTACAATCAGACGGTAAAAAATTTGAAGGCTTAATTGACACAGGAGCAGACGCAACGGTCATATCAGAAAGATTTCGGCCCGCCGCCTGGCCCGATAAGGTCTCTTACGCATTTACAAGGTACTGGACGTTCAAAGAATCATAAGCAAAGCTCCAAAATACTAACTTGGACAGACTCTGAAGGCAATACTGGCAAAGTTCAACCCTATATTATTTCTGGAATCCCCGCTAATCTTTGGGGGCGTGACATTTTGTCACAATTACAAGTCATTATGTGTAGCCCTAATGAAACAGTCACACAACAGATGCTTAGTCAAGGATATAAACCAGGCCGAGGATTAGGAATAAACAAACAGGGCATAAAAGAGCCACTCTCCATTATACCCAACACCAGCCGTTTAGGCTTGGGGAATCGGGATTTTCCTAGCGGCCGTTGACCATCCTGTACCCCATGCGGATAAAAGAAAATGGAAAACCGACAACCCCGTCTGGGTGGATCAATGGCCCTTAACCGAGGAAAAACTTCCTGCCGCCTCCAAGGTAGTACAGGAACAATTGAAGGATGGACACATAGAACCCACTACATCCCCTTGAAACACCCCGATTTTTGTCATTAAGAAAAAGACTGGGTCATGGACACTCCTTCAAAGCTTGAGAGAGATCAATAAAACCATGTTTACTATGGGAGCCCTTCAACCTGATCTCCCTTCCCCCATCGCCATTCTCATCGATTATTCTAAAATGGTTATTGACCTTAAAGATTGCTTTTTCACCATCCCTTTACACCCCCAAGACAGGGAGCATTTTGCTTTCAGCCTTCCGGTCATTAACTTCAAAGGCCCAATGCAGCGCTTTCAATGGATGTTTCCCCCTCAAGGTATGGCAAAGAGCCCCACTTTATGCCAGAAATTTGTTGCACAGGCTGTAGATCCCCTCCGTTCTTGCTGGCCTGCTATTTATATCATTCATTATGTGGATGACATTCTCCTGGCTGGAAAATTAGCATCTGAGACCCTTAGGTGCTGCCAAGACTTAATTCATAGTCTCGCCTCTTTCGGGTTCCCAATAGCCCCAAATAAGGTACAATTAAACGATCCATATTATTACCTAGGGTTTGAATTAAATGCAAAAACAATTTCTACCCAGAAGATACAGTTAAGAACATCTCATTAACGGACACTTGAGGATTTTCAAAACTTCCTAGGAGATATTAACTGTTTGCGCCCATATCTTCAACTTACTACCGGAGAGTCACAACCTCTATTTGATCTCCTACAGGGAGATCCAGACCCCTTTCTCCTCGTGCACTATCACCAGAGGCTTAGACCTTCTTACAGCACAACAGGGAGGGATGTGTTTGGCTTTACAGGAACACTGCTGCTTCTACGCCAACAGACCAGGGATCGTTCGAGATAAAATCAAGAAACTTCAAGAAGACCTCATCAAAAGACGCAGAGTACTCCAATAGAACCCCTTTTTGACCGGGTTAAATTGGCCCCTTCCTTACCTCCTTCCCATCCTCGGCCCCCTTTCTTGTGTTCTTTCACTTATAACCTTTGGACCCTGGGCTTTCCGGTGCGTAACCGGCCTTATTAAACAACAGGTGGATGCCTTGCTGGCCAAACCTATCCAGATTCACTATCAGCGTTTAGCCACCTCTGAGAACGCTCGTGAAGAGTCCCTTGGCTTCCTCCCTTTGGGGACGGCAGGATAACTAGAGGTATCCCTACCACCTCCTCTAATAAGAGGAGAAAGGTATGGGCACCGAGCTGAGTGCGGAGCAAAGCATCGCAAGGGAAGGTCCCTTGTGAGCTCCTCTGGATTTCCCTGTGAGCCTGCCTGACTTGCATGGAGGTTGGTATCAGTAAAGCATAAAAACCGGCTCTGCCTCTCCTCCCCAAAAGATACCAAGAGCCATAAGTGGTGGGCCACGACGGCTCACGGGAGGAGTCAGGCCACTACTCCCTCACTCGGGGAAAGCCCACCTCCGAAATAAAACAGAAAGGGAGGAGATGTTGGGAGCCAAGGCGAAGTGCGATCCTTGTTCAGGATCCACTTCCTGGTGAACCGGGCGCGCCGCGAAAAGCCCGCACGGGCCAACTCAAGGCACAAGCCCTACCCACCCCCATCTGCATCACGCCATTGGTGCGACCAATGAGATCGTGCCAAGTACCTCCCTACGTAAGCAGTCCTGCCCCCCTTTGTTCTCTCTGTATATAAGCAGCCGTGAAAACTACAGTTTGGAGGCTTGATCAGAATTCTGTCTTGCCTCCATTTCTTCGTATCTCCTGTCTGTCCCTTCATCCTCCACAGGATCCTCTTCGCCCGCGTTGTCCTGACCCGCCGACCAGGATAGTCAGCCAGACCACTTCTGTACAGGGCCTGGGGGTAACTAGTCTGAGCTTTGCAGGCCATACAGTTTGATCTCTTGCACCTACGCGACTCTGCCTGCAGAGTGAAAACTGCCATAGCCAGGACTTGAACAAATGGGCGTGGCTCTGTTCCCATGAAGCTTTATTTATGGACATTGGAATGTGAACTTAATTTCCACATGGCACAGAATAATCTTTAAAAAATGTTCCCTTAGCTCACGATCGGTATAGAAATCGACATAATTTATCTATCCCTAAACTAGAATATGGTCATGGAACCAGTGCTTGGTCTGCTGGGTCCTTACAGAGCTCTTCAATCCCCTTTGTTTCATAGCTGGGAGTCTGGCGCACACAGTTAACATACTTTTCTCAAAGTCATACAGCTAGTGAGGTATGGAGGCAAAACCATATTTTCCCCCTCCCCATTCTTCAGTCGCAGTTTTCAAAGTCGTGTCCGTCCTCAGTAACCACCGTGACTGATTCACGTCCAGGCAGGCATATGATGAACTTGTAATTCATCTGTGGACAGGAATGTCCATCTCCAATGAGCTCTTTCGATCTCAGTTTGGAGACTTGGACTCTGCAAAAGGACTTTGTCAACTGTGTTACTTGCAGCCTACCATTAGGGTCAAATAGAGAACGTGAGACCTCTGTCCTGACTTATCCTGCTATCTAAGTTGAGTATTAGAAGTTTTGAGCTCAAAGCATCCTTGGAAATTTTCTTGGCTCACACTTTCAAATTATATGGGAGAGACTGAATTCCAGAGAGCGTAAGTGAACTGCCTAATATCAACCATCAGCAGGGTCTAGAAGCCAGGTCAGAGCTTTTTTAACTGTATCAGGTAGCCCGACGCAATACTTTATGATAAGGCATTTTATTAGAATTAAAGCCGGCCTTTTGTGTTAAAGTCCAGAGAATAAATGTAATTACCTTATATTACCAACTCGTTCTTATATATCGTGAGCTATCCTAGATACACATACACTATTGGTCCCCTTTTTATCCCTATTTACATATCAGGAAGCTGAGGCTTGAAGAGTTTACAATAACTTACTGCATGGTACGTCACCGAGAAATGATAGAGCCACCGCTAAAATCTACTTTTCTCTTTACGAATTGAGCTCCTCACTTTCCACGTCACCTCTGTTGGGTGATTTTGTCTTAAGCCACGGAAATCACAACAAACTGGTATAAATTAAGAGAAGGACTTGTTGGGGCAGGGGCTTGAAAAGTAGACTTGTGACTTCAAGCGTCATTCAGTCAGGGCCCTGTGATCCCTCAGGATGGCTTGTTGGCGAAGATCTCAGGCTGACGTCACGTAGGTCACATGTCCTCATTCACCTCTAGGAAAGGCAAAGGTGAAACGAAAGCATCTGTCAAATAAATGTCCCAATCCTGGGCTCTGTTAGACCAGGCCCAGGGCTGATGCAAAGGCTGGGGATGGAATTAATCCTCAGAACCCATCCCTAGAGCCAGGAGTGAGGTTAATGCACCCAAGATGAACTGCTGTCACAAGAGAGAAAAAAGGAGTGTCCCCTAGGGAAAGGGAAATAGGAGGGCTGTGAGAAAAAGAAGGGAAGAATAAATATTTTTCAGGCACCCAATGCGTTAACTTAAACACGTATGTATTCACATCACGTTTATTTAATTGATGGGGTCGAAGACACACAACTGTTACCATAAACCTCTGTCCAGGTGCCCGTGACCGCTTGCTGTCATGTGGCAAGGGAAGAATTGCTAAGACTCATTATGCACACCAATACCCATCAAGCATTTTTGGATTCTTGCCTGCACTTCAGGCATTTTTAAATGAATAAGTATCAGCCTATTAAGGCAGGACCTCCCCACAAGGTATGTGAGCTCTTCCTGGGGGCTAAACCTGCCCTTTCTGGGGTGGAAGTAAAGGGAGTGACAGTGACATGGTCCTGGCCTTTACAACCCAAATTCAACCCTCTCATCTGCCCAGCTCCATGTCAGGGTTGCAGACATCCCTGTCACCCCCTTTGGAACAGCAGATTGCGATGACAGGTACATGTCTGAAATCTCCATGGGACCTCTGTCTCTTTCAGGGAAAAACCAGTTTTCACCCACTTTGGCTGTCACCTTGGAGTAGCATCCCACCCATGGAAGCGAACGACTGCCACCAAATGAGCAGAGTCAGCTCTGAAGGGAGGGCTGGGCTCGAGGCCCTGGGCTACTGGGGAGCCCAGTGAGTTCTGAACATCCTCTTCAATGAGACGAGAAAGTTAATGTCTGCCTCCTAGGACTATGGAAAAGCATATTATAAAAAGTGAAGTGCAGAAAGTGTTGCCTCTTGCCATTTGTCATTCATTCTAAGACGCACGTGTTCTCATATTTTAACATCTCTGAAACTCAGATCCATTCCTGTGATGCACAGTGTGTTTGTGTGTCCCCCAAGTTCATATTTGAAACCTAAAGCCCAAGTTGATGAAATGAGGAGGCAGGGCCTTTGGGAGGTGATTGCGTCATGAGGGTGGAGTCTCATGAATAGGACCAGTGCTCTCTGTGCTCTTGTAAAAGAGACCCTGCAGAACCACAGAACTCCCTAGGCCCTTCTGTCACATACAATGGGAGACCTGGAAGGCACTGTCTGTGAACCCGGAAGCAGGTTGTCACCAGACACCAAATCTGCCAGCACCCTGACCTTGGATTTCCCCGCCTCCACACATGTGAGGAAGAAATGCCAAGTATACGCTCTGGAGCAGACCAGAACGACCCTGTGATCCACGTATAAGCACGCAGCATACTTTAATTGATAGTGTTGTGCCTTACGTCTTAGGTACCATATCTTAGTATTACAGAAAATAATGGTGAATCTCATCAAAAGTGGCCTTTATCGACCAAGTACGCTGATATCACTATCCATGCAGTATTCTGCCTCTGACAAACGTCCCCAACCTGCTTAAGAATCAACCATTTTCTTTATCAACCTCAACAGAGTCCTTGACACCCCTCACAGCATCCTGGGTCTTTAATAGCTCCCTATCCATTTTATATTTTAAATATACCCAAACCTTTTGGAAAATTGTATTTACTACGGCACTTAATCTTGTTGTTATTTTCCATTATTACCGTCTCACCACCATGACCAAGCTTGAAAGATGAAACCTGCACTGTTTGGAAAGAGTGATTTTAGTTCTAGTTCCATGTTGCACTAATTCGCTACATGTGTAATCTCTGTCATCTGCGAAACTGGGGTGCCAATATTTTCTTCACAGTTATGCAAGGTCAGACACGATCCTATATGTGGATACCTCTACAGTCACTGCACCCTGGAGTCCGACGAACGGCGTCTGTTCTCCTCTGGAATTGCGCCCATCTTGGACGGCTTCCAAAGACAACACTCCAGAAGAATGAGTGTCTTTTAAGATGCGTTTGATGCCTTCTTATATTCGCCCAGGCATGGTTTCTGTTCTCGAAATATCTACAAGACATGAAAAACAAAGGGACTCATTGTTACATGTGACTAGACCCAGTTTCCAGTAAGAATGTGAACTCCATTGCTTTCAATGTCTTTGTCACCCTGACTTTGCTAGGGCCACCAAGGGTGCCCGAACCTGAGGCTTTCAAGACAGTGCACGCTTTAAGTTCAAACTGTGTATTTTTTTTTTCCAATGTGACTCACCAGAGCCAAACCTCCTCCTATGTTAGGCATTCAAGTAGTAATAATTTATTTGTGGTTTTGTTCCTTCTTCATTTTAACTTTGTGCTTTCCCCTACTTTGCACGTTTTTGAAACTCAATTTGTTTTTTACTTGGTTTTAGGCTTCAATTGTGGAGTGGGAGTGGGGCAAACATCAGGAAACTAAGTTTTTTACCAACACTCTGTGCTCAATTCACGGATACCATCATTTCCTCTCGACATCTCACAGGAATCGGAAAAAGCTTCGTGTTCTGAGTTGGAGGCGAGGACACTGAGGTGATCTGTCAGCGATCACGGATTCTGAATTGAACCCAAACCTCCTGAGCACAGACCGCCCAACTTTTTGTTTATGATTTTTAGTTTTGGTTTTGTCCGGGGAGAAGGAAAAAAAGGAGGGAAAGAAAAGGAGCATTTGAGCAAGCATTTGGCACTCTATTTTTAATTCTCTTAAACGGACGTCATCTTTCACTTTCTGTACGTCTTCCCTTAATGTTTTATTCTTGTAAAGGAACTAGGCAGTGAATCGTTTTCCTTCACCTTTTCCTCTGGAACAATTCCAGGTTCTTAGGGTACCCTATAGAACAAGTCCAGCTAAAGGCATTCCATAAAGCAGACAGCCTTGGGGAAGAAGTAAGGGAGAAATGACACGAATGAGCTAGTACAAAGCTGCTAATAAAACCTACAACACAGGTCAAAGGCAGAGGGTATAATTTGCTGACAGAGGGATTTAGTACCGACTTCCAAGAACTAAAAATGTAAAAATAAATGAGTAAAGATGCATATGTTGTTTAACCTGCAAAAAGTAAGACATCTAAAAAGGAAAGCAAAAATAAATGGCCAGTCCTGAGATTTCCTTGTGTAAGTAATCACAAAAATGTCTTTTTGATGTTTGAGTGTGTTTTCTTTGGACGGTGAAAAAAGATTACATCCTATGTCAGCCAGACTTTATCTGTGATCAGAGTTCATAAGATGCGATTCTTGCATCAAATTCTTTTCATTTCACAACAATGTTGCTTTGTGTGTGTGTGTGATTGTTTCCTACTTTTGTAGTAAAGTTGTTTTTCTTTAACCTTTGCTACTTTGTTACTTTTTTCCCTAAAGAGTCAAGGAAATTCCTCTTTGCGGTGTCTGTGTGAGAAGAAGGAGAAGGAAAAGTCTCTGCGTTCATCAGATTTCTTAGGTCCCCCAGTACAGAAAGCTTCCTGTCCTTGGTTTCCCGCAAAACCCATCCTACTCGAAGGGGTTTAGGAAAACACAGGTCAATGACCTTTCCAGGATTATTTCTGGTCAAGGAAAGAGAGGGCCAAAGTCTCTATTTGGAGGGAAAGGCGTGGGACTGAGCGCAGGGGACACCAGGCAAATCTGGCTGAGGGCACTCGGGGTCTAGAGGGAGCCCGACTGCGGGGTACCAGGGCACGAGGGCCGGATCGGGGGTGGGGTGGGTTGTGAGGGGACACCTGCCTCTCCCGGGGCGGGACCTCGGGGCACAAGGGGCGCCCCGCAAAACACACACCGCCCGGAGGGGAAGCCTCAGCGCCCGCCCCGCGGGGAGGGGCCGGGCCGGGCCTGGCGGGGCACGGGTGCTAGCCCAGGCCACTCCCTCGGGCAGCACCTGCCCGCAGTGCAGGGTGCAGGGCCATGGGCGCAGGCGATGGGCTCCCTGCTGTCGGCGACGGGTGCCCTGCGGCAGGCGGCGAGGGGCGCCCTGTGGCCCGCGCTGTGCCCGCTGTCGCTGGCCGCACTGGGCCCCAGGGCGCGGGCCGGCCGCGCCGACGCGGGGCGCTGCTGCCCGGGCTGGGCCTCCGCGTGCTCCACGCGCGGCTGACGGCGGGACCGGGCCTCCTGGACGCGCTTCTGCGACCGCGCGGGCCTCCGCGCTCACGACAACGGCCTCAACGACGCCACGGCGTGTCCAGGGGCAGGCGGCGCGCGCAGGGCGCCGGGTGCGCATCCCCGGGGCCTGGGCGCAGCCCCGCGCGATGACCCCTCCCAGCCCCCTCCGCCCCTGGGCGGTGGTCCCGCTTCTGCCTGCTCCCCGAGGTCTTCCTAGAGGCCCCTCCCGCCTCCACCGCCCATTTAGTGCTGGAGCCCAGGGAGAAGGCTCATGATGCACCCGCGGATGCTGCTCTGTGGTGTGGGATCAACTGGGTTCGCTTTACTGCTGGAGGCCAGGGCGGTCCAGCTGTCTGTCTGCAAGGGCGCAGGTCACCTCTGCAGGGGGACCAGGTCTCACAGGCTTCAAGCTTGGCGGGGCCACCTGCCGCCTGGGAGATGGCATTCATGGGCTCAGGGGCCCGCCCCTGACGCTCAGCTCCCCTGAGGTTCTTCTGTTACTCCCTGGGGATCCTAAAGGCCGGGTGAGGGGTGCGGAGGGGAGGACCTCGTGACCACCCCACCCTGTGCCAGGGGCTTACTCTGGGCTGGGGTACTTACTCCTGCAGAACAAGTTTTTTGGGGAAAAGAGCTGTCCTCTCGGCCAGACTCCAGCAGGTGGCACAGCCCCTTCTCCCTCTGTTCTTTGAATTCAGTTGCATCTATAGAGCTCTGGATAGATTTTTCTCTGAGAGAAAAATCTCAGAGATCCTAGGATGTCTTCATCTTGCTGTTTCTCCTCTAGTGTCTTTCATCGTTCAATTTCCCATGGTATCACAGCCCCACAGTACAGACCCAACAAATGCTGATTTGATGACATTAAAAGGTAAAGGAGGAACAAGCCCTGAGGAACAAGGGGTACTTGGGAGAAGCCAGCTCCGGAAGGGAAAGTAGCTCCGCTCCCTCTTAACCACATCACCCCCGAAAGCCACTTGGGTGACAGGGTCTGACCTCAAGGATCCGGTGTTGTTGGATCCTCGGCATCCGCCTGGGACAGTAACCTGCAGGGCCGGATGCCTGTAGGAGAGCAGCATCCCTCTCCTCCTGCCTCTTTTCTGCAGGAAGAGGCCTCCAGCCTCTGGCAGGATGGTGGCCCAGGCCTGCAGCTGAAAGAACACAGTTGAAAACAGTAAGGTATTTTGACTCCGGATGGAAAGCTAATGATTTACCCATGAATACTGATTTTTTTTTTTGATAAACTTTCACTTTCCAGCTCCAAGGCCTGGGATTTCACTTCTAAAGGAAGGTGAAGAGTCAGTTCTTTAGGAGATGCAGTGCCCTCAGGCCAGCTGTCCCTAGCATCCCCCTCGGGTAGCCCCATCCTACTTAAACGCCTGTTTTCCTTAGGTACTTGGGTCCTCAAGTACAGCGCATCCACTATGGCAGCTTCTCTTACTCACCTGTCTCTCATTACACGTTAAAGGAAAATACAGAATTCCTGCACCTCGAATGGTGTGGCCTGGACTGTGTGGAGGGCACAGTGACACAGAGGTGATGACGATACAGTCTCCAGCCCCTAGGAGTTCATAGTTGAGCAGGGAAACTCACCTTGAAAAGTGTTCGCAATATTCTCGGTGCCAAAATAAGGATCCTGGGAGGCTAGAGAGGGGAAATGCAGAAGACCAGAGGAATTCAGGGAAGACTTCTCGGAGGAAGTGACAGGCAAGCCTAGTTCCAGAGAATGAACCAGGGGTCTCTAGAAGGGGAAGGTCATTCTAGGGGGAGAGCTTCAGCAGTTACCCGTCGGTCTCAGCCTTTCGTGCCAGGTGCTAGGCTAGGCGTGAGGCCAACCCGGAGAACAAGGCAGTGAAAGCAGCTAGAAATGGAAAAGTTTGCACACACAAGGGATGGGGAAAACAGGCGAGCGTCCTGAGGAAAACGGGCTTAACAGCACTAGAAGAGCTGCAGCATCCTGTCTTCATTTGGTCAAAAATAAGCCTCTTACTTTCAGCCCAGGAGGCAGAAATATTAAACAAAGAGGCCATCATCTCGGAGTGGGAGTTAAATGGGTGAGGGACTGCGGAAGACAGGAGGTGACCTGCCATCTCTGGAAGGACCCGGGAAGAAATCAAGCCTAGCAGAAGATGATGTGGGGACGCGAGGATCGAAAAGACTTCTCGTTGGTAAATTTGCTGCACCTGGAGTTTTTTCGGGAAGGGAAAAAGGAGACAGAGACACTTGGAAGCTGGCCACTTGGTACACTGGGCCTGCTGGTGTCTCAGAGCGGAGGGCGAGTGTGACAGGCATGCGGTGGAGCTGGAATGCTTGGTGTCCTCAGCCCTGGAAAAGCGTCACAACCGTTCTGAATCTGGGATTTGGAGAAGGTGGGGCCGGGCCCTAAGAGCATTTTACAGCTCCAGGAGCTGCGACTTTTCAGGTCTGTCCCATTACTAGTTACCAAGAGGGACGGCGACCGAGTGAGAGCTGACGCCACCGCTGCCATCAGCCACACCTGTCTGTGTCAGTGGACACCTGTCGCTTATCCCTCTCTGAAGTGAGCCTAGTTGCCCCGGGGCCCCAGCCGCTCTGCCGACAGAGGCCCTTCTGCCTCTCCGACCCTCCTACATTCACCCTCTCCTGCGTTACCCACTGATGCCACCAAAGCCTTTGGGACTGAAGTCACGTTAAATGCAAACAGAAAGTGGAACTGTCAGAACGAAGCATGCCTTCCTTCTATTTCTTCCGATTTTTTCATCTGCATAAACGCATTTTGGGAGGTGTGGCTAAAATACGAAATAATAGAAATTCTTTTTCTAAATTTTACTCAGTAAAAATAAAATTAGTAACTGGATCTATGAAATGACTAAACTGTCGTAAAAAGAAAATCTTCTGAAATGAAATACCTCAGTTTCCATACCAATTATGTATTTTCACCGGCCCCAGTCCCCATAGAGAAAAAGATTGAAAATTCTCCATTGGCCTGATCAGGGATGAGGGCAGAGGGGAAGCAGAGGAGTGGGACAGGCCCACATTACCTACCCTGGACGGACTTCTTGGAAGGTTTGCTCATCGGCTCAGGACAACCCAGTCTCTAGTCACCAGTGGAGTTTCTAGACTCTTCATTCTAAGCTCACAGAAAAGACTGTAGGTTGCATTAGGTCTTGGATGATCGACTTAAGGAAAGAGGAATAATGAGCCCAAGCAGAGAAGGACAAAAACTGGGTGGCTCATATGGGCCAGTCTCTTCTAGATTTATAGGGCACCTGGGAAACCAGCTGGCCGAAATCCGCTGACATCATATCTGGGGGGAGAAGGGGCGCCTTCCTTCACAATATGGGCTCCATAACTCACCCAAAGGAAGGAGGTCACAGGCTCCGATGATTTGGGAAGTTGAGGCTCTACGGGGGACAGAGAAGCCGAGAGGCAGCATGTGGCCCTCCCGGCCTTTGTCTCCGCAGAAGGAAACGCGGGGGGCCTGGCGCCGGTGTTGGACACACAGGGTTTGGCTGCAGCCCTGAGTAGTCAGGGGGAGTGTGTCGTCACGGCCTCCCCTGCATCTCCTCCAGGCCAGGCCCTCTCACAGGCGCCTCACAGCTCTACACAGGATGGGGTCTCGCAACCCACCAAGGTCATAGGGAAACCTCAAGATATTGCGGGTTTGGGTCCAGATTGCTGCAATAGAGAGTATCGCAGTAAAGCGGGTCATCCTCCTTTTGCTGGGGGAAGGTCTTGCCTTCAACTTGGAAAAATGCAGCATCTGGGAAGCGCAGTACGAATGTGGTAAAGCGAGGGAGGCCTGTGTCCCTCATTTTGGTCTCATTTTACGGATTCGGTGATCAGAGCAACAGGAGTTTGGAGATTAGGCAATTTGTCCAAAGTCACTACGGATAAGTGAATGGGCGAGATTTGAACCCAGGAACCCTAGATCCAGAGCCCACACAGTTGAGCTTCACGTCCTTACTGCCTGGGAGATATGAGGGGCTAAGAGCAGTTGTGAACAAGGCAGGGTGGGCCGCAGATGCGTCCAGGTAGAGTGAGTGAGCCTCCTCATCCAGAAACTATGTCCTTGAGGGCAGAAATGTGTCCCGCTTCCCTTTGCAGTCCCTTGATGGCTGTCCTGGCGCCGTTTGATAACGTTTGTCAAAACATGTGAGCAGTCATTCCGCCAAGGGCACATTCTCTGTGGTTCCAAAGGGCACGGCCAGCCGGGGCGTACCCACATGTTTTCGTAAAAATATTTTTCATTTTCCTTCCTTCGCTACCAAATCTATGTTTGTTGCAGAAAACTTGGAAAGTATAGAAAGGCACAAAGGAAGAAAACAGTTCACCTGGAACTGGAATGCCCAGAAAAAGCATCATCTTTTTAATCTGCATCCCCCCTTCTCCCCCGGGTTTACGTGGTGTATAATATCCCAGTTTTCTACAAGGCAGCCCATTTCATTGTCTTGCTAGCATTTCATGCCCTTGTCCAGTTAATGTCTCAAAAGGGAAAGAAAAGTTACTGGGGGCCAGATAACATGGTTTCTGCAAGAGGAAAAAAGTACCTCATCATTTCAGTGGTGCTTTTTTGAGGGGTAAATAGGCACTTGGGCGATGGAGTCTCATTTATGTCAGACGTTTGGGGCACGTTCCAGAGAAAAGGATCTACATCTGGAGAGGGGAAAAGCAGACACCAGACATTTAAACTTCTGTGTCTGTGTGGACACGGGGCTTTCTTTCTCGTCCACAGCACGTCAGGAAACAGAAGCAACATATGAGCGGCCCTGCTGTGCGTGGACAGGAAAGGGAGCAATTCCTTAGGGGTGACTGGGACTGTCTGGACTCACCAGTGGGAGGGAGAAGGCACTTGATCCTGGGTGGCCTTCAACTTGGAGGTGGCAGAGAGCCAAGCAGGCGGGGCCAGATCACAAAGGGGGATGCTGCAGTGTCTGTGACTAACCAAGGAGACGCTGCATGAGAATAAGAGCGGGGCTTTCTGTTAAGAAGTAATAAACCTAAACTATGTTTATGAAATGAGGGACTCCGGCAGTCAGCTGAGTTTGTTGCTGTGTGTGTATTTGGCACCATCAAGAAAAGCATCAGAAAGGCATTTTTTAAAACTACCCCGTGGTCCCTAAGGACTGGGAATGGTGCGCCCAGTTCTGGCTGCCACAACTCACCGACGCTGTAAATTCACGTCTGGAGGGTCCAGTGGGGATTCCGAGAGGGGACGTGTCTGTAGGAAGGAGGGTCCAAAAGCTGGAATCGTCAACCTGGAAAGGCCACCCTGAGGGACGCGGGCCTCCTGCAACAGTAGGTCTGGGTAGGCACAGAGGAGATAAACAGATACGTACTTTGGCGCCATACTCTGACCTTCTGGTGTGCGGGCAGTTTGGCTCAGATGAAAGGAAATACCCCTTCACCCCACAGATAATACAGTGGAAGAAGCTTGTTACGTCTTGAATATGGTCCTGGCAGGAGGTATAAGTGGATTACAAAGGGTTTGGGGGACTTGTGGCTGCCATAAGCCCGTCACCTTCCAGCGGCACCTTAGGAGGCCGCCGATGCCAGGAGAGGGCAGGCACCCTGGGCAGGGGTAAGTGCCCCTGTCTTCTGGCTCCGGGACCTCTGGTGTGGCTCCTGTTCTTTCCTTCCCGGTCTGTAGGAAGTTGTTGTTGGTGTTGGTGCTTCGCCTTTGCATGAGCAGACCAGGGTCTGTTCCAACGTAGACCATTGTTTAGGAAAAAAGAAGAACTTGCCTGATGCCATTTTATTCATCCATTCAACACATATTTCTTCAGTCCCCACCGAGTGCCAAACACTAGGCATGAAGTGGAAAAATCAACAATCAACTGAAAACTATAGTAATAATTATGAATCTTGGAGATGTTAGAATGCGGAGAACACTGGACTCTGAGAGGAAGTCACTGTGAGGGTGCGTGTGGGGTATGTGTGCGGGGTGTGTGGGGTGTGGGTGCTGGGAGACAAGGTATCTGAGCTGCTGGAGAAGGACACCCTGAAGGCAATGAAGGTCCCAGAGTGTGGGAAAGTTTGGGGTTTTCCAGGGATCAAGATGCCAGCCTGCCTGGAGGTCAGAGTGCAGGGTGCGGTGGGGTGGGGCGGGGTGGGGTGCGGTTCCAGGGGTGGGTGGGGTAGACCCAGGCCCAGCATCACCAGCAAGGAGTTCGAATTTCATTCCAAATTCAGTGGCAAACCACTGAGGGAGTTTAAAAAGCCATTAATAAAAAAAAAAAAAATCAACGGAGCATCTTTTAGGGTCATCGTGCGTGGCTACGACTGGACACCATCAGGACATGTGGAAACGCTCCCTGCTCTCATGGGCAGCCTCGTTACTGAGACACTGTTCTTGGCCCCGTCTGCTGGCTGTGGCGGGGACATCTGATGACCAGAAAGCTCGTGAGGAAGGGGGACAGGCTGGTCCAGTCGAAAGCCTTGCTCATTCCCACACCCTGGATTAGCTCACCTGCCACTGAGCTGACAGCCAGGGGCACCCACGGGGCCGAAACCAGGAACATGGGCGTCCACCTACTGTCCCTGGGCTCTCCTCCACGTCCGCTCCCCCGTCTGTGCTCTCCAGGTCTTTAGTCGCTTCCTGGGATTACCTCCAAACTTCAGATCCGTGTTCCAGGATCTGCTTCTGCGGAAACTCAGCCCGAATATTATGTTGGGTTTAAATAAAAAAGAAGAAAAGAAAAAAGGCTTTGCGGAGCTTCCCGGCACCCACTGAATCGGGGCCTCTGTCTCCTAAAAACGCGTGGGGTGAAGTCATCACACCCGCATCATCCGGACACGCGGAAGCCGTGACAAGCTCGCAGCCAGAGGTGACCACGTGCCCACTAGGTACCAGCCTTTGGGCCCAGCAACAGCGAGCAAAACGGGGAGACTGAGGAAGTCAGATTTTAAGAAAGAACATTTTGACACGCGGTTCCTAGAGGTGAGGAGATACGCGTAGTGGGAAGGGGACAAGAATACTCCCGGGATGGTTCCAAAGGACGTCTGTGTCACGCGGCTCGTGGTGATCAATGCCAGGAGTCCTGTCCTTCCTGTCACCTCTGTGACCGGCGATCGTGGTGACCTACGACGACTTAGAATCCACAGCATCAGATCGAGACTAGATTGCGTGTGTGCGTGTCCGTGTGCGTGTGTGTGTGTGTGTGTGCGTGTGTGTGCGTGTGCGTGTGTGTACATGTGTGTGTGCGTGTGTGTGTGTGTGCGTGTGTGTGTACATGTGCGTGTGCGTGTGCGTGCATGCACAGAACAAGAATAAACAGCTCCAGTCCCCTTCCACCCCCGGGCACGTGTGGGACACCTTCTGACTCTGTGGACTCCGATTCTCCGTGAATGTCTTTCCTTCGGCATCATCACGGAGCCGTCGAGGAGGTGGTGCTCAGGAACGATTACATCATGATGCCCCAAACACTAGAAAGGAAGGGTCCCGGGGGGAGAAGGAGAGCGGGAAGCGGCCTGTGACCGAGGGTGCCGAGGGCGCGTGCTGGGGACGGACGCTGACGCGGCTCATTCTGGCTGCTCGGGTGACCGACCTGAGTCATGCGACACCTGAGTGTTCAGATGATGGACACGAACGCACTTGAGGACAGTGTGAAGTTCTGGATTAGTGACATACGCTCATGTTCTACGTGGCACTTTGTTTTGCCAGGGGTCGTTATGCGCTGCCAAACCAGGGGTCTTTCGACAGCCACGAACCCCTCGAGTGTGCTCAGAGGCAAAGTGAGCTTTCAAGTGCGTCTGGAAGCCTGGGCCGAGGTTCCAAAGATGCTGAGGTGCTTTCTCGGTGAAGACTGTGGCCCTGGAAGCATGCGGGTGACAGGGAAAGCGAGTCCCGTCGTGTGGGAAAGTGTTGGCGTCTCGTTCAGAGGTTCCCTCTTCTGTCTCCTTGTCCTTTCCTTGGAAGGTCTCATTTCCAATCTTGAAATAAGTCAGTTACTTAAAATCAACTTAAAACCTCATTCCAGTCCCCTAGAAAGACTCATTGGGACTCTGAATGGGGACGTTTGCTGTGCGGCTGCATTGACTCTGCCGTCGTGGCCAGAGGATCGATGCTGGTGCCGGATCCTCGCCCTGATCTGCCCCTCACGGCCCCACGAGAGCTCCCACCTCCCGGGCTCTGCCTGCTCCTCTCTCACTCCAGCTCTCCTCGTTTCTATGCGCCATGGGGGATGGGGCTGCGCATCCGGGAGCAGCCCACAGTGAGGGGTCCCTTGGTGTGGCCCTGAGCTGTGTCTTCCGGAGCCACAATTGCTGAAATGGACTTGGGTAGGTGATTTGATGATTGCTGAGTGAGGGCATTTTTTAAATATACTTTTATTTTATCCCTGACACTTTCTACAATGAATATGCATTACTGTTTTAATAAAAAGGGTTCTAGCCAGGGGAGGGCACAGCTAAAATCCGGGAAAACCCAGAGGAAGGCCCTGACCCAGGCGGGGAGGAGTATGAGGAGGTCCCCTGCAGGCCGCTGTGTCTCTGCGGGTTGTGTCCCTGCCTCACACCCACCTTCCTGATTCTGCCAGCCTCCGGGAGGTGCCCGACCATCAGTCACCCGGCCATCAGTCACCCGACCATCAGTCACCCTGCAGGGAAGTGGAGCCAGTGCCCCCTGGCCCTGCTGTGACTTCCCCTTGGGGCAGGTCCATGGATGTTGGGAGCGGCCTTGGCTGCGGCCTCCGGCTCATTGCCATCCTGCTGTTGTTCAGCTCGCCCTTGCATCGTGGGGTCCTGGAGCCCCTGGAGCGGCTGTGCCGACCAGTGCAAGCCCTCGGCCGTGTGCGGAGGCGCCTGGTGCAGCAGGAGCCCCAGAATGGCGGGGCGCCATGCCCGGCCCTGGAGAAGCGAGCCGGCTGCCTGCAGCACTCCACGGCCCAGGGCCGGGCCTGCGGGCATGCCTTCGGGACGTGGGTCTGCAGGGCGCTGCCTTGTGGTCTTAGTGACTTTCCATCTCTCCATTCCAGACAAGGCCAGGTGCTGTGCAGGGAACTGTCCCTGAGCCGCAGGGAGTGGGGTGGGGTGGGCACGCCTGCCCAGAGCAGACAGGGAGCTCAGGAAATGCACGATGCGGGAGCCACAGGCCACGGGCATCAATGTCCCCCCGCCCGGCCCGCTCTGATGTTTCCTCCATGTGCTTATCGCCCAGGGTGGCCCCTTCTCCGCGGGCACCACTCGCTTTGTAGCAAACTCAATCAGGCTGGCGACAGTGGACACAGGAAACTTATTGGAAATGCAAGTTCCCTGAGCCCCACAGTCACTGGCGCCAACCAGGCTCTCTGCTTGCAAGGAGGACTCCGGGGGAGGGAGCTGCTCTACTGAGTCAATGCTCTAGGTATGGTGTTTTTTCAGGGCCCTACTTCATAGCTGCATCACTTAAATGACACTTTACCAAGGGCATAAGTTCCCGAAGTGCAAAAAAAAAGGATTGAGGTAGGAGGAGATAGGTAAATCGGACTCTCTCCTGCACCAGGGAATGTCTCTTTACGATGCTAACGTGCATTTTTATTCCACAAGAGGAAGAGGATGTGGGGTGTCTTCACACCTTACCTGATTAAGTGACCCTTTTTTGCCCAGGGTCTGTGGGATACACGTTGCAAATGATGGCTTACTCAAGGAAAAGGAGAGAGCAATGAGGCAGTGATGTGCAAGTCCAGGGGGTGGACTCTCCAGGCCCCAGGCCCGTTCCTTTGCCTTCATGTATGGGTTTCTTTAAGATCCACTGAGCACCTGGCACACTGCAGCGCTGTGCAGGGGTCTGGAGATGCAAAGCTGAAAAGCAACCGTGTCACCATTAGTTAGAACTCGGGGTGCTTATCGAGCGCTGTGACGGCAGGATGTGCAGGTTGGCGAGGAAGCACGTGGAAGGGGTGCCCACCTCGGTCCGGGGGCTCCCGGACTTGCTGTGCGCTCACCTGTGCACCTGTATCCCACCATGCCTCCCCCAATCCCAGGCCTCTTATTCACGGAGCAGGAGCCCTTGCTGCAAGGCTCACGAACCCCGCAGTTGCATGGCTGAGACTGCACACTCAGTGGCTCAAAGGAACGCAAACTTGTTCTCCTCCGGTTCTATGGGCTAGAAGTCCAGCCCAGGTCTCACCGGGCTGCAGCAGAGCGAGTCGGCAGGGCTGTGTGTCCTCCAGGGCACTCCAGGCGGGGATGGGTTTCCTCGCCTTTCCCTGGTGGAAAGGGGTTCGCGGTTATTAGGGCCAGAAACTCAGAGGAACTGAGGTTCCTGCAGCTCCGTGGGGAATATCACTGACACGCCATGACCTTGGGCACTGAGATCTCCCAGCAGAACGCTGGGCTGCTGATTGCAGAGACAGACAGACGGAGGGAGGGCAGGGCCGTTCACCCTGACGGACCCGGGACTTGATGGACTGGGACAGTCTCAGCCTAGCAAAGTGGCAAAAGACGCTAAACACGAAGAGATTCACTCGTAGGAAAGCATGTTCTCGAGGAAAACACGAAGGGTGTGGCCGCATGACCTTCTGTCGATGCCGAGAAGGTCGGAGGTGACCAGTGAGCACACTCTTAGCGACCTGAGCAGCAGAAACGCACGGCCTTGCAGTTCGCAGGCAGAAGCCAGGCTCGGCCTCGCCGGACTGCAGTCACGCTGCTGTCACGCTGTGGGCAGTCGCACTGCGCGTGTCTTCCCGAGTCTTCGGGGGAGAACCGGTTTCTTTGCCTTTTCTGTCATCCAGAGGCTGTCTGCATCCCTTTTCTCGTGGTCCTTCCTCTGTCGTCACAGCCGGCCACGCTGCATCTCTCTGCGCCTTCCTTCCGGGGGCGTGTCTTTCTGGGACTCTCTTCTGACCCCTTTTCCAACTGTGACTGCAGAGGGGACACTTGGACAAGCCAAGATTGTCTCTCTCTTTCCAGGTCAGCTCATCGGCAACCTGATTTCCCTTTGCCGTGTAACAGAACATATCCACAGGTTCTGGGGGTTCAGATGGGGCCATCTTTGGGGGCCATCGTGTTGCCTGTCATAGAAGGAGGACAGCGTCACTGTGGTTGACACACGAGGACACAGGGTTCAGAGGTGACAGCACTTGTGAAGGGGAACCAGGATTTAAACCTGGATGGATCTCATGGTTCTAAGTCCTCCGGGTCTCCCTCAGCTCCCTGCCCCACGCTTGGTGTTATTTTGGTTAAAGTTAAAACCGCAATGGCAGGTTCTGCTAATCCTAAGTAGAAATATAAAGGCCCTGAAAGGCCCGTGAACGAATCATGATCACCGAAGCCTCCTTATTAATGATCAAGAAGCAACTGCATTTTCTCCGTTTCCCTGAATGCGCATCTTGACTATATTTTGATCATAACAGCAAATCCAAACACACCCGCTGACTGTACTTGTCGCACACACTCTCATTGTTCGCTTGTGTCTTCCTCCTACGAGATCCATGTGCGCCCCAAACTGCACGCGTCCAGGCGGGCGTTCCTGGTCAGATTTTCCTCTTCTCCTGTTTGATGCTGCATCTACAGACCAAGGGCTCGGAGAGCCGGCTATCGTGATGTCTCGTGGTGTCATGGGCGGGAAGACATTTTCAAAGCAAATTTAATTTACCTTCGTGTCCACAGTGGGTGTGTGTGGGGCCGTGCGTCTGGAGGCGGGAGCTGTGACACTGCACGATGGCAGGCCGACAACATGCCAGGACAACTGGCCAGATAACGGAGAATCTGTCACATCTGTAGTTCATCACCAGGAAGGGGGACTGGCGTTGGCCGAGGCTTTGTCCCACGTGCCAGGCTTCCACACGTAGGTGGGAGTGGGACTGGAGGCAAAAATGATTTCTAAATTCCTTATCACTCTTAAGTACTGACAATTAAATCTGTCGGGGAGATTAAAAATCCATGCGGGTTCGGAAACCCCCAGGCGACGTGGACTGTTTCCTGAGGACTCGAGGCGAGTGGCAAGGCACCCTCCCGGAGGACGTGCCACCCATTCAAGCTGGGCGGAGGGGACGAGGCCCAGGGGACGAGGCCCAGGGATGCTGGCCCGCTGTCGTGATGGGTCATAACCACAGAGGCCGGACACTGGCCTTGGCCTGTAGGTCTTAAAGAAACAGGAGCTGTCTTCTGGGTCAGGGCCCTGGCTCCGTCACGGACTATGCATTTCCCCTTCATTGAACTTCTGTGAGCCTCTGATGAGAAACCCTCCGATCAGAGCACCTCTTTACTAAGCGTCGTGCACACTGGCGACACAGGGCGTGAGAGTCCGTGGTAAGTAGCAGGCGATAAGCATACGAGGTGCCATCCTACAGGCAGGCGTTACTCCGTGCCCGCTGAAGGCCTCCTCCAGCCTCTGGCCTCCCCTGCACATGGACGACACAGCCCTGTGACTCAGGGGACTCCGAGTGTGACAGCTAAAACTTTTGTCTTCCCTGAGATCTCACTTCACATTATGAACAGCGATTAGAGGCAGAAAAGGAAAATCAAGGAAAATATAAATAACTCGTGGGAACATGCTGCATGAAACAGTGAAGCTTTCTCACCTGCTTATCGTAGAGGCCGCTGTGCCTGGCAGTGACGAGTGTGGTCTGGAGACATCCCTGCCAGTGCCGTGATGAGGCATGAGCCTTGAACACCCTTCTCACCCTCTCTGTGCCACATTCCTCATCGGGGAAGCAGCTCCTGTCTCAGTAGGTTGCCGTGAGGATTAGACGAGCTAACCATGGAAACGCTCGGCTTCGGGCCTGGAACGTAGAAGTGATAACTGTCAGCTTCCAGTTTTTACTGTAAAACTTGTTCTCAGGATCCCATGTCATGCACGATGGTAATACACCTGCTCTCCACCTCCTCACCTCACTTCCTTCCCCTGAGCTATGCAGGAAGCACACGCCTGTGAACTTCGGTAGTGACACATGCAGCACGAATCAGGAGAGCAAGTGACTGTTCTGAGCTACAGAAAGGCGTCCCGAAACCTTGCGGTCTGGCCGATACGATGCTCTGTGGACTTAGCAGGACATGCATTCTGCACTCCGTGCATAAACACATCAGTGCAGAACAGGAATGCAACGGTGCGTGGGAAACTAAAATCCTTGAGATGTTTGTGCTTCTGGTGATTAGGGGTAAAGGAATCAGAGAAGGCTCCTAACCGGCACGCACTCACTCGTCCTTTTCGATCCTGTCCACGTTTTGGACATTCGAAAGCTGCAGTCACATTTTTTAAATCGTGACATTTCCTCTTCGGGAAACAATTAAACACGTTAGTTCAGCAGAAAGAGTCACCAGCTGGGGCTCTAGGGCTTACGTGAGATGGAGGAGCTTTTCCGCGGGAGAGACCGGGCCCCAGACCACACGAGACAAGAATGACGCCCTCAGCCTTTAGGAGCAGGCGACTCCCGGGCATTGACCCACTCCTGTTTCCTGTTCCCTAGTAACATAAACAAACTTCTCCTGAAACTATCTGAAACAGAACTAAGGCTGCCAATGAGCACGTCGGGCTGGAGCATCGATTTTGCGCCCGGAGACCCTCCTGCCATTAGGTTCCTGTGGACGGTGACCCTGGTGTCCAGAAGCCAGCGTCAGCCGGGATCTATTCTGCCCGGGTTGACCTAGTGTCTGAGGGGAAAGGGCGGCTCCTTGAGCCATTTCAGCTGCCAAGGCTCGGGACAGGGTCGTGGGACCCGAGCGCCTCGGTACTTCACTCACCCACGCAGACACCCACTGCGCACACACACGTACTAGGCCCGTACCGTGAAAGGCCTACAGTGATGAACAAGGCAGGACCCTGACTTCTTTGGGTTGGCAGCGGGGTGGAGTCCAGAGTTGCCACACAGAGTGGCAGGTGCCTCCCTCCCTGCCCTGAGAGATGGAACAGGGAGGACATCCACAGACAGAACAGAAGGAGAAGACAGCCGTAGGAGGGAAGGAGCCCTCCCGCCCGCCCGGAGCTTCAGAGGTGGCGTAAGAGGTGGGGAGGAGAGGGCAGAGGAGAGGACCTCGCAGGCACTCCTTCCCAGGTGGGCGCAGGGGGAATGCCGAGCTGGCTGGCACCGGGCGGCCACACCTGGGCTATGCGCTTGGCATGAAGCTCCTGGATTGCGGTGACCAGAGACCTGGGGGGCACCCGCACTTCCCTCCTTCGCTTTCCATGCTCCCCATTGTCACTTCCTCCTTTCTGGCCCTTTTCCCTCCATCCATCCCCTTCTCTCGGCTTTCTTTCTCTGGTCTATTCTTTTATTCTGTCTTTCCCTTTCTTCTCTATTTCTCTCCCTTTCACTTAAAAAATGTCCTTTCTCTATTCCCTGCTTCTTTCCTCTTAGGGGTCCTCCCTGGCTCTCTTCCTTCCTTTCGTGTTATTTCTTACTGCAGACGAGCCCGCTCGTCCAAGCCCGCAGTCCCCCTCCTTACTCCTCGGGTGCACACAGGTGTTTAGGGACTTGGCTTCTGGGGACATGCGGCTCAGCCTGGGTTTGCTCCCGTGTGCTGCAGACCTGTCCGCACTGAGAAGGGAGGGCCGCGGACAGGTGCGAAAGCAGGTCCGGGAATCACTGTCCTGGGAAGGTGTGGGTTCCAGGTGTCATCGTCGTTGTCCCTTTTCTAGTCCCCGCCTTGATCACTACCTCTGCGTTCAACAAGGAGAGAAGGAGACAAGCTGCCTCCCCGCGGTGGTCCACACACACACAGGATGCCGGGTGATTTGGAGTTTTTCTGTTTGTTTGTTTGATTTTTTAAAGTTGTTTTTCCACCTGTATGGGCAAGGCATCTCACAAAGGTCCACTTGGGGTGCTGGGTTTTCTTCTCTTACTTGTTCGGTGACTTTGGGTAAAACATGACACTTAGCACAGGTGGGAAAAGGTTTGTCCCTCCCCCCGTAGTTGTGGGGCAATAAAGATTTCTCTGTCTCTGAGGTGTGACCCCCAAGAAGCAGCAGGCTACAGGAAAATGGGTTATTCCTGTCAGCCACTGAGGATGCGTCTCTTCTAGCTTTTATGGGACCATGGACTCCAGCGCCCCCTCCGTTTGGTGAACTTGACAGTGGCCCACACCTGAGCCCCGAGGATTTAGATCAAGACCTAATGGCACGAGACCTAATGCTCACCAGAAAGTCACCCTTCTGTCGTCAGAACAGACGCCAGGCGGCTGTGTTTTCAGACCCTCACTGCCACTCGCCACTCACTGCCACACACCAGGCACCTGACTTCTCTCCTGTGAAACCGAGAATATTCATATTCGCCATGGGGTTGCTACATGGATTTCATCAGAAAACATCACTGAGACGCGTCTGGGTTGAGCTGGCTGCAGCTGACAGAAGCTACATCAGAGCATTTCCCACCGCGACTGCTTACGGGGCCTAGGACATGGCACCCACACTCTAGAGGACCTCCTTTGGAGCAGACTCTCCAAACACCTTCCGTGTGACCTACTGTAGCTCGCAAGTCTGTGGATACAACACGAGCCCATGTTAGCATAGGTGGAACCCACAATGCAGCATTCAGGGCTTTCACGACGTTTTGTTTCCCTGAGAATTGTAAAACTGTATGGCTTGTAGGAACGAGGCTCTGAAACAGTCGCTCACGTCTGGGACCCTCGGAGTCTAGTCACAGACAGAGTTTTCCATAGCTCAGTACAAGGGGACACCAGTCTCCGTCACAGGAAAGCATGTCCCGGCTCCCTATTTCTTTTCATCTGTGATGCCCAATATAACCTGGATGCTTTACCTCGAGTCAAAGCTCGTCTCACCATGCCAGGTCATGCAGGTGAGCTGGGGGCAGGGGAGGGGTGGAGAGGCCCCTGGCAACGTCTGTGGGGCAGAAAAGCGTGGCGCTGGCCTGGGCATCGTGGACTAGCCTTCCTGGGACTCACACGTTCTCAGACACAAGCAAGGTCTTGTTCAATTCATACGATTCATTACAATAGTAGCAGAGTCATCACGGGCTATTTTCCTACCGAAACGGGTTTTTGTACACAACTTAGTGGTCAGACTACACAGATGAGGAAACCAAGTTTCTGCAAATCCGTGTCGACCAGATAATGCAATCATGGGTTGAAAAGAGCAAAGTGTCACCGCAGTTGACAAAGTACAGCAAATGAGAAACTTCACGCTGCGTCCTGTGACCAATGCGTGACCTGTGACGATGCACTGCATTCCCTTCCCCAGTCCGTCAGACGTCCTTGGGGATGACAGGCTTTGTAAGACTTTCTATGGCGTTAGGCCGCCTCGACTTACAGTGAGTGAAACTGTCCCCTTTCTCTCTCTAGATACTGCATGGAGCTCCAGACCGAGTCACTGACCCATTACTCTGTGATGGAAACCCGCCCCCTGACTCGATGGAGGCAGTACCTCCGAGAGGGGTCCACAGTGTGTGTGGCCTGTCAGCCTCCAGCTATGGACTCTGTGCGCCTGCGCTGTTCTGGAGACGGCCTGGACTCTGACGGGGAAGGGAGCCAAGTGTGTCAGGGGCTTTTCTTGTTGTCCATTTGGAGGGACCTGTCCTGTCTTCTCCATGTCCTGAGCGGCTGACCAATATGCAGCACGAGGCAGGACTTGGCGGGTCAGAGCATCCTGGAGTCCAGGGCCCCACTCACACTAGGGACTCGGAGGCTCTGTACCAGAGGCGAGTGGGTGAACTTGGAGACTGGGGTTCAGACCGAGCTCCTCCAAAGCATGTTCCGAAGACACTTGCGACCAGTCTCTCGGGATGGTGGTTTGAAATGTGCATATTTGAGACCCTCCTGATTCAGAAGCCTTAGGGAAGGTTTTTTTAACACTCTCCTAGGGGAGCCGTCAGCAAACATATTCTGTAAAGGGCCAGATGATAGATATTTTCAGCTTTCGAGGCCACATGGTCTCCGTCCCAACTACTCGGCTCTGCCATCGAAGCACAAAAGCAGCCGCAGACAGTATGTAAACGCATGAGCTTGGTTTTGTCCTAATAATGCTGTATTCATGGACACAAAATTTGACTTTAATTATTTCCAATTACCACAAAATATTCTTTTTCACTTTCTTTCAACACTTTAAAACCATAAAAACCACCCTTACCTCGCAGACTACACAGAAGCAGGGGCTGGGTCAGATTCGGCTGCCGTCACCGTTGGCCTGGCCCTGCCCAGACCTCATCCCCACAGCCCGGCTGAGAACCCTGTGCAGTGGAGCCCTCACAAAAGGCACGGGCTCAGCTTTGTGGGCCACAAACCCACAGAGATCTGCGGACTGTCCAAAAGAGCTGACCCTTTTTACTGCCCTGAGAAAACGGCCCCTGAACTCACTGTCAGGTAAAGCTGATGACACCGCTTGGAACTGAGAAAAGGTCGTCCTCATGCTGGGCACAGACTGTGGGTTGAAGTCTGTTAGATGGGACTGGTAAAAATGTAGATTAGAAAGTAAAATGTGGACCTTTTTAGTTACTCATTATCCCCGTGGTATATTTTAATGTTTAATAACGTGAATTTGCGTTTATTAGTCACTTGTGCCCAACAGCCTCTGCAGTGAGTAACCACATGAACAGTAAAGTGGGTAAGGAATTCATATGAAATAGAGACTTAATATTTAGACTTCTTATTTTTCGGAATACATCATCCATATTTTGAACTTAAATAAATTCCTAATTTAATTTGTACCCATGAAGTACCTTAAACCCTGGCTGAGGTTCAGTGACGTTAAAAATAATAATTTCAGTAATCTGGCTTTGCTCTTTCCACTTCTCCCACTTTTTCATTATGGAATCAAAGAGTTGGAAAGGATTACGAGAGATTACTTGGCTCAGACACCTCCAGTTTAAAGGTACATACAATGGGGTGCCATTTCCCTTTATGTAGCACTTCATACGTCTACATCACGTGACAGAGATGAATACTCACATGACCCTCCCAGAATAAGGCATCCTCGAACAGAGGCTGATTGGGAACTTGAGTTGCTAGGACTCAGAGAAGGGAAACTCAGTTTAGGATCATTTTCTAAGATTTCAGTTCATGATGTACTTCAAAACTCCTGTGTGATGATTATCGTATTTAAGTTTCAATGTATAATTTTGTAAATTAGACTTTTCTTGGGTTTGCTGTTAGCATAAGTAACGTTTCCAAAATATTGTTTCAGAAATCAGACTCTCCATTGGCAAGCAATTGGCAACCCTCGATGCCAAGGAACTTGGATAAAGGTTCGGCGGGTGGACCAGTGCACCTGCCCAGCTGTCCACAGCTTTATATTTATATAGACTGTGAGGCCAACATTCCAGAATGTGTTTATGAACATGCTAAATATCATCCAGTCATGTTCAACGCTTCATAGACCTTCCAAACTTGCTTGGCCAAGTTCCTGAATGACACACGTCATGGCCACACTCTGAAGTGGAGACAGAAAATCTAGGGGCTCACAGCACCGTGATTTCTGTCTTCACTGCACTGAGGACCCGCTCTGAAGGCTCCTGCGGTTTTCTCCTTGACCTTCACCGCAGAATCCTCTCATTCAACCAGTGACCCGTGTGCCGTGAAATACACGTCTGTTTGTGCCAAAAATTACAACATGTTTCCTGTACTGGTGAATACGCTGTCATTTAAGCGTATCCACACTTTGAACATTCCACTTTCTCTTCCTAACCTGCAATCCTCAAAACTTCTCACTTAAAAAATGGATTCAGGTGTGTGTATCCTTTCACACACACTTTTTCATTTATTATTCCACCAAATCTAAAATAATGAATTTCACGAAATTGTCACAAATAAGTTTTCATAAGACAGTTGTTTAAGCTTTAGTAACTGTTTTGTAATAAAAGACAAACAGCTTTGCTAAAAATACTTTTTGAAGAAGAAATTTTCTTCAATTAGTTGAAAACATCAAATGTTCATTCTAGGTCTGTATGAATGATGAGTTCCTTTAAATGTTATACTTGTCACAAAGAGGCATTTTGGTACCAATGAAGGAAACAATGGCTTTCATTGTGAAAACTGTACGATCATTAGCATCTAAGACTATTTCCAACGTTGAGTCTGGAGCTGACTGAAATAACCTTTCAGAGTTCAATGTCAGGTTTCGTTGAAGTAGACGCACTGCTTTTTCCTACAGCCTACATTTTCCTACTTTTGGCATAGAAGGCAGAGGTACAGATGGTAGGAGGTAGATTTTAGGACAAATGCTGTGGTTTTACACACATTCACGCAGAGAAGTCTTGGTCTCCTGATTTTATGAACAGAAAACCAAAGAACCGGGGACAAAGAGTCTTGTTGAAGGGTCTGGGGAGACAAGGCCCTGCAGGTCAGCCACGGAGCCCAATCTCGGCATCTCACTCAGAACTCAGCTTCGATGCCAAAGACCGTGCTGGAGAAAGCCTGTCTTTTTCATTTTTGAAATAGATTTTAAATTCAGAATATTTTCTTTGGAGAACGGAATCTCAAGTTTAAACTATGTAAAATTCCTTTGGCTTCATTTCTATAAAATACTACTCACTAACATGATTTACTAAAATACATATTTTGCAGTACTTATGTAATGACGGAATGGTAATCGCAAGCTTAATAGGGATGGAATATTTCATTCTGAGAGTACCATTTTTGGGACTATATATTCATTTAACTGTCAGTAGTTTTTGTGGTAAATTAAATCCTTTGGAAATTAGTAATGAATTTGAGTTTCCTCAAAGTCAGAAACTTCAACTATCTGTTTAACATGAACATTTTAAGATGATTTTAACATTTGTAAGGCAAGATTTCTAAAAATATACCTGGCTGACTTTCAATGTGACTTAATATTTTTATACAATAAACTTTCTCTTCACATTTTTAAAAGCTCTTTACCTGTTTGACTAGAGAACATCCAAATTTTCAGGACTGGTCAGAGAATGAACCAAATTTCACCTAAACAAAACAGAAAAACTTTCAGAACTGATAGGTATAAGGATGATCATTAACAGCAATGAAGCTGTGATATGTTTATGGTTCCAGCATGTGTTACAACATTGAACATATTTGAATTGCATAAAATCAAATTCTCCTCTTATGCATTTATTTTAAGTGCATGGCCATTAATTACTTTCACACTGAAGTATATTTTGTAATTCCTATTTCTGAGAAGAATTCCATGGGCTAGAAAACTACTAAATAATAGTTTTGACATGCTTGCTGTTAATTCTAGCAAAGCCCAAGGAAACAGTTTAGAACTGAAACTGTAGTCCAAGTGATTAATGAAGAACCAAAAGATTTTATTTTCAAACGTTAAAGATCAAAGTATTTGAGACCTCTTCAGCGTGCCTTTTTCACAAGGACCTTAGAGTCAGGTCCTCTCCACAGGCACTAGGCAGTGATTTACAAACCCTGGAATCACATAACAGACTGATTTTAAAAAGCGTATGTGGAAAGTAATTTGAACAAAAAAAAAAAACATACCCACTCAGAAAAGAGGGGGAAAGGAATTAGGGATGGTGATCATTTAGAAGGGAAAAAGTGAAAAAAGAAAGAAAGAAAAAAAAGTAGAAAAAGGAACCAGGTGAGTAAACTATAATCAAACTCTTCTTTTGTAGGGTCTTTCTGGGGATGGTTTTATCCAAGAATGTTGTAAGCAAGCATCAAGAGCAATAATTTATTGTTTCCTTCTGCTCTGGTGTAAAAATTTTAGTCAGTTATCTTTTCCAGGTACGCACAAAAATGATACAAAATAAACCAGGTTCTGCCTTCTGAGAATATTCTAGTGAAGGTTCATATAACTACAAGTTGATTTAGAAAGCATGCCATGCTCCTCATTTACACATTTATGACTCTGGCGAGTTCCAAGCAGAGCTGAAGGAGACTGTACGGCCCACAGAGCCTTAATAGTGTGTCTGGCCTTTTACAGAAAGCTTGCCCACCCTCTGGCTTAAACCCTCGGACTTAACGTAATTACTGGTGTGGCTGGAGGCAGAGATGCCATTTGTTTTCCTCTCTGTCTTAGTGGTTTTGTTGGCCTGTTTCCCCTTCCTTGCCTTTTGCATTCTTTTGGATTATTTAAAAATTTTTAATATTCCACTTTAATCAACTGATTAGCTACATGTCTGTATTCTTTTAAATGAACTCCAGAGATTTCAACAGCATACCTAGCTTTTCAGTTTAATTAAGAGTTATTATTGCTAATGTCACATGTAAATCGGAAAAACTCTGCAGCTGCAAACTGGACACAACTCCAGTTTGAATGTACACAGACAAGGGACCGATCTTGTATGACAACACACCATGGCCCCCCACCTCAGCAACCAGGTGACGGCGCCACAACAAACTGGCACAGCAATCCACACAGAATGGTCAGTGCTTGGGTGATGACTGCCAACATCCGATTTTTGTCCCCACTTCCGACTCAGAACTGATCAGAGAAAGCCAAGTATGTTCCCCACAATAATCACACAAGGTGCCTGCTGCTAGGTGGCCGGCCTCCAGCTTCCTCATGCCGGTGACGTCCCCTATGAGCCAGGCTGAGCCTTCTCTTTGGTTTTCACCCTGAAACTTTCCCACTGTAAATGTCTGCCCGCCTGAGACTCCACCAAATACAAGTGACGGTGGCTGACGCCGTTGTAACAGCAAGCCCTGGGGAAACAGCCTGTGTGTTCCCATTTTTTATGAGTCTTTGTTTATTCCCACAACTCAAATGCTCAACAGCATAAAAGGCAAATAATTGTGATATAATCACATAAATTATTACTTTATCAAAATAAAAAATGAATGAGCCACAGGTACATAGGACAAATATGTCGAGTGCAAGAATAGCAAAGGATACATAGCATATTCCATCTAATTTCCTTAAAAGACTCAAGTCAAAGAAAACAAAAGCTCTTCTGCTGGCATTTGTGGGTCAGCTATGAGTTGGGTATTCCTTGGCACTTGGCCAGGCCACCTACAACTCTGCCTCAGCCTTCACTGCCGGCGTGTGGGAAATCCAAAGACCAGTCCTGTAGTGTAGTATTAGGTATAACAACTCCTGGTGGAGGCCTAGGGCCCCCCAGGTCTTTTCTGAGACCGTGTCATCCTGGGCACGCGCATGGCCTTCTAGATTATCCCAGCTGACCCGAGTCTTTCAAAGCTCGTACCCCATGTGTCTTCCTCTCCATGGTTTCCAGTCGGTTTACTGCTCCGGGTGACGTCTTTAAAGCCCAGAGCACAGAGGGGGCAAAACACACAAGCACGATTCTGTGAGAACAAGCCCTGCACAGCCCCTCAGTCACTGTCGAGCTGCGCAAAGTAACGGGCCACTGTCCTACAAGCAGAGTGAGCAGAAACACCAAAATCATCTCACCACACTCCAGCGGCCCCCTCCTTCATAAGCACTTCTGGTTGCGTTTTGATTAGATTGCAGGGCTTTGACAGTTGACGCTGACAAGTTTTGCCAGTTTCATAGCTGCTTCAGTAGGAGGACCTTGGGAACTCTCTACTCTCCTTTTTGGGCGATGTCACTCTTTACAGAACATTTTTAAGTGATTAAATTTTAGAAATGGGGGACAGATTAGCTGTTGCCAGGGGTTGGCAGAATGACGCAAGAGAGACATGAGAGGCAACAGGGAGAGCTGGCCCTGACGCTGTTCAGCATCTCACCTGCGGTGGTGGGTACAGTGAACCTACGTGAGTGATAAGTAGTTTACAGCTGAACACACACAGTACAAGGATGGGAAATCTGAATGAGATTGGTAGATTTTATCAATAAACTGTAGTTTCAGAAATTAATATTGGGGGGAAACTGGAACAAACGTACAAGGGGCCTCTGTATCATTTTGAACAACTACATGTGAATCTATCATTATCTCGACAAAAATTTCAATTAAAAAATTCAGAAGATTCGGATTTCAGTTGAAGTTTTAAAAATACATTATCTAATTTATCATGTAGTCACAAGTTATAAGATTATAAAATCTGATTTAATTAAATCTAAAATAGCTCTTTTAATAAGTGAAACAAAATTATAAATAAGAAAGCGCCATACGATGACATAGTTGGGAGTGACCTTTTTTAGTGGCATATAAAATAACTAAGCATCTTATAGTTCACGGCAACTAGGATTTGAGGATTTATGGTAAGTTTGAAATAAGGAGGTTGACTTTCAGGTCCATTTTGGCTCATGCTGCCTGTGTTGACACTAACCATCGAAATGTCCAATAAACATGCTGACAGCAACTAGCGGTATGACGAAACAAGACGCAGAAAGCATATAGTAACTACCCATATTTTTCTTTGCTGTACATATATAACAACACAATCAGGGATAATGGGAAAATAAGTTATAACGCAATAAGATATACAAATTACAAAATACTATTTAACTTTTCATGCAAATACTTTAGTACTTTCACTCACATAAAGCACATGTAACTCAAAAATGCTATAGAACCTTATTAGATTTTTGTGGGGAGCCGTTCGTAAGAAAAAGCTTACGGACAGAAGAATAACAAATGGCATGACGGCAAAGATGCGAGTTGTTTCCCAGAGCTCAGCCCAGGCCCTGCTTCTAACCTTTGCACCTCTAACCTTTGAAGTTGCTGTCCGGCAAGAATCTTTACAGCTGCTGTCGGGAAAGTATAGGTAAGGAGAAGAGCCTTTGCAGCTGCTTTTAGGAAAGTATAGATAAAGAGAAGTGTAAACTTCTAGGTACCATGGCAACCCTGCATTCGCAGAAAAAACCCCTTCCCCCACGTCTGACCCTATATAAGTAACTGCTTGAGCCCCCAATAAACGAGACTTGATCAGAAAGCCTGTCTTGTCCCCCTTCTTTTCTTGCTTTCTAGGGCCTCGGTTGATCATCCCGCGGCCCGGGGCAACTGGCACCCAACGTGGGGCCCGAAGATCCGAGAAAGGGAGATGATAAGTCGTCCGCCCCAAAGTGGCTGTGCAGCCCAGATTCAGTAGGTCCCCACAAGAGGACCCGGTTTGTGGAAAGCACGGAGGAGGTACGTGGACGTCCACCTTGGATTAGGGATGTGTAAGGGACAAGACAATTGAGTAGGTTTTAGTGTCTCTAGCATGCAGAGGCGGTCGCTAGGACTCCCTTCGGGCACAAAGGGTAGGGTTGTATTCGCTGATTCCCCTTTACATAATGGGACAAGAAATCAGTGTCCAAGAAAGATTTATTGAGGGTCTTAAAGACTCGCTCCAGACTCGAAGAGTCAAAGTTAAAAAGAAAGATCTGGTCAAATTTTCTAAAGGATGTTTGCCCTTGGTTACCCCAAGAGGGGACAATTGATGAAAAACGATGGGGGCGTCTTGGTGACGCGCTTAATGATTACTATAGGACATTTGGCCCTAAGAGGGTCCCGGTGACTGCCTTTGCTTATTGGAATTGTATTAATGACCTTTCATGTGTACACCATCATACTGAAGATATTGATGAGGTCCTTAGGGCGGGAGCTTCTTATATCCTGGAAGGACAATAGACCTGTTTGAGTGGATCAGTGGCCATTAACTTCAGAATAACTAACAGCTGCAAATCAGTTAGCGCAGGAACAACTCGCGGCTGGAAACACTGAACCCGCATCTTCCTCGTGGGAGGCGAGAATTCTACAGCTAGAGGAGGAGGCTGCCAGGTGCCTAGAGGAGAACGACCCCCCTCCTCTCTTTGTGGCCTTGGTGGGAACTGAAGCCCCCCTGGGGCGCGACTTGCTTGTGGGCAGAGCTACAGCGCTTGCAAAAGGCTTTCACTTCATTAGCTGCCCAGATGCAACAGCTACAGCTGCAGCGAGCTCAGGAAAAGCTTCAGGGCCTATCAGAATAGGTGCCGAGATTAGGTTTTCATAAAACGCCAAGTATTATAACAAAATCACCAGGAATAGAGTAGAAGTTGCATTGTGCTTACAGACCTCAGAATTCCGGTCAGGAAAAGAGGATAAATAGTACTTTAAAGGAAACATTGACTAAATTCGATTTAGAAATTAGTGAAAACTAGGTAAGCCTCTTTCCCTTAGCTCTTTTAAGAGCACAATACACCCCCCTACTATCAAAGAAATCAGGTTTGTGTGTTTAGGCTTTTTAAAAATTTTATAACAACTATTGGATAAAGGAATTTAGTAACTCACTGTTATTGAGAAATTTGTTTTTCACTTGTGATTTCCCATAAGATAATTGCTATAAAATGTTGTTTACTAGTGCACCATATTGTTAAAGGCCAATTATAAATAGGTAATTGTACTTATTATACTTAGAAAAACAGTATATTGAATAGTTGAGAACATTATTTCAAATGTAAATATTTAGATAAAGTGTTTGTTTGTTTCAATATTCATTGACTGCATCAACCATAGTCTCAAATTGTACCTTTTAAACAGCTTAGTTTCAAAATCTGTAAAATGAACTAAGAATCTTGAGTATTAATTCATGCATATAAGACTAATGTGTCCATCAAGCATAGATCTTACTTTGATTGTGTAACTTTAAGTAAAGACTGCTGTTTTTATACCAACCACTCTGGCATAATGCGAGATAGTGTAGCCTTAGTAAAACAAAGACCTTTAATATTAGCTTTTCTAGGACTGCTATTTAGGCCATGTATAGTAAATTGCCTTATAAAGTACATTAAACAGAGAGTCCAGGCTGTTAAATTAATAGTATTATCTACTCAAGTAACAGGGGTACCTCAGTTGCCCCAGTTTATAGGACATCGAAGATTTGAGATGTGCCTAAAAACCAGTGGGGAATGTGACAGCCTGCAAAAATGTGGAAAGGGTGACAGTTAATTAAAAGCCCTGAAACTAGTCAAAGGAAGTCTTTGCCTTGGCAGGACTCTTAAGGCGTCCTGTCTGCTGTGAAACTTGTGACAAAGAGCTCTCTCATATGCTAAGAGAGCAACATTCCAGGGCACAGATAAGGAGAACACCTGCAAGGCCATGTTTAAAACTAGCAAATTCCCTGGCTACATTTATCTTTGTAATGACCAGTTTCTGCTAGCTTTGTAAAAGACTCACTTCTGTTCTCTTTTTAACTTCTGTTCTGGATTTCCTTAAACCTGAAACCCCCGGCCACCTTGAGTAAGGACTTGCTTCGTCCAGGGGATGGCCGCTGAGAGATGTTTCTCAGCCCCAGACGCCAAGCAGCCTTGCTCAGGAGGACAGGAGGAAAAGAAGTTTCACTTTAACTGTAATTGGGCTCAAGCCACCTAAAGCAGCTTCACCGGTGAGTAATACCGCAGTAGCATCTATCTAGATGCATCAGTTCTATTCCTGTCTGATCGGGCCCTTGGATAACTAGTGGAAGGCTGGACGCAGCAATACTTCCCTAGTTCGGTCGGTCTGAGACGTCAGACTCTGACCCTGTACCTGTTCTGGTTCTGGTTTCTGGTGCGCTAGCGTTTTGTGTTATCTGTGGTTTGTCTTGTCTGTCTTCTGTCTGTCTGTCTGTTGTGACCTGAGTGCTCTGATATTAGAGGCAGTGTATTAGCCGGCGGCTGTCCTTCCAAAGGAGCCGCCTCGACCCATTTCAGGTCCACAGTTTTATACCCAAAAATCCATTAATCACTAGATCCCAATAACAATGGATCTATACATCATCTATTCATTACCCGTCACCAAATGGTGGTCTGATATGATGCGTAAGCGGGGGGCACAGAAGCAGAAAGCGGAACGTTAAAAGGTCAGATTCCCATACCAGGCTTCCCATAAATTCCTCCTCCCCTTTCTTGTGGGAACAGAGTTAAACAATAGACTACGATGTAATTGCCAGGTACTCGATCAGGAAATGTGGCTGCTGTGGCGGCTGGCATGGAGGCTTCTAGTCTTAACCCCTTCTTGCATCTTTCTAGGGGCACATCATCACATTCCCCACCGGTTTTCTTTACAGTGACTCAATCTTCGAGTCAGATGTTGGCACACATGGCCAGTGGTTAGAGGCTGATGCTCCTAAAATTAGAATCTTCGCCCCAGTCGTGTGTGACTGCATAACACTTCTAAGCCATTTCACTAAGCACGGCCCCATCGTTAACAGTAGGACTGTTATGATGATCGGTCCCACGATGGCTGACAATAACGTGGTCAGCCAGGAGTCGTTATTGAACCAGGATTCATACCAATTACCGCCTTGTCTTAGTCTTCCATTCCTTTCTTTCACCCTTTGTCTAATAAGTGCTAACCTTTCTCTAATGACACCAGAGTGGTTAGCGTAGAAACAACAATTCTCACCCAAGGCTACACACAGACCTCCTTGCTTCAAAAATAGGAGATCTAATCACCGTCTATTCTGCAGAACTACTTCAGCTAGGGAATTCAGAGAGGTTTCAAGGTGATCAATCGACTTCTCCAGTGTACTCAAATCTTCATTAATTTGTTTAGTAAGCCAAGTTGTACCCGGATGTCCTGTAACTAAAGCGGCAGTACCGACTGCTGTTGATCCCGCAAATCCTAGGCCTGCTAGCAGTGTCCCTAGCACTGGAACTGCTCTTTTCTGTCGAGGATATTCATATCCTCCCCACAAATCAATTGCTTGTCTTCCTTCTGGACCATTCATTAGATACACTTGTGGGATTACATGCACTAAAATACAAAATCGAGCATTTTCTTTCCAATAAATCAGATTAATACAGGGTGTTAAACTAATATTGCAAGAGGTTGATGAGGGTTCCCTCTCACATTATTAATAACAATTAACCCCATTATAATTAACCCCGAGAAAGTCTTATCTTGGGAGGGTCTCTTGTGGGTGTTGCCTTCCATTTCTCTGTCTCCGGGGGAGGTCGTGCTGTCTTAATGTGCGTGTGATGAATCCAATGTCTCTTTGACGGCTGTTGGTGTCGTCAGGATGACTGGAAATGGACCATCCAGCGGGGCTCACGGGTCGCTGGTTGAATCTTCTTCACCCACACCCAATCTCCAGGGTTATGTGAGTGAGGCTTCGGTACCTTCGAGTCTGATCTGGTGGCCTTAATCAAGCCCTTCACTTGCTGTTGGACTTGTGTAAGGCCTGTAAGGACTTAAGGAGACTAGCATTATTACTCATTTCAACTTTATCAGTACCATTTTCAGGGAGTAAAGGGGGCGGTCTCCCAAACATGATTTCATAAGGGGTTATTCCAGAAACGTATGGGGTACAACGGGCTCGCAAAAGAACAAAAGGAAGAAGACTCACCCAATTCTCCCCAGTTTCCAATTTAAATTTAGTCAGTGTCTCTTTTAGTGTTCTGTTCATCCTTTCTACCTGCCCCGAACTCTGGGGCCTATAACTACAATGTAATTTCCAATTGATCCCTAATACTTTAGCCAACATTTGGCTAGTCTGGGCAATAAATGCTGGGCCATTGTCGGACCCTAATGATAAGGGCAAGCCAAATCGGGGTACTATTTCTGATACTAGCTTTTTGGCTACTACTTGTGCAGTTTCCTCTTAGTAGGGAAGGCTTCAGTCCAGCCAGAATAGGTGTCAATAAACACTAACCAATACTTAAAGCCGAAAGTGCCTGGTGCAACTTCCGTGAAGTCCACTTCCCAATGTTCTCCAGGTGCTTTTCCTCTGAGTCGGGTCCCAATGCCCCCTGTGGGTGTTGAGCAGGCATTGACTTGTGCACATATATGACATCGTGCACTCACATCTCGGACCTTAGAGTTCAAGCCGGGGACGCAATAGTCCCTCTTCAGCAGCTTAATTAACTTAGTTGCCCCTAGGTGGGTTGCATTGTGCATCTGACGAACTAGGGAGCTGCCAGGAGCAGCAGGGATGACTGGCCTTCTGTCTGGAATCCAGAGCCATCCGTGCTTGAACTTTCCACGGAGCTGCTTTCCTAACTCCAAGTCCTGGGGACTCTATTCTGGAGCCTGGACTAGAGGAGGCACGAGCAAAGAACTGATCACAACGTCCTTCCCCACTGGTTTTCTGGCTACTTCCTTGGCTGTTTTATCTGCCAGGCGGTTTCCTTTTTCTACCGCAATGTCGCCCTTCTGATGGCCAGGGCAGTGGATAATGGCCACTTTCTTAGGTAGCCAGATAGCTTCTAAGAGAGCTGAAATTTCCTCCTTGTTCTTAATTTCTTTCCATCCTGATGTCAACAGGCCTCTCTCTTTGTATAAAGCCCCATGGACATGCGCTGTGGCAAAGGCATACCGGCTATCAGTATAGATGTTGACAGTCTTCCCTTGTGCCCACCTCAGAGCCTCAGTCAGGGCAATGAGTTCCGCCTTCTGGGCTCATGTCCCATGTCCAAGGGCTGAACCCAAATGACAGCCTCGTCATTAACTATGGCTGCTCCCGCATACCTGACGCCTTCGGTGACAAAACTACTTCCATCTGTGTATAGGGTGGCGTCGGGATTGGGCCAAGGCTCATCCTGTAGGTCAGGTCTTACCCCAGTCAAACTTTCCAGTAGGTCACTGCAATGGTGTAGTGGCTCCTGAAGGTCGTCATCTGGAAGCAGAGTCGCTGGGTTCAGCACTGTCGGTCTGGCTAATTGAACCTGTGGGGGGTTCGACAAGAGTACCTGGTACTGGGTGATTTGAGCGTTCGATATCCATCGCTCGGATGGTCCCTTCAGGAGTCGCTCCACGAAGTGGGGTCCAATCACTGTCACAGGTTGTCCAAGCGTAAGCTTTTGGGCTTCTTTCACTAGTATCGCTGTGGCTGCAACAGCTCGCAGGCAGCAGGGCCATCCGGCAGCCAGGAAGTCAAGCCTCTTGGACAGGTAAGCAACCGGCCTTTTCCCTGGGCCCAAAGTCTGAGTCAATACCCCTTTTGCAATTCCCCTTACTTCAGTCACAAACCGTTGGAAAGGCTTTTCCAAGTTTGGCAAAGCCAGTGCCGGGGCCGACATTAAGGCTTTCTTTAGTGTTTCAAAGGCTCGCTGCTGTTCTACTGCCCATTCTATAGTCTCTCCTTTTCCTGCTGTACAGTCATACAGGGGCTGAGCAATTTCAGCGAACACCTCTTGTTCCCTGGTCTGGGTGGTCCTGCAGATCCGGGTCTTCTTCCTCTGCCACGGCCTTTGCCTGAAGGATAGCTTTTTCCTACAAACATTACTTTCTGCACATCATCCCTATTATTAAAACCTTCTGAGCTATCTCTAACAATTTAGATAAATGCTCTCCCTTAAATCCTTCTAATCTCTGCAATTTCTTTCTGATGTCAGGGGCCGACTGGCTAATAAAGGCCAAATTAATGGCTCTTCTATGATTAGGGTCCTCCGGGTCAATAGGTGTATACAAGTGGTAAGACTCTAGCAGCCTTTCCAAAAATGCTGCAGGCGACTCGTCCTTAGTTTGAATCACTTCACTTACCTTGGACAGATTTATTGGTCTACGTGCAGCGGCCCGGAGTCCCTGTATCAGAAACTGGCGATACCTTAGGAGAGCCTCCTTACCTCGATCAGTGTTAGGGTTCCACTCAGGTCACTGGGTGGGGAACACGGCCTGCAACCGAACCGGGTCAGTGGTGGGCTGCCCATTCGGATCCGTCACCCCTTAGCAGCTTCCCGTATGATTCTTTCCTTCTCCTCTGTTGTAAACAGAACCTGTAAAAGCTGCTGACAATCATCCCATGTGGGCTGATGGGGAAAGAACATAGATTCCAAGAGGGAGGTTAAGCCCTGAGGCTTCTCTGAAAAGGATGGCGTTTGCAATTTCCAATTATATAAATCACTGGTACTGAATGGTGAGTAGATGACAGTCGGCTCGCCTCCACTTCCCCCAGGTATTGCTTTCAAAGGAGCCAGTACAGGGACCGGCTTTCCTGGTAAGGCAGAATCGGGGGACGGTGGCCTATGGGACCTAGACCGGGTTACAGGAGGGTCTGGCTCCTCCCGAGGAGGGTCCCCACCTCCCCCATTGTCATAGGGTGGTGGCCTCCAGTCGTCCTCGGAGGGAGGTCTCTGCAACACCGATGGTGGCCTTTTAGGACCCTGCGGAATAGCTGCCACTACAGTGACAGGAGCTTGACTGCAATTCTGTAAGTACCTAGGGGCATCAGAAACAATATCAATCCACACATCAATGTAAGGCAGCTGGTCTGGATGCCCAGGGTTCCCATAAACAACACTCCGAACGCTAAATGCAGTCTGCAAGTAAAATGTCCCTTTGGAGGGCCATCCAACCCCGAAGGTCGGCCCATCGAGCTGATAGAAACGCTGCAAACTGAAAGAGGTTACAGAAGCACCGGAAGCCTTCGCCCTGCGGCGAAAATCTGTAAAATGATTGAGCACACACTGGAGCGGCGTGAGCCTCCTTTGCGATTGACCCATCGTTCCACAATGAAGCACACACAGCGGACAGACACAGACTCACAGACCAGAACCAGGACTGAGAATTCTGTCGTCACAGTCTCAGCCAACCGCCTACTTCTTGTCGGGTCCGACGTCCGCACGGTCACTCGAGCTCACACCAGGACTGCCTCAGCACTCTCCAGGACCAGGCTCCACGAGGCGAGAAACCACAGCGGCGGGCTAGGGCCAGAGCCCTAGAGGCCTCCCCGACCGCGAGTGGCTTGCCGTCTGGGTGCACAGATCGACAGTCCCAACCACAAGAAGATCTCGCTGGGGCCTCCAAATGTTGTGACCGGAACAACCAGACTCACCCTGAGTGCTCTGACATTAGAGGCAGTTTCTTAGCCGGCGGCTGTCCTTCCAAAGGAGCCGCCTCGACCCATTTCAGGTCCACAGTTTTATACCCCAAAATCCATTAATCACTAGTTCTCAATAACAATGGATCTATACATCATCTATTTATTACCTGTCACCAAATGGTGGTCTGATATGATGCGTAAGCGGGGGCACAGAAGCAGAAAGCGGAACGTTAAAAGGTCAGATTCCCATACCATGTTTCCCATTAATTTCTCCTCCTCTTTCTTGTGCGAACAGAGTTAAACAATAGCCTACGATGTAATCGCCAGGTATTCGATCAGGAAATGTGGCTGCTGTGGCGGCTGGCATAGAGGCTTCTAGTCTTAACCCCTTCTTGCCTCTTTCTAGGGGCACATCATCACACTCAAGAAATATTTGTTGAATGGATGAATAAAATGGCATCAGGCAAGTTCTTCTTTTTTCCTAAATAATGGTCTACGTTGGAACAGACCCTGGTCTGCTCATGTCAAGGTGAAGCACCAACACCAACGACCACTTCCTACAGACCGGGAAGGAAAGAACAGGAGGCACAGCAGAGGTCCCGGAGCCAGAAGACTGGGGCACTTACCCCTTCCCAGGGTGCCTGCCGTCTACTTGCATCGGTGGCCCCCAAAGGTGCCGTTGGAAGGGGACGGGCTTATGGCAACCACAAGTCCCCCAAACCCTTTGTAATTCACTTTTACGACCTGCCAGGACCATATCCCAGACGGAACAAGCTCCTTCAACTGTATTATGTATGGGGTGAAGGGGTATTTCCTTTCATCTGAGCCCAACTGCCCGCAAACCAGAAGTTCAGAGTATGGCGCCAAAGTACGTATCTGTTTATCTCCTCTGTGCCACCCCAGACCTACTGTTGCAGGAGGCCCGCGTCCCTCAGGGTGGCCTTTCCAGGTTGACGATTCCAGCTTTTGGACCCTCCTTCCTACAGACACGCCCCCTCTCGGAATACCCACTGGACCCTCCAGACGTGAATTTACAGCCTCGGTGAGTTGTGGCAGCCAGAACCGGGCACACCATTCCCAGTTATTAGGGACCACGGGGTAATTTTAAAAAATGCCTTTCTGATGCTTTTCTTGATGGTGTCAAATACACACACAGCAACAAACTCAGCTGACAGCCGGAGACCCTCATTTCATAAACACACTTTAGGTTTATTTCTTCTTAACATAAAGCCCCGCTCTTATTCTCATGCAGCATCTCCTTGGTTAGTCACAGACCCTGCAGCATTCCCCTTTGTGATCTGGCCCCGCCTGCTTGGCTCTCTGCCACCTCCAAGTTGAAGGCCACCCACCATCAAGTGCCTTCTCGCTCCCACTGGTGAGTCCAGACAGTCCCAGTCACCCCTAAGGAATTGCTCCCTTTCCAGTCCACGCACAGCAGGGCCGCTCATACGTGGCTTCTGTTTCCTGATGTGCTATGGACGAGAAAGAAAGCCCCGTGTCCACACGCGCACACAAGTTTAAATGTCTGGTGTCTGCTTTTTCCCTCTCTAGATGTAGATCCTTTTCTCTGGAAAGTTCCCCAAACGTCTGACAGTCAAATGAGACTCCATCGCCCAAGTGCCTATTTACCCCTCAAAAAAGCACCAATGAAATGATGAGGTAGTTTTTTCCTCTTGTAGAAACCATGTTATCTGGCCCCCAGTAACTTTTTCTTTCCCTTTTGAGACATTAACTGGACAAGGGCATGAAATGCTAGCAAGACAATGAAGTGGGCTGCCTCGTAGAAAACTGGGATATTATACACCACGTGAACCCAGGGGGAAGAGAGGGGATGCAGATTAAAAAGATGATGCTTTTTCTGGGCATTCCATTTCCAGGTGAACTGTTTCTTCTTTCGTGCCTTTCTATACTTTCCAAGTTTTCTGCAACAAACATAGATTTGTTAGTGAAGGAAGGAAAATGAAAATATTTTTACAGGGACATGTGGGTTCGCCCCGGCTGGCCGTGCCTTTGAAACCACAGAGAATGTGCCCTTGGCGGAATGATTGCTCACATGTTTTGACAAACGTTATCAAACGGCACCAGGACAGCCATCAAGGGACTGCAAAGGGGAGCGGGACACATTTCTGCCCTCGAGCACACAGCTTGTGGAGAGAGGAGGGTCACTCACTCTACCAGGACGCATCTGCGACCCACCCTGCCTTGTTCACAACTGCTCTTAGCCCCTCATATCTCCCAGGCAGTAAGGACGTGAAGCTCAACTGTGTGGGCTCTGGATCTAGGGTTCCTGGGTTCAGATCTCGCCCCTTCACTTATCCGTAGTGACTTTGGACAAATTGCCTAATCTCCAAACTCCTGTTGCTCTGATCACCGAATCCGTAAAATGAGACCAAATTGAGGGACACAGGCCTCCCTCGCTTTACCACATTCGTACTGCGCTTCCCAGATGCTGCATTTTTCCAAGTTGAAGGCAAGACCTTCCCCCAGCAAAAGGAGGATGACCCGCTTTACTGCGATACTCTCTATTGCAGCAATCTGGACCCAAACCCGCAATATCTTGAGGTTTCCCTATGACCTTGGTGGGTTGCGAGACCCCATCCTGTGTAGAGCTGTGAGGCGCCTGTGAGAGGGCCTGGCCTGGAGGAGATGCAGGGGAGGCCGTGACGACACACTCCCCCTGACTACTCAGGGCTGCAGCCAAACCCTGTGTGTCCAACACCGGCGCCAGGCCCCCCGCGTTTCCTTCTGCGGAGACAAAGGCCGGGAGGGCCACATGCTGCCTCTCGGCTTCTCTGTCCCCCGTAGAGCCTCAACTTCCCAAATCATCGGAGCCTGTGACCTCCTTCCTTTGGGTGAGTTATGGAGCCCATATTGTGAAGGAAGGCGCCCCTTCTCCCCCCAGATATGATGTCAGCGGATTTCGGCCAGCTGGTTTCCCAGGTGCCCTATAAATCTAGAAGAGACTGGCCCATATGAGCCACCCAGTTTTTGTCCTTCTCTGCTTGGGCTCATTATTCCTCTTTCCTTAAGTCGATCATCCAAGACCTAATGCAACCTACAATCTTTTCTGTGAGCTTAGAATGAAGTGTCTAGAAACTCCTTGGTGACTAGAGACTGGGTTGTCCTGAGCCCGATGAGCAAGCCTTCCAAGAAGTCTGTCCAGGGCAGGTAATGTGGGCCTGTCCTCCTCCTCTGCTTCCCCTCTGCCCCCATTCCTGATCAGCCCAATGGAGAATTTTTTATCTTTATCTCTGTGGGGAGTGGGGCCGGTGAAAATACAAAATTAGTATGGAAATTGAGATATTTCATTTCAGAAGATTGTCTTTTTACGACAGCTTAGTTTTGCCATAGATCAAGTTACTAATTTTATTTTTATTGAGTAAAATTTAGAAAAAGAATTTCCAGTGTTTCGTCTTTAAGCCACACCTCCCAAAAATGCATTTCTCCAGATGAAAAAATCGGAAGGAATAGAAGGAAGTCATGCTTCGTTCTGACAGTTCCACTTTCTGTTTGCATTTAACGTGACTTCAGTCCCAAAGACGTTGGTGGCATCAGTGGGTAACGCAGCAGAGGGCGAAGAGAGTAGCGTCTGAGAGGCAGAAGGGCCTCTGTCGGCAGAGCGGCTGGGGCCTCGCGCCACCTAGGCTCAGTTCAGAGAGGGATAAGCGACAGGTGTGCACTGGCACAGACAGGTGTGGCTGATGGCAGCGGTGGCGTCAGCTCTCACTCCGCCGCCGCCCCTCTTGGTAACTAGTAACGGGACAGCCCTGAACAGTCGCAGCTCCTGCAGCTGTAAAATGCTCTTAGGGCCCGGCCCCACCTTCTCCGAAGCCCAGAGTCAGCACGGTTGTGATGCTTGTCCAGGGCTGAGGACACCATGCATCCCAGCACCACCACGTGCCCGTCACCCTCGCCCTCCATCTGAGACACGAGCAGGCCCAGTCCTGCCAAGCGGACACCTTCCAAGTGTCTCTGTCTACTTTTTCCCTTCCCGAAAAGCTCCTGGTGCAGCAAATTTACCAACGAGAAGACTTTTCGATCTCTGCGTCCCCGCATCATCTTCCGCTAGTCTCAATTTCTTCCCGGGTCCTTCCAGAGATGGCAAGTCCCCTCCTGTCTTCCACTGTCCCTCACCCAATTAACTCCCACTCCGAGATGATGGCCTCTTTGATTAATATTTCTGCCTCCTGGGCTGAAAATAAGAGGTTAATTTTTGACCAAATAAAGAGAGGATGCTTCAGCTCCTCTAGTGCTGTTAAGCCCGTTTTTCTCAGGACACTCGCCTGTCTTTCCCCTTCCCTTGTCTGTGCAAACTTTTCCGTTTCTAGCTGCTTTCACTGCCTTGTTCTCCAGGTTGGCCTCACGCCTAGCCTAGCACCTGGCACGAAAGGTTGACACCAATGGGTAACTGCTGAAGCTCTCCCCCTAGAATGACCTTCCCCTTCTAGAGACCCCTGGTTCATTCTCTGGAACTAGGCTTGCCTGTCACTTCCTCCGAGAAGTCTTCCCTGAATTCCTCTGGTCTTTTGCGTTTCCCCTCTCTCGCCTCCCAGGACCCTTTTTTTGGCACCAAGAATGTTGCGAACACTTTTCAAGGTGAGTTTCCCTGCTCAACTATGAACTCCTAGGGGCTGGAGACTGTGCCGTCATCACCTCTGTGTCACTGTGCTCACCACACACAGTCCAGGGCACACCATTCAAGGTGCAGGAATTCTGTATTTTCCTTTAACGTGTAATGAGAGACAGGTGAGTAAGAGAAGCTGCCATAGTGGATGCGCTGTACTTGAGGACCCAAGTTCCTAAGGAAAACAGGCGTTTAAGTAGGATGGGGCTACCCGAGGGGGGTGCTAGGGACAGCGGGCCTGAGGGCTCTGCATCTCCTAAAGAACTGACTCTTCACCTTCCTTTAGAAGTGAAATCCTGGCCTTGAAGCTGGAAAGTGAAAGAAGTTTATCAAAAAAAAAAAAAAAAAAAAGATTAGTATTCATGAGTAAATCATTAGCTTTCCATCCGGAGTCAAAAAATCTTATCTTTTAAACTGTGTTTTCAGCTGCAGGCCTGGGCCACCATCCTGCCAGAGGCTGGAGGCTTCTCCCTGCAGAAAAGAGGCAGGAAGAGAGGGATGCTGCTCTCCACCAGGCAGCCAGGACTGCAGGTTAATGTCCCAGAAGGATGCTGAGGATCCCACAACACCGGATCTTTGAGGTCAGACCCTGTCACCCGTGTGACTTCGGGTTTGATGTGGTTAAGAGGGAGCGGAGCTACTTTCATTTCCAGAGCTGCCTTCACCCAAGTACACCTTGTTCCTCAGGGCTTGTTCCTCCTTTACCTTTTAATGTCATCAAATCAGCATTTGTTGGGTCTGTATTGTGGGGCTGTGATACTGTCTGAAATTGAACCATGAAAGAGACTAGAGGAGGACCAGCAAGATGAAAACATCCTCGGATCTCTGAGATTTTTCTCTGAGAGAAAAATCTTTCCCGAGCTCTACAGATGCAACTGAATTCAAAGAACAGAGGGAGAAGGGGCTGTGCCACCTGCTGGAGTCTGGCCGAGAGGATGGCTCTGCTCCCCCAAGAACTTGTTCTGCAGGAGAATGTACCCCAGCCCAGAGCTAGCCCCTGGCACGGGGTGGACTGGTCACGAGGTCCTCCCCTCCTCACCACTCACCAGGTCTTTTGGATCCCCAGGGAGTAACAGAAGAGCCGTGGGGGAGCCTGAGCCGCCAGGGGCGGGTCCCTGAACCCCTGAGGGCCATCTCCCAGGCCGCAGGTGGCCCAGCCAAGCTGGACGACTGGGTGGCCGGGTCCCCCCGCAGAATTGACCCGCGCCCTTGCAGACAGACAGCTGGACCGCCCTGGCCTCCAGCAGGAAAGCGAATCCAGTTCATCCCCCACCTCAGAGCAGCATCTGCGGGTGCATCATGAACCTTCTCCCTGGGCTCCTGTGCTAGGAGTGCGGTGGATGCGGGAGGGGCCAGGACTAAGAGCTCAGGGAGCAGGCAGGTGGAGGTTGGAAGGTCCCCCGGGGCAGAGGGGGCTGGGGGGGTCATCGCGCGGGGCTGCGCCCAGGCCCAGGGGGTGCGCACAGGGCGCCCTGCGCGCGCCGCCCCCCACTGGACACGCCGCGGCGTCATCGAGCCCACAGTCGCGTGCGCGGAGGTCCGCGCGGTGGCCCGGCCTGGGCAGCAGCGCCCTGTGTCAGCACAGCCGGCCCGCGCCCTGGGGCCCAGCGCCGCTATGGCCAGCGCGCACAGCGCTGGCCACAGGGCGCCCCTAGCCGCCAGCTGCTGGGGGCCCCTCGCCGGCCGCAGGTGGCCTGTCGCCCGCGCCCTTGGCCTTGCAGGGCGCGCTGGTGCTTCCGGAGCCAGTGGCCTGGGCGACCGCCTGCTCCTCGCCAGGCCAGGTCCGGCCCCACCCGCGGGGCGGGGGCTGCAGCCTCCCTGCCAGGGGCTTGTGGAAGGGGCGACCCCTGCGCCCGGAGGTCCCTCCAGGGAGAGACAGGTGTCCTCCCCCCACACCCCACATCCCAATTAGGCCCTGAGCCAGGCCCCGGCGTCTGGCCCGCGAGCCCAGCCACCGCGCAGCCCGGGTCCAGGCTCAGCACTGAATTCCCTGGGCCAGGTTTGCCAGGTGTCGCCTGCGCTCCTTCCCCTGCCTTTCCCTGCAAATAGAGTCTCTGACCCTAGCTTCTTTGACCAGAAATAATCCTGGAAAGGTCATTGACGTGTGTTTTCTTAAACCGCTTCGAGTAGGATGGGTTTTGCGAGAAACCAGGGACAGGACGCTTTCTGCACTGACGGACCTAAGAAATCTGATTAAGGGAGAGACTTTTCCTTCCCCTTCTTCTCACACCGACACCTCAAAGAGGAATTTCCTTGACTCTTTAGGAAGAAAAGTAACAAAGTAACAAAGGTTAAAGAAAAACAACTTTACTACAAAAGTAGGAAAACAATCACACACACACACAAAGCAACATTGTTGTGAAATGAAAAAATTTGATGCAAGAATCGCATCTTATGAACTCTGATCACAGATAAAGTCTGGCTGACATAGGATGTAATCTTTTTTCATTGTCCAAAGAAAACACACTCTAACATCAAAAAGACATCTTTGTGATTACTTACACAAGGAAATCTCAGGACTGGCCATTTATTTTTGCTTTCCTTTTTAGTTGTCTTACTTTTTGCAGTTTAAACAACATATGCGTCTTTATTTATTTATTTGTTTGTTTGTTTATTTTTTTATTTTTTACATTTTTAGTTCTTGGAAGTTGATACTAAATACCTTTGTCAGCAAATTATACCCTCTGCCTTTTGCCTGTGTTGTTCGTTTTATTAGCAGCTTTGTACTAGCTCATTCGTGTCATTTCTCCCTTACTTCTTCCCCAAGGCTGTCTGCTTTATGGAATGCCTTTAGCTGGACTTGTTCTATAGGATACCCTAAGAACCTGGAATTGTTCCAGAGCAAAAGGTGAAGGAAAAGGATTCACTGCCTAGTTCATTTACAGGAATAAAACATAAAGGGAAGGCATACAGAAAGTGAAAGATGACGTCCCGTTTAAGAGAATTAAAAATAGAGTGCCAAATGCTTGCTCAAATGCTGCTTTTCTTTCCCTCCTTTTGTTTTCCTTCTCCCCAGACAAAACCAAAACTAAAAATCGTAAACAAAAAGTTGGGGGGTCTGTGCTCAGGAGGTTTGGGTTCAATTCAGAATCCGTGATCGCTGACAGATCACCTCAGTGTCCTCGCCTCCAACTCAGAACACGAAGCTTTTTCCGATTCCTGTGAGATGTCGAGAGGAACTGATGGTATCCGTGAATTGAGCACAGAGTGTTGGTAAAAAACTTAGTTTCCTGATGTTTGCCCCACTCCCACTCCACAATTGAAGCCTAAAACCAAGTAAAAAACAAATTGAGTTTCAAAAACGTGCAAAGTAGGGGAAAGCACAAAGTTAAAATGAAGAAGGAACAAAACCACAAATAAATTATTACTACTTGAATGCCTAACATAGGAGGAGGTTTGGCTCTGGTGAGTCACATTGGAAAAAAAAAATACACAGTCTGAACTTAAAGCGTGCACTGTCTTGAAAGCCTCAGGTTCGGGCACCCTTGGTGGCCCTAGCAAAGTCAGGGTGACAAAGACATTGAAAGCAATGGAGTTCACATTCTTACTGGAAACTGGGTCTAGTCACATGTAACAATGAGTCCCTTTGTTTTTCATGTCTTGTAGATATTTCGAGAACAGAAACCATGCCTGGGCGAATATAAGAAGGCATCAAACGCATCTTAAAAGACACTCATTCTTCTGGAGTGTTGTCTTTGGAAGCCGTCCAAGATGGGCGCAATTCCAGAGGAGAACAGACGCCGTTCGTCGGACTCCAGGGTGCAGTGACTGTAGAGGTATCCACATATAGGATCGTGTCTGACCTTGCATAACTGTGAAGAAAATATTGGCACCCCAGTTTCGCAGATGACAGAGATTACACATGTAGCGAATTAGTGCAACATGGAACTAGAACTAAAATCACTCTTTCCAAACAGTGCAGGTTTCGTCTTTCAAGCTTGGTCGGGGTGGTGAGATGGTAATAATGGAAAATAACAACAAGATTAAGTGCCGTAGTAAATACAATTTTCCAAAAGGTTTGGGTATATTTAAAATATAAAATGGATAGGGAGCTATTAAAGACCCAGGATGCTGTGAGGGGTGTCAAGGAGTCTGTTGAGGTTGATAAAGAAAATGGTTGATTCTTAAGCAGTTTGGGGACGTTTGTCAGAGGCAGAATTCTGCATGGATAGTGATATCATCGTATTTGGTCGATAAAGGCCACTTTTGATGAGATTCACCATTATTTTCTGTAATACTAAGATATGGTACCTAAGACGTAAGGCACAACACTATCAATTAAAGTATGCTGCGTGCTTATACGTGCATCACAGGGACGTTCTGGTCTGCTCCAGAGCGTATACTTGGCATTTCTTCCTCACTTGTGTGGAAGGTGGGAAATCCCAGGTCAGGGTGCTGGCAGATTTGGTGTCTGGTGACAACCTGCCTCCTGGTTCACAGACAGTGCCTCCCGGGTCTCACATCGTATGTGACAGAAGGGGCTGGGGAGTTCTGTGGTTCTGTGGGGCCTCTTTTACGAAAGCACAGAGAGCACTGGTCCTATTCGTGAGACTCCACCCTCATGACGCAATCACCTCCCTAAGGCCTCGCCTCCTCATTCCATCAACTTGGGCGTTAGGTTTCAAATATGAACTTGGGGGGACACACAAACATACTGTCCGTCACAGGAATGGATCTGAGTTTCAGAGATGTTAAAATATGAGAACATGTGCGTCTTAGAATGAATGACAAATGGCGAGAGGCAACACTTTCTGCACTTCACTTTTTATAATATGCTTTTCCATAGTCCTCGGAGGCAGATATTAACTTTCTCATGTCGTTGAGGAGGAGGTTCAGAACTCACTGGGCTCCGCAGTATCCCAGTGGCTCGAGCCCAGCCCTCCCTTCAGAGCTGACTCTGCTCATTTGGTGGCAGTTGTCGCTTCCATGGGTGGGATGCTACTCCAAGCTGAGAGCCAAAGGTGTGTGAAAACTGGTCCTTCCCTGAGGAGAAGAGGTCCCATGGAGATGTCAGACATGTAGCTGTCATCGCAATCTGCTGTTCCAAAGGGGGTGACAGGGATGTCTGCAACCCTCACATGGAGCTGGGCAGACAAGAGGGTTGAATTTGGGTTGTAAAGGCCAGGACCATGTCACTGTCAGTCTCTTTACTTTTACCCCAGAAAGTGCAGGTTTAGCCCCCAGGAAGAGCTCACATACCTTGTGGCGAGGTCCTTCCTTGATAGGCTGATATTCATTCATTTAAAAATGCCTGAAGTGCAGGCAAGAATCCAAAAATGCTTGATGAGCATTGGTGTGCATAATGCGTCTCAGCAATTCTTCCCATGTTACCTTACAGCAAGCGGTCACGGGCCCCTGGACAGAGGTTTATGGTGCCAGTTGTGTGTCTTCGACCCCATCAATTAAATAAACGTAATGTGGATACATAGGTGGATAAGTGCCTGAAAAATATTTATTCTTCCCTTCTTTTTCTCACAGCCCTCCTATTTCCCTTTCCCTCGGGAACACTCCTTCCATCTCTTTTGTGACAGCAGTTCATCTTGGGTGCATTAACCTCACTCCTGGCCATAGGGATGGGTTCTGAGGATTATTTCCATCCCCAGCCTTTGCATCAGCCCAGGGACTGGTCTAAAAGAGCCCAGGATCGGGGCATTTGTTTGGCAGATGCTTTTCTTTCCCCTTTGCCCTTCCTAGAGGTGGATGAGGACATGTGACCTATGTGAAGTCAGCCTGAGATCTTCGCCAACAAGCCATCCTGAGGGATCACAGGGCCCTGACTGAATGATGCTTGAATTCACACGTCCACTTTTCAAGCCGCTGCCCCAAGAAGTCCTTCTCATAATTTATACCAGTTTGTTGTGATTTCCATGGCTTAAGACAAAAGCACCCAACAGAGGTTCATGGAAAGTGAGGAGCTCAAGTCTTAAAGAGAAAAGTAGATGTCAGCTGTGGCTCTACACTTCTCGGTGATGTATTATGAAGTAAGTTATTGTAAACTCTTCAAGCCTCAGCTTCCTGATATGTAAACAGGGATAAAAAGGGATGAAATAGAGTTTGTGTATCTAGGATAGTTCACGGTATATAAGAACGAGTTGGTAATGAAAGGTAATTATATTTATTCTCTGGACTTTAACACAAAAGGCGGGCTTTAATTCTAATAAAATGCCTTTTCATTAAGTATTGTTTCGGGCTGCCTGATACAGTTAAATAAGCTCTGACCTGCCTTCTAGACCCTGCCGATGGTTGAACTCAGGCAGGTCACTTAAGCTCTCTGGACCTCAGTTTCTCCCATATAATTTGAAAGTGTGAGCCCAGAAAAGTTCCAAGGGTGCTTTGAGCTCAAAAATTCTAATACTCAACTTAGATAGCAGGATAAGTCACGAGAGAGGTCTCACGTGCTCTATTTGACCCTAATGGTAGGCTGCAAGTAACACAGTTGACAAAGTCCTTTTGCAGAGTCCAAGTCTCCAAACTGAGATCGAAAGAGCTCATTGGAGACTGACGTTCCTGTCCACAGATGAATCACAAGTTCATCATAGGCCTGCCTGGACGTGAATCAGTCACGGTGGTTACTGAGGACGGACACGGCTTTGAAAACTGTGACTGAGGGATGGGGAGGTGGAAAATATGGTTTGGCCTCCATATCTCACTAGCTGGATGACTTTGAGAAAAGTATGTAAACTGTGTGCGCCAGACTCCCAGCTATGAAACAAAGGAGTTTGAAGAGCTCTGTAAGGATCCAGCAGACCCAACACTGGCTCCGTGACCATGTTCTACTTTAGGGATAGATAAATTATGTCAATTTCTATACCGATCGAGAGCTAAGGGAACATCTTTTAAAGAGTATTCTGTGCCACGTGGAAAGTAAATTCACATTCCAATGTCCATAAATAAAGCTTCATGGGAACACAGCCACGCCCATTTGTTGAAGTCCTGGCTATGGCTGTTTTCACTCTGCAGGCACAGAGTCGCGTAGGTGCAAGAGATCAAACTGTATGGCCTGCAAAGCTCGGACTAGTTACCCCCAGGCCCTGTACAGAAGTGGTCTGGCTGACCCCTCGTCAACGCATCCAGCACTACCATTCTTTGCACTAATGCACATTAGACACTTTGTCGACTGCATAGCGTTCGTCCGTATGTAAGGGGTTCGTATGAAATGGGATTCTGGAATCAAACACAGGCACAGCCAGGAATCCCGTGCCCCGCAAACACTATTTACGATGGTCGAAGCTACAGATAGTGCGAAGGGAAGACCGGGCTGCTAGGAAAGCCTGTCGGAGGGTAAGCAAAGCTTCCAAAACGAAAATGAGAGAATCGTCTGGATGATACTCAAGAAGTCATGTAATTTGCTCCTTTTACGGTAAAATAACCGTCTGCTTCACAGCAGGGATCTTTAGAGCAAGTGTTTCTTTCTTCCTACATGGAAAACTCCCACTCGTCAGAGACAGGGACAAAGCCCTAGGAAGTGCCCGCCACACAGCAAGCGGGGAGAAAAGAACCACTTCAAGCGTGAGGAATGCTCCTCCTCCATTTAGTTCTGAGAAGTCAGTGGGAAGGGAGTGTGCCCGCTGCCATGCCTGGCAGCCCTGCGTGGGGGTGAAGGCCATCCACGGCTGCCCTTGATGACTTTGACTTTGATCCTAGACGTTTGCTTGAGAGGAAGCACGGTCTTTGCACGCTATGCCCCCAGATGCTCACTTATTTGTAGGGAGTAAGGGAGCTACCATTCTTTAAGGACTATTTGGTACCAGGAACCATAGTAAATACTAAATGCATCTTATCGCGTCGCAGCATTACTATTCAGTTTTTCAGTTGAGGAAATCCAGGTGCAACGACATTAAGTAACTTGCCCAAACTAGAGATAATCATACCCATTCTGTGCAATCTCAAGAATCTACAGTTTTTTCTAGTCAGAGAACTAATTACATAATCAACAACTAGATTTCTAAAATTCCACAGGCTTTTTATTCTAAGCGTCTTGACAAACAGCGCATAGACCATTAAAAAACCGAGGACATTGTACCATGTGGGGTCACTCTCTATTCGTTCCTTAGACTCTCTTTTTCATTATGACTTTTTTTCTTATAATGAGAACTTTTAAGATTTATTCTCTTAGCAACTTTCATAATGAAATACAATGTTATTAGTAACTACAGTCACAAGGCTTTTATATCGCATCCCTTATCTGCATGACACTTATTTTATAACTGGAAGTTTGCACGTTCGCCCACCTTCACCCATTTCACCCACCTCCTACCCCCCGCCCCTGGCGGTCACCAACCTGTTCTCTGTATCCATGAGCCCAGTTTGTCTTGTTTGGATTCTACGTAGAAGCGATATTACACAATATTTGTCTTTCTCGGTTTGACTTACATCACTTAGCGTGATGTCCTAGAGGTCCACCCCTGTTGTTGCACATGGCGGGTTTCCCTCTTTTTTCGTGGCTGAACCACACTGCGCTGTGTGTGTATAAACGTGTCACGTCTTCTGTATCGCTCACCCACTGACGGACACCTACTTAGGGGTCCATGTTTTGGCTGTTGTGAATAGTGCTGCAATGAACATGAGGTGCAGCCATATCTTTGGGTCAGTGTTTTCATCTCCTTCCGATAAATACGGAGACGTGGAACTGCTGAATCACAAGGTAGCTCTGTTTGTAATTTTTTGAGGAATCTCCATGCTATTTTCAACGGTGGCGGCACCAATTTACATTCCCACCACCGAGAGCAAGGGTTCCCTCTCCCCCACATCCTTGTCAGCGTTTTTCTTTCTCGTCTTTTTTACAACAGCCGTGATCACAGGTGCAAGGTAATGTCTCATTGTGGTTTTGATTTGCATTTCAAGCAATTACTTAAATTCTGAAACATTTAATTAATCACAGAATATTGAACTGGGGGTCAGAAGGACTGAGTTTTAGGGTTTCTTTCCTTTCCTTTTTTTATTTTTTGCTACTCCCTATTTGAGCTTAAACTCTACAAGTCTGTTTCTTTTTCAGCTGTAAAACAGGAACAGTAAGATCTACATTCACACCACAGGGCTGTTGTATGAAACTGTTTTGTAAATACTTGTTATTTCTCTGCTTACTTTTGGAGATGCTATGAATATATAGTATTCTAATATTAGAATAATAAAAATATTTAAAATATGAAAAATACTCTAAAAAGTAAATGGGAGCGTACTTCAATAATTTATTTAGATGTAAGTACAGACTCTGAAGGTACTACTGGCTGAAACTGTAAATTGTAAGAAAAAGTGATCTCTTTTTAGTAAGCTTAAAAAGATCAACTTGTGATCACAAAGAGCAACCATTTCCTAACTTTGCGTAAGATGCTATGCAAAGAGAAAGGCACAGCCACCGTCACAACCTCTCTGAGTTGGCATTTTTGGTCAGATGTGGCAAAAATGTAAATCCCATGCCTGGGGACCGCACTGCACAGCTGTCTAGATTTGAAGCAGCAGAAATATTTCCCTCAAGCCCCTGTGCGCAGACCTGCGAGAATCACAGAGGATGCTGGACACGGCAGTTGTCTGCGTGTTTAGCGATTATCTGGCTGCTCCACCTGCAAGTGCCTGCCAAGTTGGAAACCCCCACCAGCCAGATTCCTCTGCCCACCCTGAGCCCTGGTCCACCCACAGCGCTATCCGCTGGCTGGATCCGGGCACCGCTCAATGTCCCTCCTCAGAACTGCCCCCCGCCAGCTGGCCTTCCGCCCCCTCAGTATTTCACAGGCCCCATTGCGGTTCATCCCGTCTTAGGAAATCATTCCTTCACCTGTACACACCCACTCTCTTTCATTCCTAGGTTAGTTTTCTAGGGCTGCCGTAACAGAGCACCACAGACCGGGGGGCTTAAATGACAGAAATGTAATTTCTCACAGTGCTGGTGGCAAAAGTCCGAAATCAAGGTGTCATCAGGTTGGACCCTCCTGAGGACTGTGGGGAGGGACCTGTCCCAGGCCTCTCTCCGTGGCTTGCAGGTGACCTCCTCGTGTTAACATGGCGTCCTTCCTGTTTGCATGTGTCTATGTCCAGCTTTTCCCTTTTCATTTTAGTGTGTGCGCTGCCACCACCTAGTGACCCAGCCCCGTGACCTCGTCTAGCTTAACTAATGACATCTGTAATAACTGTATTTCCTAATACAGGTGCATACTGGGCTTCTGGGGCTCAGGGTTTCCACATAGATTTGGGCGGCAGCACACTTCCACCTGCAGTTCCCTTCTCTCTCCCTCCAGCTTGCTCAGACACCTCAGGACAGCCTTGATTCTCACTGTGTCTTCCCCTTCTCCTCCCCACCCTGTCAGCCTGTCCATTATCCCATCTACACTGGAAATGCCTAAGAATGGGCATGTGCATGAGAAAGAAGGCCAGGGGCCTTGACCCGGACAGAGCATGAGGAAGCTCTAAAATCAAAATTCCTCACCCTCCTTCACCTCAGCTGGTTCTTTTCTTCTCATTCAGCAGCATCATTCAAAGTATTTCCCACACGGCATTTTCCTGTTTCAATCATTCATATTGCAACCACCTTGTGTTCTGCTATGTTTTCATCGTCCACAGGTAATAATTTAACTGTTAGAAAAGAAATTGGAGTGAAAGTTCTTATATCTATCCCCCTGTACCCCAGCCATCAGTACTATTCTGTGTTTTTTTTCTTTTATTTTTTCAGTTTTTGTTCTCTAAGGATTTATTGAGTAACAATTATGTGCTAGCCACTGTGGTAGATCTGAGAAAAGCCAAGCGAGTCTTGATGTCTGCTATATAATCGAGAGGGGCGACACAGAAAATAGAGTGATTGATTAAGCATTGAGAACCAATCGTCATCAGCCCCTATCCATCGGGCAAAAGGAAGAAACAGCATTCCTGGTCAAGGTAAAATTTCTCAGCATATTGAATGATAAAAGAGAGAAAGGCTGACCTGCCGCAGAGAAGGGCATTCCAGCACATCAGGGCGAACTGGGAAGGGGAGGGACGTTTCTAATGGGGTCACACGAAAGAGCCTTTAAGCATTCTTCCATCCGCCCATCGGCCTCTGCCCGCGGCTACGGATCCGTTTTTTATTTGCTGAAGCCTCGATCATGTGAAAGGGAGGGATGCCATCTTTGACCAGAGACGCCTCATTGCCCAGTGGAAACGAATGAAGCATTTCTAAATTTGCTTAAAAATGGCAGTTCAAGCCTCTTCATCCATTTACAAGAGCCATTATAGTCACCTACCCAATGAATTGTTGCACACTCGTTCTCCTACCCCACAGCTGATTTTCGTGAGCTGCAATGGGACCTGTCACCCACAGAAAGCTCACTGCGGGTCCACTGCTCAGCCCCCACCTGGGTGAAACTTCAGAGTCTGTGCGGGGAGGGGACAGACCGTTTTTATTAAAGTACTTGTATTTCCAAATCTTATAATGAACTCGATGCTTCAGAGAGACAAAGAGTTGGACACTCTGTACTAGACCCTCCCTGCAAAACTGGGGCCGGGCGTCCTCTCGCCCGAGACGGCATCCCTGGGCTTCATCAGAACAGCTGGGTGCTGGGTGACGGCAGCTGGAATCGTCTCCGTTGACCTCTTGGCTCAGCCAGCTCCCCTCCACGCTGCTGTCATTCTCAGCTGGCCTTGCCCTTTAAGAAAGGAAGATGGCCACCAACCACCACCGGCCGCATGCCCTCAGCACCCCAAGAGGAATGGAATTTCCCTTTCCCCAAGACTCCAAAGCCAGTAAGTTGTGGCAGTTACTGGTTTCTCATCATCGTCCCCTCCCACCTGGCACACACACACGCGCACACTCTGCTCACCTCTTGAATTTGCAAGCCGCCTTCCGTGCTGGTGTCTGTGTCTTTAATGTCCTACACAGATAAAAAGCGTTTGCCCCCTGCTTTTGGTCTGAGTAAAAGGGTCTTGAGATCAAAAGGAAAAACCATCATGGCCTCTCCTGACCTGTGATTGGTCCGTTCCTCGCTCCGACGTCATCGGGTGCCATTGTGATGTCATCACTGAAACTGTCTAAAGCCCTGGCCCGGCTCAGGTTCTTGTCCTTCTGCACAGGAGACTGTTCCAAGTGGCCTGTGGGAGTTGGACTTTTTGGCTGGCTTACTCGCTCCGCACCCTTATACCCATTTTAATTGTCCTCTTTACTCTGATTTCCTTTTTCTTCTTTCGTTATTATTTTCCTTTGCTCCCTTTTTTTTTTCTTTTTTCTTTTTTTTTTCTTTCTTTTTTCTTATTTCCTTTTGTTTTTTTTTCTTTATTTTTTATTTTCTTTTTTTTTTTCTCTCTCTCTCTTCTCTCTCTCTTTTTGAACATTCTCAATTTCCTTTTCATTTAGTCTTTTGTGTGATTTTGTTTTTTCTCGCGTCTCCTTTCCCTTTGCAGTCAGGTAGCGCTGCGGGGCGTTGCGCTTGGGGGTAGAACAGTGGGTTAGCATAGCGTAGTTAGCGTTGAGCAGCCCCGGGTACTAGCGTGGGCCTGGGTTAGCAGAGCCAGTGTAGCCCGTTAGCGTAGGGAGCCAGCTCGGCGTCGGGTGCGGTTGGGACAGGCCGCTCGAGAGGCGGTCACCATGTCGCAGGACCGAGCCGCCTCCCCCCGCGACCGGCACTTCCCCGTCAGCCGCTACGAGATCCTGGACAAGCTCGGCAAGGGCAGCGACGCCAGGGTGGTGCTGGCCCGGCACGTGGCCACGGACACAAAGGTGGCCATCAAGGTGGTGCGCTGGCACAGCACGTCGGCGCTGCGGAGGCTGCAGCAGCGGGAGGCGGACTGCCTGAAGGAGCTGGACCACCCCAACATCATTAAGCTGTTCGAGGTGATCCACACGAGGAGGGCCCTGTTCCTGGTGATGGAGTACCTGGGCGGGGGCGACCTGTTCTGCTTCCTCGACCAGCACGGCCCGATGTCGGAGGCCGAGGCCCGCGGCCCGTTCGCACAGCTGGTGTCGGCGGTCGAGTACTGTCACGAGAAGAACATAGTGCACCGCGACCTCAAGCCCGAGAACGTGCTGTTCGACGGGCAGAGGAGCGTCAGGCTGGCCGACTTCGGCCTAGCCGCTTGCTTCCCCGAAGGCAAGCTGAGCACCCTGTGCGGCACCCTCCCCTACGCCGCGCCCGAGCTGTTCCGGGGCGGCCTGTACGACGGGCCGCCCGTGGATGTGTGGAGCCTGGGGGTGCTGCTCTACCACATGCTCACGTGTACCCTGCCCTTCAAGGGCAAGGGCTTCTGGGGGCTGCGCTGGCAGGTGCTGCGGGGCGAGTACGAGCCCCTGGCCGGCGTGTCCGCAGAAGGCCAGGCCCTGATCCGCAGGCTGCTGAGCCTGGACCACGCCGCCTGCGTCTGCCTGGCAGATGTCATGGCCGAGCCGTGGCCGAGTCACGAAGAGCCACAGTGGCCGCACTGCGAGCGGCCGCGCCACGACCTCCTGGACCCCGTCGTCATGGCCCGATTGGCAGAGTTGGGCTTCGAGAGCGAGCGGGTCCGCCAGTCGGTGCACGGCCGCAGGTACGACAGCGGCATGGCAGCCTACCTGATGCTGCGCGCCGAGCGGCCCCCGTGGCGCGGCCGCACCATCCGGGTGAAGGCCAGGCCGCCCCCCACGCCCAGCCCGGACGGCAGCACCCACGGCTCGGGCGGCAGCGCCCACGGCTCGGGCGGCAGCGTCCAACCCCCGGTCCGCAGCGCCCACCGCCGTGGCCGCAGCGCCCACTGCCGGGGCCACAGCGCCCACAGTTCGAGTGCCAGCACACAAGGCTTGGGCCGCACCCCCCCCAGCTCGGCCTTCAGCAGCTCCTGCTCGGGCCACAGCTTCCCCAGCTCGGGGAGAAGCTCCCCGGGCTCTGGCAGCACCATCCCCGGCTTGGACAGCAGCAGCTTCTTCTCTGAGCTCAGCTCTGAGTGGGGGATGTGGGGCCGGGACCCTGCTTGCCCTCCACCCAGCCCTCAGGCCAGCCTCAGGTGTTCCCCCGAGGGCAGACCCAAAGGCAGCCCCCAGGCCAGCCCCAGGGGCACCCCCAAGGGCAGCCCCAAGGGCAGCCCCCAGGCCAGCCCCAGGGGCACCCCCAAAGGCAGCCCCCAGCCCAGGCCCACGGGCACCCCAGACGGCAGCCCCCAGGGCAGCACAGCCATGCCCAGCCCGGCCACCCCCAGCCCGGTCCCAATCCGTGACTCCGAGGACGAGACCCCCACCAAGGATCCCAGCCCCAGCCCCAGCCCCAGCAGCCCTAGCGAAGGCGACAGCGATGCCGGTGGCGGTGACGAAGGCGGCGGCGACAGCAGCAGCATCAGTAACGTCGGCGACCAGGACACCCAGGACGAGCCCAGTGGGTGCTGGTCTGGGCTGGGCCGCAGGATCCGGAACTTCTTCTTGAGCACGTTCTGCTTCCAGCGCTCAGGGACCCGCAGCCCCCGCAGGAAGCGCAACAGGGTGGTGCCCCTTTAAGCCCCTACCCCCCCACCCCCACTCCACCCCCTGACGGAGGCTCCCCCGACCCCCCACCCCCGAATTGGACATGCTGAGCGCCCAGGGACATCACCCATCCCTGCGGGGACCACTCTCCCGCCAAGACAGGGAGCCTGACGGGCACCAAGGGCCACCAAGGACCACCTGCCGCAGACCTGAGCCCTAACCCCCCCCCCGCCCGTCCCCCCACCCCGGCAGCACTGCAGGACACTGTGCTCAGTGTGGCTGGCTTTCAGGTCAGGGTGCAGAAGCACAGCCTCAGCCCTCCACCTTCTGCACACGCGCGCACACACACTTGTCCTCCCACCAGGTCCTGATGCTCTGGCCTGCGTTCTCCCCACCAGGGACCTCATTGGGTCCGGGGATGGACCGGGAGCCGGGAGGCAGGCCCAGGGGTTTGTGCAGAGCTGAAGCCCGGGGTCACTTCACTGAACTGGCAGGTTCGGGGCCTCCGCGCCAGGGCACTTGAATGAAGAGACTCCGAAGTGATCTCCAGCCGGGTTGACTGCTTGACGTTAGGCGCTGGGAGCTTTGAGGACGAATTTGGGAGGGAGGAGAGGGACTTGGCATTCTGGATTACCGCCCTGAAACCTGCTGGACCTCAGGTCCTCACAGCCCTCAGGGTAGGGGATCTTTACAATAATCCTCCGTCGCCCCCCGTGTGTGTGTGCACATGCGCTGGCAGCTGAGCGCGGTCCTGGTCCTTGCTATCAGGTCATCCAGTGTGGGGGAGGAAGTCCCTGTCCTCAGAATCTCTCCCTTTTCTCAACTCCCTATTCTCCCTTGCCTCCACCTCAATCCACAGGTTTGTCAGGGACTGACTCTCCTCCCAGAGACTGATGGTCTATGACACGTCAGGGTGTTAGGAGAGCCAGAGGAGGGTTTGGTGTGGATAAGCAGGCATGTTTCCAGTGGAGAATCTCGCCAGAATTCCTGGGGCACACAGAATGATGGGTCTTGAAAGTGTGGGGGCCAGAGAGCTGAAGAGGAGGCTATTTTTGACGACGTGTTGGAAGGCTGCCTTAATTCACACTTTTCAATCACCGCCACCACCACCGTCACGACCAGACACGTCTGCTCAGAGAGCTCTCATTTCAGCATCTTCTCAGCCCCTTGAAATGTCAACCTCCAATCAGCTTCATGAACAGAAACTTCAGTCCTGGCCTTCTTAGATCACTCTGATCTGAAAATACGTATGACATAGTCCAACGGTTAGCTTCCAGTAGATAAGACTAGATGATTTTGATTTTAAGATTTGTGTTTCTTCTTCTGTATTTTTTCAATGTTTTATAATGAACATTACATTTACAATACTGTTGTATTCGTACTATAAGTAAGTTTCTATCAGTATATTTCTAAGAAAGAGAGAAGAAGCAAGAGAAAAGAAAAAATGAGGCAGGTAAGAAAGGGAGAAAGAGAGGGAGAAAGGAAGGGAGGAAGGAAAAAGTGGGAGGGAGGGAGGGAGGGAGGGAGGAAAAAGGGAAGAGGGAAGGGAAAAGGGCTGGGAGGGGAGGGAGGAACACTTCAGAAATGGTACTGTCGGAGTTTAGACCCCGCGGTCAGCCCGCGGACACTGGGGCATCCCGCCTGCCGAGCAGAGGAAGGCCATCCAACGTTCAGGTCTGTCCTGGACCCTCCTTCTGGAATGGCTGAGTGAGGCTCAGAAACACCTGTGGGCTGAGGCTTACTGAGGCGACAAAGCCAAAATGGCACTAAGTCAGCCCGACGTCTGCGCTTTTCTCTCTCGTCTCATCACCGCGTTTCCTCCGCGTGTGTCACACTCTCTCTTTCCTCCTCCTTCACGCTTAGCCGAGTGTTTTATCTCCCCAACTGCTCCTGTCCCTCCTGCATGCCCTGTCAGGACGTTGTCAGCCCGAAGGCCGGCCCTTCCTCCTCCTGCTTCTCCGTCCTGGCGCACGCGGCGGCGTGAGGCCGTGCTGTCCCTTTGGCGGTGTCCTCTGCGGGCCTGGACCTCCCGTCGGGCAGGGACCATGTCTTTCTCGCTTCTGCAATCCGGCTCCTGCCACACGCAGACTCGCAGTTGGTGTGTGTGGGATGCCGGCCTCACTGAAAGGCCGTCCTCACACGCAGGCTTGCGAGGGTCTGGGGCTCTCCCTCACGCAGCATTTCTGTCTCTCGGGAGGGCGGGCACCCTCCTTCACAGCCGTCCTTCTCCAGAAACAGCGGGGCTGGGTGACCTAAGGCATGGCACCTCACCGCCCGTGACAGCGCAGACGGAGAGTCGCGGTGTTTGTCAGAAGCGAAATGGGTGGAGATGATGCTGCTTTTATATTTTAGTTCTTTCTGAAAATTCAGAATAGTAACCTAAACACTGACAACTTAAGATTGATAATGTTTATATCTTATATAAATATGTTTACATATATGTTATAATTTTAAAATAAAAGTTCGTTAATTGACAATCCAAGAAAGAAGAGGGAGGGAGAAGCAAGGTGTCGTTCCAACAGTCCCGTCGTCTCGTTATGTCTGGAGGGAGTGTCTGGTTGAACGGTGACCTTGGAGTGGGAAAGCAAACAAATATGACCTTGAATCAGTAAGAAACGCTCTTCTCTCTCTCTCTCTCTCTCTCTCTCTCTCTCTCTCTCTCTCTCTCTCTCTCATGCATTGATCTGTGCAGAGAAAATTACGGAAAACGGTTTTTGTAGTTCTTGGCTTGATGATCTCCCTGGAAAATGACTTTGGAATGTGAGTGCTGGCAAGAGGTTGTTCATCCCATGACGTTCACTCTGACCAAGCCCAGGTCTTTCTCCCAAGTGCGTCTGATTTTTAGAGTTTATAACTCACGTGTGCTGAAGAGCTGGGCTACACCACGAAATGCACTTGCAAACAGAGAGCCGGCCTCATTCAGCAGAAACAAACGGGCAGCCTCTTCATGTAAGACTTTCCTCTACGTGAGGCCCTCATTTTGGACCCTTTTTTAAGAACTTTAACTTGTGTTATTGTAAAATGAATGAATGAATGAGTGAATAAATGAATGAATAAAGGTCCCTACCTTGAAGGAAAATTTGGCCGTTTGCAGAAAACAACTGAAACTTAGTTCCTATTCATTCCAGCGTCTGAGACCACAGACCTTAAATACGTAAAGCCCACTGGAGATGCACATGCACATATGGGCTTAAACATGAGGATGAGCGGAAGGAAATAATTTATTGGCACACGATCACCCCGCATCTAACACTAAGGTGCCTGTGAGCCTTGGGCGGAGCAGCCGTCCCCTCTGAGCCCCGCTTCCCTCCCCTGAGAGCTGAGACAGGGATGGGTTGAACCCGTTTGTCAGGTCCCCTCGGGGCTCCCATGCCACGATGGCCCGTTTCTCACTCCCAAGTCTCCTAAACACCCGAGCGGTCCATGTTTCACAGAGGGCTGACCCCAAAGCCACGAGAGGGGCCTCTGCTTTAGACATGAGTGCGTTGGGGACCTGTGAGTCGGCGGGAGGGCGGCACCGGCTTCAGGGGGAGTCGCCGCTCAGGGTGGGACTGGCTCCGCCGCACTTGACCGCTAATGACCACTAGAAACACGTCCTGTGTCTTCCCTGACGCCCTCCGAACGCCTAGAGTTCCTCTGATCCTTGTCCCCCTATCGGGGACCCCAGCCCCCGGGGACATTCAGCTGCCCGTGGCCATCCCCCCTTCTCACTGTGCCCACCGGCTGACGGCTGCTGCTGTGTGTCCTCGCCCTGGCGCCGCCTCACTCCCGTACCTACCCTCAGACACGCCTCGTGGCTCTCATAGGGACGCTTGTGACTTTATCCCTGGGAAAATTCTGTGTCTCTCAGCTCTCTGGTACTTTGGACACGACAGTGTCCAACAATAAGCTCAGAACATCGGTTTCTGAACGTAGTCTTAACTATTTTTCTTCTAAAAAACCCGTGTGTTCCACTTTGCCCTCATTTACTTATCGGGGAAGATGAGAAACCGTCACAGCCTTTCGCTTCCTCGCTCAGGGACACTTAGGATGAAATGAAACCTGTACGTGGAAGGGTCTCAAATGTCCTGGCTGAGCACGATCTCAGTCACAGTCCAACGCCACCGTGAAGTTAGTGTCTGAACAATCGGCAAGAAGTGTCTCTAGCCGTGGGCGCGGCCCCTCTGTGCCGGGCGCGGACACATTCCAGCACTGGCATCCCAGCTGCTGGGGAGAGGGGAAAGCCTCCGCCTCCGCCCCCTCGTTCCCCTTCGCCGGGACCATCTGGCAGCCCTCCGCAGTTCTGGGAGATCTGATTTGGATTCATTCGTGATAATGGGTGTGCTTTTCTGGAATTTGTTTAAACAGTGAAGCGCGTGGGGAGTAGCGAAGCCATGAAGAATTGTTCCAGTGGAGGCTGCCGCCCGGGGAGAAGCGAGATGGGCACGGAGGAGAGACGGGGGCCCGAGGCCCTGGTCTACCCCCCGCCCTGATGTGGGTGGGTGGGTGGGCTCATCCGCCACGGGGGCTGCTCGTCGTCCTTAGTGTCCACTAGAAGAGCTCCCTGTGGGCAGAGCGAGAACCAACAAGGACGTGTGTGCTTTGATGCTGCAGGCGTTGGGGCCGCCCCACCAGGGAGGGCTGGGGATCAGCATCCGAGAGGTGTAAACTCTGGAAATCTGGGGCCGGGGGATGTGCCCACACACTCAACTCTCCAACAGAGCGAGGAGGATTAGTCTTGGGACGAGGGCTGCTCCGCACTTACTGCGTCGTGGACCTCTATCCACGAGAAGCCGACGACAGACCTGGCAGAGGGGCGTGGCACAGGCGCGACTTGTGTGTGCCCGTGTCTGTGTGTCCGCGTGCACCTCCATCCGGACACCGTGCACGGTGCTCACAGGGCACCTGGGGGGCCTCCGAGGACCCCGGTGAGGGCGCCCGGCCATAGGGGTGGCAAAATAAGAAACACCACGTCAGCTACGGAGCCCTCCGTGCTGAGTGACAGGAAACGCGCCGTTTCTAAAAAGCCCCCCTTAACCTGTGCGATTCAGGGGGCAGAACACGACCCCGTGGAACAGGTAGAAAGGCCTGCGAGGGTGCGCTCCCAGCTTCTGCCCTCATCTCGTTAGGGATCGGCGGCCAGCACCGGCCTGGCGGGCGAGGGTCCACAGGTCCCGGGGCGGCCGGCCGGCTCTGAGCCAGGTGGCCACTTGTCCCGCTTGCTCAGGGCCATCACCTGCAGAAATCCTCTCCCCCTGACAGGCAACAGCAGCATCCACACTCCCTGCCAGGAAAGTCCCGTTCAAACGGACTCGCTCGTGGAGGGAATTTCCTGAAGCCATGTCCACGGGGAAAACCACTGAAGCTCCTGAGGCTATTTTTTCCCTAAACAGATCCTCACAGCTTCCTGATCATGAAGGTCAGTTTCTTACACGACAGCTACAGGCTGTCACGCCTCGGAAAACGGGACGCTCATCCTTCAATATTGACTAACATCCTACTTTCCGCGAGCCCTCTCCCCGGTGAGTTGTCCAGCTGGTTTCTTCCTTAGGATTCGGAGAAGGCCCGCGCGTGGTATCTTCTTGCTCCGTGTCCTTAGTCTCTAACACTCTCCTCACTTCTCCCCCAACAACACACACCCCTGGCCCCTCATGCACTGACTCGTGGGGAGGACGGGTCAGGTGGACCGCAGAAGCAGGTCCTGCCCTCGGTGTTCCCCACTGGCGTCCGCATGCTGTCACCTGGCTCTTCTATCCCTCGTATTCCCTATAAACGAACGTTACATCGAACGGGTCGATTGAATCTGGGCTCAAACACTTTGGTAAGAACGTCCGATCGCGACGCGGTGCATTCAAAATGCACGACGCCGGAGGCGCGACATCTCAGCCTCTCCCTGCCCGTGAGACGCAAATCGATCAGTGGTTCCGGCGATGACCCCTGTATCCCTCCTGTGGGACGATGCGCCTCCCCTGGCACGGGCGACAGGCCCTTCCTGGTGGATACGAAGCGCGATCGGCTGCCAGGGAAGGCCACCGCTGCTGTGACGGGCTAGAGCTTAAGGCGAGGTGAATTCTCACGCGGAATGTCAATCCTTCCCTTCCCCAGCACATCATTTTTCCTCTTATTAATCATTCCAGAATGGATCCCGGCCCCGAGCCCCTCTCCCCACCTCCCGGAAATGGTGATGGACATGGAAATCCTGGACAGGCCTGGGTAGCTCTGGCTTTGGTGCGGACTGGGTTTCTGCGCCATGCGGCAGGCACCCCGAGGGATGGCACAGAACGAGGCCCATCTCACAAAGCGCGGTGACCGCGCATGGTTCTTCCTTCTGTTTTCCGCGAAGGAAGCGACGCCAGTGGTTGGAATCCAGTGTTTTTCAAGTTTCCCTTTCACGTCTTGGTCATCGTTTCGGCTCTTTCTCACCTCTCTCTCCTATCTCCCCTGCAGACCTTCGGAGCACCTTTCCTCCCTTCGCCTGCACCGACACCACCTCCCTGGGCCACCGTCCGTCCTGTGAGCTCTGCTCTCAGACCGGTAGGTGTTGTGGGAAGACTCGAAAGCCCCGAGTTTCGCTCCTTTTTAGGCCACACCTTGGGCAGAGGCGGTTCATGTTTTGTTGGTGGATTCGCCCCCTTCGAAGCGCTTCACTTGCTCTGTGGCTCCGAAACGGCGCCTTCCAGCTCTGTGAGCTGCGGTGCGACAGGAGCGAGGGTCGGCGGGAGTGGTGGCTTTCCAGCGTGTTGCTGAGAAAGACGCTCAACGCGACAATAAACACCGTGGGACTCGCCTTCAGCACCAACAACAGTGCTGTTTATGACGAGTCTGTCCTAAATCGTTAGTGATTTCTGAGGCATTTCAGCACTTTGAGGCATCTCAGAGTCACGGAGTCTAACGATCCATCCCACCCAGACTCCCATGTGCCCCACATCCCCCCCCATAAAGGGTCAAGCACCCTCTGCTCTCCCTCTGTCCAGCAGCAGAGCCGCCCCCCACCTTCTGCTTTCTCTGCTCACTGCGCCCCTGCAGGGTGCTGGCTGCCATGCCAGGGGCCCGACGACCTCGAGGGACACCTTTGTGGGTACAGAGAGTAGGAGGAGCACAGATGAGGACAAGGGATCCCCGGGACAGAGCGAGACGCTCCTGGAGGCGGAGGCGGAATGGAACCCAGCGAGCCCCGTACTCGAGGTGGGCCTCCTCGTTCCCCAGCACCCCTCAACCCCCCAAACCTGGGCAGCGTGACGTGGGCCCACGGTCCCTGTGGAAAGGCGTCCCGCTCTAAGTCCTGTAACAGTGGAGACGACCCCGAAGAAGAAGACGGGGAGGGCTGTTTCCTAGTGGCCCGGTGTCTGTTCTGTTCTCAGTCTCCGTCTGTTCCTGTCGAGGATGATTCTGGGGACTCGGTGGGACTCCTGGGAGCAAAGCGACGGTCTGCGTGACCACGCCACCTCCTTCCCCTACTCCACCCTGCGCGTGGGCTGTGGACAGCGCGAGGTCACCTGCGGGCGGGGCCGTCTCAGACCCGCCCGCCAGGCAGATGAGGGGGCAGCGGGGAGAGGCCGAGCCAAACTACTGTCGCTGGTGTGGCGAGCGGTGCAGGAACATGGCAGCTGCTCTCCGTGATGCCGCCCGCCCTGAGACGCCCCACACTTCCCGCAGGGGCAAGACGGTGACTTTGTCGCAAGGGACGCAGACTGGGAAGCCTGCTGGCTGACATGGACGGTTCCCGCTCCCAGCTGCCTGTCCTGCAGGGGCTTCCAGGTCTGCATCCTTCTGCTTGTTCCCCCTTTCTCCCTCCCCACCTTTTCCTGCTTTCTGTTTCCTTCCCCCCATCACTCCTCCTGTTCTCTGTCTTTCTCCCTGTCTGAGTCTATTTCTCTCCCCATAGATGGAAAAACATCCTGGGCATTGATCTAGGGACTGGGATGAAGTGTTGCATCACGAGGGGGACAGAGGGGAACAGAACAGGGGTGAAGGTCGGGAACTTGGACCGTGTCCCTGGCGTTGTCCTTACCGTCTGTGACAGGCAGGTCGAGGGGAGCGAAGATGTCAGTGCGATTCGAGAAGCCACGCAGAGCCCAGTGGTTCGTTCTTCTGACGCTGCCGCTCCCGAGCCAGGCTGAAGACGCTGGAGGACAGGAGGGAGCCCAGTCCCTCAGCCACGGCTGGGCCTGGCCCTGGGTCAGCGTCTAGGACTCCCCTGAGGTTAGAAAGGCCCCCTCAGAGCAGGAAAACCGGAAGAATGTATGCAGCACCGAACCCACGGGAAACCCGAGAACACAGCCATTCCCGGGCTGGGTTTAAACCGGGGTCGAGGGTGTCCTCCGATGTCTCCTTCCCGTTCAGCTCCGCGCCAGGCTGGGCGACGGGGCTGCGGATACAGCTCGGGCCGTGAAAGCCGTGGTTCAGGCCGATGGTGCTGCCTCCCACTGCGTCCTTGAAGGGCCCACCACTGTCCCTGCGATCGGGGCCTGTCCCCAATTCCAGGCTCCAGGGAATAAAGTGGCTTTTGCAAGCTGCCGTGTGCGAGCCTAGGGTGAGGGCTGCCTTCGTTGGTCCTTACATTTGAGTTTGCATTCACTTACAGGACTCCCAAGCCAACGACACCAGGAACCGTCGAATAAATGAAACGGGACACTCTGGTGGCTGAGCGACAGGCCGCAGTGAAGGGCTGCAGGAGGGGCCCAGGGAGTCGGGGTGCGGCACCCAGTCCCCCCCCGGCACCAGCATCTCCTGGGAACTTGGTGGAAGCCAGATTCTCGGTCCCACGCAGAGCCACTGAGGCGGAGACGACCCCAAACCCTCCGTGTCCCGTTGGCCTAGAAGCCGACTGCGCTCAGCCGGCTTTCGGTCCCCCTTGGTGCTAGAGAAGCTACGGGAACGGCACCGGATCGCGCAGCGTGGGAAAATCTGGAAAGTTCGAGCTGGCATCAGCAAAGTCTGAAGTCCCCTCCAGCCCCCTCCCGGGAGCACGGCGGTGGCGGTGGGTCTCCAGCAGGACGGCGGGACCAGGGCCAGGCCGGAGCCGGAGGAGGAGAGACAGTGAGGTCAGTGTGACCGGGGAGGCCAGGCGCCGGATGGGGAGCAGCAGGCGTCGTCGTGAAAGTTCTGTCACAACGGACAGGTGGCCCGTCACTGCGGGGAGGCTCTTCTTCTTCCATAAGGACAGGAACGGGGCTTTCTCATGCAGCACTCGGAGGACGTTCCCTACCAAAGGCTGAGGCCCGGGGCCCTGGTGGCCGCCGGGGAACATCGTGGCAGGTGCCGACGCTCCATTCCCGGGAGTGTGCCCGTTTCGAAACGGGGATAAACGGCGAGTGGCACCTTATTGCAGGGCGGCTTTTGAAGTGACAGATTCCTTTGCAAACGTGAGTCCAAAGGGGAAATCACTCGCCGTAAGCCCTGAGACTGCAGGTGCCTTTGGCGACAACCATGGAGAAAAAGGACATTGGAAAAGTCCAAAGGAGGCACACGATCCTCCTCCTCGGTGTGGACTCTTGTTTTGTTTTGATCTGATTCTGGGTCCAAACAGTCTTCTTCACCGGAGAACAGATGTTCAGTGGGAACAGGGAATAGCCAGTGCGACCCCGGAGGTCACTTGCTTTGTATGCAACTCACAGTCAAAACAAACAGAAAAAGGGCCTCCGGGGAGAAGTCCCTTTGTGACTGCTCCCTCCAGGTGACATGAAACTAGAACACAGCGTCCATGAGCCACCTAGTCGGCCTCCGAGTGTCCTCACAGGGCGTGGGCTGAAAGCATCCGACTCAGACAGGCTGGGACACTCCCGGGGAGAGAGGAGGGTGGTGGCACAGGGCACACACTGCATCCTCAGAGGCTGCCCCGCAGACTGGGAGGCCTCTCTGTAGGGTCTCTAACCATTAATTCAAATTGAAATTCATCCAGATTCCAACACTTTTTTTTTTTTTTAAAAAAGAGTCCCATAACAGGTCTATTGACATCATTTTCCACAAAGCCAGTGGGAAACGACCTGAATTTCCGAGTGTTTCCTCCATTGAGCTGTTTCCTACATCGCTTCTTGACTATCGAGACCTCCCCAGGAGGACCGGTGTGAACCATGAACAGAAACCTCATGCTAGCTCACCCGGAGGGTCCACAGGAGACACAGAGCGACCAGGATGGTTTCGTGCGAGAAGCACCAAAAAGTGCCCGCCACGCCGGCTGGGGTCAGAGGTCCGGACGAGAGCCTCGGTCCGGCTCAGCTGGAGCCAGTCCTCCCAGCAGTCTCACCCCTGCTCTCTTCATCACGAACCCTCTGTCCAAAGCACATTGGGTTAGGTCCCCGAAAAGTCAGCAACCGTGAAGGGCCTGAGGGGCTTGTCCCTTTCGGGTGCTTCTCAAAGGTAAACGCAGACATCCTGGGAGAGTTACATGCCACCATCCTGGGATGCAAACGTCAGTCGCAAAGCTCGCAGTAAAACGGCGACAGATTTGTTCAATCTGTGGAACACGCCCGTGTCAGGGCCTGGGACTGGCTCACTGAAAGTGGAGATTCGCTGTTGCCCTCCTTCGCCGTCACAGAAATTGTGCAAAATTGTTTGCTCGTTTGAGAGAATTATTCAGGCCCCCGGGCCCCGTTCCCCCCCACCCCGTGCCAGTTTTGCGATGCCCAATAAAGGCAGGAAAACCCTCCAGCCAGCTCGAACACGCACACCATGGGACGTCTGTCCTGAAAACGCGTTCGCCTTTTTCCAACCTCGCACCAACGTCCTGGGCCCAGGTGTCTACACCCGCAGGAGCGCCAGCCTCTCTGGTATCCACATCGAAACCTGTTACATTCTGACAGACTTCACTCAATTTAGACAATTTTAATGTAAAAATGAGAATAATAATACAGATATCCTGCACTTTGCCATGATTTGCATTTCCCAAGCATTGGGAACACTTTGAAAGCTGTGCTCCTATTATTTGTTCCATTTCAGTGATATTTTCCTCTTAAGGAAGAGGTTAATGTGAGTTTCCATTCCCTGGCGTGGCCGCGAGTAACAGGGCCTTTGAGAAGAGACAGTGGAGAAAGGTGACAGGGCCTGGGGTCAGGGACCCGCCCCGCCCAGCGGTCTACACTCACTGTCTCATCTCACCGTCCCGTACACCAGAGGGAAAGCACTTCGCTCCAAGAAGCAGGGCCAGGTGACAGTCTGACTTTTCGGGGACCTGGTCATGGGAGAACCCTGAGTGCCGGCCTCGGAAACCCGCGCATAGTAGGACCCTGATTCCGGGTGAGGTCCGGGTCGGTGTGCAGCACGGCTCAGCCGAGCTGCTGCGACCTCCTGCGGCACCAGCAGGCCCGGGCCGTCCGTGGGCAGCCTCCTCGCCGTGGTTCACACCCATCGGATGATGAACGCCGCGGTTATTCAGTCGGAAGTGGCTCTGGGAAGAATAATGGAAACCCAGCTCGCGGCCTTTCTGACATCTCAGATCTTTTGTGGCAAGAGAAGGCTTAATCTCGCCCTTCTCTACTGAAATGAGTCGATTTGAAAGCTGCCTTCGATATGTTTCTTGGATTTGGGACTAAGAAGAGTCACACTGTTTCCTGCAAGTGACCGGGCACTTGCTGCATAGGTTACGACAAGCAGACACATGGCCAATCCGGGGTCTGGACCCCAGTCTGTCTGAGTCAAAGCCCGAGCCCTGCCTGACCACAGCCTGTGGCCCCGCCCGATGGCCAGATGAGCACGCCTTTCAAGGGAGGCCGTGCACCGGCCCGGCCAGCCTTGGGGACACGCCGCCACCGGTCCCACAGCTCGTGAGGGCAGCCCCAGATGCCGGCCAACCCACTCGCAGCCCCACCTGTTGGCATTCACTTATTTGTTCTCCGCCGCGCTCGCTCTGAGAAATCTCTTCAGAAACACGTGCCCAGGATCAAGGCGGCATCTTGTGCCATCTGTGTCCTCTGAGAAGCAGACAGCCCAATGGCATGAGGAATGCAAGAGACCTTGGGGGAAACCGTGCTGGACCGCATGCCAGAATCCCCGACACGGCACGGGGGTCAGTAGAGGCCCCCGAACACCTGCCGGAGCCTCTCCTACGGCGCACGCTCCCTGCTTCCCCGTGTGTCTTCTCCAAGAGCCGACAAGGTCCTCAAGGTCAGAGACTCCGCAGAAAGCCTGTGTTCTCCCCCAGCGCCAGGGCGCCGTCGCCCCAACCTGGCCCTCCTCCGACATGGCCCCGATGTGGCCCCGACGTCTGCAGCTGAGACTCGCTCCCAGGAAGGGGAAAGAGACATAAGGCCCCCAAGCGGGACGAGTGACAATGGACTGGTACGGTGGGAACCTGCCAGAAGGATGCTTCGCATGAGCCAAACTGTGCGGCTGCAGATGGAAGATGGTCACAGGGTGTGTCCTCCTCCCCCGAGCAGGTCCGGACCCCTGGGAGCCAGAGAGCCATCTCCGCCCCTAAAGGTCCCTGCAGTATAGGATTCTGGATGAGCCATTTGTTGGGCGTTGCCTTGATGAAGGCTTCGTGACAGTCACGAATGGTCTGCCTCTGGGGTGGCGGGGTCCTCTCTGGGATGCTCCGCCCACGGGGGGAGCGCTCAGCATCTGCTGGTTTTAATGACGTCTGGGAACGTGAGTTTTTTGTTTTTTGAGCCTTCTTTCTTGTCTTCCCAAAGTCAAACGAAGGGTGGGGTGAGAAGACACCGAAGACAGGAGCGAGCTCGCGGCCGGCCTGGCCGTAACTACGAAGGTATTTCGTGTGGGTATTGGTTTGTTTTCTAAAGTCCGTCGGCACTCGTGACCTGATGTGACGTCTGGTTATGAACAAACCCTAATTAATGCAAGTTCCCTGCGATCGTCACCATGACAGCGATGGGGACACTGAGGAGCAGCAGGACCAGCCCCTGGAGAAAGCCCCAGAACCCGCGTTCCCTTCCGGTGCGCACAGGTCCCCCCTCTGCCCCCCTCCCCTCCCGCCTTCTCCCCTGCATCTCCCCCTCCCTCCCCCCACTCTGCTATTCTGAGAGGAAGAGAAATACATCTATATGTGTTTGGTCTTTGACCCTGGCTCCTAACACACCCCCAGAGCCAGGAAACGTAACAGGAAGGGACATCTTTTCTTACAAGGGGCGGTTCTGGGGCCCAAGATGGCTCTGGAGCCATAAAGGGGACGGGCGCGCCACTTCTTGTGTCTTGCAGGCCCCTTTCCCCCACACCTGCTAGCGAGGTGACCTTTAGGAAGTCCCTGAGGACGGGGTGGCTGCTCTCCGGGGTCACCAGCCATGTGAGTAGAGGGTCGGACTGTCAGCGCCGCCTTCCTCCCCCAGGCGGGGAGGGGAGAGGAGCCCGAGTTTGGGTTAATCGCCAATGGCCAGTGATCTCCTCAGTCGTGCTTCCTGCAAACCCTGAGTGAAGGCCTCCAGGAGCTCCGGAGTGGGTGACCCCGTGGGGGGGGAGGGATGCGCCCAGAGGGGCTGTGGCGGCTCCCCCCTCCACCCCACGCCTTGACGTGGGGTCAGTGTGGGGAAAACACGGGTCGTGGCAGCAGTGCGAGAGGGAGAGACGGGGTTCTCTTTTCAGGGACACACTAGGAGAGGCGCCGCGCCGGACACACAGCTCATCGTCCGCTGTCCCCTCCTCACATAACTAGCACTTCTTCCTGGACGGTAGGGGGGTGAGAGCAGGCACGGTAGGCCTGGGCCCGGGGCCCCATCCAGGCCCTGTGACCTCGAGCCGGTGAATTACACCTCGCGTGCCTCAGTTTCCTCACTAGTCAAATAACAAACCCCCCTTAGAGGGTCGTTAGGAGTATTAACTGCGTGAGCATTTGCAAAGTCCCCACCGGGCCCTGAATAAAGGTGATTTAAGGGCGTGTTCAGTCCATAAGTGACCTGGGTGAGCTCAGCGCTCCTTCCTGAGAGGAGAATCGCTCTTGGTCCCTTAGTGATTGGGCAGTCGCTCCCGCAGTTGTAACCGAGCCTCCACCGTGTGGGAGCTAGACCTGGTCTTTATCGCTTCTCTCCTTTCCGCCGTCCAGAAGAAATTCCAGGGACGAGAGAGTTCATGAGAACCGCAGGCATCAGTACACGTCTCGCCCGAGGGCTCGGCTCCCACGCCTCCTTAAGGAAGCCAGGGCCGCACCCCTAATCCGAGTCCCGGGGGCCTTCCAAGGGGAAAGAGAGAGGCTCCTGATTCCCCGAGACCCCTCTCTGAGGCTGTCGAACCGATGTCACCAGCCTGTGCTGTCTGGAGGTGGGTGGGAAGGGCTCACAGTCTGCTCCCAGCTGCCTGCACCTGCCAGAGAAGAACATCCATCCCCTCACGGTTGCTTCCACGGAGGCCGCGAGGCCCCGGCAGGACTGTCTGCTCTTGTCCTCACAAGGAAATCTTTAAAGCTTCCTTTAGACGGGAAACCAAAAACAGTGACAAGGAGAAAGGGCTGCCAAAGACGCGTCCTTTTCCCGCTGTTGTTTCATTTATAGTGAAATCCTGAACATGCGAGGGCAGGTTCGCACACCCTCTCGCTGGAGGCTGGTCCCGCCGAGCAGCAGTTCCCGCTGCGTGTATCTGCTCCGGGGCCCTCAGCACAGCGCGCCTTTAGATGCCTCCAGCGCCCACGACTGCTTTTCCTTCATTCTTACTACCCGATGCCCTTTCAGAACCTTCCACCCACCTCTCTCAGCCTCCGCCGGATGCCGCTGGGCGTCTGCAGTCTCTGGGAGAGGCCGCAGTGGGTTAGGCACGAGGGTTCCCGGGGCAGGAGACACGGGTGCGAGTTCCGGGCCCGGCGTGGGCCGTGAGCCGTGGGAACGTCACCCGCCCCGCTTCCTCCCTGACGGGGCGTGAGCGATGGTCCCCGAGGCTCTAGAGAAGCCCAAGTCAAACCGTCACGCAGAAGCGCTCGCAGGCCGTGTTCGAAAGTGAGTTCCTTGTGCGCTTCGCTCTGCGCGTGTTTCCTATCTGCGTATTTCACAGAGAGTGAGGAAGGTGGGAATGACTGAAACTGGGAAAATATAAATAACTGTGACGTTTGCAAAACCCAAGGTGCCTATTCAGACATGCCTCGGCACCCTGCCTGTTTCAGTAAATAAACGCACGCACTGTGTATTTACACGTCTAGGGGAGAGCACTAGGAACGCAGGCCCTTACCCTGGGGCTGTAACCTCGGATTCAGCATCTGGAATAGGAGAGCCGAGGGTCCAGAACCCAGAAGATGGCCTTTTTTTCCAGCCGACGACATGCTCGTATGTCTCTTCCATTCGTTTGGATTGTTGCTTTGCTTCTGAAGGAATTGGAAGGTTCCGATGGGTGAAATCCGGTTTGCGGGGAGCGTGTTAGTTGCCCATCGATCATTTCTAGAACGACCTGAGCCCCAGGTTTTAGCTGGTGCTGGGTCCTGTGTCCTGGGTCCTGGTCTTCCCTTCCCGTCTGGCCTGGCCCTGTGACTAAGTCCTGGCCACGGACTTGTAAATGAGAGCATCTGTGGGATTTCCAGAGAGTTCTATAATACGGAGAAGCCGCACCCTCTCCCTTCCCCTCCTCCATCCTGCTGTTGGGCACGCGGATGAGACAGCTGAAATCGCCACAGGAATCCTGGACGTGAAGAAGGCGGCCACATCCGAGGGAAGGACGCGGGGAAGACAAGAAGGGCTTGGTATCTCTGGCGACAAAGGGGTCGACCTACGAACTCCAGACTCCATGGTTCCGGACTTCTCAAGGCGCAGAAGAACTGAACTATTTTGTTTAAATCTCTTTTGGGGGGTTGCAGGAAAAATGTCACTCTGTGACCCTCCAATTTCAAAGACAAGTTACAATCTCTTACCTGCAAGAAGATGCCAAGAGGCAAAACATACCGTCTGACGTGATGACTTGGCAATTTACTGGTGATTTTGTGATAAACCCTTCAACTCCTGATACTTGGTCTTTGGCCAAGAGTATGACTTCAAAACAAGTGTCGGCCCGAACAGGGCAGGATGGACAGACTGACTCAAAACAATCTGGTCTGAGGACACAGTGAGCTAAGCAGAAGGACGGCAGAGCCGGGTCCCTGGTCTGCTGAAGGGCCAGGGGGGCGTGCAGAAGGAGGTGGGTGGAACAGGCAGGCCACAGTACTGCAGGCACAGCCCCAAGGAAATCTGGCCAAACAGCGTCAGGCCTGGCGTTTGGGAAGTGATGAGGCCCCTGGACACCCCACTAGCACTTACAGGACAGCGTGACACGTCTGCACTGACAAAACGGGCGGCCCCTTTGGGAAGGCACGCTCGGCCCTGCCGCCAGCTGTGTGCTGCTGCGTTGTCGTCTTTATCCACTCACCCGGCAGGGGTCTGTGGAGTCCCTGGGGCCACGCGCCCCACGTGTTCACACTCTGGGCCACCTTTGCTGACGCAGTTTCCCTTTCCTGGATGGCATCTTCTCAGTCTTCCCTTATTTACAGCCGACGTTTCTCCGAGGCCCAAATCTGGGCCCAGCAGGCTTGCCGGACCACCGCGCCCTCAGCGACGGCTCCCTGCGACGCTCCGAGCTCCCACAGCGTCATGCATCTATCTCCAGCCCCCCGGGCCCTTAGCAAACACTGCCTCGAATCTTTCCTAATGTGTTCGACTGTAGCACGAGCGCCTTGAGATAAGAGACGTGTCCTTGGTGCTTCATAAACGCTCATGGATGCGTAATGTCCGTTGAGCACTTTACATTCCGTCAGTCAGCATTAATTAGGCACCTCCCGCATGCCTCGCACTGTCCTAAGCACCAGCGGCAGGAAAAGACGAATGAGACTCCCAGGCCATTGGAGGGACAGGAGTGCGAACACGTCATCTTGCTTCCAGGTTGTTAAGCTGCAGAAAGAGCTTGAAGAGAGAGCTAGGGTAGCGGTGCCTGGTTTATCCCTGGCAAGTGACAAAGGACTTCACAGAAGAAGCAGCACCCCACCCAGCCTTCGAAGGAGGAGGAAAGGCCAGGTGCACGAGGGGACCTTTCACACAGCCGATGGCTCGGCACCACCACGTCCGAAGCAGGCAGGACACTTAGGGAGTCTCCGCTTGGCGGGAAGAACTGGAACTGGGGGCAGAGCACCCCAGAGCCTCGCACGGCGCTCCTAGCTTTCAAGAGAAACGGAGTGAGCGCGGGACCCACGCGCCGGCTGCCCGTCGGTTCCTCCACGCCGCACAGCCTTCCTGTGGGACGCCCATGCCCACAAGGTCCGCCCTGGAGGGAGTCAGGTGTTTCTTGTTTTCTCAGTTAAAATGAGCCAGGCAGCAACCCAGTTCATTTACTTTACTGTGTTTTCCCCTCCATGTTTTATAATTCTCTCCTGTATGAGGCCAGAGTTGTCTCAGTAACTCCCCTTCCCGGAATCTTCCCTAAGGAAATAATCAGAGGCATGGATTTGTGTGCAAAAACTGTCCTCGCAGAGCTATTTCTAACAGGAGAAAATAGGAAACAACCTGAATTTCCCACCAAACCAGACCGGTGGGCAGGCCCTGAACGTCTCTCTGTATGCTTTAGTGACCTTTTAAACACGCTTCCCACTGATGTCATTCAGAAAAGAAAGAGAAGATAAAAACCCAGTTTTCTTGCGTCTCCATTCCGATCTGTGCATGAAAAAGGGCTTTCAGAAAGGCGAGTGCTGGCGTTCTTGGTGCTGTGTGTTTACATTTTCTGTATTTCCTACAGTGTGTGTTTTCTCATCGGGCGAAAAAGCTGTTTCATAAAATGCCAAAGTCAAAGAGGGCAGTAAGACAAAGACTGGATTCCTGCATCAGGGCTCTCCACAGGGGAAAAATGCAAGAGACTGATCTGTTTTAAAGAATTGGCCCACGTAAATGGGCCGCTTGGAGGCTGGCAAGTGCAAACCGCAGGGTAAGGCCGCAGGCTGGGGACCCAAGGAAGAGCTGATGCCGCAGGTCACGTCCGAGGGCGGTCCCCCGGCAGAAGCCTGTCTCACTTAGAGGTCAGTCTCTTTTCTATGATGACCGTCCACCGGTTGGATGAAGTTCCCCCATGCCATGGCGGGGAATCTGCTTTACTCAAAGTCTACTCATTTAAGTGTGTTCATCTCACCTCAAACAGTGCCTTCACGGGAACATCTAGAGTGATGTTTGAGCAGACACCTGGATGCTTTAGCTCAGCCAGGTTGACACATACGAAAACCATCCCAACTCCCCTGACCACTGAGCCTTCCTGCCAGTAGACCCATCCGCGTGAAGACGGAGGCTTTGCCTCTCCCTCTCGGAGTCCCCATCACCTAGCTCAGGTCTGACTCATGGTAGATGCTCATCGTGTGTTGGCGTGAGCGGGCGGGTGAGTCGGGAGTAAGAGGGTGGGCAACGATATTACGAGATCATCAACCCCAGATGTCGGGAATTTACATTCAGGGTCCTTCAGACTGGGACCTGGCCCGCCACCTCAGGGGAAGCCACATCGCAGTATAAGGGTAGGCCATGGCCACCACCATCACCTCACACCCTCCCCCGTCCATCAGTCCAGACCGACTGCAAGCCTGCCCTGAGTCCAGAGACCAGTGGGGACAGGCGCCCGCCCCTGGGGGGGGGATCCTCTGCCGAGAGCTATGGTCAGTGGGAGGGATGAGTCCTTGAGGGCCCAAGATGGCGGCTTCCTGGACGTAGGGTTTCCGCTGGATGCCCCTGGTGCCTGCCGAGAGGGGACGGCCACTCTGGCTGCCAGAGAGTTCTCTCCCATTTTGTCACTGCTAATGAGTCCCACCTTGCCTCGAGCTAGGATCTTTCCTGAAGCCGCACAGGCCCGGGTCCTCGGACCCTCTGCCTCCGCACCTGTCTCTGGAGCCCCAGGAGAGCTGGACTCCGCGTTTCCCGTCGTTCAGAACCACCTGGATGATTAAAGACATTTCAACAGCTGCCGTTACCAAAGTCCAAGTGCCAGGAAACCCCAGAGGCCTGCGAGGTCATCTGAAGGAAGAAACGAGGAACAAGGTCGGTTTCCTTGTACTGCGGATGAATGAGGATCTTCTGGTCAACGTGGCAACTAGTGGTACTCTGGCAAAAAGTGTGTTTTATACACAAAAATAACTCCAGTGTGGGGAATTTGTTCTAAGATCGCACGTGTTTGACAGGGGGATTCAGACACAAGAGCCCTTCTCGAGGGGAGACTGCTGTCATTCAGGGTTGGGGACAGAAGCTGGGGCGTGGGTAGACCTCTAAGCAAGTCAACCCCATCAGAGGCAGATTGGAGGTGGGGTGAGGGGCCTGGGCACCGCCCCCAGGTGAGCGGGCCTGTCAGGTGAGCTTATCCTCTCTAAGAACCCGGTGCTGGTGCGCAGTCCGCCCGGGAGGGTGTGAGCTCTGTGTTGGGCCCGAGAGAAGCAGACCTGGAGGGCGGGCGTCCCAGAGAATCACCGGCCCGAAGAGCATGGCTCATCGGTGCTGTGTGAGGTGACAGCAACACACATTTACGGGCCCTGCCAAGAGCCAGGCGCTGGTCCAGGTGCTTCGCATAGTAATCACGGCGACTCCTCACGACGTCCCTGTGAAGTTTCTGCTAAAATTCTCCCTAGTTTGTGACTACGGGATCTGAGGCCTAGCGATGTGACAGGACTTGATTTGTCCAGAGCACACGACCCATGAGGAATGGAGCTGGGCTCTGAGCCCAGCAGCAGAATCCCACAAGTATCCATCTTAAACAGTGTGCCCACACCCCCCACAAACACAGAAATTTCTTGGGAGGCTATCGTCAGACGCCTCTTCTCCTCTGGTGCAAAAATGGCCCGCACGCTCATTTCTCACCTTCCCAGACCCAGCCTGAAGCAAGCGTCGGACCCCGCCCTGTCCCACCTGGCCCTGACATTCCCCTTGCAAACCCCGGGACTCTCCTGCTTTCTGTTCCCTGCTGTGGCTGCTCCAGGCCAAGGATCTCCACATGCAGGACGAACCGAACCGGCCTTCTGCTCTTGGACTCCTGTCCCTTTGGTCTCGGCACTGGGGGAACAGCAAGGAGAAGCAGGTGAGCCCTGGATCAGGACTCGCGAGGCCCCAGGTCCAACTCCAGCCAACAAGGCGGACTCAGGCACAGGTTTTCTCCTCTACACTGAAGGAATTGTTCTCAGAGATTCCTAAAACACCAACAGGTTGGGTCTGAACGGGCTCTTTCCAGAAATGCGAGACCGGTCATTCTTCCTGTCGTAGCCGCCACCTTTCCAGGGGACCCGCTGGTCCGTCTTGGGGCAGGAATGAGACGTAAGGGAATTCATTCTAGGAAACTGGCCACGGACACACACGCTTGTTCATGGCATTCTGTGGGGCATAGAAAAGGAAGCCCCGAACACTGACCGTGGATGTGTCTTTGCCTATTCTCACGGGAGAGCCCTCTGAGGCATAGGCTCAAATTCATGCCCCAGTTTAGAGCAACTGCCTCCTCCCCTTTCAGAGGAGAATTCCCAGACGACTCACGGTCACTTGTGAGCACAAAGATGGCACGAGACTCAATGACCAAGCTTTTAGATCAGTAAGGGTTTCCCGGGACCTGGCTTTGAGAAAGGTAAATATTTGCAGTTTCTCCGTCCTGTGCAGGACGCGGAGTGGGAGGACAGCACAGAAGAACAAAAGGGGCTTCTTGGAGGCAGGCAGGTGCCCAGGGGCCATGAGACAGCCCAGCGGAAGCCGAGGGCCCGCGCAGGTAGAAAAGCCGCCCCTCACTGTCTCCTCACAGAGCTGGCAGACATCTGGTTCCACTCGGTCGCAGGTCCCCGGCTTCTGGCGTTCGCTGATCCTTCCTGAGAAGGGCAGGATTCGTGCAGTGAGTCTGATCCTCTTTCAGACCGTGCTCGGCCCACCCAGCCCAAGAGAAAAAGCAAATACGGGCAGTGGCTTGGCAGCCAGCAAGGCGGGTGGGGGGGCTGATATTCTCTCACTCCTGACTAGCCGGGTTTCTTGCTTGACAAAGGCCTCTTTCCAGGGCCGGATCCCCCAGAATGGCTTTTCTCAGCTTAATTTAGACCCGGAGTCGAGGCACTAACCAGGGTCGGCTACACGATGTGCGGGGCCCGATGAAAAGTGAATTGCAGGGTCCCTTATTGAAATGCAGAGGGAAAAACGACAGGCAAGTTCCTAAATATCCATTTCACCTTTAAAATATTTTTTATTGATCAGATGGACTCTGGGGTGATAGTCACAAGTTAATAACATAAATTTACAAATGACAAAAAATGGGGTCATAACTTCAAATAATATAAGGAAAAATGCTTTATGAAGGTGATGACTGATCCTGAGATTTTTCTAACTTGCTTTTCTGAAAATTCATTTATTAGGTCCTCAGATTGACTTTTTTAGAAATGTAATTTTCAATCAATCTAATGGAAAGGATGGCAGTTGGCAAATGTTAAGGTTGCAAATGTTTTTTCATAATTTTTAATTTTTAGAGGACTTTTCGAATGCCATTCTCACTGGAGTTGCTAAGGGTGGCTCACAGTTTATGGCGACACTGGGATAATTTCATATAAATTATTTAATCATCATTTACTTATTAATACAGCTAGAGCTGAGGATTCTTGCAGGACACGTTTCCTCAAGAGATTTAAATCCTCAGACAAACCGTGCAAGTCTGAATTTAATTTTAAGTGCAGATTTAGGCAGCGGCCTCTGCTCACACGAGGTGGAGTGAATCCCTATTCGCAGCTAAGAACCTGATGATGTGGCACGTGTTTCTTTCTCCATTTGACAGATGAAGAAACGCAGGTTGGAAGAGAACTTGCCTCACGGCCACAGAAGTGGGGAATGGCCCAGCAAGGATTCAGACCCCACGCCTGGGCGCTCGGCCACGGCTCCGCCCCAGCCCTTCCTCGCGTGGCCCAGGGTGCCCACCGAGCCGTCCCTGTCCCGCACCCAGGCTCCTGTGAAGTACGTCCTTGCGTAACAGCTGCTCCTTGGGGGAAATGCCTCTTCTGCACCAGGCGGTGGTGTCCATTGCATGCCGGGACTCCCCGTGGACGGGGGGTCGGCGAGGCAGGCTGGGTACCAGATGTCGTTGGAGCCCCCAGATCCAGCCCATACACTCTCGTTTTCACCTACGCTGCTTCAAGGTGGTTTTCTGCCTCTGAACATCGAAACGATGACAACGGCAACGAAAACGACAAAGAACCTTCATACAAAGAAGGGGCAGAAGGCGAGTTATCCAACCTGGCCGCCACCTGCTGTCACCTCTGACCGAGACAGCTCCTCACCTGGGGCATCTCTCTCCCAGTGTTTTCCAGTTTCGTTTACAAAGGAGGTCACAACGGCCTTCTCCTCTGTGCACAGCTCGTGCGTCCTTCTTTCTCTCCACCCTCCCTCCCTGGCCATCGCTCCCTGGCCCTGCCTGACCCTCAGAGGACATGATCGACCCCCGTCGGAGCCAGAGAGCGGGAGGAAGAAAAAGCTGCCCCTTACATTTTAGGCCGTCTATACCGTCCGTGGGAGACCCAGGAACGCCGGGGGTGACGTGGCTTCTCATAGATAACGAGGTGAGGTCAGGAGCAGTATCCGGACTTCCTCAGAACTGTACACGGAAACGCGCTGGAATGAACCGTGGAGATGAGCTCACCCAGGTCCGTCAACCGTGGGTGGCTCTCACTGTCAGGCCAGAAACGACTTCATAGGGACACGGACGGGGCACTGAGCATCGCTGACTCAGAGGCCAGCCAGTTCGTCTTCCCGGGACTCCTCTACGTACCAGACACCGGGGTGGGTCTGCGAGGGAACGGGCCCGCATTCTTCAAACGTGCCAAAGCCACGAGACAGGAGGCAAAGCTGGAGAGCCGTTCCAGATTAAATAAAACCAGAGAGACAAAGCCGCTAAGTGCAATCCAGGGTCTGAACCGGTCCCAAACTCGGGGGGGAAATGCTATAAATGACATTATGGGATCAACTGACACAACGGAGTGATCACCTGCAGTAGGTAGCAGCATTGCGTCGATGTTAAATTCCCTGAGTATGACTCATTTTGTAAAAGGGAATCTCCCGATTTTTAGGAAAGACCTTCTGGGGTATTAAGGGCGTGGTGTATGCACCTACCCAATGGTTCAGAAAAAGAAGTCATAAGTGTGTGTGCAGAAAGAGGGGACACGACAGAGCAAAGGTGGCCAATGTTCAAAAACGCGGACTCTGGGTAAGAGACCTGCAGCTCTTTTGTCCTGTTCTCACTCCCTTTCAGTGAGCTTGAAACTGTGTCCAGTAAACAGTGTGTTTTCTCCCACAAGAGTGTGCCAGTCTCTCAGCCCTCGGGATGGTGTCAAGGAGGAAGTATCGTTTTGGGGTTGATGTATCTTTAACGCTTTCCGAACACTCGCTAACCCCCCTGTTCAATGGAGAGAGAGCCGACCTCAGGCACAGACGCTGGCAGGCGGCAGGGACGCGCTGGAAGTTGACAACGTGGTTTGGTTTCCCTCGAGCTGGCTTTTGCACTGACTTTCTATTTACGGCAAGCGGGGTGCTTTCCCTGCCTGGTGAGAAATAAAATCACCTTTGAAATACACTCGTGTAATTAAGGAGGAGGTAATATAAAAAATGTTAATAGAAAAGTATAAATCGGGGAAAGATGTGACACTTAATCACAAACTCCTGACACTGAGGCAACGCCGGTCGCTTCTAACGGCCTCATTCGACAGACCGAAGGCAAACTGGGACTCTGAAGGCTGGGCGGCTCGTCTCACGCCGTGACCCCCGCGATGGGACAGGGCAGGACGGCCGACGAGGGGGCTCTCGCATGGCATCCCGCCGCAGCAGGCCTCCTTGCAAGCAGAGAGCCTGGCTGGCGCCAAGGCTGTGGGGACCGAGGAACTTGCATTTCTAACAAGTTTCCTGTGTCCCCCATCGCCAGCCTGACTGAGTTTGCTACAAAGCGAGTGGTGCCCGCGGAGAAGGGGCCATCCTGGGCGATAAGCACGTGGAGGGAACAGCAGAGCGGGCAGGGCCGGGGTACATTGATGCAGGTGGCCAGTGGCTCCTGCATCGGGCATTTCTTGAGCTTCCTGTCTGCTCTGGGCAGGCGTGCCCACCCCACGCCACTCCCTGCGGTTCAGGGACGGTTCCCTGCGCAGCACCTGGCCTAGTCTGGGATGGAGAGATGGACAGTCATTAAGACCAAAAGGCAGCGCCCTGCAGTCCCACGTCCCGAAGGCGTGCCCGCAGGCCCGGCCCTGGGCCGTGGAGAACTGCAGGCAGCCGGCTCGCTCCTCCAGGGCCGGGCAGGACGCCCCGCCGTTCTGGGGCTCCTGCTGCACCGGGCGCCTCCGCACACGGGCCGTGGGCTTGCACTGGTCGGCACAGCCGCTCCAGGGGCTCCATGACCCCACGATGTAAGGGCGAGCTGAACAACAGCAGAATGGCAGTGAGCCGGAGGCCGCAGGCCAGGCCGCTCCCAACACCCATGGCCCTGCCCCAGGGGGAAGTCACAGCAGGGCCAGGGGACACTGGCTCCGGTGCCCTGCCGGGGGACTGATGGCCGGGTGACTGATGGTCGGGCACCTCCCGGAGGCTGGCAGGATCAACAAGGTGGGTGTGAGCCAGGGACACACCCCGCAGAGACACAGCGGCCTGTAGGGCACCTCCTCATACTCCTCCCGCCTGGGTCCGAGCCTTGCTCTGGGTTTTCCCGGATTTTAGCTGTGCCCTCCCCTGGCTAGAACCCTTTTTATTAAAACAGTAATGCATATTCATTGTAGAAAGTGTCAGGGATAAAACAAAAGTATATTAAAAAAAGGCCCTCACTCAGCAGCCATCCCATCACCTACCCAAGTCCATTTCAGCAATTGTGTCTCCGGAAGACACAGCTCAGGGCCACACCAAGGGACCCCGAACTGTGGGCTGCTCCCGGATGCGCAGCCCCATTCCCAATGGCGCATAGAAACGAGGAGAGCTGGAGTGAGAGAGGAGCAGGCAGAGCCCGGGAGGCGCGAGCTCTCGTGGGGGCCGTGAGGGGCAGATCAGGGCGAGGATCCGGCACCAGCATCGATCCTCTGGCCACGACGGCAGAGTCAATGCGGCCGCACAGCCAACGTCCCCATTCAGAGCCCCAATGAGTCTTTCTAGGGGACTGGAATGAGGTTTTAAGTTGATTTTAAGTAACTGACTTATTTCAAGATTGGAAATGAGACCTTTCAAGGAAAGGACAAGGAGACAGAAGAGGGAACCTCTGAACGAGACGCCAACACTTTCCCACACGACGGGACTCGCTTTCCCTGTCACCCTCATGCTTCCAGGGCCACAGTCTTCACCGAGAAAGCACCTCCGCGTCTTTGGAACCTCGGGCCGAGCTTCCAGTGGCACTTGAAAGCTCACTTTGCCTCTGAGCACACTCGAGGGGTTCGTGGCCGTGGAAAGGCCCTGGTTTGGCAGCGCATAGCGACCCCTGGTAAAACACAGGGCCACGTAGAACATGAGCGTCTGTCACTAATCCAGAACTTCACACTGTCCTCAAGTACGTTTGTGTCCATCATCTGAAAACTCAGGTATTGCATGACCCAGGTCGGTCGCCCGAGCAGCCAGAATGAGCCGCGTCAGCGTCCGTCCCCAGCACGCGCCCTCGGCACCCTCGGTCACAGGCCGCTTTCCGCTCTCCTTTTTCCCCGGGACCCTTCCCTTCTCATATTCGGGGCTCCATGACATAATCGTCCCCGACCACCACCCCCTCGACGGCTCCGTGATGATGCCGAAGGAAAGACATCCATGGAGAATCGGAGTCCACAGAGTCAGAAGGTGTCCCACACGTGCCCGGGGATGGAAGGGGGACGTGAGCTGTTTATTCCTGTTCTGTGCGCGCACACGCACACGCACGCACATGCACACGCACACGCACATGCACACGCACAGACACGTATACACACACACTCGCACACGTGCGCACACACGCACACACGCGCACACCCACACGCACACGCACACGCACACGCGCACACAATCTAGTCTTGATCTGATGCTGTGGATTCTCAGTCGTCATAGGTCACCACGATCCCCGGTCACGGAGGTGACAGGAAGGACAGGACTCCTGGCAGTGATCACCATGCGCCGCGTGACACAGACGTCCTTTGGAACCGTCCCGGGGGTATTCTTGTCCCCTTCCCACTACGCGTATCTCCTCAGCTCTAGGAACCGCACGACAAAATGTTCTTTCTTAAAACCTGACTTCCTCGGTCTCCCCGTTTTGCTCGCTGTTCCTGTGCCCAAAAGGATGGTCCCTAGTGGGCACGTGGCCACCTCTGGCTGCGAGCTTGTCACAGCTTCCGCGTGTCCAGAGGATGCAGGTGTGATGACATCACCCCACACATTTTTAGGAGACAGAGGCCCCGATTCAGTGGGTGCCGGGAAGCCCCGCAAAGCCTTTTTTCTTTTCTTCTTTTTCATTTAAACCAAACATGATATTCAGGCTGAGTTTCCGCAGAAGCAGATCCTGGAACACGGATCTGAAGTTTGGAGGTGATCCCAGGAAGCGACTAAAGGCCTGGAGAGCGCAGATGGGGGAGCGGACGCGGACGAGAGCCCAGAGACAGGAGGTGGACGCCCAGGTTCCTGGTTTCGGCCCCGTTGGCGCCCCTGGCTATCAGCTCAGTGGCAGGTGAGCTCATCCAGGGAGTGAGAATGAGCAAGGCTTTCGGCTGGACCAGCCTGTCCCTCTTACTCACGAGCTTTCTGGTCATCAGATGTCCCCGCCACAGCCACCAGACGGGGCCAGTAACAGTGTCTCAGTAACGAGCCTGCCCAGGAGAGCAGGGAGCGTTTCCACATGTCCTGATGGTGTCCAGTCGTAGCCATGCAGGATGACCCTAAAAGATGCTGTGCTGATTTTTTTTTCATTAATGGCTTCCTAATCTCCCTCAGTGGTTTGCCATTGAATTTGGAATGAAATTCGAACTCCTTGCTGGTGAGTGCTGGGCCTGTGTCTCCCCCACCCACCCCTGGGGCCACACCCCACCCCACCCAACCCTGCACTCTGACCTCCAGGCAGGCTGGCCTCTTGATCCCTGGAAAACCCCAAACTTTCCCACACTCTAGGACCTTCATTGCCTTCACGGTTTCCTTCTCCAGCAGCTCAGATACCTTGTCTCCAGCCCCCACACCCCATACACCCCGCACACACACCCCACAGGCACCCTCACAGTGACTTCCTCTCAGAGCCCAGTGTTCTCCGCCTTCTAGCATCTCCATGATTCACAATTATTACTGTATTTTTCAGTTGATTGTTGAGTTTTTCACTTCATGCCTAGTGTTTGGCAGATGGTGGGTACTCAATGTTGTGACCGGAACAACCAGACTCGACCTGAGTGCTCTGACATTAGAGGCAGTCTCTTAGCCAACGGTTGTCCTTCCAAAGGAGCAGTCTCGACCCATTTCAGGTCCCATAGTTTTATACCCAAAAATCCATTAATCATTATATCCCAATCACGATGGATCTATACGTATTCTATTCATTACCCGTCACCAAATGGTGGTCTGATATGATGCGTAAGCGGGGGCACAGAAGCAGAAAGCGGAATGTTAAAAGGTCAGATTCCCATACCAGATTTCTCATAAATTCCTCCTCCCCTTTCTTGTGGGAACAGAGTCAAACAATAGCCTACTGGTGTAATCGCCAGGTATTCGATCAGGAAATGTGGCTGCTGTGGCGGCTGGCATAGAGGCTTTTAGTCTTAACGCCTTCTTGCCTCTTTCTAGGGGCACATCATCACATTCCCCACCGGTTTTCTTTACAGTGACTCAATCTTCGAGTCAGATGTTGGCACACGTGGCCAGTGGTTAGAGGCTGATGCTCCTAAAATTAGAATCTTCGCCGCAGTCGTTCGTGACTGCATAACACTTCTAAGCCATTTCACTAAGCTCGGTCCCATCGTTAACAGTAGGACTACTATGATGATCGGTCCCACGATGGCTGACAATAACGTGGTCAGCCAGGCGTCGTTATTGAACCAGGATTCATACCAATTACCGCCTTGTCTTAGTCTTCCATTCCTTTCTTTCACCCTTTGTCTAAGAAGTGCTAAACTTTCTCTAATGACACCAGAGTGGTTAGCGTAGAAACAACAATTCTCACCCAAGGCTACACACAGACCTCCTTACTTCAAAAATAGGAGATCTAATCCCCGTCTATTCTGCAGAACTACTTCAGCTAGGGAATTCAGAGAGGTTTCAAGGTGATCAATCGACTTCTCCAGTGTACTCAAATCTTCATTAATTTGTTTAGTAAGCCAAGTTGTACCCTGATGTCCTGTAACTAAAGCGGCAGTACCGACTGCTGTCGATCCCGCAAATCCTAGGCCTGCTAGCAGTGGCCCTAGCACTGGAACTGCTCCTTTCTGTCGAGGATATTCATACCCTCCCCACAAATCAATCGCTTGTCTTCCTTCTGGACTATTCATTAGATACACTTGTGGGATTACATGCACTAATATACAAAATCCAGCATTTTCTTTCCAATAAATCAGATTAATACAGGGTGTTAAACCAGTATTGCAAGCAAACCAGGTGCCTCTAGGTGCCGCTAGATATGTAGGAGAAGAGCTACTGATTAGGATGGTCTGATTACAATTTTCCTTATACCTAGAATTGCTAATATTATAGTTACTGGTATATACACAAGTTCCTTGACGCTGTAAGCTGCTTAGTGATACAGATGGTCCCTTTGTCTCCCACGGACAGATAATTGTTCCTGGAGAGCTTACGTTTCTGACATCAGCTTCTTTTGTTCCTAGGTCAACAGTTACACTGAGCCCGGTATAGTAGGGCGGAGCAGGATTCAGACAGAACCAACAATCCTCTGTTACATTAGAGTTGCTCTCATTAGCAAACTCATAAACATTATTTAACACGGTTAAGACAGATTCAGGAGTATCCCTGAGGGGTCTATAAGGCTGTCTAGGTCTATGTCCTTTGTTGGCGTTATTGGTACCCCTAGTAATTGCTGACTGTGTAGGAGTTAAGACATCTAACCCTCCATCACCAGGCTCAACAGGACATATAACTAACAGCGATATCCTGACAGGCTTTTTCTGTGTCGTTATCAACACTCCAGGATCAGTTCCAGAAACATACAGCCTTAGACCCCATGTCTTTCCAGTTAACCAGGACAGATCATCCCACTGTTTGACAGTGAGAATGACAGGATTGCACCTTCCTGGTGTGGTACAGGAAGACTGACTAGGTCGAAAAAGAGTCAGAAAGGGGTCACTGTTCTTCCATGGGGCTACGGTCTCACAACCCCAATGGCCACAATAATATTGGTTTGGCTTATGACAGGTGCTTTGGTCTTTTCTGGGACACATATATAACTGTACTTTTAAACCCCTTTCATCCCACTCTAGTCCGCACCCATACCAGGGCCCTTGTGAATAACTGGCTCCAGGTCCCCGGGGCAGGAATGATGGAACAGTGTTAAAAGTTTTCCCTAGTAAATCACATAAATCTATATGAAATGTAGGTTGGTACACAGTCTGGTTCCCTGACATGGACACACCTGTTTCTGATTTAATCAATTCCCATTTGGCCTGCTGAGGTTGATGAGGGTTCCCTCTCACATTATTAATAACAATTAACCCCATTATAATTAACCCCGAGAAAGTCTTATCTTGGGAGGGTCTCTTGTGGGTGTTGCCTTCCATTTCTCTGTCTCCGGGGGAGGTTGTGCTGTCTTAATGTGCGTGTAATGAATCCAATGTCTCTTTGACGGATGTTGATGTCGTCAAGATGACTGGAAATGGAGTGTCCAGCGGGGCTCAAGGGTCGCTGGTTGAATCTTCTTCACCCACACCCAATCTCCAGGGTTATGTGAGTGAGGCGTCGGTACCTTCGGGTCTGATCTGGTGGCCTTAATCAAGCCCTTCACTTGCTGTTGGACTTGTTGTAAGGCCTGTAAGGACTTAAGGAGACTAGCATTATTACTCATTTCAACCTTATAAGTACCAATTTCAGGGAGTAAAGGGGGCGGCCTCCCAAACATAATTTCATAAGGGGTTATTCCAGAAACGTATGGGGTACAACAGGCTCACAAAAGAACAAAAGGAAGAAGACTCACCCAATTCTCCCCAGTTTCCAATTTAAATTTAGTCAGTGTCTCTTTTAGTGTTCTATTCATCCTTTCTACCTGCCCCGAACTCTGGGGCCTATAACTACAATGTAATTTCCAATTGATCCCTAATACTTTAGCCAACATTTGGCTAGTCTGGGCAATAAATACCGGGCCATTGTCGGACCTTAAAGATAAGGGCAAGCCAAATCGGGGTACTATTTCTGATACTAGCCTTTTGGCTACTACTTGTGCAATTTCCTTCTTAGTAGGGAAGGCTTCAGTCCAACCAAAATAGGTGTCAATAAACACTAACAAATACTTAAAGCCGAAAGTGCCTGATGCAACTTCCGTGAAGTCCACTTCCCAATGTTCTCCAGGTGCTTTTCCTCTGAGTCGGGTCCCAATGCCCCCTGTGGGTGTTGAGCAGGCATTGACTTGTGCACATATATGACATCGTGCACTCACATCTCGGACCTTAGAGTTCAAGCCGGGGATACAATAGTCCCTCTTCAGCAGCTCAGTTCACTTAATTGCCCCTAGGTGGGTTGCATTGTGCATCTGACGAACTAGGGAGCTGCCAAGAGCAGCAGGGATGACTGGCCTTCTGTCTGCAATCCAGCGCCATCTGAGCTTGAACTTTCCACGGAGCTGCTTTCCTAACTCCAAGTCCTGGGGACTATATTCTGGAGCCTGGACTAGAGGAGGCACGAGCAAAGGACTGATCACAACGTCCTTCCCCACTGGTTTTCTGGCTACTTCCTTGGCTGTTTTATCTGCCAGGCGGTTTCCTTTTTCTACCGCAATGTCGCCCTTCTGATGGCCAGGGCAGTGGATAATAGCCACTTTCTTATGTAGCCAGATAGCTTCTAAGAGAGCTAAAATTTCCTCCTTGTTCTTAATTTCTTTCCCTCCTGATGTCAACAGGCCTCTCTCCTTGTATAAAGCCCCATGCACATGCGCTGTGGCAAAGGCATACCGGCTATCAGTATAGATGTTCACAGTCTTCCCTTGTGCCCACCTCAGAGCCTCAGTCAGGGCAATGAGTTCCGCCTTCTGGGCTCATGTCCCATGTCCGAGGGCCTGAACCCAAATGACAGCCTCGTCACTAACTATGGCTGTTCCCGCATACCTGACGCCTTCGGTGACAAAACTACTTCCATCTGTGTATAGGGTGGCGTCGGGATTGGGCCAAGGCTCATCCCGTAGGTCATGTCTTACCCACGTCAAACTTTCCAGTAGGTCACTGCAATGGTGTAGTGGCTCCTGAGGGTCGTCATCCGGAAGCAGAGTCGCTGGGTTCAGCACTGTCGGCCTGGCAAATTGAACCTGTGGGGGGTTCGACAAGAGTACCTGGTACTGGGTGATTCGAGCGTTCGATATCCATCACTCGGATGGTCCCTTCAGGAGTCGCTCCACGAAGTGGGGTCCAATCACTGTCACAGGTTGTCCAAGCGTCAGCTTTTGGGCTTCTTTCACTAGTATCGCTGTGGCTGCGACAGCTCGCAGGCAGCCGGGCCATCCGGCTGCCACGAAATCCAGCCTCTTGGACAGGTAAGCAACCGGCCTTTTCCCTGGGCCCAAAGTCTGAGTCAATACCCCTTTCGCAATTCCCCTTACTTCAGTCACAAACAGTTGGAAAGGCTTTTCCAAGTTTGGCAAAGCCAGTGCCGGGGCCAACATTAAGGCTTTCTTTAGTGTTTCAAAGGCTCGCTGCTGTTCTACTGCCCATTCTATAGTCTCTCCTTTTCCTGCTGTATAGTCATACAGGGGCTGAGCAATTTCAGCGAACCCCAAAATCCACAAACGACAATCACCAACAGCGCCTAGAAACTCTCGAACTTGCCGCTTAGTCTTTGGAGGGGGAATGCGGAGGATTGCCTCAGTCCTGCTTTCCAATAGCTGCCTCTCGCCTTTATTGAGCTTATAGCCCAAATAGGTTGCTGCGGGGGTACACAACTGCGCTTTCTCAGCAGACACTCGATACCCCTTTTCTCCTAGATCTTTCAGTAAATCTTCAGTGGCCTTAATAGATTCCTTGGGGGTTTTGGCCGCTAGCAGGAGATCGTGCACATACTGCAAGAGCACAGACTCAGGGTACCGTTGCCGAAAACCCGCTAGATCTCGGCTCAATGCCTCATCAAACAAGGCGGGGGAGTTCTTAAACCCTTGCAGAAGCCGAGTCCAGGTCAGCTGTCCCTGCTGGCCTGTCCCTGGATCGTTCCGCTCAAAGGCGAATATTGGCTGGCTGACTTTAGCCAAAGGCAGGGTAAAGAAAGCATCTTTCAGATCTAAAACTGTGTATACCTGGTGACTTGGCGGCAACTGACTGAGCAGGGTGTAAGGATTAGGCACAGTGGGGTGTAGAGTTTCCACTCTCTTATTGACTTCCCTCAAATCCTGTACCGGCCTATCATCCTTCGTCCCATGCTTTTGTACTGGCAACAGGGGAGTATTCCAGGGTGAATGGCACGGTATTAAAGTGCCAGCTTCTTGGAGTCGCTTAATGTGCGCTGCGATTCTGACCCACGCTTTCTGGCTAATAGGGTGCTGTTTCACCTGCACTGGCATAGCATTGCTGTAAAGAGTCACTACTATCGGGGGTTGATGAACAGCCAATCCCAGGGGGGTTATCTTCAGCCCAGACAATAGGAATTTCCTTCCTCCACTTGTCTAGCAGGGGCGAGAAAGTTTTCAAAGGCTCCTTGTCTATTAAGATGTATTCTTCAGACAAGGGGACAGCATACAGAATATAAGAAGGCCCGTTTCCCAAAGTCAGATACTGGAATCAGATCCGAAGGAAATTGTAGCTTGCAGCTTTTGCAACAAGTCTCTGCCCAATAAGGGATAGGGGCATTCTGGCATTACCAGGAAGGAATGAGTGATCGTTCCTTGCCCTAAGTCTGTAATAGGGGCCTGGGTCCATGGGTACGCCTTCCCTTGTCCTGTTACCCCCATGATAGTAGTTTTCTCCTTGCTGATGGGTCCCATAGGTTGGTTTAGGACTGAATATGTTGCACCAGTATCTACCAGAAAATTCACAGGTTGGCTCCCTACATTCAAGGTTAGCCTAGGATCCCGGGGACCTAGAGAGCCCTGACGCCCTCATTCGTCCCCCAGGAGAATTAAGGGGCCTGGCTTTTTCTTCTCACCTCCTTGGCACTCATTTTCTGGGCATTCATTCTTCCAGTGTCCTTTCTTTTTGCAGTATGCACATTGGACTTTTTCAAGGCCTACCTTCTTGTTCCCTGGTCTAGGTGGTCCTGCAGATCCGGGTCTTCTTTCTCTGCCACGGCCTTTGTCTGAAGGACAGCCTTTTCCTACAAACATTACTTTCTGCACATCATCCCTATTATTAAAAAACTTCTGAGCTATCTCTAACAATTTGGATAAATTATCTCCCTCAAATCCTTCCAATCTCTGCAATTTCATTCTGATGTCAGGGGCTGACTGGCTAACGAAGGCCAAATTAATGGCTCTTCTATGATTAGGGTCCTCCGGGTCAATAGGTGTATACAAGCGGTAAGACTCTAGCAGCCTTTCCAAAAATGCTGCAGGCGACTCGTCCTTAGTTTGAATCACTTCACTTACCTTGGACAGATTTATTGGTCTACGTGCAGCAGCCCGGAGTCCCTGTAGCAGAAACTGGCGATACCTTAGGACAGCGTCCTTACCTCGATTAGTGTTAGGGTCCCACTCAGGTCGCTGGGTGGGGAACACGGCCTGCAACCGAACCGGGTCAGTGGTGAGCTGCCCATTTGGATCCGTCACCCCTTAGCAGCTTCCCGTATGATTCTTTCCTTCTCCTCTGTTGTAAACAGAACCTGTAAAAGCTGCTGACAATCATCCCATGTGGGCTGATGGGTAAAGAACATAGATTCCAAGAGGAAGGTTAGGCCCTGCGGCTTCTCTGAAAAGGATGGCGTTTGCAATTTCCAATTATATAAATCACTGGTACTGAATGGCGAGTAGATGACAGTCGGCTCGCCTCCACTTCCCCCAGGTATTGCTTTCAAAGGAGCCTGTACAGGGACCGGCTCCCCTGGTAAGGTAGAATCGGGGAACGGTGGCCTACGGGCCCTAGACCGGGTTACAGGAGGGTCTGGCTCCTCCCAAGGAGGGTCCCCACCTCCCCCATTGTCGTAGGGTGATGGCCTCCAGTCATCCTCGGAGGGAGGTCTCTGCAACACTGGTGGTGGCTTTTTAGGACCCTGCGGAATAGCTGCCACTACAGTGGCAGGAGCTTGACTGCAATTCTGTAAGTACCTAGGGGCATCAGAAGCAATATCAATCCACACATCAATGTAAGGCAGCTGGTCTGGATGCCCAGGGTTCCCATAAACAACGCTTTGAACCCTAAATGCAGTCTGCAAGTCAAATGTCCCTTCGGAGGGCCGTCCAACCCCGAAGGTCTGCCCATCGAGCTGACAGAAACGCTGCAAATGGAAAGGGGTTACAGAAGCGCCGGAAGCCTTCGCCCTGCGGCGAAAATCTGTAAAATGATTGAGCACACACTGGAACGGCGTGAGCCTCCCTTGCGATTGACCCATCATTCCACAATGAAGCACACAAAGCGGACAGACACAGACTCACAGACCAGAACCAGGACTGAGAATTCTGTCGTCACAGTCTCAGCCGACCGCCGACTTCTTGTCGCGTCCGACGTCCGCACGGTCACTCGAGCTCGCACCAGGACTGCCTCAGCACTCTCCAGGACCAGGCTCCACGAGGCGAGAAACCACAGCGGCGGGCTATGGCCAGAGTCCTAGAGGCCTCCCCGACCGCGAGTGGCTTGCCGTCCGGGTGCACAGATAGACAGTCCCAACCACGAGAAGACTTCGCTGGGGCCTCCAAATGTTGTGACCGGAATAACCAGACTCGACCTGAGTGCTCTGACATTAGAGGCGGTTTATTAGCCGGCGGCTGTCCTTCCAAAGGAGCAGCCTCGACCCATTTCAGGTCCACAGTTTTATACCCCAAAATCCATTAATCACTATATCCCAATCACAATGGATCTATACATCATCTATTCATTACCTGTCACCAAATGGTGGTCTGATATGATGCGTAAGCGGGGGGCACAGAAGCAGAAAGTGGAACGTTAAAAGGTCAGATTCCCATACCATGTTTCCCACAAATTCCTCCTCCCCTTTCTTGTGGGACCAGAGTTAAACAATAGCCTACCAGTGTAATCGCCAGGTACTCGATCAGGAAATATGGCTGCTGAGGCGGCTGGCATAGAGGCTTCTAGTCTTAACCCCTTCTTGCCTCTTTCTAGGGGCACATCATCACATGTCTGGGCTGGCCGAATGTACTGTCACCCTCCTATACTTATTTTGATTCCTTCCTTATGTCTGGCCTCCGTGGCCCGCCTGACTGGATGCTAGGTGAAAGGCTGATCCTAGCCCTGGCTTAGTTGGCTCTTGTGGAGATTTTCTCTTTTCTTACCTGTTTTCACTAACATGGGTCAGGCTTCCTTCTCAAATCATCCTATGTCCTCCACCCTTTCAATACTTTTTTAACCATTTTAAGGATTTCAAGAGACAAGCCCAAGCCTACGGAGCTAGAGTGTCAATCCCTTCAACCTTCAAAGGTTCTGCATGTTAAATTAGCCAATGCTTGGGACAGAGTGGCCATCAGAGGGGCCACTCAACCTGCAAACAGCCTTCCAGCTGCGAGATATCATCTGTGGTAATCATAGGTTTCTTTTAAAACAATGCAGAGAATGTGCATTTGTGTTAGAGATTTAGGTCTGAAGAATGACTAAACATGGAATTGATTAAGTGTTTCCGGAGTGTCTGTGGGGCGGAGTCCTGAATAGTCAAGTCTCCCTTCTGGCTGGTTCTTCAGTTTAGGTTGGAATTTATTTTTATTGGAAAATAAATTTATAAAAGAGCTCGGCTTTAATTGGTTTAGAAAGAAATAAGAACCTTATAGATAAATTACATCTTCCTAAAATTGTCAGAAAAATAGAAAGTAATACAAATGTTTTTGTTTAATCAAATCTACATGATCTGAGATAATCTTTGGTAATAAGAATAGTTTAATATTATAAGTTAAGAAAAAGTAGTTGTGTCTTCAGGTTATCAGAAACACAATTTTATTCTACCTGTGTTTATTCGTCAGGTCGTGCGGATGCTAATTCTACTAGTTGTTCAAGATTACAAAATTATAAAATTGGTATATTCACAAATTTGCTAATCTATTAAATGCTGATACTTAAAAACAGTCTTCTTAACATTAAGAATGCTAAGGTTTCTTATAGTCATATTTACCTTTGAAATCTTTTATTATTGCACTGGTTAAATAGATAAGTAAGTATTGTTTCATAATGACCTGTAAACCTATTTAACCAGGTGGTCAAACCTTGTAACATTGTGACAAATTTTCCAACAAAATCTAACTAGGCTTTTTGTTTTATCTCAGAATAACTTTGGGACTTCCCAGAGGGACCCTGCTCAAGAAAACAATTGCGAGTGGTACCCCACAAGGGGTCAAACAACCCCCAGACAACCATGTAATCAGCTGTTAGTTAGATTTAAAGAGAAGACATATAATTGGCTTTCTGGCAGAAATTTTGGCATCAGACAATACCTGTCGGGTACCAATTGTGGGGGAATCATACAATTTAAATGACAAATTACTTCCCCCCCAAAACAGTCACTAGGACCCAATATAGTTCTTGCCCCTAAAAATAAACCCATAACTACTATGCCCACTACTAGTTACGTGTCACACGCAAGCCCCGCTGCTGTTCCCGTTGCTCCTAGTAGATCACTAGAAATTAAGACCACTCGAGAATCCGTGACTGCCCTTATCCATCGAACCTTCCTTACCCTGAATCACTCCAACCCTGAGCTTACCAAGTCCTGCTGGCTATGCTATGATGCCAGCCCCCCCTTTCATGAGGGGGTGGCTGTACCTGGCAACTACACGACTTCCTCTAATCATAACCACTGCAGGTGGACTCAACAGGGAACTGCCCGCTTAACCTGACAGGCTGTGTCCGGTAATGGGCTCTGCATTGGCAAGACACCCGCTACCATAAAAATCTGTGTAACACCACCATAGACTTGTCTCTTAAAGACACATATCATTCCTCCAAATGACACCTGGTGGGCATGTGACACCGGGCTAACACCCTGCATTTATAGTAATCTCCTTAACCCTGATGCCACCTCTTTTTGTGCGCTTGTACAATCAATTCCCCGCTTAACCTACTACACTGAAGAGCAATTTTCTCAAGCTTGGGACCCAGAGATCGATCCTGGGACACTCAGGGTTAAACGGGAACCCGTAACTGCTATTACACTAGCAGTACTGCTGGGCCTAGGCGCCACTGGTACGGGGGTGGGAGTGACCTCTCTCGTTCTCTCTAATAGATACTATTCAGATCTTCGACTATCCATTGATGAAGACATAGAGCGCCTAGAAACAGCCATCTCCCACCTAGAAAAATCCTTTTCCTCACTTGCTGAGGGAGTCCTTCAAAATAGGAGAGGCCTAGATTTGTTGTTGTTGAACGGGGGGGACTTTGTGCAGCCCTAAAGGAAGAATGCTGCTTTTATATGGGTCATTCAGGAGTTCCCAGGGATACTATGGCAAAGGTCAGAGAAGGTTTAGAACACAGACGCAAATTAGAGAAGAAGAACAAAGTTGGTTTCATGGCTGGTTTTCTGCTTCTCCTTGGCTAACTACTCTCCTGCCCTCGTTACTTGGTCCACTTATTGGACTACTTCTCCTCCTATCTTTGGGCCTTGGGCATTTCAGAAGCTCACTGATTTTGTGAAACAACAAATTGATGCCATGCTGTCAAAGCCCATCCAGGTGCACTATCACCGACTAGAGTTAGCCGAGCAGGGCTACTCTGATGAATAAAGGGCTGTTGCTCCCTCCTCCGGCAGAGGCTGGTAGTCAGTGACGGGCAAGATCCCCCAGGCCTAGTACCAACCTAAGCCAGGGCATGATTGCAAGACTTTCATGTACCAATGACGGGTAAGGACTATGGCGGTGGGGGCTTCTCCTAAGACAGGCAGAGTCATCTGCACCAGAACGGAGATTTCTGGTTTTATTAAAGAAAAAAAGGGGGACCTGTGGGGAGCAGTTCATAAGAAAAAGCTTACGGACAGAAGAATAACAAATGGCATGAGAGCAAGGATGCGAGTTGTTTCCCAGAGCTCAGCCCAGGCCCTGTTTCTAACCTTTGCACCTCTAACCTTTGAAGTTGCTGTCCGGCAAGAATCCTTACAGCTGCTGTCGGGAAAGTATAGGTAAGGGGAAGAGCCTTTGCAGCCGCTTTTAGAAAAGTATAGATAAGAAGAGTCAACTTACAATTAGGTCACCATGGCAACCCTGCATTCGCAGAAAAAAACCCTTCCCCCATGTCCGACCCTATATAAGTAACTGCTTGAGCCCCCAATAAACGAGACTTGATCAGAAAGCCTGTCTTGTCTCCATTCTTTGCGTCTCTTGTCCCCCTTCTTTTCTTGGTTTCTAGGACATCGGTTGATCATCCCGCGGGCCGGGCCCTTCCTCATGCCAGTGACGTCCCGTAAGAGCCAGGCTGAGCCTTCTCTTTGGTTTTCACCCTGAAGCTTTCCCACTGTAAATCTCTGCCCGCCTGAGACTCCACCAAACACAAATGACGGTGGCTGACGCCGTTGTAACAGCAAGCCCTGGGGAAACAGCCTGTGTGTTCCCATTTGTTATTAGTCTTTGTTTATTCCCACAATAAAATTCTCAAGAGCAGAAAAGGCAAATAACTGTGATATAATCACATTATTACTTTATAAAAATAAAAAATGAATGAGCTACAGGTATATATGACAAATATGTCAAGTGCAAGAATAGCAAAGGATACATAGCCTATTCCATGTAATTTCCTTAAATGACTCAAGTCAAAGAAAACAAAAGCTCTTCTCCTGGCCTTTGTGGGTCAGCTGTGAGTTGGGTACTCCTTGGCACTTAGCCAGGCCACCTACAACTCTGCCTCAGCCTTCACTGCCGGCGTGTGGGAAATCCACAGACCATTCCTGTAGTGTGATATTAGGAATAATAACTCCTGGTGGAGGCCTAGGGCCCCCCAGGTCTTTTCTGAGACCGTGTCATCCTGGGCAAGTGCACGACCTTCTAGATTCTCCCAGCTGACCCGAGTCTTTCAAAGCTCTTACCCCAAGTGTCCTCCTCTCCAGGGTTTCCAGTCGGTTTACTGCTCCGGGTGATGTCTTTCAAGCCCAGAGCACAGAGGGGGAAAACACACAACCACGATTCTGTGAGAACAAGCCCTGCACAGCCCCTCAGTCACTGTCGAGCTGTGCAAAGTAACGGGCCACCGTCCTATAAGCAGAGTGAGCAGAAACACCAAAATCATCTCACCACACTCCAGCAGCCCCCTCCTTCATAAGCACTTCTGGTTGCGTTTTGATTAGATTGCAGGGCTTTAAACGTTGACGCTGACAAGTTTTGCCAGTTTCATAGCTGCTTCAGTAGGAGGACCTTGGGAACTCTCTACTCTCCTTTTTGGGCGATGTCACTCTTTATAGAACCTTTCTAAGTGATTAAATTTTAGAAATGGGGGACAGATTAGCTGTTGCCAGGGTTGGCAGAATGATGCAAGAGAGAGGTGAGAGGCGACAGGGAGAGCTGGCCCTGAAGCTGTTCAGCATCTCGCCTGCGGTGGTGGGTACACTGAACCTACGTGAATGATAAGTAGTTACAGCTGAACACACACAGTACAAGGATGGGAAATCTGAATGAGATTGGTAGATTTATCAATATACTGTAGTTTCAGAAATTAATATTGGGGGGAAACTGGAACAAACGTACAAGGGGCCTCTGTATCATTTTGAACAACTACATGTGAATCTATCATTATCTCGACAAAAATTTCAATTAAAAAATTCAGAAGATTCGGATTTCAGTTGAAGTTTTAAAAATACATTATCTAATTTATCATGTAGTCACAAGTTATAAGATTATAAAATCTGATTTAATTAAATCTAAAATAGCTCTTTTAATAAGTGAAACAAAATTATAAATAAGAAAGCGCCATATGATGACATAGTTGGGAGTGACCTTTTTTAGTGGCACATAAAATAACTAAGCATCTTATAGTTCACGGAAACTAGGATTTGAGGATTTACGGTATGTTTGAAATAAGGAGGTTGACTTTCAGGTCCATTTTGGCTCATGCTGCCTGTGTTGACACTAACCATTGAAGTGTCCAATAAACATGCTGACAGCAACTAGCGGGATGACAAAACAAGACTCAGAAAGCATATAGTAACTATCCACATTTTTCTTTGCTGTACATATATAACAACACATTCAGGAATAATGGGAAAATAAGATATAATGCAATAAGAAATACAAATTACAAAAAACTGTCATTTAACTTTTAATGCAAATGCTTTAGTATTTTCACTCAAATAAAGCACGTGTAACTCAAAAATGCTATATAACTTTATTAGTGTTTGAAGAAGCTTCATTTAAAAACATTTTGTTGTCGGTAGACATGCTACCCTGAACAAGCCTGATCCTGTCTGATCTCCGAAGCTAAGCAGGGTTGGGCCTAGTCGATACTTGGATCGGAGGTCACCTAAGAAGACCAGGTTCTGCAGGCAGAAAAAATAAAAAAATAAGGGATTGTAAACGAACAAGGTTCTTGCAATCTGTGAGGTCAACCAAGTGTTGCTTCACCTAAAATAATAATAAATAAATAAATAAATAAATAAATAAATAAATAAATAAATAATAAAACCACCTTTGTCAAAGTTTTAACTGGAACAAAAGTTACATGTACCTGAACGACATGAAGCAGTTCTTGGCCACAGTACAAATTTTATCCTATAGTCTCTACTATTTAAGTGTTTTCCTCTACATGAAACTACTGAAAGGAAATTTTAAGGATGTTAAAACTCAAGATTACTTTGTACATCAGTCTAAGTAATTAATATATCGAGGCCATAAATCATTGCCTCTTATGAAAAGGCCTATGATTCACCGATTTAGAAACTTCACTTTTAAATGTGTGCCATGGAGTTGAAGCCAGCCTACATACAGACACAGAGTCGCTTCGCAGAAATCTACTTTTTCTCTTAACAGGTTTTCATTTTTTTATTGCAGCACACATTGGGGGTGGAAGGACTGAAAGCACTGGGCTCCAACAGATTTCCGTTTCATAAAAGTAAAAAGGTTCTTAAAGAACACAGTGATGGTACATAATCTCACATAGAACAAATCCTCAGATTAATTAAATGAGTGTGCCACAAAAGAATACTATGATGCTTTAAATAAGAATTTTAAGATCCATCAATAACTATAAAGTTTCCAAGAAAATGGAGTCATCACAATATTTAACTGTCCTTTTGTCGAGCTTTTATAATCACATTCAGTCTTCATTGTCTGAGCAAATCAGTTTTAGCTTCTTCATAGTCCTCCATCTGTCTTTCCACATGACACTTGACCGATTGTTGAATTTATAATGTAAGAGTATCTGAGACCAGTTTCCCTCTCCATGTTTCCTCACACCAGATTTCAGATTCTTGTCTTCTTCCCAAAGCCAGGCCTTTTGATAAAAATAAGTTCTTCAGAGACAATTCTTTATGTTTTTAAATGAGGTACGATTGACATATGACATTACATTAGTTTACAGAACACAATGATTTGATATTTGTATATCGTATGAAATGTTTTTGTGCCTGTTTTACTACACTTAAAATCCATCAAAATTAGATAAAAAGTTATTCACAGAAAAAATACTTTAAAGAACATACCTACTATAGACGGAAGAATTTCTGTATACATTTCCTAAACTTATGTAAGATGCTCATTTATCATAACATTTTAAAAAACCCTTAGCATGGCTGCTTTTTATGTGCATATTCTATGGCTCAGCTACTCAAGATCAGAGAGCTACAAAGCCACAGAGTTAAACGCTAATCCAATTCCCCACTTCATCTGACTTTCAGTCCACACACTGTCATTAAAGATGCTTTTCTACAGTGGTCAGTGGGTTGGTATTCATAATCCACATACCTCTAAATAGAATTGATGAATATTTAAGATTTTAATTAACTCAGTGAAAACCCCATTCTGTTTATGATGAGCCCAGTACACGCACAGGTAAATCTTCTGTAAAAACATGTTTTGAAAATATGACTAGCACAAATTAAAACTATACTATTTTACTTTTGGAGAAAATGATTAAAAAGTTTTAACCATCAAATTCAGAATCATACGGAGGAAAAAAATGGCAGATACTCAGTATTTGCTAAAGGTGACCAACTAATTATTCCTTCTGCTGACGTACTGAAGGAGCAATATGACCACATGAGTGATGTTACTGTCTCCAGACTATGATTAATTTCCCCAGATGACTTTCCCTTTTTCCTTAAAAATCAATTCATCATCAGTCACAAAAAAGATAAATATTGTATGATTTCTCTTAGGTATTTAGGAGTCAGAATCACAGAAACAGAAAGTAGAATGGTGGTTGCTCGGGAATGGGGCAGGGGGGAACAGGGAGCTGTTTCATGGGCACAGAGTTTTAGTTTTGCAAGATGAAGAATACTGTGGATGGAGGGTGATGATGGTGGCACAATATCAACAAATGTGTTTAATGCCAATGAACTGTGCACGTTACCACAGTGAAACTGGTAAGTCTCGTTGTGCGTGTTTTACTACAACTAAAGGAAAAAAATGTCTATCTCCGCTGTCTGATACACTGCAAAAAAGCACTCAAGGTGGCTTGAAGACAAACACAAGACGAAAACCATCTTGTGTAAATGCCACAAAGCTGGCAGTGACCATAATGAAGTCCCTTGCAGGAGCTGTGTGAGCTGCCACCCATGAGCAGCCATGTTGCCTCCAAGGTGCACAGCTCCCCAATCCCTAGACAAAGGAGATCCTCACAGACCGACCATCTCACTTCCCTCACCAGTCACCACCCTACAAAACCTCATACAACTGATGCAAAACCAAGAGACGGAACTTTTGCATGTGAGCGGCAAGGAGTCTAAGGGGGGGGGCGGAGGTACTGATTAAAAGAACTTCAGCAGTGAGTTATTCATCTTCAAGGTCCCACAAATCTGTGAGAACGCGATGAAAGCTCTGGCACAACCATAACACAGACGGACCCTGAGTGGCTCTCATGTCTTGGGCCACTTCACACAAAAGTGAAGGTTTGTACAATTTTACACGCAATCTCAGGGGCACTTAGACTCTGCTTAGAAAGCCTGGCAGTTTTATGGTGTCCAAGACGACAGTTTCTGTTGTGCATGAAGTTGCCACACAATTATTCGGCTTTAAAAAGGAGCCTTCGGTTTCTGTGAATTTCGTACACACAGCGCTGTTTTCTTGTTTTAATCTGAGTTATATTACTTTTAATGGAGATTACAGATGACACTTGATATAATACCAAAGCCCATTTCTCTCAGGAAATGACTATTATTTTCTGCCTGAATCCTATTTAGGTTCCTGGGTGCAACAAGTTTAAGCAGAGCTTTCCAGTGGATCTCACATACATCAGGGGTGGGCAAGCTATTGCCAAAATCCAGCTCCGGGCTGTCTGCATAGCCCAGGAGTTAACAATAACTTAAAAAATTTTTAAAAACAATTTTTAAAAAAGAAAAAAGAGAAGAATATGTGACAGAAAGTGTACGTGGCTCTCAAAGCCGGAAATATTCACTGCCTGGCTTATAGAGAAAAAAAGTTGCCAACCTCTGACCTAGAAGGAAGTTACAACTGAAAACCAGTGTTTCACATGAAAGATTTTTCCCTACTATTGAAGAAGAGAAATTTGAAATATTATCTCTTTGAGACTGATGATTTATTTGGTTTGATCTGAAGGTTTTTATAGTCTTTGCTTAATTTCGTTTATGATTTAAAGGTAAAAGAACCTTTGAGAAAACATCATATGGAACAAGTAATCATACAGCAATAATAACCATATTCTTTAAAAGACTGGGGTTTAAAAAGGCCAACTCCCACTTTCTACGGATGGAGATGAGTAAGTGACAACTGGGTTATCAGCAGCAGATTGGAACGAAAATACAAAGGCTGTAAAATTTCATGGGTCTACTTTTTCTTTAAACTGTTTCTTTCTTCATGTTATACATTTCACTTATTATACTATATTTCATTCATAATGGTTAACAAAGAGTTTAAGACGAAATATTCTAGGACATTAAAAAACTGTCCTTTGTGCTATTGTTTTTGTTTTTCTTAAAAAAAATTAAAAATAGAACCAATAAAACTCCTAAAACCGTTCTTCCCATGCCCAAAACCACCCCCCGCCCCCCAAATGCAAAGAGCATATAAGAAATTAAAATGCACCAATTCTTCTTTCCTAAAGTTAAAAAGTTTATATAACATCTTTGAATTCTTCTGTCTGTGGAAAAAACAATGCTTGTTAATGCTTTAAAAATGCTATCATTTATAGTAAAAATATAGTCTTACAGTCATTCCCATGACATACCATCTATGGGAGAAAATAGTCTTTGTTGTTGAACGGCATTTATTTTCTTTTGAATAAATTTACAAAAGGAAGGCTCTTTTTAAACTGTGATGAGGTAGGCAGCAAGGAGAAGCTGTCTAACCGGGCATAGTTCTGCAATAAAAAGTTTTAAGGAACCCAAATCTCAACACAAAATAAGATAAAATCTGCCACTCATCTGAAACAAGTTGTTTTACAAAAAAAAGCCAACAGTTGAAAGCTAAAGGTAAGTCCAGACACTAATGATATCCACAGAATCCTTTTTTGGTAGAGTAAACACTGATGGACAATGTCATCTATATTCTATCCTTTGAATTATGCAGTTGATATCCCACATTTTGTGTGTAATACAGAGAGAGAGAAACCGTTTTCTCAAATGCATCCATCATTCACCGGCCCGAGGTCACAGGGCCTGGAAGGGGCCCAGGGCCCAGGCCTACCGTGCCTGCTCTCACCTCCCTCCCGTCCAGGAAGAAGTTCTAGTTATGTGAGGAGGGGACAGCGGACGATGAGCTGTGTGTCCGGCGTGGCGCCTTTCCTAGTGCGTCCCTGAAAAGAGAACCCCATCTCTCCCTCTCCCTCTGCTGCCAGGACCCATGTTTTCCCCACGCTGACCCCAGGGCAAGGCGTGGGGGGAGGGCGGAGCCGCCACAGCCCCTCTGGGTGCATCCCTCCACCACCATGGGGTCACCCACTCCGGAGCTCCTGGAGGCCTTCACTCAGGGTTTGCAGGAAGCGCGACTGAGGAGATCACTGGCCATTGGCGATTAACCCCAACTCGGGCTCCTCTCCCCTCTCCGGCTGGGGGCGGGGGGCAGCGCTGAGAGTCCGACCCTCTACTCACATGGCTGGTGACCCTGGACGGCAGCCACCCTGTCCTCAGGGGCTTCCTAAAGGTCACCTCGCCAGCAGGTGTGGGGGAAAGGGGCCTGCAAGACACGACGAGAAGCGCGCCCGTCCCCTTCAAGCTCCAGAGTCATCTCGGGCCCCAGAACCGCCCCTTTCTAAGATAAGATGTCCCTTCCTGTCACGTTTCCTGGCTCTGGGCGTGTTTTAGGAGCCAGGGCCGAAGACCAAACACATATAGATAGATTTCTCCTCCTATCAAGATGGCAGAGTGGGGGGAGGGAGGGGGAGAGGCAGGGGAGAGGGCGGGAGGGGAGGCGGGCAGAGGGGGGACCAGGGCACACAGGAAGGGAACGTGGTTCTGGGCGCTTTCTCCACGGGTTGGTCCTGCTGGAGGCGAACCTCCGCCTGCTCCTCTGAGTCCCCGTCGCGGTCCCGGTGCTGATCGATCTCAGGGAACCTGCGTTCATTGGGGTCGGTTGGTTTGTGACCAGATGTCCTCCCAGGTCAGGTGTGCCGAGCGCCTTTAGGAACACGCCGACCCCCACGCGAAACCCCTCCGCGGTCCTGGCCAGGCCAGCGGCGAGCGCGCTCCTGCCCACGGCGTCTCCTCACCCCCCTTCCCTTGGCTTCGGGGAGACAGGAAAGGAGGCTCAGGACCCAGAGATGCTCGGGTTCCCAGGCAGCACCAGCACCAGCCACTGCTGAGCGCTCCCCGCATGGGCGGGGCATCCCAGAGAGGACCCCGCCACCCAGGACTGAGCCCGCCAGGGACTGTCCCGACGCCCTCCTAGAGGACGCGGCCAACGAAGGGCACATCCAGAATTCTAAAGCGCAGGGACCTTCGGGGCAGAGAGGGCTCCCTGGGTCCCAGGCGCCAGGACCTGCCATGGGGAGGAGGAAACACCTGTGACCCTGTCCCATCTACAGCTGCACAGTTTGGCTTATGCGAAGCTTCCTTCTTGCAGGTCCCCGCCATACTAGCCCGTAGGCACTTGTCCCCCTTGGGGGCCTGCTGTCTCCTTCCCCTTCCTGGGAGCGAGTCTCAGCTGCAGAAGTCAGGGCCATGTCAGGCCAAGTCGGGGCCACGTCGGGGCCATGTCGGAGGAGGGCCAGGTTGGGGCAACGGCGCCCTGGGGCTGGGGGAGAACACAGGCTTTCTGCGGAGTCTCTGACCTTGAGGACCTTGTCGGCTCTTGGAGAAGACACACGGGGAAGCAGGCAGCAAGCGCCGTAGGAGAGGCTCGGGCAGGTGTTCAGGGGCCTCTACTGACCCCCGGGACGAGTCGGGGATTCTGGCACACGGTCCAGCATGGTTTCCCCCACAGGTCTCTTGCATTCTTCATCCCATTGGGCTGTCTGCTTCTCAGAGGATACAGATGGCACAAGATACCGCCCCGATCCTGGGCATGTGTTTCTGAAGAGATTTTTCAGAGCGAGCGCGGCAGAAAACAAATAAGTGAATGCCAACAGGTGGGGCTGCGAGCGGGGTGGCCAGCATCTGGGGCCACCCTCACGAGCTGTGGGACCGGTGGCGGCGTGTCCCCAAGGCTGGCCGGGCCGCTGCACCGCCTCCCTGGGGAGGCGTGCTCGTCTGGCCATCGGGCAGGGGCCACAGGCTGTGGTCAGGCAGGGCTTGGGCTTTGACTCAGACAGACTGGGGTCCAGACCCCGGGTGTGCCATGTGTCCGCTTGTTGTAACCTATGCAGCAAGCGCCCGGTCACTTGCAGGAAACAGTGTGACTCTTCTTAGTCCCAAATCCAAGAAACACATCGAAGGTAGCTTTCAAATCGACTCATTTCAGAGGGGAAGGGCGAGACTCAGCCTTCTCTTGCCACAAAAGGGCTGAGGTGTTAGAAAGGCAGCGAGCTGGGTTTCCATTGTTCTTCCCAGAGCCACTTCCAACTGAATAACCGCGGCCGTTCATCATCCGGTGGGTGTGAACCACGGCGAGGAGGCTGCCCTCGGACGGCCCGGGCCTGCTTGTGCCGCAGGAGGTCGCAGCAGCTCGGCTGAGCCGTGCTGCACACCGACCCGGACCTCCCCCGGAATCAGGGTCCTACTATGCGCGGGTTTCCGAGGCCGGCACTCAGGGTTCTCCCATGACCAGGTCCCCGAAAAGTCAGACTGTCATCTGGCCGTGCTTCTTGGAGCGAAGTGCGTTCCGTCTGGGTGCACGTGCCGGGGTGATGAGACAGTGAGTGTAGACCTGCTGGGCGGGGCTGGTCCCTGACCCCAGGCCCTGTCACCTTTCTCCACTGTCTCTTCTCAAAGGCCCTGTTACTCGCGGCCACGCCAGGGAATGGAAACTCACATTAACCTCTTCCTTAAGAGGAAAATATCACTGAAATGGAACAAATAATAGGAGCACAGCTTCCAAAGTGTTCCCAATGCTTGGGAAATTCTAATCCTGTCAAAGTGCAGGATATCTGTATTATTATTCTCATTTTTACATTAAAAATGTCTAGAAAGAGTAAAGTCGGTCAGAATGTAACAGATTTCGATGCGGAGAGCAGAGAGGCTGGCGCTCCTGCGGGTGTAGACACCTGGGCCCAGGATGCTGGTGCGCGGTTGGAAAAAGGCGAACGCGCTTTCAGGACAGACGTCCCACGGTGTGCGTGTTCGAGCTGGCTGGAGGGTTGTCCTGCCTTTATTGGGCATCGCAAAACTGGCACGGGGGCAACGGGGCCCAGTGTCCTGAATAATTCTCTCTAACGAACAAACAATTTTGCACAATTTCCATGACGGCGAATGAGGGCAATAGCGAATCTCCACTTTCAGTGAGCAGGTCCCAGGCCCTGACACGGGCGTGGTCCACAGATTGAACAAATCCGTCGCCGTTTTACCGCGAGCTTTGCGACTGACGTTCGCATCCCAGGATGTGGGCATGTAGCTCTCCCAGGACGTCTGCGTGTAACTTTGAGAAGCACCCGAAAGGGACAAGCACCTCAGGCCCTTCACGGTTGCTGACTTTTCGGGGACCTAACCCATGTGCTTTGGACAGAGGGTTCGTGATGAAGAGAGCAGGGGTGAGATTGCTGGGAGGACTGGCTCTAGCTGAGCCGGACCGGGGCTACCATCTGGACCTCTGACCTAGCCGGCGTGGCGGGCACTTTTTGGTGCTTCTCGCACAAAACCATCCAGGCTGCTCTGTGTCTCTTGTGGACCCTCCGGGTGAGCTAGCATGAGGTTTCTGTTCATGGTTCTCACCAGTCCTCCTGGGGAGGTCTCAATAGTCAAGAAGCGATGTAGGAACAGCTCAATGGAGGAAACACTCGGAAATTCAGGACGGTTCCAACTGACTTTGTGGAAAATGAGGTCAATAGACGTGTTATAGGACTCTTTTCTTTAAAAAAAAAAAGTGTGGGAAGCTGGAGGAATTTCAATTTGAATTAATGGTTAGAGACCCAACAGAGAGGCCTCCCAGTCTGCGGGGCAGCCTCTGAGGATGCAGTGTGTGCCCTGTGCCACCGCCCTCCTCTCTCCGCGGGACTGTCCCAGCCTGTCTGAGTTGGATGCTTTCAGTCCACGCCCTGTGAGGACACTCTGCGGCCGCATTGGTGGCTTGGGGAAGCTGTGTTTTCCTTTCATGTCACCTGAAGGGAGCAGTCTCAAAAGGAAGACTCCCTGGAGGTCCTTTTTCTGTTTGTTTTGACTGCAAGTTGCATACAAAGTAAGTGACCCCAGGTGTCTCACTGGCTATTCCCGGTTCCCACTGAACATCTGTTCTCTGGTGAAGAAGACTGTTTGACCCAGAATCAGATCAAAACAAATCAAGAGTCCGCACCCAGGAGGAGGATCGTGGGCCTCCTTTGGACTTTTCCAATGTCCTTTTTCTCCATGATTGTCGCCAAGGTCACCTGCAGTCTCAGGGCTTACGGCGAGTGATTTCCCCTTTGGACTCACGTTTGCAAAGGAATCTGTCACTTCAGAAGCCGCCCTGCAATAAGCTGCCACTCGCCGTTTATCCCCGTTTCGAAACGGGCACACTCCCGAGAATGGATCGTCGGCACCTGCCACGATGTTCCCCGGCGGCCAACAGGTCACCGGGCCTCAGCCTTTGGTAGGAAACGTCCTCCGAGTGCTGTATGAGAAAGCCCCGTTCCTGTCCTTATGGAAGAAGAAGAGCAACCCCGCAGTGACGGGCCACCTGTCCGTTGAGACAGAACTTTCACGACGACGCCTGCTGCTCCCCATCCGGCGCTTGGCCTCCCCGGTCACACAGACCCCACTGTCTCTCCTCCTCAGACTCCGGCCTGGCCCTGGTCCTGCCGTCCTCCTGGAGACCCACCGTCACCGCCGTGCTCCGGGGAGGGTCCTGGAGGGGACTTCAGACTTTGCTGATGCCAGCTCGAACTTTCCAGATTTTCCCACACTGCGCGATCCGGTGCCGTTCCCGTTCCTTCTCTAGCACCAAGGGGGACCGCAAGCCGGCTTAGCGCAGTCGGCTTCTATGCCAAGGGGACGCGGAGGGTTTGCGGCCGTCTCTGCCTCAGTGGCTCTGAGCCACGGCTTTCACGGCCTGAGCTGGATCCGCGGCCCCGTCGCCCAGCCTGGCGCAGAGCTGAACGGGAAGGAGACATCGGAGGACACCCTCGACCCCGGTTTAAACCCAGCCCGGGAATGGCTGTGTTCTCGGGTTTCCCCGTGGGTTCGGTGCTGCATACATTCTTCCGGTTTTCCTGCTCTGAGGGGCCTTTCTAACCTCGGGGGAGACCTAGACGCCGACCCAGGGCCAGTCTCAGCCGTGGCTGAGGGACTGGGCTCCCTCCTGTCCTCTAGCATCTTCAGCCTGGCTCGGGAGCGGCAGCCCCAGAGGAACAGGCCGCTGGGCTCTGCGTGGCTTCTCGAATCGCACTGACATCTTCGCTCCCCTCGACCTGCCTGTCACAGACGGTAAAGACTACGCCAGGGACACGGTCCAAGTTCCCGAACCTTTGCCCTGTTCTGTCCCGCTCTGACCCCTCGTTATGCAACACTTCATCCCAGTCCCTAGATCAATGCCCAGGATGTTTTTCCATCTATGGGGAGAGAGAGAGAGAGTCAGATAGGGAGAGAGAGAGACAGAGAACAGGAGAAGTGAAGGAGGGAAGGAAACAGATAGCAGGGAAAGTTGCGGAAGGAGAAAGGGGGAACAAGCAGAAGGACGCAGACCTGGAAGCCCCTGCAGGACAGGCAGCTGGGAGCGGGAACCGTCCATGCCAGCCAGCAGGCTTCCGAGTCTGCGTCCCTTGCGACACAGTCACCGTCTTGCCCCTGCGGGAAGTGTGGGGCGTCTCAGGGCGGGCGGCATCACGGAGAGCAGCTTCCATCTCCCTGCACCGCTCGCCCCACCAGCGACAGGGGTTTGGCTCGGCCTCTCCGCGCTGCCCCCTCGTCTGCCTGGCGGGCGGGTCTGAGACGGCCGTGCCCGCAGGTGACCTCGCGCTGTCCGCAGCCCACGCGCAGGGTGGAGTAGGGGAAGGAGGTGCGCGGTCACGCAGACCGGCGCTTTGCTCCCAGGAGTCCCACCAAGTCCCCAGTGTCATCCTCAACGGGACCAGACGGAGACTGACCACAGAGCAGACACCGGGCCCCTGAGGAAACAGCCCTCCCCGTCTTCTTCTTCGGGGTCGTCTCCACTGTTACAGGACTGAGAGCGGGACGCCTTTCCACAGGGACCGCGGGGCCCACGTCACGCTGCCCAGGTTTGGGGGGTAGGGGGGGCTGGGGAACGAGGAGGCCCACCTCGAGTACGGGGCTCGCTGGGTTCCATTCCGCCTCCGCCTCCAGGAGCGTCTCGCTCTGTCCCGGGGATCCCTTGTCCTCATCTGTGCTCCTCCTACTCTCTGCACCCACAAAAGTGTCCCTCGAGGTCGTCGGGCCCCTGGCACGGCAGCCAGCACCCTGCAGGGGCGCAGTGAGCAGAGAAAGCAGAAGGTGGGGGCCGACTCTGCTGCTGGGCAGAGGGAGAGCAGAGGGTGCTTGACCCTTTATGGGGGGGGGATGTGGGGCACCTGGGAGTCTGGGTGGGATGGATCGTTAGACTCCGTGACTCTGAGATGCCTCAAAGTGCTGAAATGCCTCAGAAATCAGTAAAGATTTAGGACAGACTCGTCATAAACAGCACTGTTGCTGGTGCTGAAGGCGAGTCCCAGGGTGTTTATTGTCGCGTTGAGCGTCTTTCTCAGCGACACGCTGGAAAGCCACCACTCCCCCGACCCTCGCTCCTGTCGCACCGCAGCTCACAGAGCTGGAACGCGCCGTTTCGGAGCCGCAGAGCAAGTGAAGAAGCACTTCGAAGGGGGCGAATCCACCAACAAAACATAAACCGCCTCTGCCCAAGGTGTGGCCTAAAAAGGAGCGAAACTCGGGGCTTTCGAGTCTTCCCGCAACACCTACCGGTCTGCGAGCAGAGCTCACGGGACGGACGGTGGCCCAGGGAGGTGGTGTCGGTGCAGGCGAAGGGGGAAAGGTCCTCCGAAGGTCTGCAAGAGAGGAAGGGAGAGAGAGGTGAGAAAGAGCAGATACAATGACCACGACGTGAAAGGAAAACTTCAAAAACACTGGATTCCAACCACTGGCATCACTTCCTTCGCGGAAAACAGAAAGGAAGAACCATGCGTGGTCCCCGAGCTTTGCGAGATGGGCCACGTCCTGTGCCATACCTCGGGGTGCCTGCCGCCCGGCGCAGAAACCCAGTCCGCACCAAAGCCAGAGCTACCCAGGCCTGTCCAGGGTTTCCACGTCCATCACCGTTTCTGGGAGGTGGGGACAGGAGCTAGAGGCCGGGATCCATTCGGGAATGATGAACAAGAGGAAAAATGATGTTTTGGGGAAGGGAAGGATTGTCATTTTGCATGAGAAGTCACCTCGCCTTAAGCTTTAGCCCGTCATAGCAGTGGTGGCCTTCCCTGGCAGCCGATCGCGCTTCGTATCCACCAGGGAAGGGCCTGTCGACCGTGCCAGAGGAGGCGAATCGTCCCACAGGAGGGATACAAGGGGTCATCGCCGGAACCACTGATCGATTTGCGTCTCACGGGCAGGGACAGGCTAAGACATCGCGCCTCCGGCGTCGTGCATTTTGAATGCACCGCGTCGCGATCGGACGTTCTCACCAAAGAGTTTGAGCCCAGATTCAATCGACCCGTTCGATGTAACGTTCGTTTATATAAATACGAGGAATGGAAGAGCTAGGTGACAGCCTGAGGACGCCAGTGGGGAAAGCGAGGGCAGGACCTGCTTCTGCGGTCCACCTGACTCTTCCTCCCCACGAGTCAGTGCCTGAGGGGCCAGGGGTGTGTGTTTTGGGGAGAAACGAGGAGAGTGTTAGAGACTAAGGACACGGAGCCAGCAGATGCCACGCGCGGGCCTTCTCCGAATCCTAAGGAAGAAACCAGCTGGACACCACACCGGGGAGAGGGCTCGCGGAAAGTGGGATGTTAGTCAATATTGAAGGATGAGCATCCCGTTCTCCGAGGCGTGACAGTCTCCTAGCTGTCGTGTGCGAAACTGACCTGAATGATCAGGAAGCTGTGAGGATCTGTTTAGGGACAAAATAGCCTCAGGTGCTTCTGTGGGTTTCCCCATGGACATGGTTTCAGGAAATTCCCTCCACGAGCGAGTCCGTTTGAACGGGACTTTCCTGGCGGGGAGTGTGGATGCTGCTGCTGCCTGTCAGGGGGAAAGGATTTCTGCAGGTGATGGCCCTGAGCAAGCGGGACAAGTGGCCACCTGGCTCAGGGCCGGCCGGCCGCCCCGGGACCCGTGGACCCACGCCCGCCAGGCCAGTGCTGGCCGCCGATCCCTAACGAGACGAGGGCAGAAGCTGGGAGCGCACACTCACCGGCCTTTCTACCAGTTCCACGGGGTCGTGTTCTGCCCCCTGAATCGCACAGGTTAAGGGGGGCTTTTTAGAAACGGTGCGTTTCCTGTTACTCAGCACAGAGGGCTCCGTAGCTGACGGGGTGTCTCTTATTTTGCCACCCCTATGGCCGGGGCGCCCTCACCGGGGTCCTCGGAGGACCCCCAGGCGCACTGTGAGCACCGTGCACGGTGTCTGGATGGAGGTGCACGCGGACACACAGACACGGGCACACACAGGTCGCGCACGTGCCACGCCCCTCTGCGGAGGCTGTCGCCGGCTTCTCGTGGATAGAGGTCCACGACGCAGTAAGTGCGGAGCAGCCCTCGTCCCAAGAGTAATCCTCCCCGCTCTGTTTGTAGAGCTGAGTGTGTGGGCACATCCCATGGCCCCAGTTTTCCAGATTTTACACCTCTCGGATGCTGGTCCCCAGCCCTCCCTGGTGGGGTGGCTCCACCGCCTGCAGCATCAAAGCGCATACGTCCTTGGTGGTTCACGCTCTGCCCACAGGGAGCTCTTCAAGTGGACACTAAGGACGACGAGCAGCCCCCGTGGTGGTCGAACCCACACACTCACCCACATCAGGGCATGGGCGAGGCCAGGGCCTCGGGCCCCCGTCTCTCCTCCGTGCCCATCTCGCTTCTCCCCGGTCGGCAGCCTCCACAGGAACAATCCTTTATGGCTTCGCTACTCCCCACGTGCTTCACTGTTTAAACAAATTCCTGAAAAGCACACCCATTATCACGAATGAATCCAAATCAGATCTCCCAGAACTGCGGAGGGCTGCCCGACGGTCCCGGGGAAAGGGTACGAGGGGGCGGAGATGGAGGCTTTCCCCTCGCTCCAGCACCTGGGATGCGAGCGCTGGAATGTGTCCGCCCCCCGCACAGAGGGGCAGCGCCCACGGCTAGAGACATTTCTTGCCGATTGTTCAGACATTACCTTCATGGTGGCGTTGGACTGTGCATTGAGATCGTGCTCAGCCAGGACGTTCGAGACCCTTCCACGTACCGGTTTCATTTCATCCTAAGTGTCCCTGAGCGAGGAAGCGAAAGGCTGTGACGGTTTCTCATCTTCCCAGATAAGTAATTGAGGGCAAAATGGAACACACGGGTTTTTTTAGAAGAAAAATAGTTAATACTACGTTCAGAAACCGTTGTTCTGAGCTTATTGTTGGACGCTGTCGTTTCCAAACTACCAGAGAGCTGAGAGACCTCGAATTTTCCCAGGGATAAAGTCACAAGCGTCCCTATGAGAGCCACGAGGCGTGTCTGAGGGTAGGTATGTGAGTGAAACGGCACCAGGGCGAGGACACACACCGGCAGCCGTCAGCCGAAGGGCCCAGTGAGAAGGGGGGATGGCCACGGGCAGCTGAATGTCCCCGGGGGCTGGGGTTCCCGATAGGGGGACAAGGATCAGAGGACCTCTAGGCGTTCGGAGGGCGTCAGGGAAGACACAGGACGTGTTTCTAGTGGTCATTAGCGGTCAAGTGCACGGAGCCAGTCCAACCCTGAGCAGTGACTCCCCCTGAAGCCGGTGCCGCCCTCCCGCCGACTCACAGGTCCCCACTGCACTCATGTCTAAAGCAGAGGCCCCTCTCGTGGCTTTGGGGTCAGCCCTCTGTGAAACATGGACCGCTCGGGTGTTTAGGAGACTTGGGAGTGAGAAACGGGCCATCGTGGCATGGGAGCCCCGAGGGGACCTGACAAACGGGTTCAACCCGTCCCTGTCTCAGCTCTCAGTGGAGGGAAGCAGGGCTCAGAGGGGACGGCTGCTCCGCCCAAGACTCCCATACACCTTAGTGTTAGATGCGGGGTGATCATGTGCCAATAAATTATTTCCTTCCGCTCATCCTCATGTTTAAGCCCATATGTGCATGTGCATCTCCAGTGGGCTTTACGTATTTAAGGTCTGTGGTCTCAAACGCTGGAATGAATGAGAACTAAGTTTGAGTGGTTTTCTGCAAATGGCCAAATTTTCCTTCAAGGTATGGTCCTTTATTCATTCATTCATTCATTCATTCATTTTATATTAACACAAGATAAAGGTCTTAAAAAAGGGTCCAAAATGAGGGCCTCACTTAGAGGAAAGTCTTACATGAAGAGGCTGCACGTTTGTTTCTGCTGAATGAGGCTGGCTTTCTGTTTGCAAGTGCATTTCGTGGTGTGGCCCAGCTCTGCAGCTCACGTGAGTTATAAACTCCAAAAATCAGACGCACTTGGGAGAAAGACGTGGGCTTGGTCAGAGTGAACGTCACGGGATGAACAACCTCTTGCCATCACTCACATTCCAAAGTCATTTCCCAGGGAGAATATCAATCCAAGAACTACAAAAACCATTTTCCGTAATTTTCTCTGCACAGGTCAATGCAGGAGAGAGAGAGAGAGAGAGAGAGAGAGAGAGAGAGAGAGAGAGAGAGAGTAGACCCTACATACTGATTCAAGGTCATATTTGTTTGCTTTCCCACTCCAAGGTCACCGTTCAACCAGACACTCCCTCCAGACATAACGAGACTACGGGACTGTTGGAAGGACACCTTGCTTCTCCCTCCCTCTTCTTTGTTGGATTGTCAATTAACTAACTTTTATTTTAAAATTATAACATATATGTAAACATATTTATATCAGATATAAACATTAACAATCTTAAGTTGTCAGTGTTTAGGTTACTATTCTGAATTTTCAGAAAAACTAAAATAAAAGCAGCATCATCTCCACCCATTTCCCTTCTGACAAACACCGCGACTCTCTCCGTCTGCGCTGGCACGGGCGCCGAGGTGCCATGCCTTAGTTAACCCAGCCCCGCTGTTTCTGGAGAGGGACGGCTGTGAAGGAGGGTGCCCGCCCTCCCGAGAGACAGAAATGCTGCGTGAGGGAGCGCCCCAGACCCTCGCAAGCCTGCGTGTGAGGACGGCCTTTCAGTGAAGCCGGCATCCCACACACACTAACTGCGAGTCAGCGTGTGGCAGGAGCCGTTTTGCAGAGGCGAGAAAGACATGGTCCCTGCCCGACGGGAGGTCCAGGCCCGCAGAGGACACCGCCAAAGGGACAGCACGGCCTCACGCCGCCGCGTGCGCCAGGACGGAGAAGCATGAGGAGGAAGGGCCGGCCTTTGGGCTGACAACGTCCTGACAGGGCATGCAGGAGGGACAGGAGTAGTTCGGGAGATAAAACACTAGGCTAAGCGTGAAGAAGGAGGAAAGAAAGTGTGACACACGCGGAGGAAACGCGGTGATGAGACGAGAGAGAAAAGCGCAGACGTCGGGCTGACTTAGTGCCATTTTGGCTTTGTCGCCTCAGCAAGCCTCAGCCCACAGGTGTTTCTGAGCCTCACTCAGCCATTCCAGAAGGAGGGTCCAGGACAAACCTGAAGTTGGATGGCCTTCCTCTCCCCGGCAGGCGGGATGCCCCAGTGTCCAGGGACTCAGGTGTCACCGTGGCGACCGAGGACCTGCAGGGATGAGTTCTCCATCCTGGCGAAGCCTCCGGAGTGCTTGCGGGGGGTGACCCTGGCTAAGCTTCCTCACTGCCTCGGTTTCTCCCTCTGTGAAACCGAACTGAGAGGCCTAACTCGCAGGGGCCACCGACTCTGTCCTAGAGGACAGCTCCCAGCGCGTGGCCTTCCAGTTTGGGAGATGTCATTAATGTCGGTTTTCACTCGCCCCCGCACCCAGGCCTCCAAGGGACAGTGATGCCTCGGCACTTGGGACCCAGACTTGGATTCCCCGAATTCTATGTGTGTGAGCGTGTGTGTGTAGGTGAGTGTCCTGGGCAGGAACACACAGCCGCAGCGGCATGGCTGGCATTGTGGGCTGGATGATTCCTTGTTGTGGGAACTGTCCTGAGCACTGCAGGGTGGTACCCGGCAAACACCCAGCTCCCCACTACGGGCCGGTAACACTGTCCCCAATCACCACAACCCAAAAATGTCCCCAGACTTTGTTAAATGTCCCGGTGAGGTAGGGGGGTGGGGAGGACAGCATTGCCTTCGGCTGAGACCCACTCTGGAGCCATGGGCCTTCCATTCCTCTTCAGAGTCGCCGAGCCGCTGGGTCACAGACGAGACGGCCCATCCTCGCTGCGGCAAAGGCTTCCTACATCTGCTGGACCCCGGTGAGGTCCCGCTCAGAGACCCCAGAACCATGTCACTGTCCAGGCTTCCCGACCTGGCCTCGTCTGCCATCCGCCCTCACACTCCGCTCCCTTCTCTGCATCGGCGCGGTGCCACCGTGACGCGCTCGCCCCCTTGGCCTCGCTGGGCCCCTTTCCCATTCTTCCTAAACATACAAACTCTTGACCTCTCCCTGCTGCCCCAGGAAGACTCTGTCCTCCACCCTCCCCCCACCCCAGCAGAAGAGCCTCCCACAGCTTCCCTGCCTGGTCACCCCGTCCCTTCCACCCGCCCCCGTGGCCACAGCTTTCCTAACTCTCTGTCCTGGCAGCTTTGCGGGATCCTATCTGTCCACCCCTCGGTGGAGCAGATTCTGAAAAGAGCATCATCTGATAACACTCCTGGTGGAGCAACGAGTGAGCTCATGAAACACCAGCAAACATCAGTGCTCCCTGCCCCCGCGCACCGCCATCGTGGTGTGGTTCATCTCGGTCAAACATCCACCTGGGTCCAGGTCCACTGCTCTTTCACACGCTGATGTCTGGACATGAGATGGTCGGCGCGTTACAAGGCCCAGTTCCCATCAGACAGGATCCCCCGACTGGTAGCCGCGCGCCCCGGGGCAGTTTGCTCTCAAACTGCTGTTTGCTGATGTGCTCTCTGCTTTGCTCCCAACCAGTTTTGCTTTCCACACACCCCACCGTTTTCCTCTGAGTTAGCTCTCTAGTTTATGACCGTTTCTGACAGCCTTCAATGCTTGCTATAAAGGTATAATTTTTAATGAGGGAAAAGACTTAAAAGAGAGGGAGAGAAAGTCAAAAAAGGGATGGAAGGGGGTGGGAGAAGCAAGGCTTTGGGGGCCCAGGGTGAATTTCATGTGCTTGACTCATGTAAAAACATATTCCCGTTTTTAGGTTTATTCATGCATTTCATTGAGCCAGTAAGGTCTTCAAAGACGACCGGACATTCTCTCAGGAAGAAGTCTGGGCCCATCCTGTGCATAATGACTCCAGGTACAATGGAGCCTTACTTGGCATAATTAGCCTGGCTTTTTCTTCTACGACAAAATATAGACCAGGCCACGGAGGCTTTTTTTTCATTTTCACTTTTTTTCTTTTTTAATTCCCTGGTGAGCACATTTCAGTTCCCTGGTTTTCATTAAGGTTACACCTGATGGCGCGTCTGTGAGTCATCAGCATGTTCAAACCGTTTTCCCGGGGCAGTCCCGGGGCTCATGCCGGGAGTGCTGGGTCCTGGCACAGAAGGCCGTCCTGCCATCCCCTCCCTTGGTGATCCCATTCAGTAGCGGAAATGCACACCGCTTTTCAGGGTGAAATTTGCCTATTTTACCCCAAGGGGTGCTGAGTTTTGTTGCCGCCTTTTCCACTTGCACAGGTCAGGTTTGGGGACTCTCAGTGTGCTAGCTACGCTCTTGGGGACATCTGAGTCCCGTCTACAGCCGCTCGTCTTCCTGTGCTAATAGCTGTAGAGACCTCTGCGGCACACACCGACCCGAAAACCACCTCGCAGACCCTAGTGACAGAGCAGAAAACTGGAGCCGCAGACGACCTCACTGTCATCTTACTTTACCTCTACAAATGCCCATCCGGATTGGGTTCCGATCCCAGGTCTGCCAGTTTCTTGCCGAGGGACTTGGAGCAAGTGACTTCGTGCACTTGTGTCTCTGTAAAATGTGCTTCGCAGGGTTTTCACATCCAAACTGGAAGCTGACCTGTACCATCCCAACTCGCTCCCACCTAATAGTTCGTTAAGATAAGAAAAGCTCCTCTGCGCGAGGCTAACGGGTGCCCTAATGCAGTAGTTTCCACAGTATTGTTCTGCCCTCCCCAAAGAAGGTTGGGAAACGTTGTCACCCTCACACTTAAAACAAATCTGTGGCGTCTAAAATGTGTGCTCAGCCATGTAATTGGATGCAAAAGGTGCAATTTCTACCGTCGCATAGATATTGGTACTTAAAGATCACACTATCATATGACCCCTTTAAATATGCGCCGAACTACAAATCCCTCAGTCATTTCAGAAACACTGTCACTTGATCGAAACATACACGTATGAGGATTGAAGCAATTGCTAAAAAGAGCACATACAGTTTTCTGGGATGTGCGTTTTAGTGCGCCCCCGACGCCTCCCGGTGCACATCCTGCGGGCAGCGGAGTCAGTCCCAGGAGAGGAGCATCTTTCTCTCAGGGAACGGAGCTGAGTGGTGGCGGCCTGGGAGAGAGCCCAGGACAGGGGCCAAAATCACAGCTCAGTCCCGTCCCCGTGGCGGCTACCTTCTTCCGCAGGTCACTCACCTTCTGTTTCCCATCGTTGTAAACTGGAAATAATGCAATGCTTGGCCAGTTTGCTGCCCAGAGTTGTCGAAAGGGCTCGCCTAAGACAATGCAAAAACGTTTTGTGTGCGTTAAAGAAAAAACTCAATGGCTAATTACTGTCATTAGTTAAAGAGGGAGGTGTCTGCTCCGAAATGTCGGTCCCTGAGGCCCAAAATTTAACTGGCCGTTTCATCATCATGATGCCCTTTTCCTTTGCCCTGTCTGGGATCACTCTAGGCTTATTGGTATCAAAGACATTTTTTCAAAACATTTTTCCAAAGAAAAATATGACGGTCATTTAGGGATCTTGGAAGTAATCTTTAAAAGAAAAATTTTAAAAGATGGCCATCAGCCTCAGTGATTGAATGCTCGCTCCTGGGGGAAGGCAGCTCTAGGTCAGCCCGCAGCGAGGCTCTGGACACCAAGGATGACGAACCACCCACTCGTCACCTGGGAATGGACATGTGGGTCAGAATCACACCCCGTGTGCACACAGCCTAGCAGCTTCTGGTTTTAAAGACTTTTCATCTTAGCCTCTTGGATCAAAAAAAAAAGATCTCTCTAAAGAGCAAACAAGAAAATAAGTGAGGGTTGAAGAGAAAAGAAAAAGGAATGTGGCACGTTTGAAGTCGGCCCATCTTGATTCCATCAGTCAAATGCCCAGGAGAGCACTCCGAGGGCCTGGGCAGGTGGGTGTGGGTTGGACGTAAGGTGCCCCCAACCAACCGACAGGCCCCAAGGCTCAGCTACCATTTCAAGTCCCCTGGATGCTCCTGTCCTTGACTTCTCCATCTCCCTGTGCTATCATTTCCACTTGACACGAGAACAAAGCGATTTGACTGTTGAGTAAAGCTTCTGCTAGAAGAGCAAATGGTCCCTGTGCAGATGGGGTCTCTTCTCTTCCTGGTGGAGCATTTCGCCGCCACGTCTCACAGACGAAGCTCAGAAACCCATCGCGCTGGAGAACAAGTCAACAAAATGCACACCGGGACTGACCGCGGGGTCTGAACTCCGACAGTACCATTTCTGACGTGTTCCTCCCTCCCCTTCCAGTCCTTTTCCCTTCCCTCTTCCCTTTTTCCTCCCTCCCTCCCACTTTTTCCTTCCTCCCTTCCTTTCTCCCGCTCTTTCTCCCTTTCTTACCTGCCTCAGTTTTCCTTTTCTCTTGCTTCTTCTCTCTTTCTTAGAAATATACTGATAGAAACTTACTTATAGTACGACTACAACAGTATTGTAAATGTAATGTTCATTATAAAACATTTAAAAATACAGAAGAGGAAACACAAAACTTAAAATCAAAATTATCTACTCTTATCTACAAGAAGCTAACCCGTGGACTATGTCATACGTGATTTTCAGATCAGAGTGATCTGAGAAGGCCAGGACTGAAGTTTCTGTTCATGAAGCTGATTGGAGGTTGACATTTCAAGGGGCTGAGAAGATGCTGAAATGAGAGCTCTCTGAGCAGACGTGTCTGGTCGTGAGGGTGGTGGTGGCGGTGATTGAAAAGTGTGAATTAAGGCAGCCTTCCAACACGTCCGTCAGAAATAGCCTCCTCTTCAGCTCTCTGGCCCCCACACTTTCACGACCCATCATTCTGTGTGCCCCAGGAATTCTGGCGAGATTCTCCACTGGAAACATGCCTGCTTATCCACACCAAACCCTCCTCTGGCTCTCCTAACACCCTGACTTGTCATAGATGATCAGTCTCTGGGAGGAGAGTCAGTCCCTGACAAAGCTGTGGATTGAGGTGGAGGCAAGGGAGAATAGGGAGTTGAGAAAAGGGAGAGATTCTGAGGACAGGGACTTCCTCCCCCACACTGGATGACCTGATAGCAAGGACAAGGACCGCGCTCAGCTGCCAGCGCATGTGCACACACACACGGGGGCGAAGGAGGATTATTGTAAAGATCCCCTACCCTGAGGGCTGTGAGGACGTGAGGTCCGACAGGTGTCAGGGCGGTAATCCAGCACCCCAAGTCCCTCTCCTCCCTCCCAAATTTGTCCTCAAAGCTCCCATCGCCTAACGTCAAGCACTCAACATGGCTGGCGATCACTTCGGAGTCTCTTCATTCAAGTGCCCTGGCGCGGAGGCCCCGAACCTTCCCGGTCAGTGACGTGACCCCGGGCTTCAGCTCTGCACAAACCCCTGGGCCTGCCTCCCGCGTCCCGGTCCATCCCCGGACCCAATGAGGTCCCTGGCGAAGAGAGCAGCAATCCAGAGTATCTCTGGCTACCGGGCAGTCTCCAGATCAAGGACCTGAGGGGAGGACAAGTGTGTGTGTGCGCGCGTGTGCAGAAGGTGGAGGGCTGAGGCTGTGCTTCTGCACCCTGACCTGAAAGCCAGCCACCCTGAGCACAGTGTTCTGCAGTGCTGCGGGGGGGCGGGGCGTGGGGCAGGTGAGGGCTCACAAGGGCGGCAGGTGGTCCTTGGTGACCCTTGGTGGCCGTCAGGCTCGCTGTCTTGGCGAGAGTGTGGTCCCTGCGGGGATGGGTGATGTCCCCAGGAGATCAGCATGTCTAGTTCACAGGTGGGGGGCAGGGGGAGCATCTATCAGGGGGTTGGAGGGGGGTGGGAGGCATGGGGCTTACAGGGGCGCCACCCTGTTGCGCTTCCTGCAGGGGCTGCGGGTCCCCGAGCGCTGGAAGCAGAACTTGCTCAAGAAGAAGTTCCGGATCCTGCGGCCCAGCTCGGACCAGCACCCGCTGGACTCGTCCGGGGTGCCCTGGTTGCCGACTCTGCTGCTGGTGCTGCTGTCGTCGCCGCCGTCGTCGCCGCCACGGGCATCGCTGTCGCCTTCGCCAGGGCCGCTGGGGCTGTGGCTGGGGTCCTTGGTGGGGGGCGCGTCACCAGGTGCGCAGGGCGGGGCCGGGCTGGGCGTGGCCTGGCTGGGCGTGGCCGTGCTGCCCTGGGAGCTGCTCTCCGGGGTGACTCTGGGGCTGGCCTGGGGGCTGCCCTTAGAGTTGCACTCGGAGGTGCCCCTAGGGCTGACCTTGGGTCTGCCCTCGGGGGTGCCTCTGGGGCTGACATTGGGTCTGCCCTTGGGGGTGCCTCTGGGGCTGGCCTGGGGGCTGCAATTTGGGGTGCCCCGGGGCTGTCTTGGGGCCTAGGTGGGGGGCAAGAGGGATTCCGGCCCCACGTACCCCACTCGGAGCTGAGCTCGGAGAAAAAGTCGATGCTGTCCAAGCCGGGGATGGTGCTGCCCGAGCCCGGGGAGCTTCTGCCCGAGCTGGGGAAGCTGTGGCCCGAGCAGGACCTGCTGCAGGCCGAGCTGGGGGGGTGCGGCCCAAGCCTTGGGTGCTGGCGCCCGAACTGTGGGCGCTGTGGCCCCGGCGGTGGACGCTGCGGCCCGAGCCGTGGGCGCTGCCGCTCGAGCCGTGGGCGCTGCGTCCCGAGCTGTGGGCGCTGCCGCTCGAGCCGTGGGCGCTGCGGCCCGAGCCGTGGGCGCTGCCGTCCGGGCTGGGCGTGGGGGGCGGCGTGGCCTTCTCCCGGATGGTGCGGCCGCCCCACGGGGGCCGCTCGGCGCGCAGCATCAGGTAGGCTGCCATGCCGCTGTCGTACCTGCGGCCGTGCACCGACTGGCGGACCCGCTCGCTCTCGAAGCCCAACTCCGCCAATCGGGCCATGACGACGGGGTCCAGGAGGTCGTGGCGTGGCCGCTCGCAGTGCGGCCACTGCGGCTCGTCGTGGCTCAGCCACGGCTCGGCCATGACGTCGGCCAGGGAGCCGCGGGCTGCGGGGTCCAGGCTCAGCAGCCTGCGGATCAGGGCCTGGCCCTCGGCGGACACGCCGGCCGGGGGCTCGTACTCGCCCCGCAGCACCTGCCAGCGCAGCCCCCAGAAGCCCTTGCCCTTGAAGGGCAGGGTGCACGTGAGCATGTGGTAGAGCAGCACCCCCAGGCTCCACACGTCCACGGGTGGCCCGTCGTACGGGCCGCCCCGGAACAGCTCGGGCGCGGCGTATGGGAGGGTGCCGCACAGGGTGCTCAGCTTGCCGTCGGGGAAGCAAGTGGCTAGGCCGAAGTCCGCCAGCCGGACTCTCCTCTGCCCGTCGAAGAGGACGTCTGGGACTTGAGGTCGTGGTGGACAATGTTCTTCTCGTGACAGAACTCGACCGCCGACACCAGCTGTGCGAACGGGCCGTGGGCCTCGGCCTCCGACATCGGGCCGTGCTGGTCGAGGAAGCAGAACAGGTCCCCCGCGCCCAGGTACTCCATCACCAGGAACAGGGCCCTCCTCGTGTGGATCACCTCGAACAGCTTGATGATGTTGGGGTGGTCCAGCTCCTTCAGGCCGTCCGCCTCCCGCTGCTGCAGCCTCCGCAGTGCCGACGTGCTGTGCCAGCGCACCACCTTGATGGCCACCTCCGTGTCCGTGGCCACGTGCCGGGCCAGCACCACCCTGGCGTCGCTGCCCTTGCCGAGCGTGTCCAGGACCTCGTAGCGGTTGACAGAGAAGTGCCAGTCGCGGGGGGAGGCGGCTCAGTCCTGTGACATGGGTCCACCACGCCGAGAGGACCGTCCCAACCGCGCCGGACGCCTAGCTTGCTCCCTACGCTAACGGGCTACACTGGCTCTGCTAACCCAGGCCCACGCTAGTACCCGGGGCTGCTCAACGCTAACTATGCTATGCTAACCCACTGTGCTAACCCCCAAGCGCACCGCCCCGCAGAGCTAGCTAACTGCAAACAGAAAGGAGACGCGAGAAAAAACAAAATCACACAAAAGACAAAATGAATAGGAAATTGAGAAAGGTAAAAAAGAGAGAGAGAAGAGAGAGAAAAGAAAAAGAAAAAAAACAAAAATGGAAAAAAAAAACAAAAGGAAAAAGAAAAAACGATAAAGGAGAAAAAAAATGAAAAGAAAAGAAAAAAAGAAAATAGAAAAAAATGGGGGAAGGGGACAAAGGAAAATAATAACCAAAGAAGGAAAAGGAAATCAGAGTAAAGAGGACAATTAAAATGTGTATAAGGGTGCGGAGCGAGTAAGCCAGCCAAAAAGTCCAACTCCCACAGGCCACTTGGAACAGTCTCCTGTGCAGAAGGACAAGAACCTGAGCCGGGCCCGGGATTTAGACAGTTTCTGTGATGACATCACAATGGCACCCGATGACGTCGGAGCGAGGAACGGACCAATCACAGGTCAGGAGAGGCCATGATGGTTTTTCCTTTTGATCTCAAGACCCTTTTACTCAGACCAAAAGCAGGGGTCAAAGGGCTTTTTATCTTTGTAGGACATTAAAGACACAGACGCCAGCACGGAAGGCGGCTGGCAAAGCCAAGAGGGTAGCAGAGTGTGCGTGTGTGTGTGTGCCAGGTGGGAGGAGATGATGATGAGAAACCAGTAACTGCCTCCACTTACTGGCTTTGGAGTCTCGGGGAAAGGGAAATTCCATTTCTCCTGGTGTGCTGAGGGTATGCGGCCGGTGGCGGTTGGTGGCCATCTTCCTTTCTTAAAGGGCAAGGCCAGCTGAGAATGACAGCAGCGTGGAGGGGAGCTGGCTGAGCCAAGAGGTCAACGGAGACGATTCCAGCTGCCGTCACCCAGCACCCAGCTGTTCTGATGAAGCCCAGGGATGGCGTCTCGGGCCAGAGTGTGCCCGGCCCCAGTTTTGCAGGGAGGGACTAGTATAGAGTGTCCAATACTGTGTGTCTCCGAAGCATCGAGTTCATTATAAGATTTGGAAATACAAGTACTTTAATAAAAATGGTCTGTCCCCTCCCCGCCCCCAACAGACGGTCCAGACTCTGAAGTTTCACCCAGGTGGGGGCTGAGCAGTGGACCCGCAGTGAGCTTTCCATGGCTGACAGGTCCCATTGCAGCTCACGATAGTCAGCTGTGGGGTAGGAGAAAGAATGTGCAACAATTCATTGGGTAGGTGACTATAATGGCTCTTGTAAATGGATGAAGAGGCTTGAACTGCTATTTTTAAAGCAAATTTAGAAATGCTTCATTCGTTTCCACTGGGCAATGAGGCGTCTCTGAGGTCAAAGATGGCATCCCTCCCTTTAACATGACCGAGGCTTCAGCAAATTCAAACGGATCCGTAGCCGCGGGCAGAGGCCGATGGGCGGATGGAAGAATGCTTAAAGGCTCTTTCGTGTGATCCCATTAGAAACGTCCCTCCCCTTCCCAGTTCGCCCTGATGTGCTGGAATGCCCTTCTCTGTGGCAGGTCGGCCTTTCTCTCTTTTATCATTCAATATGCTGAGAAATTTTACCTTGACCAGGAATGCTGTCTCTTCCTTTTGCCCGATGGATAGGGGCTGATGACGATTGGTTCTCAATGCTTAATCAATCACTCTGTCTTCTGTGTCACCCCTCTCGATTATATAGCAGACATCAAGACTCGCTTGGCTTTTCTCACATCTACCGCAGGGGCTAGCACATAATTGTTACGCAATAAATCCTTAGAGAACAAAAACTGAACAAATAAAATAAAAAAAATACAGAATTGCATTGATGGCTGGGGTGGAGGGGGTAGACATAAGGACTTTCACTCCAATTTATTTTCTAACAGTTAAAGTACTACACGTAGACGATGAAAATATAGCAGAACACAAGGTGGTTGCAATACGAATGATTGAAACAGGAAAATGCCGTGTGGGAAATACTTTGAATGATGCTGCTGAATGAGAAGAAAAGCAACCAGCTGAGGTGAAGGAGGGTGAGGAATTGTGATTCTAGGGTTTTTTCATGCTCTGTCCGGGTCAAGGCACTGGCCTTCTTTCTCATGCACATGCCCATTCTTAGGCATTTTCAGTGTACAGGGATAATGGACAGGCTGACAGGGTGGGGAGGAGAAGGGAAAGAGACAGTGACAATCAAGGTTGTCCTGAGGTGTCTGCGCAAGCTGGAGGGAGAGAGAAGGGAACTGCAGGAGGAAGTGTGCTGTCTCCCAAATCCATGTGGAACCCCTGAGCCCCAGAAGCCCAGAATGCACTTTTATTAGGAAATACAGGTATTACAGATGTCATTAGTTAAGCTAGAAGAGGTCACGGGGCTGGGTCACTAGGCGGTGGCAGCGCACACACTAAAATGAAAAGAGAAAAGCTGGACGTAGAGACATGCAAACAGGAAGGACGCCGTGTTAACACGAGGAGGTCACCTGCAAGCCACGGAGAGAGGCCTGGGACAGGTCCCTCCCCGCAGTCCTCAAGAGGGTCCAACCTGCTGACACCTTGATTTCGGACTTTTGCCCCCAGCACTGTGAGAAATTCCATTTCCGTCATTTAAGCCCCCCGGTCTGTGGTGCTCTGTTACGGCAGCCCTAGAAAACTAACCTAGGAATGAAAGAGAGTGTGTGTGTTCAGGTGAAGGATGAATTCCTAAGACGGATGAATCGAAATGGGACCTGTGAAATACTGAGGGGGCGGAAGGCCAGCTGGCGGAGGGCAGTTCTGAGGAGGGACATTGAGCAGTGCCCGGATCCAGCCAGCAGATAGCGCTGTGGGTGGACCAGGGCTCAGGGTGGGCAGAGGAATCTGGCTGGTGGGGGTTTCCAACTTGGCAGGCACTTGCAGGTGGAGCAGCCAGATAATCGCTAAACACGCAGACAACTGCCGTGTCCAGCATCCTCTGTGATTCTCGCAGGTCTGCGCACAGGGGCTTGAGGGAAATATTTCTGCTGCTTCAAATCTAGACAGCTGTGCAGTGCGGTCCCCAGGCATGGGATTTACATTTTTGCCACATCTGACCAAAAATGCCAACTCAGAGAGGTTGTGACGGTGGCTGTGCCTTTCTCTTTGCATAGCATCTTACGCAAAGTTAGGAAATGGTTGCTCTTTGTGATCACAAGTTGATCTTTTTAAGCTTACTAAAAAGAGATTATTTTTTCTTAAAATTTACATTTTCAGCCAATAGTACCTACAGAGTCTGTATTTACATCTAATTAAATTATTGAAGTACGCTCCCGTTTACTTTTTAGAGTATTTTTAATATTTTAAATATTTTTATTATTCTAATATTAGAATACTATATATACATATAATGTCCAAAAGTAAGCAGAGAAATAACAAGAATTTACAAAACAGTTTCATGCAAGAGCCCTGTGGTGTGAATGTAGATCTTACTGTTCCTGTTTTACAGCTGAAAAAGAAACAGACTTGGAGAGTTTAAGCTCAAATAGGGAGTAGCAAAAAAATACAAAAAGAAAAGAAAAGAAACCCTAAAACTCAGTCCTTCTGACCCCCAGTTCAATATTTGGCATTAATTAAATGTTTAAGAATTTAAGTAATTACTTGAAATGCAAATCAAAACCACAATGAGACATTACCTTTCACCTGTGATCATGGCTGTTGTAAAAAAGATGAGAAAGAAAAGAGCTGACAAGAATGTGGGGGAGAGGGAAGCCCTGCTCTAGGTGGTGGGAATGTAAATTGGTGCCGCCACCGTTGAAAACAGCATGGAGATTCCTCAAAAAATTACAAACAGAGCTACCTTGTGATTCAGCAGTTCCATGTCTCCGTATTTATCGGAAGGAGATGAAAACAGTGACCCAAAGATGTGGCTGTACCTCATGTTCATTGCAGCACTATTCACAACAGCCGGGACATGGACCCCTAAGTAGGTGTCCGTCAGTGGGTGAGCGATACAGAAGACGTGACACGTTTATACACACAGCGGAGTGTGGTTCAGCCACGAAAAAGAGGGAAACCCGCCATGTGCAACAACAGGGGTGGGCCTTGAGGACATCACGCTAAGTGATGTAAGTCAAACCGAGAAAGACAAATATTGTGTAATATCGCTTCTACGTAGAATCCAAACAAGACAAACTGGGCTCATGGATACAGAGAACAGGTTGGTGACTGCCAGGGGCGGGGGGTAGGAGGTGGGTGAAATGGGTGAAGGTGGGCGAACGTGCAAACTGCCAGTTATAAAATAAGTGTCATGCAGATAAGGGATGCGATATAAAAACCTCGTGACTGTAGTTACTAATAACATTGTATTTCATTATGAAAGTTGCAAAGAGAATAAATCTTAAAAGTTCTCATCATAAGAAAAAAAATCATAATGAAAATGAGAGTCTAAGGAACGAATAGAAAGTGACCCCACATGTTACAATGTCCTCGGTTTTTTAATGGTCTATGCACTGTTTGTCAAGACGCTTATAATAAAAAGCCTGTGGAATTTTAGAAATCTAGTTGCTGATTATGTAATTAGTTCTCTGACTGGAAAAAAGTGTAGATTCTTGAGATTGCACAGAATGGGTCTGATTATCTCTAGTTTGGGCAAGTTACTTAATGTCGTTGCACCTGGATTTCCTCAACTGAAAAACTGAATAGTAATGCTTCGACGCGATAAGATGCATTTAGTATTTACTATGGTTCCTGGTACCAAATAGTCCTTAAAGAATGGGAGCTCCCTTACTCCCTACAAATAAGTGAGCATCTGGGGGCATAGCGTGCAAAGACCGTGCTTCCTCTCAAGCAAACGTCTAGGATCAAGGTCAAAGTCATCATGGGCAGCCGTGGATGGCCTTCACCCCCACGCAGGGCTGCCAGGCACGGCAGCGGGCACACTCTCCTCCCACTCACTTCTCAGAACTAAATGGAGGAAGAACATTCCTCACACTTGAAGCGGTTCTTTTCTCCCTGCTTGCTGTGTGGCGGGCACTTCCTAGGGCTTTGTCCCTGTCTCTGACGAGTGGGAGTTTTCCATGTAGGAAGAAAGAACCACTTGCTCTAAAGATCCCTGCTGTGAAGCAGACGGTTATTTTACCGTAAAAGGAGCAAATTACATGACTTCTTGAATGTCATCCAGATGATTCTCTCCTTTTCGTTTTGGAGGCTTTGCTTACCCTCCCACAGTCTTTCCTAGCAGCCCGGGCTTCCCTTCGCACTATCTGTAGCTTCGACCATCGTAAATAGTGTTTGCGGGGCACGGGATTCCTGGCTGTGCCTGTGTGTGATTCCAGAATCCCATTTCATACGAACCCCTTACATACGGACGAACGCTATGCAGTCGACAAAGTGTCTAATGTGCATTAGTGCATAGAATGGTAGTGCTAGATGCACTGACGAGGAATCAGCCAGACCACTTCTGTACAGGGCCTGGGGGTAACTAGTCTGAGCTTTGCAGGCCATACAGTTTGATCTCTTCGCCTACGCGAATCTGTGCCTGCAGAGTAAAAGAGCCATAGCCAGGACTTCAACAAATGGGCGTCGCTGTGTTCCCATTAAGCTTTATTTATGGACATTGGAATGTGAATTTAATTTCCACATGGCACAGAATAATCTTTAAAAAATGTTCCCTTAGCTCTCGATCGGTATAGAAATTGACATAATTTATCTATCCCTAAAGTAGAACATGGTCACGGAGCCAGTGTTGGGACTGCTGGGTCCTTACAGAGCTCTTCAAACCCCTTTGTTTCATAGCTGGGAGTCTGGCGCACACAGTTTACATACTTTTCTCAAAGTCATACAGCTAGTGAGGTATGGAGGCCAAACCATATTTTCCACCTCCCCATTCTTCAGTCGCAGTTTTCAAAGCCGTGTCCGTCCTCAGTAACCACCGTGACTGATTCACGTCCTGGCAGGCATATGATGAACTTGTGATTCATCTGTGGACAGGAATGTCAGTCTTCAATGAGCTCTTTCGATCTCAGTTTGGAGACTTGGACTCTGCAAAAGGACTTTGTCAACTGTGTTACTTGCAGCCTACCATTAGGGTCACATAGAGCACGTGAGACCTCTCTCGTGACTAATCCTGCTATCTAAGTTGAGTATTAGAATTTTTGAGTCAAAAGCATCCTTGTAACTTTTCTGGGCTCACACTTTCAAATTATATGGGAGAAAATGAGGTCCAGAGAGCTTAAGTGATCTGCCTGAGGTCAAACATCGGCAGGGTCTAGAAGCCTGGTCAGAGCTTATTTAACTGTATCAGGCAGCCCGAACAATACTTAATGAAAAGGCATTTTATTAGAATTAAAGCCTGCCTTGTGTGTTAAAGTCCAGAGAATAAATGTAATTACCATTCATTACCAACTCGTTCTTATGTACCGTGAGCTATCCTAGATACACAAACACTATTGGGTCCCTTTTTATCCCTGTTTTACCTATCAGGAAGCTGAGGCTTGAAGAGTTTACAATAACTTACTTCATGGTACGTCACCGAGAAGTGTAGAGCCCCTGCTGAAATCTACTTTTCTCTTTAAGACTTGAGCTCCTCACTTTCCATGAACCTCTGTTGGGTACTTTTGTCTTAAGCCACGGAAATCACAACAAACTGGTATAAATTTGAGAAAGACTTGTTGGGGCAGGGGCTTGAAAAGTGGTCGTGTGACTTCAAGCATCATTCAGTCAGGGCCCTGTGATCCCTCAGGATGGCTTGTTGGCGAAGATCTCAGACTGACTTCACGTAGGTCACATGTCCTCATCCACCTCCAAGAAGGGCAAAGGGGAAACGAAAGCATCTACCAAACAAATGTCCCGATGCTGGGCTCTGTTAGACCAGTCGCTGGGCTGATGCAAAGGCTGGGGATGGAATTAATCCTCAGAACCCATCCCTAGGGACAGGAGTGAGGTTAATGCACTCAAGATGAACTGCTGTCACACAAGAGATGGAAGGAGTGTCCTCTAGGGAAAGAGAAATAGGAGGGCTGTGAGAAAAGAAGGGGAGAATAAATATTTTACCGGCATACAATGCGTTTACTTATCCACCTATGTATCCACATCACGTTTATATAATTGATAGGGTCGAACACACACTGTCACCATACACCTCTGTCCAGGTGCCCTTGACCGCTTGCTGTCAGGTGGCAGGGGAAGAATTGCTAAGACGCATTATGCTCACCAATGCTCATCAAGCATTTTTGGATTCTTGCCTGCACTTCAGGCTTTTTTAAATGAATAAGTATCAGCCTATCAAGGCAGAACCTCGACACAAGTTACATTAGCTCTTCCTGGGGGCTAAACCTGCACTTTCTGGGGTGGAAGTAAAGAAACTGACAGTGACATGGTCCTGGCCTTTACAACCCAAATTCAACCCTCTCGTCTGCCCAGCTCCATGTCAGGGTTGCAGACATCCCTGTCACCCCCTTTGGAACAGCAGATTGCAATGACAGCTACATGTCTGACATCTCCATGTGACCTCTGTCTCCTCAGGGAAGGAACTGTTTTCACCCACCCTTGGATCTCAGCTTGGAGTAGCATCCCACCCATGGAAGCGAACGACTGCCACCAAATGAGCAGAACCAGCTCTGAAGGGAGGGCTGGGCTCGAGCCCCTGGGATACTGGGGAGCCAAGTGAGTTCTGAACCTCCTCTTCAACGAGATGAGAAAGTTAATGTCTGCCTCCTAGGACTATGGAAAAGCATATTATAAAAAGTGAAGTGCAGAAAGTGTTGCCTCTTGCCATTTGTCATTCATTCTAAGACACACATGTTCTCATATTTTAACATCTCTGAAACTCAGATCCATTCCTGTGATGCACACAGTGTGTTTGCGTGTCCCCCAAGTTCATATTTGAAACGTAACGGTCAAGGTGATGGAATGAGGAGATGAGGCCTTAGGGAGGTGATTGCGTCATGAGGGTGGAGTCTCAGGAATAGGACCAGTGCTCTCTGTGCTCTTGTAAAAGAGGCCCCACAGAACCACAGAACTCCCCAGCCCCTTCTGTCACATACGATGTGACACCCGGGAGGCACTGTCTGTGAACCAGGAAGCAGGTTGTCACCAGACACCAAATCTGCCAGCACCCTGACCTGGGATTTCCCACCTTCCACACAAGTGAGGAAGAAATGCCTAGTATACGGTCTGGAGCAGACCAGAACGACACTGTGATTCACGTATAAGCACGCAGCATACTTTAATTGATCGTGTTGTGCCTTACGTCTTAGGTACCATATCTTAGTATTATAGAAAAATGGTGAATCTCATCAAAAGTGGCCTTTATCGACAAAATACGGCGATATCACTATCCATGCAGTATTCTGCCTCTGACAAAAGTCCCCAACCTGCTAAGGAATCAAACATTTTCTTTATCAACCTCAACAGAGTCCTTGACACCCCTCACAGCATCCTGGGTCTTTAATAGCTCCCTATCCATTTTATATTTTAAATATACCCAAACCTTTTGGAAAATTGTATTTAGTACGGCACTTAATCTTGTTGTTATTTTCCATTATTACCGTCTCACCACCCCAACCAAGCTTGAAAGACGAAACCTGCACTGTTTGGAAAGAGTGATTTTAGTTCTAGTTCCATGTTGCACTAATTCGCTACATGTGTAATCTCTGTCATCTGCGAAACTGGGGTGCCAATACTTTCTTCACAGTTATGCAAGGTCAGACACGATCCTATATGTGGATGCCTCTACAGTCACTGCACCCTGGAGTCCGACGAACAGCGTCTGTTCTCCTCTGGAATTGCGCCCATCTTGGACGGCTTCCAAAGACAACACTTCAGAAGAAAGAGTGTCTTTTAAGGTGTGTTTGATGACTTCGTATATTCGCCCCCATGATCCCAGGGATGGTTTCTGTTCTTGAAACATCTACAAGACATGAAAAACAAAGTGACTCATTGTTACATGTGACTGGACCCAGTTTCCAGTAAGAATGTGTACTCCATTGCTTTAAATGTCAGTGTAACCCTGACTTTGCTAGGGCCACCAAGGGTGCCCGACCCTGAGGCTTTCAAGACATTGCATGCTTTAAGTTCAGACTGTGTTTTTTTTCCCCCCAATGTGACTTACCAGAGCCAAACCTGCTCGTATGTTAGGCATTAAAGTAGTAATAATTTATTTGTGGTTTTGTTCCTTCTTCATTTTAACTGTGTGCTTTCCCCTACTTTGCACGTTATTGAAACTCAATTTGTTTTTTACTTGGTTTTAGGCTTCAATTGTGGAGTGGGAGTGGGGCAAACATCAGGAAACTAAGTTTTTTACCAACACTCTGTGCTTAATTCACGGATACCATCAGTTCTTCTCGACATCTCACAGGAATCGGAAAAAGCTTCATGTTCTGAGTTGGCGGCGAGGACACGAGGTGATCTGTCAGCGATCACGGATTCTGAATTGAACCCAAACCTCCTGAGCACAGACCGCCCAACTTTTTGTTTATGATTTTTAGTTTTGGTTTTGTCCGGGGAGAAGGAAAAAAAAGGAGGGAAAGAAAAGAATCATTTGAGCAAGCATTTGGCACTCTATTTTTAATTCTCTTAAACGGGACGTCATCTTTCATTTTCTGTACGTCTTCCCTTCATGTTTTATTCCTGTAAAGGAACTAGGCAGTGAATCCTTTTCCTTCACCTTTTGCTCAGGAACAATTCCAGGTTCTTAGGGTATCCTATAGAACAAGTCCAGCTAAAGGCATTCCATAAAGCAGACAGCCTTGGGGAAGAAGTAAGGGAGAAATGACACGAATGAGCTAGTACAAAGCTGCTAATAAAACCTACAACACAGGTCAAAGGCAGAGGGTATAATTTGCTGACAGAGGGATTTAGTACCAACTTCCAAGAACTAAAAATGTAAAAATAAATGAGTAAAGACTCATATGTTGTTTAACCTGCAAAAAGTAAGACATCTAAAAAGGAAAGCAAAAATAAATGGCCAGTCCTGAGATTTCCTTGTGTAAGTAATCACAAAAATGTCTTTTTGATCTTAGAGTGTGTTTTCTTTGGACGGTGAAAAACGATTACATTCTACATCGGCCAGACTTTATCTGTGATCACAGTTCATAAGATGCGATTCTTGCATCAAATCCTTTTCATTTCACAACAACACTGCTGTGTGTGTGTGTGTGTGTGTGTGTGTGTGTGATTGTTTTCCTACTTTTGTAGTAACGTTGTTTTTCTTTAACCTTTGTTACTTTGTTACTTTTCTCCCTAAAGAGTGAAGGAAATTCCTCTTTGAGGTGTTGGTGGGAGAAGAAGGGGAAGGCAAAGTCTCTGCGTTCATCAGATTTCTTAGGTCCGCCAGTGCAGAAAGCTTCCTATCCCCGGTTTCTCCCAAACCCCATCTTACTCGAAACGGTTTAGGAAAACACACGTCAATGACCTTTCCAGGATTATTTCTGGTCAAGGAAAGAGAGGGCCAAAGACTCTATTTGGAGGGAAAGGCGTGGGACTGAGCGCAGGGGACACCAGGTAAATCTGGCTGAGGGCACACCGGGTCTAGAGGGACCCCGACTGCGGGGTACCAGGGCACGAAGGCCGGATCGGGGGTGGGGTGGGTTGTGAGGGGACACCTGCCTCTCCCGGGGCGGGACCTCGGGGCACAGGCGGCGCCCCCCAAAACACACACCGCCCGGAGGGGAGGCCTCAGCGCCCACCCCGGGGGAGGGGCCGGGCCTGGTGGGGCACGGGTGCTAGCCCAGGCCACTCCCTCGGGCAGCACCTGCCCGCAGTGCAGGGTGCAGGGCACTGGGCGCGGGCGATGGGCTCCCTGCTGCTGGCGACGGGTCCCCTGCGGCCGGCGGCGAGGGGCGCCCTGTGGCCCGCGCTGTGCGCGCTGGCGCTGGCCGCGCTGGGGCCCGGGGCGCGGGTCGGCTGCGCCGACTCGGGGCGCTGCTGCCCAGGCCGGGCCGCCTCGTGCTCCGCGCGCAGCTGGCGGCGGGACCTGGCCTCCTGGAAGCGCTTCTGTGACCGTGCGGGCCTCCGCGCTCGCCACTGCGGGCTCGACGACGCCTCGGCGTGCCCAGGAGCGGGCGGCGTGCGCAGGGCGCCGGGTGCGCACCCCCGGGGGCCTGGGCGCAGCCCCGCACGATGAACCCTCCCAACCCCCTCCGCCCCTGGGCGGTGGTCCAGCCTCTGCCTGCCTGCTCCCCGAGCTCTTCCTCAGGTCCCCTCCAGCCTCCACCGCCCCTTTAGTGCTGGAGCCCAGGGAGAAGGCTCATGATGCACCCGCGGATGCTGCTCTGTGGTGTGGGATCAACTGGGTTCGCTTTCCTGCTGGAGGCCAGGGCGGTCCAGCTGTCTGTCTTCAAAGGCGCAGGTCACCTCTGCGGGGGGACCAGTTCTCACAGGCGTCCAGCTTGGCGGGGCCAACTGCGGCCTGGGAGATGGCACTGAGGGGCTCAGGGACCCGCCCCTGGCGGCTCAGGCTCCCCTGAGGCTTACTGTTACTCCCTGGGGATCCTAAAGGCCTGGTGAGGTGTGCGGAGGGGAGTACCTCATGACCACCCCACCCTGTACCAGGGGCTTGCTCTGGACTAGGGTACTTTCTCCTGCAGAACAAGTTCTTGGGGGAAAAAAGCTGTCCTCTCGGCCAGACTCCAGCAGGTGGCACAGCCCCTTCTCCCTCTGTTCTTTGAATTCAGTTGCATCTATAGAGCTCTGGATAGATTTTTCTCTCAGAGAAAAATCTCAGAGATCCGAGGATGTTTTCATCTTGGTGTTTCTCCTCTAGTGTCTTTCATCGTTCAATTTCCCACGGTATCACAGCCCACAGTACAGACCCAACAAATGCTGATTTGATGACATAAAAAGTAAAGGAGGAACAAGCCCTGAGGAACAAGTGGTACTTGGGAGAAGCCAGCTCCGGAAGGGAAAGTAGCTCCGCTCCCTCTTAACCACATCACCCCCGAAAGCCACACGGGTGACAGGGTCTGACCTCAAGGATCCAGTGTTGTGGGATCCTCGGCATCCGCCCGGGACAGGAACCGGCAGGGCCGGGTGCCTGGTGGAGAGCAGCATCCCTCTCCTCCTGCCTCTTTTCTTCAGGAAGAGGCCTCTAGCCTCTGGCAGGATGGTGGCCCAGCCCTGCAGCTGAAAGAACACAGTTGAAAACAGTAAGGTTTTTTGACTCCGGATGGAAAGCTAATGATTTACCATGAATACTGATCTTTTTTTTTTTTTTTTTTTTTTTTTTTGGATAAACTTTCACTTTCCAGCTCTAAGGCCAGGGATTTCACTTCTAAAGGAAGGTGAAGAGTAAGTACTTTAGGAGACACAGTGCCCTCAGGCCAGTTGTGCCTAGCATCCCCCCTTGGGTAGCCCCATCCTACTTAAAGGCCTGTTTTCCTTAGGTACTGGGGTCCTCAAGTACAGCCCATCCACTATGGCAGCTTCTCTTACTCACCTGTCTCTCATTGCACGTTAAAGGAAAATACAGAATTCCTGCACCTTGAATGGTGTGCCCTGGACTGTGTGTGGTGAGCACAGTGACACAGAGGTGATGACGGTACAGTCTCCAGCCCCTAGGAGTTCATAGTTGAGCAGGGAAAGTCACTTTGAAAAGTGTTCGCAACATTCTTGGTGCCAAAATAAGGATCCTGGGAGGCTAGAGAGGCGAAACGAAGAAGACCAGAGGAATTCAGGGAAGACTTCTCAGAGGAAGTGACAGGCAAGCCTAGTTCCAGAGAATGAACCAGGAGTCTCTAGAAGGGGAAGGTGATTCTAGGAGGAGAGCTTCAGCAGTTACCCGTCGGTGTCAGCCTTTCGTGCCAGGTGCTAGGCTAGGCGTGAGTCCAACCCGGAGAACAAGGCAGTGAAAGCAGCTAGAAACGAAAAAGTTTGCACAGACAAGGGATGGGGAAAGACAGGCGAGCGTCCTGAGAAAAACGGGCTTAACAGCAATAGAGGAGCTGCAGCATCCTGTCTTTATTTGGTCAAAAATAAGCCTCTTACTTTCAGCCCAGGAGGCCGAAACATTACACAAAGAGCCCATCATCTCGGAGTGTGAGTTATTGTGTGAGGGACAGCGGAAGACAGGTGACCTGCCATCTCTGGAAGGACCCGGGAAGAAATCGAGCCTAGCAGAAGATGATGTGGGGACGCGGGGATCGAAAAGACTTCTCGTTGGTAAATTTGCTTCACCTGGAGCTTTTCAGGAAGGGAAAAAGGAGACACAGACACTTGGAAGCTGGCCACTTGGCAGGACTGATACTGCTGGTGTCTCAGAGCAGAGGGCGCGAGTGACGGGCCCGCGGTGGAGCTAGGATGCTTGGGGTACTCAGCCCTGGACAAGCGTCACAATCGTGCTGACTCTGGGATTTGGAGAAGGTGGGGCCGGGCCCTAAGAACATTTTACAGCTCCAGGAGCTGCGACTGTTCAGGGCTGTCCCGTTACTACTTTCCAAGAGGGGCTGCGCCGGAGTGAGAGCTGAAGCCACCGCTGCCATCAGCCACATCTGTCTGTGCCAGTGCACACCTGTCGCTTATCCCTCTCTGAACCGAGGCTTGGCAGCGCGGGGCCCCAGCCGCTCTGCAGACAAAGCCGTTCTGCCTCTCAAACCCTCTTCTCCTCACCCTCTGCTGTGTTACCCACTGATGCCACCAAAGCCTTTGGGACTGAAATCACGTTAAATGCAAACAGAGAGTGGAACTGTCAGAACGAAGCATGCCTTCCTTCTATTCCTTCCAAATTTTTCATCTGGAGAAACGCATTTTTGGGAGGTGTGGCTAAAAGATGAAATACTGGAAATTCTTTTTGTAAATTTTACTCAGTAAAAATAAAATTAGTAACTGGATCTATGGAATGACTAAGGTGTCGTAAAAAGAAAATCTTCTGAAATGAAATATCTCAGTTTGCATACCAATTATGTGTTTTCACCGGCCCCAGTCCCCACAGAGAAAAAGGTAGAAAGTTCTCCATTGGTCTGATCAGGAATGGGGGCAGAGGGGAAGCAGGGAAAGGGACAGGCCCACATTACCTGTCCTGGATGGACTTCTTGGAAGGTTTGCTCATCGGGCTCAGGACAACCCGTGGAGATTCTAGTCACCAGTGTAGTTTCTAGATTCTTCATTCTAAGCTCACAGAAAAGATTGCAGGTTGCATTAGGTCTTGGATGATCGACTTAAGGAAAGAGGAATAATGAGCCCAAGCAGAGAAGGACAAAAACTGGGTTGCTCATATGGGCCAGTCTCTTCTAGATTTATAGGGCACCTGGGAAACCAGCTGGCCGAAATCCGCTGACATCATATCTGGGGGGAGAAGGGGCGCCTCCCTTCACAATATGGGCTCCATAATTACCGAAAGGAAGGAGGTCACAGGCTCCGATGATTTGGGAAGTTGAGGCTCTACGAAAGCCAGAGCAGCCGAGAGACAGCATGTGGCCCTCCCGGCCTTTGTCTCCGCAGAAGGAAACGCGGGGGGCCTGGCGCCGGTGTTGGACACGCAGGGTTTGGCTGCAGCCCTGAGTTGTCAGGGGGAGTGTGTCGTCACGGCCTCCGAAGCATCTCCTCCAGGCCAGGCCCTCTCACAGGCGCCTCACAGCTCTACACAGGCTGGGGTCTCACAACCCACCGAGGTCATAGGGAAACCTCAAGATATTGCGGGTTTGGGTCCAGATTGCTGCAATAGAGAGAGTATCACAGTGAACCGGGACATACACCTTTTCCTGGGGGAAGGTGTTGCCTTCAACTTGGAAAAATGCAGCGTCTGGGAAGTGCAATTCGAATGTGGTAAAGCGAGGGAGGCCTGTGTCCCTCATTTTGGTCTCATTTTACGGATGGGGTGATCAGAGCAACGGGAGGTTGGGGATTAGGCAGTTTGTCCAAAGTCACTACGGATAAGTGAAGGGGTGAGATCTGAACCCAGGAACCCTAGATCCAGAGCCCACACAGTTGAGCTTCACGTCCTTACTGCCTGGGAGAAATGAGGGGCTAAGGGAAGCTGTGAACTTGGCAGGGTGGGCCGCAGATGCGTCCTGATAGAGTGAGTGAGCCTCCTCTCTCTGTAAACTGTGTGCTCAAGGGCAGAAATGTGTCCCGCTCCCCTTTGCAGTCTCTTGATGTCTGTCCTTGTGCCTTTTGATAACGTTTGTCAAAACATGTGAGCAGTCATTCCGCCAAGGGCACATTCTCTGTGGTATCAAAGGTACGGCCAGCCGGGGCGTACCCACATGTCCCCGTAAAACTATTTTTCATTTTCCTTCCTTCACTACCAAATCTATGTTTGCTGCAGAAAACTTGGAAAGTACAGAAAGGCACGAATGAAGAAAACAGTTCACCTGGAACTGGAATGCCCAGAAAAATCATCATCTTTTTAATGTGCATCCCCCCTTCTCCCCCTGGGTTCACGTGATGTATAATATCCCAGTTTTCTATGAGGCAGCCCATTTCATTGTCTTGCTAGCATTTCATGTCCTTGTCCAGTTAATGTCTCAAAAGGGAAAGAAAAAGTTCCTGGGGGCCAGATAACATGGTTTCTGCAAGAGGAAAAAAGTACCTCATCATTTCAGTGGTGCTTTTTTGATGGGTAAATAGGCCCTTGGGCGATGTAGTCTCATTTGACTGTCTGATGTTTGGGGAACGTTCCAAGAAAAGGATCGACATCTGGAGAGGGGAAAAACCAGATATGAGACATTTAAACTTTTGTGTCCGTGTGGACACGGGGCTTTCTTTCTCGTCCACAGCACGTCAGGAAACAGAAGCTACGTATGAGCGGCCCTGCTGTGCGTGGACTGGAAAGGGAGCAATTCCTTAGGGGTGACTGAAACTGTCTGGACTCACCAGTGGGAGGGAGAAGGCACTTGATCGTGGGTGGCCTTCAACTTGGAGGTGGCAGAGAGCGAAGCAGGTGGGGCCAGATCACAAAGGGAAATGCTGCAGTGTCTGTGACTAACCAAGGAGACGCTGCATGAGAATAAGAGTGGGGCTTTCTGTTAAGAAGGAATAAACCTAAACTGTGTTTATGAAATGAGGAACTCCATCTGTCAGCTGAGTTCGTTGCTGTGTGTGTATTTGGAACCATCAAGAAAAGCATCAGAAAGGCATTTTTTAAAATTACCCTGTGGTCCCTAAGGCCTGGGAATGGTGCGCCCAGTTCTGGCTCCAAAACTCACCGTGGCTATAAATGCACGTCTGGAGGGTCCAGTGGGGATTCCGAGAGGGGACGTGTCTGTAGGAAGGAGGGTCCAAATCTGGAATCGTCAACCTGGAAAGGCCACCCTGAGGGACGCGGGCCTCCTGCAACAGTAGGTCTGGGGAGGCACAGAGGAGATAAACAGATACGTACTTTGGCGCCATATTCTGAACTTCTGGTGTGCGGGCAGTTTGGCTCAGATGAAAGGAAATACCCCTTCACCCCACAGATAATACAGTCGAAGGAGCTTGTTACGTATGGGATATGGTCCTGGCAGGAGGTATAAGTGGATTACAAAGTGTTTGGGGGACCTGTGGCTGCCATAAGCCCGTCCCCTTCCAGGGGCACCTTTGGGGGCCGCCGATGCCAGGAGAGGGCAGGCACCATGGGCAGGGGTATGTGCCCCTGTATTCTGGCTCTGGGACCTCTGCTGTGGCTCCTGTTCTTTCCTTCCCGGTCTGTAGGAAGTTTTCGTTGGTGTTGGTGCTTCGCCTTGACATGAGCAGACCAGGGTCTGTTCCAACGTAGACCATTGTTTAGGAAAAGAGAAGAACTTGCCTGATGTCATTTTATTCATCCATTCAACAGATATTTCTTGCGTAAACACCGAGTGCCAAATTCTAGGCACGAAGTGAAAACCTCAACAATCAACCGAAAAATATAGTAATCATTGTGAATCATGGAGATGCTAGAAGGCGGAGAACACTGGACTCTGAGAGGAAGTCACTGTGAGATGTGCGTGTGGGGTATGTGTGCGGGGTGTGTGGGGTGTGGGTGCTGGGAGACAAGGTATCTGAGCTGCTGGAGAAGGACACCCTGAAGGCAATGAAGGTCCCAGAGTGTGGGAAAGTTTGGGGTTTTCCAGGGATCAAGAGGCCAGCGTGCCTGGAGGTTAGAGTGCAGGGTGGGGTGGGTGGGGTGGGATACAGCTCCAGGTGTGGGTGGGGGGAGACACAGGCCCAGCATCACCAGCAAGGAGTTCGAATTTCATTCCAAATTCAATGGCAAACCCCTGAGGGCGTTTTAAACGCCATTAATGAAAAAAAAATCAGCGGAGCATCTGTTAGGGTCATCGTGCGTGGCTACGACTGGACACCATCAGGACATGTGGAAACGCTCCCTGCTCTCCTGGGCAGCCTCGTTACTGAGACACTGTTCCTGGCCCCGTCTGGTGGCTGTGGCGGGGACATCTGATGACCAGAAAGCTCGTGAGGAAGGGGACAGGCTGGGCCAGCCGAAAGCCTTGCTCATTCCCACTCCCTGGATTAGCTCACCTGCCACTGAGCAGACAGCCAGGGTCCCCCACGGGGCCTAAAGCGGGAACCTGGGCATGCACCTCCTGTCTCTGGGCTCTCCCTCGCGTTCCTCCCCCGTCTGCGCTCTCCAGGCTTTAGTCGCCTCCTGGGATCACCCCCAAACTTCAGATCCGTGTTCCAGGATCTGCTTCTGCGGAAACTCAGACTGAATATTATGTTGGGTTTAAATGAGAAAGAGGAAAAGAAAAAAGGCGTTGCGGAGCTTCCCGGCACCCACTGAATCTGGGCCTCTGTCTCCTAAAAACGCGTGGGGTGATGTCATCACACCCGCATCATCCGGACACGCGGAAGCTGTGACAAGCTCGCATCCAGAGGTGGCCACGTGCACACTAGGGACCAGCCTTTTGGGCCCAGGAACAGCGAGCAAAACGGGGAGACCGAGGAAGTCAGATTTTAAGAAAGAACATTTTGTCATGCGGTTCCTAGAGGTGAGGAGATACGCGTAGTGGGAAGGGGACAAGAATACTCCCGGGACGGTTCCAAAGGACGTCTGTGTCACGCGGCGCGTGGTGATCACTGCCAGGAGTCCTGTCCTTCCTGTCACCTCCGTGACTGGGGATCGTGGTGACCTACGACGACTGACAATCCACAGCATCAGATCGAGACTAGATTGTGTGAGTGCGTGTGCGTGTGCGTGCGCGTGTGTGTGTGGGTGTGCGCGTGTGTGCGTGTGTGTGTCCGTGAGCGTGTGCGTGTGCGTGCGTGTGCGTGTGCGCGCACAGAACAGGAATAAACAGCTCCAGTCCCCCTTCCACCCCCGGGCACGTGTGGGACACCTTCTGACTCTGTGGACTCCGATTCCCCGTGGATGTCTTTCCTTCGGCATCATCACGGAGCCGTCGAGGGGGTGGTGGTCAGGGACGATTATGTCATGGAGCCCCGAACACGAGAAAGGAAGTTCCCAGGGGATAAGGGGAGCGGGAAGCGGCCTGTGACCGAGGGTGCCGAAGGCGCGTGCTGGGGACGGACGCTGACGCGGCTCATTCTGGCTGCTCGGGTGACCAACCTGAGTCATGCGATACCTGAGTTTTCAGATGATGGACACGAACGCACTTGAGGACAGTGTGAAGTTCTGGATTAGTGACAGACGCTCATGTTCTATGTGGCCCTTTGCTTTGCCAGGGGTCGCTATGGGCTGCCAAGCCAGGGACCTTTCAACAGCCACGAACCCCTCGAGTGTGCTCAGAGGCAAAGTGAGCTTTCAAGTGCCGCTGGCAGCCCGGGCCTAGGTTCCAAAGACGCTGAGGTGCTTTCTCGGTGAAGACTGTGGCCCTGGAAGCATGGGGGTGACAGGGAAAGCGAGTCCCGTCGTGTGGGAAAGTGTTGGTGTCTCGTTCAGAGGTTCCCTCTTCTGTCTCCTTGTCCTTTCCTTGAAAGGTCTCATTTCCAATCTTGAAATAAGTCAGTTACTTAAAATCAACTTAAAAACTCATTCCAGTCCCCTAGAAAGACTCACTGGGGCTCTGAATGGGGACGTTCGCTGTGCGGCCACATTGACTCTGCCGTCGTCCCAGAGGATCAATGCTGGTGCCGGATCCTCGCCCTGACTCTGCCACTCACGGCCCCCACGAGAGCTCGCGCCTCCCGGGCCCTACCTGCTCCTTTCTCACTCCAGCTCTCCTCGTTTCTATGCGCCATGGGGGATGGGGCTGCGCAACTGGGAGCAGCCCACAGTTAGGGGTTTCTTGGTGTGGCCCTGAGCTGTGTCTTCCGCAGCCACATTTGCTGAAATGGACTTGGGTAGGTGATGGGATGGCTGCTGAGTGAGGGCATTTTTTTAATATACTTTTGTTTTATCCCTTACACTTTCTAATATGAATATGCATTACTGTTTTAATAAAAAGGGTTCTAGCCAGGGGAGGGCACAGCTAAAATCCGGGAAAACCCAGAGGATGGCCCTGACCCAGGCAGGGAGGAGTATGAGGAGGTCCCCTACAGGCCGCTGTGTCTCTGTGGGGTGTGTCCCTGGCTCACACCCAACTTCTTGATCCTGCCAGCCTCCGGGAGGTGCCCGACCATCAGTCACCCGGCCATCAGTCACCCGACCATCAGTCACCCGGCCATCAGTCACCCGACCATCAGTCCCCGGGCAATAGTCACCCGTTAGGGCAGCGGAGCCAGTGTCCCCTGGCCCTGCTGTGACTTCCCCGTGGGGCAGGGCCATGGATGTTGGGAGCGGCCTTGGCTGCGGCCTCCGGCTCACTGCCATCCTGCTGTTGTTCAGCTCGCCCTTGCATCGTGGGGTCCTGGAGGCCCTGGAGCGGCTGTGCCGACCAGTGCAAGACCACGGCCCGTGTGTGGAGGCGCCTGGTGCAGCAGGAGTTCTAGAACGGCGAGGCGCCCTGCCCGGCCCTGGAGGAGCGAGCCGGCTGCCTGCAGTTCTGCACGGCCCAGGGCCGGGCCTGCGGGCACGCCTTCGGGACGTGGGTCTCCAGGGCGCTGCCTTGTGGTCTTAGTGACTGTCCATTTCTCCATCCCAGACAAGGCCAGGTGCTGCGCAGGGAACTGTCCCTGAGTCGCAGGATGAGGGGTGGGGTGGGCACGCCTGCCCAGAGCAGACATGGAGCTCAGGAAATGCCCGATGCAGGAGCCACTGGCCACCTGCATCAATGTCCCCCGGTCCTGCCCGCTCTGCTGTTCCCTCCATGTGCTTATCGCCCAGGGTGGCCCCTTCTCCGCGGGCACCACTCGCTTTGTAGCAAAATCAATCCGGCTGGCGACAGGGGACACAGGAAACTTGTTGGAAATACAAGTTCCTCGGGCCCCCAGCCTTGGCGCCAGCCAGGCTCTCTGCTTGCAAGGAGGCTTGCTGCGGCGGGATGCCATGCGAGAGCCCTCTCGTCGGCCGTCCTGCCCTGTCCCGTCGCTGGGGGTCACGGCGTGAGACGAGCCGCCCAGCCTTCAGAGTTCCAGTTTGCCTTCGGTCTGTCAAATGAGGCCGTTAGAAGCGACCGACGTTGCCTCAGTGTCAGGAGTTTGTGATTAAGTGTCACACCTTTCCCCGATTTATACTTTTCTATTAACATTTTTTACATTACCTCCTCCTTAATTACTCGAGTGTATTTAAAAGGTGATTTTATTTCTCACCAGGCAGGGATAGCTACCCCACTGGCCGTAAATAGAAAGTCAGTGCAAAAGCCGGCACGAGGGAAACCCAACCATGTTGTCAACTTCCAGTGCGTCCCTGCCGCTTACCAGCGTCTGTGCCTGAGGTCGGCTCTCTCTCCATTGAACAGGGGGGTTAGCGAGTGTTCGGAAAGCGTTAAAGATACATCAACCCCAAAACGATACTTCCTCCTTGACACCATCCCGAGGGCTGAGAGACTGGCACACTCTTGTGGGAGAAAACACACTGTTTACTGGACACAGTTTCAAGCTCACTGAAAGGGAGTGAGAACAGGACAAAAGAGCTGCAGGTCTCTTATCCAGAGTCCGCGTTTTTGAACATTGGCCACCTTTGCTCTGTTGTGTCCCCTCTTTCTGCACACACACTTGTGAATTTTTTTCCTGAACCATTGGGTAGGTGCATACACCACGCGCTTAGTACCCCAGAAGGTCTTTCCTAAAAATCAGGAGATTCCCTTTTACAAAGTAAGTCACACTCAGGGAATTTAACATCGACGCAATGCTGCTACCTAACTGCAGGCGATCACTCCGTCGTGTCAGTTGTTCCCATAATGTCATTTATAGCATTCCCCCCCCCCCCCCCAGTTTGGAAACCGGGTCAGACCGTGGATTGCACTTAGCAGCTTTGTCTCTCTGATTTTATTTAATCTGGAACGGCTCTCCAGCTTTGCCTCCTGTCTCGTGGCTTTGGCACGTTTGAAGAATGCGGGCCCGTTCCCTCGCAGACCCACCCCCGGTGTCTGGTACGTAGAGGAGACTCGGGAAGACGGACTGGCTGGCCCTGAGTCAGCGCTGCTCAGTGCCACATCCGTGTCCCTATGAAGTCGTTTCTGGCCTGACAGTGAGAGCCACCCACGCTTGACGGACCCTGGGTGAGCTCATCTCCACGGTTCATTCCAGCGCGTTTCCGTGTACAGTTCTGAGGAAGTCCGGATACTGCTCCTGACCCCACCTCGTTATCTATGAGAAGCCACGTCAACCCCGGCGTTCCTGGGGCTCCCACGAACTGCAGAGACGGCCTAGAATGTAAGGGGCAGCTTTTTCTTCCTCCCGCTCTCTGGCTCCGACGGGGGTGGATCATGTCCTCTGAGGGTCAGGCAGGGCCAGGGAGCGATGGCCAGGGAGCGAGGGTGGAGAGAAAGAAGGACGCACGAGCTGTGCACAGAGGAGAAGGCCGTTGTGACCTCCTTTGTAAATGAAACTGGAAAACACTGGGAGAGAGATGTCCCAGGTGAGGAGCTGTCTCGGTCAGAGGTGACAGCAGGTGGCGGCCAGGTTGGATAACTTGCCTTCTGCCCCTTCTGAGTATGAGTTTCTTTATCGTTTTCGTTGCTGTTGTCGTCGTTTCGATGTTCAGAGGCAGAAAACCACCTTGAAGCAGCGTAGGTAAAAACGAGAGTGTATCGGCTGGGTCTGGGGGCTCCAACGACATCTGGTTCCCAGCCTGGCTCGCCGACCCCCCGTCCACGGGGAGTCCCGGCATGTGATGGGCACCACGGCCTGGTGCAGAAGAGGCATTTCCCCCAAGGAACAGCTGTTACGCAAGGACGAACTTCACAGGAGCCTGAGTGCGGGGCAGGGACGGCTCGGTGGGCTCCTGGTGCCACGCGAGGAAGGGCTGGGGCGGCGCCGTGGCCGAGCGCCCAGGCGTGGGGTCTGAATCCTTGCTGGGACATTCCCTACTTCTGCGGCCGTGAGGCAAGTTCTCTTCCAACCTGCAGGGGCGCAGTGAGCAGAGAAAGCAGAAGGTGGGGCGGCTCTGCTGCTGGGCAGAGGAGAGCAGAGGTGCTGGACCCTTTATGGGGGAGGATGTGGGGCACTTGGGAATCTGGGTGGGATGGATCGTTCGACTCCGTGACTCTGAGATGCCTCAAAGTGCTGAAATGCCTCAGAAATCACTAACGATTTAGGACAGACTCGTCATAAACAGCACTGTTGCTGGTGCTGAAGGCGAGTCCCACGGTGTTTATTGTCACGTTGAGCGTCTTTCTCAGCGACACGCTGGAAAGCCACCACTCCCGCTGACCCTCGCTCCTGTCGCACCTCAGCTCACAGAGCTGGAAGGCGCCATTTGAGCCGCAGAGCAAGTGAAGCGCTTGAAGGGGCGAATCCACCAACAAGACATAAACCGCCTCTGCCCAAGGTGTGGCCTAAAAGGAGCGAAACTCGGGGCTTTGAGTCTTCCTGCAACACCTACCAGTCTGCGAGCAGAGCTCACAGGACGGACGGTGGCCCAGGGAGGTGGTGTCGGTGCAGGAGAAGGAAGGAAAGGTGCTCCGGAGGTCTGTAGGGGAGGAAGGGAGAGAGAGGTGAGAAAGAGCCGATACAATGACCACGACGTGAAAGGGAAACTTGAAAAACACTGGACTTCCAACCACTGGCATCGCTTCCCTCGCGGAAAACAGAAGGAAGAACCATGCACGGTCACGAGCTTTGCGAGATGGGCCACGTTCTGTGCCATCCTCGGGCGCCTGCCGCCTGGCGCAGAAACCCAGTCCGCACCAAAGCCAGAGCTACCCAGGCCTGTCCCGGATTTGCACGTCCATCACCATTTCCGGGAGGTGGGGACAGGGCTGGAGGCCGGGATCCATTCGGGAATAATGAATAAGAGGAACAGTGATGTGCTGGGGAAGGGAAGGACTGACATTCCGCGTGAGAAGTCACCTCGCCTTAAGCTTTAGCCCGTCACAGCAGCGGTGGCCTTCCCTGGCAGCCGATCGCGCCGTATCCACCGGGAAGGGCCTGTCGACCGCGACAGGGAGGCGCATCGTCCCACAGGAGGGACACAGGGGTCATCGCTGGAACCACTGATCGATTTGCGTCTCACGGGCAAGGAGAGGCTAAGACGTCGCGCCTCCGGCGTCGTGCATTTGAATGCACAGCGTAGCGATCGGACGTTCTTACCAAAGTGTTTGAGCCCAGATTCAATCGACCCGTTCGATGTAACGTTCGTTTATAGGGAATACGAGGGATAGAAGAGCCAGGTGACGGCGTGAGGACGCCAGTGGGGAAAGCGAGGCAGGGCCTGCTTCTGTGGTCCACCTGACCCGTCCTCCCCACGAGTCAGTGTCTGAGGGGCCAGGAGTGTGTGTTGTTGGGGGAGAAGTGAGGAGAGTGTTAGAGACTAAGGACACGGAGCCAGAAGATGCCATGTGCGGGCCTTCTCCGAATCCTAAGGAAGCAAACCAGCTGGACAACTCACCGGGGAGAGGGCTCATGGAAAGTAGGATGTTAGTCAATATTGAAGGATGAGCATCCCGTTCTCCGAGGCGTGACAGCCTCCCTAGCTGTCGTGTGAGAAACTGACCTTCATGATCAGGAAGCTGTGAGGATCTGTTTAGGGACAAAATAGCCCCAGGTGCTTCAGTGGTTTCCCGTGGACATGGTTTCAGGAAATTCCCTCCACGAGCGAGTCCATTTGAGCAGGACTTTCCTGGCGGGGAGTGTGGATGCTGCTGCTGCCTGTCAGGGGAGAGTATTTCTGCAGGTGATGGCCCTGAGCAAGCGGGACAAGTGACCACCTGGCTCAGGGCCAGCCAGCCGCCCGGGACCCGTGGACCCTCGCCCGCCAGGCGGTGCTGGCCGCCCGATCTCCTAACGAGGCGAGGGCAGAAGCTGGGGCGCACACTCACCGGCCTTTCTACCAGTTCCACGGGGTCGTGTTCTGCCCCTGAATCGCACAGGTTAAGGGGGCTTTTTAGAAGCAGTGCGTTTCCTGTCACTCAGCACAGAGGGCTCCGTGGCTGACGGGCTGTCTCTTATTTTGCCACCCCTATTGCCAGGCGCCCTCACCGGGGTCCTCAGAGGCCCCCAGGCGCCCTGTGAGCACCGTGCACGGTGTCCGGATGGAGGTGCACGCGGACACACAGACATGGGCACACACAGGTCGCGCGACGTGCCACGCCCTCTGCCGAGGCTGTCGTGGGCTTCTCGTGGATAGAGGTCCACGACGCAGTAAGTCTTGAGCAGCCCTCGTCCCAAGACTAATCCTCCCGCTCTGTTTGGGAGTTGAGTGTGGACACATTTCCCGGCCCCAGATTTCCAGAGTTTACACCTCACGGATGCTGGTCCCCAGCCCAACCAGGTGGGGTGGCCCCACCGCCTGAATCATCAAAGCACATACTTCCATGGTGGTTCTCGCTCTGCCCACCGGGAGCTCTACAAGTGTACACTAAGGACGCCGAGCCGCCCCCGTGGCGGATGAGCCCACCCACCCACCCACATCAGGGCGGGGCCGAGGCCTCGGGCCCCGTCTCTCCTCCGTGCCCATCTCACTTCTCCCCGGTCGGCAACCTCCACTGGAACAATCCTTTATGGCTTTGCTACTCCCCATGCGCTTCACTGTTTAAACAAATTCCAGAAAAGCACACCCATTATCACGAATGAATCCAAATCAGATCTCCCAGAACTGCTGAGGGCTGCCAGACGGTCCCGGCGAAGGGGAACGAGGGGGCGGAGGCGGAGGCTTTCCCTCGCTCCAGGAGCTGGGATGCGGCGCTGGAATGTGTCAGCGCCCTGCACAGAGGGCCGCGCCCAAGGCTAGAGACATTTCTTGCCGATTGTTCAGACACTAACTTCTTGGTGGCATTGGACTGTGCACTGAGATCGTGCTCAGCCAGGACGTTCGAGACCCCTTCCACGTACCGGTTTCATTTCATCCTAAGTGTCCCTGAGCGAGGAAGCGAAAGGCGGTGACTGTTTCTCATCTTCCCCGATAAGTAAATGAGGGCAAAGTGGAACACACGGGTTTTTTAGAACAAAAATAGTTAAGACTACGATCAGAACCCGATGTTCTGAGCTTATTGTTGGACACTGTCGTGTCCAAACTACCAGAGAGCTGAGAGACACAGAATTTTCCCAGGGATAAAGTCACACGCGTCCCTATGAGAGCCACGAGGCGTGTCTGAGCGTAGGTATGTGAGTGAGGCGGCGCCAGGGCGAGGACACTGCGGCAGCCGTCAGCCGGAGGGCCAAGTGAGAAGTGGGGATGGCCACGGGCAACTGATGGTCCCCAGGGGCTGTGGACCCCGATAGGGGGACAAGGATCAGAGGACCTCTAGGCGTTCGGAGGGCATCAGCGAAGACATGGGACGTGTTTCTAGTGGTCATTAGCGGTCAAGTGCGCGGAGCCGGTCCCACCCTGAGCGGCGACTCCCCCTGAAGCCGGTGCCGCCCTCCCGCCGACTCACAGGTCCCCACCGCACTCAGGTCTAAAGCAGAGGCCCCTCTCCTGGCTTTGGGGTCAGCCCTCTGTGAAACATGGACCGCTTAGGTGTTTAGGAGACTTGAGAGTGAGAAACGGGCCATCGGGCCATCGTGGCATGGGAGCCCGGGAGGGGACCTGACAAACGGCTTCAACCCGTCCCTGTCTCAGCTCTCAGGGGAGGGAAGCGGGGCTCAGAGGGGACGAGGGCTCCGCCCCAGGCTCACAGGCACCTTAGTGTTAGATGAGGGGTGATCGTGTGCCAATAAATTATTTCCTTCCGCTCATCCTCATGTTTAAGCCCATATGTGCATGCGCATCTCCAGTGGGCTTTACGTATTTAAGGTCTGTGGTCTCAAACGCTGGAATGAATGAGAACTAAGTTTGAGTTGTTTTCTGCAAATGGCCAAATTTTCCTTCAAGGTAGGGACCTTCATTCATTCATTCATTCATTCATTCATTTTACAATAACACAAGATAAAGGTCTCAAAAAAGGGTTCAAAATTAGGGCGTCACGTAGAGGAAAGTCTTACATGAAAAGGCTGCACGTTTGTTTCTGCTGAATGAGGCTGGCATTCTGTTTGCAAGTGCATTTCGTGGTGTGGCCCAGCTCTGCAGCTCACGTGAGTTATAAACTCCAAAAATCAGACGCACTTGGGAGAAAGACGTGGGCCTGGTCAGAGTGAACGTCATGGGATGAACAACCTCTTGCCATCACTCACATTCCAAAGTCTTTTCCCAGGGAGATAATCAAGCCAACAAATAAAACAACCATTTTCCGTAATTTTCTCTGCACAGATAAATGCTTGAGAGAGAGAGAGAGAGAGAGAGAGAGAGAGAGAGAGAGAGAGAAAGAGCCCTTCTTACTGATTCAAGGTCATATTTGTTTGCTTTCCCACTCCAAGGTCACCATTCAACAAGACACTCCCTCCAGGCATAACGAGACGACGGGACTGTTAGAACGACACCTTGCTTCTCCCTCCCTCTTCTTTCTTGGATTGTCAATTAACTAACTTTTATTTAAAAATTATAACATAGATGTAAACAAATTTATATAAGATATAAACATTAACAATCTTAAGTTGTCAGTGTTTAGGTTACTATTCTGAATTTTCAGAAAGAACTAAAATATAAAAGCAGCATCATCTCCACCCATTTCCCTTCTGACAAACACATGACTCTCTCCGTCCGGCGCTGGCACGGGCGGCGAGGTGCCATGCCTTAGGTCACCCAGCCCGCTGTTTCTGGAGAGGGACGGCTGTGAAGGAGGGTGCCCGCCCTCCCGAGAGACAGAAATGCTGCGTGAGGGAGCGCCCCAGACCCTCGCAAGCCTGCATGTGAGGACGGCCTTTCAGTGAAGCCGGCATCCCACACACACTAACTGCGAGTCAGCGTGTGGCAGGAGCCGGATTGCAGAGGCGAAAAAGACATGGTCCCTGCACGACGGGAGGTCCAGGCCCGCAGAGGACACCGCCAAAGGGACAGCACGGCCTCACGCCGCCGCGTGCGCCAGGACGGAGAAGCAGGAGGAGGAAGGGCCGGCCTTCGGGCTGACAACGTCCTGACAGGGCATGCAGGAGGGACAGGAGCAGTTGGGGAGATAAAACACTCGGCTAAGCGTGAAGGAGGAGGAAAGAGAGTGTGACACACGCGGAGGAAACGCGGTGATGAGACGAGAGAGAAAAGCGCAGACGTCGGGCTGACTTAGTGCCATTTTGGCTTTGTCGCCTCAGCAAGCCTCAGCCCACAGGTGTTTCTGAGCCTCACTCAGCCATTCCAGAAGGAGGGTCCAGGACAGACCTGAACGTTGGATGGCCTTCCTCTCCTCGGTAGGCGGGATACCCCAGTGTCCAGAGGCTCAGGTGTCACCGTAGTGACCGAGGACCTGCAGGGATGAGTTCTCCATCCTGGCGAAGCCTCTGGAGGGCTTGGGGGGGGTGACCCTGGCTAAGCTTCCTCACTGCCTCGGTTCCTCCCTCTGTGAAACCGAACTGAGAGGCCTAACTCGCAGGGGCCACTGACCATGTCCTACAGGACAGTCCAGTAGCGTGGCCTTCCAGGTTGGGAGGTGTCATTACTGCCCGTTTCACTCGCCCCGCCCCGGCCTCCAAGGGACAGCGACGCCTCGGCAATTGGGACCCAGACTTGGATTCCCAATTCTATGCGTGTGTGTGTGTGTACATGTGTGTGGAGGTGTGTTCCCTGGGCAGGGAACACACAGCCGTGGCGGCATGGCTGGCAATGTGGGCTGGATGAGTCCTTGTTGTGGGAACTGTCCTCAGCACTGCAGGGTGGTACCCGGCAAACACCCAGCTCCCCACTACGGGCCGGTAACACTGTCCCCAATCACCACAACCCAAAAACGTCCCCAGACTTTGTTAAAAGTCCTGGGGAGGTGGGGGGGGAGGGCAGAACTGCCCACGGCTGAGACCCACTCTGTACCCAACGGCCTCTACTCCTCTTAAGAGTCGCTGAGCCACTGAGTCACAGACAATAGCAGCACATCACCCTGCGGCAAAGGCTTCCTACATTGGCTGGACCCCGTTGAGGACCCGCTCAGAGAACCAGAACCATGTCACTGTCCAGGCTTCCCGACCTGGCCTCGTCTGCCCTCCGCCCTCACACTCCGCTCCCTTCTCTGCATCGGCGCGGTGCCACCGTGGCCTTTCGCCCCTTGGCCTCGCTGGGCCCCTTTCCCATTCTTCCCAAACACACAAACTCTTGACCTCTCCCTGGTACCCCCGGAAGTCTCTGTTCTCCACCCGCCCCCACCCCACCTGGAAGAGCCTCCCACAGCTTCCCTGCCTGTTCACCCCGTCCCTTCCACCCGCCCCCGTGGCCACAGCATTCCTAACTCTCTGTCCTGGCAGCTTTGCGGGATCCTATCCGTCTACCCCTCGGTGGAGCAGATTCTGAAAAGAGCATCATCTGATAACACTCCTGGCGGAGCAACGAGTGAGCTCATGAAACACCAGCAAACATCAGTGCTCCCTGCCCCCGCACATCGCCATCGTGGTGTGGTTCATCTCGGTCAAACACCCGCCTGGCTCCAGGTCCACTGCTCTTTCACACACTGATGTCTGGACATGAGATGCTCGGCGCGTTACAAGGCCCAGTTCCCATCAGACAGGATCCCCGGACTGGGAGCCGCGCGCCCCGGGGCAGTTTGCTCTCAAACTGCTCTTTGCTGATGTGCTCTCTGCTTTGCTCCCCACCAGTTTTGCTTTCCACACCCCCCCCCGTTTTCCTCTGAGTTAACTCTCTAGTTCATGACCGTTTCTGACAGCCTTCAATGCTTGCTATAAAGGTATAATTTTTAATGAGGGAAAAGGACTTAAAAGAGCGGGAAAGGGAGTCAAAAAAGGGATGGAAGTGGGTGGGGGAAGCAAGGCTTTGGGGGTCCCACGGTGAATCTCATGTGCGTGACTCGTGTGAAAACATATTCCCGTTTTTAGGTTTATTAATGCATTTCATTGAGCCAGTAAGGTCTTCAAAGACGACCGGACATTCTCTCAGGAAGAAGTCTGGGCCCATCCTGTGCGTAATGACTCCAGGTACAAAGGAGCCTTACTTGGCATAATTAGCCTGGCTTTTTCTTCTACGACAAAATATAGACCAGGCCACGGAGGCTTTTTTCCTTTTTTCCTTTTTTTCTTTTTTAATTCCCTGTGAGCACATTTTGGTTCCCTGGTTTTCATTAAGGTTACACCTGATGGCGCGTCTGTGAGTCATCGGCACGTTCAACCCGTTTTCCCGGGGCAGTCCCGGGGCTCATGCCGGGAGTGCTGGGTCCTGGCACAGAAGGCCGTCCTGCCATCCCCTCCCTCGGTGATCCCATTCAGTAGTGGAATTGCACACCGCTTTTCAGGGTGAAATTTGCCTATTTTACCCCAAGGGGTGCTGAGTTCTGTTGCCGCCTTTTCCACTTGCACCGGTCAGGTTTGGGGACTCTCAGTGTGCTAGCTACGCTCTTGGGGACATCTGAGTCCCGTCTACAGCTGCTCGTCTTCCTGTGCTAATAGCTGTAGAGACCTCTGCGGCACACACCGACCCGAAAACCACCTCGCAGACACTAGTGACAGAGCAGAAAACTGGAGCCGCAGACGACCTCACTCTCATCTTACTTTCCCTCTACGGATGCCCATCCGGATTGATTCCGATCCCAGGTCTGCCAGTTTCTGTCCGAGCGACTTGGAGCAAGTGACTTCGTGCCCTTGTGTCTCTGTAAAATGTGCTTCGCAGGGTTTTCACATCCAAACTGGAAGCTGACCTGTACCATCCCACCTCGCTCCCACCTAATAGTTCGTTAAGATAAGAAAAGCTCCTCTGGGCGAGGCTAACGGGTGCCCTAATGCAGTAGTTTCCACAGTATTTTTCTGTCCTCCCCAAAGAAGGTTGGGAAACGTTGTCACCCTCACACTTAAAACAAATCTGTGGCGTCTAAAATGTGTGCTCAGCCATGTAATTGGATGCAAAAGGTGCAATTTCTACCGTCGCATAGATATTGGTACTTAAAGATCACACTATCATATGACCCCTTTCAACATGCGCCGAACTACAAATCCCTCAGTCATTTCAGAAACACTGTCACTTGATCGAAACATACACGTATGAGGATTGAAGCAATTGCTAAAAAGAGCACATACAGTTTTCTGGGATGTGCGTTTTAGAGCGCCCCCGACGCCTCCCGGTGCACATCCTGTGGGCAGCGCAGTCAGTCCCAGGAGAGGAGCGTCTTTCTCTCCGGGAACGGAGCTGAGGGGTGGCGGCCTGGGAGAGAGCCCAGGACTGGGGCCAAAATCACAGCTCAGTCCCGTCCCCGCCCCCACTACCTTCTTCCGCAGGTCACTCACCTTCTGCTTCCCGTCTTTGTAAACTGGAAATAATGCAACACTTGGCCTGTTTGCTGCCCAGAGTTGTCGAAAGGTCTCGCCTAAGACAATGAAAAAATGTTTTGTGTGCGTTAAAGACAAAACACAATGGCTAATTACTGTCATTAGTTAAAGAGGGAGATGCCTGCTCCGAAATGTCGGTCTCTGAGGCCCAAAATTTAACTGGCCGTTTCATCATCATGATGCCCTTTTCCTTTGCCCTGTCTGGTATCACTCTAGGCTCATTGGTATCAAAGACATTTTTTCAAAACATTTTTCCAAAGAAAAATATGAGGGTCATTTAGGGATCTTGGAAATAATCTTTAAAAGAAAAATTGTAAAAGATGCCAATCAACCTCAGTGATTGACTGCTCGCTCCTGGGGGAAGCCAGCTCTAGGTCATCCCACAGCGAGGATCTGGACACCAAGGAAGAGGAACCACCCACTTGTCACCTGGGAATGGATATGTGGGTCAGAATCACACCCCGTGTGCACACAGCCTAGCAGCTTCTGTTTTTAAAGACTTTTCATCTTAGGCTCTTGGATCAAAAAAAAAAAAAAAAAAGAGGTCTCTGTAAACAGCAAACAAGGAAATAAGTGAGGGATGAAGAGAAAAGAAGAAAGAATGTGGCACGTTTGAAGTCGGCCCATCTTGATTCCATCAGTCAAATGCCCTGGAGAGCACTCGAGGGACCTGGGCGGGTGGGTCCAGGGTGGACGTAAGGTGCCCCCCAACCATCCGACAGGCCCCAAGGCTCAGCTACCCTTTCAAGTTCACCTGGATACTCCTGTCCTTGACTTCTCCATCTCCCTGTGCTATCATTTCCACTTGACACGAGAACAAAGCGATTTGACTGTTGAGTAAAGCTTCTGCTAGGAGAGCAAATGGTCCCTGTGCAGATGGGGTCTCTTCTCTTCCTGGTGGAGCATTTCGCCGCCACGTCTCACAGACGAAGCTCAGAAACCCATCGCGCTGGAGAGCAAGTCAACAAAATGCACACCGGGACTGACGGCGGGGTCTAAACTCCGACAATACCATTTCTGAAGTGTTCCTCCCTCCCCTCCCAGCCCTTTTGCCTTCCCTCTTGCCTTTTTCCTCCCTCCCTCCCTCCCTCCCACTTTTTCCTTCCTCCCTTCCTTTCTCCCGCTCTTTCTCCCTTTCTTACCTGCCTCATTTTTCTTTTTCTCTTGCTTCTTCTCTCTTTCTTAGAAATATACTGATAGAAACTTACTTATAGTACGAATACAACAGTATTGTAAATGTAATGTTCATTATAAAACATTGAAAAAATACAGAAGAAGAAACACAAAACTTAAAATCAAAATCATCTAGTCTTATCTACTGGAAGCTAACCCTTGGACTATGTCATACGTATTTTCAGATCAGAGTGATCTGAGAAGGCCAGGACTGAAGTTTCTGTTCATGAAGCTGATTGGAGGTTGACATTTCAAGGGGCTGAGAAGATGCTGAAATGAGAGCTCTCTGAGCAGACGTGTCTGGTCGTGACGGTGGTGGTGGCGGTGATTGAAAAGTGTGAATTAAGGCAGCCTTCCAACACGTCGTCAGAAATAGCCTCCTCTTCAGCTATCTGGCCCCCACACTTTCCAAGACCCATCATTCTGTGTGCCCCTGGAATTCTGGCGAGATTCTCCACTGGAAACATGCCTGCTTATCCACACCAAACCCTCCTCTGGCTCTCCTAACACCCTGACGTGTCATAGACGATCAGTCTCTGGGAGGAGAGTCCGTCCCTGACAAAGCTGTGGATTGAGGTGGAGGCAAGGAAGAATAGGGAGTTGAGAGAAGGGAGAGATTCTGAGGACAGGGACTTCCTCCCCCACACTGGATGACCTGATAGCAAGGACAAGGACCGCGCTCAGCTGCCAGCGCATGTGCACACACACAGGGGGGCGACGGAGGATTATTGTAAAGATCCCCTACCCTGAGGCCTGTGAGGACGTGAGGTCCGGCAGGTGTCAGGGCGGTAATCCAGCACCCCAAGTCCCTCTCCTCCCTCCCAAATTCGTCCCCAAAGCTCTCAGCGCCTAACGTCAAGCACTCAACCCGGCTGGCGATCACTTCGGAGTCTCTTCATTCAAGTGCCCTGGCGCAGCGGCTCCCGAACCTCCCGGTCAGTGACGTGACCCCGGGCTTCAGCTCTGCACAAACCCCTGGGCCCGCCTCCAGCCTCCTGGTTTCTCCCCAGGACCTGATGTGGTCTCTGGTGGGGAGAACGCAGGCCAGAGCATCTCTGGCTGCGGGGCAGGCTCCAGGTCAAGGACCTGGTGGGAGGACAAGTGTGTGTGCGCGCGTGTGCAGAAGGTGGAGGGCTGAGGCTGTGCTTCTGTACCTTGACTTGAAAGCCGGCCACCCTGAGCATAGTGTCCTTCAGTGCTGCGAGGGGGGTGGGGGTGGGGATGGGCGGGGGGGGGTTAGGGCTCAGGCCTGCGGCAGGTGGTCCTTGGTGGCCCTTGGTGCCCCTCAGGCTCCCTGTCTTGGCGGGAGAACGGTCCCCGCAGGGATGGGTGATGTCCCTGGGCGCTCAGCATGTCCAGTTCGGGGGTGGGGTCTCGGGGGAGCCTCTGTCAGGGGGTGGAGTGGGGGTGGGGGGGTAGGGGCTTAAAAGGGCACCACCCTGTTGCGCTTCCTGCGGGGGCTGCGGGTCCCTGAGCGCTAGAAGCAGAACTTGCACAAGAAGAAGTTCCGGATCCTGCGGCCCAGCCCAGACCAGCACCCACTGGGCTCGTCTTGGGTGTCCCGGTCGCCGACGCTACTGATGCTGCTGCTGTCGCCGCCGCCTTCGTCGCCGCCACCGGCATCGCTGTCGCCTTTGCAAGGGCTGCTGGGGCTGGGGCTGGGGTCCTTGGTGGGGAGCTCGTCCTCGGGGTCACGGAGCTGGACCGGGTTAGGCGTGGCCGGGCTGGGCATGGCTGTGCTGCCCTGGGGGCTGCCCTCTGGGGTGACGCTGGGGCTGGGCTGGGGGCTGCCTTTGGGGGTGCCCCTGGGGCTGGCCTGGGGGCTTCCCTTGGGGCTGCCCTCGGGGGTGCCCCTGGGGCTGGCCTGCAGGCTGGGCGGGGGGCAAGCGAGGTCCCGGCCCCACGGCCCCCACTGGGAGCTGAGCTCGGAGAAGAAGCTGCTGCTGTCCAAGCCAGGGATGGTGCTGCCCGAGCCCGGGGAGCTTCTGCCCGAGCTGGGGAAGCTGTGGCCCGAGCAGGACCTGCTGCAGGCCGAGCTGGGGGGGGTACGGCCCAAGCCTTGGGTGCTGGCGCCCGAACTGCGGCCCCGGCGGTGGGCGCTGCGTCCCCGGCGGTGGGTGCTGCGGACCGGGGGTTGGACGCTGCCGCCCGAGCCGTGGGTGCTGCCATCCGGGCTGGGCGTGGGGGGCGGCCTGGCCTTCACCCGGATGGTGCGGCCGCGCCACGGGGGCCGCTCGGCGCGCAGCATCAGGTAGGCTGCCATGCCGCTGTCGAACCTGCGGCCGTGCACCGACTGGCGGACCCGCTCGCTCTCGAAGCCCAACTCCGCCAATCGGGCCATGACGACGGGGTCCAGGAAGTCGTGGCGCGGCCGCTCGCAGTGCGGCCACTGCGGCTCGTCGTGGCTCAGCCACGGCTCGGCCATGACGTCGGCCAGGCAGCCGCGGGCCGCGGGGTCCAGGCTCAGCAGCCTGCGGATCAGGGCCTGGCCCTCGGCGGACACGCCGGCCGGGGTCTCGTACTCGCCCCGCAGCACCTGCCAGCGCAGCCCCCAGAAGCCCTTGCCCTTGAAGGGCAGGGTGCACGTGAGCATTTGGTAGAGCAGCACCCCCAGGCTCCACACGTCCACGGGCGGCCCGTCGTACGGGCCGCCCCGGAACAGCTCGGGCGCGGCGTAGGGGAGGGTGCCGCACAGGGTGCTCAGCTTGCCTTCGGGGAAGCAAGCGGCTAGGCCGAAGTCGGCCAGCCTGACGCGCCTCTGCCCGTCGAACAGCACTTTCTCGGGCTTGAGGTCATGATGCACTATGTTCTTCTGGTGGCAGTACTCGACCGCCGACACCAGCTGTGCGAAAGGGCCGCGGGCCTCGGCCTCCGACATCGGGCCGTGCTGGTCGAGGAAGCAGAACAGGTCGCCCCCGCCCAGGTACTCCATCACCAGGAACAGGGCCCTCCTCGTGTGGATCACCTCGAACAGCTTGATGATGTTGGGGTGGTCCAGCTCCTTCAGGCAGTCCGCCTCCCGCTGCTGCAGCCTCCGCAGCGCCGACGTGCTGTGCCAGCGCACCACCTTGATGGCCACCTTTGTGTCCGTGGCCACGTGCCGGGCCAGCATCACCCTGGCGTAGCTGCCCTTGCCGAGCGTGTCCAGGATTTCGTAGCGGCTGATGGGGAAGTGCCGGTCGCGGGGGGAGGCGGCTCGGTCCTGCGACATGGTGACCGCCTCGCCGAGCGTCCTGTCCCAACCGCGCCGGACTCCGAGCTGGCTCCCTACGCTAACGGGCTACACTGGCTCTGCTAACCCAGGCCCACGCTAGTACCCGGGGCTGCTCAACGCTAACTACACTAAGCTAACCCACTGTGCTAACCCCCAAGCACAACGCCCCGCAGCGCTAGCTAACTGCAAAGGGAAAGGAGACGCGAGAAAAAACAAAATCACACAAAAGGCTAAATAAAATGGAAATTGAGAGAGTTAAAAAAGAGAGAGAGAAGAGAGAGATACGGCAAAAAAAAGAAAAGAAAAAAAGAAAAAAAGAAAGAAAATGGGGGAAAGGGGTAAAGGAAAATAATAACCAAAGAAAAAAAAGAAAATCAGAGTTAGGGGACAATTAAGATGGGTGTAAGGGTGGGGAGCGAGTAAGCCAGCCAAAAAGTCCAAGTCCCACAGGCCACTTGGAACACTCTCCTGTGCTCGAAGGACAAGAACCTGAGCCGGGCCAGGGCTTTAGACAGTTTCTGTGATGACATCACAATGGCACCCGATGAGGTCGGAGCAAGGAACGGACCAATCGCAGGTCAGGAGAGGCCATGATGGTTTTTCCTTTTGATCTCAAGACCCTTTTACTGAGACCAAAAGCAGGGGGCAAATGGCTTTTTATCTGTGTAGGACATTAAAGACACAGACACCAGCACGGAAGGCGGCTGGCAAAGCCAAGAGGTGAGCAGAGTGTGCGCGTGTGTGTGTGCCAGGTGGGAGGGGACGATGATGAGAAACCAGTAACTGCCACCACTTACTGGCTTTGGAGTCTTGGGGAAAGGGAAATTCCATTTCTCTTGGTGTGCTGAGGTCATGCGGCCGGTGGCAGTTGGTGGCCATCTTCCTTTCTTAAAGGGCAAGGCCAGCTGAGAATGACAGCAGCGTGGAGGGGAGCTGGCTGAGCCAAGAGGTCAACGGAGACGATTCCAGCTGCCGTCACCCAGCACCCAGCTGTTCTGATGAAGCCCAGGGATGGCGTCTGGGGCCAGAGGGTGCCCGGCCCCAGTTTTGCAGGGAGGGTCTAGTACAGAGTGTCCAACTCTTTGTCTCTCTGAAACATCGAGTTCATTATAAGATTTGGAAATACAAGAACTTTAATAAAAACGGCCTGTCCCCTCCCCGCCCCAACAGATGGTCCAGACTCTGAAGTTTCACCCAGGTGGGGGCTGAGCAGTGGACCCGCAGTGAGCTTTCTGTGGCTGACAGGTCCCATTGCAGTTCACGAAAATCAGCTGTGGGGTAGGAGAAAGAGTGTGCAACAATTCATTGGGTAGGTGACTATAATGGCTCTTGTAAATGGATGCAGAGGCTTGAACTGCCACTTTTAAAGCAAATTGAGAAATGCTTCATTCGTTTCCACTGGGCAATGAGGCATCTCTGAGATCAAAGATGTCATCCCTCCCTTTAACATGATCGAGGCTTCAGCAAATTCAAACGGATCCGTAGCCGCGGGCAGAGGCTGATGGGCGGATGGAAGAATGCCTAAAGGCTCTTTCGTGTGACCCCATTAGAAACGTCCCTCCCCTTCCCAGTTCGCCCTGATGTGCTGGAATGCCCTTCTCTGCTGTAGGTCAGCCTTTCTCTCTTTTATCATTCAATATGCTGAGAAATTTTACCTTGACCAGGAATGCTGTCTCTTTTTTTTGCCCGTTGGATAGGGGCTGAGGACGATTGGTTCTCAATGCTTAATCAATCACTCTATCTTCTGTGTCGCCCCTCTCGATTATATAGCAGACATCAAGACTCGCTTGGCTTTTCTCACATCTGCCACAGTGGCTAGCACGTAATTGTTACTCAATAAATCCTTAGAGAACAAAAACTGAACAAATAAAAGAAAAAAAATACAGAATGGCATTGATGGCTGCGGTGGAGGGGATAGATATAAGGTCTTTCACTCCAATTTATTTTCTAACACTTAAATTACTACACGTGGACGATGAAAATATAGCAGAACACAAGGTGGTTGCAATACGAATGATTGAAACAGGAAAATGCCGTGTGGGAAATACTTTGAATGATGCTGCTGAATGAGAAGAAAAGCAACCAGCTGAGGTGAAGGAGGGTGAGGAATTGTGATTTTAGGGCTTCCTCATGCTCTGTCCGGGTCAAGGCACCTGGCCTTCTTTCTCATGCACATGCCCATTCTTAGGCATTTTCAGTGTAGATGGGATAATGGACAGGCTGACAGGGTGGGGAGGAGAAGGGGAAGACACAGTGACAGTCAAGGTTGTCCTGAGGGTCTTAGCAAGCTGGAGGGAGAGAGAAGGGGAACTGCAGGAGGAAGTGTGCTGCCGCCCAAATCCATGTGGAACCCCTGAGCCCCAGAAGCCCAGAATGCACCTTTATTAGGAAATACAGTTATTACAGATGTCATTAGTTAAGCTAGACGAGGTCACGGGGCTGGGTCACTAGGCGTTGGCAGCGCACACACTAAAATGAAAAGGGAAAAGCTGGACATAGAGACATGCAAACAGGAAGGACGCCATGTTAACACGAGGAGGTCACCTGCAAGCCAAGGAGAGAGGCCTGGGACAGGTTTCTCCCCGCAGTCCTCAGGAAGGTCCAACGTGCTGACACCTTGATTTCGGACTTTTGCCCCCAGCACTGTGAGAAATTACATTTCTGTCATTTAAGCCCCCCGGTCTGTGGTGCTCTGTTACGGCAGCCCTAGAAAACTAACCTAGGAATGAAAGAGAGTGGGTGTGTACAGGTGAAGGAATGATTTCCTAAGACGGATGAACCGAAATGGGGCCTGTGAAATACTGAGGGGGCAGAAGGCCAGCTGGCGGAGGGCAGTTCTGATGAGGGACATTGAGCAGTGCCCGGATCCAGCCAGCGGATAGCGCTGTGGGTGGACCAGGGCTCAGGGTGGGCAGAGGAATCTGGCTGGTGGGGGTTTCCAACTTGGCAGGCACTTGCAGGTGGAGCAGCCAGATAATCGCTAAACACGCAGACAACTGCCGTGTCCAGCATCCTCTGTGATTCTCGCAGGTCTGCGCACAGGGGCTTGAGGGAAATATTTCTGCTGCTTCAAATCTAGACAGCTGTGCAGTGCGGTCCCCAGGCATGGGATTTACATTTTTGCCACATCTGACCAAAAATGCCAACTCAGAGAGGTTGTGATGGTGGCTGTGCCTTTCTCTTTGCATAGCATCTTACGCAAAGTTAGGAAATGGTTGTTTTTTTGTGATTACAAGTTTATATTTTTGAGCTTACTAAAAAGAGATCATTTTTTCTTACAATTTACATTTTCAGCCAACAGTACCTACAGAGTCTGTACTTACATCTAATTAAATTATTGGAGTATGCTCCCGTTTACTTTTTAGAGTATTTTTAATATTTTAAATATTTCTTTTATTCTAATATTAGAATACTATATATACATATAATCTCCAAAAGTAAGCAGAGAAATAACAAGTATTGACAAAACAGTTTCATGCAAGAGCCCTGTGGTGTGAATGTAGATCTTACTGTTCCTGTTTTACAGCTGGAAAAGAAACAGACTTGGAGAGTTTAAGCTCAAATAGGGAGTAGCAAAAAAATAAAAAGAAAAGAAAAGAAACCCTAAAACTCAGTCCTTCTGACCCCCAGTTCAATATTTGGCATTAATTAAATGTTTAAGAATTTAAGTAATTACTTGAAATGCAAATCAAAACCACAATGAGACATTACCTTTCTCCTGTGATCATGGCTGTTGTAAAAAAGACGAGAAAGAAAAGCGCTGACAAGGATGTGGAGGAGAGGGAAGCCTTGCTTTCGGTGGTGGGAATGTAAATTGGTGCCGCCACCGTTGAAAACAGCATGGAGATTCCTCAAAAAAGTACAAACAGAGCTACCTTGTGATTCAGCAGTTCCATGTCTCCGTATTTATCGGAAGGAGATGAAAACACTGACCCAAAGATATGGCTGCACCTCATGTTCATTGCAGCACTATTCACAACAGCCAGGACATGGACCCCTAAGTAGGTGTCCGTCAGTGGGTGAGCGATACAGAAGACGTGACACGTTTATACACACACAGCGCAGTGTGGTTCAGCCACGAAAAAAGAGGGAAACGCGCCATGTGCAACAACAGGGGTGGGCCTTGAGGGCATCACGCTAAGTGACGTAAGTCAAACCGAGAAAGACAAATATTGTGTAATATCGCTTCTACGTAGAATCCAAACAAGACAAACTGAGCTCATGGATACAGAGAACAGGTTGGTGACCGCCAGGGTGGGGGGTAGGAGGTGGGTGAAAGGGGTGAAGGTGGGCGAAGGTGCAAACTGCCAGTTATAAAATAAGTGTCATGCAGATAAGGGATGTGATATAAAAGCCTCGTGACTGTAGTTACTAATAACATTGTGTTTCTATATGAAAGTTGCTAAGAGAATAAATCTTAAAAGTTCTCATCATAAGAAAAAAGTCATAATGAAAAAGAGAGTCTAAGGAACGAACAGAAAGTGACCCCACATGGTACAATGTCCTCGGTTTTTTAATGGTCTATGCGCTATTTGTCAAGACGCTTATAATAAAAAGCCTGTGGAATTTTAGAAATCTAGTTGTTGATTATGTAATTAGTTCTCTGACTGGAAAAAAATGTAGATTCTTGAGATTGCACAGAATGGGTCTGATTATCTCTAGTTTGGGCAAGTTACTTAATGTCGCTGCACCTGGATTTCCTCAACTGAAAAACTGAATAGTAATGCTGCGACGCGGTAAGATGCATTTAGTATTTACTGTGGTTCCTGGTACCAAATAGTCCTTAAAGAATGGGAGCTCCCTTACTCCCTACAAATAAGTGAGCATCTGGGGGCATAGCGTGCAAAGACCGTGCTTCCTCTCAAGCAAACGTCTAGGATCAAGGTCAAAGTCATCATGGGCAGCCGTGGATGGCCTTCACCCCCACGCAGGGCTACCAGGCACGGCAGCGGGCACACTCCCTTCCCACTGACTTCTCAGAACTAAATGGAGGAGGAGCATTCCTCACGCTTGAAGCGGTTCTTTTCTCCCCGCTTGCTGTGTGGCGGGTACTTCCTAGGGCTTTGTCCCTGTCTCTGACGAGAGGGAGTTTTCCATGTAGGAAGAAAGAACCACTTGCTCTAAAGATCACTGCTGTGAAGCAGACGGTTATTTTACCGTAAAAGGAGCAAATTACATGACTTCTTGAATGTCATCCAGATGATTCTCTCCTTTTCGTTTTGGAGGTTTTGCTTACCCTCCCACAGTCTTCCCTAGCAGCCCGGGCTTACCTTCGCAGTATCTGTAGCTTCGACCATCGTAAATAGTGTTTGCGGGGCACGGGATTCCTGGCTGTGCCTTTATTTCATTCCAGAATCCCATTTCATACGAACCCCTTACATACGGACGAACGCTATGCATTCGACAAAGTGTCTAATGTGCATTAGTGCATAGAATGGTAGTGCTGGATGCGTTGACGAGGGGTCAGCCAGACCACTTCTGTACAGGGCCTGAGGGTAACTAGTCTGAGCTTTGCAGGCCATACAGTTTGATCTCTTGCACCTACGCAACTCTGTGCCTGCAGAGTGAAAAGAGCCACAGCCAGGACTTCAACAAATGGGCGTGGCTGTGTTCCCATTAAGCTTTATTTATGGACATTGGAATGTGAACTTAATTTCCACATGGCACAGAATAATCTTTAAAAGATTTTCCCTTAGCTCTCAATTGGTATAGAAATTGACATAATTTATCTATCCCTAAAGTAGAACATGGTCACGGAACCACTGTTGGGTCTGCTGGGTCCTTACAGAGCTCTTCAAACCCCTTCGTTTCATAGCTGGGAGTCTGGCGCACACAGTTTACATACTTTTCTCAAAGTCATACAGCTAGTGAGGTATGGAGGCCAAACCATATTTTCCACCTCCCCATTCTTCAGTCACAGTTTTCAAAGCCGTGTCTGTCCTCAGTAACCACCGTGACTGATTCACGTCCTGGCAGGCATATGATGAACTAGTTATTCATCTGTGGACAGGAATGTCAGTCTCCAATGAGCTCTTTCGATCTCAGTTCGGAGACTTGGACTCTGCAAAATGGCTTTGTCAACTGTGTTCCTTGCAGCCTACCATTAGGGTCACATAGAGCACGTGAGACCTCTCTCCTGACTTATCCTGCTATCTAAGTTGAGTATTAGAATTTTTGAGCTCAAAGCATCCTTGGAACTTTTCTGGGCTCACACTTTCAAATAATATGGGAGAAACTGAGGTCCAGAGAGCGTAAGTGAACTGCCCGAGGTCAACCGTCGGCAGGGTCTAGAAGCCAGGTCAGAGCTTTTTCAACTGTATCAGGCAGCCCGACACAATACTTAATGAAAAGGCATTTTATTAGAATTAAAGCCCGCCTTTTGTGTTAAAGTCCAGAGAATAAATATAATTACCTTTTATTATCAACTCGTTCTTATGTATCGTGAGCGATCCTAGATACACAAACACTATTGGGTCCCTTTTTATCCCTGTTTTACCTATCAGGAAGCTGAGGCTTGAAGAGTTTACAATAACTTACTGCATGGTACGTCACCGAGAAGTGTAGAGCCACTGCTGAAATCTACTTTTCTCTTTAAGACTTGAGCTCCTCACTTTCCATGAACCTCTCTTGGGTGCTTTTGTCTTAAGCCACGGAAATCACAACAAACTGGAATAAATTATGAGAAGGTCTTCTTGGGGTAGGGGCTTGAAAAGTGGACGTGTGACTTCAAGCGTCATTCAGTCAGGGCCCTGTGATCCCTCAGGATGGCTTGTTGGCGAATATCTCAGTCTGACTTCATGTAGGTCACATGTCCTCATTCACGTCTAGGAAGGGCAAAGGGGAAACGAAAGCATCTGTCAAACAAATGTCCCAATCCTGGGCTCTGTTAGACCAGTCCCTGGGCTGATGCAAAGGCTGGGGATGGAATTAATCCTCAGAACCCATCCCTAGGGCCAGGAGTGAGGTAAATGCAACTACGATAAACTGCTGTCTAACAAAAGATGAAAAAAATGTCCCCGAGGGAAAGGGAAATTCGGGGTTGATAGAAAAAGGAGAAAATGAATATTTTACAGGCACCTGATGCTTTTACTTAACCACCTATGTATCCACATCACGTTTATATAATTGATAGGGTCGAAGACACAAACTGGCACCATAAACCTCTGTCCAGGTGCCCTTGACCGCTTGCTGTAAGGTGGCAGGGGAAGAATTGCTAAGACGCATTATGCACACCAATGGTCAACAAGCATTTTTGGACTCTTGCCTGCACTTCAGGCATTTTTAAATGAACAAATATCAGCCTATCAAGGCTGGACCTCGCCACAAGTTACGTGAGCTCTTCCTGGGGGCTAAACCTGCACTTTCTGGGGTGGAAGTAAAGGGATTGACAGTGACATGGTCCTGGCCTTTACAACCCAAATTCAAGCCTCTCGTCTGCCCAGCTCCATGTCAGGGTTGCAGACATCCCTGTCACCCCCTTTGGAACAGCAGATTGCGATGACAGCTACATGTCTGACATCTCCATGTGACCTCTGTCTCCTCAGGGAAGGAGCAGTTTTCACCCACCCTTGGATCTCAGCTTGGAGTAGCATCCCACCCATGGAAGCGAACGACTGCCACCAAATGAGCAGAGCCAGCTCTGAAGGGAGGGCTGGGCTCGAGCCCCTAGAATACTGGGGAGCCCAGTGAGTTCTGAACCTCCTCTTCAACGAGACGAGAAAGTTAATGTCTGCCTCCTAGGACTATGGACAAGCATATTATAAAAAGTGTAGTGCAGAAAGTGTTACCTCTTTCCACTTGTCATTCATTCTAAGACGCACATGTTCTCATATTTTAACATCTCTGAAACTCAGATCCATTCCTGTGATGCACAGTGTGTTTGTGTGTCCCCCCAAGTTTATATTTGAAACCTAATGCCCAAGGTGATGGAATGAAGGGGCGAGGCGATTGCGTCATGAGGGTGGAGTCTCACGAATAGGACCAGTGCTCTCTGTGCTTTCGTAAAAGAGGCCCCACAGAACCACAGAACTCCCCAGCCCCTTCTGTCACATACGATGTGAGACCCGGAAGGCACTGTCTGTGAACCAGGAAGCAGGTTGTCACCAGACACCAAATCTGCCAGCACCCTGACCTTGGATTTCCCAGCCTCCACACATGTGAGGAAGAAATGCCAAGTATACGCTCTGGAGCAGACCAGAACGACCCTGTGATGCACGTATAAGCACGCAGCATACTTTAATTGATAGTGTTTTGCCTTACGTCTTAGGTACCATATCTTAGTATTACAGAAAATAATGGTGAATCTCATCAAAAGTGGCCTTTATCGACCAAATACGATGATATCACTATCCATGCAGTATTCTGCGTCTGACAACTGTCCCCAACCTGCTTAAGAATCAACCATTTTCTTTATCAACCTCAACAGACTCCTTTACACCCCTCACAGCATCCTGGGTCTTTAATAGCTCCCTATCCATTTTATATTTTAAATGTACCCAAACCTTTTGGAACATTGTATTTACTACGGCACTTAATCTTGTTGTTATTTTCCATTATTACCGTCTCACCACCACGACCGAGCTTGAAAGACGAAACCTGCACTGTTTGGAAAGAGTGATTTTAGTTCTAGTTCCATGTTGCACTAATTCGCTACATGTCTAATCTCTGTCATCTGAGAAACTGGGGTGCCAATATTTTCTTCACAGTTTTGCAAGGTCAGACATGATCATGTATGTGGATACCTCTACAGTCACTGCACCCTGGAATCCGACGAACGGCGTCTGTTCTCCTCTGGAATTGCGCCCATCTTGGACGGTTTCCAAAGACAACACTCCAGAAGAATGAGTGTCTTTTAAGATGCATTTGATGACTTCCTATATTCGCCCACATGATCCCAGGGATGGTTTCTGTTCTCGAAACATCTACAAGACATGAAAAACAAAGTGACTAATTGTTACATGTGACTGGACCCAGTTTCCAGCAAGAATGTAAACTCCATTTCTTTAAATGTCAGTGTCGCCCTGACTTTGCTAGGGCCACCAAGGGTGCCTGAACTTCAGGCTTTCAAGACAGTGCATGCTTTAAGTTCAGACTGTGTATTTTTTTTTCCAATGTGACTTCCCAGAGCCAAACCTCCTCCTATATTAAGCATTAAAATAGTAATAATTTATTTGTGGTTTTCTTCCTTCTTCATTTTAACTTTGTGGTTTTCCCTACTTTGCATATTATTGAAACTCAAGTTTTTTTTTACTTGGTTTTAGGCTTCAATTGTGGAGTTGGAGTGGGGCAAACAACAGGAAACTAAGTTTTTTACCAACACTCAGTGCTCAATTCACGCACACCCTCTCGTTCCTCTCGACATCTGACAGGAATCTGAAAAGGCTTCGTGTTCTGAGTTGGAGGCGAGGACACTGAGGTGATCTGTCAGCGATCACGGATTCAGAACTGAACCCAAACCTCCTGAGCACAGACCCCCCAACTTTTTGTTTTTGATTTTTAGTTTCGGTTTTGTCTGGGGAGAAGGAAAACAAAAGGAGGTAAAAAAAGCAGCATTTGAGCAAGCATTTGTCACTCTATTTTTAATTCTCTTAAACGGACGTCATCTTTCACTTTCTGTACGTCTTCCCTTTATGTTTTATTCCTGCAAATGAACTAGGCAGTGAATCGTTTTCCTTCACCTTTTGCTCTGGAACAATTCCAGGTTCTTAGGGTATCCTATAGAACAAGTCCAGATAAAGGCATTCCATAAAGCAGACAGCCTTGGGGAAGAAGTAAGGGAGAAATTACTCGAATGAGCTAGTACAAAGCTGCTAATAAAACCTACAACACAGGTCAAAGGCAGAGGGTACAATTTGCTGACAAAGGTATTTAGAACCAACTTCCAAGAACTAAAAACGTAAAAATAAATAAATAAATAAAGACGCATATGTTGTTTAAACTGCAAAAAGTAAGACATCTAAAAAGGAAAGCAAAAATATTTTGCCTGTCCTGAGATTTCCTTGTGTAAGTAATCACAAAAATGTCTTTTTGATGTTAGAGTGTGTTTTCTTTGGACGATGAAAAAAGATTACATCCTACGTCAGCCAGACTTTATCTGTGATCAGAGTTCATAAGATGCGATTCTGCATCAAATTCTTTTCATTTCACAACAACGTTGCTGTGTGTGTGTGATTGTTTTCCTACTTTTGTAGTAAATTTGTTTTTCTTTAACCTTTGCTACTTTGTTACTTTTCTCCCTAAAGTCAAGGAAATTCATCTTTGAGGTGTCGGTGTGAGAAGAAGGGGACGGAAAAGTCTCTCCCTTAATCAGATTTCTTAGGTCTGCCAGTGCAGAAAGCTTCCTGTCCCCGGTTTCTCGCAAAACCCATCCTACTCAAAGGGGTTTAGGAAAACAGACGTCAATGACCTTTCCAGGATTATTTCTGATTAAGGAAAGCAAGGGCCAGAGACTCTATTTGGGGGGGAAAGGCGGGGGACTGAGCGCAGGAGACCCCGGGCAAACCTGGCCCAGGGAATTCAGTGCAGAGCCTGGACCCAGACTTTGCGGTTGCAGGGATCGCGGGCCAGATGCCAGGGCCGGGCGCTGACCATATCAGGGTGTGGGGTGTGGGGGGAGGACACCTGCCTCTCAGGGGGCGGAACCTCGGGGCACAGGAGGCGCCCCACACACACACCGCCAGGGCTTGGAGGCCGCAGTGCCCGCCCCGCGGAGAGGAGCCAAGCTGGACTGGGCGGAGCGCTGCCGGTCGCCCAGGCCACTAGCTCAGGCAGCACCTGCGCGCGGTGCAGGGCCCGGGGCACGGGCGATGGGCACCCTGAGGCCGGCGGCGAGGGCCGCCCTGCGGCCCGCACTGTGCGCGCTGGCGCGGGTCGCGCTGGGCCCCGGGGTGCGGGCCGGCTGCGCCAACGCGGGGCGCTGCTGCCCAGCCGGGCCCCCGCGTGCTCCGTGCGCAGCTGGCGGTGGTCCCGGGCCTCCGGGACGCGCTCCTGCGACCGCGCGGGCCTCCGCGCGCGACTGCGGCCTCGAGGACACCGCGGCGTGCCCAGGGGAGGGAGGCGCAGGCAGGGCGCCCGGTGTGCACCCATGGAGCCTGGGCGCAGCCCCGCGCGATGACCCTCCCCAGGACCCTCCAATCCACAGCGGGGCGTCCCGCCCCCGTCTGGCTGCTCCCTGAGCTCTTCCTCCCGGCCCCTCCCGCCTCCAACGCCCCCCTCTCGCAGGAGCCCTCGGAGAAGGCTCATGATGCACCCGCGGATGCTGCTCTGCGGTGGGGGATGAACTGGGTTCGCTTTCCTGCTGGAGGGCAGGGCGGTCCAGCGGTCTGTCTGCAAGGGCGCGGGTCACCTCTGCGGGGGACCCGGCCACCCAGGCATCCAGCTTGGCGGGGCCACCTGGCACCTGGGAGATGGCACTGAGGGGCTCAGGGGCCCGCCCCTGGCGGCTCAGGCTCCCCCTTGGCTCTTCTGTTACTCCCTGGGGATCCGAAAGGCCAGGTGAGGGGTGTGTGTGTGGGGGGGGACCTCGTGACCAGCCCACCCTGTGCCAGGGGGTTGCTCTGGGCTGGGGTACGTTCTCCTGCAGAACAAGTTCTTGGGGGAGCAGAGTCGTCCTCTCGGCCAGACTCCAGCAGGTGGCACAGCCCCTTCTCCCTCTGTTCTTTGAATTCAGTTGCATCTATAGAGCTCGGAAAAGATTTTTCTCTCAGAGATCCGAGGATGTTTTCATCTTGCTGGTCCTCCTCTAGTCTCTTTCATGGTTCAATTTCCCACGGTATCACAGCCCCACACTACAGACCCAACAAATGCTGATTTGATGACATTAAATGGTAAAGGAGGAACAAGCCCTGAGGAACAAGGGGTACTTGGGAGAAGCCAGCTCCGGAAGGGAAAGTAGCTCCGCTCCCTCGTAACCACATCACCCCCGAAAGCCACACGGGTGACAGGGTCTGACCTCAAGGATCCGGTGTTGTGGGATCCTCGGCATCCTCCTGGGACAGTAACCTGCAGGGCCGGGTGCCTGGAGGAGAGCAGCATCCCTCTCCTCCTGCCTCTTTTCTGCAGGAAGAGGCCTCCAGCCTCTGGCAGGATGGTGGCCCAGGCCTGCAGCTGAAAGGACACAGTTGAAAACAGTAAGGTTTTTTGACTCCGGATGGAAAGCTAATGATTTACCTATGAATACTGATCTTTTTTTTTGATAAACTTTCACTTTCCAGCTCCAAGGCCAGGGATTTCACTTCTAAAGGAAGGTGAAGAGTCAGTTCTTTAGAAGATGCAGAGCCCTCATGCCAGTTGTGCCTAGCACCCCCCCTCGGGTAGCCCCATCCTACTTAATTGCCTGTTTTCCATAGGTACTTGGGTCCTCAAGTACAACCCATCCACTATGGCAGCTTCTCTTACTCACCTGTCTCTCATTACACGTTAAAGGATAATACAGAATTCCTGCACCTTGAATGGTGTGCCCTGGACTGTGTGTGGTGAGCACAGTGACACAGAGGTGATGACGGTACAGTCCCCAGCCCCTAGGATTCATAGTTGAGCAGGGAAACTCACCTTGAAAAGTGTTCACAACCTCTTGGTGCCAAAATAAGGGTCCTGGGAGGCTAGAGAGGCAAAAGGCAGAAGATTAGAAGAATTCAGGGAAGACTTCTCGGAGGAAGTGACAGGCAAGCCTAGTTCCAGAGAATGAACCAGGGGTCTCTAGAAGGGGAAGTTCATTCTAGGGGGAGAGCTTCAGTAGTTACCCGTGGGTGTCAGCCTTTCGTGCCAGGTGCTAGGCTAGGCGTGAGGCCAACCCGGAGAACAAGGCAGTGAAAGCAGCTAGAAATGGAAAAGTTTGCACAGACAAGGGATGGGGAAAGACAGGCGAGCGTCCTGAAAAAAACGGGCTTAACAGCACTAGAGGAGCTGCAGCATCCTGTCCTTATTTGGTCAAAAATAAGCCTCTTACTTTCAGCTCAGGAGGCAGAAATATTAAACAAAGAACCCATCACCTCAGAGTGGGAGTTACTTGGGTGAGGGACAGCGGAAGACAGGAGGTGACCTGCTATCTCTGGAAGGACCCGGGAAGAAATCGAGCCTAGCGGAAGATGATGCGGGGACGCGGGGATCGAAAAGACCTCTCTTGGTAAATTTGCTGCACCTGGTGTTTTTCGGGAAGGGAAAAAGGAGACAGAGACATTTGGAAGCTGGCCACTTGGCAGGACTAGGCCTGCTGGAGTCTCAGAGCAGAGGGTGAGGGTGACAGGCACGCGGTGGAGCTGGGATGCTTGGTGTCCTCAGCCCTGGACAAGCGTCACAACCGTGCTGACTCTGGGCTTTGGAGAAGGTGGGGCTGGGCCCTAAGAGCATTTTACAGCATCAGGAGCTGCGACTGTTCAGGGCTGTCCCGTTACTACTTACGAACAGGGGCGGCGACGGAGTGAGAGCTGAAGCCACCGCTGCCATCAGCCACAACATGTCTGTGCCAGTGCACACCTGTCGCTTATCCCCCTCTGAACCGAGGCTTGGCAGCGCGGGGCCCGAGCCGCTCTGCAGACAGATGCCCTTCTGCCTCTCAGACCCTCCTCTCCTCACCCTCTGCTGCGTTACCCACTGATGCCACCAAAGCCTTTGGGACTGAAGTCACGTTAAATGCAAACAGAAAGTGGAACTGTCAGAACGAAGCATGCCTTCCTTTTATTCCTTCCAAAATTTTCATCTGGAGAAATGAATTTTTGCGGGGTGTGGCTAAAAGATGAAATACTGGAAATTCTTTTTCTAAATTTTACTCAGTAAAAATAAAATTAGTAACTGGATCTATGGAATGACTAAGCTGTCGTCAAAAGAAAATCTTCTGAAATGAAATATCTCAGTTTGCGTACTAATTATGTATTTTCACCGGCCCCATTCCCCACAGAGAAAAAGGTAGAAAATTCTCCATTGGCCTGATCAGGGATGGGGGCAGAGGGGAAGCAGAGGAGGGGACAGGCCCACATTACCTGCCCTGGACGGACTTCTTGGAAGGTTAGCTCATCGGGCTCAGGACAACCCAGTCTCTAGTCACCAGCGGAGTTTCTAGACTCTTCATTCTAAGCTCAAGAAAAGATTGTAGGTTGCATTAGGTCTTGGATGATCGACTTAAGGAAAGAGGAATAATGAGCCCAAGCAGAGAAGGACAAAATCTGGGTGGCTCATATGGGCCAGTCTCTTCTAGATTAATAGGGCCCCTGGGAAACCAGCTGGCCGAAATCCGCTGACATCATATCTGGGGGGAGAAGGGGCACCTTCCTTCACAATATGGGCTCCATAACTTACCGAAAGGGAGGAGGTCACAGGCTCCGATGATTTGGGAAGTTGAGGCTCTACGGGAGCCAGAGCAGCCGAGAGACAGCATGTGGCCCTCCCGGCCTTTGTCTCCGCAGAAGGAAACGCGGGGGGCCTGGCGCCGGTGTTGGACACGCAGTGTTTGGCTGCAGCCCTGAGTAGTCAGGGGGAGTGTGTCGTCACGGCCTCCCCTGCATCTCCTCCAGGCCAGGCCCTCTCACAGGCGCCTCACAGCTCTACCTGCCTGGGGTCTCGCAACCCACCGAGGTCATAGGGAAACCTCAAGATATTGCGTGTTTCGGTCCAGACTGCTGCAATAGAGAGAGTATCACAGTGAAGCGGGTCATACTCCTTTTCCTGGGGGAAGGTCTTACCTTCAACTTGGAAAAATGCAGCGTCTGGGAAGCGCAGTACGAATGTGGTAAAGCGAGGAAGGCCTGTGTCCCTCATTTTGGTCTCATCTTACGGATGGGGTGATCAGAGCAACGGGAGGTTGGAGATTAGGCAGTTTGTCCAAAGTCACTACGGATAAGTGAAGGGGCGAGATCTGAACCCAGGAACCCTAGATCCAGAGCCCACACAGTTGAGCTTCACGTCCTTACTGCCTGGGAGAAATGAGGGGCTAAGAGAAGCTGTGAACTTGGCAGGGTGGGCCGCAGATGCGTCCTGGTAGAGTGAGAGACCTCGTCTCTCCACAAACTGTGTGCTCGAGGGCAGAAATGTGTCCCGCTCCCCTTTGCAGTCCCTTGATGGCTGTCCTGGTGCCGTTTGATAAAGTTTGTCAAAACATGTGAGCAGTCATTCCGCCAAGGGCACATTCTCTGTGGTTCCAAAGGGCACGGCCACCCGGGGCGTACCCACATGTCCCTGTAAAAATATTTTCCATTTTCCTTCCTTCACTACCAAATCTATGTTTGTTGCAGAAAACTTGGAAAGTACAGAAAGGCACGAAAGAAGAAAACAGTTCACGTGGAAATGGAATGCCCAGAAGAAGCATCATCTTTTTAATCTGCATCCCCCCATCTCCCCCTGGGTTCACGTGGTGTATAATATCCCAGTTTTCTACCAGGCGGCCCATTTCATTATCTTTCTAGCATTTCATGCATTTATCCAGTTAATGACTCAAAAGGGAAAGAAAAGTTACTGGGGGCCAGATAGCATGGTTTTTGCAAGAGGAAAAAAGTACCTCATCATTTCAGTGGTTCTTTTTTGAGGGGTAAATAGTCACTTGGCGATGGAGTCTCATTTGACTGTCAGACGTTTGGGGAACGTTCCAGAGAAAAGGATCTACATCTGGAGAGGGGAAAAAGCAGACACCAGACATTTAAACTTGTGTGCGCGTGTGGACACGGGGCTTTCTTTCTCGTCCATAGCACGTCAGGAAACATGAGCCACGCATGAGCGGCCCTGCTGTGCGTGGACTGGAAAGGGAGCAATTCCTTAGGGGTGACTGGGACTCTCTGGGCTCACCAGTGTGAGGGAGAAGGCACCTGATGGTGGGTGGTGTTCAACTTGGAGGTGGCAGAGAGCCAAGCAGGCGGGGCCAGATCACAAAGTGGAATGCTGCAGTGTCTGTGACTAAGCAAGGAGACGCTGCATGAGAATAAGAGCGGGGCTTTCTGTTAAGAAGGAATAAACCTAAACTGTGTTTATGAAATGAGGGACTCCTGCTGTCAGCTGAGTTTGTTGCTGTGTGTGTATTTGGCACCATCAAGAAAAGCATCAGAAAGGCATTTTTTAAAATTACCCCGTGGTCCCTAAGGACTGGGAATGGTGTGCCCAGTTCTGGCTGCCACAACTCACCGAGGCTGTAAATGCACGTCTGGAGGGTCCAGTGGGGATTCCGAGAGGGGACGTGTCTGTAGGAAGGAGGGTTCAAAAGCTGGAATCGTCACCTGGAAAGGCCACCCTGAGGGACGCGGGCCTCCTGCAACAGTAGGTCTGGAGAGGCACAGAGGAGATAAACAGATACGTACTTTGGCGCCAAACTCTGACCTTCTGGTGTGCGGGCAGTTTTGCTCAGATGAAAGGAAATACCCCTTCACCCCACAGATAATACAGTCGAAGGAGCTTGTTCCGTCTGGGATATGGTCCTGGCATGAGGTATAAGTGGATTACAAAGGGTTTGGGGGATTGTGGCTGCCATAAGCCCGTCCCCTTCCAGCAGCACCTTTAGGGGCCGCCGATGCCAGGAGAGGGCAGGCACCCTGGGCCGGGATAAGTGCCCCTGTCTTCTGGCTCCGGGACCTCTGGTGTGGCTCCTGTTCTTTCCTTCCCGGTCTGTAGGAAGTTGTTGTTGGTGTTTGTGCTTCGCCTTGACATGAGCAGACCAGGGTCTGTTCCAACGCAGACCATTGTTTAGGAAAAAAGAAGAACTTGCCTGATGCCATTTTATTCATCCATTCAACAAATATTTCTTGCGTACACACCGTGTGCCAAATTCTAGGCATGAAGTGGAAAACTCAACAATCAACCGAAAAATATAGTAATAATTATGAATCATGGAGATGCTAGAAGTTGGAGAACACTGGGCTCTGAGAGGAAGTCACTGTGAGATGTGCGTGTGGGGTATGTGTGCGGGGTGTGTGGGGGTGTGGGCGCTGGGAGACATGGTATCTGAGCTGCTGGAGAAGGACACCCTGAAGGCAATGAAGGTCCCAGAGTGTGGGAGAGTCTGGGGTTTTCCAGGGATCAGGAGGCCAGCGTGCCTGGAGGTCAGAGTGCAGGATGGGGCGGGGTTGGGTGGGGTAGGGTGTGAACCCAGGGGTGCATGGAGGGAGACACAGGCCCAGCAATCACCAGCAAGGAGTTCGATTTCATTCCAAATTCAGTGGCAAACCACTGAGGGAGTTTAGAAAGACATTAATGAAAAAAAAATTCAGCGGAGCATCTTTTAGGGTCATCGTGCCTGGTACGACTGGACACCATGAGGACATGTGGAAACGCTCCCTGCTCTCCTGGGCAGCCTCGTTAGTGAGACACTGTTCCTGGCCCCGTCTGGTGGCTGTGGCAGGGACATCTGATGACCAGAAAGCTCGTGAGGAAGGGGGACAGGCAGGTCCAGCCAAAAGCCTTGCTGATTCCCACACCCTGGATTAGCTCATCTGACAGTGAGCTGACAGCCAGGGGCGCCCACGGGGCCTAAAGCGGGAACCTGGGCGTCCACCTCCTGTCTCTGGGCTCTCCTCCGCGTCCGCTCCCCCGTCTGTGATCTCCAGGCCTTTAGTCGCCTCCTGGGATCACCCCCAAACTTCAGATCCATGTTCCAGGATCTGCTTCTGCGGAAACTCAGCCCGAATATTATGTTGGGTTTAAATGAAAAAGAAGAAAAGAAAAAAGGCTTTGCGGAGCTTCCCGGCACCTACTGAATCGGGGCCTCTGTCTCCTAAAAACGCGTGGGGTAATGTCATCACACCCGCATCATCCGGACACGCGGAAGCCATGACAAGCTCGCAGCCAGAGGTGGCCACGTGCACACTAGGTACCAGCCTTTGGACCCAGGAACAGCGAGCTAAACGGGGAGACCGAGGAAGTCAGGTTTTAAGAAAGAACATTTTGTCATGCGGTTCCTAGAGGGGAGGAGATACGCGTAGTGGGAAGGGGACAAGAATACTCCCGGGACAATTCCAAAGGACGTCTGTGTCACGCGGCACGTGGTGATCACTGCCAGGAGTCCTGTCCTTCCTGTCACCTCCGTGACTGGGGATCTGGGTGACCTACGACGACTGAGAATCCACAGCATCAGATCGAGACTAGATTGTGTGTGCGTGTCCGAGTGCGTGTGCGTGTGCATGTGCGTGTGCGTGCACAGAACAGGAATAAACAGCTCCAGTCCCCCTTCCACCCCCGGGCACGTGTGGGACACCTTCTGACTCTGTGGACTCCGATTCTCCGTGGATGTCTTTCCTTCGGCATCATCACGGAGCCGTCGAGGGGGTGGTGATCAGGGACGATTATGTCATGGAGCCCCGAACACGAGAAAGGAAGGGTCCTGGGGGACAAGGGGAGTGCGAAGCGGCCTGTGACCAAGGGTGCCGAAGGCACGTGCTGGGGACGGACGCTGACGCGGCTCATTCTGGCTGCTCGGGCGACCGACCTGGGTCATGCGATACCTGAGTTTTCAGATGATGGACACGAATGTACTTGAGGACAGTGTGAAGTTCTGGATTAGTGACAGACGCTCATGTTCTACGTGGCCCTGTGTTTTGCCAGGGGTCGCTATGCGCTGCCAAACCAGGGCCTTTCCACGGCCACGACCCCCTCGAGTGTGCTCAGAGGCAAAGTGAGATTTCAAGTGCCGCTGGCAGCCCGGGCCGAGGTTCCAAAGACGCTGAGGTGCTTTCTCAGTGAAGACTGTCGGCCTGGAAGCATGAGGGTGACAGGGAAAGCGAGTCCCGTCGTGTGGGAAAGTGTTGGCGAATCGTTCAGAGGTTCCCTCTTCTGTCTCCTTGTCCTTTCCTTGAAAAGTCTAATTTCCAATCTTGAAATAAGTCAGTTACTTAAAATCAACTGAAAACCTCATTCCAATCCCCTGGAAAGACTCATTGGGGCTCTGAATGGGGACGTTCGCTGTGCGGCCGCATTGACTCTGCCGTCCTGGCCAGAGGATCGATGCTGGTGCCGGATCCTCACCCTGACTCTGCCCCTCATGGCCCCCACGAGAGCTCGCGCCTCCAGGGCCCTGCCTGCTCCTCTCTCACTCCAGCTCTCCTCGTTTCTATGCGCTATGGGGGATGGGACTGCGCATCCTGGAGCAGCCCACAGTGAGGGGTCCCTTGGTGTGGCCCTGAGCTGTGTCTTCCGGAGCCACAATTGCTGAAATGGACTTGGGTAGGTGATGGGATGGCTGCTGAGTGAGGGCATTTTTTTAATATACTTTTGTTTTATCCCTTACACTTTCTACTATGAATATGCATTACTGTTTTAATAAATAAGTTTCTAGCCAGGGGAGGGCACAGCTAAAATCCGGGAAAACCCAGAGGAAGGCCCGGACCCAGGCGGGGAGGCATATGAGGAGGTCCCATGCAGGCCGCTGTGTCTCTGCGGGGTGTGTCCCTGGCTCACACCCACTTTGTTGATCCTGCCAGCCTCCGGGAGGTGCCCGACCATCAGTCACGCGGCCATCAATCCCCCGGAAGGGCAGCGGAGCCAGTGTCCCCTGGCCCTGCTGTGACTTCCCCCTGGGGCAGGGCCATGGGTGGTGGGAGAGGCCTGGCCTGCGGCCTCCGGCTCACTGCCATCCTGCTGTTGTTCAGCTCGCCCTTGCATCGTGGGGTCCTGGGTCCCTGGAGCGGCTGTGCCGACCAGTGCAAGCCCACGGCCCGTGTGCGGAGGCGCCTGGTGCAGCAGGAGCCCCAAAACGGCGAGGCGCCCTTCCCGGCCCTGGAGGAGCGAGCCGGCTGCCTGCAGCACTCCACGGCCCAGGGCCGGGCCTGCGGGCACGCCTTCGGGACGTGGGTCTCCAGGGCGCTGCCTTGTGGTCTTAGTGACTTTCCATCTCTCCATCCCAGACAAGGCCAGGTGCTGCGCAGGGAACTGTCCCCGAGCCGCAGGATGAGGGGTGGGGTGGGCACGCCTGCCCAGAGCACACAGGGAGCTCAGGAAATGCCCGATGCAGGAGCCACCGGCCAGCTGCATCAATGTCCCCCGGCCCTGCCCGCTCTGCTGTTCCCTCCACGTGCTTATCGCCCAGTGTGACCCCTTCTCCGCGGGCACCACTCGCTTTGTAGCAAACTCAATCAGGCTGGCGGCGGGGGACACAGGAAACGTGTTGGAAATGCAAGTTTCTCGGGCCCTCGGCCTTGGTGTCAGCCAGGCTCTCTGCTTTGCAAGGAGGCCTGCTGCGGCGGGATGCCATGCGAGAGCCCTCTCGTCGGCCTTCCTGCCCTGTCCCGTCGCTGGGGGTCACGGCGTGAGACGAGCCGCCCAGCCTTCAGAGTTCCAGTTTGCCTTCGGTCTGTCAAATGAGGCCGTTAGAAGCGACCGGCGTTGCCTCAGTGTCAGGAGTTTGTGATTAAGTGTCACATCTTTCCCCGATTTTACTTTTCTATTATCATTGTTTACATTACCTCCTCCTTAATTACACGAGTGTATTTCAAAGGTGATTTTATTTCTCACCAGGCAGGGAAAGCTACCCCACTTGCGGTAAATGGAAAGTCAATGCAAAAGCCGGCACGAGGGAAACCCAACCACGTTGTCAACTTCCAGCGCGTCCCTGCCGCTTGCCAGCGTCTGTGCCTGAGGTCGGCTCTCTCTCCATTGAACAGGGGGGTTAGCGAGTGTTCGGAAAGCGTTAAAGATACATCAACCCCAAAACGATACTTCCTCCTTGACACCATCCCGAGGGCTGAGAGACTGGCACACTCTTGTGGGAGGAAACACACTGTTTATTGGACACAGTTTCAAGCTCACTGAGAGGGAGTGAGAACAGGACAAAAGAGCTGCAGGTCTATTACCCAGAGTCCGCGTTTTTGAACTTTGGCCACCTTCGCTTTGTCGTGTCACCTCTTTCTGCACACACACTTATGACTTTTTTTTCTGAACCATTGGGTAGGTGCATACACCACGCCCTTAGTACCCCAGAAGGTCTTTCCTAAAAATCAGGAGATTCCCTTTTACAAAGTAAGTCATACTCAGTGAATTTAACATCGACGCAATGCTGCTACCTAACTGCAGGCGATCACTCCATCCTGTCAGTTGGTCCCATAATGTCATTTATAGCATTTCCCCCCGAGTTTGGCACTGGTTCAGAACCTGGATTGCACTTAGCGGCTTTGTCTCTTTGCTTCTATTTAATCTAGAACGGCTCTCCAGCTTTGCCTCCTGTCTCGTGGCTTTGGCACGTTTGAAGAATGCGGGCCCGTTCCCTCGCAGACCCACCCCCGGTGTCTGGTACGTAGAGGAGACTCGGGAAGACGGATGGCTGGCCCTGAGTCAGCGCTGCACAGTGCCACGTCCGTGTCCCTATGAAGTCGTCCCTGGCCTGACAGAGAGAGCCACCCACGCTTGACGGACCCCGGGTAAGCTCATCTCCATGGTTCGTTCCAGCGCGTTTCTGTGTACAGTTCTGAGGAAGTCCGGATACTGCTCCTGACCCAACCTCGTTATCTATGAGAAGCCACGTCACCCCCGGCGTTCCCGGGGCTCCCAGGGACTGCAGAGACGGCCTAGAATGTAAGGGGCAGCTTTTTCTTCCTCCCGCTCTCTGGCTCCGACGGGGGTCGATCATGTCCTCTGAGGGTCAGGCAGGGCCAGGGAGCGACGGCCAGGGAGCGAGGGTGTAGAGAAAGAAGGACGCACGAGCTGTGCCCAGAGGAGAAGGCCGTTGTGACCTCCTTTGTAAACGAAAATGGAAAACACTGGGAGAGAGATGACCCAGGTGAGGAGCTGTCTTGTTCAGAGGTGACAGCAGGTGGCAGCCAGGTTGGATAACTCGCCTCTGGCCTTCTGTGTATGAAGTTTCTTTGTCGTTTTTGTTGCCGTTGTCGTCGTTTCGATGTTCAGAGGCAGAAAACCACCTTGAAGCAGCGTAGGTGAAAACGAGAGTGTATTGGCTGGGTCTGGGGCCTCCAACGACATCTGGTTCCCAGCCTGGCTCGCCAACCCCCTTTCCACGGGGAGGGCCGGCATGTGATGGCCACCACCGCCTGGTGCAGAAGAGGCATTTCCCCCAAGGAGCAGCTGTTACGCAAGGACGAACTTCACAGGAGCCTGGGTGCAGGGCAGGGACGGCTCAGTGGGCTCCCGATGACACGCGAGGAAGGGCTGGGGCGGCGCAGTGGCCGAGTGCCCAGGCGTGGGGTCTGAATCCTTGCTGGGCCATTCCCTACTTCTGTGGCCGTGAGGCAAGTTCTCTTCCAACCTGCTTTCCTTCATCTGTCAAATGGAGAAAGAAACACGTGCCACATGATCAGGTTCTTGGCTGCGAATAGGGATTCACTCCACCTCGTTTGAGCAGAGGCCACTGCCTAAATCTGCAATTAAAATTAAATTCATACTTGCACAGTTTGTCTGAGGATTTAAATCTCTTGAGGAAATGTGTCCTGCAAGAATCATCAGCTCTAGATGTATTAATAAGTAAATGATGATAAAATAATTTATTAAAAATTATCCCAGTGTTGCCATAAACTGTGAGACACCCTTAGCAACTCCATGAGGATGGCATTCGATAAGTCCTCTAAATATTAAAAATTATAAAAATCATTTGCAACCTTAACATTTGCCAACTGCCATCTCTCCCATTAGATTGATTGGAAATTACGTTTTAAAAGGGTAAATCTGAGGACCTGATAAATGAATTTTCAGAAAAGCAAGTTAGAAAAATCTCAGGATCCGTCATCACCTTCATAAAGCATTTTTCCGTATATTATTTGAAGTTATGACCCCATTTTTTTGTCAGTTGTAAATTTATGTTATTAACTTGTGATTATCACCCCAGAGTCCATCTGATCAATAAAAAATATTTTAAAGGTGAAATGGATATTTAGGAACTTGCCTGTCGTTTTCCCTCTGCATTTCGATAAGGGACCCGCATTTCACTTTTCATCGGGCCCCGCACATTGTGTAGCCAGCCCTGGTTAGTGCCTCTACTTCGGGTCTAAATTAAGCTGAGAAAAGTCATTCTGGGGGATCCACCCTGGGAAGAGGGTTTGTCAAGCAAGAAAACTGGCTACTCAGGAGTGATAGAATATCAGCCCCCCCACCCGCCTTGCTGGCTGCCAAGCCACTGCCCGTATTTGCTTTTTCTCTTGGGCTGGGTGGGCCGAGCACGATCTGAAAGAGGATCAGACTCACTGCACGAATCCTGCCCTTCTCTGGAAGGATCAGCGAAGCCAGAGGCCGGGGACGTACGACCAAGTGGAACCAGCTGCCCGCCAGCTCTGTGAGGGGACAGTGAGGGGCGGCTCTTCTACCTGTGCGGGCCCCTTGACATCCACTGGGTTGTCTCACGCCCCCTGGGCACCTGCCTGCCTCCTAGAAGCCCCTTTTGTTCTTCGGTGCTGTCCTCCCACTCCGCGTCCTGTACAGGATGGAGAAACTGCAAATATTTACCTTTCTCAAAGCCAGGTCCCGGGAAAACCTTATTGATTTAAAAGCTTGGTCATTGAGTCTCGTGCCATCTTTGTGTTCACAAATGACCGGGAAAATTCCGGGAATTCTCCTTTGAAGGGGAGGAGGCAGTTGCTCTAAACTGGGGCATGAATTGGAGCCTGTGCCTCAGAGGGCTCTCCCGTGAGACTGGGCAAAGACACATCCACGGTCAGTGTTCGGGGCTTCCTTTTCTATGCCCCACAGAATACCATGAACAAGTGTGCGTGTCCGTGGCCAGTTTCCTAGAATGAATTCCCTTACGTCTCATTCCTGCCCCAAGACGGACCAGCGGGTCCCCTGGAAAGGTGGCGGCTGCGACAGAAAAAATGACCGGTCTCGCATTTCTGGAAAGAGCCGTTCAGACCCAACCTGGTGGTGTTTTAGGAATCTCTGAGAGCAATTCCTTCAGTGTAGAGGAGAAAACCTGTGCCTGAGGCCGCCTTGTTGGCTGGAGTTGGACCTGGGGCCTCGCGAGTCCTTATCCAGGGCTCACCTGCTTCTCCTTGCTGTTCCCCCGGTGCCGAGACCAAAGGGACAGGAGTCTAAGAGCAGAAGGCCGGTTCGGTTCGTCCTGCGTGTGGAGATTCTTGGCCTGGAGCAGTCACAGCAGGGAACAGAAAGCAGGAGAGTCACGGGCTTTGCAAGGGGAATGTCCGGGCCAGGTGGGACAGGGCGGGGTCCGAAGCTTGCTTCAGGCTGGGTCTGGGAAGGTGAGAAATGAGCGTGCGGGCCATTTTTGCACCAGAGGAGAAGAGGCGTCTGACGTTAGCCTCCCAAGAAATTTCTGTGAGTGTGTGTGTGGGCGGGGGTGGGCACACAGTTTAAGAGGGATCCTTGTGGGATTCTGCTGTTGGGCTCAGAGCCCAGCTTCATTCCTCACGGGTCGTGTACTCTGGACAAATTAAGTCCTGTCATATCGCCAGGCCTCAGATCCCGTAGTCACCAACTAGGGAGAATTTTAGCAGAAACTTCACAGGGACGTCGTGAGGATTCGCCGCGGTTACCTATGCGAAGCACCTGGACCAGCGCCTGGCTCTTGGCAGGGCCCGTAAATGTGTGCTGCTGTCACCTCACATAGCACCTGTGAGCCATGCTCTTCGGGCCGTTGATTCTCTGGGACGCCCGCCCACCAGGTCTGCTTCTCTTGGGCCGAACACAGAGCTCACACCCTCCCGGGAGGACTGCGTACCAGCACCGGGTGCTTAGAGAGGATAAGCTCACCTGACAGGCCCGCTCACCTGGGGGCGGTGCCCAGACCCCTCACCCCACCTCCAATCTGCATCTGATGGGGTTGACTTGCTCAGAGGTCTACCCACTCCCAGCTTCTGTCCCCATCCCTGAATGACAGCAGTCTCCCCTCGAGAAGGGCTCTTGTGTCTGAACCCCCTGTGAAACACGTGCGATCTTAGAACAAATCCCCCACACTGGAGTTATTTTTGTGTATAAAATACACTTTTTGCCAGAGTACCACTAGTTGCCACGTTGACCAGAAGATCCTCATTCATCCGCAGTGCAAGGAAACCGACCCTGCTCCTCGTTTCTTCCTTCAGATGACCTCGCAGGCCCCCGGGGTTTCCTGGTACTTGGACTTTGGTGACGGCAGCTGTTGAAATGTCTTTAATCATCCAGGCGGTTCTGAACGATGGGGCACCCGGAGTCCAGCCCTCCTGCGGCTCCAGAGACAGGTGCGGCAGCAGAGGGTTCGAGGACCCGGGCCTGTGCGGCTTCAGCAAAGATCCTAGCTCGAGGCAAGGTGGGACTAATTAGCAGTCACAGAATGGGAGAGAACTCTCTGGCAGCCAGAGTGGCCGTCCCCTCTCGGCAGGCACCGGGGGCATACAGCGGGGACCCTACGTCCAGGAAGCCCCCATCTCAAGCCCTCAAGGACTCATCCCTCCCACTGACCATTGCTCTTTGCAGAGGATCCCCCCCCAGGGGCGGGCGCCTGTCCCCACTGGTCTCTGGACTCAGGGCAGGCTTGCAGTCGGTCTGGACCGGTGGACGGGGGAGGGTGTGAGGTGATGGTGGTGGCCATGGCCTACCCTTATACTGCGATGTGGCTTCCCCTGAGGAGGCAGGCCAGGTCCCAGGCTAAGGGACCCTGACTGTAAATTCGTGACATCTGGGGTTGATGATCTTGTAATATCGTTGCCCACACTCTACTCCCTGACTCACCCGCCCACTCACTCCAACACCCGATGAGCATCTACCATGAGCCAGACCTGAGCTGGGTGATGGGGACACCGAGAGGGAGAGGCAAAGCCTCTGTCTTCACGCGGTTGGGTCTCCTGGCCGGAAGGCTCAGTGGTCAGGGGAGTTGGGATGGTTTTCGTATGTGTCAACCTGGCTGAGCTAAAGCATCCAGGTGTCTGCTCAAACATCACTCTAGATGTTCCCGTGAAGGCATTGTTTGAGGTGAGATGAACACACTTAAATGAGTAGACTTTGAGTAAAGCAGATTCCCCTCCATGGCACGCGGGAGCTTCATCCAACCGGGGGACGGTCATCATAGAAAAGAGACTGACCTCTAAGTGAGACAGGCTTCTGCCGGGAGACCGCCCTCGGACGTGACCTGCGGCATCAGCTCTTCCTTGGGTCCCCAGCCTGCGCCTTAGCCTGCGGTTTGCACTTGCGAGCCTCCAAGCGGCCCATTTACGTGGGCCAATTCCTTAAAACAAATCAGTCTCTTGCATGTTTTCCCCTGTGGATAGCCCTGATGCAGGAATCCAGTCTTTGTCTTACTGCCCTCTTTGACTTTGGCATTTTAGGAAACAGCTTTTTCCCCCAGATGAGAAAACACACACTGTAGGAAATACAGAAAATGTAAACACACAGCACCAAGAACGCAAGCACTCGCCTTCTAAAAGCCCTTTTTCATGCACTGATCGGAATGGACACGCAACAAAACTGGGTTTTTATCTTGTCTTTCTTTTCTGACTGACATCAGTGGGAAGCGTGTTTAATAGGTCACTAAAGCACACAGAGAGACGGTCAGGGCCTGCCCACTGCTCTGGTTTGGTTGGAATTCAGGTTGTTTCCTATTTTCTCCTGTTAGAAATAGCTCTGTGAGGAAAGTTTTTGCACAGAAATCCATGTCTCTGCTTATTTCCTTAGGGAAGATTCCGGGAAGGGGAGTTACTGAGAGAACTCTGGCCTCATACATGAGAGAATCATGAAACGCGGAGGTGAAAACACAGTAAAGTAAATGAACTGGGCTGCTGCCTGGCTCATTTTAACTGAGAAATCAGGAAACAGCTGACTCCCTCCAGGGCGGACCTTGTGGACATGGGCGTCCCACAGGGAGGCAGTGGGGCATGGTGGACCCGACGGGCAGCCGGCGCGTGGTTCCCGCGCTCACTCCGTGTCTCTTGACAGCCAGGAGCACCGTGCGAGGCTCCGGGGTGCTCTGCCCCCAGTTCCAGTTCTTCCCGCCAAGCGGAGACTCCCTAAGTGTCCTGCCTGCTTCGTAAGAGGTGGTGCCGAGCCATCGGCTGTGTGAAAGGTCCCCTCGTGCACCTGGCCTTTCCTTCTCCTTCGAGAGCTGGGCGGGGTGCTGCTTCTTCCGTGAAGTCCTTTGTCACTTGCCAGGGATAAACCAGGCGCCGCTACCCTAGCTCTCTCTCCAAGCTCTTTCTGCAGCTTAACAACCTGGAATCCAGATGACGTGTTCGCACTCCTGTTCCTCCAATGGCCTGGGAGTCTCATTCGTCTTTTCCTGCCGCTGGTGCTTAGGACAGTGCGAGGCATGCGGGAGGTGCCTAATTAATGCTGACTGACGGAATGTAAAGTGCTCAACGGACATTACGTCATCCATGAGCGTTTATGAAGCACCAAGGACACGTCTCTGAACTCAAGGCGCTCGTGCTACAGTCGAACACATTAAGAAAGACTCGAGGCAGCGTTTGCTAAGGGCCCGGGGGCTGTGAGAGAGATGCATGACGCTGTGGGAGCTCGGAGCGTCGCAGGGAGCCGTCGCTGAGGGCGCGGTGGTCCGGGAAGCCTGCTGGGCCCAGGTTTGGGCCTCGGAGAAACGTCGGCTGTAAATAAGGGAAGACTGAGAAGATGCCATCCAGGAAAGGGAAACTGCGTCAGCAAAGGTGGCCCAGAGTGTGAACACGTGGGGCGCGTGGCCCCAGGGACTCCACAGACCCCTGCCAGGCGAGTGGATAAAGACGACAACGCAGCAGCACACAGCTGGCGGCAGGGCCGAGCGTGCCTTCCCAAAGGGGCCGCCCGTGTTCTCAGTGCAGACGTGTCACGCTGTCCTGTAAGTGCTAGTGGAGTGTCCAGGGGCCCCATCACTTCCCAAACGCCAGGCCTGACGCTGTTTGGCCAGATTTCCTTGGGGCTATGCCTGCAGTACTGTGGCCTGCCTGTTCCACCCACCTCCTTCTGCACGCCCCCCTGGCCCGTCAGCAGACCAGGGACCCGGCTCTGCCGTCCTTCTGCTTAGCTCACTGTGTCCTCAGACCAGATTGTTTTGAGTCAGTCTGTCCATCCTGCCCTGTTCGGGCCGACACTTGTTTAGAAGTCATACTGTTGGCCAAAGACCAGGAATCAGGAGTGGAAGGGTTTATCACAAAATCACCAGTAAATTGCCACGTATTCACGTCAGACGGTATGTTTTGCCTCTTGGCATCTTATTGCAGGTAAGAGATTGTAACTTCTCTTTGAAATTGGAGGGTCACAGAGTGACATTTTTCCTGCCACCCCCAAAAAGAGATTTAAACAAAATAGTTCAGTTCTTCTGCGCCTCTGAGAAGTCCGGACCCGTGGAGTCTGGAGTTCGTAGGTCGACTCCTTTGTCGCCAGAGATACCAAGCCCTTCTTGTCTTTTCCGCGTCCTTCCCTCGAATGTGACCGCCTTTTTCATGTCCAGGATTCCTGTGGCAATTTCAGCTGTCTCAGCCGCGTGCCACACAGCAGGATGGAGGAGGGGAAGGGAGAGGGGGCGGCTTCTCCGTATTATAGAACTCTCTGGAAATCCCACAGATGCTCTCATTTACAAGTCAGTGGCCAGGACTTAGTCACAGGGCCACGCCAGACGGGAAGGGAAGACCAGGACCCAGGACCCAGGACCCAGCACCAGCTAAAACCCGGGCTAAGTCGTTCGAGAAATGATCGATGGGCAACTAACACGCTCCCCGCAAACCGGATTTCACCCATCGGAACCTTCCAATTCCTTCAGAAGCAAAGCAACGATCCAAATGAATGGCAGAGACATACGAACATGTCGTCTGCTGGAAAAAAGGCCGTCTTCTGGGTCTGGATCCTCGGCTCTCCTATTCCAGATGCTGAATCCGAGGTTACAGCCCCAGGGTAAGGGCCTGCGTTCCTAGTGCTCTCCCCTAGACGTGTAAATACACAGTGCATGCGTTTATTTACTGAAACAGGCAGGGTGCCGAGGCATGTCTGAATAGGCACCTTTGGTTTTGCAAACGTCACAGTTATTTATATTTTCCCAGTTTCAGTCATTCCCACCTTCCTCACTCTCTGTGAAATACGCAGATAGGAAACACGCGCAGAGCGAAGCGCACAAGGAACTCACTTTCGAACACGGCCTGCGAGCGCTTCTGCGTGACGCTTTGACTTGGGCTTCTCTAGAGCCTCGGGGACCATCGCTCACGCCCCGTCAGGGAGGAAGCGGGGCGGGTGACGTTCCCACGGCTCACGGCCCACGCCGGGCCCGGAACTCGCACCCGTGTCTCCTGCCCCGGGAACCCTCGTGCCTGGCCCACTGCGGCCTCTCCCAGAGACTGCAGACGTCCAGCGGCATCCGGCGGAGGCTGAGAGAGGTGAGTGGAAGGTTCTGAAAGGGCATCGGGTAGTAAGAAGGAAGGGAAAGCAGTCGTGGGCGCTGGAGGTATCTAAAGGCGCGCTGTGCCGAGGGCCCCGGAGCAGATACACGCAGCGGGCACTGCTGCTCGGCGTGACCGGCCTCCAGCGAGAAGGTGTGCGAACCTGCCCTCGCGGGTTCAGAATTTCACTATAAATGAAACAACGGCGGGGGGGAAAGGACGCGTCTTTGGCAGCCCTTTCTCCCTGTCACTGTTTTTGGTTTCCCCGTCTAAAGGAAGCTTTAAAGATTTCCTTGTGAGGACGAGAGCAGACAGTCCTGCCGGGGCCTCGCGGCTTCCGTGGAAGCAACCGTGAGGGGATGGATGTTCTTCTCTGGCAGGTGGAGGCAGCTGGGAGCAGACTGTGAGCCCTTCCCACCCACCTCCAGACGGCACAGGCTGGTGACATCGGTTCGACAGCCTCAGAGAGGGGTCTCGGGGAATCAGGAGCCTCTCTCTTTCCGCCGCGGAAGGCCCCCGGGACTCGGATGAGGGGTGCGGCCCTGGCTTCCTTAAGGAGGCATCGGAGCCGAGCCCTCGGGCGAGACGTGTGCTGATGCCTGCGGTTCTCATGAACTCTCTCGTCCCGGGAATTTCTTCTGGATGGTGGAAAGGAGAGAAGCCATAAAGACCAGGTCTCGCTCCCACACGGTGGAGGCTCGGTTACAACTGCGGGAGCGAGTGGCCGAGCACTAAGGGACCAAGAGCGATTCTCCTCTCAGGAAGGAGCGCTGAGCTCACCCAGGTCACTTATGGACTGAACACGCCCTTAAATCACCTGTATTCAGGGCCAGGTGGGGGCTTTGCAAAGGCTCACGCAGTTAATACTGCTAACGACCCTCTAAGGGGGTTTGTTATTTGACTAGTGAGGAAACTGAGGCGCGCGAGGTGTAATTCACCGGCCCGAGGTCACAGGGCCTGGAAGGGGCCCCGGGCCCAGGCCTACTGTGCCTGCACTCACCTCCCTACCGTCCCGGAAGAAGTGCTAGTTATGTGAGGAGGGGACAGCGGACGATGAGCTGTGTGTTCGGCGCGGCGCCTCTCCTAGTGCGTCCCTGAAAAGAGAACCCCGTCTCTCCCTCTCCCACTGCTGCCACGACCCGTGTTTTCCCCGCGCTGACCCCACGGCAAGGCCTGGGGGAGGGCGGAGCTTCCACACCCCCCTGGGCGCATCCCTCCCCGCTAAGTGGTCACCCACTCCTGAGCTCCTAGAGGCCTTCACTCAGGGTTTGCAGGAAGCACGACTGAGGAGATCACTGGCCATTGGCGATTAACCCCAACTCGGGCTCCTCTCCTCTCCCGGCTGGGGTCAGGGGGCGGCGCTGACAGTCCGACCCTCTACTCACATGGCTGGTGACCCTGGACGGCAGCCACCCTGTCCTCAGGGGCTTCCTAAAGGTCACCTCGCCAGCAGGTGTGGGGGAAAGGGGCCTGCGAGACAGGACGAGAGGCGCGCCCGTCTCCTTCATGGCTCCAGAGCCATCTCGGGCCCCAGAACCGCCCCTTGTAAGAAAAGATGTCCCTTCCTGTCACATTTCCTGGCACTGGGGCTGTTTTAGGAGGCAGGGCCGAAGACCAAACACATATAGATATATTTCTCCTCCTATCAGGATGGGAGAGTGGGTGGAGGGAGGGGGAGAGGCAGGGGAGAGGGCGGGAGGGTTGGGCGGGCAGAGGGGGGACCAGGGCGCACCAGAAGGGAACGCAGGTTCTGGCGCTTTCTCCAGGGGCTGGTCCTGATGCTTCTCAGTGTCCCCATCGCTGTCATGGTGACGATCGCAGGGAACTTGCATTAATTAGGGTTTGTTCATAACCAGACGTCACATCAGGTCACGTGTGCCGACGGACTTTAGAAAACAAACCAATACCCTCACGAAATACCTTCGTAGTTACGGCCAGGCCGGCGGCGAGCTCGCTCCTGTCTTCGGTGTCTTCTCACCCCACCCTTCGTTTGACTTTGGGAAGACAAGAAATAAGGCTCAAGAAACAGAAAACTCACGTTCCCAGACGTCATTCAAACCAGCCGTGCTGAGCGCTCCCCCCGTGGGCGGAGCATACCAGAGAGGACCCAGCCACCCCTGATTAAGCCCACCTGGGACTGTCCCAAAGCCATCCTCGAGGCTGCGCCCGAAGGGCGCATCCAGAATCCTAAAGCGCAGGGACCTTCGGGGTCAGAGACGCCCCCCTGGCTCCCAGGCATTCGAACCTGCATGGGGGAGGAGGACACACCATGTGACCATCTCCCTTCTGCAGCAGCACAGTTTGGCTCATGCGAAGCTTCCTTCTGGCAGGTCCCGCCATATCAGTCCCCTTTGGGTGCCTGCTGTCTCTTTCCCCTTCCTTGGAGCGAGTCTCAGCTGCAGACGTAGGGGCCACGTCGGGGTCATGTCGGAGGAGGGCCGGGTTGGGGCGACGGCGCCCTGGGGCTGGGGGAGAACACAGGCTTTCTGCGGAGTCTCTGACCTTGAGGACCTTGTCGGCTCTTGGAGAAGACACACGGGGAAGCAGGCAGCGTGCGCCGTAGGAGAGGCTCCGGCAGGTGTTCGGGGGCCTCTACTGACCCCCGTGCCGTGTCGGGGATTCTGGCATGCGGTCCAGCACGGTTTCCCCCAAGGTCTCTTGCATTCCTCATCCCATTGGGCTGTCTGCTTCTCAGAGGACACAGATGGCACAAGATGCCGCCCTGATCCTGGGCACGTGTTTCTGAAGAGATTTCTCAGAGCGAGTGCGGCGGAGAACAAATAAGTGAATGCCAACAGGTGGGGCTGCGAGCGGGGTGGCCGGCTTCTGGCGCCGCCCTCACGAGCTGTGGGATCGGTGGCGGCGTGTCCCCAAGGCTGGCCGGGCCGGTGCACGGTCTCCCTCGGGAGGCGTGCTCGTCTGACCATCGGGCAGGGGACAAAGGCTGTGGTCAGGCAGGGCTCGGGCTTTGACTCAGACAGACTGGGGTCCAGACCCCGGGTGTGCCATGTGTCCGCTTGTTGTAACCTATGCAGCAAGCGCCCGGTCACTTGCAGGAAACAGTGTGACTCTTCTTAGTCCCAAATCCAAGAAACACATCGAAGGCAGCTTTCAAATCGACTCATTTCAGAGGGGAAGGGCGAGACTCAGCCTTCTCTTGCCACAAAAGGGCTGAGGTGTTAGAAAGGCAGCGAGCTGGGTTTCCATTGTTTTTCCCAGAGCCAGTTCCAACTGAATAACCGCGGCCGTTCATCATCCGATGGGTGTGAACCACGGCGAGGAGGCTGCCCACGGACGGCCCGGGCCTGCGGGTGCCGCAGGAGGTCGCAGCAGCTCAGCTGAGCCGTGCTGCACACCGACCCGGACCTCCCCCGGAATCAGGGTCCTACTATGCGCGGGTTTCTGAGGCCAGCACTCAGGGGTTTCCCATGACCAGGTCCCCAAAAGTCAGACTGTCACCTGGCCCTGCTTCTTGGAGGAAGTGCGTTCCGTCTGGGTGCAAGTGCCGGTGTGATGAGACAGTGAGTGTAGACCTGCTGGGCGGGGCTGGTCCCTGACCCCAGGCCCTGTCACCTTTCTCCACTGTCTCTTCTCAAAGGCCCTGTTACTCGCGGACACGCCAGGGAATGGAAACTCACATTAACCTCTTCCTTAAGAGGAAAATATCACTGAAATGGAACAAATAATAGGAGCACAGCTTTCAAAGGATTCCCAATGCTTGGGAAATTCTAATCATGGCAAAGTGCAGGATATCTGTATTATTATTCTCATTTTTACATTAAAAATGTCTAAAATGAGTGAAGTCTGTCAGAATGTAACAGGTTTCGATGCGGAGAGCAGAGAGGCTGGTGCTCCTGCGGGTGTAGACACCTGGGCCCAGGACGCGGGTGCGCGGTTGGAAAAAGGCGAACGCGCTTTCAGGACAGACGTCCCACGGTGTGCGTGTTCGAGCTGGCTGGAGGGTTTTCCTGCCTTTTTTCGGCATCGCAAAACTGAAACCGGAAGAAACGGGGCCCGGGTGCCTGAATAATTCTCTCTAACGAGCAAACAATTTTGCACAATTTCTGTGACGGCGAATGAGGGCAACAGCGAATCTCCACTTTCAGTGAGCCAGTCCCAGGCCCTGACACGGGCGTGTTCCACAGATTGAACAAATCCGTCGCCGTTTTACTGCGAGCTTTGCGACTGACGTTCGCATCCCAGGATGGTGGCATGTAGCTCTCCCAGGACGTCTGCGTTTAACTTTGAGAAGCACCCAAAAGTGACAAGCCCCTCAGGCCCTTCACGGTTGCTGACTTTCGGGGACCTAACCCATGTGCTTTGGACAGAGGGTTCGTGATGAAGAGAGCAGGGGTGAGACTGCTGGGAGGACGGGCTCCAGCTGAGCCGGACCGGGGCTCCCATCTGGACCTCTGACCCCAGCCAGCGTGGCGGGCACTTTTTGGTGCTTCTCGCAGGAAACAATCCTGGTCGCTCTGTGTCCCTTGTGGACCCTCCGGGTGAGCTAGCATGAGGTTTCTGTTCATGGTTCTCACCAGTCCTCCTGGGGAGGTCTCGATAGTCAAGAAGCGATGTAGGAACAGCTCAATGGAGGAAACACTCGGAAATTCAGGACGTTTTCCACTGGCTTTGTGGAAAATGAGGTCAATAGACCTGTTATAGGACTCTTTTTTTTAAAAAAAAAAGTGTGGGAAGCTGGATGAATTTCCGTTTGAATTAATGGTTAGAGACCCTACAGAGAGGCCTCCCAGTCTGCTGGGCAGCCTCTGAGGATGCAGTGTGTGCCCTGTGACACCACCCTCCTCACTCCCCGGGACTGTCCCAGCCTGTCTGAGTCGGATGCTTTCAGCCCAGGCCCTGTGAGGACACTCGGTGGCCCCCTGGGTGGCTGGGGGAAGCTGTGCTCTCCTTTCCTGTCACCTGGAGGGAGCAGTCACAAAAGGAGGACTCCTCGGAGGCCCTTTTTCTGTTTGTTTTGACTGCGAGTTGCATACAAACAAGTGACCCTCGGGGTCGCACTGGCTAATCCTGGTTCCCACTGAACATCTGTTCTCCGGTGAAGAAGACTGTTTGGACCCAGAATCAGATCAAAACAAACAAGAGTCCACACTGAGGAGGAGGATCGTGGGCCTCCTTTGGTCTTTTCCACTGTCCTTTTTCTCCATGATTGTCGCCAAAGGCACCTGCAGTCTCAGGGCTTACGGCGAGTGATTTCCCCTTTGGACTCAAGTTCGCAAAGGAATCTGTCACTTCAAAAGTCGCCCTGCAATAAGCTGCCACTCGCCGTTTATCCCCGTTTCGAAACGGGCACACTCCTGGGAATGGATCGTCGGCACCTGCCACGATGTTCCCCGGCGGCCACCAGGGCCCCGGGCCTCAGCCTTTGGTAGGAAACGTCCTCCGAGTGCTGCATGAGAAAGCCCCGTTCCTGTCCTTATGGAAGAAGAAAAGCATCCCCTGCAGTGACGTGCCACCTGTCCGTTGAGACAGAACTTTCACTACGACGCCTGCTGCTCCCCATCGGCGACTGGCCTCCCCAGTCACACAGACTCCACTGTCTCTCCTCCTCCGACACAGGCCTGGCCCTGGTCCCGCCGTCCTCCTGGAGACCCACCGTCACCGCCGTGCTCCAGGGAGGATACTGGAGGGGACTTCAGACTTTGCTGATGCCAGCTCGAACTTTCCAGATTTTCCCACGCTGCGCGATCTGGTGCCGTTCCCGTAGCTTCTCTAGCACCAAGCGGGACCGAAAGCCGGCTGAGCGCAGTCGGCTTCTAGGCAAAGGGGACACGGAGGGTTTGTGGTCGTCTCTGCCTCAGGGGCTCTGCGTGGGTTCGAGAATCTGGCTTCCACCACGTTCCCAGGAGATGCTGGTGCCGGGGGGGACTGGTGGCGGCACCCCGACTCCCTGGGCCCCTCCTGCAGCCCTTCACTGAGGCCTGTCGCTCAGCCACCAGAGTGTCTCGTTTCATTTATTCGACAGTTCCTGGTGTCGTTGGCTTGGGAGTCCTGGAAGTGAAAGCAAACTCGAATGTAAGGACCTACGAAGGCAGCCCTCATCCTAGGCTCGCACACGGCAGCTTGCAAAAGCCAATTTATTCCCTGGAGCCTGGGTTTGGGGACAGGCCCCGATCGCAGGGACAGTGGTGGGCCCTTCGAGGACACAGTGGGAGGCAGCACCATCGGCCTGAGCCACGGATTTCACGGCCCCAGCTGGATCCGCAGCCCCGTCGCCCAGCCTGGCGCGGAGCTGAACGGGACGCGGACCTCGGAGGACACCCTCGACCCCGGTTTAAACCCAGCCCGGGAATGGCTGTGTTCTCGGGTTTCCCGTGTGTTCGGTGTTGTATACATTCTTCCAGTTTTCCTGCTCTGAGGGGGCCTTTCTAACCTCGGGGGAGTCCTAGACGCCAACCCAGGGCCAGACCCAGCCCTGGCTGAGGGACTGGGCTCCCTCCTGTCCTCGAGCGTCTTCAGCCTGGCTCGGGAGTGGCAGCCCCGGAGGAACGGACCGCTGGGCTCTGCGTGGCTTCTCGAATCGCACTGACATCTTCCCTCCCCTCGACCTGCCTGTCACAGACGGTAAGGACAACCTGTTCTGTCCCGCTCTGTCCCCCTCGTGATGCAACACTTCATCCCAGTCCCTAGATCAATGCCCAGGATGTTTTTCCATCTATGGGGAGAGAGAGAGAGAGTCAGACAGGGAGAGAGAAAGACAGAGAACAGGAGGAGTGATGGGGGGAAGAAAACAGAATGCAGGGAAAGGTGGGGAGGGAGAACGGGGGAACAAGCAGAAAGACGCAGACCTGGAAGCCCCTGCAGGACAGGCAGCTGGGAGCTGGAACCGTCCATGCCCGCCAGCAGGCTTCCCAGTCTGCGTCCCTCGCGACAAAGTCGCCGTCTTGCCCCTGCGGGAAGTGTGGGTCGTCTCAGGGCGGGTGGCATCATGGAGAGCAGCTGCCATCTCCCTGCACCGCTCGCCCCACCAGCGACAGGGGTTTGGCTCGGCCTCTCCGCGCTGCCCCCTCATCTGCCTGGCGGGCGGGTCTGAGATGGCCGCGCCCGCAGGTGACCTCGCGCTGTCCGCAGCCCACGTGCAGGGTGGAGTAGGGGAAGGAGGTGGCGTGGTCACGCAGACCGGCGCTTTGCTCCCAGGAGTCCCACCAAGTCCCCAGTGTCATCCTCAACGGGACCAGACGGAGACTGACCACAGAGCAGACACCGGGCCCCTGAGGAAACAGCCCTCCCCGTCTTCTTCTTCAGGGTCATCTCCACTGTTACAGGACTGAGAGCGGGACGCCTTTCCACAGGGACCGAGGGCCCACGTCACGCTGCCCAGGTTTGGGGGGTGGAGGGGCTGGGGAACGAGGAGGCCCACCTCGAGTCACGGGGCTCGCTGGGTTCCATTCCGCCTCCGCCTCCAGGAGCGTCTCGCTCTGTCCCGGGGATCCCTTGTCCTCATCTGTGCTCCTCCTACTCTATGTACCCACAAAGGTGTCCCTCGAGGTCGTCGGGCCCCTGGCATGGCAGCCAGCACCCTGCAGGGGCGCAGTGAGCAGAGAAAGCAGAAGGTGGGGGGCGGCTCTGCTGCTGGGCAGAGGGAGAGCAGAGGGTGCTGGACCCTTTATGGGGGGGGGATGTGGGGCACGTGGGAGTCTGGGTGGGATGGATCGTTAGACTCCGTGACTCTGAGATGCCTCAAAGTGCTGAAATGCCTCAGAAATCACTAACGATTTAGGACAGACTCGTCATAAACAGCACTGTTGCTGGTGCTGAAGGCGAGTCCCACGGTGTTTATTGTCACGTTGAGCGTCTTTCTCAGCGACACGCTGGAAAGCCACCACTCCCGCAGACCCTCGCTCCTGTCGCACCGCATCTCACAGAGCTGGAAGGCGCCATTTCGGAGCCGCAGAGCAAGTGAAATGCTTCCAAGGGGGCGAATCCACCAACAAAACATAAACCGCCTCTGCCCAAGGTGTGGCCTAAAAAGGAGCGAAACTCGGGGCTTTCGGGTCTTCCTGCAACACCTACCAGTCTGCGAGCAGAGCTCACGGGACGGACGGTGGCCCAGGGAGGTGGTGTCGGTGCCGGAGAAGGAAGGAAAGGTGCTCCGAAGGTCTGTAGGGGAGGAAGGGAGAGAGAGGTGAGAAAGAGCCGATACAATGACCACGACGTGAAAGGAAAACTTGAAAAACACTGGATTCCAACCACTGGCATCGCTTCCCTCGCAGAAAACAGAAGGAAGAACCATGCACGGTCACCGCCCTTTGCGAGATGGGCCACGTTCTGTGCCATCCCTCGGGGCGCCTGCCGCCCGGCGCAGAAACCCAGTCCGCACCAAAGCCAGAGCTACCCAGGCCTGTCCCGGATTTGCACGTCCATCACCGTTTCCGGGAGGTGGGGACAGGGGCTGGAGGCCGGGATCCATTCGGGAATAATGAATAAGAGGAACAGTGATGTGCTGGGGAAGGGAAGGACTGACATTCCGCGTGAGAAGTCACCTCGCCTTAAGCTTTAGCCCGTCACAGCAGCGGTGGCCTTCCCTGGCAGCCGATCGCGCTTCGTATCCACCCGGGAAGGGCCTGTCGACCGTGACAGGGGAGGCGCATCGTCCCACAGGAGGGACACAGGGGTCATCGCCGGAACCACTGATCGATTTGCGTCTCACGGGCAAGGAGAGGCTAAGACGTCGCGCCTTCGGCGTCGTGCATTTTGAATGCACCGCGTAGCGATCGGACGTTCTTACCAAAGTGTTTGAGCCCAGATTCAATGGACCCGTTCGATGTAACGTTCGTTTATAGGGAATACGAGGGATAGAGGAGCCAGGTGACGGCGTGAGGACGCCAGTGGGGAAAGTGAGGGCAGGGCCTGCTTCTGTGGTCCACCTGACCCGTCCTCCGCACGAGTCAATGTCTGAGGGGCCAGGAGTGTGTGTTGTTGGGGGAGAAGTGAGGAGAGTGTTAGAGACTAAGGACACGGAGCCAGCAGATGCCACGCGCGGGCCTTCTCCGAATCCTAAGGAAGAAACCAGCTGGACAACTCACCGGGGAGAGGGCTCGCGGAAAGTAGGATGTTAGTCAATATTGAAGGATGAGCATCCCGTTCTCCGAGGCGTGACAGCCTCCTAGCTGTCGTGTGAGAAACTGACCTTCATGATCAGGAAGCTGTGAGGATCTGTTTAGGGACAAAATAGCCCCAGGTGCTTCAGAGGTTTCCCCGTGGACATGGTTTCAGGAAATTCCCTCCACGAGCGAGTCCGTTTGAACGGGACTTTCCTGGCGGGGAGTGTGGATGCTGCTGCTGCCTGTCAGGGGGAGAGTATTCCTGCAGGTGATGGCCCTGAGCAAGCGGGACAAGTGGCCACCTGGCTCAGGGCCAGCCGGCCGCCCCGGGACCCGTGGACCCTCGCCCGCCAGGCCGGTGCTGGCCGCCGATCCCTAACGAGACGAGGGCAGAAGCTGGGAGCGCACACTCACCGGCCTTTCTACCAGTTCCACGGGGTCATGTTCTGCCCCCTGAATCGCACAGGTTAAGGGGGGCTTTTTAGAAACGGTGCGTTTCCTGTCACTCAGCACAGAGGGCTCCGTAGCTGACGGGGTGTCTCTTATTTTGTCTCCCCTATGACCGGGCACCCTCACCGGGGTCCTTGGAGGTCCCCCAGGCGCCGTGTGAGCACCGTGCACGGTGTCCGGATGGAGGTGCACGCGGACACACAGACATGGGCACGCACAGGTCGCGCACGTGCCACGCCCCTCTGCCGAGGCTGTCGTCGGCTTCTCGTGGATAGAGGTCCACGACGCAGTAAGTGCGGAGCAGCCCTCGTCCCAAGACTAATCCTCCCCGCTCTGTTTGGGGAGTTGAGTGTGTGGGCACATGCCCCGGCCCCAGATTTCCAGAGTTTACACCTCTCGGATGCTGGTCCCCAGCCCTCCCTGGTGGGGCGGCCCCAACGCCTGCAGCATCAAAGCACATACGTCCTTGGTGGTTCTCGCTCTGCCCACAGGGAGCTCTTCAAGTGGACACTAAGGACGCCGAGCAGCCCGCGTGGCGGATGAGCCCACCCACCCACCCACATCAGGGCGAGGCCGAGGCCTCGGGCCCCCGTCTCTCCTCCATGCCCATCTCACTTCTCCCCGGTCGGCAACCTCCACTGGAACAATCCTTTATGGCTTTGCTACTCCCCATGCGCTTCACTGTTTAAACAAATTCCAGAAAAGCACACCCATTATCACGAATGAATCCAAATCAGGTCTCCCAGTACTGCGGAGGGCTGCCAGACGGTCCCGGCGAAGGGGAACGAGGGGGCGGAGGCGGAGGCTTTCCCCTCGCTCCAGGAGCTGGGATGCGAGCGCTGGAATGTGTCCGCGCCCGGCACAGAGGGGCCGCGCCCACGGCTAGAGACATTTCTTGCCGATTGTTCAGACATTACCTTCACGGTGGCGTTGGACTGTGCACTGAGATCGTGCTCAGCCAGGACGGTCGAGACCCTTCCACGTACAAGTTTCATTTCATCCTAAGTGTCCCTGAGCGAGGAAGGGAAAGGCGGTGACGGTTTCTCATCTTCCCCGATAAGTAAATGAGGGCAAAGTGGAACACACGGGTTTTTTAGAAGAAAAATAGTTAAGACTACGATCAGAACCCGATGTTCTGAGCTTATTGTTGGACACTGTCGTGTCCAAACTACCAGAGAGCTGAGAGACACAGAATTTTCCCAGGGATAAAGTCACACGCGACCCTATGAGAGCCACGAGGCGTGTCTGAGGGTAGGTACGGGAGTGAGACGGCGCCAGGGCGAGGAAACACAGCGGCAGCCGTCAGCCGGAGGGCCCAGTGAGAAGGGGGGATGGCCACGGGCAACTGAAGGTCCCCAGGGGCCGGAGTCCCCCATAGGGCGACAAGGATCAGAGGACCTCTAGGCGTTCGGAGGGCGTCAGCGAAGACATGGGACGTGTTTCTAGTGGTCATTAGCGGTCAAGTGCGCGGAGCCGGTCCCACCCTGAGTTGCGACTCCCCCTGAAGCCGGTGCCGCCCTCCCGCCGACTCACAGGTCCCCACCGCACTCAGGTCTAAAGCAGAGGCCCCTCTCGTGGCTTTGGGGTCAGCCCTCTGTGAAACATGGACCGCTCGGGTGTTTAGGAGACTTGAGAGTGAGAAACGGGCCATTGGGCCATCGTGGCATGGGAGCCCGTGAGGGGACCTGACAAACGGCTTCAACCCGTCCCTGTCTCAGCTCTCAGGGGAGGGAAGTGGTTCTCAGAGGAGACGAGAGCTCCGCCCCAGGCTCACAAGCACCTTAGTGTTAGATGAGGGGTGATCGTGTGCCAATAAATTATTTCCTTCCGCTCATCCTCATGTTTAAGCCCATATGTGCATGTGCATCTCCAGTGGGCTTTACGTATTTAAGGTCTGTGGTCTCACACGCTGGAATGAATGAGAACTAAGTTTGAGTTGTTTTCTGCAAATGGCCAAATTTTCCTTCAAGGTAGGGACCTTCATTCATTCATTCATTCATTCATTTTACAATAACACAAGATAAAGGTCTCAAAAAAGGGTTCAAAATTAGGGCGTCACGTAGAGGAAAGTCTTACATGAAAAGGCTGCACGTTTGTTTCTGCTGAATGAGGCTGGCGTTCTGTTTGCAAGTGCATTTCGTGGTGTGGCCCAGCTCTGCAGCTCACGTGAGTTATAAACTCCAAAAATCAGACGCACTTGGGAGAAAGACATGGGCCTGGTCAGAGTGAACGTCATGGGATGAACAACCTCTTGCCATCACTCACATTCCAAAGTCATTTCCCAGGAAGATCATCAAGCCAAGAAATACAAAAACCGTTTTTCGTAATTTTCTCTGCACAGGTCAATGCATGAGAGAGAGAGAGAGAGAGAGAGAGAGAGAGAGAGAGAGAGAGAGAGAGAGAGCCCTTCTTACTGATTCAAGGTCATATTTGTTTGCTTTCCCACTCCAAGGTCACCATTCAACAAGACACTCCCTCCAGGCATAACGAGACGATGGGACTGTTAGAACGACACCTTGCTTCTCCCTCCCTCTTCTTTCTTGGATTGTCAATTAACGAACTTTTATTTTAAAATTATAACATAGATGTAAACATATTTATATAAGATATAAACATTAACAATCTTAAGTTGTCAGTGTTTAGGTTACTATTCTGAATTTTCAGAAAGAACTAAAATATAAAAGCAGCATCATCTCCACCCATTTCCCTTCTGACAAACACCGCGACTCTCTCCGTCTGCGCTGGCACGGGCGGCGAGGTGCCATGCCTTAGGTCACCCAGCCCCGCTGTTTCTGGAGAGGGACGGCTGTGAAGGAGGGTGCCCGCCCCCCCGAGAGACAGAAATGCTGCGTGAGGGAGCGCCCCAGACCCTCGCAAGCCTGCGTGTGAGGACGGCCTTTCAGTGAAGCCGGCATTCCACGCACACTAACTGCGAGTCAGCGTGTGGCAGGAGCCGGATTGCAGAGGCGAGAAAGACATGGTCCCTGCCCGACGGGAGGTCCAGGCCCGCAGAGGACACCGCCAAAGGGACAGCACGGCCTCACGCCGCCGCGTGCGCCAGGACGGAGAAGCAGGAGGAGGAAGGGCCGGCCTTCGGGCTGACAACGTCCTGACAGGGCATGCAGGAGGGACAGGAGCAGTTGGGGAGATAAAACACTCGGCTAAGCGTGAAGGAGGAGGAAAGAGAGAGTGTGACACACGCGGAGGAAACGCGGTGATGAGACGAGAGAGAAAAGCGCAGACGTCGGGCTGACTTAGTGCCATTTTGGCTTTGTCGCCTCAGCAAGCCTCAGCCCACAGGTGTTTCTGAGCCTCACTCAGCCATTCCAGAAGGAGGGTCCAGGACAGACCTGAACGTTGGATGGCCTTCCTCTCCACGGCAGGCGGGATGCCCCAGTGTCCAGAGGCTCAGGTGTCACCGTAGCGACCGAGGACCTGCAGGGATGAGTTCTCCATCCTGGCTAAGCCTCCGGAGGGCTTGCGGGGTGTGACCCTGGCTAAGCTTCCTCACTGCCTTGGTTCCTCCCTCTGTGAAACCGAACTGAGAGGCCTAACTCGCAGGGGCCACCGACCGTGTCCTACAGGACAGTCCCGGCGCGTGGCCTTCCAGGTTGGGAGGTGTCATTACTGCCCGTTTTCACTCGCCCCCGCCCCCCGGCCTCCAAGGGACAGCGACGCCTCGGCAATTGGGACCCAGACTTGGATTCTCCGAATTCTATGCGTGTGTATGTGTGTGTACATGTGTGTGTAGGTGTGTGACCTGGGCAGGGAACACACAGCCGTGGCGGCATGGCTGGCATTGTGGGCTGGATGATTCCTTGTTGTGGGAACTGTCCTGAGCACTGCAGGGTGGTACCCGGCAAACACCCAGCTCCCCACTACGGGCCGGTAACACTGTCCCCAATCACCACAACCCAAAAACGTCCCCAGACTTTGTTAAAAGTCCTGGGGAGGTGGGGGGGGAGGGCAGAACTGCCCACGGCTGAGACCCACTCTGTACCCAACGGCCTCTACTCCTCTTAAGAGTCGCTGAGCCGCTGAGTCACAGACAATAGCAGCACATCACCCTGCAGCAAAGGCTTCCTACATTGGCTGGACCCCCGTTGAGGACCCGCTCAGAGAACCAGAACCATGTTACTGTCCAGGCTTCCCGACCTGGCCTCGTCTGCCCTCCGCCCTCACACTCCGCTCCCTTCTCTGCATCTGCGCGGTGCCAACGTGACGCGCTCGCCCCCTTGGCCTCGCTGGGCCCCTTTCCCATTCTTCCCAAACACACAAACTCTTGACCTCTCCCTGGTACCCCGGAAGTCTCTGTTCTCCACCCGCCCCCACCCCACCTGGAAGAGCCTCCCACAGCTTCCCTGCCTGGTCACCCCGTCCCTTCCACCCGCCCCCGTGGCCACAGCATTCCTAACTCTCTGTCCTGGCAGCTTTGCGGGATCCTATCCGTCTACCCCTCGGTGGAGCAGATTCTGAAAAGAGCATCATCTGATAACACTCCTGGCGGAGCAACGAGTGAGCTCATGAAACACCAGCAAACATCAGTGCTCCCTGCCCCGCACATCGCCATCGTGGTGTGGTTCATCTCGGTCAAACACCCGCCTGGCTCCAGGTCCACTGCTCTTTCACACACTGATGTCTGGACATGAGATGCTCGGCGCGTTACAAGGCCCAGTTCCCATCAGACAGGATCCCGGACTGGGAGCACATACCTGGGCAGTTTGCTCTCAAACTGCTCTTTGCTGATGTGCTCTCTGCTTTGCTCCCCACCAGTTTTGCTTTCCACACCCCCCGCCGTTTTCCGCTGAGTTAACTCGCTAGTTTATGACCGTTTCTGACAGCCTTCCATGCGTGCTCTAAAGGTATAATTTTTAATGAGGGAAAAGGACTTAAAAGCGGGGGAAAGGAAGTCAAAAAGGGATGGAAGGGGTGGGGAAGCAAGGCTTTGGGGGCCCAGGGTGAATCTCATGTGCGTGACTCGTGTGAAAACATATTCCCGTTTTTAGGTTTATTAATGCATTTCATTGAACCAGTAAGGTCTTCAAAGACGACCAGACATTCTCTCAGGAAGAAGTCTGGGCCCATCCTGTGCGTAATGACTCCAGGTACAAAGGAACCTTACTTGGCATAATTAGCCTGCCTTTTTCTTCTACGACAAAATATAGACCAGGCCACGGAGGCTTTTTTACTTTTTTCCTTTTTTTCTTTTTTAATTCCCTGTGAGCACATTTTGGTTCCCTGGTTTTCATTAAGGTTACACCTGATGGCGCGTCTGTGAGTCATCGGCATGTTCAACCTGTTTTCCCGGAGCAGTCCCGGGGCTCATGCCTGGAGTGCTGGGTCCTGGCACAGAAGGCCGTCTTGCCATCCCCTCCCTCGGTGATCCCATTCAGTAGTGGAAATGCACACCGCTTTTCAGGGTGAAATGTGCCTATTTTACCCCAAGGGGTGCTGAGTTCTGTTGCCGCCTTTTCCACTTGCACAGGTCCGGTTTGGGGACTCTCAGTGTGCTAGCTACGCTCTTGGGGACATCTGAGTCCCGTCTACAGCTGCTCGTCTTCCTGTGCTAATAGCTGTAGAGACCTCTGCGGCACACACCGACCCGAAAACCACCTCGCAGACACTAGTGACAGAGCAGAAAACTGGAGCCCCACACGACCTCACTGTCATCTTACTTTACCTCTACGGATGCCCATCCGGATTGATTCCGATCCCAGGTCTGCCAGTTTCTGTCCGAGCGACTTGGAGCAAGTGACTTCGTGCCCTTGTGTCTCTGTAAAATGTGCTTCGCAGGGTTTTCACATCCAAACTGGAAGCTGACCTGTACCATCCCACCTTGCTCCCACCTAATAGTTCGTTAAGATAAGAAAAGCTCCTCTGGGCGAGGCTAACCGGTGCCCTAATGCAGTAGTTTCCACAGTATTTTTCTGTCCTCCCCAAAGAAGGTGGGGAAACGTTGTCACCCTCACACTTAAAACAAATCCGTGGCGTCTAAAATGTGTGCTCAGCCATGTAATTGGATGCAAAAGGTGCAATTTCTACCTTCGCATAGATATTGGTACTTAAAGATCACACTATCATATGACCCCTTTAAACATGCGCCGAACTACAAATCCCTCAGTCATTTCAGAAACACTGTCACTTGATCGAAACATACACGCATGAGGATTGAAGCAATTGCTAAAAAGAGCACATACAGTTTTCTGGGATGTGCGTTTTAGAGCGCCCCCGACGCCTCCCCGGTGCACATCCTGCGGGCAGCGCAGTCAGTCCCAGGAGAGGAGCCTCTTTCTCTCGGGGAACAGAGCTGAGTGGTGGCGGCCTGGGAGAGAGCCCCGGACTGGGGCCAAAATCACAGCTCAGTCCCGTCCCCGCCCCCACTACCTTCTTCCGCAGGTCACTCACCTTCTGCTTCCCGTCTTTGTAAACTGGAAATAATGCAACACTTGGCCTGTTTGCTGCCCAGAGTTGTCGAAAGGTCTCGCCTAAGACAATGAAAAAATGTTTTGTGTGCGTTAAAGACAAAACACAATGGCTAATTACTGTCATTAGTTAAAGAGGGAGATGCCTGCTCCGAAATGTCGGTCTCTGAGGCCCAAAATTTAACTGGCCGTTTCATCATCATAATGCCCTTTTCCTTTGCCCTGTCTGGTATCACTCTAGACTCATTGGTATCAAAGACATTTTTTCAAAACATTTTTCCAAAGAAAAATATGAGGGTCATTTAGGGATCTTGGAAGTAATCTTTAAAAGAAAAATTGTAAAAGATGCCCATCAACCTCAGTGATTGAATACTCGCTCCTGGGGGAAGCCAGCTCTAGGTCAGCCCGCAGCGAGGCTCTGAACGCCAAAAAAGACGAACCACCCGCTCATCCCCTGGGAATGGATATGTGGGTCAGAATCACACCCCGTGTGCACACAGCCTAGCAGCTTCTGTTTTTAAAGACTTTTCATCTTAGGCTCTTGGATCAAAAAAAAAAAAAAAAAAAAAAGAGATCTCTCTAAAGAGCAAACAAAAAAATAAGTGAGGGATGAAGAGAAAAGAAAAAGGAATGTGGCATGTTTGAAGTCGGCCCATCGTGATTCCATCAGTTAAATGCCCTGGAGAGCACTCCGAGGGACCAGGGAGTGTCTGGGGTGGATGTAAGGTGGCCCCAACCAACCGACAGGCCCCAAGGCTCAGCTACCCTTTCAAGTTCACCTGGATGCTCCTGTCCTTGACTTCTCCATCTCACTGTGCTATCATTTCCACTTGACACGAGAACAAAGCGATTTGACTGTTGAGTAAAGCTTCTGCTAGGAGAGCAAATGGTCCCTGTGCACATGGTGTCTCTTCTCTTCCTGGTGGAGCATTTCGCCACCACGTCTCACAGACAAAGCTCAGAAAGACATCGTGCTGGAGAGCAAGTCAACAAAATGCACACCGGGACTGACGGCGGGGTCTAAACTCCGACAGTACCATTTCTGAAGTGTTCCTCCCTCCCCTCCCAGTCCTTTTTCCTTCCTTCTTCCCTTTTTCCTCCCTCCCTCTCTCCTTTTTTCTTCCTGTCTCCTCCTCTCTCCTTTCCTCCTTCCTCCCTTCCTTTTTCCCTCTCTTTCTCCCTTTCTTACCTGCCTCATTTTTCCTTTTCTCTTGCTTCTTCTCTCTTTCTTAGAAATATACTGATAGAAACTTACTTATAGTACGAATACAACAGTATTGTAAATGTAATGTTCATTATAAAACATTGAAAAAATACAGAAGAAGAAACACAAAACTTAAAATCAAAATCATCTAGTCTTATCTACTGGAAGCTAACCCTTGGACTATGTCATACGTATTTTCAGATCAGAGTGATCTAAGAAGGCCAGGACTGAAGTTTCTGTTCATGAAGCTGATTGGAGGTTGACATTTCAAGGGGCTGAGAAGATGCTGAAATGAGAGCTCTCTGAGCAGACGTGTCTGGTCATGACGGTGTTGGTGGCGGTGATTGAAAAGTCTGAATTAAAGCAGCCTTCCAACACGTCGTCAGAAATAGCCTCCTCTTCAGCTCTCTGGCCCCCGCACTTTCCAAGACCCATCATTCTGTGTGCCCCAGGAATTCTGGTGAGATTCTCCACTGGAAACATGCCTGCTTATCCACACCAAACCCTCCTCTGGCTCTCCTAACACCCTGACGTGTCATAGACGATCAGTCTCTGGGAGGAGAGTCCGTCCCTGACAGAGCTGTGGATTGAGGTGGAGGCAAGGTAGAATAGTGAGTTGAGAAAAGGGAGAGATTCTGAGGACAGAGACTTCCTCCCCCACACTGGATGACCTGATAGCAAGGACAAGGACCGCGCTCAGCTGCCAGCGCATGTGCACACACACAGGGGGGCGACGGAGGATTATTGTAAAGATCCCCTACCCTGAGGGCTGTGAGGACGTGAGGTCCGGCAGGTGTCAGGGCGGTAATCCAGCACCCCAAGTCCCTCTCTTCCCTCCCAAATTCATCCCCAAAGCTCCCAGCCCCTAACGTCAAGCAGTCAACCCGGCTGGCGATCACTTTGGAGTCTCTTCATTCAAGTGCCCTGGCGCGGCGGCTCCGGAACCTGCCGGGTCAGTGAAGTGACCCCAGGCTTCAGCTCTGCACAAACCCCTGGGCCTGCCTCCAGCCTCCTGGTCCATCCTCAGACCCAATGAGGTCCCTGGCGAAGAGACCAGCAATCCAGAGTATCTCTGGCTGCGGGGCAGTCTCCAGATAAATGACCTAAGGGGAGGACAAGTGTGTGTGGGCGCGCGTGTGCAGAAGGTGGAGGTCTGAGGCTGTGCTTCTGCACCCTGACCTGAAAGCCGGCCACCCTGAGCACAGTGTTCTGCAGTGCTGCGGGGGGTGGGGCGTGGGGGAGGTGAGGGCTCACAAGGGCGGCAGGTGGTCCTTGGTGACCCTTGGTGGCCGTCAGGCTCGCTGTCTTGGCGAGAGTGTGGACCCCGCGGGGATGGGTGATGTCCCCAGGAGATCAGCATGTCTAGTTCACAGGTGGGGGGCAGGGAGAGCCTCCATCAGGGGGTGGGAGGGGGGTGGGAGGCATCGGGCTTACAGGGGCGCCATCCTGTTGCGCTTCCTGCAGGGGCTGCGGGTCCCCGAGCGCTGGAAGCAGAACTTGCTCAAGAAGAAGTTCCGGATCCTGCGGCCCAGCTCGGACCAGCACCCGCTGGACTCGTCCGGGGTGCCCTGGTCGCCGACTCTGCTGCTGGTGCTGCTGTCGTCGCCGCCGTCGTCGCCGCCACGGGCATCGCTGTCGCCTTCGCCAGGGCCGCTGGGGCTGGGGCTGGGGCTGGGGTCCTTGGTGGGGGGCGCGTCACCAGGGGCGCAGGGCGGGGCCGGGCTGGGCGTGGCCTGGCTGGGCGTGGCCGTGCTGCCCTGGGAGCTGCTCTCCGGGGTGACTCTGGGGCTGGCCTGGGGGCTGCCCTTAGAGTTGCACTCGGAGGTGCCAATAGGGCTGACCTTGGGTCTGCCCTCGGGGGTGCCTCTGGGGCTGACATTGGGTCTGCCCTTGGTGGTGCCTCTGGGGCTGGCCTGGGGGCTGCATTTTGGGGTGCCCCGGGGCTGTCTTGGGGCCAAGGTGGGGGGCAAGAGGGATCCCGGCCCCACGTCCCCCACTTGGAACTGAGCTCGGAGAAGAAGTTGATGCTGTCCAAGCTGGGGATGGTGTTGCCCGAGCCCGGGGAGCTTCTGCCCGAGCTGGGGAAGCTGTGGCCCGAGCAGGACCTGCTGCAGGCCGAGCTGGGGGGGGGTGCGGCCCAAGCCTTGGGTGCTGGCGCCCGAACTGTGGGCGCTGTGGCCCCGGCGGTGGGCGCTGCGGCCGCGGCAGAGGGTGCCGTGGCCCGAGCCGTGGGCGCTGCCGCTCGAGCCATGGGCGCTGCGTCCCGAGCCGTGGGCGCTGCCGCTAGAGCCGTGGGCGATGCGGCCCGAGACGTGGGCGATGCGGCCCGAGACGTGGGCGATGCGGCCCGAGCCGTGGGCGCTGCCGTTCGAGCCGTTGGCGCTGCCGTTCGGGCTGGGCGTGGGGGGCGGCCTGGCCTTCACCCGGATGGTACGGCCGCGCCACGGGGGCCGCTCGGCGCGCAGCATCAGGTAGGCTGCCATGCCGCTGTCGTACCTGCGGCCGTGCACCGACTGGCGGACCCGCTCGCTCTCGAAGCCCAACTCCGCCATCCGGGCCATGACGACGGGGTCCAGGGGGCCGTGGCGCGGCCGCTCGCAGTGCGGCCACTGCTCGGCCATGACGGATCAGGGCCTGGCCCTCGGAGGACACGCCGGCGGGGGGCTCGTACTCGCCTCGCAGCACCTGCCAGCACAGCCCCCAGAAGCCCTTGCCCTTGAAGGGCAGGGTGCACGTGAGCATTTGGTAGAGCAGCACCCCCAGGCTCCTCACGTCCACGGGCGGCCCGTCGGACGGGCCGCCCCGGAACAGCTCGGGCGCGGCGTAGGGGAGGGTGCCGCACAGGGTGCTCAGCTTGCCTTCGGGGAAGCAAGCGGCTAGGCCGAAGTCGGCCAGCCTGACGCTCCTCTGCCCGTCGAACAGCACGTTCTCGAGCTTGAGGTCGCGGTGGACAATGTTCTTCTCGTGACAGTACTCGACCGCCGACACCAGCTGTGCGAACGGGCCGTGGGCCTCGGCCTCCGACATCGGGCCTTGCTGGTCGAGGAAGCAGAACAGGTCCCCCCGCCCAGGTACTCCATCACCAGGAACAGGGCCCTCCTCGTGTGGATCACCTCGAACAGCTTGATGATGTTGGGGTGGTCCAGCTCCTTCAGGCAGACCGCCTCCCGCTGCTGCCAGCATACCAACCACCTTGATGGCCACCTCCGTGTCCGTGGCCATGTGCCGGGCCAGCACCACCCTGGCGTCGCTGCCCTTGCCGAGCGTGTCCAGGACCTCGTAGCGGTTGACAGAGAAGTGCCGGTCGCGGGGGGAGGCGGCTCAGTCCTGCGACATGGGTCCACCACGCCGAGAGGACCGTCCCAACCGCGCCGGACGCCTAGCTTGCTCCCTACGCTAACGGGCTACACTGGCTCTGCTAACCCAGGCCCACGCTAGTACCCGGGGCTGCTCAACGCTAACTACGCTATGCTAACCCACTGTGCTAACCCCCAAGTGCAACGCCCCACAGCGCTAGCTAACTGCAAACGGAAAGGAGACGCGAGAAAAAACAAAATCACACAAAAGACAAAATGAATAGGAAATTGAGAAAGGTAAAAAAGAGAGAGAGAAGAGAGAGAAAAGAAAGAGAAAAGAAAAAAAAAACAGAAAAAAAAAAAGGAAAAAAGAAAAAACGATAAAGGAGAAAAAAAAAAGAAAATGAAAAGAAAAGAAAAAAAAAAAGAAAAAAATGGGGGAAGGGGACAAAGGAAAATAATAACCAAAGAAGAAAAAGGAAATCAGAGTAAAGAGGACAATTAAAATGGGTATAAGGGTGCGGAGCGAGTAAGCCAGCCAAAAAGTCCAAGTCCCACAGGCCACTTGGAACAGTCTCCTGTGCAGAAGGACAAGAACCTGAGCCGGGCCAGGGCTTTAGACAGTTTCTGTGATACATCACAATGGCACCCAATGACGTCGGAGCGAGGAACGGCCCAATCCCAGGTCAGGAGAGGCCATGATGGTTTTTCCTTTTGATCTCAAGACCCTTTTACTGAGACCAAAAGCAGGGGGCAAACGCTTTTTATCTGTGTAGGACATTAAAGACACAGACGCCAGCACGGAAGGCGGCTGGCAAAGCCAAGAGGTGAGCAGAGTGTGCGCGTGTGTGTGTGCCAGGTGGGAGGGGACCTTCTTGCCGAGGGACTTGGAGCAAGTGACTTCGTGTTGTAAGAGATGCCTGCAGTCCTGGCTGGATGCCTGTTGCTTGGAGCAACAAGGTCATCAGAAGCAGGTGTGGACTTGCACACAAGGACACATTGCAGGGAGGGCGCAAACGCCTGACCTATTCTGAGACTTCTTGCTTTAGGGATGAGGATGGGAAAAGCATACTTGAGAAGAGACAGTTGAAAACACGGTGGTGGCCTTGAGGTTGAATGTGGGAACCGGCTGTAGTTTGTATATACTAACTTGATAGTAGCTAATAATAAACTACAAAGTAAACATTGTGGGAAGGAATAAAAAGCCATGGAAACAGGGGTGGGGGATGCTAGCATCGCATTGTCTTGCCATTCCTCCTCTCCCTTATCCATGTTAGTAAATGCATTTCCAGACTCCGTCTCTTCTTCCAAACCGTCTCCGCAACAATTGGCGCCCAACGTGGGGCACGAAGAAGAGGGTGCGGAAGTACGCTGGAAACCGAAGGGGCAAGTCTGCTCGGGGTAAGCGATACCTTCGGCAATAGTTTAACACCGAAAGGGGAATATCCGCTCAGAGAAAGCGGTACTTTCGGCATAGATTAGCACCGAAAGGGGAATATCCGCTCAGAGAAAGAGGTACTTTCGGCATAGATTAGCACCGAAAGGGGAATATCCGCTCAGAGAAAGCGGTACTTTCGGCATAGATTTTTAGCATAGTGTTTCTTTTTCTTGGCACAATGCCAGGTCACACTGGCAGCCGAAAGGGATAAGTTCGCTCACAGGTAAGCGATACTTTCGGCATTGCTTTAGCATGGAGAATTCCCAGTCAAAGGTAGAGTCCCAATATATTAAGTTGTTACGACATTTATTGTCATCTTCAGCAGTAGAGGTGAAGAAAAGTCAATTTCGGGAATTGTTTTTATATATGGATAGACACTGCTACTGGTTCAAGCCAGAGGGAAAAAATCCCAATTAAATGCTAAAGTGTGAAAACAAATCATAGGAGCTTTGCGGAGAGCTCATCAACAGGAGGATCCCATCCCTATTTCTGTTTTGTCTTTATGCACTTTAATTTCTCAGGCTTTCCAGCCTCTGCAACTGACTTGGCAACACGCCAAGAAGAACTTGAACCTGTTTATGAAAATCCTATAGAAATAGAGTCTAATAATGAGCAAAAGGAATTTACTAAGTCTTTATCTGAAGAGGAATGTGCGGGACACATTCCTCCTAATAAAGAATTATATCAGGTTTTTTTGGCCCAAGTAACAGCAATAAATCAAAGGTTGAAGCAACTGCAATTGGGGCCAACTAAAGGATCTTTTCAAGAGCTCAGAAAGCCCTCTGCACCACCTGTAAATACTTTATTTAGGCCTAAGCCTTCAGTTGCTAGTCCTCTTTTATTTACTTTTCCCCTTTCACCTGAGTTAACTAAGGCAATAATGGATGAAGAGAGTAGTCGAGAAAATCTTCCTAGACAGACAGCTACTCCCTTAGTTAATAGAGTTTCCTATAATAAGACAGGCATTTCCCCCCAATGATCAATTTCCTCAGGGGGTATCAATGTACAGTATACTCCATTAGAACATAAATTCCTAATTAATCAATATGGTATACAGTTCACTTATGTAACAGGTCTTTTAAACAGTATAGCCACAGAACGACAATTATTAGGGTCAGATTGAGAAACTATTATAAAAACTGTGTTAGAGTCAGGTCCTTATTTGCAAATAAAAACCTAGGAGAGAGAGGAAGCCCAGCAGGTAGCTCGTAGATACGCTGCACGTAACCCTCCAGGGGCTACTCTTGAAGAACTGACAGGTACAGGAAACTTTACTATCCTTGAGCAGCAATGTCACTCGACTGAAGAAACCTTGTTACAAGTAAAATTAATAATGTTAAGAGCTCAGTCTCCAGTTGAGACACCTAGGAAGCATCCTCAATTGTTCACTAAAATTACACAGAGTCCTGGGGAGAGTTATACTGATTTTTGTCTCGGCTACGTGACGGCCATTGTCAGGGCAGTGGCTCTTCCTGAAGTCCAAGATTTACTCTTAGAGTCTTTAGCTTATGAAAATGCAAATGAAGAGTGTCAAAGGGCTTTAAGACCCCTAAAAGCTCAAGGGCACCTTTAGAATATATTAAGGCTTGTCATGATATTGGCTCTTTGACACATCAAGTTAATCTGTTAGCAGGAGCTTTACAACAAGATTTCAAAGTTCTCAAATGAAATGTTATCAATGTGGGAAATTAGGGCACTTTTAAAGGGACCGCAGAAGAGGAAATAAGGAAGGAGGAAAAGTGACGTATGCAAAACCCCCTCGTAGGGTACAGGCTCTCAGTGAACCCTGTCGGAGATGTAGGAAAGGATATCATTAGGCTGGTAACTGTAGATATCAAAAAGACAGATATAGAAACTAGTTGTCGGGAAACAAGAAGCAGGGCCCTTGCCCCCGGGGCCCAAGGAAAAACAATTTAGGGTTTTCGTTTCCCGTCGGCTCAGGTCTTCCCCATCAAAGGATGCAGAATCAGAACCCACCAGGCAGTGTGTTAGAGATCTAATTCATGCTACTACAAAAAGTGCTGCCTTAGATATTCCTACACCTCAGCATTTTACTTTAATTCAGGCCGGAGGGTGTACAAATTATCAACAAATATTTTTGGACCTCTGCTTCAAGTAATAGTAGGCTTAATAGTAGGACGAAGTAGTTATACTTCCAAGGGAATTTCTGTTCACACTAGAGTGATTAATAAAGATTGTTTTACATTATTCTTTTACAGCCTCAAGATAAAGAAAAGTTTGCATTCAAAATGCCTACTTTTAACAATGCTCAGCTTACTCAGTGATATCAAGAGAAAGTATTACCCCAAGGCATGCTTAATAGTCCTACCATGTGCCAAGCATTTGTGAATGTGCCTTTGCAAGAAGTAAAGGAAAACTTTCCTCAGAGACTTGTGTATCACTACATAGATAATATTCTTTTAGGGCATAAAAAGAAATAAATATTAAAAGAAATGTTTTTATTTAGATAAATTTCTCTTACAAAGTATATGCTTGAGATGTCTTCTGAGAAAATACAAGAGTCTATTCCTTATTAATATTTGGGATATAAAATTATACAACAAAACTACTCTTCAAAAGATAAAAATTAGACGGGATACTCTCAATACTCTTAATGATTTTCAAAAATTATTGGGCAATATTAATTGGCTTCGTCCTTCCCTCAGTATCTTCACATATGCTTTAACTAATTTGTTCTCTATTTTAGAAGGGCCCACTGCATCGGATAGTCCTCGGGAACTGACGGTGTTGGCGGAAAAGGAATTTTGAATGCTGTATTATTAAAAGACATTCTTGTACTCACAAACTTATATTGTTCAGGTTTCATTATTGTGTGGTAAGGGTTCTTTCTTTAACATGAAATTTAAAAACTATTAATAATTTACTTTTTCTTTTATTAGTTAATCTAAAACTTAGGACATTTTAGCATAGAGGCAACAGTAAAGTTAAAAAATAAATAAATAAATAAATAAATAAATGAATAAATAAATAAATAAATAAATAAGAGGGGGGTAATAACTAAATCACAAATTTCAGTGCTTTTTAAGGTACCTTTCTGTTTCGATTTTTGTTGACCGGTCATTAGGGGTCTGTGGAGAGACTGGACGCAGTCATATCTCCCGGACCATGGCCAGGCCGCGGGACGCCGCCTCCTGTGCCCTGTTGTGTTCTATTTATTGTCCCTGGTCTTGTTTAGGTTGTAGGTGGCAGACTTCTCTGGGTCCACCTACACCCAGTAATTGTTCTTGTCTGAGTGTTTGTTTTTGTCTAAGTCTCTTTTTTGTGTTCTCTGCGCAAGCGATGGGGGGGATATGGAATACCCTAAGACAAAGTTTTAATAGCGCATTATATACTTTGAATTCTTTAAATTAAGATGAACAATGTAACATAGTGGCTATGGACATTGGGTAAAACAGGCCAATTAGCCTTTACAGCCGCCTGTATACTACAGAGATCTGAAAGGGAATTATGTGCCTGCTGGGGTACTGAAATGGGGCCCAGATTTTACTTATATCTCTACAGGAACAGAGAAGCTTTAGGTCCCAGCCAAGGCTCTAAGAGCGGAGAAAAACGGTGGGGTAGAATAAAACTTTAGGTGACATTTCGTGTACATACTGTTCTTTTTACACTTGTATTAACTCTTCCATTCTTTTTAAACAAGTCACATGAAAGCTTGTATATTCTTAGAGCTAGAACTGGAGTATGGATGCCGGTTAAATTGTCTCAAGTCTGGCAGGATTCCCCTGCACTATGATATTGCATCAACTGATGGACCATGTTAAAAGAAGAGCTAAAAGATTCCTTAGCTTGTTAATTGCTACTGTCATAGGTATCATCGCTGTTACTGCTGCTGCTGCTACGGCTGGAGTGGCTCTGCATCAATCTGTACAGACTGCCGAATTTGTTAGAACCTAGCATCGGGATGTTGAACAATTACGGACTTCTCAAAGACAAATAGACTCTGTATTGCAAAGTCTAATAGCAGATTTACTGCAAACAGTTATGTTGTTAGGAGATCAAATTGTTAGTTTCTAGAAACGGATATAACTTAAATGTAATTGGAATACTACTTCCCTTTGTATAAGTCTTGTACAATATAATGAAAGGATGTTTAAATAGGATAAAGTAAGACAGCATATTTTGGGGTATAGTAATGCTTCAACCTTAATTACAGACTTACAAACACATATTACTGACACGTTTCAAAAACAGCTTCCTGAATTACAGGGGATTACAATGCTAAAAAGCATAGTCAATAATATTGAAGACTTACAATCTATTTCTCACATTCATGGGTTAATAGGCTCATCTATTGCTTCTTGGATAATAATTTGTTTGTTACTTCTTTTTCTTTGCATAGTCTGGAAGAGATTCTCAAGGTGCCAAAGTTTAAGATAGACTCAGGCCGCTGTGTTCTCAATAATGCTGAATAAAATTCAGCAAAAAGAAAAGGGGGATATGTTGTAAGAGATGCCTGCAGTCCTGGCTGGATGCCTGGTGCTTGGAGCAACAAGGTCATCAGAAGCAGGTGTGGACTTGCACACAAGGACACATTGCAGGGAGGGCGCAAACGCCTGACCTATTCTGAGACTTCTTGCTTTAGGGATGAGGATGGGAAAAGCATACTTGAGAAGAGACAGTTGAAAACACGGTGGTGGCCTTGAGGTTGAATGTGGGAACCGGCTGTAGTTTCTATATACTAACTTGATAGTAGCTAATAATAAACTACAAAGCAAACATTGTGGGAAGGAATAAAAAGCCATGGAAACAGGGGTGGGGGATGCTAGCATCGCATTGTCTTGCCATTCCTCCTCTCCCTTATCCATGTTAGTAAATGCATTTCCAGACTCCGACTCTTCTTCCAAACCGTCTCCGCAACACTTCGTGCCCTTGTGTCTCTGTAAAATATGCTTTGCAGGGTTTTCACATCCAAACTGGAAGCTGACCTGTACCATCCCACCTCGCTCCCACCGCATAGTTCGTTAAGATAAGAAAAGCTCCTCTGGGCGAGGCTAACGGGTGCCCTAATGCAGTAGTTTCCACAGTATTGTTCTGCCCTCCCCAAAGAAGGTTGGGAAACGTTGTAACCCTCACACTTAAAACAAATCTGTGGCGTCTAAAATGTGTGCTCAGCCATGTAATTGGATGCAAAAGGTGCAATTTCTACCGTCGCATAGATATTGGTACTTAAAGATCACACTATCATATGACCCCTTTAAATATGCGCCAAACTACAAATCCCTCAGTCATTTCAGAAACACTGTCACTTGATCGAAACATACACGTATGAGGATTGAAGCAATTGCTAAAAAGAGCACATACAGTTTTCTGGGATGTGCGTATTAGAGCGCCCCTGACGCCTCCCGGTGCACATCCTGCGGGCAGCACAGTCAGTCCCAGGAGAGGAGCATCTTTCTCTCGGGGAACGGAGCTGAGTGGTGGCGGCCTGGGAGAGAGCCCCGGACGGGGGCCAAAATCACAGCTCAGTCCCGTCCCCGCCCCGGCTACCTTCTTCCGCAGGTCACTCACCTTCTGTTTCCCATCGTTGTAAACTGGAAATAATGCAACGCTTGGCCTGTTTGCTGCCCAGAGTTGTCGAAAGGGCTCGCCTAAGACAATGCAAAAATGTTTTGTGTGCGTTAAAGACAAAACACAATGGCTAATTACTGTCATTAGTTAAAGAGGGAGATGCCTGCTCCGAAATGTCGGTCTCTGAGGCCCAAAATTTAACTGGCCGTTTCATCATCATAATGCCCTTTTCCTTTGCCCTGTCTGGTATCACTCTAGGCTTACTGGTATCAAAGACATTTTTTCAAAACATTTTTCCAAAGAAATAAATGAGGGTCATTTAGGGATCTTGGAAGTAATCTTTAAAAGAAAAATTGTAAAAGATGCCCATCAACCTCAGTGATTGAATGCTCGCTCCTGGGGGAAGCCAGCTCTAGGTCAGCCCGCAGCGAGGCTCTGAACGCCAAAAAAGACGAACCACCCGCTCATCCCCTGGGAATGGATATGTGGGTCAGAATCACACCCCGTGTGCACACAGCCTAGCAGCTTCTGTTTTTAAAGACTTTTCATCTTAGGCTCTTGGATCAAAAAAAAAAAAAAAAAAAAGAGAGATCTCTCTAAAGAGCAAACAAGGAAATAAGTGAGGGATGAAGAGAAAAGAAAAAGGAATGTGGCACGTTTGAAGTCGGCCCATCGTGATTCCATCAGTTAAATGCCCTGGAGAGCACTCCGAGGGACCAGGGAGTGTCTGGGGTGGACGTAAGGTGTCCCCAACCAACCGACAGGCCCCAAGGCTCAGCTACCCTTTCAAGTTCACCTGGATGCTCCTGTCCTTGACTTCTCCATCTCACTGTGCTATCATGCCCACTTGACACGAGAACAAAGCGATTTGACTGTTGAGTAAAGCTTCTGCTAGGAGAGCAAATGGTCCCTGTGCACATGGTGTCTCTTCTCTTCCTGGTGGAGCATTTCGCCACCACGTCTCACAGACGAAGCTCAGAAAGCCATCGTGCTGGAGAGCAAGTCAACAAAATGCACACCGGGACTGACGGCAGGGTCTAAACTCCGACAGTACCATTTCTGAAGTGTTCCTCCCTCCCCTCCCAGTCCTTTTTCCTTCCTTCTTCCCTTTTTCCTCCCTCCCTCTCTCCTTTTTTCTTCCTGTCTTCTCCTCTCTCCTTTCCTCCTTCCTCCCTTCCTTTTTCCCTCTCTTTCTTTCTTTCTTACCTGCCTCATTTTTCCTTTTCTCTTGCTTCTTCTCTCTTTCTTAGAAATATACTGATAGAAACTTACTTATAGTACGAATACAACAGTATTGTAAATGTAATGTTCATTATAAAACATTGAAAAAATACAGAAGAAGAAACACAAAACTTAAAATCAAAATCATCTAGTCTTATCTACTGGAAGCTAACCCTTGGACAATGTCATACGTATTTTCAGATCAGAGTGATCTGAGAAGGCCAGGACTGAAGTTTCTGTTCATGAAGCTGATTGGAGGTTGACATTTCAAGGGGCTGAGAAGATGCTGAAATGAGAGCTCTCTGAGCAGACGTGTCTGGTCGTGACGGTGGTGGTGGTGGTGATTGAAAAGTGTGAATTAAAGCAGCCTTCCAACACGTCGTCAGAAATAGCCTCCTCTTCAGCTCTCTGGCCCCCACACTTTCCAAGACCCATCATTCTGTGTGCCCCAGGAATTCTGGTGAGATTCTCCACTGGAAACATGCCTGCTTATCCACACCAAACCCTCCTCTGGCTCTCCTAACACCCTGACGTGTCATAGACGATCAGTCTCTGGGAGGAGAGTCCGTCCCTGACAAAGCTGTGGATTGAGGTGGAGGCAAGGGAGAATAGGGAGTTGAGAAAAGGGAGAGATTCTGAGGACAGGGACTTCCTCCCCCACACTGGATGACCTGATAGCAAGGACAAGGACCGCGCTCAGCTGCCAGCGCATGTGCACACACACACAGGGGGGCGACGGAGGATTATTGTAAAGATCCCCTACCCTGAGGGCTGTGAGGACGTGAGGTCCGGCAGGTGTCAGGGCGGTAATCCAGAATGCCAAGTCCCTCTCTTCCCTCCCAAATTCATCCCCAAAGCTCCCAGCCCCTAACGTCAAGCAGTCAACCCGGCTGGCGATCACTTTGGAGTCTCTTCATTCAAGTGCCCTGGAGCGGCGGCTCCGGAACCTGCCGGGTCAGTGAAGTGACACCGGGCTTCAGCTCTGCACAAACCCCTGGGCCTGCCTCCAGCCTCCTGGTCCATCCCCGGACCCAATGAGGTCCCTGGCGAAGACACCATCAAGCCAGAGTATCTCTGGCTGCGGGGCAGTCTCCAGATAAATGACCTAAGGGGAGGACAAGTGTGTGTGGGCGCGTGTGCAGAAGGTGGAGGGCTGAGGCTGTGCTTCTGCACCCTGACCTGAAAGCCGGCCACCCTGAGCACAGTGTTCTGCAGTGCTGCGGGGGGCGGGGCGTGGGGGAGGTGAGGGCTCACAAGGGCGGCAGGTGGTCCTTGGTGACCCTTGGTGGCCGTCAGGCTCGCTGTCTTGGCGAGAGTGTGGTCCCCGCGGGGATGGGTGATGTCCCCAGGAGATCAGCATGTCTAGTTCACAGGTGGGGGGCAGGGAGAGCCTCCATCAGGGGGTGGGAGGGGGGTGGGAGGCATGGGGCTTACAGGGGCGCCACCCTGTTGCGCTTCCTGCAGGGGCTGCGGGTCCCCGAGCGCTGGAAGCAGAACTTGCTCAAGAAGAAGTTCCGGATCCTGCGGCCCAGCTCGGACCAGCACCCGCTGGACTCGTCCGGGGTGCCCTGGTCGCCGACTCTGCTGCTGGTGCTGCTGTCGTCGCCGCCGTCGTCGCCGCCACGGGCATCGCTGTCGCCTTCGCCAGGGCCGCTGGGGCTGGGGCTGGGGCTGGGGTCCTTGGTGGGGGGCGCGTAACCAGGTGCGCAGGGCGGGGCCGGGCTGGGCGTGGCCTGGCTGGGCGTGGCCGTGCTGCCCTGGGAGCTGCTCTCCTGGGTGACTCTGGGGCTGGCCTGGGGGCTGCCCTTAGAGTTGCACTCGGAGGTGCCCCTAGGGCTGACCTTGGGTCTGCCCTCGGGGGTGCCTCTGGGGCTGACATTGGGTCTGCCCTTGGGGGTGCCTCTGGGGCTGGCCTGGGGGCTGCATTTTGGGGTGCCCCGGGGCTGTCTTGGGGCCAAGGTGGGGGGCAAGAGGGATCCCGGCCCCACGTCCCCCGCTCGGAGCTGAGCTCGGAGAAGAAGTTGATGCTGTCCAAGCTGGGGATGGTGCTGCCCGAGCCCGGGGAGCTTCTGCCCGAGCTGGGGAAGCTGTGGCCCGAGCAGGACCTGCTGCAGGGCGAGCTGAGGGGGGGGTGCGGCCCAAAACTTGGGTGCTGTGGCCCGAGCCGTGGGCACTGCCGCTCGAGCCGTGGGCGCTGCGGCCCGAGCCGTGGGTGCTGCCGTTCGAGCCGTGGGTGCTGCCGTTCGAGCCGTGGGCGCTGCCGCTCGAGCCGTGGGCGCTGCGGCCCGAGCCGTGGGTGCTGCCGTTCGAGCCGTGGGCGCTGCCGTCCGGGCTGGGCGTGGGGGGCGGCGTGGCCTTCACCCGGATGGTGCGGCCGCGCCACGGGGGCCGCTCGGCGCGCAGCATCAGGTAGGCTGCCATGCCGCTGTCGTACCTGCGGCCGTGCACCGACTGGCTGACCCGCTCGCTCTCGAAGCCCAACTCCGCCATCCGGGCCATGACGACGGGGTCCAGGGGGCCGTGGCGCGGCCGCTCACAGTGCGGCCACTGCTCGGCCATGACGGATCAGGGCCTGGCCCTCGGCGGACACGCCGGCCGGGGGCTCGTACTCGCCCCGCAGCACCTGCCAGCGCAGCCCCCAGAAGCCCTTGCCCTTGAAGGGCAGGGTGCACGTGAGCATGTGGTAGAGCAGCACCCCCAGGCTCCTCACGTCCACGGGCGGCCCGTCGGACGGCCGCCCTGGAACAGCTCGGGCGCGGAGTAGGGGAGGGTGCCGCACAGGGTGCTCAGCTTGCCTTCGGGGAAGCAAGCGGCTAGGCCGAAGTCGGTCAGCCGGACGTTCCTCTGCCCGTTGAAGAGGATGTCTTGGACTTGAGGTCGTGGTGGACAATATTCTTCTCGTGACAGCACTCGACCGCCGACACCAGCTGTGCGAACGGGCCGTGGGCCTCGGCCTCCGACATCGGGCCTTACTGGTCGAGGAAGCAGAACAGGTCCCCCGCGCCCAGGTACTCCATCACCAGGAACAGGGCCCTCCTCGTGTGGATCACCTCGAACAGCTTGATGATGTTGGGGTGGTCCAGCTCCTTCAGGCAGTCCGCCGCCTGCTGCTGCAGCCTCCGCAGCGCCGACGTGCTGTGCCAGCGCACCACCTTGATGGCCACCTCCGTGTCCGTGGCCACGTGCTGGGCCAGCACCACCCTGGCGTCGCTGCCCTTGCCGAGCGTGTCCAGGACCTCGTAGCGGTTGACAGAGAAGTGCCGGTCGCGGGGGGAGGCGGCTCAGTCCTGCGACATGGGTCCACCACGCCGAGAGGACCGTCCCAACCGCGCCGGACGCCTAGCTTGCTCCCTACGCTAACGGGCTACACTGGCTCTGCTAATCCAGGCCCACGCTAGTACCCGGGGCTGCTCAACGCTAACTACGCTATGCTAACCCACTGTGCTAACCCCCAAGCGCAACGCCCCACAGCGCTAGCTAACTGCAAACGGAAAGGAGACGCGAGAAAAAACAAAATCACACAAAAGACAAAATGAATAGGAAATTGAGAAAGGTAAAAAAGAGAGAGAGAAGAGAGAGAAAAGAAAGAGAAAAGAAAAAAAACAGAAAAAAAAACAAAAGGAAAAAAGAAAAAACGATAAAGGAGAAAAAAAAATGAAAAGAAAAGAAAAAAAAAAAAGAAAAAAATGGGGGAAGGGGACAAAGGAAAATAATAACCAAAGAAGAAAAATGAAATCAGAGTAAAGAGGACAATTAAAATGGGTATAAGGGTGCGGAGCGAGTAAGCCAGCCAAAAAGTCCAAGTCCCACAGGCCACTTGGAACAGTCTCCTGTGCAGAAGGACAAGAACCTGAGCCGGGCCAGGGCTTTAGACAGTTTCTGTGATGACATCACAATGGCACCCGATGACGTCGGAGCGAGGAACGGCCCAATCCCAGGTCAGGAGAGGCCATGATGGTTTTTCCTTTTGATCTCAAGACCCTTTTACTGAGACCAAAAGCAGGGGGCAAACGCTTTTTATCTGTGTAGGACATTAAAGACACAGACGCCAGCACGGAAGGCGGCTGGCAAAGCCAAGAGGTGAGCAGAGTGTGCGCGTGTGTGTGTGCCAGGTGGGAGGGGACGATGATCAGAAACCAGTAACTGCCAACACTTACTGGCTTTGGAGTCTTGGGGAAAGGGAAATTTCATTTCTCGTGGGGTGCCGAGGGCATGCGGCCGGTGGCGGTTGGTGGCCATCAACCTTTCTTAAAGGGCAAGGCCAGTTGAGAATGACAGCAGCGTGGAGGGGAGCTGGCTGAGCCAAGAGGTCAACGGAGACGATTCCAGCTGCCGTCACCCAGCACCCAGCTGTTCTGATGAAGCCCAGGGATGCCGTCTCGGGCCAGAGGATGCCCAGCCCCAGTTTTGCAGGGAGGGTCTAGTACAGAGTGTCCAACTCTTTGTCTCTCTGAAACATCGAGTTCATTATAAGATTTGGAAATACAAGAACTTTAATAAAAACGGCCTGTCCCCTCCCCGCCCCAACAGATGGTCCAGACTCTGAAGTTTCACCCAGGTGGGGGCTGAGCAGTGGACCCGCAGTGAGCTTTCTGTGGCTGACAGGTCCCATTGCAGTTCACGAAAATCAGCTGTGGGGTAGGAGAAAGAGTGTGCAACAATTCATTGGGTAGGTGACTATAATGGCTCTTGTAAATGGATGCAGAGGCTTGAACTGCCACTTTTAAAGCAAATTGAGAAATGCTTCATTCGTTTCCACTGGGCAATGAGGCATCTCTGAGATCAAAGATGTCATCCCTCCCTTTAACATGATCGAGGCTTCAGCAAATTCAAACGGATCCGTAGCCGCGGGCAGAGGCTGATGGGCGGATGGAAGAATGCCTAAAGGCTCTTTCGTGTGACCCCATTAGAAACGTCCCTCCCCTTCCCAGTTCGCCCTGATGTGCTGGAATGCCCTTCTCTGCTGTAGGTCAGCCTTTCTCTCTTTTATCATTCAATATGCTGAGAAATTTTACCTTGACCAGGAATGCTGTCTCTTTTTTTTGCCCGTTGGATAGGGGCTGAGGACGATTGGTTCTCAATGCTTAATCAATCACTCTATCTTCTGTGTCGCCCCTCTCGATTATATAGCAGACATCAAGACTCGCTTGGCTTTTCTCACATCTGCCACAGTGGCTAGCACGTAATTGTTACTCAATAAATCCTTAGAGAACAAAAACTGAACAAATAAAAGAAAAAAAAATACAGAATTGCATTGATGGCTGCGGTGGAGGGGATAGATATAAGGTCTTTCACTCCAATTTATTTTCTAACACTTAAATTACTACACGTGGACGATGAAAATATAGCAGAACACAAGGTGGTTGCAATACGAATGATTGAAACAGGAAAATGCCGTGTGGGAAATACTTTGAATGATGCTGCTGAATGAGAAGAAAAGCAACCAGCTGAGGTGAAGGAGGGTGAGGAATTGTGATTTTAGGGCTTCCTCATGCTCTGTCCGGGTCAAGGCACCTGGCCTTCTTTCTCATGCACATGCCCATTCTTAGGCATTTTCAGTGTAGATGGGATAATGGACAGGCTGACAGGGTGGGGAGGAGAAGGGGAAGACACAGTGACAGTCAAGGTTGTCCTGAGGGTCTTAGCAAGCTGGAGGGAGAGAGAAGGGAACTGCAGGAGGAAGTGTGCTGCCGCCCAAATCCATGTGGAACCCCTGAGCCCCAGAAGCCCAGAATGCACCTTTATTAGGAAATACAGTTATTACAGATGTCATTAGTTAAGCTAGACGAGGTCACGGGGCTGGGTCACTAGGCGTTGGCAGCGCACACACTAAAATGAAAAGGGAAAAGCTGGACATAGAGACATGCAAACAGGAAGGACGCCATGTTAACACGAGGAGGTCACCTGCAAGCCAAGGAGAGAGGCCTGGGACAGGTTTCTCCCCGCAGTCCTCAGGAAGGTCCAACGTGCTGACACCTTGATTTCGGACTTTTGCCCCCAGCACTGTGAGAAATTACATTTCTGTCATTTAAGCCCCCCGGTCTGTGGTGCTCTGTTACGGCAGCCCTAGAAAACTAACCTAGGAATGAAAGAGAGTGGGTGTGTACAGGTGAAGGAATGATTTCCTAAGACGGATGAACCGAAATGGGGCCTGTGAAATACTGAGGAGGCGGAAGGCCAGCTGGCGGAGGGCAGTTCTGAGGAGGGACATTGAGCAGTGCCCGGATCCAGCCAGCGGATAGCGCTGTGGGTGGACCAGGGCTCAGGGTGGGCAGAGGAATCTGGCTGGTGGGGGTTTCCAACTTGGCAGGCACTTGCAGGTGGAGCAGCCAGATAATCGCTAAACACGCAGACAACTGCCGTGTCCAGCATCCTCTGTGATTCTCGCAGGTCTGCGCACAGGGGCTTGAGGGAAATATTTCTGCTGCTTCAAATCTAGACAGCTGTGCAGTGCGGTCCCCAGGCATGGGATTTACATTTTTGCCACATCTGACCAAAAATGCCAACTCAGAGAGGTTGTGATGGTGGCTGTGCCTTTCTCTTTGCATAGCATCTTACGCAAAGTTAGGAAATGGTTGTTTTTTGTGATTACAAGTTTATATTTTTGAGCTTACTAAAAAGAGATCATTTTTTCTTACAATTTACATTTTCAGCCAACAGTACCTACAGAGTCTGTACTTACATCTAATTAAATTATTGGAGTATGCTCCCGTTTACTTTTTAGAGTATTTTTAATATTTTAAATATTTCTTTTATTCTAATATTAGAATACTATATATACATATAATCTCCAAAAGTAAGCAGAGAAATAACAAGTATTGACAAAACAGTTTCATGCAAGAGCCCTGTGGTGTGAATGTAGATCTTACTGTTCCTGTTTTACAGCTGGAAAAGAAACAGACTTGGAGAGTTTAAGCTCAAATAGGGAGTAGCAAAAAAATAAAAAGAAAAGAAAAGAAACCCTAAAACTCAGTCCTTCTGACCCCCAGTTCAATATTTGGCATTAATTAAATGTTTAAGAATTTAAGTAATTACTTGAAATGCAAATCAAAACCACAATGAGACATTACCTTTCTCCTGTGATCATGGCTGTTGTAAAAAAGACGAGAAAGAAAAGCGCTGACAAGGATGTGGAGGAGAGGGAAGCCTTGCTTTCGGTGGTGGGAATGTAAATTGGTGCCGCCACCGTTGAAAACAGCATGGAGATTCCTCAAAAAAGTACAAACAGAGCTACCTTGTGATTCAGCAGTTCCATGTCTCCGTATTTATCGGAAGGAGATGAAAACACTGACCCAAAGATATGGCTGCACCTCATGTTCATTGCAGCACTATTCACAACAGCCAGGACATGGACCCCTAAGTAGGTGTCCGTCAGTGGGTGAGCGATACAGAAGACGTGACACGTTTATACACACACAGCGCAGTGTGGTTCAGCCACGAAAAAAGAGGGAAACGCGCCATGTGCAACAACAGGGGTGGGCCTTGAGGGCATCACGCTAAGTGACGTAAGTCAAACCGAGAAAGACAAATATTGTGTAATATCGCTTCTACGTAGAATCCAAACAAGACAAACTGAGCTCATGGATACAGAGAACAGGTTGGTGACCGCCAGGGTGGGGGGTAGGAGGTGGGTGAAAGGGGTGAAGGTGGGCGAAGGTGCAAACTGCCAGTTATAAAATAAGTGTCATGCAGATAAGGGATGTGATATAAAAGCCTCGTGACTGTAGTTACTAATAACATTGTGTTTCTATATGAAAGTTGCTAAGAGAATAAATCTTAAAGGTTCTCATCATAAGAAAAAAAGTCATAATGAAAAAGAGAGTCTAAGGAACGAACAGAAAGTGACCCCAAATTGTAAAAGTACAATGTCCTCGGTTTTTAATGGTCTATGCGCTGTTTGTCAAGACGCTTATAATAAAAAGCCTGTGGAATTTTAGAAATCTAGTTGTTGATTATGTAATTAGTTCTCTGACTGGAAAAAAATGTAGATTCTTGACATTGCACAGAATGGGTCAGATTATCTCTATTTTGGGCAAGTTACTTAATGTCGTTGCACCTGGATTTCCTCAACTGAAAAACTGAATAGTAATGCTGCGACGCGGTAAGATGCATTTAATATTTACTGTGGTTCCTGGTACCAAATAGTCCTTAAAGAATGGGAGCTCCCTTACTCCCTACAAATAAGTGAGCATCTGGGGGCATAGCGTGCAAAGACCGTGCTTCCTCTCAAGCAAACGTCTAGGATCAAGGTCAAAGTCATCATGGGCAGCCGTGGATGGCCTTCACCCCCACGCAGGGCTGCCAGGCACGGCAGCGGGCACACTCCCTTCCCACTGACTTCTCAGAACTAAATGGAGGAGGAGCATTCCTCACGCTTGAAGCGGTTCTTTTCTCCCCGCTTGCTGTGCGGCGGGCATTTTCTAGGGCTTTGTCCCTGTCTCTGACGAGAGGGAGTTTTCCATGTAGGAAGAAAGAACCACTTGCTCTAAAGATCACTGCTGTGAAGCAGACGGTTATTTTACCGTAAAAGGAGCAAATTACATGACTTCTTGAATGTCATCCAGATGATTCTCTCCTTTTCGTTTTGGAGGCTTTGCTTACCCTCCCACAGTCTTCCCTAGCAGCCCGGGCTTACCTTCGCAGTATCTGTAGCTTCGACCATCGTAAATAGTGTTTGCGGGGCACGGGATTCCTGGCTGTGCCTTTATTTCATTCCAGAATCCCATTTCATACGAACCCCTTACATACGGACGAACGCTATGCATTCGACAAAGTGTCTAATGTGCATTAGTGCATAGAATGGTAGTGCTGGATGCGTTGACGAGGGGTCAGCCAGACCACTTCTGTACAGGGCCTGAGGGTAACTAGTCTGAGCTTTGCAGGCCATACAGTTTGATCTCTTGCACCTACGCAACTCTGTGCCTGCAGAGTGAAAAGAGCCACAGCCAGGACTTCAACAAATGGGCGTGGCTGTGTTCCCATTAAGCTTTATTTATGGACATTGGAATGTGAACTTAATTTCCACATGGCACAGAATAATCTTTAAAAGATGTTCCCTTAGCTCTCAATTGGTATAGAAATTGACATAATTTATCTATCCCTAAAGTAGAACATGGTCACGGAACCACTGTTGGGTCTGCTGGGTCCTTACAGAGCTCTTCAAACCCCTTCGTTTCATAGCTGGGAGTCTGGCGCACACAGTTTACATACTTTTCTCAAAGTCATACAGCTAGTGAGGTATGGAGGCCAAACCATATTTTCCACCTCCCCATTCTTCAGTCACAGTTTTCAAAGCCGTGTCTGTCCTCAGTAACCACCGTGACTGATTCACGTCCTGGCAGGCATATGATGAACTAGTTATTCATCTGTGGACAGGAATGTCAGTCTCCAATGAGCTCTTTCGATCTCAGTTCGGAGACTTGGACTCTGCAAAATGGCTTTGTCAACTGTGTTCCTTGCAGCCTACCATTAGGGTCACATAGAGCACGTGAGACCTCTCTCCTGACTTATCCTGCTATCTAAGTTGAGTATTAGAATTTTTGAGCTCAAAGCATCCTTGGAACTTTTCTGGGCTCACACTTTCAAATAATATGGGAGAAACTGAGGTCCAGAGAGCGTAAGTGAACTGCCCGAGGTCAACCGTCGGCAGGGTCTAGAAGCCAGGTCAGAGCTTTTTCAACTGTATCAGGCAGCCCGACACAATACTTAATGAAAAGGCATTTTATTAGAATTAAAGCCCGCCTTTTGTGTTAAAGTCCAGAGAATAAATATAATTACCTTTTATTATCAACTCGTTCTTATGTATCGTGAGCGATCCTAGATACACAAACACTATTGGGTCCCTTTTTATCCCTGTTTTACCTATCAGGAAGCTGAGGCTTGAAGAGTTTACAATAACTTACTGCATGGTACGTCACCGAGAAGTGTAGAGCCACTGCTGAAATCTACTTTTCTCTTTAAGACTTGAGCTCCTCACTTTCCATGAACCTCTCTTGGGTGCTTTTGTCTTAAGCCACGGAAATCACAACAAACTGGAATAAATTATGAGAAGGTCTTCTTGGGGTAGGGGCTTGAAAAGTGGACGTGTGACTTCAAGCGTCATTCAGTCAGGGCCCTGTGATCCCTCAGGATGGCTTGTTGGCGAAGATCTCAGGCTGACTTCATGTAGGTCACATGTCCTCATTCACGTCTAGGAAGGGCAAAGGGGAAACGAAAGCATCTGTCAAACAAATGTCCCAATCCTGGGCTCTGTTAGACCAGTCCCTGGGCTGATGCAAAGGCTGGGGATGGAATTAATCCTCAGAACCCATCCCTAGGGCCAGGAGTGAGGTAAATGCAACTACGATAAACTGCTGTCTAACAAAAGATGAAAAAAATGTCCCCGAGGGAAAGGGAAATTCGGGGTTGATAGAAAAAGGAGAAAATGAATATTTTACAGGCACCTGATGCTTTTACTTAACCACCTATGTATCCACATCACGTTTATATAATTGATAGGGTCGAAGACACAAACTGGCACCATAAACCTCTGTCCAGGTGCCCTTGACCGCTTGCTGTAAGGTGGCAGGGGAAGAATTGCTAAGACGCATTATGCACACCAATGGTCAACAAGCATTTTTGGACTCTTGCCTGCACTTCAGGCATTTTTAAATGAACAAATATCAGCCTATCAAGGCTGGACCTCGCCACAAGTTACGTGAGCTCTTCCTGGGGGCTAAACCTGCACTTTCTGGGGTGGAAGTAAAGGGATTGACAGTGACATGGTCCTGGCCTTTACAACCCAAATTCAAGCCTCTCGTCTGCCCAGCTCCATGTCAGGGTTGCAGACATCCCTGTCACCCCCTTTGGAACAGCAGATTGCGATGACAGCTACATGTCTGACATCTCCATGTGACCTCTGTCTCCTCAGGGAAGGAGCAGTTTTCACCCACCCTTGGATCTCAGCTTGGAGTAGCATCCCACCCATGGAAGCGAACGACTGCCACCAAATGAGCAGAGCCAGCTCTGAAGGGAGGGCTGGGCTCGAGCCCCTAGAATACTGGGGAGCCCAGTGAGTTCTGAACCTCCTCTTCAACGAGACGAGAAAGTTAATGTCTGCCTCCTAGGACTATGGACAAGCATATTATAAAAAGTGTAGTGCAGAAAGTGTTACCTCTTTCCACTTGTCATTCATTCTAAGACGCACATGTTCTCATATTTTAACATCTCTGAAACTCAGATCCATTCCTGTGATGCACAGTGTGTTTGTGTGTCCCCCCAAGTTTATATTTGAAACCTAATGCCCAAGGTGATGGAATGAAGAGGCGAGGCCTTTGGGAGGTGATTGCGTCATGAGGGTGGAGTCTCACGAATAGGACCAGTGCTCTCTGTGCTTTCGTAAAAGAGGCCCCACAGAACCACAGAACTCCCCAGCCCCTTCTGTCACATACGATGTGAGACCCGGAAGGCACTGTCTGTGAACCAGGAAGCAGGTTGTCACCAGACACCAAATCTGCCAGCACCCTGACCTTGGATTTCCCAGCCTCCACACATGTGAGGAAGAAATGCCAAGTATACGCTCTGGAGCAGACCAGAACGACCCTGTGATGCACGTATAAGCACGCAGCATACTTTAATTGATAGTGTTTTGCCTTACGTCTTAGGTACCATATCTTAGTATTACAGAAAATAATGGTGAATCTCATCAAAAGTGGCCTTTATCGACCAAATACGATGATATCACTATCCATGCAGTATTCTGCCTCTGACAAATGTCCCCAACCTGCTTAACAATCAACCATTTTCTTTATCAACCTCAACAGACTCCTTTACACCCCTCACAGCATCCTGGGTCTTTAATAGCTCCCTATCCATTTTATATTTTAAATGTACCCAAACCTTTTGGAACATTGTATTTACTACGGCACTTAATCTTGTTGTTATTTTCCATTATTACCGCGTCACCACCCCGACCAAGCTTGAAAGACGAAACCTGCACTGTTTGGAAAGAGTGATTTTAGTTCTAGTTCCATGTTGCACTAATTCGCTACATGTCTAATCTCTGTCATCTGCGAAACTGGGGTGCCAATATTTTCTTCACAGTTATGCAAGGTCAGACACGAACCTATATGTGGATACCTCTACAGTCACTGCACCCTGGAATCCAACGAACGGCGTCTGTTCTCCTCTGGAATTGCGCCCATCTTGGACGGTTTCCAAAGACAACACTCCAGAAGAATGAGTGTCTTTTAAGGTGCATTTGATGACTTCCTATATTCGCCCACATGATCCCAGGGATGGTTTCTGTTCTCGAAACATCTACAAGACATGAAAAACAAAGTGACTAATTGTTACATGTGACTGGACCCAGTTTCCAGCAAGAATGTGAACTCCATTGCTTTAAATGTCAGTGTCGCCCTGACTTTGCTAGGGCCACCAAGGGTGCCCGAACTTCAGGCTTTCAAGACAGTGCACGCTTTAAGTTCAGACTGTTTTTTTTTTTTTTCAATGTGACTTCCCAGAGCCAAACCTCCTCCTATATTAAGCATTAAAATAGTAATAATTTATTTGTGGTTTTCTTCCTTCTTCATTTTAACTTTGTGGTTTTCCCTACTTTGCATATTATTGAAACTCAAGTTTTTTTTTACTTGGTTTTAGGCTTCAATTGTGGAGTTGGAGTGGGGCAAACAACAGGAAACTAAGTTTTTTTACCAACACTCTGTGCTCAATTCACGCACACCCTCTCGTTCCTCTCGACATCTGACAGGAATCTGAAAAGGCTTCGTGTTCTGAGTTGGAGGCGAGGACACCGAGGTGATCTGTCAGCCATCACGGATTCAGAACTGAACCCAAACCTCCTGAGCACAGACCCCCCAACTTTTTGTTTTTGATTTTTAGTTTCGGTTTTGTCTGGGGAGAAGGAAAAATAAAAGGAGGGAAAAAAAGCAGCATTTGAGCAAGCATTTGGCACTCTATTTTTAATTCTCTGAAACAGGACGTCATCTTTCACTTTCTGTACGTCTTCCCTTTATGTTTTATTCCTGCAAATGAACTAGGCAGTGAATCGTTTTCCTTCACCTTTTGCTCTGGAACAATTCCAGGTTCTTAGGGTATCCTATAGAACAAGTCCAGCTAAAGGCATTCCATAAAGCAGACAGCCTTGGGGAAGAAGTAAGGGAGAAATTACTCGAATGAGCTAGTACAAAGCTGCTAATAAAACCTACAACACAGGTAAAAGGCAGAGGGTACAATTTGCTGACAAAGGTATTTAGAACCAACTTCGAAGAACTAAAAACGTAAAAATAAATAAATAAATAAAGACGCATATGTTGTTTAAACTGCAAAAAGTAAGACATCTAAAAAGGAAAGCAAAAATATTTTGCCTGTCCTGAGATTTCCTTGTGTAAGTAATCACAAAAATGTCTTTTTGATGTTAGAGTGTGTTTTCTTTGGACGATGAAAAAAGATTACATCCTACGTCAGCCAGACTTTATCTGTGATCAGAGTTCATAAGATGCGATTCTGCATCAAATTCTTTTCATTTCACAACAACGTTGCTGTGTGTGTGTGATTGTTTTCCTACTTTTGTAGTAAATTTGTTTTTCTTTAACCTTTGCTACTTTGTTACTTTTCTCCCTAAAGTCAAGGAAATTCATCTTTGAGGTGTCGGTGTGAGAAGAAGGGGACGGAAAAGTCTCTCCCTTAATCAGATTTCTTAGGTCTGCCAGTGCAGAAAGCTTCCTGTCCCCGGTTTCTCGCAAAACCCATCCTACTCGAAGGGGTTTAGGAAAACGGACGTCAATGACCTTTCCAGGATTATTTCTGATTAAGGAAAGCAAGGGCCAGAGACTCTATTTGGGGGGGAAAGGCGGGGGACTGAGCGCAGGAGACCCCGGGCAAACCTGGCCCAGGGAATTCAGTGCAGAGCCTGGACCCAGACTTTGCGGTTGCAGGGATCGCGGGCCAGATGCCAGGGCCGGGCGCTGACCATATCAGGGTGTGGGGTGTGGGGGGAGGACACCTGCCTCTCAGGGGGCGGAACCTCGGGGCACAGGAGGCGCCCCACACACACACCGCCAGGGCTTGGAGGCCGCAGTGCCCGCCCCGCGGAGAGGAGCCAAGCTGGACTGGGCGGAGCGCTGCCGGTCGCCCAGGCCACTAGCTCAGGCAGCACCTGCGCGCGGTGCAGGGCCCGGGGCACAGGCGATGGGCACCCTGAGGCCGGCGGCGAGGGCCGCCCTGTGGCCCGCGCTGTGCGCGCTGGCGCGGGTCGCGCTGGGCCCCGGGGTGCGGGCCGGCTGCGCCAACGCGGGGCGCTGCTGCCCGGGCCGGGCCCCCGCGTGCTCCGTGCGCAGCTGGCGGCGGTCCCGGGCCTCCGGGACGCGCTTCTGCGACCGCGCGGGCCTCCGCGCGCGACTGCGGCCTCGAGGACACCGCGGCGTGCCCAGGGGAGGGCGGCGCAGGCAGGGCGCCCGGTGCGCACCCACGGGGCCTGGGCGCAGCCCCGCGCGATGACCCTCCCCAGGACCCTCCAATCCGCGGCGGGGCGTCCCGCCCCCGTCTGGCTGCTCCCTGAGCTCTTCCTCCCGGCCCCTCCCGCCTCCACCGCCCCCTCTCGCATGAGCCCTGGGAGAAGGCTCATGATGCACCCGCGGATGCTGCTCTGTGGTGGGGGATGAACTGGGTTCGCTTTCCTGCTGGAGGCCAGGGCGGTCCAGCTGTCTGTCTGCAAGGGCGCGGGTCACCTCTGCGGGGGACCCGGCCACCCAGGCATCCAGCTTGGCGGGGCCACCTGGCACCTGGGAGATGGCACTGAGGGGCTCAGGGGCCCGCCCCTGGCGGCTCAGGCTCCCCCTTGGCTCTTCTGTTACTCCCTGGGGATCCGAAAGGCCAGGTGAGGGGTGTGTGTGGGGGGGGGGACCTCGTGACCAGCCCACCCTGTGCCAGGGGCTTGCTCTGGGCTGGGGTACATTCTCCTGCAGAACAAGTTCTTGGGGGAGCAGAGTCGTCCTCTCGGCCAGACTCCAGCAGGTGGCACAGCCCCTTCTCCCTCTGTTCTTTGAATTCAGTTGCATCTATAGAGCTCGGGAAAGATTTTTCTCTCAGAGAAAAATCTCAGAGATCCGAGGATGTTTTCATCTTGCTGGTCCTCCTCTAGTCTCTTTCATGGTTCAATTTCCCATGGTATCACAGCCCCACAGTACAGACCCAACAAATGCTGATTTGATGACATTAAATGGTAAAGGAGGAACAAGCCCTGAGGAACAAGTGGTACTTGGGAGAAGCCAGCTCCGGAAGGGAAAGTAGCTCCGCTCCCTCGTAACCACATCACCCCCGAAAGCCACACGGGTGACAGGGTCTGACCTCAAGGATCCGGTGTTGTGGGATCCTCGGCATCCTCCTGGGACAGTAACCTGCAGGGCTGGGTGCCTGGAGGAGAGCAGCATCCCTCTCCTCCTGCCTCTTTTCTGTAGGAAGAGGCCGCCAGCCTCTGGCAGGATGGTGGCCCAGGCCTGCAGCTGAAAGGACACAGTTGAAAACAGTAAGGTTTTTTGACTCCGGATGGAAAGCTAATGATTTACTTATGAATACTGATCTTTTTTTTTGATAAACTTTCACTTTCAAGCTCCAAGGGCCAGGGATTTCACTTCTAAAGGAAGGTGAAGAGTCAGTTCTTTAGGAGATGCAGTGCCCTCATGCCAGTTGTGCCTAGCACCCCCCCCTCGGGTAGCCCCATCCTACTTAAACGCCTGTTTTCCTTAGGTACTTGGGTCCTCAAGTACAACCCATCCACTATGGCAGCTTCTCTTACTCACCTGTCTCTCATTACACGTTAAAGGAAAATACAGAATTCCTGCACCTTGAATGGTGTGCCCTGGACTGTGTGTGGTGAGCACAGTGACACAGAGGTGATGACGGTACAGTCTCCAGTCCCTAGGAGTTCATAGTTGAGCAGGGAAACTCACCTTGAAAAGTGTTCACAACTTCTCGGTGCCAAAATAAGGGTCTTGGGAGGCTAGAGAGGCAAAAGGCAGAAGATTAGAGGAATTCAGGGAAGACTTCTCGGAGGAAGTGACAGGCAAGCCTAGTTCCAGAGAATGAACCAGGGGTCTCTAGAAGGGGAAGGTCATTCTAGGGGGAGAGCTTCAGTAGTTACCCGTGGGTGTCAGCCTTTCGTGCCAGGTGCTAGGCTAGGCGTGAGGCCAACCCGGAGAACAAGGCAGTGAAAGCAGCTAGAAATGGAAAAGTTTGCACAGACAAGGGATGGGGAAAGACAGGCGAGCGTCCTGAGAAAAACGGGCTTAACAGCACTAGAGGAGCTGAAGCATCCTGTCTTTATTTGGTCAAAAATAAGCCTCTTACTTTCAGCTCAGGAGGCAGAAATATTAAACAAAGAGCCCATCACCTCAGAGTGGGAGTTACTTGGGTGAGGGACAGCGGAAGACAGGAGGTGACCTGCTATCTCTGGAAGGACCCGGGAAGAAATCGAGCCTAGCAGAAGATGATGCGGGGACGCGGGGATCGAAAAGACTTCTCTTGGTAAATTTGCTGCACCTGGTGTTTTTCGGGAAGGGAAAAAGGAGACAGAGACACTTGGAAGCTGGCCACTTGGCAGGACTAGGCCTGCTGGAGTCTCAGAGCAGAGGGTGAGGGTGACGGGCACGCGGTGGAGCTGGGATGTTTGGTGTCCTCAGCCCTGGACAAGTGTCACAACCGTGCTGACTCTGGGCTTTGGAGAAGGTGGGGCCGGGCCCTAAGAGCATTTTACAGCTCCAGGAGCTGCGACTGTTCAGGGCTGTCCCGTTACTAGTTTCCAAGAGGGGCAGCGCCGGAGTGAGAGCTGACGCCACCGCTGCCATCAGCCACACCTGTCTGTGCCAGTGCACACCTGTCGCTTATCCCTCTCTGAACCGAGGCTTGGCAGCGCGGGGCCCCAGCCGCTCTGCAGACAAAGGCCGTTCTGCCTCTCAGACCCTCTTCTCCTCACCCTCTGCTGCGTTACCCACTGATGCCAGCAAAGCCTTTGGGACTGAAGTCACGTTAAATGCAAACAGAAAGTGGAACTGTCAGAACGAAGCATGCCTTCCTTCTATTCCTTCCAAATTTTTCATCTGGAGAAATGAATTTTTGGGGGGTGTGGCTAAAAGATGAAATACTGGAAATTCTTTTTCTAAATTTTACTCAGTAAAAATAAAATTAGTAACTGGATCTATGGAATGACTAAGCTGTCGTAAAAAGAAAATCTTCTGAAATGAAATATCTCAGTTTGCATAACAATTATGTATTTTCACCGGCCCCAGTCCCCACAGAGAAAAAGATAGAAAATTCAGTAGTGGCCTGATCAGGAATGGGGGCAGAGGGGAAGCATGGAAAGGGACAGGGCCACATTACCTGCCCTGGATGGACTTCTTGGAAGGTTTTCTCATCGGGCTTAGGACAACCCAGTCTCTAGTCACCAGCGGAGGTTCTAGACTCTTCATTCTAAGCTCACAGAAAAGATTGTAGGTTGCATTAGGTCTTGGATGATCGACTTAAGGAAAGAGGAATAATGAGCCCAAGCAGAGAAGGACAAAATCTGGGTGGCTCATATGGGCCAGTCTCTTCTAGATTAATAGGGCCCCTGGGAAACCAGCTGGCCGAAATCCGCTGACATCATATCTGGGGGGAGAAGGGGCGCCTTCCTTCACAATATGGGCTCCATAACTTACCGAAAGGGAGGAGGTCACAGGCTCCGATGATTTGGGAAGTTGAGGCTCTACGGGAGCCAGAGCAGCCGAGAGACAGCATGTGGCCCTCCCGGCCTTTGTCTCCGCAGAAGGAAACGCGGGGGCCTGGCCCCGGTGTTGGACACGCAGGATTTGGCTGCAGCCCTGAGTAGTCAGGGGGAGTGTGTCGTCACGGCCTCCCCTGCATCTCCTCCAGGCCAGGCCCTCTCACAGGCGCCTCCCAGCTCTACCTGCCTGGGGTCTCGCAACCCACCGAGGTCTTAGGGAAACCTCAAGATATTGCAGGTTTGGGTCCAGATTGCTGCAATAGAGAGAGTATCACAGTGAAGCGGGTCATACTCCTTTTGTTGGGGGAAGGTCTTGCCTTCAACTTGGAAAAATGCAGCGTCTGGGAAGCGCAGTACGAATGTGGTAAAGCGAGGGAGGCCTGTGTCCCTCATTTTGGTCTTATTTTACGGATGGGGTGATCAGAGCAACGGGAGGTTGGAGAATAGGCAGTTTGTCCAAAGTCACTATGGATAAGTGAAGGGGCGAGATCTGAACCCAGGAACCCTAGATCCAGAGCCCACACAGTTGAGCTTCACGTCCTTACTGCCTGGGAGAAATGAGGGGCTAAGAGCAGCTGTGAACTTGGCAGGGTGGGCCGCAGATGCGTCCTGGTAGAGTGAGTGAGCCTCCTCTCCACAAACTGTGTGCTCGAGGGCAGAACTGGGTCCCGCTCCCCTTTGCAGTCCCTTGATGGCTGTCCTGGTGCCGTTTGATAACGTTTGTCAAAACATGTGAGCAGTCATTCCGCCAAGGGCACATTCTCTGTGGTTTCAAAGGGCACGGCCAGCCGGGGCGTACCCACATGTCCCCGTAAAAATATTTTCCATTTTCCTTCCTTCACTACCAAATCTATGTTTGTTGCAGAAAACTTGGAAAGTACAGAAAGGCACGAAAGAAGAAAACAGTTCACGTGGAAATGGAATGCCCAGAAGAAGCATCATCTTTTAATCTGCATCCCCATCTCCCCTGGGTTCACATGGTGTATAATATCCCAGTTTTCTACCAGGCAGCCCATTTCATTGTCTTGCTAGCATTTCATGCATTTATCCAGTTAATGACTCAAAAGGGAAAGAAAAGTTACTGGGGGCCAGATAGCATGGTTTCTGCAAGAGGAAAAAAGTTCCTCATCATTTCAGTGGTTCTTTTTTGAGGGGAAAATAGACACTTGGCGATGGAGTCTCATTTGACTGTCAGACGTTTGGGGAACGTTCCAGAGAAAAGGATCTACATCTGGAGAGGGGAAAAAGCAGATACCAGACATTTAAACTTGTGTGCGCGTGTGGACACGGGGCTTTCTTTCTCATCCATAGCACGTCAGGAAACATGAGCCACATATGAGCGGCCCTGCTGTGCGTGGACTGGAAAGGGAGCAATTCCTTAGGGGTGACTGGGAGTGTCTGGGCTCACCAGTGTGAGGGAGAAGGCACTTGATGGTGGGTGGTGTTCAACTTGGAGGTGGCAGAGAGCCAAGCAGGCGGGGCCAGATCACAAAGGGGAATGCTGCAGTGTCTGTGACTAACCAAGGAGACCCTGCATGAGAATAAGAGCGGGGCTTTCTGTTAAGAAGGAATAAACCTAAACTGTGTTTATGAAATGAGGGACTCCTGCTGTCAGCTGAGTTTGTTGCTGTGTGTGTATTTGGCACCATCAAGAAAAGCATCAGAAAGGCATTTTTTAAATTTACCCCGTGTTCCCTAAGGACTGGGAATGGTGCACCCAGTTCTGGCTGCCACAACTCACCGAGGCTGAAAATGAACGTCTGGAGGGTCCAGTGGGGATTCTGAGAGGGGACGTGTCTGTAGGAAGGAGGGTCCAAAAGCTGGAATCGTCACCTGGAAAGGCCACCCTGAGGGACGCGGGCCTCCTGCAACAGTAGGTCTGGGGAGGCACAGAGGAGATAAACAGATACGTACTTTGGCGCCAAACTCTGACCTTCTGGTGTGCGGGCAGTTTTGCTCAGATGAAAGGAAATACCGCTTCACCCCACAGATAATACAGTCGAAGGAGCTTGTTCCGTCTGGGATATGGTCCTGGCAGGAGGTATAAGTGGATTACAAAGGGTTTGGGGGATTGTGGCTGCCATAAGCCCGTCCCCTTCCAGCAGCACCTTTGGGGGCCACCGATGCCAGGAGAGGGCAGGCACCCTGGGCCGGGGTAAGTGCCCCTGTCTTCTGGCTCCGGGACCTCTGGTGTGGCTCCTGTTCTTTCCTTCCCGGTCTGTAGGAAGTTGTTGTTGGTGTTGGTGCTTCGCCTTGACATGAGCAGACCAGGGTCTGTTCCAACGTAGACCATTGTTTAGGAAAAAAGAAGAACTTGCCTGATGCCATTTTATTCATCCATTCAACAAATATTTCTTGAGTACACACCGTGTGTCCATAACTAGGCATGAAGTGGAAAACTCAACAATCAACTGAAAAATATAGTAATAATTGTGAATCATGGAGATGCTAGAAGGCAGAGAACACTGGACTCTGAGAGAAAGTCACTGTGAGGGTGCGTGTGGCGTGTGTGTGCGGGGTGTGTGGGGGTGTGGGGGCTGGGAGACAAGGTATCTGAGCTGCTGGAGAAGGACACCCTGAAGGCAATGAAGGTCCCAGAGTGTGGGAGAGTCTGGGGTTTTCCAGGGATCAGGAGGCCAGTGTGCCTGGAGGTCAGAGTGCAGGGTGGGGCGGGGTTGGGCGGGGTAGGGTACGGCTCCAGAGGTGGGTGGGGGGAGACACAGGCCCAGCACTCACCAGCAAGGAGTTCGATTTCATTCCAAATTCAGTGGCAAACCACTGAGGGAGTTTAGAAAGACATTAATGAAAAAAAAATTCAGCGGAGCATCATTTAGGGTCATCGTGGGTGGCTACGACTGGACACCATCAGGACATGTGGAAACGCTCCCTGCTCTCCTGGGCAGCCTCGTTACTGAGACACTGTTCCTGGCCCCGTCTGGTGGCTGTGGCGGGGACATCTGATGACCAGAAAGCTCGTGAGGAAGGGGGACAGGCAGGTCCAGCCAAAAGCCTTGCTGATTCCCACACCCTGGATTAGCTCACCTGCCACTGAGCTGACAGCCAGGGGCGCCCACGGGGCCTAAAGCGGGAACCTGGGCATGCACCTCCTATCTCTGGGCTCTCTTCCGCGTCCGCTTCCCCGTCTGTGCTCTCCAGGCCTTTAGTCGCCTCCTGGGATCACCCCCAAACTTCAGATCCGTGTTCCAGGATCTGCTTCTGCGGAAACTCAGCCCGAATATTATGTTGGGTTTAAATGAAAAAGAAGAAAAGAAAAAAGGCTTTGCGGAGCTTCCCGGCACCCACTGAATCGGGGCCTCTGTCTCCTAAAAACGCGTGGGGTGATGTCATCACACCCGCATCATCCGGACACGTGGAAGCTGTGACAAGCTCGCAGCCAGAGGTGACCACGTGCCCACTAGGTACCAGCCTTTGGACCCAGGAACAGCGAGCTAAACGGGGAGACCGAGGAAGTCAGGTTTTAAGAAAGAATATTTTGACATGCGGTTCCTAGAGGGGAGGAGATACGCGTAGTGGGAAGGGGACAAGAATACTCCCGGGACGGTTCCAAAGGACGTCTGTGTCACGCGGCGCGTGATGATCACTGCCAGGAGTCCTGTCCTTCCTGTCACCTCCGTGACTGGGGATCTGGGTGACCTACGACGACTGAGAATCCACAGCATCAGATCGAGACTAGATTGTCTGTGCGTGTGCGTGTGTGTGCATGTGCATGTGCGTGTGCGTGTGCGTGCACAGAACAGGAATAAACAGCTCCAGTCCCCCTTCCACCCCCGGGCACGTGTGGGACACCTTCTGACCCTGTGGACTCCGATTCTCCGTGGATGTCTTTCCTTCGGCATCATCACGGAGCCGTCGAGGGGGTGGTGGTCAGGGACGATTATGTCATGGAGCCCCGAACACGAGAAAGGAAGGGTCCTGGGGGAGAAGAGGAGCGGGAAGCGGCCTGTGACCGAGGGTGCCGAAGGCACGTGCTGGGGACGGACGCTGACGCGGCTCATTCAGGCTGCTCGGGCGACCGACCTGGGTCATGCGATACCTGAGTTTTCAGATGATGGACACGAATGTACTTGAGGACAGTGTGAAGTTCTGGATTAGTGACAGACGCTCATGTTCTACGTGGCCCTGTGTTTTACCAGGGGTCGCTATGCGCTGCCAAACCAGGGCCTTTCCACGGCCACGAACCCCTCGAGTGTGCTCAGAGGCAAAGTGAGCTTTCAAGTGCCGCTGGCAGCCCGGGCCGAGGTTCCAAAGACGCGGAGGTGCTTTCTCGGTGAAGACTGTGGCCTGGAAGCATGAGGGTGACAGGGAAAGCGAGTCCCGTCGTGTGGGAAAGTGTTGGCGAATCGTTCAGAGGTTCCCTCTTCTGTCTCCTTGTCCTTTCCTTGAAAGGTCTAATTTCCAATCTTGAAATAATTCGTTACTTAAAATCGACTTAAAACCTCATTCCAGTCCCCTAGAAAGACTCATTGGGCTCTGAATGGGGACGTTCGCTGTGCGGCCGCATTGACTCTGCTGTCCTGGCCAGAGGATCGATGCTGGTGCCGGATCCTCACCCTGACTCTGCCCCTCACGGCCCCCACGAGAGCTCGCGCCTCCCGGGCCCTGCCTGCTCCTCTCTCACTCCAGCTCTCCTCGTTTCTATGCGCCATGGGGGATGGGGCTGCGCATCCTGGAGCAGCCCACAGTGAGGGGTCCCTTGGTGTGGCCCTGAGCTGTGTCTTCCGGAGCCACAATTGCTGAAATAGACTTGGGTAGGTGATGGGATGGCTGCTGAGTGAGGGCTTTTTTTTAATATACTTTTGTTTTATCCCTTACACTTTCTACTATGAATATGCATTACTTTTTTAATAAATAAGTTTCTAGCCAGGGGAGGGCGCAGCTAAAATCCGGGAAAACCCAGAGGAAGGCCCTGACCCAGGCGGGGAGGCGTATGAGGAGGTCCCCTGCAGGCCGCTGTGTCTCTGCGGGGTGTGTCCCTGGCTCACACCCACCTTGTTGATCCTGCCAGCCTCCGGGAGGTGCCCTACCATCAGTCACCCGACCATCAGTCACCCGGCCATCAGTCCCCCGGCAGGGCAGCGGAGCCAGTGTCCCCTGGCCCTGCTGTGACTGCCCCCTGGGGCAGGGCAATGGGTGGTGGGAGCGGCCTGGCCTGAGGCCTCCGGCTCACTGCCATCCTGCTGTTGTTCAGCTCGCCCTTGCATCGTGGGGTCCTGGATCCCTGGAGCGGCTGTGCCGACCAGTGCAAGCCCACGGCCCATGTGCGGAGGCGCCTGGTGCAGCAGGAGCCCCAGAACGGCGGGGCGCCCTTCCCGGCCCTGGAGGAGCGAGCCGGCTGCCTGCAGCACTCCACGGCCCAGGGCCGGGCCTGCGGGCACGCCTTCGGGACGTGGGTCTCCAGGGCGCTGCCTTGTGGTCTTAGTGACTTTCCATCTCTCCATCCCAGACAAGGCCAGGTGCTGCGCAGGGAACTGTCCCCGAGCCGCAGGATGAGGGGTGGGGTGGGCACGCCTGCCCAGAGCAGACAGGGAGCTCAGGAAATGCCCGATGCAGGAGCCACCGGCCAGCTACATCAATGTCCCCCGGCCCTGCCCGATCTGTTGTTCCCTCCACGTGCTTATCGCCCAGGGTGGCCCCTTCTCCACGGACACCACTCGCTTTGTAGCAAAGTCAATCAGGCTGGCGACGGGGAACACAGGAAACTTGTTGGAAATGCAAGTTTCTCGGGCCCCCAGCCTTGGCGCCAGCCAGGCTCTCTGCTTGCAAGGAGGCCTGTTGCGGCGGGATGCCATGCGAGAGCCCCCTCGTCGGCCGTCCTGCCTTGTCCCATCGCGGGGGTCACGGCGTGAGACGAGCCGCCCAGCCTTCAGAGTTCCAGTTTGCCTTCGGTCTGTCAAATGAGGCCGTTAGAAGCGACCAGCGTTGCCTCAGTGTCAGGAGTTTGTGATTAAGTGTCACATCTTTCCCCGATTTATACTTTTCTATTAACATTGTTTACATTACCTCCTCCTTAATTACACGAGTGTATTTCAAAGGTGATTTTATTTCTCACCAGGCAGGGAAAGCTACGCCACTGGCCGTAAATAGAAAGTCAGTGCAAAAGCCAGCACGAGGGAAACCCAACCACGTTGTCAACTTCCAGCGCGTCCCTGCCGCTTGCCAGCGTCTGTGCCTGAGGTCGGCTCTCTCTCCATTGAACAGGGGGTTAGCGAGTGTTCGGAAAGCGTTAAAGATACATCAACCCCAAACCGATACTTCCTCCTTGACACCATCCCGAGGGCTGAGAGACTGGCACACTCTTGTGGGAGAAAACACACTGTTTATTGGACACAGTTTCAAGCTCACTGAGAGGGAGTGAGAACAGGACAAAAGAGCTGCAGGTCTCTTATCCAGAGTCCGCGTTTTTGAACTTTGGCCACCTTTGCTCTGTCATGTCCCCTCTTTCTGCACACACACTTATGACTTTTTTTCTGAAACATTGGGTAGGTGCATACACCACGCGCTTAGTACCCCAGAAGGTCTTTCCTAAAAATCGGGAGATTCCCTTTTACAAAGTAAGTCACACTCAGGGAATTTAACATCGACGCAATGCTGCTACCTACTGCAGGCGATCACTCCGTCGTGTCAGTTGATCCCATAATGTCATTTATAGCATTGCCCCCAGTTTGGGAACCGGGTCAGACCCTGGATTGCACTTAGCGGCTTTGTCTCTCTGATTTTATTTAATCTGGAACGGCTCTCCAGCTTTGCCTCCTGTCTCGTGGCTTTGGCACGTTTGAAGAATGCGGGCCCGTTCCCTCACAGACCCACCCCCGGTGTCTGGTACATAGAGGAGACTCGGGAAGATGGACTGGCTGGCCCTGAGTCAGCGCTGCACAGTGCCACGTCCGTGTCCCTATGAAGTCGTCCCTGGCCTGACAGTGAGAGCCACCCACGCTTGACGGACCCCGGGTAAGCTCATCTCCATGGTTCGTTCCAGCCCGTTTCTGTGTACAGTTCTGAGGAAGTCCGGATACTGCTCCTGACCCAACCTCGTTATCTATGAGAAGCCACGTCACCCCCGGCGTTCCCGGGGCTCCCAGGGACTGCAGAGACGGCCTAGAATGTAAGGGGCAGCTTTTTCTTCCTCCCGCTCTCTGGCTCCGACGGGGGTCGATCATGTCCTCTGAGGGTCAGGCAGGGCCACGGAGCGACGGCCAGGGAGCGAGGGTGGAGAGAAAGAAGGACGCACGAGCTGTGCACAGAGGAGAAGGCCGTTGTGACCTCCTTTGTAAACGAAACTGGAAAACACTGAAAGAGAGATGCCCCAGGTGAGGAGCTGTCTCGGTCAGAGGTGACAGCAGGTGGCGGCCAGGTTGGATAACTCGCCTCTAGCCTTCTGTGTATGAAGGTTCTTTGTCGTTTTTGTTGCCGTTGTCGTCGTTTCGATGTTCAGAGGCAGAAAACCACCTTGAAGCAGCGGAGGTGAAAACGAGAGTGTATGGGCTGGGTCTGGGGCCTCCAACGACATCTGGTTCCCAGCCTGGCTCGCCAACCCCCTTTCCACGGGGAGGGCCGGCATGTGATGGCCACCACCGCCTGGTGCAGAAGAGGCATTTCCCCCAAGGAACAGCTGGTATGCAAGGAAGAACTTCACAGGAGCCTGGGTGCGGGGCAGAGACGGCTCGCTGGGATCCCGGTGCCACGCGAGGAAGGGCTGGGGCGGCGCCGTGGCCGAGCGCCCAGGCGTGGGGTCTGAATCCTTGCTGGGCCATTCCCCACTTCTGTGGCCGTGAGGCAAGTTCTCTTCCAACCTGCGTTTCTTCATCTGTCAAGTGGAGAAAGAAACACGTGCCACATGATCAGGTTCTTGGCTGCGAATAGGGATTTACTCCACCTCGTTTGAGCAGAGGCCGCTGCCTAAATCTGCAATTAAAATTAAATTCAGACTTGCACGGTTTGTCTGAGGATTTAAATCTCTTGAGGAAACGTGTCCTGCAAGAATCCTCAGCTCTAGATGTATTAATAAGTAAATGATGATAAAATAATTTATTAAAAATTATCCCAGTGTTGCCATAAACTGTGAGACACACTTAGCAACTCCATGAGAATGGCATTCGATACGTCCTCTAAATATTAAAAATTATAAAAATCATTTGCAACCTTAACATTTGCCAACTGCCATACCTCCCATTAGATTGATTGGAAATTACGTTTTAAAAGGGTAAATCTGAGGACCTGAATTTTCAGAAAAGCAAGTTAGAAAAACCTCAGGATCCATCATCACCTTCTTAAAGCATTTTTCCTTATATTATTTGAAGTTATGACCCCATTTTTTTGTCAGTTGTAAATTTATGTTATTAACTTGTGATTATCACCCCAGAGTCCATCTGATCAATAAAAAATATTTTAAAGGTGAAATGGATATTTAGGAACTTGCCTGTCGTTTTTCCCTCTGCATTTCGATAAGGGACCCCGCATTTCACTTTTCATCGGGCCCCGCACATTGTGTAGCCAGCCCTGGTTAGTGCCTCTACTTCGGGTCTAAATTAAGCTGAGAAAAGCCATTCTGGGGGATCCGCCCTGGGAAGAGGGTTTGTCAAGCAAGAAAACTGGCTACTCAGGAGTGATAGAATATCAGCCCCCCCACCCGCCTTGCTGGCTGCCAAGCCACTGCCCGTATTTGCTTTTTCTCTTGGGCTGGGTGGGCCGAGCACGATCTGAAAGAGGATCAGACTCACTGCACGAATCCTGCCCTTCTCTGGAAGGATCAGCGAAGCCAGAGGCCGGGGACGTACGACCAAGTGGAACCAGCTGCCCGCCAGCTCTGTGAGGGGACAGTGAGGGGCGGCTCTTCTACCTGTGCGGGCCCCTTGACATCCACTGGGTTGTCTCACGCCCCCTGGGCACCTGCCTGCCTCCTAGAAGCCCCTTTTGTTCTTCGGTGCTGTCCTCCCACTCCGCGTCCTGCACAGGATGGAGAAACTGCAAATATTTACCTTTCTCAAAGCCAGGTCCCGGGAAAACCTTATTGATCTAAAAGCTTGGTCATTGAGTCTCGTGCCATCTTTGTGCTCACAAGTGACCATGAGTCGTCCAGGAATTCTCCTCTGAAGGGGAGGAGGCAGTTGCTCTAAACTGGGGCATGAATTGGAGCCTGTGCCTCAGAGGGCTCTCCCGTGAGACTGGGCAAAGACACATCCACGGTCAGTGTTCGGGGCTTCCTTTTCTATGCCCCACAGAATACCATGAACAAGTGTGCGTGTCCGTGGCCAGTTTCCTAGAATGAATTCCCTTACGTCTCATTCCTGCCCCAAGACGGACCAGCGGGTCCCCTGGAAAGGTGGCGGCTTCGACAGGAAGAATGACCGGTCTCGCATTTCTGGAAAGAGCCCGTTCAGACCCAACCTGGTGGTGTTTTAGGAATCTCTGAGAACAATTCCTTCAGTGTAGAGGAGAAAACCTGTGCCTGAGGCCGCCTTGTTGGCTGGAGTTAGACCTGGGGCCTCGCGAGTCCTTATCCAGGGCTCACCTGCTTCTCCTTGCTGTTCCCCCGGTGCCGAGACCAAAGGGACAGGAGTCCAAGAGCAGAAGGCCGGTTCGGTTCGTCCTGCGTGTGGAGATTCTTGGCCTGGAGCAGCCACAGCAGGGAACAGAAAGCAGGAGAGTCACGGGCTTTGCAAGGGGAATGTCGGGGCCAGGTGGGACAGGGCGGGGTCCGACGCTTGCTTCAGGCTGGGTCTGGGAAGGTGAGGAATGAGCGTGCGGGCCATTTTTGCACCAGCGCAGACGAGGCGACTGACGATAGCCTCCAAACAAATTTCGGTTTGTGGGTGTGGGGGGGGGGGGCCGGCACACAGTTTAAGAGGGATCCTTGGGGGATTCTGCTGTTGGGCTCAGAGCCCAGCTTCATTCCTCACGGGTCATGTGCTCTGGACAAATCAAGTCCTGTCACATCGCCAGGCCTCAGATCCCGTAGTCACCAACTAGGGAGAATTTTAGCAGAAACTTCACAGGGACGTCGTGAGGAGTCGCCGCGGTTACCTATGCGAAGCACCTGGACCAGCGCCTGGCTCTTGGCAGGGCCCGTAAATGTGTGCTGCTGTCACCTCACACAGCACCTATGAGCCATGCTCTTCGGGCCGGTGATTCTCTGGGACGCCCGCCCACCAGGTCTGCTTCTCTCGGGCCGAACACAGAGCTCACACCCTCCCGGGCGGACTGTGCACCAGCACCTGGTGCATAGAGAGGATAAGCTCACCTGACAGGCCCACTCACCTGGGGGCGGTGCCCAGACCCCTCACCCCACCTCCAATCTGTCTCTGATGGGGTTGACTTGCTCAGAGGTCTACCCACTCCCAGCTTCTGTCCCCATCCCTGAATGACAGCAGTCTCCCCTCGAGAAGGGCTCTTGTGTCTGAACCCCCTGTCAAACACGTGCGATCTTAGAACAAATTCCCCACACTGGAGTTATTTTTGTGTATAAAACACACTTTTTGCCAGAGTACCACTAGTTGCCACGTTGACCAGAAGATCCTCATTCATCCGCAGCACAAGGAAACCGACCTTGCTCCTCGGTTCTTCCTTCAGATGACCTCGCAGGCCCCCGGGGTTTCCTGGTACTTGGACTTTGGTGACGGCAGCTGTTGAAATGTCTTTAATCATCCAGGCGGTTCTGAACGACGGGGCACCCGGAGCCCAGCCCTCCTGCGGCTCCAGAGACAGGTGCGGAAGCAGAGGGTCCGAGGACCCGGGCCTGTGCGGCTTCAGCAAAGATCCTAGCTCGAGGCAAGGTGGGACTAATTAGCAGTCACAGAATGGGAGAGAACTCTCTGGCAGCCAGAGTGGCCGTCCCCTCTCGGCAGGCACCAGGGGCATACAGCGGGGACCCTACGTCCAGGAAGCCCCCATCTCAAGCCCTCAAGGACTCATCCCTCCCACTGACCATTGCTCTTGGCAGAGGATCCCCCCCCAGGGGCGGGCGCCTGTCCCCACTGGTCTCTGGACTCAGGGCAAGCTTGCAGTCAGTCTGGACCGGTGGACGGGGGAGGGTGTGAGGAGATGGTGGTGGCCATGTCCTACCCTTATACTGCGATGTGGCTTCCCCTGAGGTGGCAGGCCAGGTCCCAGGCAGAGGGACCCTGACTGTAAATTCGTGTCATCTGGGGTTGATGATCTTGTAATATCGTTGCCCACCCTCTTACTCCGACTCACCCGCCCGATCACTCCAACACCCGATGAGCATCTACCATGAGCCAGACCTGAGCTGGGTGACGGGGACACCGAGGGGGAGAGGCAAAGCCTCTGTCTTCACGCGGTTGGGTCTCCTGGCAGGAAGGCTCAGTGGTCAGGGGAGTTGGGATGGTTTTCGTATGTGTCAACCTGGCTGAGCTAAAGCATCCAGGTGTCTGCTCAAACATCACTCTAGATGTTCCCGTGAAGGCATTGTTTGAGGTGAAATGAACACATTTAAATGAGTAGACTTTGAGTAAAGCAGATTCCCCACCATGGCACGCGGGAGCTTCATCCAACGGGGGACGGTCATCAGAGAAAAGAGACTGACCTCTAAGTGAGACAGGCTTCTGCCGGGAGACCGCCCTCGGATGTGACCAGCGGCATCAGCTCTTCCTTGGGTCCCCAGCCTGCGCCTTAGCCTGCGGTTTGCACTCGCCAGCCTCCAAGCGGCCCATTTACGTGGGCCAATTCCTTAAAACAAATCAGTCTCTTGCATGTTTCCCCCTGTGGAGAGCCCTGATGCAGGAATCCAGTCTTTGTCTTACTGCCCTCTTTGACTTTGGCATTTTAGGAAACAGCTTTTTCCCCTGATGAGAAAACACACACTGTAGGAAATACAGAAAATGTAAACACACAGCACCAAGAACGCCAGCACTCGCCTTCCTGAAAGCCCTTTTTCATGCACAGATCGGAATGGACACGCAACAAAACTGGGTTTTTATCTTGTCTTTCTTTTCTGACTGACATCAGTGGGAAGCGTGTTTAAAAGTTCACTAAAGCATACAGAGAGACGGTCAGGGCCTGCCCACCGGTCTGGTTTGGTGGGAAATTCAGGTTGTTTCCTATTTTCTCCTGTTAGAAATAGCTCTGCGGGGAAAGTTTTTGCACAGAAATCCATGCCTCTGATTATTTCCTTAGGGAAGATTCCGGGAAGGGGAGTTACTGAGAGAACTCTGGCCTCATACATGAGAGAATCATGAAACGCGGAGGGGAAAACACAGTAAAGTAAATGAACTGGGTTGCTGCCTGGCTCATTTTAACTGAGAAAACAGGAAACAGCTGACTCCCTCCAGGGCCGACATTGTGGACATGGGCGTCCCACAGGGAGGCGGTGGGGCATGGTGGACCCGACGGGCAGCCGGCGCGTGGGTCCCGCGCTCACTCCGTGTCTCTTGACAGCCAGGAGCACCGTGCGAGGCTCCGGGGTGCTCTGCCCCCAGTTCCAGTTCTTCCCGCCAAGCGGAGACTCCCTAAGTGTCCTGCCTGCTTCGGACGAGGTGGTGCCGAGCCATCGGCTGTGTGAAAGGTCCCCTCGTGCACCTGGCCTTTCCTTCTCCTTCGATGGCTGGGCGGGGTGCTGCTTCTTCCGTGAAGTCCTTTGTCACTTGCCAGGGATAAACCAGGCGCCGCTACCCTAGCTCTCTCTCCAAGCTCTTTCTGCAGCTTAACAACCTGGAATCCAGATGACGTGTTCGCACTCCTGTTCCTCCAATGGCCTGGGAGTCTCATTCGTCTTTTCCTGCCGCTGCTGCTTAGGACAGTGCGAGGCACGCGGGAGGTGCCTAATTAATGCTGACCGACAGAATGTAAAGTGCTAAACGGACATTACGTCATCCATGAGCGTTTATGAAGCACCAAGGACACGTCTCTGATCTCAAGGCGCTCGTGCTACATTCGAACACATTAAGAAAGATTCGAGGCAGCGTTTGCTAATGGCCCGGGGGCTGTGAGAGAGATGCATGACGCTGTGGGAGCTCGGAGCGTCGCAGGGAGCCGTCGCTGAAGGCGCGGTGGTCCGGGAAGCCTCCTGAGCCCAGGTTTGGGCCTCGGAGAAACGTCGGTAAATAAGGGAAGACTGAGAAGATGCCATCCAGGAAAGGGAAACTGCGTCAGCAAAGGTGGCCCAGAGTGTGAACACGTGGGGCGCGTGGCCCCAGGGACTCCACAGACCCCTGCCGGGCGAGTGGATAAAGACGACAACGCAGCAGCACACAGCTGGCGGCAGGGCCGAGCGTGCCTTCCCAAAGTGGCCGCCCGTTTTGTCAGTGCAGACATGTCACGCTGTCCCGTAAGTTCTAGTGGAGTGTCCAGGGGCCTCATCACTTCCCAAACGCCAGGCATGACACTGATTGGCCAGATTTCCTTGGGGCTGTGCCTGCAGTACTGTGGCCTGCCTGTTCCACCCACCTCCTTCTGCATGCCCCCCTGGACCTTCAGCAGACCTGGGACCCGGCTCTGCCGTCCTTCTGCTTAGCTCACTGTGTCCTCAGACCAGATTGTTTTGAGTCAGTCTGTCCATCCTGCCCTGTTCGGGCCGACACTTGTTTAGAAGTCATACTGTTGGCCAAAGACCAGGAATCAGGAATGGAAGGGTTTATCACAAAATCACCAGTAAATTGCCAAGTCATCACGTCAGACGGTATGTTTTGCCTCTTGGCATCTTCTTGCAGGTAAGAGATTGTAACTTCTCTTTGAAATCGGAAGGTCACAGAGTGACATTTTTCCTGCCACCCCCAAAAAGAGATTTAAACAAAATAGTTCAGTTCTTCTGCGCCTCTGAGAAGTCCGGACCAATGGAGTCTGGAGTTCGTAGGTCGCCTCCTTTGTTGCCAGAGATACCAAGCCCTTCTTGTCTTCCCCGCGTCCTTCCCTCGGATGTGGCCGCCTTCTTCACGTCCAGGATTCCTGTGGCGATTTCACCTGTCTCAACCGCGTGCCACACAGCAGGATGTAGGAGGGAAGGGAGAGGGGGCGGCTTCTCCGTATTATAGAACTCTCTGGAAATCCCACAGATGCTCTCATTTACAAGTCAGTGGCCAGGACTTAGTCACAGGGCCACGCCAGACGGGAAGGGAAGACCAGGACCCAGGACCCAGGACCCAGCACCAGCTAAAACCCCGGGCTCAGGTCGTTCGAGAAATGATCGATGGGCAACTAACACGCTCCCCGCAAACCGGATTTCACCCATCGGAACCTTCCAATCCCTTCAGAAGCAAAGCAACGATCCAAATGAATGGCAGAGACATAAGAGCATGTCGTCTGCTGGAAAAAAGGCCATCTTCTGGGTCTGGATCCTCGGCTCTCCTATTCCAGAGATGCTGAATCCGAGGTTACAGCCCCAGGGCGAGGGCCTGCGTTCCTAGTGCTCTCCCCTAGACGTGTAAATACACAGCACGTGCGTTTATTTACTGAAACAGGCAGGGTGCCCAGGCATGTCTGAATAGGCACCTTGGGTTTTGCAAACGTCACAGTTATTTATATTTTCCCAGTTTCAGTCATTCCCGCCTTCCTCACTCTCTGTGAAATACGCAGATAGGAAACACGCGCAGAGCGAAGCGCACAAGGAACTCACTTTCGAACACGGCCTGCGAGCGCTTCTGCGTGACGCTTTGACTTGGGCTTCTCTAGAGCCTCGGGGACCATCGCTCACGCCCCGTCAGGGAGGAAGCGGGGCGGGTGACGTCCCCACGGCTCACGGCCCACGCCGGGCCCGGAACTCGCACCCGTGTCTCCTGCCCCGGGAACCCTCGTGCCTGGTCCACTGCGGCCTCTCCCAGAGACTGCAGACGTCCAGCGGCATCCGGCAGAGGCTGAGAGAGGTGAGTGGAAGGTTCTGAAAGGGCATCGGGTAGTAAGAATGAAGGGAAAGCAGTCGTGGGCGTTGGAGGCATCTAAAGGCGCGCTGTGCCGAGGGCCCCGGAGCAGATACACGCAGCGGGAACTGCTGCTCGGCGGGACCGGCCTCCAGCGAGAGGGTGTGCGAACCTGCCCTCGCGGGTTCAGAATTTCACTATAAATGAAACAACGTGGGGGGGAAAGGACGCGTCTTTGGCAGCCCTTTCTCCCTGTCACTGTTTTTGGTTTCCCCGTCTAAAGGAAGCTTTAAAGATTTCCTTGTGAGGACGAGAGCAGACAGTCCTGCCGGGGCCTCGCGGCCTCCGTGGAAGCAACCGTGAGGGGATGGATGTTCTTCTCTGGCAGGTGGAGGCAGCTGGGAGCAGACTGTGAGCCCTTCCCACCCACCTCCAGACGGCACAGGCTGGTGACATCGGTTCGACAGCCTCAGAGAGGGGTCTCGGGGAATCAGGAGCCTCTCTCTTTCCGCCGCGGAAGGCCCCCGGGACTCGGATGAGGGGTGCGGCCCTGGCTTCCTTAAGGAGGCATCGGAGCCGAGCCCTCGGGCGAGACGTGTGCTGATGCCTGCGGTTCTCATGAACTCTCTCGTCCCGGGAATTTCTTCTGGATGGTGGAAAGGAGAGAAGCCATAAAGACCAGGTCTCGCTCCCACACGGTGGAGGCTCGGTTACAACTGCGGGAGCGAGTGGCCGAGCACTAAGGGACCAAGAGCGATTCTCCTCTCAGGAAGGAGCGCTGAGCTCACCCAGGTCACTTATGGACTGAACACGCCCTTAAATCACCTGTATTCAGGGCCAGGTGGGGGCTTTGCAAAGGCTCACGCAGTTAATACTGCTAACGACCCTCTAAGGGGGTTTGTTATTTGACTAGTGAGGAAACTGAGGCGCGCGAGGTGTAATTCACCGGCCCGAGGTCACAGGGCCTGGAAGGGGCCCCGGGCCCAGGCCTACTGTGCCTGCACTCACCTCCCTACCGTCCCGGAAGAAGTGCTAGTTATGTGAGGAGGGGACAGCGGACGATGAGCTGTGTGTTCGGCGCGGCGCCTCTCCTAGTGCGTCCCTGAAAAGAGAACCCCGTCTCTCCCTCTCCCACTGCTGCCACGACCCGTGTTTTCCCCGCGCTGACCCCACGGCAAGGCCTGGGGGAGGGCGGAGCTTCCACACCCCCCTGGGCGCATCCCTCCCCGCTAAGTGGTCACCCACTCCTGAGCTCCTAGAGGCCTTCACTCAGGGTTTGCAGGAAGCACGACTGAGGAGATCACTGGCCATTGGCGATTAACCCCAACTCGGGCTCCTCTCCTCTCCCGGCTGGGGTCAGGGGGCGGCGCTGACAGTCCGACCCTCTACTCACATGGCTGGTGACCCTGGACGGCAGCCACCCTGTCCTCAGGGGCTTCCTAAAGGTCACCTCGCTAGCAGGTGTGGAAGAAAGGGGCCTGCGAGACAGGACGAGAGGCGCGCCCGTCTCCTTCATGGCTCCAGAGCCATCTCGGGCCCCAGAACCGCCCCTTGTAAGAAAAGATGTCCCTTCCTGTCACATTTCCTGGCACTGGGGCTGTTTTAGGAGGCAGGGCCGAAGACCAAACACATATAGATATATTTCTCCTCCTATCAGGATGGGAGAGTGGGTGGAGGGAGGGGGAGAGGCAGGGGAGAGGGCGGAGGGTTGGGCGGGCAGAGGGGGGACCAGGGCGCACCAGAAGGGAACGCAGGTTCTGGCGCTTTCTCCAGGGGCTGGTCCTGATGCTTCTCAGTGTCCCCATCGCTGTCATGGTGACGATCGCAGGGAACTTGCATTAATTAGGGTTTGTTCATAACCAGACGTCACATCAGGTCACGTGTGCCGACGGACTTTAGAAAACAAACCAATACCCTCACGAAATACCTTCGTAGTTACGGCCAGGCCGGCGGCGAGCTCGCTCCTGTCTTCGGTGTCTTCTCACCCCACCCTTCGTTTGACTTTGGGAAGACAAGAAATAAGGCTCAAGAAACAGAAAACTCACGTTCCCAGACGTCATTCAAACCAGCCGTGCTGAGCGCTCCCCCCGTGGGCGGAGCATACCAGAGAGGACCCAGCCACCCCTGATTAAGCCCACCTGGGACTGTCCCAAAGCCATCCTCGAGGCTGCGCCCTCCGAAGGGCGCATCCAGAATCCTAAAGCGCAGGGACCTTCGGGGTCAGAGACGCCCCCCTGGCTCCCAGGCATTCGAACCTGCATGGGGGAGGAGGACACACCATGTGACCATCTCCCTTCTGCAGCAGCACAGTTTGGCTCATGCGAAGCTTCCTTCTGGCAGGTCCCGCCATATCAGTCCCCTTTGGGTGCCTGCTGTCTCTTTCCCCTTCCTTGGAGCGAGTCTCAGCTGCAGACGTAGGGGCCACGTCGGGGTCATGTCGGAGGAGGGCCGGGTTGGGGCGACGGCGCCCTGGGGCTGGGGGAGAACACAGGCTTTCTGCGGAGTCTCTGACCTTGAGGACCTTGTCGGCTCTTGGAGAAGACACACGGGGAAGCAGGCAGCGTGCGCCGTAGGAGAGGCTCCGGCAGGTGTTCGGGGGCCTCTACTGACCCCCGTGCCGTGTCGGGGATTCTGGCATGCGGTCCAGCACGGTTTCCCCCAAGGTCTCTTGCATTCCTCATCCCATTGGGCTGTCTGCTTCTCAGAGGACACAGATGGCACAAGATGCCGCCCTGATCCTGGGCACGTGTTTCTGAAGAGATTTCCCAGAGCGAAAAGGCGGAGAACAAATAAGTGAATGCCAACAGGTGGGGCTGCGAGCGGGGTGGCGGCATCTGGCGCCGCCCTCACGAGCTGTGGGATCGGTGGCGGCGTGTCCCCAAGGCTGGCCGGGCCGGTGCACGGTCTCCCTCGGGAGGCGTGCTCGTCTGACCATCGGGCAGGGGACAAAGGCTGTGGTCAGGCAGGGCTCGGGCTTTGACTCAGACAGACTGGGGTCCAGACCCGGGTGTGCCATGTGTCCGCTTGTTGTAACCTATGCAGCAAGCGCCCGGTCACTTGCAGGAAACAGTGTGACTCTTCTTAGTCCCAAATCCAAGAAACACATCGAAGGCAGCTTTCAAATCGACTCATTTCAGAGGGGAAGGGCGAGACTCAGCCTTCTCTTGCCACAAAAGGGCTGAGGTGTTAGAAAGGCAGCGAGCTGGGTTTCCATTGTTTTTCCCAGAGCCAGTTCCAACTGAATAACCGCGGCCGTTCATCATCCGATGGGTGTGAACCACGGCGAGGAGGCTGCCCACGGACGGCCCGGGCCTGCGGGTGCCGCAGGAGGTCGCAGCAGCTCAGCTGAGCCGTGCTGCACACCGACCCGGACCTCCCCCGGAATCAGGGTCCTACTATGCGCGGGTTTCTGAGGCCAGCACTCAGGGGTTTCCCATGACCAGGTCCCCAAAAGTCAGACTGTCACCTGGCCCTGCTTCTTGGAGGAAGTGCGTTCCGTCTGGGTGCAAGTGCCGGTGTGATGAGACAGTGAGTGTAGACCTGCTGGGCGGGGCTGGTCCCTGACCCCAGGCCCTGTCACCTTTCTCCACTGTCTCTTCTCAAAGGCCCTGTTACTCATGGACACGCCAGGGAATGGAAACTCACATTAACCTCTTCCTTAAGAGGAAAATATCACTGAAATGGAACAAATAATAGGAGCACAGCTTTCAAAGGATTCCCAATGCTTGGGAAATTCTAATCATGGCAAAGTGCAGGATATCTGTATTATTATTCTCATTTTACATTAAAAATGTCTAAAATGAGTGAAGTCTGTCAGAATTTAACAGGTTTCGATGCGGAGAGCAGAGAGGCTGGTGCTCCTGCGGGTGTAGACACCTGGGCCCAGGACGCGGGTGCGCGGTTGGAAAAAGGCGAACGCGCTTTCAGGACAGACGTCCCACGGTGTGCGTGTTCGAGCTGGCTGGAGGGTTTTCCTGCCTTTTTTCGGCATCGCAAAACTGAAACCGGAAGAAACGGGGCCCGGGTGCCTGAATAATTCTCTCTAACGAGCAAACAATTTTGCACAATTTCTGTGACGGCGAATGAGGGCAACAGCGAATCTCCACTTTCAGTGAGCCAGTCCCAGGCCCTGACACGGGCGTGTTCCACAGATTGAACAAATCCGTCGCCGTTTTACTGCGAGCTTTGCGACTGACGTTCGCATCCCAGGATGGTGGCATGTAGCTCTCCCAGGACGTCTGCGTTTAACTTTGAGAAGCACCCAAAAGTGACAAGCCCTCAGGCCCTTCACGGTTGCTGACTTTCGGGGACCTAACCCATGTGCTTTGGACAGAGGGTTCGTGATGAAGAGAGCAGGGGTGAGACTGCTGGGAGGACGGGCTCCAGCTGAGCCGGACCGGGGCTCCCATCTGGACCTCTGACCCCAGCCAGCGTGGCGGGCACTTTTTGGTGCTTCTCGCAGGAAACAATCCTGGTCGCTCTGTGTCCCTTGTGGACCCTCCGGGTGAGCTAGCATGAGGTTTCTGTTCATGGTTCTCACCAGTCCTCCTGGGGAGGTCTCGATAGTCAAGAAGCGATGTAGGAACAGCTCAATGGAGGAAACACTCGGAAATTCAGGACGTTTTCCACTGGCTTTGTGGAAAATGAGGTCAATAGACCTGTTATAGGACTCTTTTTTTTAAAAAAAAAAGTGTGGGAAGCTGGATGAATTTCCGTTTGAATTAATGGTTAGAGACCCTACAGAGAGGCCTCCCAGTCTGCTGGGCAGCCTCTGAGGATGCAGTGTGTGCCCTGTGACACCACCCTCCTCACTCCCCGGGACTGTCCCAGCCTGTCTGAGTCGGATGCTTTCAGCCCAGGCCCTGTGAGGACACTCGGTGGCCCCCTGGGTGGCTGGGGGAAGCTGTGCTCTCCTTTCCTGTCACCTGGAGGGAGCAGTCACAAAAGGAGGACTCCTCGGAGGCCCTTTTTCTGTTTGTTTTGACTGCGAGTTGCATACAAACAAGTGACCCTCGGGGTCGCACTGGCTAATCCTGGTTCCCACTGAACATCTGTTCTCCGGTGAAGAAGACTGTTTGGACCCAGAATCAGATCAAAACAAACAAGAGTCCACACTGAGGAGGAGGATCGTGGGCCTCCTTTGGTCTTTTCCACTGTCCTTTTTCTCCATGATTGTCGCCAAAGGCACCTGCAGTCTCAGGGCTTACGGCGAGTGATTTCCCCTTTGGACTCAAGTTCGCAAAGGAATCTGTCACTTCAAAAGTCGCCCTGCAATAAGCTGCCACTCGCCGTTTATCCCCGTTTCGAAACGGGCACACTCCTGGGAATGGATCGTCGGCACCTGCCACGATGTTCCCCGGCGGCCACCAGGGCCCCGGGCCTCAGCCTTTGGTAGGAAACGTCCTCCGAGTGCTGCATGAGAAAGCCCGTTCCTGTCCTTATGGAAGAAGAAAAGCATCCCCTGCAGTGACGTGCCACCTGTCCGTTGAGACAGAACTTTCACTACGACGCCTGCTGCTCCCCATCGGCGACTGGCCTCCCCAGTCACACAGACTCCACTGTCTCTCCTCCTCCGACACAGGCCTGGCCCTGGTCCCGCCGTCCTCCTGGAGACCCACCGTCACCGCCGTGCTCCAGGGAGGATACTGGAGGGGACTTCAGACTTTGCTGATGCCAGCTCGAACTTTCCAGATTTTCCCACGCTGCGCGATCTGGTGCCGTTCCCGTAGCTTCTCTAGCACCAAGCGGGACCGAAAGCCGGCTGAGCGCAGTCGGCTTCTAGGCAAAGGGGACACGGAGGGTTTGTGGTCGTCTCTGCCTCAGGGGCTCTGCGTGGGTTCGAGAATCTGGCTTCCACCACGTTCCCAGGAGATGCTGGTGCCGGGGGGGACTGGTGGCGGCACCCCGACTCCCTGGGCCCCTCCTGCAGCCCTTCACTGAGGCCTGTCGCTCAGCCACCAGAGTGTCTCGTTTCATTTATTCGACAGTTCCTGGTGTCGTTGGCTTGGGAGTCCTGGAAGTGAAAGCAAACTCGAATGTAAGGACCTACGAAGGCAGCCCTCATCCTAGGCTCGCACACGGCAGCTTGCAAAAGCCAATTTATTCCCTGGAGCCTGGGTTTGGGGACAGGCCCCGATCGCAGGGACAGTGGTGGGCCCTTCGAGGACGCAGTGGGAGGCAGCACCATCGGCCTGAGCCACGGATTTCACGGCCCCAGCTGGATCCGCAGCCCCGTCGCCCAGCCTGGCGCGGAGCTGAACGGGACGCGGACCTCGGAGGACACCCTCGACCCCGGTTTAAACCCAGCCCGGGAATGTCTGTGTTCTCGGGTTTCCCGTGTGTTCGGTGTTGTATACATTCTTCCAGTTTTCCTGCTCTGAGGGGGCCTTTCTAACCTCGGGGGAGTCCTAGACGCCAACCCAGGGCCAGACCCAGCCCTGGCTGAGGGACTGGGCTCCCTCCTGTCCTCGAGCGTCTTCAGCCTGGCTCGGGAGTGGCAGCCCCGGAGGAACGGACCGCTGGGCTCTGCGTGGCTTCTCGAATCGCACTGACATCTTCCCTCCCCTCGACCTGCCTGTCACAGACGGTAAGGACAACGCCAGGGACACGGCCAAGTTCCCGAACCTTCACCCCTGTTCTGTCCCCCTCTGTCCCCCTCGTGATGCAACACTTCATCCCAGTCCCTAGATCAATGCCCAGGATGTTTTTCCATCTATGGGGAGAGAGAGAGTCAGACAGGGAGAGAGAAAGACAGAGAACAGGAGGAGTGAAAGGGGGAAGGAAACAGAAAGCAGGGAAAGTGGGAAGGGAGAAAGGGGGAACAAGCAGAAGGATGCAGACCTGGAAGCCCCTGCAGGACAGGCAGCTGGGAGCGGGAACCGTCCATGCCAGCCAGCAGGCTTCCCAGTCTGCGTCCCTTGCGACAAAGTCGCCGTCTTGCCCCTGCGGGAAGTGTGGGGCGTCTCAGGGCGGGTGGCATCATGGAGAGCAGCTGCCATGTCCCTGCACCGCTCTCCCCACCAGCGACAGGGGTTTGGCTCGGCCTCTCCGCGCTGCCCCCTTGTCTGCCTGGCGGGCGGGTCTGAGACGGCCGCGCCCGCAGGTGACCTCGCGCTGTCCACAGCCCACGCGCAGGGTGGAGTAGAGGAAGGAAGTGGCGCGGTCACGCAGACCATCGCTTTGCTCCCAGGAGTCCCACCGAGTCCCCAGAGTCCTCCTCAATGGGACCAGACGGAGACTGACAACGGAACAGACACCGGGCCCCTGAGGTAACAGCCTTCCCCGTCTTCTTCTTCGGGGTCGTCTCCACTGTTACAGGACTTAGAGCGGGACACCTTTCCACAGAAACCGTGGGCCCACGTCACGTTGCCCAGGTTTGGGGGGTAGGAGGGGCTGGGGAACGAGGAGGCCCACCTCGAGTACGGGGCTCGCTGGGTTCCATTCCGCCTCCGCCTCCAGGAGCGTCTCGCTCTGTCCCGGGGATCCCTTGTCCTCATCTGTGCTCCTCCTACTCTCTGCACCCACAAAAGGTGTCCCTCGAGGTCGTCGGGCCCCTGGCACGGCAGCCAGCACCCTGCAGGGGCGCAGTGAGCAGAGAAAGCAGAAGGTGGGGGGCGGCTCTGCTGCTGGGCAGAGGGAGAGCAGAGGGTGCTGGACCCTTTATGGGGGGGGATGTGGGGCACGTGGGAGTCTGGTTGGGATGGATCGTTCGACTCCATGACTCTGAGATGCCTCAAAGTGCAAAATGCCTCAGAAATCAGTAAGGATTTAGGACAGACTCGTCATAAACAGCACTGTTGCTGGTGCTGAAGGCGAGTCCCACGGTGTTTATTGTCGCGCTGAGCGTCTTTCTCAGCGACACGCTGGAAAGCCACCACTCCCGCTGACCCTCGCTCCTGTCGCACCGCAGCTCACAGAGCTGGAAGGCGCCGTTTCGGAGCCGCAGAGCAAGTGAAGCGCTTCGAATGGGGCGAATCCACCAACAAAACATAAAGCGACTCTGCCCAAGGTGTGGCCTAAAAAGGAGCAAAACTCGGGGCTTTCGAGTCTTCCCGCAACACCTACCGGTCTGCGAGCAGAGCTCACGGGATGGCGGTGGCCCAGGGAGGTGGTGTTGGTGCAGGCGAAGGGGGGAAAGGTGCTCCGGAGGTCTGTAGGGGAGGAAGGGAGAGAGAGGTGAGAAAGAGCCGATATGATGGCCACGACGTGAAAGGGAAACTTGAAAAACAGGGGACTTCCAACCACGGGCTTCGCTTCCTTCGCGGAAAACAGAAAGGAAGAACCATGCGCGGTCCCCGAGCTTTGCGAGATGGGCCACGTTCTGTGCCATCCCTCGGGGCGCCTGCCGCCCGGCGCAGAAACCCAGTCCACACCAAAGCCAGAGCTACCCAGGCCTGTCCAGGGTTTCCACGTCCATCACCGTTTCCGGGAGGTGGGGACAGGGGCTGGAGGCCGGGATCCATTCGGGAATAATGAATAAGAGGAACAGTGATGTGTTGGGGAAGGGAAGGATTGACATTCTGCGTGAGAAGTCACCTCGCCTTAAGCTCTAGCCCGTCACAGCAGCGGTGGCCTTCCCTGGCAGCCGATCGCGCTTCGTATCCACCCGGGAAAGGCCTGTCGACCGTGCCAGGGGAGGCGCATCGTCCCACAGGAGGGATACAGTGGTCATCACCGGAACCACTGATCGATTTGCGTCTCACGGGCAGGGACAGGCTAAGACATCGCGCCTCCGGCGTCGTGCATTTTGAATGCACCGCGTCGCGATCGGACGTTCTTACCAAAGAATTTGAGCCCAGATTCAATCGACCCGTTCGATGTAACGTTCGTTTATAGGGAATACGAGGGAGGGAAGAGCTAGGTGACAGCGTGAGGACGCCAGTGGGGAAAGCGAGGGCAGGACCTGCTTCTGCGGTCCACCTGACCCGTCCTCCCCACGAGTCAGTGCCTGAGGGGCCAGGGGTGTGTTTTGTTGGGGGAGAAGCGAGGAGAGTGTTAGAGACTAAGGACACGGACCCAGCAGATGCCACGCGCGGGCCTTCTCCGAATCCTGACGGAAGCAAACCAGCTGGACAGCACACCGGGGAGAGGGCTCGCGGAAAGTAGGATGTTAGTCAATACTGAAGGATGAGCGTCCCGTTCTCCGAGGCGTGACGGCCTCCTAGCTGTCGTGTGAGAAACTGACCTTCATGATCAGGAAGCTGTGAGGATCTGCTTAGGGACAAAATAGCCTCAGGAGCTTCAGTGGGTTTCCCCGTGGTCATGGTTTCAGGAAATTCCCTCCACGAGCGAGTCCGTTTGAACGGGACTTTCCTGGCGGGGAGTGTGGATGCTGCTGCTGCCTGTCAGGGGGAGAGGATTTCTGCAGGTGATGGCCCTGAGCAAGCGGGAGAAGTGGCCACCTGGCTCAGGGCCGGCCGGCCGCCCCGGGACCCGTGGACCCTCGCCCGCCAGGCCGGTGCTGGCCGCCGATCTCTAACGAGACGAGGGCAGGAGTTGGGAGCGCACCCTCACAGGCCTTTCTACCAGTTCCACGGGGTCGTGTTCTGCCCCCTGAATCGCACAGGTTAAGGGGGGCTTTTTAGAAATGGTGTGTTTCCTGTCACTCAGCACATAGGGCTCCGTAGCTGACGGGGTGTTTCTTATTTTGCCACCCCTATTGCCGGGTGCCCTCACCGGGGTCCTCGGAGGCCCCCCAGGCGCCCTGTGAGCACCGTGCACGGTGTCCGGATGGAGGTGCACGCGGACACACAGACACGGGCACACACAGGTCGCGCCCGTGCCAAGCCCCTCTCCCAGGGCTGTCGTGGGCTTCTCGTGGATAGAGGTCCACGACACAAAAAGTGCGGAGCAGCCCTCGTCCCAAGAGTAATCCTCCCCGCTCTGTTTGGGGAGTTGAGTGTGTGGGCACATGCCCCGGCCCCAGATTTCCAGACTTTACACCTCTCGGATGCTGGTCCCCAGCCCTCCCTGGTGGGGTGGCCCCGCCGCCTGCAGCATCAAAGCGCATACGTCCTTGGTGGTTCTCGCCCTGCCCACAGGGAGCTCTTCAAGTGGACACTAAGGACGACGAGCAGCCTCCGTGGCGGATGAGCCCACCCACCCACCCACATCAGGGCGGGGGCGAGGCCTCCGGCCCCCGTCTCTCCTCCGTGCCCATCTCGCTTCTCCCCGGTCGCCAGCCTCCACTGGAACAATCCTTTATGGCTTCGCTACTCCCCACGCGCTTCACTGTTTAAACAAATTCCAGAAAACCACACCCATTATCACGAATGAATCCAAATCAGGTCTCCCAGAACTGCGGAGGGCTGCCAGACGGTCCCGGCGAAGGGGAACGAGGGGGCGGAGGCGGAGGCTTTCCCCTCGCTCCAGGAGCTGGGATGCGAGCGCTGGAATGTGTCCGCGCCCGGCACAGAGGGGCCGCGCCCACGGCTAGAGACATTTCTTGCCGATTGTTCAGACACTAACTTCACGGTGGCGTTGGACTGTGCACTGAGATCGTGCTCAGCCAGGACGGTCGAGACCCTTCCACGTCCAGGTTTCATTTCATCCTAAGTGTCCCTGAGCGAGGAAGCGAAAGGCGGTGACGGTTTCTCATCTTCCCCGATAAGTAAATGAGGGCAAAGTGGAACACACGGGTTTTTTAGAAGAAAAATAGTTAAGAGTACGTTCAGAACCCGATGCTCTCAGCTTATTGTTGGACACTGTCGTGTCCAAAGAACCAAAGAGCTGAAAGACACCGAATTTTTCAAAGGATAAAGTCACAAGCGTCCCTATGAGAGCCACGAGGCGTGTCTGAGGGTAGGTACGGGAGTGAGACGGCGCCAGGGCGAGGACACACAGCGGCAGCCGTCAGCCGGAGGGCCCAGTGAGAAGGGGGGATGGCCACGGGCAGCTGAAGGTCCCCGGGGGCTGTGGACCCCGATAGGGGGACAAAGATCAGAGGACCTCTAGGCGTTCGGAGGGCGTCAGCGAAGACACGGGACGTGTTTCTAGTGGTCATTAGCGGTCAAGTGCACAGAGCCAGTCCCACCCTGAGCGGCGACTCCCCCTGAAGCCGGTGCCACCCTCCCTCCGACTCACAGGTCCCCACCGCACTCAGGTCTAAAGCAGAGGCCCCTCTCGTGGCTTTGGGGTCAGCCCTCTGTGAAACATGGACCGCTCGGGTGTTTAGGAGACTTGGGAGTGAGAAACGGGCCATCGTGGCATGGGAGCCCGGGAGGGGACCTGACAAACGGGTTCGACCCGTCCCTGTCTCAGCTCTCAGGGGAGGGAAGCGGGGCTCAGAGGGGACAAGGGCTCCACCCCAGGCTCACAGGCACCTTAGTGTTAGATGCGGGGGTGATCGTGTGCAATAAATTATTTCCTTCCGCTCATCCTCATGTTTAAGCCCATATGTGCATGTGCATCTCCAGTGGGCTTTACGTATTTAAGGTCTGTGGTCTCAAACGCTGGACTGAATGAGAACTAAGTTTGAGTGGTTTTCTGCAAATGGCCAAATTTTCCTTCAAGGTAGGTTCCTTTATTCATTCATTCATTCATTCATTCATTTGACAATAACGCAAGTTAAAGGTCTTAAAAAAGGGTCCAAAATTAGGGCGTCACGTAGAGGAAAGTCTTACATGAAAAGGCTGCACGTTTGGTTCTGCTGAATGAGGCTGGCTTTCTGTTTGCAAGTGCATTTCGTGGTGTGGCCCAGCTCTGCAGCTCACGTGAGTTATAAACTCCAAAAATCAGATGCACTTGGGAGAAAGACGTGGGCCTGGTCAGAGTGAACGTCATGGGATGAACAACCTCTTGCCATCACTCACATTCCAAAGTCATTTTCCAGGGAGATCATCAAGCCAAGAAATACAAAAACCATTTTCCGTAATTTTCTCTGCACAGGTCAATGCATGAGAGAGAGAGAGAGAGAGAGAGAGAGAGAGAGAGAGAGAGAGAGAGAGAGAGAAGAGCTTTTCTTACTGATTCAAGGTCATATTTGTTTGCTTTCACACTCCAAAGTCACCGTTCAACCAGACACTCCCTCCAGACATAACGAGACGACGGGACTGTTGGAAGGACACCTTGCTTCTCCCTCCCTCTTCTTTCTTGGATTGTCAATTAACGAACTTTTATTTTAAAATTATAACATATGTAGAAACATATTTATATAAGATATAAACATTAACAATCTTAAGTTGTCAGTGTTTAGGTTACTATTCTGAATTTTCAGAAAGAACTAAAATATAAAAGCAGCATCATCTCCACCCATTTCGCTTCTGACAAACACCGCGACTCTCTCCGTCCGCGCTGGCACGGGCGGCGAGGTGCCATGCCTTAGGTCACCCAGCCCCGCTGTTTCTGGAGAGGGACGGCTGTGAAGGAGGGTGCCCGCCCTCCCGAGAGACAGAAATGCTGCGTGAGTGAGCGCCCCAGACCCTCGCAAGCCTGCGTGTGAGGACGGCCTTTCAGTGAAGCCGGCATCACACACACACTAACTGCGAGTCAGCGTGTGGCAGGAGCCGGATTGCAGAGGCGAGAAAGACATGGTCCCTGCACGACGGGAGGTCCAGGCCCGCAGAGGACACCGCCAAAGGGACAGCACGGCCTCACGCCGCCGCGTGCGCCAGGACGGAGAAGCAGGAGGAGGAAGGGCCGGCCTTCGGGCTGACAACGTCCTGACAGGGCATGCAGGAGGGACAGGAGCAGTTGGGGAGAAAAAACACTCGGCTAAGCGTGAAGGAGGAGGAAAGAGAGAGTGTGACACACACGGAGGAAACGCGGTGATGAGACGAGAGAGAAAAGCGCAGACGTCGGGCTGACTTAGTGCCATTTTGGCTTTGTCGCCTCAGCAAGCCTCAGCCCACAGGTGTTTCTGAGCCTCACTCAGCCATTCCAGAAGGAGGGTCCAGGACAGACCTGAACGTTGGATGGCCTTCCTCTCCCCGGCAGGCGGGATGCCCCAGTGTCCAGAGGCTCAGGTGTCACCGTGGCGACCGAGGACCTGCAGGGATGAGTTCTCCATCCTGGCTAAGCCTCCGGAGGCTTGCGGGGGGTGACCCTGGCTAAGCTTCCTCACTGCCTCGGTTCCTCCCTCTGTGAAACCGAACTGAGAAGGCCTAACTCGCAGGGGTCACCAACCGTGTCCTACAGGACAGCCCCGGCGCGTGGCCTTCCAGGTTGGGAGGTGTCATTACTGCCCGTTTTCACTCGCCCCCGCCCCCCGGCCTCCAAGGGACAGCGACGCCTCGGCAATTGGGACCCAGACTTGGATTCCCCGAATTCTATGCGTGTGTGTGTGTGTGTGTGTGTGTGCGTGTGTGTGTAGGTGTGTGACCTGGGCAGGGAACACACAGCCGCGGCGACATGGGTGGCATTGTGGGCTGGATGATTCCTTGTTGTGGGGACTGTCCTGAGCACTGCAGGGTGGTACCCGGCAAACACCCAGCTCCCCACTACGGGCCGGTAACACTGTCCCCAATCACCACAACCCAAAAACGTCCCCAGACTTTGTTAAAAGTCCTGGGGAGGTGGGGGGGGAGGGCAGAACTGCCCACGGCTGAGACCCACTCTGTACCCAAGGGCCTCTACTCCTCTTAAGAGTCGCTGAGCCGCTGAGTCACAGAAATAGCAGCACATCCCCCTGCGGCAAAGGCTTCCTACATTGGCTGGACCCCGTTGAGGACCCGCTCAGAGAACCAGAACCATGTCACTGTCCAGGCTTCCCGACCTGGCCTCGTCTGCCCTCCGCCCTCACACTCCACTCCCTTCTCTGCATCTGCGCGGTGCCACCGTGACGCGCTCGCCCCCTTGGCCTCGCTGGGCCCCTTTCCCATTCTTCCCAAACACACAAACCCTTGACCTCTCCCTGGGTCCCCCGGAAGTCTCTGTTCTCCACCCGTCCCCCCACTTCAGCTGGAAGAGCCTCCCACAGCTTCCCTGCCTGGTCACCCCGTCCCTTCCACCCGCCCCCGCAGCCACAGCTTTCCTAACTCTCTGTCCTGGCAGCTTTGCGGGATCCTATCCGTCCACCCCTCGGTGGAGCAGATACTGAAAAGAGCATCATCTGATAACACTCCTGGCGGAGCAACGAGTGAGCTCATGAAACACCAGCAAACATCAGTGCTCCCTGCCCCCGCACACCGCCATCGTGGTGTGGTTCATCTCGGTCAAACACCCGCCCGGCTCCAGGTCCACTGCTCTTTCACACGCTGATGTCTGGACATGAGATGCTCGGCGCGTTACAAGGCCCAGTTCCCATCAGACAGGATCCCCGGACTGGGCGCCACGCGCCCCGGGGCAGTTTGCTCTCAAACTGCTCTTTGCTGATGTGCTCTCTGCTTTGCTCCCCACCAGTTTTGCTTTCCACACCCCCCCCCCCGTTTTCCTCTGAGTTAGCTCTCTAGTTTATGACCGTTTCTGACAGCCTTCAATGCTTGCTATAAAGGTATAATTTTTAATGAGGGAAAAGACTTAAAAGAGAGGGAGAGAAAGTCAAAAAAGAGATGGAAGGGGGTGGGGGAAGCAAGGCTTTGGGGGCCCAGGGTGAATCTCATGTGCGTGACTCGTGTGAAAACATATTCCCGTTTTTAGGTTTATTAATGCATTTCATTGAGCCAGTAAGGTCTTCAAAGACGCCCGGACATTCTCTCAGGAAGAAGTCTGGGCCCATCCTGTGCGTAATGACTCCAGGTACAAAGGAGCCTTACTTGGCATAATTAGCCTGGCTTTTTCTTCTACGACAAAATATAGACCAGGCCACGGAGGCTTTTTTTTCATTTTCTCTTTTTTTCTTTTTTAATTCCCTGTGAGCACATTTCAGTTCCCTGGTTTTCATTAAGGTTACACCTGATGGCGCGTCTGTGAGTCATCGGCACGTTCAACCTGTTTTCCCGGGGCAGTCCCGGGGCTCATGCCGGGAGTGCTGGGTCCTGGCACAGAAGGCCGTCCTGCCATACCCTCCCTCGGTGATCCCATTCAGTAGTGGAAATGCATACCGCTTTTCAGGGTGAAATGTGCCTATTTTACCCCAAGGGGTGCTGAGTTCTGTTGCCTCCTTTTCCACTTGCACAGGTCAGGTTTGGGGACTCTCAGTGTGCTAGCTACGCTCTTGGGGACATCTGAGTCCCGTCTACAGCCGCTCGTCTTCCTGTGCTAATAGCTGTAGAGACCTCTGCGGCACACACCGACCCGAAAACCACCTCGCAGACACTAGTGACAGAGCAGAAAACTGGAGCCCCACACGACCTCACTGTCATCTTACTTTACCTCTACGGATGCCCATCCGGATTGATTCCGATCCCAGGTCTGCCAGTTTCTGGCCGAGCGACTTGGAGCAAGTGACTTCGTGCCCTTGTGTCTCTGTAAAATGTGCTTCGCAGGGTTTTCACATCCAAACTGGAAGCTGACCTGTACCATCCCACCTCGCTCCCACCTAATAGTTCGTTAAGATAAGAAAAGCTCCTCTGCGCGAGGCTAACGGGTGCCCTAATGCAGTAGTTTCCACAGTATTTTTCTGTCCTCCCCAAAGAAGGTGGGGAAACGTTGTCACCCTCACACTTAAAACAAATCCGTGGTTTCTAAAATGTGTGCTCAGCCATGTAATTGGATGCAAAAGGTGCAATTTCTACCGTCGCATAGATATTGGTACTTAAAGATCACACTATCATATGACCCCTTTAAACATGCGCCGAACTACAAATCCCTCAGTCATTTCAGAAACACTGTCACTTGATCGAAACATACACGTATGAGGATTGAAGCAATTGCTAAAAAGAGTACATACAGTTTTCCGGGATGTGCATTTTAGAGCGCCCCCGACGCCTCCCGGTGCACATCCTGCGGGCAGCGCAGTCAGTCCCAGGAGAGGAGCCTCTTTCTCTCGGGGAACGGAGCTGAGTGGTGGCGGCCTGGGAGGGAGCCCAGGACGGGGGCCAAAATCACAGCTCAGTCCCGTCCCCGCCCCGGCTACCTTCTTCCGCAGGTCACTCACCTTCTGTTTCCCATCGTTGTAAACTGGAAATAATGCAACTCTTGGCCTGTTTGCTGCCCAGAGTTGTCGAAAGGGCTCGCCTAAGACAATGCAAAAATGTTTTGTGTGCGTTAAAGACAAAACACAATGGCTAATTACTGTCATTAGTTAAAGAGGGAAATGCCTGCTCCAAAATGTCTGTCTCTGAGCCCCAAAATTTAACTGGCAGTTTCATCATCATAATGCCCTTTTCCTTTGCCCTGTCTGGTATCACTCTAGGCTTACTGGTATCAAAGACATTTTTTCAAAACATTTTTCCAAAGAAATAAATGAGGGTCATTTAGGGATCTTGGAAGTAATCTTTAAAAGAAAAATTGTAAAAGATGCCCATCAACCTCAGTGATTGAATGCTCGCTCCTGGGGGAAGCCAGCTCTAGGTCAGCCCGCAGCGAGGCTCTGAACGCCAAAAAAGACGAACCACCCGCTCATCCCCTGGGAATGGATATGTGGGTCAGAATCACACCCCGTGTGCACACAGCCTAGCAGCTTCTGTTTTTAAAGACTTTTCATCTTAGGCTCTTGGATCAAAAAAAAAAAAAAAAAGAGAGATCTCTCTAAAGAGCAAACAAGGAAATAAGTGAGGGATGAAGAGAAAAGAAAAAGGAATGTGGCACGTTTGAAGTCGGCCCATCGTGATTCCATCAGTTAAATGCCCTGGAGAGCACTCCGAGGGACCAGGGAGTGTCTGGGGTGGACGTAAGGTGTCCCCAACCAACCGACAGGCCCCAAGGCTCAGCTACCCTTTCAAGTTCACCTGGATGCTCCTGTCCTTGACTTCTCCATCTCACTGTGCTATCATGCCCACTTGACACGAGAACAAAGCGATTTGACTGTTGAGTAAAGCTTCTGCTAGGAGAGCAAATGGTCCCTGTGCACATGGTGTCTCTTCTCTTCCTGGTGGAGCATTTCGCCACCACGTCTCACAGACGAAGCTCAGAAAGCCATCGTGCTGGAGAGCAAGTCAACAAAATGCACACCGGGACTGACGGCAGGGTCTAAACTCCGACAGTACCATTTCTGAAGTGTTCCTCCCTCCCCTCCCAGTCCTTTTTCCTTCCTTCTTCCCTTTTTCCTCCCTCCCTCTCTCCTTTTTTCTTCCTGTCTTCTCCTCTCTCCTTTCCTCCTTCCTCCCTTCCTTTTTCCCTCTCTTTCTTTCTTTCTTACCTGCCTCATTTTTCCTTTTCTCTTGCTTCTTCTCTCTTTCTTAGAAATATACTGATAGAAACTTACTTATAGTACGAATACAACAGTATTGTAAATGTAATGTTCATTATAAAACATTGAAAAAATACAGAAGAAGAAACACAAAACTTAAAATCAAAATCATCTAGTCTTATCTACTGGAAGCTAACCCTTGGACAATGTCATACGTATTTTCAGATCAGAGTGATCTGAGAAGGCCAGGACTGAAGTTTCTGTTCATGAAGCTGATTGGAGGTTGACATTTCAAGGGGCTGAGAAGATGCTGAAATGAGAGCTCTCTGAGCAGACGTGTCTGGTCGTGACGGTGGTGGTGGTGGTGATTGAAAAGTGTGAATTAAGGCAGCCTTCCAACACGTCGTCAGAAATAGCCTCCTCTTCAGCTCTCTGGCCCCCACACTTTCCAAGACCCATCATTCTGTGTGCCCCAGGAATTCTGGTGAGATTCTCCACTGGAAACATGCCTGCTTATCCACACCAAACCCTCCTCTGGCTCTCCTAACACCCTGACGTGTCATAGACGATCAGTCTCTGGGAGGAGAGTCCGTCCCTGACAAAGCTGTGGATTGAGGTGGAGGCAAGGGAGAATAGGGAGTTGAGAAAAGGGAGAGATTCTGAGGACAGGGACTTCCTCCCCCACACTGGATGACCTGATAGCAAGGACAAGGACCGCGCTCAGCTGCCAGCGCATGTGCACACACACACAGGGGGGCGACGGAGGATTATTGTAAAGATCCCCTACCCTGAGGGCTGTGAGGACGTGAGGTCCGGCAGGTGTCAGGGCGGTAATCCAGAATGCCAAGTCCCTCTCTTCCCTCCCAAATTCATCCCCAAAGCTCCCAGCCCCTAACGTCAAGCAGTCAACCCGGCTGGCGATCACTTTGGAGTCTCTTCATTCAAGTGCCCTGGAGCGGCGGCTCCGGAACCTGCCGGGTCAGTGAAGTGACACCGGGCTTCAGCTCTGCACAAACCCCTGGGCCTGCCTCCAGCCTCCTGGTCCATCCCCGGACCCAATGAGGTCCCTGGCGAAGACACCATCAAGCCAGAGTATCTCTGGCTGCGGGGCAGTCTCCAGATAAATGACCTAAGGGGAGGACAAGTGTGTGTGGGCGCGCGTGTGCAGAAGGTGGAGGGCTGAGGCTGTGCTTCTGCACCCTGACCTGAAAGCCGGCCACCCTGAGCACAGTGTTCTGCAGTGCTGCGGGGGGCGGGGCGTGGGGGAGGTGAGGGCTCACAAGGGCGGCAGGTGGTCCTTGGTGACCCTTGGTGGCCGTCAGGCTCGCTGTCTTGGCGAGAGTGTGGTCCCCGCGGGGATGGGTGATGTCCCCAGGAGATCAGCATGTCTAGTTCACAGGTGGGGGGCAGGGAGAGCCTCCATCAGGGGGTGGGAGGGGGGTGGGAGGCATGGGGCTTACAGGGGCGCCACCCTGTTGCGCTTCCTGCAGGGGCTGCGGGTCCCCGAGCGCTGGAAGCAGAACTTGCTCAAGAAGAAGTTCCGGATCCTGCGGCCCAGCTCGGACCAGCACCCGCTGGACTCGTCCGGGGTGCCCTGGTCGCCGACTCTGCTGCTGGTGCTGCTGTCGTCGCCGCCGTCGTCGCCGCCACGGGCATCGCTGTCGCCTTCGCCAGGGCCGCTGGGGCTGGGGCTGGGGCTGGGGTCCTTGGTGGGGGGCGCGTAACCAGGTGCGCAGGGCGGGGCCGGGCTGGGCGTGGCCTGGCTGGGCGTGGCCGTGCTGCCCTGGGAGCTGCTCTCCTGGGTGACTCTGGGGCTGGCCTGGGGGCTGCCCTTAGAGTTGCACTCGGAGGTGCCCCTAGGGCTGACCTTGGGTCTGCCCTCGGGGGTGCCTCTGGGGCTGACATTGGGTCTGCCCTTGGGGGTGCCTCTGGGGCTGGCCTGGGGGCTGCATTTTGGGGTGCCCCGGGGCTGTCTTGGGGCCAAGGTGGGGGGCAAGAGGGATCCCGGCCCCACGTCCCCCACTCGGAGCTGAGCTCGGAGAAGAAGTTGATGCTGTCCAAGCTGGGGATGGTGCTGCCCGAGCCCGGGGAGCTTCTGCCCGAGCTGGGGAAGCTGTGGCCCGAGCAGGACCTGCTGCAGGGCGAGCTGAGGGGGGGGTGCGGCCCAAAACTTGGGTGCTGTGGCCCGAGCCGTGGGCACTGCCGCTCGAGCCGTGGGCGCTGCGGCCCGAGCCGTGGGTGCTGCCGTTCGAGCCGTGGGTGCTGCCGTTCGAGCCGTGGGCGCTGCCGCTCGAGCCGTGGGCGCTGCGGCCCGAGCCGTGGGTGCTGCCGTTCGAGCCGTGGGCGCTGCCGTCCGGGCTGGGCGTGGGGGGCGGCGTGGCCTTCACCCGGATGGTGCGGCCGCGCCACGGGCCGCTCGGCGCGCAGCATCAGGTAGGCTGCCATGCCGCTGTCGTACCTGCGGCCGTGCACCGACTGGCTGACCCGCTCGCTCTCGAAGCCCAACTCCGCCATCCGGGCCATGACGACGGGGTCCAGGGGGCCGTGGCGCGGCCGCTCACAGTGCGGCCACTGCTCGGCCATGACGGATCAGGGCCTGGCCCTCGGCGGACACGCCGGCCGGGGGCTCGTACTCGCCCCGCAGCACCTGCCAGCGCAGCCCCCAGAAGCCCTTGCCCTTGAAGGGCAGGGTGCACGTGAGCATGTGGTAGAGCAGCACCCCCAGGCTCCTCACGTCCACGGGCGGCCCGTCGGACGGCCGCCCTGGAACAGCTCGGGCGCGGAGTAGGGGAGGGTGCCGCACAGGGTGCTCAGCTTGCCTTCGGGGAAGCAAGCGGCTAGGCCGAAGTCGGTCAGCCGGACGTTCCTCTGCCCGTTGAAGAGGATGTCTTGGACTTGAGGTCGTGGTGGACAATATTCTTCTCGTGACAGCACTCGACCGCCGACACCAGCTGTGCGAACGGGCCGTGGGCCTCGGCCTCCGACATCGGGCCTTACTGGTCGAGGAAGCAGAACAGGTCCCCCGCGCCCAGGTACTCCATCACCAGGAACAGGGCCCTCCTCGTGTGGATCACCTCGAACAGCTTGATGATGTTGGGGTGGTCCAGCTCCTTCAGGCAGACCGCCTCCCGCTGCTGCCAGCATACCACCTTGATGGCCACCTCCGTGTCCGTGGCCACGTGCTGGGCCAGCACCACCCTGGCGTCGCTGCCCTTGCCGAGCGTGTCCAGGACCTCGTAGCGGTTGACAGAGAAGTGCCAGTCGCGGGGGGAGGCGGCTCAGTCCTGCGACATGGGTCCACCACGCCGAGAGAACCGTCCCAATCGCGCCGGACGCCTAGCTTGCTCCCTACGCTAACGGGCTACACTGGCTCTGCTAACCCAGGCCCACGCTAGTACCCGGGGCTGCTCAACGCTAACTACGCTATGCTAACCCACTGTGCTAACCCCCAAGCGCACCGCCTCGCAGCGCTAGCTAACTGCAAACGGAAAGGAGACGCGAGAAAAAACAAAATCACACAAAAGACAAAGTGAATAGGTAATTGAGAAAGGTAAAAAAGAGAGAGAGAAGAGAGAGAAAAGAAAAAGAAAAGAAAAAAAACAAAAGGAAAAAAGAAAAAACGATAAAGGAGAAAAAAAATGAAAAGAAAAGAAAAAAAGAAAATAGAAAAAAATGGGGGAAGGGGACAAAGGAAAATAATAACCAAAGAAGGAAAAGGAAATTAGAGTAAAGAGGACAATTAAAATGGGTATAAGGGTGCGGAGCGAGTAAGCCAGCCAAAAAGTCCAAGTCCCACAGGCCACTTGGAACAGTCTCCTGTGCAGAAGGACAAGAACCTGAGCCGGGCCAGGGCTTTAGACAGTTTCTGTGATGACATCACAATGGCACCCGATGACGTCGGAGCGAGGAACGGACCAATCACAGGTCAGGAGAGGCCATGATGGTTTTTCCTTTTGATCTCAAGACCCTTTTACTGAGACCAAAAGCAGGGGGCAAACGCTTTTTATCTGTGTAGGACATTAAAGACACAGACGCCAGCACGGAAGGCGGCTGGCAAAGCCAAGAGGTGAGCAGAGTGTGCGCGTGTGTGTGTGCCAGGTGGGAGGGGACGATGATCAGAAACCAGTAACTGCCAACACTTACTGGCTTTGGAGTCTTGGGGAAAGGGAAATTTCATTTCTCGTGGGGTGCCGAGGGCATGCGGCCGGTGGCGGTTGGTGGCCATCAACCTTTCTTAAAGGGCAAGGCCAGTTGAGAATGACAGCAGCGTGGAGGGGAGCTGGCTGAGCCAAGAGGTCAACGGAGACGATTCCAGCTGCCGTCACCCAGCACCCAGCTGTTCTGATGAAGCCCAGGGATGCCGTCTCGGGCCAGAGGATGCCCAGCCCCAGTTTTGCAGGGAGGGTCTAGTACAGAGTGTCCAACTCTTTGTCTCTCTGAAACATCGAGTTCATTATAAGATTTGGAAATACAAGAACTTTAATAAAAACGGCCTGTCCCTCCCGCCCCAACAGATGGTCCAGACTCTGAAGTTTCACCCAGGTGGGGGCTGAGCAGTGGACCCGCAGTGAGCTTTCTGTGGCTGACAGGTCCCATTGCAGCTCACGAAAATCAGCTGTGGGGTAGGAGAAAGAGTGTGCAACAATTCATTGGGTAGGTGACTATAATGGCTCTTGTAAATGGATGAAGTGGGTTGAATTGCCATTTTAAGCAAATTTAGAAATGCTTCATTCGTTTCCACTGGGCAATGAGTCGTCTCTGGTCAAAGATGGCATCCCTCCCTTTCACATGACCGAGGCTTCAGCAAATTCAAACGGATCCGTAGCCGCGGGCAGAGGCCGATGGGCTGATAAAAGAATGCTTAAAGGCTCTTTCGTGTGACCCCATTAGAAACGTCCCTCCACTTCCCAGTTCGCCCTGATGTGCTGGAATGCCCTTCTCAGAAGCAAGTCAGCCTTTCTCTCTTTTATCATTCAATATGCTGAGAAATTTTACCTTGACCAGGAATGCTGTCTCTTCCTTTTGCCCGATGGATAGGGGCTGATGACGATTGGTTCTCAATGCTTAATCAATCACTCTATCTTCTGTGTCGCCCCTCTCGATTATATAGCAGACATCAAGACTCGCTTGGCTTTTCTCACATCTACCGCAGGGGCTAGCACATAATTGTTACGCAATAAATCCTTAGAGAACAAAAACTGAACAAATAAAATAAAAAAAATACAGAATTGCATTGATGGCTGGGGTGGAGGGGTGTAGACATAAGGACTTTCACTCCAATTTATTTTCTAACAGTTAGGTACTACACGTGGACGATGAAAATATAGCAGAACACAAGGTGGTTGCAATACGAATGATTGAAACAGGAAAAAGCCGTGTGGGAAATACTTTGAATGATGCTGCTGAATGAGAAGAAAAGCAACCAGCTGAGGTGAAGGAGGGTGAGGAATTGTGATTTTAGGGCTTCCTCATGCTCTGTCCGGGTCAAGGCACCTGGCTTTCTTTCTCATGCACATGCCCATTCTTAGGCATTTCCAGTGTAGATGGGATAATGGACAGGCTGACAGGGTGGGGAGGAGAAGGGGAAGACACAGTGAGAATCAAGGTTGTCCTGAGGATCTGAGCAAGCTGGAGGGAGAGAGAAGGGAACTGCAGGAGGAAGGGTGCTGCCGCCCAAATCCATGTGGAACCCCTGAGCCCCAGAAGCCCAGAATGCACCTTTATTAGGAAATACAGTTATTGCAGATGTCATTAGTTAATTTAGACGAGGTCAGGGGGGTGAGTCGCTAGGCGGTGGCAGCGCACACACTAAAATGAAAAGGGAAAAGCTGGACATAGAGACATGCAAACAGGAAGGACGCCATGTTAACAAGAGGAGGTCACCTGCAAGCCAAGGAGAGAGGCCTGGCACAGGTCCCTCCCCACAGTCCTCAGGGAGGTCCAACGTGCTGACACCTTGATTTCGGACTTTTGCCCCCAGCACTGTGAGAAATTCCATTTCTGTCATTTAAGCCCCCCGGTCTGTGGTGCTCTGTTACGGCAGCCCTAGAAAACTAATCTAGGAATGAAAGAGAGTGGGTGTGTTCAGGTGAAGGAATGATTTCCTAAGACGGGATGAACCGCAATGGGACCTGTGAAATACTGAGGGGGCGGAAGGCCAGCTGGCGGAGGGCAGTTCTGAGGAGGGACAGTGAGCAGTGCCCGGATCCAGCCAGCAGATAGCGCTGTGGGTGGACCAGGGCTCAGGGTGGGCAGAGGAATCTGGCTGGTGGGGGTTTCCAACTTGGCAGGCACTTGCAGGTGGAGCAGCCAGATAATCGCTAAACACGCAGACAACTGCCGTGTCCAGCATCCTCTGTGATTCTCGCAGGTCTGCGCACAGGGGCTTGAGGGAAATATTTCTGCTGCTTCAAATCTAGACAGCTGTGCAGTGCGGTCCCCAGGCATGGGATTTACATTTTTGCCACATCTGACCAAAAATGCCAACTCAGAGAGGTAGTGACGGTGGCTGTGCCTTTCTCTTTGCATAGCTTCTCACGCAAAATTAGGAAATGGTTGCTCTTTGTGATCACAAGTTTATCTTTTAAGCTTACTAAAAGAGATCATTCTTTCTTACAATTTACATTTTCAGCCAATAGTACCTACAGAGTCTGTATTTACATCTAATTAAATTATTGAAGTACGCTCCCATTTACTTTTTAGAATATTTCTAATATTTTAAATATTTTTATTATTCTAATATTAGAATATTATAGATACGTATCATCTCCAAAAGTAAGCAGAGATATAACAAGAATTTACAAAACAGTTTCATGCAAGAGCCCTGTGGTGTGAATGTAGATCTTACTGTTCCTGTTTTACAGCTGAAAAGAAACAGACTTGTAGAGTTTAAGCTCAAATAGGGAGTAGCAAAAAAATAAAAAAAGAAGAAAAGAAACCCTAAAACTCAGTCCTTCTGACCCCCAGTTCAATATTCTGTGATTAATTAAATGTTTCAGAATTTAAGTAATTGCTTGAAATGCAAATCAAAACCACAATGAGACATTACCTTTCACCTGTGATCATGGCTGTTGTAAAAAAGACGAGAAAGAAAAGCGCTGACAAGGATGTGGAGGAGAGGGAAGCCTTGCTCTCGGTGGTGGGAATGTAAATTGGTGCCGCCACCGTTGAAAACAGCATGGAGATTCCTCAAAAAATTACAAACAGAGCTACCTTGTGATTCAGCAGTTCCACGTCTCCGTATTTATCGGAAAAAGATGAAAACACTGACCCAAAGATATGGCTGCACCTCATGTTCATTGCAGCACTATTCACAACGGCCAGGACATGGACCCCTAAGTAGGTGTCCGTCAGTGGGTGAGCGATACAGAAGACGTGACACGTTTATACACACACAGCGCAGTGTGGTTCAGCCACGAAAAAAGAGGGAAACCCGCCACGTGCAACAACAGGGGTGGGCCTCTAGGACATCACGCTAAGTGACGTAAGTCAAACCGAGAAAGACAAATATTGTGTAATATCGCTTCTACGTAGAATCCAAACAAGACAAACTGGGCTCACGGATACAGAGAACAGGTTGGTGACCGCCAGAGGCGGGGGGTAGGAGGTGGGTGAAAGGGGTGAAGGTGGGCGAAGGTGCAAACTTCCAGTTATAAAATAAGTGTCATGCAGATAAGGGATGCGATATAAAAGCCTCGTGACTGTAGTTACTAATAACATTGTGTTTCTATATGAAAGTTGCCAAGAGAATAAATCTTAAAAGTTCTCATCATTAGAAAAAAGTCATAATGAAAAAGAGAGTCTAAGGAACGAACAGAAAGTGACCCCAAATTGTAAAAAGTACAATGTCCTCGGCTTTTTAATGGTCTATGCGCTGTTTGTCAAGACGCTTAGAATAAAAAGCCTGTGGAATTTTAGAAATCTAGTTGTTGATTATGTAATTAGTTCTCTGACTGGAAAAAAATGTAGATTCTTGACATTGCACAGAATGGGTCAGATTATCTCTATTTTGGGCAAGTTACTTAATGTCGTTGCACCTGGATTTCCTCAACTAAAAAACTGAATAGTAATGCTGCGACGCGATAAGATGCATTTAATATTTACTGTGGTTCCTGGTACCAAATAGTCCATTAAGAATGGGAGCTCCCTTACTCCCTACAAATAAGTGAGCATCTGGGGGCATAGCGTGCAAAGACCGTGCTTCCTCTCAAGCAAACGTCTAGGATCAAGGTCAAAGTCATCATGGGCAGCCGTGGATGGCCTTCACCCCCACGCAGGGCTGCCAGGCACGGCAGCGGGCACACTCCCTTCCCACTGACTTCTCAGAACTAAATGGAGGAGGAGCATTCCTCACGCTTGAAGCGGTTCTTTTCTCCCCGCTTGCTGTGTGGCGGGCATTTTCTAGGGCTTTGTCCCTGTCTCTGACAAGTGGGAGTTTTCCATGTAGGAAGAAAGAACCACTTGCTCTAAAGATCCCTGCTGTGAAGCAGACGGTTATTTTACCGTAAAAGGAGCAAATTACATGACTTCTTGAATGTCATCCAGATGATTCTCTCCTTTTCGTTTTGGAGGCTTTGCTTACCGTCCCACAGGCTTTTCTAGCAGCCCGGGCTTCCCTTCGCACTATCTGTAGCTTCGACCATCGTAAATAGTGTTTGCAGGGCACGGGATTCCTGGCTGTGCCTGTGTTTGATTCCAGAATCCCATTTCATACGAATCCCTTACATACGGATGAACGCTATGCATTCGACAAAGTGTCTAATGTGCATTAGTGCATAGAATGGTAGTGCTGGATGCGTTGACGAGGGGTCAGCCAGACCACTTCTGTACAGGGCCTGGGGGTAACTAGTCTGAGCTTTGCAGGCCATACAGTTTGATCTCTTGCACCTACGCGACTCTGTGCCTGCAGAGTGAAAAGAGCCACAGCCAGGACTTCAACAAATGGGCGTGGCTGTGTTCCCATTAAGCTTTATTTATGGACATTGGAATGTGAACTTAATTTCCACATGGCACAGAATAATCTTTAAAAGATGTTCCCTTAGCTCTCGATCGGTATAGAAATTGACATAATTTATCTATCCCTAAAGTAGAACATGGTCACGGAGCCAGTGTTGGGTCTGCTGGGTCCTTACAGAGCTCTTCAAACCCCTTCGTTTCATAGCTGGGCGTCTGGCGCACACAGTTTACATACTTTTCTCAAAGTCATACAGCTAGTGAGGTATGGAGGCCAAACCATATTTTCCACCTCCCCATTCTTCAGTCGCAGTTTTCAAAGCCGTGTCCGTCCTCAGTAACCACCGTGACTGATTCACGTCCAGGCAGGCATATGATGAACTAGTTATTCATCTGTTGACAGGAATGTCAGTCTCCAATGAGCTCTTTCGATCTCAGTTCGGAGACTTGGACTCTGCAAAATGGCTTTGTCAACTGTGTTCCTTGCAGCCTACCATTAGGGTCACATAGAGCACGTGAAACCTTTCTCGTGACTTATGCTGCTATCTAAGTTGAGTATTAGAATTTTTGAGCTCAAAGCACCCTTGAAACTTTTCTGGGCTCACACTTTCAAATTATATGGGAGAAACTGAGGTCCAGAGAGCTTAAGTGAACTGCCCGAGGTCAACCGTCGGCAGGGTCTAGAAGCCAGGTCAGAGCTTATTTAACTGTATCAGGCAGCTAGACACAATACTTAATGAAAAGGCATTTTATTAGAATTAAAGCCCACCTTTTGTGTTAAAGTCCAGAGAATAAATATAATTACCTTTTATTATCAACTCGTTCTTATGTATCGTGAGCTATCCTAGATACACAAACACTATTGGGTCCCTTTTTATCCCTGTTTTACCTATCAGGAAGCTGAGGCTTGAAGAGTTTACAATAACTTACTTCATGGTACGTCACCGAGAAGTGTAGAGCCACTGCTGAAATCTACTTTTCTCTTTAAGACTTGAGCTCCTCACTTTCCACGTCACCTCTGTTGGGTACTTTTGTCTTAAGCCACGGAAATCACAACAAACTGGAATAAATTATGAGAAGGACTTGTTGGGGTAGGGGCTTGAAAAGTGGATGTGTGACTTCAAGCATCATTCAGTCAGGGCTCTGTGATCCCTCAGGATGGCTTGTTGGCGTATATCTCAGGCTGACTTCACGTAGGTCACATGTCCTCATCCACCTCTAGGAAGGGCAAAGGGGAAACGAAAGCATCTGCCAAACAAATGTCCCAATCCTGGGCTCTGTTAGACCAGTCCCTGGGATGATGCAAAGGCTGGGGATGGAATTAATCCTCAGAACCCATCCCTAGGGCCAAGAGTGAGGTAAATGCAACTACGATAAACTACTGTCTAACAAGAGATGAAAAAAGTGTCCCCGAGGGAAAGGGAAATTCGGGGTTGATAGAAAAAGGAGAAAATGAATATTTTACAGGCACCTAATGCTTTTACTTAACCACCTATGTATGCACATCACGTTTATATAATTGATAGGGTCGAAGACACAAACTGGCACCATAAACCTCTGTCCAGGTGCCCTTGACTGCTTGCTGAGAGGTGGCAGGGGAAGAATTGCTAAGACGCATTATGCACACCAATGGTCAACAAGTATTTTTGGACTCTTGCCTGCACTTCAGGCATTTTTAAATGAATAAGTATCAGCCTATCAAGGCTGGACCTCGCCACAAGTTACGTGAGCTCTTCCTGGGGGCTAAACCTGCACTTTCTGGGGTGGAAGTAAAGGGATTGACAGTGACATGGTCCTGGCCTTTACAACCCAAATTCAAGCCTCTCGTCTGCCCAGCTCCATGTCAGGGTTGCAGACATCCCCGTCACCCCCTTTGGAACAGCAGATTACGATGACAGGTACATGTCTGACATCTCCATGTGACCTCTGTCTCCTCAGGGAAGGACCAGTTTTCACCCACCCTTGGCTCTCAGCTTGGAGTAGCATCCCACCCATGGAAGCGAACGACTGCCACCAAATGAGCAGAGCCAGCTCTGAAGGGAGGGCTGGGCTCGAGCCCCTGGAATACTGGGGAGCCCAGTGAGTTCTGAACCTCCTCTTCAACGACATGAGAAAGTTAATGTCTGCCTCCTAGGACTATGGACAAGCATATTATAAAAAGTGTAGTGCAGAAAGTGTTACCTCTTTCCACTTGTCATTCATTCTAAGACGCACATGTTCTCATATTTTAACATCTCTGAAACTCAGATCCATTCCTGGGATGCAAAGTGTGTTTGTGTGTCCCCCCAAGTTTATATTTGAAACCTAATGCCCAAGGTGATGGAATGAAGAGGCGAGGCCTTTGGGAGGTGATTGCGTCATGAGGGTGGAGTCTCACGAATAGGACCAGTGCTCTCTGTGCTTTCGTAAAAGAGGCCCCACAGAACCACAGAACTCCCCAGCCCCTTCTGTCACATACGATGTGAGACCCGGAAGGCACTGTCTGTGAACCAGGAAGCAGGTTGTCACCAGACACCAAATCTGCCAGCACCCTGACCTTGGATTTCCCAGCCTCCACACATGTGAGGAAGAAATGCCAAGTATACGCTCTGGAGCAGACCAGAACGACCCTGTGATGCACGTATAAGCACGCAGCATACTTTAATTGATAGTGTTTTGCCTTACGTCTTAGGTACCATATCTTAGTATTACAGAAAATAATGGTGAATCTCATCAAAAGTGGCCTTTATCGACCAAATACGATGATATCACTATCCATGCAGTATTCTGCGTCTGACAACTGTCCCCAACCTGCTTAAGAATCAACCATTTTCTTTATCAACCTCAACAGACTCCTTTACACCCCTCACAGCATCCTGGGTCTTTAATAGCTCCCTATCCATTTTATATTTTAAATGTACCCAAACCTTTTGGAACATTGTATTTACTACGGCACTTAATCTTGTTGTTATTTTCCATTATTACCGCGTCACCACCCCGACCAAGCTTGAAAGACGAAACCTGCACTGTTTGGAAAGAGTGATTTTAGTTCTAGTTCCATGTTGCACTAATTCGCTACATGTCTAATCTCTGTCATCTGCGAAACTGGGGTGCCAATATATTCTTCACAGTTATGCAAGGTCAGACACGAACCTATATGTGGATACCTCTACAGTCACTGCACCCTGGAATCCAACGAACGGCGTCTGTTCTCCTCTGGAATTGCGCCCATCTTGGACGGTTTCCAAAGACAACACTCCAGAAGAATGAGTGTCTTTTAAGGTGCATTTGATGACTTCCTATATTCGCCCACATGATCCCAGGGATGGTTTCTGTTCTCGAAACATCTACAAGACATGAAAAACAAAGTGACTAATTGTTACATGTGACTGGACCCAGTTTCCAGCAAGAATGTGAACTCCATTGCTTTAAATGTCAGTGTCGCCCTGACTTTGCTAGGGCCACCAAGGGTGCCCGAACTTCAGGCTTTCAAGACAGTGCACGCTTTAAGTTCAGACTGTTTTTTTTTTTTTTCAATGTGACTTCCCAGAGCCAAACCTCCTCCTATATTAAGCATTAAAATAGTAATAATTTATTTGTGGTTTTCTTCCTTCTTCATTTTAACTTTGTGGTTTTCCCTACTTTGCATATTATTGAAACTCAAGTTTTTTTTTACTTGGTTTTAGGCTTCAATTGTGGAGTGGGAGTGGGGCAAACAACAGGAAACTAAGTTTTTTTACCAACACTCTGTGCTCAATTCACGCACACCCTCTCGTTCCTCTCGACATCTGACAGGAATCTGAAAAGGCTTCGTGTTCTGAGTTGGAGGCGAGGACACCGAGGTGATCTGTCAGCCATCACGGATTCAGAACTGAACCCAAACCTCCTGAGCACAGACCCCCCAACTTTTTGTTTTTGATTTTTAGTTTCGGTTTTGTCTGGGGAGAAGGAAAAATAAAAGGAGGGAAAAAAAGCAGCATTTGAGCAAGCATTTGGCACTCTATTTTTAATTCTCTGAAACAGGACGTCATCTTTCACTTTCTGTACGTCTTCCCTTTATGTTTTATTCCTGCAAATGAACTAGGCAGTGAATCGTTTTCCTTCACCTTTTGCTCTGGAACAATTCCAGGTTCTTAGGGTATCCTATAGAACAAGTCCAGCTAAAGGCATTCCATAAAGCAGACAGCCTTGGGGAAGAAGTAAGGGAGAAATTACTCGAATGAGCTAGTACAAAGCTGCTAATAAAACCTACAACACAGGTAAAAGGCAGAGGGTACAATTTGCTGACAAAGGTATTTAGAACCAACTTCGAAGAACTAAAAACGTAAAAATAAATAAATAAATAAAGACGCATATGTTGTTTAAACTGCAAAAGTAAGACATCTAAAAAGGAAAGCAAAAATATTTTGCCTGTCCTGAGATTTCCTTGTGTAAGTAATCACAAAATGTCTTTTGATGTTAGAGTGTGTTTTCTTTGGACGATGAAAAAAGATTACATCCTACGTCAGCCAGACTTTATCTGTGATCAGAGTTCATAAGATGCGATTCTGCATCAAATTCTTTTCATTTCACAACAACGTTGCTGTGTGTGTGTGATTGTTTTCCTACTTTTGTAGTAAATTTGTTTTTCTTTAACCTTTGCTACTTTGTTACTTTTCTCCCTAAAGTCAAGGAAATTCATCTTGAGGTGTCGGTGTGAGAAGAAGGGACGGAAAAGTCTCTCCCTTAATCAGATTTCTTAGGTCTGCCAGTGCAGAAAGCTTCCTGTCCCGGTTTCTCGCAAAACCCATCCTACTCGAAGGGGTTTAGGAAAACGGACGTCAATGACCTTTCCAGGATTATTTCTGATTAAGGAAAGCAAGGGCCAGAGACTCTATTTGGGGGAAAGGCGGGGACTGAGCGCAGGAGACCCCGGGCAAACCTGGCCCAGGGAATTCAGTGCAGAGCCTGGACCCAGACTTTGCGGTTGCAGGGATCGCGGGCCAGATGCCAGGGCCGGGCGCTGACCATATCAGGGTGTGGGGTGTGGGGGGAGGACACCTGCCTCTCAGGGGGCGGAACCTCGGGGCACAGGAGGCGCCCCACACACACACCGCCAGGGCTTGGAGGCCGCAGTGCCCGCCCCGCGGAGAGGAGCCAAGCTGGACTGGGCGGAGCGCTGCCGGTCGCCCAGGCCACTAGCTCAGGCAGCACCTGCGCGCGGTGCAGGGCCCGGGGCACAGGCGATGGGCACCCTGAGGCCGGCGGCGAGGGCCGCCCTGTGGCCCGCGCTGTGCGCGCTGGCGCGGGTCGCGCTGGGCCCCGGGGTGCGGGCCGGCTGCGCCAACGCGGGGCGCTGCTGCCCGGGCCGGGCCCCCGCGTGCTCCGTGCGCAGCTGGCGGTGGTCCCGGGCCTCCGGGACGCGCTTCTGCGACCGCGCGGGCCTCCGCGCGCGACTGCGGCCTCGAGGACACCGCGGCGTGCCCAGGGGAGGGCGGCGCAGGCAGGGGGCCCGGTGTGCACCCACGGGGCCTGGGCGCAGCCCCGCGCGATGACCCTCCCCAGGACCCTCCAATCCGCGGCGGGGCGTCCCGCCCCCGTCTGGCTGCTCCCTGAGCTCTTCCTCCCGGCCCCTCCCGCCTCCACCGCCCCCTCTCGCATGAGCCCTGGGAGAAGGCTCATGATGCACCCGCGGATGCTGCTCTGTGGTGGGGGATGAACTGGGTTCGCTTTCCTGCTGGAGGCCAGGGCGGTCCAGCTGTCTGTCTGCAAGGGCGCGGGTCACCTCTGCGGGGGACCCGGCCACCCAGGCATCCAGCTTGGCGGGGCCACCTGGCACCTGGGAGATGGCACTGAGGGGCTCAGGGGCCCGCCCCTGGCGGCTCAGGCTCCCCCTTGGCTCTTCTGTTACTCCCTGGGGATCCGAAAGGCCAGGTGAGGGGTGTGTGTGGGGGGGGGGACCTCGTGACCAGCCCACCCTGTGCCAGGGGCTTGCTCTGGGCTGGGGTACATTCTCCTGCAGAACAAGTTCTTGGGGGAGCAGAGTCGTCCTCTCGGCCAGACTCCAGCAGGTGGCACAGCCCCTTCTCCCTCTGTTCTTTGAATTCAGTTGCATCTATAGAGCTCGGGAAAGATTTTTCTCTCAGAGAAAAATCTCAGAGATCCGAGGATGTTTTCATCTTGCTGGTCCTCCTCTAGTCTCTTTCATGGTTCAATTTCCCATGGTATCACAGCCCCACAGTACAGACCCAACAAATGCTGTTTTGATGACATTAAATGGTAAAGGAGGAACAAGCCCTGAGGAACAAGTGGTACTTGGGAGAAGCCAGCTCCGGAAGGGAAACTAGCTCCGCTCCCTTGTAACCACATCACCCCCGAAAGCCACACGGGTGACAGGGTCTGACCTCAAGGATCCGGTGTTGTGGGATCCTCGGCATCCTCCTGGGACAGTAACCTGCAGGGCTGGGTGCCTGGAGGAGAGCAGCATCCCTCTCCTCCTGCCTCTTTTCTGTAGGAAGAGGCCGCCAGCCTCTGGCAGGATGGTGGCCCAGGCCTGCAGCTGAAAGGACACAGTTGAAAACAGTAAGGTTTTTTGACTCCGGATGGAAAGCTAATGATTTACTTATGAATACTGATCTTTTTTTTTGATAAACTTTCACTTTCAAGCTCCAAGGGCCAGGGATTTCACTTCTAAAGGAAGGTGAAGAGTCAGTTCTTTAGGAGATGCAGTGCCCTCATGCCAGTTGTGCCTAGCACCCCCCCCTCGGGTAGCCCCATCCTACTTAAACGCCTGTTTTCCTTAGGTACTTGGGTCCTCAAGTACAACCCATCCACTATGGCAGCTACTCTTACTCACCTGTCTCTCATTACACGTTAAAGGAAAATACAGAATTCCTGCACCTTGAATGGTGTGCCCTGGACTGTGTGTGGTGAGCACAGTGACACAGAGGTGATGACGGTACAGTCTCCAGTCCCTAGGAGTTCATAGTTGAGCAGGGAAACTCACCTTGAAAAGTGTTCACAACTTCTCGGTGCCAAAATAAGGGTCTTGGGAGGCTAGAGAGGCAAAAGGCAGAAGATTAGAGGAATTCAGGGAAGACTTCTCGGAGGAAGTGACAGGCAAGCCTAGTTCCAGAGAATGAACCAGGGGTCTCTAGAAGGGGAAGGTCATTCTAGGGGGAGAGCTTCAGTAGTTACCCGTGGGTGTCAGCCTTTCGTGCCAGGTGCTAGGCTAGGCGTGAGGCCAACCCGGAGAACAAGGCAGTGAAAGCAGCTAGAAATGGAAAAGTTTGCACAGACAAGGGATGGGGAAAGACAGGCGAGCGTCCTGAGAAAAACGGGCTTAACAGCACTAGAGGAGCTGAAGCATCCTGTCTTTATTTGGTCAAAGATAAGCCTCTTACTTTCAGCTCCGGAGGCAGAAATATTAAACAAAGAGCCCATCACCTCAGAGTGGGAGTTACTTGGGTGAGGGACAGCGGAAGACAGGAGGTGACCTGCTATCTCTGGAAGGACCCGGGAAGAAATCGAGCCTAGCAGAAGATGATGCGGGGACGCGGGGATCGAAAAGACTTCTCTTGGTAAATTTGCTGCACCTGGTGTTTTTCGGGAAGGGAAAAAGGAGACAGAGACACTTGGAAGCTGGCCACTTGGCAGGACTAGGCCTGCTGGAGTCTCAGAGCAGAGGGTGAGGGTGACGGGCACGCGGTGGAGCTGGGATGTTTGGTGTCCTCAGCCCTAAACAAGTGTCACAACCGTGCTGACTCTGGGCTTTGGAGAAGGTGGAGCCGGGCCCTAAGAGCATTTTACAGCTCCAGGAGCTGCGTCTGTTCAGGGCTGTCCCATTACTAGTTACCAAGAGAGGCGGCGGCGGAGTGAGAGCTGACGCCACCGCTGCCATCAGCCACACCTGTCTGTGCCAGTGCACACCTGTCGCTTATTTCTCTCTGAACTGAGCCTAGGTGGCGCGAGGCCCCAGCCGCTCTGCAGACAGAGGCCGATCTGCCTCTCAGAACCTCCTCTCCTCACCCCCTGCTGCGTTACCCACTGATGCCACCAAAGCCTTTGGGACTGAAGTCACGTTAAATGCAAACAGAAAGTGGAACTGTCAGAACGAAACATGCCTTCCTTCTATTCCTTCCAAATTTTTCATCTGGAGAAATGAATTTTTGCGGGGTGTGGCTAAAAGATGAAATACTGGAAATTCTTTTTCATAATTTTACTCAGTAAAAATAAAATTAGTAACTGGATCTATGGAATAACTAAGCTGTCGTAAAAAGAAAATCTTCTGAAATGAAATATCTCAGTTTGCGTACTAATTATGTATTTTCACCGGCCCCAGTCCCCACAGAGAAAAAGACAGAAAATTCTGCAGTGGCCTGATCAGGGATGGGGGCAGAGGGGAAGCAGAGGAGGAGGACAGGCCCACATTACCTGCCTTGGACAGACTTCTTGGAAGGCTTGCTCATCGGGCTCAGGACAACCCAGTCTCTAGTCACCAAGGAGTTTCTAGACACTTCATTCTAAGCTCACAGAAAAGATTGTAGGTTGCATTAGGTCTTGGATGATCGACTTAAGGAAAGAGGAATAATGAGCACAACCAGAGAAGGACACAAACTGTGTGGCTCATATGGGCCAGTCTCTTCTAGATTAATAGGGCCCCTGGGAAACCAGCTGGCGAAATCCGCTGACATCATATCTGGGGGGAGAAGGGGCGCCTTCCTTCACAATATGGGCTCCATAACTTACCGAAAGGGAGGAGGTCACAGGCTCCGATGATTTGGGAAGTTGAGGCTCTACGGGAGCCAGAGCAGCCGAGAGACAGCATGTGGCCCTCCCGGCCTTTGTCTCCGCAGAAGGAAACGCGGGGGGCCTGGCCCCGGTGTTGGACACGCAGGATTTGGCTGCAGCCCTGAGTAGTCAGGGGGAGTGTGTCGTCACGGCCTACCCTGCATCTCCTCCAGGCCAGGCCCTCTCACATGCGCCTCCCAGATCTACCTGCCTGGGGTCTCGCAACCCACCGAGGTCATAGGGAAACCTCAAGATATTGCGGGTTTCGGTCCAGATTGCTGCAATAGAGAGAGTATCACAGTGAAGCGGGTCATACTCCTTTTGCTGGGGGAAGGTCTTGCCTTCAACTTGGAAAAATGCAGCGTCTGGGAAGCGCAGTACGAATGTGGTAAAGCGAGGGAGGCCTATGTCCCTCATTTTGGTCTTATTTTACGGATGGGGTGATCAGAGCAACGGGAGGTTAGAGAATAGGCAGTTTGTCCAAAGTCACTATGGATAAGTGAAGGGGCGAGATCTGAACCCAGGAACCCTAGATCCAGAGCCCACACAGTTGAGCTTCACGTCCTTACTGCCTGGGAGAAATGAGGGGCTAAGAGCAGCTGTGAACTTGGCAGGGTGGGCCGCAGGTGCGTCCTGGTAGAGTGAGTGAGCCTCCTCTCTCCACAAACTGTGTGCTCGAGGGCAGAAATGTGTCCCGCTCCCCTTTGCAGTCCCTTGATGGCTGTCCTGGTGCCGTTTGATAACGTTTGTCAAAACATGTGAGCAGTCATTCCGCCAAGGGCACATTCTCTGTGGTTTCAAAGGGCACGGCCAGCCGGGGCGTACCCACATGTCCCCGTAAAAATATTTTCCATTTTCCTTCCTTCACTACCAAATCTATGTTTGTTGCAGAAAACTTGGAAAGTACAGAAAGGCACGAAAGAAGAAAACAGTTCACGTGGAAATGGAATGCCCAGAAGAAGCATCATCTTTTTAATCTGCATCCCCCCATCTCCCCCTGGGTTCACATGGTGTATAATATCCCAGTTTTCTACCAGGCGGCCCATTTCATTGTCTTGCTAGCATTTCATGCATTTATCCAGTTAATGACTCAAAAGGGAAAGAAAAGTTACTGGGGGCCAGATAGCATGGTTTCTGCAAGAGGAAAAAAGTTCCTCATCATTTCAGTGGTTCTTTTTTGAGGGGAAAATAGACACTTGGCGATGGAGTCTCATTTGACTGTCAGATGTTTGGGGAATGTTCCAGAGAAAGGGATCTACATCTGGAGAGGGGAAAAAGCAGATACCAGACATTTAAACTTGTGTGTGCACGTGTGGACACGGGGCTTTCTTTCTCGTCCATAGCACCTCAGGAAACATAAGCCACGTATGAGCGGCCCTGCTGTGCGTGGACTGGAAAGGGAGCAATTCCTTAGGGGTGACTGGGACTCTCTGGGCTCACCAGTGTGAGGGAGAAGGCACCTGATGGTGGGTGGTGTTCAACTTGGAGGTGGCAGAGAGCCAAGCAGGCGGGGCCAGATCACAAAGGGGAATGCTGCAGGGTCTGTGACTAACCAAGGAGACGCTGCATGAGAATAAGAGCGGGGCTTTCTGTTAAGAAGGAATAAACCTAAACTGTGTTTATGAAATGAGGGACTCCTGCTGTCAGCTGAGTTTGTTGCTGTGTGTGTGTATTTGGCACCATCAAGAAAAGCATCAGAAAGGCATTTTTTAAAATTACCCCGTGGTCCCTAAAAGTTTGGAATGGTGCACCCAGTTTTGGCTGCCACAACTCACCGAGGCTGTAAATGCACGTCTGGAGGGTCCAGTGGTGATTCTGAGAGGGGACGTGTCTGTATGAAGGAGGGTCCAAAGCTGGAATCGTCACCTGGAAAGGCCACCCTGAGGGACGCGGGCCTCCTGCAACAGTAGGTCTGGGGAGGCACAGAGGAGATAAACAGATACGTACTTTGGTGCCAAAGTCTGAACTTCTGGTATGCGGGCAGTTTGGCTCAGATGAAAGGAAATTCCCCTTCACCCCACAGATAATACAGTTGAAGGAGCTTGTTGCATCTGGGATATGGTCCTGGCAGGAGGTATAAGTGGATTACAAAGGGTTTGGGGGATTGTGGCTGCCATAAGCCCGTCCCCTTCCAGCAGCACCTTTGGGGGCCACCGATGCCAGGAGAGGGCAGGCACCCTGGGCCAGGATAAGTGCCCCTGTCTTCTGGCTCCGGGACCTCTGGTGTGGCTCCTGTTCTTTCCTTCCCGGTCTGTAGGAAGTTGTTGTTGGTGTTGGTGCTTCGCCTTGACATGAGCAGACCAGGGTCTGTTCCAACGTAGACCATTGTTTAGGAAAAAAGAAGAACTTGCCTGATGCCATTTTATTCATCCATTCAACAAATATTTCTTGAGTACACACCGTGTGCGAAATTCTAGGCATGAAGTGGAAAACTCAACAATCAACTGAAAAATATAGTAATCATTGTGAATCATGGAGATGCTAGAAGGCGGAGAACACTGGACTCTGAGAGGAAGTCACTGTGAGGGTGCATGTGGAGTGTAAAGGGCGTGTGTGGGGGTGTGTGGGCTGGGAGACAAGGTATCTGAGCTGCTGGAGAATGACACCCTGAAGGCAATGAAGGTCCCAGAGTGTGGGAGAGTCTGGGGTTTTCCAGGGATCAGGAGGCCAGCGTGCCTGGAGGTCAGAGTGCAGGATGGGGCGTGGTTGGGTGGGGTAGGGTGTGACCCCAGGGGTGGGTGGAGGGAGACACAGGCCCAGCAATCACCAGCAAGGAGTTCGATTTCATTCCAAATTCAGTGGCAAACCACTGAGGGAGTTTAGAAAGACATTAATGAAAAAAAAATTCAGCGGAGCATCTTTTAGGGTCATCGTGCCTGGTACGACTGGACACCATCAGGACATGTGGAAACGCTCCCTGCTCTCCTGGGCAGGCTTGTTACTGAGACACTGTTCCTGGCCCCGTCTGGTGGCTGTGGCGGGGATATCTGATGACCAGAAAGCTCGTGAGGAAGGGGGACAGGCAGGTCCAGCCGAAATCCTTGCTGATTCCCTCACCCTGGATTAGCTCATCTGACAGTGAACTGACAGCCAGGGGCGCCCACGGGGCCTAAAGCGGGAACCTGGCATGCACCTCCTGTCTCTGGGCTCTCCTCCGCGTCTGCTCCCCCGTCTGTGCTCTCCAGGCCTTTAGTCGCCTCCTGGGATCACCCCCAAACTTCAGATCCGTGTTCCAGGATCTGCTTCTGCGGAAACTCAGCCCGAATATTATGTTGGGTTTAAATAAAAAAGAAGAAAAGAAAAAAGGCTTTGCGGAGCTTCCCGGCACCTACTGAATCGGGGCCTCTGTCTCCTAAAAACGCGTGGGGTGATGTCATCACACCCGCATCATCCAGACACGCGGAAGCTGTGACAAGCTCGCAGCCAGAGGTGACCATGTGCCCACTAGGTACCAGCCTTTGGGCCCAGGAACAGCGAGCAAAACGGGGAGACCGAGGAAGTCAGGTTTTAAGAAAGAACATTTTGTCATGCGGTTCCTAGAGGGGAGGAGATACGCGTAGTGGGAAGGGGACAAGAATACCCCCGGGACGGTTCCAAAGGACGTCTGTGTCACACGGCGCGTGGTGATCACTGCCAGGAGTCCTGTCCTTCCTGTCACCTCCGTGACTGGGGATCGTGGTGACCTACGACGACTGAGAATCCACAGCATGAGATCGAGACTAGATTGTGCGTGTGCTTGTGTGCGTGCGTGTGCGTGTGCGTGTGCGCGCACAGAAGAGGAATAAACAGCTCCAGTCCCCCTTCCACCCCCGGGCACGTGTGGGACACCTTCTGACTCTGTGGACTCCGATTCTCCGTGGATGTCTTTATTTCGGCATCATCACGGAGCCGTCGAGGGGGTGGTGGTCGGGGACGATTACGTCATGGAGCCCCGAACACGAGAAAGGAAGGGTCCCGGGGGACAAGGGGAGTGCGAAGTGGCCTGTGACCAAGGGTGCCGAAGGCGCGGGCTGGGGACGGACGCTGACACGGCTCATTCTGGCTGCTCGGGCGACCGACCTGGGTCATGCGATACCTGAGTTTTCAGATGATGGACACGAACGCACTTGAGGACAGTGTGAAGTTCTGGATTAGTGACAGACGCTCATGTTCTACGTGGCCCTGTGTTTTACCAGGGGTCGCTATGCGCTGCCAAACCAGGGCCTTTCCACGGCCACGACCCCCTCGAGTGTGCTCAGAGGCAAAGTGAGATTTCAAGTGCCGCTGGCAGCCCGGGCCGAGGTTCCAAAGACGCGGAGGTGCTTTCTCGGTGAAGACTGTGGCCTGGAAGCATGAGGGTGAAAGGGAAAGCGAGTCCCGTCGTGTGGGAAAGTGTTGGCGTCTCGTTCAGAGTTTCCCTCTTCTGTCTCCTTGTCCTTTCCTTGAAAAGTCTAATTTCCAATCTTGAAATAAGTCAGTTACTTAAAATCAACTGAAAACCTCATTCCAGTCCCCTGGAAAGACTCATTGGGGCTCTGAATGGGGACGTTCGCTGTGCGGCCGCATTGACTCTGCCGTCGCGGCCAGAGGATCGATGCTGGTGCCGGATCCTCACCCTGACTCTGCCCCTCATGGCCCCCACGAGAGCTTGCGCCTCCCGGGCCCTGCCTGCTCCTCTCTCACTCCAGCTCTCCTCGTTTCTATGCGCCATGGGGGATGGGGCTGCGCATCCTGGAGCAGCCCACAGTGAGGTGTCCCTTGGTGTGGCCCTGAGCTGTGTCTTCCGGAGACACAATTGCTGAAATGGACTTGGGTAGGTGATGGGATGGCAGCTGAGTGAGGGCTTTTTTTAAATATACTTTTGTTTTATCCCTTACACTTTCTACTATGAATATGCATTACTGTTTTAATAAATAAGTTTCTAGCCAGGGGAGGGCACAGCTAAAATCCGGGAAAACCCAGAGGAAGGCCCTGACCCAGGCGGGGAGGAGTATGAGGAGGTCCCCTGCAGGCCGCTGTGTCTCTGCGGGGTGTGTCCCTGGCTCACACCCACCTTGTTGATTCTGCCAGCCTCCGGGAGGTGCCCTACCATCAGTCACCCGACCATCAGTCACCCGGCCATCAGTCCCCCGGAAGGGCAGCGGAGCCAGTGTCCCCTGGCCCTGCTGTGACTTCCCCCTGGGGCAGGGCCATGGGTGTTGGGAGCGGCCTGGCCTGCGGCCTCCGGCTCACTGCCATCCTGCTGTTGTTCAGCTCGCCCTTGCATCGTGGGGTCCTGGATCCCTGGAGCGGCTGTACCGACCAGTGCAAGACCACGGCCCGTGTGCAGAGGCGCCTGGTGCAGCAGGAGCCCCAGAATGGCGGGGCGCCCTGCCCGGCCCTGGAGGAGCGAGCCGGCTGCCTGCAGTTCTCCACAGCCCAGGGCCGGGCCTGCGGGCACGCCTTCGGGACGTGGGTCTCCAGGGCGCTGCCTTGTGGTATTAGTGACTTTCCATCTCTCCATCCCAGACAAGGCCAGGTGCTGCGCAGGGAACTGTCCCCGAGCCGCAGGATGAGGGGTGGGGTGGGCACGCCTGCCCAGAGCAGACAGGGAGCTCAGGAAATGCCCGATGCAGGAGCCACCGGCCAGCTGCATCAATGTCCCCCGGCCCTGCCCGCTCTGCTGTTCCCTCCACGTGCTTATCGCCCCGGATGGCCCCTTAACCGCGGGCACCACTCGCTTTGTAGCAAACTCAGTCAGGTTGGCGACGGGGAACACAGGAAACTTGTTGGAAATGCAAGTTCCTCGGGCCCCACAGCCTTGGTGCCAGCCAGGCTCTCTGCTTGCAAGGAGGCCTGCTGCGGCGGGATGCCATGCGAGAGCCCCCTCGTCGGCCTTCCTGCCCTGTCCCATCGCGGGGGTCACGGCGTGAGACGAGCCGCCCAGCCTTCAGAGTTCCAGTTTGCCTTCGGTCTGTCAAATAAGGCCGTTAGAATCGACCGGCGTTGCCTCAGTGTCCGGAGTTTGTGATTAAGTGTCACATCTTTCCCCGATTTATACTTTTCTATTAACATTGTTTACATTTCCTCCTCCTTAATTACTCGAGTGTATTTAAAAGGTGATTTTATTTCTCACCAGGCAGGGAAAGCTATGCCACTTGTCTGTCGTAAATAGAAAGTCAGTGCAAAAGCCGGCACGAGGGAAACCCAACCACGTTGTCAACTTCCAGCGCGTCCCTGCCGCTTGCCAGCGTCTGTGCCTGAGGTCGGCTCTCTCTCCATTGAACAGGGGGGTTAGCGAGTGTTCGGAAAGCGTTAAAGATACATCAACCCCAAAACGATACTTCCTCCTTGACACCATCCCGAGGGCTGAGAGACTGGCACACTCTTGTGGGAGAAAACACACTGTTTACTTGGACACAGTTTCAAGGTCACTGAGAGGGAGTGAGAACAGGACAAAAGAGCTGCAGGTCTCTTACCCAGAGTCCGCGTTTTTGAACATTGCCCACCTTTGCTCTGTCGTGTTCCCTCTTTCTGCACACACACTTATGACTTCTTTTTGTGAACCATCGGGTAGGTGCATACACCACGCACTTAATACCCCAGAAGGTCTTTCCTAAATATCGGGAGATTCCCTTTTACAAAGTAAGTCACACTCAGGGAATTTAACATCGACGCAATGCTGCTACCTAACTGCAGGCGATCACTCCTTCGTGTCAGTTGATCCCATAATGTCATTTATAGCATTCCCCCCCCCCCCCAGTTTGGGAACTGGGTCAGACCGTGGATTGCACTTAGCGGCTTTGTCTCTCTGATTTTATTTAATCTGGAACGGCTCTCCAGCTTTGCCTCCTGTCTCGTGGCTTTGGCACGTTTGAAGAATGTGGGCCCGTTCCCTCACAGACCCACCCCCGGTGTCTGGTACGTAGAGGAGACTCGGGAAGACGGACTGGCTGGCCCTGAGTCAGCGCTGCACAGTGCCACGTCCGTGTCCCTATGAAGTCGTCCCTGGCCTGACAGTGAGAGCCACCCACGCTTGACGGACCCCGGGTAAGCTCATCTCCATGGTTCGTTCCAGCGCGTTTCTGTGTACAGTTCTGAGGAAGTCCGGATACTGCTCCTGACCCAACCTCGTTATCTATGAGAAGCCACGTCACCCCCGGCGTTCCTGGGGCTCCCAGGGACTGCAGAGACGGCCTAGAATGTAAGGGGCAGCTTTTTCTTCCTCCCGCTCTCTGGCTCCGACGGGGGTCGATCATGTCCTCTGAGGGTCAGGCAGGGCCAGGGAGCGACGGCCAGGGAGCGAGGGTGGAGAGAAAGAAGGACGCACGAGCTGTGCACAGAGGACTAGGCCGTTGTGACCTCCTTTGTAAATGAAAATGGAAAACACTGGGAGAGAGATGTCCCAGGTGAGGAGCTGTCTGGGTCAGAGGTGACAGCAGGTGGCGGCCAGGTTGGATAACTCGCCTTCTGCCCCTTCTGTGTATGAAGTTTCTTTGTCGTTTTCGTTGCCGTTGTCGTCGTTTCGATGTTCAGAGGCAGAAAACCACCTTGAAGCAGCGGAGGTGGAAACGAGAGTGTATGGGCTGGATCTGGGGGCTCCAACGACATCTGGTTCCCAGCCTGCCTCGCCGACCCCCCGTCCACGGGGAGTCCCGGCATGCGATGGCCACCACCGCCTGGTGCAGAAGAGGCATTTCCCCCAAGGAACAGCTGTTATGCAAGGACGAACTTCACAGGAGCCTGGGTGCGGGGCAGGGACGGCTCAGTGGGCTCCCGAATGACACGCGAGGAAGGGCTGGGGCGGCGAGTGGCCGAGCGCCCAGGCGTGGGGTCTGAATCCTTGCTGGGCCATTCCCCACTTCTGTGGCCGTGAGGCAAGTTCTCTTCCAACCTGCGTTTCTTCATCTGTCAAATGGAGAAAGAAACACGTGCCACATTATCAGGTTCTTAGCTGCGAATAGGGATTCACTCCACCTCGTTTGAGCAGAAGCCACTGCCTAAATCTGCACTTAAAATTAAATTCATACTTGCACGGTTTGTCTGAGGATTTAAATCTCTTGAGGAAACGTGTCCTGCAAGAATCATCAGCTCTAGATGTATTAATAAGTAAATGATGATAAAATAATTTATTAAAAATTATCCCAGTGTTGCCATAAACTGTGAGACACCCTTAGCAGCTCCATGAGAATGGCATTCGATAAGTCCTCTAAATATTAAAAATTATAAAAATCATTTGCAACCTTAACATTTGCCAACTGCCATCCCTCCCATTAGATTGATTGGAAATTACGTTTCTAAAAAGGTAGATCTGAGGACCTGATAAATGAATTTTCAGAAAAGCAAGTTAGAAAAACCTCAGGATCCGTCATCACCTTCTTAAAGCATTTTTCCTTATATTATTTGAAGTTATGACCCCATTTTTTTGTCAGTTGTAAATTTATGTTATTAACTTGTGATTATCACCCCAGAGTCCATCTGATCAATAAAAAATATTTTAAAGGTGAAATGGATATTTAGGAACTTGCCTGTCGTTTTTCCCTCTGCATTTCGATAAGGGACCCCGCATTTCACTTTTCATCGGGCCCCGCACATTGTGTAGCCAGCTCTGGTTAGTGCCTCTACTTCGGGTCTAAATTAAGCTGAGAAAAGCCATTCTGGGGGATCCGCCCTGGGAAGAGGGTTTGTCAAGCAAGAAAACTGGCTACTCAGGAGTGATAGAATATCAGCCCCCCCACCCGCCTTGCTGGCTGCCAAGCCACTGCCCGTATTTGCTTTTTCTCTTGGGCTGGGTGGGCCGAGCACGATCTGAAAGAGGATCAGACTCACTGCATGAATCCTGCCCTTCTCTGGAAGGATCAGCGAAGCCAGAGGCCGGGGACGTACGACCAAGTGGAACCAGCTGCCCGCCAGCTCTGTGAGGGGACAGTGAGGGGCGGCTCTTCTACCTGTGCGGGCCCCTCGGCTTCCGCTGGGCGGTCTCACGGCCCCTGGGCACCTGCCTGCCTCCTAGAAGCCCCTTTTGTTCTTCGGTGCTGTCCTCCCACTCCGCGTCCTGCACAGGATGGAGAAACTGCAAATATTTACCTTTCTCAAAGCCAGGTCCCGGGACATCCTTATTGATCTAAAAGCTTGGTCATTGAGTCTCGTGCCATCTTTGTGCTCACAAGTGACCATGAGTCGTCCAGGAATTCTCCTCTGAAGGGGAGGAGGCAGTTGCTCTAAACTGGGGCATGAATTGGAGCCTGTGCCTCAGAGGGCTCTCCCGTGAGACTGGGCAAAGACACATCCACGGTCAGTGTTCGGGGCTTCCTTTTCTATGCCCCACAGAATACCATGAACAAGTGTGCGTGTCCGTGGCCAGTTTCCTAGAATGAATTCCCTTACGTCTCATTCCTGCCCCAAGACGGACCAGCGGGTCCCCTGGAAAGGTGGCGGCTTCGACAGGAAGAATGACCGGTCTCGCATTTCTGGAAAGAGCCCGTTCAGACCCAACCTGGTGGTGTTTTAGGAATCTCTGAGAACAATTCCTTCAGTGTAGAGGAGAAAACCTGTGCCTGAGGCCGCCTTGTTGGTGGGTGGTGTACCTGGGGCCTCACGAGTCCTGATCCAGGGCTCACCTGTTTCTCCTTGCTGTTCCCCCGGTGCCGAGACCAAAGGGACAGGAGTCCAAGAGCAGAAGGCCGGTTCGGTTCGTCCTGCGTGTGGAGATTCTTGGCCTGGAGCAGCCACAGCAGGGAACAGAAAGCAGGAGAGTCACGGGCTTTGCAAGGGGAATGTCGGGGCCAGGTGGGACAGGGCGGGGTCCGACGCTTGCTTCAGGCTGGGTCTGGGAAGGTGAGGAATGAGCGTGCGGGCCATTTTTGCACCAGAGGAGAAGAGGCGTCTGACGATAGCCTCCCAAGAAATTTCTGTTTGTGTGTGTGGGCGGGGGGGGGCGGCACACAGTTTAAGAGGGATCCTTGGGGGATTCTGCTGTTGGGCTCAGAGCCCAGCTTCATTCCTCACGGGTCATGTGCTCTGGACAAATCAAGTCCTGTCACATCGCCAGGCCTCAGATCCCGTAGTCACCAACTAGGGAGAATTTTAGCAGAAACTTCACAGGGACGTCGTGAGGAGTCGCCGCGGTTACCTATGCGAAGCACCTGGACCAGCGCCTGGCTCTTGGCAGGGCCCGTAAATGTGTGCTGCTGTCACCTCACACAGCACCTATGAGCCATGCTCTTCGGGCCGGTGATTCTCTGGGACGCCCGCCCACCAGGTCTGCTTCTCTCGGGCCGAACACAGAGCTCACACCCTCCCGGGCGGACTGTGCACCAGCACCTGGTGCATAGAGAGGATAAGCTCACCTGACAGGCCCACTCACCTGGGGGCGGTGCCCAGACCCCTCACCCCACCTCCAATCTGTCTCTGATGGGGTTGACTTGCTCAGAGGTCTACCCACTCCCAGCTTCTGTCCCCATCCCTGAATGACAGCAGTCTCCCCTCGAGAAGGGCTCTTGTGTCTGAACCCCCTGTCAAACACGTGCGATCTTAGAACAAATTCCCCACACTGGAGTTATTTTTGTGTATAAAACACACTTTTTGCCAGAGTACCACTAGTTGCCACGTTGACCAGAAGATCCTCATTCATCCGCAGCACAAGGAAACCGACCTTGCTCCTCGGTTCTTCCTTCAGATGACCTCGCAGGCCCCCGGGGTTTCCTGGTACTTGGACTTTGGTGACGGCAGCTGTTGAAATGTCTTTAATCATCCAGGCGGTTCTGAACGACGGGGCACCCGGAGCCCAGCCCTCCTGCGGCTCCAGAGACAGGTGCGGAAGCAGAGGGTCCGAGGACCCGGGCCTGTGCGGCTTCAGCAAAGATCCTAGCTCGAGGCAAGGTGGGACTAATTAGCAGTCACAGAATGGGAGAGAACTCTCTGGCAGCCAGAGTGGCCGTCCCCTCTCGGCAGGCACCAGGGGCATACAGCGGGGACCCTACGTCCAGGAAGCCCCCATCTCAAGCCCTCAAGGACTCATCCCTCCCACTGACCATTGCTCTTGGCAGAGGATCCCCCCCCAGGGGCGGGCGCCTGTCCCCACTGGTCTCTGGACTCAGGGCAAGCTTGCAGTCGGTCTGGACCCGTGGACGGGAGAGGGTGTGAGGTGATGGTGGTGGCCATGGCCGACCCTTATACTGCGATGTGGCTTCCCCTGAGTTGGCAGGCCAGGTCCCAGGCTAAGGGACCCTGACTGTAAATTCGTGACATCTGGGGTTGATGATCTTGTAATATCGTTGCCCACCCTCTTACTCCCGAATCACCCGCCCGCTCACTCCAACACCCGATGAGCATCTACCATGAGCCAGACCTGACCTGGGTGATGGGGACACCGAGAGGGAGAGGCAAAGCCTCTGTCTTCACGTGGTTGGGGCTCCTGGCAGGAAGGCTCAGTGGTCAGGGGAGTTGGGATGTTTTTCGTATGTGTCAACCTGACTGAGCTAAAGCATCCAGGTGTCTACTCAAACATCACTCTAGATGTTCCCATGAAGGCACTGTGTGAGGTGAGATGAACACACTTAAATGAGTAGACTTTGAGTAAAGCAGATTCCCCTCCATGGCACGCGGGAGCTTCATCCAACCGGGGGACGGTCATCATAGAAAAGAGACTGACCTCTAAGTGAGACAGGCTTCTGCCGGGAGACCGCCCTCGGACGTGACCTGCGGCATCAGCTCTTCCTTGGGTCCCCAGCCTGCGCCTTAGCCTGCGGTTTGCACTTGCGAGCCTCCAAGCGGCCCATTTACGTGGGCCAATTCCTTAAAACAAATCAGTCTCTTGCATGTTTTCCCCAGTGGAGAGCCCTGATGCAGGAATCCAGTCTTTGTCTTACTGCCCTCTTTGACTTTGGCATTTTAGGAAACAGCTTTTTCCCCCAGATGAGAAAACTCACACTGTAGGAAATACAGAAAATGTAAACACACAGCACCAAGAACGCCAGCACTCGCCTTTCTGAAAGCCCTTTTTCATGCACAGATCGGAATGGACACGCAACAAAACTGGGTTTTTATCTTGTCTTTCTTTTCTGACTGACATCAGTGGGAAGCCTGTTTAAAAGGTCACTAAAGCATACAGAGAGACGGTCAGGGCCTGCCCACCGGTCTGGTGTGGTTGGAAATTCAGGTTGTTTCCTATTTTCTCCTGTTAGAAAAAGCTCTGCGGGGAAAGTTTTTGCACACAAATCTATGCCTCTGCTTATTTCCTTAGGGAAGATTCCGGGAAGGGCAGTTACTGAGGGAACTCTGGCCTCATACATGAGAGAATCATGAAACGCGGAGGGGAAAACGCAGTAAAGTACATGAATTGGGGTGCTGCCTGGCTCATTTTAACTGAGAAAACAGGAAACAGCTGACTCCCTCCAGGGCCGACATTGTGGACATGGGCGTCCCACAGGGAGGCAGTGGGGCATGGTGGACCCGACGGGCAGCCGGCGCGTGGGTCCCGCGCTCACTCCGTGTCTCTTGACAGCCAGGAGCGCTGTGCGCGTCTCCGGGGTGCTCTGCCCCCAGTTCCAGTTCTTCCCGCCAAGTGGAGACTCCCTAAGTGTCCTGCCTGCTTCGGACGAGGTGGTGCCGAGCCATCGGCTGTGTGAAAGGTCCCCTCGTGCACCTGGCCTTTCCTTCTCCTTCGATGGCTGGGCGGGGTGCTGCTTCTTCCGTGAAGTCCTTTGTCACTTGCCAGGGATAAACCAGGCGCCGCTACCCTAGCTCTCTCTCCAAGCTCTTTCTGCAGCTTAACAACCTGGAATCCAGATGACGTGTTCGCACTCCTGTTCCTCCAATGGCCTGGGAGTCTCATTCGTCTTTTCCTGCCGCTGCTGCTTAGGACAGTGCGAGGCACGCGGGAGGTGCCTAATTAATGCTGACCGACAGAATGTAAAGTGCTAAACGGACATTACGTCATCCATGAGCGTTTATGAAGCACCAAGGACACGTCTCTGATCTCAAGGCGCTCGTGCTACATTCGAACACATTAAGAAAGATTCGAGGCAGCGTTTGCTAATGGCCCGGGGGCTGTGAGAGAGATGCATGACGCTGTGGGAGCTCGGAGCGTCGCAGGGAGCCGTCGCTGAAGGCGCGGTGGTCCGGGAAGCCTCCTGAGCCCAGGTTTGGGCCTCGGAGAAACGTCGGTAAATAAGGGAAGACTGAGAAGATGCCATCCAGGAAAGGGAAACTGCGTCAGCAAAGGTGGCCCAGAGTGTGAACACGTGGGGCGCGTGGCCCCAGGGACTCCACAGACCCCTGCCGGGCGAGTGGATAAAGACGACAACGCAGCAGCACACAGCTGGCGGCAGGGCCGAGCGTGCCTTCCCAAAGTGGCCGCCCGTTTTGTCAGTGCAGACATGTCACGCTGTCCCGTAAGTTCTAGTGGAGTGTCCAGGGGCCTCATCACTTCCCAAACGCCAGGCATGACACTGATTGGCCAGATTTCCTTGGGGCTGTGCCTGCAGTACTGTGGCCTGCCTGTTCCACCCACCTCCTTCTGCATGCCCCCCTGGACCTTCAGCAGACCTGGGACCCGGCTCTGCCGTCCTTCTGCTTAGCTCACTGTGTCCTCAGACCAGATTGTTTTGAGTCAGTCTGTCCATCCTGCCCTGTTCGGGCCGACACTTGTTTAGAAGTCATACTGTTGGCCAAAGACCAGGAATCAGGAATGGAAGGGTTTATCACAAAATCACCAGTAAATTGCCAAGTCATCACGTCAGACGGTATGTTTTGCCTCTTGGCATCTTCTTGCAGGTAAGAGATTGTAACTTCTCTTTGAAATCGGAAGGTCACAGAGTGACATTTTTCCTGCCACCCCCAAAAAGAGATTTAAACAAAATAGTTCAGTTCTTCTGCGCCTCTGAGAAGTCCGGACCAATGGAGTCTGGAGTTCGTAGGTCGCCTCCTTTGTTGCCAGAGATACCAAGCCCTTCTTGTCTTCCCCGCGTCCTTCCCTCGGATGTGGCCGCCTTCTTCACGTCCAGGATTCCTGTGGCGATTTCACCTGTCTCAACCGCGTGCCACACAGCAGGATGTAGGAGGGGAAGGGAGAGGGTGCGGCTTCTCCGTATTATAGAACTCTCTGGAAATCCCACAGATGCTCTCATTTACAAGTCAGTGGCCAGGACTTAGTCACAGGGCCACGCCAGACGGGAAGGGAAGACAAGACCCAGGACCCAGGACCCAGCACGAAGCTAAAACCCCGGGCTCAGGTCGTTCGAGAAATGATCGATGGGCAACTAACACGCTCCCCGCAAACCGGATTTCACCCATCGGAACCTTCCAATCCCTTCAGAAGCAAAGCAACGATCCAAATGAATGGCAGAGACATAAGAGCATGTCGTCTGCTGGAAAAAAGGCCATCTTCTGGGTCTGGATCCTCGGCTCTCCTATTCCAGAGATGCTGAATCCGAGGTTACAGCCCCAGGGCGAGGGCCTGCGTTCCTAGTGCTCTCCCCTAGACGTGTAAATACACAGCACGTGCGTTTATTTACTGAAACAGGCAGGGTGCCCAGGCATGTCTGAATAGGCACCTTGGGTTTTGCAAACGTCACAGTTATTTATATTTTCCCAGTTTCAGTCATTCCCGCCTTCCTCACTCTCTGTGAAATACGCAGATAGGAAACACGCGCAGAGCGAAGCGCACAAGGAACTCACTTTCGAACACGGCCTGCGAGCGCTTCTGCGTGACGCTTTGACTTGGGCTTCTCTAGAGCCTCGGGGACCATCGCTCACGCCCCGTCAGGGAGGAAGCGGGGCGGGTGACGTCCCCACGGCTCACGGCCCACGCCGGGCCCGGAACTCGCACCCGTGTCTCCTGCCCCGGGAACCCTCGTGCCTGGTCCACTGCGGCCTCTCCCAGAGACTGCAGACGTCCAGCGGCATCCGGCAGAGGCTGAGAGAGGTGAGTGGAAGGTTCTGAAAGGGTATCGGGTAGTAAGAATGAAGGGAAAGCAGTCGTGGGCGTTGGAGGCATCTAAAGGCGCGCTGTGCCGAGGGCCCCGGAGCAGATACACGCAGCGGGAACTGCTGCTCGGCGGGACCGGCCTCCAGCGAGAGGGTGTGCGAACCTGCCCTCGCGGGTTCAGGTTTTCACTATAAATGAAACAACGTGGGGGGGAAAGGACGCGTCTTTGGCAGCCCTTTCTCCCTGTCACTGTTTTTGGTTTCCCCGTCTAAAGGAAGCTTTAAAGATTTCCTTGTGAGGACGAGAGCAGACAGTCCTGCCGGGGCCTCGCGGCCTCCGTGGAAGCAACCGTGAGGGGATGGATGTTCTTCTCTGGCAGGTGGAGGCAGCTGGGAGCAGACTGTGAGCCCTTCCCACCCACCTCCAGACGGCACAGGCTGGTGACATCGGTTCGACAGCCTCAGAGAGGGGTCTCGGGGAATCAGGAGCCTCTCTCTTTCCGCCGCGGAAGGCCCCCGGGACTCGGATGAGGGGTGCGGCCCTGGCTTCCTTAAGGAGGCATCGGAGCCGAGCCCTCGGGCGAGACGTGTGCTGATGCCTGCGGTTCTCATGAACTCTCTCGTCCCGGGAATTTCTTCTGGATGGTGGAAAGGAGAGAAGCCATAAAGACCAGGTCTCGCTCCCACACGGTGGAGGCTCGGTTACAACTGCGGGAGCGAGTGGCCGAGCACTAAGGGACCAAGAGCGATTCTCCTCTCAGGAAGGAGCGCTGAGCTCACCCAGGTCACTTATGGACTGAACACGCCCTTAAATCACCTGTATTCAGGGCCAGGTGGGGGCTTTGTAAATGCTCACGCAGTTAATACTGCTAACGACCCTCTAAGGGGGTTTGTTATTTGACTAGTGAGGAAACTGAGGCGCGCGAGGTGTAATTCACCGGCCCGAGGTCACAGGGCCTGGAAGGGGCCCCGGGCCCAGGCCTACTGTGCCTGCACTCACCTCCCTACCGTCCCGGAAGAAGTGCTAGTTATGTGAGGAGGGGACAGCGGACGATGAGCTGTGTGTTCGGCGCGGCGCCTCTCCTAGTGCGTCCCTGAAAAGAGAACCCCGTCTCTCCCTCTCCCACTGCTGCCACGACCCGTGTTTTCCCCGCGCTGACCCCACGGCAAGGCCTGGGGGAGGGCGGAGCTTCCACACCCCCCTGGGCGCATCCCTCCCCGCTAAGTGGTCACCCACTCCTGAGCTCCTAGAGGCCTTCACTCAGGGTTTGCAGGAAGCACGACTGAGGAGATCACTGGCCATTGGCGATTAACCCCAACTCGGGCTCCTCTCCTCTCCCGGCTGGGGTCAGGGGGCGGCGCTGACAGTCCGACCCTCTACTCACATGGCTGGTGACCCTGGACGGCAGCCACCCCGTCCTCAGGGGCTTCCTAAAGGTCACTCGCTAGCAGGTGTGGAAGAAAGGGGCCTGCGAGACAGGACGAGAGGCGCGCCCGTCTCCTTCATGGCTCCAGAGCCATCTCGGGCCCCAGAACCGCCCCTTGTAAGAAAAGATGTCCCTTCCTGTCACATTTCCTGGCACTGGGGCTGTTTTAGGAGGCAGGGCCGAAGACCAAACACATATAGATATATTTCTCCTCCTATCAGGATGGGAGAGTGGGTGGAGGGAGGGGGAGAGGCAGGGAGAGGGCGGGAGGGTTGGGCGGGCAGAGGGGGGACCAGGGCGCACCAGAAGGGAACGCAGGTTCTGGCGCTTTCTCCAGGGGCTGGTCCTGATGCTTCTCAGTGTCCCCATCGCTGTCATGGTGACGATCGCAGGGAACTTGCATTAATTAGGGTTTGTTCATAACCAGACGTCACATCAGGTCACGTGTGCCGACGGACTTTAGAAAACAAACCAATACCCTCACGAAATACCTTCGTAGTTACGGCCAGGCCGGCGGCGAGCTCGCTCCTGTCTTCGGTGTCTTCTCACCCCACCCTTCGTTTGACTTTGGGAAGACAAGAAATAAGGCTCAAGAAACAGAAAACTCACGTTCCCAGACGTCATTCAAACCAGCCGTGCTGAGCGCTCCCCTTGGGCGGAGCATACCAGAGAGGACCCAGCCACCCCTGATTAAGCCCACCTGGGACTGTCCCAAAGCCATCCTCGAGGCTGCGCCCTCCGAAGGGCGCATCCAGAATCCTAAAGCGCAGGGACCTTCGGGGTCAGAGACGCCCCCCTGGCTCCCAGGCATTCGAACCTGCATGGGGGAGGAGGACACACCATGTGACCATCTCCCTTCTGCAGCAGCACAGTTTGGCTCATGTGAAGCTTCCTTCTGGCAGGTCCCGCCATATCAGTCCCCTTTGGGTGCCTGCTGTCTCTTTCCCCTTCCTTGGAGCGAGTCTCAGCTGCAGACGTAGGGGCCACGTCGGGGCCATGTCGGAGGAGGGCCGGGTTGGGGCGACGGTGCCCTGGGGCTGGGGGAGAACACAGGCTTTCTGCGGAGTCTCTGACCTTGAGGACCAAGTACGCTCTTGGAGAAGAACCACCGGGAACCAGGCCACGTGCGCCGTAGGAGAGGCTCCGGCAGGTGTTCGGGGGCCTCTACTGACCCCCGTGCCGTGTCGGGGATTCTGGCATGCGGTCCAGCACGGTTTCCCCCAAGGTCTCTTGCATTCCTCATCCCATTGGGCTGTCTGCTTCTCAGAGGACACAGATGGCACAAGATGCCGCCCTGATCCTGGGCACGTGTTTCTGAAGAGATTTCTCAGAGCGAGCGCGGCGGAGAACAAATAAGTGAATGCCAACAGGTGGGCTGCGAGAGGGGTGGCCAGCATCTGGGGCTACCCTCACGAGCTGTGGGACCAGTGGCGGCGTGTCCCCAAGGCTGGCCGGGCCGGTGCACGGTCTCCCTCGGGAGGCGTGCTCGTCTGACCATCGGGCAGGGGACAAAGGCTGTGGTCAGGCAGGGCTCGGGCTTTGACTCAGACAGACTGGGGTCCAGACCCCGGGTGTGCCATGTGTCCGCTTGTTGTAACCTATGCAGCAAGCGCCCGGTCACTTGCAGGAAACAGTGTGACTCTTCTTAGTCCCAAATCCAAGAAACACATCGAAGGCAGCTTTCAAATCGACTCATTTCAGAGGGGAAGGGCGAGACTCAGCCTTCTCTTGCCACAAAAGGGCTGAGGTGTTAGAAAGGCAGCGAGCTGGGTTTCCATTGTTTTTCCCAGAGCCAGTTCCAACTGAATAACCGCGGCCGTTCATCATCCGATGGGTGTGAACCACGGCGAGGAGGCTGCCCACGGACGGCCCGGGCCTGCGGGTGCCGCAGGAGGTCGCAGCAGCTCAGCTGAGCCGTGCTGCACACCGACCCGGACCTCCCCCGGAATCAGGGTCCTACTATGCGCGGGTTTCTGAGGCCAGCACTCAGGGGTTTCCCATGACCAGGTCCCCAAAAGTCAGACTGTCACCTGGCCCTGCTTCTTGGAGGAAGTGCGTTCCGTCTGGGTGCAAGTGCCGGTGTGATGAGACAGTGAGTGTAGACCTGCTGGGCGGGGCTGGTCCCTGACCCCAGGCCCTGTCACCTTTCTCCACTGTCTCTTCTCAAAGGCCCTGTTACTCGCGGACACGCCAGGGAATGGAAACTCACATTAACCTCTTCCTTAAGAGGAAAATATCACTGAAATGGAACAAATAATAGGAGCACAGCTTTCAAAGGATTCCCAATGCTTGGGAAATTCTAATCATGGCAAAGTGCAGGATATCTGTATTATTATTCTCATTTTTACATTAAAAATGTCTAAAATGAGTGAAGTCTGTCAGAATGTAACAGGTTTCGATGCGGAGAGCAGAGAGGCTGGTGCTCCTGCGGGTGTAGACACCTGGGCCCAGGACGCGGGTGCGCGGTTGGAAAAAGGCGAACGCGCTTTCAGGACAGACGTCCCACGGTGTGCGTGTTCGAGCTGGCTGGAGGGTTTTCCTGCCTTTTTTCGGCATCGCAAAACTGAAACCGGAAGAAACGGGGCCCGGGTGCCTGAATAATTCTCTCTAACGAGCAAACAATTTTGCACAATTTCTGTGACGGCGAATGAGGGCAACAGCGAATCTCCACTTTCAGTGAGCCAGTCCCAGGCCCTGACACGGGCGTGTTCCACAGATTGAACAAATCCGTCGCCGTTTTACTGCGAGCTTTGCGACTGACGTTCGCATCCCAGGATGGTGGCATGTAGCTCTCCCAGGACGTCTGCGTTTAACTTTGAGAAGCACCCAAAAGTGACAAGCCCCTCAGGCCCTTCACGGTTGCTGACTTTCGGGGACCTAACCCATGTGCTTTGGACAGAGGGTTCGTGATGAAGAGAGCAGGGGTGAGACTGCTGGGAGGACGGGCTCCAGCTGAGCCGGACCGGGGCTCCCATCTGGACCTCTGACCCCAGCCAGCGTGGCGGGCACTTTTTGGTGCTTCTCGCAGGAAACAATCCTGGTCGCTCTGTGTCCCTTGTGGACCCTCCGGGTGAGCTAGCATGAGGTTTCTGTTCATGGTTCTCACCAGTCCTCCTGGGGAGGTCTCGATAGTCAAGAAGCGATGTAGGAACAGCTCAATGGAGGAAACACTCGGAAATTCAGGACGTTTTCCATTGGCTTTGTGGAAAATGAGGTCAATAGACCTGTTATAGGACTCTTTTTTTAAAAAAAAAAAGTGTGGGAAGCTGGATGAATTTCCGTTTGAATTAATGGTTAGAGACCCTAAGAGAGGCCTCCCAGTCTGCTGGGCAGTCTCTGAGGATGCAGTGTGTGCCCTGTGACACCGCACTTCTCTCTCCCCGGGACTGTCCCAGCCTGTCTGAGTCGGATGCTTTCAGCCCACGCCCTGTGAGGACACTCGGAGGCCCCCTCGGTGGCTGGGGGAAGCTGTGCTCTCCTTTCCTGTCACCTGGAGGGAGCAGTCACAAAAGGAGGACTCCTCGGAGGCCCTTTTTCTGTTTGTTTTGACTGCGAGTTGCATACAAACAAGTGACCCTCGGGGTCGCACTGGCTAATCCTGGTTCCCACTGAACATCTGTTCTCCGGTGAAGAAGACTGTTTGGACCCAGAATCAGATCAAAACAAACAAGAGTCCACACTGAGGAGGAGGATCGTGGGCCTCCTTTGGTCTTTTCCACTGTCCTTTTTCTCCATGATTGTCGCCAAAGGCACCTGCAGTCTCAGGGCTTACGGCGAGTGATTTCCCCTTTGGACTCAAGTTCGCAAAGGAATCTGTCACTTCAAAAGTCGCCCTGCAATAAGTTGCCACTCGCCGTTTATCCCCGTTTCGAAACGGGCTCACTCCTGGGAATGGATCGTCGGCACCTGCCACGATGTTCCCCGGCGGCCACCAGGGCCCCGGGCCTCAGCCTTTGGTAGGAAACGTCCTCCGAGTGCTGCATGAGAAAGCCCCGTTCCTGTCCTTATGGAAGAAGAAAAGCATCCCCTGCAGTGACGTGCCACCTGTCCGTTGAGAGAGAACTTTCATGACGACGCCTGCTGCTCCCCATCGGCGACTGGCCTCCCCAGTCACACAGACTCCACTGTCTCTCCTCCTCCGACACAGGCCTGGCCCTGGTCCCGCCGTCCTCCTGGAGACCCACCGTCACCGCTGTGCTCCGGGGAGGATACTGGAGGGGACTTCAGACTTTGCTGATGCCAGCTCGAACTTTCCAGATTTTCCCACGCTGCGCGATCTGGTGCCGTTCCCGTAGCTTCTCTAGCACCAAGCGGGACCGAAAGCCGGCTGAGCGCAGTCGGCTTCTAGGCAAAGGGGACACGGAGGGTTTGTGGTCGTCTCTGCCTCAGGGGCTCTGCGTGGGTTCGAGAATCTGGCTTCCACCACGTTCCCAGGAGATGCTGGTGCCGGGGGGGACTGGTGGCGGCACCCCGACTCCCTGGGCCCCTCCTGCAGCCCTTCACTGAGGCCTGTCGCTCAGCCACCAGAGTGTCTCGTTTCATTTATTCGACAGTTCCTGGTGTCGTTGGCTTGGGAGTCCTGGAAGTGAAAGCAAACTCGAATGTAAGGACCTACGAAGGCAGCCCTCATCCTAGGCTCGCACACGGCAGCTTGCAAAAGCCAATTTATTCCCTGGAGCCTGGGTTTGGGGACAGGCCCCGATCGCAGGGACAGTGGTGGGCCCTTCGAGGACGCAGTGGGAGGCAGCACCATCGGCCTGAGCCACGGATTTCACGGCCCCAGCTGGATCCGCAGCCCCGTCGCCCAGCCTGGCGCGGAGCTGAACGGGACGCGGACCTCGGAGGACACCCTCGACCCCGGTTTAAACCCAGCCCGGGAATGGCTGTGTTCTCGGGTTTCCCGTGTGTTCGGTGTTGTATACATTCTTCCAGTTTTCCTGCTCTGAGGGGGCCTTTCTAACCTCGGGGGAGTCCTAGACGCCAACCCAGGGCCAGACCCAGCCCTGGCTGAGGGACTGGGCTCCCTCCTGTCCTCGAGCGTCTTCAGCCTGGCTCGGGAGTGGCAGCCCCGGAGGAACGGACCGCTGGGCTCTGCGTGGCTTCTCGAATCGCACTGACATCTTCCCTCCCCTCGACCTGCCTGTCACAGACGGTAAGGACAACCTGTTCTGTCCCGCTCTGTCCCCCTCGTGATGCAACACTTCATCCCAGTCCCTAGATCAATGCCCAGGATGTTTTTCCATCTATGGGGAGAGAGAGAGAGAGTCAGACAGGGAGAGAGAGAGACAGAGAACAGGAGGAGTGAAGGGGGGAAGGAAACAGAAAGCAGGGAAAGGTGGGGAGGGAGAAAGGGGGAACAAGCAGAAGGACGCAGACCTGGAAGCCCCTGCAGGACAGGCAGCTGGGAGCTGGAACCGTCCATGCCCGCCAGCAGGCTTCCCAGTCTGCGTCCCTCGCGACAAAGTCGCCGTCTTGCCCCTGCGGGAAGTGTGGGTCGTCTCAGGGCGGGTGGCATCATGGAGAGCAGCTGCCATCTCCCTGCACCGCTCGCCCCACCAGCGACAGGGGTTTGGCTCGGCCTCTCCGCGCTGCCCCCTCATCTGCCTGGCGGGCGGGTCTGAGATGGCCTTGCCCGCAGGTGACCTCGCGCTGTCCGCAGCCCACGTGCAGGGTGGAGTAGGGGAAGGAGGTGGCGTGGTCACGCAGACCGGCGCTTTGCTCCCAGGAGTCCCACCAAGTCCCCAGTGTCATCCTCAACGGGACCAGACGGAGACTGACCACAGAGCAGACACCGGGCCCCTGAGGAAACAGCCCTCCCCGTCTTCTTCTTCAGGGTCATCTCCACTGTTACAGGACTGAGAGCGGGACGCCTTTCCACAGGGACCGAGGGCCCACGTCACGCTGCCCAGGTTTGGGGGGTGGAGGGGCTGGGGAACGAGGAGGCCCACCTCGAGTCACGGGGCTCGCTGGGTTCCATTCCGCCTCCGCCTCCAGGAGCGTCTCGCTCTGTCCCGGGGATCCCTTGTCCTCATCTGTGCTCCTCCTACTCTATGTACCCACAAAGGTGTCCCTCGAGGTCGTCGGGCCCCTGGCATGGCAGCCAGCACCCTGCAGGGGTGCAGTGAGCCGAGAAAGCAGAAGGTGGGGGGCGGCTCTGCTGCTGGGCAGAGGGAGAGCAGAGGGTGCTGGACCCTTTATGGGGGGGGGGATGTGGGGCACGTGGGAGTCTGGGTGGGATGGATCCTTAGACTCCGTGACTCTGAGATGCCTCAAAGTGCTGAAATGCCTCAGAAATCACTAACGATTTAGGACAGACTCGTCATAAACAGCACTGTTGCTGGTGCTGAAGGCGAGTCCCACGGTGTTTATTGTCACGTTGAGCGTCTTTCTCAGCGACACGCTGGAAAGCCACCACTCCCGCAGACCCTCGCTCCTGTCGCACCGCATCTCACAGAGCTGGAAGGCGCCATTTCGGAGCCGCAGAGCAAGTGAAATGCTTCCAAGGGGGCGAATCCACCAACAAAACATAAACCGCCTCTGCCCAAGGTGTGGCCTAAAAAGGAGCGAAACTCGGGGCTTTCGGGTCTTCCTGCAACACCTACCAGTCTGCGAGCAGAGCTCACGGGACGGACGGTGGCCCAGGGAGGTGGTGTCGGTGCCGGAGAAGGAAGGAAAGGTGCTCCGAAGGTCTGTAGGGGAGGAAGGGAGAGAGAGGTGAGAAAGAGCCGATACAATGACCACGACGTGAAAAGAAAACTTGAAAAACACTGGATTCCAACCACTGGCATCGCTTCCCTCGCAGAAAACAGAAGGAAGAACCATGCACGGTCACCGCCCTTTGCGAGATGGGCCACGTTCTGTGCCATCCCTCGGGGCGCCTGCCGCCCGGCGCAGAAACCCAGTCCGCACCAAAGCCAGAGCTACCCAGGCCTGTCCCGGATTTGCACGTCTATCACCGTTTCCGGGAGGTGGGGACAGGGGCTGGAGGCCGGGATCCATTCGGGAATAATGAATAAGAGGAACAGTGATGTGCTGGGGAAGGGAAGGACTGACATTCCGCGTGAGAAGTCACCTCGCCTTAAGCTTTAGCCCGTCACAGCAGCGGTGGCCTTCCCTGGCAGCCGATCGCGCTTCGTATCCACCCGGGAAGGGCCTGTCGACCGCGACAGGGGAGGCGCATCGTCCCACAGGAGGGACACAGGGGTCATCGCTGGAACCACTGATCGATTTGCGTCTCACGGGCAAGGAGAGGCTAAGACGTCGCGCCTTCGGCGTCGTGCATTTTGAATGCACCGCGTAGCGATCGGACGTTCTTACCAAAGTGTTTGAGCCCAGATTCAATCGACCTGCTCGATGTAACGTTCGTGTATAGGGAATACGAGGGATAGAAGAGCCAGGTGACGGCGTTAGGACGCCAGTGGGGAAAGCTAGGGCCGTGCCTGCTTCTGGCGTCCACCTGACCCGTCCTCCCCACGAGTCAATGTCTGAGGGGCCAGGAGTGTGTGTTGTTGGGGGAGAAGTGAGGAGAGTGTTAGAGACTAAGGACACGGAGCCAGAAGATGCCACGCGCGGGCCTTCTCCGAATCCTAAGGAAGAAACCAGCTGGACAACTCACCGGGGAGAGGGCTCGCGGAAAGTAGGATGTTAGTCAATATTGAAGGATGAGCATCCCGTTCTCCGAGGCGTGACAGCCTCCTAGCTGTCGTGTGAGAAACTGACCTTCATGATCAGGAAGCTGTGAGGATCTGTTTAGGGACAAAATAGCCCCAGGTGCTTCAGTGGTTTCCCCGTGGACATGGTTTCAGGAAATTCCCTCCACGAGCGAGTCCGTTTGAACGGGACTTTCCTGGCGGGGAGTGTGGATGCTGCTGCTGCCTGTCAGGGGGAGAGGATTTCTGCAGGTGATGGCCCTGAGCAAGCGGGACAAGTGACCACCTGGCTCAGGGCCAGCCGGCCGCCCCGGGACCCGTGGACCCTCGCCCGCCAGGCCGGTGCTGGCCGCCGATCCCTAACGAGACGAGGGCAGAAGCTGGGAGCGCACACTCACCGGCCTTTCTACCAGTTCCACGGGGTCGTGTTCTGCCCCCTGAATCGCACAGGTTAAGGGGGGCTTTTTAGAAACGGTGCGTTTCCTGTCACTCAGCACAGAGGGCTCCGTAGCTGACGGGCTGTCTCTTATTTTGTCTCCCCTATGACCGGGCGCCCTCACCGGGGTCCTTGGAGGCCCCCCAGGCGCCGTGTGAGCACCGTGCACGGTGTCCGGATGGAGGTGCACGCGGACACACAGACATGGGCACGCACAGGTCGCGCACGTGCCACGCCCCTCTGCCGAGGCTGTCGTCGGCTTCTCGTGGATAGAGGTCCACGACGCAGTAAGTGCGGAGCAGCCCTCGTCCCAAGACTAATCCTCCCCGCTCTGTTTGGGGAGTTGAGTGTGTGGGCACATGCCCCGGCCCCAGATTTCCAGAGTTTACACCTCTCGGATGCTGGTCCCCAGCCCTCCCTGGTGGGGCGGCCCCAACGCCTGCAGCATCAAAGCACATACGTCCTTGGTGGTTCTCGCTCTGCCCACAGGGAGCTCTTCAAGTGGACACTAAGGACGCCGAGCAGCCCCCGTGGCGGATGAGCCCACCCACCCACCCACATCAGGGCGAGGCCGAGGCCGCGGGCCCCCGTCTCTCCTCCGTGCCCATCTCGCTTCTCCCCGGTCGGCAACCTCCACTGGAACAATCCTTTATGGCTTTGCTACTCCCCATGCGCTTCACTGTTTAAACAAATTCCAGAAAAGCACACCCATTATCACGAATGAATCCAAATCAGATCTCCCAGAACTGCTGAGGGCTGCCAGACGGTCCCGGCGAAGGGGAACGAGGGGGCGGAGGCGGAGGCTTTCCCCTCGCTCCAGGAGCTGGGATGCGAGCGCTGGAATGTGTCCGCGCCCTGCACAGAGGGGCCGCGCCCAAGGCTAGAGACATTTCTTGCCGATTGTTCAGACACTAACTTCTTGGTGGCATTGGACTGTGCACTGAGATCGTGCTCAGCCAGGACGTTCGAGACCCCTTCCACGTACCGGTTTCATTTCATCCTAAGTGTCCCTGAGCGAGGAAGCGAAAGGCGGTGACTGTTTCTCATCTTCCCCGATAAGTAAATGAGGGCAAAGTGGAACACACGGGTTTTTTAGAACAAAAATAGTTAAGACTACGATCAGAACCCGATGTTCTGAGCTTATTGTTGGACACTGTCGTGTCCAAACTACCAGAGAGCTGAGAGACACAGAATTTTCCCAGGGATAAAGTCACACGCGTCCCTATGAGAGCCACGAGGCGTGTCTGAGCGTAGGTATGTGAGTGAGACGGCGCCAGGGCGAGGACACACAGCGGCAGCCGTCAGCCGGAGGGCCAAGTGAGAAGTGGGGATGGCCACGGGCAACTGAAGGTCCCCAGGGGCCGGAGTCCCCCATAGGGCGACAAGGATCAGAGGACCTCTAGGCGTTCGGAGGGCATCAGCGAAGACATGGGACGTGTTTCTAGTGGTCATTAGCGGTCAAGTGCGCGGAGCCGGTCCCACCCTGAGCGGCGACTCCCCCTGAAGCCGGTGCCGCCCTCCCGCCGACTCACAGGTCCCCACCGCACTCAGGTCTAAAGCAGAGGCCCCTCTCCTGGCTTTGGGGTCAGCCCTCTGTGAAACATGGACCGCTTAGGTGTTTAGGAGACTTGAGAGTGAGAAACGGGCCATCGGGCCATCGTGGCATGGGAGCCCGGGAGGGGACCTGACAAACGGCTTCAACCCGTACCTGTCTCAGCTCTCAGGGGAGGGAAGTGGTTCTCAGAGTTGACGAGAGCTCCGCCCCAGGCTCACAAGCACCTTAGTGTTAGATGAGGGGTGATCGTGTGCCAATAAATTATTTCCTTCCGCTCATCCTCATGTTTAAGCCCATATGTGCATGCGCATCTCCAGTGGGCTTTACGTATTTAAGGTCTGTGGTCTCAAACGCTGGAATGAATGAGAACTAAGTTTGAGTTGTTTTCTGCAAATGGCCAAATTTTCCTTCAAGGTAGGGACCTTCATTCATTCATTCATTCATTCATTCATTCATTTTACAATAACACAAGATAAAGGTCTCAAAAAAGGGTTCAAAATTAGGGCGTCACGTAGAGGAAAGTCTTACATGAAAAGGCTGCACGTTTGTTTCTGCTGAATGAGGCTGGCATTCTGTTTGCAAGTGCATTTCGTGGTGTGGCCCAGCTCTGCAGCTCACGTGAGTTATAAACTCCAAAAATCAGACGCACTTGGGAGAAAGACGTGGGCCTGGTCAGAGTGAACGTCATGGGATGAACAACCTCTTGCCATCACTCACATTCCAAAGTCATTTCCCAGGAAGATCATCAAGCCAAGAAATACAAAAACCGTTTTTCGTAATTTTCTCTGCACAGGTCAATGCATGAGAGAGAGAGAGAGAGAGAGAGAGAGAGAGAGAGAGAGAGAGAGAGAGAGAAGAGCCCTTCTTACTGATTCAAGGTCATATTTGTTTGCTTTCCCACTCCAAGGTCACCATTCAACAAGACACTCCCTCCAGGCATAACGAGACGACGGGACTGTTAGAACGACACCTTGCTTCTCCCTCCCTCTTCTTTCTTGGATTGTCAATTAACGAACTTTTATTTTAAAATTATAACATAGATGTAAACATATTTATATAAGATATAAACATTAACAATCTTAAGTTGTCAGTGTTTAGGTTACTATTCTGAATTTTCAGAAAGAACTAAAATATAAAAGCAGCATCATCTCCACCCATTTCCCTTCTGACAAACACCGCGACTCTCTCCGTCCGCGCTGGCACGGGCGGCGAGGTGCCATGCCTTAGGTCACCCAGCCCCGCTGTTTCTGGAGAGGGACGGCTGTGAAGGAGGGTGCCCGCCCTCCCGAGAGACAGAAATGCTGCGTGAGGGAGCGCCCCAGACCCTCGCAAGCCTGCATGTGAGGACGGCCTTTCAGTGAAGCCGGCATCCCACACACACTAACTGCGAGTCAGCGTGTGGCAGGAGCCGGATTGCAGAGGCGAAAAAGACATGGTCCCTGCACGACGGGAGGTCCAGGCCCGCAGAGGACACCGCCAAAGGGACAGCACGGCCTCACGCCGCCGCGTGCGCCAGGACGGAGAAGCAGGAGGAGGAAGGGCCGGCCTTCGGGCTGACAACGTCCTGACAGGGCATGCAGGAGGGACAGGAGCAGTTGGGGAGATAAAACACTCGGCTAAGCGTGAAGGAGGAGGAAAGAGAGAGTGTGACACACGCGGAGGAAACGCGGTGATGAGACGAGAGAGAAAAGCGCAGACGTCGGGCTGACTTAGTGCCATTTTGGCTTTGTCGCCTCAGCAAGCCTCAGCCCACAGGTGTTTCTGAGCCTCACTCAGCCATTCCAGAAGGAGGGTCCAGGACAGACCTGAACGTTGGATGGCCTTCCTCTCCTCGGTAGGCGGGATACCCCAGTGTCCAGAGGCTCAGGTGTCACCGTAGTGACCGAGGACCTGCAGGGATGAGTTCTCCATCCTGGCGAAGCCTCTGGAGGGCTTGGGGGGGGTGACCCTGGCTAAGCTTCCTCACTGCCTCGGTTCCTCCCTCTGTGAAACCGAACTGAGAGGCCTAACTCGCAGGGGCCACTGACCATGTCCTACAGGACAGTCCCGGCGCGTGGCCTTCCAGGTTGGGAGGTGTCATTACTGCCCGTTTTCACTCGCCCCCGCCCCCCGGCCTCCAAGGGACAGCGACGCCTCGGCAATTGGGACCCAGACTTGGATTCCCCGAATTCTATGCGTGTGTATGTGTGTGTACATGTGTGTGTAGGTGTGTGACCTGGGCAGGGAACACACAGCCGTGGCGGCATGGCTGGCATTGTGGGCTGGATGATTCCTTGTTGTGGGAACTGTCCTGAGCACTGCAGGGTGGTACCCGGCAAACACCCAGCTCCCCACTACGGGCCGGTAACACTGTCCCCAATCACCACAACCCAAAAACGTCCCCAGACTTTGTTAAAAGTCCTGGGGAGGTGGGGGGGGAGGGCAGAACTGCCCACGGCTGAGACCCACTCTGTACCCAACGGCCTCTACTCCTCTTAAGAGTCGCTGAGCCACTGAGTCACAGACAATAGCAGCACATCACCCTGCGGCAAAGGCTTCCTACATTGGCTGGACCCCCGTTGAGGACCCGCTCAGAGAACCAGAACCATGTCACTGTCCAGGCTTCCCGACCTGGCCTCGTCTGCCCTCCGCCCTCACACTCCGCTCCCTTCTCTGCATCGGCACGGTGCCACCGTGACGCGCTCGCCCCCTTGGCCTCGCTGGGCCCCTTTCCCATTCTTCCCAAACACACAAACTCTTGACCTCTCCCTGGTACCCCCGGAAGTCTCTGTTCTCCACCTGCCCCCACCCCCCCGGGAAGAGCCTCCCACAGCTTCCCTGCCTGGTCACCCCGTCCCTTCCACCCGCCCCCGTGGCCACAGCATTCCTAACTCTCTGTCCTGGCAGCTTTGCGGGATCCTATCCGTCTACCCCTCGGTGGAGCAGATTCTGAAAAGAGCATCATCTGATAACACTCCTGGCGGAGCAACGAGTGAGCTCATGAAACACCAGCAAACATCAGTGCTCCCTGCCCCCGCACATCGCCATCGTGGTGTGGTTCATCTCGGTCAAACACCCGCCTGGCTCCAGGTCCACTGCTCTTTCACACACTGATGTCTGGACATGAGATGCTCGGCGCGTTACAAGGCCCAGTTCCCATCAGACAGGATCCCCGGACTGGGAGCCGCGCGCCCCGGGGCAGTTTGCTCTCAAACTGCTCTTTGCTGATGTGCTCTCTGCTTTGCTCCCCACCAGTTTTGCTTTCCACACCCCCCGCCGTTTTCCTCTGAGTTAACTCTCTAGTTTATGACCGTTTCTGACAGCCTTCAATGCTTGCTATAAAGGTATAATTTTTAATGAGGGAAAAGGACTTAAAAGAGTGGGAAAGGGAGTCAAAAAAGGGATGGAAGTGGGTGGGGGAAGCAAGGCTTTGGGGGTCCCACGGTGAATCTCATGTGCGTGACTCGTGTGAAAACATATTCCCGTTTTTAGGTTTATTAATGCATTTCATTGAGCCAGTAAGGTCTTCAAAGACGACCGGACATTCTCTCAGGAAGAAGTCTGGGCCCATCCTGTGCGTAATGACTCCAGGTACAAAGGAGCCTTACTTGGCATAATTAGCCTGGCTTTTTCTTCTACGACAAAATATAGACCAGGCCACGGAGGCTTTTTTCCTTTTTTCCTTTTTTTCTTTTTTAATTCCCTGTGAGCACATTTTGGTTCCCTGGTTTTCATTAAGGTTACACCTGATGGCGCGTCTGTGAGTCATCGGCATGTTCAACCCGTTTTCCCGGGGCAGTCCCGGGGCTCATGCCGGGAGTGCTGGGTCCTGGCACAGAAGGCCGTCCTGCCATCCCCTCCCTCGGTGATCCCATTCAGTAGTGGAATTGCACACCGCTTTTCAGGGTGAAATTTGCCTATTTTACCCCAAGGGGTGCTGAGTTCTGTTGCCGCCTTTTCCACTTGCACAGGTCAGGTTTGGGGACTCTCAGTGTGCTAGCTACGCTCTTGGGGACATCTGAGTCCCGTCTACAGCTGCTCGTCTTCCTGTGCTAATAGCTGTAGAGACCTCTGCGGCACACACCGACCCGAAAACCACCTCGCAGACACTAGTGACAGAGCAGAAAACTGGAGCCGCAGACGACCTCACTCTCATCTTACTTTCCCTCTACGGATGCCCATCCGGATTGATTCCGATCCCAGGTCTGCCAGTTTCTGGCCGAGCGACTTGGAGCAAGTGACTTTGTGCCCTTGTGTCTCTGTAAAATGTTCTTCGCAGGGTTTTCACATCCAAACTGGAAGCTGACCTGTACCATCCCACCTCGCTCCCACCTAATAGTTCGTTAAGATAAGAAAAGCTCCTCTGGGCGAGGCTAACGGGTGCCCTAATGCAGTAGTTTCCACAGTATTTTTCTGTCCTCCCCAAAGAAGGTTGGGAAACGTTGTCACCCTCACACTTAAAACAAATCTGTGGCGTCTAAAATGTGTGCTCAGCCATGTAATTGGATGCAAAAGGTGCAATTTCTACCGTCGCATAGATATTGGTACTTAAAGATCACACTATCATATGACCCCTTTCAACATGCTAAACTACAAATCCCTCAGTCATTTCAGAAACACTGTCACTTGATCGAAACATACACGTATGAGGATTGAAGCAATTGCTAAAAAGAGCACATACAGTTTTCTGGGATGTGCGTTTTGGAGCGCCCCCGACGCCTCCCGGTGCACATCCTGTGGGCAGCGCAGTCAGTCCCAGGAGAGGAGCGTCTTTCTCTCCTGGAACGGAGCTGAGGGGTGGCGGCCTGGGAGAGAGCCCAGGACTGGGGCCAAAATCACAGCTCAGTCCCGTCCCCGTGGCGGCTACCTTCTTCCGCAGGTCACTCACCTTCTGCTTCCCGTCTTTGTAAACTGGAAATAATGCAACACTTGGCCTGTTTGCTGCCCAGAGTTGTCGAAAGGTCTCGCCTAAGACAATGAAAAAATGTTTTGTGTGCGTTAAAGACAAAACACAATGGCTAATTACTGTCATTAGTTAAAGAGGGAGATGCCTGCTCCGAAATGTCGGTCTCTGAGGCCCAAAATTTAACTGGCCGTTTCATCATCATGATGCCCTTTTCCTTTGCCCTGTCTGGTATCACTCTAGGCTCATTGGTATCAAAGACATTTTTTCAAAACATTTTTCCAAAGAAAAATATGAGGGTCATTTAGGGATCTTGGAAGTAATCTTTAAAAGAAAAATTGTAAAAGATGCCCATCAACCTCAGTGATTGAATGCTCGCTCCTGGGGGAAGCCAGCTCTAGGTCAGCCCGCAGCGAGGCTCTGAACGCCAAAAAGACGAACCACCCGCTCATCCCCTGGGAATGGATATGTGGGTCAGAATCACACCCCGTGTGCACACAGCCTAGCAGCTTCTGTTTTTAAAGACTTTTCATCTTAGGCTCTTGGATCAAAAAAAAAAAAAAAAAAGAGATCTCTCTAAAGAGCAAACAAAAAAATAAGTGAGGGATGAAGAGAAAAGAAAAAGGAATGTGGCACATTTGAAGTCGGCCCATCGTGATTCCATCAGTTAAATGCCCTGGAGAGCACTCCGAGGGACCAGGGAGTTTCTGGGGTGGACGTAAGGTGGCCCCAACCAACCGACAGGCCCCAAGGCTCAGCTACCCTTTCAAGTTCACCTGGATGCTCCTGTCCTTGACTTCTCCATCTCACTGTGCTATCATTTCCACTTGACACGAGAACAAAGCGATTTGACTGTTGAGTAAAGCTTCTGCTAGGAGAGCAAATGGTCCCTGTGCACATGGTGTCTCTTCTCTTCCTGGTGGAGCATTTCGCCACCACGTCTCACAGACAAAGCTCAGAAAGCCATCGTGCTGGAGAGCAAGTCAACAAAATGCACACCGGGACTGACGGCGGGGTCTAAACTCCGACAGTACCATTTCTGAAGTGTTCCTCCCTCCCCTCCCAGTCCTTTTTCCTTCCTTCTTCCCTTTTTCCTCCCTCCCTCTCTCCTTTTTTCTTCCTGTCTCCTCCTCTCTCCTTTCCTCCTTCCTCCCTTCCTTTTTCCCTCTCTTTCTCCCTTTCTTACCTGCCTCATTTTTCCTTTTCTCTTGCTTCTTCTCTCTTTCTTAGAAATATACTGATAGAAACTTACTTATAGTACGAATACAACAGTATTGTAAATGTAATGTTCATTATAAAACATTGAAAAAATACAGAAGAAGAAACACAAAACTTAAAATCAAAATCATCTAGTCTTATCTACTGGAAGCTAACCCTTGGACAATGTCATACGTATTTTCAGATCAGAGTGATCTGAGAAGGCCAGGACTGAAGTTTCTGTTCATGAAGCTGATTGGAGGTTGACATTTCAAGGGGCTGAGAAGATGCTGAAATGAGAGCTCTCTGAGCAGACGTGTCTGGTCATGACGGTGTTGGTGGCGGTGATTGAAAAGTCTGAATTAAAGCAGCCTTCCAACACGTCGTCAGAAATAGCCTCCTCTTCAGCTCTCTGGCCCCCGCACTTTCCAAGACCCATCATTCTGTGTGCCCCAGGAATTCTGGTGAGATTCTCCACTGGAAACATGCCTGCTTATCCACACCAAACCCTCCTCTGGCTCTCCTAACACCCTGACGTGTCATAGACGATCAGTCTCTGGGAGGAGAGTCCGTCCCTGACAAAGCTGTGGATTGAGGTGGAGGCAAGGTAGAATAGAGAGTTGAGAAAAGGGAGAGATTCTGAGGACAGAGACTTCCTCCCCCACACTGGATGACCTGATAGCAAGGACAAGGACCGCGCTCAGCTGCCAGCGCATGTGCACACACACAGGGGGGCGACGGAGGATTATTGTAAAGATCCCCTACCCTGAGGGCTGTGAGGACGTGAGGTCCGGCAGGTGTCAGGGCGGTAATCCAGCACCCCAAGTCCCTCTCTTCCCTCCCAAATTCATCCCCAAAGCTCCCAGCCCCTAACGTCAAGCAGTCAACCCGGCTGGCGATCACTTTGGAGTCTCTTCATTCAAGTGCCCTGGCGCGGCGGCTCCGGAACCTGCCGGGTCAGTGAAGTGACCCCAGGCTTCAGCTCTGCACAAACCCCTGGGCCTGCCTCCAGCCTCCTGGTCCATCCCCAGACCCAATGAGGTCCCTGGCGAAGAGACCAGCAATACAGAGTATCTCTGGCTGCGGGGCAGTCTCCAGATAAATGACCTAAGGGGAGGACAAGTGTGTGTGGGCGCGCGTGTGCAGAAGGTGGAGGGCTGAGGCTGTGCTTCTGCACCCTGACCTGAAAGCCAGCCACCCTGAGCACAGTGTTCTGCAGTGCTGCAGGGGTGGGGCGTGGGGGAGGTGAGGGCTCACAAGGGCGGCAGGTGGTCCTTGGTGACCCTTGGTGGCCGTCAGGCTCGCTGTCTTGGCGAGAGTGTGGACCCCGCGGGGATGGGTGATGTCCCCAGGAGATCAGCATGTCTAGTTCACAGGTGGGGGGCAGGGAGAGCCTCCATCAGGGGGTTGGAGGGGGGTGGGAGGCATCGGGCTTACAGGGGCGCCACCCTGTTGCGCTTCCTGCAGGGGCTGCGGGTCCCCGAGCGCTGGAAGCAGAACTTGCTCAAGAAGAAGTTCCGGATCCTGCGGCCCAGCTCGGACCAGCACCCGCTGGACTCGTCCGGGGTGCCCTGGTTGCCGACTCTGCTGCTGGTGCTGCTGTCGTCGCCGCCGTCGTCGCCGCCACGGGCATCGCTGTCGCCTTCGCCAGGGCCGCTGGGGATGGAGCTGGGGCTGGGGTCCTTGGTGGGGGGCGCGTAACCAGGTGCGCAGGGCGGGGCCGGGCTGGGCGTGACCTGGCTGGGCGTGGCCGTGCTGCCCTGGGAGCTGCTCTCCGGGGTGACTCTGGGGCTGGCCGGGGGGCTGCCCTTAGAGTTGCACTTGGAGGTGCCCCTAGGGCTGACCTTGGGTCTGCCCTCGGGGGTGCCTCTGGGGCTGACATTGGGTCTGCCCTTGGTGGTGCCTCCGGGGCTGGCCTGGGGGCTGCATTTTGGGGTGCCCCGAGGCTGTCTTGGGGCCAAGGTGGGGGGCAAGAGGGATCCCGGCCCCACGTCCCCCACTTGGAACTGAGCTCGGAGAAGAAGTTGATGCTGTCCAAGCTGGGGATGGTGTTGCCCGAGCCCGGGGAGCTTCTGCCCGAGCTGGGGAAGCTGTGGCCCGAGCAGGACCTGCTGCAGGCCGAGCTGGGGGGGGTGCGGCCCAAGCCTTGGGTGCTGGCGCCCGAACTGTGGGCGCTGTGGCCCCGGCGGTGGGCGCTGCGGCCGCGGCAGAGGGTGCCGTGGCCCGAGCCGTGGGCGCTGTCGCTCGAGCCATGGGCGCTGCGTCCCGAGCCGTGGGCACTGCCGCTAGAGCCGTGGGCGATGCGGCCCGAGTCGTGGGCGATGCGGCCCGAGCCGTGGGCGCTGCCGTTCGAGCCGTTGGCGCTGCCGTTCGGGCTGGGCGTGGGGGGCGGCCTGGCCTTCACCCGGATGGTACGGCCGCGCCACGGGGGCCGCTCGGCGCGCAGCATCAGGTAGGCTGCCATGCCGCTGTCGTACCTGCGGCCGTGCACCGACTGGCGGACCCGCTCGCTCTCGAAGCCCAACTCCGCCATCCGGGCCATGACGACGGGGTCCAGGGGGCCGTGGCGCGGCCGCTCGCAGTGCGGCCACTGCTCGGCCATGACGGATCAGGGCCTGGCCCTCGGAGGACACGCCGGCCGGGGGCTCGTACTCGCCTCGCAGCACCTGCCAGCACAGCCCCCAGAAGCCCTTGCCCTTGAAGGGCAGGGTGCACGTGAGCATTTGGTAGAGCAGCACCCCCAGGCTCCTCACGTCCACGGGCGGCCCGTCGGACGGGCCGCCCCGGAACAGCTCGGGCGCGGCGTAGGGGAGGGTGCCGCACAGGGTGCTCAGCTTGCCTTCGGGGAAGCAAGCGGCTAGGCCGAAGTCGGCCAGCCTGACGCTCCTCTGCCCGTCGAACAGCACGTTCTCGAGCTTGAGGTCGCGGTGGACAATGTTCTTCTCGTGACAGTACTCGACCGCCGACACCAGCTGTGCGAACGGGCCGTGGGCCTCGGCCTCCGACATCGGGCCTTGCTGGTCGAGGAAGCAGAACAGGTCCCCCCGCCCAGGTACTCCATCACCAGGAACAGGGCCCTCCTCGTGTGGATCACCTCGAACAGCTTGATGATGTTGGGGTGGTCCAGCTCCTTCAGGCAGACCGCCTCCCGCTGCTGCCAGCATACCAACCACCTTGATGGCCACCTCCGTGTCCGTGGCCATGTGCCGGGCCAGCACCACCCTGGCGTCGCTGCCCTTGCCGAGCGTGTCCAGGACCTCGTAGCGGTTGACAGAGAAGTGCCGGTCGCGGGGGGAGGCGGCTCAGTCCTGCGACATGGGTCCACCACGCCGAGAGGACCGTCCCAACCGCGCCGGACGCCTAGCTTGCTCCCTACGCTAACGGGCTACACTGGCTCTGCTAATCCAGGCCCACGCTAGTACCCGGGGCTGCTCAACGCTAACTACGCTATGCTAACCCACTGTGCTAACCCCCAAGTGCAACGCCCCACAGCGCTAGCTAACTGCAAACGGAAAGGAGACGCGAGAAAAAACAAAATCACACAAAAGACAAAATGAATAGGAAATTGAGAAAGGTAAAAAAGAGAGAGAGAAGAGAGAGAAAAGAAAGAGAAAAGAAAAAAAAAACAGAAAAAAAAACAAAAGGAAAAAAGAAAAAACGATAAAGGAGAAAAAAAAAAGAAAATGAAAAGAAAAGAAAAAAAAAAAAGAAAAAAATGGGGGAAGGGGACAAAGGAAAATAATAACCAAAGAAGAAAAAGGAAATCAGAGTAAAGAGGACAATTAAAATGGGTATAAGGGTGCGGAGCGAGTAAGCCAGCCAAAAAGTCCAAGTCCCACAGGCCACTTGGAACAGTCTCCTGTGCAGAAGGACAAGAACCTGAGCCGGGCCAGGGCTTTAGACAGTTTCTGTGATGACATCACAATGGCACCCGATGACGTCGGAGCGAGGAACGGCCCAATCCCAGGTCAGGAGAGGCCATGATGGTTTTTCCTTTTGATCTCAAGACCCTTTTACTGAGACCAAAAGCAGGGGGCAAACGCTTTTTATCTGTGTAGGACATTAAAGACACAGACGCCAGCACGGAAGGCGGCTGGCAAAGCCAAGAGGTGAGCAGAGTGTGCGCGTGTGTGTGTGCCAGGTGGGAGGGGACCTTCTTGCCGAGGGACTTGGAGCAAGTGACTTCGTGTTGTAAGAGATGCCTGCAGTCCTGGCTGGATGCCTGTTGCTTGGAGCAACAAGGTCATCAGAAGCAGGTGTGGACTTGCACACAAGGACACATTGCAGGGAGGGCGCAAACGCCTGACCTATTCTGAGACTTCTTGCTTTAGGGATGAGGATGGGAAAAGCATACTTGAGAAGAGACAGTTGAAAACACGGTGGTGGCCTTGAGGTTGAATGTGGGAACCGGCTGTAGTTTGTATATACTAACTTGATAGTAGCTAATAATAAACTACAAAGCAAACATTGTGGGAAGGAATAAAAAGCCATGGAAACAGGGGTGGGGGATGCTAGCATAGCATTGTCTTGCCATTCCTCCTCTCCCTTATCCATGTTAGTAAATGCATTTCCAGACTCCGACTCTTCTTCCAAACCGTCTCTGCAACAATTGGCGCCCAACGTGGGGCACGAAGAAGAGGGTGCGGAAGTACGCTGGAAACCGAAGGGGCAAGTCTGCTCGGGGTAAGCGATACCTTCGGCAATAGTTTAACACCGAAAAGGGAATATCCGCTCAGAGAAAGCGGTACTTTCGGCATAGATTAGCACCGAAAGGGGAATATCTGCTCAGAGAAAGCGGTACTTTCGGCATAGATTAGCACCGAAAGGGGAATATCCGCTCAGAGAAAGCGGTACTTTCAGCATAGATTTTTAGCATAGTGTTTCTTTTTCTTGGCACAATGCCAGGTCACACTGGCAGCCGAAAGGGATAAGTTCGCTCACAGGTAAGCGATACTTTCGGCATTGCTTTAGCATGGAGAATTCCCAGTCAAAGGTAGAGTCCCAATATATTAAGTTGTTACGACATTTATTGTCATCTTCAGGAGTAGAGGTGAAGAAAAGTCAATTTCGGGAATTGTTTTTATATATGGATAGACACTGCTACTGGTTCAAGCCAGAGGGAAAAAATCCCAATTAAATGCTAAAGTGTGAAAACAAATCATAGGAGCTTTGCGGAGAGCTCATCAACAGGAGGATCCCATCCCTATTTCTGTTTGGTCTTTATGCACTTTAATTTCTCAGGCTTTACAGCCTCTGCAACTGACTTGGCAACACGCCAAGAAGAACTTGAACCTGTTTATGAAAATCCTATAGAAATAGAGTCTAATAATGAGCAAAAGGAATTTACTAAGTCTTTATCTGAAGAGGAATGTGCGGGACACATTCCTCCTAATAAAGAATTATATCGGGTTTTTTTGGCCCAAGTAACAGCAATAAATCAAAGGTTGAAGCAACTGCAATTGGGGCCAACTAAAGGATCTTTTCAAGAGCTCAGAAAGCCCTCTGCACCACCTGTAAATACTTTATTTAGGCCTAAGCCTTCAGTTGCTAGTCCTCTTTTATTTACTTTTCCCCTTTCACCTGAGTTAACTAAGGCAATAATGGATGAAGAGAGTAGTCGAGAAAATCTTCCTAGACAGACAGCTACTCCCTTAGTTAATAGAGTTTCCTATAATAAGACAGGCATTTCCCAATGATCAATTTCCTCAGGGGTATCAATGTACAGTATACTCCATTAGAACATAAATTCCTAATTAATCAATATGGTATACAGTTCACTTATGTAACAGGTCTTTTAAACAGTATAGCCACAGAACGACAATTATTAGGGTCAGATTGAGAAACTATTATAAAACTGTGTTAGAGTCAGGTCCTTATTTGCAAATAAAAACCTAGGAGAGAGAGGAAGCCCAGCAGGTAGCTCAGAGATACGCTGCACGTAACCCTCCAGGGGCTACTCTTGAAGAACTGACAGGTACAGGAAACTTTACTATCCTTGAGCAGCAATGTCACTCGACTGAAGAAACCTTGTTACAAGTAAAATTAATAATGTTAAGAGCTCAGTCTCCAGTTGAGACACCTAGGAAGCATCCTCAATTGTTCACTAAAATTACACAGAGTCCTGGGGAGAGTTATACTGATTTTTTGTCTCGCCACGCACGGCCAGTGTCAGGGCGGTGGCTCTTCCTGAAGTCCAAGATTTACTCTTAGAGTCTTTAGCTTATGAAAATGCAAATGAAGAGTGTCAAAGGGCTTTAAGACCCCTAAAAGCTCAAGGGGCACCTTTAGAATATATTAAGGCTTGTCATGATATTGGCTCTTTGACACATCAAGTTAATCTGTTAGCAGGAGCTTTACAACAAGATTTCAAAGTTCTCAAATGAAATGTTATCAATGTGGGAAATTAGGGCACTTTTAAAGGGACCGCAGAAGAGGAAATAAGGAAGGAGGAAAAGTGACGTATGCAAAACCCCCTCGTAGGGTACAGGCTCTCAGTGAACCCTGTCGGAGATGTAGGAAAGGATATCATTAGGCTGGTAACTGTAGATATCAAAAAGACAGATATAGAAACTAGTTGTCGGGAAACAAGAAGCAGGGCCCTTGCCCCGGGGCCCAAGGAAAAACAATTTAGGGTTTTAGTTTCCGTCGGCTCAGTTCTTCCCCATCAAAGGATGCAGAATCAGAACCCACCAGGCAGTGTGTTAGAGATCTAATTCATGCTACTACAAAAAGTGCTGCCTTAGATATTCCTACACCTCAGCATTTTACTTTAATTCAGGCCGGAGGGGTGTACAAATTATCAACAAATATTTTTTGGACCTCTGCTTCAAGTAATAGTAGGCTTAATAGTAGGACGAAGTAGTTATACTTCCAAGGGAATTTCTGTTCACACTAGAGTGATTAATAAAGATTGTTTTTACATTATTCTTTTACAGCCTCAAGATAAAGAAAAGTTTGCATTCAAAATGCCTACTTTTAACAATGCTCAGCTTACTCAGTGATATCAAGAGAAAGTATTACCCCAAGGCATGCTTAATAGTCCTACCATGTGCCAAGCATTTGTGAATGTGCCTTTGCAAGAAGTAAAGGAAAACTTTCCTCAGAGACTTGTGTATCACTACATAGATAATATTCTTTTAGGGCATAAAAAGAAAGAAATATTAAAAGAAATGTTTTTATTTAGAAAAATTGCTCTAAAAAAGTATAGGCTTGAGATGGCTTCTGAGAAAATACAAGAGTCTATTCCTTATTAATATTTGGGATATAAAATTATACAACAAAAACTACTCTTCAAAAGATAAAAATTAGACGGGATACTCTCAATACTCTTAATGATTTTCAAAAATTATGGGGCAATATTAATTGGCTTCGTCCTTCCCTCAGTATCTTCACATATGCTTTAACTAATTTGTTCTCTATTTTAGAAGGGCCCACTGCATCGGATAGTCCTCGGGAACTGACGGTGTTGGCGGAAAAGGAATTTTGAATGCTGTATTATTAAAAGACATTCTTGTACTCACAAACTTGTATTGTTCAGGTTTCATTATTGTGTGGTAAGGGTTCTTTCTTTAACATGAAATTTAAAAACTATTAATAATTTACTTTTTCTTTTATTAGTTAATCTAAAACTTAGGACATTTTAGCATAGAGGCAACAGTAAAGTTAAAAAATAAATAAATAAATAAATAAATAAATAAATAAATAAATAAGAGGGGGGTAATAACTAAATCACAAATTTCAGTGCTTTTTAAGGTACCTTTCTGTTTCAATTTTTGTTGACCGGTCATTAGGGGTCCGTGGAGAGACTGGACGCAGTCATATCTCCCGGACCCTGGCCCGGCCGCGGGACGCCGCCGCCTGTGCCCTGTTGTGTTCTATTTATTGTCCCTGGTCTTGTTTAGGTTGTAGGTGGCAGACTTCTCTGGGTCCACCTACACCCAGTAATTGTTCTTGTCTGAGTGTTTGTTTTTGTCTAAGTCTCTTTTTTGTGTTCTCTGCGCAAGCGATGGGGGGGATATGGAATACCCTAAGACAAAGTTTTAATAGCGCATTATATACTTTGAATTCTTTAAATTAAGATGAACAATGTAACATAGTGGCTATGGACATTGGGTAAAACAGGCCAATTAGCCTTTACAGCCGCCTGTATACTACAGAGATCTGAAAGGGAATTATGTGCCTGCTGGGGTACTGAAATGGGGCCGAGATTTTACTTATATCTCTACAGGAACAGAGAAGCTTTAGGTCCCAGCCAAGGCTCTAAGAGCGGAGAAAACGGTGGGGTAGAATAAAACTTTAGGTGACATTTCGTGTACATACTGTTCTTTTTACACTTGTATTAACTCTTCCATTCTTTTAAACAAGTCACATGAAAGCTTGTATATTCTTAGAGCTAGAACTGGAGTATGGATGCCGGTTAAATTGTCTCAAGTCTGGCAGGATTCCCCTGCACTATGATATTGCAGCAACTGATGGACCATGTTAAAAGAAGAGCTAAAAGATTCCTTAGCTTGTTAATTGCTACTGTCATAGGTATCATCGCTGTTACTGCTGCTGCTGCTACGGCTGGAGTGGCTCTGCATCAATCTGTACAGACTGCCGAATTTGTAAGAACCTAGCATCGGGATGTTGAACAATTACGGACTTCTCAAAGACAAATAGACTCTGTATTGCAAAGTCTAATAGCAGATTTACTGCAAACAGTTATGTTGTTAGGAGATCAAATTGTTAGTTTCTAGAAACGGATATAACTTAAATGTAATTGGAATACTACTTCCCTTTGTATAAGTCTTGTACAATATAATGAAAGGATGTTTAAATAGGATAAAGTAAGACAGCATATTTTGGGGTATAGTAATGCTTCAACCTTAATTACAGACTTACAAACACATATTACTGACACGTTTCAAAAACAGCTTCCTGAATTACAGGGGATTACAATGCTAAAAAGCATAGTCAATAATATTGAAGACTTACAATCCATTTCTCACATTCATGGGTTAATAGGCTCATCTATCGCTTCTTGGATAATAATTTGTTTGTTACTTGTTTTTCTTTGCCTAGTCTGGAAGAGATTATCAAGGAGCCAAAGTTTAAGATAGACTCAGACCGCTGTGTTCTCAATAATGCTGAATAAAATTCAGCAAAAAGAAAAGGGGGATATGTTGTAAGAGATGCCTGCAGTCCTGGCTGGATGCCTGGTGCTTGGAGCAACAAGGTCATCAGAAGCAGGTGTGGACTTGCACACAAGGACACATTGCAGGGAGGGCGCAAACGCCTGACCTATTCTGAGACTTCTTGCTTTAGGGATGAGGATGGGAAAAGCATACTTGAGAAGAGACAGTTGAAAACACGGTGGTGGCCTTGAGGTTGAATGTGGGAACCGGCTGTAGTTTGTATATACTAACTTGATAGTAGCTAATAATAAACTACAAAGCAAACATTGTGGGAAGGAATAAAAAGCCATGGAAACAGGGGTGGGGGATGCTAGCATAGCATTGTCTTGCCATTCCTCCTCTCCCTTATCCATGTTAGTAAATGCATTTCCAGACTCCGACTCTTCTTCCAAACCGTCTCCGCAACACTTCGTGCCCTTGTGTCTCTGTAAAATATGCTTCGCAGGGTTTTCACATCCAAACTGGAAGCTGACCTGTACCATCCCAACTCGCTCCCACCTAATAGTTCGTTAAGATAAGAAAAGCTCCTCTGCGCGAGGCTAACGGGTGCCCTAATGCAGTAGTTTCCACAGTATTGTTCTGCCCTCCCCAAAGAAGGTTGGGAAACGTTGTCACCCTCACACTTAAAACAAATCTGTGGCGTCTAAAATGTGTGCTCAGCCATGTAATTGGATGCAAAAGGTGCAATTTCTACCATCGCATAGATATTGGAACTTAAAGATCACACTATCATATGACCCCTTTAAATATGCGCCGAACTACAAATCCCTCAGTCATTTCAGAAACACTGTCACTTGATCGAAACATACACGTATGAGGATTGAAGCAATTGCTAAAAAGAGCACATACAGTTTTCTGGGATGTGCGTTTTGGAGCGCCCCCGACGCCTCCCGGTGCACATCCTGTGGGCAGCGCAGTCAGTCCCAGGAGAGGAGCATCTTTCTCTCGGGGAACGGAGCTGAGGGGTGGCGGCCTGGGAGAGAGCCCAGGACTGGGGCCAAAATCACAGCTCAGTCCCGTCCCCGCCCCGGCTACCTTCTTCCGCAGGTCACTCACCTTCTGTTTCCCATCGTTGTAAACTGGAAATAATGCAATGCTTGGCCTGTTTGCTGCCCAGAGTTGTCGAAAGGGCTTGCCTAAGACAATGCAAAAATGTTTTGTGTGCATTAAAGACAAAACACAGTGGCTAATTACTGTCATTAGTTAAAGAGGGAGATGCCTGCTCCGAAATGTCGGTCTCTGAGGCCCAAAATTTAACTGGCCGTTTCATCATCATAATGCCCTTTTCCTTTGCCCTGTCTGGTATCACTCTAGGCTCATTGGTATCAAAGACATTTTTTCAAAACATTTTTCCAAAGAAAAATATGAGGGTCATTTAGGGATCTTGGAAGTAATCTTTAAAAGAAAAATTGTAAAAGATGCCCATCAACCTCAGTGATTGAATGCTCGCTCCTGGGGGAAGCCAGCTCTAGGTCAGCCCGCAGCGAGGCTCTGAACGCCAAAAAAGACGAACCACCCGCTCATCCCCTGGGAATGGATATGTGGGTCAGAATCACACCCCGTGTGCACACAGCCTAGCAGCTTCTGTTTTTAAAGACTTTTCATCTTAGGCTCTTAAATAAAAAAAAAAAAAAAAAAAAAAAAGAGATCTCTCTAAAGAGCAAACAAGGAAATAAGTGAGGGATGAAGAGAAAAGAAAAAGGAATGTGGCACGTTTGAAGTCGGCCCATCGTGATTCCATCAGTTAAATGCCCTGGAGAGCACTCCGAGGGACCAGGGAGTGTCTGGGGTGGAAGTAAGGTGGCCGCAAACAACCGACAGGCCCCAAGGCTCAGCTACCCTTTCAAGTTCACCTGGATGCTCCTGTCCTTGACTTCTCCATCTCACTGTGCTATCATGTCCACTTGACACGAGAACAAAGCGATTTGACTGTTGAGTAAAGCTTCTGCTAGGAGAGCAAATGGTCCCTGTGCACATGATGTCTCTTCTCTTCCTGGTGGAGCATTTTGCCGCCACGTCTCACAGACGAAGCTCAGAAACCCATCGTGCTGGAGAGCAAGTCAACAAAATGCACACCGGGACTGACGGCGGGGTCTAAACTCCGACAGTACCATTTCTGAAGTGTTCCTCCCTCCCCTCCCAGTCCTTTTTCCTTCCTTCTTTTATTTTTCCTCCCTCCCTCTCTCCTTTTTTCTTCCTGTCTCCTCCTCTCTCCTTTCCTCCTTCCTCCCTTCCTTTTTCCCTCTCTTTCTCCCTTTCTTACCTGCCTCATTTTTCCTTTTCTCTTGCTTCTTCTCTCTTTCTTAGAAATATACTGATAGAAACTTACTTATAGTACGAATACAACAGTATTGTAAATGTAATGTTCATTATAAAACATTGAAAAAATACAGAAGAAGAAACACAAAACTTAAAATCAAAATCATCTAGTCTTATCTACTGGAAGCTAACCCTTGGACAATGTCATACGTATTTTCAGATCAGAGTGATCTGAGAAGGCCAGGACTGAAGTTTCTGTTCATGAAGCTGATTGGAGGTTGACATTTCAAGGGGCTGAGAAGATGCTGAAATGAGAGCTCTCTGAGCAGACGTGTCTGGTCGTGACGGTGGTGGTGGCGGTGATTGAAAAGTGTGAATTAAGGCAGCCTTCCAACACGTCGTCAGAAATAGCCTCCTCTTCAGCTCTCTGGCCCCCGCACTTTCCAAGACCCATCATTCTGTGAGCCCCAGGAATTCTGGTGAGATTCTCCACTGGAAACATGCCTGCTTATCCACACCAAACCCTCCTCTGGCTCTCCTAACACCCTGACGTGTCATAGACGATCAGTCTCTGGGAGGAGAGTCCGTCCCTAACAAAGCTGTGGATTGAGGTGGAGGCAAGGGAGAATAGGGAGTTGAGAAAAGGGAGAGATTCTGAGGACAGGGACTTCCTCCCCCACACTGGATGACCTGATAGCAAGGACAAGGACCGCGCTCAGCTGCCAGCGCATGTGCACACACATACGGGGGTGACAGAGGATTATTGTAAAGATCCCCTACCCTGAGGCCTGTGAGGACGTGAGGTCCGGCAGGTGTCAGGGCGGTAATCCAGAATGCCAAGTCCCTCTCCTCCCTCCCAAATTCATCCCCAAAGCTCCCAGCCCCTAACGTCAAGCAGTCAACCCCGGCTGGCGATCACTTCGGAGTCTCTTCATTCAAGTGCCCTGGCGCGGGGGCTCCGGAACCTGCCGGGTCAGTGAAGTGAAGCCAGGCTTCAGCTCTGCACAAACCCCTGGTCCTGCCTCCCGCCTCCCGGTCCATCCCCGGACCCAATGAGGTCCCTGGCGAAGAGAGCAGCAAGCCAGAGTATCTCTGGCTACGGGGCAGTCTCCAGATCAAGGACTTGAGGGGAGGACAAGTGTGTGTGTGCGCGCGTGTGCAGAAGGTGGAGGGCTGAGGCTGTGCTTCTGCACCCTGACCTGAAAGCCGGCCACCCTGAGCACAGTGTTCTGCAGTGCAGCGGGGGGCGGGGCGTGGGGGAGGTGAAGGCTCACAAGGGCGGCAGGTGGTCCTTGGTGACCCTTGGTGGCCGTCAGGCTCGCTGTCTTGGCGAGTGTGTGGTCCCCGCTGGGATGGGTGATGTCCCCAGGAGATCAGCATGTCTAGTTCACAGGTGGGGGGCAGGGAGAGTCTCCATCAGGGGGTGGGAGGGGGGTGGGAGGCATGGGGCTTACAGGGGCGCCACCCTGTTGCGCTTCCTGCAGGGGCTGCGGGTCCCCGAGCGCTGGAAGCAGAACTTGCTCAAGAAGAAGTTCCGGATCCTGCGGTCCAGCTCGGACCAGCACCCGCTGGACTCGTCCGGGGTGCCCTGGTCGCCGACTCTGCTGCTAGTACTGCTGTCGTCGCCGCCGTCGTCGCCGCCACGGGCATCGCTGTCGCCTTCGCCGGGGCCGCTGGGGCTGGGGCTGGGGTCCTTGGTGGGGGGCGCGTCACCAGGGGCGCAGGGCGGGGCCGGGCTGGGCGTGGCCTGGCTGGGCGTGGCCGTGCTGCCCTGGGAGCTGCTCTCCGGGGTGACTCTGGGGCTGGCCTGGGGGCTGCCCTTAGAGTTGCACTCGGAGGTGCCCCTAGGGCTGACCTTGGGTCTGCCCTCGGGGGTGCCTCTGGGGCTGACATTGGGTCTGCCCTTGGTGGTGCCTCTGGGGCTGGCCTGGGGGCTGCATTTTGGGGTGCCCCGGGGCTGTCTTGGGGCCTAGGTGGGGGGCAAGAGGGATCCCGGCCCCATGTCCCCCACTCGGAGCTGAGCTCGGAGAAGAAGTCCATGCTGTCCAAGCCGGAAATGGTGCTGCCCGAACCCGGGGAGCTTCTGCCCGAGCTGGGGAAGCTGTGGCCCGAGCAGGACCTGCTGCAGGCCGAGCTGGGGGGGGTGCGGCCCAAGCCTTGGGTGTTGGTGCCCGAACTGTGGGCGCTGTGGCCCCGGCGGTGGGCGCTGCGGCCGCGGCGGAGGGTGCTGTGGCCCGAGCCGTGGGCGCTGCGGCCCGAGCCGTGGGCGCTGCCGTTCGAGCCGTTGGCGCTGCCGTCCGGGCTGGGCGTGGGGGGCGGCCTGGCCTTCACCGGATGATGCGGCGGCGCCACGGGGGCCGCTCGGCGCGCAGCATCAGGTAGGCTGCCATGCCGCTGTCGTACCTGCGGCCGTGCACCGACTGGTGGACCCGCTGGCTCTCGAAGCCCAACTCCGCCATCCAGGCCATGACGACGGGGTCCAGGGGGCCGTGGCGCGGCCGCTCGCAGTGCAGCCACTGCTCGGCCATGACGGATCAGGGCCTGGCCCTCGGCGGACACGCCTGCCGGGGGCTCGTACTCGCCCCACACACCTGCCAGCGCAGCCCCCAGAAGCCCTTGCCCTTGAAGGGCAGGGTGCACGTGAGCATGTGGTAGAGCAGCACCCCCAGGCTCCTCACGTCTACGGGCGGCCCGTCGGACGGCCGCCCTGGAACAGCTCGGGCGCGGAGTAGGGGAGGGTGCCGCACAGGGTGCTCAGCTTGCCTTCGGGGAAGCAAGCGGCTAGGCCGAAGTCGGCCAGCCGGATTCTCCTCTGCCCGTCGAAGAGGACGTCTGGGACTTGAGGTCGTGGTGGACAATGTTCTTCTCGTGACAGTACTCGACCGCCGACACCAGCTGTGCGAACGGGCCGCGGGCCTCGGCCTCCGACATCGGGCTGTGCTGGTCGAGGAAGCAGAACAGGTCGCCCCCGCCCAGGTACTCCATCACCAGGAACAGGGCCCTCCTCGTTTGGATCACCTCGACAGCTTGATGATGTTGGGGTGGTCCAGCTCCTTCAGGCAGTCCGCCGCCTGCTGCTGCAGCCTCCGCAGCGCCGACGTGCTGTGCCAGCGCACCACCTTGATGGCCACCTTTGTGTCCGTGGCCACGTGCCGGGCCAGCACCACCCTGGCGTAGCTGCCCTTGCCGAGCGTGTCCAGGACCTCGTAGCGGTTGACAGAGAAGTGCCGGTCGCGGGGGGAGGCGGCTCAGTCCTGCGACATGGGTCCACCACGCCGAGAGGACCGTCCCAACCGCGCCGGACGCCTAGCTTGCTCCCTATGCTAACCCAGGCCCACGCTAGTACCCGGGGCTGCTCAACGCTAACTACGCTATGCTAACCCACTGTGCTAACCCCCAAGCGCAACGCCCCGCAGCGCTAGCTAACTGCAAACAGAAAGGAGACGCGAGAAAAAACAAAATCACACAAAAGACAAAATGAATAGGAAACTGAGAAAGGTAAAAAAGAGAGAGAGAAGAGAGAGAAAAGAAAAAGAAAAGAAAAAAAAACAGAAAAAAAAAACAAAAGGAAAAAAGAAAAAACGATAAAGGAGAAAAAAAATGAAAAGAAAAGAAAAAAAGAAAATAGAAAAAAATGGGGGAAGGGGACAAAGGAAAATAATAACCAAAGAAAAAAAAGGAAATCAGAGTAAAGAGGACAATTAAAATGGGTATAAGGGTGCGGAGCAAGTAAGCCAGCCAAAAAGTCCAAGTCCCACAGGCCACTTGGAACAGTCTCCTGTGCAGAAGGACAAGAACCTGAGCCGGGCCAGGGCTTTAGACAGTTTCTGTGATGACATCACAGTGGCACCCGATGACTTGGAGCGAGGAACGGACCAATCACAGGTCAGGAGAGGCCATGATGGTTTTTCCTTTTGATCTCAAGACCCTTTTACTGAGACCAAAAGCAGGGGGCAAACGCTTTTTATCTGTGTAGGACATTAAAGACACAGACACCAGCACGGAAGGCGGCTGGCAAAGCCAAGAGGTGAGCAGAGTGTGCGCGTGTGTGTGTGCCAGGTGGGAGGGGACGATGATGAGAAACCAGTAACTGCCACCACTTACTGGCTTTGGAGTCTTGGGGAAAGGGAAATTTCATTTCTCTTGGGGTGCCGAGGGCATGCAGCCGGTGGCGGTTGGTGGCCATCTTCCTTTCTTAAAGGGCAAGGCCAGCTGAGAATGACAGCAGCGTGGAGGGGAGCTGGCTGAGCCAAGAGGTCAACGGAGATGATTCCAGCTGCCGTCACCCAGCACCCAGCTGTTCTGATGAAGCCCAGGGATGGCGTCTGGGGCCAGAGGGTGCCCGGCCCCAGTTTTGCAGGGAGGGTCTAGTACAGAGTGTCCAACTCTTTGTCTCTCTGAAACATCGAGTTCATTATAAGATTTGGAAATACAAGAACTTTAATAAAAATGGCCTGTCCCCTCCCCGCCCCAACAGATGGTCCAGACTCTGAAGTTTCACCCAGGTGGGGGCTGAGCAGTGGACCCGCAGTGAGCTTTCTGTGGCTGACAGGTCCCATTGCAGCTCACGAAAATCAGCTGTGGGGTAGGAGAAAGAGTGTGCAACAATTCATTGGGTAGGTGACTATAATGGCTCTTGTAAATGGATGCAGAGGCTTGAACTGCCACTTTTAAAGCAAATTGAGAAATGCTTCATTCGTTTCCACTGGGCAATGAGGCATCTCTGAGATCAAAGATGTCATCCCTCCCTTTAACATGATCGAGGCTTCAGCAAATTCAAACGGATCCGTAGCCGCGGGCAGAGGCTGATGGGCGGATGGAAGAATGCCTAAAGGCTCTTTCGTGTGACCCCATTAGAAACGTCCCTCCCCTTCCCAGTTCGCCCTGATGTGCTGGAATGCCCTTCTCTGCTGTAGGTCAGCCTTTCTCTCTTTTATCATTCAATATGCTGAGAAATTTTACCTTGACCAGGAATGCTGTCTCTTCTTTTTGCCCGTTGGATAGGGGCTGATGACGATTGGTTCTCAATGCTTAATCAATCACTCTATCTTCTGTGTCGCCCCTCTCGATTATATAGCAGACATCAAGACTCGCTTGGCTTTTCTCACATCTGCCACAGTGGCTAGCACGTAATTGTTACTCAATAAATCCTTAGAGAACAAAAACTGAACAAATAAAAGAAAAAAAATACAGAATGGCATTGATGGCTGCGGTGGAGGGGATAGATATAAGGTCTTTCACTCCAATTTATTTTCTAACACTTAAATTACTACACGTGGATGATGAAAATATAGCAGAACACAAGGTGGTTGCAATACGAATGATTGAAACAGGAAAATGCCGTGTGGGAAATACTTTGAATGATGCTGCTGAATGAGAAGAAAAGCAACCAGCTGAGGTGAAGGAGGGTGAGGAATTGTGATTTTAGGGCTTCCTCATGCTCTGTCCGGGTCAAGGCACCTGGCCTTCTTTCTCATGCACATGCCCATTCTTAGGCATTTTCAGTGTAGATGGGATAATGGACAGGCTGACAGGGTGGGGAGGAGAAGGGGAAGACACAGTGACAGTCAAGGTTGTCCTGAGGGTCTTAGCAAGCTGGAGGGAGAGAGAAGGGGAACTGCAGGAGGAAGTGTGCTGCCGCCCAAATCCATGTGGAACCCCTGAGCCCCAGAAGCCCAGAATGCACCTTTATTAGGAAATACAGTTATTACAGATATCATTAGTTAAGCTAGACGAGGTCACGGGGCTGGGTCACTAGGCGTTGGCAGCGCACACACTAAAATGAAAAGGGAAAAGCTGGACATAGAGACATGCAAACAGGAAGGACGCCATGTTAACACGAGGAGGTCACCTGCAAGCCAAGGAGAGAGGCCTGGGACAGGTTTCTCCCCGCAGTCCTCAGGAAGGTCCAACGTGCTGACACCTTGATTTCGGACTTTTGCCCCCAGCACTGTGAGAAATTACATTTCGGTCATTTAAGCCCCCCGGTCTGTGGTGCTCTGTTACGGCAGCCCTAGAAAACTAACCTAGGAATGAAAGAGAGTGGGTGTGTACAGGTGAAGGAATGATTTCCCAAGACGGATGAACCGCAATGGAGCCTGTGAAATACTGAGGGGGCGGAAGGCCAGCTGGCGGAGGGCAGTTCTGAGGAGGGACATTGAGCAGTGCCCGGATCCAGCCAGCGGATAGCGCTGTGGGTGGACCAGGGCTCAGGGTGGGCAGAGGAATCTGGCTGGTGGGGGTTTCCAACTTGGCAGGCACTTGCAGGTGGAGCAGCCAGATAATCGCTAAACACGCAGACAACTGCCGTGTCCAGCATCCTCTGTGATTCTCGCAGGTCTGCGCACAGGGGCTTGAGGGAAATATTTCTGCTGCTTCAAATCTAGACAGCTGTGCAGTGCGCTACCCAGGCATGGGATTTACATTTTTGCCACATCTGACCAAAAATGCCAACTCAGAGAGGTTGTGACGGTGGCTGTGCCTTTCTCTTTGCATAGCATCTTACGCAAAGTTAGGAAATGGTTGTTTTTTGTGATTACAAGTTTATATTTTTGAGCTTACTAAAAAGAGATCATTTTTTCTTACAATTTACATTTTCAGCCAACAGTACCTACAGAGTCTGTACTTACATCTAATTAAATTATTGGAGTATGCTCCCGTTTACTTTTTAGAGTATTTTTAATATTTTAAATATTTCTTTTATTCTAATATTAGAATACTATATATACATATAATCTCCAAAAGTAAGCAGAGAAATAACAAGTATTGACAAAACAGTTTCATGCAAGAGCCCTGTGGTGTGAATGTAGATCTTACTGTTCCTGTTTTACAGCTGGAAAAGAAACAGACTTGGAGAGTTTAAGCTCAAATAGGGAGTAGCAAAAAAATAAAAAGAAAAGAAAAGAAACCCTAAAACTCAGTCCTTCTGACCCCCAGTTCAATATTTGGCATTAATTAAATGTTTAAGAATTTAAGTAATTACTTGAAATGCAAATCAAAACCACAATGAGACATTACCTTTCTCCTGTGATCATGGCTGTTGTAAAAAAGACGAGAAAGAAAAGCGCTGACAAGGATGTGGAGGAGAGGGAAGCCTTGCTTTCGGTGGTGGGAATGTAAATTGGTGCCGCCACCGTTGAAAACAGCATGGAGATTCCTCAAAAAATTACAAACAGAGCTACCTTGTGATTCAGCAGTTTCACGTCTCCGTATTTATCGGAAGGAGATGAAAACACTGACCCAAAGATATGGCTGCACCTCATGTTCATTGCAGCACTATTCACAACAGCCAGGACATGGACCCCTAAGTAGGTGTCCGTCAGTGGGTGAGCGATACAGAAGACGTGACACGTTTATACACACACAGCGCAGTGTGGTTCAGCCACGAAAAAAGAGGGAAACGCGCCATGTGCAACAACAGGGTTGGGCCTTGAGGGCATCACGCTAAGTGACGTAAGTCAAACCGAGAAAGACAAATATTGTGTAATATCGCTTCTACGTAGAATCCAAACAAGACAAACTGAGCTCATGGATACAGAGAACAGGTTGGTGACCGCCAGGGTGGGGGGTAGGAGGTGGGTGAAAGGGGTGAAGGTGGGCGAAGGTGCAAACTGCCAGTTATAAAATAAGTGTCATGCAGATAAGGGATGTGATATAAAAGCCTCGTGACTGTAGTTACTAATAATATTGTGTTTCTATATGAAAGTTGCTAAGAGAATAAATCTTAAAGGTTCTCATCATAAGAAAAAAAGTCATAATGAAAAAGAGAGTCTAAGGAACGAACAGAAAGTGACCCCACATGGTACAATGTCCTCGGTTTTTTAATGGTCTATGCGCTATTTGTCAAGACGCTTATAATAAAAAGCCTGTGGAATTTTAGAAATCTAGTTGTTGATTATGTAATTAGTTCTCTGACTGGAAAAAAATGTAGATTCTTGAGATTGCACAGAATGGGTCTGATTATCTCTAGTTTGGGCAAGTTACTTAATGTCGCTGCACCTGGATTTCCTCAACTAAAAAACTGAATAGTAATGCTTCGACGCGATAAGATGCATTTAGTATTTACTATGGTTCCTGGTACCAAATAGTCCTTAAAGAATGGTAGCTCCCTTACTCCCTACAAATAAGTGAGCATCTGGGGGCATAGCGTGCAAAGACCGTGCTTCCTCTCAAGCAAACGTCTAGGATCAAGGTCAAAGTCATCATGGGCAGCCGTGGATGGCCTTCACCCCCACGCAGGGCTGCCAGGCACGGCAGCGGGCACACTCCCTTCCCACTGACTTCTCAGAACTAAATGGAGGAGGAACATTCCTCACGCTTGAAGCGGTTCTTTTCTCCCCGCTTGCTGTGTGGCGGGCACTTCCTAGGGCTTTGTCCCTGTCTCTGACGAGTGGGAGTTTTCCATGTAGGAAGAAAGAACCACTTGCTCTAAAGATCCCTGCTGTGAAGCAGACGGTTATTTTACCGTAAAAGGAGCAAATTACATGACTTCTTGAGTATCATCCAGATGATTCTCTCCTTTTCGTTTTGGAAGCTTTGCTTACCCTCCCACAGGCTTTCCTAGCAGCCCGGGCTTCCCTTCGCACTATCTGTAGCTTCGACCATCGTAAATAGTGTTTGCGGGGCACGGGATTCCTGGCTGTGCCTGTGTTTGATTCCAGAATCCCATTTCATACGAATCCCTTACATACGGACGAACGCTATGCAGTCGACAAAGTGTCTAATATGCATTAGTGCATAGAATGGTAGTGCTGGATGCGTTGACGAGGGGTCAGCCAGACCACTTCTGTACAGGGCCTGGGAGTAACTAGTGTGAGCTTGGCAGGCCATACAGTTTTATCTCTTGCACCTATGCAACTCTGTGCCTGCAGAGTGAAAACAGCCATAGCCAGGACTTCAAAAAATGGGTGTGGCTGTGTTCCCATGAAGCTTTATTTATGGACATTGGAATGTGAATTTAATTTCCACACGGCACAGAATAATCTTTAAAAGATGTTCCCATAGCTCTCGATCAGTTGAAATCGACATAATTTATCTATCCCTAAACTAGAACATGGTCACGGAGCCAGTGTTGGGTCTGCTGGGTCCTTACAGAGCTCTTCAAACCCCTTCGTTTCATAGCTGGGCATCTGGCGCACACAGTTTACATACTTTTCTCAAAGTCATACAGCTAGTGAGGTATGGAGGCCAAACCATATTTTCCACCTCCCCATCCCTCAGTCACAGTTTTCAAAGCCGTGTCCGTCCTCAGTAACCACTGTGACTGATTCACGTCCAGGCAGGCATATGATGAACTTGTAATTCATCTGTGGACAGGAATGTCAGTCTTCAATGAGCTCTTTCGATCTCAGTTTGGAGACTTGGACTCTGCAAAAGGACTTTGTCAACTGTGTTGCTCGTAGCCTACCATTAGGGTCACATAGAGCACGTGAGACCTCTCTCCTGACTTATCCTGCTATTGAAGTTGAGTATTAGAATTTTTGAGCTCAAAGCATCCTTGGAAATTTTCTTGGCTCACACTTTCAAATAATATGGGAGAAACTGAGGTCCAGAGAGCGTAAATGAACTGCCCGAGGTCAACCTTCGGCAGGGTCTAGAAGCCAGGTCAGAGCTTTTTCAACTGTATCAGGCAGCCCGACACAAGACTTTATGAAAAGGCATTTTATTAGAATTAAAGCCCGCCTTTTGTGTTAAAGTCCAGAGAATAAATATAATTACCTTTTATTACCAACTCGTTCTTATGTATCGTGAGCGATCCTAGACACACAAACACTATTTCGTCCCCTTTTTATCCCTGTTTTACCTATCAGGAAGCTGAGGCTTGAAGAGTTTACAATAACTTACTTCATGGTACGTCACCGAGGAGTGTAGAGCCACCGCTGAAATCTACTTTTCTCTTTAAGACTTGAGCTCCTCACTTTCCACGTCACCTCTGTTGGGTACTTTTTTCTTAAGCCACGGAAATCACAACAAACTGGAATAAATTATGAGAAGGTCTTGTTGGGGTAGGGGCTTGAAAAGTGGACGTGTGACTTCAAGCATCATTCAGTCAGGGCCCTGTGATCCCTCAGGATGGCTTGTTGGCGAAGATCTCAGGCTGACTTCACGTAGGTCACATGTCCTCATCCACCTCTAGGAATGGCAAAGGGGAAACGAAAGCCTCTGTCAAACAAATGTCCCGATGCTAGGCTCTGTTAGACCAGTCGCTGGGCTGATGCAAAGGCTGGGGATGGAATTAATCCTAAGAACCCATCCCTAGGGCCAGGAGTGACGTTAATGCACCCAAGATGAACTGTTGTCACACAAGAGATGAAAGGAGTGTCCCCTAGGGAAAGGGAAATAGGAGGGCTGTGAGAAAAGAAGGGGAGAATAAATATTTTTCAGGCACCCAATGCGTTTACTTATCCACCTATGTATCCACATCACATTTATTGAATTGATAGGGTTGAAGACACACAACTGGCACCATAAACCTCTGTCCAGGTGCCCTTGACCGCTTGCTGTAAGGTGACATGGGAAGAATTGCTAGGACGCATTATGCTCACCAATGCTCATCAAGCATTTTTGGATTCCTGCCTGCACTTCAGGCATTTTTAAATGAATAAGTATCAGCCTATTAAGGCAGGATCTCCCCACAAGGTATGTGAGCTCTTCCTGGGGGCTAAACCTGCCCTTTCTGGGGTGGAAGTAAAGAAACTGATAGTGACATTGTCCTGGCCTTTACAACCCAAATTCAAGCCTCTCGTCTGCCCAGCTCCATGTCAGGGGTGCAGACATCCCCGTCACCCCCTTTGGAACAGCAGATTGCGATGACAGCTACATGTCTGACATCTCCATGTGACCTCTGTCTCCTCAGGGAAGGACCAGTTTTCACCCACATTTGGCTCTCAGCTTGGAGTAGCATCCCACCCATGGAAGCGAACGACTGCCACCAAATGAGCAGAGCCAGCTCTGAAGGGAGGAGTGAGCTCGAGACCCTGGGATACTGGGGAGCCCAGTGAGTTCTGAACCTCCTCTTCAACGACATGAGAAAGTTAATGTCTGTCTCCTAGGACCATGGAAAAGCATATTATAAAAAGTGAAGTGCAGAAAATGTTGCCTCTTTCCATTTGTCATTCATTCTAAGACGCACCTGTTCTCATATTTTAACATGTCTGAAACTCAGATCCAATCCTGTGATGCACAGTGTGTTTGTGTGTCCCCCAAGTTCATATTTGAAACCTAAAGCCCAAGGAGATGGAATGAGGAGGCGAGGCCTTTGGGTGGTGATTGCGTCATGATTGTGGAGTCTCACGAATAGGACCAGTGCTCTCTGTGCTCTTGTAAAGGAGACCCCGCAGAACCACAGAACTCCCTAGCCCCTTCTGTCACATACGATGTGAGACCTGGGAGGCACTGTCTGTGAACCAGGAAGCAGGTTGTCACCAGACACCAAATCTGCCAGCACCCTGACCTTGGATTTCCCCGCCTCCACACAAGTGAGGAAGAAATGCCAAGTATACGCTCTGGAGCAGACCAGAACGCCCCTGTGAACCACGTATAAGCACGCAGCATACTTTAATTGATAGTGTAGTGCCTTACGTCTTAGGTACCATATCTTAGTATTACAGAAAATAATGGTGAATCTCATCAAAAGTGGCCTTTATCGACAAAATACGATGATATCACTATCCATGCAGTATTCTGCCTCTGACAAATGTGCCCATCCTGCTTAAGAATCAAACATTTTCTTTATCAACCTCAACAGAGTCCTTGACACCCCTCACAGCATCCTGGGTCTTAGTAGCTCCCTATCCATTTTATATTTTAAATATACCCAAACCTTTTGGAAAATTGTATTTACTACGGCACTTAATCTTGTTGTTATTTTCCATTATTACCGTCTCACCACCGTGACCGAGCTTGAAAGACAAAACCTGCACTGTTTGGAAAGAGTGATTTTAGTTCTAGTTCCATTTGCACTAATTCGCTACATGTCTAATCTCTGTCATTTGCGAAACTGGGGTGCCAATATTTTCTTCACAGTTATGCAAGATCAGACACGATCCTATATGTGGATACCTCTACAGTCACTGTACCTGGAATCCGACGAACGGCGTCTGTTCTCCTCTGGAATTGCGCCCATCTTGGACGGTTTCCAAAGACAACACTCCAGAAGAATGAGTGTCTTTTAAGGTGCGTTTGATGCCTTCTTATATTCGCCCAGGCATGGTTTCTGTTCTCGAAACATCTACAAGACATGAAAAACAAATGACTAATTGCAACATGTGACTAAACCCACTTTCCAGTAAGAATGTGAACTCCATTGCTTTCAATGTCAGTGTCACCCTGACTTTGCTAGGGCCACCTAGGGTGCCCGAACCTGAGGCTTTCAAGACGGTGCACGCTTTAAGTTCAGACTGTTTTTTTTTTTTTTTTCCAATGTGACTTACCAGAGCCAAGCCTCCTCCTATGTTAGGCATTAAAGTAGGAATAATTTATTTTTGGTTTTCTTACTTCTTAATTTTAAATTTTTGATTTAAACTAATTTGCACGTTATTGAAACTCAATTTGTTTTTTACTTGGTTTTAGGCTTCAATTGTGGAGTGGGAGTGGGGCAAACATCAGGAAACTAAGTTTTTTACCAACACTCTGTGCTCAATTCACGGATACCCTCTCGTTCCTCTCGACATCTCACGGGAATCGGAAAAGGCTTCGTGTTCTGAGTTGGAGGCGAGGACACCGAGGTGATCTGTCAGCCATCATGGATTCAGAACTGAACCCAAACCTCCTGAGCACAGACCCCCCAACTTTTTGTTTATGATTTTTAGTTTGGTTTTGTCCGGAGAGAAGGAAAAAAAGGAGGGAAAGAAAAGCAGCATTTGAGCAAGCATTTGGCACTCTATTTTTAATTCTCTGAAACAGGACGTCATTTTTCACTTTCTGTACGTCTTGCCTTCATGTTTTATTCCTGTAAAGGAACTAGGCAGTGAATCGTTTTCCTTCACCTTTTGCTCAGGAACAATTCCAGGTTCTTAGGGTATCCTATAGAACAAGTCCAGATAAAGGCATTCCATAAAGCAGACAGCCTTGGGGAAGAAGTAAGGGAGAAATTGCACGAATGAGCTAGTACAAAGCTGCTAATAAAACCTACAACACAGGCAAAAGGCAGAGGGTATAATTTGCTGACAGAGGGATTTAGTACAACTTCCAAGAACGAAAAATGTAAAATAAATAAATAAAGATGCATATGTTGTTTAACCTGCAAAAAGTAAGACATCTAAAAGGAAAGCAAAAATAAATGGCCAACCCTGAGATTTCCTTGTGTAAGTAATCACAAAAATGTCTTTTTGATGTTAGAGTGTGTTTTCTTTGGACGGTGAAAAAAGATTACATCCTACATCGGCCAGACTTTATCTGTGATCAGAGTTCATAAGATGCGATTCTTGCATCAAATTCTTTTCATTTCACAACAATGTTGCTCTGTGTGTGTGTGTGATTGTTTTCCTACTTTTGTAGTAACGTTGATTTTTTTTTAACCTTTGCTACTTTGTTACTTTTTTCTCTAAAGTGTTAAGGAAATTTCTATTTGAGGTGTAGGTGTGAGAAGAAGGGGAAGGAAAAGTCTCTGCGTTCATCAGATTTCTTAGGTCCGCCAGTACAGAAAGCTTCATGTCCCTGGTTTCCCGCAAAACCCATCCTACTCGAAGGGGTTTAGGAAAACACAGGTCAATGACCTTTCCAGGATTATTTCTGGTTAATGAAAGCCAGGGCCGGAGACTCTATTTGCAGGGAAAGGCGGGGGACTGAGCGCAGGCGACGTCAGAGAAATCTGGTTGAGGGGACTCTGGGCCTAGCCTGGACCCCTGCTGAGCGGTAGCAGGAAGGAGGGGTGGATCAGATGCCTTGGCCGGGCTAGGGGCCTGATCCGGAGTGTGGGGTGTGCTGGGAGGACACCTGCCTCTCCAGGGGCGGGACCTCAGGAGCAGGAGGCCCCCCCACACACACACAGCCCTGAGGGGAGGCCACAGGGCCTGACCCGCGGGGAGGGGCCAGGCCAGTCCTGGCGGGGCACGGGCAGTAGCCCAGGGAACTCCCTCCAGCAGCACCTGCCTGCGGTGCAGGGCCCGGAGCGCGGGCGACGGGCCCCCTGCGGCCGGCGTCGGGACCCCTGGGGCAGGCGGCGAGGGGCGCCCTATGGCCAGCGCTGTGCACGCTGGCGCTGGCCGCGCTGGGCCCGGGGACACGGGCCGGCTGTGCCGACACGGGGCGCTGCTGCCCGGGCTGGGCCCCCGCGTGCTCCGCGGGCGGCGGGACCAGGCCTCCAGGTCGCGCTTCTTCGACCACGCGGGCCTCCGCGCGGGCCACTGCGGCCTCGAGGACGCCCGGGCGTGTCCCTGGGAGGGCGGCGCGCGCAGGGCGCCTGGTGTGCACCCCCGGGGCCTGGGCGCAGCCCCGCGCGATGACCCCCCCCAGCTCCCTCCGCCCCGGGGCGGTGGTCACGCCCCCTCCTGCCTGCTCCCTGATCTCTTAGTCCAGGCCCCTCCAGCCTCCACCGCCCCCCTCGCGCAGGAGCCCGGTGAGAAGGCTCATGATGCACCCGCGGATGCTGCTCTGAGGTGGTGGATGAACTGGGTTCACTTTCCTGCTGGAGGCCCCGGGCGGTCCAGCTGTCTGTCTGCAAGGGCGCGGGTCACCTCTGCGCGGGGACCCAGCCATCCAGGCGTCCAGCTTGGCGGGGCCACCTGGCACCTGGGAGATGGCAGACAGGGCCTCAGGGACCCGCCCCTGGCGGCTCAGGCTCCCCTTAGCTCTTCTGTTACTCCCTGGGGATCCGAAAGGCCAGGTGAGGGGTGCGGAGGGGAGGACCTCGTGACCACCTCACCCTGTGCCAGGGCCTTGCTCTGGGCTGGGGTAGGTTCTCCTACAGAACAAGTTCTTGGGGGAGCAGAGCTGTCCTCTCGGCCAGACTCCAGCAGGTGGCACAGCCCCTTCTCCCTCTGTTCTTTGAATTCAGTTGCAGCTATAGAGCTCTGGATAGATTTTTCTCTCAGAGAAAAATCTCAGAGATCCGAGGATGTTTTCATCTTGCCGGTCCTCCTCTAGTCTCTTTCATGGTTCAGTTTCCCACGGTATCACAGCCTCACAGTACAGAACCGACAAATGCTGATTTGATGACATTAAAAGGTAAAGTAGGAAAAAGCCCTGAGGAACAAGGGGTACTTGGGAGAAGCCAGCTCCGGAAGGGAAAGTAGCTCCGCTCCCTCTTAACCACATCACCATGGAAAGCCACTCGGGTGACAGGGTCTGACCTCAAGGATCCGGTCTTGTGGGATCCCAGGCACCCTCTTGGGACATTAAAATGCAGGGCTGGGTGCCTGGTGGAGAGCAGCATCCCTCTCCTCCTGCCTCTTTTCAGCAGGAAGAGGCTTCCAGCCTCTGGCAGGATGGTAGCCCAGGCCTGCAGCTGAAAGAACACAGTTGAAAACAGTAAGGTTTTTTGACTCCGGATGGAAAGCTAATGATTTACCTATGAATACTGATCTTTTTTTTTTTTTTTTTTTTTTTTTTGATAAAATTTCACTTTCCAGCTCCAAGGCCAGGGATTTCATCTAAAGGAAGGTGAAGAGTCAGTTCTTTAGGAGATGCAGTGCTCTCAGGCCAGCTGTGCCTAGCACCCCCCTTGGGTAGCGACATCCTACTTAAAGGCCTGTTTTCCTTAGGTACTTGGGTCCTCAAGTACAGCCCATCCACTATGGCAGCTTCTCTTACTCGCTTGTCTCTCATTACACGTTAAAGGAAAATACAGAATTCCTGCACATTGAATGCTGTGCCCTGGACTGTGTGTGGTGAGCACAGTGACACAGAGGTGATGACGGTACAGTCCCCAGCCCCTAGGATTCATAGTTGAGCAGGGAAACTCACCTTGAAAAGTGTTCGCAACATTCTCGGTGCCAAAATGAGGATCCTGGGAGGCTAGAGAGGCTAAAGGCAGAAGATTAGAGGAATTCAGGGAAGACTTCTCGGAGGAAGTGACGGGCAAGCCTAGTTCCAGAGAATGAACCAGGGGTCTCTAGAAGGGGAAGGTCATTCTAGGGGGAGAGCTTCAGCAGTTACCCGTAGGTGTCAGCCTTTCATGCCAGGTGCTAGGCTAGGCGGGAGGCCAACCCGGAGAACAAGGCAGTGAAAGCAGCTAGAAACGGAAAAGTTTGCACACACAAGGGATGGGGAAAGACAGGCGAGCGTCCTGAGAAAAACGGGCTTAACAGCACTAGAGGAGCTGAAGCATCCTGTCTTTATTTGGTCTAAAATAAGCCTCTTATTTTCAGCCCAGGAGGCCGAAACATTACACAAAGAGCCCATCACCTCAGAGTGGGAGTTATTGTGTGAGGGACAGCGGAAGACAGGAGGTGACCTACCATCTCTGGAAGGACCCGGGAAGAAATCTAGCCTAGCGGAAGATGATGCGGGGACGCGGTGACCGAAAAGATTTCTCGCTGGTAAATTTCTGCACCTGGAGTTTTTCGGGAAGGGAAAAAGGAGACAGAGACACTTGGAAGCTGGCCACTTGGCAGGACTGGGCCTGCTGGTGTCTCAGAGCGGAGGCCGAGGGTGATAGGCACGCGGTGGAGCTGGGATGCTTGGTGTCCTCAGCCCTGGAGAACCATCACAACCGTGCTGACTCTGGCATTGGAGAAGGTGGGGCCGGGCCCTAAGAGCATTTTATAGCTGCAGGAGCTGTGACTGTTCAGGGCTGTCCCGTTACTCATTAACAAGAGGGGCGGCGGCGGAGTGAGAGCTGACGTCACCGCTGCCATCAGCCACACCTGTCTGTGCCAGTGCACACCTGTCGCTTATTCCTCTCTGAACCGAGGCTTGGCAGCGCGGGGCCAGCCGCTCTGCAGACAGAGACCGTTCTGCCTCTCAGACCCTCCTCTCCTTACCCTCTGCTGCGTTACCCACTGATGCCACCAAAGCCTTTGGGACTGAAGTCACGTTAAATGCAAACAGAAAGTGGAACTGTCAGAACGAAGCATGCCTTCCTTCTATTCCTTCCGATTATTTCATCTGGAGAAACGCATTTTTGGGAGGTGTGGCTAAAACATGAAACACTGGAAATTCTTTTTTTAAATTTTACTCAGTAAAAATAAAATAAGTTACTGGATCTATGGAATAACTAAGCTGTCGTAAAAAGAAAATCTTCTGAAATGAAATATCTCAGTTTGCGTACTAATTATGTATTTTCACCAGCCCCAGACCCCACAGAGAAAAAGATAGAAAATTCTCCATTGGCCTGCTCAGGAATGGGGGCAGAGGGGAAGCAGAGGAGGGGACAGGCCCACATTACCTGCCCTGGACGGACTTCTTGGAAGGCTTGCTCATCGGGCTCAGGACAACCCAGTCTCTAGTCACCAGCGGACTTTCTAGACTCTTCATCCTAAGCTCACAGAAAAGATTTTAGGTCGCATTAGGTATTGGATGATCGACTTAAGGAAAGAGGAATAATGGGCCCAAGCAGAGAAGGACAAAACCTGGGTGGATCATATGGGCCACTCTCTTCTAGATTTATAGGGCCCCTGGGAAACCAGCTGGCCAAAATCCGCTGACATCATATCTGGGGGGAGAAGGGGCACCTCCCTTCACAATATGGGCTCCATAATTACCGAAAGGAAGGAGGTCACAGGCTCCGATGATTTGGGAAGTTGAGGCTCTACGGGAGCCAGAGCAGCCGAGAGACAGCATGTGGCCCTCCCGGCCTTTGTCTCCGCAGAAGGAAACGCGGGGGCCATGGCGCCGGTGTTGGACACGCAGGGTTTGGCTGCAGCCCAGAGTTGTCAGGGGGAGTGTGTCGTCACGGCCTACCCTGCATCTCCTCCAGGCCAGGCCCTCTCACAGGCGCCTCACAGCTCTACATTGGCTGGGGTCTCGCAACCCACCGAGGTCATAGGGAAACCTCAAGATACTGCGGGTTTGGGTCCAGATTGCTAAATAGAGAGAGCATCACAGTAAAGCGGGTCATACTCCTTTTGCTTGGGGAAGGTGTTGCCTTCAACTTGGAAAAATGCAGCGTCTGGGAAGCGCAGTACGAATGTGGTAAAGCGAGGGAGGCCTGTGTCCCTCATTTTGGTCTTATTTTACGGATGGGGTGATCAGAGCAACGGGAGGTTGGAGATTGGCAGTTTGTCCAAAGTCACTACGGATAAGTGAAGGGGTGAGATCTGAACCCAGGAACCCTCGATCCAGAGCCCACACAGTTGAGCTTCACGTCCTTACTGCCTGGGAGAAATGAGGGGCTAAGAGAAGCTGTGAACTTGGCAGGGTGGGTCGCAGATGCGTCCTGGTAGAGTGAGAGACCTCCTCTCTCCACAAACTGTGTGCTCGAGGGCAGAAATGTGTCCCGCTCCCCGTTGCAGTCCCTTGATGGCTGTCCTGGTGCCGTTTGATAACGTTTGTCAAAACATGTGAGCAGTCATTCCGCCAAGGGCACATTCTCTGTGGTATCAAAGGCACGGCCAGCCGGGGCGTACCCACATGTCCCCGTAAAAATATTTTCCATTTTCCTTCATTCACTACCAAATCTATGTTTGTTGCAGAAAACTTGGAAAGTACAGAAAGGCACAAAAGAAGAAAACAGTTCACCTGGAAATGGAATGCCCAGAAGAAGCATCATCTTTTTAATCTGCATCCCCCCATCTCCCCCTGGGTTCACGTGGTGTATAATATCCCAGTTTTCTACCAGGCGGCCCATTTCATTATCTTTCTAGCATTTCATGCCCTTGCCCCGTTAATGTCTCAAAAGGGAGAGAAAAAGTCACTGGGAGCCAGATAACATGGTTTCTGCAAGAGGAAAAAAAGTACCTCATCATTTCAGTGGTGCTTTTTTGAGGGGTAAATAGTCTCTTGGCGATGTAGTCTCATTTGACTGTCAGATGTTTGGGGAATGTTCCAGAGAAAGGGATCTACATCTGGAGAGGGGAAAAAGCAGATACCAGACATTTAAACTTGTGTGTGCACGTGTGGACACGGGGCTTTCTTTCTCGTCCATAGCACCTCAGGAAACATAAGCCACGTATGAGCGGCCCTGCTGTGCGTGGACTGGAAAGGGAGCAATTCCTTAGGGGTGACTGGGACTCTCTGGGCTCACCAGTGGGAGGGAGAAGGCACTTGATCGTGGGTGGCCTTCAATTTGGAGGAGTCAGAGAGCCAAGCAGGTGGGGCCAGATCACAAAGGGGAATGCTGCAGTGTCTGTGACTAACCAAGGAGACGCTGCATGAGAATAAGAGCGGCGCTTTCTGTTAAGAAGAAATAAACCTAAACTGTGTTTATGAAATGAGGGACTCCGGCTGTCAGCTGAGTTTGTTGCTGTGTGTGTATTTGGCACCATCAAGAAAAGCATCAGAAAGGCATTTTTTAAAATTACCCTGTAGTCCCTAAGGTCTTGGAATGGTGCGCCCAGTACTGGCTGCCACAACTCACCGAGGCTGTAAATGCACGTCTGGAGGGTCCAGTGGGGATTCCGAGAGGGGACGTGTCTGTAGGAAGGAGGGTCCAAAAGCTGGAATTGTCAACCTAGAAAGGCCACCCTGAGGGACGCGGACCTCCTGCAACAGTAGGTCTGGGGTGGCACAGAGGAGATAAACAGATACGTACTTTTGGTGCCAAACTCTGAACTTCTGGTGTGCGGGCATTTTGGTTCAGATGAAAGGAAATACCACTTCACCCCAAAGATAATATAGTCGAAGGAGCTTGTTACGTCTGGGTTATGGTCCTGGCAGGACGTATGAGTGGATTACAAATGGTTTGGGGGACTGTGGCTGCCCGAAGCCCATCTTCTTCCAGCATCACCTTTGGGGGCCACTGATGCCAGGAGAGGTCAGGCACCCTGGGCCGGGGTAAGTGACACTGTCTTCTGGCTCCGGGACCTCTGCTGTGGCTCCTGTTCTTTCCTTCCCGGTCTGTAGGAAGTGGTCGTTGGTGTTGTTGCTTCGCCTTGACATGAGCAGACCAGGGTCTGTTCCAACGTAGACCATTGTTTAGGAAAAAAGAAGAACTTGCCTGATGCCATTTTATTCATCCATTCTACACATATTTCTTGAGTGCCCACCTTGTGCCAAAACTAGGCACGAAGTGGAAAACTCAACAATCAACTGAAAAATATAGTAATAATTGTGAATCATGGAGATGCTAGAAGGCGGAGAACACTGGACTCTGAGAGGAAGTCACTGTGAGGGGTGCATGTGGGGTGCGTGTGCGGGGTGTGTGGGGTGTGGGGGCTGGGAGACAAGGTATCTGAGCGGCTAGAGAAGGACACCCTGAAGGCAATGAAGGTGCCAGAGTGTGGGAGAGTTTGGGGTTTTCCAGGGATCAAGAGGCCAGGGTGCCTGGAGGTCAGAGTGCAGGGCGGGGTGGTGTGGGGCGGGGTGGGGTGTGCCCCCAGGGGTGGGTGTGGGGAGACACAGGCCCAGCACTCACCAGCAAGGAGTACGAATTTCATTCCAAATTCAGTGGTAAACCACTGAGGGAGTTTAGAAAGCCATTAATGAAAAAAAAAAAGAAAAAGAAAAAATCAGCGGAGCATCTTTTAGGGTCATCATGCATGGCTACGACTGGACACCATCAGGACATGTGGAAACGCTCCCTGCTCTCCTGGGCAGCCTCGTTACTGAGACACTGTTCCTGGCCCCGTCTGGTGGCTGTGGCAGGGACATCTGATGACCAGAAAGCTCGTGAGGAAGGGGGACAGGCTGGTCCAGCCGAAAGCCTTGCTGATTCCCACACCCTGGATTAGCTCACCTGCCACTGAGGTGACAGCCTGGGGCCCCCACGGGGCCGAAACCGGGAACCTGGGTGTCCACCTCCTGTCCCTGGGCTCTCCTCCACATCTGCATCCCCGTCTGCACTCTCCAGGCCTTTAGTCGACTCCTGGGATCAACCCCAAACTTCAGATCCGTGTTCCAGGATCTGCTTCTGAGGAAACTCAGACTGAAGGTTATGTTGGGTTTAAATGAAAAAGAAGAAAAGTAAAAAGGCTTTGCGGAGCTTCCCGGCACCCACTGAATCGGGGCCTCTGTCTCCTAAAATCGAGTGGGTGATGTCATCACACCCGCATCATCCGGACACGCGGAAGCCGTGACAAGCTCGCAGCCAGAGGTGACCACGTGCCCACTAGGTACCAGCCTTTTGGGCCCAGGAACAGCGAGCAAAACGGGGAGACCGAGGAAGTCAGGTTTTAAGAAAGAACATTTTCACATGCGGTTCCTAGAGGGGAGGAGATACGCGTAGTGGGAAGGGGACAAGAATACTCTCGGGACGGTTCCAAAGGACGTCTGTGTCCCGCTGCTTGTGGTGATCACTGCCAGGAGTCCTGTCCTTCCTGGCATCTCCGTTACCGGGGATCGTGGTGACCTACGACGACTGAGAATCTACAGCATCAGATCGAGACTAGATTGTGCGTGTGCGTGTGCGTGTGCGTGTGCGCGCACAGAACAGGAATAAACAGCTCCAGCTCCCGTTTCCACCCCCGGGCACGTGTGGGACACCTTCTGACTCTGTGGACTCCGATTCTCCGTGCATGTCTTTCCTTCGGCATCATCACGGAGCCGTCGAGGGGGTGGTGGTCGGGGACGATTACATCATGGGGCCCCGAACACGAGAAGGGAAGGTCCCGGGGGATAAGGAGAGCGGGAAGCGGCCTGTTACCGAAAGTGCCGAGGGCACGTGCTGGAGACGGACGCTGACGCGGCTCATTCTGGCTGCTCGGGTGACCGACCTTGGTCATGCGACACCTGAGTTTTCAGATGATGGACACGAACGTACTTGAGGACAGTGTGAAGTTCTGGATTAGTGACAGACGTTCATGTTCTACGTGGCTCTTTGTTTTGCCAGGGGTCGCTCTGCGCTGCCAAACCAGGGGCCTTTCGACAGCCACGACCCCCTCGAGTGTTCTCAGAGGCAAAGTAAGCTTTCAAGTGCCGCTGGCAGCCCTGGCCGAGGTTCCAAAGACGCGGAGGTGCTTTCTCGGTGAAGACAGTGGGCCTGGAAGCATGAGGGTGACAGGGAAAGCGAGTCCCGTCGTGTGGGAAAGTGTTGGCGACTCGTTCAGAGGTTCCCTCTTCTGTCTCCTTGTCCTTTCCTTGAAAGGTCTAATTTCCAATCTTGAAATAAGTCAGTTACTTAAAATCAACTGAAAACCTCATTCCAGTCCCCTGGAAAGACTCACTGCTGCTCTTCATGGGGACGTTCGCTGTGCGGCCGCATTGACTCTGCCGTCGTGGCCAGAGGATCGATGCTGGTGCCGGATCCTCACCCTGACTCTGCCCCTCATGGCCCCCACGAGAGCTCGCCCTCCCGGGACCTGCCTGCTCATCACTCACTCCAGCTCTCCTCGTTTCTATGCGCCATGGGGGATGGGGCTGCGCATCCGGGAGCAGCCCACAGTTCGGGGTCCCTTGGTGTGGCCCTGAGCTGTGTCTTCTGGAGCCACAATTGCTGAAATGAACTTGGGTAGGTGATGGGATGGTTGCTGAGTGAGGGCATTTTTTTAATATACTTTTGTTTTATCCCTGACACTTTCTACAAAGAATATGCATTACTGTTTTAATAAAAAAGGTTCTAGCCGGGGGGGGGGGGGTGCAGCTAAACTCCGGGAAAACCCAGAGCAAGGCCCTGACCCAGGCGGGGAGGAGTATGAGGAGGTCCCCTGCATGGCGCTGTGTCTCTGCGGCGTGTGTCCCTGGCTCACACCCACCTTCCTGATCCTACCAGCCTCTGGGAAATGCCCGAACATCAGTCACCAGGCCATCAGTCACCCGACCATCAGTCACCCGGCCATCAGTCACCCGACCATCAGTCCCCCGGGCAATAGTCACCCGTTAGGGCAGCGGAGCCAGTGTCCCCTGGCCCTGCTGTGACTTCCCCCTGGGGCAGGGCCATGGGTGGTGGGAGCGGCCTGGCCTGCGGCCTCCAGCTCATTGCCATCCTGCTGTTGTTCAGCTCGCCCTTGCATCATGGGGTCCTGGAGCCCCTGGAGCGGCTGTACCGACCAGTGCAAGACCACGGCCCGTGTGCGGAGGCGCATGGTGCAGCAGGAGCCCCAGAACGGCGGTGCGCCCTGCCCGGCCCTGGAGGAGCGAGCCGGCTGCCTGCAGTTCTCCACGGCCCAGGGCCGGGCCTGCGGGCACGCCTTCGGGACGTGGGTCTCCAGGGCGCTGCCTTGTGGTCTTAGTGACTTTCCATCTCTCCATCCCAGACAAGGCCAGGTGCTGCGCAGGGAACTGTCCCTGAGCCACAGGGAGTGGGGTGGGGTGGGCACGCCTGCCCAGAGCAGACAGGGAGCTCAGGAAATGCCCGATGCAAGAGCCACCGGGCACCTGCATCAATGTCCCAGGGCCCTGCTTGATCTGTTGTTCCCTCCACGTGCTTATCGACCAGGGTGGCCCCTACTCCGCGGGCACCACTCGCTTTGTAGCAAACTCAATCAGGCTGGCGACAGGGGACACAGGAAACTTGTTGGAAATACAAGTTCCTCGGGCCCCCAGCCTTGGCGCCAGCCAGGCTCTCTGCTTGCAAGGAGGCATGCTGCGGCAGGATGCCATGCGAGAGCCCCCTCGTCGGCCGTCCTGCCCTGTCCCGTCGCTGGGGGTCACGGCGTGAGACGAGCCGCCCAGCCTTCAGAGTTCCAGTTTGCCTTCGGTCTGTCAAATGAGGCCGTTAGAAGCGACCGGCGTTGCCTCAGTGTCAGGAGTTTGTGATTAAGTGTCACATCTTTCCCCGATTTTTCTTTTCTATTAACATTTTTTACATTTCCTCCTCCTTAATTACACGAGTGTATTTGAAAGATGATTTTATTTCTCACCAGGCAGGGAAAGCTACCCCACTTGCCGTAAATAGAAAGTCAGTGCAAAAGCCAGCACGAGGGAAACCCAACCACGTTGTCAACTTCCAGCGCGTCCCTGCCGCTTGCCAGCGTCTGTGCCTGAGGTCGGCTCTCTCTCCATTGAACAGGGGGGTTAGCGAGTGTTCGGAAAGCGTTAAAGACACATCAACCCCAAAACGATACTTCCTCCTTGACACCATCCCGAGGGCTGAGAGACTGGCACACTCTTGTGGGAGAAAACACACTGTTTATTGGACACAGTTTCAAGCTCACTGAAAGGGAGTGAGAACAGGACAAAAGAGCTGCAGGTCTCTTACCCAGAGTCCGCGTTTTTGAACTTTGGCCACCTTTGCCCTGTCGTGTCCCCTCTTTCTGCACACACACTTATGACTTCTTTTTCTGAACCATTGGGTAGGTGCATACACCACGCCCTTAATACCCCAGAAGGTCTTTCCTAAAAATCAGGAGATTCCCTTTTACAAAGTAAGTCACACTCAGGGAATTTAACATCGACGCAATGCTGCTACCTACTGCAGACGATCACTCCGTTGTGTCAGTTGGTCCCATAATGTCATTGATAGCATTTCCCCCCACCCCCCCGGTTTGGGAACCGGGTCAGACCGTGGATTGCACTTAGCGGCTTTGTCTCTCTGGTTTTATTTAATCTGGAACGGCTCTCCAGCTTTGCCTCCTGTCTCGTGGCTTTGGCACTTTTGAAGAATGCGGGCCCGTTCCCTCGCAGACCCACCCCGGTGTCTGGTACGTAGAGGAGTCTCGGGAAGACGGACTGGCTGGCCCTGAGTCAGCGCTGCTCAGTGCCACGTCCGTGTCCCTATGAAGTCGTCCCTGGCCTGACAGTGAGAGCCACCCACGCTTGACGGACCCCGGGTGAGCTCATCTCCAGGGTTCATTCCAGCGTGTTTGCATGTAAAGTTCTGAGGAAGTCCGGATACTGCTCCCGACCCCACCTCGTTATCTATGAGAAGCCACGTCGTCCCCGGCGTTCCTGGGGCTCCCAGGGACTGCAGAGATGGCCTAGGATGTAAGGGGCAGCTTTTTCTTCCTCCCGATCTCTGGCTCCGACGGGGGTGGATCATGTCCTCTGAGGGTCAGGCAGGGCCAGGGAGCGATGGCCAGGGAGCAAGGGTGGAGAGAAAGAAGGACGCACGAGTTGTGCACAGAGGAGAAGGCCGTTGTGACCTCCTTTGTAAACGAAACTGGAAAACACTGGGAGAGAGATGTCCCAGGTGAGGAGCTGTCTGGGTCAGAGGTGACAGCAGGTGGCGGCCAGGTTGGATAACTCACCCTCTGCCCCTTCTTTGTATGAAGGTTCTTTGTCGTTTTCGTTGCCGTTGTCATCGTTTCGATGTTCAGAGGCAGAAAACCACCTTGAAGCAGCGGAGGCGAAAACGAGAGTGTATGGGCTGGATCTGGGGGCTCCAACGACATCTGGTTCCCAGCCTGGCTCGCCGACCCCCCGTCCACGGGGAGTCCCGGCATGCGATGGACACCGCCGCCTGGTGCAGAAGAGGCATTTCCCCCAAGGAGCAGCTGTTATGCAAGGACGAACTTCACAGGAGCCTGGGTGCGGGGCAGGGACGGCTCGGTGGGCTCCCGATGCCACGCGAGGAAGGGCTGGGGCGGCGCCGTGGCCGAGTGCCCAGTCGTGGGGTCTGAATCCTTGCTGGGCCATTCCCTACTTCTGTGGCCGTGAGGCAAGTTCTCTTCCAACCTGCAGGGGCGCAGTGAGCAGAGAAAGCAGAAGGTGGGGGGCGGCTCTGCTGCTGGGCAGCGGGAGAGCAGAGGGTGCTGGACCCTTTATGGGGGAGGATGTGGGGCACTTGGGAATCTGGGTGGGATGGATCGTTCGACTCCGTGACTCTGAGATGCCTCAAAGTGCTGAAATGCCTTAGAAATCACTAACGATTTAGGACAGACTCGTCATAAACAGCACTGTTGCTGGTGCTGAAGGCGAGTCCCACGGTTTTTATTTTCGCGTTGAACGTCTTTCTCAGCGACACGCTGGAAAGCCACCACTCCCGCTGACCCTCGCTCCTGTCGCACCGCATCTCACAGAGCTGGAAGGCGCCGTTTCGGAGCCGCAGAGCAAGCGAAGCGCTTCGAAGGGGGCGAATCTACCAACAAGACATAAACCGCCTCTGCCCAAGGTGTGGCCTAAAAAGGAGCGAAACTCGGGGCTTTTGAGTCTTTCCGCAACACCTACCGGTCTGCGAGCAGAGCTCACGGGACGGACGGTGGCCCAGGGAGGTGGTGTCGGTGCAGGCGAAGGGGGGAAAGGTGCTCCGGAGGTCTGTAGGGGAGGAAGGGAGAGAGAGGTGAGAAAGAGCCGATACAATGACCACGACGTGAAAGGGAAACTTGAAAAACAGGGGACTTCCAACCACGGGCTTCGCTTCCTTCGCGGAAAAAAGAAAGTAAGAACCATGCACGGTCCCCGAGCTTTGCGAGATGGGCCACGTCCTGTGCCATCCCTCGGGGCGCCTGCCGCACGGCGCAGAAACCCAGTCCGCACCAAAGCCAGAGCTACCCAGGCCTGTCCCGGATTTGCACGTCCATCACCATTTCCGGGAGGTGGGGACAGGGGCTGGAGGCCGGGATCCATTCGGGAATAATGAATAAGAGGAACAGTGATGTGTTGGGGAAGGGAAGGATTGACATTCCGCGTGAGAAGTCACCTCGCCTTAAGCTCTAGCCCGTCACAGCAGCGGTGGCCTTCCCTGGCAGCCGATCGTGCCAGATCCACCGGGAAAGGCCTGTCGACCGTGCCAGGGGAGGCGCATCGTCCCACAGGAGGGATACAGGGGTCATCGCCGGAACCACTGATCGATTTGCGTCTCACGGGCAGGGACAGGCTAAGACATCGCGCCTCCGGCGTCGTGCATTTTGAATGCACCGCGTCGCGATCGGACGTTCTTACCAAAGAGTTTGAGCCCAGATTCAATCGACCCGTTCGATGTAACGTTCGTTTATAGGGAATACGAGGGATGGAAGAGCTAGGTGACAGCGTGAGGACGCCAGTGGGGAAAGCCGAGGCCAGGGCCTGCTTCTGCGGTCCACCTGACCCGTTCTCCCCACGAGTCAGTGCTTGAGGGGCCAGGGGTGTGTGTTGTTGGGGGAGAAGCGAGGAGAGTGTTAGAGACTAAGGACACGGACCCAGCAGATGCCACGCGCGGGCCTTCTCTGAATCTTGACGGAAGCAAACCAGCTGGACAGCACACCGGGGAGAGGGCTCGCGGAAAGTGGGATGTTAGTCAATATTGAAGGATGAGCGTCCCGTTCACCGAGGCGTGACGGCCTCCTAGCTGTCGTGTGAGAAACTGACCTTCATGATCAGGAAGCTGTGAGGATCTGCTTAGGGACAAAATAGCCCTAGGTTCTTCAGTGGGTTTCCCCGTGGACATGGCTTCAGGAAATTCCCTCCACGAGCGAGTCCATTTGAACGGGACTTTCCTGGCGGGGAGTGTGGATGCTGCTGCTGCCTGTCAGGGGGAGAGTATTCCTGCAGGTGATGGCCCTGAGCAAGCGGGACAAGTGGCCACCTGGCTCAGGGCCGGCCAGCCGCCCCGGGACCCGTGGACCCACGCCCGCCAGGCCGGTGCTGTCCGCCGATCTCTAACGAGACGAGGTCAGAAGTTGGGAGCGCACCCTCGCAGGCCTTTCTACCTGTTCCACGGGGTCGTGTTCTGCCCCCTGAATCGCACAGGTTAAGGGGGGCTTTTTAGAAACGGTGCGTTTCCTGTCACTCAGCACAGAGGGCTCCGTAGCTGACGGGGTGTCTCTTATTTTGCCACCCCTATTGCCAGGCGCCCTCACCGGGGTCCTCAGAGGCCCCCAGGTGCCCTGTGAGCACCGTGCACGGTGTCCGGATGGAGGTGCACGCGGACACACAGACACGGGCACACACAGGTCGCGCACGTGCCACGCCCCTCTCCCAAGGCTGTCGTGGGCTTCTCGTGGATACAGGTCCACGACCCAGTAAGTGCGGAGCAGCCCTCGTCCCAAGACTAAACCTCCCCGCTCTGTTTGGAGAGTTGAGTGTGGACACATTTCCCGGCCCCAGATTCCAGAGTTTACACCTCTCGGATGCTGGTCCCCAGCCCTCCCTGGTGGGGTGGCCCCACCGCCTGCAGCATCAAAGCACATACGTCCTTGGTGGTTCTCGCTCTGCCCAAAGGGAGCTGTTCAAGTGGACACTAAGGACGACGAGCAGCCCCCGTGGCGGACGAGCCCACCCACCCACCCACATCAGGGCGGGGGCGAGGCCTCGGGCCCCGTCTCTCCTCCGTGCCCGTCTCACTTCTCCCGGTCGGCAGCCTCCACTGGAACAATCCTTTATGGCTTCGCTACTCCCCACGCGCTCCACTGTTTAAACAAATTCCAGAAAAGCACACCCATTATCACGAATGAATCCAAATCAGATCTCCCAGAACTGCGGAGGGCTGCCAGACGGTCCCGGCGAAGGGGAACGAGGGGGCGGAGGCGGAGGCTTTCCCCTCGCTCCAGCAGCTGGGATGCGAGCGCTGGAATGTGTCCGCGCCCGGCACAGAGGGGCAGCGCCCACGGCTAGAGACATTTCTTGCCGATTGTTCAGACACTAACTTCACGGTGGCGTTGGACTGTGCACTGAGATCGTGCTCAGCCAGGACGGTCGAGACCCCTTCCACGTACAGGTTCCATTTCATCCTAAGTGTCCCTGAGCGAGAAAGCGAAAGGCTGTGACTGTTTCTCATCTTTTCCGATAAGTAAATGAGGGCAAAGTGGAACACACGTGTTTTTTTAGAAGAAAAATAGTTAAGACTACGTTCAGAACCCGATGTTCTGAGCTTAATGTTGGACACTGTCGTGTCCAAAGAACCAGAGAGCTGAGAGACACCGAATTTTCCAAAGGATAAAGTCACAAGCGTCCCTATGAGAGCCACGAGGCGTGTCTGAGGGTAGGTACGGGAGTGAGGCGGCGCCAGGGCGAGGACACACACCGGCAGCCCGGCAGCCGGAGGGCCAAGTGAGAAGGGGGTTGGCCACGGGCAGCTGAAGGTCCCCGGGGGCTGTGGACCCCGATAGGGGGACAAGGATCAGAGGACCTCTAGGCGTTCGGAGGGCGTCAGCGAAGACACGGGACGTGTTTCTAGTGGTCATTAGCGGTCAAGTGCGCGGAGCCGGTCCCACCCTGAGCGGCGACTCCCACTGAAGCCGGTGCCAACCTCCCTCCGACTCACAGGTCCCCACCGCACTCAGGTCTAAAGCAGAGGCCCCTCTCGTGGCTTTGGGGTCAGCCCTCTGTGAAACATGGACCGCTCGGGTGTTTAGGAGACTTGGGAGTGAGAAACGGGCCATCGTGGCATGGGAGCCCGGGAGGGGACCTGACAAACGGCTTCAACCCGTCCCTGTCTCAGCTCTCAGGGGAGGGAAGCGGGGCTCAGAGGGGACGAGGGCTCCGCCCCAGGCTCACAGGCACCTTAGTGTTAGATGCGGGGGTGATCGTGTGCCAATAAATTATTTCCTTCCGCTCATCCTCATGTTTAAGCCCATATGTGCATGTGCATCTCCAGTGGGCTTTACGTAGTTAAGGTCTGTGGTCTCAAACGCTGGACTGAATGAGAACTAAGTTTGAGTGGTTTTCTGCAAATGGCCAAATTTTCCTTCAAGGTAGGGACCTTTATTCATTCATTCATTCACTCATTCATTCATTCATTTTACAATAACACAAGTTAAAGGTCTTAAAAAAGGGTCCAAAATTAGGACCTCACGTAGAGGAAAGTCTTACATGAAGAGGCTGCACGTTTGTTTCTGCTGAATGAGGCTGGCTTTCTGTTTGCAAGTGCATTTCGTGGTGTAGCCCAGCTCTGCAGCTCACGTGAGTTATAAACTCTAAAAATCAGACGCGCTTGGGAGAAAGACCTGGGCTTGGTCAGAGTGAACGTCACGGGATGAACAACCTCTTGCCATCACTCACATTCCAAAGTCATTTTCCAGGGAGAATATTAATCCAAGAACTACAACAACCATTTTCCGTAATTTTCTCTGCACAGGTCAATGCAGGAGAGAGAGAGAGAGAGAGAGAGAGAGAGAGAGAGAGAGAGAGAGAGAGAGAGAGAGAGGAGACCCACTTACTGATTCAAGGTCATATTTGTTTGCTTTCCCACTCCAAGGTCACCGTTCAACCAGACACTCCCTCCAGACATAACGAGACAACGGGACTGTTAGAACGACACCTTGCTTCTCCCTCCCTCTTCTTTGTTGGACTGTCAATTAATTAACTTTTATTTTAAAATTTTAACATATATGTAAACATATTTATATAAGATATAAACATTAACAATCTTAAGTTGTCAGTGTTTAGGTTACTATCCTGAATTTGCAGAAAGAACTAAAATAAAAGAAGCATCATCTCCACCCATTTCCCTTCTGACAAACACCGCGACTCTCTCCGTCCGCGCTGGCACGGGCGGCGAGGTGCCATGCCTTAGGTCACCCAGCCCCGCTGTTTCTGGAGAGGGACGGCTGTGAAGGAGGGTGCCCGCCCTCCCGAGAGACAGAAATGCTGCGTGAGGGAGCGCCCCAGACCCTCGCAAGCCTGCGTGTGAGGACGGCCTTTCAGTGAAGCCGGCATCCCACACACACTAACTGCGAGTCAGCGTGTGGCAGGAGCCGGATTGCAGAGGCGAGAAAGACATGGTCCCTGCCCGACGGGAGGTCCAGGCCCGCAGAGGACACCGCCAAAGGGTCAGCACGGCCTCACGCCGCCGCGTGCGCCAGGACGGAGAAGCAAGAGGAGGAAGGGCCGGCCTTTGGGCTGACAACGTCCTGACAGGGCATGCAGGAGGGACAGGAGTAGTTGGGGAGATAAAACACTCAGCTAAGCGTGAAGAAGGAGGAAAGAGAGAGTGTGACACACGCGGAGGAAACGCAGTGATGAGACGAGAGAGAAAAGCGCAGACGTCGGGCTGACTTAGTGCCATTTTGGCTTTGTCGCCTCAGCAAGCCTCAGCCCACAGGTGTCTCTGAGCCTCACTCAGCCATTCCAGAAGGAGGGTCCAGGACAGACCTGAACGTTGGATGGCCTTCCTCTCCCCGGCAGGCGGGATGCCCCAGTGTCCAGAGGCTCAGGTGTCACCGTGGCGACCGAGGACCTGCAGGGATGAGTTCTCCATCCTGGCTAAGCCTCCGGAGGGCTTGCGGGGGGTGACCCTGGCTAAGCTTCCTCACTGCCTTGGTATCTCCCTCTGTGAAACCGAACTGAGAAGGCCTAACTCGCAGGGGTCACCCATCGTGTCCTACAGGACAGCCCCGGCGCGTGGCCTTCCAGGTTGGGAGGTGTCATTACTGTCCGTTTTCACTCGCCCCCGCCCCCCGGCCTCCAAGGGACAGCGACACCTTGGCACTTGAGACCCAGACTTGGATTCCCCGAATTCTATGCGTGTGTGTGTGCGTGTGTGTGTAGGTGTGTGTCCTGGGCAGGGAACACACAGCCGTGGCGACATGGCTGGCATTGTGGGCTGGATGATTCCTTGTTGTGGGGACTGTCCTGAGCACTGCAGGGTAGTACCCGGCAAACACCCAGCTCCCCACTACGGGCCGGTAGCACTGCCCCCAATCACCACAAACCAAAAATGTCCCCAGACATTGTTAAAGGTCCTGGGGAGGTGGGGGGGGGGGGTGAGGAGGACAGAACTGCCCACGTCTGAACCCACTCTGTACCCATCGGCCTCTACTCCTCTTAAGAGTCGCCGAGCCGCTGGGTCACAGACAAGAGCAGCACATCCCCCCTGCGGCAAAGGCTTTCTACATCGGCTGGACCCCAGTGAGGACCCGCTCAGAGACCCCAGAACCATGTCACTGTCCAGGCTTCCCGACCTGGCCTCGTCTGCCCTCCGCCCTCACACTCCGCTCCCTTCTCTGCATCTGCGCGCGGTGCCACCGTGACGCGCTCGCCCCCTTGGCCTCGCTGGGCCCCTTTCCCATTCTTCCGAAACAGACAAACTCTTGACCTCTCCCTGCTGCCCCAGGACGTCTCTGTTCTCCACCCGCCCCCCACTCCAGCTGGAAGAGCCTCCCACAGCTTCCCTGCCTGGTCACCCCGTCCCTTCCACCCGCCCCCGTGGCCAGAGCTTTCCTAACTCTCTGTCCTGGCAGCTTTGCGGGATCCTATCCGTCCACCCCTCGGTGGAGCAGATTCTGAAAAGAGCATCATCTGATAACACTCCTGGCGGAGCAACGAGTGAGCTCATGAAACACCAGCAAACATCAGTGCTCCCTGCCCCCACACACCGCCATCGTGGTGTGGTTCATCTCGGTCAAACACCCGCCCGGCTCCAGGTCCACTGCTCTTTCACACGCTGATGTCTGGACATGAGATGCTCGGCGCGTTACAAGGCCCAGTTCCCATCAGACAGGATCCCCGGACTGGGGCCACGCGCCCCGGGACAGTTTGCTCTCAAAGTGCTCTTTGCTGATGTGCTCTCTGCTTTGCTCCCCACCAGTTTGCTTTCCACACCCCCCCCCGTTTTCCTCTGAGTTAGCTCTCTAGTTTATGACCGTTTCTGACAGCCTTCAATGCTTGCTATAAAGGTATAATTTTTAATGAGGGAAACGACTTAAAAGAGCGGGAAAGGGAGTCAAAAAAGGGATGGAAGGGGGTGGGGGAAGCAAGGCTTTGGGGGCCCCACGGTGAATCTCATGTGCGTGACTCGTGTGAAAACATATTCCCGTTTTTAGGTTTATTAATGCATTTCATTGAGCCAGTAAGGTCTTCAAAGATGACCGGACATTCTCTCAGGAAGAAGTCTGGGCCCATCCTGTGCGTAATGACTCCAGGTACAAAGGAGCCTTACTTGGCATAATTAGCCTGGCTTTTTCTTCTACGACAAAATATAGACAAGGCCACGGTGGCTTTTTTTTCATTTTCTCTTTTTTTCTTTTTTAATTCCCTGTGAGCACATTTCAGTTCTCTGGTTTTCATTAAGGTTACACCTGATGGCGCGTCTGTGAGTCATCGGCACGTTCAACCCGTTTTCCCGGGGCAGTCCCGGGGCTCATGCCGGGAGTGCTGGGTCCTGGCACAGAAGGCCGTCCTGCCATCCCCTCCCTCGGTGATCCCATTCAGTAGTGGAAATGCATACCGCTTTTCAGGGTGAAATTTGCCTATTTTACCCCAAGGGGTGCTGAGTTCTGTTGCCTCCTTTTCCACTTGCACAGGTCAGGTTTGGGGACTCTCAGTGTGCTAGCTACGCTCTTGGGGACATCTGAGTCCCGTCTACAGCTGCTCGTCTTCCTGTGCTAATAGCTGTAGAGACCTCTGCGGCACACACCGACCCGAAAACCACCTCGCAGACACTAGTGACAGAGCAGAAAACTGGAGCCCCACACGACCTCACTCTCATCTTACTTTCCCTCTACGGATGCCCATCCGGATTGATTCCGATCCCAGGTCTGCCAGTTTCTGGCCGAGCGACTTGGAGCAAGTGACTTCGTGCCCTTGTGTCTCTGTAAAATGTGCTTCGCAGGGTTTTCACATCCAAACTGGAAGCTGACCTGTACCATCCCACCTCGCTCCCACCGCATAGTTCGTTAAGATAAGAAAAGCTCCTCTGGGCGAGGCTAACGGGTGCCCTAATGCAGTAGTTTCCACAGTATTGTTCTGCCCTCCCCAAAGAAGGTTGGGAAACGTTGTAACCCTCACACTTAAAAAAAATCTGTTGCGCCTGAAAAGTGTGCTCAGCCATGTAATTGGATGCAAAAGGTGCAATTTCTACCTTCGCATAGATATTGGTACTTAAAGATCACACTATCATATGACCCCTTTAAATATGCGCCGAACTACACATCCCTCAGTCATTTCAGAAACACTGTCACTTGATCGAAACATACACGTATGAGGATTGAAGCAATTGCTAAAAAGAGCACATACAGTTTTCTGGGATGTGCGTTTTAGAGCGCCCCCGACGCCTCCCGGTGCACATCCTGCGGGCAGCGCAGTCAGTCCCAGGAGAGGAGCGTCTTTCTCTCCTGGAACGGAGCTGAGGGGTGGCGGCCTGGGAGAGAGCCCAGGACTGGGGCCAAAATCACAGCTCAGTCCCGTCCCCGCCCCCACTACCTTCTTCCGCAGGTCACTCACCTTCTGCTTCCCGTCTTTGTAAACTGGAAATAATGCAACACTTGGCCTGTTTGCTGCCCAGAGTTGTCGAAAGGTCTCGCCTAAGACAATGAAAAAATGTTTTGTGTGCGTTAAAGACAAAACACAATGGCTAATTACTGTCATTAGTTAAAGAGGGAGATGCCTGCTCCGAAATGTCGGTCGCTGAGGCCCAAAATTTAACTGGCCGTTTCATCATCATGATGCCCTTTTCCTTTGCCCTGTCTGGTATCACTTGGGCCTATTTGTATCAAAGACATTTTTTCAAAACATTTTTCCAAAGAAAAATATGAGGGTCATTTAGGGATCTTGGAAATAATCTTTAAAAGAAAAATTGTAAAAGATGCCAATCAACCTCAGTGATTGACTGCTCGCTCCTGGGGGAAGCCAGCTCTAGGTCATCCCACAGCGAGGATCTGGACACCAAGGAAGAGGAACCACCCACTTGTCACCTGGGAATGGATATGTGGGTCAGAATCACACCCCGTGTGCACACTGCCTAGCAGCTTCTGTTTTTAAAGACTTTTCATCTTAGGCTCTTGGATCAAAAAAAAAAAAAAAAAAAAAGAGGTCTCTGTAAAGAGCAAACAAGGAAATAAGTGAGGGATGAAGAGAAAAGAAGAAAGAATGTGGCACGTTTGAAGTCGGCCCATCTTGATTCCATCAGTCAAATGCCCTGGAGAGCACTCGAGGGACCTGGGCGGGTGGGTCCAGGGTGGACGTAAGGTGCCCCCCAACCATCCGACAGGCCCCAAGGCTCAGCTACCCTTTCAAGTTCACCTGGATACTCCTGTCCTTGACTTCTCCATCTCCCTGTGCTATCATTTCCACTTGACACGAGAACAAAGCGATTTGACTGTTGAGTAAAGCTTCTGCTAGGAGAGCAAATGGTCCCTGTGCAGATGGGGTCTCTTCTCTTCCTGGTGGAGCATTTCGCCGCCACGTCTCACAGACGAAGCTCAGAAACCCATCGCGCTGGAGAGCAAGTCAACAAAATGCACACCGGGACTGACCGCGGGGTCTAAACTCCGACAGTACCATTTCTGAAGTGTTCCTCCCTCCCCTCCCACCCCTTTTCCCTTCCCTCTTCCCTTTTTCCTCCCTCCCTCCCTCCCACTTTTTCCTTCCTCCCTTCCTTTCTCCCGCTCTTTCTCCCTTTCTTACCTGCCTCATTTTTCTTTTTCTCTTGCTTCTTCTCTCTTTCTTAGAAATATACTGATAGAAACTTACTTATAGTACGAATACAACAGTATTGTAAATGTAATGTTCATTATAAAACATTTAAAAATACAGAAGAGGAAACACAAAACTTAAAATCAAAATCATCTAGTCTTATCTACTGGAAGCTAACCCTTGGACAATGTCATACGTATTTTCAGATCAGAGTGATCTGAGAAGGCCAGGACTGAAGTTTCTGTTCATGAAGCTGATTGGAGGTTGACATTTCAAGATGCTGAAATGAGAGCTCTCTGAGCAGACGTGTCTGGTCGTGACGGTGGTGGTGGCGGTGATTGAAAAGTGTGAATTAAGGCAGCCTTCCAACACGTCGTCAGAAATAGCCTCCTCTTCAGCTCTCTGGCCCTCAAGACTTTCCAAGACCCATCATTCTGTGTGCCCCAGGAATTCTGGCGAGATTCTCCACTGGAAACATGCCTGCTTATCCACACCAAACCCTCCTCTGGCTCTCCTAACACCCTGACGTGTCATAGACGATCAGTCTCTGGGAGGAGAGTCCGTCCCTGACAAAGCTGTGGATTGAGGTGGAGGCAAGGAAGAATAGGGAGTTGAGAGAAGGGAGAGATTCTGAGGACAGGGACTTCCTCCCCCACACTGGATGACCTGATAGCAAGGACAAGGACCGCGCTCAGCTGCCAGCGCATGTGCACACACACACGGGGGCGACGGAGGATTATTGTAAAGATCCCCTACCCTGAGGGCTGTGAGGACGTGAGGTCCGGCAGGTGTCAGGGCGGTAAACCAGCACCCCAAGTCCCTCTCCTCCCTCCCAAATTCGTCCCCAAAGCTCTCAGCGCCTAACGTCAAGCACTCAACCCGGCTGGCGATCACTTCGGAGTCTCTTCATTCAAGTGCCCTGGCGCAGCGGCTCCCGAACCTGCCCGGTCAGTGACGTGACCCCGGGCTTCAGCTCTGCACAAACCCCTGGGCCCGCCTCCAGCCTCCTGGTTTCTCCCCAGGACCTGATGTGGTCTCTGGTGGGGAGAACGCAGGCCAGAGCATCTCTGGCTGCGGGGCAGGCTCCAGGTCAAGGACCTGGTGGGAGGACAAGTGTGTGTGCGCGCGTGTGCAGAAGGTGGAGGGCTGAGGCTGTGCTTCTGTACCCTGACTTGAAAGCCGGCCACCCTGAGCACAGTGTCCTTCAGTGCTGCGAGGGGGGTGGGGGTGGGGATGGGCGGGGGGGGGTTAGGGCTCAGGCCTGCGGCAGGTGGTCCTTGGTGGCCCTTGGTGCCCCTCAGGCTCCCTGTCTTGGCGGGAGAACGGTCCCCGCAGGGATGGGTGATGTCCCTGGGCGCTCAGCATGTCCAGTTCGGGGGTGGGGGCTCGGGGGAGCCTCTGTCAGGGGGTGGAGTGGGGGTGGGGGGGTAGGGGCTTAAAAGGGCACCACCCTGTTGCGCTTCCTGCGGGGGCTGCGGGTCCCCGAGCGCTGGAAGCAGAAGTTGCACAAGAAGAAGTTCCGGATCCTGCGGCCCAGCCCAGACCAGCACCCACTGGGCTCGTCTTGGGTGTCCCGGTCGCCGACGCTACTGATGCTGCTGCTGTCGCCGCCGCCTTCGTCGCCGCCACCGGCATCGCTGTCGCCTTTGCAAGGGCTGCTGGGGCTGGGGCTGGGGTCCTTGGTGGGGAGCTCGTCCTCGGGGTCACGGAGCTGGACCGGGTTAGGCGTGGCCGGGCTGGGCATGGCTGTGCTGCCCTGGGGGCTGCCCTCTGGGGTGACGCTGGGGCTGGCCTGGGGGCTTCCCTTGGGGCTGCCCTCGGGGGTGCCCCTGGGGCTGGCCTGCAGGCTGGGCGGGGGGCAAGCGAGGTCCCGGCCCCACGGCCCCCACTGGGAGCTGAGCTCGGAGAAGAAGCTGCTGCTGTCCAAGCCAGGGATGGTGCTGCCCGAGCCCGGGGAGCTTCTGCCCGAGCTGGGGAAGCTGTGGCCCGAGCAGGACCTGCTGCAGGCCGAGCTGGGGGGGGTACGGCCCAAGCCTTGGGTGCTGGCGCCCGAACTGCGGCCCCGGCGGTGGGCGCTGCGTCCCCGGCGGTGGGTGCTGCGGACCGGGGGTTGGACGCTGCCGCCCGAGCCGTGGGTGCTGCCATCCGGGCTGGGCGTGGGGGGCGGCCTGGCCTTCACCCGGATGGTACGGCCGCGCCACGGGGGCCGCTCGGCGCGCAGCATCAGGTAGGCTGCCATGCCGCTGTCGTACCTGCGGCCGTGCACCGACTGGCGGACCCGCTCGCTCTCGAAGCCCAACTCCGCCAATCGGGCCATGACGACGGGGTCCAGGAAGTCGTGGCGCGGCCGCTCGCAGTGCGGCCACTGCGGCTCGTCGTGGCTCAGCCACGGCTCGGCCATGACGTCGGCCAGGCAGCCGCGGGCCGCGGGGTCCAGGCTCAGCAGCCTGCGGATCAGGGCCTGGCCCTCGGCGGACACGCCGGCCGGGGGCTCGTACTCGCCCCGCAGCACCTGCCAGCGCAGCCCCCAGAAGCCCTTGCCCTTGAAGGGCAGGGTGCACGTGAGCATTTGGTAGAGCAGCACCCCCAGGCTCCACACGTCCACGGGCGGCCCGTCGTACGGGCCGCCCCGGAACAGCTCGGGCGCGGCGTAGGGGAGGGTGCCGCACAGGGTGCTCAGCTTGCCTTCGGGGAAGCAAGCGGCTAGGCCGAAGTCGGCCAGCCTGACGCTCCTCTGCCCGTCGAACAGCACGTTCTCGGGCTTGAGGTCGCGGTGCACTATGTTCTTCTGGTGGCAGTACTCGACCGCCGACACCAGCTGTGCGAAAGGGCCGCGGGCCTCGGCCTCCGACATCGGGCCGTGCTGGTCGAGGAAGCAGAACAGGTCGCCCCCGCCCAGGTACTCCATCACCAGGAACAGGGCCCTCCTCGTGTGGATCACCTCGAACAGCTTGATGATGTTGGGGTGGTCCAGCTCCTTCAGGCAGTCCGCCTCCCGCTGCTGCAGCCTCCGCAGCGCCGACGTGCTGTGCCAGCGCACCACCTTGATGGCCACCTTTGTGTCCGTGGCCACGTGCCGGGCCAGCATCACCCTGGCGTAGCTGCCCTTGCCGAGCGTGTCCAGGATTTCGTAGCGGCTGATGGGGAAGTGCCGGTCGCGGGGGGAGGCGGCTCGGTCCTGCGACATGGTGACCGCCTCGCCGAGCGTCCTGTCCCAACCGCGCCGGACTCCGAGCTGGCTCCCTACGCTAACGGGCTACACTGGCTCTGCTAACCCAGGCCCACGCTAGTACCCGGGGCTGCTCAACGCTAACTACACTAAGCTAACCCACTGTGCTAACCCCCAAGCACAACGCCCCGCAGCGCTAGCTAACTGCAAAGGGAAAGGAGACGCGAGAAAAAACAAAATCACACAAAAGGCTAAATAAAATGGAAATTGAGAGAGTTAAAAAAGAGAGAGAGAAGAGAGAGATAAGGCAAAAAAAAGAAAAGAAAAAGAGAAAAAAAGAAAGAAAATGGGGGAAAGGGGCAAAGGAAAATAATAACCAAAGAAGAAAAAGGAAATCAGAGTAAAGAGGACAATTAAAATGGGTGTAAGGGTGGGGAGCGAGTAAGCCAGCCAAAAAGTCCAAGTCCCACAGGCCACTTGGAACACTCTCCTGTGCTCGAAGGACAAGAACCTGAGCCGGGCCAGGGCTTTAGACAGTTTCTGTGATGACATCACAATGGCACCCGATGACGTCGGAGCGAGGAACGGCCCAATCCCAGGTCAGGAGAGGCCATGATGGTTTTTCCTTTTGATCTCAAGACCCTTTTACTGAGACCAAAAGCAGGGGGCAAAGGGCTTTTTATCTGTGTAGGACATTAAAGACACAGACGCCAGCACGGAAGGCGGCTGGCAAAGCCAAGAGGTGAGCAGAGTGTGCGCGTGTGTGTGTGCCAGGTGGGAGGGGATGATGATGAGAAACCAGTAACTGCCACCACTTACTGGCTTTGGAGTCTTGGGGAAAGGGAAATTCCATTTCTCTTGGTGTGCTGAGGTCATGCGGCCGGTGGCAGTTGGTGGCCATCTTCCTTTCTTAAAGGGCAAGGCCAGCTGAGAATGACAGCAGCGTGGAGGGGAGCTGGCTGAGCCAAGAGGTCAACGGAGACGATTCCAGCTGCCGTCACCCAGCACCCAGCTGTTCTGATGAAGCCCAGGGATGGCGTCTGGGGCCAGAGGGTGCCCGGCCCCAGTTTTGCAGGGAGGGTCTAGTACAGAGTGTCCAACTCTTTGTCTCTCTGAAACATCGAGTTCATTATAAGATTTGGAAATACAAGAACTTTAATAAAAACGGCCTGTCCCCTCCCCGCCCCAACAGATGGTCCAGACTCTGAAGTTTCACCCAGGTGGGGGCTGAGCAGTGGACCCGCAGTGAGCTTTCTGTGGCTGACAGGTCCCATTGCAGCTCACGAAAATCAGCTGTGGGGTAGGAGAAAGAGTGTGCAACAATTCATTGGGTAGGTGACTATAATGGCTCTTGTAAATGGATGAAGAGGCTTCAATTGCCATTTTTAAGCAAATTTAGAAATGCTTCATTCATTTCCACTGGGCAATGAGGCGTCTCTGAGATCAAAGATGTCATCCCTCCCTTTAACATGATCGAGGCTTCAGCAAATTCAAACGGATCCGTAGCCGCGGGCAGAGGCTGATGGGCGGATGGAAGAATGCCTAAAGGCTCTTTCGTGTGACCCCATTAGAAACGTCCCTCCCCTTCCCAGTTCGCCCTGATGTGCTGGAATGCCCTTCTCTGCTGTAGGTCAGCCTTTCTCTCTTTTATCATTCAATATGCTGAGAAATTTTACCTTGACCAGGAATGCTGTCTCTTTTTTTTGCCCGTTGGATAGGGGCTGAGGACGATTGGTTCTCAATGCTTAATCAATCACTCTATCTTCTGTGTCGCCCCTCTCGATTATATAGCAGACATCAAGACTCGCTTGGCTTTTCTCACATCTGCCACAGTGGCTAGCACGTAATTGTTACTCAATAAATCCTTAGAGAACAAAAACTGAACAAATAAAAGAAAAAAAATACAGAATGGCATTGATGGCTGCGGTGGAGGGGATAGATATAAGGTCTTTCACTCCAATTTATTTTCTAACACTTAAATTACTACACGTGGACGATGAAAATATAGCAGAACACAAGGTGGTTGCAATACGAATGATGGAAACATGAAAATGCCGTGTGGGAAATACTTTGAATGATGCTGCTGAATGAGAAGAAAAGCAACCAGCTGAGGTGAAGGAGGGTGAGGAATTGTGATTTTAGGGCTTCCTCATGCTCTGTCCGGGTCAAGGCACCTGGCCTTCTTTCTCATGCACATGCCCATTCTTAGGCATTTTCAGTGTAGATGGGATAATGGACAGGCTGACAGGGTGGGGAGGAGAAGGGGAAGACACAGTGACAGTCAAGGTTGTCCTGAGGGTCTTAGCAAGCTGGAGGGAGAGAGAAGGGGAACTGCAGGAGGAAGTGTGCTGCCGCCCAAATCCATGTGGAACCCCTGAGCCCCAGAAGCCCAGAATGCACCTTTATTAGGAAATACAGTTATTGCAGATGTCATTAGTTAAGCTAGACGAGGTCACGGGGCTGGGTCACTAGGCGTTGGCAGCGCACACACTAAAATGAAAAGGGAAAAGCTGGACATAGAGACATGCAAACAGGAAGGACGCCATGTTAACACGAGGAGGTCACCTGCAAGCCAAGGAGAGAGGCCTGGGACAGGTTTCTCCCCGCAGTCCTCAGGAAGGTCCAACGTGCTGACACCTTGATTTCGGACTTTTGCCCCCAGCACTGTGAGAAATTACATTTCTGTCATTTAAGCCCCCCGGTCTGTGGTGCTCTGTTACGGCAGCCCTAGAAAACTAACCTAGGAATGAAAGAGAGTGGGTGTGTACAGGTGAAGGAATGATTTCCTAAGACGGATGAACCGAAATGGGGCCTGTGAAATACTGAGGGGGCAGAAGGCCAGCTGGCGGAGGGCAGTTCTGAGGAGGGACAGTGAGCAGTGCCCGGATCCAGCCAGCGGATAGCGCTGTGGGTGGACCAGGGCTCAGGGTGGGCAGAGGAATCTGGCTGGTGGGGGTTTCCAACTTGGCAGGCACTTGCAGGTGGAGCAGCCAGATAATCGCTAAACACGCAGACAACTGCCGTGTCCAGCATCCTCTGTGATTCTCGCAGGTCTGCGCACAGGGGCTTGAGGGAAATATTTCTGCTGCTTCAAATCTAGACAGCTGTGCAGTGCGGTCCCCAGGCATGGGATTTACATTTTTGCCACATCTGACCAAAAATGCCAACTCAGAGAGGTTGTGATGGTGGCTGTGCCTTTCTCTTTGCATAGCATCTTACGCAAAGTTAGGAAATGGTTGTTTTTTTGTGATTACAAGTTTATATTTTTGAGCTTACTAAAAAGAGATCATTTTTTCTTACAATTTACATTTTCAGCCAACAGTACCTACAGAGTCTGTACTTACATCTAATTAAATTATTGGAGTATGCTCCCGTTTACTTTTTAGAGTATTTTTAATATTTTAAATATTTCTTTTATTCTAATATTAGAATACTATATATACATATAATCTCCAAAAGTAAGCAGAGAAATAACAAGTATTGACAAAACAGTTTCATGCAAGAGCCCTGTGGTGTGAATGTAGATCTTACTGTTCCTGTTTTACAGCTGGAAAAGAAACAGACTTGGAGAGTTTAAGCTCAAATAGGGAGTAGCAAAAAAATAAAAAGAAAAGAAAAGAAACCCTAAAACTCAGTCCTTCTGACCCCCAGTTCAATATTTGGCATTAATTAAATGTTTAAGAATTTAAGTAATTACTTGAAATGCAAATCAAAACCACAATGAGACAGTACCTTTCACCTGTGATCATGGCTGTTGTAAAAAAGACGAGAAAGAAAAGCGCTGACAAGGATGTGGAGGAGAGGGAAGCCTTGCTTTCGGTGGTGGGAATGTAAATTGGTGCCGCCACCGTTGAAAACAGCATGGAGATTCCTCAAAAAATTACAAACAGAGCTACCTTGTGATTCAGCAGTTTCACGTCTCCGTATTTATCGGAAGGAGATGAAAACACTGACCCAAAGATATGGCTGCACCTCATGTTCATTGCAGCACTATTCACAACAGCCAGGACATGGACCCCTAAGTAGGTGTCCGTCAGTGGGTGAGCGATACAGAAGACGTGACACGTTTATACACACACAGCGCAGTGTGGTTCAGCCACGAAAAAAGAGGGAAACGCGCCATGTGCAACAACAGGGGTGGGCCTTGAGGGCATCACGCTAAGTGACGTAAGTCAAACCGAGAAAGACAAATATTGTGTAATATCGCTTCTACGTAGAATCCAAACAAGACAAACTGAGCTCATGGATACAGAGAACAGGTTGGTGACCGCCAGGGTGGGGGGTAGGAGGTGGGTGAAAGGGGTGAAGGTGGGCGAAGGTGCAAACTGCCAGTTATAAAATAAGTGTCATGCAGATAAGGGATGTGATATAAAAGCCTCGTGACTGTAGTTACTAATAACATTGTGTTTCTATATGAAAGTTGCTAAGAGAATAAATCTTAAAGGTTCTCATCATAAGAAAAAAAGTCATAATGAAAAAGAGAGTCTAAGGAACGAACAGAAAGTGACCCCACATGGTACAATGTCCTCGGTTTTTTAATGGTCTATGCGCTATTTGTCAAGACGCTTATAATAAAAAGCCTGTGGAATTTTAGAAATCTAGTTGTTGATTATGTAATTAGTTCTCTGACTGGAAAAAAATGTAGATTCTTGAGATTGCACAGAATGGGTCTGATTATCTCTAGTTTGGGCAAGTTACTTAATGTCGCTGCACCTGGATTTCCTCAACTGAAAAACTGAATAGTAATGCTGCGACGCGGTAAGATGCATTTAGTATTTACTGTGGTTCCTGGTACCAAATAGTCCTTAAAGAATGGGAGCTCCCTTACTCCCTACAAATAAGTGAGCATCTGGGGGCATAGCGTGCAAAGACCGTGCTTCCTCTCAAGCAAACGTCTAGGATCAAGGTCAAAGTCATCATGGGCAGCCGTGGATGGCCTTCACCCCCACGCAGGGCTGCCAGGCACGGCAGCGGGCACACTCCCTTCCCACTCACCTCTCAGAACTAAATGGGGAGTAGCATTCCTCACGCTTGAAGCGGTTCTTTTCTCCCCGCTTGCTGTGTGGCGGGCACTTCCTAGGGCTTTGTCCCTGTCTCTGACGAGAGGGAGTTTTCCATGTAGGAAGAAAGAACCACTTGCTCTAAAGATCCCTGCTGTGAAGCAGACGGTTATTTTACCGTAAAAGGAGCAAATTACATGACTTCTTGAGTGTCGTCCAGACGATTCTCTCCTTTTCGTTTTGGAGGCTTTGCTTACCCTCCCACAGGCTTTCCAGCAGCCCAGGCTTCCCTTCGCACTACTGTAGCTTCGACCATCGTAAATAGTGTTTGTGGGGCACGGGATTCCTGGCTGTGCCTGTGTTTGATTCCAGAATCCCATTTCATACGAACCCGTTACATACGGATGAACGCTATGCAGTCGACAAAGTGTCTAATGTGCATTAGTGCATAGAATGTACTGACGAGTGCTGGATGCACTGACGAGGGGTCAGCCAGACCACTTCTGTACAGGGCCTGGGGGTAACTAGTGTGAGCTTTGCAGGCCATACAGTTTGATCTCTTGCACCTATGCAACTCTGTGCCTGCAGAGTGAAAACAGCCATAGCCAGGACTTCAACAAATGGGCGTGGCTGTGTTCCCATAAAGCTTTATTTATGGACATTGGAATGTGAATTTAATTTCCACACGGCACAGAATAATCTTTAAAAGATGTTATCTTAGCTCACGATCGGTATAGAAATCGACATAATTTATCTATCCCTAAACTAGAACATGGTCACGGAGCCAGTGCTGGGTCTGCTGGGTCCTTACAGAGCTCTTCAAACCCTTTTGTTTCATAGCTGGGAGTCTGGCACACACAGTTTACATACTTTTCTCAAAGTCATACAGCTAGTGAGGTATGGAGGCCAAACCATATTTTCCACCTCCCCATTCTTCAGTCACAGTTTGCAAAGCCGTGTCCGTCCTCAGTGACCACCGTGACTGATTCACGTCCAGGCAGGCATATGATGAACTTGTGATTCATCTGTGGACAGGAATGTCAGGCTCCAATGAACTCTTTCGATCTCAGTTTGGAGACTTGGACTCCGCAAAATGACTTTGTCAACTGTGTTAATTGCAGCCTACCATTAGGGTCACATAGAGCACGTGAGACCTCTCTCGTGACTTGTCCTGCTATCTAAGTGGGGTATTACAATTTTTGAGCTCAAAGCATCCTTGGAAATTTTCTGGGCTCACACTTTCAAATTATATGGGAGAAACTGAGGTCCAGAGAGCTTAAGTGACCTGCCTGAGGTCAACCGTCGGCAGGGTCTAGAAGCCAGGTCAGAGCTTTTTTAACTGTATCAGGCAGCCCGACACAAGACTTTATGAAAAGGCATTTTATTAGAATTAAAGCTCGCCTTTTGTTTTAAAGTCCAGAGAATAAATGTAATTACCTTTCATTACCAACACGTTCTTATATATCGTGAGCTATCCTAGATACACAAACTCTATTTCATCCCTTTTTGTCCCTGTTTTACCTATCAGGAAGCTGAGGCTTGAAGAGTTTACAATAACTTACTTCATGGTACGTCACCGAGAAGTGTAGAGCCACTGCTGAAATCTACTTTTCTCTTTAAGACTTGAGCTCCTCACTTTCCACGTCACCTCTGTTGGGTGCTTTTGTCTTAAGCCACGGAAATCACAACAAACTGGTATAAATTTGAGAAGGACTTGTTGGGTCAGGGGCTTGAAAAGTAGACGTGTGACTTCAAGTGTCATTCAGTCAGGGCCCTGTGATCCCTCAGGATGACTTGTTGGCGAAGATCTCAGGCTGACTTCACGTACGTCACATGTCCTCATCCACCTCTAGGAAGGGCAAAGGGGAAATGAAAGCCTCTGTCAAACAAATGTCCCGATGCTGGGCTCGGTTAGACCAGTCCCTGGGCTGATGCAAAGGCTGGGGATGGAATTAATCCTCAAACACATCACTAGGGCCAGGAGTGAGGTTAATGCACCCAAAATAAACTGCCGTCACACAAGAGATGGAAGGAGTGTCCCCTCGCGAAAGGGAAATAGGAGGGCTGTGAGAAAAAGAAGGGGAGAATAAATATTTTTCAGGCACCCAATGCATTTACTTAACCACGTATGTATTCACATCACGTTTATATAATTGATGGGGTCGAAGACACACAACTGGCACCATAAACCTCTGTCCACGTGCCCGTGACCGCTTGCTGTCAGGTGGCAGGGGAAGAATTGCTACGACGCATTATGCACACCAATGCTCATCAAGCATTTTTGGATTCTTGCCTGCACTTCAGGCATTTTTAAATGAATAAGTATCAGCCTATCAAGGCAGTACCTCGCCACAAGTTACGTGAGCTCTTCCTGGGGGCTAAACCTGCACTTTCTGGGGTGGAAGTAAAGGGATTGACAGTGACATGGTCCTGGCCTTTACAACCCAAATTGAACCCTCTCGTCTGCCCAGCTCCATGTCAGGGGTGCAGACATCCCCGTCACCCCCTTTGGAACAGCAGATTGCGATGACAGCTACATGTCTGACATCTCCGTTGACCTCTGTCTCCTCAGGGAAGGACCAGTTTTCACTCACGTTGGCTCTCAGCTTGGAGTAGCATCCCACCATGGAAGCCAACGACTGCCACCAAATGAGCAGAGCCAGCTCTGAAGGGAGGGCTGGGCTCGAGTCCCTGGGATACTGGGGAGCCCAGTGAGTTCTAAACCTCTTCCTCAACGAGATGAGAAAGTTAATGTCTGCCTCCTAGGACCATGGAAAAGCATATTATAAAGAGTGAAGTGCAGAAAGTGTTACCTCTTTCCACTTGTCATTCATTCTAAGACGCACGTGTTCTCATATTTTAACATCTCTGAAACTCAGATCCATTCCTGTGATGCACAGTGTGTTTGTGTGTCCCCCAAGTTCATATTTGAAACCTAATGCCCAAGGTGAATGAATGAGGAGTCGAGGCCTTTGGGAGCTGATTGCGTCATGAGGGTGGAGTCTCAGGAATAGGACCAGTGCTCTCTGTGCTCTTGTAAAAGAGGCCCCACAGAACCACAGAACTCCCTAGCCCCTTCTGTCACATACGATGGGAGACCCGGGAGGCACTGTCTGTGAACCAGGAAGCAGGTTGTCACCAGACACCAAATCTGCCAGCACCCTGACCTTGGATTTCCCCGCCTCCACACAAGTGAGGAAGAAATGCCAAGTATACGCTCTGGAGCAGACCAGAACGACCCTGTGATGCACGTATAAGCACGCAGCATACTTTAATTGATAGTGTTTTGCCTTACGTCTTAGGTACCATATCTTAGTATTACAGAAAATAATGGTGAATCTCATCAAAAGTGGCCTTTATTGACCAAATACGATGATATCACTATCCATGCAGTCTTCTGCCTCTGACAAATGTCCCCAACCTGCTTAAGAATCAAACATTTTCTTTAACAACCTCAACAGAGTCCTTGACACCCCTCACAGCATCCTGGGTCTTAGTAGCTCCCTATCCATTTTATATTTTAAATATACCCAAACCTTTTGGAACATTGTATTTACTACGGCACTTAATCTTGTTGTTATTTTCCATTATTACCGCGTCACCACCACGACCAAGCTTGAAGACGAAATCGCAGTGTTTGGAAAGAGTAATTTTGGTTCTAGTTCCATTTTGCACTAATTCGCTACATGGCTAATCTCTGTCATCTGTGAAACTGGGGAGCCAATATTTTCTTCACAGTTATGCAAGGTCAGACACGATCCTATATGTGGATACCTCTACAGTCACTGCACCCTGGAGTCTGACGAACGGCGTCTGTTCTCCTCTGGAATTGCGCCCATCTTGGACGGCTTCCAAAGACAACACTCCAGAAGAATGAGTGTCTTTTAAGGTGCGTTTGATGACTTCCTATATTCGCCCACATGATCCCAGGCATGGTTTCTGTTCTCGAAACATCTACAAGACATGAAAAACAAAGTGACTAATGTTACATGTGACTGGACCCAGTTTCCAGTAAGAATGTGAACTCCATTGCTTTCAATGTCAGTGTCACCCTGACTTTGCTAGGGCCTCTAAGGGTGCCCGACCCTGAGGCTTTCAACACAGTGCACGCTTTAAGTTCAGACTGTGTATTTTTTTTTTCCAATGTGACTTCCCAGAGCCAAACCTCCTCCTATATTAAGCATTAAAATAGTAATAATTTATTTGTGGTTTTCTTCCTTCTTCATTTTAACTTTGTGGTTTTCCCTACTTTGCACATTATTGAAACTCAATTTGTTTTTTACATGGTTTTAGGCTTCAATTGTGGAGTGGGAGTGGGGCAAATATCAGGAAACCAAATTTTTTACCAACACTCTGTGCTCAATTCACGGATACCATCTTGTTCCTCTCGACATCTCACAGGAATCGGAAAAGGCTTCGTGTTCTGAGTTGGAGGCGAGGACACCGAGGTGATCTGTCAGCCATCACGGATTCAGAACTGAACCCAAAACTCCTGAGCACAGACCCCCCCAACTTTTTGCTTACGATTTTTAGTTTGGGTTTTGTCTGGGGAGAAGGAAAACAAAAGGAGGGAAAAAAGAAGCACTTGAGCAAGCATTTGGCACTCTATTTTTAATTCTCTGAAACAGGACGTTATCTTTCACTTTCTGTACGTCCTCCCTTTATGTTTTATTCCTGTAAATGAACTAGGCAGTGAATCGTTTTCCTTCACCTTTTGCTCAGGAACAATTCCAGGTTCTTAGGGTATCCTATAGAACAAGTCCAGCTAAAGGCATTCCATGAAGCAGACAGCCTTGGGGAAGAAGTAAGGGAGAAATGACACGAATGAGCTAGTACAAAGCTGCTAATAAAACGAACAACACAGGCAAAAGGCAGAGGGTACAATTTGCTGACAGAGGTATTTAGTACCAACTTCCAAGAACTAAAAATGTAAAAATAAATAAATAAAGACGCATATGTTGTTTAAACTGCAAAAAGTAAGACATCTAAAAAGGAAAGCAAAAATAAACTGCCAGTCCTGAGATTTCCTTGTGTAAGTAATCACAAAAATGTCTTTTTGATCTTAGAGTGTGTTTTCTTTGGACGGTGAAAAAAGATTACATCCTACATCAGCCAGACTTTATCTGTGATCAGAGTTCATAAGATGCGATTCTTGCATCAAATTCTTTTCATTTCACAACAATGTTGCTTTGTGTGTGTGTGTGTGTGATTGTTTTCCTACTTTTGTAGTAAAGTTGTTTTTCTTTAACCTTTGTTACTTTGTTACTTTTCTCCCTAAAGAGTCAAGGAAATTCCTCTTTGAGGTGTCGGTGTGAGAAGAAGGGGAAGGAAAAGTCTCTCCGTTCATCAGATTTCTTAGGTCCGCCAGTGCAGAAAGCTTCCTTTCCCCGGTTTCTCGCAAAACCCGTCATACTCGAAGGGGTTTAGGAAAACAAACATAAATGACCTTTCCAGGATTATTTCTGCTCACGGAAAACTAGGGCCAGAGTCTCTATTTGGAGGGAAAGGCCGGAGATGGAGTGGAGACATCGCCGGGCAAACCTGGCCCAGGGGATTCAGTGCAGAGCCCGGACCCCGGCTGCTTCCTGGCAGGGCTTGAGGCCCAGATGCCAGGGCCCGGCTCCAGGCCTGGTCAGGGCAGGGGGGGGGGGGGACACCTGCCTCTCCTGGGGCGGGACCTTGGGGTGCAGTGGGCGCCCCCCTCCCACACACACACACAGCAGGGGCGTGGAGGCCACAGCGCCCGCCCCCTGGGGAGGGGCAGGGCCGGGCAGGGCGGGGCGCGGGCTGTATCCCTGGCCACTGGCTGCAGCAGCACCTGGGCAAGGTGCAGGGCCCTGGGCACTGGCAAGGGGCCCCCTGCGGCCGGCGGCGAAGGGCGCCCTGTGGCCCGCGCTGTGCGCGCTGGCGCTGGCCGTGCTGGGCCCCGGGGCGCGGGCCGGCTGCGCCAACGCGGGGCGCTGCTGCCCGGGCCGGGCCGCCTCGTGCTCCGCACGCGGCTGGGGGCGGGACCGGGCCTCCGGGACGTGCTTCTGGGACCGCGCGGGCCTCCGCGCGCGCGACTGCGACCTCGACGACGCCGCGGCGTGTCCAGAGAAGGGCGGTGCGCGCAGGGCGCCTGGTGCGCACCCCCTGGGCCTGGACACAGCCCCGCGGGATGACCCCCCCAGCCGCCTCCGCCTGCCTGCTCCCTGAGCTCTTTGTCCCGGCCCCTCCCGCCTCCACCACCCCCCTCATGCTGGAGCCCTGGGAGAAGGCTCATGATGCACCCAGGGATGCTGATCTGCGGTGGGGGATGAACTGGGGTAGCTTTCCTGCTGGAGGCCAGGGCGGTCCCGCTGTAACCTCGGCGGGGGGACTGGGCCACCCAGGCGTCCAGCTTGGCGGGGCCACCTGCGGCCTGGGAGATGGCACTCACGGGCTCAGCTATCGGATACCTGGCGGCTCAGGCTCCCCTTTGGCTCTTCTGTTACTCCCTGGGGATCCGAAAGGCCAGGTGAGGGGTGCGGAGGGGAGGACCTCGTGACCAGCCCACCCTGTGCCAGGGGCTTGCTCTGGGCTGGGGTACGTTCTCCTGCAGAACAAGTTCTTGGGGGAGCAGAGCCGTCCTCTCGGCCAGACTCCAGCAGGTGGCACAGCCCCTTCTTTGAATTCAGTTGCATCTACAGAGCTCGGGAAAGATTTTTCTCTCAGAAAAAATCTGAGATCCGAGGATGTTTTCATCTTGCTGATTCTCCTCTAGTATTTTTCATCGTTCAATTTCCCACGGTATCACAGCCCCACAGTACAGACCCAACAAATGCTGATTTGATGACATTAAAAGGTAAAGGAGGAACAAGTCCTGAGGAACAAGGTGTACTTGGAAGAAGCCAGCTCCGGAAGGGAAAGTAGCTCCCTCCCTCTTAACCACATCACCCCCAAAAGCCACACAGGTGACAGGGTCTGACCACAAAAATCCGGTGTTGTGGGATCCTCGGCATCCTCCTGGGACAGTAACCTGCAGGGCCGGGTGCCTGTAGGAGAGCAGCATCCCTCTCCTCCTGCCTCTTTTCTGCAGGAAGAGGCCTCCAGCCTCTGGCAGGATGGTAGCCCAGGTCTGCAGCTGAAAGGACACAGTTGAAAACAGTAAGGTATTTTGACTCTGGATGGAAAGCTAATGATTTACCCATGAATAAGGATCTTTTTTTTTTTTTTTTTTTTGATAAACTTTCACTTTCCAGCTCCAAAGCCAGGGATTTCACTTCCAAAGGAAGGTGAAGAGTCACTTCTTTAGGAGATGCAGTGCCCTCAGGCCAGCTGTCCTTAGCACCCCCCCTCGGGCAGCCCCATCCTACTTAAACGCCTGTTTTTCTTAGGTACTTGTGTCCTCAAGTACAGCCCATCCACTGTGGCAGCTTCTCTTACTCACCTGTCTCTCATTACACGTTAAAGGAAAATACAGAATTCCTGAACCTTGAATGCTGTGCCCTGGACTGTGTGTGGTGAGCACAGTGACACAGAGGTGATGACGGTACAGTCTCCAGCCCCTAGGTGTTCATAGTTGAGCAGGGAAACTCACCTTGAAAAGTGTTCGCAACATTCTCGGTGCCAAAATAAGGATCCTGGGAGGCTAGAGAGGCGAAACACAGAAGACCAGAGGAATTCAGGGAAGACTTCTTGGAGGAAGTGACAGGCAACCCTAGTTCCAGAGAATGAACCAGGGGTCTCTAGAAGGGGAAGGTCATTCTAGGGGGAGAGCTTCAGCAGTTACCCATGAGTGTCAGCCTTTCGTGCCAGGTGCTCGGCTAGGCGTGAGGCCGACCCGGAGAACAAGGCAGTGAAAGCAGCTAGAAATGGAAAAGTTTGCACAGACAAGGGATGGGGAAAGACAGGCGAGCGTCCTGAGAAAAACGGGCTTAACAGCACTAGAGGAGCTGCACATCCTCTTTATTTGGTCAAAAATAAGCCTCTTACTTTCAGCCCCGGAGGCAGAAATATTAAACAAAGAGCCCATCATCTCAGAGTGGGAGTTCTTGGGTGAGGGACAGCGGAAGACAGGAGGTGACCTGCCATCTCTGGAAGGACCCGAGAGGAAATTGAGGCTAGCAGAAGATGATGCGGGGACGCGAGGACCGAAAAGACTTCTCGTTGGTAAATTTCTGCACCTGGAGTTTTTCGGGAAGGGAGGAAGGAGACAGAGACACTTGGAAGCTGGCCACTTGGCAGGACTGGGCCTGTTGGTGTCTCAGAGCGGAGGGCACGGGTGACGGTCACATGGTGGTGCTGGGATGCTTGGTGTCCTCAGGCCTGGACAAGTGTCACAACTGTGCTGACTCTGGGCTTTGGAGAAGGTGGGGCCGGGCCCTAAGAGCATTTTATAGCTGCAGGAGCTGCGACTGTTCAGGGCTGTCCCGTTACTAGTTACCAAGAGGGGCAGCCCCGGAGTGAGAGCTGAAGCCACCGCTGCCATCAGCCACACCTGTCTGTGCCAGTGCACACCTGTCACTTATCCCTCTCTGAACTGAGCCTAGGTGGCGCGGGGCCCCAGCCGCTCTGCCGACAGAGGCTTTTCTGCCTCTCAGACCCTCGTCTCTTCACCCTCTGCTGCGTTACCCACTGATGCCACTAAAGCCTTTTGGACTGAAGTCACGTTAAATGCAAACAGAGAGTGGAACTGTCAGAACGAAGCATGCCTTCCTTCTATTTCTTACAATTTTTTCATCTGGAGAAACGCATTTTGGGAGGTGTGGCTAAAAGATGAAATACTGGAAATTCTTTTTCTAAATACTCAGTAAAAATAAAATTAGTAACTGGATCTATGGAATGACTAAGCTGTCGTAAAAAGAAAATCTTCTGAAATGAAATATCTCAGTTTCCATACCAATTATGTATTTTCACAGGTCACAGTCCCCACAGAGAAAAAGATAGAAAATTATTCATTGGCCTGATCAGGGATGAGGTCAGAGGGGAAGCAGGGAAGGGGACAGGCCCACATTACCTGCCTTGTACGGACTTCTTGGAAGGTTTGCTCATCGGGCTCAGGACAATCCCGACTCTACTCACCAGCGGAGTTTCTAGACTCTTCATTCTAAGCTCACAGAAAAGATTTTAGGTTGCATTAGGTATTGGATGATCGACTTAAGGAAAGAGGAATAATGAGCCCAAGCAGAGAAGGACAAAAACTGGGTGGCTCATATGGGCCACTCTCTTCTAGATTTATAGGGCCCCTGGGAAACCAGCTGGCCGAAATCCGCTGACATCATATCTGGGGGGAGAAGGGGCGCCTTCCTTCACAATATGGGCTCCATAACTTACCCAAAGGAAGGAGGTCACAGGCTCCGATGATTTGGGAAGTTGAGGCTCTACAGGAGCCAGAGCAGCCGAGAGACAGCATGTGGCCCTCCCGGCCTTTGTCTCCGCAGAAGGAAACTCGGGGGGCCTGGCGCCGGTGTTGGACACGCAGGTTTTGGCTGCAGCCCTGAGTAGTCAGGGGGAGTGTGTAGTCACGGCCTCCCCAGCATCTCCTCCAGGCCAGGCCCTCCCACAGGTGCCTCACAGCTCTACACTGGCTGGTGTCTCGCAACCCACAGAGGTCATAGGGAAACCTCAAGATACTGCGGGTTTGGGTCCAGATTGCTAAATAGAGAGAGCATCACAGTAAAGCGGGTCATACTCCTTTTGCTGGGGGAAGGTGTTGCCTTCAACTTGGAAAAATGCAGCGTCTGGGAAGCGCAGTACGAATGTGGTAAAGCGAGGGAGGCCTGTGTCCCTCATTTTGGTCTCATTTTACGGATGTAGTGATCAGAGCAACGGGAGGTTGGAGATTGGCAGTTTGTCCAAAGTCACTACGGATAAGTGAAGGGGTGAGATCTGAACCCAGGAACCCTAGATCCAGAGCCCACACAGTTGAGCTTCAGGTCCTTACTGCCTGGGAGAAATGAGGGGCTAAGAGCAGCTGTGAACTTGGCAGGGTGGGCCGCAGATGCGTCCTGCTGGAGTGAGTGAGCCTCCTCTCTCCACAAACTGTGTGCTCGAGGGCAGAAATTGTCCCGGTCCCCTTTGCAGTCCCTTGATGGCTGTCCTGGTACCGTTTGATAACGTTTGTCAAAACATGTGAGCAGTCATTCCGCCAAGGGCACATTCTCTGTGGTTCCAAAGGGCACGGCCAGCCGGGGCGTACCCACATGTCCCCGTAAAAATATTTTCCATTTTCCTTCCTTCACTACCAAATTTATGTTTGTTGCAGAAAACTTGGAAAGTACAGAAAGGCACGAAAGAAGAAAACAGTTCACCTGGAAATGGAATGCCCAGACGAAGCATCATCTTTTTAATCTGCATCCCCCCTTCTCCCCCGGGTTTACGTGGTGTATAATATCCCAGTTTTCTACGAGGCAGCCCATTTCATTGTCTTGCTAGCATTTCATGCCCTTGCCCCGTTAATGTCTCAAAAGGGAGAGAAAAAGTCACTGGGAGCCAGATAACATGGTTTCTGCAAGAGGAAAAAAAGTACCTCATCATTTCAGTGGTGCTTTTTTGAGGGGGAAATAGGCACTTGGGCGATGTAGTCTCATTTGACTGTCAGATGTTTGGGGAACGTTCCAGAGAAAAGGATCTACATCTGGAGAGGGAAAAAGCAGATACCAGACATTTAAACTTGTGTGCGCGTGTGGACACGAGGCTTTCTTTCTCGTCCGTAGCACGTCAGGAAACATGAGCCACGTATGAGCGGCCCTGCTGTGCGTGGACTGGAAAGGGAGCAATTCCTTAGGGGTGACTGGGACTGTCGGGGCTCACCAGTGTGAGGGAGAAGGCACTTGATGGTGGGTGGCCTTCAACTTGGAGGTGGCAGAGAGCCAAGCAGGTGGGGCCAGATCACAAAGGGGAATGCTGCAGGGTCTGTGACTAACCAAGGAGACGCTGCATGAGAATAAGAGCGGAGCTTTCCGTTAAGAAGAAATAAACCTAAACTGTGTTTATGAAATGAGGGACTCCGGCTGTCAGCTGAGTTCGTTGTTGTGTGTGTATTTGGCACCATCAAGAAAAGCATCAGAAAGGCATTTTTTAAAATTACCCTGTGGTCCCTAAGGACTGGGAATGGTGCGCCCGGTTCTGGCTGAGACACTGTTCCTGGCCCCGTCTGGTGGCTGTGGCGGGGACATCTGATGACCAGAAAGCACGTGAAGAAGGGCGACAGGCTGCTCCAGCCGAAACCCTTGCTCATTCCCACTCCCTGGATTAGCTCACCTGCCACTGAGCTGACAGCCAGGGGCGCCCACGGGGCCAAAACTGGGAACCTCCAGTCTCTGGGCTCTTCTCCGCGTCCGCTCCCCCATCTGCGCTCTCCAGGCCTTTAGTCCGCCTCCTGGGATCACCCCCAAACTTCAGATCAGTGTTCCAGGATCTGCTTCTGCGGAAACTCAGCCTGAATATCATGTTGGGTTTAAATGAAAAAGAAGAAAAGAAAAAAGGCTTTGCGGAGCTTCCCGGCACCCACTGAATCTGGACCTCTGTCTCCTAAAATCGAGTGGGTGATGTCATCACACCCGCATCATCCGGACACGCGGAAGCCGTGACAAGCTCTCAGCCAGAGGTGGCCACGTGCCCACTAGGTACCAGCCTTTTGGGCCTAGGAACAGCGAGCAAAACGGGGAGACCGAGGAAGTCAGGTTTTAAGAAAGAACATTTTGACACGCGGTTCCTAGAGGTGAGGAGATACGCGTAGTGGGAAGGGGACAAGGATACTCCCGGGACGGTTCCAAAGGACGTCTGTGTCACGCGGCTCGTGGTGATCACTGCCAGGAGTCCTGTCCTTCCTGTCACCTCCGTGACCGGGGATCGTGGTGACCTACGACGACTGAGAATCCACAGCATCAGATCGAGACTAGATTGTGCGTGTGCGTGTGCGTGTGCATGTGCGCGCACAGAACAGGAATAAACAGCTCCAGTCCCCCTTCCACCTCCGGGCACGTGTGGGACACCTTCTGACTCTGTGGACTCCGATTCTCCGTGCATGTCTTTCCTTCGGCATCATCACGGAGCCGTCGAGGGGGTGGTGGTCAGGGACGATTGCATCATGGAGCCCCAAACGCGAGAAAGGAAGGGTCCCGGGGGAGAGGGAGAGCGGGAAGCGGCCTGTGACCGAGGGTGCCAAGGGCGCATGCTGGGGACGGACGCTGACGCGGCTCATTCTGGCTGCTCGGGTGACCGACCTGGGTCATGCGATACCTGAGTTTTCAGATGATGGACCCGAACTTACTTGAGGACAGCGTGAAGTTCTGGATTAGTGACAGACGTTCATGTTCTACGTGGCCCTCTGTTTTGCCAGGGGTCGCTATGCGCTGCCAAACCAGGGGCCTTTCAACAGCCACGACCCCCTCGAGTGTGCTCAGAGGCAAAGTGAGCTTTCAAGTGCCGCTGGCAGCCCGGGCCGAAGTTCCAAAGACACGGAGGTGCTTTCTCAGTGAAGACTGTGGCCCTGGAAGCCTGAGGGTGACAGGGAAAGCGAGTCCCGTCGTGTGGGAAAGTGTTGGCGACTCGTTCAGAGGTTCCCTCTTCTGACTCCTTGTCCTTTCCTTGAAAGGTCTCATTTCCAATCTTGAAATAAGTCAGTTACTTAAAATCAACTTAAAAACGCATCCCAGTCCCCTAGAAAGACTCATTGGGGCTCTGAATGGGGACGTTCGCTGTGCGGCCGCATTGACTCTGCCGTCGTGGCCAGAGGATCGATGCTGGTGCCGGATCCTCGCCCTGATCTGCCCCTCACGGCCCCACGAGACCTCGCGCCTCCGGGGCCCTGCCTGCTCCTCCCTCACTCCAGCTCTCCTCGTTTCTATGCGCCATGGAGGATGGGGCTACGCATCCGGGAGCCGCCCACAGTTCGGGGTCCCTTGGTGTGGCCCTGAGCTGTGTCTTCTGGAGCCACAATTGCTGAAATGGACTTGGGTAAGTGATGGGATGGCTGCTGAGTGAGGGCTTTTTGTTAATATACTTTTGTTTTATCCCTTACACTTTCTACTATGAATGTGCATTACTGTTTTAATAAAAAAGGTTCTAGCCGGGGGGGGGAGGGTACAGCTAAAATCCGGGAAAACCCAGAGCAAGACCCTGACCCAGGCGGGGAAGAGTATGAAGAGGTCCCCTGCAGGCCGTTGTGTCTCTGCGGGGTGTGTCCCTGGCTCACACCCACCTTCCTGATCCTGCCAGGCTCTGGGAGGTGCCCGACCAACAGTCACCTGGTCATCAGTCACCCGGCCATTAGTCACCTGGCCATCAGTCACCCGGCCGTCAGTCACCCAGCCATCAGTCACCAGGCAGGACATCGGAGCCAGTGTCCCCTGGCCCTCTGTGACTTCCCCCTGGGGCAGGGCCATGGGTGTTGGGAGCGGCCTGGCCTACGGCCTCCGGCTCTGCCATCCTCCTGTTGTTCAGCTCGCCCTTGCATCGTGGGGTCCTGGAGCCCCTGGAGCGGCTGTGCCGACCAGTGCAAGCCCACGGCCCGTGTGCGGAGGCGCATGGTGCAGCAGGAGCCCCAGAACGGCGGTGCGCCCTGCCCGGCCCTGGAGGAGCGAGCCGGCTGCCTGCAGTTCTCCACGGCCCAGGGCCGGGCCTGCGGGCACGCCTTCGGGACGTGGGTCTGCAGGGCGCTGCCTTGTGGTCTTCGTGACTTTCCATCTCTCCATCCCAGACAAGGCCAGGTGCTGCGCAGGGAACTGTCCCTGAGCCACAGGGAGTGGGGTGGGGTGGGCACGCCTGCCCAGAGCAGACAGGGAGCTCAGGAAATGCCCGATGCAAGAGCCACCGGGCACACGCATCAATGTCCCAGGGCCCTGCTTGATCTGTTGTTCCCTCCACGTGCTTATCGACCAGGGTGGCGCCCTTTCCGCGGGCACCACTCGCTTTGTAGCAAACTCAATCAGGCTGGCGACAGGGGACACAGGAAACTTGTTGGAAATGCAAGTTCCTCGGGCCCCACAGCCTTGGCGCCAGCCAGGCTCTCTGCTTGCAAGGAGGCTTGCTGCGGCAGGATGCCATGCGAGAGCCCCCTCGTCGGCCGTCCTGCCCTGTCCCATCGCTGGGGGTCACGGCGTGAGAAGAGCTGCCCAGCCTTCAGAGTTCCAGTTTGCCTTCGGTCTGTCAAAAGAGGCCGTTAGAATCGACCGGCGTCGCCTCAGTGTCAGGAGTTTGTGATTAAGTGTCACATCTTTCCCCGATTTATACTTTTCTATTAACATTGTTTACATTACCTCCTCCTTAATTACACGCGTGTATTTCAAAGGTGATTTTATTTCTCACCAGGCAGGGAAAGCTACGCCACTGGCCGTAAATAGAAAGTCAGTGCAAAAGCCAGCACGAGGGAAACCCAACCACGTTGTCAACTTCCAGCGCGTCCCTGCCGCTTGCCAGCGTCTGTGCCTGAGGTCGGCTCTCTCTCCATTGAACAGGGGGGTTAGCGAGTGTTCGGAAAGCGTTAAAGACACATCAACCCCAAAACGATACTTCCTCCTTGACACCATCCCGAGGGCTGAGAGACTGGCACACTCTTGTGGGAGAAAACACACTGTTTATTGGACACAGTTTCAAGCTCACTGAAAGGGAGTGAGAACAGGACAAAAGAGCTGCAGGTCTCTTACCCAGAGTCCGCGTTTTTGAACTTTGGCCACCTTTGCCCTGTCGTGTCCCCTCTTTCTGCACACACACTTATGACTTCTTTTTCTGAACCATTGGGTAGGTGCATACACCACGCCCTTAGTACCCCAGAAGGTCTTTCCTAAAAATCAGGAGATTCCCTTTTACAAAGTAAGTCACACTCAGGGAATTTAACATCGACGCAATGCTGCTACCTACTGCAGACGATCACTCCGTTGTGTCAGTTGGTCCCATAATGTCATTGATAGCATTTCCCCCCACCCCCCCGGTTTGGGAACCGGGTCAGACCGTGGATTGCACTTAGCGGCTTTGTCTCTCTGGTTTTATTTAATCTGGAACGGCTCTCCAGCTTTGCCTCCTGTCTCGTGGCTTTGGCACTTTTGAAGAATGCGGGCCCGTTCCCTCGCAGACCCACCCCGGTGTCTGGTACGTAGAGGAGTCTCGGGAAGACGGACTGGCTGGCCCTGAGTCAGCGCTGCTCAGTGCCACGTCCGTGTCCCTATGAAGTCGTCCCTGGCCTGACAGTGAGAGCCACCCACGCTTGACGGACCCCGGGTGAGCTCATCTCCAGGGTTCATTCCAGCGTGTTTGCATGTAAAGTTCTGAGGAAGTCCGGATACTGCTCCCGACCCCACCTCGTTATCTATGAGAAGCCACGTCGTCCCCGGCGTTCCTGGGGCTCCCAGGGACTGCAGAGATGGCCTAGGATGTAAGGGGCAGCTTTTTCTTCCTCCCGATCTCTGGCTCCGACGGGGGTCGATCATGTCCTCTGAGGGTCAGGCAGGGCCAGGGAGCGATGGCCAGGGAGCAAGGGTGGAGAGAAAGAAGGACGCACGAGTTGTGCACAGAGGAGAAGGCCGTTGTGACCTCCTTTGTAAACGAAAATGGAAAACACTGGGAGAGAGATGTCCCAGGTGAGGAGCTGTCTGGGTCAGAGGTGTGACAGCAGGTGGCGGCCAGGTTGGATAACTCACCCTCTGCCCCTTCTTTGTATGAAGGTTCTTTGTCGTTTTCGTTGCCGTTGTCATCGTTTCGATGTTCAGAGGCAGAAAACCACCTTGAAGCAGCGGAGGCGAAAACGAGAGTGTATGGGCTGGATCTGGGGGCTCCAACGACATCTGGTTCCCAGCCTGGCTCGCCGACCCCCCGTCCACGGGGAGTCCCGGCATGCGATGGACACCGCCGCCTGGTGCAGAAGAGGCATTTCCCCCAAGGAGCAGCTGTTATGCAAGGATGAACTTCACAGGAGCCTGAGTGCGGGGCAGGGACGGCTCGGTGGGCTCCCGATGCCACGCGAGGAAGGGCTGGGGCGGCGCCGTGGCCGAGTGCCCAGTCGTGGGGTCTGAATCCTTGCTGGGCCATTCCCTACTTCTGTGGCCGTGAGGCAAGTTCTCTTCCAACCTGCAGGGGCGCAGTGAGCAGAGAAAGCAGAAGGTGGGGGGCGGCTCTGCTGCTGGGCAGCGGGAGAGCAGAGGGTGCTGGACCCTTTATGGGGGAGGATGTGGGGCACTTGGGAATCTGGGTGGGATGGATCGTTCGACTCCGTGACTCTGAGATGCCTCAAAGTGCTGAAATGCCTTAGAAATCACTAACGATTTAGGACAGACTCGTCATAAACAGCACTGTTGCTGGTGCTGAAGGCGAGTCCCACGGTTTTTATTTTCGCGTTGAACGTCTTTCTCAGCGACACGCTGGAAAGCCACCACTCCCGCTGACCCTCGCTCCTGTCGCACCGCAGCTCACAGAGCTGGAAGGCGCCATTTCGGAGCCGCAGAGCAAGCGAAGCGCTTCGAAGGGGGCGAATCTACCAACAAGACATAAACCGCCTCTGCCCAAGGTGTGGCCTAAAAAGGAGCGAAACTCGGGGCTTTTGAGTCTTTCCGCAACACCTACCGGTCTGCGAGCAGAGCTCACGGGACGGACGGTGGCCCAGGGAGGTGGTGTCGGTGCAGGCGAAGGGGGGAAAGGTGCTCCGGAGGTCTGTAGGGGAGGAAGGGAGAGAGAGGTGAGAAAGAGCCGATACAATGACCACGACGTGAAAGGGAAACTTGAAAAACAGGGGACTTCCAACCACGGGCTTCGCTTCCTTCGCGGAAAAAAGAAAGTAAGAACCATGCACGGTCCCCGAGCTTTGCGAGATGGGTCACGTCCTGTGCCATCCCTCGGGGCGCCTGCCGCACGGCGCAGAAACCCAGTCCGCACCAAAGCCAGAGCTACCCAGGCCTGTCCCGGATTTGCACGTCCATCACCATTTCCGGGAGGTGGGGACAGGGGCTGGAGGCCGGGATCCATTCGGGAATAATGAATAAGAGGAACAGTGATGTGTTGGGGAAGGGAAGGATTGACATTCCGCGTGAGAAGTCACCTCGCCTTAAGCTCTAGCCCGTCACAGCAGCGGTGGCCTTCCCTGGCAGCCGATCGTGCTTCGTATCCACCCGGGAAAGGCCTGTCGACCGTGCCAGGGGAGGCGCATCGTCCCACAGGAGGGATACAGGGGTCATCGCGGAACCACTGATCGACGGCGTCTCACGGGCAGGGACAGGCTAAGACATCGCGCCTCCGGCGTCGTGCATTTTGAATGCACCGCGTCGCGATCGGACGTTCTTACCAAAGAGTTTGAGCCCAGATTCAATCGACCCGTTCGATGTAACGTTTGTTTATAGGGAATACGAGGGATGGAAGAGCCAGGTGACAGCGTGAGGACGCCAGTGGGGAAAGCGAGGGCAGGGCCTGCTTCTGCGGTCCACCTGACCCGTTCTCCCCACGAGTCAGTGCTTGAGGGGCCAGGGGTGTGTGTTGTTGGGGGAGAAGTGAGGAGAGTGTTAGAGACTAAGGACACGGAGCCAGCAGATGCCACGTGCGGGCCTTCTCTGAATCTTGACGGAAGCAAACCAGCTGGACAGCACACCGGGGAGAGGGCTCGCGGAAAGTGGGATGTTAGTCAATATTGAAGGATGAGCGTCCCGTTCACCGAGGCGTGACGGCCTCCTAGCTGTCGTGTGAGAAACTGACCTTCATGATCAGGAAGCTGTGAGGATCTGCTTAGGGACAAAATAGCCCTAGGTTCTTCAGTGGGTTTCCCCGTGGACATGGCTTCAGGAAATTCCCTCCACGAGCGAGTCCATTTGAACGGGACTTTCCTGGCGGGGAGTGTGGATGCTGCTGCTGCCTGTCAGGGGGAGAGTATTCCTGCAGGTGATGGCCCTGAGCAAGCGGGACAAGTGGCCACCTGGCTCAGGGCCGGCCAGCCGCCCCGGGACCCGTGGACCCACGCCCGCCAGGCCGGTGCTGTCCGCCGATCTCTAACGAGACGAGGTCAGAAGTTGGGAGCGCACCCTCGCAGGCCTTTCTACCTGTTCCACGGGGTCGTGTTCTGCCCCCTGAATCGCACAGGTTAAGGGGGGCTTTTTAGAAACGGTGCGTTTCCTGTCACTCAGCACAGAGGGCTCCGTAGCTGACGGGGTGTCTCTTATTTTGCCACCCCTATTGCCAGGCGCCCTCACCGGGGTCCTCAGAGGCCCCCCAGGTGCCCTGTGAGCACCGTGCACGGTGTCCGGATGGAGGTGCACGCGGACACACAGACACGGGCACACACAGGTCGCGCACGTGCCACGCCCCTCTCCCAAGGCTGTCGTGGGCTTCTCGTGGATACAGGTCCACGACCCAGTAAGTGCGGAGCAGCCCTCGTCCCAAGACTAAACCTCCCCGCTCTGTTTGGAGAGTTGAGTGTGGACACATTTCCCGGCCCCAGATTCCAGAGTTTACACCTCTCGGATGCTGGTCCCCAGCCCTCCCTGGTGGGGTGGCCCCACCGCCTGCAGCATCAAAGCACATACGTCCTTGGTGGTTCTCGCTCTGCCCAAAGGGAGCTGTTCAAGTGGACACTAAGGACGACGAGCAGCCCCCGTGGCGGACGAGCCCACCCACCCACCCACATCAGGGCGGGGGCGAGGCCTCGGGCCCCCGTCTCTCCTCCGTGCCCGTCTCACTTCTCCCCGGTCGGCAGCCTCCACTGGAACAATCCTTTATGGCTTCGCTACTCCCCACGCGCTCCACTGTTTAAACAAATTCCAGAAAAGCACACCCATTATCACGAATGAATCCAAATCAGATCTCCCAGAACTGCGGAGGGCTGCCAGACGGTCCCGGCGAAGGGGAACGAGGGGGCGGAGGCGGAGGCTTTCCCCTCGCTCCAGCAGCTGGGATGCGAGCGCTGGAATGTGTCCGCGCCCGGCACAGAGGGGCAGCGCCCACGGCTAGAGACATTTCTTGCCGATTGTTCAGACACTAACTTCACGGTGGCGTTGGACTGTGCACTGAGATCGTGCTCAGCCAGGACGGTCGAGACCCTTCCACGTCCAGGTTTCATTTCATCCTAAGTGTCCCTGAGCGAGGAAGCGAAAGGCTGTGACGGTTTCTCATCTTCCCCGATAAGTAAATGAGGGCAAAGTGGAACACACGGGTTTTTTAGAAGAAAAATAGTTAAGACTACGTTCAGAACCCGATGTTCTGAGCTTAATGTTGGACACTGTCGTGTCCAAAGAACCAGAGAGCTGAGAGACACCGAATTTTCCAAAGGATAAAGTCACAAGCGTCCCTATGAGAGCCACGAGGCGTGTCTGAGGGTAGGTACGGGAGTGAGGCGGCGCCAGGGCGAGGACACACACCGGCAGCCGGCAGCCGGAGGGCCAAGTGAGAAGGGGGGATGGCCACGGGCAGCTGAAGGTCCCCGGGGGCTGTGGACCCCGATAGGGGGACAAGGATCAGAGGACCTCTAGGCGTTCGGAGGGCGTCAGCGAAGACACGGGACGTGTTTCTAGTGGTCATTAGCGGTCAAGTGCGCGGAGCCGGTCCCACCCTGAGCGGCGACTCCCACTGAAGCCGGTGCCAACCTCCCTCCGACTCACAGGTCCCCACCGCACTCAGGTCTAAAGCAGAGGCCCCTCTCGTGGCTTTGGGGTCAGCCCTCTGTGAAACATGGACCGCTCGGGTGTTTAGGAGACTTGGGAGTGAGAAACGGGCCATCGTGGCATGGGAGCCCGGGAGGGGACCTGACAAACGGCTTCAACCCGTCCCTGTCTCAGCTCTCAGGGGAGGGAAGCGGGGCTCAGAGGGGACGAGGGCTCCGCCCCAGGCTCACAGGCACCTTAGTGTTAGATGCGGGGGTGATCGTGTGCCAATAAATTATTTCCTTCCGCTCATCCTCATGTTTAAGCCCATATGTGCATGTGCATCTCCAGTGGGCTTTACGTATTTAAGGTCTGTGGTCTCAAACGCTGGAATGAATGAGAACTAAGTTTGAGTTGTTTTCTGCAAATGGCCAAATTTTCCTTCAAGGTAGGGACCTTTATTCATTCATTCATTCACTCATTCATTCATTCATTTTACAATAACACAAGTTAAAGGTCTTAAAAAAGGATCCAAAATTAGGACCTCACGTAGAGGAAAGTCTTACATGAAGAGGCTGCACGTTTATTTCTGCTGAATGAGGCTGGCGTTCTGTTTGCAAGTGCATTTCGTGGTGTAGCCCAGCTCTGCAGCTCACGTGAGTTATAAACTCTAAAAATCAGACGCGCTTGGGAGAAAGACCTGGGCTTGGTCAGAGTGAACGTCACGGGATGAACAACATCTTGCCATCACTCACATTCCAAAGTCATTTTCCAGGGAGAATATTAATCCAAGAACTACAACAACCATTTTCCGTAATTTTCTCTGCACAGGTCAATGCAGGAGAGAGAGAGAGAGAGAGAGAGAGAGAGAGAGAGAGAGAGAGAGAGAGAGAGAGGAGACCCACTTACTGATTCAAGGTCATATTTGTTTGCTTTCCCACTCCAAGGTCACCGTTCAACCAGACACTCCCTCCAGACATAACGAGACAACGGGACTGTTAGAACGACACCTTGCTTCTCCCTCCCTCTTCTTTGTTGGACTGTCAATTAATTAACTTTTATTTTAAAATTTTAACATATATGTAAACATATTTATATAAGATATAAACATTAACAATCTTAAGTTGTCAGTGTTTAGGTTACTATCCTGAATTTGCAGAAAGAACTAAAATAAAAGAAGCATCATCTCCACCCATTTCCCTTCTGACAAACACCGCGACTCTCTCTCCGTCCGCTGGCACGGGCGGCGAGGTGCCATGCCTTAGGTCACCCAGCCCCGCTGTTTCTGGAGAGGGACGGCTGTGAAGGAGGGTGCCCGCCCTCCCGAGAGACAGAAATGCTGCGTGAGGGAGCGCCCCAGACCCTCGCAAGCCTGCGTGTGAGGACGGCCTTTCAGTGAAGCCGGCATCCCACACACACTAACTGCGAGTCAGCGTGTGGCAGGAGCCGGATTGCAGAGGCGAGAAAGACATGGTCCCTGCCCGACGGGAGGTCCAGGCCCGCAGAGGACACCGCCAAAGGGTCAGCACGGCCTCACGCCGCCGCGTGCGCCAGGACGGAGAAGCAAGAGGAGGAAGGGCCGGCCTTTGGGCTGACAACGTCCTGACAGGGCATGCAGGAGGGACAGGAGTAGTTGGGGAGATAAAACACTCAGCTAAGCGTGAAGAAGGAGGAAAGAGAGAGTGTGACACACGCGGAGGAAACGCAGTGATGAGACGAGAGAGAAAAGCGCAGACGTCGGGCTGACTTAGTGCCATTTTGGCTTTGTCGCCTCAGCAAGCCTCAGCCCACAGGTGTCTCTGAGCCTCACTCAGCCATTCCAGAAGGAGGGTCCAGGACAGACCTGAACGTTGGATGGCCTTCCTCTCCCCGGCAGGCGGGATGCCCCAGTGTCCAGAGGCTCAGGTGTCACCGTGGCGACCGAGGACCTGCAGGGATGAGTTCTCCATCCTGGCTAAGCCTCCGGAGGGCTTGCGGGGGGTGACCCTGGCTAAGCTTCCTCACTGCCTTGGTATCTCCCTCTGTGAAACCGAACTGAGAAGGCCTAACTCGCAGGGGTCACCCATCGTGTCCTACAGGACAGCCCCGGCGCGTGGCCTTCCAGGTTGGGAGGTGTCATTACTGTCCGTTTTCACTCGCCCCCGCCCCCCGGCCTCCAAGGGACAGCGACACCTTGGCACTTGAGACCCAGACTTGGATTCCCCGAATTCTATGCGTGTGTGTGTGCGTGTGTGTGTAGGTGTGTGTCCTGGGCAGGGAACACACAGCCGTGGCGACATGGCTGGCATTGTGGGCTGGATGATTCCTTGTTGTGGGGACTGTCCTGAGCACTGCAGGGTAGTACCCGGCAAACACCCAGCTCCCCACTACGGGCCGGTAGCACTGCCCCCAATCACCACAAACCAAAAATGTCCCCAGACATTGTTAAAGGTCCTGGGGAGGTGGGGGGGGGCGAGGAGGACAGAACTGCCCACGTCTGAACCCACTCTGTACCCATCGGCCTCTACTCCTCTTAAGAGTCGCCGAGCCGCTGGGTCACAGACAAGAGCAGCACATCCCCCCTGCGGCAAAGGCTTTCTACATCGGCTGGACCCCAGTGAGGACCCGCTCAGAGACCCCAGAACCATGTCACTGTCCAGGCTTCCCGACCTGGCCTCGTCTGCCCTCCGCCCTCACACTCCGCTCCCTTCTCTGCATCTGCGCGCGGTGCCACCGTGACGCGCTCGCCCCCTTGGCCTCGCTGGGCCCCTTTCCCATTCTTCCGAAACAGACAAACTCTTGACCTCTCCCTGCTGCCCCAGGACGTCTCTGTTCTCCACCCGCCCCCCACTCCAGCTGGAAGAGCCTCCCACAGCTTCCCTGCCTGGTCACCCCGTCCCTTCCACCCGCCCCCGTGGCCAGAGCTTTCCTAACTCTCTGTCCTGGCAGCTTTGCGGGATCCTATCCGTCCACCCCTCGGTGGAGCAGATTCTGAAAAGAGCATCATCTGATAACACTCCTGGCGGAGCAACGAGTGAGCTCATGAAACACCAGCAAACATCAGTGCTCCCTGCCCCCGCACACCGCCATCGTGGTGTGGTTCATCTCGGTCAAACATCCGCCTGGCTCCAGGTCCACTGCTCTTTCACACGCTGATGTCTGGACATGAGATGCTCGGCGCGTTACAAGGCCCAGTTCCCATCAGACAGGATCCCCGGACTGGGGCCACGCGCCCCGGGACAGTTTGCTCTCAAAGTGCTCTTTGCTGATGTGCTCTCTGCTTTGCTCCCCACCAGTTTGCTTTCCACACCCCCCCCCGTTTTCCTCTGAGTTAGCTCTCTAGTTTATGACCGTTTCTGACAGCCTTCAATGCTTGCTATAAAGGTATAATTTTTAATGAGGGAAAAGGACTTAAAAGAGCGGGAAAGGGAGTCAAAAAAGGGATGGAAGTGGGTGGGGGAAGCAAGGCTTTGGGGGTCCCACGGTGAATCTCATGTGCGTGACTCGTGTGAAAACATATTCCCGTTTTTAGGTTTATTAATGCATTTCATTGAGCCAGTAAGGTCTTCAAAGATGACCGGACATTCTCTCAGGAAGAAGTCTGGGCCCATCCTGTGCGTAATGACTCCAGGTACAAAGGAGCCTTACTTGGCATAATTAGCCTGGCTTTTTCTTCTACGACAAAATATAGACAAGGCCACGGTGGCTTTTTTTTCATTTTCTCTTTTTTTCTTTTTTAATTCCCTGTGAGCACATTTCAGTTCTCTGGTTTTCATTAAGGTTACACCTGATGGCGCGTCTGTGAGTCATCGGCACGTTCAACCCGTTTTCCCGGGGCAGTCCCGGGGCTCATGCCGGGAGTGCTGGGTCCTGGCACAGAAGGCCGTCCTGCCATCCCCTCCCTCGGTGATCCCATTCAGTAGTGGAAATGCATACCGCTTTTCAGGGTGAAATTTGCCTATTTTACCCCAAGGGGTGCTGAGTTCTGTTGCCTCCTTTTCCACTTGCACAGGTCAGGTTTGGGGACTCTCAGTGTGCTAGCTACGCTCTTGGGGACATCTGAGTCCCGTCTACAGCTGCTCGTCTTCCTGTGCTAATAGCTGTAGAGACCTCTGCGGCACACACCGACCCGAAAACCACCTCGCAGACACTAGTGACAGAGCAGAAAACTGGAGCCCCACACGACCTCACTCTCATCTTACTTTCCCTCACGGATGCCCATCCGGATTGATTCCGATCCCAGGTCTGCCAGTTTCTGGCGGCGACTTGGAGCAAGTGACTTCGTGCCCTTGTGTCTCTGTAAAATGTGCTTCGCAGGGTTTTCACATCCAAACTGGAAGCTGACCTGTACCATCCCACCTCGCTCCCACCGCATAGTTCGTTAAGATAAGAAAAGCTCCTCTGGGCGAGGCTAACGGGTGCCCTAATGCAGTAGTTTCCACAGTATTGTTCTGCCCTCCCCAAAGAAGGTTGGGAAACGTTGTAACCCTCACACTTAAAAAAAATCTGTTGCGCCTGAAAAGTGTGCTCAGCCATGTAATTGGATGCAAAAGGTGCAATTTCTACCTTCGCATAGATATTGGTACTTAAAGATCACACTATCATATGACCCCTTTAAATATGCTTGAACTACACATCCCTCAGTCATTTCAGAAACACTGTCACTTGATCGAAACATACACGTATGAGGATTGAAGCAATTGCTAAAAAGAGCACATACAGTTTTCTGGGATGTGCGTTTTAGAGCGCCCCCGACGCCTCCCGGTGCACATCCTGCGGGCAGCGCAGTCAGTCCCAGGAGAGGAGCGTCTTTCTCTCCGGGAACGGAGCTGAGGGGTGGCGGCCTGGGAGAGAGCCCAGGACTGGGGCCAAAATCACAGCTCAGTCCCGTCCCCGCCCCCACTACCTTCTTCCGCAGGTCACTCACCTTCTGCTTCCCGTCTTTGTAAACTGGAAATAATGCAACACTTGGCCTGTTTGCTGCCCAGAGTTGTCGAAAGGTCTCGCCTAAGACAATGAAAAAATGTTTTGTGTGCGTTAAAGACAAAACACAATGGCTAATTACTGTCATTAGTTAAAGAGGGAGATGCCTGCTCCGAAATGTCGGTCGCTGAGGCCCAAAATTTAACTGGCCGTTTCATCATCATGATGCCCTTTTCCTTTGCCCTGTCTGGTATCACTTGGGCCTATTTGTATCAAAGACATTTTTTCAAAACATTTTTCCAAAGAAAAATATGAGGGTCATTTAGGGATCTTGGAAATAATCTTTAAAAGAAAAATTGTAAAAGATGCCAATCAACCTCAGTGATTGACTGCTCGCTCCTGGGGGAAGCCAGCTCTAGGTCATCCCACAGCGAGGATCTGGACACCAAGGAAGAGGAACCACCCACTTGTCACCTGGGAATGGATATGTGGGTCAGAATCACACCCCGTGTGCACACTGCCTAGCAGCTTCTGTTTTTAAAGACTTTTCATCTTAGGCTCTTGGATCAAAAAAAAAAAAAAAAAAAAAAAAGAGGTCTCTGTAAAGAGCAAACAAGGAAATAAGTGAGGGATGAAGAGAAAAGAAGAAAGAATGTGGCACGTTTGAAGTCGGCCCATCTTGATTCCATCAGTCAAATGCCCTGGAGAGCACTCGAGGGACCTGGGCGGGTGGGTCCAGGGTGGACGTAAGGTGCCCCCCAACCATCCGACAGGCCCCAAGGCTCAGCTACCCTTTCAAGTTCACCTGGATACTCCTGTCCTTGACTTCTCCATCTCCCTGTGCTATCATTTCCACTTGACACGAGAACAAAGCGATTTGACTGTTGAGTAAAGCTTCTGCTAGGAGAGCAAATGGTCCCTGTGCAGATGGGGTCTCTTCTCTTCCTGGTGGAGCATTTCGCCGCCACGTCTCACAGACGAAGCTCAGAAACCCATCGCGCTGGAGAGCAAGTCAACAAAATGCACACCGGGACTGACGGCGGGGTCTAAACTCCGACAATACCATTTCTGAAGTGTTCCTCCCTCCCCTCCCAGCCCTTTTCCCTTCCCTCTTCCCTTTTTCCTCCCTCCCTCCCTCCCACTTTTTCCTTCCTCCCTTCCTTTCTCCCGCTCTTTCTCCCTTTCTTACCTGCCTCATTTTTCTTTTTCTCTTGCTTCTTCTCTCTTTCTTAGAAATATACTGATAGAAACTTACTTATAGTACGAATACAACAGTATTGTAAATGTAATGTTCATTATAAAACATTTAAAAATACAGAAGAGGAAACACAAAACTTAAAATCAAAATCATCTAGTCTTATCTACTGGAAGCTAACCCTTGGACAATGTCATACGTATTTTCAGATCAGAGTGATCTGAGAAGGCCAGGACTGAAGTTTCTGTTCATGAAGCTGATTGGAGGTTGACATTTCAAGATGCTGAAATGAGAGCTCTCTGAGCAGACGTGTCTGGTCGTGACGGTGTTGGTGGCGGTGATTGAAAAGTGTGAATTAAGGCAGCCTTCCAACACGTCGTCAGAAATAGCCTCCTCTTCAGCTCTCTGGCCCCCGCACTTTCCAAGACCCATCATTCTGTGTGCCCCAGGAATTCTGGTGAGATTCTCCACTGGAAACATGCCTGCTTATCCACACCAAACCCTCCTCTGGCTCTCCTAACACCCTGACGTGTCATAGACGATCAGTCTCTGGGAGGAGAGTCCGTCCCTGACAAAGCTGTGGATTGAGGTGGAGGCAAGGAAGAATAGGGAGTTGAGAGAAGGGAGAGATTCTGAGGACAGGGACTTCCTCCCCCACACTGGATGACCTGATAGCAAGGACAAGGACCGCGCTCAGCTGCCAGCGCATGTGCACACACACACGGGGGCGACGGAGGATTATTGTAAAGATCCCCTACCCTGAGGGCTGTGAGGACGTGAGGTCCGGCAGGTGTCAGGGCGGTAAACCAGCACCCCAAGTCCCTCTCCTCCCTCCCAAATTCGTCCCCAAAGCTCTCAGCGCCTAACGTCAAGCACTCAACCCGGCTGGCGATCACTTCGGAGTCTCTTCATTCAAGTGCCCTGGCGCAGCGGCTCCCGAACCTGCCCGGTCAGTGACGTGACCCCGGGCTTCAGCTCTGCACAAACCCCTGGGCCCGCCTCCAGCCTCCTGGTTTCTCCCCAGGACCTGATGTGGTCTCTGGTGGGGAGAACGCAGGCCAGAGCATCTCTGGCTGCGGGGCAGGCTCCAGGTCAAGGACCTGGTGGGAGGACAAGTGTGTGTGTGGCGTGTGCAGAAGGTGGAGGGCTGAGGCGGGGATGCTGGACCCTGACGTGAGAGCGGGCCAGCCGGAGCACGGGGTCCTTGGGTGCTGCGAGGGGGTGGGGGGGGGGGGGGGGGGGGGGTTAGGGCTCAGGCCTGCGGCAGGTGGTCCTTGGTGGCCCTTGGTGCCCCTCAGGCTCCCTGTCTTGGCGGGAGAACGGTCCCCGCAGGGATGGGTGATGTCCCTGGGCGCTCAGCATGTCCAGTTTGGGGGTGGGGGCTCGGGGGAGCCTCCATCAGGGGGTGGGAGGGGGGTGGGAGGCATCGGGCTTAAAGGGGCACCACCCTGTTGCGCTTCCTGCGGGGGCTGCGGGTCCCCGAGCGCTGGAAGCAGAAGTTGCACAAGAAGAAGTTCCGGATCCTGCGGCCCAGCCCAGACCAGCACCCACTGGGCTCGTCTTGGGTGTCCCGGTCGCCGACGCTACTGATGCTGCTGCTGTCGCCGCCGCCTTCGTCGCCGCCACCGGCATCGCTGTCGCCTTTGCAAGGGCTGCTGGGGCTGGGGCTGGGGTCCTTGGTGGGGAGCTCGTCCTCGGGGTCACGGAGCTGGACCGGGTTAGGCGTGGCCGGGCTGGGCATGGCTGTGCTGCCCTGGGGGCTGCCCTCTGGGGTGACGCTGGGGCTGGGCTGGGGGCTGCCTTTGGGGGTGCCCCTGGGGCTGGCCTGGGGGCTTCCCTTGGGGCTGCCCTCGGGGGTGCCCCTGGGGCTGGCCTGCAGGCTGGGCGGGGGGCAAGCGAGGTCCCGGCCCCACGGCCCCCACTGGGAGCTGAGCTCGGAGAAGAAGCTGCTGCTGTCCAAGCCAGGGATGGTGCTGCCCGAGCCCGGGGAGCTTCTGCCCGAGCTGGGGAAGCTGTGGCCCGAGCAGGACCTGCTGCAGGCCGAGCTGGGGGGGGTGCGGCCCAAAACTTGGGTGCTGGTGCCCGAACTGTGGGCGCTGTGGCCCTGGCGGTGGGCGCTGCGGCCGCGGCGGAGGGTGCTGTGGCCCGAGCCGTGGGCGCTGCGGCCCGAGCCGTGGGCGCTGCCGTTCGAGCCGTTGGCGCTGCCGTCCGGGCTGGGCGTGGGGGGCGGCCTGGCCTTCACCCGGATGGTGCGGCCGTGCCACGGGGGCCGCGGGGCGCGCAGCATCAGGTAGGCTGCCATGCCGCTGTCGTACCTGTGGCCGTGCACCGACTGGCGGACCCGCTCGCTCTCGAAGCCCAACTCCGCCAATCGGGCCATGACGACGGGGTCCAGGAAGTCGTGGCGCGGCCGCTCGCAGTGCGGCCACTGCGGCTCGTCGTGGCTCTGCTTGCAAGGAGGCTTGCTGCGGCAGGATGCCATGCGAGAGCCCCCTCGTCGGCCGTCCTGCCCTGTCCCATCGCTGGGGGTCACAGCGTGAGAAGAGCTGCCCAGCCTTCAGAGTTCCAGTTTGCCTTCGGTCTGTCAAATGAGGCCGTTAGAATCGACCGGCGTCGCCTCAGTGTCAGGAGTTTGTGATTAAGTGTCACATCTTTCCCCGATTTTACTTTTCTATTATCATTGTTTACATTACCTCCTCCTTAATTACACGCGTGTATTTCAAAGGTGATTTTATTTCTCACCAGGCAGGGAAAGCTACCCCACTTGCCGTAAATAGAAAGTCAGTGCAAAAGCCAGCACGAGGGAAACCCAACCACGTTGTCAACTTCCAGCGCGTCCCTGCCGCTTGCCAGCGTCTGTGCCTGAGGTCGGCTCTCTCTCCATTGAACAGGGGGGTTAGCGAGTGTTCGGAAAGCGTTAAAGACACATCAACCCCAAAACGATACTTCCTCCTTGACACCATCCCGAGGGCTGAGAGACTGGCACACTCTTGTGGGAGAAAACACACTGTTTATTGGACACAGTTTCAAGCTCACTGAAAAGGAGTGAGAACAGGACAAAAGAGCTGCAGGTCTCTTACCCAGAGTCCGCGTTTTTGAACATTGGCCACCTTTGCTCTGTCGTGTTCCCTCTTTCTGCACACACACTTATGACTTCTTTTTCTGAACCATTGGGTAGGTGCATACACCACGCCCTTAGTACCCCAGAAGGTCTTTCCGAAAAATCAGGAGATTCCCTTTTACAAAGTAAGTCATACTCAGGGAATTTATCATCGACGCAATGCTGCTACCTAACTGCAGGCGATCACTCCGTTGTGTCAGTTGGTCCCATAATGTCATTGATAGCATTTCCCCCCCAGTTTGGGAAGCGGCTCAGACCCTGTATTGCACTTAGCGGCTTTGTCTCTTTCGTTCTATTTAATCTAGAACGGCTCTCCAGCTTTGCCTCCTGTCTCGTGGCTTTGGCACGTTTGAAGAATGCGGGCCTGTTCCCTCGCAGACCCACCCCCGGTGTCTGGTATGTAGAGGAGACTCGGGAAGACGGACTGGCTGGCCCTGAGTCAGCGCTGCTCAATGCCACGTCCGTGTCCCTATGAAGTCGTCCCTTGCCTGACAGTGAGAGTCACGCACGCTTAACGGACCCTGGGTGAGCTCATCCCCACGGTTCATTCCAGCCCGTTTGCGTGTACAGTTCTGAGGAAGTCCGGATCCTGCTCCCGACCCCACCTCGTTATCTCTGAGAAGCCACGTCATCCCCGGCGTTCCCGGGGCTCCCACGGACTGCATAGATGGCCTAGAATGTAAGGGGCAGCTTTTTCTTCCTCCCGCTCTCTGGCTCCGACGGGGGTCGATCATGTCCTCTGAGGGTCAGGCAGGGCCAGGGAGCGATGGCCAGGGAGCGAGGGTGGAGAGAAAGAAGGACGCATGAGCTGTGCACAGAGGAGAAGGCCGTTGTGACCTCCTTTGTAAACGAAAATGGAAAACACTGGGAGAGAGATGACCCAGGTGAGGAGCTGTCTTGTTCAGAGGTGACAGCAGGTGGCAGCCAGGTTGGATAACTCGCCTTCTGCCCCTTCTGTGTATGAAGGTTCTTTGTCGTTTTCGTTGCTGTTGTCGTCGTTTCGATGTTTAGAGGCAGAAAACCACCTTGAAGCAGCGTAGGTGAAAACGAGAGTGTATGGGCTGGATCTGGGGGCTCCAACGACATCTGGTACCCAGCCTACATCGCCGACCCCCCGTCCACGGAGAGTCCCGGCATGCGATGGCCACCACCGCCTGGTGCAGAAGAGGCATTTCCCCCCAAGGAACAGCTGTTATGGAAGGACGAGCTTAACAGGAGCCTGGGTACGGGGCAGGGACGGCTCGGTGGGCTCCCGATGCCACACGAGGAAGGGCTGGGGCGGCGCAGTGGCCGAGCGCCCAGGCGTGGGGTCTGAATCCTTGCTGGGCCATTCCCCACTTCTGCGGCCGTGAGGCAAGTTCTCTTAAACCTGCGTTTCTTCATCTGCCAAATGGAGAAAGAAACACGTGCTACGTTATCAGGTTCTTAGCTGCGAATAGGGATTCACTCCACCTCGTTTGAGCAGAGGCCGCTGCCTAAATCTGCAATTAAAATTAAATTCAGACTTGCACGATTTGTCTGAGGATTTAAATCTCTTGAGGAAACGTGTCCTGTAAGAATCCTCAGCTCTAGCTGTATTAATAAGTAAATGATCATTAAATAATTTATTAAAAAATTATCCCAGTGTTGCCATAAACTGTCAGACACCCTTAGCAACTCCAGTGAGAATGGCATTCGAAAAGTCCTCTTAAAATTAAAAATTATGAAAAATTATATGCAACCTTAACATTTGCCAAATGCCATCACTTCCATTAGATTGATTGGAAATTACGTCTCTAAAAGGGTAAATCTGAGGACCTGATAAATAAATTTTCAGAAAAGCAAGTGAGAAAAATCTCAGGATCCGTCATCACCTTCATAAAGCATTTTTCCTTATATTATTTGAAGTTACGACCCATTTTTTTTAAATTTATGTTATTAACTTGTGACTATCACCCCAGAGTCCATCTGATCAATAAAAAATATTTTAAAGGTGAAATGGATATTTTAGGAACTTGCCTGTCATTTTTCCCTCTGCATTTCGATAAGGGACCCCGCATTTCACTATTCATCGGGCCCCGCACATCGTGTAGCCGGCCCCGGTTAGTGCCTCTATTCCGGGTCTAAATTAAGCTGAGAAAAGCCATTCTGGGGTATCCCGCCCTGGGAAGAGGCCTTTGTCAAGCAAGAAACCCGGCTAGTCAGGAGTGACAGAATATCAGCACCCCACCCGCCTTGCTGGCTGCCAAGCCACTGCCCGTATTTGCTTTTTCTCTTGGGCTGGGTGGGCCGAGCCCGGTCTGAAAGAGGATCAGACTCACTGCACGAATCCTGCAATTCTCAGGAAGGATCAGCGAACGCCAGAGGCCGCGATGTGCGACCAAGTGGAACCAGCTGTCCGCCAGCTCTGTGAGGGGACAGTGAGGGGTGGCTTCCCTACCTGTGTGGGCCCCTCGGCTTCCGCTGGGCTGTCTCACGGCCCCTGGGCACCTGCCTGCCTCCTAGAAGCCCCTTTTGTTCTTCGGTGCTGTCCTCCCACTCCGCGTCCTGCACAGGATGGAGAAACTGCAAATATTTACCTTTCTCAAAGCCAGGTCCTGGGAAACCCTTATTGATCTAAAAGCTTGGTCATTGAGTCTCGTGCCATCTCTGTGCTCACAAATGACCATGAGTCGTCTGGGAATTCTCCTCTGAAAGGGGAGGAGGCAGTTGTTCTAAACTGGGGCATGAATTTGAGCCTGTGCCTCAGAGGGCTCTCCCGTGAGACTGGGCAAAGACACATCCACGGTCAGTGTTCGGGGCTTCCTTTTCTATGCCCCACAGAATGCCATGAACACATGTGTGTGTCCGTGGCCAGTTTCCTAGAATGAATTCCCTTACGTCTCATTCCTGCCCCAAGATGGACCAGCGGGTCCCCTGTGAAAGGTGGCGGCTGCGACAGGAAGGATGACCGGTCTCGCATTTCTGGAAAGAGCCCGTTCAGACCCAACCTGGTGGTGTTTTAGGAATCTCTGAGAGCAATTCCTTCAGTGTAGAGGAGAAAACCTGTGCCTGAGGCCACCTTGTTGGTGGGAGGTGGACCTGGGGCCTCGCGAGTCATGTTCCAGGGCTCACCTGCTTCTCCTTGCTGTTCCCCCGGTGCCGAGACCAAAGGGACAGGAGTCCAAGAGCTGTAGGCCGGTTCGGGTCGTCCTGCGTGTGGAGATTCTTGGCCTGGAGCAGTCCCAGCAGGGAACAGAAAGCAGGAGAGTCCCAGGGTTTGCAAGGGGAGTGTCGGGGCCAGGTGGGACAGGGCGGGGTCCGACGCTTGCTTCAGGCGGGGTCTGTGAAGGTGAGGAATGAGCGTGCGGGCCATTTTTGCACAAGAGGGGAAAAGGCGTCTGACGTTAGCATCCCAAGAACTTTCTGTGTGTGGGGGGGGGGGCACACAGTTTAAGAGGGATCCTTGTGGGATTCTGATGTTGGGCTCAGAGCCCAGCTTCATTCCTCACGGGTCGTGTGCTCTGGATAAATCTAGTCCTGTCACATCGCTAGGCCTCAGATCCCGTAGTCACCAACTAGGGAGAATTTTAGTAGAAACTTCACAGGGACGTTGTGAGGAGTCGCCGTGATTACCTATGCGAAGCACCTGGACCAGCGCCTGGCTCTTGGCAGGGCCCGTAAATGTGTGCTGCTGTCACCTCACACAGCACCTATGAGCCATGCTCTTCGGGCCGTTGATTCTCTGGGACGCCCGCCCACCAGGTCTGCTTCTCTCGGGCCCAACACAGAGCTCACACCCTCCCGGGCGGACTGCGCACCAGCACCGGGTGCTTAGAGAGGATAAGCTCACCTGACAGGCCCGCTCACCTGGGGGCGGTGCCCAGGCCCCACACCCCACCTCCAATCTGCCTCTGATGGGGTTGACTTGCTCAGAGGTCTACCCACCCCGCCAGCTTCTGTCCCATCCCTGAATGACAGCAGTCTCCCCTCGAGAAGGGCTCTTGTGTCTGAATCCCTCTGTGAAACACGTGCGATCTTAGAACAAATTCCCCACACTGGAGTTATTTTTGTGTATAAAACGCACTTTTTGCCAGAGTACCACTAGTTGCCATGTTGACCAGAAGATTTTCATTCCTCCGCAGCACAAGGAAACCGACCTTGCTCCTCGTTTCTTCCTTCAGATGACCTCGCAGGCCCCCGGGGTTTCCTGGCACTTGGACTTTGGTGACGGCAGCTGTTGAAATGTCTTTAATCATCCAGGTGGTTCTGAACGACGGGGCACCCGGAGTCCAGCCCTCCTGGGGCTCCAGAGACAGGTGCTAGGCCTGTGCGGCTTCAGGAAAGATCCTAGCTCGAGGCAAGGTGGGACTCATTAGCAGTCACAGAATGGGAGAGAACTCTCTGGCAGCCAGAGTGGCCGTCCCCTCTCGGCAGGCACCAGGGGCATCCAGCGGGGACCCTACGTCCAGGAAGCCCCCATCTCAAGCCCTCAAGGACTCATCCCTCCCACTGACCATTGCTCTTGGCAGAGGATCCCCCCCAGGGGCGGGCGCCTGTCCCCACTGGTCTCTGGACTCAGGGCAAGCTTGCAGTCGGTCTGGACCGGTGGACCGGGGAGGGTATGAGGTGATGGTGGTGGCCATGGCCTACCCTTATACTGCGATGTGGCTTCCCCTGAGGTGGCGGGCCAGGTCCCAGGCTGAGGGACCCTGACTGTAAATTCGTGTCATCGGGGGTTGATAATCTCGTAATATCGTTGCCCACCCTCTTACTCCGACTCACCCGCCCGCTCACTCCAACACCCAATGAGCATCTACCATGAGCCAGACCTGAGCTGGGTGATGGGGACACCGAGAGGGATAGGCAAATCCTCTGTCTTCACGCAGTTGGGTCTCCTGGCAGGAAGGCTCAGTGGTCAGGGGAGTTGGGATGGTTTTCGTATGTGTCAACCTGGCTGAGCTAAAGCATCCAGGTGTCTGCTCAAACATCACTCTAGATGTTCCCGTGAAGGCACTGTTTGAGGTGAGATGAACACATTTACATGAGTAGACTTTGAGTAAAGCAGATTCCCCGCCATGGCATGGGGGAGCTTCGTCCAAGCGGTGGACGGTCATCATAGAAAAGAGACTGACCTCTGAGTGAGACAGGCTTCTGCCGGGAGACCGCCCTCGGACGTGACCTGCGGCATCAGCTCTTCCTTGGGTCCCCAGCCTGCGGCCTTACCCTGCGGTTTGCACTTGCCAGCCTCCAAGCGGCCCATTTACGTGGGCCAATTCCTTAAAACAAATCAGTCTCTTGCATTTTTCCCCTGTGGAGAGCCCTGATGCAGGAATCCAGTCTTTGTCTTACTGCCCTCTTTGACTTTGGCATTTTAGTAAACAGCTTTCTCCCCCCAGATGAGAAAACACACACTGTAGGAAATACAGAAAATGTAAACACACAGCACCAAGAACGCCAGCACTCGCCTTCTGAAAGCCCTTTTTTATGCACAGATCGGAATGGACACGCAACAAAACTGGGTTTTTATCTTGTCTTTCTTTTCTGACTGACATCAGTGGGAAGCGTGTTTAATAGGTCACTAAAGCACACAGAGAGACGGTCAGGGCCTGCCCACCGGTCTGGTTTGGTGGGAAATTCAGGTTGTTTCCTATTTTCTCCTGTTAGAAAAAGCTCTGCGAGGACAGTTTTTGCACATAAATCCATGTCTCTGATTATTTCCTTAGGGAAGATTCCGGGAAGGGGAGTTACTGAGAGAACTCTGGCCTCATACAGGAGAAAATTATGAAACACGGAGGGGAAAACGCAGTAAAGTAAATGAACTGGGTTGCTGCCTGGCTCATTTTAACTGAGAAAACAAGAAACCCCTGACTCCCTCCAGGGCGGACCTTGTGGACATGGGCGTCCCACAGGGAGGCTGTGGGGCGTGGTGGACCCGACGGGCAGCCGGCGCGTGGGTCCCGCGCTCACTCCGTTTCTCTTGACAGCCAGGAGCGCCGTGCGAGGCTCCGGGGTGCTCTGCCCAGTTCCAGTTCTTCCCGCCAAGCAGAGACTCCGTCAGTGTCCTGCCTGCTTCGGACGAGGTGGTGCCGAGCCATCGGCTGTGTGAAAGGTCCCCTCGCGCACCTGGCCTTTCCTCCTCCTTCGAGGGCTGGGTGAAGTGCTGCTTCTTCCGTGAAGTCCTTTGTCACTTGCCAGGGATAAACCAGGCGCCGCTACCCTAGCTCTCTCTCCAAGCTCTTTCTGCAGCTTAACAACCTGGAATCGAGATGACGTGTTCGCACTCCTGTTCCTCCAATGGCCTGGGAGTCTCATGCGTCTTTTCCTGCCGCTGGTGCTAAGGACAGTGCGAGGCATGCGGGAGGTGCCTAATTAATGCTGACCGACGGAATGTAAAGTGCTCAACGGACATTACGTCATCCATGAGCGTTTATGAAGCACCAAGGACACGTCTCTGAACTCAAGGCGCTCGTGCTACAGTCGAACACATTAAGAAAGACTCGAGGCAGCGTTTGCTAAGGGCCCAGGGGCTGTGAGAGAGATGCATGACGCTGTGGGAGCTCGGAGCGTCGCAGGGAGCCGTCGCTTGAGGCGTGGTGGTCTGGGAAGCCTGCTGGGCCCAGGTTTGGGCCTCGGAGAAACGTCGACTGTAAATAAGGGAAGACTGAGAAGGTGCCATCCAGGAAAGGGAAACTGCGTCAGCAACGGTGGCCCAGAGTGTGAACACGTGGGGTGCGTGGCCCCAGGGAATCCACAGACCCCTGCCGGGCGAGTGGATAAAGACGACAACGCAGCACCACACAGCTGGCGGCAGGGCCGAGCGTGCCTTCCCAAAGGGGCCGCCCGTTTGTCAGTGCAGACGTGTCACGCTGTCCTGTAAGTGCTAGTGGAGTGTCCAGGGCCTCATCACTTCCCAAACGCCAGGCATGACGCTGTTTGGCCAGATTTCCTTGGGGCTGTGCCTGCATTACTGTGGCCTGCCTGTTCCACCCAAGAGGCCCCTCATCAGCGGGAGCCACCCCCCACCTGCCACTCATCCTGTCCCCCTGGCCCTGGCACTAGGTCCTGGAGCTCTGTGCCAGAGTGCAGACTTGGGAGTTGAGCAAGGTCTTAGACCTCAGTTGGTCTCGTCACTTTACAGATTTGAAAACTCATGTCTTGCTTAAAGTCACAAGGTTAATGACAAAGTGCAACGAGAGGAGCAGGCCGCTTGTGTCCACTCAGTAAAATGTGATCATGAAAATGCAAATAAAATTACATTCGTGCAAGCTAAATTATATTTTAAGCCCCTAAGGCCCTAAGTGGGGATTTCTTTCAAAGGAATCAGGAGTAAAAAAGTCCACGTAGGCAATTATCATTTTATAAAGCGAATAATAACCATCTACCACCACGCGAAAGCACGGCTTTCATAAATCTTGGTATTCATATACTGAATGTGGTGAAATTAGGGAAAAAAAACAACTTTGTCTTATCACCTGACAAACTAAACAAAAATTACCTGTTTAGTTATACTGTTAGCATTTACCGAATGCCTATTATGTGGACATCCCTTCCATAAGTACTTGGGAGATTATCATAATCACTACAGGTTTTTTAACTTGCTCTTTCCCACATAAGAGACCATAATGAAGTATCATATTCGTAGCCAACTCGACAAAATTCCCCAAATAATGCAGCTGTAAAGCGGTCCCCTTCTCCTGAGCTCTGGCACTTAATTGTGCAGAAAAGTTAATTCTTTCTGTACACATGATAATGTATATAATTCCCCCCAGCGTCAAGTTTCCAATCAGATCAAAAGCAGGTTGAGAGCAGGCATCATTTCAGATATTCTTTGACTCTCCCATGGTATCTCGTGCAGAGCGGGGTCTCTGTCATGCTTTAACTGTTGGATCAGGCAATTTTTTTCTCCTTTTGTCTTCTCTGGTAAGGAAAAATCTCTTCTTGGCCTTATAGAACAGAAGGATCAGTAACATTTCACACCCAGAACACATGGCCACTGTAAAAGGAGCCATAGAAGCCGAGTCGGCCTCGGGCTGGGAGAAAGAGAGCTGGATAATGGCCAGGGCTAAGAAGCTATTCAGCACCCCACTTTCGATGGCGACAGTTTTACACACAGGAAGAGGCAGCCTGGAGGCTTTAGCAAAGGAGTACCCAAACGACAAACCCAAAGCGGGAACTAAGACACCCAACAGAAGTATCTCTCGGTGGACTGTTTGAAAAAACACCCACCCCATCCTGAAAGTGACATAAATCCCTACAGACATTAAAATAAAACTCATAGGCCTAACGATTCTCTCTAGACGGTTTGCCTCTTCAGGCATCCTGTGCTTGATGGCTATTCCAACCGATGTAGGAACCAGAATGAAAAAGAGCGTTGACATAATTTTCAAAACAGGAACATGAAATGTACCGGGTAACCCTAACATCCTACTGTACAGGTACGAGTTGGCAGGCATCATCATCAGGGCCAAGAGCGTTGATATGCAAGTCATCAAAATGGCCAGAGTGATATCTCCTTCTAGAAGCAGAGCAAAGAGATAGCCCCCGCCCCCTCCTGGGCACGTGCAGGTCATCACGAAGCCAAAAGCCTGCGCCTCGGGCAGTGCCAAAATCTGAGTCAAAAGAAATCCGCAAAACGGCATCAGGAAAAACTGGGTAACTGGTCCCAGAATCACTGGCAAAGGGCTCTTCCAGACTGTCTGGAACACCTGCAGTTCAATCTTGCAGCCAAAGGCACATTTATTCAACAGCACCATTGGCAGAACAAGGGCTAGGATGTGTCTATCGACAAGCATCGACGCCTGGAGCAGACTGTCTGGCCTTTGCCTGAGCACTTGGACTCTGATGCCCTTTATTTCATCAATGAGCCTTTCTTGCCTACCTTCAGCATCCCACAGTTGAATGGTCAAATTTGTGTCCCCTTCTTCAGCTGTCATCAGGTTTATGACAAAGTTTGTAACATCCGACAGGGTCTTGGTCACATTCACCACCTGCAGCACCTTCGGATCGCCTACCTGCACGAAGAGGTAGCTGGAGTTTGGCCGTTGGTCTCTGTAACTCGATCTGACGCTGACGGATTCTTCGGTATTTGTGAAAACGAGTGTTTCGGTGTTTTCTACATGTAGAAAACTGAGAAATGAGTTCCTTGCTTCTCCGAGAGTCACAAATGACAAAAGCAAGAGAATAAAAAGTTCTCTAATCATTTTGAAAGCCTAAACAAATAACATTTGCAAAAGTATTTTTTAAAAAAAGAACTTGAGAACACTCCTGGTACAGGTGTCCCAGGGAAGCTGAGGTTACGAGGTAACCGATGTTTTTGCCTGATCAAAGTCCGGTGGGAGGGACAGTTAACTTTTCAAACAGATGCAAAGCTCATCTCGGGAGTGACACAACCTGCTGAACCTGTAGTTATTAAAGCGTACAGGCCATGGCATATAACAGGTTCGATTTATCGCGGCCCATCCTCCCAACTTCATTTCTGCTAAAGAGAAAACAGCCCCCCAGGCTTCTGAATTTAAAAACTTAGTGTCATTATTTTTGAGTTTTCTTTCTTCCTCAAGAACATCTACACGAAGAGTCAAGATCCAAAAACCTAAAATAGATTTTGAGAAGGCCTACACATGGGTGTTACTATTTTATTCATTCGAATCAAAATCAAGAGTATTTACTGGTCATGTTTGCTGTGTACTGAGCCAGGTGCTGGGTACTGAGCGAGTAATCCAGCCAGAGGTGGTCTCTGTCTGCCTGGAGCTTCATCAGGCGACCCCTATCATGACTTAGAAAACCATGGAGCCCACAAATTGGCCTTGCCATGTCCTTAGGCTGCTAACAGATTTCCTACAACTCTAAAGAGTGATTGTGTCAGGCAAAATCTGAAACTGTTTTTTGAGTCCTTATGCAGAAAAACCATTTCCTGGATGGTTATTGGATTCCTTGGGCACCTAAGGAAAGCAGGTGGCTGGACCCATGGCCACAGGTTAGGGGGCCACCGCTGCTGGACACTTGGACCCTGACACATGAGCAATGGAAGGCCGCTGGCACCAATTCTAATCTTTCACTCCTTCCTGTGACACTAGTCCCTATTTATGGCTAAGGGTGAGGACATTCAATTGACCCAACTTAGGCCAAGTGCTTTTTGGACTTTGACCCGCAGGTTCACATAATTGTGTATTTCTCAAAGCAGAGGAGGGCTTCTGATGCTAAAGAGAGAAAAAGAGCAAGAAAATAAAACAATACCAAAAAACATTAACTGTCTAGCAGGAAGCCTACAGATCTAGGAGTCTCTGAGCATATAACCATTTCTGCAGATCCTTCACTAATCATGACACCATCCGTGTTAAATGCAACAAGGACAGTTTGTATTAAGTATTTTAGATCATAAAATATTTGTTCCTCAAAAGTTATCAAAACAATTTTTATTGGTCATTTTTTCAAGTTTCTAAGAACTCTATTCATGTAGGTTAATCTTTCAGAGGCAACAGACTCTGTATTTCATAAATCGTATTTGCATGTACCACATCAAGAAAAACAAGCTACGCTGCGCACCCATGATGAAAAGAGAATGGAACTCACGTTCTCAGGATATCTCAGTCGACCCCCCAGAGAACTTCCCTAGTTTGAAAAGACAAAAATGAAGCAAACAGAAATGAGAAACTTTATGAAAGCAAAGCTATCTTCACAGTTATGTGACCAAATATTGTAACCGACAATTTTTGTCACCCAGGTCAAAGAAATGAGGGTCGCTCATTTTGTTTTCCTCGGATTTCCTGCCTGAACCTTTCCCCTACATCAGCGTCTCTTTCTTCTTACCTAAAAGCTTCAAGGAGTAAAGACGGACAAAGCTGGGAAATGTTTAGAAAGCTATCATTCACGTCTTTACTGGCTGATTCCATTTACTCTGAAGCCCAATTGCCTCACAGTGTTGATATAACTATTTATCCGAATTTAAAACTATGTGTGCTTTCTCCTGAGAATCCTAGTTGGTGAAAGCAGGTGGGAAGATTCGTGGGCGGAATGGGGACAGTCACACCCAAGACTCTCACTGAGCAGACTCAACTGAAAGCCCCCAGAGGAAGCCTGTGAGGGCTGTGACGTCACAGTAATCAGGAAACAAGATGCTGGAGGGGCCTCTGCCCCAGCTGCCCTCCTTAGGAGACAGGTCGGCCAGAGCCTGGTCCTCGGAGCCTCTGAGGTGGCTGGTGCCCGTGTCTCTTCCAGACCCGTTTGCTCCACTTCTGGAGTCTGACCAAACTCGATCTCTGCCAGCCTCCAGCCTCCCTGCCCCCTTCTCACTGGTATTTTTTTTCTGGTATATTTAGCTTCAGCTCAACCCATGAGACATGTGATCACCTACTATGTGCAAGTAGTTATTACAGATGCTAAAATATTAGTTTGTATTAGAACTTCTTGGTACCTGGGAATATACTGGAGAATTAGTTCTACTTCTGCTCTTAGAGCGTGTGATAAAAGAGCTCCTGGAACATAGCTATACTTACTTCTATTCATTTGGCACTTGCCATACTGTTTTCGTTGATGTTAGAAGTATATACATACTTTTCATTGTACGCAGTATGGCAATTAGAATCAAATCCTTACACTTAGTAGGTCCAACAACTACGATGATAAATGAATGTACAAGCAGATGATAAGTGGAAAGTCATCCCCACTCCTTGCGTAAAAACAATACGAAGAAAAAAATCAGAGATGAAATGAATGTTAGGAGTTTTTCCTTTAATTAAACCTACAGTCACTGTATGTGTCCATGACAATTAAAATGGAAAAGGGACAAAGAACAAATAGAAGTAATTTCTATTTCTTCTACACAGTAGTGCTTTGCTGAACAGATGGACACATTCGTCAGAGCAGTCGTTTTCATGGTCAGTAAAATGCAGTTACTGTTAGCAAGTATTTTGCTTTGGCAAAATATAAGGAGACAGTGATGAAGCTAAGCTGCTCCACCTTCCTCTCGTCTGTAATATATTCCTGCAAACGAAGAGGTGAATCCCACTGGACGAGGTCCTCGATCAAAGATGGGCCCCAAGGCGGTGAGGGGACACCAGGAAAAACACTCCCCTTCCGGGCCTAAGACTCTTCACCCACACACTCTGACGAGTGAATGACACGGTCCCTAAGTTTCTAGGATTCAGACATCGATTTTCACGTCACGATGCAGGTAGATAGGAAGGCTATACCTCCTGGCCCCATGATGCTATGCGTGGTCACGTTACTTGCCTAAAAAGTGACACATGTAACTCCTAAGAGCCATCTCTTTCTTCCTCTGTCCTAAGAATGGTAATGTTCCAAAAAGGACATCTAAACATTCAGTTTGGAGCCTGGGGTGAAGAGGACATGCAGCAGAGTCACAGTCCACCAACAGAAGATGTCAATTGAATGAGAAATACTTTTTTGTTGTTTCTACAGCATATAAAAGCTCATTAAATATAAGACTTTGCAATCGAGTATAAGTTCATAGTTAAACTTTGAAACACAAAATTCACATTCGATTTAATAGAACAATGATAATGTATATTATGACATAATGGAAATAAATTTAAAGGCAACTTTTAAAAATAAAAATATATAGTATTTGTAGTAAATAAAACCAACTTAACGTAGAATTTTCACTGTGATTTCTGGCTTAAATCCTGAATGACTATTCAAAGTAAGAATCCACATCTTTTAAGAACTGTTCGTTGTCACTGAGATACTCCAAGATGATGTTCCCTCCGCTGTGCAGAGGACAATCCTCCTTAGCCATCCAGCTTTCTAATGTGTGGTCCAAGGGTAAGGCCTGTCCAGAAATCACATGACACAGCCTTAATTTCTGTGAAGAGAGAAATAAACCACATTGCAATACACAGACATGCTTGGACAGTACACCCTAAACCTTGTAGGGAAAGTTACTGCAACGTGTTGTTACCTTAGCTGTTAATCTGTTGTTGTCATTTTTAAGGCTGGCCAAAGTAGCTGCAAAGTCAACGGCCTTTCCAACGCTCCACCGGTGGCAGAAGAACATCGGTTTGCTCTTCTCTTTGCTCCCCTTAGGTAAGAACACCTGAAAGTAAATTCGTTCTGTCTGCAAAAATAAAAAGTTAAAATACAGATTATATACGTGATATAGACATCAATTTTTGTCTGGTGACATCTCTTCCTCTTTTGCATTTTCTTCCCTAGCCCACTTCCCAGGCCCTCCACTCCAAATTCAAGTTTGAGACTGGCAGTTAGTACTCATATCATACAAAGATTTTCAGGTTATTCAGATCTGCTTGGTGAGCTAGAAATTCTGAGGAAGTATCCAAATAAACCAAAGATTATTTGACACTATGAAACAGTATAGAAATTCCCTCCTCAAAAACGCAATAGAAAAGCCAATAAATGTATGCAAAGTAGCTGAACCTCAAGGGAATTTAACTCAGTGAGGTGTCATTGCATGTCCATCAGACTGGTCACAGTGAATAACAACGTTGGTAATAAACACAAACTATCAGGCAGAAGATAGATCAGTACAACCACTGATGGCAGGGAGCTGACAGCGCCCAGTAAAGCTGAAGACAGCAAATGTGACGACCCAGCTTTTTTCTTTCTCCATATAATGTGAGGGTCCCAATTCTTTCAGGGTTATATTCAATAATCTTTAAAATACAATAGAGTAAAAACAGAGTACATAACACATTATTGGTAAGGCTGGGTGAAAGTGTTAAGGTCTGTCGGTCTGTCTGTCTGTCTGTATGTAAACATGTACTGGATTGTTACCTGAAATGTAACTGATTCTCTTCATGCATCTTGCTCATGAAAAGACTGAATAAACGTGGTATATTCATACTATGGAATAATATGCAGCTGTAACAATGGATAAACTCAACTAAATGTGTCAGCCTGAATCAACGTTAAAAACATGATTCCAAGTGAAAAAAAATAAGTTGAAGAAGAACACATATGGCTCCCTGCATTTCTGAAAAACGTCACAAAACTGTGCATGATTTATGTAGCTATAGACCATGTCACATGGGGAATGATACACATCTGGTCCTGGTTAGCTGTTTCTTGAGGGTAAAGGGGAGGAGAAGGGATCTTCAATGTTTAAACTTTTTGTTTTCAAAATCTCTAAGACCTACCTGTGGCAATGACTGGTCTCCATCGGCATGCATCTTTAACTTCATCAAAGCGACCTTTGCAGCTGTTTCAGTATTTTTAGCACCCTTCCGTCGCTTACTTGCTGTCTGTCCCGTCTTGGAATCTAAGAAATAAGGATCAGCATATAAGCACATAAAAACTTTCACGTTACATTTTCCAGAGTTTTATTAATTATTACTTATTATGGCCCTGAAATGTACACAAATTACACACAATGCAGATACAGAAACCACATTCATTTCGCAGGTATTATTACATTTACACGATCAATGGCAAAAACCCCACTGAGGCTGAGCCCAGCAATGCCAACATCGAACAACTCACAAAGTGCTTCTTTCCAGCTTCTGCCTACTGATCCACTCGCTAACACTCCACAGAGAACTTTAGATTTGGTTACAGACTTTGATAAAGATAGTGCCCTGAACACAGACAGAATGACAATTCTGCTGAGCTAACGTGCTGGCAGAGTGGCCAGGTCACTCATTTGTGCTCTGCTGCCACCTCAGGCTACCAGTGGCATTCACAGGACAGCTAACTAGGCTTAAAGCTTGTCTCTTGAGACTTAAAAAACCCACTGCTTTGGCCTCGGGAATATCATTTATGGCTGTGATGGTTAAGTGGCTAATCTAAGTGGTCCTGCAAAAGACAACACCTGATAGGGTACTTCCTCAGAATTTCTAAATCTTCACTGGTCTGGTAATCATCTCATCAACCCTCAAATGCCCTTGTAAGAAATGCCGTCACAATACGTCATCAAAATCTACAGGCAGTTACAACCACCGGGCTGTTAACGACACCTCCATAACTGGCAAGCAGACACAAGAAGTAGGAGCTGTGGAACTAACAGTATGTGACAACGAGGAAGGAACACAACAGACTGTTGATACTTGCCAATAATGTCTTTAACAAGTTTCTGAGTGGCAGCCATTCGAGGCTCAGGGACGTCCAGTTTTTCACATTCATGATCTGACTGATGACGGTGTCTACGAGCAACAGAGAAGTGAAACCAGTTCATGTATTTGCCCACGAATTAAACAGACAGGCAGAGTCTGAAGGTCTGAGTGATCACCTCAGGCAGAAGTGCTTCTCACAATAAGGGCATATGACTGGAACGAGCTCTCTTTCAGCACAGTCCTTGAAGGAGCATGGGTAAGATGAATGTGCATCTGACTTCACTCTCTCATTGATCACAGTCACCTAATGACAGACAGAGGGGGAAATGGCATTACATTTCACATGTAAACCAAACCAAGAGATAATCTATTTTAGAAGCAGCATTCATATGATTTTTGCTTAAACTTACAAAAGCAACTTATACACTCCCATAAAACAGATAATAAATATGTGTGTGAGAAATGATTACCGTGTTGACTATTCTATATTTTCATAATTGTCCTACTGTGGTGTATTTATCTTCTAAGGCAAATTAAAATAATTTAGTCTTCTTAACAGTCCTACACAAAGATGCCCCCAAAATATTACTCTCAGGTAATTATCTCATCAACCCTCAAATGGCAGGTCATACCTACTAATTTTAAGTGGTTAAATACATATAAGTGAACACATAAAAAGTATGTTTATCATGATACAGAGGATCAGAGACAAATCTACCCAATTCTGGCTTTCCTTTGCAGACTCATCTGGATCTATGCTAGGTCTCATCATTCACTTTATCCTTTATCAGTAATAAAGACAATATTTTGGTTTCTATCTGCCAGCTCTTAATCTCTCAATTTGGTCAGAATTAGAATGGGGATCTTGTTGGTTTATTCCTGGTGGTCTAAGGCTGACTGAGTCAGATTTTATTACCACAGAATCCTAACACCAGGCACCAGTGAAAATGAACACAAGCATGAAGGAAAATGAAAAGAGCATATGATGAGGATATAAGCTCCATTGTGGATTTATAAATGTAGAGCCTAAAGCTGTAAGTGGGTCACCTAATTAGAACCCAAGAATAAAAATTAGAATTATAAAAGTGTATAAATGCCAAGTAGATCAATTTTTCTTTAAAACAAACAAAAATAATAAAGTGCAGAAAGAGCCTCCTTATATAATTAGTTTAGAATGTCAAATTTTAATCTATGGTACACTGACTAGCTTGAAATTTCTTCAAAATCTGAATAGAAGCACATAAACACAAACATGTTTAATTATGTAGGAGAACTATTAACACACCTCAGGACAGCAATGCGACTCTCTGCTTCTGTGTTCAAGGCTTAAATAATTAAAATTATAATGATTATTTAAATGCAATCAAATAATGCACTTAAAGATAAATGTAGTAACCTCAATAACTTAATGGTTGGTATTGTTAAGATTAATCATACTTACAATACATGAAGAACTCTACAATAATAAACTGAAATACGAGATAAAGATGGCGCATCTATAGTCTTAAACGTTTAAAACACAACTGTTCAATGAGTAAAAATAATGTACCATTCTCAATTACCTTCACTTTGAGTGCTTTGAGGTGAAAAGACAATCTTTGATTTCCTTTCACTTCTCAAAGACCATCGATAATAAAATTTCAAAGGAGTGTTCTAGTTCTGAATGATTTAAAAATATGCATTACTTTTCTTCTAATAAATTTTTCTGAATTATCTTCTGAAAAGAATTTGTTCTTTCAGTGCTCTATTTTATAAATGCCTGATATATGAAAGTTTAACAGTAAAGAAAATACATTTTCCAAAATCCCTGGTTAGTTCCCAGGCTTTTGCACATTACATATGTATCAAAGACATATGATATCCAATTTAAGACATGTATAGGTTGGGCTCTTTTTATTAATTAATCAAGAGTAATAATTTTAACTGTACCCTTCCCCCCATATTCTTTATATTGTGGATGTATTTATTCTCTCCTGTAATTAAGAGACACTGATAAAACTTGTACATAAAAATCACACACATAAATAATGCCGATTCTGGAAGTTTAAAGATGAGCCACACATATGAACAAGTAACCAGAGCCTGTGACTAGACTGTTCCTTTTTCCCAAGTGATTACCATAATGAATATCAAATATCAATGGCTAAAGAACTAATTTAAATCATTCCGCTTTTCAAAAATAAACCTCATATTACAAACACTAAAATTATTCTCTAATCCTGCATAAAAATGTAACTTACCAAAATATTCCTGAGCAAGCATCACATACAAACGGAAGAAAATCTGAAGTTGAGGGAAAATGTTATGTGTATGGTCGGTATCTGATTTTGATTAGTTTTCCTGTAAAAAAGAAACTTAAAGCACAGACCCATCCCCAAGAGGAGAACTCTCCTTTGTAACCAACGTCTTAGTGTTGCTGGTAGTGGTTAAACAGAAGCTATCACAATCTTAGTACCCTGAGAGAGTAACTAAGTTATCAGGAGATAAATGCAGAGGCATACTAAACCTGAAAAAAAGAAGTTCTGGGGTTTTTGGGGTTTTTTTTGCTTTATTCAATTTTGCTTCCCAGATTTAGTTGGTGGTATTTTTGAGGACTGCATACTGCAAAATCCTGCATTTGAAGTAAAAAAACCAATGTTTCAATTCTTATTCCACTGCTTACTAACCTAGCAATGCCAGGTGAGTTACCTAATATATACATGTATGTGTATATATATCTCCAAAGTGTGTGTATAAAAATATATTAGATAATATGTATATAAATAGATATAGATGTACAGAGTCTGTGGTGCATGTGTGTATACATCTGTATCTATGAAACATGCTATACCTACTTCCCAGGATAATTATAAAAACCAAATGACATACATAAAAGATGAACAGTAAGACAGTAACTATAGTTAATAAGATAATTACAATTAATTTGTTTACATACTCAACTCTGAGAAAAACTGTGGTGACTAGGTGATGTTTTCAAAGGAGTTCCAGAAATTCCAGAAATTCCACAGACAGACTGATATTGCAAAATTTAATCCTAAATTGTGTTTTCCCTTGCTGTTGAGGAACAACTACGTTAGGACTAAGTAACAAGTGGTTAGGAATTGAATTTTGGGAAAGCAGGCAAACGTACCCATTCCCAGATGTGGGAACTATTAACCACCAGACACAATCAATTCCTCTCCAATTGTTTTCAATGTACTCACTTAGGGCATACAGCCAAGTAAAGCTGTATACACCCAACATGTCAATTCCGTAAAGTAAAAACAAAGGCTCTGCGTGTACAGAAAGCTACAACTGCCACCTAAAGATCTCATCCTCCAGGTTACCTTAAACTGAAACGGACAGGAGAGGTCCTGTTATAACCGAAGGGGACCCCTGGGTAATTCTGCTTGAGGGACAAGAGGGCCCCAGGACCACTCTTCCTTCACCTGAGAACTGGGCTTAGTGAATTGTCACTGCTGTTCTGAGAGCATGATACTGTGGTCCTGTTTTATACCAAGAAGGTGTGTGTACATGTGTCAAAAAGAGAAGGACACCGAAGCATGACACTCTGCAAAACTTGTCTCTTTCAAATTGGAAAGATACACCCTTGCTATTCTGAGATTTTTAAAGTGACTGTGCATACGTTAGGTAAAATGAAGAGGACCCAAGGAAGAGTTAGGAATAAGATAATTTCCTGAGAGCTGACAGCATCCTTCTACCCATTCAGAAGCTAAATGAGATTCAGGATGCCCCCTTAACATACTCTGAATCCTCTCTCCACTAGTCCAAGAGCTAGATCATTTGGCCCCATCTCGGATATTTACATTTTAAGAGACGCTGAAGTTGGAAAGGCAGACGGCTACCTCACAATCCGTAGGTCAGGTGGACGTATCACGGGTAATCAATCAGGTATACCACAGAGACCTAAGTCACGGTCAAAACCAACTGGCCAAGCGGCCCTACGAAAGGTGTGCCGGGGAGCACCGTTCCTACCTGCTGGCGACTGCGGCGGCGGCGGCGCGCGCGCGCGCACACACACACACACACGCAGAGATGGCGTCCTCTCGCCCACACCCACCGCAGGGATCACTGACCAACTGTGCCACCCACCGCCCACATCTGGGCTGAACCCCCTAGGAAACCCGCCACCCGGTGGCAGCAGGAGCGCGAAGTGACGGCAGCCGCTCGGAGCGAGCCTCGGGCACCATCGCAGGCACTGAACGTTCGCGGGGTCCAGGGTTTCGGGAACGTGCCGGCCGCAGGTGGACAAAACCCCAAGCCCGAGCCGCGCCCGCGGGCCGGTCGCCGGGGCCGGGGCCGGCGAGGCGGGGTCTCGGCTCGGGGCGGAGAGGACCGCCCCTGACCGGTCTGAGCCCCTCTGCGGAAAGGCTGCACGCCACGGCCTCGCTGTGGTCCCCGCAGGAAACAGGTGCTGGGCACGCGCCTGCTGACCAGGGGACAGCCCACGGCAGGGGACGCGCCGGGGGCGGGGCGGGCCCGCCTCCCCGGGGCCCGCCTCCCCGCGCCCGCCTCCCCGGCGCCCGCCTCCCCGCGCCCGCCTCCCCAGGCCCACGAAAGCCGGTCAGGGCCGGGTCCCGCGCGCCGCGTCGTCAGCGCAGCCCCGCGCAGTCGCCGCACGCCCGGCCGCCCCTCGCCCCCGGCCGCCGCCTGGCCCCCGATCACCTCGCCGCCGGCAGTGCTGCACCTGACAGTGCCGCCCGACGTCCAGCGCCGCCATCGCCGGCGCCGCGGGGGCGGGCCACGGCGCTCGCGGCGCCCGCTGGGAACGCGGCGGACCAGGGGCGGGGCCTGCAAGGGAGGCGGGCAAAGGGGCGGGGCCACGGCGCGCGGCGCCCGCCGGGAACGCGGCGGATCAGGGGCGGGGCCTGCAAAGGGAGGCGGGGCAAATTGGGCGGGGCCGCGGCGCCTGCCGGGAACGCGGCGGAACAGGGGCGGGGCCTGCTGGTGGGGCGGGGCCTGCTGGGGGCGGGGGCTGCGCCCGCTCCGCGGCCCCTCGTCCCCCTGGGTAGGGGGCGGGTGCGTCCGTGTCCCCGGAGTCCCCTCCCCGGTGGGGATCCCCGACCCCAGCCCAAGGCGGTCTCCGAAGAGGGAGACGCCGCAGGTGGGCGCGGCGGGCGCCATTGCCCCGGCGGGGCCCCAGACGTCCACGGCGCGGAGGAGGAGCGACGGAGGAGGAGCGACGGGGCCGGGGAGGGACCCGGCGCTCGGCCGTGACCGTGGCTCGCGCCCACCCCGCTGGGACGCGGGGTCACGACTGCCGGCCTCACTCCGAGCTGACTCACCTCTTTGACGTTTCCATCCTGGACTCGCCAGGATCTCTGCGGAGACACTCAGCTCGCAGCTGGAGCCGCCCACACTAAGCCCGGCTATCCCGGCCCCCCTAGCGTTTCTTTTTTCCTAAGACGAGGGGACAGGTGCGCAGGTGTAAATGCCTGGCCCAAACCAGTGGAAGGGTCGGGATTAAAACCCAAGTAGCAAACCCGGCCGGTGTTCTGGATTCCATAGGTTAGCAGCTCACCTGCATTCTGTATGTCTGCTTCAGCTGTTTGGGTCAATCAACTGCAGGTTTCCTAGAATTTTACTGAGTGTTCTAGAATTTTCTAAGTCATTCTCATTTACTAGACTGTTCTAGATAGGTGGCGAGTGTATATTTTATCAGACCGATTGTAATGGAAAAGTTTTTCTTCTTTTCAGTGTGCCTTGCCAGGGGCTTAGGAAGCATTAGATGACTAGAATAGCTAAGGCTGCAGTCACTAGCTCTTCCATCTCTATCTGGTCTCCTCTGGATGCTTCTTAGACACGTCTGTTTCCCACTAATTTTGTCTTGGTTCATATGTCAATTTACATCCTCATACGAAGGACAATCCTGTGATTCCAGTGACTTCTATACCCATATTCTCAGCCCTAACAACTTTCTCCCAAGCTGAACGTCTCTATTGCCACCTGTCTGTTCCACACATGTACTTGGCATCGTTTGCCATGTAAAACACGAGTCCAAAATGGGTTGCTCTTACCACGTCATCCCCTGGCTAACAAAGGCAGTCTGCGGGCACTAGCAGCCCTGGGGCTTTTCTCCAACTCCCCTTTCTTACTTCTCTCAGGGAAGTGGCCATTAAGCTACTACTCAGGCCTCAGACCTGTCTCTTGAACCTGTACTCTTCAGTTCTCTGGTTATTTCTTTCCACTTTTACAGTTTAAAAGTTCAGGCAGAAATATAATTTACCTGACCCCAAAAACTCTTCAGTGGCTTCTATTAGCTACAAAATAAAATCAGCATTCAGGTCAATTCAGCAAGTGGTCTGAGCATCTATTACACCTCAGATACTCTTCCAGATTGATGCAGAATTGAATAAGAGACATGGTCCCCAGCCTCAAGGAGCTCACAGAGTCCATGGAAGAATGTCTCCACTGGGCACTTAAAGTCTTTCAAGTCTTGGCCCAACTTACTTTCCTTTCATTATCTCTCAAATGCCTCTTCACATTCTGTGCTCCCCATGGCCACAGGCCCTTTGCACATGCTGTCTCTGAGAACTGCTCTTCCCAATATGATCTAGTTTGTTTCTGCTTTTCCTTTTGTGGTCACCTCAAGTATGGTATTCTGAAAACATTCTTTGTTCTCCCTTAATAGGACACATCCTGGTATGATTACAGTCACTTTGTATCTCTTTCAAAGCATCCCAGACCTGATTTTGTATTTGTTTGTACGATTATTTGATCTTCTAACAGTTCATCTCCCACTCTAAGATGTCAGCTCCATGAGGACAGACACCATGTCTGTTTTTGCTGTCAATTGTATTATAATTGCCCTGAGCCTATCTTTTTAAATTAAATAAATTTTTATTGGACAAACTAATGAAAAAAATATTTCATAACTCCATGCACTGGCCAAGGTGAAGCACTCACTACAGGTTTCCTGTATATGCCCTTGGCTCCCTCCCCTCTGGGTTTTGTGCTGCACCCTCTGCCATGGAATATTTCTTCTCCCATCTGTTCAAGTCAGATGCCTATCTGTACTTGAGGGTCAAATTTAAATTCTGTCCCCTTGCAAGGCTTTCCTTTATTCCTCCCACAATAAAGGAGTCACTCATTTTGGGCTCCTATGATGGTTTATCTGTGCTTCTCCATTAAACCTAGTTATTTCTAAATTTTATTCTAATTATCCTCATGCGTATCTTCTCCCTTACAGGCTACAACCACGTTGATGACTGGACTCATGTTTCATTCGTCATTGTAATTCTTTCAGTCTACCACAATGCCATTCAGCCTGCTCCCAGAATGAACACGGGTGGAGTAGGCCTACACCCAGCCAGCCTGAGGAACCTAGCTCAGTCACCCACAGTCTGAAGACGAGCTACCCGGGAAAGCCTTTCCTAGCCCTGCCGAATTCCAACAGACCTGCAGGTCTCCGTGCTTGAGTATAAATGCCTATGGTCATAAGTCCTGGAGTTTTGGGGTGTTTTGTAACAGCGTCCTCGTGGCAATAGCTCACTAACATACAGAGAATAAATAAAACAAAAGATGAGGTATTGCATCGTTCACATGTAAAAGAATTTCTCCTCTCCGAATATCCGTTCATCTTGTAGACCGTGTTCTAAATCAGAACCTGAACATTCTACGCTCAAACTTTAACAATAACAGCCAAAATTCTTTGATTACTATGTCCCGGGCACTTGTATGGATCATTTCGTTTAATCTTCCGACACTCTTAGATGTCGTTATCCTTCACATGTCATAGAATGGCTTATACAAGTGACTCAATCCTGCCTCCCTGTGGCCACCTTCTGAATGGCTCTACCCGCTCACATCCCTGCTGACCTCTTAATAATTGTACTTACCCAGAATCCTCCTGCCCGGCCTCACGGGCTAGTGCCTTAGTGTAAAGTACCTTCTCTTTCCCCTAAACTTTCCCTGTTGTGTTCAGCTCATCTTTCAGCTTCCAAAAGAGGCATCTAGGACCTGCCATGGACTAGATCAAATCCTCTGTCATGTGTCCTGGCTTCCTATTGTTGCTGTAACAAGTGCCTAAAATTTAGTGGCTGAAAACAACACAGCTCATTACCTATAGTTCTGGAGGTCCGAGGTCCTAAAAGCCATGTGTCAACGTGGCTGTGTTCCTTCTGAAGGCTCCAGGGGAGAATCCAGTTCCTTAGGCTGCCTTCGTTCCTTGGCTCATGACCTCTACCTCCCATCTTCAAAGCCAGCCAAGTGGCATCCTCAAATATCTCTTTTTCGCCTGTCCTTTTCTGTTCCTCCCCTTCTACCAGAGTCCTCCTCTGACTCTGACCCTTTTGCTTTCTCTTTTAAGGACCCTCGTGATTATACTGGCCCCCCCGGACACTCTTCCCCATCTCAAGGTCCTGCACTTAATCACACCTGCAAAGTCCCTATAAAGCCACATAAAGCAGCATGGCCACTGGTTTCAGAGATCAGGATGTGGACAACTGGGGGTCGTTATTTCACCCATCCCAACACATGTTCCCATATTTCCCAGACTTACTTCTTTATAACATTTATTATAATTTCCAAGATTGTGTTTGTGTGACTACTGATGAGACGCCTCCTATTTGTCCCTTGAGGACAAAGGCTGTGTCTTACTCACTGTATCACCATCACTACATGGCGAGGCCTCAGAAAGTACCTGTCCACTCAGTTGATGAATGAACAAGTCAGTGTCTACAGACAGCTGGCCCCCGGACTGTTACAGCCACAATCAGCAGTAGTAAACTCGTAATCAGAACGAGGAACACGGACACGGTAGCTCATTTCACGTGGCCTGGCTGGTCAAGGTCAGAAGAAGCACCGTGCTCTGTTCTGAGTATCCCCTCAGGTGTGGAAGAGGCGACTGGGACACAGTTAAATGAAGGCAACGGGAAAGTGAAGAACCAAAAACCAGCATCCTGTAGAACCCGGGAGTTTGTAGTTTCGGTTTCATCAGTAGAGATGAAGAAGGTTTGAAGCAGAACAAACGTCACTGAGACTCCCATCGCCACCCAGTGTGGCGGCGTGTGTGGGGGGCGAGCCGAATGTGTGTGTGTTTGGAATTCAATTTACACAAAATGTGTGAGTGATGGCACAGATGACTGGATGTTTCCCAGGATGTTCATCTTTTGTACCATCATTTGAGCATTTTTCATGATGTATTTCTTTATTCATCCGTTTATACAAGAAACATTGATAAAGTGCCTGCGATGTGCCAGGGCCTGTTCTGGGAACAGGGGACCACCGGTGAACACAACTGACTGAACACAACTGACGAGACCCCCGCTTTCACGGGGGGCCTCCTAGTGGGGACAAGCACGGAAAATAAAGGGAACAGAAACACCCAGTCTCTGGGGGAGAGTGCTAAGTGCTACTGGGAAAAATCAAGCTGGGACAGGGGACAGGCGTTCTCTGGGGGAGGGGGAAGAGAGGAAAGAGCTGCCCTTTGAAACAGTGTGTGGTGAGACTATGGTACTTAAAGACTTAAAGAAGTGTGCCCAGTGGCTTCCAGCCAGAGTGGGCAGGCCAGGGTGGCTAGAGAGAGTCGGGCGGGGGGCAGGATTGGACCAGGGGTGCCAGTGCAGTGAGGTTGGGTCCACAGCATGTCATAGAGGGGCTTGAGGATGTTCCCGAAGGGCTTGGCTTCTCCCTGGAGTTTGGTGACAAGTCAGTGGGGGGCATGGCCCTGGCCACTCTGCAGGGGGACAACTACACGGCCAGGTGACCCTGGCGGGGTCAGTCATGAACGTCCCGTGGTGTCTACAAGGACGAGAATGGCTCGGAGCAGCATGTTGGCAGCGGTGGTGGCGGTGAGTGGTCTGCTGTTGGGAGCAGTCAGAGCCATGGGGCTAGATATGGGGTGCGAGAGAGGGCGTCAGGGATGACCCCAAGGTTTTGTCCTCAAAAAGCTGCCATTGTCACTATCTGAGGGACAATCTGTGTGCTCCTCCATGAGGTCCCAAGTCTCCTGTGATCCTATGCAGGTATGCCGGAATCCTGGTGGGGGAAGGAAGGTGCTAGAATCAGCTTTAGGTAGGTTATGCAGTGGGGGGGATGTTACCATAGAGGGCCACGCCTCATTTTATATCCATTGGTGGTGGGTGTAGAAAACAGCCGAATCCGGTCATCCTTAGATTCCATGACCCTCTTCTGATGAAAGATGGACAGCGATGGGAGGCAACAGAGACGAAGGGCCAGGCAAGCAGAACTCAGTCACAGGCTCCATGCGGCTTCCTTCCGAATGGGCCAGTGCAGCTGTCAGTTTTGCAAAATTATCGTTTTTCGTAATGGCTGCTTCTGCACGCGTCACTGTGTGTGCGTGTTACCCGTGCAGCTGCCGACGGAAAGAGTGTGCACAGGCTGGATGCGCTGCTGCATGAAGGACTGTTTGATACTGACCCCGCGGGATGTCTGAAGGGCGGTTCTGTGTCGCGTTAGAGCCCGTTCGCGTCCTGAGGATGGATGTGATGCCGAGGGCTGGCCCGATGTATCAATGAGCCTGACGTCCAGGCCTTTTAAGCAGATCTATACATTTCCAATTTCCTTGGCCGTCCTACCCAGGGCGAATCACCCTGAGCCAGATCATCCTTTTGAACAGCAGCCTCCTTATTAGCTGAGATCAATCGAGATTAGAAAATGAAAAAGACGCCGGGTGTGGAGGACCGTCTACGAAACCACGTTTGTAGGATGAGTATCGAATGAAGATGAATGTGTTATTTTTCAGCTTCTACATCATCGATTTAAAAATGTGTCCTCTAGATCCCTGGCTGGATTGAGCACGGTGTGTATTTGGACGACTTGCTTGCTGGCAGGTATCATCTGTTCTCTACTGAGGTTCTGTATTCATGGAAGAGAAGAATTTTTAATCTCAATGTATCTTGCTCTGCATACCACGTGTTTCTGAAAGTGCTGCGCATTAAATTGGGTGAGACTGATTATTTTTTCCATTGGATTAGAAATTAATGACTAAATCCTTTGTTTTAATTTCTGATTGATTTTCATTTGCTCTTCAGATAGAATACAAGGTCCTTCTCAGCACGCCGTGTGGTCCTCTGTGCCGGGCCCTGTCTGCCCTTGGAGAGGCCTCACCATGCTCATCCTCTCCTGTCCACAAGTCCCATCTTTCTTGGCCTTTGGAACCCTGATACTTCTGACTCAAGATTTCCGCACACGTTGTCTACAATTTAAATTTTCTAACACGCTCTGCTTTATTTTTTCCACATATACAGTACATAACTTTCTTAATTTATGGTCTGTCTTCCTCTACATGTATAGGTTTTAGTCTTCCTTTTTCGCTGCTGAATCTCCAACACCTTAGAACGGTGTTGCGGAGACAGAAAACATGATGTCACTGCCATTCCTGGAAGGTCAGCTCCTTTAGGGCGGGTGGCACTCTCGTTCCGGACGGATGCCACCCGTATACAATACAGATTAGAGCAAAACAGGTGCTGCAGGTCAGGAGAGCTTTGGGCAGGAGATGATAAGAAGCGTCTGGCTGTGGTCGTTGGGGAGGATACGTCCGTATGTTTGTGTGTGGAGGAGGCAAACCAGTGAGCCTCCCAGAAAAGTGTCCTCGTTCTTTGGCAAAGTTTGGTGCCAGCTGTTCTGATGTTGGATCCTGGGTCTCCCTGCTGTTTCTGTGTCAGTTTGGTGACAGAAAAATTGGGTTGTTGATCTTGGGTATCAAAGCGGACTTGTAGTGATGGAGGCTTTCGTCACCTTTAACCGTAGCTAACGAACGGCCACCAGCAGGTCCCGATGACATTGGCAGGTGTGTTATGTGGGGTACACCCAGCCCTTGACTGCTAGACCGTGGGCTCAGACCCATGCTCCACTTCTTGTACCGTGCCCGGCGTCACCCCTAACTGTCACACATCACCGCCCTTTCGTCTCACCTGGCTCTGGGACGATGGAGTGAGCATGAGCAAAACACATTTCTTCCCTCCAGGATGTCCTCTCCTTTTTCACGTAGCCATCTCTGTAAAGACACCTGACAGATCCAGACGCAAAGGCACAGAGTCAAACGCAACAGCCAAGCACTCTCAGCGGTCCTGGCGCTAGGAAGAGAGGCGACCGGCACGCTTCAGCCCCTTCGGCCGTGTAAGGATGGTCTGGAGGTGACCCAGGCCACTCTGCGGCCAAGCCCGGGTGGCTGCGTGATTCCTCACCTGCAGAGACAGCCAGTCAGACCAGCTGCTCCCGGAGTCAGCCAGGTGCTCACACACCTGCCCCCCAGAGACCGGCCACACCCTAAGGCCCGAGCCTCACACACCCATCCGGACATGCCACACCCAGCGGCCTGCCCTGCATGTTCTCATTCACGAGGACAGAGGCTGCGTTCAGAAGCCCTGCACTCACACTCACACTCACACTCACACTCACACACACGGGGTAAAGCGCTTTGTTAGTCAGGGTGGGCGACGCACTCTCTCTCTCTCACACTCTCTCACACACACACTCACACACACACACACACACACACACACACACACACTCTCACACACACTCACACACTTTCGTGCTTTTGCAGAAGTCCCTGGGACACTGGTATATGCTGTCCTCTGAGCTGTGCACGAACTCATCCCCCCCTGGGGCGGACAGAGCGGAGACTTAGCTGCAGCCCCGCCTGAGTGTGGCACTCCTTCCCCCTGCTGTCCCGACCTCCCTGAGGCCGGTGGCGCCTGCAGCCACGTCCCACTCCAGCGCCCTCCCAGCCCGGCCGCGCCGAGGGCGGGGCGCTGGCGCCAGGAAATGCCCAGGAGTGTGTGTCACCTGCCCCGACCACTTGTTGATTCCCAGGGAGGCCGCCTCCGTGCTCGGCCAGCTGGGGAGCGGAGGGCTGTCACTCGCCTGTCCCCGGGCGCGCCCCCGACTGCACCGCCATGAGCAAGTTGGGCAGGTTCTTTAAAGGAGGGGGCTCTTCTAAGGGCCGCGGGGCCCCCAGCCCCCAGGAGGCCCTGGCCCGACTCCGGGAGACCGAGGAGATGCTGGGCAAGAAGCAGGACTACCTGGAAAGCCGCATCCAGAGGGAGCTGGCCCTGGCCAAGAAGCACGGCAGGCAGAACAAGCGAGGTAGGCCCCCAGCCCCCGCCCCAGCCCCCCCTGGGGGACAGGCCCGACGGCCCATGCACCTGTCCCGGTGCATGGAGTCCCGTCTACCTGCCCGGCTCCTGGAGGACGGGATGTCAGGGGGCACCCCTAAATCTCAGTGGTCGAGATGAGCAGTGTTTGTAAGCAAGATGAAAAAATCTCAGAATTAATGTAAAAAAATCCACCATGGAAAAATATCAGAATTTAAAATAGAGAGGAGATCGGTATCACTGATTTTTATTCTTTTGCCTCTGGCTCTGATGTGTTCTGCACGGGACTTCTTTATTTAAAATTCCTTTTTTTTTAATGTGATGTTTTGTTCATTATGGATTTTTTCCCACTGATTTTGAGTTTTTAATATATGACATGAAAATATTATTTCTCTTGATTACTGATTTTTTGGTGCCCCCTTACATTTTGCTTCCGGCTTACCTCAGCCCTGCCGAGCCCAACACTAAACATCAGGTTTTCTGCTGCGCATTTGTGTCCTGACACACACATTTTAATTTGCACGTCAGTCTCCAGTAAAGTATATTCTAGTATGTTCTAGTCTACCCAGGGCGAAGACTTTAGTTGGCCGTTGTGAAGTTAAGAGTTTATACCAAAAAAAAAAAAAAAAAGTCAGAGAGTTAAATATTAAATTCCCTATCACTGGATCTCACCACACGGGGACTTTGAGTCTGGGATGGTTCTTAGCACTCCCTGTTCCCTGCTGGAGTTAGCCTCTCCGGCGCAGAGCGCAGACCGAGACTATGCTGGTGGAACCTGGAAAACCCAGACGCAGAAATAGAAGCGGCCACCCAGGACTCCTTCTGCCATCCCAGTGCTTGGGAGATTTAGCTCCCCCACCCCAGATGATGCTGCCATTGTTCAACGCAGGGAAGGAACCGCGTTTCCTGCAGTTGACCTTGAAACTCTTCGCTTCCCATGAAAACGCTCCTGCTACACACCCTTGCCACTTATCGCCAGCAATAAAAAGTCCCAGTTTCATCTTCCTCTGCTGCTGTGGATAACTTTTGGCCACATGATAGCCTGTTTTTGGGTTAAGTGCTGGTTTCTATTTTTACTTTATGTCTGAAAATATTTGGGGAGGTCACCACACGGCAATTTCTCTAGAGACTATGCCATTACGGCTTGCCACAACCCCATTCTGTTCCTTGCCTTTCTCTTCAACTTGATGTGTATTCTGACATTTGCTTAGTGTCTGTCAAGGGGTTTCTTTTCTTGTTTGTTTTGTCAGCCATTGGGATCTGTATGAAGCTTTATCTACGGTGGCTGCTCAGTAAATATTGGTTTTAAAAAGCTGAAAAATTGAACATCTGCTTTTAGGAAGTGGTAAAAATGTAATTGGCTTTCCGAAGACCAAAATATAAAATAAGTACAGACATGTTCTCCAGTTGGCAATGCACTAAAGTGTATACAAGTAGATTTTTATAGACACACACCCCCAAAATTGAAAACAACACTACTCAAGAGCATCAGCCTAACTTTCTTAAATCGCAGAAGTTACATACAGATGCAGGTATCAAGTGCAGTTACCAGCCGGTGCCAGAAAAGCCATTTGTTCTTTGTCGTGTATCCTTGGGAACTTAATTGGCGTTGGCCCGGGCCTGGTTCTGCAGTGGCCTCGGGAGTAGGCAGAGGCTGGCTAGCACGAGGTCACGCGTAACGCAGACTCTGGAAGGAATTCAGTCACGGACCATGCTTCAGAGATGCTGTCACTGTCCGCATCACCACGTGAACCACGTAACTTCGTAGACGCATGGTTACTGTTCTGCATTAGCCACGAAGAAATGTTGTCCCACACGTGATAGGGCCCGGTTCACCCGGTACTACAGGGATCTGGGCTGCACCCTGGCAGCGCTAGAATGGCCGTCGTTTACATGGTAACCGAGTGACAGGACGTACATGCAGTCAAACTCTTACTGCTAGAGGTGGCTGTCCGGCGACCGTGCTGACGAGCATACGCGTGGGGTGGCCAGCGAGTGCTGCATTAGAAAAGACCAGGGCTCCTGTCTGACAGTCAGCGTGCTGAATGTCAGAATGGGTGTTATGAGTGTCTGAGTGACTCTTACATGCTAGAAGCGGGGTCTCCCTGCTGAAGTTGTGGTTATTCTAAACATGTGGGTTGGCTAGAATAGTTTGGGAACACGTCCTCGCTCCCCGTGTAAGAACAGGTGACAAGACCGAGCCAGGAGTGTCTCTGACTTGACATGAGGGGGGCACCCGAGGCTCCGTCTGTCCTGCAGGGTCCGGGCCTGGGCTGAGGTTGTGTGCAGTCGCTAATTCCCCCTTCCCACTCCTTGGGCAGTTGGTGTATCTACCAGGAAGGACCTGGACCTCCCTGAGCCTCGCCAAACTGGTTCCGCAGCAACCACCTGGTTCACGGCACCATCGGTCTAGGAGGGCGTGATTGGAGCAAGATTCATACTTTGGCTAAAAACTTCAGGGCGTCGGACGTTCTCTAGTGCAGTTCGTCCAGGGCACTGCCGGAGCCCTGCCTTTCAGCTGTGGTTCTGCTTTGTGGGACGAGCAAACCTTCATGCCGCACTCCGTTGTTTTCTCTTCCTGCTGAGCGCTGTCATCGGGAGCAGTTTTCAGTCCTGGCTGTTTAGGAACGTCCCCTCAGTGCCCGGGTCTCACCCTGGAGATTCTGATGTAATCGACAGGGGTTGGGTGGCCGTATTTTTAAAGAGCACCCCACGTGATTCTTCCCTGGGTCTGGGGTTCAGTACTGAAACCCTAAATCCGTGGTGACGCTAATGAAGGGCAGCACAGGTGCTCACAGTCTTGCGGTGCTTCCTGGCCTTTTCCCGTGTGGCACACATGGGCACCGGCCATCCGGTGTGCTCCCCTGGCCGGTGGCCTCAGGAGCTGACCGTGTCAACACCCCAGCACCCCGCAGAGGCCCCCTGCTACCCTAGTCTGTCAGAACACCTCGGAGGTCGCTGCTTAACCTCCTTTATGAGGTCTTTTTGTCTTACTTTAATATCATCCAGAGGATCATAGGAATTTTGCTTAAATTTGACATCCTGACCTCATTTTTAGATAGAAAGTCACTTAGTGTGGTGACTTGGTTAAGTCACTGAGTTAAGAGCCTGGGCCTCAAAGCTGATAGCTCCGGGCTCGCGTCCTGCTGGGAGCTGTGCCTTCAGCCGGTGCAGTCGTTTCCCCATCCACATGACGCAGCCATAAGCGCGATTCCGAGTGCGAGGGTCAGTGACGTCGTCGTGGGAAGGTCTTAATTCCATGTTGTGTACATATCAGCCAGTGTTATAACAATAACTTTCTTTTAAGCTGAAGTTGGCTTTCTAGTAAGTTCCATTTATTGGCCCAGATTTCGTCTTCGGCATTGATAAGGAGTAAACGACTGCACCTGTCACAGGAAGACTGTTCACACATTCGGAGACAGCAGCCACTCTCTGAGCCTCCTGCTCCATGACCCCAGCTTTGACCCTTCCTCAGTTACCTCTTCTGGGCTGAGGTTCCCTTCTGGGGTGGAGTCCCTGGTGAGGCCCCTGAGGCCCCCCGAGGACAGTGTAGTGCCACCTGAGAGGGAGAACCCCTGAAATTCACACCCTAGTCCTGGCCTGTTGTGTTCCTTGTCCCGGGCTGAGCAGTAACTCCAAATAGGTCACTGCGTGGTGGCCGGGGTGGGTCCCGGCCAGGGCGGCAGTGGGCCTCAGGCAAGGTCACCCCTGGTCCCAGCAAGGCCTGATGCCCCGGCCACTCTGCTGCTGCATCCAGTGTTGGCCTGGCGGGCAGACCCAAGGTGAAGGGGGCCGGGCGCGTTAGCTCCTCCTCAGGGCCGCGCATGTGGCCGTCCATTGTCCCTCAGGCTTAGCTCAGTACCGGAACCGGCTTGGGCTCTCGAACTGCTTTTCGGTAGTGCTGGATCCTGCAGGCCCAGAGCCCGGGCCCAGAGGACTTCTGAGTGGAGAGAGCCCCAGCTCCCAGCCAGCTGAGCGCCAGGGGAGGGGGCAGAGCACGCGGGACTGCAGCCTGCAGGGCCCTAGCCCGCGTCCCCTGGGAGCTATCACTTGACCAGTGACCTCCTTTCCTAAGAGAGTTTCTCAAAGCGCGCTCAGATGGCCCGCATCGGGGCTCCCTGAGGACCTCTGTGGAAATGTACACTCCCTGGCCCCTCCCTAGAAATCCTCTGTGGTCGGCCGAGTGCAGGGTCCAGAAATCTGAACTTTGAACAAAAAAATGCCATGGTGCCGATGCGTGCTCCAGGGTGAGGCCCTGGAGAGTTCCTCCTGCTTCTCCCCGCCACCCTCTCACCCCATACCTGGCTGAGGCGCGTCTAACCTCCCCCCCACCCTCTGTTCATCCACAAGGGACTGTTTGCGGAGCTTCTGCCGGGTCCCCGTCAGCCCCCTGCGTTAGCTTTCTCTAGGGACAGACAGATGGCACTGCGACGCCACAGCTTTTGTGAGGGTCGCAGCAATCCCCAGTGTTCAGATGACAGCCCCTTCGGTTATCTGATTGTTTCCTACGCTCAGGACACTGCTCCATGACTTCACGGCTGGAGGGACGTCTCTGTTACTGGAGGAGACAGAAGACCCTGGCTGTGGCCCCGCCACAGAGGGATGCAGCTGATCCCTTTGTCCTAGAGGAAAGTGGGCCAGGTTTCCTCAGATGCTTAAAAGCACTGCCAGGAGGGAGCCTAGAAGGTCTAAATGCACCTTTCAAGCGGGTTAAATGCTCTAAAAACGTCCATTTCTGCCGCACTGGGAGGGGTGCTGGTCTGCGGGGTTCCTTGCATGTCTCTGCAAAAGTCCAGCTGTTTCTTTCCCAAATCGTTGACCAGAAAACAGAGTCGAAGCCTGTGTAGCTCGTGGAGGGCCCGTGTGGCATGATCCTATGGGAGGAACGGCTCACGGAGACCCTCAGGGACACTTCTCTGCTCCTTGGAACAGAAGCCCTTTGTCTCAGTGTTGGCAAGAAGCAGATCCTATAGTTACAAAAAGTGTCAGGTGTCTTGGGGCCAGATCCAAGCATGCAAGAATCATCTGTTTGCCCATGCAAGGTTTTTGTTTGTTAGTTTTGTTGTTTGAAAATTATAAACCAGCCTTTAAATTGGGGGATTTTGCATGCACATCCCGATTTCTAGCTTCTCTGAACAGCCGGGAGTCTGGGCCTAGGCCCATGGGAGCCGAGCAGTTTGCTTCCATGAGCTCAGGCTCACCTTTTCCAGTCACCGGGCATCCTATTGTTCCTGTTGACACCCCGACACTGGGGCCAGTGTCCACTGCCATTTATAGCCACCCTTGCACCATCTTCTTTTGTTATAGTAGAGGAACATGCCTCTGCGTTTTCTCTCTCACGGGTGAGAGAACAAAGAGGACCTTGAGCCCCCACCCAACCCCACCCCACCCCTTTCCTCACCTGCCTGCTCCCTCTGAGCTCACTCTGCCGCAGGCCGGTCTGTAGTTTCTGCTGTGGTGATTACAGCGTGTAAGTCGGGATCTCCACTCTGGGTAAATTTTCAAGTTTCTCTCAAATATTTTTAAGAGCAGAAGCCATATGCTAAATAGAAGCATTTTAGATTATATCCAAAGCAGAACTTATTATTGTTAACAACAAACAGTTGCAGGGGCAGGCACTACACCATGTGACTCCCATTGGAAGGTTCTGGCAGCCCGCGAAGGAGGTTGTGATGATGATTATAAAGTCCCTAACGTTTAGTCATCACTTGCTGTGTGCCGGGCACCACACTGAACACTTCATGCATGGGATTTCGTTGGATCCCCAACAAGGGAAGGAGCGACAGCTCCATTTACACAGGGCCACAGAGCTGTTGACAGGCGGAGCCTGGGTTTGAAAGCCGGGGGAACCCTGACTCCAGCATACATTGCCCTGATGTGGCCTTGCAGGTTTTGTTGTTGCTGTTGTTCCAATGAGGGAACATCACTTAGGAAGAGTTAAGGTCGCCCATCAAGGTTATCACACACGGCCATTAACTCACAGAGACAGGACCAAAACGCAGCTCCGGAGGCTCCAAAGCCTCATCCTGCATAGCAAATTGCATTTCTTGATTTTTTGGAAAGTAAGCTAAAGTTAATTCTCATGAAGAAACGTGGCATACTTTTTAATGGAGAACTTAAACATTTTTCTCAAAAACAAACAAACAAACAAACAAACAAACAAACAAATAAATAAATAAAAAGGAGAATACTTTTGGGTTAATAGTTTCCAAATAAGTGTAGACGTGAACCGGCCTGACCAGAGGGAAGAGAATACTCGGGACACCCCACTCTGGGTGTGGTGGGAGGTGATGTGTGTTTGGGGTGTGGCTTCTTAGTGTGAGGGGTGACACTGCTGGAGACCGTCGCGTGGAGCCCCACTGAGATGTTCCTGTCACATGACCGACGGTGAGAAAGAATGTGTAACTTGCTCAGTGGGCTCAGAAGTAAGACGCACAATCTCGATAATTCACGAATGTTCATCATTATTAATACATTGATGTTATTATTAATAATAGTATCGAGTGGCTAAGTCCCTGCCACGCGCAGGGACTGTATAAAGTGTTTACCGCAAATTATCATTAATTCTTAAAAGTCGCCCAGCCTGTGGGGATTATATCCCCATTTCCAGAAGAGCAAACTGAAACGCAGAGAAGGGAGGCGACTTAGGCAGGGGCACACGCCCAGGTCACGGAGGGAGGAGTTGCACTCGGGCCTCGAATGCCACACTCCTTGTGTGCTATGCCATGCTGTCATCGTGCCAGGTGCACAAAACTGTCCAACGTGTTCATTTAACATTCATTTCGTCTTCTGTAAAACAGGCCAATAATAGCATGTACTCTTGGAGTTTTTGTGAGCGTTAATGACATGGCACGTACAGCACATCATGCCAGCGTGGCACGTAGCAAATAATCGATCATGTTGTTGTGTCTTGTTGGCCATATGCCAGGGGAGGTGGGCTGGAGCGGGTTGTACGAGTAATTATAAAACGAGTAATTATAAAACACTGTAGCTAGGTGTCTGCAGATGGGGCGCAGGCAGCGGGGGCCAACGGGCCGTTTGCTCTGGGCGAGAAAACCCTGCTACAGCTCTGGTCACCTAGGCGGTGCGCCTCTGTGGAGTGACGCTGTCGAAAGGCCGTTGTGCCAGTGACTTTAAAGGAGTTGTGTAGTTCTTAAGCCAAAGGTTAAACCAATAGAAAGTGTTCTGTAAGTAAAGTTTATGTAAGGTTCGGTAAGAGCTTCACTTCTGATGTGGCATCTGGGAAGGGAAGCAGAGCCGTGACCTTGGGCCTCCACAGTCCAAAGGGTAAGGTAGGGTGGGGAAGCAAAGGCACCGGACAAATGTCCCACACCCAAGGGAAAGCGTTTCTCAGGCAACTGTAGGAACCACTGGCCTGCACCCGCCCTATGGCCACCGAAGGAAGCCTGCCTGCTGGCCCTGGGCAGCCTTCCCTCCCAAGAGAGCAGCCCCCCAGGGAGCTGCGAGAGGCACATCTAGTCTTATTTATTCTATTCTAGTCTTATTTATACGTGTGAACCTACACTATGAGAGTAGAAGAATTTTGAGGAAAGGTAATCGCATGAAGGAGAAGGGTCAAGATGAAGTAAAGCAAACAGTGAACCTAAGAAAAGAGAGATAGAAATAAAGAATGTTAAAAACAAGACTTTTACTACTACTCTTCATGGAGATTTCAGAGGCCCTGGCATTAGAAGAGAAGAATGAGCTGCCACATAAATGAACAGCTAGAGGAAAAAGTGCTTAGAAATTAAAAACATAATTAAAAATAAATAAAAGGGTACAAAAGTAGAATAAATAGAGCTGAAGACTAGTTAGTGATCTGGAAGGTGAAGGTAAGGAATTCTCCCAGAACACAGGACAGAGAGAGACGCACTAGTGGACTGAAGTGTGGACCCATGGGATCCGACACCCGTCCCGTAGGGATTTCCAAAGCGAGGAAACAGAGAGGACGGTTTGGCGGACTCACTGTGTGGGTAATAGTGTAACAATGAATAGCAACTTCCGAGGAGAGCAGACAGAATCAATGCAGGGGAAAGAAGTAGAAAAATGTTAATACAGTTTCCACAGGATAATGAAGGAAGACACAACTCTACAGAATAAAAAGACTCAATGAATGCTAGCTTTCTCACGGCAAAATAAACAAACAAACAAACAAATAAATAAATAAATGAAAAGAAAAAGGCTCAGGCTTAGGCTAGGTGAAATCTCTTAACTCCAAGGTAGAAAAGAAAATCTTAAATGTGCCCAGAGTGGAGACAAGCCAACAGATTATACACAAAGGGATGAGAAGAAGGTTATTTTCAAACTTTGAAGTATCGGTAACCCACTGACAATGGAATAGCATCTTAACTTTTTTTAATATTCTGAATCTAGAATTCTATAAAAATCCAAACCATCCTTCAGGTCTGAAACAAAGACATTTGCAACCTGTAGGAATTTAGAGAATTTATATTTGTGTGCCTTTTCTGAAAAAGTACTTAATTTCTTTTGGTAAAGTAAAAAAGTTAACCCAAGAAAGGATGATGCAAGATATAGAAGCAATAGTGGGAAAAGAAGCCAGCAACGCTGTACTTTAGTGCAAATAATTGTCGAACCTGTGTCTGTCGAGATTAATGCAATTGCTAAGAAAAGTTTTCTTAAAAATTGGAAAGATAATAAAAAAACAGCCAGTAATCATCTGGAATTAATAAAATTGTACATTGTGTTAATCAAACATTGGAAGGTTTGGGGTGGGGAAGGAATCTCGTTTGGGAACAATAAATAATATATAAAATATGGATTAATTTTCACATGGATAGAATAATTATATATTTTAAAAACCAGGGGATCCATTAGAAGAAGATATTTAGTATATGTAACCATTCCACAAGTTAAAGAAAGGAAAAAGAACAAATAAAATTTGATCAATCTATATAAAGACAAGAAAGCGAAAACAAGTATAACAAACAAAACACAAAAAGGACGACAATAAAAATCATGTTAGATAATGTGTTGTTTATCACAATAAATAAGAATGAGTTAAAATTGAACATAAATAAAAGAGACCACCCAAATGGGTTAAAAAAGGTCACACAAACTAAGTATCCAAGCACATGCTGTCTGTAATAAGTGTACTGGGAAAAGGCAAAGAAAAGACACTTTTGGAATAGAGGTCCCCATAAAATTACTCATATTTTGATATCCATCCCTCTTAAAAAATCCAGGATGGACAGAAGCGTTTCTGCGGTGTGTTTTATGGAATATGAAAATTGACTTTTCTTCCTCCGACACACACACCAGGTCTTGGGAAGAAGAGAATGACAAATGTCTGAGGGAGCGAGCGCTGGAGCAGGCGGTGGCCAGAAGGCCCGACCCTTCGGTGTCCCCGCGTCCCCTCGGGGTCTCCCCTTGGTCTGTAGGTGTCGACAGGGCCGAGTCCCTGGGTGGCTGGCACTGGGCAAATGTCACTGGAGTGGCGGCTGGGCGCCCTGCTTGTAACGCGCTTCTCCCTCATTTAGCTGCCTTACAGGCGCTCAAGAGGAAGAAGAGGTTCGAGAAGCAGCTCACGCAGATCGACGGCACGCTGTCCACCATCGAGTTCCAGCGAGAGGCCCTGGAGAACTCGCACACCAACGCCGAGGTGCTCAGGAACATGGGCCTCGCCGCGAGAGCCATGAAGGCCGTCCACGAGAACGTGTGAGTGACCCCGCCGTCCCTCGCAGTCTCCAGGGCCTCGGTGTTGGGGGCTGGGTGGCGATTCGGGCTGGGCTGGATGGGCCGACCCTTTTGAGGCGCTTTGACGTGTTGGATGGAATAGGATGCGCCCTCAGAGAGAGGTCAGAAGTGGCAAAAACAAACAAACAAACAAAACCACAAAATGTGAAAACATGAAGAATGGTTTGTTTTGCCCTAAACACTTCCCAGTCTGACACTCTCACCTGTAACTTTTCATTCGATCATTTTAAGAAAGGCTTCCACGTCAACCCCTGGGCGGGTGTCAGAACCGTGAGATAGTGTTGTCAGGCTTTGGTGGGAATCAAAACCACCCAGAAAAGCTGCCGATGAGAACGCAGACGCCCAGGCCCCTTGAAGAAGGGCGGGGACGGGGCCTCCCTGTTTTTACCCACGTCCCCGGGTGATTCTGCTGCCATGCGACACTAACCAGTGCTGACATAGAGTGACGGTTATGAGCGTGTCCTTGGGGTCAGAGTTCCTGGGTTGCAGTCCCAGCTCCGCCTCGGCTGTCCTTATTCAGTGTCCTCGCCTGTAAGTGTGAATAATGATGCTGTCAGCCGGGTGTGGTGACTGTGAGATTCAGTGGGATGCTGGATGCGACGCACTTAGTTCCTGGTATGAAGTAAGCAATCGATAACCAATATTCATAGCGGTCAGGGGCCTGATGACAGTTTGCTTTGCATTCACACTGGGCGATCCGTGCCTGGGATCCGATCCTTTCTGGAGACGAGACGAAATGTGACAGTGAAGTCACAGAGCGGTGAGTGCCCTAGGGTGCGAAACGGTGAAGAGGCGGAGGCTGGGGTCAACGAAGATCTTTGCTAACATTCTCCTGCTTTGGCAATTTATTGATGGTCAGCCGTCATGTCCACAGCTTCAGGAAGGTCATCACTTTCACTGTCAAGGTCAAAAGCCTCTACCCTTGTCATAAGCGGGCGCTAAAATTCATCCCAGAATCATAGTCTTTCTCTCCAGGTAGTTTAGCGGTGTCATCGATTGTGTTTTATTTGTTTTGTTTGTTATTTTGTTTGTTTGTTTGTTTGCGAAAAATTCACTGCCAGGCCCAAAGGGTAACTGTACCTTTCTCACACTCCCTTTAAGACATAAATTCCTTGCATATTTGTTGTAAATGTAAGAATTGGATAAGAGCTGGGAGGAGGATGGGGAAGGTGTTCCTTTTGATTACGACATGAAATTCTGTCAGAATACCCAGCTTTCCCCAAAAATAGAGTCTGGGAAACTTGCAAAAGAGCTACTGCACTGAGAATCAAAATTTCAGTGTTTAGGTTGCTTAACGAGGACACGAGTTGCTTCTCTGGTGTCAGCCGGTTGGGCCTCGTTTCAGAGCTGGCGGGGATTCGGAGGCGGGTCCTGGAGAAGCCATCGGCTCCTGGCCTGCTCAGGCAGGTGGACAGGGGCCGGTGGGCTCACGCGCTGGAGACCGTCTTGGAATCAGCTCCCACCCCGGGCCCGGGGCTGCCTGATTGCTTTGCCCACGTTGCTGGTTCTCTGAGGGCTGCACAGGCCTCGTCCTGCCCTCAGTGTCACCTCCCAGGGCAGTGCTGGAGAACAGTCCTCTGGTTCCAGGATTCAGCTTCTCCAGAAGGCAGAGCCTCCCCAGCCTGTTTTAGTCACGGTGGTCCTTGGGGTCCACGGCTCCTCTCCTGCAGAGAGATTTGAATTTCACATGTGCCTGACCCGACAAAATTTCAAGATGAGTCTACGGATATCTCAGTTACAGAATAATTTGGTCTCTGGCGACCTCCTAGTGTAACGGCTGTTTATTTCGTATTTAACATGTCTGCACACAGGCGGCATTCTTCATTTTTTGAAATGCAGATTACTTTTAAAGTCGACAAATGTTATCACCAGGAATATTGGCTACCCTACTGACATAAGAATCGACGTTCAATTGGCTCATTTTTCACATGGGATTACGTGTAAAGTCATAATTTTAAAGTAAACTTCTCAAGTATTTCCACAAAATGTTCTTTCCCAGGGACCTGAACAAAATAGATGATTTGATGCAAGAGATCACAGAGCAGCAGGACGTTGCCCAGGAAATCTCAGAAGCCTTCTCCCAGCGGGTTGGACTTAGAGACGACTTTGATGAGGTGAGAAACGGAGCACTGTGGCCGCTGCAGAGGGTGACACCTGCCACTTACACCGGGCGGTTCCCGACACAGCTCCTAAGTGTCGTCCAAGTGTAAACGGTATTTGCTAGAAATGTACTTAGGAGGGAGATGAAGTGCTGGAAGGTCTCATTTAAAGGCAAGATGAACGCGGTGGGGCAAACAGCCCCCTCATTACGTTTTTAGCTGTTAAGGAGACGCAGCCTGTGAGTGTGTAAAGTTAGTGACTTTTAGTGGCTGAGGCCTAAACGGCCCATTCCAGAGAGGCATCGCGAGCTTGCACGTCTGGGCAGAACAAGACGGACTGTGTCACTGCGCCAGGGACGGACGCCTCGTGCTCTGGCGTTAACCAGAGGTTGGGCCGCCTCTGTTTTTCACCCGGGGTGTGAAACAGGGCGCGTGTCATTAACACGCGGTCCGCTGAGACGTAGCAGCCCACTCTGACAGGACGCAGTTGTCCCGGTGGCATCCGCCCCATGCATGTCAGTCATTCCGTGCAAAGCACGCACGGGGCGATGAGCACAGACCTCGAGACGCTCCGGGTCCCAGGGGAGCGTGGAGAAGGATGGGGCTTCCTACACCTCCCCGGGGTTAAAAATGGTGCATCAGGTGAGGGAGGTGTGGTCCCATGGGCTCGCACAGCATGGGAACTGGGTGTCGGCAGCCTTTGGGAATGGCGGAGCAGAGGAGTCAGAAAATTTTGGCCCAATTCAGGCCGGATCCTTCCCTTGGCCTGTTTTCGTGTGGCCTGTGAGCTAGGAATGGCTTTAACGTGTACCAAGTGTCGCAGAAAACACCACCGATAGCGTCAGCAACAAAGGACACCGTGCCAGAGGCCATACGGGGCCTGCAGAGCGTAAAATAGTGCCGGGGCCCTTTACAGAAGGTTCGCCCAGCCCTGGTTCGACTAACGAGCTGAAGGCTCTGGGCTCACGACGCCAGGGGGGCCCTGCCAGTCGTTACTGAGCTTCGTGTAAAGGCCCCTCGCTTTTCTGCCCCTTAATTTTCTCATCTACAAAATGGAAATTACTGGATCACCCACTTAGCTCTCGAGTTTCTTAAATTCTAAACCTCTGTTATGGCGCAGTCGGTGACTGTCAAGCGTCACTGCTAATTCTGGGAGCTCAGTGCAGGACGGCGTGTTCTGCCATCGCTGTCTTCACTGCATCTGTTCCTGATCGTTCGTGAAATGAGGCCTCCGAGTAGTCCTCCTGAAGGCGCTGGCTCCTCCAGCCCGTGGGGAGCTGTGAAACCCGAAGTGAGCCAGGCACGCCGTCCCACGTTCCCTTTCGTGCTCTGTTTCCTCTTCGGGAGGCGGGTTTAGCCTGGTCAGACGGCCGCTTGGCCTGCTGCATGCCTCACGCACGTGGACTTGAGCGAGTGCGGTCGCCTTACGCAGTGCTATCACTGTCGTCTTCATTTCGGGCAATTCTCTGCTTCTGTGTGTTTCCCCCACCTTCGATGATAAGCCCCTTCGAGGTGGCGACTTGGCTCCACTTTGCACTCCCAGGTTCGAGTTCAATGCCTGGGCAGGTGTGCGAGCTCAGTAAACTTGTGCGGTCGTGGCCACTATCAGAGTGTCTTAGGTCACGCGTAAGGACGGCCTCAGATTCTAATGGTGACAAATTCCGTTTAAGCTCCCAACCACTCTCAGGGGTGGGGGACTGGGTGTGACCCGAGGGCCCATAAAGCCAGTCAGGGACCTGAACTCTCGCAAGCCATCTGCCGTCTGTCATAGGCGACTCAGACCCGCGAAGTCTCTAACTGGGCTAGCATTTCTAGGGCTCTTGGGCCAGAGAGTAGTTTAGGATTAAACCAGATTTGGGGGGACCGTTGCTAAAAGAAAGAGACACCATATACCTACCTTGAGGTGAAGTTTTCTTGACCTAAACACACAGCCCGATTTATGTGGGCTTTGGTGACTGATGAAAGAGCCACATTCTGTGTGATTGGTTTTGCTTTCCGTACATTCTGCTTTTGCCACACCTGTTGTGGTATTTTCAACAGCGTTAGTGCCGATGAAAAGATCTATTTCCGCTAGTGACAGTTTCACAGAGTCTTAATTTTTAACAGTAGGACAGAAAAGATACATCGGAAAGGTGACAGACAAGGTGTAAATTTCTTGGAAACTGGAGGCTTTACGTTCAGCTAACACAAATTACTCGAATCACTGTTTACTGAAGTATTATAAGATTAACGACAGCAAATTTGCACAGCCCCAAATATTCATTTTTAATCATTGCTCGGTGTTGCAAGAAAGGCTTAGGCTTAAAATAAATATCGCGTTTCACTGGGCTTGCACATATCAATTGGGTAGCAGATGTTCTCGTTGTTGTGTTTGAAGAAACCCGGGGCCTGAAATGATAATTCTTTCCTTCTCCTGCGTTCAGGATGAGTTGATGGCAGAACTGGAAGAACTGGAGCAGGAAGAATTAAATAAGAAGATGACAAACGTCCGACTTCCAAATGTGCCCTCCACCTCCCTCCCAGCCCAGCCAGACAGGACGCCAGGGCGCAGGCCGGGTGTGGGCGCCTCTGCACAGCGGTCCCGGCCAGGTGTGTCCCCCCTCACGTGGTGGCCCAGACGACAGCCAGCCCGGTCCCTTTTAGCACTTAGTTTTTATTCCATAAATATATACCTTTTGATACGTAATTTATACCTGCTTTCCATGCTGAAAGTGTCACCGTCACCTGTTACTAATTTTTATCCCTCTTCTGTTCTAGCATCTTCCAGGAGGGCAGAAGAAGAAGATGATGATATCAAACAGTTGGCAGCTTGGGCCACTTAAGTTAAAATGGCTTTTTTTTTTTTTTTTTGACACTGAAATGAAGGAACTGTACGCGGGACGTAAAAGAGCGTTTTTGCCAAGTCCAGGAGTTGACAAAGACCCTGTTTTCTATTTATACGGGATGAGAGTTGTCTTGTAATCCCCATCAGTAAAAGCTGGAAAAGGAGCCATGCCAGAGGCAGAGTCAGGGGCTTCCGATGGCATCTTGGAGGGCGCCTCCAGGGCACACGAGGGGCCTCGCGCCTGTGCACGGCTGTGTCCCGCCCCGGCCCCCTCTGTGTTGACAGGAAACAGAACTGTTGACATGTAAACCCCGTAACTGTTGATGAGCCCCTCAAGGGCCTTCACCAGAGCTGGGAAGCACAGTTCCTGTCCTCTGCAGACCGGTGTGCCCTGCCATCCCTGTCCCCGATGGAGGATGCAGAGCCCACGGCAGATCTGAACCTGTGTCCCCTGCAGGCGGGACCTCCCGAGGGCAGCCTCGTGCGGACTCTGCGTGCACAGTGCCACCAGCTTCGCCGTCTGCCATCCTGAGGCAGCTTCACTTGGCGTTGAGAAGCCAGTTAAGCTTGGAACGGGGCAAGGGGTGCATTTGCTAAGTGTCTGAAGGCAGGGACAGCCTCCATGCTGGTACAGGCCCCCTGGGTGTGTGCGGATGCTCATCCTTCTCTGTTTCGCGGGCTCTCGGGCATCCATCTACACTTTCCAGCACGTTCCTTGTAAATACGTGAACAATCCAGGCAATTAAAAATATATCTTGAATAACATTTTGGCCGTAATTATTTTTAAATGAAAGTAAGTTACAAAATTCTGTCTTGCCCATTATAAGTCAGGGACCCTAAAATGACAAATGATGTTTTATAAAACGTTTTAGTGGTCCCTGCCTTTGCTCAGTGGCATGCTGAATCCGGGAGGACGCCAGGCCTGGAGGCAGGGGTCCCACATTCCGGCCCTGCTCTGCCGGTGACCCCGTCCCACGAGCCCTAGGGAACAAACGGAGGAAACGTTAGTGAGTGTCTAGTTCACCTCTCCACTTCCTTCTCCCGTCTCTTTAACTGAAGACAGATATTGTGTTTTGCTGGAGAAAGCATTTCTTACACTAGATGAAAAACTCGGGTCAGGCCTGTGTTTAAGGAGCAAAACTATAATTGCTAAAATTTTGAGTTTCTAAAAATGTTAATGAAGCAAAGTCCAAAATCAGAGGATGTCTGTGTTTTGTCTGAAATAGCTAAACTTGCCGTTTCTTGACTTGATCCCAAATCGTGAAATTTAGAATCGAATTTGCCTGCCCCTTCACGGAAACAGACGAGATTGTGAGGCTCTAGAGGGTGAACACCGTAAACAAGGGACCGTAACCAGGCACACCAAAAAGCAGGCAAAAAGGTGAACTGACACATACTCATTGTGCTCAGTAGCAGGGATGCAAAGATAAGCAAGGCGAGTTTATCGCAGGAGGTGGTGCAGTCCGGTGGGTCAAGGACACAGCTGCTGACTGACTCTCTGGTCCCAGTGTCAGTTCGTCACCTACTAACTGTGTGACTTGCCGGCTGGGTCCCCTGGGAAGTGACTCTGATGCAGGAGGATCATTAAGGGGTGTTTGCCATCCACACCCGAGGAAAGGAAGGGAAGGAGGATCGGACAGAAGGAGAAGTCGTGCTGCCATGTCACCTCAAAGGACACCTCCCCTGCCCCCAGGAGGTGTCTGAAGTGATGATGAGTGAGGGGAAGCGACCCCTGTGTGTCTGTCCAATGTGGCTGCCTCCAGGAGAGGGTGTTGTCTTGGGAGGGGAGTGCCAGGGCCAGCTTGAAGCCAGAGAGGGACTGAGGGTATCCTTCCCAGCAGGGGGCCTGGAGGTGCCTGCTGGCTTCTGCCACTACAGTGACCTCCAGCGGTCGGTCAGCATTGCTCACCCTCCTTTTCTTCCTTTGTAGGACAAGTATTAAAAAAACCTTTACAGGGTGGACGGGAGGATGAAATCTAAGAATGTTCGGAATCAGCAAAGTGCAGCTGTAGTTAGAAGAGGGGGCAGAGGACCCTGCCCTGGATACTTAGTGTTAACTGCAGGCCAGGAAGAGAGGTGGGGACACGGACAATCCAAGAGGGTTTCCAGCCTCCAGGACAGGTTTCAACAGTATGGAAAAACGTCCCATTTCCATCCAGGCAAGTAGCCTGGCCTGACAGGGCCGCTTGTCTCAGAGCGGTCACATGGCCCCTCGCCAGGAGGCCGGGAGGAAAAAGGAAGAATTTCATTTTTTCAGAAATGAGGTGACAAACAGTATTGAATCTAGCATTTATAGGAAACTAGCGGGGGCCAAAAGAAGAAAAGAAAAGGCGTTGAAGAGCAGGGACCTCTGTAGGGGAACCAGGAGAGCCGGACCGCGAGGGGGTTGGGGGAGCCGCTCCGGCCGGGAGGGCCAGCACCGGGCGCCCTTCGGGGTGAGGGGGGGAGCGGCCGAGACGGGGCAGGAGGCTGGAGGGTCCGCGAGCGGGAGAACCGGTCGGCGGGGCCCGCAGCGCTCCCGACGGGAAAGCGGGCCCGGCCCCGCGGGGACGGAGGGGGAGCCCCCCAGCGCGGCACGCGAAATCGGGCCCCGCGAGCCGCCCCTTCCCCGGGTCCAGCCCCTTTATGCCCGGACTATTCCCCCGCCACCCCGGGGTGCGGCGTCCCCGGGGTCCCGGCCCCGCGGCCGCCAGGGGGCGCGCCGAGCGCGCAGACGGGGCCCCGCGCCCCGGAACCCGCCGGGGCCGCCCGGCCTGCGGGACGCCGGGCCCCGTGGGCGCTGCCGGCGGGCGGGAGCCGGGGCGGGGAGACCAGGGATGAGCAGCGCGGGCGCCCGCGACGAGGCCCACGGACGGACGCCCCGAGCGCGCCCCGGCGCGGCTCGGTGCCCGCGGGAGCCACTGGCCGCGCTGCCCTCCCCGGGCCCCACCCGCGGGGTCCCCATCCCTGGGGTCCCCATCCCCGGGGTCCTCATCCGCGGGGTCCCCATCCCCGGGGTCCCCCATCCCCGCGGTCCCCCATCCCCGCGGTCCTCATCCGCGGGGTCCCCATCCGAGCGGTCCCCCACCCGCGGCGACAGCGGTCGGCCCGGGGCGGCAGGACTGGGGCGGGGCACGCGCGAGCCCCCTCGAGAGGCCCCCAGCTCGGCCCAGTCCCCCCGAGTCCCCGCCGTCGCCCCCACCTGGCCCTGACCCCGCCCCGAGCGCCACCTGCGCGGCCGCCCAGGGCGCACGGGCGCGTCGGGTCCCGCGTGCACCTGTCCCCGCGCCCCTGCGCCGCGGCTGGACACCTGCGCCGACACCTGGCCGGCGGCGGCGCCAGGGGAGGGCCCCGGGCGCCCAGGGCCCACCTGACGGCGGGGCGGGCGGGGCAGGGCGGCTCGGCCCCGCACTCACCCGCGCAGGGCCGGGGGCGGCCCCCCGCAAGCTCCGGCTCCAGGCGGTTTAAAGGATCACTGGAATCGGAGGTTTCACCGGAAAAACGCATGTTCCAACAGAGGAGCTTGAGCAGGGAAGGACACTGGAATGCGGGAAGAGGAGAAACCCCATTTCCTGCCAGCCCTGGGACTCACGGGGCTCCCACGGCAGGGGCCAGGACTTACCATTGGGCTTAGAACTGCCCCAAAATAACTCAAAGAAAGGAAATCAGGCTTTGATAGAAAGATCAGTTGTTTAGGAGGACAAGTGCTTCTCCGCACTTCAGAAGTACCGAGACGGGAGAATTTCCCCCGTGAGTCTTCACGGAGCCGGCACCGTGCGTTAGACGGCCACGGGCCTCCACGGCGCGTGCGGATATACGAGACGTGACGCTCGGTTTTGTGACCAGAAGCAGACAGCAGAGAAAGAACGCGCAGTGCAGGAAAGGCAGCTGCGGGGACAGCCGAGATCCGGACCAGATTCACGGCTCTCGGAAACTCTGGACTGTGAAATTTACCTTCTACTTCCCAACTGGGAACATACACTTATTATTAACATGCCCTAAACTCCCCCATTCCTATAAATTACAAAATCCATGTCAAAACCAGACAAATTATTCTTAGGTTTAAGGCCACCGTTGCCTTGTGATGGATGTCACAGACAGCTGACGCAGGACACACAGGTGATTTACGTGAGGGACGTGCTTTTCCAAACGAGTGTGCTTTAAATGGCTAATGTCAGGATGGCAGACAGACAACACACATCTCAAAAGACCAAGTTTTATGGCTGTGCCACCTCTCCATAGCTAACTTTTAAAATATTACCCCAAAAGGGTTTGTTTCAGTTATGCATTTTAATTAACATTGGTTACATTTAAAGTGCATTGCTCTTACTTACAAGCACTTAAAGGAATCAGTAATGTAAAGAAGAAGCTTAAAACCTCATTCCACATCTGTGAGATGCAGCCTAACTCTGACTAAAACATAATGATCGTACGGGATGGGAGGATGTAGAAACTGGTATCCGACACCTGAACAACACGGCTACTGTGGTACTGAAAAAATAATTTATTAAATGAATAGAATACTGGGAATAAATGCATTAAAAAAGTAGAAAAGTAAATTCTAATATAAATAATAGTTTATAAGTTTTTGTTCAACCGTCCAAAAGGTCACGTACAATCATGTGAAAGGCCAGATTTTCCAAGAGTAGGGGCTCACTTTGAAACAGACACGCAGCACTGTAACATCTGGAATTTAGCATAATCTTGTTTTATTACACTAATTTTAATATTATTTTAATAAATATTAACCGATTGTTCTTTTAAAATCTTTTTTTAAGCCTAGAATAATATTTTGAAATAAACAAGTACACGAGTTTGTTACATTCTTTCCGTCTCCCAGGATACCATATTTCTAATACACTTTGTGAAAATAGTCTAAGACCGAGCATACCTGCGCATTTTGATGAAGACTTTTACAATTTCTGGTATTTTGGTGAAAAGCAGCCTCCTTTTTACAACAAAGGTCTGCTACTCTATGTCAGCAGAATCTGAAATAACCGCATCATAATATGTACATCAAGATACTGACAAACTTTTAGACAGTGAAGACAAAAAATGGAGCTTGTTACTCTATTTCTCCAGCAAGTTTTCCTCGGTTTTTAGAAAGTATATGGAGTACAATGCACCAGCTGGCATTTCAAAATGCTAGTATGATTACAGTGCTTATCGACAACAATATGCAAAACGGTAGAAATGGAAAACAAATGAGTATGTAACTTCATAATATGAAAATGAAATGAGGCACTTTTGACAACTATATGCAAAGCTGAAATAAACACTTTTTCATAAAGCCGGCTCACAGACCCCAGAAAACTTCTGTAAAAAGTGAAACAGTGAAGGCACTACATAATAATTTTTCCTAACTCCAGTTACTAAAGAAATTCACCAATTAAAGTTGGCACAAAAAATTTTAATTACAATAAAGTGCATCACTTGGCTAGATATATTAAAAAGAAAATCATCCAGAATATATTATAGTAACATATTTACACATATGGAAATAAAAATGCAATGCCAGGAGTCAACATACTTAGAAACTCTGCAGTACATATGGCTTTTTATTTTTATTTTTTGTATGACTCTCTATTTGCTTAGAATCTATAACATATTTTCAAGAGTATGCCTTGATTAGCGAAAAGAGGTAGTCTTCTGAGAGAGGCAAACTCACTGATTCCATAGGTAGAGATTTAAGATAATGTGGAAAATAAACAAGTATAACGTAATAAACAGGGACACTTAGAGCATTTCAGTGTTAACAAACTAGGTTTCAAAATCAAGCCTATTTTATCATTGAGCTATGTAACAAATAGCTCTTTCAAAGAGTGTTCCTTTGGTACTAGAAAGTCTTTTTTTAAATAGCAGTAACATTCCAAATAAGCAATTTTTATTTAGAGATGGTAAACGTGTCAATATTTAAACTCCATCCACCTTTACCACTGATTTAAAGCATTAGTGAAAATATATCATGTCAGAGATACAAAGAAGCATATATCAACCAGGTAGCAACATGCAATTGATTTCCATTGGACTAACATAACTGGTAATTTAAACACACATTAGTTTAGAGCAATGTGTTGGCAAAACACCGAAATAATTTATGCACAGTATTTAAGAATGTGGTTCCTGATAACAGGACACTAAGTAGGATTTTTTCTAGTGTATTAAATACCAAGGTCGAATAAAAGACAATTTAAAGCAGCAGTGACTAAATTTCCTATCCCAATAACTTAAAAAACTCTGTCTCATGTAAACTCTATACATGTGCATTCTTGCTGTTTTCTGTAATGCTTGCCTTTTTTTTTTTTTTTTTTTAATATCTGACATTCTATTCAAAATAGCTGAAAGGTAGAGATGAAAGGAATGGCTTATGATGTGCTGTCTTCCTCGGCGTTATATGCCACTTCTGCTACCTCTATCTCCGACACGGAGGTTTCGGGTTCACTAAGACTGAAGCATGACTTGTCATTAGCGCTGCAAACAAAGGAGAACACATGTTAGGGTCAAGACTGGATGCGTGCCGTCACCTTTAAAAATCTCACTTTATGTAAAGAACATCTTACTAGTTAATAAAAAATATTTAAATACTCAATCGGAAATTTAGTACTTTTAACGCGGCATTGCCAGATAGCACTTTTGAAGACATATTTTTAACTCTTTCAGCTCTCCCAACTACCATTTGCCAATAAAAACCTGGTCTGTAATTACCTTTACCAATGTAAAATTTGTTTTCATAATTACAGCTTCACCACAGTTATTCATGTATTAGTAATTAATTTGGATTTATATGCAATAAAAATTCTGTGCTTTCAAAAATTACCATTTTCATCATTCCTATAATGTGGGCAGGGCAGTTGCTATTAGAGTGTCCCACATTATGAATGGAAAGAGTGACACTGTGGGAGATGAAAGTAATTTGTCATAATTTATAAAACCAATTAACTGAGTCACAGCCCAGTTAATTCAGACATAGCTTCAAAATAAGTAATAAGAAAACTTACAGCTCAGATACCAAAGACTCATTTTTAGGACAATCAGTTCTGAGCTGATCCATGATATAATAACAAGCTGAGTTCATAAGACATACTCTATAGAGTATTTTAACAATTTCCCTGCGATTGCTCAGATGACGAGGCTACAGTAAAGTAAACATCACACACCTGGATTCTCCATCCAAGACTTCTCGATCAAGGTCAAGTGCAGAGGACTTCACCTTTCGGACCCGTTCACCTTCCATCCCTGACAAGCCCGGCGACTCTTGCGCTTCTGAACACAATGCTCTAAAAGTAAATCACAGGGACGTCTCCTTATCAACTGTCTTCTCATGTAAACATGCGTCTCCTTAGCACTGTGCACACGCGCGGTGTATGCAGTCCTTGGCTGTTGAGTTAACGCAGCCACACAGGTGACAGACGCTGGCCCCGAGCATCAGCAGAGACATTAGCACTTATGATCAATTTACAATGATTTCAGCATCAATTCAACACATGCTGATGAGAAGGCACACTAGAATTTTACTGGGAAATTTAGCATAAATGCCTAGAAACAGGGATACCATTTAAACAGGTTAAGATGAATAACGTTTATCTTGTTGAACAGGTAGAAGCTTATTTTCCAGATGTTTTCTACCCTTTGAATGGTCTCCTAAATAAATAACCAAAAGACAATTTTCTCATTCTACAAGGAAGCATGACAAGAGTCTATGACTATGGGAATTAGAAATTTCCTAAATCGTATTAAAACAGAGGGCATTTATTAGCTCAGAGCATTAGAGTGGAATGAGTCACACTAGAAGTGCGAGGGTCACAACACACCTGAGCCTGCTCTCCAGCGTGTCTATGTGAAGCTGCTTCTCACTGAGCGCTTTCCTCAGTGATTCCAACTCCTTCTGTTTTTCAAGTAATTCTTTCTGCAAACGGTAGTTCGTCTCCTCTAAAGTTTCACAGAAAGCCTGAAACACAAACAAAAATCATATATGGAAAAAGAATAAAATTAATTACGCATGCAGAATCTTTCTCAAGAGCGATACTGAAGACTCAAGGAGCAGGGATGATGGAGAAACAAGTTTGCCACCCAAGCAGTGTGTTCGCTGCCTTTTTTGGGTCTCTGCTGTCTTGGCTCTTAGTCCCTCATGTGTCTGAAATAAGTATGCGATGTGTCCCTCTAGTGTGGAATGGACAAAAGTGACTAATAACTCGTTTTGTGCCATTTCTCCTTAGTTTATTTTTGCCCAGTCCTACATGGTTATTTTTTGAAAAAAACTGGCTATTGATTCCATTTGAACTGTCTCAGTAAGAGAAAATAGAAATAGTAAATAATAAGTCCAAAAATCTACAAACCAATGAAGAATTTCACTAAGGATGTGACATATAAAATACAAAAAAATCAATGATAAAAATTAACAAATTAGAATATAATAAAAATACCAATTATGATATAAAAACCTAAGAATAACTCCTACAGCTTTCCTTAGAAGTTTGAGGAAAAAAATTTAAACCTTTATTGAAGGACTTCAAAAAGGGGCCTAGGTAAGCAACAATCTATTGACAGTAAGTTTCAATACTGTAAAAATAGTACTATTCAAAATTAACCAAAAATGTATTATAATTCCAAACAAAATATCAACAGGATTTTTCACAAAACTTACAAGCTGATTCTAAAATTCATATGGAAGAGCAAATAGCCAATCCGAAGAACAAGGACGGGAACCCTACCTAGCCAGGTACAAAGATTATGAAGCCACAGTAATTAACACAGTGTGGACTCAACAAATAGAGAATCTCAATAAAGAGAAATAGAATGACCAAAAAGAAAAAAAAGCTAATAGAAATTCTGGATTTGAAAAATAACTGAAAATGAAAAATTAACAAGGGCTCAGCACAATTCACAGCAGACTTGAGGTAACAGAAAAATAACAGCAAGCTTTGAGATGACAGAAAATGAATCAGTGAGCTTAAAGATAGATCAACGTAGAAACTGTCCAATCCGAAGAACAGAGGAAAAATGACTGAAGCAAAATGAGCAGCTCCTTCAGAGACACGTGGATCAACAGAGTGTGAGAACACAGGTAACGGGAATCCCAGGAGAAGTACCAGGGAAAGAGGACTGAAAAACTATTTGAACAAATAACGACCACAGACTCCCCAGGTCTGCTGTGGAGCACTCATCTGCCAAATCCGAGAAGTTCAATGAGCCTTCTGAAAGACTGCCCCAAACAGCATTACCTACAAGAGCACAAAACTGCAAACGATCCAGTCTCTCCCCTGGTGACTGGGTCAACGAAGCGTGGTACGTGTGTATGATGGAAAACCACCCAGTAATAAAAAGTGAAGAAGTGCTGATAGAGACTCCAAAACGGATGACTCAAAAACATTATGCTAAGTGAAGAAACTGCGTGTAAAGATCGTGTTTTCCATATACGCACAGTCTGTCCATGTTCTCATACTGAATAAATGAGATCAGGTAACTGAATCCTGATTTTATACATATACACACGCACATACGTGTATATATACTGCATCCTTATAGGAAATAGTCAGAAAAGGCAAATTTGGAGAGACTGGAAGCAGGCCAGTGGCAGTCTGGGCTGGGAGCACAGAATCACTGTAAAATGGCTTGTAGGAATTTTTTTTGAGGTGATGGGAATTTCTAAAACTGGATTAAGGTTGATGGTGGCCCAGCTCTCTACATTTATGAAAATTTATTAAGTTGTACATTTACAACAGAACAGCAAAGCGCAAATTTTATGGATGAAAATTTTAAGACAACAAAGCTGTTTTAAAAAAGTATGGCATTCATTCTCATACAAAGAAGTGACTCAGTTTCACTGAAAACACTAAACACCTACCAATTAAATCTGTTCCATTTAAACACCATTAACGTTTTTTGGGAAAATGTACAAAAAATCCTCGCTAAGCTATTATTACCAAATCTGGTTTTGAATCTAGCCAAGTGCTACAAGAAATAGGCCAGTTTAACACGTCAATTAGTGTAATCTGAGTAGCATCAAGCTTGAGCTGCACTGATAACGAGATATAACTTCTACCTCTGAAAATAAGTTTTAAATGTTATTTTGACCATAAGTTCTTCACTTTGATACTTGAAAGAAAACTCAACATACAAATAGATGTAGAAAAATAAATTTCCAAATAGTTTTAGGAATTTTCATTTTTTCATTGAACGAGGTTCCTGCACTTCTCTGAAAGAAACCTTTGACTGGAACAGGAGAAGTTCCCCGTGCATAACTACCCTAGTCTGAAGTGATAAGATTTTGCTGTTTGCTGTTCCGTTCAAGAGACAAGGTGGTCATTGTCCTTAGTTCTTCATTCTTCCCTTTTTCACATGAAATGCAGCGCAGCACTCACCCTGCTTTCCTCCAGGCTATCAAACGGGCCTGGTGGGTCGTCCAGACAAAGGAATTCTCGTACTGCCAGGCTGTCCAAAGGAAAAAAATATTAGCTATGATACAAATAAATTTACAAAAGATAGCAAAATGCAAAAGTTGAAGCTACTTTGAAGCTACACAGTGTTTTAAGCAAGTTGGTTGCTGACATACTCAAATGGATGAGTTAGTTTATGTGGTTTTATACAAATTATCAATTATAAAAGTAAAATGCATAGAAGATACAAAGATTTTAAACTATTTTCTAAGGTCTTATGAACATAAATAGAGATAGTGAATTTACGTTACTTAAAAACCACAGGACGTAAAACATAATTAAGAATAATGGTGCAGAGACCAATCTAAATGGTGAATAGACACTTTATCCCTTTCAAACAATAGCTTGAATTAGTCTAAAAAAGTCATCTTGTTATGATTTCTAACTTATACTATTTCTAACTTATACTTCATTTGTTTATTCTAAGAGATGCAGCTAAAGTAACTGAAGAGTATTTACCCTAAAACAAGGTAAAGATTTTTCCTGCAGTCATATTTATCATATTCATCTATTTTTCCTAGAGTTCAAGAGAAAAAACTCTGACCACCCCATTTCTGAATTATCATAAATTCTGAAATAATATGGTACCGTTGTGCCCACACTTTGCAATGACCAGGAATGGGTTGAGAAGGTAGAAAAGTGAAGTCCCTCCTTACAAAAATACTTCGCTCTCTCAAGGCATTTTGGACGGAGACAGAACTAACTCCACGTCCACGGTAAACACAAGCGTGGAGACTTTACTTTTTAGGTGTCAAAGGACAGAAAAGTGACCTAAAAGAGATGTCAACCTATTATGCTCAAAAGAGGATGGAGGTTTAGGGTTCGGACTGTGCCAGACAGGGCGACGACGGCAGGAGGCGGTCACGAAGAGGAACCCGGGATTTTAGCGAAATCTTCCCTCGACACCACGAGGCAGCGCAGAGGAGGGCTGTGGACAAGGGAGGCCCGAGAGCCAGGGAGCAGCCGAGCTCCGGCGACGCGACCCCGACGACGTGAGCGACAGAGCACGCGGTCCCGGCCCAGGGATGGGGGCGGTTCCGGGCGTGGTCCCGGGGCCCGGCCACAGGGTGCCTTTCACCCCCTTTCCACAGCAGCCCGGAGGCCACCAGTCCCGGCCGCTGACCTGCCCCTCCCCCGCGCCGGGCTCCCCCCAGCCTGCCCCCTCCGCTCCGAGCCTCGCCCTGCCTTCGGGGCTCCTGGAGCCCTCAGCGTCCTCTGTCCCAGGACAGTCCTGAACGCGCGTCCACAAGGCCGTGCTCCCGCAGCGCCTGCCCCGGGGGACGCGGAGCCGATGCGCGGGCGCGGCCTCCCCGGGCACCCACCACCCACAGAGCAGGGAGTCCGGAGGGCAGGGGCGCCGGCGGGGGGTCGGGGGCGCCGGCGGCGGGGGCGGGCAGGAGGGCTGCGGGCCGGGCCGGGGCAGGCGGCGGGGAGGGACGCGGCCTTGCCCGGGAGCAGCACGCCGAAGGCCCTGGGGACACAGGGGCGGGGGGCCCAGTCCCGATGCGCGGGGGCGGGTGGGCACACCGGGACACGACGCCACGAGCACGGCCCGGCCGCCTCCCAGGAGGCCGTGGGCCCCGAGGCCACCGGGCAGCGGGGTCAGCAGGCCACGGGGCGGCCACCCCGGGGGACGGGGGCTCCGGCCGGGCGGGGCGCAGGGGTGGGGGGAAGCGGACGGGCCCGGGGCCTGGGGGCCGGTGCCACGGAACATGGGGAGAAGGGTCCGCAGGGCGCGTTCCGGGGCCGCGCTCGGGGACCCAGGAGACGCGGGGACCGGGCACCGGGAGGGGCCTGGCGGCGGGCGCAGGCCGCAGGTGGCGTCGCGCTCAGCACGCGTGAGCGGCGATACGGTGTCACGTGGGGCAGCAGGCACACGTAAGGGACGGAGCAAAAGCGTAGAACAAGAGAAACGGGTGGTTTTCGTGCTGTTTTCCATCTTTATGTGAAAAACTGCTGACGACAGTTAGACGTAGGCATCTGTACAACACGCTGTGGCTGCCTTGCACACACTTGCTGCTTTCTTCAAAAACAGTTCTACTTTGTCTGATCATGTAAGTTCTAAGATTAGATGCCCACCTTTATGAGACTAAGTCACAAATATTAAACATTCAGAAGCAAAATACCTATATAGATCCTTTCTCTCTTTTTAATGGTTTTTGGTATTATCACTTTACCCTCTACATAAGTTAACCGAACTTCAAAATTTTTATATTTTTGTATTACTTGGAAAGCTATAAAGATTCCCATAAAAATTATATACTATTAACCAAAAATCTCATATGGGCACCACTTTGTTTAAATGATGGCTAAAATTTTAAGTACTAAAATCAAGTTTACAGTGGTTTGAGTATGGTATACAGAATTTTTAACTCTGCTATGTATGTATGTATGTATGTATGTATACACCTATAGCACCTGGTCTTCCTAGGTGGTCTCCCATCCAAGTACTAACCAGGCCCGACCCTCTTAGCTTCCAAGATCAGACGAGATCGGCTGTTCAGGGTGGCGTTTCCATAGGCTGCTGACTTTTTAAAAGTGTTAATATACATCAAGCACCAAATAAACTCCTTACTGAAATAAAGTAACACCATTCCATGTAGTGTCTTGTCAGAGAGGAAAAGGAAGTATATGCGTATCCTATGGTTTTGTTCACCTTGAATAACTACGGTCCCAGATCTATTCCTTGGTTTAAATGAGGTGCTTCAGCATCAATAACCTCTTATTTCAATTCATTACTTACCAGTGAGCGATGTCTTTATGAGCTACTAAGTTCTGAAGAAATGCTTGCAATCCTAATTGTCTATCTTCTAAAAAGTCGGCATTGTAATTATCTTTAAACCAGCGTTTTGGTGGCAGTGATAACCGAAAGCCTGGAAACATCTCTTTTAACTGAAAAATAAGGAAACAGAATATCTGATGTTCAACTCAATTATATCAACTCTACGAAATCTATCCTGTCGACTATGTGAAATTATCCAAACAATAAGCTTAAAATAAGAGAACTAAATTAGGCTAGCTTTTCACCCCTGATGGTTTCCCTGCTCGATTTCTCGCAGCTGTGCAGAGGAGTGACAGCTACTCCACATCCTATCAGCCCTCGGCACTGTCTCTCCTCTTCATGGAACTCACTCTGGTGGCTGTGTAACAGTGTTCCACTGGGGCTTTAGTGTGCAGCTCTCTTGACAAATGGTATGAAATACGTTCTCACGTGCTTGCTTGGATCTGCATTTCTCCTTTGGTGAATAATCTATTTGAATCTTCTGATCCATTTAAAAAAACTGGGCTGTACGTGCCTTTTCCACCAGGAAACTCTTCGCTGGGACTGTACCCCGCCTGCGGTCACCCTGACGCCACTCTGATGGCCCAGGAGGGGTGCAGGTGCCACACCTGTCTCCCTCCAGCTCTGTGGACACTCAGCTCCTCTCTCTCTACTACATCTCACTGCGATTTACTCTATCAATTCCCTAATGTTGGCTCTAATTTTTAACTATTAAAAACAAACTAAAACACAAAAGACAAGGAAACACCTTGATAAATATTTTTTGAGCTAAATCTTGCCTAATCCATGATTTCCTATGTAGAAGATAAATCCCAAAAATGTGATTATTGTGTCAGAATTGCAGCACTCAAGAGTGTCCTCCAGGAAGATCCATATCTCCAATAATTAATACACCTGTCAACTTGACAGGTGAAAACAGTTTCTTAATTTTAATTTCTTAAAGTACTTGTGATATTAAATATTTCTCAAATTTATTGGTCATTTATATTTCTTCCGTGGATTGGATTACCTTTTCCATACCATTTGCTGTACTTTCAATTTTTGGGTTTACCTTTTTGCTACTTATTTTTAAGGGTTCTTCATGCACTGAGGTTTATTGTTACCCTTTGTTTCACATGTGCAGTAGGCTGAGTTCTAGACAGCCCAAGGCCTTTGCCCCGGTGTTGCTGCTGTGATGTTGTCACCTTACACAGCAAAAGGGATTCTGCAGATGTAATTAAGATTACTGTTCAGCTGATTTTAAGATACTGGAGGTTATCTGTGTGGGCCTAATCTTATCACACGAGCACTTTAAAGCAGGACTTTCTTTGTGGCTGGTGGCAGAAGAGAAACTCAGAGAGAGTCACAGCACGAGGACTTGACCCGCAGATGCTGGCTTAGAAGACGGAGGGGCCACGTGCACGGGCTGGAGCACCACCTCCCTGAGCTCAGAAGGGTCCCTGGCTGATACCGGCAAAGACATGGGGACCTCAGCCTTTCAACCAGCTGAGCCTGCCCAAAGCACCAGATAATATACAGATATGTTTTAGTTATATTTGTGTTAATAATTTTAAGGTTTTCATACTTTTACACTAAAGATAATTTTTGTTTTCAAAAAAAAGAAAGTTCTGTGTAGAGATGGGACTATTGAAATGAAACTAGCAAAAATTGAACTTTACTCAAATAATTAACAAGAAAGAAAAAACACAAATTTAACAGAACTGTCAGGAACAGATAATGCTTCAAAACTAGAAGTCAGTTTTAGATTTATTAGTACTTACTTTCTCATTAAGCCTAGCGAAGTCAGTGTACCTTCTGAAAACTACCCAGCTTTCTTCTGGAGATTTCTTTACTAGTATTTTATATACCTGTGGGAGTGGGGATTAAAAAATATATATATGTAAAGATATGTAAAAACGCAAATCAAAAATTTTAGACTTTACTTGACAATCTAGATCATAAGTGTCATGCAAAAAATATCAGAACACATTTAGACCATCAAATGTACAAATAATCAATGAAGGCAGCAAAAGCGAGATGTTCTCTTAAGAAACAATACTATGACAAATTTGAGACAACATGGTTTTTTTGGTGACACAAATAATAAATGAACGAATCACCTTCCAAAATATTTTTTATGCAAACATATTTTAAAATTGATAAATCATGTTCAAAAAAGCTATGAAAAACAGCCACTTGTCCTACATAATTAATTTATTTTTTAAAGTCAATAACTACAAAGCCAAGTTTTCAAATAAATTTGATGTTTTAATCTTTAAGGCTAAAACACAAGCAAAAAAAATGCCCACATTTGACGCGAATTTACATTTCTAGAATTATGTACAATTATCTAGGCTATTGAATAGAAAACTTTGATTGGAGCAGGTTAATATTTAAAAAAGCATGTAAAAAAATTAGATTCTATTTTCACAAGTACAATTTTAGAGTTTGTTATGAGGAAGCACTATGCATAAGGGAATCTGTAAGGAAATCTGGTAGTGTCTGGTATAGTATTTTGGGCTAATCTGGATACATGGCAATTTTTTTTTGGAGGTTCTTCTATATTGTTGTAAATTTACAGCCTGAATTGTTGATGTAAACGTAAAAACTTGACTTCAAGAAAATCTAAGAGAAAGAACAAACCATTTCACCTGATAAGTGAATCTAGCAAAGCTGCTGGATACATAAATATATAAGCCCAACATATATAAACTAGCAAAGAACAAATAGAAAACAGGAAAAGATAATGAGAACATCAACATCCACACATAGAAAGAAATCTAACCAAAAGATAAAAGATCTCTGCCCTGGAAACTATAAAATGTTATTGAAAATAGTAAAGGACTTAAGTGGACTAGGTTCACAGATTCAAAGACACAGTATTGTAAAGATGTCAGTTCTCCTTAGATTAGTTTATAGGTTTAATACTATGCAAGAACAGCCAAGACAATCCTGAAGAAGAACAAAGCCAGAGCAGTTAGGCTGCCAGATATCAAGACCCATCACGAAGCTTTAATAATTAAGATGCTGTGGAACTGGCAAAGAGGGGGAAATGGAACACAGAAATAGACCCACACATTTACGATCATCTGATTTATGACACAGGCAACAGTGCAGATGCAGAGGAGAGTGAGTGGTCTTTTCAATAAAAAACTTGACTGCTTGATCCCATATAAATAAAAATGTGTCTTGACCCTTAACTCGTACTGTGGACAAAAATGAAATCCAGAAGGTTTACAGATCTGGATACAAAAGGTCCAACAATAGAGTTTTTAGAACCTGGGACTTTTTAGAGGGAGTAGGAAGATTTTAAAAAGCACTGACCTTAACAGAAAAAGTTAGTAACTTAGACTATTAAGAACTTCTGTTTATCAAATGCAACATTAAAGGAGTGAAAAAGCAAACCACAGAGAGATATAACAAGCTCTGAAAGACGACTGACTTTCAATTGCATAGGAAAGTACAGATCCAAGCGGAGAAGCCTTCCCCAAAGAAAAATGGAGAAAGATCTTGAAGACTCTTCATAAAAGAGGATATCAATTCAGTCATTAAGAAATGGACATTAAGAACACCATGCGACATCACTCTGCCCACCAGAAGAGCCAACACGAGGAGGATGGAGACCACCACTGTTGGGAAGGTGTACGGCACCTCTGTGCCCGAGAACATCAACCAATACGACCACTCTGCCACACTTTGTCACTGTCCTCTGAAGCTGGCATGTGATCCAGCCATTCTACTCTTGGGCAGATAGCACATGGAAATACATACCATCAGTAATAAAAATGAGCTACCTGCCATCATATGCAAGGTCAAGGATGAATCTTACAAATGTGATGCTGAAGAGTACACACTCCGCACTTCTGTTTATGTCAAGTACAACGAAAGGCAAAATTAACATAGGACATGAGGAGAGCGGGCCCTGCCTGCAGTGGGCATGTGGGTGGTGGTCCAGGATGCCAGGAACATTTCTTGACATGCGTGCTACCCATGCATGCCTGGTTTGTGAAAATAATTCCAGTGAAACGAGTTTACTACAATGACAGAATTCAGAGGTGTAAAAATCATTTGAACTTTGAACTTTGTCTTTAAGAAATGACAAGTACATGCTAACATTGTTCAATTTCACACAGGTAAGTCCATCTTTCACTTTCTACTGGTGTAGAGCAGAAGCCATACTCACAGTAAATTTAGCTCTTTCTTCCATCACCTCGTAGCCCAGAATAGTAGGTGTAGAAGGCCTATCTTCCAAATTCGCCGTTTCGGGATTTTGTTCTTCACTCTCCCTTGGTCTAGTGGAATACTCAACGGAAGAATCCGCATCTGTAAATCTAGTCCTAACGAGGGGACTGCTACTGACAGATGAAGTGCTATCCGCCTGATCAGGTACACTGGTCTGTTTTAAGGTCCCCATATTTGAGTCCTCGAACTGGCCTTTGGAAGAGTTTGAGCTTGTTGAGATGCTCCCGAACGATGAACTTCTTTGGTTTCTGCTGGCTGGGAAGCTGGAAGCGGAGCTCGCTATGGGCATAGGAACTGGGACATAAGGAGTTGCCATCTTCTTTTGGCCCCTGCGACAAACTGCACACTGCTGAGTCCAGACACTTAGAGAACAACTAATGTGAAATCCATTATTTTCTTCTTGGGAATTCACTATCTAAAAATGAGAACATATTGAGCAATTAGTCTTTAATCTGGAGCACTACCCAAAAGAAAAGAGAACGTTCCTATCCATTTCTTTTAACTTTGTGACACCATTATTTTATTTAGAAAGAAAAAAGGCCCCAGATCTCTTCCTCTAATACTAAAATGTTATCTCTAAGGACTTCCATTTGCAAGGCAAAGAGAACTAGCCCACACCCTTTTTCTTGAGACTCTTATTATGTTACCCTTTCCCTCCCCAGTTTATTTCTTTGTGATGGATTTCTGTAACATTCAACTTAACCTGATTTCATCTATATGAAAGGGGTGGGCAGAGGAAGGCTGGTAAACGTCTTCCTGAAGCTTCATCCCCTGCTTACCATCCAGACAGCACCAGATACAGTACAGGGAGAGAAGGAGGGAAGAGGAGGAGAGAGAGGAAACTATTCACGTTACCTTTGTTTAATCGGTGAAACTGAACCAGAAGCTTACATGCTACAAGGTAAACACCAACTGTTCTTAAAGCAGCAGTTCATTAACCCAGGTTCAAGTTAAATTAATCAAATAATGAACATTACTTATATCCGACAAGGTTAAATTATTAAGTTTAAACGTTCTGCACAGTTTCCGGATGACCACTATTCTGCTCCGCTGTAAACTGGGGGCATTTAGCAAGTCTTTGTAACTTCTACCCGCATCTCTGCTGTCAAAGTGACTAGTTTATCTTATCTCAGAATAACTTCGTGACAACACGAAGACAGAAGGGCTCACCACTAAGCTGCCAAATGATGAAGAAGAGACCGTCCTACCTACAGACCAGTGAGGTGACACCTAACAGGGCGTCTGTCCTTCCCAGCGCGTCGGGGCGCCCCGCTGGAGGGACAGGCGGGGACGACCTGGGGCAGTCCGTGGCGCCGCTCACTCGACTCCTAACCCTGCACGTGGACCCGGCGGCCCCCGGCCTCCTCCGAGCCCCAAGCGCCCCGAGCTGCCGCCCCAGCGCTCCCCGGTCCCGCCCCAGGGCCTCCCCGAAAAGGAGTCCATCGGGGGGGTGACACCGCCGCACGTCGGGGCCCGGGCCGCGGCCCTGCGCTTGGACGCCCCGGACGGCGGCCGGGGACAGCGCCCCGGGCCCGCTCCCGCGCCGGCGGCCGGTGCCCGGGACAGCGCCGAGCCCGCGGGCCGGGGGGCGCGGCAGGGGCGGCCGGCCGAGGGGGCGGGGCCGCCCGGCCAGCCCGGCACGGGGGGCGCCGGCTGGTGTCCTGGGCTCGGGGCGGGGGACCCCGCGGCGACCCCCACGGAGCCCGCCCTCCGCGGGGCGCAGGTGCCCGCGCCCAGGGGCCCCGGACGCCGCTGCCGCGTCCCTACCTGGGCCCGGCGCGGCGCGGTCCCGGCCCCGCGCCCGTCACATCGGGCGCCCCGTCCGCGCGGCGCAGCGTCCCGCGGCCTCACGTGACCCGCCGCGCGGGGCGCACCCGCCGCCGGGATCCGCGCGCAGCGGCCAGGGGGGCGGGGCGAACGCCGGAAGTGACGTCTGCGGCCCCGCCCCCCGCGGACTCCTCTGGGCCGCGGCTCCCCGGCGGCGGCGGCGGCGGGCTCAGCCCGGGTCCGGTAAGCGCGCGCCCTCCCCGCCGCGGCCCCTTCCTTGCGTTCGGGTCCGGGTTGCGGGGCCGCGACCCCGCGTGTCTGGGCGGTGTGGCGAGGGCGGGGCGGGGCGGCGCCGCGGTGCATCTTGGGGCGTGTAGGCGCGCGCCGCGGCCGGGGCGCGGGCTCCCCCGGGGGCTGCCGTGGGTCCGGCCGCGCCCCCGGGCCTCGGCCCGGAGGGGGGAGTCCGGCGTCTGGTGCCCGGGCTCCGACTCTCGTGGGGGCCTGGGCACCCCGGGGACGCGGCGCTGGAGGCCGGGAGAGGATCGGGGGGTCGCCCCTCGGGGGTCCCGTGCTGGCACCGGGCCGGTGCTCCGGCCTGTTGGTCCTTAGAGTGCGGGTCGATTTGATTCGAGGCGGGTCCGCGATCGCCAGGGACGCGCTGTGGTCCCAGGACGGGGGACGCCGTAGCCCTTACCTCAATAAGTGGGCGACGCGGGGCGGCGGGGCGGCGGGGCGCACTGCTGGTTCGGGGCCGCTCGAGCTGCAGGCAGGCCCGCGTCTGAGGTCCGGGGACGGCGGCCGAAGAGGGAGGAAGCCGCCGCGGGAAGAAGCACGTGCGCTCGCCAGACCCCTGCCGAGGGCGCCGCCTGGCCCCCCCTCCCTGCAGGGGGTCCCCCTGCGCGGGCTGATCCCCCGGGGCCGCGTTTGTGATCGGTGGCGCCTCCAGCGGGTGGTTTTCCGTCAGAGCTGATCGTGCCTCCGTAGGGAAGACACCTGACCCAAGCTGTGTTTGAGGGATGCGCTCTCCCACGAACCGAAGTGGATGGGCAGGGTTAGAGGTGCAGGGCGGGAGTCACAGGGGCCGAAGTCAGGCCAGAGGGAGTTCTGTGGCCAGGCGGCCCACGAAGTCCCGCTGCCGAGACCCCGGGAAATGACCTGGCCTTTCCCCGTTCTCACGTCTTCTTGGAGGTCATGGGACCCTAGAATGGTCTTCCAGTCGGTCTGCTTTTTGCTTAACTCTAGCCAGAGCTGGTCTTTTGTGTATAACTAAAAATACAGCCAGTTGGAATGAAGTAAAATGGGTGGTCAGAGTTGATAAGATGCAAACAGTTCCTTCTCAAAGGGGTTGTGATAACTAAAATCACATAAAAACAGTTCTCTTCAGTTAGTCTTTTGGTAAAATTTCACTGATTCCCTAGTTCATGTATCCGCTTGCCATAGGCAGTGTTTCTGTCATCTTCGTATTGAGTGTCTGTGCTCCACCTGCCTTCTGTTTTCTTGGTCTATTCTTAGAGTGACAGGAGGTGACCAGAGTAGTAAGAGGGCAGCAGGACAGCCAGCTTTATAAAGCATTGACCCTGTGACCTATGCAGTTTCTTAAATCCAAGGTAGGAATTGTGCGACACTTAAAATGGTGCAGAGAAGACGCTCTTTGGTGGCTGCCATTGGTTAGTGATTTTCCACTCATCACATTCCGTAAGGATGTGTGGAAATCCTCCTGGAAATATAAGAGATTAGATTTCTTCACAAAATCACAGTCAGGATCGAGGACAAGCCTCCATTGTGGAGCTAAGCCTGTTGAGGAATACAGAGGCTGGAAGATGTGCTTGAAGTCACAGAGCCAGTGAGCCTTTGGCTTCCACACCAGTCAGCGTCTCTTCTCACACGGTCAGCCTTTCCTGAGCACCCCTGTGCTCTGTCGTGTCCCGGATGTCCTTCATCCTTTCAGTGGTGTCTTGCTTCTGGTACTTTCTCAGTTAACATTTGGTACCTGGGAAGTCCTCGTGGGTTTCCTGCATGAGGAAGGCCCGCATGAGGTCTTTAAGGGCTGTTGGGAATTGGAGAAGTGAAGATGGGAGGCAGGGCACCCTGGGCAAAGTCGGACTTGGGAGAGGACGTAACAGTGGGGGGTGTTGTGGGACAGTGAGGAGACCAGCCTGGTTGGATTGAAGGTGTAGCTGGAAATAGAGAGACAAGCTCCTGTTCTTCCCTCACTTCTGTCTCACATGGAACCTCATCAGCGACACTGTCCTGATCTCAGAAGCAATGAAATAAGCCCCTCCTCTGTGATCACACTGTATTTCGTTCATGAGTGGAGCCGTGCGTCACGTTATGTTGTGAGTGCTGTGTACCTGTGTGGCCTGAGCCAGGGTCATATGCTGGACACCTGTGTGCTGACAGCACCTTGTAAGCTGCCTGTATGAGGCAGGTGCTTTGTACACGGTTCTCACAGCTACTGGTTGTTTTACACTGGCCCACTTATTCACATTTCCTATAAGATCTGTGCAGACATTTGCGTTTTCAACTCCTAGTTTAGAGAATAAAATCTAATTTTTTTGTCTAGGCGTATGGACTTCTTCATGAACTGACTTTTAGCTACTTTTATAGATTAATTATTTTCCTCTAGATTAATTAATTAGTTAATCGATTAACCAGCTATTTATTGAGTACCTGTCACATGCAATGAATCTCAAAGTCCAACCATATCAATTATTTCCCATTCTGAGCTCTTTGTTTTTTTCTTGCTAGCATTTGTTGTTGCTCTTGCCTGGAATTCTCCTACTTCTCCCAGCCTATTTCTGGGACTTGGCTCTAGGTGACCTCCACTCCAAAAGCTTGTCGATTCCCTCTACCACGTCCTCGCAGTCCCCTGCAGGCTTCTCTGGTGGCCATCCTGCTGTCGGATGTGCTTATCTCTGCATGTCTGCCTTCCTGATCACACCTCAGGGGTCCCGAGGTGGAGGCCATGTCTTTTTCTTCTTCTACACTGGCTGTCGGACCCTCTGGCACACGATGGAGTTAACCCACGTGGGTAAAGTGTGAAAATTAGTGATTAAAGTTTTCTTATTAGATCAGCATGGTGGTTTAATGCGATCTCTCTCTGTCTCTCTCTCTCTCTCTGTCTCTCTGTCTCTCTCGGAATTTGGTTTCACAGAAACAAACGAAAGCTCATTCTATGGAACAAATCAAGTGAAGCATCTCGGGTTAAAGAGCAGGGGTTCTTTGATTTCCTCAGAATGATTTGTAGACCGCTGGGCTAGATAGATGATTTCTAAGGTCTGCTTCCGATCTAAAGCTTTGTGAGTTTTTATCTCTTAAAACCTGAGGTAGATAATTAAACAAATATCACAGCCCGATTAGCAATGGTATGTAAAAGGCATTAGGCAGAACAAAAATAAAATGAAAACAAACAAAAATCTAAATCCTGAAATTAGACAAGTGAATCTAGTATTATCCTACATTTAAGTCTTAATTAAGTTTCCAGTATGCACTTGCTATCAACATGGAGAAAAATTCTGTTTTCTGAGGTCCCAGGTTTCAACATCCCAGTACGTAAGAGATCCTCCCCCCACCCCTGCACCTCCCTCCCCAAAAATACGGTTTTCGGGGAGGGAAATATAGCCTGGGCAGAAGTAGCAAGTCTCCATCCTGTCAGCCCAGGCGGAGCTCGGTTGTCTCAGGGAGGGCGTAAATCATCTGGGTTGCCTTTGGTCTTTTGTTTGCATTTCTTCTGACTTCTTTTCATCTGTAGCATGCTACAAGAATAGTCCTTTCTCATTGGGTTGTTGTGAAAAGTAAAAATGGTCTCGCTTGTTAAGTGCTCAGTGCAGCACCTGACAAAATGGACAATAGCTGTTATCCCGAGTCAACGAAGTAGTTCAGCTACTTGGAAAGATGGTGTGAATAATAGCGTATGCGGATAGTTGTTGAGTGAATAGACGTTCACTGCGAGCAGAGAACTGTACTATTGATTAGGTGCATTAATTTGTTTCAGCCTCACAGTAATCCCGTTGACAGGTGCTGCTATTGTCATTTACAGATGGAGTCTCCGAGAGGCTATTTTGTCCTTTTTATAGGGACAGTTATTCTCTGAGGCTAGCGTGGTTGGCAGGGTTGGGACTCCAGCCCAGGTTTGTCTGCCTGCAAAGCGAAGCGCATGCTCAGATCTCTACTCCGCCCTGCATTCTTGCTCGGGGTGGGGGTGGGCAGGGCCTGGACCCCGCAAAGGGCCTCACTTGGCAGGACATATAGGTCGAAAAGGAAGTCTAAAGACTTAGTTCCGAGAACTCCTGGTTCTTCCCCCCACTTAACATTGGTGACGAGCCCAGAATTTCATTTCACTTTTTCTTTCCTCTATGGTCATTACCTGGCTCTAGTACTTATTCATCCTACTTTGGCTCCTGCAGTGAACTATCGTGATAAACTTATCTTGTGCCTGTTTTGTCCTCGGCTCTTCTAGTGTTGCTTTGATTCGCTCTCCAGTATTGCTATTCATATTTAACTTTCATTTGTCCTGTTGAAAACTGGATGAACCAAAGGATTGGGAAGGAGTCAGCCAGGTGAAGTGTGTGTCTGGAGGGGAAGCGAGGAGTGTATTTGGGAAGAGGGGTATCTAGGCTGACGGGGTGGAGAATTTTATGTAGGACTTGCTTCATGATAGAGACAAAGTGAGCTTTTATCTGGTATCAGACGGCCTCTGCTCCGGGAGGAGCCAGATGTTTACTTGTTCAGCACATATTTGTCGAGTGCCTAAGCCACCAGGTGTGCCAGTGCCACTCCTAGCTTGCAGGAATCCGCCTCTGACAGCACACGCTGACCCCCCCCCCCCGTGCTGGTCACGTGCTGGCGTGTGACAATGCACACGACGAGAAGTGAGGCTGTAGATTAGAGCTCAGTTTGTGTTTTTACAGACAACAGAACAGAGAAAAGTGATCAGGGCGGCTGGGGCAGGGGCCGGGCAGTGGGGCAGGCAGCGGTTACGCTGGGCCATCAGCCCAGGCCTCCCTGAATGTGCCTCAATTGCTGAGATCTCAATGTTGAGAAGAAAACAACTTCGTAAAAATCAGGTGGCGGAGCACTCCAAGACAGTGGCCACACACGTCCTTTAGGCGGGAAAAGGAGCCGGTGAGCAGAGCACCTCCTTTTCCTCCTCTTAAGAGCTCCAGGTGCCAGGACGTCGGTTGCCAGGTGTTTCTGTGACCACACCTGCGAGTGACCCAAACGTCCCTGGGACATCGGATGTTCATGTTAACACCCAGATCTGGCTAGTTTCAAGCTTCCTCCTAAGGAGCTCTGGTCCCTCGTCGTTTTCCCTTCCATACATATCCTAGCGTCCCCAAGGGACTCCTCCGTGCTCCAGGGAGCCCGTCCTGGTCATTGCCCCCGTCACTGTCGCAGGGTGAGCCGCGGCCACTGCCTTTGCCCCGCTGGCTCACGCTTGCTGGGACAGATCCACACCAGGCTGTCCACCAGCAGGATGGGGCAGGCAGCGTCCGTCCAGTCACCCTTCCCCTGCGGGTACAGGCGGGACGTCTGCTGCCGATGGAAGAGGAGAGTGCGCTGTCACTTCTGGTTGGGCCCTGAAGTGTCCTGGTGTTCAGCCAGCGAGCACTTTCATTTTCGTTCGCCCAGCCCCTTCCCCAGGGAGCACCACGCCTTGTGGGTGGCTGGGTTGGCAGACATCGGTGGCAGCTCCGCAGGGGACAGACTGGCTGTCAGCTATCCGGATCTCCCTCCATGTCGGGGAATTCCTGCCCTGTGGATGCTGGCGAGAGGTCCGAGCCCACTTCCCATGTTAAATTCCAGCTCACCATCTACTCGCTCCCTCTGCCTCCCTGCAGCCGGGCTCTGGGCCCGTGCCCGAGGCTCCTCTGATCCCACGACCCCTTTCTGGTGCCTGCCATGTTGCTGACCCAGGTGCAGGCTCTCATGCTCAGTGGTGGCAGCAGCCTCACAGGACTAGTTTGTGGTTTGGTTTTAGGCGTTGTTTCTGGCTGCGTGGTCCCCAAGCTTCCCAGACGTCTGCATGCTAGCTAATATCTTCTACAGATTTCTTTACTCCTAAATTGGCCAGAGTCACTTTGGGCTCTTTGTCACATGGGCAGGTGAAGCGAAGGGCCAAGAGAGGGGCCGAGCAAAGGAAAGACTTAATTTCTGCGCTTGAAGGAGGGAGGGGGAAACACTCTTTCTTCCTTTAGCTGGGTGTGAACGAGGACGCAGAGTCCCCGGCTGCCTTTGGCAGGCAGGCCATCACCTTGCAGACTGCGAGGGAATCACGTTGGGGTGGCAGAGTGAAGAGGGCGAAGCGTCCTGATGATGTTGCTGCGCCTTTGACTTTACTGAGCCTAGAGTTTGCCCTACGTCTGGACTCGAAATGACCTGAGAGGACACGTTCCTTTATCGACGAGCAAGCTTCAGTTGGAGTTTTCCGTTGTCGCCGCCTTTGCTGCAGTAAGCCCAGTCTTGCGTCGGGCTCCCACGTTCACTGCCTGGGGACAGCGCAGTCAGCCCCGTCGGCCTCCTCCACACTGGACAGGCATCCTTCACTTTCGCTACCAGAGTGAGAATTCTGGAACCCGCTGAATCCTTCGTCATTGCTCAGGCACTAAGGAGGAGAGGCGCCCGGCCCTTGAGCATGGCCGGTGGCCTGCCAGGGCCTCCGTGACGTGGCCCCTACCGCCTCTGCCGCCCTCGCTTTCCCATTTACCTCTCTCAGTCCATATCCTGGGTGAATCACCTGTCAGAAACGTGGAAGGCCTCCTTTTCTTGTTCCATATTGTTTCTTCCCTTTTTTTTGAAAGATTCCATTCATGGAGCTCACATTTTAAACCCTTCAGGTGGTTTCCATAACTTTCCCGAGCACAGGTGGCTCGTCTGTCTCTGTGCGCCTGTTTGTCCTTTGTGTGGCTTTTGGCCTTTATCACCCTGGACTGAAGTCATTCCACGCTCATCGCCCTGATCATTCAGTCAGCCCACACCTCTTGAGTATGTCGTGTGTGTGAACGTGATTTAAAATCCCGACCGTGTAAAAATAAATACTTTATCCTCACTGACTTCAGTCAGCAGGTAGGCAGAGACCAGCGTTGAAATCAGTGACTGTAAATGTGTTCTAGATGCGAGGGTGGATCTCCCAGCAAGAACCTGATCGGTGTGAAGAAGAGGCAGGCGGCTTTACTTGGACCTGGGGATTAAGTGTCAGGTTCTGTGTTAAGTCACTTTACGTGTCATCTCATCTGTTCCCTTCACCAGCGACAGGTATTCACTGAGCACCAGTGGCTGCCACACAAGGAACCAGGGGACGCAGTGGCGAGTGGGGAGGGGGCGGGGCATGGGGCAGGTGCAGTGTAGACAGTGAGCGCTGTGCGTGGCTGATATGGTGGGTGTTCACACAAAGGAGGTTGCTGACCCCGGCTGTGTGTGCGGGGTGGGGGTGGGGGGAAAGGTGTGCTGACCAAACGCTTAAACATGGCAAGTGCTCGTCTGGACTTTTCACTCGTGTCGAGTCATTTGATCCTCAGGGCAGCCTGTGTCCTGAGACCCGTGTCGCATGGGGGCAATCTAGGCTCGGTGAGTTAGGAGTTTACGCAGCAGGACACCCGCAGGCAGGAGCTCATCCTGGCCCAGGGCTTGTGTCCTTAGTCACTCTGCGGTGTCGTCTGCCGCTGAGTCCGGGATGCAGCCTGGGCCAGGGCGTGTTTCTTGACCCTGGGACTGCTTGGCGTTCTGGGTTCCTTAGGCTGCTGGTAGGGGCATCCCTAAGCAAATGCATCCATACTCAGCTGCGTCCGGCACGGGGTACGGTGAACCCCGCCTCAGGGAAGAGGGGCAGCGGGGGCTTCCTCAGGGGCATGAGGGAAGTGCTTGGGGCCTCCGCCCGGGCGGTGCTGTCGGTCCCTCGTCCCACTGCGGGAAGTTGGGAGCCCGGTGTCCTCTAAATAGTCCATGTGGTGACATCCCCCTCCCCCCAACACGCCATCGAAAGAGCATTTCGTTGTATATTTTGTGCTCGATTTCTCTGTTTTCCCCACACTGGCTTTATCTCAATAGTATTTACCGTAAAAGGACATGGAAGAGAGACCGTGTTCTCCGTGGACATTGTTTTCCAGAGCTGCTTCCGTGAAACAGTTCATTTAGAATCCAGGAGGTGCCACCTTGTGGCACGAGTTTGCATTTCACAGGTGTATCTTTTTAAAGGAAACTTTAAAGCCGCTCTCAGAAATCCATTGGGGAGCAGAATAAAAGATACTGATATCATATGCGAGTCACTTAGTATGATTTCTGAAATATTTAGTTTGATGGTAAATTTAGCAAATGTTATCTAGAGGAATTTGTTGAAAATTCAAAAAGCCTCGAGTAAAACCAGCAAAAGATGTTTCATACCATAATGAATTTATATTTAAAATGCTCGCTTCAGGGTTCTACCTGTCTCCTCGTACACCCAGCTTCTGCACTAATTTGGACTTTAAAAAATGAAACGTGAAAAAAAGTAACATAAAAAATATATTCAATTGGATTTTTCTTGATATTCAATTATAATAAGGCTTAAATTTTATTATGTATTTTAATACATTGACACCTTTGCAGTTTGTCTTAAATTTCTTTCTTATAGCTTGGCAATTTACTGAAACTGTAGTTAATGCCCACATTTTCGTGGTTGGAGAGGCTTCGAGAAGCCGCTCGTTGCCATCAGAGCTGAGCGGTGAGAGGGAGCCAGGCATGTGGGGTCTGGGGCAACATCTCGTGGGACGGAGCAGAGAGGACAGTCTGGGAGGGACTACGATGGAAACAGTGTCTCCACTCGCCTGGTGTCTGCAGCGTGCCTGGCGCTGTCCTCAGCCCTTCATACTGTCTCATTTAAGCTTCCGAACCGCTCTCCAAACGCTGTTCTTCTTTTTTTCCAGGTGAAGAGATCGAGTGTGCCAGTTCCCATCGCTTGTGACTACATCATAGCCACCACTTATGCTGCTTCTGGGTCAGGAAGGTGGCCGGGGTGGCCTGTCCCCTCCACAGTGCTGCGGCCCCAGCTGGGGGACTCAAAGGCTGAGCCTGTGGTCATCTGAGGGCTCGTCCACGCACAGGCCTGGTGTTCGATGTGACGGACTCGTGGTGTCTTCATGGGGACCGGTCAGCGCCCCCAGGAGCATGGTGGATGGTTTCAAAGGTGAGTGTCGAGAACGAGAGAGAGCACGTGCAAGCAGTTTCGTGACTAGCCTTGGAAGTCATGGCCGTGTTAAGCCACCTCCTAGTCATTGAGTGACAGTGTGATCATGAGGAATGCCCAATTTCAAGAGGAGACACTGACTTCTCTTTCTGAGGGAGTGGCAAGGCTCTGAAGGCAAATACGGACGTGACTCCTTTTGGAAGCTGCAGTTCGCTACACAGAGGCGTAGAGAGGTTAGAGAGCTCCCCCGGCCAGACAGCTGGTAGGTGGACAAGCCCAGGAGGAGGTCGGATTGACTTGCCTCTCACTTTGTGTGTTTGAGCCTTGGGCTCATCGCACTGTGACAAGTGTCATAGGATCGGTAAAATCTTAGAAGAACTATTGCCAGTAACTAAGCAAAGAAAGTTACGTGCACAACTTAAAAGCCGAGTTTGAATCTTACAGAAGGCCCTTGGGCTTCCAGATTTGCAGATGAACGAGACAATAGCGTGCACCTTTTTCAAACCCTTCTAATGTCAGCCGTTCACTTTTTACTTTAAGTTGTTGACGCACCTATAACTCACCCCCTCTCCCAGCACGGACTGGTCGCTTGTTTTATTCAGGGCGGAATCTTTGTCTAATGTGATTCACCTTTCTACTCAGACGTCACCTGTTATGAGAAGCTGGCTCACAGTAAACCCTCGATACATGCTGGCCACATGAGTAAATATGAGTTTATACGTGCACGGAATAGCAGAATAGCATAACTGTGTTACTTTGGAACTGCCCCGGGATGCTCGGATTCTGGGTGTTTTGAGGGTCAGGATGTGTAATTCAAGCGAAAGTGCTTTAAAGTGGTGAATGTCAGAGGTGCTTTGTGGTGGGCACGGTAGTGGTGGGCCGAGTCCTAGGGCGCCCGTGAACCTGTGTGGAAGGAGATGCAGCCATCTGGCCTTGGCCTCTGACCTGTGGCTTGGACTGGTTTTCTGGGAATAACGATAAATCACGGTCACAAGATCAAAGTAGATGTAGCATCGGATGTAGGAAGGTCTCTTTCTCAGTCTATGTGTGTCTATCATCTTTCTTTCTTCCATCATCTATATCTATTTGTCATTTTAACAACTCGTAACTGAAATTATATTATTTTTTAATATTCTATTCTTTAAAATATATCTTAGAGTGCTTTTCATGTAAGTACATGCAGGTTTACCAGTTTTATATCAATATGCAATTCTATTGTGTGGAAGTATATTGAAATAATTTAGCAATAAATATACTGAAATAATTCCCTGTTCATGGACATTAGGTCAATACTATATTTTTCTGTTGTTGAAATTATAGATAATGTGCGGGGGCATACTTGTGCAAAGCAAGAATTTCTGTAGGATGGGTTTCTGAAAGTGAAGTGTTGGGGAAAAGGATGTGCTGCTTTTATGCTTAAAATTTTGCCAGAAACTGACGGATGACCCTAAAATGGCCATGTGGATGGATATATCCCTACCAGTGTTTTCCGACATCTTTGTGATGCTGACTCTCGTGTGGTTGATCTAGGGAAATTGTAGCATAGCAGAGAATTCTCATGTTACTAAATGAAGGATTTTTAATTAATGCCTGGTTTGAAATTCTTACTCTGCCACTTACTAGTTGTGTGACCTTGGGTAAGTGACTTGTTCTTTTGCAGCCTCAGTTTCCTCATCCATAAAATACGGTCAATGCTAATAACCTTTTGGTTCGTTGAAAAGAGTAAATGAGATAACTATGTAAGTGCAGTGCTTGGTGAAATTCTCAGAACTGGGAGTTATTGTTAAATTATTTTTCTTTCATTCGTCATGTTTTTATTTGAATATGTTATACCTCAAAATATGTCTCATTTTGGCTTCTTATTACATCTTTTTACAAAGTCCAGCTTGATTACTAAATTTTCAGATCACCATTGCTTTTGAAATGATAGCTTAAATTTTAAAAAATATATATTTGCAAGAATGCATTTTGATTTTGCTGACTTTAACTATCCACATACCTGGCATTATTTTTTCAAACTTCCTTTTGATTGTTCTCTTCGACCATCTAATAATGATCATTGTTTCTTGATACATTTGCATCTTAAAAATGTATTTTAACAATGCTATATCATTGTAATCCTGGAGAAAAGCTATAGTTTTCTTATATTTTCTTTTCAGAGCAGATGGACTACCTTAAATAAATAGTTTGAAAAAGCCTGAGTTTCTACTCAATTGAAAATGTTCCCAAGAAAAAAGATAAAGGACAACATTAAAACTTCACAATTATACTGTAACCCTTGATTGTGTTTCCAGAAGCTGCTCGGGCTGAATAAAATTATTTGGTTTGTAATGAGTTTTAGAGGAAATGAAGAGAATGGGGTATTGGAAAATGAAGTATGTCTCTTAATTGAAAAGAGACCGTGATTGTTTCTTTCCAATTTAAATCAAATTATTATGACAGTGGTTTCAAGCCATTGGAAAGAGGAATTATTCTCTAGAAATAATGACTTCATTATATATCTAAGAAACATAAGTTAAAAACCCCATTAGTTGTTTTTCTGCTGAAATAAATGTTTTAAAAGTGAAAATGTTTTTGTTGTTGTTCATCTGCAGAATTCATTTTTTCTCAAAATAATATATCAGCATTAGAAGGCAGGTATCTCGTTCTTGACTAGGATGTTCCTTTGGGCCGTGATGAGATAGATGGCATCTAGGCGAAGGAAACGAAACGGCACGGGATATATAAATCAGGGTAAATAAGGTTCATGATTGTAATCGATTTACTTGTATGGAAGTTTCAAGCAATTTTTTAAATTTACTATTTGAGATAAATATGATTTAAACTTTCAGGCATATAATTTACATTTTTTACTATTCACACAAATACATGCACAATCCCAGTACATGAAAAACACTGCATTGGACATAGGGCGCCCCAAATGTTGATGCTGGCAAAGGAAACATGAAATAGGTTTTCCACACATGCCGAGAGAGGGAATACTTTGAAGTATTTGTTTTTTACCTTTTAGGGAAAATAATGTCCCTAAATGCCAATACTCACTAGCTCTTTAATAATGTAAAATGCTCCCCAGTTTTAAGCTCAAGAACAAGGACTAATTGTCCAAATCCAGATGTTAGAAATAATTACCAGAGCCTTCGGTCATTTTCCTTCTCCCGTTGACTGGTATGTGGACCATGAAAGTCATTATTTAGGCGGAGCCCTTAGATTCATGAGAGTCTCGTCTTGGTTGGGTTTCCTCGTTTCGGAGGCTGGGAACTTTGGGAAAACAGTGTAATAGGCCTCACCTACCTGTCTGTGTGCCTGTGTGTTTATCCAGTCAGTATCCGTCTAACCCGCCGACCTGCCATCCCTCACTGGCTTCCCTGTAGCACGTAGACTGTCAGTTACGCTGCTGCTTCACGTTTGTATCACAGTTTGTGGATTGGACTTTTAGGGTGAGGCATTTGGGAGCAAATGCTCTTAGAACCATGTCATCTGCTCGCTCTTGGATAATTTTAACCGTGTGACCATTCTTGTTTTGAGTGGAAACCTGTGTCGATCAGGCTCACTTTTCCTAACAGGCAGCAGACCCGGTCTCCCCTGAAGCACTGCTGTCACCTCACAGCCCTCCTGCCCTTTATCCTTCCATCCTCGGCTCGACCTCTCAGCCTTTCTCACTCAGCTCGCTCTGGGCCTTTGTTTTCAACACGTGTCTGTGAACAAGATGTAGGTATAAGTGTCTGCGTGCGCCTGCCTCCCTGGGTACCTTCTCTTTCCGTATTCTGAACCTTATCGACCACAAATCAGTATTATTATCCTCAGTCTCCGCAGATCTTAGCTGCAGACAGTTCTCAAAGGCGTCACCCATGTTCAGACCGATGAGCAGCGGAGTGAGGGAAGCAAAATAATTCCGAGTCTGTGAGCCAGTCCGGGTGGGACAAGCCCGTAAGCCTAATTCTGATTCCTTCTGTGTGCGCCCCCCACAGATGCACCCTCTGAAGCCGCGCTTGCTTAAGTCAGCGGCTCAGCATCCTCACCCTCCGCGCTGCTGCAGGACTGAAGTGCAGATGCCGCGCTGAGGCCCTGTGGCCCCTTGACCCATCTCGCCAGCTTCATCTGCACCTTTTCTCCTGTCAGGAATGTTCACAAGATGCATCTGCTCGTTATTCCCTGGTGGGCAGCGTCCGTGGGGCGCCCAGGCTGCCTCTGCCACCCCCTCACTGTGTAGCTTGGGTACGTACACGAGTCAGGCTCTCTGTGCCTCGCTAAAGGAGGCCTGGTGACAGTGCCTGCTCACAGGGTTGTTATGGGGAGTGTACGTGTGCATATATGTAAAACCACAGAAAGTCGTGTGTGACACGGGGAAGAATTAAGTACACGTCAGCAAAAAATGGCAGGTGTGCCTCCTCGTTTATTTTCACATGCCATCCCTTTTTTTCCTATAATATCGTTACTTTTTCTCTGTTTAAGTTCTCCCCTTCCTTCAAGACACATTTCAGACACCGTCGCCTTCATCCCTCCGTGACGCTGCATCTCCCCTGTGACGCTGTGTTTCTGTCCACGCCGTCGGTGCAGTGCTTGCTGAGGGTGGCCACGTCGTTTACTGTTCAAGCTGGGACTCTTCCGATGGTGGAAATGAGTGTTGTTGATAATGACATCAGGACACTGGCATAACCTGGAATTGATCGGGGCAAAGTGACAGACAGCTACCCTCTGAATAGTGGAGCTTTAAGTTATCCAGCGTTATTACCGAGTCAAAGCAAACTTAATCTCTATATGCAAATCGTTACGGTGAATCTCCCAGCAACTTAGTGGCCCCAAATGAGGTTCACACAATGGACCTCGGTGGTCTCTGGCCATTCCTAGAGCAGTATTTCTCGTGCGACGGGGCACAGACCCCTCCGTGTCCTCTGCTCAGGCTGTGTCCTGTGATCCTCACGCCTTCCCCTCCCTGACCTCACATCATTGTAGCACAGCACCCCCGCATCACCTGACTCCCCCGACGCCCCCTCACCCCCCACCCCTCTGGCTTTGCAGGGGAGGGCCTGCGCTCACTGGTGTCATTCCCTCCCAGAACGTGTGTGCCTTTCTAGTGACCCGCAGTGCAGCGGAGGCCGCGCTGATGGTCGCTGAGGCTTCATGGCTGCGTCGTGGACCGGGGATGCTCTTAGTTAAGTCAGATTCCTGACAATCCCGTCCAAGCCTGTGTCACCCCTGTGGCACTTCTCGGCTCGTTCTCTGCATCGCTTCCATCCTGTCTCCTCTGACCGGGGCAGCCCAAACCCCACTATTCGAACCCTCCAGAATTCTTGGTCCCCTTCGTGCATCCGATGCCGCTGCCTAGGAGACAAGTGTTAAGAGAGAAAAACAACAGGCCAGGCATGCAGTCACTGGTGCCGAGTCCCACGTTAGCAAACCAAGGCTTGGTACCTAACCTGATCGCAGTGTCACCCTCTCCAGCCCATCAGTCCCCAAGTCCTGGTCAACACTAGCAGGTCATCTGCCCAGTAGACCCCCGCCGACCTCCTAGGGGAGGTGACCAGGCCCGAAACGATCCACTCTTTGCTGGAATAACATCCGCGCCCTGCCTCCTTTTGCCTGTCAACATCCTCCATCGTCTCCAGCCCTTGGAGCTCCTTTCCGTGTGTGAGATGGGACGTGCCTGATTCGTGGGTCATTGAGTGAAGCCAATGAGGTCTTCAGATTTACTCGGTTCCGTCGTGATTTTTAACCTAAGTTTCTTCCATACCCAAGTTTCTCGCCACCCCACTCTAGTTTAGCGTCTTGTAGGACGACTGACAATAGGAACATTCCTCCTGTGCCAACTCTGACCCGGTCCTCGAGGACGTGGTCTGGTTCTGGTCTTTTCCAGGTCATCAGAGCAGTCTGGCGTTGGAAGATTTCCCTAAAACTGAAGTATGTGGCCTTATTCGTTTCCACCTGTTACACAGAGTCCGCTACGTCGTATCTGCATTTTCATACCTACGTTCTGTGTCCTGAACGAGATTCCATATCCCTTGGGAGCAGACACTGCCTTTGCCTGGCAAAGTTCCTGATGCAGACGGTGTTCGGTGAAAGTCTGCGGTTGACAAGTGAGATGACAAGGTAATACGAAACACTCCTAATTGATGAAATACCCATTCTTTACGCAAGTGTCATTTCCTGCTTTCGGACAGTAGTTCATGCGGAGAGCAGCCTGGGGTCCTGGCAGGGCCGTGGGGCCCGCTGGGCTGCTCAGCCCGTCTGGTCCGTGCCACTGACACTGGAGTGTGGCTTCCCCAGGGACAAGTTAGTCCTGTGTCCTTGGCAGCCAGCGCAGGCGGCCCAAACCTTGGTGAAAGGAGGGATTTTGAGGACGTGAAATTTAAAAGAGTCACGTGTCGCAGAATCCCCGGGACTGACGCCGGGCTCGTGGTGACTCGTCCCCACCAGCCTCGTCTTTTTCTGAACAGATCGGTCAGTAGGACTTCGGTGGCCTGCTCTGTTTAGTACAGAAAGATTTCTCTCGAGCACAAATTTTCTTCTTTTCAGCTCTCATAGGTTTCACGTAATGATACACCTTTGTCAACCAACACTTTCTGTGTGAGCTTCCTTAGACGTCAAACGTGACACGCCACGGGGAAGGCCTTATCCCCTCTGCAGTGGTTCTCTCTGTCACTCAGGCACACCTGGCGTCAGCAGCTGCTTCAGCAGACACCGTCGTTGTCCTTAACAGGTCGCCCGAGGCGTGTTACTGCTCTGCTGTGGCACTTTCAGTTAGGTTTCAAGTTGTCTCCCCACATGTCTTTGTCTTTTGATTGTAAACTCTAATGAGGGTAGGGAGTTCTGGTTGGCACATGATAAATATTACTGAATTTAAGGGAAAATTTCAAGATATCATAGAAAAGGAGTCTAGGAATACTCAAAATGAAAATGTATTTCTATTCAACAAATAATAAATTTTAAATAATACAAAAGAATAGAGCCTTGCTACAACCTAACTTGTAATATGAAATTTTTAAGATTTTGGTCTTCATCTGAAGGGCTGTAATATTCAGAGTTGCTTAGATTGTGTCATTGCACCTGAGTGTCTCTCACATCATTAGCTCCGATGAAAGGTCTCAGCTACGGTACAGGGAATACATAAGTCCCACGCTGGAGAATATGGACTATTTTCTCTGCGAGTTTCCTCTTGTTCTCTTTTGTTATCATCTTCCTTAATCAGAAGCAATCAGTAGAAGCAAAGGACCTAAGTGTTACTGAGCGTAGTGGTGAGTTTGAACTAAATTTCTAGAGAAGATACTAAGGTGTACGTAGCTGATAAATCACGCGCAAGAAGTGATGTGAATGAGCAGACAGTGAGCTCAGGTTCACTTTAGCAGCCTCCGAGCCGTTGCTGGTGATGGAGGGGAGACGTGCGCATCCGCCAGCGTCCCCATTGTAAAGGGAGAGGCTTGGACGAGGCTCACGCATTCTGTCAGGACGCCAGTGGGCAGATGCTCGAGCCAGAATCAGGTGAGCCAGACGAGGCGGAGTGCCCGTCTTCCGGTGACTCGAGAGGCTGGGTGGTTTCAAGTTCTCTGCCCTCTGAGACCTCGGAAACACGACGTGATGGTGCAGACGACGTGAGGTGGATAATCCGACGGTATTCCGTACTCGCTTTTCTACTCAGAAGCATGTCTACTGGTGTCTATGCAGTTAAAATACACTTTTAATGACCGAATCGGGATAAGCATGTCGTCACTATTTTGTGTAGTCGTTGGCTCTCGACTTTAAATAACTGAAAACGGGTCGATGTGTTGACCACGCACAGACAGGCCTCAGATGGATGCGCTGTGATTACGCAGGGTCCCCTACGGAGATTTCGCTTTGCACATCAGCTTGCTCAGGTCCGGACTGGCGTTCCTTGCTGTGGCTTTGCGGACGACTTGGTAAAAGCGACAGCGCATCTGTCTATTGATTTGAATGTCGTGCACAGGGAACAACCAATTCAAAAACGTGAGTTATTGGGCCCACTCATAACGAACAGAGGATGATGAGTAAGGGGGACAAAGAAATAATCAGACAGTCACTGTCTCAGTAAGTTTGCCCCACGGAGGTTTCGGGGATTGACCAGGATGACATAGAGACACTTAGAGGAAGGTAACGATTTTGAACCCATATTATAAATGACCCCAGTGTCGCAGCCACTTCTACCAAGTGAAGAAATGGGTGAGAAACGAAGTCAGCTGTACAACAGGTACCTGTCTATCCCTTTTTTGTCTACAGATGGGAATAATGCAGTATTCCTCCGTGGAACAGGAGCGATGTTTTCATGGTAAGAAACCAGTGTTGATTTTGTTTGTTTTTTTGCCAGTAATTTTGTGGTTTCCCTGTGAGGAGCCCAGTAGCTCAGATGATGCTGTTTATTCAGTGGAGAGAAAATACCTTTTCTACTGTCGAGGCCGGGAACTGGGGTCGAATGTCTTCTGGGAAGGAGGAAGATACAGTGGAGGAGAAGTCTTAGCTAGAGAAAAAGCAGAAGTGCCATACCCTTCTTTCTTGAACCTGAGGGTTCGGGAAAGGAAAAGAGGGGGATGGGTGAAGAGGTCAGACTTCCACGTGCTGGATTTCCTCCTGGTGGGAACCGAACCCAGTGTACGTGTGCGAGAATCTGGCCCCGCCGCTGGGGCTGAGACAGAGAGGTCTCTGTGAGGGCCTCGCGACCAGAGCCACAGATCTAAGAGCACAGGCTCTTGGTGGAACCATCATGCCACTTCGGCAGACTCACACACAATTGTGAGTGCGTGTTCAGGAATTAGACCAGACCAGTCCCATCGCAGCAGGAACTAGAGAGGATCCGATCCGGAGGACGCAGAGATGCAGGGTCACCCCCTGCCTCAACGCCGCGAGCCTCCTGTGTGCCCAGACGCCACATGGGGTAGAGCCAGGACAGAGGGCTGTCCAGGGACTGCCATCACATGACAGACCACGCAGGCGCTGGCTGGTGTGCAGCCGGCATGTCTTTCTTGGGGTGCTCAGAAGTTCTTCACCTTCACCTTAAACACCTGTCTCCGATGCCTTGGAGAATGCATCTCTTCCAGTTGTGACCAGTCTTCAGTGTAAATGGTACTTTTACTCACTTTTAAAATGATGTCTTTCCTCATTAGTCCTCATGTCCCCCTCCCGACTCCAGTCCCAGGTGAACTTCGTGTATGCCATCTTGTCCATCTACTGCATCATCGACTTTCTAATCCCCCGCCTCCAGGGTGTTGGGAAAAATCTGCCCAGTCATGGCACCAGAAACACAGAGAAGCATCAGCGTATTTGTTAAGCTAGAGAAATATGTGGCTGTTACGGAGTGACCAAGATGGGGCCCCATGCACAGAAACGTTCCCTTGCAAGGGGTGGGGACAGAGTGGGGAGTCACTTATTCGAATGAGAACGCACCTGGGATGCAGATGGATGCTCGTGCCCTGACTGAGAGGTGGTTCCTGCACCTGAATGCGCCGCAAAGGCGAGAGCGCCGGGCGCGCCCCCAAGGGAGCCAACCTTGACCCCTGGGGCCAGCGGGAAGGGAGGCCTGGAAGCTGGCGGCCTCTCTGGTCATGTCGCCTGGGCCAGGAGACTCTCCAAAGACGGGGAGTTTTAAACGGCCTAGTCATCTTAGTGTCCATGGGCCGTTCACTGGTTTGCTATTTTTAATGTTCATGTTAATGAATGTTTATGTCTATAATTCGTGGCAAATGTAAATAGAGTGTGTCCTGTGTGTTTCAGTTATTCCTGCAGTTTCTGGGAGGGGGCAGGATTTCACGGAGGCTACCATTGGCGATGTAATTGCAAGGGCTTTAGACAGAAGTGTGTGCTTTGGTCACAATTTTGCTATGAAATAAGAAATTCTTTTTTTGCTGCCTTTACGTACCTCTTGTTAAACACTATGAAGATATGTTAGATAAAATAATTGCAAGGTTTCCATCCGGTTTTATGAATCTAGCTAGTTCCTTTTATTTGAAGGAATGAAGACGAAAAATAAGGAGTCTATAGTATAGTTTCACGTGAAACGATTCTCATGCGTGTCTCCTTGGTCACACCTGACATTTAGAAGATTCTGACTGTTTCTCGTCTACGTTACTTTAAATAGGTTCTGTAGACTCTTGGCACAATAACTGAAGTATTTTCCATTATAAAGGTGGAAAAAATTTTCTGTACAATAACAGCACTTTACATAAATTTAGAAATACCACAGATGAATAAATGTGAAATCAAATTGCTCTTGAGGCATATGAGCTAAATTTGATTTTGTTGTATGATACAAATGCTTCATTTGTATTCATGTGGAAGAATAGAAAAACCCAGCCGAGAGAGAATACTTTGGGGAGAAAATAGTCAATTTAACTGCAATAACTAAGAGAGATGACAGATAGGTGTGAAAAAGAAAAGAAAAACGTGCCTCCCTGCTATAACTGCTGTGAAAGGCAATATTCCTGTTTTAGAAAAAGCTAAATATTTTTTATTTTATCACTTTGGAGAGTTTATGTAATAAATTATATCAATCATTAGCTGAGCATAGTTGAAGCACGTTATGTTGAGAACCATAGAAGCAGAATAGTCATTTTTATAGGGTCAAGACTATGGATTTGCAATATTTTTCTTTTTCAGGACAGAATTTCTTTAAAGGTAGTTTATGTAGTTTTTAGCTAGAATTTCCAGCCCCCAAAGAGCACCGTAGGTAAAACCACAGTTTGTGACAGATTTAAACATTGACCTGGACGGTGCTGCTGGGCCCCGAGCGGATTCCCGTGGCCACTCTTTTTTTTCACCCAACAAGGCTCCTTGTACAGCCCAGAGCCCTGGGCGTTGGAAGAGCTGCTTAAAAGTCAGTACATTACTGTATCGATCGATTCCATGTCGGTATTTGCATGACCACACCAGCTTATTACAGCAGGACCGATACTTGAGGAGGACGCGATTCATTGGACTTTCTCCTTTTACATATAAAAGTCAGGTGATTGTTTCCTCTCTAGCAGATGTTAAGTTTTAAGGCCATGAGAGTGGCCTGTGGAAGAAAGGCAGTCGAGCTTAAAATAGTGTTCCGAGCCCCTAGGGATAGCTAAGTCAACTGGGGGTTGGTGTGTGAGAAATGGATGAGTGGCCTCGAGCAAACGAAGCCAGGCGCTGCTCCCCAGCTCCTTCCGATCGCCGCGCGAGGATGCTGGTGAGAGAGGGTGTCTGTGGAGAGCGGCCCTGTCCGTTCATCAGCCTGGCAGGGACTGTGTTCGGCTGTGGGTCATTCGCATCGGATCCCCTCACTTGTGAAAGATTTTCAGGGGCCGGAGCGTCAGGTGCGGGTGTCAGTGAGCGGCTCAGGCTTTCCCAGGCGAGGCTGGGGGGGTGCGGACGGAGGGGGTGCAGGTGGGTGGGGGGTGGCCTCAGGCCAGGGACCCTGCATGGAGAGAGACAGTAAAGGCACTGGGAGGGACTCTGCGTGTCCAGGGGTGGAATGCCTTTTAACAAAGACTGCTAACATTCTTCAAAGAGACTTACATTTTAAAACTTAACCAAAGCTAGTTTTTAGCTCACTGAGTTTTAGAAAAATAATTTTAATTTTGCTGAACCCAATATGTAAACACTATTAAAAGCCGAGCAGTTCATAAGCTCAGGACAGAGGCAGCGTTTTCTCCCCCGGCCTCACCATCCCGAACCCCATCCCCATCGGGGGGCCGCAGTGCACTTCTTCACCTGTCCCTTCTGTACCTTCCTCCATAGTCTGAAGCTACGCCTGAAGCTGCGGCTCCTGCGAGTCTTTGATTTGTTCATTTGAGAGCTCCGCTGGCTTCTGTTACTGTCGTTAAGGATTACTTACATAAGGCTTCCCATTCCCTCTGCCTCTCATGGTGGCTGTCTCACTATGTTTGGATTTTTAGTATTAGATTGGTAGATTCAGATCTTTCTTTAAACCAGATAGTTTTTCATTCATACTTTATATAATATTTTCTTACTTTTTTCTTCTGAAATTTCGTGATTTATGTATTGGATCATCCATTTTCCTTTCCCTAATGATTGCATTCTCTTTGGGTTTTTTTTTTTTTTTTTTGTTTTTTGAGATATTCCTTCCTCTGGATCTTCCAAGACACTAATTTGGTTTTTGATAATATTCTTTATTTCAATTAAACTACTTAAATTTCTGTAAAGACATCTAGTTTTTTTTTTTTTAACTTCCAGATATATCGTTTTTTTGATGTAATTAAATTATAGGTGCTTTATGATTCTTTTTGGCCTATATATCTGGTCTAGTAGTTTCAGTGTTCTACTTTCCTCTTTATTGTATTTTTAACATTTATTTAGCCTCAGGTAGATTGTTCTTTCACTTTTCACCCCTGCCAGGGCTCCAGGGTGTCTTAGAGGTGGACTCTACCCGCAGAGTGGGGGAGTAGCCGATGCTGCCGTGGTCTTTCTCCTTCACATCTACTAATTTTTGTGTGTGTGCTAGACACTCTGAGATACATTTTTGAATGTCTGACTTTTTTCTTCTTCTTTTAGAAGTATTAGGTTTTGAGCCGGCAGGCAGGTCATTTACTAGTGGATCCTCTTTATTCTTTGGAGTTTATTTTTAAGCTTTATTAACTTTATTAAGGATCTAGGGTAGACCTTAATTAAAATAGCCCCATTCCTTTGAGATGGCCTTTCTACAAGGTGTCACCTGAATCCCTGGGTTGTTTAGCGAGATCTTTCCACTCCAGCTGGTCAGAATTTCTGTTTTCAAGCAGTGTATAACCAACAGAATACCCACTTTATTTTTCAAATCCTTAGCAGAATTTAAGGATTTCGATGTGACTTGTTAAGATTGAATGAGAGAAGCCAGAAAATTAGTTAAATATGCTCAGTTGGGTAAATGATCTGTCATAGGATTCGATTTCACAAATCTTCTTAAGCAGAGTGTACATTTCTGTAGGTTTGGCAAGGTGTCAAAACTTATGAAATATTTGGAGGTCTCAATTCAGCAGTGGCCTCGAAATAGATTCTCTTTAATGAAAGTTAAAAGTTAAAAGGCAAAATTGAAATATATCCTGCCTTAATGTTTCATAAAATTGCCAGATTGCCAGATGATACTTAATTGGAAGCTCGGGAAATAATGATGAGCAGCCTAATCAGGAAAAATCTATTTGGTCTAACTCTCTGGAGGAGTTTGCACAGGCAGTAAACAGTAAACTAGAGACATTTAAAAATGAGTCTGCCAGAAACAAAGTAAAACCAGTCCCTCCCAACCAAAACAGGCATGAGAACCAAAAAAACAGAAGGCAGCTGTTTCACTTAAGATATCACCACAGTCGTCATTTTTGAGAAAGAAGATGAGACTTTATCCAGCCCTGGAATGGTGAAGATGAGAAACAGTCCTCAGTGCTGTACGTCCAGGGTCCCTCCATTCTTAGCAGGGCCGCTGAACGTCTTTAATCGGTGTCTGCGACGCCTTTGTCCTACACTTTACGATTAGAGCTTGACACGCGATGAATCCTTTTTCTTTGTCAGAACGTGAGGGAGAAGACAAGTGTGGTCCGCGAACTAGAAATCTTATTCTGGGAATTCTGAGTTGTGTTGCTTCTGCTAGAGCGTCTGCCTTAACCCCTGGGTGTGTTTTACTAAGCAGGTATTCTTCAGGACCATGCTGCCCAGTGCAGGTGGTGATTTAAATGCAAATTTTCATTAAATAAAGTTAAGTAACATTAGAAAATGCCTCATTTGCTTCAGGCACATGGTAATTATCGGTGGCCCCTTGTGGCTAGTGGCTAGGTGTGGACAGAACATCCAGGTGTTGGACATTCCCATCATTCCAGAAAGTTCCAGTGCTGGGTGACGCGCTGAGTAGTTAATTTGAGCACCTCAGTGCTGTCTTTGACCACCACGGTCCTGCTCGGTCAGGCTGAGGCCCGTAGGTCCTCTTCGTCCTCTGCGTGAACATACGGCGGTGAACACGTCTTTCTCTTTTCGCTTCTTCTGACTCAGTTTCCTCAGTTGTGGCGAGTAAGACTTAACATGCAGGGTTTTTGTGAGAATAGCTTAACTTCTGTCTGGTCTGGTGACTTCTCTTCTTGGCTGCCGGTCCTTTGTCACGTGAAGGCCAGGGTGCCCGGCCGGTGGCCGTGGTTAGAGCTCAGTGGGATTGGTGCTGCTCCCCCCGGGGAAAGTACCCCTCCTTTGGGAGTCAGCACTGCTCAACCCACAGACCCAGAATCGGGGGCAGAGAGCGGGCCTTCTCCAAGTGGCTCCCTGGCTTGATGCCAAGGAGACTCTCTTACTTCACTCACCGGTCCTCAGACGTCCAAATTCACCGGCTGGGGACACGGTGCCATCGTGTGTATAGGGACGCGTACGTGTGTGCGTCCTGCGTCCTGCGTTCTGGAGGATGGTACCACCCTTGTATGGCACCTTCTCTGAGCTGATGCTGGAGCTGTACCCCGCAGCAGCCTTCCTTTGCTCTCTCAGGCCAGCTGGTCCTGGGGGGCGCAGGCTGCGAGAGGACCGCCGAATGCCGAGTTCAGTGCCTGTTGCTCTGCCTCCGTTAGTCCGTTGTGAGTCTGTGTGGGATTCGTGTCGATGCATCAGACATTCTCACACTTTGGATAATCGCACAGGCTAAGGTCCTGTGGGAGGGGCAGGGAAAGGTGTGTCTCAACATATGCCTGGACAGGCCAATTAGTGATCACCCTTCGGGCCAGAAGGGGCGACTTGGGTGCTTGAAATCCTGTCTGCCACACTTGGCCTTTCCGTGCTGTGTAATCCCTCTCAGCTACTTATTCTCTTTTCTTCTGAAGCATCAGCTGTGCCCAGCATCAGCCACCCAATTCCACTGCCCTTGTAACTGTACCCCCCCCCCCCGGAATTTCTCAAGTTCCTGACGGATGCCACATGCTAGGGCATTTTCTTCTACTGTAGGCCATCCCCATCCACCGCTGGTCGGAGTTCTCATACTCCCCCTGTTCCTCCTCTGCGGACCGTTTGTGTTCCCTCAGACCTGCGTCCCATGGCCAGCTGTCCAGCGGGTGACTGTGTTCCGGACTTACTGGCTTTTGCAGGTGGGATTCCCTGGGAGGCCGACTCCGAGATGCAATTAGTGGGGAAGAAGTTTCCTCGGGAGCGCTCTTCAGATTCACACCCGTGGACTGGGTTGCCAGATTCTGCAAGCACAAATGCAGACCGCCCGGTTAAAGTTACATTTCTGAATAATTTTTAATATAAAATGCACCACTGGGGACGTAGCTGACATTCGCATTAACCGGGGGTTACGTGTATGAATGTGACAGGCCTGTCTGTGGAGGAGGGGACGGAAGTGGGAGGGGACACAGGGCAGCTGGACTGCTCTCAGTAACGACAGAGGCCTCAGCTGACCCTTCAGGAAACGGAACCGGGTGGCTGCAGCCTTGTCCCAAGTTGGCACAAGGAGGCTGGGTTGCTACTTCCTTGCTTTGACTGTCACAGGGTGCAGACTGCGGCCAGGACAGAATCGTGGCCTTGGGGGAGCCAGCTCCTCTGCTGAGGTTAATGCGCCGTGAGGGCTGTCAGCCAGCAGCGCCCCCAGCACCCGGGGGAATACTCTGAAGGGAGTACGTGGGGGTCGGCGTGTCAGCTCATCTGTTTTCATCATCATCATGATCAGCACCCTCGTCTTTGTCTCCTCTCGTGTAAGTGCTCTGAATGCTTTGTGACAGCTCGCGCTGAGAATGAGGCCTTCGGCGACAGTTCCCTGACCAGGGTCTCCGTTGCTGCTGGAGGCTCTGGGTGAAGGCCTCTCAGAGCAAGGCCTCATGCTCTCTAACACCTTGCTCTCCCTCTCCCAATTCTGGTGGCCCATCCTCCCATCCAGGCCTACCCATGGGTCCAGAAGCCAGGCGGGAACGTGCACTCAGAACAGACCTTTTGGGCTCAGATGCTGATTCCAGTGTCTTTCCTGTGACCCTGGTGAAGGCCAAGACTCTTACCCATTTGTTTTTCCCTTTATCCTGTATTTTCTTCAGCAAGATTTGGAGCCTCACACCGAAGGTACACACTCTCGACCTGTATCTTTCTTTAGTGTCGATGCAGCCCACCTTCTTCCTTCTTTCATCCTCGAAAAGACTGATCTGCACTTGCTGTCTGTTCTCCCGGCTTCTCCGCCTGCTCAGTGTTGGGCTTCCAGCTCCACGCACCCACGGAGCGACTGGAAGGCCCATCATTTCTCCCGAATGGCCTACGCCTGGGCCATCCTTTCAGCCTTTGTGTCACTGGCCCTTGCACCTGAAATCGTAGCTCAGCCCCTCCCCTGGGATGCCTTTGCTACCTTGACTTTGCAGCGCCGCAGCCTCCTGCTGGTCTTCGTTCCTCAGCCCTTGGACCTTGAAGTGTTCTTGTTCTCTGATTTTATCCCAGTTGCCTCAGGATCCTGTATGTTCTCTAGGACTGTTTCCTCTGTAATTTCAACTGGCATTTACATGCTGGTGACTCTTGATTTTCTCTCTTGCAGGCAAGGGCTTCCCCCTTAATTTCGAGTTTGTTTATGCAGCCCTACAAAGGTCGTCTGTGTTCAGATATTCCAAAAATGCCTCAAAGGCAACGTGAACGAAACTAAAATCACCAAAGCCAGGTCTCCTTCTCCATGTGAGTCAGGGACACACAAGCTCGAACTCTGAGACCTGTCTCTGTCTCCTTCCCCTCACTTTTCTGTGTTCAGAAAACCATCTCGTCCTGATGGCTTTAACTCCTACATGTTTCCGGAGCCTCTGCCTCTCACCAGTCTCATCTTTCTCACAGTTTTCTTCTATTGAACTTCTAGAGTGGTCTGAGGTACAGTTCCAACCACGTCTGTCTTCCGATTACAATCCTTTGTCGGCTCTCTGTCATCTGTAGGCTCTAAGATGAAACTTTCCCTCTGGGACTAGACTTACCTTCTCTCGACGAACATGAAACTGGACGACATAAATGCTGCAACAGTTTTCAGACAGTGGTCAAGCAGCTGGAACAGTGTGGGAGGGAAGGAGACAGATGAGATGGACCTACAGTCAGGAGGGCTGTCTGCCTTCTGGTGCTTTCTGGACACGGCGGGGAGGCGTGTCTTGCACAGAGCACAGCAATCTCATTAGGCCGAGCAGACACAGTTTGGTGCACAGGAGGCCGGGGGTGTCTGGAATTTGTGGAGAAGAAGGACAGAGAGGTGGGAAGCTGCTCAGAGAAAGGATGTCAGAAATCTGTCCAGGAGCCCCTTCCCTTTGTGGCTGGAGAGAAAGCCGCACACACGTGTGGAGAGACTCCCTAGGGACTGGCGTCAGGCAGCTGGGAAGCTGGAGCTGAACCGTCCCCAGTGCTCAGGCCAGGCTGGGTGACGTTTGACCTCTGGTGGGCCAGAATGACAAGTCCTTTATTCAGCACCTGGGACGTCGGGGGGACTTCAGAGGGTTTCTGCCTAGTGGGGCCTCTAAGCTGGGGCTTTATGGAAAATAATTTGAATAGCTGTTTCTCTCGAAGTTGGCATAACAGCATTCCAACTGCATTAGAGGTAAGTTAGCTGATTGTGTGCAACGTTGCCCTAAACACGGGTTTGATTTTCCTGTGGAACCCCGAGTAAGGATGAATATTTCATTCCCACTCCTCAGAGCTGAAAAACAAACTTCAAAAGGGTCGAGTAAGCCTGATAGACCACAGTCTAGTCTCCAGCAAAGTAAAATACGTACAATTGCTATCACCCAATCAAAAATCCCTAGACTTACGAAGAAGGAAATTGTGACTGTAGCTATGAAAAAAGTCAGTCAGTAGAAACAGGCACAAACCTGATGGAAATGAGGAAATTAGCAGCTGTCATGAAGCATTTCTTAGGGATATATAAACACACTCAAGGATTTAAAAGGACGCCACCATAAGAATGGAAATGGAAGATTTAAAATGAAGTAGGTATAACTCTTAGAGATCAAAAATACAATGTCTGAAAAAATTCACTGGGTGCGCTCGACATCAAACGAGACGCCTCGGAAGAGAAGGTTGGTGAACTTGAATCCGTAGATGCAGAAGGTATAGAAGAATGGAGCCCAGAGAGGGAAAAAAAAAAACACTAAAAGTGGAGGGTCTCAGTGACCTTTGAAATACTCTCAGTCTGTTTTGAAACGAATCCATTCTTTTTGACGACACTCCGTTTTTTATATCATCCTTTACGTTCATATTCATAAGTTCTTTTAGAAGCAGATCTGCCTGCCTGCCTCCCTCCCTCCCTCCTACCTATCTTCCTGCCTATCCAACTGTTAAATCTAATATTTAAATGTATTCACAACACTAGACAACGAAATTCTCCAAGATGCTGTTTCCATTCCAAACAGTCCTGACAATTTCTGTCCCAGTGTAGACTCAGGGTTGTAGAATATTGAGTCTTTTTAAAACCAAGTCGATTCTGCTCTCTAGTCTCCAAAAGGCTAGTTAATTCCTTTCCCTGATCCAGACTACTGAGCGTCTCATTAGATACCTGATTCAAAGGTCAGCAAATAGGAGAAATGTAATTGTCATCCAAACACTTATGGAAAAGAGAAAAATGGCTGTCCGGTTGAACACAGAAATGCATGTTAATAACCCATATGTAGATACGTAGCTAGTGCCCCCAGGCTTCTGGGCATTTCTGCCTTCTGTTTCTCGTTGGGGCTTATGATTGTGCTGTGCTAGCCACGCTTCAGGAGAAATAACAAAACGACCTGTTTGCAGCACCACGCGGTACCCCTGCTTTCATTTAAAATAACGCTTCAACAGATGATAATCATCTCCTCCCAGTGCCTCTCCTAGCAATGTTAAGGATTCCGGGCTCCTGAAGACTGTGCCCGTAGAGGTCGCCTTTCCACCTCCCAGCAGGAGCAGGGGCAGCATAAACTCCTCGGCCCAAGGGTCCTGTCGTGGCCACCATGGTAGGGTCCACGTGGTGCATAGTAACTGTCAACGTGCACACTTCGGAGCAGGAAGATTCTTTCAACCACACTGCCCTAAGGCATCAGGGAGCTCTGAAATCAAGTCCTTATGGGGTACAGACAGAACACGTCCTGATCCTTCAGGGTGCTGGTCACGAATAGAGTCAGTGCGCACTGACACGCTATGGTGACTGAGACCCGTTCACGGACCCGGAGGAGGGTGGGAGCCGGGGCGAGTAGGAGATGGTGCTTTCAGGATTTCAGCTCACTGAGGAATAGCAAGTTGTGACATTTAAATTACATCTCTCTTACATCGTTTGTAGTCTGAGATTTCTAAAATGCTGATAAAATAGTCTGGGATTTGGGGTAGCACAGAGCAAAAGGGGAGCGAGAAGGGCCTATGACTCAATCCAAAGATGTCAGAGAACGCTGCTGTTATCTTAACTGGTGACAGCTCAACTGACAGAAGCATCTTGAACGTTCAGAAATTCCTTGGAGACGCTTCTGGCCAACGTTTTTCATTATTTATTTCTATTTCTCGTTATTGGGATAGAGTTAAACGTTCTTATGCTTTTATGAATTTCATCGAAGTACTTGATTTATCGATAGCCTGGGTCTTTTCGGCGGTGACTTATCGCAACTGCTCAGCAGCCTTTGGATTCTTCACAATCCTTTTAGCTTATACAAGGGGATCGCTTGCAGAATTTTTAGATGTAAAATTATCCTTATTGCATCGATTTTTATATTATCGCTAATGAAATTGCACATGGAATAATTTTACATGAATTATAGCTCTGGTCTGCCTCTTTAAGAAATTTGCTCTATTCTTAGTTTTTTATGTGCTGCTTTTCTCACATCAGTGGCAATATATTTGGAGTATTCATCTGTTGTTCAAGGACATATACATTATCTGTGAAATAAATAGTCTTTCTCTTTGTTTTATATATTATTTATAATTATTTTGTTTTTATCAAAATGGAACAGGCAAGCCAAGAATTTAAATAGCACAGATAGGCCTTAATGAAAAGCTTCATCCTTTGCAGTCACTTGTCAGAAGCAATCATTTTCAGCTGTTATTATTAGACCTTTTGTTGGTTAATCCTATACATCTAAATAATAAGCTATTTCTTGAAATACCAACTATGGAAATATCAACCATATTGTCTATATTATGAAAGATGAGCAACTCATATTCAGCTCATATTCTCTTCCTGCCTTCTCAATTACTGATGTTATTAATTATTAGTTTATTAGTTCCTTTTGTGACTTTAAACACTATGTATAAACCTATATTTATTTTGTCAAATTCAGACATCAGCTCTTGTCTGTACTAGAGTAAGTTCATGGTTATAGCGCCCTTACTGTTTCCTTTTAGACTTTTCCACCTATAATTTTACTTACACATCATTTCCCAAACATCATCGGGTCTGCCACTGCTAATCTACAGGTTGACCTGAGGTACATAGATGATACTTTAGCTCTCTACATCTGTGTAAGTGTTCCATGTCTTATCTATATTTAAATCTCAGAATTTTTAATACATTGAGCCTAATTAAATTGTATTATTTTACTAGTCAGCTTCAAAATCAAGTGGGGTGCTACAACTTTCTGTCTAGGGTCCATGGTAAAGACCTCCCAGTTAAAAGACCATCACTGAGTTCAGGTCAAATGAATGATCTTTTCTACCACTCCTTCATTAACTGCTGGAACTCATGCCACATTGTAATTTCCTTCATGTTTCAACCATGATCTGCCATCTTGGCAGTCCGTTCTGTTGGAATCCCAGAAGAGCCTACTGTCCTGTCTTTCTCTTTCTTATTTTTCACCCTTGTTTCACTTTACCTATTCACATCGACTTCCTAGAAAGGATGGTGAAGTAATTTCCCTTAGATATTTGCAGCTTTGCTCCATTGTCACTTAGCATCTTGATGGCATGGATCCTGAGGCCAGATTATTTTTGTCTGCTGCTTTAGAAATTTTCATTAGCTAATGGATTAATTACATTTTCAGCATGGTTTATTTGATGATAATTTTATTTCATAGTTATTCTGTTAAGTCCATTTAATTGATATAATACTTTTGAGTATAGATATAGTGGTTAGCAGAATTAAAAAATAATTTGGTTAAAAATAACTTGGAAGGCATTGAATTTGTCCTTATGGTAAATATTTAGTTGTGTAAAACCTGCTTCCTGACCTGGAGAATTTGAAGGTTATTGTGATTATTGTAATTTTATATCCTATTCATACTACTTAAAATGGACTTGTAATTTCTTTCAGAATTTTTAGAGTACAAATTATTATCCTATTCCTTTTATCATATTTTTAAATTTAAAGAAAAATTCAACTTTTTTTTTTTCAAAATCTTCAATTTTGACATTTAGAATGTGAGGGATGATAAGAAAACAGAGGATAATATTTATAATGTTTTATAAGCATCAACTAAGGTAAAATGTACCTGTATCACCATAGCAACACGGTATTTCATTTGAAAAGGCATGTGCTTTGGAGACAGGTAGACAGGGGTTCAGATAACAATTCTCTTCTTTATTGTCTGTGTAAACACTGAGAAGTTAGTTGTTATTTCTAAGCTCCGGTTCCCTCATCTGTTAAGCAGTGCCGATTTCTTTTACCCATGGAGTTAAAAGGCTGTGTGAGATGTGATATTATAAGGCTCGGCTTATTGTTGCCCCCCCCCCCACCTCCTTTAAAAAACTTAATCTGACAATTTAATTCTGCTCATTGGCATGGGTATCCATTAGCCTTTAACATAATTATTGATATTGTTGGATTTACTCCATCAACTTCTTACTGCTTTTCTCTATGCCGCCTTTGCTTTTGGTTTCTTTTCCTCCTTTCTTGCCATCTTTTGATTAATTTCTAAAATTCCATTTTTAATGTAGTCATTGGCATTATAGTCATACCTTTTGGCGTTGCTTTTTGAGTGCTTGGTCAAGGAATTACAGTATATGCTCTTAACTTTTCACACTGTACTTAAAATGGATATTTTACTGCTTGATTTAAAACGTAAGGTTAAATGGAGCCTCAAATAGAAAAATATGCTTTTCAGACTCTTCAGAGCATGCCAGGCAAATTGCTGCCTTTACACTACGGGACCTTTCAAGGTGTGATCCCTCACAGTCCCACAGGCAACGCCAGGCCCTGGACAGGCTTTCCCGGCTGGCTTTGTAGATACGGTTTTTGTCTAGTCAGGTGCACCACACAGTGTTTTTAAGATCCTTACACTGTTGGAAGCATGAAAAAACTTGGACCTAAAGGGATGGAGTTAGTTAAAAATAAGGTAAAACAAAACTTGAAGAGATGTTTGACCCTCTGATCAGACGGAGCTGAGCTGTGTCCTGTCTGCTTCATTAGGTTGTCTAAGTTAAACCTGGACAGAGCAGTGGTTGGTAAGGTTAAGATTCATTCTGGGTGCTCTCATAGTTCACTCGATAAACTTTACAATATTGAGGCACATTGTCAACCCTAATCATTTTGCCATTTAAAGTAGACCACACAGAGTAGGACAGCGATTCATCCATTTGTGGAGACAGGATTTTATTTTCTTCATAAGTGTTTCTGCCACATCTTTACTCACAGCATCTATAAATAAATAATGATGGACACGTCAGCTGTGATGAGGAACATCAGAACGTGCGTTTTAGGTTTCAAGACTGTCTATTAACATTTACTAATTACGGTTATTTAGAATCCTACTTTTCTCGAGACTCCTAATGAGACTCTTAATGAACAACCGAACTGTCATATATCTTCGTGTGAAGATGAGAAATACCCATTAATTCTCTAAAATTAAAGAAGAGAATACTTACATATGGAATATTAATTAGAAAACAGATTCTTTATTTCAACAAAAATGTTCACAGCCCCTTTGGATTCCATCTGAAACATTTGCTAAAGCCATTTTATTTTTTCTCCTGGTGGTGACAGCCAGACTGTTTAAGCTCATGGCCTGTACTTTTCCGGACACTCTTTTTACTGTGCTCAGCAATATCATTTGGACGTGGCTCAAGGCACGTGCTGTTGCTGAAGCCCTCAAAGCTGCATAACAAATAAGAACCTCGTGAGCGTGTCCTTCTGCGGTTTATATTGTTGAAAGATGGTTTATATTGTTTATATTGTTGAAAGATCATCTACATGAGATGATGACGTGTAAGCAATAGTATAATTTAAAATAAAATTTACGTGTCCTCTCTTTTTGCGTGCAGCATAAACTTGAGGTCTGAGGCCATGTGAATGGGTAATTCAGACTAAACGATATTTTTGACTTGAAAACACTTATACCCAAGAGTTTTGGGTTATGGCGAGTTGCCTCAAGCCTTTCCATTATGCGGAACGTATTGCAAGGGTTAAGAAGGTTCAAAATCACCCCTGATGAAGAGCCACTGGTCTATGTAGAACCTTGCCGTGATGATCTGCACTTTTTAGAAGGTGTATAAGGAAAGAACCACCATACTTGAGCTGATGTCTAATCGGGAAGTTCACTGGAATCCAGAAGACGATGTAAAATCATTCTTTGAGTTTTATTCTGTCAAGTTTTATTTCCATCAAGTTCTCTTCTGGTTTATATACAGACAGCTTCAGTGGGTGGCTAGACAGTTACTCTGTTATTCCACTGCAGTCAGAGCTGAGAACCCTCTCCTGGTTCCATGCTGAAAGGTGTATGCTGGAGTCTTACTTTCTTCCAGTGGAGCACCTGTACAACAGACACGACCTGACCTTGTTAATGTGGATTGCCCTTCTTTCCACTGCTTCTGTGTAGTTTCGTGCTGAGTGAACAATTTCTTATTAGGGATGAGGCCAGGCAGGGCTGTAGGGGATAAAATGGTTAGTAAATCCTGTCGTTCACATATCAATAGTAATTAATAGACGTCTTCCTTACTTTTACAGGATAGATCAGGGGGTCAGCAAAATTTTTCTGGAAAGACCCAGATAGTAAATACTTTGGGATTTACAAGCCATATGGTCTCTTTGCAGCTTCTCAACGCTGCCACCGTAGTGCGAAGCATCTGCTGACGACAGGAAGAAGACGAACACGGCTGGGAACCAGCCCATCTTTATTTGGCCCGTGGGCCCCAGTGTGCTGAGCCCTGACCTAGAATGTCAGCGACAGCTTTCATCTTTCTTGTGTTCTTCCTTTGTCCCGTGGCTGGCCTGTCCCCCAATGGGGGGATGTTTCTACTTACTTATAAATAAATGCGTATCATTCATTTGCTTTTTAAAAAATAAAGTCTGATGACCAATGTATCTATGATAAATAAAATATTGTTTCATTTTTCTTGGTTTTGAGCTTTCAAATTGTGTTATACTCTTACAAGTGCTACCGTAAAAACGATAAATCATGGAAGCATTTTTAGAGTTGCTGTTGATGAAGCAAATTATTTAGTAGTAATTGCCTCCTTACATCTTTGCATTTGGCCTCCTTCACATCAACTTAGTTTTAATCCATTAAGATTGAATATTTTAAAAATAAGTAGACTAGAAGGAATGATAATCTCCATGTAATGGGATGGATTTTATTATTATTATTATTATTATTATTTTTTTTTTTTTTATTTTTTTACATAGACTAAGCTCATCTCAGAACAGAATCGATTCTCTGTAGATAGGAAGCACGCAGAGTGAATGTTGGTTCTTCTCTTGCTCCCGTTTTAGCCAGTCAGGGGTGAGGTCTTCTCTAACCGTCTTCGTCTAGCGTCATGATTAATATTCTGAAGCATCAGTAGAAAAAGTAATGAATTATGACAGTAACTTGAAAAAAATAAGTGACTGATTAAGAAGTTGATTAGCTTATTGAATCCAACTCGCCCATAAGATACTCCTACATAGAAACAGTAAAAGAAAAAAAAAGCCTGAAGGATCGAGTTGATTCTGGGGAAACCGACTGTTCTGGAACAATCTAAAATGGAAAACAACATAAACCCATCCAATGCGTTTATTGTCAGAATATCATATATTATTTCTTTTTAGTTGTAACCGGCCACTAACAGGCCATCCTACCAATGGCCCGGTGTGAGGCATGACATAAGCAAAAACACATAAATCCAAAGCAATGGACGTGGAAACGACGAGGCCACGCCGGAGTGCGGACGCCCGCTGAATGACAACTTTGACTAACTTCTCTACATTGGCCTGTTGCCCCGGGTTCATAGCAGCTCCGTGACTGTGGTTGGGTGATTTTACAGCCTCGCCATGTCCTGTCTGTGCGTTTAATGGGATTTCTGGTTTAGGGCTCTGATCTCCTGGCTGTGAAGAGGTAATGTGACTGCATAAATAGATTTTCACAAAAGTATAAAATAGCGTGCGGCAAATTGGAAGATTAATTGGGGAAGGGTTGGGAGGGTCATGCAGATCGTTAATCATTCTTAAAACAGTTTTTATTCAGTGAATTCACTCCCGGACTTACTCGTTTTCTGAAAGAGCGAAATATGTAATCATTCCTCAAGGTTTGCTTTTCTAAGATGTTAGTCTTAAAAGACTAAAGACAGATACTGTACCTCCTTGGGTGTAACTCTGAAATACTTCCAGGCTCATTCGGAGGCAGGGAGAGATTTTGCTCGTGCTCTCTATGAAAAATCTGCTTTTGCATTCTTTTTCTTCTTTCTTTTTAGCAAGAACAGAGTCGCACACATAGAGCTGTCTGTAAGGTGCCTTCAGGATGTGCGAAAAGTACTCTGGTCATCAAAATCCCTTTTTTTTATTGGCTTACTAATGTTTGGCAGTCTCTAGTAAGAACATCTTTGCTTCAGTTTTAGACATCTAGTGTCTGGGGAGTGAAAACACTGAACGGCCATTTGTGCCAATGACAAAGAGCTCATCGCGTCAGTGTTCATAGCAACAAGCGCAGCTCATCCGTCTTCAGCACTTCGCCACGTCCCAGACACGTCATGTCTCGTTTTGTCCTCATTCCACACTACGGATGTGTTGATTCTATTATTCTCATGTGTGCGGGGAAACTGAGGCTCAAAGAGGTAAATAGGGTATTGTTCAAGGTCAGAGAACTCATGGGTGGCAAAGCTGAGGCTGCGTCAGAGACTCGGGTCGCTGAGGCCAGTGTTTGTGCTCTTAGATGCCACGCTGGGATGTCAGGGAAAGGGGGAGAGGAATGAAATCCAGGCCCTGATGACGTTACGTTGGGTTAAGGCTGGGAAGGGACAGATGAGGGCGCTGGGACACGATCCTGGCTTCTCCACTGCCTTTTTTCTTGTTTCTCCTTCTTTTTGGTAAGGCTGAAGCAGGCACACGCATGAAACGGTGCCTCAGCTACTGTAGGTAGTGGAGGGTTTTTACTGCAGACTGTAACTCATTAGTGGGTCATAAAGTCAATTGAGTGGATTATGAGCAGCATTTCGGGGAAGACTGGCACAGTCTTAGGAGATATTATTAAAACATGTCATAACCCGTATTATGGGAGTTAAACAATGTTAAGATCCAAGGCTTAGAAGAAGAATTTGCCAGACGGTTTACTCAGGGGTACTTGATGGTACGCGTGTAGCATGGACACCAGGGAGGTCGCCACCATCATCCCGCTCCAGCCCCATCATGAAGTGGTTTGTGGCCGGGCATGTGGGGCTTCATCGTAGCCCCCAGAGCAGAAAGGGATTCATCTGAGCAGTTCACTGCAGCCCTCCCCAGAGTTCCCATGAGAATTATGTCAGGTCCCCATGGCCGAAGTCAAGCATTCCCTAAAGGAAGCGTTGTAGGGCCAGCACGTTAATAAAATCAGATAGAAAAGAGTAGAATACACTGGAGCGTGTCATGAGGATTCTCATCAGAGGTGGTGCCAGGCCACTGCGGTTTGTGTGTGACACGGAAGGCAAGTGGGAAAGACGTCATGAAAGCCATCCACTGGCTGTCAAGGACTCGGCTCTTATGCTCCTGGAGCCTCATCTGAATCCGTGGCATGTGATAGTAACGGCTGAGGAATGCTTTGCCAGGGGCCACCCGAAGGACTTCACCTACATTAATTAATCATCACAGCAGGTCTGTGATTTGAGGACTCTCCTTAGTCCCATTTCACAGATGGAGAAAATGAGAGGTGACTGAGTAACATCCAAGACCCACGGCAAGTATGGGCAGAGCAGGGTTCAAGGCCAGGCCGCGGGGGTCATGACACTTCCTGAGCCTCACACAGTTAGGGCCTGGATGTCATATGAATTAATTTATATGAACACAGTCGACTTTTGAGAAACTGACTCTCGGTTGGCAAAGTGTTGGGATTTTCAATTGAGTTTCAACATGTGTGTAATTTTTTTTTTAAAGAACATTATGGAATAAAACTTTTTTAGCGTTTGGGGCAAATTGAACATTTTAATTATGATAGTCTCTTTTTTCCGTCTTGATGTAACATTTAAGTCTCACTTAATATGCATTCCTGAAGTTATTTAAAATAGGGAATATAGTATGAGAAAGATAGAAAAAATTCACATATTCCCAAAGGCCATAGTAAGTGATTTTTCACTGATCCTTTACCTAGATGCTCTAGCATAACTTAATGGCTTGTCGTTTCAGAAACATGTTTATACTTCTTGACGTGGCGTTGCCCTTTCGTTTCGTACTCCACAGGGGATGTTTTAAGCAGTGAATGGATTTGAAAGTCGTTCAGTTTCTTCCAGGTTATTTTTCTTTACCTCATGTATATATCCATATGTTCCAGGATCCTTCATCATCGACTTTGTTATTAATTCATTCATTTAAGAGTGGCTGACATCTACTGTTTGTCAGATAATGTCGTGATGCAAGAGAGTGTCTGGGATCCAGCTGGGAAGGAGACAGTGTGATAAAGGGGTGAGCTTGGAAATCGCCTGGTGTCTGCAGGGTGGGGGCATAAGAGGGCGTCCTGGGGGGGAGCATGTGATCTGAGCCTTGAAGTTAGAGGAGGAGTTGATTGGGGAAGGGGCAGAGCTGGGGATGGAGGGGACCAGGAGGGCAGAAGGGTCTAGAGCAAAGAATGGGAGGCAGGAAGGAATGCAGGTTGCTTTTGCAGGGGGAGTTTGGCGAGGTTAGCTCAGCAGGGTCGGCGGGCGAAAGTGGGGAAAGTGATTTGTAAGAAATAAGCAAGAACCACATCGAGAAAGGTCGTGTTTGTTATGCTGAGGGATGTGGCACTTCAGGTCAAAGAAATAGGGCAATGGCGCGAACCATTTGTGTTTCATTAAGATGGCATTACGATGATGAGTTTATAAAGACTGAGATCGATATGCTTAATTATCTGAACATGAAAAGGCTGCGGGTCCAAAACAAAAAAGACCAAAATTAACAAGCAAGTTAAATCGGGACAGCTATTTATAATAACCGTGACAAAGGTTAATCGTTTCAGTATTTAAAGGGTTCGTTCACACTGAGAGCAGCAGCACTAAGAAGATCCTCACAGATAACAGGGTGTGACACTAATAGGTAATTAGGAAATAAAATAGGATCGCAAACTGATTAGTATTCAAATTAAAGCAACAGGGAGGTCTCGTTTTTAGTTTCTCGAATTGAGAAACTTTTGGAAAAATTACAGTCAGGCTACCCAATGCTAACAAAGTATGGAGTGAAAGGAATTTCCATGCGTTGCCAGTGGGAGCATAAACTAATAAAACCTTTGAGTTTGCCAACTGACCACTCTCAGTGACCCAGGATGCGCTCATGTTGGGACGTTAGCTAAGGAAACAATCTGAGGTATAGAACGGGCTATTTTGATGCTTAAATAAGATAATTCATTGGAAACCCATTGTCCTGGCACACAGAAGCACAAAATGAATGTTATTATTTTTATTAGCACAAATATGGGCCATTCAACAAAATCAAAAGTCACTTTCAGTAGCACTTAGAATAGCGTGGTACAAGGTTTAATTTGGTTCAGGAAATATATTTTAAAGTAGGATTATTTTACTTTAAAGTAGGATTCAGGGAATAATTTGACAATCACGACACAAATATACATCTTGAGGCTTTTTTGTTTGTAGAGGGGCCTATGACATGGTCATAAAGAACGTACTTGGTCATGAGTGAAGAGTGATACAAGTCTGAAGAGAAACGACGTAAAAATTCAGTCTGTCATTTAAACGAGTGGTCCAGTACACTCTCCACCAAATCCACGCTGTTATCCGAAATTACCTTAAAATGAAGAATTAAGGTAAGACTTGAGGCAGTCGAGTCTTTTGGTCGGAGGTTGTAACCTAGCTGGAGGCCGGGGAATAGAAAGCAAAATTATAACTGGATGTCGGGAAATGGCTCAAATTGTATTTTTGGAAACTGCGTGTAGCCCAAGATTTGAGAGAGAAGACCTTTTTTCTATTGAAATGACTTTCTCAGGCTTAGAATTGCATAATGAATCAGACTAACTCCAATCCCCAGCAAATAGCGATCGACATCCAGTACAATAGACCCAGAGGAGGTTTCCATGTTCCAGACTAAGCTTCTTTGCAGGCGCCTTTGTCCCAAAGAACTGCGATGCGCACAGCGTGTCGCCTCAGGTGGAACTGAACGATGAGGTTGGGCCCACCTCTGCGCTGCCTGGAAAGAGCACAGCTGCCTCGTTTGTGAGACCTCAGTTCCGGAACAAATGAAGTTTTTGAAATTATCATTTGTTCACCACTCATAGGGGATTACTCTTTCCCACAAACGGTGCTGGCCCGACTCGCTATCTGCAGGGCCGGTGCTGAGGTGGCACATCCTCCTGCCTCCTGCCCTCCTTCCTGTCTTCCTCCCTTCCTCCTCCCCTCTCCTCCTCCTCCTCTCTCTGTCTCCCTCCCCGTCCTCCTCTGTTTCTTAATCTTAGAAGCACAGAAAGAGCTTCCATGGTCTGTTTTCTTCTCTGTCGTCGTCCCTCTCTGGACAGGCCGTCCTAGCGCGTGTGACTGTGACCGCTGGTGGTGACTGACGTGGGCCCCGGACCTCGATGTCCTCGCTGTGTTCTCCTCTCTCGTGCTTGTCTTGTCTGAACGGATCCGCCTCAGAATTTCAGTCTCTCTCTGCTCGTCTCCATTCCCAGAACCTTTACACGTGCTTTACCTCTCGCCTGTTATGCGATGCTTCCTAACTGGTCCCCCTGTCTCCACCCCGTCCTCTAATTCTTCGTGTCCACCGTCACCAGGGAAAGCCCAGGCTCGTGGAACCGTAGACCTCAGACCTAGAAACAGACCCAGAGGGATCTGGTTCCGAACTAAGGACTGGGAGCCCTTAGTTCTCTGCAGATTCCCACCCAGACCTGGGCCTGGGGGAGCCCACCACTAGCCTTCCTCAGGCTTCGAAAGTAACCTGGCCGATCTAAGGTATTTTTTTCTCTTCCTCTCCTCCTTTTGTTCCTATTCCACCTTCCTGGGTTGACCTGAAATCCTTCTCCCCTGTTTGTCATAAGTCTGTCCCCTGTGGCCATACGACGTCTGGTCGTCGGGACAGGTCAGGACTTCAGGCCTGCACGTGTTTGTTCTGCGTCAGACCATGGAAGCTCTCCATGGGGCTAGGGTTCAGAAGCTGTCGGGAGCCCTGTCGTTTGTAATCCTGCTTGTCATGAACGTCTTCAGAAAGAAAGCAGAAAGGTGACAGCCACCCCTGAACCCGAAGCTGTCCTGGTAGTGTAAATATTTTTTTTTAGAAAAAAAAGAAGGCAGAAATTTAAGGCCAGAAACTTAAAAACATGCATTATGAACTCATATATGTCCCACGTGATTTAAAAGTATAAATTGAGAAATATCATCTATTTCCTATACTAGTCCTATTTTGTTATATTTTTTAATTAGTTAAACATATTCCGTACTTATTAAAAATTACAAGCTTAGATTGCAGATACATATTAAAATATCTGAATTACAGGAAAGTCATTATATCTTTACACTAACGGCAGACACGTCCAGCAGATAACTTTGTCATTTAACACAGAGAACAGATCATATCCGAATTTAATCACATTTTAGACTTCAGCGTAACGGAGTCGCTAGCCAGTACGTCTTTCCTGTGGCTCCCAGGTCATAACTATTCCGGGATCTCACGTTTCTTTTTATGAACAGTCTAGAAACGGAACAAACAGAAGCACGTCTGCATGAACTGATTTCTCTTCAGTTTCCCTCCCGTCAAGGTTACCTGTGTTCTCACGTGGAGAGTTAAATTTCTGATTTTACGTGTATTTTTTCTAGGTGGGACATTCTTCCTCCTCTCAGCCATTGCTCATACTACCAGGACCCTTGATTGTCCCGTTGTCGCTGGAGGGAGACTCCGGCAGCTGCCTCTGGGGCCCGCCGTGTCCCTCAGGCCTGTGTGGCCTCCAGCCACGACGGGCGTCCGAAGGCCGGCGCCTGCGGTTCCTGGCCGAGGCCGCCTCTGCCTGGTGCGCCCCGCGTCTCTTCCAGGGTCGCCTGCTGCTCTCACATCTCAGTCGCTCGGTTTGCTTCTGAGAAAACCTAACCTCACTCACCCCCTTAACACGTCCTACTGCATACCTTGCACTCGAGCACGGAATCTTTCTTTTTCTTGAATCTTAAGAGGCGGGGACACTAAGATCGCAAAGGTTTTGCTAAACTCGACTCACAGGACGTGGCTACTGGCACTAAGGAGGTGTGGGAGGTGACAGGGTGACATTTTACTTTTTGAGGGACAAGGGGATCTGGGGAGAGAAGCTTTTAGTTTTGGACGTGCTGTGTCTGAGATGCGTGTGAGCCTGGAGAAGCATCTGCCCTGTTAGAGAACATAAATAAAACACGTCTGTGAAGCCGACAGATAACAATCCTTTTATTTGTTCAAAAGTGTCTTCCACTTTCCGTAACATCTTCTCTGCCTCATTTTTTCATTTGCTGTGTTTGAATTTTTTCAGTGACTGAAAACTATGTGATGACGTAACCCTCTGGACTAATCCTTGCACGTCCCTTTACACCTCTTAGGTCCAAGGAGGGAAGGACGAGCATCAGCAAGCGTGATGCTTGCATCTAAGACGTTCCAAACTGGTAAAATAACTACGATGTGCAAAGGTAGAAGGTCGGCGTGTGTACGGCCATCCTTTAAAAAAAACGACTCTAGAACTAAAGAAGGGAACTCGTTAGGTAAGGTTTGAAAACTCTGGTTCTCTGCAAAGCCGTAGCAAGTGCTGTTCAGTATAAACACACGTTAACTATTTCTGAAATAAGGTCATTTCCCCCCTTCCCGTATGTGTTTGTCTGTGCGACTCGCACTATTTAATGAGCACAGCAGACAGAGCCCCCCACCCTCGTGCCACTGGCGTCCCGGTGGGGAGGGCGGAGAGCTGGGCCAAAGGCCCCGGAACAATGAGTGGAAATTTCATTTGCTGGGATGGATGGGGCCCCGGATCCTCAGCCCAGTAGGGACGGGGGAAGAGACGAGACTTGGCTGGAGTCTCGGCACCCACTTGGAGTGGAGGGCCGGAGGGAGGGGAATGCTGCAGGGCGGCAGGTTTGGGGCCTGGGCCGAAGTTCCAGTTCTGCTGTGCTAAGTTTGCATCACTTATTAGGTAAGCAAGCAATTTAAAGCAACTTAATGCCGTGTCTCTGGATATGGATAGCTTACTGAGACGCAGGCTTTTTTCTCATTATTTATTCATTTTGTTTTGCACTAAATAAGGGCAGTGTGTTTGTAGCAGAGACTCAAGGCCTGTCATCATGAGCCTGAATTGGTGTGGGCAGGTCTTCCAGGTCGCTGAGACTGGGGGTACTGACAGACGATTACAAGAGGGGGGACCGGGAGACCTCATGGGAAATAATTCCCATGAGGAGAAGAGACAAAGAACAGAAGCTTGTCCAGTAGCAGGGCTTCTGTCGTCAGACCAGGGGGCAGTTACTGCCTGAGAACGGTGTCAGGCTCTCAGATTTGCCCCAGATCCTGCTTCTCCCCATCACCACCCCTATCACTGCCCCCATCACTGCCCCATCACCGTCCCCATCACCACGCCTATCACCGTGTTTCTAAAGGAAAAGCTGCATCACACAAAATAATGGATCTTAACACAAGCTTAAAAGGCTTCTGCTGATGCTGCATTTTCTATTTAATGGGGAGGTGCAAAGGCACAGTGTCTTCTTCTATTACGTGAGTTTTTCTTTGAATAAGGTGAATTTAAACATTACCACTTATGTCCAAGTTAGATCTTTTTGTATCTCCAGACTAGTTTCTCAGCCACTCTTCAGACGTGCCAGTTTCTAGGTGTACGTTTCCCTAACGCTGAACTTTACCTCTCAGTTTTGTTTCTATGTGATAAGAAATCAACTGTCGGTTCATTAAAATCAGAAAAACAGTATGATGCAGCAAATCATTCTGCCTCTTCTGTACCAAACAATCCTTTTATTGGTTGAGTGTTTTTTCCCCACTTCACATATCTCATTATGGCCTCATAATGCTGTAGTTTATGGAGATTCTACACATTCAATATTGCTTGGAAATTATTTAATCTCAAAATTCTGTCACTTTGAAAACTTCTAGAGAGTAAATGCTGATTGATAAGTCGGATTTCTTGTTTGGACCCTGTCCGATGCATTTATCGACAGTCACCTGGATTCTGAGCTTCCTTTCCTGGATGATCTGCCAGCCGAGTCCCTAAATGCCTGTGGAACCTTCAAAGTAATCTGAACGCCTTTTAAAGGAGAGTCGTACCAGGTGTTTGTTCCTCCTTTGTGTCTCTGGCTTCCTTCGTGACGGGTCCTTTTCAAGAGAGCACCGTGGCGGAGCCAGAGTGGTTACATCCCAGGTCATGTCTTGCAGAGAGAGGCTCAGCTTGGCTACTTCACCTCCCGCACACTCCTTCCACCCTGCTAGCAGAAGCATCCACGGGGACTGTTGAAGCACACGGGGCCTTTGCTGTGCAAAACTGTCCCCCTTTCAAGCCAAGAGCAAAAGTCAGCCAAGGGTGGCCTTTTATCCTATTTAGCAGCTCGGCCGAGGAGCATGCTCTGAATTCTGGCGACCCTCCCTGTCGCCCCTGCGTGCCAGCCAGCGTGCGTGTTCATTACTTCTGGGGTCAACCTGCAGCAGTCACTTTGCCAAAGATTCCACGGTTGGGGGTGTGGGTCACATCCCCCAGGTGAGGGGTTCTGGGGGCCAGGGAGTGGCTCACAGACATCGCCCCGTGACGTGGAGCTCCGGGTGTAGCCGGGTGGACTTTCACGAGTGTTCCCCTCCATCTCATTACGGAGCTGGCCTCACTTCTGCTCGTTCTGTAGGGGCAGACAGCCAGCAGCCTGGGATGCAAGTTACCCGTGTCCTATTTACGACTTCACCCTCGTCACACCGAGGTCGAACCTAGTAAATGGTAAAACAATGGGAATTCGCATGTAGCCAGGATTTTGGTCGATCTGGAAAGTTTCTGCGTTTGCTGAAAAAGCACCTCTTTTCTCAAAGTTCCCCAGGTTCACGTATGTGCTGGACAGGCTATTTAAATGGGCGTATTTCACTGACCTTGATGAAATAGGCCTTCACAGATTATGAAAAGCCCCCAGCCCTGGGCAGCTCGTCAGCGATCCGGGATTTAGCGACTCATCCAGTTTTTGGCGACAGTTTCTAACGTGTCAGCGGAACAGATGGTCCATCCTGCGTTTTTGAGCTCCTAAAACCAGCTTGGCCATACCTGCGTTTTTGATCCCGTAATCTCTTTTTTCATATTTCTGGCCGTTTCCTGGCCGGGTTGGGGGATCTGTCTATTGCAGCTGATTCATGGGCTCTCTGGCCGGCCTCTGAGGGGACAGAGTGAAATTTCATAGAGCACTTTGGCGTGTCTCTCTCCACCATCTCTCAGAGGCTCTGGGCATAAATAATTTGTTGGGTGCAGAATGTGCAGGAATATAGAGAGAGGCGGCGGCCCAGATAGTGAGTCAGGAGGCATAATTAGGTGTGGGCATCTGCCGGACCATTTCGGGTGCCAGGAGGCCTGGACTTGATCCGACAGTAGAGGGGGAGTCGTTGATATGGGAAGAATGTAATGACAACGACATCTCATGAGAAGACCTCGATTTAGTGTCTCGGATAAGCTAACGGGAAAAATCGGAAGCAATGACAAGTCCTAACGGGATGGACAGGTGATAATGAGGTTTCAATGAAAGTTTCTGAAGATTTCTTTACTTCAGTAGCACATGATTGAAAGTAAAAATAATATTTTTTTCTCAATTTTTGAACAATTGGGAAGTTTTAGATTCAGACATTCTTGAGAAAATTTAAGTAATGAGTTTAAGGCTCTAATAATCTTCATCTTTCGTTGTCCATCCTAGGTTTCTTTTATGCCATGCCCCTGTCTGTCTCGATTATGCAGTTCCTAACCTTAACTGAATGACTTAGAAGTAATTTTAGGTTTCTGTAATTAAACACTTTTTCCTTGAAAGAGGGGTTTTGGATAAGCCATAGTAATTACCTTTTTCTTTTCTTTTCTTTTCTTTTCTTTTCTTTTCTTTTCTTTTCTTTTCTTTCTTTTCTTTTCTTTTCTTTTCTTTTCTTTTCTTTTCTTTTTTCTTTTCTTTCTCTCTCTTTCTTTCTTTCTTTCTTTCTTTCTCTTTCTTTCTATCATCTAATCATTCATCCACCTATCATCATCTACTTTTCTACTTATTATCTTTGTATAGGCATAAAATTTTTAAACATAACATATAATTAATCTTTACCAAAAAATATACAAATTGTAAGATTCTAAACTATGAATCTTATCCAATTATACATTTTTTATCATCATCCACTCTTTACCACCATCCAACAAATGTCTGTCTTCTTAGGAACTTGTAATTAAAAAGGATAACCTTGAAAGGCAGCTCGGTGTGGGTTTTGACCTTGTGCTTCTGAGATCCCCTTAGAGTTCACCACTTCAAAATTCTGACTGGTCATCCCAGATAGGACAGTTGCAGCCACAGATACCACTTAGGTTATACCTAGGAATTGAACTAAATTAACAACTGACTCCAAAAAAAAGTTAGTTTTGTTTTTCTTTTCCATCTCAAGTGATGTGTTTCTATATGTTTTGTTAGACTCGGACATATATGTTATTGCAAAACAGTAGGATCCAGTCAGCTACTATTGTTTCCTATTAACTCTCTAGATCTGGGCTAATAGACAAGCCACTAACCAAACGTGCCTGGTGTGAACTGAGATGTATTGTATGTATAGAATACACAGTGGATTTTAAAGATGAGAAAAAAACAAAGAATGTAAAATGTTTCATTAAGTGTATCGATTACATCTTGAAATACTACTTTCGAAATATTGGATTAAATAAAATATGTTATTAAAATCATTCCATTTGTTTACTTTTATGAAGCTGCCGGAAAATCTAAGATTCAGCATGCAGCACATGCATTTTTACGTGAGAGAGACCGTCTAAACGTTCTCGTGAACAGCCGCACACACCAGCAGGCCTAGGAAAATTTTCTTTGCTTTCCTCGGTCAAATGCTCCACTTGTTGGGGTCCACAGCAGAAGAGCCAGCATCCATTCCCCAGAAGGGGTAATAGGGCCAATCAGAGAAACTCCGTGGCAGACGAACTGAATTGAAGTGGTCACGTTTCAAAACAGAAGCGGATGTTTATCTTTAGTGTTGTGCTCCTTCTGCACCTACATTTTGTGAATTCTCCCTCTGTATCCTTTATTAGAGATATTCAGTAAAAATCCAAATTCAGGTAGGGTTTACCTAGTCTCGACTAGACCGATGGTAGGACCCTTCACCGTCTCACTGGCACTGCCTGTGGTCGGCGTTTGCACCTTCCTCGGATCTGCGACCTTTCAGATCAGAAGGGGGAGGGGACGCAGTGTGGACAGACAGAACCATCAGGCCTGCTCTCTGCCAGCCCTGAGCACGTGACCTGACCAGAGTCTCACCTAAACTTCTAAGATTCGGGCCTCAAAGTTGAAAAGACCCAAAGGAAACGCAGATGACAGGATATTCTGTGCATAAAGAGGATAAGGAGGCTTCTCAAGGCGAATCAAGTGAGTCGAAGTCTCGGCTCTTTTAAGGACATCTCCTGCACCACATTTGCAGAGATATCGGACACAGGGCCTGTTCACTTGACCAGTCTGGCGTGCTTCGAGCCAGTTCTGTCTCTGGTTCTGTTGACGTGGCTGTCGGGTCGGCTGTCAGGTCAGGAGTGGAGATCCACCTTCACCTTCCCAAAATGCAGCTCAAAGTTGACTGGAGGTTGGCAGTGACTTTAAGAACTTTGTTTTCCAAACGTACAGTAAATTGAACCGAAAACGGTCTTTAAGTTTTCTGATTGAATTCTGGAAATAATTTCCTGTGTATCTTCCCCCATCGTTCTGAGAATATGTGGAAAATGGTGTGGAATTTAACAGATGAAAGGCTCTAATGTTTAGTCTATTTCCTTAATGTTTTTCGTCTATTTCCTTAATGTCTTAACATTACAACCGTTTCTGATTTTGAAGTGTGATGTGTAAAATTTTAATTCAGACGAAAAGGTCCTCCCATTGGACTTTCTATTCCACGTGTGTGTTTGAAGATGGAAGGGTGAGGCAGCCTAGAGGCAGCGTTCGGCTTGTTGTCGGCCTGCCTGACCCCAGCCACGGTTCCTGGCTTGGTGCTGGCGTCTCCCGGGGCTGTCGCCACTGTACGCCGAAGTTCATGATGAGCTTTTCCTAGTCTTTTCTTCAAAGTTTTACCTTTCCCAGTCTTTCCAAGTGACTACAATAAGACACATTCAACTTTCTAGCTGGGCCTGTCCTTTTCCTGGGCCCAAATATTCTCATTTGTGGGACATTGCCACCGAAGGCGCACTCCGAGATCGTCCCCACCTCCAAACCACAAGGACAAAGCAGTCAGTGCACTTTTCCACACGAGGCAGCTGTTTCTGACAAGATATTAGTCATGTTAATGCATGTACCCATGTTTTTTCATTTTTCATTCAGAGAGAAGTGGATTAACTGGTTTTCGAATCACCCTGATGAACAGTCTCTACCAAATTAAAGTGAGCATTTAGGAAAAGAGCATCATAAATGTAGCAAAGGTTCTGTCTTGAACACAAGTTGACCTTTCGGTAAGGCAAACAGTGGGGGGGGCGGGCCCACCGTGGGAGACATCAGATCATATCAGTTGAGAAACGGAGGTGAACTTGAGAAGAACCAGCCCTCAGGAGATGCACCAGGAAAATGAACTCTCCCTGGGTCAAAACTTTTGGGTGGGGAGAGCTCATTCGGAAGGCAGTTTCCAAATTTCCATTCGAATGCCCTCCTGATCCGTGGAAATACTGTCTGTGTGCTAAGAATAAAAAGCATTGTGATGGAAAATGGGCTCGCTTCACTGAGATATGTAGCTGTAGGGACACAGGCCCCCTCCACCTTGCCACCACCAACAAGGTGTAGCAAAGAGGGCGGCATCGCTCTCTCCCCTCTGTCCTCAAGGCTTCGAGGGGGCTTCGAGGCTTCATATACTGAGTGTTTTCTATTCTAGCAAGAGACGTCCGAGCACGACTAACACCCAGCAGGGACGGATTTACGCGTGAGACTGTGGAAATCAGCTCCTGAGTCCCTCGCGTACTCGAGCCAGCGGAGGAGATGTTTGGGGACAGGAGTCCAGCCCTGGCAGGTTGTCCCAGAGCTGGCGAGTGGTCAGGGATCATGGCTCATCAGACTTTACGGGAATGGTCAGAAAGCCAGGCTGCTGAGCTGTGTGTGCGGCCCAGACCCTGAGCTGTGGATTCACTGCGACCAGGGACGTTCGTTCACAGCTGAGCAGCGGATCTCAGGTATCTGAAGAAGGTGCCCAGAGTCACGGCATTTGAGTCTGAAGTTTCCCGGCATCGGAGGCTGATGCTCCCTCCCCTTAGCAATAATTTATAACCGATCCCCCAGAGGCCCATGGCATCGAAAACGTATGAAGAGCAGTTATGAAATACGCATTAGAGCAGACGGCCACCGAGGAGAGCCCAGCGGACCGAAGATCAACATGACGAACTGAGAAACTCGTAGTTAAAGAAGATTAAGGGCACTTAAAGGGGACACACAGACCGGGGACCTTCTCCGACACAGGCCTCGTATGTTGGTGCCGGGCCATGCGGTCCTCTCCGGCATGTAGAACGGAGGAGAAGACGTCGTTAGGACGTTGTCTTCAGTACCTAAGTCCCTCCTTCCAACAGACGGGGACAGACGTTTCATAAATTTCTGTGGTCGGTCTGGGCGTCCCTCTCTTTTGTTCTGCTGTGTGCGTTGCGATCCCATTCATTTTAAAAGGACTTTCACGTACAGACAGGGATGGGCATGCTTAGTGAGGACAAAGACTTAGCCTGCTGGACAGGATGCGGGTGATCCAGGCCTTTGCCCGTGGCAAGTGTTCAATCCACGTTTATAGAGTGAATGAAGGAGGCTGTTTACGCAGAAAAGCAGACTGTTTGCCCTCAGGTACAAGAGTACTTTACACTTACGGTTCAAGAGTCACCTGTAAATCCTATCCATTTTGTCAAAATTTATCTCTGATTAACATTTCCGTTTACCGTCTGTGCATTCACTCATGTGTTTATTCACTCGACTGGGCAGCATTTATCGAATACCTATAGGGTGTCCGTCGATTTGACTGACACCGACTAGTCACTAAAACACGGTCTTTGTCCCGGATGGAGTAGCCTTGAGAGTGACGACCGGGCGTGTCAACAGCTCACCCAGCACCAGCAGAGAATCTCCCTGATGAAGCAGGTGCAGGTTCCAGGTGAGCATCGGAGAAGCGGTTCTGTCGCAGCCCAGTGGGGGTGCAGAGGACAACGGTTTCCTGAAGGGACGCAGAGAAGGTGACTTCGGAGCAGAATCTAAAGCAGCCTGGCTCGTGTCTGCTCCGGGTAACCCAGCACCTGGGCCGACTCTCATGCCGGGTAGTTGTGACAGGGACAGGGTGGCAGCAGGCCGGAAAACACTCACTCACTCTCCGGTCCTTTCTTGAAAAAGTTTGCTGACATCGGGTCCAACATATGGTGGTTTCCAGGGGAGGGGGACGAGGTTAGGAAAATTGGCATGTCCAGAGGCCTGGGGACGTGCTGCGTGAACGTGGGGTGTCGGAGAGGGGAGCAAAGGTTCAGCAGAAGCAAGCAGATCGCCCTGGTCAGTTAGCGTGGGGGCTTCTCAGAAGAGCATCACACACACACGGTCATTCCCGCAGCTCAGAAGCGAGCCGGCTCAGCTTGTCGTTAAGGGCTTGGGGACAAGGCCCAGATTGGAGGAGATAAATGTGAGGATACTGTTTTGGGGTCTTAGGCCTTGCCCACCTGTCATTTCTTTCCACCTCAGAAATGTGACCATGACAGGGGCAGGAGGCTCGGAGAAGTGGGTTTCAGCAAACGACACCTGAATCCCGAAGAACGGGCCCAGAACCGGCGAGCACCCCGCGGTCAGCTGGAGGCTTCCACGCAGTCTAGACGCCCGGCTCTGCCCCAGACCTGGTTCAGAACCTTTGCGCATGGACCCCTGAAATCTTTAAAAACGCCCCCAGATGATTCTTATTATTCAACCCTTTGGGAACCACTGTTCCCCGGGACAGTGTCTGCCCCGGGGTGATGCTGTGTCCCCCTATGGACCCCTTGCATTGTGCTGCATGTGTCAGGGCCACGACTCGTGATGGCCTGACGACATGCGAGGTATTTGATAACCAGTTCCAAAGCCACTGGAAGTTTCCGTTAGTGAGCGACGTAAACTGGGAGCGACAGGTTTAGGGTTAGGAACAACGTGGCAGAGTTGCGTATGAAGATCAGTGAGAACAGGCGACGGACGTGATGCCACTCACTGAGCTGGAATAAATGTGGACGTCCCTCTCAGCTTTTGTTGGCACACGATGTCTTTCACCCATTTCCTCACTCATGGCTGCTGAAGAGAAATCTGGATCCTTTGAGGAAACCTCGTGGCTGCTTGCGAAAGACCCTGACCCTCTTAGATATGAGAGAAATGTCTTTCTCACGCCGAAACGTGGCCCTGTGTTTCCTGCTCAGTGACTGTAACAATGTCGAAGGACATCAGGGTCTTTTACTTTAATTCACTTCTCATGCTTCACCGCTGTCTTTTTTTTTTTTTTTTTCATTCTAAAATGCCTACTTTTCCCAAATACACCTCGAAGAGCGTGGTTTTTAGATTTCTTATCACTTGCTACGTGACCTTTCAGACATCCTCTAGATCATATTCCCCAGCATGCCCTTTGGGATCGTGGTTCTGAGAGCTACGCCTTCAGAAGGGGTTCCGTGGGCACTCGGTTCACCAGGGAAAGCCTACCTGTGGCATCGTGGAGCTCCCCGGGGCACGCCGCGTGCGTGTCCCCTGCCGGACCCTGGGTCGCAGGAAGCTGTCTTTACAACGGGGTGTGATTAACCTGGTGTTTTCCACACGCATTTGATCCCAGCAGCTGTACTCTCTGTGACCTGTTAGTATTCCCTCGGACCCCTTTTAGGAAGGACTGTGCGTCGCTGATGTCCCTCTTCAAATGTCAGGCATGGGGGGCAAGATGCGACGTTCCAAATGTCACCTCATCTGCGTTGAGTTCGGACTTCTTTCTCTTTCAAAGATGTGAGCACTGGGGCCTTCTTCCTTTGACATGTCCTTGGTAGGACCATGACCGTATCTGCATTTTTGGGGGATTTGCATCATCCTAGGGCTCACTGAGACGCTGCTGCTCAGCAGGTGTCCTTAAGGCCTCTGCTCCGTAAACAACAAACAAGCGAAGAACTTCCCGCGACCTCAGCCCGCGACCTCAGCCCGTGGCCTCCGCCACTTCGGTGTTGCTGGCAGAGCCTCTGGGCTCGCGTCGGGCTGGCAGAAGGAATCTACGTTTCGTCTTGCGTTATGGCTACTTTTTGTTTAGCATCTGTGACGACACGGGTGATGGCATACAGAGAAGTTTTCATGGATAGTTTTTCCAACCCAGTCATTCACATTTGTTGAAACTCTAGGTGCGAGTGTCAGTTGGCGGGTGTTAGTATCTGCCTCGTGTGGGACGTGTGTGCTAACCCGCCTCGCGGGTGCAAGTCGCCGTGTCCTGTTAGATGTTGTTACGTCTGATTTTACATAATTATAGGATTGCCCACCAGGTCTCTTTCTCCTCCCCCTGTTCAGCAGAGGTGGAAGCAGGTAGCGTAGGGGCCACACGGCACCTGTGCTGAACCCTCCTCTCTGAAGACGTGGTACGCGACAACAAGCATCACTGCAGTCTTCCTGACCCCGAGTGTCCCACAGGATGACCCAGGGTGCATAGCGAGCTAAGGATTCATTCTCTTTGCACGTCCAGGAACCCCTGATCTCTGGGCTTTGAAGTTGCGCTTACTTCTAGGTGAGTTGGACCCCAAATTATATTGCTTCAGGCAAAAATCACCATTTAAGGTCACCGCTGGCCACTCGGTACCCTTTGACTTTAAAGACCAATGACCTGCACTTAGGAGGTGACATCTACTCTGCTGTCCCCCACCTGCAGGGGTTTCTTTCCACTCTCCCCGGTTTTCTTCCCTTCATGATGAGGGAGTGAGTGGGGGGAGAAGAAAAGGGCGATGAAAAATGCTGTTGTTTAAGTTAAAGAAAAATCCGTTTAGACTCCCCGACGCGGGAGTAAATGATGGGCTTTGGAGCAGAGACGGAGCAGACTATTCATCAGCTTAAGCTGCGGTCCGCGTGGAAGACGGAAGAGCCCGTGAAGCCGCTCGTCAGAGTTGTCTTCTCACAGGACGATTCCTCATAATCGCCACGAGTTCTGTCCCCTGCCATGCCCGAGCTTTTTCTCTGAGAGAGAGAATTTTAAACAAATCTGGGGATTACTCTGCGAGTCCGTAAGCGTCAGCGGCTTTTAAACGTTCCCTGAGTCCAGACTCGGATGTACATCTCCACTCTGGCAAGGAAGGGGTGTCGGGCTATAAATACGGGGGGCGTTTCCGGCTGGGCTTTCTGAGGTGATTCACTGGCCTGGGTATGCAGAGGTGGAAGGAGAAGGGGCAGAGGGGCCGAAAGCCTGAGGGAGTGACGGGCTGCTTGGTTCCCGGCCTGTCCGGGCAGGAGTGACTCTTCTGCAAGTGGGACTGGACTCGGTGTTAGCCTTCTCGAACTCCTGGCGTGTAAACTAGGTCCAATTCATTGATGTAGATGAAAACAGGCGTAGTCATCGTAATTACTCCGAGCGATTGTCGCCTCAGCACGTTTAGCTGTTGCACAGGCTTTGGATTGATCCCGAAGATGGCAGAGCTGGTTCGTCCGACGCGGACTCAGACAGACGCGGCATCGTGTAGTGAGGACGACGTTTCACGAAGCTGAAATGTAAAATGAATCGAGATAGTGTAGAATCACGGAGACTCTTGCTTATTCTCGACCAGGAGAAGCAGAAGGTCACACCCAGGACAAATCTCCAGCTAAACTGGCGTTTCTCTTTTACAGAGTGAAAGGAGATGGAAAGTAGCTAAATGTATCTGAGACAACATGGAGAGCAAATTAAAAAAATAGTTTGTTGGGAAGAGCAAGTGTGATAGTGGCCATTACAGTAGGCGCTTCCTTAAGCTGGAGACAGTTCTCTTTTTTGATTATTGAGTAATTTTGACACGGAACGTGTGAGTTTGACCGTAATTTTACTGATTTTTACAGGTTTAACTTTTTAGGTTCTACATCTAAGTGACACCATCTAGTACTTTTCTTTCTCTGGCTGACTTATCTCACTTAGCATAATGTGCTCAGGGTCCACCCCCGCTGTCACAAAGGATACGCTCCCTTTTCAGGGCCGAGTAATATTCCATTGCGTAGATGTGCCACCTCCCTTTTATCCTCTCATCCGTCGATGAGCATTTGGGTCGTTTCACATCTTGGCTGTTGTGGATAACGCTGCGATAAATGTGGGGTGACGTGGTGAAAAGGGAGCCCCCACACACTGCTGGTGGACTGTAAGTTTGTGCAGCGACGACTACGGAAGACAGTGTGGAGGTGCCTCAGAGTCTGGAAGTGCATCGGCCACACCATCGGGCAGCCTCACTCCTGGGTAGAGACCCAGAGGACACGAACGCAGGATTTTCACGAGATGGACATTTAGAATAATTCACAACAGCCAAGATGGAGACAGCCCAAAGGCCCATCGCTGCGGTTGTCCTCGGATCAGAGGCCGTGGAACCGTTAGTCTGTTTTCTGGACTTTTCTGTTCTTCATTTGTGTGTATCCGAGTTTAAAGCAACCTTGTTTATCGGAACTTTTCACAAAAGCAAATTTTATCATATTAAGTGGTGATACAGAAAAACACCTGATGACAAAGTGTGTGAATTTCAGGGGATGAGGTTTTAAAATTGGTTTCGCTGCATGCGTTCGGATACGACAGATGAGCATGGCGATGCAAACGCGTTATCCTGCCTCAGTGTGCTGTTTCGACTCTACAGTCCTCTCCAGGAACCTCCAGTTGGCCCAGCTAAGCATGCTGAGGACAGTGATTTTTAAAACAATTTTCTGTTTTTCCAGATTTGTAGCAGAGACTCCCAGCACTGCTCCCCATGCCTCCGAGACTAGACACACAGGTGGCGTCCAGCAGGTGCCTGTTGGAAGACGGACCCATCAGAAGGAACCAGGAGAACACCTCATTGTTATCACTTTGTGCCATTCATTAGTGTGACCGTCCTGAGCAGTAATCAAATGGCATTTGCTTTACTTTTTAAAATTGATTTTTTCCCCAAGAATTCATGTTGGCTTTGTCCGCGTTTGATTAGAATCCATCTGATATTCCTCTGTCCTTGGGAGAGAAGCCGTCTGGACACGATTTAGAAAATCATAACATTTGGAAGGGCTCTCACATGATTTTGTTTTATTTTTTGATTGAGAGTAGATGCTCAGACATCGTGGGTCCACGCACACTGTCTCTCTGAAGTGTTCCTCGTTCTCCGGCCAGCCAGAGCTCCTCACCAGGCACTGCTGTGTCCCCGGCGTGCAGCCAGGGGGGCATCTTCAAGGACGGGCGGTCCAGGACGAGTGCAGGAGAACATGGGTTCTCCGGACCCGGGACGAGATGTCTGAAGACAGGAGTGTGACGCTGCCACCGAGAAGAACAGCTTAAGGAACTGTGTCGGGCAGGGGTCTGAGGGGCGTGCGGCCCCCTTCCAGAAGTGCGGTCTCTTGCTAAATTTTAGCCATGGCGTGTGTGAGCTTCCAGCCCATCATACACACAGTTCCTTTGGCCAGAACTGGCCATTTTGTTTTCTTTGCCCAAAATAACGCCATGTCATGCTTAAGGTCTCAACTTAAGTTTCACATCTTCAGGAGACCTTCCTTCCCCCCGGCCTAGTCTAGACCATATCCGCCCGATGCATGGGAGTGCCACTTGTATTTCCTCTTTCTTTTCAGTTGTACTGCCGTTACCCCATTTCTGAATATTTGCCTAATGTTTATTTTTCCCGCTTCATTCTCCTTTTTGAAAAGACCGTTTTAACCAGGGTAGGCTACGTTATGTTGCAGGAGCAGTTCTGAGATCTCGGGTCCTTACTACAGCATGGGATGCTTCTTGCCCATGCTTTGTTTTGGGTGCAGGTCTGCAGTGGGGTCAGTGTTACCGATCGTCAAGTGGGATGGTTCAGGCGAATGGTTCCACCTGCTAGAACAAGCTTCCATTTTTTTTTTTTTTTATTTGTTTTTGTTTTGTTTACCTAGTCTGGGGAAGAGAAATCTGAGAATCACTCAAGGGCTTCTCAAACCCATGGACCCATTGGCTAGATTAGTCACATGGTCCCGTCCCACTGGGATGGAATTAAGAAACGCAGTTTTGCTTATGCCCAGAAGGGAGAAGAACCTGCTATTCCCGAACAAAGGTAATTGTCTTTGAATTGAAAAGCTTAGAAGAGACAGTGGTGGGAGGGCGAGATGGCTCAGTGAGGGCCGGCTGCCTTGGGAAAGGGCTTTTAGCTACTCTAATGAGCTCAGGGCCAGCCATCCCTTGCATGCGTGCGCGTGCACACACACTGAAAGGATTTGCCTTGGGGCCACTAATTCATTTTCACTGTTACTGAGTAATTGTGGAGAAGAGAGAGAGGTTGAGAAACATTGAGAGGGACAGGCTTAATCCCTTTTCTAACAACTTTTGGGAAATGAAGTGTAAACCCGCAAACCAGCAGAGTGTCTCCGGAAAGGGACAGCAAGGGTGGCCTGCATGCGGGCGCGGGTCTGCAGACCGTGCTGCTGCAGAAACGGGGAGCAGGTGTTTTTAAACCTTTGTGGACGGTCATCGGGGGGTTTCCCAGTCGTGGAGTCCAATAGTTATGTTTAAATCACAAGTATGAACAAACGCACTGGCATTCTGTGTCTTTGCTTTTCATGTTGTTTCATTTTTCTAGCATATTATTTGTAGCGCATTTTACACAAGTTTCAGTCCAGGGTAGGTAGGAAATTTCAGAAGAACCAGCCCGGTTCCCCGTCGCAGGTGTCTGTGACACGCTCGCTGGCTGGAGCATTTCCCGAAGGGAATGAGGGAACGTGACCACCGGGACTGAGGGCGTGTTGGCACACTAGGATAGCGACTGGTATCAGGCCACGCACGTTTTTATTTTTAACTACTGACTGATCTAGTTGTAGCAGAGAAACAGTATAGTGTCTACGGATTTTGGCATGTGACAAGTTTCTCACCTTTTTGGGAAAAGGTGTTTAGATACGGATGGTCCAGGTACCAGCTCTATGAATCAGATGGTCAGTTAAAGGGTCACATGCCAAGGACTGGGCCGTGTGTCCGTGTCCCGTCCCCAGCTGCTCCTGGACGCTCTGTGTCACCTCCGACGGCCACGTCCCAGCCTCATCCTACATCTGGAAGGCCTGGCTTTTCAGTGCTACATTTGTACCATGTCTCAGATGTGGAGAACGGGAAAAATCAAATAAAATGGACTTTAACAATTTAAAGGGAGAGACGGGGACCCATACTCAGCATCTGTAACGAAGCACGTGTACTTCGATGGACAGAGTTAGCGGTGTGGTTTGCCCGTGGAGAGAACGAAAGTCATTTAGGTTGCACTATTAGATTTGCTGACGTATCTACCAATTTATATTCCACTTTTCTACCACGCCGCATCGAGTCAGCTTCCTATCTATCTGCCTTTAAAAGTGACACTGAACCGCTGAAGTAGGCTCAGTGCATTTTATTAGATGCTGTCGCGTGATGGGAGATAGGCCTAAGAGTGGTTTCTGGGCTCTCTGGTGGCCAGAACAAAAAGAGAAGCGTGAATCGTGGGCAAGAGAAAAGGAAAGCTTTTCCAGGAGAACCGAACTTTTCCCTTAGAGCTATCCTCGCTGTGTTCTCATAGGAAGGAAATTGTGTGACATAATGGTCAGTGTCCCCAAGTGACATAAAATAAATGCAACACTGAGTGGGTATGTCTTTCTCGGCTGTAGCAATTTGGTCATCTGGCTCGGTTCTCAGTGTTTAGGCTGCATACGGGTTACCTGGGAGATTCCGACTCAGCGGATCAAGGACTGGTTTTAGAAATTGGTGTTATTAAAAGCACGTAGTTCGATTCCGATGCCGATGGCCCAGTGGTGACAGTTTGAGAAATGCTGACCTAGGGGACTAGATGGCAATTTTGGGTGGAGATCGTTTGCACTTGAACCTCGTGTAAGAAGGGCTGATATTCGTGATTCTGCTACTGGGCCAGAATCTGGATTGCAGAAAGGAAATCTTGCTAATTCAAGAGGCGGCCGTAGAAAATTTGATCTTAAATGCTTCCTGTTTAATATACTTAAAAAAATTAATTCTGCCACTCAATGCATTTCTCCTGGTTCTCTGCAATCAAGACACACTCTAAACCCGGGATTCTAGTGAAAGGGAGACCACCTATGCAGAAAAAGTCCCCGTGAAAATGCTGATGGGAAGGGGTTTCGTAGATAATGGAAGGATTATTTAAAATATCATCTTAAAGGTCAAATTGAGAAATACCTACTTCTTAAACATCTAAAAATGGATATAGTGATTAGGTTTAATTTTGGCCCGTTGAGGATATTTGCTTCCCTTTTATTTATTTTGTAACATGGGCTAGCAGATTTAAAAACTGTAGTTCAAAGTAATGTGTTTGATAATAGAGAAATAAGTCCTGTGTTTGGAAGATTTTAGGTCCTTTAGGCAACGTAGCAATACATGGCAGGGGGCGGGCACTAATTTTCTTGGAATTTGTATTATCGATCCTGAGAGTACGTTTGAACTAACCTCAAAAGAAAATATCAGTCACCTTTACAACTCAGACACTAGGAAGGATCATAGGACAAGATGAAAAGAGTGTGCTTTGTGCAAAGGAAAATCTTTTGAAATTCTGAGTTATATATAAAAAAGAATTGATTTCCTAGATCGCATCATCTCTTTCAATTTTCTGTATAACTATGAAATCAAAAAATCCCAAATCCAAGTGAACTCAAGTTTTTAAAAATTGCATGTGAGTCTATTAACTACATCTTTCCTGAAAGTTCCACTATCTAACGACACCGTTAGGCACAGGGCACTGGATTCAATCCTGAAACACGGGACACTTTCTTTTCCTTGCGTACATTTGACCCCTAAGTTGTGGTGGTCGTTGAAGGGTTTGCACATTTTGGACACAGAATCCGAAATGAAAACCTAATTTTATGAAGCTAGAGAGTGATCGTTTGGCACATGGAATCAAAAAAAAAAAAAAAAAAATCTTAGAAACGCAGCAGCTGTTTTAACCCCACGTCTCTATTCCCCTTAAACACATTTCAGCAGAACCCAGCAGCGGGGCAGCAGCCACGCCTCCGGGCAGAAATCCTCCTTAAAACGTTCATTCCCTGTGTCATCTACCCTCCGATGGGAAGTTTTCTGAGACAGTTCCTTCCCCCTTTATGATTAAGTTCTCTCGTGCTGTGCGTTTCTAATGGCCGGAAACTTCTGGGCCGGATTGGGCCGTCCTGTGGTTTCCCTCCTTGCCCTGTGTACCACGCGGTAAGTTCACACACGCACCTAGAGCCAGGTGGCCAATTGTTGGAAAACATCTCTGGTTCTCCCTCCAGTCCTTCCTCCAGGAGGAGCACTGATGCTCTCGAGGAGTCGTGTCACGGCACTTGACCACGCACTGTCTCCCGTGTCTGCTCTTCTCCCTTCTCGGGCCATTTGTTCATTGTGGACAGGGACAGGGTCATTTTGATCCCTTTCTAGTTCCAGCATCATGTCTGCAGTAGGTTAGACGATTAAAAGCTAATATCCAAGCAGCTTGTGAGAAGCATGAGGGAGCTGCCACTGCCAAACTTTCGGAAGGTTTTAGTAGTCCCTTTAGCAGAAGGTACCAGAAACTGAGCGTGACAGCCCTAAGGTCACTGGGTCGAAGCAGCACGCAGAGTGGTTACTGCACGTCAGGGCTTGGGTGGCCCACGTTTAGGCCATGTTGGACGTAGGTTTCTTCTCCTTGGATCACTGTGAGCTGATGCTGGGATGCAGTCTCAGTCACACACACCAAGGTTGTTTCCAGTGTCTCCAGTCTGGATGGATGCAACCGATTTAATCTCAGTCTAGGACCAGACACGTTTCCTGTTGAATTGACTTTTTTATTAAAAAAAATTAGTTCTGCCATCAGATTTATTTTTCTTGACACTGCATCATGAATAAATGTGGCAAACTCGGCCTTTAATGTATCTTCCCGGATTGCCCGGCAATAGGTCACTGGAACCTTATTGCAAATTTTCATCGATCTATTAATCAACATAGTTTGGTTCTAATGATCATTCCACCTAGCTGTGCCGTTGACCAGACTGTTTTGATCCTCCACAGGCCGTTCAGGGGAGGCTTTCTCGGAAGATATGTTAAATCATGCCCTTTTCCAAAAAGCGATGTTCCTAATGATTTGTCTTATAATTCTGTCATAAAAAGGAAATCGGGGTATTATGAAGGGGCTTTCCTTGGTGACTCTGGTTGGCTCCTGGGGACAGCTGCTTCCTAAGCATCCATCCATACGCTTTCCTGGGACTCTTCCAGCGACGGCGCCCTGAGCACATTCACTGGATAACTACGCTCTTCTTTTTGGAAAATCACGATACCTGTCTTTATTTTCTGGAATCACCCACATAAGCTAGGGTTCTCCCCTCTCCTGCAGAGATGCCGACGTACAGACATTCCTGAATCCGGCCTCTGTTCTGGGCGCCGTGAAACATGAAACGTGACATTGTCACAGGGGTCAGGGATTGACCAGATTTTGTGCACTGAGAAAAAAGGGCTTTACCAGTTGCCGTTATAGGTGAAGTTCTTTGTACGTCCCCTATCTTGTCACCTGTGCAGCTTTGAGATCTGTCACTTTGATCTGGTTGGGTCCTCTGTAGGCCTCGTCCCTGGCAACCTGGGAGGGTGCCTGGCTCTGTCAAAATGTCCGTGCTCGAGAAGGTGTTTCTGGGTTCACATAGCTCATAGCAGTTATTTCTGCTCCAGGTTTATATGATAAAAACAGAAAAAATCTACTACACCGAGACCACCACTGGTGTGAGGTGGGAGGGGACCACACAAAGGCGTGCGCAGCGGGCGGTGCAGATGGAGCTTATAGTGACTGTCGGTTTTAGAACAGACTTGAACCTCAGTTGGCATTTTGTTTCCTCTCACCTCCAAGCTTCGGGATGGGTGCCCTGTCTGCCAGTCAGGGGGTCTGCAAGAATTAGTGCCGTGATGCTCGCAGCATTGCGATCTTTAAAAAAACAACGTGTTACGTAAATGCTTATTGAACTGTAAAGTGCTTGTCATGGGCCTCGCGATGATCAGATGTCATTGCACGAACCCTGTATGCTCCCCTTCTGGGACACAAACCTAAAGGTTTCTAATGCAATCCCAACTACTCCGAGGCCGTTCTTACACATGTGAACCCAAGTGGCAAAGTGGAAGTAAATGTATCATACAGCAATCTGGAATGCCGCACGTTGCAGGTTTGCATTAGCATGAAAGGAAGCGATTAACTTTAGCTACAGTGAAGCTCGTTAATTAAGAAATAATAATACACAGGATAGCCAGGCCATCGATTCTTGCTGTGCCAACCCGAACCCGAGACCCCAAATCGTCAGTCGGCCTGATTAATTCACAAATGGTTATTTATGATACAGGAAAACAAAAGATGACCAGCTTGTAAAAATCCCTTCTCGCAACGTGATCCCTTTGAATCCTGAACTCTCTGGGAGTAGTTTCTGGAAGCATCTCCTGGCCTTTTGTCATTTTGCAAATTATGGCTGTATTACTTTAAGAAAATTTAATATCTGAAGATCGTTATTTACTAAATACACGGAGGAGAGACAGTTGTTACCGTTTGCACTATGAAAAGACCCTGGTTCACAATAGGATGCACCGCACCATCCCTGCTCCCGTGCGTTTCAGACTGCGAATTGAGTAGCAGGAACGTGGCGTGGACAGAGGCCTGGTCACACCTTCACGGTGCGACAAAATGAGAGAGATTGTCCAGGATAGGACGATTTCTGAGTGATCTGTGTTCGGGGTGAGTGTAAACCGTTTAACAAAAGTCTCCGTCGGGGGAATCTGTGGGTTTTTTCACCGGAGATCAATCGCAGTGTACCTTTCACCAACCAGCGCGATCACATCGAGCCCTCGGTTCACCGAGGCCCCACCGACTGTCTGAACTATGTCAGTCAAGATGCTAAATGAGGATACGGAGCAGCCGTGATATTCTAATGCACCGGTTGCCATGGAAGCTGCTCTTCCAGCCTGATTTGATCAATTTTTTTCCCCCAGCAAGTAATTCGATAATTCTTTCCAAAGGGAAAAATGACATAATGTTCTTGTTACTAAATTGAAAGAGCCAGACGGTTTCTTTTAATTCGTAACGGCCTCCCCCTGACAGCCATGATATTTTGGTTGTTTTATTTACATTTTATTTACATCTCGGCAGGTGCTCAGGCCTAAATGCATGTTTTAGGTGCTACTATCTCTTTACTTTGAATTCCTGAATTCCTTTTCTATGCTTACCAGCAAGATCACCTTAAAAATTCACCGTTTAAATATCAACGTTGGCGACGCATTCCTTGAGAAACAGTGTCTAATCGCATCACAGTTAATGAAATGTTGAGGTCAAAGGACTCTCACCCGCCAGCCACCACTGTCATCGAAGCGTTCATTCAATGCAGCAGGCGACCGTTCGACTGATCCCAATGAGCAGAACCGAGGTCCTTATTCAGAGTCTCTGGACCCCCTGGTCCGGATCGACTGAAATGGAGCAGGAACGAGAATGGGCCCTGCTACAGAGCGTCACAGGTGGGAAGGGACTTTCTCCGCCCCCCAAACCCATCTCAACCTCGAGGCCGCGCTTCTCTTTACGATCATGGACAGAGTGTGCATGTGCGTGCTGCACTCTAATGCAGACATGAACTGGGACCTTGACTCTCAGCCGTGAGGAGGAAAACATCATCCAGCCACGGCCAGCTGTCCTTTAGGTGGCAGTGTGTGGCAAGGAGAGGCTGGCTGTGACAGCTCCCGCCTACCATCTCTAACAAGAAAGTAAGAAGGAGAAAGAATTAGTTTCTTAGAAATGCCTCTTGCCTCTTGCTCTCTGAACCCACGTGCCCCATATTGCTCAAGTCATCACGGTGCCTTTTCTTTGGTGCAAAACCAGCCAACGGCCTTTCTTTCAGGTGCCCACGGTGACGCCGCGAGCCCTGTGGGCGTCGAGGACGAATTTTTGACTGACTGTTAGTCCTCGGTTGGAAGTAAACATCTCGACTGCTCTGTCGTTTCATGTTTTTCAAGATTGGAGCACAAGAGTTAATCTGGAGACGTTGGCCAGGCTGTGAAGAACAAATATGCAGACACGCTGTCTGAAGAATAGTCAGAAATCGGAATTTGTTTTTGAATTTGTGAGCAAAACCCCCATGAGCTTCTCTCTGGAATGTGCTTTTCTTCCTGTTCTGCTGGGGCTCGGGCGTTGCCGGGTCTGTTTAAACGCTTTGTCGTAAATTCAGACATGGAGCCATGTGGTCCCTTTTCATGGTAACCACGTACCCGTGCTGTGCCCACGTTCTTCTCATGTGAGCATGGTTTTCATATCAAAAACATAAATATGGAAAAAGCCCCGAGAATTTTCTAACCCTCTTTTCTCTTATCCCGAAGAAGAACTATTGGATTTCTGCAAATAATGCGTGTCTCTAATTACCAAATTTTTTTCCATAAAAGAGACAATAAAGGAAGGAGAGCAGTCCACACGTGGCAGCTCCAAGTCTTTATCAGAGACTTTATGTTTTTCGTACTTTCATTCCGTGCATGTCTGATTCAATCAGAAGTCTTTCCAGCAAAGCAGGTTGCAGCATCTGGAGCTTTTGGTCTCCTTTAATCTTCTGGTGTAATCGGGCAAAATGATCACTTCAAAAAGAGCACCCGAACCCTTCCGCTCTGTCTCAATTTAAAAATGACACTTTTAACCCTTCGCGTTCCCTGCAGCTGTCACCCAGCGTCAACATCCGGGCTTAGCTGCAGCCTTAAACGTGACAGAACATTTTAACCATCTTTTAATGCTGCGTTTGTCAACAATGGCTTATTTGCTTTGCTTTCTACAAGATCACTGCGATCCAGCTTATTAGTTTATTATTAAAAATAATAATAATAATAAGGCAAGACTCTAGCCAAGGAACTGTTTAACCTTTCCCAGCTATTTGTCACTGTAGCCTGCTAAATTGCAAGGGTTCTTCTCTGTCTTCTTGGTCTTTTCAGTTTTTTTTCCAAATTCATGAAAACAAGCTTTTTTTTTGACCCTAATTCGCTGCTTCTCATCTCCAAGCCGTTGGGCTTTGTCAGATGTCACATCTTTTTATGCTTTTTATGCTGTGTGGACTTGGCGCATTTGTCCTTTTTAAGCTAGTGGGGGGGGTGTGGGGCTCGGCTCCGTGACACAGTCGTCCCCCTCACGTGTCCACTTCCTCCGTGGGCAGGACACAGATCGGCTGCTGTTCAATAAGGCAGGCGTCTCGTTCTATTCCTCTCCCATCCATCAAAATGCCTTTTCCCGGGCCTGGCATTCTTCCACTGTTATTTGGTTAACTTGCCACATGCAAGTGATTTTTCATTTCTTGATTGGGGAAAGAGGCTCTTCAGGGTGGTGTTTTTCTTGTCGAGTTGGAGAATACCAGCCTTCTTCCCGGAGCCAAAGAGCTTGCCCTCCTGCTCTTTTGATGACTTTCCCGCCTCTAGCACCTCAAAGCTACTGGCTTTTATGGAAGTTAGTGATATTTGGAGGAAAATGTCACAGGTTTAAGCTCATCTTGAGTGAAAAAGGAAAAGGAAAATCACATCGCCTAAATTGATAAACCGCCAGGCTGAATTATGGTGATAGCAACCCTGAATGTGTGTGTGTATAGGCCTATATTTTTTATTTGGGAGAATCTCAAATTGTGGCATTCACGTGCAGGCTCCCATGTATTTTCTTCCGCTCACTGTTAAGAAACAAGCAAGAGTTATTTTCCTCATTTTGTGGATGGGCAAAATGAAGCGAGGCTAAGTGAGCAGAAATATAGTGACAGAGCAGGGGATAAATGTCTGCCGATTCCAAGCCTGCTGCCTCCAGCACTTTTGAAGCTGCCGGCTTCTGTGAAAGTTAGTGATATTTGGAGGAAAATGTCACCATTAAAGCGTTCCCTAGCTTCTGCTGGGCCCAAGGGAGTCTGCCTCACGCCAGGATGCAGTGCGGTGACGCGTTTCCGAAAACTCGTGCGGGTCTATCTTAAGTGCTAAAAGAAGGCAATTTTCTCTGATTACTCCAAGTGTCCGTTAACTGATTAGAAAGCGTCCTTAATCATATAGGAGGCTCCAGACGTCCTGCGAGTTTCTCCTCGCTGTGCAGTCTATTTTGGGCCACGTTATTAAAAAACCGTTAATGCCTAAAGTGAAAGGATTGAGCATTTTCAGACAACAACTATGATAAGGACTGTGGATATCCAATTGTTTTTTCAGATGAGGCCAGCATTATATTTAAAAACATATGTATTTATAACCTTTTTTTTTTATTACAATGTGTTCATAAGGTAAAAGTTTAGAATATGAGAAGATATGAAACCGCATTGTCTATAATTCTTTCACTCTGGTTTAATTATTTTTCAGATTTTTAGGTTGTCATACACAGAGAATTTTACAAAAATAGGTTTGTGGGTCTCTCAAGGGCACCCCAGTCAATAGCACCCTTTCCACATCTGAAAAGTTAGAGCAAAAACCTCAAAGAAATATAGAGACCAAAATAATGTCTACGACTAACAGAGGTTAGGCGGAGCGAGGGGCCTTATCTTTGTTCACCGAATGGGCCTGCTGATAGCAAACTCCAGGATCATGGATTTCGCCATCTAGTCCCAGGCCATTCAGAACTGGAGCTCGTGCATGGCAGGAGCCCACCCGTGTGCACCTCGCAGGGGAGGGGACAGTCGTGTTCTGTCAAGAGGAAGCGAGTGGCACCGACAGAGCGTGTCCAGTCGTTCCTTCCACATTTACCAACTCGTGAGCTCACAGAGCCGAGAGAATCTGCATCACACAAGCCGTGTCCCCTCGCTGGAAGGACACGTTAGGTGTGGAGACGCATTTCCTGTTGACAGCGTCACAGGACACGTGTTGCTCGAGAGTCTCCCTCGGCTCACTGGACTTACGTTTAAATGAAATGATTCGAAGGAAAGGGCTGAAGCAGTTTCTAGCATCTAGGAAACTGTCTTATCCTTGCTAATAGACGTAAAGAACTGGCTGCTCTTTTTCTCCCACGAGCCATACCCTTATTTAAAATACCGTGAATTCACCAACGTGAGACTGAGTCACGTGTTCGCACTAAGTCCGTCATGGCTTGTGCATTAGTTGAACAAAGACATCATAGCGTGTGTTTACCTGGCTAAGCGTGGTCTTTGGCATATAGCAGGCCGTCCGAACTGGAAATCGTCGTCGTTATTATTGCTGTGTACAGAGGGAAAAGTAAATAACGATGTGGGGGAACGACTTAAAATCACAACACGGAGAAACACTCAATTCTGTGATAAATCGGGTTCGCTAAATACCGACTTTAAACTCCGAGTAGAAATCCGTCATAACGGCTTCCCCAGAAACGGCCTACCTGAGGCAGCTGGCCATTAGTTGACCCGTGAAGGATGGATCCCGGTGCGGGTCGAGGGGGAATAGCACTAACGAAGGCGCAGCAGGAGCCGAGGCTCAGAGAACTTGACCGAGTCTGTTCTCGGGGACAGTGGTGCGTGTTGGATGGGAGCGTTCGTCCGGTCCTCGGCTTGGAGGGTGTGTGTTCCGTGTTCAGAGCTGCACCCAGAGTCCAGCTGGGTGCGATCCTCGTATTAGTAATTCTGCCCTCCTCCCTCTGTTGCTCGGATCATCTTCGCGACATTGTCTCCGAGAACAAATACTGTGAGAGTGGATCTATCACAGTGCATTTTGCTACTTTCCGGATTCCACTTATTATTGAGTAGCATGTCCCTTGGAGTGTGTTTAGATACCGTTACAGATGGCGTAATGGTAGTAGAGTGTCCCTGATTCACAGTCTATCATTGTCCGACACGACGAGCACGTCCTACCTGGCGCGGTAGCGGGTGACTGACAAGCGAGTCTGCCATCAGGGCTCATCGACAGGTTGCCACGATGCCATGTCTCTCGCTGTCGTGATTCGTCAGGTGCCTGCTTATGGCGCGGCCATTTCTGTCAGCGCCCGTCAGCTTTCCCGGAAATGTCTGCTGTTTGCTCTCCGGCCAAGACGAACCCAGGGAGGTCGTGTGGAACCGATCACACTCTGTTCTGGGACTCTGGGGGCTTTAATTTGCAGTAAAGAGTTTACCACTCTGGAATGACTTGGTGGAGTTTGATTAGACATGAAGGACCCTTTCAAATGAAGAAGAGTTTCTAGGGGGCCAAATAGAGTGCGACCCAGGAAGCCTCGAGAGAGGTCGTAGGCTCCTCAGGACAGAGGCGATCCTCGCGTGAGGTAAAGTCATGTGTCACATCAAAGGTGCGAGAGGACAAGAGTGTCTTTTGGAATGAAAAAGTATGAGGACGGTCAAGTGCGTGCCTTCATGTCAAATAGGAGGTTTGGGAAACGGAGAGCAATCCTGCACGGCACACGTGCCAGCACTGCTGCCGCCTGTGAACGGAAGAAAGAATGACTCAGTGGCTTTGCCTCGGGCCCGTCGCCTAACACACAGGTCGGTGGTTAAGCACACGTTTTTACATCCTGCCCTGAGGAGGGATGTCTGCCAATCTCCCCATTTTTCACAGCATCGTAGCACCTTTAGACGCTGCCCAAGACGCCAAGATGGCTGAAGCTTTAACTGCACACTTGAAAGCCCGAGGGGCAGCCACTGGGCAACTCAAATGAGGCAGGCGGGCCGCGGGGAGGAGGGGCGCGAGGTTGGGACCCCAAGCTCTCCTCTCCCAGGGTGAAGAGGCCTCGATGCGTAGAGAGAGAGAGGACTCTGTCATGCCGGTGGTGACCGGGAAGGTAGCTAAAACCACGAAATACCTGTTTTCGGAGGATAGGGCCGGAGGTCAGAGCGGGGAGAAGAGACCTCGTGTTTTCACGCTTACGTCGTGTCACTGGAAGTCACTTTTTCCCGTGACCCCGGCCTCTTTAGGGGAGGCAGCCTCCGTCGGCGTCGCCCCCGTCTGTTCTCTTCTCGGGGTCTGTATGCTTCGTGATCACGTGCAGCGGTACCCAAGTGCCACATGGCTTCGCTCTCGCCATCCCTCTGTGAGGACAGCCTCCTCACGCGACCTCTGGGGCGTTCTCACTGGGCTCGTGCTGTTGCCAGTTCAGCTGCAGGGGCGCGTGGTGGTGTCAGCATCATCCAGAGGTGGCGGGGCGGGACTGTGTGGCTGGGGTCTATGGCCGATGCGGAGAATCCGTTCCTCCCTGGTGTGCGCGGGAGGACGGAGGGCCTGTAGGATCGTGTTTCTCCACGCGTGGCCCACTGACCCCTGGAATGAGAATCAGCCTGGAGCGTCTGGAATTTTCTAGGCCTCCAAGTAAACACGCCGTCTCAGAAGCCGTGAGTCCTGGGAATCTTAACTTTTGGCAGCTCCCCAGGTGCTTCTGGTGCCCACTGAAGTGTGAGAGGCTCGCAGGCACCCATCCCGGCGTGTGCAGTGAGACAGGGTCAGAGCCGTGATCCTGGAGGACGCTGGGCACGCTTTGTTTTCTCCGTCCTCCTCCTCCTTCATTTCATATCGCCGTCCTGTCACGTGGTGCTGCAGCCATGGCGATGCATGCGGATGAGGCAGTGGCTAATCCAACCCCAGGCACTCGTTTTCAGGTAATTATTTGAGGCCAGAACAGCACTTAACAGCAGCGACTTACCTGTTTGGGAGATCACCTAATTAAAAGCTCAAGCAAGACAGGCATTATTATTTTTAAACTGATTAAAAGGAGGGAGAGGGGAAAAAAACCGCCTTCTGCCGTTTTTCTGCCGTTTTCTATTATGGAAATGTGGAGTGCGTTTGTGATTCCTCTGTTCTGAGAAGTAGGTTGGCAGATCAATATGAAACAGTGGGGAAGGCACAAGCGAGAAGCGAATCAGATTCACGTAGGCAGATTTATGTAAAGAGAGGCGTGGGACAGGACAAACTGTCCAGATGATAAAGGTGAAAGTGCTGGGTTTCGTTCACTCGCTGTGTTTTTTGTGCCGCCTGCCACCACCTCTACTCTGTGGTCTGTACATTTTAGTGCAAATCATCGTTGGTCTGACAGGACGGAGTAATGAGCTGTGAGCTGTGGCGTGAGCGTCACGCCGCCGATTCTGTGGAAACTAATGCCACCGTCTTGCCCTGGATAGGGCGAGAGAGGATTCTTTCCATTTGCTTTTCTTTCTTTTTCCTTCTTTTGCTCGAGACAGCCACGAACCACACCTCCGTGCGTCTTCCACGGGGCACACTCGGCCGGGTCAGCACTGAAAGTGTGTCCCCCTCGCTGCACGTGGGCGCCCCTCACTTTTGCAGCCGTGACACATCAGAACCATCTTTTTAAAGGGAAACCCATTTCAGACGACAGTATCCCACCTTAAAGCTTCCTGGCCACCTTAACATCCTCAGGTGCAGCCAGACCTTGGCTACGTTTCCCACGTTGTCAGTCTTACGTCCACGCTGCCTGGTCTGGTTGTGCTTTTCCTTTTCACGTGCACGTTTCAGCTCTGCTTTCTCCTCGGAGGTGGCTGTGATGGCACCGTGTGCGAAATGAGCCTGTTGATCGTTTGATGTCACCTCGCTAAGTCCAAGAGGTTTGAGAAACACGTTAAGGTGCTAGGCCTCTTGCCGTTCATGAATCCGGATCCATCTGTGTAGACGACATCCTTTTTTTCCCTTTTGAAATGAAGAGACGAGCGCTTTTCAAAGGAGCCTTTAAGAAGGGCCGTGCTCATCAGTGGAATCTGAGATGCAGCGTGATACATATTCATCCGGGCGCTGAGACTTGCACACCACGTTTGTCACCATTTCCATTTCAAGCTGCCATTATCTGCCGCTAGCACCGGGCTCGGCCCAGCTCATTTCCCCCTCTGTGACGGGGACGACAAAAGACCTGGGCCCTCTTTGTATTTCGTAGGTAAGTCTAGGCCTAGCGAACAGGCTCATCCTGTTTATTCATCGTGCACGCTGGCCTCTCGGGGTAAGGCGACCGCACCGTTTCTTCGGCTCTTTTCCTTTCCTTGTTTAAAATCAGAAGCTCTTCTCTTTCTGAATTCTAAGTGAATTTCTAAATCCATTTTCTTCGGCACACGCAGCTCTCCCCGGCGCACCCACGAGCAGCTGCGGGTGGTGACGGGCTGACGTGTCGAGACAGAGCTTCCACACTCAGCACACCCCCGAGTGGCCCTCCAGAAAAGGGGCCGCCCAGCGTCGCCCTGCGGCAGGTGGCCTTCCCAGGAGCATTGGCTGAGATCGTCCCCTTTCATAGCGAGGGCCGTGCGTTGTGTGCCCCACGTGGTATGCTGGCATTTCACAGCTGACACAGCCCCGAGCATTTTCCTTTTCCCTTGATGGGCAGCGATGGGGTTGGGGTACCCTTTCAAACAAAACACGCTTTCCTTTCTAGCATCCGTGAGTGTCGACGACCACAGATCCAGTTGTCTGAATCCTACCTGTTTTCTGAACTCCCGTGTTGTACACGGAAAGCAGTGACGACTGCTGAGTTTTGGAAAAATGCCCCATGGTTCTCCAAGAATTCATTACCAGTTTGGCTCAACGATGGTTATATTCAAACTCTGTGTGTGTGTGTGTATGTGTGTGTGTGTGTGCGCGCGCGCGTGGTTTAGAAATGAATAAGAAGGTGAGTTTCATGCCCTCTTTCATTTTTTTTTCCTGCCACCCATTTGGGTACGTGTGTTTTATCAATTTAAAGATGTCACAACTCCTGGATGGCCTGAGGCCATCGAACACGGTGTTTAAAGTCTCGACAGTGGGCGGCGGCACCAGGTTTAAGGTAGGCCCTGGGTTCCGCGCTTACTTCGGCCTCGCACTCTGGAATAATTGGGTGACCGAGCAAGGTTCCCAGATGGAGGAAACGAGTCTTGCCAAAGAGAGAGGAGATCGCACCGACAAGGTGAGCTCGTTCAGAAAAGCAGTTTTCAGAATCAGAGACGTTCGGCAGAGACATCGCGGGCTTGTTCTCGGTCCTGGTCCTGGTCATGGAAAAGTTAATACGGTCCGGACATAAGTCGGCGTGTCGTTTCCTCTTGGGTGACTCCAAAGTGTTTTCGTTAAACGCGTGATTTCGCAGGTAATCCTCCAGGTGAGCCTCCATGGCCTGGCGACACTGCGGCACCAGGCCCTGTGAGCCGCAGGTGGCTCGCCAGCCGCCCCCACTGCCACCCTCCTCCTAGCCGAAAGCGACAGGTGAGCGAGGGCATGGGGGGCCTTTTGGGGTTTATTTAGATTGAAAAGTAGCCGTGAGTGGCCAGACATTTTCAAGGATTTAGGCCCAGTAGTGAGAGGTGGTTTTGAACATTTTCTTTGGGTAGTTTTAACCCTTGGCACCACCTCTCCTGCTTATCTGAAGGGGGCAAATGCTCCTGGAAGATTTAGGGTTAACCTACAGAAAAGGAAATTTTATCTTCTGAGATTTGAAGAAGCGTCTGTGATATGGAAGGGTTCGAAATCGACGACCCCCGCCATTCTGTGGAGGCACGAAGGGGGTTTTGTCAGAGGCGACCGGGCACGGTGGGGACAGCATCGACCGCTTCGTGTGTGGAATCGCATTGATCTCTAGTAACCCTCTAAGGCAGGAGTTATTATTCTCCTGTCATGGAGGTGGGGGCATTGAGACTCAGAAAGAACGGGCAGAATCATGGTCCCCAAACATGTCCATGTCCTGATCCCTCGAATCTGTGACTATGTGACCTCGCTTGATGGATGGGACTTCCCAGGTGTGAAGGCTCTTAAGGACCTCAAGCTTGGGGTGGGGGGGGTGCGTATCCTGGCTAATCCAGTGGGCCCACCTTCGCCACGTGACGCCGTATGAGGGTGTGGGCCTTTCCTGGCTGCGGCAAGGGGAGGTTTTTGAGGTAGTCTTTTGTTGAAGACATTAAAAACAGAAAAAACATGGAAATGGACGACTAAATATCAGAATTACAATTGTAATAAGGGTCACGGGACCTATAAATGTGTGAATCGTGATGGGATACGATAGTGACTCTGATGGACTTCCTTTAAATCGTTAGGAAGGCCTTCTCGGCCGAGGTCACGTCTACAAGGATACTCTGTCTAAACGGAGAGGCCCAGGAAAGGCTCGCTCTGAAAAGTGGGAAGCGTGGAGGCCTGGAGTAGGGCTCATGCTGGTGTCCCAGGGGAGGAGAGGGCTTGTGAGCGCGTCCGTAGAACGGAGGAAAGACCTTGGTAGCTGGCGGAGAGCGAGCTAGAGAGAAGACTCGAGAGGAGGCTGAAGGTATGAGCCGGAACGGGGAGGGCTTTGGTGCCCCCGCTGAGAGCTGGCGTGTTATCCTAGCCACAGAAAGAAGCCTTGATTGAGCTAAGCCTCGCGAATGTGATGTTGCAGAGACTGGATCGAAGGGGACAAGAGAAGAGGCGGGCAGACGAAGAGCACTGTCCCCACGACTCAGCGGGGCTGCCCCCTCCCTCCCAGCCTGCGCAGCTTAGAGGGTGTCTCTGCGAGAAGGAGACAATACGGTCACTGTCTCGGGAAAAAGGCCGCGTCACAAACCCGTGACACCTTTTAGTCAAGATTTCTGCTGCCGAAATGTGAATTCTTCAACTGACCGGACGCAAACAATGACGAATTCTGTCTTCCTTTCTGCCGTACAGACACCTACCGTCTCCGCGTAGACAGGCGTGGGGGCTGGTGTCACTCTGAGCTGGGAGTCGAGAGCTAACACATGAAGAAATGACGGCTTCAGCATCACAGCTTCTGGAAGAGCCGTTTTCAGCACCGTCTTCCGACTCAGTATAATTTGGGAACTCAAGATGAATGGCCCGGTTTATTGGGTATGAAACTGTCTGGCGGGATCTGATCTTCCGCATATTCCCATTACCTCCGGTGATGACCTCGCCTTTACCAGGGAAGCTCTGCGTTGCTCTGAAGACGTCACGTGGAGTCTAAAAGGTGCCGAAAATATAAGTGAACGCGACTGCTCATTTCATTTCGAATTAAAAAAGCATCACGAGTGCGAAACGCGACGGTAACGACAGGCGAAGGCTCTCTATGGAAGAAGAAATCCTTCAGGGAATTAGAAAGCTAGTCATCTCCCAACAATAAACGCCCATCCGCGATGTTTATCCGCGGTCATGTGGCTGTTAAAGAGGTTTGTGGAGTCTGCATCGGCGCGTGGAGTTCGCGCCGAGGTGGAGGAGGAGAATAAGGCCTCGACTCTCCAACCGCGCGTTGTGGCAGATTTTTGCCTTGCATGCTAACGTGCTCTTTCGAGGACTGTTTTGATGACTTTTATTGTCACGTTAGACACAGTCTGGGTTTCCCAGCCTGTCACGTCCGCTTGGCCGCTGTCGGCGGCTTCCGTGGCGCCCAGCGCGGCCAGAGGGGAACCTCGGGCACCTGCTGGCGCGGCTTGCGGGGGCAGAATCGTGTTGTCATTCCCTGTGATTTTACGCCGCTGTGGGTTTTAGCGGTCTCTGCCTGCAGCCTCTTTCAACTTTTCCTTTTAATTAAAAAACCTAATTGGAGTAATAAAAACTTCCAATTAAGCCTTTTAAATAAAAACCGAGAGTCGAACGTAGCTGTCGTCGCAGACGAGGCGGGCGATGGCTCCTGTCACGTCTGGATTCTATTCCTGCCGTATGCATGGCGTGTGGTCTCCACCTCCGAGGGACGAGGGACCCTCCGCAGAGATGTCCTGGCAGATAATTACACATTGAAACATCCGTGTGATCTTGGGGGAAGGAGGAGTTTTTGTTTTTGAGGCACCGAAGGGGCGTTTAAACCACCATCGGGGGCTGTAGTCATTAGATGAAAATTTCATTACTGTTGCACTTTTAGTAATAAAAAGGAAAAAGTTCCGGTATTTGAACAAAACCCAAATATTCCAGCTTATTTGTTATGTTCATTTAGGTCTAAAATGATGCAAACGTTTTTGACCCGCTCTGTTTTCCTTCATTCCCGGCACTGGAGGAATGTGCTAGAAAAGCCTGCAGTGGGACCTGGGGTCCCACCGTCTCTACCCGCACAGCTCGGTGCTCCCCTCGCAGATCTGGGTATGCCGACTGAACAGGAACCGTCTCCACGGTCGCCTTGGGCTCTCCGAACCCAAGAACACTGGGCCCCAGGAAACCGAAGTGCAGGGTGTCCCTGTGTCGACATGTGTCCCGTGGTGGAAAATGTTTGCTGGCATAGCACATGGTTTGCTGAGTCAAATCGCGTCTTGACCATGCTGGTGACGTGTGGTACTCGAGGGAATGAGGGCATCGGGGACACTGGCCTGCTACCGTCAGCCGTCGTCGCCGTCGTCAGCACCCCGAGCTTTGGGCTGCAGTCGCCTAGCAGGTGCTCGGTCAGGCCTGGAGGGGCCCCGGGCGCCTCACACCATCTCCGTCGTCCTTCTCCGCCCAAACCTAACGGGGCCTGAGGTTCCGGCTTCAGGGACCGAAGGGCTAGGAAAGAGCATGAAAGGGTGCGAGGACGAGGTGCCTGTTGAAGGAGGAGAACCTGGGCTCAGCGATGGAGGTGACGGAGGTGACCGGTGGCCAGAGGCAGCAAGTCCCTGGGTATTTCAAACGCGGGAAATGGACACGCAGATGACGAAGAGCGAAGAAGCCAAGCAGGGGAGGCAGGTGGTTCAGGCACGGGGAGCAGGAGGAATGCATGACCGGCCTGGGGACAGCGGCAGGCGGTGGACAGCAGCAGGTGGGGGACGGGCAGGTGGGGGATGGGCAGGCGGGGGACAGGCGGGCCGCGCTGGCTCCGGCTTCTGGTCAGGCACTGCAGAGACGCAGATGTCCCTTCTGGTTCAGGGAAGAAGAAGCAGTAAGAAAATATAGGGGGGTGTGGGGACGGCCAGACTCCCCAGGGAGTGCGGCTGGGACACGGGTGCGTGTGGGCCCAAGTCACTGAAGTGGAGAGCATCCTAGAGGAGCTGTGGGGGGAAATTCTCGACACGGAGGTTCTGGAATCACTCAGCAGCTCCCGGCTATCTGCTCCGGAGCAGACCTTTAACGCCTTGAGCATCTTCCTCCCCCTCCCTCCATCCCTTGCTCCGGCTGTCCTGGCTGTAAGTTTGCGGATGGGACAGGGCACCGCCGGGGATTCCTTTATGGTCCACATCTCACGCCTGTCGCTGGCCAGGGTTCTGTCAGTGAAACGTGGCCTTCCTCTGCACTGGCTCTGACGTCCAGAAAATTCTCTAGCCAGTAAGGACTCTGCCTATTGGGTGTCATCCTTGTTATTCTTCTGGGACCTGGGTGGGCCCCCAGGGAGGAGGGCGGTGGGTGGCGTTCCGTATTCTGTGAAATCCCTTGAAAGCCTCCCTCCCTGTCAACAGCTCCGGTTTCCTCTCTTCCTCCCCTGGGACACTCCTGTCCCTTCCTCTTGTTTTTTTTTTTCTCTCTTGCTAGTGTGCATTTAGGGTCCAATATGCAGAAGCTATGAAAACGTGTAAATAAAACGTCCTCTAAGGTGTGTTATGGAAGAGCTGCCTAACTCTCAGAAAGTGACTCAGAAAGTGACTATGCAAAAAGGAAACCAGAATAGCACCTATACATGCTTTGCTACCGAAAATTTGGTTTAAAAACACAATTATTTGATTGAAAAGGTAGCGACTGTGCCTGGCTTTGCTTTTTGAACACCCAGCTGCTAGTTAATAATCATCTTTCCCCAAAATTTATCCTTAAAGCTTAATCCCGCTCCCCTAGTGGTTTTTATCGCCGATGAAATGTAGGTGGCATCAGCACTGGTTCTGTGTCCCGCCAGAGCTGGTGAGGCACTTTGCTGTTCATTCGGACTGGGAGCCCCGGGGATGATGGAGCAGGCCCCCAGTGCAGAGAGTGGAGAGAGAAAGCACAACACGGGAACGCCTGGAATCGAAGGATACCTTTCCCATTTCAGATTCGCTTCAGAGGCTCCCCTGGGCAGGAGTGGGTTGGAAGTGGGTAGCATCCTGGCTCCTCCCCCTCGCTGGCTCCCTGTGTGTTTTGCTTCTCCGCCGGACCATCCCAAAGGCTGCGGAGTAGAAATAAAAATGATAATTCTCTTTCATTTCTTCTTCTCCGATGCAGTCATCACAGGGGGGTTTTCATTAAACACGGGAAGGTAAAAGCTGGGAAAAGCACTTTTCCTGGACTCTCTCACTGCTCTATAAGATGTTCAACTAACTGGTCTCTGTCCATATTTCTTGCCACGCGTGTTAGACTGCACGAGGCCCTTTCGTGTCTCAGTTAGCATTGTGAAAAAAGAGGGAATCGATTTATTATTTTTTCCCGAACTCGGAATAACGGGGTGGATAAATGCTGCTACTAATCGTTGCATTTGTTTCACGACCCGTTGTTTAAACTTTGAAGGAACCCGTAGCACGCTGGGGATGAAGCTCTCTTCAACGGAAATTCAGCCAGTGGTAACAGGAATGAAGTCTGATTTTCCCGTTGCCTTTGTGCACCACATCCAGCCACCACCTCTCCTGCGGGCCTGTCAAACCATGGGACAATGGAGTAGGCCCCCCAGGGCAGGCCAGGCAGGTAATCCCACCTCCTGAATCACACAGAGGATTAACGATAGAAGTTATAAAGGAGGACAGAGGGCCGGTCTGGGGCATCGTCTCACCTGGGAAAAGTGTGTGTGTGTGTGTGTGATAGAGAGAGAAGGAACGAATGAATGAACGATGAACATGTTGCCTGGGGGGTTCCTTCTCGGCTGTACTAAATCGATTGCTTTAAAACACCGTTTAGTGGCAATTAGGGAAAGAGCAACTGAGTCAAAAGGAGACGACGTGGGCTTATGTCTGGGCACGGCCCAGGACCGACGGCATGAGGCACTGCGCTCGTGTTGGCACCGGCAGGTGCTCGCCAGGTCCGAAGACGCAGGAGACGCTGCTCCTGAGTGGTGTCCAGAGGCTGCACTACCCCCTTCTTTTAAAAATCTTGAAAGAGTAACGAGAACTTGAAAGGAGACTCAGGTCGAGCAGGTGTCCATGCCCGTGGAAGGGACAGAAGCTGCTAGAAGCACTGCATCCTCCAGGACGTTTTCCTTGTGGATGTGGAGCTGCGAGCAGGGAGGGACTCGTTGTTGCTGGATGATTTCCGTAGGTCAGTGACTCTCAAGCTTTTTTGTCGTCTCGGGACACTGAGACTTCTGAAAACCACTGGGGCCCCAGGGAGCTCCTGCTTCCGTGAGCTGTAACCTCCGAGACGGCCGTATTCAAATTTAAAACAGATTTAAAAACGTGATAGCGGACCATTCCACATCAGCGTCAACAACATTTTCACAAGAAACCCTCTCTTCAGGGTCACGCTGCTGCGCGGCATTAGACATCTTCGTGCGAAGTATTTCCAAATTTGGACTCATGTCCCTAAGTTGGATTCCATCGGAATCACTGGCTCAGCCGAGATTTTGAAAGCTTTGAACTTACGCGAGGAAAGTACCTTCCAAAGGGCCCTATCATCACCGCTCCTGTCGGAGAGCGTAATACGAGTGTTGGATGATTTCGTGTGGATTCCGGGCCCCGGGGTGCAGCAGTAAGCAAAACGGAAGGGCTGCGTCCGTAGCTGAGGCTGACGATGTAATTTGTTTTAGTTTTTACAAATTTGGTAGGCACGAAAGGTACCGTACGCTGAGCACAAAGCGTTAACATAAGCGCCGGAGCAGGTGGGTGTGGTCTTCTGGAATATGTGACGTTTTTCTGGCGTCTCAGCTAGCATTTAATACCAACAAATCTATCGCATTTTCCTGAACCGAACCCTAGTTCTTAGGATTCCGTTCTGTTTGGGCTGGGAAGCTCTCGGAGCATCCTTTATCAGCTTTTTTACTTTCCAGACAGGATCTGACCCTTGGGCAGTGTATTCTAAGGGCTCTCCTTTGATCCTGTTTTGAAATCTTGGTGCAGATGAAGCAAGAATGGACATCGTGGCAGAGGTCCTCTACTGGGCCTGTGTGTGGGAATGTGGAAGGGGGTTCGGATGGTGTTATGGGCTGAAATGTGCCCCTTCCCTAACTCATGTGAGACCCTAGTGTCTCAGGATGTGACTGTATATGGAATAGGATGTTCAAAGAGGTAATTAAGTGGGGCCATTGGGGAAGCCCTAATCCAAAATGATCTGTGTCTTTTGGGGTCCATTCTGGGGGGCAGTGATGTTGGGGCACCTGTAGTATGGTCCAAGCTTTCCCCAGGAGAAGCTGGGAGTTAGGGTCCCGTCCTGAATTTATGGGGGGCCGTTTATAGTGAGAGGTGGTCTCAGCCTTTCCGACCCTTTTCTATGTGCTTCCCTCCACCCCCACCACATGTAGGAGTCTCTCGGCTAGTTTCTGGATCTCTCTTGGGGGAATTGCTCCCCACGCGGCTGTACATATGATGTAGGGAGGGACATTCAGGCATCCTTAGGCCACCCTGGTCTGGAGTCCACAAGGCTCTTTGGAGTGAACTCTGACTCCGGTTTGTGGACGCCTCTCTGTGCTGATGATAACGTCGTGGAACATATACCCCGTGGGGTCTCCCTTGGGGCAGGCAGCTGTTTAGCATCCAGCTTACTCCAGGCTTTTCATAAGGACGTTGCACGCTCTAGTTTATAACACTTGATCATTCTCACGCATGTCAGACGTTTGCTTGGTCGTTTATTTTACAAATGACCTTTAATCTGCTTTAAAAAAATTTAAATGAATTATCCGTTTACCTAAATCAGATATTTTACCAGTAAAATGGGTTTACTTGGGAACAGCAAAGAATCGCAATTCAGAACTTGTGGTCTCAGAGTGACCCGTGCAAGTCCAGGGAAAGGCAGGGGAGGAGGCCCTTTATGGACGTGGCAGGGGCTGTCCTAAAGGAAGGGTCCATGGGGGAAACGGGACGTTCCAAGCACAGGGACCTCTCCTCGTCTTAGTCGTGGAAGCTTCCCATTGGCTGGGCCGTCGCTGGGCAACGAGGATGCTCTTCTCCATCCTCCTGAGCTGGGGACGTGGTGTCGCTCCCCGTGGGAGAGGCAGGGTTTGCCTCTGCCCGTCAGGTCTGCAGGGTGCGCTGAGTGACCCCTGGGACTTCTCTCCTCTGGTCTCCTGACCGCGTTTACAATGAGGGTCTGTTCATTGTCACAATCCGAAAGGGCTTCGTGCGAGAGGGCTTATGCCTCCTCAGCTTTTTTTTTTTTTTAATTCTGCTAAATTCTTTTTTTTCAAGTGTTGCAACGAGCTGATTTGGAGTAAATTTAAACTTCCTCCACTGAGTTATGGAACTAGGACGAAGTCATGAACAATAAACTCGGTGAGATTCTGGTGGTTTTTCCCGAGATAGTGAGTTTAGGATCACACAGACTGCGTTGTGTACCTTCAGTCTGGAGCTTCTCCTTTGGCTGGTCTATAGAATCAGGGAAACTGTAGAATTAATTGAGCCGATGGCTTTAGTCGATGGACGTTTTTCTCTCACTTTTCTGATTCTCTGAATACTGACCCGAGATTCTCAAGTATAATTGTTTAAAGGAGACTGCCATTCATATCGTTAACTCCTTTTCTTTGTCAAATCAAGTAAAAAATTCTTAATTTGGAATTTGGCAAAGAGATTAAATGGTAAATACTACTGATTTGAGAAAAAGGTCTTTGAAGGGATTTTTTGTTCTAAAATACCTGATGATTTTGTACAGTTTGGCCATTGATTTATACGTTCATTATTTGGAACTCATTTCTTTTTGAGCTATTTAAAAAGTAAGCTGGTAGACTCCATTTTTATATGAATCACTGGAAAATATGTAGGAGAACATTTATTCAAAACGGAGCATAAATCATTTTAATAAGTAAGAGTTCTCTTCCTTCTTGATTTCCATCATCTGGGTCAAGCACGTAAGACATGATTTGTGTGAAGGATAATAGAAATTTAAGTGAAAAGGTAAAGACTATCATCCTAGAAACGATAGCATCGGAGAGGGCCACCATGCAGCCACACATTCACGCCAACTCGCGGGTGGCTCGTGGATCTGAATCATATGCACTTTGTGTTTGAAACGCTTCTTCATTTTGCCACCCCGGCCCTCCCTCTGGTGCTCCTGCTCCAGCCCTCGGTGGCCCGCAGGCTTGTTCACTGCACCCTCGCAGACGCACCATCCTACGCAAAGGCCGGAGAACGCGTGCCTGTGGGTCGCGTGTGAGGGCAGAGCAGTGAACAGGCCGGGAGAGGTCGGCGAGGAGTCTGGACGCTGCGAGACGCGCAGCTTCACGTTCTGTTTTTGGATATACCTGGTTTCGCATCCACGCGTGGTCCTGCGGTCCCCGGAGCAGTTCCCTGTCGTTTCCTACGTTCCCTGGTCCCCGGGGAACCCCGACCTCACTGGGGCATCGCAATCGCCTGGTGTTTAAGGAAGCAGGCCCGGCGTTTCGGGAACTGGTGGACTCACTAGTCGGTGGATTGGCTCAGCTTTCAGCCACTGGCGTGACGTCGCCGTCAGCTCTGCTTCGGCAGGTATGCCCTGGCCTTGGAGAACACGTTCTCTTTCGGGCCTGGGACCTTCGTATGAATCGTAGCTTCGGGCTCGTGCCTTTTTCTAACGGTGGCGCACACCTTGAATTTTCTTTAAAAAGGCAGTGGACGGTGGCCTTTCAGAAGTCTGTGAAACTTACCTTTCGCTCCTTTTCTGTATCTGAATGTATTTTAGACGGGAAAACACCCCACGGTACCTAATGCGTTGAAAGCTTGAATTAAAGTGCGTCCAGGCTTTTTTGAATCTTGTTATCTGTCATTCTAAATCCTCTTGAAGTCAGGTCTGAGGAATAATAGATATGTATTCAGTCAGGACGCGGAAGACTTCTCCTGGCTCGGGATTAGAGATTTTCAGCTATCAGCGTTTAAGCTTCGGCTTGCTGTCACTCCGTCTCGACAGGGCCACAGTACGATTCTAATAGTTGCGATTATGGAGTGGGCGCTTTTCTGTAGGGGAGGCAAAGTGTCAATTAAAAGGGTATTGAGATAGAGAAACTGAGACTAGATTAAGTTTGTGCTTTCTCGTGGGTGATAAGAAAATTCATTTTCCAGTTCCATTTCATTGAGGGAACCCTATCAGAGGCCAAGCCGCAATGCCGTACGCATTTAAAAAAACTGTTTTAGGCCTTACAAAACCTTATGAACTGCCTCGTGATTGTTTCAAAAGCATTTTTAGATGTAGAAAACAAACATTTTAAATAACATTAAATGCCACGTTCAAACATTTGCAGCAACGTTTAAAGAAGCTATAAACAGCAATCTTATTTTTTCCTCCGTCTTTACTGCTACCGTTTAAATCCTGAGCATTTTTAGTCTTTCACTGGGGCTTCTAATCTTATTTATAAGGGCGTCTGAAAACTATATTTGATGCGTATCCACAAAAGTAAATACTGTGTACGTCGCCAGTGTGACTGTCCTTTTTTAGAGGCAACGCGTGGCAAGGCCAAGCTTGGTATTTTAGGACAACACTGAAAATGGAGCAGCGTCTATAAAAACGCATGGCACGCTAAGCTAGAAACTGCTGTTTTGACTAAACTATATAAATAGAGTTCAGTCTCTCTCTGATGGTTACTGTACGCAGTGAAAACGGTTGGATAGATTTTCCTCAGATTTAGAAAGCCTTCCTAGGACTTGACACGTGGGCTAAGTGTTGAATAAGAAATTCCCTTAGAGAAGGAAGAGCCAGGACACCTCCCGAAGAGAGGTGGTTTGCACAGAGCTGCTTCTCCCTCTGCAGCCTGATCTGGCGTGCTTCTGGGCAGGTAACCCCAGATTTCTCTACCCATTTAGTAACAGTTAATGATTCTGCCGTTTGTTGGAGAAAAACCATAATATCATATCTCGCTCCTTCTCCTCCTATGGGAAACCCATCGTCACTGGAGTAAGATTCCTCCGGCCAGGGTATGGGTATGTGGGGAGGTTTAGATTAGGTTACCTGATGCTTCTGGAGTATGTAAATAGATGAAGTTTTTCTGCTCGAGACCAAAACCAAGTTCTGGTTTATTTTAAGAAAAACACAAACAAACAAACAAAAACCACATAGGTAAAACGCTGGAAGGTAGGCCCGGATATCAGGTTGAGGAGAGAAACGACTGGAGATATGGCCAAACCGTTTGCCAAATGCGGAACTCTGCCCACCCTGGATGTATAATTGAAGGAGCGGCAGGGGAGGGGGCCAGGCCACAGGTGAGCAGGACAGACGCGTCCCGGTTGTCAGTTCACTAGGCAGGAGGATGCTCCAGGACTCACAGCTGGGCGGTGAGGTTACAGGGCAGGCCACCCACCACGTGGGGAGTGCCAGAAAAGAGAAAAGTGGTGTGAGTTGCTTTAGGGGCAGCCAGGATTTGTGTGGTCAGGTGTGACAAGACATGTAGACGTGGAAGTGATGGTTATAAAGGAAGTTCATACAATCAGGAGGCATGGCCCAGGACGTGGGGCCACGTGGGGCCACACCAGGGTCAGACGGGAGGCAGAGGAAATGGTGGAAATACAGCAGGGGCCCTTACTGCAGTCTCTGGGGCCAGGAAGGGGCGGGGCAGGGTCAGCAGCACCAGGGGGAGCTGATGTGAGAGATTTCAGCAGGCCCTGGGCTGCAGCAGCCCTCCCGGGGGTCTGGTACCTGGCCCTGGAGTCTGAGAGGCTGATAAAGGGAGTTGGGTGCGTGGCCTCTGTGTAGATTTGCATTCCAAGGATACGCCCCCAGGCCCATTGTTGGCCATCTTTAGGGATTAGCCAGCCCTGGCAGGGGCAGTCCCTCCCGGGTCAGCCAGGCCCCAGATGTCAGCATCGAAATACACAGAAGAAAGCCTTGGCTCACGGCAGGCACAGACTCTGTCCCATTTGTTTCCCGCCACAACCCTGGGTCGGAAAGACGTTTTGATGTTAGGAATGAGGAGGTTTGTGATTTGACTGTGGAGAAAGTCTCAGGCTGAGACGAGACCCTGCGGGGGTCAGTGCCCCGGGCAGTCACCACGCTGCCCGCTGCAGCGGCTCCCGGTGTGTCTGTCTGTGGGTGTGGACGACGCCAGCTCCCTCCCTGCCCGTCCCTTGGTACAGTGTGATGGGGCCGTGGGTCAGGAGGGGTGTGAAGCAGTGTGTGCGCGGGGGAAGCATCATGAGAGGGACCCCTACGGGAGAGCATCCTGGCGGAGGCCGCGGGCCAGGGGAGAGCTAGAGAAGCCTCTGGAACAGCACCGACTGACTTTCTGGATGGGAAGCTGTTCCAAGGGGCTTGGGGAGGCAAAGTTTAGGAGAAGAACTGACAGGGTGAAATGAACTAGCAGTGGAAGTGCGTGTGCTGAAACAGGCTGTTGACTAGTTGAGGAGAAAGTGTTCAGTAAGTGCCATCTGAGCTGGGATCATTTCATCTGGCGACAGGTTTTCTAAGAAAAGAGGATCTGGATGTTCTCATCTACCTTAAACGTAGACGTTTCCATTACTTACCTCTCCCTTTTCTCTGTCCCCATAACCCTGGTTCACTGCCACGTGGCTCTCGAAAATACTGATAATTGTTTGTTAAAAGCCGTTACTGTGCTCCTTCGGTGTTCCTATTTCTTACAAAAATAGACTCTAACCACCCCAAGCTGAGAGCTATGTCTAGATCCCTCATACCATCCGGCAAGTTCTGAACCTACGAACGTACCGTGAACAGTAGGGTTTCGTGAGCTTGCTGCTTGAAAGGGTCTCAGAAAGCCTTTAGTTTAGCTCCCTGGTCTTGCCCATGAAGAAACAGCCTCGGGGAAGGTGAGGTACCCCTGAAGGTCAGGGGCAGGGTGCCAATTCTGCCACGACTCCGTCCGGCGCCTGGTTCTCACCGCGCGTCTTGATTGATAGATCGACAGTTCGGTGCTTGCTCTGGCGCTCTCATGAGCTCACTGGGCTTTAAAGGAAAAACTAAATTGCTTGAGATGTTTTACAAATTATAATTGCCTATAATTATCTGAAATGTCTCGGATGACATACTTTTTAACGAGGCCTTTATTCTGTCGTTCGTCATTGATACAGATGACAGGAACAGAGTACGTATTAAACATGCCCAGTGTACCAGGATGGTGACATTTCACGTAAGTGAGTGATTCAGCCCCATTTTGGAAGGACCGTAATCCCCATTTCCAAAGGAAACGAGTGGTATTTGCGAACACTTGGAGGGGGCTCCCTCCAGCATCCTGTAACTCAAAGCCAGCTTCGGATGTCGCTGCAGAGCTGCTGAGGACGGAAAGGTGACTCTCCGTGGCAGCCCGGGAAAGACCACACCGGTGGTAAGCGCCTCCTCACGGCCGGTGGAAGGTGCACGTTTTGTGTCCAGCGGCGTGTCCTGGGGCCGGAGACAGACAGCTCCCCTTCGTCACAAACATTGTCCCGGGGCCAGGAACGGGTCGCTCCCCCTTGTCACACACACTGGCAGAGGCATGGTCCGATGTGGCATGAACTGAGAGATGTTTGTCGACTGGAAAACAGCAGTACTCGCAGGGCCGCAGGCGACACGATTAAATCTCTACTCAAGCTCTTGTCTAAAGACGAGAGGAGCAGCGGAAGGTTTTGACAACTCGAATGTATCATGATTCCACTCTACAGCTACCCCAGCAGATCCTAGAGGGCAGGGGAGGTTAACAGTGGAAAGGGTTACACCGGGACTTTACCTTCCTTCTTTATGTGCATGTGCGTGTGCGTGTGCGTGTGCGTGTGCGTGTGTGTGTGTGTGCGTGTGTGTGTGTGTGTGTGAATCAGTTGTTAAAAAAAAAAGCTCAGTAAAAGTCACATTTCTGGATTTTTTCAGTAATTAGGTCCCGAGAAGAGTTAGTTCAGACTTGTCATTCACACATGATCGTTTATTCTTTACCTATCTCCTGCGGGCAGAGCGAGGCCCATTGAGGGTACCGCACCGGCCTTGTTGGCTGTCGTCTCTACGGTTCGGACTTGAATGTCAAATGTGGCCATGAGCCTAGGTCGAGTGGAGCGTGATCCGACAGCACCGGTGTGAGTTTGAGGGAACCTGCCTGAAAGGTGACCCCTGCTCGGCGATCGCGTCGTGGTCCAACGCGGTGGAGGGCGCCTCCTGATTCTGGTGCACAGTTGAGCTCCTCACTTGCAGGTGACAGTGAGGGTGGTCCGAGGAGCCGTCGCACTATCCGTCAGCTGGCAACGCGCTTAGTCTGGCTTTTAATGTAATTTACACTCCACATGTGTAGGTTTATCCGCGATGGTTACTTTACTCACTGTTTTCCTGACTTAATTTCCTAAGTCACTGGAGGAGAAAAAAAATAATTAACATTTGCTTCCCCATAGAACATTCTATTGTCGAAACAAAAGTCTTTGTTTCTCTGTGTAAAACTGCCCACGTGTCTAAAGTAGGAGAGTTTTGCTGAGGCCACTCCTTGCTCAAGAAGGTACGAGCTGGGCCCTCCTTGCAATAAGAGAAAAGTAAAAGTAAAAACTAGTAGAATGGCATAGCACGAGCAGCACGTTTACGTAGAATTTTATCCCCAAGTCGGACTGGATCATTCTCAGGTTTCTGCTTCAATAGGACAGTGGTTCCTGGCAAACTGGGGAATTACTGGGAAGGATGGAAAGGACGGGGTGCCTCCCCCCTGGCCCTCGGCGTTTCCATGTCTGTTCCCCCTTGTGCCTGCCCAGCCCAGCGCATTTGTCCTCCCCCAGGAGTTGCTCTGACTGCGTCAGACGTGAGCATGCACATCTGAGCGAGGATCAGGTTCCGAGTGATTACGAAACCCACTGGTAAAGCATTTTCTCCCGATAGTGAATCTTTTAAAGCAGCCACAACAGATTAAATTATTTTTCGGGAGATAAGTCGTGCTTTATTACCTCTTTTCACGTGCTTGAGGTTACTTCATTAGTTATTTTAGAGGATGCCCTTAGTGAATCCATTCGTATCAGGCCACAGGGAGCGAAGCCCATCATGGAGAAGGCTCTGGAATGAACCAGACAGAACTGAAATAACCACACGTGCGTCCCACGAGTGGCTCATGCATCGGAAGAAGAAGCCGAGTGAGCAGACGTGATCTCAGGATGGGCCTCAGAGCGGTGATCTACTTTAAGGCTTTAATCCTGTGCCTCCCTGTGTAGGGGGGAGGAAGGTAGATGTGAAATGGACCCGTTTTTCTCCATCGGAGCCAAAGCGTTTGCATCAAACCCGAAGCGTCGTCGCCTGACTTTGAGAGAGAAATCGTTTCTGAGCCCGTTGGGGATGTAGTGCGAAGCCTTGTCTCGATTTCAGGCTTTTCTGTTTTCCGGTGACTCGAGCTGTCGACTCTCCTCTCTGGCCGCTGGTGCTGTGGCCCTGGGCTGGGGTTGGGAGGTTGTGACCTCGGGAGACACGAGGACATGGGAACAGAGCGGTGAGACCTGAGGCCTTCTGTGGATGAGCAGAGTGTTCATCCTTGTGGGACTGGGCACATGGCAGGGCTTGGGGGGGGTGTGTTAAATCAGGCCATGGGCCACCGGCCACCGCCTGACTCCCCTGTCCCTGTAAGGAGTGGCCTGGGCTGGGTGGACAGCAGGTGCCGCCAGCTCTATGGCACATCCACCACCCGTGGGGCTTCTGTCCCCATCCCCGCTGGGCCAACTGTGTGCCTTGCACAAGGCAGCTCCCAGCAAACAGGCCCAGCTGGGGCCACCACGGGTCTCCCCGGTGACCCAGTTCAGATGGACACAACCTCTCCCTGCTCCATAGAGACAAAATCAAACTCTGGGTGCCCACGAGAATGGAAAGGGAAACTAGGACCAGGCGTACACCTGGGCTGTCCTGCTGGACACACCGAGGTGTATGGGTGTATTAGTTAGGACTCTTTATGCAAGTTGTATATAGAAAGAGGTTTATTTTAAGGAATTGTCTCATGAGATTACAGAGGCTGGTAGGTCCCACGTCTGTAGAGCCATGTCCCAGGTCCAGTGTTGAGGCTGGAATCTGCTGGGAGCAAGGAAGAGCCGATGGCCCTGCGTGAAGGTGTTAGGCAGGAGGCTTCTCTCCCACTCAGTATGGTTAGCTTGTTGCTCGATTTAGACCTTCAACTGATTGGATGCGGCCCACCCTTGTTGGGGAGGGCAATCTGCTTTAGTTAGCCCACTAATTTAATGTTCATCTTATCCAAATCCACCCTCCCAGACACATCCGGAATTACATATGGCCAAATATCTGGGCGTCCCGTGGCTGAGCTGGTTGGCACGTGACGTTAATAATCGCACCAGCAGCCCAACTCCCTCACGGGGAACCTCAGTCCTCAGTGATTCCCACTGTGTTTTTGCCTTGACGTGAAGGAGCCAGTCTCTGCTTGTCCTAGTCTTGCCTGGCTTCACCCCGACACGTTCACTTACCCCTCTGTCCCCTGGGTTTGATTTGACCATGTTGCTTTAGACAGTGCTTCACGAATGACACTTTGTGGAGGGAGGTGGCATGAGGGCCTCTGGGTGGAGGCGGGCTGGAGGCGCAGGGCCACCACGTCGTGCCTTTGCTTCTGCTGTGGCAGCAACCAGGTTTCCTGTTGGTTTGTTCGCTTGGCCCCAGCGAGCTTTCATCTGAGGACAGACGAGTTGGCTAAAATGTATTAGAAAATCACTACGTGTTTTCCTTAACGAGCCCATGATTTTGCATCAGATGATTCAAGAAAATGCTGGAATCGTGCGTGCTAATTTGCTTCTTCACGTCGATGGATTTTTTCTGAGGGGAGGGCACGCAGATTTCTCATTTGTTTAAAGCAGTTCGCATCTCACACCCAGTTAATCTCCGTCGGCCCGCTGTTACGCGGCATCTTGTATTTTCAGAAGGAGACATGATTTAGAAATTACGCACAAGGACGTTGAGAGTGTCGGTATCTAACAGATCATTTTGCTTCTTTTGGATCACAAACCAAATATACTAAATGATGCAAGCATTCACCAGCAACAGAAAACAAAAGAGAAAAACACCATGTCAGTCTCCATTAGCTATAGATATTCCTGCCTTCGTGGCGGCTGGCATATTTGGGTGATGGAGAATGAGATATTTTCCTGCTTAGCAGTCTCCTCTGAAACTTGGCGGAACAGGAAAATCATTGAGTCAGGTTAAGTTAAAACAGAAAAAAAAAATTTTTTTCTATTGTTGCGTAGAAAACACGCCTAACACTCCGGGGCTGAAAATATCAGCGTTCACTATTCCCCACTGTTCCTTCGCCTGACTGGGCGGTTCGTGACTCCGTGGAGCGTCAGCGGCTCTGCGCTGGGAACGCGGCCAGGCCGCACGGTTCTCTGTGTGGCGTCCTGTCCTCCTGAGGGTTTCCATGTGTCCTCTCTCTGCCGGAGAGTAGCCCCAAATTCCTCGCAGCGTGGAGCCTGCAGGGCGAAAGGATGCGTCTCAGTGAACAGATGCGCATCAGCCCTCCGCCCACACGATGCGTGTCGATGCCCCACCGAAGCGGGTCTCAGGGCCCAGACAGCATCGGTGACAAGCGAGCTCTGCTGCCCTGGCCCTGGGAACATGGCTGGGAGCCACCGGCCAGAAGGCCAGCGCTCCCGGGAACGTGAGAAAGTCGCTTGCACCAAGCGGGCTGGTAGCTCATGGGCAGAAAATACTAAATCTGTTTTTCAGGATTAAAAAAATAGTGTCATTCTGAGTGTTCAAGTTTAAGAGACGCATCAACACCTTCATTGTTAAAGTTGGAGGAAAGAAAATGGAATAATTAAGGGTTCTATTCAAAAATATTAAAAAAAAATCCAGAAAATAAAAATCAGGAAGAATATGGGCATAAATAATAATACGGCCAAAGGAAGCATCTAATAATTCGAAAAACCTGTACATAAGCGATAGATTAATATCAAAAATTGCTTCCTTGAAAAGTCTAATGAAATAGGCAAAGCTCTCATAATTAAAAATCAAGTAAAACAGATAAATCCTATATATAAAATGAAGAATGAAGATGGTCATGGGAACAAAGGTCATTATGGTTAATTCTAGGCTTGTTATTAATATGTACTTCTTTATGCTATTCTGAAACCTTTACTAAACACCATCAAAGAACACGGATTTGGAGTAAAATTCAGAGGGATGGTACAAAATAATCACTGTTTGTAGATAATGTGATTTGCCATCTAGATAACTCGAAAAAATTCAAACTTCAGATTAACAAGAATTGGGCATGTATAAAATACACACAGAGGAATACAGAGCTATGTGTTTATCACCCGTGATCACGTGACACTGTGGAGGACACTTTTTATCCACATTAGAAGCAAAACTTTAGGAATAAATGAACACAGTGCCTGGTCCCTGAAAGGATCTCGAACTATTTTCAGGTGATCGGGACTAATAAAAACGAACAAGAAGAATGTAGAACCTCTGTAAATAGAGCTGATGCACTCAGGATACAATAAAATCCTTGGTTAAATGAATGTATATCGTGTTCCCGGATGGGAAGTACGTACAGTGTAACAATGTTAATTGTGTTTTAGTGATTTAAAGATTTAATTCACTTCTGTTATATACCTCCAAAAAATATTTTGGACCTTAAAATTATGCAAAAGTTTAATGGAAAAAAAAAACCATTTAAAGGAAGAAGAAAAAGTGAATGACATACATTTCTTTTTAAAAAAGAAGTATAAGGGCACTACAAAATAATTTTAAAATAGAGCTATGATAGTTAAAACAGCATGTGATTAGCACCAAGTCCTAACAGTCAGATTAATGGAATTGAATAAAAATGTCAAGGACAAGATTTTAGTATAATCTGAATTCGATGTATGGCAAAGTAAAATCTCAAAGCAGTAGGAAAACAACGGTTTATATAACTAGCAATGCTGGAAGAATTATTAACTATAAAGTAAAAGAAAGATCTCCGCCTCAAATCGCAATCCATAACAATTAAATCTGTGGTGAATAGCACATCTGCCGACATAAAACTCAAAATCGTTGTCAACATATTATGGATAAAGGTTAAAAAATATAAGTTTCGGTTGTGCGAGATGAACACGTTCTCGAGGTTTGCCGTACAGCACGCCCGTCATTAATGATACTGTGCTGCACGTGTAAAATTGTTTAAAAGGACAGAGCTCCTGTTAGATGCTCTTACCACAGCTAAAACAGCTCACTGCTGTTTCTAAGTAGGGAAGGTTCTCGTGGAGGGACGAACCCTTACAAGAATAATGCAACAACGAGCAATAAAAACACTAACAAAACCGTTTTCAGAACGTGAACCAACAAGACGATGCAAAAAAATAACCTTACGGTCGATTAAGGAAAAGAAATACTCTATACATTTGCATTTTAAAATATGAAAAATGGAGGAAAAACGAGAGCCAGCAGTTCGGGCCGCACTTACAGCCACAGAGAATTATCGAGTGTTGTCGAGGGGCCTTAGACCTGTGCGGTGGGGGCGCTCGCAGGCGCTGGTAGTGCGTGGCAGAAAGAGGAACACACACCGCCTGGCAGAGGTGCTACTCGGGGTGACTCATGTGGTGTGAATGAGTAGTTTATGAAATATCACGCACAGGATGATCCCCGCGGAAAAATCTCAGGTGGTGTATACTAAAATCGTGCTTATTTTCTGTTTATGGCATTAGCAGTGATCGTCGAATTGTGGTTTTCTGCATTTCCCAAAATGTCTTAATCGTTGTTATTTTTGTTGTCAAAAAACGCTATGCACAGTTACACAGCAAGGTGTTATACAGCAAGGTGATGGGGTGAAACCCGTCCTTCTGCTTGCCTCTGCTTACGTGAGCATGCGTTCACACACGCATGTGTGTGCGCACACACACGTGCACACACACACGTGCACACACACGTGCACACGCGCACACCTCGCGCAGAGCACAGGTGTCTTCGTTTTGTCGAATCGGCTCTTACAGCAGCTGCGCATTAATAAGGCTTCGAGGGTGATAGCCCTCTGCGGCACACGTGACGTGTCTGGGCTGTGTCCAGCCCACTGTCCCCCCTCCCCGTCTAAGGGGCGTCGGAGCCGTCGTGACCACTCGGGGAGGCGGTGCGGTCTGCCGTGGCCGTACCTGCTGTCTGACGGATTTTCTCCAGGCCCAGAGCTGGCCGTTCTCGAATGTTTAAAGTACCACAGGCCTAAAGGGTATTTATTTTTTTTACTTTTCCAACGGTTACTCCCCGAGGCGTTCTCTGTCGGAGATGGTTGTAAGGTTTTCTGTGTCATGTAGGTCAGGAAGCAGCGCTGCTGTGTCTGTCTCGTATTTACTTGCACATCCTCCCTCCCCGTTCCTTTGCTCCTTCTTTCCTTTCTCCTTCTGTCTCTCCCTCCATTCCTTTGCTATTTCCTTCCTTTCCCCAAAGTTCCTACTGTGTGCTAGGTGAGACGCTCGGTGAGGACCAGCGGTCACCGAGCCCCTTTGCTGGCCTTCAGTGAGCTCAGCTACTTGGGGGTGGGGGTAGGGGGGGTATACCTGGCGCTTAAACTAAAATTCGCCATTGAAGTGTGATGCATCTTCAGAAAATTCATGAAAGTGCTTTGCAAAGACTGGGTTGAGGGACTCTCACAAGGATCAGTGAGAAAGCTGGTGACTAGCTTAAACGTCTTGGCAGAACACTTTGACAGAAGCCAGAGGACGTGCCTCGCCAGGTGACAACCCTGTCACTCCGGAGCGAAGTCTCTTGGCATGGTGACCAGTCTTCAGCCCTGTCCTAGCAGGCCACGTCTCTCTTTCCCAGGGCGCCGCTGTGGGCTGTGGGCTCAGTCTCCCGTGGGTGTGGGTCCTGCTGTCTTCAGTGGCCTTTGGCGGCCTGGGTGTCAGGGGCTGCAGGACGCCGGGACAGCGTGCAGCGCCCTCCCTGAGCCTGCTGAGTCTCAGCGTGACGCCCGGTGACTCCGATCACCCCTGGCGACTGTGCTCTGCACTTAGGGCAGGGAGGCAGGTCGCTCGGGGAGCGGGAAGGCTTCTGCCTCTGTGCAGTAGGTGGTCTCAACCAAGCTTCGTTCCCAAACCTCTTCCTTAGAGAACCACTCACCCTGTTTCAACCTCCTCAGAACTCATCGTCCGCTGCAAAAATGGGCCATCCTGGTTAGAGGCAAAATTACGTAACTATCACATATGATGGGCACAACCAGACCCATGAAAATGGAGGAAAAGGCATTAAAAAAGCCACTTTCTATCCTCCTGTGCGGTATTGTTGTTTCCTATATTGTAAAGCTCGAGACCGACTTTTGGGGGATTTATATCACCTAAGTAATTGGTTTTCTAATTTCCTTGGGGAGTTATTAAACTGCCTAGTAGACTAAATAGTTTGGTGCCGTTTTTATATGTTTTGACTTTTAGGTATTTAGAATTCTAATAAGGGATTGCAGTTGTCCTAATTTACCCTGAAAATTAGTAGAACTCCTCTAATTTTGAGCGTTAAGAAATACTTCTCTTAAGAAATGAAATACTGTAATGAATACAAAGCTCTGCTTATACCAAGTTCATTTATTTGTTAAGTGCGTGTGTGCACACGTGTGTGTGCATTGGATTTTAACAAAGGTGTGATAGTGACATACTTGGGATACGACACACAAAAAGCAGGCGTTTGGAGGAAACAATGGGATCTATGCGAAGTTTCACTTTGTGAAAAACCTTAGGTGAAACTCAGCAACCCATGAACTCACTGAAAAGAATAAAATCAGAACAAAAGTTGCCAAAAGGATCATTTTCGAGATCTAAGTGCTTTGCTGGAAGATCGTTTAGATATATCCTAGGAACTGATTCTGTCCCCTACTTTGTAAGGAGAATATTTAGATTTCCGTGCTTTCAGACCTCTTCTTTCACAATCTATTAAAAATTGATGGCATTTGGAAAACGCATTCCAGTTATCGAGTGCCTCTCATTGGCAAAGTGCCGCGGTGAACACTCTTAGGGAGATTTATCCTTTCGCTTCACAAATTGATGTGGGATATTTTCTGGTGTGAACCACGGGGAGCGATCGGTGGGGCTCACACTACGCCCACCTGGGAGGAAGGCCCGTGTGTGTAACCGTGGGTGATGGGTGGAGAGCCGATACAGAACCGAGGCCAGGGAGATCGACCCGGAGGTAATTCACAGCCAGAGAACGGAAGACGAGGAGCCTGGGCGGAAGGAGTGGCGGTGGGAATGAAGATAAAGGAATGGAATTTTTTTTTATCTGAATGTTGAATCAGCCTTGCATTTCCAGGGTGTACTCGTACAGCCATTTGGTTACAGCATATGATCTTTTCTATGTCATACTTGATTTAATTTGTATTTGGCTGATAATTTTTCTGTCTTTGTTCACGATGGGTACTGGTCCGTAGTTTTCTTGTAATGTCTTTGTCTGCTTTTGGGGTTTGATGTGCTCCTGCTCCCACAAAATTATAAGAGGAAAGCCCTCTATCCTCTTATTCTGGGGGTAAAATATTATCTATCATTGGTCCCCCTTCCTCCTCACATGTCTGGAAGAATTCACCCTGAAACCATCTGGGCCTGGATTTGTCTTTGTTAAAATGTCGGAATAATAATGTTTGAAAATGTAATCAAGTACTTATTATGTATCTCAAGTATTGGGTCACTTTTTCACATATTTTCTAAATTTCTGTCATGGATTTATTACCTCCGCAAGCTTTGGCTTAGGTAACGCTAGGTGTTGATGGAAGAGAGGTCAACGAACAGCTTCGGTGCAAGGCAGATTCCGCTTTGTCACATTCTGGCTCTTTCACCGAGGACACTGAAAACTTCCGGTAGCAAAGCAAGATTTGTAGTTAAAGATGAGGTAAACCCGTCCCCTTAGATTAAGTCATAGACTCCTCGGAGCCCAATTTTTCTTACCTAAAAAAAACCCGGACATAATGTATTATGAAGTGCATTACATCAGATAAAAGATTCTGAATTTATGCCCAATTTATAGATGACCTAATTGGTCAGGTTTGGGTGGAATATAAACAGCCATTTTTCACTGAGTTAAAAACATCTCCGAGGTTTAAGTTATACAACTGCGAGAGAAGCAACGAGTTGCTCATCCAAGTATGTATTCCCTTTGCTTTCTGAGTCAATAGCAAGATTTTATTTTTTAACCTCGCTCGGAGGCTGAATTCCAGCCAGTGAGATGTGAGAGGAGCATTGCACGCCCTTCCCAGTCCTGGCTCCTCAGGCCTCCGGTGTGTGGTCCTCCTTGTGCCATTCCCCTTCAGGCTGATGGGGAGGCAGGCGATCGATGACCTTGAACTTGGGGCCCTGAGTTATCCCATGGACGAGAGTTGCCCTGCCAGCTCATTCATCTGTGCAGGGACGTTGCGCTAAGAACAAAATCATCTAAATCGATTGGATCATTTGGGCGGACATTTGCTCTAACAGCTCGGGTTATTCCAATTCGTACAGTTCGATAGGGTGAGAGCTCCCTCCTAACAGTACTAGAATTTTCTTCTTAGGAAAAAAGGATGTTCAAATGTGAGCAGGCCCACATGGCACAAGAGTACCCTATTCCAGAGAGGCCACGACCTGTGATCCCCCAAATCTGTGAACCACGGGTGGAAAAGAGACACACTTTTGACGAGCTTGTGAGTCAGGTGGGAGATGCTAGGGGGGCACCCGTGGTGGCGTTTGCCCGTTTAAGGACGGGCCTCGTCATCCAAGCAATGCTGCTGGATAGGGCAGTCCAAGCAGCCATGACATTTCGTTTATGTCGCTAGAAACTTTCCTCCCACCTACGACTGTGAGCCGGCGTGTGGGCCACGTTGATTTAGGAACTGCTAAATGTCCCCCGGAGAAACGAAAGGATTTATGCGTACTTAGGAGCAAAAGGTGCGCTCAGGTGTCCTGTGTGGCTGACAGTTTCCATAATTCCTCTTTAATGCTGCAGAAGGCCCGCCCGCACTTACACGTGGCTCCTCAGCACTTCAGAAATGGCAGGCCACCAATTTAGATGCGGGGGGTAGTAGATTCGTGAGCTTTCCGTAGGGTGGAGGGCCGTTTAGATTTCCAGGTTCGTTCGGACCCGCCGACAGGGGTGTTAGTCATCGTGTCTCCTCTCCTCCCACTGCCAAGACTCGACAGGCGTTTTCCTTCACCTTGAGAAACGGCACGAAGTGCAGAGTTTCTTTGCCTTATCCCCACAGTCTTCACATACCCCACTGAGTCAAGATAAATTGCTTTTTTATTCTGTATTCTATTTCTTAAAAATAGTTTTCCAATCACAGATTTGATTCCTCTCTTGGTATTGAAAGATGATAAACAAATACATTTTTGTATTATTTTTCTTTAGCAAGCTTTATGACTTTATCCTCAGCCACTGGACTAATTCAATAAGCAGCAGGCCATAAGGCAGTAAACGGACACGCTATTAATTTTTATGGCCCAAGTTTCTTTTATGTGCTATTCGATCTGAAGGTGTTACTCACATTTTTATGGTGAGACGGGCAGACTTGTAAAAATCTAGCTCTATAATTCTTATTGATAAAGCCGGGATGTTTTTATCTCAGCAGCCCAAGAAGTGACAGTGATTCAGCGCTCACGAACCAGGTCATCGAGTGGACAGGCCCGAGTCGGGAAGGGCGGGCCAGGCGGGTGGGTGGCAGTTTACCTGTCCGTGCGATGGAACACAGCGGGGAAGGTTGCACTACAGTGTGACTGTCGGTGCCCCGAGGACTTGCTGGGCCATTCATTCGTCCTTTTCTTTGTTCCCTGTTGAGATGAGAAGTGAAGAGCAACTTCTGGCACCGGCTTCTAGTCTGCTACGAGCTCTTCTCCTTGCCCTGTGTCACGTTCAAAACGGAAATCAGCTACGTGAAGGGCCTTGGCCTTCCTGCACATTCAATGTCCAGTTATGTCACTGAGTAGGACGGCTCTGTGAGCCCTCCCTGGCGAGATCTTGGTCCTCCCGTGGGCCGTGAGGGAGGTGTTTCACATGACCCTCCCAGGCCCTTATCCTGATGCCAGGCCCTTATCCTGATCCAGGCCTGCTTTGTGAGCCGCCCCTCGCTCGCCACCACAGACGTTTCCCCTGTGGTTATGACGACTTGCCCCCATTAGTCTCCCCAGTCTCACTGTGGATAGCCTTTCCTCAAAGACAATGTCCTGCCCCCGAGTCCTGATGAGATTGTTTGTGTGCTCCTGCCCGCTTCTGTAATGCCCGGGTTTCCCATCCCCACCTCTCTGATTCCTAATCTAGGAGCCAGGCGCCGTACTCTGCTGCCTGGGACGTGTATTTGGAAGGTGCGATGAATGCATGAGCTCTTCTATTAACCTTTTACTTCAGTCCTCAACAACATTAAAACGACGCGATTATTTTAGCTCGATTGCTTATATAAAACCAGCATTTACTCCTGGCCAGTGTGGCTGAATGAGTGTGTAAGAATATTCAGCATCCAGTTTTGTTAACCTTCCTCTGGGCTTTAGCCACTAAGTGCGCTCAGTCTTCGGTTTAGACGTTTTCTGCTGTGAAAGCTGTGGCTCCTACTGGAATTCTCTCCATTTTTCAGCGCCAGGGACCAGGGCGTGTCGTTGGCTGCTTCGAGTTAGCAAGTGGCACGGGAGAGGAACCAAGGCTTCGGCGTAAAACGAGGTCTGGTTGGGAGATGGGGCTGAATTCTGTATTCTGAGTGTCTGAAAGCTCCCTGGCCCAAAGCTGGTCCCAGAAATCGCTAGAAGATGAGTCAGTGTCCATGAGTTACAAAAATGAGTCCTAGGCTTCTCATTAGGTACACGGCAGTAATTATATTTGCTTCACGAAGGTCTTTGAGACTCTCAATGAGTTAATGCCCTCAAATCGAGTAGAGAATAGATGCAAAGTGGATGTGTCTTGTGTTTGCTTCATACGGAGCATCAGAGCATCTATGAATGAACGTGATTGTCAGTGCGAAGCGTTTGTTCCACCCTGCACCTTCAATTACACACTTTTTTCCTTTAATTTTAAACGCTGGCTTTTGGCCAGGAGCTGTCCTAAGTGCTTGGCCCTCCCTCAGGGCAGAGCTGGGATGCCGGGCTCCTGGGACAAGGTCTTCCCTGGACAGACTCGGGTCAGCCTGCGCCGGAGAATCTGCAATGGGAAGGTCGTTTGCCTCTTCTTCATCTTTAAGGTCAGAAAAAGCCCCAGCTGGCTAGGCCCAGGAAAATGGAAAATGCGCTGGTGACATTTACCTTCTGTTTCTTCTCCTCCCTCCCGGTGCTCGCCTCGCTGTGTAAACTGAGTCCCTAAGTTCCACTCCGTGATGCTGATGCGAGGCGATGCTCTCCCACCTGTCTGTTAGGACCTTTTCTTCCTTCTTCTCAGATTCACTGTCACGGCAATCACCCTCCCGTCCCATCAACAGTATCTTTTACTTCATTGTCATTGTTGCTTATTTCTTCTTCTCCATCTTTGAGAATATTTTTTTTATCCTTTACATAGTAGAAACAACAGCAAACATCCTGATTTGATTCTGACTTTTCCTTTAGTTACCATCTTTCCTTTTTGCATTTGATGCAAGACTCTTAGACTATGTGGTTCTCTTACTTTTTATTCCCATTACTTTCAAGTTTTACAATTTAAACTTTGCAAAGAACTCTAATAAAATAGAATAAAATTGAGGTAAAAGCCATCAATTGAATAACATTTACGAATTTATAAACTAACTGAATTATCAAATCAATTTCTTTGTTTGTAAACCGATACCACATATACTCACATAAACATTTGCATTCTACTGTACTATTTTTTATTCCTGGAGAATCAAAATTTTTCTCTGCAAGTAGTAGGGGCCATTTTTCAATGTTGCAAACATTTAGGCCATTTATAAACGAGTCTGCTTTTTCATTCAGGCTTTAATGAATTAATTTTTATAATAAATTCAGTTATAAGAAGAAATCCTTAATGAAAAACATTTATAATTAAAATAAATATATGAATACCCAATTAGTTTTGTACGTACTGATGCACATATCCTTTTTATGTACTTCAACCCTTATTAAATATAATAGTCATTTGACTAACATGATGAAAATTATTCTATTTATAATTAAAATTTTTGGAAGAGCTTTGAACACTTGGTTCCTATAAGTGGAAATTATCATTTTAAAGGAATAGCACTGTCTGAGATTTCAGCAAAACATCTGGTTATTTTTTAGCCTCAAGAAATGGGAGAATTGAACTTATTTAAATGTCACCATTTTGGAGAGACTTTACGTCTTTCTCTTCTTCATCTCTTTATCTCTCATTTGCCAGTGCTTACATAATATGTCTAGTAAGTGTATTTTGGGGGAGAATAACTTTTTAACAGATGCAGTTATTAATTTTAATGCTCCATATTTACATTAGAGATGAATATGTTTGCCTAAATGCCTGGCATATTTGCATCTCTTTGTTCAGTCTTATGACTTTTGTTTTAAGCACTGGAGAAATCTGTCACTGATAAAACTGAGCTAATGCTAATGATCTCATTTTTCAGAATTTTTTGTGACATTGAAATTTTGGAAAAACATGCACACATGTCAATTAGATGAAAAAGGTAGAAACTGCGGTTTCAATAACAGAGTTATTTGGAGTACCTTTAATTTTTATGACTATCTGATAAGAAAATTCAAGCCATTTTTTCTACGTGTTTTTAAATAACTTATTGCCATTTTAAAACTCCAGTTCTTTAATTCCTTTAATAAGAAAATCAACCTTATTAAATTGTTGACATGGCAATTAAATTCCTCTTCAATATTTTTCAACCTAGGAACCCTGAGAGCGTCTCAGTGTTTAATTAACTCAGAAGTATAAGGGTTAACAATCAGGAGTATATCCAGGTCATCTAAGTCTCCCCATTGTCGGATGGTTGCTAGGCAACGGATCCCAGGTTTGGCTCATGCAGGTTTCTAGGCAGAGCTCAGAGTGTGAAAAGAAAAACAAATTACATGACACCTGCATTTCTGCTGTTATGCTTTTTGAAAATAAAGTTGTATTTGGAGAAAAAAAAAACCCTTGACATTTATTATGCACATTGTCTTTCTTCTAAATGTCAGAACTATATCATTTGATAGTTAAGTGGTAAGGGACAATAAATTAAAATGACAGATGACATTTTACTTTTTATGTGGTTTTTAGATATGGGCCTTTGCCTAATAGTATTTTTGTATCTTGTCATCAAGTTAATTAATTTTCTAAATTTATTGTGACTGAAAAGAAACTGCAGTTCAAAATTAATGAAACATAATTAAAAATACACATTTTGATAATGCTACTAAGGACAAAAAATGAAAATGACTAATATTCCATGATTCTGACAGAAGTCAGACTATGTCACCAGTGATGGAACTGATGTTGAGAAAGAGACCTTATTTTAGAAATCGAGGGTGAAACACTAAGTCTACAAATGACTTAAAGCTACCATTGTTACATGTACCTGATTAATTCTTACCTTCTGTGGTATATATTAGTAGAGCAATAACTATGAGAAATATAAAGTGCCAGCACAATGCCCACCTCCCAGTCATCAGCTCCAGTACTGTTAGTTCTCACCTCCCTCTTTTTACTCTTCTTGAGAGAATAGGTGAGAATTTTTATTTTGGTCAAAGACAATTTAAGGCAAACAGACCTAAGAGGAAACAGCCGAAATGATCTAAAATACGTTGTTTGATCATTAGTTTTCAAACATATTTTTTCAAACAAGTTTCAGAGACCTGATTTTTACTCCCTAAATGAGTTGTGCCAAAGTCTTTCAGAAATTTACTTTTGATTAGTCTAGGTTTTCACTTGGAAAATTTAATTCAAAATTTAGCAAAACAGATATTTTTGTGTGTGTGCAATTGGATGCAGTCTTTCACAGTTTAAGAGACTTTTTTTTCCAGTGAGTTTTCAGCTTGGGGGATTAGATAAAAACATAGGAGATGTATATTCAAACTCAACAGTTTTTACAAAAGAGAATTTAGTCAAATTTCTATCTAGTAGGATGATTCTGGTGTCTCTCTCTGATGTCCTGTGTTATGTACTAGAATTTAAGAGAACGGACTTAAAGTAAAAGATATAAGGAAGGCGAGTCAGGTGGGGGTGTACAGTGATGATAATTTAACAAGTCAACTAAAAATACCATATTTTTTTTTTCCATTCAAACCGAACTTTCTGTTTATATACCTGAGTTTTGTGTTCAGTTCACTGAGCAGCTACCTGCTCAGTCATTATAGACTTAAAAACCTGGGACCAGGATTTATTTTGTCTCTTGGGAAAACCCTCCAAGGAATATCTCTTTATATTCTTCACGTACAAAGGGAGGGTTCCAGAACCCGCATGAGATTTTGGTGACAACATGTAACAAAAATAAAAATCAAACGAAAGTATTTTAGATTTAAAGCATTAAGTTATTTATGACTGTGTCCCACAAAAAGAGAAATCGTGTTCGTGCTTATTATATATTCTCTATACAGCAGCTTTAAAGCATGTGGCCTCGTTCAAGAGCAAACTAACACTTTCTAAAATAAAGAATATACTCGAATAAATATCATTACCGGGTGGTAGAAATGTTTCAACACGTTATGAAACAAGCACATTTAGGAAATCAGGTTTGCTACAAATTGAGGACTAGATTGCTCCAAAGGTGACGCTGCTCTCAGAGTTGTGTCTCTTAAAACTATCATGCTCAGTTTCCTTTCTTCTTTTTGACATCCATAAACGGAAGCATGTCTGGATGAGAAGAGTTTTCTCTAAAAGGGAGACAATATTTTAAAGAATTAGTGTAGCTGCTGGAGGCTTAGCATGGGCTGTTTGGGGAGTCATTGTGGTTAATTCACTTTTGTTCATTTCTTCTAGATTCGTCCACGTTGAGGAACATGTGAAGTCGGGGGAACCGGAGGCGTAGAAGAGACTCAAGCTGTGCAAATGCCACCACCCTTACATTGCTAGGTACAGTGTCTGTATTTTAAGAAAGAGATGTTTGTTAGTATTTGGAAGGCTTCCAGTCTTACAACTTCCACTGAGTGCTTAAAGCTCTAACTACCTTCTTCTTCCCACTTCGCTTCTGTGATTGATTATCTGTACGGAATTTCATGGACATTCTCGGAGGTGATGGAGAAAGACACTTTAGTCCTGAATGAGGTGAATCATGATGTTTCTTTTAGTTATCTGACGAAGTGAGGTCATGACAGCACCTTCCTTTGAGACACTCTTCGTTTTTCCCAACCGTGGCCATAACCCCCTGGGAACGGTCAGCACACCCTCAGGTGGGCGAGACACACGGCAGTTTAGAGTAGGCCAGAGCAGAGGGTTGGGGGCAAGTAGGGGAGAGAAAAATCTATTTGGGAAATAAAAATGAGAGGGTTTGGTGAACGACTGGCTATAGAGAGGCAGTGGAGGAGGATGATGAGTTAAAGATAATAGTTACGATAAGTGCTAACGTTTTGGAATGATGGCTGTGTACAGACACTCTTCTAAGCAATTCATCTGTTAGATTTGGCTTTCAGACATTTTTCTGAATGGAATCCCCACAAACAAATCTATTTAATGATATTATGTACACACACATGTTTCTAAAACAGCCCCTCTCAGAGTTCTGGCCTAACAATGAACTGAAGGCTAAAGCAATACAGTGAAATAACGAATAATGGAGAAATCTGGTTGTTTTTTGTTTCGGAGGGGCAATGGGGAAATGATGCGTTTGATTGGCCATCATGAGCTTTAGATACTTCTGTGGATCTGAGCTCGGGAGGATTGTCTGGGGGTGTGGATAAAACACTTGGGAGTGATCAACGCACAGATAAAAATTCAGGCCTGTGGACTGCGTGAGGTCACCCGGGCAGGGAAAAGCGAGTGAAAGGAAAAGGAGGTTTAGTTTGGAGCCTTGTACAAGTCAAACATCAGTAGTCAGACTGAGGAGGAATCGCTGAGAAGGAGGCCTGGGAACAGGGGCCTAGGACAGAGGAGGGGGTCTGGAGAGGACGTGGTCACTTGGTCACGGAATCGAGGTGTCCTTTTGTTGTAAAGGATGAGTGTGTAGGAACGAGTGGTAAACGGTATCAGGCGCTTCTATGAAGCCAAGTCAGGTAGCAGTAATGAAAGTTTCTTCTGGGCTGAGATGCGCCCGACGGCGGTGACCTCGGTGACAGGCTCTGTGGTGGAAGGTGGGAGGTCGTCAATGCGTGACTCCGGCACGTTGTATTGTGTGATGAGGTAAAACTCCCAAGCTCACGTGTTTCCGAGGTAACGCTCCCAGTTTGGGGTAGTTCTTGGCCCAAATCACCGCTTGTCCCGCCGAGTCTGAGGTTGGCCCCCTATCCGCTGAGACTTGCTCTTCCACCCCAGGGAGGGCGTGCAAGGGAGGGGAACCCCGACACCGTGAACACAGTCGCCAAGCTGGGGACCTTGCGTGGCCCACAGTGTGCCCGAAGGCGTCGTTAGCTGGGGTAGCACGGCGGCCTGGAGACGAGGTGACAGTGCAGGGCTGCTGTGCCACTGGGGTCATCTTCACCAGCTTGGAGCTCCCTGAGGCCAGCGTAGATGTCAGGATGGAGAGCGAAGTTACGATCCAGCATTTGGATTGAAAGAATCAGGTATTTCGCTGGCCTCGGCATCCGACGGGTTGTGTTTCAGCAGAGCCTCCCCCGTCAGCGTGGAGTTCCAGGGAGGAAGTGTCGCCCAGGTGCTTTTCCGAGGCAGCGTGCAAGGGAGAATTCATAACTAGAAAGTGACCCAAAACAGCAAGGTTAGCATTGTCCCACCAAGACTTCCTAAAGAAGGCGTGATTCTTGATGGGTTCTGGAAGTTTCTCCCTTGCTCCCCAAACGCTACTGCAGCAGGAGGGGGTAGTCAGTGGTGGGGAGTGGGTGTCAGTGGCTGGTGGCAGGTGCTGAGATGCCTTTCCCCTTGGTCCTGGTCCCCTAACCCGGCAGCAGGGGTCGCCATCGTGACCCCCAGCAGCCATGTCCCCTCCTCACTGGTGTTTTACAGCACGGGGGACTGAGTTATGAACGGCAGTCACTGTCATTTTCTTGCATTTTGATCAAAAAGTCATACTGGACAAAGGGCCCTGGCTGTGAGCGGTTCCAGACGTGTCCCTTGCCACTTGGCTGTGAAAGGCAGGACGCAGCGGAGCGTTGGGAGGAGGCCGGAGACAGAGACACAAGCGATCCTGGCGAAACGTCAAGAGCGAGGCCTCGAAGTTCACTGTTGAATTGTGATGAACTAGTTAGGCACTTGATTTAATTAGTAGTTGCCTCAATTAGAGAATTCAGTGCATAATTTTTAAACATTTCTAGGGCTTCATTTGGTGGGTAGGTTTCATCTGTTAGAAAATGCATTTGCACGTGAGACGCATTTCTTCAATTGCTTTTTGGTAAAGAATGCTAGAATTGACACTGGATAAAGTTCCATATTATGCAAAAGCCATCGTTTTAAAAAAAATATATAAACCCAATGGCACTGATGCATTCACGGAGTTCTCGTGCGTTCTCTTTATTGACAGTCATGAGAATTTATGCTGTTCTCGGAAATTATACCTTATTACGTGGTTTATTTTTTTTTAATGCTAAAGGTGTTATCTAATTACACCATAATTAAATGTAATTTATCAAATAGAAATAAAGACAAAACCAGTAATCAGAGACTCCTCCTCCGTTCCCAGACGTGCGGTGGAGGTGTTTCGTGTAATTAGTTTACCAGTGTTTACTCTGGAACAAGTAGGGTAAAATTGCCATCATTTTCCCTTTCATCGTCTGGCAGCACACTCGAGTTCATTTGCATAGCCACACAATGGGAGCCGTCACCCTCCTCTCCTCAGGATCTGCTGTTGTACACCCAGCAGGGAAGAGTGAGGTGTGTGAAGAGGGGAGAGGCAAGGACATGGCCTTATTGGGCAGGGAAAGAGTTCAAAGTTTTCCTCTTGGGGGAGCAAGGAACAATAACGGAGTGGGTGAGCTCTCAGACCCCTCTTGCCCCCCACCCACAGTGGATGGGGACAGGTGGCTTAGGAGGGAGATGGCCCCAGCGGGGGCTGGAACCTCGTGTCGCCCCCCCACGCAGTGACAGAGCTGAGCGGGGAGAGGCAGTGGCAGTGGGACATAGGGGGTTTGTTTGGGGTTGGCGTGCAGTGTGTTTCTCCCCTTCCCCAAGGTGGGGCGCGTCTAAGTTTTGAGCAGAAACTTTAGATGCAAAGGCATGTTTAAATGACATTTACAAATCAGAAAGGACACATACCTTTGCAGTAGTTTATGCTTGTGGTGGGAAAATGAACATTTCTCATCTGTCGTTATCAGATTTTTTTTTTTCCAGAAGGAACATGCATTAATGGATTCTTATCCTACTTTTCAAAACCACAGCTCGATAAGTGGTCGCTGGGCTCCAGGACTGGGTCATCTGAGTGATATTCCACTTTCTCCCAGGGGCCATCAATGGCCTACACTTGTAGGTAGAACTTTTATTAAGTTTATATAAATATTAAAAATATACAGCACAAAAATATAATAAAAGCGTGCATAGGTAAATTACATTATGTTCACCATCTGTATCATATTTTGAAAAAAATTTCTTTATTTCTTATCTTCATTAAAATTTACCATCATTATTATTTACCCTTTAATATAAATAAGGAAGATTGTAAGAAGAGCAAAATAGCCTATTGTTTTTATGGGTATCCCTATGTGCGTTTTGTTTTTTATCATTGAATGCCATTAGTGGAACTCAATTATCTTGAATTCCATTATTTCGCTATTACTAAATATCTAAACGGTTTTTCTACACCAGCACTTAATTTTATAATTCTCTTTTTCTGCTTTTTGCTGACCAGAGCCAAACAGGGCCAGGTGACACTGAGGCATTCTGCGAGCGTGGCGTTCTGGCTAGGGCCACCACTGATGCCCCGAAAGCCCCTGGAAACGTTTCTGTGGTTTCCAAGAAAACGTTTTCTAGGGTTTGGGACATAACAGAGATGCTGCTCTGGAGAGAAAGTAATCTCCACAAAGTCCCTTTACCTGGGAGCCTCTTTCGTATGTAGAGTGCGTGCTTACATCTACTAGTTCTCAATAGTCGTGCTTTGGTTTAGCAGTTCCCCACCCCCCCAAAAAAAAGTGGGAGGAAATTGCTGCACTCCATTTCTGATTCCCCTTAGAATTGAGAAATGTTGTCCGCCAGAAACTCAAGCCTCAAAATGTCCCAGATCAGGTGTGGCGTTGCCCCGGTGAGGAAGGCCGGGGAGGCGGCTGGGGGCAGTAGGGTGGATGGACACCTGCTTCGCACTCCAGGTCACACGGTCTGGAAGCGGACCTGCCCCTTGCCGGCCTTCTTACCTCGATGACAGGACAGGATCGCACTTCTGTGTCTTGCTTTGCCAACTTCATCCATCATCTCCTCATCGTTCCTGCAATCATCGCAGACCACAGGGGCCGGCCCAGTGGCCACCCCGGTGAAAGGGGGACGTCTGGGCGCCGCGCCCCTGGCCCAGGGGAGTGCCCCAGGCCGTCCAGCCGGCGGCGTCGCTGCGCTAGGCCGAGGGGGCGGTAAGGCTCGGACTTGGGTGTCACCGGGTGGCAGGAGGTTTCCAGCATCGTGCCATCGCGGTCGTCGGGGACCAAGTGGCCGCGGTGCGGCGCGAGGCCGTTAGACGTGGCTTTCCCGCGCGCTGTCCCAGAGGGAGGATGCTCCGAGTGTCCCTGGAGAGGTCGGGGCTCGGGCCAGACGGGGTGAGGCCGGGGCTCGGGCCAGACGGGGTGAGGCCGGCGGGCACAGCACAGGAGTCGGGGCGAGGGGACCCGCCTCCGGGGAGCTGCGCGCAGGAGGGGCTCAGACCCGCCAGGTAGGGGGGACGCACGGCGGTAGGAGCCTGTGCGCCTCTGTGCCCTGGGGCCTGGGCCCCGGGGCCTCACCTGTGCGCGCGGGCGGGAGGAACGCAGGTGCAGGACCGCGGGGGCGGGATGCAGAACAGCGCCCTGGAACGGAGGGGACAGGTGCGGAGGGCACAGGCGCGCAGGGCACAGGTGCGGAGGGGACAGGTGCGGAGGGCACAGGCGCGGAGGGGACAGGCGCGGAGGGGACAGGTGTGAGTGCCGCGGCTGGGGCCGCTCACCTGGCGCGGGGGAGCTCATCGGGATCCTGTATTTTCTTCCGTCGGGGGTTACTGTGACTTTGAAGAATCCGGTCATCAGCCCGCTGTTCCCCGCGCCCTGGTCCGGCTTCACTTTCGGGGCATCGGGCTGTGAATACCGGAGGCTGTCGTGGAGCCTTTAGAAAGTCTGTGCCCTGGGCGGAGGCTCACGGTAAAGGTTCCGAAGTCACTCAGTAGGTGTCCTTATAACTGGCACTTCTCCCCTGCTCCGATGCCCATAGGTAGTTGTTTTGAGAAAGAACAAACCGGTCCTTCAGGTGTTTGCATTTCGGCCTGCTGGGTTCCGTCCACTGGAGTAAAATCACCTCCCTGGCTTGGTTCCTCGTTCTGTTGTAAAAAGTTTTCTGTAACAGCTCTAGAAGTGTCTTGTTTTCATATCTGCTTAGGAGTTTTATGGTGTTTGAAATTCTAATTTTACAATATTTTTCCTTGGGAAACTCGAAGGCTTTCTTTCATTACCTCGAGCATCTAGCATTGCCCATGACGTATCTGAGAATAAAAGTTGAAGCACACCAAGTGGCTAACGTGTGCCAGAAACTGCTCTTAGCTGTATCTCTATCTACACACCTGTGTCTGCATTTCTGTCTGTGTCTACATTTGTATCTCACATCTATAAGTATAAATTTATTGAATTCTTACAACAGCCCTATGAGGTGATATTATTATACCCATTAGAATAATAGTAACGGACAAGTTAAATAATAATTTTAAAATCACAAAGCTCTGACATGACCACGTCAGGATTCAAATTGGAACTATCTGCTTAGTCTATGGCGTGCCACCCTGAATGTGTGGGATCCTGTCTGATCTCAGAAGCTTAACAGGGTCGGGCCTGGTTAGTACTTGGATGGGCGACCACCTAAGAAGACCAGGTGCTGCAGGCGTAAAAAATTTTTAAAAAATAAGGGATTGTAAGTGGACAAGGTCCTTGCAATCTGTGAGGTCAGCGAAGAGTTGCTTCACACAAAACAAAACAAAACAAAACAAAACTATCTACTCTGTTTTTCTATATTTTAGGAGATTTATTCTACTCTATTTTCTACTTCCCTTTATTTCTTTCTAAGAGATTTTGCTGTTTATCTTTTGAGAAATGCCATTCTGTTATTGTTTTGTGATGTATTCTTAAACTCAATAGCTCCATAATTAAAGATTTTCAAAAGTCTTTTTGGTTCTGGATTATCTCTGTTTTCTGGTGATCACTTTTCCTTGCTTATTTAAAATTGTAACTTGCGTTTCTGGCATTATACATGGTGATTCTCAGCAGTTCACATTGAAGATGGCATCGTTGGGAGCATGCCATGGGTTCCCTTTGCTGCTTCCTAGGAGGGTCTGTTTTCTTGGGTGACGAAGAACTTCGCCTTGGAGTGAGGTCTGGGACTAGCAGGGCGTGTTTGCTGCTAGGCCTCAAGGAGCGAGAGGCCCAGAGCTGTCTGTCACCTGGGCCACACAAATATAAGAATAAGAATATTTAGAGAGAGCCTGGTTTCCACATATACATTGGCTTTCTCCAAGCTGATTATTTTATTTTATTTTTTTTTTAGACTATGCTCTCGAATGTTAAGCCTGGGGAAAAGCCTGTCTCTCTGTGCAGAGGTTCTAGAAAAAAAATTCGGTTGCCTATCAGTGAATTTGTTTCCTGTGAGTATTTTTAACGACTTCCTGTTTACAGTCATGTGTCCGGCTTTGGTGATTTGCTCGTTGGTTGACTTTGAGCCCAGATCCTTCCCAGGTTACTTTTGAGTGAACATTTTCACGCCTACCCAGAAGTACTTTTAAGGCATGTCTAGCATGTAGTTTTTCCTCTCTTTTCATCTGTCAGTCTGCTCACATGGACCTTCGTCTTTGACAAGTTTGTTGAACTCTCTCTTATTCTCTGATGCACCTCTCAGTTCTTCCTCTGGAGTGAAATTATTTATTTTGTACTGCAAAATCTTTCAGGGGTAAGTAAAAGGCAAACACATGTTTCTAGTCTGCCGTCGTAAATTGGAAGTAAAAGTATGACTTTTTTTTTTTAAACAGATACATGGATTGGTTAGGTAGTTTTAGAATCTGCTGATTCTAGCATTGTGATTGGGAACATGGACTTAAAAAGACGTCGGTCTGAAACCAGCGAGACCACCTCGTAGCCGTCCTCTCTTTGACTGGGTACCTAGCCACAGGAGTTCAGTGGTCGAAAGGGTTAATTGAGATAAGAAAGGATTGACCTTTAGCATAGAGCATATCCTGCATTAAGGATTTAAATAACAATAATCACTATTTTTCTTAGGTATTAGTAATAAGACACTGAAAATGACCAAAAAAATGGGTTGTTTGATCATTATCGTTATCAAATATGGATCGAAGCCTATGATGTCATGGGCAGTGAGAATACAAAGGGATCATGCTGAAAAGTTGTTTTTCTCTCAATGGAATGTAAAACAGTTGTTGTATGCAACGTGTATGCGGCGTTTTCATGTTATGATGGAGATAAGATTTTTCTTTGAGGAAGTATTTCCAATTTTTACAATGCCTGGTAAAAATATTTTATACAGATTATTTCCATAAGACATTCTGAGGTTCTGTGAGTGAATAAAAACATTTCTCATGTAGGTTTTTTAAAGGAAACTGCTGAATAGAGTCTATATCTGAACTATAAAAGTAGCTTTCAGCTTAGGTAATGATCGTTTAGCATATGTTATATTATATATTCTAATATGTATTCTAACATGGATTATATATTTTAAATATATAGTATATGACATATAATTATAGTTATCTAATACTACATGTAGTAGATAGGTGATAGGTGGTTGATAGATAGACAGACAGGTGTCTGGCAGGCACGGGGCCTTGTTAGTCACCCTATTGCTGCTCCCTTATTCAGACAAAAATTAATCTAGTTAATGTGATGCCAGATGATCGTTAGCTTGGTGAGGAGCAGAATCTTGCTTCATTTTGAAGATTTGAGTTATTTAGCATCAGGTGGTTGGGACAACTCTGAGATTTTGACATTGAAAAAGCAGGAGGGAGAGTGGCTGGGGGTGAGCATGTGCCACAGGGTCGCATGGAAGGCACATGTGGCCGGGCATGCGGGTGGACGAGTGAGTGTGACCGTGGGCGTGCAAGGCAGGTGGGTGCACCGCCCTGGGCCCGTCCCCTGCCTACGCACTGACTGGGGGAAACATAATAATAAAAAGACCAGAAATACACGCTCAGTGTGTTCTGATTGGGGGAAAGGGGACATATGAGCAGCTGTCTGTCACCGATGGCTTTCCTTTTCTCTGTTGGGGACGTTCTACGTTATGAACTCACAGGAGCTCTTTACCGTGACATGTTACTGCGACTATGCAGCAATGAAAGCTCTGACGTTTCTGACTTTTAGAATTTTTAGTTTTCGTATAGAAAGCATGAATATGTTTACATAATTTATCAATCACCACAGATAAAAGATTACTTGAACTTATGAACTGGAAACCTTACATTTTCCAAGTGAGATAATCACTCGATCCCTTTGACGTTTGTCATCTTTGACGACATGTTCTATAGGACTTTTTAGAACTCCTTATTTTGGTTCTTTTCAATACTTTTTATTATCTGTATTGCTAGATTTTGTTTTGTGGTCTGATTGTATTCTTACTCTATACCCTTTTTTTGGGAGAAAACGTCCACAATAATTATTTAGGAACAAACATTACAAAACACATAATGACTACACTGGGGTATCCTGTCCTGATCTGTTCTCTGAACTATGTCTGTCTGTCTGTCTGTCTTATCTATTATCCATCTGTCTAATCTATCTATCATCTATCTATCATCAATCTGTCATCGTCTGTCTGTCTGTCTGTCTGTCTGTCTCACAGGAGCCAGACTCCTTTCCCTCTAATGCTACTTCCCATCATCCCTTCTCCACGGTGACTTCGGATTACCCCTTTGCAGCACACACAGGTCCTAAAACACAAATATTGCCAAAGTGCTAAAAGTTACTGAAAGACTCCAACTACCTAAGATTGAAATCAAACTCTTCTGAGGCACAGACCTTTGTCCTCTTTGCCCGTTTGACTCCTTTTCTACTCTTCCGTATGATGGAAGGACAGAGCATTATGTTCTCCAACAAAATCTGAACAAACAGCACAAAAGGAGAATCAAAGATTGTACGCGAAGTGATCGCTGTCTTTGCACAGGCCTGAAACGCCCGCCTCCTCTTCTCATCGGCCTGACTTATCCTTCGAGACTCATCTCAAGGAAAACCCCCTCAATGAGGTTTTCCAGAGAGAATTCGATTCTTTCCCAAGCACCCACACTCCCTCAGCTTCTAGAAAATACCTCTGTTATCGCACCCATCACATTAAAATCCACCTAGACCGGACTTATCCGAGCCGGGGCCGAGATGGCATTCGTGCTGTTCCTGGCACTGAGCTCGGTGCCTGGTGCATTAGATGTTTAATACAAGTTTGACGAATGGTTAGATGGGACGATAGGGAGATGAATGACAAAAATATGCTCCTTTCCAAAAATAATTGCTTTGAATATACCATTCGTCTTGCTCTCATCTCAGTGCCAACGGTTTAAAGAGATTCCAGTGACATGACTGTCCTGACCCTGGAACGAAATTTCTATATTTTACAACTGCAGCACAAAGAGCTGGAAAATTGTCTCGACTTGTGCATTCGATCCTTTTACATGTTTGAGATTTGAGGCGTGGAGGGATTGCTTCATCAAATTCAGAGTGAGTCTGGAGGACATCTCAGGAGTTACTTGTAAATAAGAACGCTCTGTTTATCTTCTCCTAGCTCAGTAAAGAAAAAAAACAAACCGGTGGCAACACTGGGGAGAAACAGAGCCTGCATCTTAAGTCACAACAAAGAGAAGTAAAATACAGCAAACTACAGAGACTGCCAGATGGAAGACAAAGAATTATAAACAATTCACCGGAATGTCAACAGTCAACCTGACGGGGGAAGAAAGTGAACAATGTTCTTCAAGCCAAATCTGTTTTGCTGAGTAAATCTTGAGCAAAATATTGCATGGGCTGGCCTGATCGGGAGTCAGAACCATTCACAGACGAGGAGGCCGTATTTCCAATAGTAAGCAGATGGATTTTTCGTTGAGATTCGTCTTTGAATCTGAAACTATTTCAGGGTCATAAGTATGAGCGCCTTTCTACAGTAAAGGAGTGGGCACCGGGGAGCAGAGGGAGTTGATCTGGGGTTCAAATGCCATGTCGACCGTGACGAGGCGATGAAGGACGGCCTACAGGGAGGAGGGAGGGGAGCATGTGGATGCCTGTCGGTGTCTAACCCGGGCCGTGAGCTCTCACCAGTGCAGCTCTGATGACGAGACAGGGAGGCGGCGGAGGCGTCAGCTTCATTTAAGAGAAGAAGATCCATTGTGTGTGTGTCGAAGGTGACACTGTGGTGGCTTCTCTGCTGCTTGAGCATTTCTGTCTCTTTTTGACCTGGCACTCAAAGGTCAGACCTTTTCTGTGTTGACACAATATGCTATTTTTTTTTTTTCCTTAAAATGTGCATCTTACAAGGGTATATCGTGCTTTCATAATACCATCTAAGCATGGTCACCCCAAAGGGGGGGTGTTATAATTTTACCTACATCGGTGGTGATAGTGAAATAGTCACCCTGGAAAAAAATTATTTTCCTCGTGACTCTCACGTATCAAGTAAAAGCCACTAATAGTCTACGCTGTTTTATGTCCTTGTCTTTGTCAAAATAACTGGAAAACAAGACTCTTTTTGTTTTTTTAGAAATTTTAATGTACATTCTCTTCACGCTGCCAGACAGTTCGCGCTGACGTGGTAGTTTCTCTTGGACGACGCCAACTATTTCATACGTGGGTGCATATATTTGGTTACTCAGGTAGCCGGGAGGACACATAGAGCCTGCATCTACAGGATCAGGAGTCGGGATCTGAATTCTGTCCTGCTTCTGCCAGAAATAATGTTGAAAAGGTGGGTGAGTTACCTCTGAAACCCAGATTGTAGAGAGCCTGCTTTAAAATATAGGAGCACCCTGCAGAGGGAAGAGGTAAGGGGGTGAGGTTCGCATCAAAGGCCGAAGGAAAATTTAAATTAAAATGTCTTGGAGTGAAGAATCCCGAGTGATGCCTTGGGAAATGCCCGTGATTCATTGCTCCGGGCAACCAGGTTATCGAAACACAGCGAGGAAGCTGTGGAAACACGTGACCTCTGAGTTATATGATTCCAGAACATTGTTTTCACTTAACTAGTTCTATTTAATGATAGCTGATGTTTCTTAAGACCTGGTATTATCTCGTGTGCTGTCCTAGCAACTCATGGGAAGTCATGACTATTTGGTTTTATAGAAAATGGAAGGAGTTTCGGAGAGACGTAGCAACGTGACATCATAGCCGGTGGCCCTGGGGATCATGTATGTCTGGGGATCACACACACACACGCACACATGTGCACACGCACACACACACAGAGCAGTTGCGCAGAAGCAAAATGCAGCAGGATGCTGTCACATTGACGCATTTCAAACATCTTGACAATTATTTGAATAGATAAGTTCCTGTTGGACAGTGGTCACATTTGTTGGTTTTCATGTCTCGAGCAACCGTTCAATGGCCTGACACATGCTCAGGTAGTACAGTGGTGACCTAAGTGATCTGAATAGCGACAGACAGTGCTGTTCATGTGCTTGTTGGATATTTGTCTGGGACCCTTGATAGCCAGAAAGTGCGATTCTTACGTGGGATGAAATCAGCGCCCCGGGCCCAGGAGGCGGGGGACAGCTCAGATACGAGGGAAGAAGGAAAGAAAGCAGTCTGACCACAGGACTAAGCCCGGGCGGGAGGGGACCCTTAGGGAATCCTGCGGACCTTCTCTGTCGCCCGCCTTGTTGCCAGACCAAGCGTGTTTTCCTTCTGAGCCTCGGAGTGTTGTTCATTTTGCAAATCACCAATTTTCATTCTTTTTTTTTTCATATTTAGTCAAAGTTGAGAGCATAAGTAGGTCTGTTTGAATAACTGAGACTCGAGGTAAAATTAACCCCAACGGGAAGAAGCCACAGGCCCTGGGTTGTCGTTTGCCTCCCTGCTCCTCGCTGCTGCCGTTGATAGTGTTTCTCTTCTGACTATTGTACCTAAACTTTGTGTTTTTAAATGTCACTAGGATAAGTATTCCCAGGTGACATAAGGGAAAATGATATTCTTCTTCTTACTGCCCGTTCTCTTGGGGAAAAAATGATTTAGGAATTTATTTTGTGATAACATCTTTCACCGCCCTCAATCCGGCTCTTTCTCGGACTCTCGTTACCCAAGGAGTAATATCCCTTTTAAATGCTCTTTTGAAGCAAAACCGAAAAGTCATATCTGTCCTTCTTTGCTGCTTCCTGCTGTTAGTGTCTCTTATTTTCCAGTTTGTTTTTTCTTTTTAAGGATCTGCCTTATTAGATTTCACTTTTTCAGATGATTTCCAGGAAACTGCTAGCATGCTTATCCTATTTTCACCCGATGGATTCCTGCTGTCTGTTTTGGTGTTAGAAATAGCTTCATTGGTATGCATATCTCCCTCAAAGATCTATATTTTTTGTTTATTGATGTGTGTCTCGAATTTATTTAATGTGAATCACTGCATTACTGCGGTAGAGATTACGTATTATTTCCTTCTGGATTCTTCTGAGTTTTTTCCTCAAGAAACATGTCTAAACTGAGTCCGGTGTGTCTGAGGACAGACTTTCTCCTGTTTTCACATTTAAGTGAAGTGTAACCAGACACAAACATTTTAGGTTCAGACAGTCCTTCCCTCAGCGCCTTGGCGGTGTCGCCCATTGTCCTCCTGTGCCCAGAGTTAATTTCTTTTCCTCCATAGGTATTTTGCTTCTCTTGATTTCTTTTTCTTTCTTTTTTTCCCTTTGCTGTCTCTTTGTTTCTGATCTCTTAAAAAAAATATATACATATATTTTTATCTATTCTTTTTGTTTTGTGAGGAAAACTTCATCTTCATTCTGTGGGCTTATATCATCCTTTTTTAAATTCTAGGGCAGGCTTAACCATGGTTTCTTCCCCATCTTTTTACATATTTTTCTTTTCATATGAGCTTCCAGATAGGTAGCAACACTTCTACACTTGTCTATCTTATATCTTTAACATTTCTTTTTTCTTGAAAATTGTCCTGCTCGTGCTTCTTAGATATCTCCTTATTTTCTCTATGTGCATCTTTCCTCCAGCTATCAAGGTGTGTATAGGTCTGTATCTGCATCTGCACCTCACTATATAGCTAGATCTTTTGCTTTCTGTATGATTTTATAGCCGGGCACATATGTTATTTTTATAGCTATTGAAAATAATAATGGTAGTTATTTGGGTGATAACATTATGAGCCATTTTTTGGTGTCTTCAGATTGAGCTGTATTTTTAAAACTCTCCCCAAATTGTTATTAAAAAATACTTTCCTCTGGGTACTTCAGCTGGAGTGCGCACAAAAACCTTTACATTTTATACCCTTTGGGTTTTTGTTTGTTTGTTTTAGTTTATTACTTTTCGAGGGTATTTCTGTTAATAAAAAACAAATATTAAGCGCCAGCACAGAAATGAAACCTGTCCCGTTGTTAATAAAATCTCCAACACCTGAGAGAGCTAAACAACCTGAACTTCAAATACAGGAGATTTTATTCCCCAAAAGCAAAGAAAAATCGTTACAGGATGGATTTGCCCCGTCGCAGGGAAATAATGCTTGGTGACTCATTGAAATCATCTTATGGATAAGTTTTGGCAAATTGTGTCTTAAAGGAATTTAGCAGTAAGAAAAGCTGGTGTTTGGTGAGATGGTTTTTGAAAATTAAAGCCCAGTAATTCTGTCCTCAGGAGAACTTCTCCTCGCGCCATCGGCTCTCACAGTAAGTAGGGGCGCTGTGCCTGGGACAGCGGCTGGGAGTGGGGGTCCCTGGGGAGAAGGCAGGGCCACCATGCTCCTCTCTGTCCCTTGAGACATACGGCAGCTCGTCCTTACTCTGGTTTCCTCCACTTCTCCCTCTAACTTCTCTACTTTTATTTAATTAGCTCCAAGTGTTGGCATCTTTCAAGTTCTTTGGCCGCTGAACTTGGCAGTTGAACTCAGTCTCCAATCCGTCTCCCCTCCCTAGAGGTCGGGGGTTGAAGCAGAAATGATTCCACCCTCTAATGACAAGGCTGGTTCCACTGGCCACCAGCCCTGAGCTCCGGGGCTCTCCAGAGGTCATGCCGTCATCAGACCACGACACCCCTCAGCCACCGCATTCCACAGCAAGTGCTGAGGGCTTAGGAGCTGGAAATGGGGACAAAGACCACATATGTATTTCCTGTTATAAATCAGAGTGTCACAACCTCAAGGCCAAGTCATAATTGTTTCCAACGATGCATAGTTCTCATGACAACAGTCAACATGAGTGTTTGCCACCTTCACACGCACCCCGGGATGATGAAGTCAAATGATTAGAGAGTTCGCACAATCACCATTGTGCGATTATCGATCCATTATCGATCGATCAGGTACTGTTTTGTCAAGACAACTACCTCACAACACGTTAGAAACGACACTCACTGGCGGAGGAGACCAGGCCAGCCTTCCTGCGCTGTGCCCTGCTAAGTCATCTAGTTTCAGCCCCATCCTGTCGGGGCAGGATGGGACCTGTCCGGTCCAATTTGCGGGATGGCTCTGGGAATGAAATGATGACCTTGGGAAACGATTTTGAAAAGTCAAGAGCGTTAGACAAGTCGTGGGAGTTAGTCGCTAAGAGAATCTCTTCAGTGGAGTTACAAAGTTTCAGAGCAGAGCTGCAAACTCAACTATACAAACTGTATTAGGAGCCCAGACAAATACTCCCTCACTCCTGAATGTTGCGACTCTTGGCTTCTGGGCGATAATAAATAGAGAGTGAAGCTGACACATATCAGAGGATGCTGTCGATGAAGCAGTCGCGGGCCTGGAAGCCAAGCCAGAGGCCGAGCCCTGGGCTGGGGCATTACTGCGTTGCCTTGGGACCACGTGCGGGGTGGGGGCCACAGTCCCACGTGGAGAGGATTTGGGCAAAGTTTCAGGAGATGCGCTTTGTGGGTGGGTGGGTGGGTTCTTGTTGGGCATGTGACATCTCTGGTCATTACGGGTCCCCCTGGTAGGTGTGATCACTGCTGTGGCCACAGAGTCTCTGGGGTAAAGAATAATAATAATAATAAATAAATAAATAAAAATAAATAAAATAAATAAAATAAATAAATAAAATAAAAATAAAAGAAACACATGGGCCAACGACCTCTGAGGTGAGGGTACAATAAGTGTCAGCAGAGAGAAAGCCTTTGTCTGGGGCTACGGGGGAGTAAGCGGTTACCCACACGCCGACGGGTCCTTCTGCTGCGTGAGGAACGTCACGCCGGTGTTTTCAGATGGGCAGAGAGTTGTTTTCCTGGAGGAATAAAATATTTTCACACTATTTTCCCCAAAGAGGAGTTAGATCATTGAAGGGGTGATGCAAGTCCATGATACATATGGAGTAATGACAGCCAGGCCTTTTCAGCTCCTAACTTCTGTATTTTTTCATTTAATGATTACCATAAGCCAGATAGGTATCATAACATCTGTTTTAGAGTTGAGAGTTTACCCACCGAGACTCGGTGGCTCAGCTGATGGGCAGTTGGTCAGGTGTTGGACCCGGATGGCGTTAATCCCACATGTCACGTTCTTTGCCGGCTTCTTTGATTCCCAAACCCCAAATCTTAGGCCTCTGTATCTTCCTGTCGGAGATTTCACTGGTTCACTGCATACGTTGCCGAGGAATTCATGATTATGTGTTTGATAATTCCTGGTGACAACGTTAAAAATGGGACATTCTGTTTCTGCTCTTCTATGGTCAGTTTCCAGTTCGTGAAGTTCAGACATCCTTACCCCATGTCGACTGTGTGAGTCAACGAAAAAGCAGATGTTAAATGCTCAGAAAATCGCCTCTCTGGGGTAGATCAGTTAGATTTAGGGGCAAATAATGTTTTTATATCCAGATGTTGAAGTCATTTGCACTCTTACGTGCACCGAAACAATAAACACACCCACAGGGTACGAGGACAGCTTAGCCGTAGGCGCCATCGAGCAGCTACAGATCTTTCTAGCGTCCGTTGCTAATTGTGAGCACAGAACCCACCTGCCACACACGGATGTCCTTTGGGAAGGCGTCCTGCCCGTCTGAGGGGGTGCACATGGCATTTCTGAGGGTTCTTCCCGTGAATTCTTCTTCGTGTGCTTTCACTGGGACCTTCATCCAATTTGTGGCTGAAAATATTAAAGTGGTTGCTTAGAAACGGCGAAGTTGAAAATTTATGAGTTTTCGGGAGGTTGCATTGAAGTGTAGGGGTAGCATATGGTGATCTGACATGTTTTGTTCCCTCGCCAAGGAGAGGGGAGCCTTCTGTGATCCCTCTAATTATTTTGTGGCACTTCGAGATGCCAAGCCGAATTTAGAAAACAGCAAGGCATCAGGGCGAAGGCAAAATAGAATGTACTTTTTGTTTCCAATTATTTAGGACCAAAGTATTTGCTGTTCATTTTAAAAAATTAATTGGACCGATTTTGGAAGTCTAAACCAGAGAATAAATTTTATGTACAGAATAGAATGAAAGGCTCATTCTTTTGGCCGGAATAGAAAGGAAGTGAGAATGCATATTAACGGGGAGAAAAAAGCCCTGGAATGAAGGTATTTAACAAGGAAGGGTTATGGTCCTAAAACATATCAAAAGCTACTTAATATCTATTTACTGGAAGAGAATTCAGATTATTTTCAATAACTGAAGAAGCTTGTGGAATTTAAGAGACAAAGTCAAGGAAAAAAACACAAATAAATTAGTAAATGGTCGAGGAATTGAAGCCTCGGTAATGCGTCGATGTTAAATCGTGTTATGACTTTGCTTGGTCTTCTGGGAAGCATCGTGAAAATCTTGGAAAAGTCAGCTGAATCATTCATTCATTCTCTTCTTCTACGAGTGTCCACTGAGGTCCAGCTCTTCTTGGAAACACGTTTAGATCTGAGATTCAAAGGACAGACCTGGGCTTGGCCCTCATAGAAGCTGTCACTGAGACACAAGCATGTGAGCCAACGTGGACGCCCCCATGGAGAACGTGATGGAGCCTGGTCAGCAGGGAGGAGCACCTAGCACCCACACAGGGAGTCAGGGAGACCCCAGGGCAGGCTAGTGACCGATGTTCCCCACGGGAGTGGTCGTTCCAACACGGCAGGGCTTCTTCTTGCTCGTGCAGGCCTGTGGGATCACTGTGTTTGTTAGGGCATCTCCTAGGGCCTCAGAGGCCGATGCATGAGGCGACAGCTGGGGACGAGGAGGACCCAGGTCGTTTTTCATGGGTGAGACCTGGAAGTCGGACAGCACGTCCTGACCACTTTGCATCTCAGAGGAAGCTGCAAACGAAGAGGAGTAAGGATACACTTGTTCACCGACACGGCTTACTGGAGAGCTTATCCCCGCTCTGCCTTACAGCCGTGAGGGTGAGGCATCTAGGTGGAGATCGGGCAGGAACATTCCAGAAAGAAGGAAGTACCACGATGAAAAACACAAGGAAAACGACAGCGCGTGGGAAAGTTAAAGACCCGTGTCGCCGGGTGTAACTTAAGGCCACACGTAGCGAGAGAGATGAGGCTCCACTTCTGATACTTGGTCCTCGGCTGTTTCCCAGTGTAACCACTTGCCTGCTTGCCATTTATCCTCTGAGGAGTCGAAGTCGTGTCGGATTCAGCTGTACCCCAGGATCCTCTCCTCCTCTTCCTGGCCCTGTCCTCGTGGCCCTCAGCCTGGTCCTCCTCCTCCGAGCAAATGGAGAAATCTGGAAAGAGCCCTTTACAGATCCTCTCCCTAATTCTGCCAAACGAATTGATCACCAAATCTCATAGATGTTGAGTTTTTTTCTTGGATCTGTTCATTTTTCTCCACTTATTCTCTACTCGGCAAGGGGACAGAGGACTAGATCAGACCAGAATGGGTTCGAGGTTCTTTCAGGGGCTCGATGGCTCTCTCCTCCTGGTCTCCTTCCAGCCTCATCTCCCTCCCTAGTGTGGGTTGCATCTTTCAAAGACAAGGTCGGTGTTGTCAACACACTTCGTTATGGGGGCATGAGACGGGATAGAGGCCCAGGGAAGTTGTTCGAGAAGTGGAAATCCTCTTTTTTGCCCTCTTCGAATTTCATCCCCAACATGACCTGGATAGGAGAGGGCAATGAATGTAAAGTTCTGGAGCCTCGAGCTGAGAAGAATAAACAGTCACAAAAGTATCAAAAGATGAGGATGAAGTGTTGAAGATTGGGGAACTTAACTCTGGGGACTTTAGAAGACAGAAGTCGTTGGATGTGTTTTAATTTTGCCTAAGTTTTGCTTATGCTGCTTAGTTCTCAGAGCTCATGGTTCCAATGGGTCCCAAGTGAACTCTAAAATTCGGTTAAACCTAAGCATGTTTGCAAGTGGGAATAGAATGGTGTGCCACTTTTAATTATGCAAAAGGTTTAAAATAAATACAGCACACAAAATCTGTGAATGTATCAATAATTAAAATGAATTTTTAAAATAATCCATCGCGGGTATTTATTTCCGATATATGTGCTGGGACTCACTGTAACAGTTAAGTGACACACGATACAATAGGTTGGGCTAAATTTCTAGTTTCAACTCCAAATGCCATAAATCTATTCTTAGAAATAGGGTTCAAGACGAGATCGAAAACCTAATTTATTGACAATATATCAGAAAATTAATCACGAAAAACACTAAAGATACCAGTTCTGCAAAACGTCATGCAGTCTTGCTGAGTGTGTAGGACCCACATTTTCTGAAAATGGAGCGTCCCTCCGTGTGTTATTTAACGTTCAGAGCCATGGGTTGCAAGGACGAGAGTCGCAAATACAAGTACAATTTCGTGGTCAGTTATTGCTGCTTCACAATCTGTCCTTTCTGCTTAGGTCGTCTTGGTGGCCATGCGCCTCGGGAGGACCACCTTGCAAGTGCACAGTGTCTCTGTCTAAGGGAGAGACGAAAAGATCATTTTAAAGATAATTTTAAATGCATGTGTTCTCACGCCCATTCCAGGCGCCCGCGGGTCACATCGGTACTTTTGGCAAATGTTCTGCAAAGTTGACAAAACATTGCTCTGTGGGTTTCTGGGAGACGTGTGCGATTTTTCTCACGTGTACCCTGCTAGTGGCAACTTCTGATCAGCGGGACACGGAGCACACAAGCCGTTCACCCATTAGGCAAGTCAACAAGGCGAGCGGAGGAGAGATTTGCTCATGTTTAAAAGCGATAGGGTCACTCATACCTCAAAGTCCATTTCTGATAAACGTTTAACGTCTGCTGAGCTGCAAGTACTTTGGTTCAGTTGTTAGCGAGGTGACAAAATCTCAATATTTTTAATGGGGATTTTTAATTTTTATTTTTATTTTGAAAACTCAAAAATAGCTACGGGTCTTTTTTCCAAGACTATGAGTTTTTTGAGTTGAGATGCCAAACTTTTGTAATCACTTTGGAAAATAAATATATTTCAACTTGCCAGTTAATGTAGACATAAAGTTTTAAAACTAAAGACAAACTAAAAACCTCAAAAGTTAGAAATAGTCTAATTTCTATGGAATTTCAAAAACTAAACTTTAAAAGTATAATTTTATTGAAAGTATAATTTTACCTACTTTTCTGCATTGCTTTTTCCAAATTTTTTATCTTAAAAACTTCAGATCTGCATAAGAGTCATAAGAATAGTACATTCATCAAAGGATAACATTTTATCACACTTGCTTTGCTTTTCTCAAATGCGTCAGCATGTGACCTCCGAAACAAAGAGGTTCTCCCACGTTGCTGTAATGTTCACAATCAGGGAATGTACCACTGAAAAATGCAGTTCTTTAATATACAGTCCATATTCAAATGCCTCTAATTGCCCAAACAGAATTCTGAGTAGATGTTTAAAATTCAGAGTACATTCAGAATAACACATTGCATTTAGTGGTTATTCTCTTTAGACTCACTAAAGCCTAGCTTTTAAAAGTTGTTAATCGATGAAAACTCAGTTTCTTACGATTAATTGACAGCATCTTATCGGTGTCTCAAAAGAGACAGTGAAGCTCAAAAGGTTCAAAATGAGAAGCGTGTGTGTGTACCTCAGAAGGGGCGAGTCTGATGTTTCCCTCATGATTTGACTGAGGTTAACGTTTTTACCAGGCGTACCACAGAGTGATTTTCGTGTCCCCTCTATGAAATTTAATGTCACTTTCTTCCGTTATCGGTGACATGTGGCTTGAACATTTGGCTAAGGTGTTACCTCGGATTTATTTACTGCACAAGTTCTTTATCATAAGAAATCTGTGGGGAGATAGATCATGAGGATATGAATACTGGGCTCTGCATATGTCCACTAATATTATTAACACCCATTATGTCTGTTATTACTACGATAGATAAAAAATAGCATGTTAAGTCCTATAAATTTTTTTGATATTTAGTTGATATTTGTTCATAAAGAAGAGCTTTTTCTTTCCTCATTTACTCAATATAGACATTGCGTTCCTTTCTTATTCATATCGATCCCCAATCCACCTGCATTTGGCTGGTGAGAGCCTGTTCACACTGGCTCCAGGATCTTTCCATCATTTTTCAAAGGAGTCCCTGACTTTCTGTAACAAAGAGACTTTCCAGACTTACATGTTTTTTTTTTCTCTAGTAATTGTGTAGATTTATTTTTCATATTTAGGCCATTGACCTATTTGGAGTTTATTTTTACTCTTTTTCTTTGCCAATTCTCATGCCTCTAATTGTATATTTGAATCTAATTTCAGGGGGACAATACCTCCAATATATTGTTAAATAATAGTGGCAATAGAAAGCATTCTTGCCTTCTGCTGAATTTAGGGCTGAGTACACAGTATTATATGTTTGAGTGTATATTTCTATATCGTTAAGTAAATTTTGATCAGGAGTGGGTACTGAATTTTATCACAGGCTTTTTAGCATCTATGGAGATAGGTATTTTTTTTTATATTTGTCAATATAGTGAATTTTATAAACTTTCTATCTTTCTATTTATTAAGTAAACTTCAAGTAGTCACAATGCATTGTTTTTAAATGTAGTTTGCTAATATTTCATTTAGAATTTTTAGATATTAATAAATAGAATTGATAAGTACTAATTTTTTTGTTTAAGAATCAGTGTTATCCTTGTTTCCTAAAAGTGTTTAAAAGTGTCCCTTAATTACATGTGTTCCATAACAATTTGTGAGGCACAGGAGTTATGCAGTTTTTGAAGTTTTGATAGGATTTGGTGTGGAATCATCTGGACCTGAAGCTTTTTTGTTGGGTAGTTCTTTAATAACTTTTACCCTTTCTGCCTCTCTGTTTCTTCGCCTTTTTTCCTCTCTCTTTGTCAGGTGAAAATTATCTGTTTAAACTTCCTGCCTTTTATAACCAGGTTTGATAAATTATACTTTCCTGAGATACTATCTTTTTAATCTAAGTTTTGGCATTTATTTGCACACCATTGTGTAAAATATTTTCATAATATTTTAAATCCTTCTGTTTCAATTGTTGTTTTATTCTTGTTCTCAATCTTGTTACCATCTGTTTTAATCTTAGATCTACAAAAATGTATTTAGTGGTCAAAAATCAGTTTTTTCTAAAATTTCCTCTCAAGTCATCTCAATTGGATTGCACTTATCCTGTAATTGATTGTGCAGGAGGGGCTCATACAGTATTTCTGAAGTTCTTATGGTATTAATCTATAGATTTGATGATTAAAAACAATCTTGCTGGGTTTAAAATTTTTTGCTCACTTTTTTTTTTCTTGAGTTATTAAAACTCAAACTGTACCATCTGTCTTGGTTTAGATGTCTTTATCTAGAGGTTCGTGTTTCTTTAAAAAAATTTATTTTTTATCTAGAGTTTTGATACCATCAGGTTTTCTTTAACTGATGTGCGACTTTGTCTTTTTACATGAATATTCCAAGGATAATTTTCTTTAAAGAAAAACGTTGAAGTTAAACGCTAAAGGGAAGATTTTTTTGTGTGTATGCTAATCTCTTCAATTATATAGTTTCAGGATTTATTTATTTCTGATTTTTTTGAATTATGGCTTGAAATATTTTTAATTATTTTAGTCTTTGTTAACATCTCCAACTAGGCCTATCTTTTATCATTCTTTGCCTGTATTGATCAATTTCTCTCTGAACATTTTGTTTTTTTCATTATTTCAATTTTGTTTTTTTAGTTGTTAGAACACCTTCCCTAAATATCCCTTATTAACTCTGAAGTTTAATCTTTTCTCTCTTGGACACTGTAATTTAGTTAAAATTATCCTAACATGTTAATATTTAATTTTAACACATTAATCTTTATCCTAAAGATTAATGACAAATTATTTTTATAATGAATAAACTTAGATATCCATTTATATTCTGAATTTTTAGAATTTATAATTCAAAGTTTTTCTGTTTGTTTTTCAAGTTGTTGCTTTAGATCATTTAATTCAGTTTAGAAATGTTGTGTTAAAGTTTTTAATTAATTTGCTTTTTTATTGGAAAGAATTTTATCAACTGAGATTTTTTTTTTAAATATTAGGTCTATATAGAAGTACTCTGCAATATTCTTTTAATTCAGTGTTGTAAAAAAATTCAGTGTTTTGAAAAAGATACACAAAAGCCATGTAAAATACCTAAGAGAATATGCTACTTGGGTCAAATTGATATAGAACAGTGAGGTTCAAGCACCAGATGACACGGCCTACACCGGCTTAAGTCTAAATACCCTATTGAATACATTATTATCTTTCAGATACTTATTCTAAGAAAGGGCCAAGGCCAGCAGAAAGTCCTTTTCTCCAGGGAGGGAGGCAGATTTTTTCGGAATCTTAGCTTTCCCTTTCCTGCCCCAAACCTCATGTTTTTCCTTCACGTCTCCTTGTCTAGTTTTCATAAAATCATATATAAGTTTACCAAGATTTACTTTTGAATAAATCAGTATTTTCTTGCACTAGAGTACCAGCTATTTAAACCCTGTATTTTTTTTTTTAAGGGAAAAAAGATATGAGATGATTGTTGATTAAGTCACCCACCATGTCACAGATAATAAGCATAATAAATTCCACTAAAACATAAGTGCGTTTAGTTGGAGATAAAATAATTAATAAGAACATTCTAAGAATCAGGAGCATAATAACCTTACAGATATCTTAGAGTAAGACAAGAATCATAGAATAACCTCAGAATAAGTATCTGAAAGATAATAATGTGTTCAATAGGGTATTTAATAATTTTTGTCTTGTGATTAGAGTGTCTTCTTCCATAGCCTGATGTTCATTTGACAAGAAAACTGGAAGACACTCTTCCACTTATCCAAACAGGTGTGCTTTCCCCTTCATGGAAGCACACTGGCAAATAGCAAAGGAGGGGAATCATAGCTTCTGCCTTAACTGATGAAATTTTAAACTGTGAAGACATAGGGGTGTACACTGCCCATTAATTAGACAAAGCACCAAGAAGACCCTAAAAATAAAAAGTTTACAAATTAAAAAAAAAAAATAATCAGTGAACAACATTATAACATGGAACCTGACAAACACTTTCCAAACAACATCAAGTCAGTTATTCTCCAGCAGCAGGCCTGGCCTATGTTTTTTTCAGGGAACATTCAGGAATAAAAATACATTAAGTCTAGGACTTAGCGAGATATGAAACAGGACCAAGGATCTAGTGGCAATTGAAGTGAATAAACAACAAAGTTACTCTTGATGCCTGAGAGTCCTCAGTGCATCTTCTAATAACCCAATGAAAATAAAGCAGGGAGAGAAAAGGGGATTGTGCCTCCACCGTGGTGATGACCAGGCCACGACCCCAGACACCAGAACGACGTGGCAGTGAGGTCACGACGTGGCAGAGAGGGTGGTGACCTCACCACGTCTGGTCACATGCGTGGGACAGAGGAGAGAGGCAGTCTGCAGAGAAAGACAGAGACAAGCGCATCGTGCCCAGGGAAGGGGTGCGAGCCTGTAGTTCTAAATGAGACGGGGTGAGGAGGGAGGAGGGAGCTTTTCGGGTCCTGCTCATGATTCATTTATGGCTGCAGAAAGCTGCCTTCCTGTCCTGCACTTTCTGTCTTTCCTTAAGTTAGCTTGGCAGGTTTCTGCCCACAGCAGCCCAATGATTCTGGTGTTAACAAGAGTCTGCTGCGCCTGTTGTTTCTACGGTCTGTGTGAGAACCAGCTGCAGAGCTGGAAAGCTTCGAAGGTGTTAGGTGAGGAAGCCTGGAGAGGTTGACAATAGGACTCGGATCATCGAAGATCCTGACTACACCCAGGGCTCCTGACTTCACGAATGCGTGTTTTGTAGGAAATCAAAACAAAGATTTGGGAATAAATAACCATTTTCCTGCTTTCTCTTAATACTACCTCATTTTTCTGTGATGCTCTTTTAACAAACTACTAAGCTCGGTATTTTTAATTTTGAAGGAAATTCAGCCTGCTGAAAATCATGAGCCAGCCATTCCCTACGCCCAGATACGCCAGGCATTTTGACGTCTTTGCTTCATGTATCTCTTTTCTAAAGACACAGAGGGTTCAAGTCCAGTCAAAGCTTTGTTAAAAGCTGAGTTTAGAGCAAGCACTCTGGTACCTGTAGTTTTGTACCGTACCCTCTGCTAAACCAGATATGATTATATTTTTCAGCTGTTCTCTGAGTTTCCTAAATAGAAATGTTTAAAATATGTTACCAATATGGGCCTCACATCACTTTTCCATTTTATTGATAAAAAATTGTATTTATTCTAAAATTAAAAAAAGAATTATCAAATGCACTCAGATGGTCTTTACTAGCAATGGATTGAGGTATATCTTTATATTTTTACATTTGAATTCTTTTTCATGGTTTTGGAAATAGGCTTTAGTTTTAGCTTTCTTCTCTTTTCTCATTTGGAGCCTTTGCTGGAAGCTAGATATCATTCAAAAAAAGGAGTAATCAATATTCTTTTAAATATCTTGTTAAAAAATCAGCATTGTTTTATGAGACATGGGACTAAGGATATCAGAGGAGAATATTTAAAATATAGTGACGGTGACTTTAGATAGTATTTATGTGACTATCAATATTCTTTCAAGGGATTTATATTGTAATTCAAGATTAGTTGAGCATGAGTTAATAAAATCTTAAAGTATTGGACAAATCTTAAACTAGACTGAGAGAGTGCTTCCAATTTAATAATAATAATAATATTAATAATAATAAACTATAGTGCTGTGGAAACACGTTACAGAAAATATATAGTATTCTTCCTCAAATAATAAAATATTTAAGGCAACGTATTTACTCATTTTCTTCCTTATTCACCATAGTGTATGTATTTGTCAGAATATGAAAATTATGAAGTTTTATCAATAATTATGTTCTTCCTGTTTGCCTTGTTTTATTTGTTTGCTTGTATTTATCAGGTACCTTTTATTTTGATATTATTTAAAATAATTTCCAACTTGGCATAGAGTTGCAGCACTACCACAGAAAACTCCTCTCTGCTCCAGCACGATTATAAAAATCAGCAGTCTTAACACTGATCCGACACTGTCGAATCCACAGCCCAGACTTAAACCTCTCCCATTGTCCTAATGATGCTTTTTGTAGCTACTTCTTTTCTTCTCTCCAGTCCAGACTCCACTTCAGGATCACTCCTTCTATTTAATTCTCATATTTCTTTCGTTTTATGTAACATGGACTTATTCCTCAGAAATCGTCATTTATAACGTGGACATTTTCGAAGAGGAATGGCTGGCAGCTGTAAAACGTTGCTCAGTTGGGGTTACCTGATAACTCCTTTACGTTGCTAGACATTCCTATATTTGTTATATCCCCATGTGCTTTTGAAAGTCGAGTTACTTCTTCTCACGAGCTAAGCCCATGGAGGGTAGTCGTGGATGGGGCCCTTTGCCATCAGGGGGAGCGTCCAGGCTTGGCGGGCAGGTGCAGAGTCCGTGCTGCCTTTCCTGCAATTCGTGTTCTCGTGTTCTCCAAGCTTGTGTCCCAATCTCTCAAAATAGAGAAAACCTTGGGCTCTCCGAGGGGTTGCGGGAGGATTAGCTGAGATGAGGCGCGCACAGCGTCTGGTGGAGTGCCTGGCACGTAAACAAACCTCCCGGGAAGAAGACACGGGAAGACCGACGGGCTGCTTTGGTGGCACTAGATAAACCGTGCACCACGTTCAGGAGGGGAGAGGAGTCGGCGGAGGCACCTTTTCATGCGAAGGCCTTTGAAGGGTTTGTGTTTTTCAGTTCTGAGCGTTAGGTCTTTTAATGTTTCATTTTCCTGTGTATAGGGCCTTATATCTAATTTCTAAAGTGAAATACCTCGGTCAGTGTGTTTACTACCTTTTTATTTTTGAAATAGAAATCGTAGCTGAAGAACTTCTGAGAATGTAGAGTTTAAAACAAGGTTTACCAGTAATTTGTTCATGGAAACCAATTTATTCTAGGCCATGCATTGTTTACATGCTTGTTTACTCAGGTGATAGTGTTTTCTTGGGGGACCTCGGGGTGCACCTAGCAATCAGAGTAGGTGAATTGACAGTAAGCGTGATGGCTTCCATTCGGTCTGTGGAAGAGGGGTTCAGCTGGGGCAGGAGGCACGAGGAAGAGGAGAAAACACGCCTTTTTAGCTCATTGCCTGACGCAGGCCTGATGCCAGGAGTTGTCTCGACCTCGCTGTGTCTGTGTTTGGTGACCTTCCTGCCTCCTTCTGGTCGTTCACTCTCCTTCCTGGTGTCCCAGCGGCCTGAAGCTTGTGACAGCCCAGGTTCTGTGGCAGCTCGTCCTGCCCTGCTGTGTTCACAGACAGCTTTGCCGTCCTCCTGGGTGAGAACTCAGATGATTTAGGGAAAGTTGCTCCATCCATCAGGAAGGCCTTTTGGATTCTTTGCTGGACATCTCGAAAAAGTGTAATTTATTAAAACTTTTCATAGATGTTTACATTAAATAATAATGTAGGTGATAATAAAAATAGATATTGAATTGGTTGTTTTCCAGGCTTTGTGTTTGATAGTTTTTGACAAGTTTGGGTCACCTTGTGCTCTGGAGTGCTGTCCTGTGGCCTCTACTGTCTCTAAGCAGATAGTGTGACCTTCATGTCCTCTTAAGTGTCACTAGAGGTGAATAGTGTACTTAGCCACAGTGCCCACGCCAAGGCCAGAGGCGGGAAGGATGCAGGCGTGAACCAGCTCATCACAGGTGGGCTACCTGTCTGGTGAGAGCGCCCTGTGTAGGTTTGAGACAGGCAAAGGGCTCTGATGGCCAGGTCTGCGTGGACAGAACGTGCTGGGCAACTTTGCAGTGGGCAGTCTCCACGGAACAGAATCATCATTGTGTTCCAAAGAAGCGAGGCTTGAATTAAATGTATCTAAGTTTGTTATGACTTCTGCCAATAGGAATGAAGCAAACAAAAATGCAAACACAAAATTAAAAAGAAAAAGAGTCAAGGCATCATCTCAAGGGTGAACAGATAAGGTGATTACATGCTTTACTTTTATTATTTTTCTTTATATGCTCCGGTTCTTTAATTTTACATTACATTTTTGCTTTTTATATAGTGATTTCGGTTTCTCACAGCTATTTGCAATAGCTAGAAAGTCACTTTTGAAAGACTAATTAGTTAAAAGGCTTACAAATTTGATGCCAACGTTTTACAGAATTTAGAAATAATTTTTTTCTCTCTTGGACACTATTACAATATTCGAATGCCAGGGTACAGTTTTTCTGACATTTTAAGAGCTGTCTTTTCCTTGAAATTGAGATTTGACATTCGGATAATTGAGATTTGACATTCAGACACATTAATAGTTAAGTGACCGGGACATTTAAAAGAAAGTGGAGGTTATTGCAGAAGCGCCCTTCCATTGGTGAGGACTTCGTATTTCAGGGACATTCTCTTGAATTTATTTAAAAGTTGGAAGCACGGTATTGCTAAATAATTTCGCTACATAATAATTTCTTAAAAAGTTGTAATTGCCTTAAGTTTTACTACTGATTGTAGTCATTTGTGTGATTGTATCTATGATTGATGCATTTTATTGTTGCAATTGTCGGGCAATTTTCTCTGATTATATCCATGACTGGTATTCTTTATGGTGCAATTGTGTGGTAATAGTCTGATTATATCGCTATTAAGGTTTTTACATATCTTTTTCTCAGGACACATTTGAAGAATAGAGACTTTATTTCCAAGAATTTACACCCCTGTGTAAAGCAAATCCATCCATCTGGCTCGGCCAATGTCTTTTCACGGAGTCAACAGTTGGAATGATTTTCATAACAAAACCACCGTGTTCACTTTTCATATTGTAATTTTGAGAAAGCAATTTTAAAAAGTTATATTACTCAAATTCCTAATGGGCAATCAGGCAAAAAGGCCTCATAACAAAGACCGAAAAGGAGTGGCCAGAATATTGGAGGAAAACCTAGCAGACGACAGAATCAGAAGGCGGGGGAAGAAAGAGGAGATAATCAGATGGTAGAGAGAGGTGGGGACAGCAAGCACTTAGACGTCTTTTTAAGTGGAAGTGGAGAATTTTCTGGACCCAGAGATTAGAGGCGAAGAGGGGCGACAGCCTCTGCTCTTTCACGTGTGGCCTTGCTCGCCTCGCACCTGTTCTTAGCAGTGGAGAAAGTGACGAAGAGGACGCTCCGAGCGGCCTAGTGGTGTCCCGAAGCGTGACTTACATCAGGTACATTTTTCTGAAACTGAACTCAAAAATGCCCCTGAAACGACACAGGTGTCAATACGCATGCCAGAATGTAGATCGGGATTGTGGGTGACAACAGTGACACCAGGTCTTCCTCCTTGGTGCCCACATTCTCTTAGTTCCTGGAGCTCATAAGTTTGACGATGGGGTTTGTTAATTCTCTCCAGAGGAGATTGCAACTTTGTAAGAATAAAGAAAATAGTGATGGCAAAATTTAAGGGGCAGCTAGAACTTCTGGATTGCTCATTTTTAATCTATTTCTTAATGAAACAAATCTCAGAAGCATTACGTATGCTAAAGAAAGTGATTTATTTCCTGAAGTCTTCTTCAGAACCAGCTGTACAATATTCTGAAATCCAACAAGCATTCAGCAAAAATTATTATGAAATCTATTGTTACCGTGTTATTTTTACAAAAAAAATCACAAATGTTGCTAATTTAGTTTCTATGATTTATTGTTAAGAATTGTAAAGTAACAAAGAATGAACAGTTCTGCATTTTGGGTGGTTAAAACTAAAAGAAGCATTAAGAAATGTAACCGGTCTTCTAAGATTCCTAAAAATAACATTAGGAAAAAGTGCAGTGTATAATTACACTTTTCCCAGCATCTTTACACTTTTTTCGCATTGTCTTGCCTTTTGAAAACAAATCTGGGCACCAAATATTAGAGTATTCAACTGTTGTTACACTAGCGTTTTGAAAACATCCAGCATAACAAAAACAATTGTTATAACATCTGCTTCTTTTTCAATGAAATCCTGTTTTCTGGATCATCTGTGCAATACCACAGGCACAGAGGTGATTCAAACCCACTACTTCTCATTCCGAATTTACTTGTTCTCGTAAAGACTTTACTGCTTAACAACCAGAGTTTTAAAACTGTAGCTCGATTTGAATGTTAAGAGAAATAAGCCTTTCTCGAAGTCTTACTCATCCATTGAAACAGTCACGTCCTATCTCCTTTTTGAAGTGTTCTCTCTTTTTTTCTATCCTATGCCTATTTTATTCTGAATTTCTGTATCATGCTTTTTTTTTTTTTTGTCACAATTGTCTCGTGTGCTTTTCACTTTTGTGTGGGGATAAACCAATTACACGTTAATGTCCCCCAAGACGAGGACCTTTTCCTTCGTATCCCTTCAGCAGAATGTCAGAAATAGAGCCCGTGGTCCAAAAAGATGTGATGAGTCTTGGTTGGCTTTGGGTAACAAAAGTTACTCCTGGAACCTGGGTTACTGGTAAGAGCTATGTGGTCTTAAAGGTACACCCAGGAGTCAAACGCAATAACCAGTCGGCTGTAGCTCACGGCCACGTGGGTCTGAACAACTTCTAAGAGAATTTACATGGGAAAGTCACGGCCGATGAGCCCTGGGGGGCGGACCCCTGATAATGTCATAGCGGAGGCATCGTGGTCCCCCAGGGGGCCTTCGTGGACCCCTTTATTTCTGCTCCTGCCTGTTGTACTGTTGTCAAATATGTACCTTAAACGTGTAGTCAGAGAGATTTTTCCGTGTGGGTTCTGAGAGGTAGTTTTGTTCTAGCAACTTCTGTTGTCGAAGGTGATTATACCAGTCGGACATTGTCAGTGCTTAGGGAATGTTCATGTAGACCAAATGTGCCCGAAAGAACCAGAAGGGAATTTAGAGCAGAAGTTTTGAGGGGGAATGAGATCTAGCACCTGTTTCTTCCTTAGACATTTGAAAATTGAATTGAAAATAAGGTCTGGATTTGGAAATACATATAAACCTACACATTATCTATCAATAACAGCCTTTAATCATGACCTTGCTTAGCTTTGAGTAGCGTTCCTAACTCTTCCAACAAAATCACCTGGAGGTAACATCTTTGACACCTAAGCTGTCTTTTTTTGTTTATTCAGCTGAATCTGTTTGGTTTAATTTCGCAGTTCCAGACTTGACAAATTTATTATGGACACAAAGAACAAGGCGACATTTTGTTTCTAAATTTCCCACCCCAGGATTTCCTTTGTGGGTTGTGTTTAGTCACTAGTTGCTTTTGAAAAGGAACAGCAAGGACGATGGGTCCATCTGATAAATGGAGTTGAAAACTCACATGTCGGATATAAAATTGAAAGCAACAAATGGACAAGACAAACAAACAAACAGTCTCTGACTTAGACAACAGTTTAGTGGTTGCCAGAGGGAAGGGGGTGAGGGGAGGGAGATGGGGGCCGGGGGATGGCAGATAAGGGTGAAGGTGTCAAATACACAGCGATGGAAGGAGACTTGACTTTGGGTGGAGAACATACAATGCCTGTCTTTGCTCCTTGCCATGCAGTCTTTTCAGCTGGGACGGTTCCCTCTATTTCTCCTTTGTAAAATCTTGAAAATATTTGTCTTATGGATTTCATCATTTTCCCAGATAGAGATCATAGTTTCTGCACTTGACGGATAACCTATTGACTCGAGAAATGCTTTGTTTTCCCAAAGAATCTGAACTCATAAAACAATGAAAAATTTTCATTTAAATGAAATTCCGCAGCCATATAACCTCCTCTCGTCTGTGCAAACACATCTGGAGTTTGGTTTCCATGGTTACTGGTTACTCGTCCTCTGCTCTCTGTGCTTCTGTGCGGAGCTGGATGAGTGTCATTATAATGAGGCAGAAACTGAGAATAATGCTTTAGTTGGAGGCCATGCAGGGTTGAAAACACACACCATTTTAAGGTTACAGTTATTAAAACAATACCATCGGGGCTTCTCCCCCTCCAAACTAACTGCTTTTCCAGTAATGTCATAGGAATAAGAACAAGAAGAAAAGAAAGATTTGGAAATATACCTATATTCTCCATCTATAATGTGTTACTAAAAGAATGTGTTACTCATTTATAAAGTTGACCTTTTTGGAAAGCGTGGAATAGTTAGTTTAAGTATGATATACAGTTTTTGTGTGTATTTAAAGAAAATTTAAGTTTGCACATATGTATTTTGACCTAAGGCAAACCCAACAAATTAAAATAAAAATTGAAGTCTTAGGAGAAAAGTTGTTCCCAGGGTCGCTGTACTAAAGGGTAGCTCGGAACCAGTTTGTTCATGGAGATTATTTAATTTTCCTTATGAAACAATGAAATAATATAGATTCAGAATGGTGTCTTAAAAGAAAAATCAAGCTATACCTTAAAATTGTGTTTTGGTTGTGTGTGTGTGATCTCCGTACGATTAAAGCAGTTTGATATACCTTAGTTTAATTTGGCATCTGGGTGGAAGTCTCGATGCAGTCATTACCTCCAGATCAGCTCCCGAAATGTCAAACTTGTTACACACAAAAAAAAGGCTGCGGGAACTGACTACAGAACTCTGCTAAGAAACCCAAATGTGACACGCTTTGAGACGTCGAGCCGTAGTGTCTGCTGGGCAATAGAAATGTGTTCCAATTTTTTTCACCATTACCTTTTGGCTGTTCTCGGAGACACAGGATCTGTACCGAGCAGAAAACAGTGCTTTAAAGGTGTGTGTGTGTGTGTGTGTGTGTGTGTGTGCGCGTGTGAAAGGGCAGAGTGCCATCCGTTTCCTCTCGTGCCTGCTAGGGTCCCGAGTCCCACGAGTGAGCTATGACAGATAAGCACAAACCGACTGAAGATGCGGTGAAAACTGTATTCCTACATCTCATATTTATTCATGGAATTCACTAAGGTAGCATTTAAAATGTTAAGCCAGCAGATAGACCATTCTCTTTACACCCAGTAGAATAACACTAGAGCAGGTGACCTGACCCGGGGTCTGAATCCAGGAGATCCATGAAACTTGATGGGAAAACAGTAAATCTTTGTCGTCATGAAGCTGTAACCGAAAGGTAGCATTCCCTTTGAATATAGACAGTAAACCACAGTTACATTAGTAGCACTTGCGACTTTCTCCTCAATAGAGGCCATAAATACTTTGACATATTTCAGTGGCTTCAGGTTTCTCAATGTATTTTTTATTTGCATTGATACTTTGGATTTGTGGTAGTTATGAGGCCTTTTATTAGATCTTGGTATTGATGATTAATAAAGCAGCGTATATACTGGCCTATGATATATATTTTATTTTTAAAGTCGATTATAATCTGCATTTCAGTGTGGTTTGTTTCTTTGAACTTCTACTTACTTTTTAAAACAGTTCCTTATGGCTCGTCATACTGCCAAGTCTTTACAAAGCACAAAAAGGAAAAGAATCTCTGCGCCAAGCACAATATTTGCTGGAAATTGGGTAATAGACTGGGACTCTGTACTTCAGCCTGCTCTCCAGCAGGCACACGCTGAGCAAGCCAACACCGAATCTCTTTGTCAGCACCGAAGCTGCACAACTCCCACAACGCTTAAAGATGAAAAGAGTAAGGACACCGTGATCGAAGGGAGGAAGACATCAGTGGAGACTCAGAAGATGATATTACCTCCGAACATGAGCTATTATTACGAAAACCATGAGATTACTTTGGAAAACTCCTTGACATCCTCAGTACAGAAAACCAGTGAGAGTCAAAAGGATGAGATGAAATGGGAGGAAGGGGAGGACAAGATGAAGAAGAAGTAACCAAGGAAACGAAGTACCCCACATTCGAATTAAATTTTTATCAGAAAAATTAAGGAACAGAATTCCCAAAGAAGAAAATTGATTTAAAGACAGGGTGGCTCCTCCATTGCAAGGAAAGGGTGGGTGGGGGGGGAGAATGATGGAGAAAGGAATTATTGGTATTTCGGTGGAAGGAAAAACACAAGGATAATTAAGTTATTGTTCAAGACCTTAAGTTATTATTGGAGAATCGTTTCTTCAGAAAAACGTTACCAACAAATACAAAATGAAAGAACCTTCAGGAAAACCTTTACCACTTCATATAAAACTTTTTAAAAAATAAATCTATTTTATAAAAACATCAACGAGGCACATGAAGGATAAATAATTTACAACAACCAGATCAAAAGAAGATAAATAAAAACAGTATCTGTGAAGAAGTAGCCTGGCCTCCAAATTCTCTATAATACACATGACCAGACGCTTTAGAGGAAGATGTTTAAGAAGACTGAGTTTCATTTTTATCCAAATGAATTTCCTTAGAAATAGAACAATTATTGAAATCCACACAGGATTCACTTAAAAATGACTTTGAAAAGTGTTTAAAACTTTCGGCATCTATTTCAGTAAGATTCCAACTATAATCACAAAATAATTCTAAGTGAAATGCTCATAATTGGAGAAGTTAGGTATCAAAATGTGACAGTCAAGGCAAATTAAACCTAAATCATTTTTCAAGAGAATTTATGAAATGTGAATCATGTTCTGTTAATAAATGCTTTAATGTGGGATGCGCAGGGGAAATTACGGGGTGTTACATTTCTTGTTGTGAACAATAGATGGCTGTTTATTTTGATTTGCATGCTACTCAGGATTGTGGATTCTCTCCAGACTCGTTAGTAACGTTGACTAGAACTTTCCACACTAGGGGAGAATGCCACAGACTCTCACTGCTGTCTAAAGGGGAAAACCTAAACTGCGAGACTTGCAGTCTTCGGGTCCAGGGTCAGGTGGTTTAAGGCTGGTCTTTGGAGGTGGGATCTGAGGGAGATGGGGCTAAGTCATGACATCGTCGTTCAGGTTGGTTGGACACAGAGCAGGGGGCTTGAACTGAGTCCTGGCCGATTAGCAACATGTTTATCCAGGTGAGCAGATAATGTCGCTAATGAATCGACCGTGAGAACGTCCTACATGAAATAGTAGAGTTGGGTAGCAGTTTGCAGTCTCTTTCATAGGCCATTTTCTCTTTTCTCTTTTTCTTTTATTTAAAAAGAACAAATGACAGGATCGTGCTGCAATAGGTGGTCTTCAGGCTTATCTGCCATGCTGATACACATGGCCTCGATGGCATTTTTAAAACTCTTTAAAAGTAACAAGTAGTAACATCAACACTGCCATAATGTGGAATGTGTCATTACAGCAGATGAATATGTATGTGTATGTATCACGAGACATATGTCAAAATATTTAAAAGTTCCGTTAAAAATGTAAATGCCGAACTATTATATCGACAAAAAAAGACGCAGCTGGAGTCGAAGTAATTACATTTTAATTTATGCTGTTTACAAAACTGTTTTTAAAACCCCCCAAAATAAAAACTAATGGGCAAATGTTGAAAAGGCAAATGCAAATAAAAAGTGGTTAATTATCATTCAGGGCAAAGTCGTCATCCAAGTAAATGTCCTGGAAGGGAAAAATAAGTAAATTTTAAATAGCAAAAAGATATAGGACTCGATGATGAGATAACATGCTTTATACAGTAAACAGCAGAGAACAACAGTATACGGAGAAGTAACTTTTAGGAATCTAAGGAAAAATAATTTAAAAGATCATTTTAATACATTAAAAATTCTAGCCTTTACTAGAATAAGTAAACATAAACATATGTTTACAGAATTATAAATAATCTATTAAAGAGTTTATTACGGAAACAGAGAAGACTGAGTGTTCATTCAAAGAAATGTCAAGCAAATCCTATGAATACAAAAGGTCAGATTATATGACATGTTTTCTGATTTGTGTGCAATAAAGATAGAAATTATTGTCAAAGGTTTAGATGTCACCGTAGCAGAAACAAATTGCAACTCTTAAATTAAGACAATACAAAACTTTCCCCCCAAATTTTTGAGTCAAAGTAGAAATTAAAACGATTAAAAAACAAACATGATGACTTATTTCACTCAACATAATGACCTCCAGGTCCATCCGTGTTGCTGTGAACGGTAGGATAAGTCGGACAGAGAAATACCATATGATTTCACTTACATGCGGAATCAAAGGAACAAAAAGAGCAAACCAATCAAAAACAGACGCACAGCTGTAGAGGACAATCTGGTGACAGCCAGCAGGGAGGGGCGTTAGGGGGCTGGGAAAAAAGGGGTGCTGGGTTAAAGAAGTACAAATTAGTAGCTGATAGATGATAGGGAACGCCGTCAGCAGTAAGATGATGGCTGTGTGGAGGGCCGGAGGAGAGAAAGAGCAATTAGGGGGCCTGTTTATAAACCATATAAATGTCTAACCGCTGGGGCCTATTTATAAACTATATAAACGTCTAACCCATGTACCATATACTTGAAACTAATAATAAAATAAAATTAATTAAAAAGTCAATATTTCTAAGACAAACAAAAAAAACGTGATGAAAACACTGCTTACCAAAACTTACATGATGTCGCCAAGGCTATACTTAGAATAAAAGCAATAACATTTAAATTTTTCATTAGAAAATAAGAAAGTAAATCAATCAATAGTTCAAGAAATTAGATTCAAATGCATTAAAAATAATACTAGACCAAGCCAGAGAAACAGAATGATATACAAAGAAAATTATGACTATCAAATTGATAAATGGAGAATTAATTCGTATAAATTTTATTTAGCATCAATATTTGCCAACTACATATCATGAATCATGTAAATTGATCCTTGTAACTCCTCGTGGGGCAGGTCGTACAGATTTTATAGGATATTATCACATCATTATTATGCCATTTGATGGATGAGGAATCAAAGCATTGGAGAAGTTAAATTTCCCATGTGAGGGTGCAGGGTTTACAGGTGGGGAGGGTGTCATTGGATCACTGTCCTCTCTGTCCCAAAGGTCATTCCTTAGCCAGTATCGGTTTCCTTTTGCTACCATAATGCATAACCACAAACATCAAGGAGACGATATCCTTATCTGCTTGCTTGAGAGGTCAGAAGGCCAGAGGCATCTCACTGGGCGCAAATCAAGGTGTTGGCACAGCTGTTTCCTCTGCAGGCTCCTGGGGACAGTTCGTTCCCTTTCCTCTTGCAGCTGCTGAGGGCTACTGCATCCCTGGGCACGGGGCCCCGTTCCATCTCCACAGCCCGCGGTGCTCTGCCGAGTCTTTGTCACAGAGCCGTGGTCTGGCCCTGTCCTGCCTCCCTGCCCCTCTTACGAGGACCCTTCTGATGACACTTGGCTGATTCAGATGACCCAGCATGGTTTCCTTATTTTAAAGTCCCTGAGTTCTGTGTGCGACCTTAATTTTCTCTTGTCGTGTGGCATACTATACTCACCGGTGCTGGAGATGAGGATGAGGACACCTTTGCGGGGCCTGCTACAACGAGGCACTGCCTCTTTGAGTGTAAAATATGCAGTTCTGATGAGGGAATTACGTGCAGACATCAGAAATGAAAACATTTAAATAAACTAAGAGTGAGTTTGCGTTGTATGGGTAAGTTTCTTGGCACACTCTAGCTGTTTAAGTAGAAAGGAATCTACTTAGGGGTCCATCTCATGAAATACCCTCTGGTGCCATAGTGACGCAGTGTGAAGAAACGCAGGGGCCGTGTTTGTTTGTTTGTTTTTGGAAGGAGAGACTGATTTGCGGGACAGGTGTTCAAAATATGTGGGGCAGCCACAGAAGACAAAGTATGACAAAGTAGATATAGTAGAACTAGGAAAATAAATGTATTCTGTAAAAACCATATTCACTGATTTCTAGGACCTTTCTGTGAAATAGAAGAAACAGCAAAATTTCAAAGTTGACTAAGGTCATTGTAGAAAACCCGAGAAAGCTGAAGTAAATGAGATTGATGCCCTCTCCCCTGAAAAACTGGATGTGGGTTATTTCATGAGACACGTTGTTTAGATTCTCAAGGAACAGATAATTGTTTGCCTCTTTAAACATTTCCAGAACAGAGAGAAAGAAGAAAAGTTATCCCGTAATGCTGATGACAGACACCAAACCAAAAGAGTAAAGAGAGAAAATATCGATCTCAATAATGAGTCTGGATGTAAAAATAGCAAGTAAATTATCAGCAAATGGTATCCAGCTGTCTTTAAAGAACTTAATAAATTTGGGTTTATTTCATGAACGCAGGGATGGATCGATACTAGGAAATCGATTAAGCAAATCCTTCATATTAACACATCTAAATGGCAGTATATTTTAACTATCCCCACGTAAAATTGGATTGACTATAATTGTCACTCGTGGCTCAAAAGAGAAGGGTAGAATTTTACCTTGATCCAACAAACTCTAGACAATATTGGTCTCAGACTTGAAATCGGCATCATGCTTCATGTTGAATTTTAAGATGTTTAATTGGCTAGTTCATTTGGCATAAATTAAAAGGTGCAGATATTCTCAACTGGAGGCAGCATTTTCATTGTTTACAGACATGTTTGTAAATACACCTTTGGGCAACAGAATCATCAGAAAACCTAAGAGAAGACACGTAGCGAATCTAGTGACACGTCTGACCTTCCATACCCAGCTGGGCCACGTGCTGCCTCAGATGGCTGTTTAACGGGGACAACTTCACTAAATCTCATTTTCCGTAGGTTAAAGTAGAGAGGCTCGCTGCGTCGGGCCTTTATTTTGAAAGGATTACACACCCCAAACACTAGGCGTGAGGTTGGCGTTGTTTTTCATTATTGTTATTGTTAGGGTACATAGAACAGCAGTTTCATATAAACTAGGTATAAGAGAATTAGGAAATATATACCAGCAATTTTCAATCTCAATTTAAAAAGCTCGAAACATCAAATTCAACTTCCTTTGTGTTATTTATGGAAACAGAAAAATACGATTATCATTATAGCATCAATAAAATCCATAAGTTTAAACTCAACACATGTAGGAAAACAAACTAAAATCGAATAACAAAAGAGGCACCTTAATTGACTTGAAAGGCTTAATTGACTGAACTGATGACTTTTTTTTCTGCCCACAAACTTTTAATTAATGTCTACAAGTTCGTAGAGAATTGGGGTGACGAATCGACTTCGGATGGTGGCACCGAGTGCATTCGTAAGGGCCTCACCCCTAACAGTTGTCGGAGAATTGAGGAATCATGCACGATCTCTGGGACCCACCCCTTCATTCTGTTGATCCTTTGAGGCCAGGAGAAGGTGAATACCTCTCTCAAGCAGAAATCAATTTTCTGTTGTGATTTCACACAAGTAAACAAGACATAAACATATCAGAGGGAAGTCCAGCATGAATCTTCCTGCCGTTCACTCTGTCATTTTCCTTAAATTTCGTATATATGTTACTTTATCATTAGGATTTGAAATTGATTTTATTCTTCCCTATTCAGTCGTCCCAAAATGAACAAGAAGATCTCTAATTTGCTCATACATTCAGTAATTTATTCGCATAACAGATATTTACCGAGTACCCACTCTCTGTCAGGCATTGTACCAGATAATTTGAATATATTAGTGAACAGAAATGACTTTCTTTAGCTCATATTTTAGTGGTAATTTCCTTCTATTGTAGGCATATGATCCCTGGGACTTCTGTGGATTAAAAAAACAAATCATGTGTATCTGACAATCTCTCATCAAAAGGCATCAATATTACTTTGCCAGTAGAAGAGATATTTGAATATTCTACATGTCTTTCCTGTAATTCTTATCACACAGAACTCCGCCTGTGCAACAGAAAGTGTTTTACAGTGCACAACCCTCGTCAGATCAACCTAGCAGATTCGACCACCAATCTGTATTTCCAAGGCCATTTTTCATGTACTCATTGTAATATCTATAACACCCTTTTACATAAGATCCTTTGTCTCGCGACCGCTTTATATTTTCTCTATTATCATAAGGTGAATATTCAGTTAAATCCCATGAATATTCTGGGTTAGTAGAATTGTGTTACATTTTACTTAGAGAAGAGGTTTATCCGGAAAGGTTTTTCTCAAGCACCTTACAGTCGACTGGGTGAGAGTTTTTAAAGGTAAGAAACTTCAACACAAATAAGGCAACATAGGAAGAAAAAAAGAGGAAAATGAAACAAAATAAAGAAAGGCGAAGGGCCTCGCCATGAAACTCAGCCTTGAGAAAGTGGGCAGGTGCCAGCAGACCAGGAGCGAAGGGCTATAGTCTAGAGTGAGTGGAAGGACGTTTACAGTCACAGCGGTTCTAGAGTGAGCTATATTTGAACCCTGGAAGATGCTGAGAAGTGGAAAGAGGCAGGAACAGAGGGCACGAGGGAGAGTGGCAAGAGATGAGTCTAGAAGTGTGTAGTGGTGAGGAGCCTTGCGTGCGGGTGGACGCTTACACCTCATCCTGTCAGCAGTGGAACGTGGAGGAAAGGTTTGGGGACCAAGCCCCAGGGTGTGCTTTAGCATGAGGAGGGTGGATCCGGTGGAGTCGATCTGAGTGAGGGTGGAGAGTAAAGGTAGAAAGGCCCTTTAGGACTTCGCACTGCTTGTTTCACAGGTGTCCGGGGCCCGCCAGCTGCGCCGTCAAGGTCACGTTCAGTGCAGCCCGAGCACTGTGCGCGGATGACGCGGGGTCGGGGTCTCCAAGCCTGCAGACATGGTCTGCCTCCCCAAGGAGCAGATTCCAGGTGAGTGTGGTTCCGACGTTGGTGCCTGCACATCCAGTGCACGCCAGTCACAGGGGGACCTTCGGTCGGCCTCTGGCGAGTGCCAGGTCGTGGGCAGTTGCCGGCCTTTGGAACACGCCGGGGGTTTCCAGCATGAACTTGGGAAGGCGAGGAGGATTCGGTGGTTGAAAGCTCCCCTAGGAAGGTCCTGGCCAGGGCTTCTGGAGCCCTGGCCGTGTGGCTGGAGACAGCTGATCACGCCCAGGGATGTCAGGGTCTCGTTTCGGTCTCAGTCACCTGAAAATTGAATCTGCGCTTGTGACGAATCCTAATCAGGCTCAGCACAGGATGGCCTCGGGTGTCACCGTTCCTGCAAGCAGTGCCTTCTGTTCTGATGTCGCCCTGAGGTGTCAGCAGCCCCTTCATTTTTCCTCTTCACTTTGAAGTTCCTTTGATCTCTCAGCTACCTGAAGGGAGCAGGCGAAGCTCCTGGCCTGTTGGCACCCTGTTGGCTACCTGCCCCCACTGCCCATGAGAACAAACAAAAGCTAAACAAAAACCCTGCACTGCAGAGTCGAGTTTTTTTCCTTCTGGTTTTCTTCGCTGAAAACTTGGTAATGGGGTCACAGACACATTTGGGGAATAGCTGATGATTAACTGCAATATCTCTTCAAAACCCCTCTTTTGTGCATTCCCAGGAGTCCACAATCTTTATTTTTTTCCCCCATTACAAGCCACTTCTTTGATCTTCTGTTCACATGGCTGTTTACAGGATTAACCGCTGACGTAGGAAGGACTTCTCCCTTGAAGACTTTACAGTGTACTCATGTAGATTAAGTTTTAACTGCTGGGTTTCAGGCGTAAAATCGGGAATGCTTAAGAATTAATTTGGGATGTCCAGGTTCTTCTACATAGCTCTTAAATTGTTCCCGTTTCTGTTCAAATAGGTCAACAGAAGACTGCCAGTGTGATCACTCAGGCTCCAATCATTTTGACGACTCTGGGCTTTTTCCCTAGCATTTATGCATATTCAAACATGTTGACTCATTATTCTAAATGTTTTATGGGTTTTCTATCCCATCTCATTCATTCATACTTAAAATGCTTGAGGTGTTTGGTTTTCACTGGAATGTATTGTCTTTTATTTCTTTGTACTTCAAGAAAACAATTATAACACACAAGCTGAATTTTTTAGATTTTGGTATACTCTTGTACTTTGCAAACCATGAACATTTTGTTCTTCATCACTGTACATGCTATAGGTTTCTGGTAATTAAGACATATAGAAAATAAATGAAAACAAAGAAGGAAATCCTGCTAGAATTTCATTACAAAGGGGTCAAGAACACCAGTATTTCTGCATTGGGTGAGATTAATGATTGATATTGATCTATTAATACTGAGATTAATGATTGATCTACCCCCACCCCACCTTGCCTCTGGGGACAAATTTGGAGTCTTGTGGAAAGAACAGAACGTTTTGATACAATGTGAAAGTTAGAATATGTTTGAAATTACCCAAGAAATTACTTTTTAAATATTTAAATATTTTCCAGTTAAGCATAACTTGGAGTAGTTTTGATTTTACCGGTGAATGGTGTAGGCGCAGGGTGGTACAGAAACAGAAAAACTCACTTTATCGATTTACAGAATTTTGCATGAAAATCCCTGTTCATCTCTCACCAAGCTCTGTTTCCTCTCAGTGGTTATCATTTCAAGTGAAAATCCCAATCCTTTTTTTTGTTTTTTTTCTCGCTGTTGGTAATTCTCGTCACCCTTTGTGTGTGTGTGAATATTATTCTTTTGCTTGACTCCTAGAGGAAAAATAAACAAAAACGAATGCATCATTGTATATTATAATATTCATTAAGATAGAAGAGAAGGGGATTTTAGAAGAGATGAATTGTGGGATCTAAAGTAGACTTAGGGATATCACTCTGAGCAAATGACATTTGTGTGGCAGTTTCTGAGACCGAGAAAATGAGTAGGACTTAGCTGGATGACAGTGGAGTGATTTTCTAGGTACAAGAAAGGCAGGTACAAACATCCCGAGGCCAGGATGTACTTGGTAACTTAAAACATCGAAAGGGTGGCAGTGTTTTTAGAATGCAGAGAGAACATGTGAGGAGGACGTGAGGCGGTGTTGGAATGGTACTTACTGGAGGCTGTCACAAAGATTTTAGTCCTTCGAGCCTTTGGAAGTCATTCGCATAAAAATCCTATTTAATCTTTCATACTGAGTGAATGCTAGATCGAGGGAGATTTTTTATTTTTTCCTCGGGTTCCCACAGTACATTTTTATCATAATTTTCATAAGTTCCATAATAGATGTATAAAAGTACCCTTCTGGAAAGACTAATGGAAATTCCTGGGTCCTATTACCATATTTATTTTCATCTGTTGTTGTCATATTTATTCTTAAAAACTTCTGTGTGTGGAAGTAGAAAATACAACTCAGTTTTGGAATGTTTTTGCCTTTATAATATTTATAGCTGTTATTATTTCTAGCATAAGGGCTATCTGCCAACTATTATGACTGATTTTCTGTTGAAGCCAAGAAGTCATCTCCAGTCGACACGCTGAGGAAGTGGAAAAGCCACTTCGTTGGAAGTGCCTCCTCGGTGACATTTATTCTGTACTTACTCATGCTCTGACGGACTGTTTTGTTCTCAGACTACTTAGGCATTTCATTAATGAGATAATTCGCTTCTTAGAGCCCTGGGTTTAGAGGTATTTTCATTTTGCCATACGTTTCACTCCGAATGGAGTTGTTATAGATGTCATTGAATTCAAACTTCCATCACATTTATTCCATTTGGAAAGCTTTCCATGAGAAAAGGATGTGGAGAAAATACAGACCCCGAGAATAAAATTGTACCCATAGAATCCTTGTTGCATCAAACCTTTGCAAATTTTAACTGATCTAAATATTGGGCTTCTGCCATGTTTCTTGGAAGATCGCTTAGATCAAATGATTCTTAGATCAAAATGATTCTTTATATTATCGGCAAATTAAAAAATATTTTACTTCTATGTGGAATCTAACAAAACTAAACAAACTAGAGACAGATTCATAGGTACAGAGCGCCTGATGGTTGCCAGTGGAAGGGATAAGAGAATGGGTGAAAAATGTGAAGGGGAATAGAAGTGAAAACTTCCAGCTATAAAATAAATAAGTCATGGGGACATGATTGACAGCACGGGGACTTTCATCAATAATGTCCTTATAACTTGGTGTAGTGACAGATGGTTCCTGCACTTACCACAATGATCGCATCGTAAGGATAAAAACGTCAAATCACTATTTCGTGGACCTGAAACTAATATGATATTGTGCGTCAACTATACTTTAATAAAATGAAAATGATTGACCACGTGTTTAGTCAATTTCAGATGATCGTAGACAGTCGGCTGGCCTGAAGCAAACCTTCTTTTTCTTAATCTCTGACACATTTCGGTATGTATGCATTTTAGGGGCTCTGTCCTTTGAATCGATACCGTTTTAAATTAATCGGTGTATTTCGTGTACCTCCTTTACTTTTATGAGTAATTTTTTTGACTTTTACTAGTTTTTCTTCTCGCATTTCTTCTAGTTTATTTACCACTCTATAATAATGAAGGACTGCCTGATTGCAGAATTACCTAAATTACCTAAACAGGGATTATATTAAATAGTGCAGAAGATACAGAGGTTGCAGCCCCCAGTTATTCTGACAGTAATTTTCCATCTTGATATGTTCAGCACCATTTATTTCTCTTTTCCTCTTGTCTCAAATTCATCCTTTCTTATTGTTTCTTTCTGCTCTCTGCTAATTCATTTAATGTTCTTCCACATAGAGATTTAAAAATTGTAGTTTATGAAGACTCAATCTTGGAAAGATGTTCTTTATTCCTTGATGGAGCGACAGATGCAGTAGTAATCTCAGTTGTTGTTGCTCTATGTGTTTTTTGTGTGTGAAAATTACAAGCTGATCTTGAATTTTGTGTGGACCGAGAACCGTTGGACTAGGTGTAACCCAGAAAATCTTGAAGAACAAGATGTTGAAACATTTCCTAGAGGCACACTGATGAAGACAACGTGGGATTGGTCTAAATCGTGACTAATAGGACAAAGTAGAGAATTCAGAAATAGTGTGGGCTCCAGGCACGTGCACAGGCTCCTTCCAGAGAGATGTTGGTGGACTGGTTTTGTTGTTGCAGTGAGTTGGAGGGTGAGGCCGCGGCCCCTGGGGCAGTGAGCTATAAAGGATGCAGTCAAGTCTCTTTCAGGGGAGGCCTGGGGCTGTCATTTGCCTGTACCCTCTGTCTAGGTCAGTGCTCACAGGGGCACTCCTGATGAGCTGCTTCTTTGTGACAGTTTTTTATGACTCTTGAATGCAAGCCACTGACCGTCAGAGCCAGGCGATGGGGGTGGGGGCTGTGGGGTGGGGATCTCTGATTGGCAGATGCGAAAGCTGGTGCGTGAATGGCCAAAACCTTTGGCAGACAGAGCTTTTGCAAGAATGGAAAGCAAGTTGAAGCTGCCTTGACTACCACAGGACTGGAAACTGGTAAAATCACTTTGGAAAACTATCTGACAGTATTTCCTAAAATTGAACCTGCATTCTCATCCCGTCTACTTATCATCCAGCCCTACTTCTAGGCATTTTCCAAGGAGAAATGAATGCATCAAAATATATAGATACGAGAATGTACATAGCGGCGTTGATCATAATGTCTCTTACCTAGAAACTATCCAAGTATGTGTGGAGAGCAGATTTGGGGGAACATGTCCTATGAATATTATTGAGCTGTTATGATTCACAATAACATGAAAGAAAATAATTCATTAAAGAATTGTCAGTGACCTTAGCATATGTAACATTAGTACTTTTTTACATCACAGTATACTGAGAAAATAATATATTTCAGTGTACTACATAAATAACTTTCATTTCGAAAGGAAAAACTAGTTTTAATTTAAAATGAGAGGTAATAGGGAAAGAAAAAAGAAATGAGGAGGAGCAGGGAAGTAAACTAGGAGTCGTAACATTTATTTCTGTATCTTTCAGTTGGTTACGATGTTCATTTTAAAGCAATGTGCTGTGAGAAGGGAAAACAAATTAGCTCTCATCCCCACCAAGACGAAAAGTCACTGTTGATAAAATGAAAGCAAGGAAAGAGAAGTAAATGAAAGAGTTAACAAATCTGGATGGACTTAGAGAGGGTCAAAAAGTAGCCAGGAGTCAGCGATCCTGGGGGAGTGGCTTTTGGCACAGGTCTGGAGGGCGGCAGGGCCAGCGACAGTCGCCGACACGTGGTGTTACAGGAGGGTCCCTCGGGGTGGTTGATGTATGGAAGTAGGAAAATGGGGGCACATTTGGAGCCCCAACAAATGGGGGGGTCTCTGGATCGCCTGTGCTTAGAAGGAGAAAGGGACAGAAAATGATGCGAAGCCTGCGGGGTTCAGGTGCTGGTCAGAGCTGAGTCCCATTCCAAGCCATGGGACCTTTGCTATCAACACTGAGTCCCTGTGGAAGGACTGGAGGAGAAGTTGACATTTGGTCTCTGTTCTGAGAATGTAATTGGGGAAAATATGAAGGGAGGATTTAACGGGAAAAATAGTGTGATCGGGTGAATTCCGAGGGACCCAGTCCTTTTCTTCAGTGTGGAGGCCAGGTACTCGTCACTTCAGAAATGCAGAATTTTGATCGTGAATGCTGACAAGAGGTGTGAAGGGAAACTCCATTGTACTGTGTGAGGGGAAAGGTCTGCATCTCCATAAACAGTGTACAGAAAATAATTAGCGTGAACAGTGTTTGAGAATCTAATTGGAATATGTTTTTCGGAACAATGAAAACAGTATCACACTAAGAATTTAAACCAAGCACTGATCCGGGTCAGCGACGTTTGTGATTAAATCTCATTCTCAGATATTAAAATTTATTGAAACTGAAGATACGGGGCATGGCAGACCAGGAAAATTATTATAAGATATTTTTCTATGAATGTACTTTCAATCTCAAGATATTTAATTCATTTGAATTTTTATGTGAAGTGAAAATCTTAGCCAATTTAATTAATTCTAAGTGATACTTGAAAAATACTGCTTTTTATACTTTACGGGAATCATCTGATCTATTAAATTGCTTCGTTTTTTATGATGGATATTATCTCTGTGTAGTGTAACGGGGAATTTAAAAAAACAGCATATAATCTTCATACCCCCCCCCAAGCAAAATATTTTGATTTATGCTGTACACCTTGGATTCTTGAAGACATGGCTCTCAGTCTCCTCTTCCCTCCAGGGCGATTCCTCACCCCCCGTCAGGCTTTTCTGGCTCTAACCCCTCCTTGAATCCGGTGTTTACCAAACCTTGACTTTGTCTCCTTCTCATGCCAGGGGTCGTCTTGTGTGGCCTCGTTCATTCCTGCCGCATATCATCATCAGTAATGAACCCTGTTTTCCAGAACGTGGCGATTTTCTGTCTGGGCATTGCTAGGCCTTTCTCCCATCATCTCATGATGTAGAGCTAGGTCTGAAGTTACATACCTATAGGTTTGAATCTTTGCTTCTCGATTTACCAGTCCCATGTTTTCTAAAGATATTGCCTAGCTTTTCCGTGTTTTGGATTCCTTATCTCACAAAGGATAGAATAATGGCAGAGACGTCACAGGTTGTTCTGAGGCTCAAATAGGATACCATATAAAAGTGCCTGGAAGATCAGTGTACATGGACTATATGTTTATGAAAAGAAGTTACATTTCCAGCTGCAGAGATGGACAAGTAACCAGGAGCTCTGTCGTGTTATTTGATTTATTTGATTTCCACATAGTCTTAGTTTCCCTCTTTAAGTCATTCTATTTTGGTTTAGACCCTGTTATTTGTTGCACTGAGGGCCAAGGCAGCATCACATTATTACTCATTCACATGCCTCTCCAGATATTTTAGGACAAGATGGTCAAGTGAGTTACAGCTTAAATGTATCTCCAAATGCTAATGACAGGAACAGAACAGAAGCAAGTATTCCTTCATGTTAATTTTCATCTCAGCATCCTCATTCTGGGCAACCCAACTGGTGGTGGAATAATACTAATAAAGAAAGATAGAGGGAGAACATCTGAATAGTTTAACATTTGCTCAAGACATATCGAGGAGGAGACTAGAGATTGAAGAACATATCCACACAGAGAGAAAATGTGTTAAAACCAGAAGTAAATCCAAGAAGACCCATAGAAAGGGCATTGGAACTAATGAGAAAGTGAAACAAATTTCCTTACAGACAGAATCAGCACACAGAGGCTCGGAAGCATCCCTACGCAAAAGTAAACACTAGTGGAGATTATGACACAGTAATAATGGCCTTTAACGGATTTTGAATATTTACTGTTTGCCTGGTACTTTCATCAAGCCTTTACATATTCTCAAGTAAGATGTAAATAAAAATTCAGGAAGAAACTTAATAAATGATGGCAAGGTATGTATGGAGAAAATTAGAGAACAATATTTAAGGATAGAAAAGAAAATGTGAATAAATAAAGGATACGCCACATATCAGGGATTTAAAGGTTCACAGAACTTGAACGAGCTAAGCTTACTATTTATACCTGAGATCTAAGGGCCGAGAAGAGCCCTTAGGAGGAGCTGGAGGAACTTCCTTACTGTAAATCTAGGGTAATAAAGACAGAGTAGTATCGGGGAGCAGATGCATCAGAGGGGATCGACAGAACACAGTAGAGCACTGCAGAGCAGCCCGTGAGTGTGTGGAGCTGTGACGCGTGACAGGTAGGTCACTGCACGCCGGGAGAGAGAACAGTCAATGGTTCTGGGACAATTGACGGCCCTTACAGACAAAATACATTTAGATTCCAATTACACCGTGCACAGAGATCAATGCTTGCTAGATGAAACACCTTGATGCAAAAAAACTTCGAGAAGAAAGTATTGAGATCGTATTTACGATCTAGTGGTCGAGAAGGATAATTTCAAGAAGAGGAACAAGCACAATCTGCAAAGGAACCAGCTGATGCCCTGTCCTCATTCAAAGTTAAGTCTTCTGCGTAGAGAAATGTATCACGTGACTTCATGTTAAATTATTCTTTAATTTGCTTTTAGTACTTTGCTATATGTTATGGATTTTCAGACATCATAAATTATTGCTTGTCAGAATTTTGAATATTTCATAAATATCATCCCGACTTGTTTTTCTTTTCATGTAATAGTGTGGTTATAGTTTTAAGGCGAAAGATGTAACCTTAGTCCATTCATTTTTAGTTTCTGTAACACGCTGAGATGCCAGAACCCTCCCCGGTGTACACGTGGAGAGAGTTATGCTGTTTACCATTGTTTTCCTTTTATGAACAAAACGGCTGTGGACGCTGCAGCCGTGGGGCCTTGCATGGGGCTTCTCCAGACAGATGACACCTGAAAGGGTACAGGCAGGAAGCAGAGAGATCGGGTGCAGGAGGACACCCCGACTTTCACACGGAGCGATAGAAAAAAGGGGAAGAATCAGAAGCAACTATTTGCAGAAGTTGGGCAGAGGGCCTGTAGTTGTTCGTCCTATTCTACTACATATTTCAGTGTAATTTATTCTGCATATTCGTATATTTGAAGCATTTATACGCCAGGAAAAGTTCTTTGTTTTCTCTGTGCTTTGTGCCTTGAGTTCAACTTTGGAGGGAATTATATTCTGAATTCTGCTTTTTGTTTTATTTTTCTGATGTATATTTGCATGATCTGTTACGCGCAACATTTCTTTTAGACGCAGGTTTCAAATGCTGCATAAAAAGTGAATGTTGCTTCTTGATGCAGTCGGACACCCCCTTTTCCTCACAGTAAATAGTTGGGTTGATCCTACTCATCTTTTTCCAGCAGCTTTATTGAGATGTAATTTATATACCATACAGTTCACCATTTTAAATAGACAATTCAGTGTTTTTCATGTATTCATTCACAGTTATGCAAGGCATCGTCATACAGTATAACTTTAGAACAGTTTTGTCCTTTGAAAAAAAACAAAAACAACCAAAACTCCATACCCCTTATAGTTACCTTCCAGTTTGTTTTCACCACCACCCTTTCCCTTAGGCAGACATTAATTTCTGTCCCTCTAGGGTTGCCTCCTCTGAACATGTCACAGACAGAGAATCATGCAATATCTGCTCTTTTCAATCTGGTTCTTCCCTTCAACAAAATCCAGATGGCAGTGTATGTCATAACTTCATTCTTTTTCATTGCCAGGTAGTATTTTATCGAATGAACATACCTTATTTTATTTATCCATTTGTAAGTCGATAGATATTTGGAGTGTTTCCATATTTTAAAAAAAAATTATTTTGAAGGCAGCTATGCACATTCATGCACAAGATTTTGTATGGCCATATGGTTTTTTGGCTCTGCGTTTAGGACTGGAGGTGCTGGGGCATATGGTAATATTTTGTTAAATCTATAATGTTTAACATTTTAAGGACCTTCCAAACTGTTTTATACAGCAGTGGCTCAAACTTACATTCCCACCAGCAATACGTGAGGGCTCCTGTTTCTCCATGTCCTGGTCAACACCTGTCATTGTCTTTTTAAGTACAGGCATAAGGTGCACATGAATTAGTACTTCATTGTGGTTTGATCTGCATTTTCTAAGTGGCTAATGATGTTAAACATTTTTGTGTTTTTGGACAAATCGATATCTTCTGTGCAGAAATGTTTATTCAAATCCTCTGCTCATTTTTTGAATTCAGTTGTCTTTTTTATAACTGAGTTGTGAGAGTTCTTTATGTAATCCAGATACAAGTACCTGATCACATATATGGTTTGTAAATATTTTTCTCATTCTGTGGATTGTCTTTTCACGTTCTTAGTGATGTCTTTTGAAGCTCAGAAGTTTTTATTTTGATGAAGACTAATTTATCCAGTGTTTTTTAATCTGAGTGTCACATCTGAGAATGCTTTGCCTAACCCAACTGTCACAAAGATTTACTCCTACGTTTTCTTCAAAGAATTTTTTAATGTTAGCTCTTCTGTTTTTAGGTATTTTTTTGTATATGGTATGAGTAGATATTTAAGTTTGTTCTTTTGCACGTGGATATCCAGTTGTCTGAGAACCATTTACAGAAAAGAAAAAAAAGATTCCTTCTTCATTGACTTCCTTGGCCTCCTCTTTGAAAATCAACGGACCCTAGTGTAAGGATTTATTTGTAGGCTCTAATATCTCTTCTAGCAATCTGAATGTCTAGCCTTATGCCAGTACTGTACCGTCTTCAATATTGGAGCTTTGTAGTAAGTTTTGAAATTGGGAGGTACGTATCTTCCAGTTTTGTTCTTCCCATTCCTAATATATGGTTATTATGTAAAATAAATACAGAACCATATAGTGTAGTGCATTACATAGGATATAATATATATTCTTATTGCTGTTACTTATTTTTGTTGCATTTTCATTTTAAGGATCTTTAAATTTCTTTTATATTGTCTGTTGTTATTGCTTTTATGGTATAAGTGTGTTTTCTTCCATTAATCTGGAAAAAAAAGTCCATTTTTTGGTTATTTTGAGTTAAATTCGTATGCTAACAATATTTAAAGTTTGAATTTTTTATAACTCCCAAACAGCATGAAGAGTAATTACAAATACTCGTGTTGCTCCTATTCAGAATGAATGTGCATTGAAATCTTGTCCTTTTTAGCCTCAGATTTTTGATAAAAGAAACACAAGTTTGTCCCAAAGTTATAGTGCTCTTTGGATCCCTCCCATAAGAAAGTAAAAAGGCGAAACATAGCTGGCGAGAACATACTCACTCTGTAAACCGCCTGGATGTACAAGGAGGCATATGAAGCACTTCCTGTAAACTGACGTCCCTAAACCATATTTTTAGACTTAAGTCCAATCCTAATATATCTGATGATACAGGGCATCTTGCCAAGTACATCCCTCTCTTGGAGGAAATAAATTTTTCCCAGCGTGAAAAATCAAACCTTGTAGAGCAGCATCAATATTTAGTCCGGTCTCCCTCTGGCTCGCTTCTAGTGTTTTGAAAGAGTTTGACTCATGTCACATGTGGGATCTGTTCATCACTGGCTTAATATAAATTGGAGTTGTAAGTAACTTGCAATGTCATACCTTAAGACTTCCGAAATTATTTACATTTCTTAACTTTCATCTTTATAAAGAGTCTGAAAAATTCTATTCCGATAAAAATTTATTTAAATGATATAAAACATGTCTTTCCTTAAGCTAAACATATATAGGTGTATATGTAATCTATAGTTACATCATATACATGTGTATATGTAATTATGACACATTTCAAGCTATTTCCAACCTCATGGGCGTCTTTCGCCTTGGACAACACCTGAGACGTATGTCTAACATATTATTCACAAACTTTTAAAAATTGAATGTCCTGTAGGAGTCATGCCCTGTGCCGACACTGGGTGTATACACACTGGAGGTCTCTAACTCGGAAGTTACACAGAAACAGATGAGAACCAAAATGTGGCAAATTTTATAAGAATATGCCAATAGAAAGAAGAATTTTGATTCGCTTCACATAGGAATTTATAGTCATAGAGGAGATAATAAAGGGACTTAATTTTTGCTGCTTTTCTTTGAATGCCTCAGGCAATGCTTTTCTGAATTCTGTCTTTATTATAAACAACAACATATGAATAGGATACAGTTGAATATTTAATATCTTCCAATAAAACCTGTTATGAGTATATTATTCTTCATTTATTTTTCCATGTGTTATAACTTTTAAAATAGTGAAAATAAAGGCACTCAATTTATAGCACATATTGTAGAATTCTTAAGGAATTAATTTTTTCCAATATGACGACTGTACTGCCGGTGTCATGGGCAGAAAGTTTCAAGGTTTTTTCTTTTTTAATGAAAAAAAATTAAATTAAATGTTTTATTTCAACAGGAGATTGGTGGCAACCACAGGAGAGTTGTTGGTTTGATAATATCTGTCAGTGTAATCTTTATTCTTCAATATGTGATTACATGCCTCTGCCACGATAAAGCACTTTATATCACCACGGGCCACACAAGAAGGATAAACGGTGGATGGTGAGAGTCAGATGCGCAGAGAAACTGACTTCTTGCTAAATATATTTGATTAGAAAGGTTTCCTTTGTCTTAGGAAATTACCTGGGAAATGAATAATTGTAGGTGTAGAGTGAAGGAAAGACTTAGGACCTAAAGATGAAAGTTAGAATCCTGATCCGGCCATCGAAAAACAACTGTATTCATAGTGATCGTGTTTCTTCATTGACTTTGAACTTGGACGAAGTGTTTGAGCTCTCAGTTCACGCAGCGATGATGCTGTCTTTCTGTCGGAGCTGTCCGGGGCTTCAGTGTTCATAACACCTGTGAGCTTTCATTTTAAGCTCTGAGACGTCCCAAAGTAGGAGATGCGAAGTCACGGTTATTTATAACGAGAATATCAAACAAAGGTAGGTGGTAGTCACTGAGGCGGCAGACTCGGGATGTGTCCCACGTCTCAATGACTTGTCAGTGGGGTTGTTCTTTCCACATTTCTGTGGAGCCTGAGGGTGCCGTGGAGCTAGTGTGAGGGGGTAGGTGCTTGGGGCAGAGCCTGCAGGCTGGAGGATGCGGAGAATAAATGAGCTCGGGGAAAAGTAAGTGGGGAACAATGTGGGCAGATGGCACACAATCAAGAGCCCTCCTGATGCAGCCTCTCTCTCTCTCCCCAACAAAAGAAGGTTCTGCGCAGAGGGTTTTGTTCAACTTCTGTGTGAGACATGTGTCGAGCCTTTTTAAGGAGCAAGAACTTTTCAATCTCCATTCTTGATTGTTCTGTGGGCCTTTTGAATGCTAATGCGTCTTTAGACAAAGTAATCAGATCACATTGTGAGCAGGTTTTCAAGACAGGGAGGCAGGGTGGATGCTAAGGGCTCCCAGCTCTGTGTAGACGGTCAATCCGTTGCCATGGCTACAGGCCGGCTGAGTAAACTCTAAAATTGCAGGTGTTGGTTTGTGCCCTCTCATCTTAAAGAGTCTGAAGGAGATTGTTTCCATAAATACGGTTTCCATCTCTGGGCTAAGTAAGGGTCTGAGGCTGAAACTAGGGAAGAGAGGCTTTTTGGCTGGATAAATAGCAGCTCGTTAAAGATCCCTTTCGGGGTCCTGCACCATGATTTCCCTATTAACCGCAACCACACTTCTGGCTTCCAGAGTCTAAGTAGAAGGAGATACAGGGCATCACATCTTTTTGAAGTCATCTCCGCTCCTGCTTCCTTTTCCTGGGGATGCGGATGCTTTTTAATGCAAGAGATTTACTTCTTTTCAGGATTATTAATGGCAACTGAGACACGGAGAACATTTTAAGATATGAGACAGGAGAAAGATTTCAAATCCAAAATAAGGTCTAGGAACTTGCCAGAAACATAAATGACCAGATGTGGTTCTTATTTCAAAGAATGGAAAGTTTTCCTTTATACAAAAAAGTGCTTGGCTTCTAATCTTTTAAATTAATTTATTAATTTATTAATTTATTTATCTATCTATTTATTTATTTATCTATCTATTTATTTATTTATGTATCTTTTCCATTGAAACGGTATTTAGAATTTTTTTCAAATTACGAAGAGCAGCCTTGCCTCATTTTAATTAACTTTAAAACAGCTAAACTGGGTTCTTTTTTTTATTTCTATCTGCTCCGACTCTGCTCAGTGTTAGGATTTTGCTCCCCCTTCCCCTCTTCCTTGCCGAGCTGAACTGATTGCAGAGCTCCCATCGTTTTCAAAGGGAACCCCGTAGCCCCCGAAACCTCCCTGGCGGTGTGTGCTCACACAGAGCCGACCGATAAAATGGCTGAGAATGACTTACCGCATGTGCGAGATGGAGATTAGAATAATAAGTTCATCATGATCACGATGATCACTATTTAATATTTATGTAGCACCTCACTCTGAGGAGCTCAAGGAAGTTTATGAATTTTGCATTATCCGATGGGCTCTAATCTGAACTACACCCCTATGTGCCGGGTAGGGCACACGATTAATAATGGATTCGAGGGGCACAGTGCTAGGGAAATCTCATTTCATTGCTGTTTAGCTCTCCTGTTATTGGGAAATGGCATTAAATATGTGCCTAGATAGTGGGATTGCCATCTCATTATTTTAGTACCAGGGGTCCGTTTGCTGTTTGTTTTGGAGTAACACCAGGTGACAACTTATTCAAAAGTGAAGAAGAAACACAGTTACGTGGACGTGCAAAGAGAATTTTTATTTATATTTACTGTTTCCCATTAACATTCTGAAATAATCTTTAATGAAAATAGAAAGTGCTATTGCTTTTTATCTTATGCAGATTCCACTAGCTTTATACTCAGTGCCTAAACTCAGTTCTACCTGATTAACTTTTTCTGGTCCTTTAAGGTAAGTAAAAGTGGGTTCAGTATTCTGTCTGTGGGCCTATTTTCCACAGGGACGTGAACTTCAAATTATCACAGTGAATTATTTGATCCTACTCTCGTAATCTAAAATTGTGACCAGATGTAAACATCGTGCATTTCATAGAGTTATTAAGAATATTGATTTTCTCAATAATACTTCCCCAAAAAGCCCTCGATCTTAGACTTTTGAAATATAACTTTAGCTCTGCGGGATTTAGAGGCAGATTTTAGATATTTTTCTTATGCTATACTACTGATTTCCCCGAAGATTCTTATCTTCTGTTCCTCTTTTTCCATTAAGTGCTAATAATCTAGAAACTTGAAAAAGCTTCTTCAGAATTGACTGATTTATGTCTAGGAAGACATCGAAACAACGCATTTAGATAAATAAATAGAGTAAGAACAGTTGTATAGCCCTGGGCACATTTTGTAAAGTAACATAAGGAGAAATAGATTTATAATTGTGGTATAATCAACCCCAGAATGAAATTTTGCAGGTGATCGGGGAACAGGAGAGAGAGGTGAGGATATGGATAAGTGATGTAACGGTTAGTGATTGCTTCATTTACTAATTATAAAATTCCAAGTACATACCACTTAACATTTTTATAAAGAAGGAAGTCGAAGCTGAAGCTGAGTAACTCGGACAAGGTCACACAGCTGGTAGGTGGCCGAGGACATCTCTCGAAACCTGGGCCTGCCTTGTCAAGTAGGCCAGGAACTGAGTGGGTTTTGGCCCAAAGGAGCATGTCTTGAGGGCGTCTCAGTGACCGCGATGTGTGGAGACTAAGACGACGTGGAACCGGCCCACGGGCCTCCTGTTCTACAGCTGACTTAGCATCACTGCTGTCTCGGGCCTTTCCAGAGGTGTGCGCTTCTGTGTCCTCCCACAGCGGGTTTTCACTTCTCACCCGTTCTGCAGAAACAGGCGAAGTTTGTGAAGAGGTTCCGTGTACGATTCTCAATACTCTGACCTCTACACCCTCACTGGGTGGTGGCGTTGGCAACCGGTTTCCCTCGCTTGCCTGCCTGCCATGCATGTGTTTGCTGACAGGCACAGCAAAACCGCGAAGAACTGAATGTCACAGACCTTCAATCCACTGTAAGCGGGTAGCCACCTCCACTAGAGCTGTCCACGCTGAGGCGGCTGCTCATTTGCTTATGTTTTTTAAGCTCTACTGTTCACTGTTCATTATTTGAGAAGTCACCCCACAGTGACTATGGCTGCTGCATGCATTTCTCATCAGTGGGGAGCTTGGATAGGTATCTATCTATCATCTATCTATCTATCTATCTATCATCTATCATCTATCTATCTATCTATCTTTCATCTATCTATCTATCTTTCAATCTATCTATCTATCTATCTATCTATCATCTGTCTGTCTATCTATCTATCTGTCTGTCTGTCTGTCTATCTGTCATCTGTCATCTATTATCACCATCACATAGCTATCATCTGTCTATCATCTATTTATATCTCTATCTTCTATCTTTCATCATCTATCATCCATCCGTCTACCTAAAATTTACTAACATTTATCATTGTTGCTTCCATATCCATTAGTAAAATTTATTATTATATCTTCCTTTTCCATATTTTTTTTAATGTTCATAACTTCATCCTGAGAGTGTAAAGCGGAGGGTTGAAATGAGAAAGGCCGAGCGGCTGTGGACCCGTCTTCAGATACTGCTACCCACATGTCACCTTTGCTGGTCACTAGGCCGCAGCAGTGGGCATGAGCTGAACCACCTGCACCCGCTTTGCAGAAGTGCTTGCTGCCCTGCTCGGGGGCGAGCAGGGGACTCCAGCTCCAGCTTCTTCATGGTCCTCTTTAGAAACGGGGAGCCACCTCGGCAAGGCCAGGCCTGCTCCTGAGAGATCCGCGTCTGGTGACAGCCGGTGCGACGTGGGGGAGGAAGGGTGGGACCACACTCCCTCTCTTTCTCTCCATGCTGGGCTGCCATTTCCCTCTCATGAACGAATGTAAACATAAAATTTCTGGGAAGTGACCCGTTGGAGTCTCAGATCCAACAGTTTTCTTCTCAATTCCGTAGCTTCCTCAGGGTTGGGTTTAGGAGAGGAAGCCAGCAGTCTGCCTTCGCTCCCCAGCTCGCTGGAAACCCGTTGGTGGCGAATGAAAAAGTGGTTAAGTGCAGCGTATCTCCCGATGGCCACCAGGCCCCAGGAGGCCTGCGCAGGTCTTTACTTCAGTCATAAAAAAACTGCACTTTTCAGGTCATGGTGGTAAGGTCCATCTTTCTTTCAACTTTGGCTCATAAGATTTCAATTAAATGGAATTTCTACCCTGTTCATCCCCACCCTAACCGTAGTCGTAAGGCTTATTTGCCTAAAGGAGCAGGTTTAGGAGAGACTCTGCTTCCCAGCAGTTAAAAATTAATTGGAGAATTTGAACTCTACTCGCTGGGGTTGACATTTTGTGTTTCCTTGTCGTTCTCATCAGTGGCTCTTTGCCGTAGCGGCTGAGGGTGGCAGCAGGTGCATGAGGCCAGCCTGCAGGATCGTGCTCTCTCAGTCGATGGCGCGCCCTTCAAGATACACGCGAGTGGAGCTGGTAGCGTGTGGTTGACCTTGGCCCTCCACCCGGGACTTCCAGAGTCGAATGTGCAGTTACGGGATAAAGGTGCCACGATGGACATGAACCCCTCCCTGGCCAACTTCGCTAGCAACCCCCACGGCACAGCAGTGCGGGGACAGTAAAAGCTTTGTCCTCTTCACGTTTGGGCCAGTCAAGATCTCGGGGCCAAGTCCTGGGGATGAGGTGCGGGGATGACTTCAGGTGTCCCAACCAGCGAGATGGCACGCCGCTGTCACTCAGTGTCACCCAAAGGTGTGACTGAGTCTCTGCCCTGCCAGGTATGCCACGGAAGCAGGTGCACTGGTTGGCAGGGCCACGCGGACACGGAACTCCCTTGATTGGGGACCCAGCGTTGCTGTCCCTTCTGCTGGGCACGTCACAGAGGAGGGTTCATTGTCTTTTCCTCCCGGTCCACCAGCGTCCCCAGCCTGGCTTCCCGAACCTCGATGACACCCGTTTGGAAGTGGTGTCTCTATTCCCACGGTGCCAGTGTCAACTGGACCACCGAGAATGCGGGGTCGAGAAGTCCTCAGCGGGGACCCGTCCGTCCCCAAGCTCTTCCCTTGATAAGTGATAAGCCAGTATCTGGGAGCGAATGGCAAATTTCACTCCCACACGGAAAACGTGAGTGGCGATCATGTCGGGGTAAAGGACCCGTAGTTGATTTTCCTTTTCCTCTGTGGGTCTTTGCTCTTAAAACGATGAGCACGCGGCACGTTTCTAATCAGGAGAGACATAATAAATAGGGTTTAAAACTATGAAATCTGAGTGCCATCATGATCCCTTCCCAGGGTCGCGTGCTGACCCGCGGGGAATCCTTGCGACTACTTCTTGAACCGGGAGTTAGGGTCCGATGACGTTTTCCTCTCGTTGACACCCGTGACAGAGTCTGCCACTCCATTTTGCCCTCTGTAGGGACATTATCGTCTTTTCCCACCCCCGGCAGCTCGATAAGAGAAATAATAGGATGCAGAAGGATGACGTGTGCGTCTGCACGTCCAGGAGTAGCAGGAGTGAGAAGGACCGCCCGTCGCTGACCCCGGGCCTGCTTGTCACCCACCTGGGCCCGCGCAGCCACCACAGAGGCAGGCCAGCGGATGCGGCCGGGGCCGGCCCGCCTCGCCTGCTGCTTTTCCCAGCAGCGTTTTCTTCCACGTGTCATCGCCTGTGGCTGTCACGTGTTGTGTAAAAGCAGAGAGCTGCTCACTTTGAACCACGTCACTCTTTGTAATTGTCTGGTCACAGCAGCATCTGAAGGGAGAGCGGATTTCGTGTCCTGGTCGCTGCAGTGTGGGTTGCAGTTTCCTCTGCCCGCGCTTCATCACTTCACTGACACCTGCCGGCCCTGCCCGTGGAGACACAGCTCTCGGGGACCTTCATCGGTGCCCAACCATCTGCCTTCACCTGCTGTCCAAAGGCGGGATAGCTCGTGGGTTCTTTGTTTGTTTGTTTGTTCGTTTGCCTCAGTGGCAGAAGACGCGTCCTGCATTTATCCATTAGGAGGGAGGAAACACCTCCAAGCCAGCGAGGGCTCCCTAATTCTCCATTTTCCCAGACTCCCTGGGTCACACTGCGAGGTGACGGCCAGCGACCTCTTGAACCCCAAGTCTGCAGACATGCGAGAGAGGAGAGTTCTCGAAAGCCTGACTTGTGTTCATTGTCAGCAAAGCCGATGATGGCCAAATGTTCCGGCCTCAAGGGTCCTTCTGAAGGGTCCTCTTCGACTCTGAGGTCTTGAACCGGTTGAGAAATAAGATGAAGAGCTTGACACACAGAGGCTGAAGTGCCACCTTTATTTTTGTAGAAGGTTTGTGCTTGTGGGCCGTGCCGAACCGAGAAGCGGCAGCCTCAGCTGTCTGCCAAGGCTAGGCCAGGGCAGGCCTCTCTGCCGCCTCCCTGCAGGCCCCTTTGTGGTGGGTGGCCCCTTTGCAGTGGGTGGCCCCTTTGCGGTGGGTGGCCCCTTTGTGGTGGGTGGCCCCTTTGTGGCGTGTGGCCCCTTTGCGGTGGGTGGCCCCTTTGCGGTGGGTGGCATGGAAAAACAGCCCAGGAGGGGTGTCACCCAAGGCAGCTGGTTCTAAGGAGGTCGAGGCAGGCTGTGTTCTCATGCAGGTCTCCCCTCAAACCCGTGATTTGGGGAAAAGTGAGAGAGGACGCCGCCCTAGGCTGGGGCTGGCTGGCCAGCGAACTTCCTCCTGCGACGAGAAATGCTGGACACAGGGCTCCCTCCCAGCACCACCATGTCGAAACGATCCAAAGCGGATTTGCCGTCTTCCACCGTTCATTTCTCCCACAATATTTACATTATGCCCTTGAACGTAGGACTAGTACTGGCCCGCCCTGGGCCGTTTTATCTTACTTTGTTTTCTTTCCTGAAACAAAAGCGTGATTGAAGGCACTGAAGGGGGAGACAAGCGCCCTCTTTCCCTTGACTGCCTGCCAAGCAGAGCCTTGGCGGCAGTTGGCGACGGTGTCTTCTGTGTCATTGTTTCGTGCCACAAGGAATCGGGACATTCTGATCGCATCCAGAGCGGCAGCAGATGCTGAATCCGATTTACTGACCTCCCCGGGAGCCGCAGATGGCCAGGTCTCCCTTCGTGGCCTTGGGGATCGGTGCATCGCCTGAGCTGATGGCACTAAGTGGGCCTGTCCCCAGGGACCGAAAAGACTGCCCATTTGCCATCAACCCTCTTTTTAGGGTTTTGGGGCAGATGTTTGTTGGTGTTACCTATCTTGCTTATAAGGGATGCGCAAGCTCCTTTATATGAAAAGGTAAACTTTCCCCATTAACTTTTTCTTCATGTAAGCTTTTATCCTACTGTGAATCGCGATAAATTGCAATTTTTGTAGGCCATTTAGAAATTGCATATGGTTCAACCTACTCTTATTTGAATTCATTCAGAATTCCTGCTATGCTTTCTACGTGTTCTGAAGAACCGTAAATATACCTAAATCCATAAACGTGCATAAACCTGAAAAATGCACACATGATTACCTGTGACCCTTGATGTGTGCATGTTCTTCGTGTTATAAACGTGTGTCCAGGTAGCTTTGGCAGTTCTTTAGAGCTTGTAGGCAGCATATCCTGAACGTACACGACAAGAGTTTCTCATAACTTAAAAAGCAGCTAAGTTCCCGGTTAGTTGCAGCTGAAGCCACATCAGTGACTTAATAAAACATGCTAATAGGGGAGAGCAGACTGGGTGTGCGTGCGTGCGTGTGCGGGTGTGTCCTTTCGAGGAGGCTCTTGCCCAATGGCTGATGGTCAGGACGAGGCAGCCAGGTGGCCTCCTGGGGCCAGACCCTCCGGGTGAAGGGAGCGGCCAGGGCCGTGCTCCGGGCAGACAGCAGCTGAGGGCTCAGGCTGTGGCTTCGTTCAGACAGGAGGGCGGCCTCCTCCTGGGAAGATGCATTGATAAACTTCAGTCACTCAGAGTGGCTTTGGTTTTGATTTAATAAAAGGTTTGATGGGACAAGGAGTGCAACTCTCCTTAAGGAAAATGCGCTGATTATGACCACGTCGCCCCTTTGCCCATAGCCCTTCTGCTCCTGCTCGTGGCCTCCAGAGGCTGTGGCTGTCCCTTGCCACTCTTTCTACCAGCTTCGAGGATTTAAATTGCAGGCTGTGTCCATGGTATGACTATATCCAGTGAAATAAAATAGTTAATAAAAATATATGTAGTAGTAATCGAGTAACTACATATACGCTGGTTTTTTGTGTGAATATGGGAAAAGCATAATTTGTTAGAGTTAACCACATGCGGAAGATTTAAATCCGTTTACTTCAAATAAGTCTCTGGCGCTATTATGGATAGTTATTTCTCTTAAGAAATTCTCAAGTAGAACTTGCATTTTTCATTCGAATAAGTAGCTGAAGGAACGTGACTCTCATGTAGAATTTCCTAAAGCAGCATTTCTAAGGAGCTTTTATCCCAGGACGTACCTGAGAAAATACTCCTGGAAGCGTATTCTAGTTTGTGTTTCTGATCCGCTTAAACTGACTTACGGTTCCATGCCTTTCTTTAGAGTCTTCCTGTAGGAATCTCTATTGGCGATGCCATTAAAAACGATCTACGAAAACCCTCGATTTAGGGATAGTCTTCGTACAGGAATGTGTACGAACAACAACTACGGTGTTGCTCAGCTTCCCTTGTCAGCCTCGCTGGGCGAGTGGCAGCCTGTCCGAGTGGGGAGGGGCCTCGCTGGGGACTGCGGTCACCTGTTGAAACGTTGTCACTCGCTGCTACCGTCTCATTTAAGCGAGGCTTTCTGGCCTCAGTAGAGGTGAAAGAGGGACAGTCTACACTGCATCAGCCGGGGGACCGGCTCAGGAACTTGTCATGTCTTACCCTAGGCTCTAAGAGTTGGAGGAACTGCCTTCCCCGAGTGTCACCGGAGCCACCGCTCTGCCAGGCCGCCTGGGGGGACACTGGGGTGCTGTCAGGGGGACTGGCAGGGTGCGCGAACCCTGTCAAAGTGTGACCTGACACCCCGAGTGGCTCTCGTGTCTGATGTGGTCCCTTCTGATTTTTGCCTCTTATGGGTCATTTCTCTGTGTTCTGAGTCATTTTGTATATATGGGGAAAGAGTGCTTTGCAACTGTTGTTTTCCAAATTTGATTTATTTTTTCTATTTTAGGGGACTTTGATAATTTAGACAACAACAGTCTACTTCGCCAACCTGTAACACGGACTTGAGATAACTCATTTTAACTCTGGGGCAGCGGGGTGGGAAATGTCTCCTGTTCGAAGTACCTGGGCACCATCCACAGAAATTAAGGTGATCCTGTGTGATCTTTGGAAGGAGTGCTAACCAGTGTCTAGGAAAACATTGTCACGGACACATTCAGGCTATTCTGGGACGTTCGGGTGCCTACTCTGAATGACTGCAGCGAGGCAGCCTCATTCTGCTTTGGTGGGTGAGCGTTCAGAGGTGGCAAGGCCACCAGTTCACCCTGGCTGTCGACACCCTGCTGCTGGAATCAGAGACACCCACCATCAGGTCAAGCCTGAATCTGGAGCCTTGACCCTTATTCCTTTCTTGACACGTCAGACTCGAACAGCTTGGAGATTTGTCACTTAGTTTTAGATTAAAAAAGAGGAGACTATGACATTTCTCATTCGGTGGAGTAATCGAGATAGATAGTGATGGCAGGGCTTGCTCGTGGAGACAGGCTGGGTGGCCGGCTAGAAGATGTGCTGAGGAAAAGGCGCTCAGGGGCCCAAGGGTGCCCGTGGAGGGGCGGGACCCCTCTGCTTCTGCTCCAAACGGTGGGAGACGGCAGCCTGACCACCCACGGGTACCACAGAGTCTGGCAGGACGCCCTTTGTTTAAAAGGAGGACGACCTTAGACTTCGTCTGAATATTTCACAGGACACGACGAACAGGCCAGTCTTGTTGAGGGTGCACGTTCATAGGATTTTATCACTTTTATTTCACAGCCATACATATCCCACAATTCATATTTTTATCTCTGTTTTCTCTCCTTTAAACTCCGGGGAAATATTCCAGAATTTTTCTGACGACCACTATGGATAACGTAATAGAATATCATTTTTTAAAAATGCTCTGATGCACGTTAAATCTTTTCATCTAAGTGTCTCCCGGATATCACGTGGGTGTACTTATGACAAAATTACTTATTGCTCATCCGGAATTCAAATTTAACTATGCGTCTTATAATTTTATTTGTTACGACTGGTAACCTGAGGGAGTTTGTTAATTTTTTCCAAACGTTGTAAATAAAAATGTCAGTAGTTTTGAGTCAATGCATACGTAAGAAAAAGTACAGATGAGGAGATAGAACCAATAAAAGGGGAAAGTGGGTCAACTGGGCTGTGGGAATTTACTGTGAGTCCATTAATTGTGACCTCACGTTGATCTGCTTAGATACAACGTGGAGAAAGCCACCAGGAACTACCTGTGACTGAGCAGTGAAGAGCCCAGCCCTGTGGTTAGCACGACTGGCCGTATCGTCTGCGGAGTCTCAGGTGAAGTGGAAAGGCTGAGCTTCTTGCTTTGAACTTCTTAAGATTGGAAGCTGAGACAGCAGCAGCTCTTGCACCCGAGCACGCAGGCCCTGTGAGTGTGGGCCCCTGAGCAGACTGTGCAGGTCGCTGTGCAGGTCGCTGGGGCTGGGGGCCGGGCCCGGGGTGCAGCAGGGGTAGGTCGTATTGCAGAGAGGGTTACAGTTGCCACTTCACAGGTGAAACAGGTGGGGTTTTGAGAGATTAGGACCAGGTAGATTGAGGTTTGAATCTGGGTTGTACCCTTGACCGTGAGCATTTCTGCTGTTTTGAATCCCAGAAGAATAAAAGCCAAAGGAGGAAGTTCATGGAGGCCAACTGGGGAGATCAATGTTGAGATGGGTCCGTGTGTGTGGAGATGAAGCAGACCCGACAAACGGGTGAAGCAGATGAGGAATCTGTGGGAAACCGTTTGTAACGTCCAGACCCGTTTAAATCTGAAGCGAAAGTTCAGGTTCATGAGCTAACATTGACCCTGGAGAGGAGGTAGCGAATCTGGAACCCTGGGTTTAGACATAATCGTATTCATTCCAATCCCACCTTCCTGAAATAACCGTCTCTGAGATGAATTTAAGTAGGGGTTAGGGAGCCTCGTCAAGGGTGCCCACAGCAGGCATACTAAGAAAGAAGGAGAAAAAGGAGCCTGCCTTCGGTGTGATGAAAAGGACGTGGTAGCAGCCACTCCAGCGACAGCGGATACACCATCCCGGATTGGCTACGCGGCCTGCGCGCCGTCTTCCTCCCTTTGATGGGTTTGGCTTTTATCAGTTGATTTTCATAAGGGATAACAGACGAGGCACCCAGACTTCTGCGTGCTTTTCTGGTACTTCAAACGCAAAAGCTTCCTGGCACCCAGAGCTAGGATCGGAACATGCTGAGCGTTGAGCAGCGTGGATTAGGCTTCTGAGTGTCAGGCCCCCAGGGGTGAAAGGAAAACCCTGTGGCGCATCCGCCACCCCCCATACTCAGAACACCTGCTCACCGAGCTGGACATAAATGACCACACCGTAAGCACGTTTCTTAATAGCAAAGCCTGGTGGAAGCGTTCCTGCTGTCGAAATCATAAACTCGGAATAAATGATTCTGGTGACGTTTTCTCAGATGCTGCCTGCAAAAACTAGACTGATAACTGCCGGATTTTTTATTTCTCTGGGGGTAGGAACGATCATTTTACGGTTTTGAGTGGTTTACTTCAGCTGGAATTTGAGTATTCCTTTGTCAGGATTGTAAGTACTTTCGATTTGGAAAACAGACCTGTAAATGGTCTTTTAATCTTCTGTCTGCCTCCTGTTTCTTTAATTTATAACAATTCCTAAATTCCTTTCTCACCTTCCCCCTTTGAGATATAAATATATATGAGAATGAGGTACATGTAAGGTAGATATTCATGTAGCTATTATTTATATCTCAAAGGGACACAGTCTTTCAATATTAAATATACATTCACTTGAATGATGCTCATGTGTCAGTTAAAAAAAAAACAAGAAATACATGTTTGAAGTCCACATGTGATTCTGACACATGACTCTTTTTTTCTTTTAACTGTTTGGATATTTTATTAGAATTGTGGAGAATAGGTGAAGCCCAAAGAAATCGCCAAGATTAACAGTGTCTCTTCTTTAAAAAATGCTTTGCTTATAGAGAAATGGATTGAAATCCACTATAGAAGGTAACATTTTCCTTCCTCGAATCCAGAACTTTTCTTTGAAGTGTATTTTTACCCTCTTCTTACTGCCTCAACACCTTGATTCCTGTCTCCCCCCATCCTACTCTGTGTCTAGAAGCTTCTTCCTCATGCAGACTGGGGGATCCAAGGGCTTCAGACCCGAGGGAAAAGGGATTCCCAAACAACTCGTTCAGATATTTTCCTTCGCTGAGAATTCACAGCTGGTAATCTTCACATGAAATATCAGGAAGATATCGAAGATATTTTTTAAAGGCCCACGGAGCGATGACAAGCGATGACCGTTTCCCTAATGCTTTGGATTGCCCTGCTTCCAGAACTTTCCCTACTGCGGGATAAATCTGACCGTAAGCGCTGCAGTCAGGGGCAAGGCTACCCAGCTTCCAGGGGCTGGTGTTCAAATGCAGGATTCTCCCTCCCTGACAGTTTGCTGTGTGACTACCCAGCTCTCATTTGATGATTTCGATGAATTAGCAACGAGTTTTATTTAGAAAGATAGACTTTCTCTCTCCCCGACATTGAAGATCGTTGGCAGAGAGGATGCTACTCGGTATTTTTAGATCCACGGAGCAGGTGGTCCAAGGAAAACATCAGCTGTGCCAGGAGACTGGGTGGCGATGCTCTCGAGTTAGAGATAAAGACTCAGAGAGCGTGGGGGCACCATGCGATGGCATCTTAGGGTCCCTCTGCAGGAGGGGTCACAGCTAGACTGGGTAGCGGCTTCTTGACAAACCAGAATGCAAATGCCCTTCAAATGTGGTTGAGTAATTAATTTAGTGTGATTTAAAGGTGTCCCTGCATATAAATGCTTTCATTCTTAGAAACAGATGATAGCCTCGTTTTGGATTGTTGGGCTGTAGGGGGGGCTTGGTAGGGGCTCAACACCTGTCCCCAACAGCGCGTCCTGTTACCGTTGACAGTCCCAGGGCAGACGTGCTTTTCCGAGTAATGTCCCTCAATCCAAACGGTCACCTTGTGTATCAGGGCCAATTATATTCTGTGGCCAAATGTAAAGCAGAGCAAATGATTTCTATGCCTTAATTTCCACCCACTGAAGCCCAGCTTTGGAGCAGCACTTAGACAACCAGCTTTAATAAAATGAAGTAAAAAATAATAAGGGTGTCTCTGGATCACCTACTAGGCCTGCAAGATGAGCTAATTAATTACGTAACTCATCACGAGTTTTGGGGGGCTCTGCGAAACGATTATGTGATTTTATTTGATTTTTGTCTATCGGTCAAAAAGCTTATTTTCTAACAAAGGAAGAGAGTGGGAGGAAACATTTGCAAAGAGAACTCTCAACTCGAGCAATTCAGAGAATGGGATTTATGTCAGGTCGGATGGCTTACGGTGAACGATGTTCTAAAGGGATGAAGAAAAACGTATTTTATTTTGATTTTATTTTGTTTTCATATAGGACTTGGAGTGTAATTACCAGATGCTAATACGATGCAATACGACTTTGCAGGGACGGGATCACAGAAATCCCAGAACTGAGTTCTCCAGTCAGTATTTAAAATGTGGAAGAAAAAATGCTTGTCGTTACGCCGGGCGTGGGGTCACGTGCTTAAATTATCAGAAATAAGGGGAAGCGTGTCATTCTGTTTTGACGGTTTAAAAGTCAAGCTTCTATTTTCAGTTTGATCTGTCTGTTTATCTAAACCCCACCTGTGGCAAAGTCAGGATTTTCCATCAGCAAGAAGTTTGTGTCCCTCTAAAGACGTTTGGAGACCTGTACGTTATGGAACAAACAGCAGGACTTTCAATTAGAAGTTTCGGCCTACAGATTTGACAAGATTTTACCTTTTTTTCATGCTTTTCTTGAGATTTAGTATATGTGTCAAGAAGTGCTTCCCACAGTGAGGATTCTAATTTATTAATTAACACTTGGCTGTGATGCTATAGAGCATATGAGACAATATATCACAGAAGGTGAGAATAAAAGTACCAAACATAATTCAAACCCTGTCATTTTTGTTTTTTTGGCTAACGTCCTGCTAGTCACTGCACAATCTAACTAAAAACTAAGGTTATTATTACCGTTACGAGTCTTTCTTTCTCACTTAACCTATTGTTTTTTGTTTTTCCCATTATATCTTTTAATTTTCATTTAAAAAATAATTCGGATGTGCTGGACACTGTATTTTGAGCTAGAAATTTAATTTTGTTCATTTAAGATTAATACAGTTAATTCTTTTCAGTCCTTTATGCACAAGCATACTGGGAAAACTCACATTTTGATGCTAGAGTTTACTCATGAATAAATTTGAATACCTGAGCAGCTGACAAAATATAATAGTATTCTTATTTATCCTTTAATTTACTCTTTTATTTCTTAATTTAATTTAATTTAATTTAATTTTCTTCATAATTGCTAAAGCGCTATACACACTGGAGGTGACACAGGAGAGCAGAGTGTCAGGTCGGCTGTGCATGAAGCAGAGATTGTACTCGGGGTGTGCTTTATTAGTAATTACTCACTAGCCGGGGGGCACAGGGGAAGAGAGGTGTCCGGACCCCGGTGTGCCTCCTCTGCTCTCGGCTCCTCACCCACTGCACTCAGGTTAACAGATGAGGCGGGTCGATGCCTTACGCAGAAGACAGGAGCACCCAACTCAAGGAAGACCTTAGTTTTATGCTCTGATGTGGGCCCAGTTGCCCTCCAGGTCCCTGTGTGGAAGCCCCAGATGTCGTTTGTCGATGTTGGAGATGGGATCGCTAAGGAAATAATCAGGATTCAGTGAGGTCCTCAGTGGGGGCCTGGTCCAGTAGGACCAGCATCTTCGTAAGAAGAGACATCGGCGCGGGAATGCCCACCCTCCCTCCCGGTCCCCTCTCTGCATGTGGCGGGGGCGTCGTGTTAGGGGCCCAGCGAGGAGGCAGGCAATGCAAGGCAGGGGGAGACTTCTCCCCAGAAACCAAGATACTGGCACCTCGATCTCTGACTCCAACTGCCAGAACAGAGAGGAAAGGCACGTGGTCGTCCCCGCCGCAGCCTGTGCCGTTTCCATGCTGGGCCTCAGGAGGCCGGCAGGTGCCCGTGCAGTGTGATGCACCCCAGGGGGCCAGGCCCAGTAAACCTGCAGACTGCAGGTTCGATGACCGGTTACCATAGTGATCCTCGAACACCAGGTGCATCCTGCTGACAGCATGCAGGGAAGAAGGGGTCGGCTGGAGTCAGCATCCTGGTGAGGAGATGCGGCCGGATTCTGGATTCGTGCCTGCCTTCTGGTCTGGCCCCACCCAGACCCTCCCAAGCACAGGCTGTAAGTGGGGAGACAGACAGTGGGGTGCCAGAACCCCATTCCATGACACCGTTTGCATTTTTACTCAGTTTGAGATATGTTTGTGATGTGCTGGTTTGCTCAGCATGTGAAAACATTTCGTTTCCCAGCCTGTGTTGACGGGCATCTCAAGGGTTAGTTGCTGGAAGCTGCTGCAGTGCGTTTGCATGTTTTACAGAATCTGATTGGTTTGTTGTTGAAACGCGTTCGTTCCCTTCCTCTCACCTCCACGGGGTCAGCACATCCCATTCGCTTTGATTTTGGGTTCAGTATAGGCTTGGCTTTGGCTCATGGCATGGGCAGAAGTGGCCGGGTACCAGGTCCCAGCCTCGGTCCCTAGAGGCCTTGCATGTTTCCACTTGCTCCCTGGCGCTTCTGCTAGCAACCCCAGGGGACCGTGCCCAGGCCAGCACTCTGGGGACAGAAAAACATAAGCCATGTGGAGTAAAACCCAAACTCTCCACTAAATCCGGCCTAGATCACACAAGGAGACCCTTCCATGCCCAAGTAAGCCTTGTCAGCATCAGCAGAGTGTGCCCCGGTAAATTCAGCCTAGAACAGTCTTCTCTCAGCCAATGAACAGGCGGGCAAGAGTAAACTGTTGTTGCTTCAAGTTTCGGAATTTTAGAATAATTTGTTACAGAATATTTTTGTGATGATATTGTGTCTAGACGAAGAATATATTCCTAGAAATAGAACTGTTGGAACAGTGACTCTTTCCATAACTCGGTGCATTAGACATTTCGTTCTTTATTGACATGATGGATAGATATTTAATGATAAGATCTAGTCCATCAGCGTATGTCTCCATTTATAGATTGTACGTTTTGAAATTTATCCGATTATGACACCGTCCTGCAAACATTAACCCCTAGTGGTTCATTCTTATTTGCTAACTGCCTTTATCTGTATAAATTTTAGTTTGGATTGGTTTGTCTTATTTTCCCAGAAGCACAGATAATACACTCTACCAGCTAGAATAGGAAAGTCGGAGACATGAGTTCTGTCTCTGCTGACAACCCTCGATGGGCAGCGTTTTGGGCCTCGGTGTTTCTAGAGAGTTTGGTGTGCCCCTTCGCTGTGACCTGGGGTGTTAGGACTCTCGAAGTGGTGCCCAACTGACACTATGCAAGTTAAGATGATTGGTGGCTTTTGCTGTCAGGGCCAAAGTAAAAACCACTGTCTCCTGAGGGTAGCCTGGAAGCAGGGTGCACCTGCTAAGCTTCTGCGTCCCCCGGGAAAGTGCCACCCTCTCGGATGGATGACGGGCCTGGCCCCACACGCAGTGCTGTATTTCAGGGACTCTCCAGAGAGTGTCGTCCGGACTCGAGGGCCGCTCAGCGACTACAGAAATCTCTTTGAAAACAACTTTATTTGCTTAAGTGGAGCTGATCCACTCATTTCTCGAGGCTTCCTAAGCACCTGTCAAGAGCTGCAGAGAGCCGTGTGCCTCTGGTCCCGCCGGCCTCCCGCCCGCGTGCCCGCTAATAGGTTGTCTGGTGACATGTCATCATCCCTGACTCGGAGGTCTTAGGAGGCACTTCTCGGGGCGAGTCACTCTGCTTATCTGTGAGTTGTTGAGATTATTTAATACCCATCCTACGACGTCCTCTCCTTGAAACTTCAGAATAAACCATTTTTTCCTCCAGTTCGGCTCGCACAGCCATGTTTTTCTTGGTCTCAGGTTTTCAGCTATTTTAAATTCATCTGGTAGCGCGTGCGACTTGTGTTTTTGAAGGCCACGCCGAAGCTCCCAGGTACACAGCAGTGAACAAAATGTGAATATAAATAAAAACCGGGCAGAGAGAGATAAGGTGAAGCGAACATCGGGATGTCCTTTCTCGATGACATTAAATTATGGACAGAGATGGATTCTTGTGCTCACTCTCCATTCCTCTGCGTAGCTATTAATTTAACTGCCTGCTCCTTCTGGCGTGAGGCGAACGAAAACAAACGTGGAGGCCTGCTCCCTGCTTCCCCTTGCCTCTTTGGGACATAAAGGAGAAGGTGCAGGGTGACGTTCGTAAAGTCTGTCCAGCCTCCCCAGTTATTCATGACATGCCACGACTCTTCAGACGCTAAAAATTTTAATGAATCCAGACTTTTATTGGGTAGAAAATGAGGAAAATCTCAGACCGAGCCCTCACTCTAATACAGTGATTCAAATAAATGTCTTATTCCGTTAGACTCAAATTGTCTGCCCAGAGGGCCGAAGTCAGTTTTCCTAAATTATGCAGGTAACAGGCACATCTGTCTCATCAGGGTTAAAACAGGTAGTGACTGAAAAGTTAAAACGTACAAATAAAAATACGCAAATGTTTTCAGTTATCTTTGTAAATGTGAATTAATTATTTTGTTATGATGATTAAAGGAAATAACCCATGTCACACACTTGGTTCAATAAATATATATGTAAATATATATGTATACATAACATACATAATATATATTTACATATATATGTACATATACATAATATACATTTATGTGTGTATACATATATATACATTATATGTATATATTATATATATATATATTTTATATGTATATGTATATATTTTTTTTCCCTTCAGGATTCTGGGCTGACGGTGGACAGCCCAGAAATAATAAGTGCTTCTTATTTCGTTTTACCTTAAGATTTACATATATTATTCATATTTTATTTTATATAGAGCAAATATTACATTTTAGAAAGACGTTTTTGTTATTAATGTGGCTGGCTGGCTGGCTGTGAGGACCTAGCCTCTGCTGCGAGACACTTCTGATTTAGTTGCCTGTCTGTCGCACCAAGGGCTGTGACAGGTTGTGTCCATTCTGTTTGAGTTGCAGGTGTTTTGGAAGTGGGAGACCATCTTTCTCCAGGTCGGGGGCAGATTTTTTTTTCCTGATCAGAAATAGAAAGATAACAACTCCTTGCGGGCACAGGTTGGGCAGGTTTTAAAATCTTGAAAAGATTTGAGAGTTTCTTAATTTTGAGGCTCCTAGGCCTTGACCAACACTGTTAGGTCTGGGGTTCTCACCTTGGCCATCCTTGTCACGGCCCCGTGGGACGTGGGAGGGAAAGGGGGCCAATGTGGACGTGCAGCTGAGGTTGCTCGTTGTGGTGCAGTAATGACCTATGTAAATGGGTTGGGCTTGTTGCCGCCTTCCCAGGCCACCCCACAGGACTGTGGCAGGTGGACCCAGTAGCTCCCGTAGTTTCTGTAAACCTTTCTCTGCTGAAAGGTTTATAGTCATGAATAATATCTATATGTCTTCTGATCATCTCAAAACCCTGAGAAGCTCACAGGCTATTAGCCATTACTGGATAAAAATTCAAGGAAAGCGGGAACCCAGAATGCTGTGCTAAGCACAGACATTCATTTTACCCTACAGGCTTTTGCTGAACCTGGAGAATCTGAGTGTAACTTTTTAGTTTATTGTCAGGATGGGAGAGCAGTGTGAGGAGGGAAAGCTGGTCCAGGTCGGCTGGAGGAGGGTGTTCTCCCTGCAGCTGCAGAGCTGGAAGAGTGTCACTTCTAAGTGCGTGTGAACCAGGAGCATGCCCGTCATCCCCAGGTGCTACGAGGAAAGTTCTTTTTGACTGAACAGAGAAGAGGGAAAAGTTCACATCAGACACCTTAGCCACAAGCTCAGTGATGATTTATAGGAGAAATCTCAGCACCCAGGCCGCCCGAGATATGTGAGTTTCATTAAAGTGGGGGTGTCCCAGGGTGCCCTGCAGAGCATATGCCGATGGCCTCAGAAGGCCCGCTAAGCCTAGATTTCAAAGGATGGCCAAAAATAACTGGCCAAGGAAAAAGGACAGCTGACCATAAGCAAGAATCAAAAAACAAAATGAAAACACTAGAAAGAAGAAGTGACCTGCAAAGACTTCAAATTCTGGAGCCATCGGACGCAAATTATAATACTGTGTTAGAGAGAAGACAAGCCTGACACAATCTTCAGAATGTGGGAACTCTCAAGGGGCCCAGACAGATTCAATAAAATAAAAGGTAAGATAATTGACAATAAAATGTAATGACTCAGTGGACGCATTTAGCAGCTCAGTAGATGAAGCCATAGGAAAATTAGTGAACTTTAAGTCTGGATGGAAGAAATTATCTAGAACACAAGACAGGCAGACAGAGAAAGAAACCATAAAAGATAGAGAAAAGGCCGTGGAGTATTAAGAGAAGAAAGTCCAACATCCGTCTAATCGGAGCTCTGGAAGGAAAAGGAAGAGGAGAAGGAACACAAGCAATATCGGAGTAAATAACGCTGGGAACTTTCTGGAAACGAAGAAAGACAGCCATCCACGGGTTCTGAGGGCAGCTGGTGGCCCAGCAGCTCTAACGGAGGCCTAAAGCTTCAGTCACCGTGTGTCCGTTGGCAGATCCTCACGACAGGACAATCTAACAGATGCGTTTCTGGCAGAAGCAAAGGGAAACGTGTGTGACTGAGGAGGGGTGAATAACAAGAGAGGTTACATTCCTTAAAATGATGATAAAAAGGTCATCAGGACCGCGGCAGTTGGCGTCTGCTTCGCCGTTGCCATGGTGATGCCGTGCTGTCATCTGGTCTTACTCTGAGCTGAGTCGTCTGTGCTGGCTCCCCTTTCCATTCGCTGGGCATTTCCCCGTTATCCACTAGTGGGCGGATCGTATTTACTGTGCTGCACAGAAAAGCATTTATCTGTCTAGTGAATGGAGTCCCTGCGTTAAGCATCGTGATAATGCACCGAAATCTGGTTTTGAGAGGAAGAAAACACGACGACTTTGGTTTTGGCCACCTGTGACTTGGGGTGGGATGTCTCGCGGCTAGCTTAACTAGAAAACGAAGGGACCAGAAGGAAAGATGGCTTGAATCAGGTTAAATAAACGCAGTCGGGGGACACGAACGACAGTGATAACGATGGTGACGACCTCGGCTCTTCTGTAACTACCCCCTACTGAGTTCATGCACGTTTTTAAAATTTTTAGTGGTTTGTAAACGTTTTGGACGTGTTCCATATTCCATCTCTTTACCAGTTGTGTATGTTGAAAATATCTGGTTCCTTTGGGTAGACTGTCTTTTATGGGGACATTTGCTAAATGAATTATTAATGTCATCGTCAGTTTTATTATTTTCTATTCGAGTTTGCATTTTTGTGCCTTGTTAAAAGAAACAATGTGAACTTTCTACTTATTCTACGAAATATCTATTCAATATTTATGGTCTTTAATAGAATTGTACATTTTTCTACAAAATGTACCTTGGAGCTAGATATATTGTAAGGTTCTCATAACATATGCTTCTTATTAAATGAGTCTTTGAATTATATACCCTGTACATTTTTTCTGCCTAATTTATTGAAAGTCCTATTGTTTTAAAATATTGATCTTGTTAAACACTTATATTAATTCTACCTACATGTTATCTCGTGTTTGTTAGATAGATGATCTATCACTTATACGTAATAACATTCTTATTTACAGTTCTTTTCAGTCTTTCCACGTCTTATTACTGTTTTTATTTTTATTTTTATTTTTTTATTACTGCATTGCAGATGATCTCGTTACGGTGTTGAATGCAAGGGTCCTAATCGACTCCTTCGTCTTCTTTTTAATTTAACAGAAATGTCCCTCACAAACTGCTGTGAAGTATGAAGTCACCCGAGGGTTTTGGTGAGTCCCTGACCTTTTATCACACCCTCCTGCCTTCAAAGACGATGCCTTTATATATATGTATATTTTAAAAAGGAATTGATTATGGGAGGGAAGCCTTAGTGTCCTCTGGAAATACGGGGGCTTGCTCCACAGGGATAGGATGGACCTTTATACGTCAACACGAGCACTTTGCTTACACTTTTAGGGGCTCGCGGATCTGTTAGGTGCTCTCTACCGACTCCAAGTTAAGACCCCTTGATCTAGAAGAGTTTTCTTCATTAAAACATTTTGTAGACAGTCATTGAACACAAGTCCCATGGCAATGACCGTGAAATGTCCTGTGTGCACAGCGAACATGGACACCCGGGCGCTGCAGGTGCTCACGGTACAGGACACTAGCCACGGCAGGTGTTGAAAACGGGGTGCGTGAGGCCTCTGAGGGGGACGTACACATTCTTATGTCAGCGTTTTAGCGAACGTGCATGGTCTAAACTCAAATCCCATTTCGTTTTCATGTTAAAGTTTCTAATTTCATGAAGAAACATGAAGCCAGGCGAATGCGAATGAGTTCACGGATTATTAAATGAGTATCTTTTATCGAGCTCCTCTCATTCCAATTTCTCTCTTCTAAACCTCCCCATGTTTCACCGTGTTACTCTGCGACGTACTTGAAAGGCTTCATTTTGGTCCATCCAACATTTCGGCGCTCAGAGCTTTTCGATGAGTAGTTTTGCAACACCGTCTGCGGGTCGTTTTGCTCATAAGGAATCAGATGCCTTAGGCTTTGTCGGAGAAGTTTTGTCTGTCTTGGCTTCCTAAAACGTCATTGGCAACTCAAAAATGCATAAAGGGAAAGGATGCTTCGGTGGAACTGACAGTAGCGATGGGCAGGACGCCTTCTCTGGAGAGGTAGGGCCACAGGCCTGCTGCACCCAGGGTGGATTCTGAGTCTGGGACTTGATCTCACCTGCCCTGCTTGTTGACTCTTGGCTGAGGAGAGGCCGATCATCTTCTCTGGCCCTCTTGGCTGCTCTTCATTTCACGGATGTGTGTACCCTTGGGGGAGGCATTCTGCCGGTGGCTGGATTATCCTCACTCTTTTCCTGGATCTTTAGAAAAAGGATGTCAAACTGGTCAACGCTTCCTGGGTGTGTCTCTATTCCATCCGCCTGCTTCTCGGGAGATTTCACTAACAACCACTGGGAAAAATAAAACAGAGACACCCCTTTAGATTATGACGTTTGCAGCAGGTTTGGGGGTAAACAGTAAAATAACTAAATCTGTCTGTGTGTCTTTGCCTGGCAGCTCGTATTTGATTTTGAGATGTGTGAGAAGGTGCAAGATTCGGGGACAGAATGATAACTATCACTGCAATATTATAAAAACGATCACTTAGTGCCTCTGCTGCTGCCGAAGTCAAGGCCTCTTATCCATCGACTGATTCTCGATATCTGTTCTTGGATATAATTACACTGCCCATCGGTTTCTTTCCCAGAATTGGTCAGATCGACTCTCAGTCAGTAAAAGGGAATCCGTTCCAGGGAGTAGTTCTGCGTTTTTCCTGCGCGGCGTGTCTAATAGTCCCATAAACTATGGGATCGTCAGTTCACGCCTGGTCTTGAACTTGATCCAAGACTTGAAGCCTTGATCTTTTGTCTCATGAATTTTTAACTAGACTCAACTCTTCCCTTCACAGTGTGAGTGGGAGTGAAGCATGTTCTTTATTGCTGAAGTTATTCGTTTTGCTTGGCATTTTGATTTACTTTCTTAAACTTTTAACCAAGGACCATTTCAATTCCAATGAGCAAGCATACTTTATCACACTTTTTCAGATGATTACATTTTCTCTTTGAAGTTTTTTCTTTTTTAATTCTGCCGAAGCTGGAGAATATTTCCCATCTAGTTCTGGCTTACAAAACGTGGCACTGAGGTCACCGAGGAACCATTCTTCTGTGATTTGGGGATTTTTGTTGGGAGGTGACTGACCATATAGTTCAAGGAAGGTATCATACTTTTAAATATCGACTAGAAATGATCCAATGTGAGTCACCTTCATTGTTCTGATTAATGGCAATGTGAGTTATCTTACTCTGACTTAATTATACTAATATCAATTATCATATCCTGGAGAGTATTTGATGTTACCCACCATAACCACCTTCTCCCCAAAATATTGCCTATCTTCATCAAGTGGCAGGGTGGAGGGAGAAGCATCATCTTAGGGCTTCTTCTCATTAGAAATGAGATGATTTGTTACTCTGTACTTCTGTGTATCCTACATGGACTGTCTATATAGTGTGTTGACACGAATTACAAAGAACCACATTAAGCTACTGATTTCAAACTAACCATTATTATTAATACAATTTAATTTTGACGCTACAAATATTTTCAATATCTTGACTGCCCGAGCATTTTCGTTTTCTCATTTTATTCTCATCACACAGATGATGGGGAAATGATGTTCATATGTATTCATTAAGTAATATAATCAGGATGAAAGAACAGATTCTCTGAAACCCAATCCGGCCATCTCCCAGGGACATTACTGCTCCATAAATTTCACTATTCTACACGCACATGTATATGAAGAAAATTATTGCCTGTGTTTGGAACTTTGTTTAAGTCAGATCTTTCTGTACCGTTTTTCACATAGACTTTATTTAAGTAGTGCGGAGCTTCCAGAATTGTGGTCAACAGCCTAAACTAGCCAGGAGATGCTCTGTTTAGTATTTAAAAAGTGTGAATTAGGATACAGGCCTGGATTCCCAGTTTCCCTCAAGTAGCGGGAATATTGGGCACCAAAGATTCTGTCTCTATTTGGAAATCATCGAAGAGTGCTGAAGAGTCGATGTCTCCTTGATATGAGATGTTCCCTTTTCATTGACCCATCACGTGTGTCCTCCTGACCCTGAGGGAGAGTGTCAGCTGCAGAACGAAGAAGTAAATAGGATGACCCTATGTTCCCAGGGTTCTTACATGGGGCTCACTCTCCTCCTCCGTGTTGTAAGCCAAACTACTACAGGCAATTGATTTGTGACTCCCAACTGAATTACTTAATCTCACTTTTGGCTCGTTTATATTAAGTTCTTATTTAAACTTCTCATTTCTGCAGCCCTTAAGTAATAGTTTTCCTATCCAAAAAAAAAAAAAAAAAAAGGATTGCATTATGGAAGTCTCTCTCACCCTATAAAATCTTTCTAGGAGGCTTCTAATAGCAAATTTATACCCATAAGTCCTATTTATCTACAACAAGACCATCTTTCTCTTTATTTTCTTTGCTATTTTGGCTTCTATATTGCACTTCTTATTGCACCTCTTCACTTGGGTGTAGTCTGTAGATCTCTTATTAAATGGCCACCCAGATTCGCTCTTTCTTTTATAGTCCTTGGCTCAGAACATGATAATGTATCCTGGGTACGCAAAACAGAGACACTGGAGTTTTCTGTCTCTCTTGCTTTTTTCCCCTCGATTCCTAGGACCTAAAAAGTAGCCATGTTTGTGTTTATTCGACCTCTCAAATCCACAATTTTGACTTAAAAACACTTTCTACATAGGATGACTACAATTAAAATAAGAAAAAATTTTCAACTTCTGAGTGTTTCTAGTTAGACCTGTAAACAGAAAATTGCAATTTAATGTGCACGCACCTGCACATCCCATGTTATTCTCCAAGATATCGCTGGGGATTTATAACTATTTTTTGATCTTTTGACATGCAAAAATACTATAGGTATTCCCAATGTTTTTTTCTCCACGCATTCAATATTTTATTAATAAAGAAAACACACCAATAGGTGCCCACAGATATATGAGTGAAAGGAAATCAGGCATCTCGCCAAGGGGTAAAATCCTGCAGTTTCCGAGCAGGAGACATACACTGCCTTTTATCATTTAGTACATCGCAAGGGGGAATCATTCTACTCTCACAGTTTACTTGTACTCACTTGTAAAAGAACGATCCATAAATCAGAAACGTTCCCAGCCATGACAGCTGCAGTTCTTCAGTAATCAATAGACGAGTTATGGATTTGTCCGATGGAATGCTAAAGCATGGTGTTAAATTGCCAGGCAGTGTTCTGAGAAAGACATGTGATAGAGTGGCTTCTTAAAAGCGAGTTTTAAAGACCGTTCTAGACCACTGAATTAGCTTAATTCTCCCTCTCTAAGAGGGCACCGGTTTAAGTAAACAGCAGGGTAAACATTTATGATGAATCATATTCAATAATGCATTTAATATATATATAATTTATGAGTAATAACATATTCAATATTTTAAAATTATCTGATAATATCCTTTATATATCTTTATACATTTTCATGGGATATTTATTTATTATAGATTTAATTAAAATGATATTGGCTTTTCAATTACTATATTTTTATACAATTTTCCCTAGCCAGTTATTTGCCTTTCATATTATATAAACTATTTCATAATCAAGGAAAATGTATACATATACTGAAATAACAATCACTTTTCTCTCACTTTTTTTTTCAGTATCCTTTCTTTTTGCTAAAAAAGGTCTTATCTAATATCCTGTTTTCTTTGATTTTTAAAAATATTTTCTATTTTGCATCAATGCTGTTAATTGATCTGTAATATATTTTTGTGTTAGTATAAGGTAAGGATTGAAATTGATATATTTTATTGACTAATCCACTTTTTTAATGATAGAAAATGCTATACCTATCAAAAATTTAAATATCCCAAGACCTATTTTTGAATTTTTAAATTTAGCTTCATAGGTTCAAATGGAGGATGTTAAACTAAGTGAAATAAGCCAGAAGGACAAATACTGTATGGAACTGCTCATGTGAGTGAGGATTATAAAACAGTCGAACTCAGACCCAGAGAGTAGGATGGCAGTGGCCGGGGGCTGGGAGTGGGGAGGGCAGGAGGGAGGACAGGGGACGTTATTAGTCACAGAGCATGAGGTTTCAGTTATGCAAGACAGACGAGCGAGACCTAGAGGCCCAGTATGCAGGATGCTATTTATGGCTAATCACGCTGTATTGTGCACTCGAAGTGTGCAAGGGGGTAGATCTTGTGTGAAGTGCCCTTATCACCACTAATAATAATAACAATAATAAATGCAGAGACACGTGGAAGTGATGGACGTGTCTATGGCATAGACTGTGGTGATGGCTTCACGAGTCTATGCTTAGCTCCGAACTGTACACATTAAATATGTCCAGATTTTTGAATGTCAGTAATACTCCAATAACGCGGTTGTTACAAAGAGTCTGGATCTTATTTTTACTGGGTAAGGACACAGCTGTGCCAATGAGTGATCACATCGGGGTAAAAAAATGAAATATTCGGATAATAAAGGTGAGCAGACAGTAAGCCTGAACAGTTAGACTGGTTGGCCCTGCGTTTCCACTACGCCTCATGTCACAGCCACAAAGTTGACTTAAAAAATATTCCGGTCAGCATTGCGACTCCCTCTACCCGTGTGTGTCACTCTGCCCCCCTCTTTCTCTCTCTCCCCCTCTCTGCTCTCACCAGATTGTCTAGTTTGGGAGCCCCACTGTTAGCTCCCATAAGCTGCATTCCCTTGCTGTCTCCTCTGGTCACTTTTGACACTGATGGACTATATCTAGCTCAGGGAACTGGTCACAGGCTGCCTTTGTCTGACTCTTTTCATGGCCTTCTTTGTGACCAAAAGAGAAGATTATAACCCTCCTGAGAAAAGCTGGGATGCGCGCCCGTGTGGGCAAAATACAGAAGCTGGAGGCAACTGTCTTCTCACGCAGTTTCAGGTTTTTCTTCTTCCTGAGGGGGCCTGGGCGGCAATGAATGAATTCTACCCTCCGGCGCTGGGCGGCATCCTTCTCACCCTGTTCGTGGCATCTCTAGAGATATTTGTGTATGAATTTCCAGGGATCATTCTCTGGGGCATGTGAATGAAGGAGTCGGGTAAAAATGAGCTGTCGCTCCATGACACCAACAAACGCAAACATCTCCAAATTACATGCTGAATAACATAAATTTTAGTTTTTCTTTCTTTTCTATTTTCTATGAAATTCTTAGCTTCATGGCCTGTCAGTACTTGGCAAACGACATTGCCCACTGCTCAAAACTCTAAGGACGATTCGTGTGATGTGGAAAGAAGGACTCACCTTTTAAATACCCGAGTCACATGTCTGTAGGATTCCTTCCACTGGGCAACTGCCAGCATGGAGAGGGTTTTTAAAGTGGAACAAGCTGGGGAGCCTGAGTTGGGCGGGAGGAGATGCCCAGTAGGTGGCCAGTGATGGCGGCGTCAGTGCCATCGGTCTGGGTCTGTCGCCCCCTTTCCCAGTCCTCCCTCCTCCCATCTCCTAACCGGCTGCCTGAGTCCTAGACCTGGTCATGGCTGAGGATGCTCGCTGGGCATCGTTGTCCCCGCGGATGGAGGTGGCTTACTTGCTCACCTGCCTTGACTGTGGCGTGAGGATTTCCATTTTTTCTCTCTTTCTGGGATGTGCTCTCTCTCTCTCTCTCTCTCTCACGCACACATGCAGTCACTCCCGTTAACCTCAAGCTCTTACTTGGTGCTTTCTATTCATTGAGATCCATGAATTCATGCTTCTGTCTTTAGAAGGACAGAGGGATACTCTCGTTTTCAGAATTATTGTTTTTATGTAATTTAAATTTCTCTTTAAGTTGGTTCCAGCAGTGCGATAAGTGGAAGGAATGTGGTAGTTCCATCTGGGCGTGAAGAATTCCGTACAGGAGAAAAGTGGTCACTGCACCTAAGACTGTCTGACAAAAAAAAAAAAAAAAAGGAGGGAAAGAAATGATCTTAAACCTCAAAAACCTCAAGTTATTCCTGTCATCTAAGTCAAAGGCCACATGATTAGTCTTAAAACTTGAAAATATTAATGGCATTCAATTCTTACTTTACAAAGGACACAGTATAGTCCTTAATGAAGTGACTTGGTTTTTCTCTAGAACTTGGTTCTTCGATGATGACTTGGGACCCTGCCATCTGCATATTCGTTTTATTTGTTTCTGAGATATCTTTGTTTTTTGTTTTTTCCTCCACTTTAGATTCCAAAGATTCTGTAATTTCTCCTGGCTTTGAAGCTTTTGTGCCTAGAGGCAGGCGAAACGCAGCTGTAGTGAGTTTTAAGGGGACCCCTGCTCTATGGTCTTGCTTTCGGGGCCAGCACATGCGTGTTTAGTTGAAGTGACATCTGCACAGTTCTGTCTCCTGTTAGTCTGAAGCCCGCAGGACTGGCCTTCTCAGCCTGGAGCTGCTGAGTTGTTGTTTTGCGATTAAACAAGAGAACAATGCAACCTTCTGTGTGCAGAGCCCCGTACAGTTTTAAAATTACCTGAACGTGTTCCGATGATTATTATATTAAAAGAACAATGTTAGTTGTTATTTAATGGACCGAGCACTGTTAAAGAGCTTCCCCCAAAGCATCTCATTTAGTCCTTCGTTAGAAGTTTGGGGCGTAGGATGCAGGCATCTGAACGTCTCCGGGCCTCGGAACGTGGGTTCTGCAGAAGCACTTAGGTCGACTGAGGGAAATGGTAGCCTGATCGTCTGGGGTCTATAGTTCGTTGTATTGACTTGACATCGCATCTCATTATAATGTTACACATTTTGATTTTTCCTGTTTTAAACACCATGTTAGTTACATCCTGACTAAATATTTTATCTATTTTGGTATGTGTCATGCAAAAGCATTTTACCAGTGAATAATTAACATTATGGAGTTCTAGCTTATAATATAATAACTTTCTTTATGTAAGATGTGAGCTGCTGTGCGTCTGTCCACAGGACCCCTGAGGGCAAGGACATTCCAGGAACTGCACTGTTGCGATGTCCTTCCCGATGGTGGCGGATGTCTCTCCCTCTCTCTCTCTCTCTCTCCCTCTCTCTCTCTCTCTCTCTCTCAATATCTTATCCTGATTGTTTGTTTGTTTACATAGCACTTAAAACCTTCTATCATAGTACTAGTTTATTTGTGTTTATTTCTATGTGCTGCTTTCCCTGCTATAATTTACTGGCAGACAAGGCAAAATTAAGGAAATTGTTTAAAAGTTAAAGTCACCTTTCAACCCAATGCATATTAATTGTGTCACCAACAAAATGATCGAAATAGCAACCATTTTATAACATCAGAACAGCCATGAATGAGAGAGCAGATGGGAGAGAAAACGTCTAAATTGGTACAAAAGGCCACTCAAAACCAGCCAAACAAATTAGACTGGGGAAATTGCATAGATGAATCAAATTAGAAAAAAAAAAAAAGAAAAAAAATGAACGGGAGGCAAAGAAACAGATTAGTTTGTTTTCTAAAAAATGTGTTTAAGGAAAAAATGATTTCTACTTGCACCATGAATTAGGCATATCCAACATAGCCGCCCACAATAATCACAATCTACTACCTCCAGCGTTCCTGTTAGCTAACTTGGCTAAATAATGGCGAACTGGATCATGAAAAAAATTCACTGTCCATCAGAGAAGATTGGACCTGACCTTGGATGTGATGGATACAATTAAAATATTTTTTTTAATAGAGAGCGAATTGGTCAAGTCGAATTTTGCAGTAGGTTGGGAGAGATAAGATGGGAAGCGGAGAAGGGCTGAAGAGGCTATTGAAGGCAGCTCTGGACAACACAGAGAAGACGCTCTGAGCCTTAAGGATCGGCTTACAGGGCTACTGTTTCTGGAATGTCATCTCTTGTTTTTCTTACTTATTTTACATTTTCAAATTTCAGCGCGAAGAAAGGATACTAGCTATAGGGGAATGAATTCTCATGAGAACAGCATAAATGGGAGAAGAAAGTCAACGTTATTGCTGATAATATTCCCTCCCCCAAAAAAAGTTGACTTCATGTTTAATGACCATTACAGTGGTTTCTCTGTTATTGTAGCAAATTTGGGAGCATCATATGCGGTAATTACGCACACAGAGGTAAATAATGTGATTTCTTCTTTGTTCTACACTGTAAAAATAGTAACAGTGACAGCATGGTTAGTAGTCCTGGTTATTTGGTAAGGAAAACTGGATTCCATTTGAATTAAAAGAACAAAATTACAGAGCACTTAGGTTTACCCCTGCTCGCTTGAGCACGTTCTTCTCCCTTCCACGTGACATGTGCTTCATTTCTTAGACACATTATTTAATCTCTCCAATGCGTTCTCAAAAGGAGTGATCTAGTGAGTTATAATAACCCACAAAGGAATCAAAAAGATTAAATCATGAGTCTATGCAAAAGGCCAGGCGCCTGGCCCGGGAGTTCAATTTCCCAGGACGTGTCCGGCCTTTGCTCTGTGGTAGCCGGGTGTCTGGGTGGGTCTGACTGATGGTTGCGAGTGTGGTTCCTTGAGCTTGGCTTGGGCCAAGGTCGTCCTCCCCTGTAAGGTCCAGCGCGGGGCCAGTAGGGGGCAGCAGAGCACCAGGCCCGAATCTGGAACCCCAGGTGCCACCTCCCGAAGGTCCCCGCTCAGGTGAGCTGAGCTTTCTCAGACGTCAGGCCTGGCTGAGAAGGCCGGAGGCGCTGGAGCTGTGGGGAGAGTGAGTCCGCACAACCTCCCCCAGGCCCGGACAAAGCAGCCATGCACACCGAAGCCTGGGGCCAGCAGACAGACAGAGCAGTGACAGCGAAGCCACCTCCAGCGGCACAGGAAGGCCCTGGAATCATCGCTGACGCGGGGCGGGGATGCAGTTGAAGTGACTGGATTCTCGGGTCCCGGGCAGAAGGTGCTCAGGTGCTGGGAGGGCTCCTACCTGTGTCTGCCGTCGCATTCCACTTTGCCCCACTGGGGACACGGCGACTCCATTGCTCAGCATGTCACAGAGTGCCTCGAGCCAACCCGCCTGGGACAGGCGCGTCAGGCCTGGGGAGGACTTGGCACTCTCGAAAGCGTCGTCGGTAAAATTAGGTGAGAAGCAGAGAAAGCGCGAGGAAATGCAGAGACCCACGGGCTGGCTTTGGAGACTCAGGGGACCAGGGACTTTAATCCTGGACGCAAGAGTCGAATGTTGTCACGATTTTAATCTACTCCGTGTCCTTTATGAGTTCCAGAATTAACGTCCTTTGTTGACACGACGGGACCGTGACAGTGATACACAGTGGGTCTGACGAAGGGACACGGCGAGGGGTGTCCACTCCAGCTGTGACAAGGCCGTGCGGGTCGTCTGCGGGCCATGGGTGAGCGGGAAGCTCTGGTTTCTAGGCCGAGGATGGAATCGGATGCTCTGCCTCCAGCAAGTCAGTGAGCTTTCTAGCTTCCATTCCTCTTGACTTAGCGGGACAAAGAAGGTTCGAGAACAAAAATAAGGTAAAAACATGATGGCAGAGCCAAGCTTTTGCCCAGTCCAGGTATTTACACTTTGCAGGCGCAACCCGTTCTGGAAGTCCGCGGGCTCTGAGCTTCATTCCTAGTAGCTGTCCGTCTGCTATAGGGACTCAGACGGTAGGTCCAGAAGTACATCCTCGACCACCTGCAGATCCACAGGGAGCCGCAGCACGATGCCAACAGACGGGCGTCTGCGCGACGTTCCCAGACCCCGTGCTGTGGCACCCCGTGCAGACCGCGACGGGCAGGGCCGTTTCACCAGGCTGGGATGTGCCCGGCTGACACCTGAGCTTCTGCAGGAGTGAAGCGACTCCACTTCACGTCGGTCAGGACACCCCCTTAGCTTAAGGGCAAGGAGCCAGTCACAGAAAAGCCACAAAGCATAAAGCCACCCGCAAAATGACGCCGCCGGTCAGGCCTCCTGAGGCTAAACAGGCCAGGGAAGGGGAAGATGCTTTCTGGAAGCGAATGCAAAGCAAAGGTCCAGCACACACCGAGGCGTGTGTTCCCGCTGGAATGGAGGTTCCCCAGGAAAATCCAAGGCGAGTTTCCAGGACAATTAGACCGTCGCATCCCAGAGTAGGAATGAGCACGGAATTAACGCCAAGCTTACTGCCAGGTACCTGGGGTCTGGGTGGGGGTGAGAGACCAGACTGAACATTTAAGAAAGCCCCAGATTACAAGCGACATTTGTGTGTGCTCGTGTGTGATTCTGGCTTTTGTCTCTCTTAAATTTTGTTTTATCTGGGCTTCCTTTGGTGACTTTGGTCCATTTTTTTTTTTTTTTAGTGGGGGTACACATGTCCCCTTCAGTTTGGGAGCAGTTAGCTAGGTGGCAGTGGTGACACCCACTCAATCAATAGCTTATAAGTCTTAGGAGTAAATTATTCAAAATGGAGGAAGTCATTGTGTCGCCAGAAATGATGGTTTCAGCCAGTTCTGGGGGATTTGTGTTGGAGGAGGTCTTCCATTGCTGACCCAGGGGAGGGAGGAGAGAGCCCCCCGTTTTTTATTTTTATTTTTTTCCTTTTTATGTGCCAGGCCCGATGCAAAGCAGCCCCCTTTTCTTCCCTGATTTAATCTGCACAACGCATGGATGCAGGTCACCTGAGCAGCCAAGGGGATGAGGAGGTCGAAGTTTGGGAGCAGAAGCTGTGGTTAGAGGCTGAGCCAGATGGTGTCTGACCGCCCGGCCCTCAGCCGTGCCCCGTGCTGGGCAGTTAAGGTCCAGGGAGTCGTTCGAACTTCAACCAAGGGCCGAAGTGATGCCGGGAGAGTCCTTTACCAGAACCACAGGCTTCGAGGACAGTTGGCGACCAGCCAGGCCACATTACTTTAAACACGAATAAAACTATCAAAGTCCCTAAGTAGTTCTCCGCTTCAAAAACTGAGGAAGATTCCTCTTAGGTACATGCAACCGTATTTTCAGATCCTGAGCCGACAGGGTGGGGTGCCGTCCGCTGTCCTTGTCCTCCTGTCACCCACCCTGCCCTTTCGTCGGGCGTCACTGCACTGGGGCTGTGTGACCAGAGCCCCTCTGGGCGTTGCACTCAGGATTCGCGTTCAATTCCACACTCATTTCTGTTGACCCGATGACCAGGCATGACCCCTGTCTCTCCCTTCGTACCCCCAAATGTAGCCTGACCCCCTCCTCGAGCCTCGTAGGCGGTTAACTAACGTCCACCTCCACATCGTGTTCCGAACATCGAAATGACAGCTGTCTTCATTTCTCCAGGGTCATGTGCCCAGGAAGGACCAAAACAAAGTCACACAAGACCAAACAACAAAACGATTGCTTCGGAGTTCTTCAGAAGTCCGCGTTATGAGAATGGCCAAGGTCACAGGAAGCGGTGAAAGCTGGCAGAAGCCTCTAGGGGCCACTGCGGGCTGGCCACCTGGATGCCCACGTGTGTCAGGCGGGAGCTCACCCAGACAGCCAGTGAGGTCTCCTCGGCCGGCAGTCTTGTCGTCAGTTCACCTAAGCAGAGAGTTTGGTCTCTGACTTTGCCCCACGCCCCTGATGAAGTTTGAGTCACAGCTATGGAAATATTTGGGGTTAACGGGAGATTTTCTTTTCATAATGAAACCACAAGCCTTCACTTTCTGATGGAGACTTTAAGAAAATAATTGAATGTTTCTAGAGGAAGCGCTTTGTGCGTCTTAAAGTCTTTTGTTTCCAGAATATAGTGCTTACTGTGAATGCATCTAGATGATCAAAAAGGGAAGCACACACGCCTGTAAGAGTATTAAGTTAATATATATATTTTTGCTTTTTGTGAGTCATTTTAACATCTCTTAATGGAAGTCTTCATAAATGTAAAAATACAAAATAAGCTGATATTCCAGTCACCCCACTTGAAACATAGGAATGTTTTTACCACTTTCGTTTTCTCTTTTCCTGCTTCTTCCTCCAACTCATTTTTTTTTTTTTTTAGGAGGGGTAGGTTATTTTAAAGCAAGAGCCAAACATGACCTGTAAATATTATTTTATTATGTTGATATTTTTCTGCAGTGATAGGACTCTTCCACAAAAGACTGCCGCCCTTTCAAGGCTGCCCTTTACTGTGTATGTGACTCTGTGAAGAACCTTGCATCAATGCACTGTGTTGACCAGCCGGTCCTCCGAAAGCCAGGCACCGGCACAGAACCCCACGGTTTGCTGCATTTACAATTTCTCTGGTGTAAATACTTTCGAGAAGGCCAATTTCGGGCCAGAAGCTGAACATTACTGAATGCAGGTTTGAGAGGAGAGGCCCCCAGCAGGCCCCGGGAGCCAGCACTCGCGGGCCGCAGGCCCCACTGTGCGAATCTGCCCGTGTCATCGTCGCTTTGGGGACACGCACACGGGTTTCCCTCTGCAACTCAGCTACTGAAGTCCTGGGCAATTCCAAAGATGGCAGGCACATCTGATCTCCGTCAGCGTTTTCCTCCCTGCCAGCGGGTTATTGGAGTACTTCTGCCAGTTGCCTGCCTGGGAAGTGCCAGGAGAACTGATCTCTTAATTAAATTAAATCTCATCCCTCCTTTGCGTGGCACCTTGTGTCAGTGGGTACCAGTCCATTGGCCCCGCGAACAAAAGAAAAACCGCAATAATGTAAATGAAGTTATTGTCATGCAAAAATAAATAATTGAGGCCAGGGGATTGGGTATTTTATTTAACACAACGTTCTTAAGCCGCGTAGGTGATTTATATTCAAAATCTGAAACGCTTGAGGCTGTTCTGTTTTTGGGCATGTGAGTCATCTGAAATCAGGAGATGGAAACTGGGGTGTAGGATGTTCAATAATGCATGAGTGATATAATTTTATTGTGTATCTCATTAGCAAAATGCTGCAGGAGACGGTGATGCTAAAAGATCCTTTTTTCCCTTTCTTAGCCACTTTTTAGCATCATCACATTTAGGGAGTCGATTTTCAGACCAGCTGATGGGGAATCGTCCCATGCGGTAATGCAGTGCAGACAGTTGCTCTTCCGTGGATCAAAAGGAAAATCACGGATCTCATTTCCAATTCAATGCTCAGTCTCCTTCTCTCTTTATTTCGCCTCTTTTTAATCTTCTGCAACAAACAATTTTAAATCCCTTCCACCTAATAAAATGTAAATTACCTCTTGGGTTCAAAGTTATTAGAGCAGTTTTATGAGCCCTTGTACTGTGCCGCATTCTTCTAAGGAGCTGGATATAAAAACGATCGTCTTCTCCCTTCTCCTGGCTTCCACCTGTGATTCACGGTCTCCATCGCCGGATCACATGTTTGTTTATGATATGTGATCCGGTGCAGGTGTGGCCGAGTGTCCTGCACAGCCAACATATCCATTTCCCCGCGATTTGAAGCCTACAGTTCCGTGCCTGACACTCGTCGTTGTAACCAGGCCATCTGCAGGGGGATGCTGAACCCAGGATCATCCAGTAGGAGGATCCCTTCTGAGCTCTGCCGAGAGCTCTGAAGGGGAGAAGCTGTGAGGGCATGCAGGAGGACGGTGTGCGCTGAAGATGGGTATCGTATTCCAAAAATATGCACCTTAGGGAATCTGTTGGCTGAAGTGTTTACCAGAAACACAGTTCCGAGCAAGTCAGTATGGCCTGCATGTGATCCTCGGTTTTCATAATTTCCCGTGTCTCTTTCCTGAGAAGCGCTGAGAGAAATGACTGAGCTGTATCTTTCCAGTCTGTGGATTCTCTCTCTCTCTCTCTCTCTCTCTCTCTCTCTCTCTCTCTCTCTCTCTCTCACACACACACACACACACACACACACACACACACACACACACACCTAAAACCTATGAAATCATCGTGACCTTTCCAGATACCAAAGCATTAAAATCCCACTCTGTTGATTGGACTCTGTGGTGGACATCTATTTTACTTCTTGCTGCTCAGCATCTCTCTCCTTCCTGACAACTTTCCAGTTTGCCTTTAGGGATGTTTACCACTCCTCCTTAGATTAAAGAGATTAACCTAAGTGCTCCACCCAAGGTCCACAGAACCTGGAAGGGTTTCTGCTGAGTCCTTCCTGGAACCTATCACCCGCCCTGCCTCCCCACACTTACACCCGTGGGGCGGAGGCAGTACTGTATTCTAAGTTTGAGAAATAAGACTTTTCCTCGTAGGAATTAAGAATATCACTTCACAGGAGAGATTAAAACAGAGACCGATGTCGTTGCTCATTCTCGTACCTTTTCCTGCTTAAGCCTTCAGCCTTCATTTTTACAATAATCAATAGATCCATCAGCAGACTTAACTAAACCAAATGCAGTTTACTCGAGAGGAGGTTTAACCTCTTTCTTAGGGAGCAGGAAAGCTGCCTTGTGATTTGAAATGATTTTTCCCAGCTCGTTTTATTTCTCTTTCCATTTTATATTATGGATGGGTCCTATAATAGGAAAGACGGAGTGATTATGTCTTGGATCACAGGTCTCTGACACGGCCACTTGGAGACAGTCTCTGTCTGGACCGTTGGTGAAGCCAGACATCCTGGAGCTATTCCAGGACGCTGGGGGACTGTGAGGCCGGAGGCCGGGCCGTGACAGCTTGTCGAGTTGGCCCGACGTCCATAGGTGGGTAACTGACCTGCTCAGGGGTCACGTTTCTGAGCCATACGATTCTGGAAGGGAGAAGCACCTGCCCTATTCCTAAAGAGTCATCATATTGCTCATCAGAGGGGAAAGGCTTTCGTTTTTCTCCGGGTTGGTTTTGTGGAAAATGATGAAAAGTTCTTCTGCCTTCTCAGACCAAGGACAATGAGCTTTCTTGTTTCACCTTGGACAAGTCACGTCACCCGGACCTTAATTTCTTTACCTGTAATAAAACCCAGGCTAATGACCCGTATGAGAATGTGGCGAGCCCATGAGGTAAAGCACTTTGCATTTTCTAGTTAAAATGAAATATGTGGTATAATTAAACAAGAAGGCGATGATGATTAATCATTTTTCACAATTTAATTATGTAATGTGTATAATTAATCATTGTAATTTAAAAGGTATAATAAGCAAGCAGAATAATCGTGTATAATGGAACACGAGGTGTAGGTTAAAAGGTATATATGAAAATTACTCGTAAGTATCCTGGAAAAAATTATGAAATGATAGCACTAAATGTGCCTTTAATGTAATTAGTCTCAGGGCTTTATATATAAAGGGTAGGCGTTTTCCTCCTCCTGCACCGGGCGAGGCAGCTTTCTCTTGTTTTCCCTATCTCCTTTCTCCAGCTGAGTGTATATTTTTAAGTGCTCTGCAGTTTTTATTCAAGTTTCTAAAAAAGGAAGGGAAAGATATCTGCGATTTTTGCAAGGACAGGCAGGGTCATCTCTCCCGGTAGAATCTGTAATGCTCGTCTCCGTTCGAACAAACTATTTCAACATAGGCAGCTTCCAGCACCCCAACGCCCCATCTTTAATTGCCTGATGTAGGGGAGAGTCTATCCACGCAATGTCAAGGAAAGGTTAGATTTTAAAAATAATAATTTTAGCAAAAGGGAGGTGTTCAATGCAAGGCCGTGATCCTGCAGTTCGCATGATCCTCGCTGCTTTTACCCAGTCCCAATGTTAATGTTTCTCCTGTGTCGTGGTACCTAGGGGAAAGGATACCTGCTTCTTCATTAAAGCATTAATTCATTTAGAAAATATATGGTTAGCGGCCATGCTTTATGTGAACATCCAGGGGGTGAAATCTGCAGCTATGAAATGCCCACGTAGCTCCCCGGTGCCTTCTCCGGTTCCCAGTGTCCCCAAGCAAAACTTGGATGATGGATAAGCGATGGCCACATATTCAGTAGAGTTTATTGAAAGATGAGACTGAATGGGCAAGGTCTCGAGGCGAAATGCGGGGAAGTAGTGAGCGGGTCACTTTGGCGTAGCAGACAGACTCCTCCGGACAGGAGACTGGTGCTTTGTCTTGGGTTGGACTTGGTCAGTTTTAGCTTCTTCAAATTTCATTCTCCTTTCAGCTGTAATGGCTTATCCTCTGCAGCCATAAAGGAAGGCTAGCTGGTGAACAGAGGTTTGTCCTTCTGTCCGTCCACCCACGCACCCACCCATCCAAACATCCATCCATCCATCCATCCATCCATCCATCCATCCATCCCTCCCTCCCTCCATCTGTCCGTCCGTCTGTCAACCCACCCAACCACCCATCCACCCATTTATCCATCCATCCATCCATCTGTCTGTCTGTCCATCCATCCATTTATCCACCCATCCATCCATCCATCCATCCATCCATCCATCCATCCATCCACCCATTTAGTTTGAAATATGTGATGGTCACTTTTATGTGTCAGCTTGGCTGGGCTGTTGTCCCCAGTTCTCCAGTCTAGCACGATTTGGGGTTGCATGAAGGTGTCTTGTAGATGTGATTCGAGCTTAGAGTTAGATCCGCATAAGTGAGGAGGATGGCCTGGATAACCCGGGCAGGCCTGATTCACCCACCGAAGGCCTTGAGAGCAGGACCAGAGCTTCCCAGAGGGAGAAGCAACTCGGCCTCCAGGAGACAGCTTCAGCCTGTGCCCAACACACCCAGCTGCCCTTCCAGGGGCCGAGTTCAAGGCTGACCCAGTCACGGAAGCCACTTCCCCACAATCACTGAACGCATTACAGGTTTGGTGTCCAGCATGTATTTGATGCTCCGTAGAAAGTGAATAAGCCTAAATTCAAGAAGAGCATTGGAATTAAATATTGGAAATGACATTAAGTTGCCAGGCATTAATCGATGCTATTGAGAAAGGAAAGAGCTGATTTAAGAAAAGGTTGTATGACGTGTTCCTGCGAGATGGTTAAAATCAAATTCAGTTCAGAGAGACTGTTTAACTGCCACTTCGTGAAGTGTTGATATTTAGAGTCAGACGGACTAGTATTCTAGTGCTAGGTCCACAGCCTATTAGCAATGTGACAGTGACAAATTATTTAACCTCTTAAACCCGCATTACCCCATCCCTACAATGACAGTGGGGGTGATGCTGATAGCAGTGTCTACCTGTTGGGGTTCCTGTGAGTAATAACTGCAGCTAAGATGTTCAGCCCCACTCAGTGCCCTTGCCTCTGCGGCTTGTTGTTACTGGCTGGCTTAATTGTGCTCGTTTTCCAGGCACGATTTATTATCCTGGAGAAAGTTAGCATGAACTGGAATTCGCAAGAAAGAAGCGCGACTGGGTTTCTGGTTTAGTGGATTAAAATTAGAATATAGTCATGCTATCACCAGAAAGTGCATGTGGTGCTCGTTTGAAAGCAATTCTCACATCTTTCAAACAGAATCTGTCGGCAGCAGGCCGATGACATCGAGGCTGACATCTAGCACAGGTGTGAGAGCGAATGCTGCCTCGTAAATCAAGAATTCTCGAGAATCTCCCATGATCCGGGGCGTCCCAGGGAGCCGCCTGCCCACATGGTTATTGCACAGGGCTCGACCCTCTCGCTGGGATTTCCTGACACCCTCGAGCTTGGTTTCATGGTCCCAGGCTCAGACCAGTCCATGGGTAAGAGGTGGAGGTTCAGAACAGCCGTCACAGAAGCCCGCATCAAAACGAACCAGCTCCATAGGGTTAAAAACAAGAGTGTCATCTGCCACGAAGGGCTGCGTGAAAGATGCAGCCAGGAAGGAAGGAAGGGAGGAAGGAAGAAAACACCCCTCGTGGCCTCATATCAATCGCGGTGCGTATTAAAATGAAAGATTAACGTAGGCCAGAGAGAGGGCACGTTCACGATGCTCGTTATGGAGATGAAACAGCATATCTAAGATCCTTTCTCAGAAAACCTCTTTGTTTTGATGTGATGGGCCCGAAAATGTAAGCTTGTTATCAGCATTTGCAAAGCATTTGCAATGCGACAAACTCTATGATTATGTTGATTGGTAATAATTAAGAGAAAAACCTATTGTCAAAAATTACCAATGGACACTACAGGGAAATGAGAAATAGATCAAGGGAACAAAATCAGAATTTTTAAATACAAGTACTATGTGTTGTCCTGGCCATTATTTGATATGTGTCAGAGTCAACATTTTAAGTGAATGGAAAATGATTATTTAATAGATGGTATTGGAGAACTGGTTTTCTCAAAAAACAAATTAGATGATTTTTTCATGATCTATCAGAAAATTTCACAGCGGTTATAGATCATTTTAATGATGCCATAAATATAGAAACACAATAAAAATGAATGTTTATTTGATCTTGGTCATGGGAAGTTCTTTTAAAACGACCATTAACCATGCTGACCAGGTAGCTGGCATTCAACCTCATGATTTTGAGCAGGATTGTGACTTTTAAAAATAAAACATATTTTTGACTAATTTTCTTCCACTTCTCGCGAAGGCTCCTCAAAGAACTGATATAAGTCATAAAAGATCTACCTATAATATAAAATTTCTATGGAAGTGTGCAAACATGTCTTTACGTATTAATGATCCGTAATTAGGTATCATTTATACAAGTTGTAAAGATAGCAAAGACCATCTTAGAAAATTAAATTCTTACTTTTCCTGTGGAGGGGGAATGTTCAGTCTCGTGGCTGATCCCACCTAATAAATGCAATCACAGAAAGATTTAAGTGCTGCAGGACCAAACTGTCATCTGCTGTCACGATTCCTTTAGCAACCAGCAATGGCCATGTGTCTCTCTCAGCAGACTCCATTTCTTTTGGAAGGTGCTTGTGCTAGAGATTGAACTGGGGGTGGAATAGAGAGCTTCCTTTTTGAGTGTCTGATAATAAGCAGTGTAAACAGAGGAGTCAATTGAGGTGGCAGCTTCGGGCATGGGGTTGGGGTTGGCGCTGTTATCTGCAGAAGAGCCTTGTACAGGCAGAAGCAATCAGCACAGATCAATTTAGCCCGTGGAGTTGAGTTTCTGGTAAATTACTGCTCTGCATTCCACCTCCATTTATCCTTGCCCTGCAGGTTATTATTTATTATTGAACATTATTGCAGATTCTTAAGGGAAAAAGAGTGTGATTCGTTTGGAGTGATGCTACACAATCGTGCATGCAGTACACTCAAGTTCTTGCAATTACTGTCCTGACTTACAGGGTAACAGGCTGCTATTCATGAGTCACTTCTTTTGGTTCCAACAGTACGGATTTATTTGTGTTTGTTAACGTATTATGGCTCTTTATGGTTTTTCGTACCATTATGTCATGTGTTTAAGCCAGGAGAATAGCAACATGGACACAACCATCCACCGAAAGAAATCCTCAGATTTCCAGTTAAGTTCCTGAACATATTTTAAATGAAAGGGCGAAACTTTCATTTGAATGTGTCCCTCTAAAATTTGTATTTGGATTTAACTGTGTCTCAAATTCAGATGTCAAAGTCCTAACCCAGTGTGTCCCAATGTGTTTGGTCTTTCTAGAAGTATTCAGGGTGAGGTAAGGTTGTGAGGGTGGGCCTACTCCCGTGTGACTGGTGTCCTCATGCAAAGGGGGGACTGGGGGACAGACACGCATGCACAAGGAGCACTGTGTGACCATGAGGATGGCCACAGGCCTGAGCATGGCTGTTGGGGACGGAACGCATGGACACCACTCCTTCCTGTTATTGCCAGGAGCCCAGGTCCACTCAATGGCACATAACTCATGCATTTTGCAAAAGAACATTGTCTTTACTCTTGAAAAATGGAAAAAGAGAAGGAAGCAAACTGTGTAAATCCACGAACACTCATGTTCTTAAGCTCTTCATTACCCTAAGTCACCGTGTTACCGAAAAGAGCTTGATTATATTTTTGCCATGGATGATGCCAGGTTTAAACGAAGATAATCTGTTTACATAAATCTGCATGATTCACTCCTCTATATTTTTCTGTGTTAAGAAGAATTCTGACAAAATTTGAATTTAATGCAGTGCCTATATATATTTTTTACTTTGTTCATAATATTGCTTAACTAGAAAACATTAAATGATAGTTTCTTTTAAGCAAGAATACTGAAGTCAATATGATCTTTGTGTGTTTTCTGGAATAAGAGTTGTTTTACTCTCTTTTTAAAACTCCTTTGAAAAAGATGAAATTAAGAGGATACATGCTCTACTTTAATTGTTTCCTTTTCTTCTCCACCTTTTATGATTTAAATATATTAAAATTATGGGAACAGCACTAACAGAAAAACTCATCAGGGGAATGAATTGTTCAAAGCTGTTCTTACTTTCACTTATAACTCCTGAAAATATATATTATTATAGGAAATTACCCTTTACTGCACTTTCAGACTGAAATCTAACAGTAGCCAGACAGCCACTGGTGGTTATGTAGAGTCTTTAAAAAGTACTTCCATAAACATTATAATCATAACTTAGAAGCCTCCCTGTTGCGAAGGCCGGAGAAAGAAGTTGTTAGGTATATATTAAAATTTCACTATTACCAAATGTCCCAGAATATATATATCTCCCATTAAATGCCATAAAAAGGCATTTGGAAAATATAAACTGAAATGTAAAAATGCCACTTAAACCACCGTCAGTTCCCATCCTGGAAAAAGATATTCAGCAAATGACAAAAAGGCCTTCGGTAAAAATTTGCTCTCCGGCCTCATCTCCTGAACTGAAGATACTTTCCCGAATGGTAGCTTTTGTCTGTCATGCAAGTACCGAAGCCTGTGGTCATTGTCCTGGTGCCTGATTCATGGTCCATAGTATTCCCATGGACGGTTTTAATTAAACCTGGAAAGGGTCCCCTCCACGGCTGCCAATGGCTCAGCCTTTCCAAGCCACAGTCTGGGTTCCCGGCTGAGTGGAGCGTCTCTGTCGTGTTAATCAGCTCTCAGTACACGTGGTCGTTGGGCTTGGCCTTCCCATCTCCTAGTGTCCAGATTAACAAGGTAGAGTGGCTGAGAGGCCTCGCCGATGCAATCCGTGTGCTTGATCCTTCATGCAGAACGTGGTGGTAATACTAGTTCTCGGCTTAAGCACAATCCCTTTTAAAAGTCCTGTCATTACCGATGATAAGAATCATGATCATGGGAGATGACTGAACGGGAGGAGATCAGGAAGCAGACTTTTCTGTTCTAAAAGGATTTTTCTTCATCCATTTCAAACCATGTCTGCTCAAAGCATGGTGCAGTCAGTATTTCAAATTTGCCATTTTGAAGAGCCTATCCCTGCAATCTCTTCCTCGGAGATGATGAAATCTTCTCATCCCTTCACATCCTGCAATATGATAGCGCGAGGACCAATCTAGTGGATCTGCTGGCAATCAGGAGTGGGGCAGTTGGAAATGATTTGAAATCGGTTAGGCACTTGCCCAAGACATAGATGAAAGAATAGAGTATATTTATTTCCATTTCTCGGAAAATATACGAGTGATTTGTACATTGAGTAAACTCTCTGCTTCCTTTGGAGATCATCTCCCTGTGCAGAAATGACTGACAGTGTCCTGGATGCTCATGCGGGCTCTGGCTCAGTGTGGCTTTTAACGCCAAAGCGCTTGACCTACTGTGGGCTTCACCTGCTGTAAACAGAACTAGGGTCTGAACGTTTCCTCAGTTTAATGCGTTATATCACCCTGGAAAATGCACTTGAAGCTTTGAAGTCACATGTCTTCCTATGTTAAAAGCTTGGAGAGGATTTTAAAACTTAGTATTGAAAATTTGACATCTAACAAGTTGTTCTCAAGTGGAAAGAGAACATCACAATTTCATATCACAGCATCCTAAACCTAAAGGTGATTAAAGTCTGAGCATCAGAATAATGTAGTTTGTGAAAAAGTGATGTCAGGTGCATGTGAGTTTCCCTTAATATTAGGAGCTTATTGAATTAGCATATTGAAATAGTCTAGTAGATATCGATGAGCAATGAGTATGGCCAAAAATGCAAAGAGATGGAGAAATTTCTGCGTGTATTTCAATGGTAATACTTGCCACAAGTCTCACTGGAAACTGAGTAGCCGGAGTCTCGGTGAGAGACAAGGGTAGCCTGGAAGTGAAGTGTTAGCAAGGGCATAAATAGGGAGGTTCCACATGTGGGCCTGGAGTCGATGAGCTTTACAGTGTGGAGTTAAGTCTAGGATATGGGAGGGATGACAGTGGCAGCTGGTGGGTGCCCGGGGATGTACAGATTCCACGAAAGAAAGCCAGACACATTCCAGCATTATTGGTCACCAAAAAAATATCACATTTGGAGATGGGAAGAATAAAATTATTGAAAAGACTAATTCCACGTGCTGGTCAGTATTGCGGGACTAGCCCCTGTTTCTGATGGCAAATTTATAACACCGTGGAGCTAGTCGTGCAGTTTATTTGCTTCCGTGGTCATTTGTTTGTGTCACCTGTCCCTCTAGGTGCAGGCAAAGAGAAAATGTCAGTGTTCATGTGGGTAGATGTTAACAGAGCAAAGAGCAGGGGAGTTGGAGCTTTCATGAGACGGTGGCTGAAACGGTGGATCCGAGCAAGTTGGGGGGAAGGAAATCAAGGAAAAGGGGGAATCGCATTTGCAGCAGAGACAACTCCTAAACTGCAAATAGACGGTTTTGAAGCCAACGACAGGACTTCACATTAGAAATGGCAGACCGAATACCCTGTGTACCCTGTTCGCCTTGAGATTCCATGAAAATGACAGTGACATGAGTTTTCATAAAGCCATGAGTCTACGAAGGCCGGGAGAACCCGAGCGTTCTCTTCCTTGAAGCTGCATTTTGTTTCATGCACCGAATAATTGTTGTAGGAAAATGCGTTAGAAGATTTAGGGGCCCACAAAGCCTGGGGAGTGGTGATGTTTTAGGACGTGGAGGCGGGACATTTTAGGGAATGAAAGTTGCTCAGGTTAGCAATATTGACACTAATATTGACACTATTAGGGGAAAGATGGATGAATGACTATCCAGAAAAATGGGCTGGCGCATATGTACACACATGTGTATGTCAGCTGGTCCTATGCAGACAGGAAACAGTGGCGTCACAAACAGGACAGAAATGGAGAAATGAGGCGGTTGACACTGAGCAAGGGAAAATGATTTTTAAAGTGACAGGATTAGCAGCAACTCATGACCTCCTCAGTGCTGAGACTGAAACGTCTCTCTTTGTTTCTGAGCTAAATGCAAAATAGTGATTAAACATTAGTTACTGGTGTTCGCTTCCAGAACAAACGATTGAAATGAGATGGTTTTGGAAACGAAATAGGCCCAATAACCTGGAAACAACACTGATGATGATAAAGTGATGGCCTCTCTGACTTTTTCCTTCAAATGATGCTTTTCCCCCATTCAAACTCCCAAAAATGTGAAGGACTGAGCAAAGCAAATGTGTTCATGGATGATTTCTCTCAAACACCTTCCGTGGGATCTGTTGACAAGAGGAATAGCTTAATAAAAGGGAAGAGAGGAAGAAAGAGATTGCGGGAGAAAGATTTTAGTAAAAAGAATTTCTAAAAGATTAACGATCTGTTGAATCCAGAGATTTCACTGCGCCTTTCAAATTAGACTTTCTTGAAGCCGCTGCCAAACAGAAACGACCGCAGGTAGCATCGTGCTTTAACACGAAATGGGCATAAATTATTTTTTATGTGTGCTTATGGCATCAGTTTTTATTAATCATCATCTCACATCTAATTTATTTTCTCAGCGTGAAAGGCCTTCAAAAGGTGTGCCTTCCGCTGCTTAATTTTATTTTCATTCTCTTTACGTTCCTGTATTCTTTCCTGATATCAGTGGCGATGATTTATTCCGGGCTGTGTGTGTGTGTGTGTGTGTGTGTGTGTGTGTGTGTGTACAGTTTAAGTTATTGTGCCAGGCCGTGATGAGAGGAAACTAAAAATAAAACACAAAGTTTTACAGATGGGGTACTGTCCTGTCCAGATGACTGGCATTTGTAGCGCACGAATCCTTCGTTCTTAGGCTCTTGTGTTATCGAGGGGAATATTTCACTCGGTAGACGTGCTGCTGCATACGTCCCGCACCAGTGCCAACTCTTGTTCATTCTCCTGTTTATTTATTTATTCCACAGAGAGATAGATACACAGAGAACGTGCTGCGTGTGAATCGCTGAGCTAGGAGGAAGTCAGAGTTAAGTAAGACACAGCTCCTGACTTCAGGAGAGTCAAGGAATGCGGCTTGGTCGCAACAGTGAGATTCTGCAAGGGCGGCCTGGACGCAGATGCGGTCCTCATGGACCCAGGCCAGCGGACTGAGGGGGTGTAGCAGCTGCGCATCCCCCGCCTCATGTATTGCTGGCAGGTCGCCCTTTTCTCCCTCTGGTCCCCGCCCGATTGAAGTGTCCCCGCACCCTTGTCACTGCAATGTCTCTTGTGAGACCCGATGTTTCGAAAGGACTAGGTGTCGTTGGTGAGGTACCTAGAATGGTCCACATCGGTGTCTTCTTTCTGAGAGCAGCGCTTTCCAAACCGTCTCTCCCCTCGTAGAACTGTGATCAGTAATCACCATCGGAGAACAGATAGGGACGCTCTGTCCCGTGGCATCAGCTCCCATGTCCAGGCCTGGCCCTACCTAAGGTACGTCCTCGTCTGTAGAAGGGAGCCTGTTCGTAGATTCCAGGGCTTCTTTGGGGGGACTCTTACCCTCCCATGATACTATTAAATAAAACGATTGCATGAGTCCATGCTGGTTCACATAAACGCCCGAATAGGTACATACGTGGGACAAAGAGGCGGCCCTTCCTTGCAGGAGGATTCACACCGATTAATGCAGAAGGGATGAGAGAAACAGACACACCGCGGGACTCATCGTTGCAAGCGACATCCACTGATGGAGGCTTAAAATTAACCAAATTTTGAAAGATGATATTTGCACAGCCTCAAAATTAGCCTCACCGAACACACGTATTAATTACAAAGGGAAAGGATGGGCTTTCCTGCGACGCTTGGAGATTAACTTGCCAGTGAGAGGACACAGCAGCAGCATCACATCCACCCGACCCGATGCACCGAGAGGGAACCGCCGCTTGTCACGTCCTCGCCCAACATTCCTCCCCTCGTCCCCATCTTGAGAAAACATCAGACAACCCTCCCCGAGGCACTCGACCAGCCCTGAGTAGAGAAACTGGTGAAAGAAGATGGGCGGTTTGGTTAGGAATGGTGGGTGCTGCCGGCTTTCTGCTTTGGATAATCGCTGTGATTACGAAAAACAGCAACGTTCGGGCAAGGCAGGCGAGGCTTCACGGGAGCTCTCTCAGCACTATTTTTGCTGTGTTCTAAAGTCTAAAATGATTTCTTTCTGAAAAAGTTAACCAAAACAAAAGGGCCTGTACGGGGTTAGGGGCATTTTTAATTGTTTTCTTTATTCTTCTCAGTACTTTTCTATAACGATTACATATATATTGCTTTTATATTTAAATCAAAAGGTTTAAAAAGTTTTAAAAAGGCCTGGCTCAAGCCATAGACACACAGTATTCCTGCCAGAAGTGCCCAGTGGAGAGGGGCCCTTAGAGATGGCTCAGTCATGGTCAGTCTCTGTGACATGGAGGGATGCAGGAAGACATGCCAGCATCCAGGTATCCAGGTGTCCAGGTGTCCAGGTAGGCGAATATTTATCATATGAAAGGGTATTTATCAGAGCAAGTGGTGGACTGGCAGCTGCGTGCTTTTAGAATCTGAAAAGCAAGGCCGAGGACTCCTTGTTGGTCATCCCTAGATCCTGTCCACTCTAGTCCCCTCCGAACCGTCGCTTTCTCATTAATTGCAATGAGACTCATCTTCTTCCGTGGGGTTTCCCTAAAGACCAGATGACACAAACACGGTCATGTGCTCTGAAGTCACTCGCCTGTTATTGTTTGGTGTCTCTGATCGACAAGTGAGCCACTGGCAGATGGAACATTCCTGGTGAAAACAGATCTGAAAAAGTTAACCGAACCTGATGCGAAGCCTGTTTTGCCCTCACTTGAGTGAAGTGTGGCTGCGAGCAAGGCCTTGGTGGGACAGGAGCCCAGCGGGCCCTTCTCTCTTTGGAGCCTGTGCCTTGGGTGCCATATGCATGGAGATGCAGCCATCTCTGGTTCATCCTGATTTCCATTGCTCTCTGCATGGGAGTCCAACCTTCCTCTGACCCTGAACTTCATCAGTGCTGAGCGATGATCGTGCAGGTGGAAGCCACGTGGAAAGCAGGCCATGCGTGCCCCGTGCACGGGGATGCAAGGATTTAATTTTCTTGCAGGGCAAAGCAGGCTGCCTGTTTAAAACTCATTTCCCTTCACGGCAAAGTGCATCGGGAGGAAAACTTTTCCGCCATAAATAAATTCTGCTGCTGGTGCTCTACATGAGGAGATTTATGAAGTTCATTTAAAAAAACGGGCTAAGTGAAGGGAGTTTTCAGTCTGAAATGAAGACAAACTAAGGGGAAAAAAAACATAAAATATATGGAGATCTGACTCATCGGAGCCCATTAGCTCAGCACTGGTGCACGCATCCATAATGTTAATGCCGGAATGCAGTTCTAAAACCTGATTAGAGAGGAGACCAGGGTTTAAGAAAAAAATCAAGAGAATCGGCTTCAGAGTAGATATCAAACAGTACTCTGTGCAGATGAGAAGGAGGAGGAGGAGGGAGGGATGTCTTCTGTCTAATCCTTGGTTCTCAGGGCAAGTGTTTTTAAGAAAACAGATAAAAGGTTAAAGCTCAGCTCACGTACAAAATAAGAGAATTACATATGTTTATGGCCTGGAGAAAGCAGATCTCTTTATCTAGTGTAATTTCCGGCTAACAATAATCTCCTAACAGCCAAATAAAAGCATTAATAATAGAAAGTTAATATACAGGGCTGGGTTCTCGTGTGTGGGTGGGACAGTCCCTCGTCTTGCAGTCATATGCGCTTTCCATTTTAGATTCCACACATTGCCTGGGAAATTAAGTGACTTTTTTTTTTTTTTTTTTGCACTGAGGAACAAATGCAGAGCAGCTCTCTTTTTTTTTTTTTTTTTTTTTTTTAGTTTTTGCTGAGAGGCAGAGCTGGAGCATGCATATGAGAAGAATTATTCTTAATAGAGACGAAGACCGTGTGCCCCCAAAGTACTGAGAGTTCCCTTCCAGTCCAAGCGCGGTGGTTGTTATGGACAGGCCTGCTCAGTCCTTAGCACTGGTGTGTGTGGCGGCCAAGACCACAGGGACCAAGTCAGATTGCTAGAATTATAAGTGGGATTTGAAGTCGTGAATGCCACAAAAAATGAAAAACAAAACAAAACAAAAAACCCAGAAAATGATGAATCCGTTTGCAGTGTATCCCATAACCCTAATTTGGCAAAGTCATTGACACAGCAGATAAGCGTGTGTGGAACTTCTCTTTGGAGAGTTAAGAAGCATTGAGTATTATAGTTTCTCACCTAGATGCAGTGTGCTGAATCGAGAGATGGCATGATTGGCCTTTCGCTGGAGCAAACTAGCACTTCGCAGGCCAAGAGGCAGTTCTAGGCTGCTATCTCAAAAATAAATAAATAAATAAATTACTAATTGATTAATTAATTAATTAACAAATTAAACAAATAGACAAATTAATTGATTAATAAATAAATTTAAAAAATTATAAAATGAAAAAGAAAAGAAAAAGATGTCTATTTAAGTAACACATGTTCACTCACCTGAGTGCTACTAAACTGTTTAGTCCCTCACAGGCATAATTCCTATTATTAACAGACTCAGGTCCTGACATACGTGGCCCACGTAAGGGACCGAAATGTGCTGTTCGCTGTGGACCAAGTCATCTGCTTCGAACTCTTCTGAATGTGACACAAAAGGATACCAAATGAAGAGAAAATTAGAAATTAGATTAATTTAGACTTTCAAAGTCAATTCAGTCAATAGTAATTTTGTTTCTGTGTGTGTTCTTTTATATGAACAGTTAAATTCATTGTTGAGAAGCTGAGATGGAGAAAAATCAGAACCACGAACCTGTATCAATTTTTCTATCAAGAAGAAAAATGTTTATAAATTGTGGCAAGACAGAATGCCAAGGAGAATGATCAGATTTCCATACACTAAATATGCCAGGCGCTTTTTCTAAGTTACACAGCTAAGCGGATGCACGGATATCCATGTCGGGCATAGGACGCATGGAGGCCCCAAGCCCGCGGTGGGGGAGCCTGGGTCTCGTGGGGAGGGTCTTCTGACTACAGCAGGTGCATGGACTTCTCTGACCCGAGCTGGTTCACTAGCATTTACGGAAAGCAGTCGGCAAATGATCTAATTAAAAATGGGCAGTATAGACACTTCTCCGTAGATGACATCAAAATAGCCAGTAAGTACATGACAAGATTCTTAACATCACCGGTCATTAGGAAAATGCAATCACAACCGAAACGAGATACCACTTCGCATCTACAAAAATGGCCATGGTGGAAAGACAGAGCATTAACAACTCGGGCGAGGCCGGGGAGAAACTGGAACCCTCGTGTATTATTGGCCAGAAAGTGGAGTGGAGCAGGCATTCTGAAGACCACTTGGGATTTCCTTAAAACACTGTAAAAGAGGAATGCAAGACCCATAGACTATGGCATGGATGAAACTTGAAAAGAATGTGCCACATGGAAGAGGGCTGTCACAAAAGACCTCATATTATACGGATCACATCTCTCTTTAGAGGACAAGTTCTGGGGACCAATGGACGGCGTGGTGACTATAATGAATGATAACGTCCCATATGCTCGAAGTTGTTAGAGAATAGATCTGAAATGTTCTCACAACACAAACATAATGGTGGTCATGTGACACTATCAAGGTATTAGCTAACCCTGCATGGTTATCAATTTGCAATATTGCTTATCAAATCAATGTCTCGTACACCTTAAACTGACACAATATTATACATCAATTGCATTTCAATAAAGCCGGAAAAAAAACAATTAAAAAAGCAAAGAAGCTTGGACATTATATGAAAGCTACAATAAAGTATTTTTTATTTTTCATTTTAATAATTTTAAACTTAAAATGTAAATAAAAATATTTTATAAGCCTTTTTATTCCAAATTCATTGGTTAATTTTAAGTCACTTAAGGTTTTATATTTAGAGTTCAGTTAATGAATAGACATCACATATGAGAATTTACATCGTCAGTTAAAATCTGAAAACCATATATAACCACCACTGATTCATAGACATTAACATTTTTGATACTACTAATGATTTAGGAAAATATTTGCAGACTTTGTGAATGTCAAAAGTGATTAGAAAAGATAATTTCCTGTCAGTAAATGGAAGAGAATCTTTGCTTTGCTTTTGATAACAATAGTTAATAAGTTATTGTACCTGGGAATATATCAATATTTAACCAAACTCTTGATATTATTACTATTTTATTCTAAAGTGTTCACACCACTTCTAAACTGGTTAATCACAATGCTCCAAAATACAGGTCACATTATAAATAAGGCTAGGTTACTTTCTTAGTTTCTTGCAAAAAGATTTCCATTTGTAATGACCAATATAAACTAGATTGCCTTTAAGAGATCTGTATATACTGCATATTCTTAAATTCTAAAAAGTAAAAAAATTATACACGCTATCTGTAATATAACAGATGAGATAATGTACATACCATTTTTTAAATATTACTAAAGGAGTGTTAGTTTTCTGTTTTATCTTGGAACATCATATATCTTTATCCTCCAGTCCTCTTTAGAGCTGAGAATCTGAAATTTTGTATTTGTTAGCAGTAACGACAGATGTCAGCTTTCTCTTAGACAATGAGTACCAATTTTCGATGATTTTGAGAGCCTAAAATTTTTCAAAATGACATTGTTGCAGTGCATGTTTGTAAATGTGAGTGGAAATACCCAAATCTGATAGAGAGATAGCAGGTTTCAGGCTTATCCTTGGCTGCGTTATGAGAAATCAGAGGTTTTTCAGTCAGTCATTTTTTAGTCAAATTTATTTTCCAGTTTTAGGCAGATTTACTCTTTCTCAAATGTTGTTGCTTCTAAAACTATAAACTTTCTAAGAGAGATAATTTCTTGGTCTAGACATACGTCGTTAAAAAGACAGGTAATTTCATCGAAAAAGATACTATATTTAAACAAAGACTAGAGACACTTTGACATCTAGTTATTCTTCTTATGGTTTATCTTTGGGTATAAATAATTTTTCTATTTGGAAGTGCTTCAAACGTAGGTTGTGTTATTGCTGACGAATGACTGAATAAGAGAGACAAAGAATCTTCCCCAAATATTCTGACTTCCAAATAGTTTATCATTATCAGGTCTCTGAAACCATTTGGAGTAAGTAGGAGGTTTCCTTAGAATACCTTAACTAAATACTGAACTGAGTAACATTTCACTTTAAAATGTCTTCTCATTGCTAAGTGGGATCATTTTTGTGAGAAAACCCATTATGATCATTGTTAAAGATGAAATTTGGAATAGTCTTTTCCCAAAGATTTCTAATGGAAAAGGAGTATTATATCGATTCTTTATAGACGTTTAAAGACCTGCTACGTGCCCGGCAATTTTTCCATCCTGCAGATTCAGCAGTAAACAGAACAGACGAAGTACCTTGCTCTCGATTTTACTGAGATGGTTTACAGATCTCTGAAAACCTCTCCAAGAAGGAACAAAAGCGTGTGTACATCGAATAGCTTAGCAGGGGACGTAGCAGGTAAACAGGACAGGGTTAGATTATCAGGGAGCGGTAGGGCCTACACCCGGCTGGCGTGGTCAGAACCAGCCCAGTTTTGAGTTTCATTTCTTTAATTCATTTTACCAGCCAACCAAATGTGTCTGCTTTTTTCAAATAAGGGGAATTTCACCTTTCTCCAAGAATCTCAACCATTCAATGGTTCTTTAAACCGCCCCTTGTTCATGCTCGGAGACACTCTGTGATGCGTGCTTCACGGAGGCAGTCAAGTCCGTTTCGGCCCTTCTGGGGATGGACTCGCAGTGCTTGCTGGGTTAGGCCGCTCCTTCTGGTCAACTTTGACCTCAGCTAAGTCCTTCATGCCGCGTTTACTTCAGGGTCTGCTAGGAACACATACATCTGAAAATAGGTCACAGCAAAGTCAACCCGAAAGCGGTCAGAGAGCCGGCCCTGCCTCATCGTGTCCCTGGGTTATTGCAAGGCTGAGTGGACAAGGCTGGCACCGATGAAAGAAAAGTAACTACCAGAGACTCCGTGTCAGGTATCACAGCTTCAGGAAGTATTCGAATCAGGAGGTAACGTCTCTGCGGTTGGTAGAAGCGGGGCCTCCCAGATAAGTGAGATCGTGCCGTATTTGTCTTTCTCCGTCTTATTTCGCTCAGTACGACGCCCTCGAGGTCCATCCATGTTGTTTCAGGTGGTGGAATTCTCTTTTTCCCGCATCACTGGATAGTGTTTCCTCGTGTGTGTTCGCCTGTTTTCTTTTTCAGTTCCCTCCACACAGACAAGGTCATCCCCAAGTCTGGGCTGCTGTAGACAATACTGCTCGAGGTTCTGGTTTGATCTCTTCGGGGTGTGTGACCAGGGGCGGGCTTCCTGGGGCAAAAGGTGTTCCATTTTCAGTTCTCTGAGGACCCTCCATAGCAGTTAGGAGAGCTTTTCTTTCGAATGCCTCATGCGCCTCCCCTCTGGGCTGCACAGATTCAGCTGAAAAATCTGCTTAGTCTCATGTATCCCTGTGTATGTATCCGCCTCCTTTTCTCTTGCTGCTTTTGAGATTTTCTCCTAGTGAAGATTTTTAATTATCACACATCTGGGGCTGGGTTCTTTGGATTTTAACTTTTGAGATTTTAACGATAAGGCATCTCAGCGTGGATCCCATTATTTATCTCTTTTGGAGATCTCTGGGCTTCCTGGGTCTGGAGGTTGTTTCCTTCCCCAGGTTAGGGAAGTTTTCAGCCTTGATTTCTTTAAATTATTTTCTGCTCCCTCCTGTCTTGCTTCTTCTAGAATGTGAATGTTAGCCCCCTGATGCTGTCCCCTAAGTCTCTCAAGCTGTAATCATCTTTTCTCGTTCAGTTTTCTTTTTACCACTCTGATTGGGTGAGTTCTACGTCTCTCTGAATTCGCTGACCTTTTCTTCTGCTTCATCTAGTCTGTTGTTGAATCCCTCTAGGGAATTTTTCAGTCCAGTTATTGTACTCTCCGGCTCTGTGACTTCTGTTTGGCACCTCCTCAGGTTTTCTGTCCGTGTCTGGAAGTTCTCACCGTGTTCATTCATTATTCTCCCAAGGTCTGTGAGCATCTTTGTGACTGCTCCTCTGAACTCTCCATTAGCTAAATTACTAATTCAGTTTTACTAAGGTTTTTATCCTGAGGTTTTACCCTGTTCTTTTGTTTGGAAATTATTCCTTTGTTTCTTTATTTTTCTTGACACAATATGTTGGCGTCTCCGTTAGATGACCCAGCCGCCTCTCAGCCTTGAAGGAGTGGCTTCGTGGAGGAGATGCACCTTATTGTTCAATCCTGCTCTAAATCCTGGTTGTCTCTCTGTCCTTTGTGATCATCGAAGCCCCCTGTTATATTTGTAGTAGTTCTCAGTGGTTAAGGGGGTGCCAGGATCTGTCGGTGTTCCCACTGGGGGCTCTCAGCTAGCACCCGGATTCGGGCTGATCAGAAGCCAGACCCTTGGGCAGGACCTTTTAAAGTGACAATATGCGGTTGTGGGGGACTGCAAGCCCAAGCCCTGCTGGCCACCAGAGCCAGGTGACCTGCAGGTGTCCCTGGGTGGTAGTTTCCCTCTCTCTTCCTGTCTGGCTTTCCATGTTCTTGCTGAGGTGGCATCTTACATGTCATTTTCTTAGGGTATACACGGAGCAGAGAGAGGGAGAGAAACGAACTGAAATTTAAGGAATAAAGTGTTACAAAGCATCTTATGCCTTTTACATCAACCTGTCATAATATGAATTGATAAAATAAAGCAAGAAAGAAGCCTTGCCAAACTCCCAAACACTGGCAAATACATCACAAAAGCTTTTAGCTATATAAATGGATTACAAGTTTGGCGTCTTCATTGCAAATCCTTGAGCTTATCTTATTTGTTTATACCTGCTTATTTCCTGCCTCTGGGTATAAACCACATATTCTCAAGAGCAGAGATTTTACATATCAGAATACATTTAAGAACTCTGGCTCCGAAAATGCTGTTTGAGGACTGTAGACACTCAGCTGTTTACGGAGGAAATAAATAAGCGAAGAATATTTAGTAAGTCCAACGCAGAGCTGTCACCTTTCTCACTGAGATTTCTACCCTAAGAAAGAAAAATCAAATGATTAATCCAGGACTTTTATTCTCTGTCACCTGTTCTGAATTAATCCGTTCTAAAGAGCTGAAGGCATCCTGCTAACATCCAGAAGCAGCTTTCACAGCATTGAAATCCTAAGTCCAACATGTTAATTCTAGAATGCACTTACAGCAGGCCGTCTCTAAAGGAGCTGCTCCTCTCGGCCAGTTTCTTCATTTGCCAAATGTAGTTATTTATTTAGGTGCTGGTCTTCTTTAAAATGTTTTCATATGACATGTAAACGTCCCTATTGCTTGGAACATCAATAAGGTCTCAAATGAAAATTAGTCTTTATTATTAAAAAGGGATAGAATTTATCTGTGTTTATTTACATTCTTGTCCTAACGCGCTGACGGATACATAGTGCTCAGCAGTCCTTGATGACTTAGAATATGTATTCTAGGTTTGCACAGCACTTTCACACACACACTATTTTATTTGTTACTCGCTGCAGCTCATGTATTATTCACCATCCTTGAAATTGAAAATAAAAAAAAACAATCCATAAAACAAACGGTAACTTTGCACGGCACAGTTACTTACCACAGCATTCCTTTCGGATTAATTCAAAAACGTAGCCCAAACGTTTTAATGTAAGAAGAACTGAAATGAGAAAAAGAAGAAAGCATGCAGAAGTTGAAAATGAGAAATGTTAAAATAACTCTGTCTTCTTACTCAAAATGTAATGGTTTAGAAAGCGTTGTTTCTTAACCCTTAGGTCACCATGCCACCTAGGAATATTATCCTGTGCTCAGCAAATAGCAAATGTAAAAGGATGCCGAGTAAATATCAAAGATGAAATGAAGCCCTAACCCAACTAGGCTGTTGTTAAAGGCTGGTAATTGGTTATTTACAATTGTTCAACCATATACTTACCCCTGAATAACAAATTCCATCAGCAGTTTAATATCAGCTAAGAAGGCAAAACATATGCACTTGCTGGCACCATTTCAGAAATTACAAGCATTAGAAAATAATTATTTTGGTAATGCACTAAAAAACAATTATTAGTTTATGCTTTTGGCTGCACAATGTGCAAAACTGTAGTGTCGTGACATCCATAATTGAAAGGGGTGGAGACAGAGCTGGAAATGAGCAGGGTTATATCTGGTGTTGAAGTTAAGCTGGTAAAATTAAAATTAGAGTCTTAGAACTTTGGAATATTTAATGCGATTCCAGCGATAACCACAAAGAGAATAATTATACGCATCTTTGGAGTTGCCAGCATACCATTCTATGGATGGTATGTGAACTTTTCGTCCTCTTTCTTTATTATTTTGGTGGAAATGTAGCCTTTGCTCCTCTCTTAAATTCCCAATATCACCCATTCTTTGTGAATAAGGGCTCTCTCATCTCAAAAATATGGTGTGGAAAACTGGAAATGGTAATAATGGTGGAGAAAGGTGAAGGTATTGAAATGTTTTTCGATTCTGGCATGAAATCATTGACTGGCTCTGGGCTCCTTCTCTCCCAGATCATCACGTGCTCCGTCAGCTAAAAGCTGACTTGCTGCTAAGTCAAGACGGGCATGAGTGAATAAAGAATGACAATAATGGTTGAACGTTTTATTGAGCACGTGTAAGTGGAATCTTGGACAGCCCATTTCACGTTATTCTCGGAGGCCCCATAAGTGTAGGGCGGTGGGAAAAGGAAAAGGATCAGAGGGAACGATTTGTGATAAAATATTAGAAAAATTATGAATGGGTGCCCTGGTTAAACTCGAAGTCATGTCGGAAGTGAGTAGGGATGGACCATATGTTTTCTTCTATTCAGTGTCAGCTTGAATGTTCACACTGCAACAGCCTGGGCAGTGAACAAACTATGGGCTGCGAGGCCACGGTAAAGATGATCCCAGTAAGATGGTCCCAGTAAGGTGGTCCCAGTACTGCCACACCTGAAAATGTAACACATCATTGATTTTAGATGTGTTTCGTCTCCTTGTTAAGCTGTAAACAGTGAAACAATACGTGTTTTCTCTCACACAGGCTTATTTTAAAGGGGGTTTACGACTTTTCTTTGTCTCTCACACCTCAGTGGTACGTTTGCTGCAGTTATGAGCGTGCACTGACACGTGATCGTCACCCAGGGTCCCTAGTGTATACTGTGGTTCCTTCTTGGTGGTGTACAATCTATGAGTTTGAATAAACCTAGAATATGTATCCACCTCTATAGGATCATGCAAAGTATTACTCCCTTTTCAGGAAGTCAAAAAAAGTTGGATTCTTAAAATAGGTAGCTTTTTCAAACTGGCTTTTCAAATTTAGTAATATGCACTTACAATTCTCCCATGTCTTTTCATGCCTGGTTAGTCTGTTTCTTTTTAGCACTGAATAATCCATTGTCCAGATGGAGCAGTTTATTCATCCATTCACCTCCTCGAGGACACCTCCTTGTTCTAATTTCTATTTCCCTGATAAGAAATGACGGGAAGCATCTTTTCATCTGCTTATCTGTCATGTGCACATCTTTGATGAGTGTCAAGGACTTTGGCCCACTGTTTTAGTCAGGTAGTTTTTTCTTATTGTTGAGTTTTAAGAATTCTTGCTATATTTTGGATAACAGTCCCTTATCAGGTGTCTCTTTGGCAAATATATTCCCCCGGTCTGTGAATTGTCTTCTCGTCCTCTCGACATCGTCTTTCACACAGCGGAAGTTGACAGTTTCAGTGAAGTCCAGTTTATGAACTATTTTTTTGTGGGTCACGATGTTGTATCTAAAAATGCATCGCCGTGTCCAAGTGAAACCACAGGACGACCAAGTCCGGGGCTCCTGCTGCCTCTGCCAAGCAGCCAGGAGGCCGACCCAGCAGCTGCGATGGGTAGAAGAAGCGTTTCTGGTCAGTGCACCCTCAAAAATCTGCTTTGCTTTCTCAGACCAGCTTTGGATATTTCGGGGAAAATCTGGGCATTGTTCCGGGGGCCACGTGGCAGTCCTGAGGGGCTGTCACACTTCATGGAGCCATCCCTGTGGCAGCATGGTCCTCTGGTGACATCAGCACCCCAGAGCAGGATGGGAACAGTCTGGGAGGAACGCTCGACCAGAAGGACATGAGGGCCAACATCGTACGTCTCAGGACGACTGTTCGTGGCAGGGGACGTCCAAGCTCTAGGTCAAACCGCTGGGGACATTCTGTTGTTAAGCTACGGGGCAAGGAAAGGCGAAGCCGGGGACGCTGGGGGCCTCTGCTATGGGGACCTGACGGGGCCCTTCCTCACAAAGTGATGCAGGTTTTCTCCTCTGCTGTCTAGTTTTATGGTTTTTCACTTTACATTTAGGTTTCTGAACCATTTCCAGGCAATATTTTGTGAAGGGTCTGAGGTCTGTATCTAAGTTATGTTTTTCCCCATGTGGATGTCCTGTTGTTCTGACACCATTTGTTTGAAAGACCATCTTTCCTCCATTGAATTTCCTTTGTTTCCTCGTCTACGATCGGTGGCCTATATTTCCTTGGCTGTATTTCCGAGCTCTCTCTTCTGTCCTGTTGCCCCGTTTGTCTGCTCCTTCATCCTCTCTCTGCTTTGAACACTGTGACCATAGTGAGCCTTGAAGTGGGGTGGCGTCAGTCCCCCAACCTCCTCCCCTTCAGAACCGTGTCTCGCATTCTGGGCCTGTCCACATAAACTTTCAGATTAGTGTGTCCCTGTTCCCAAAATCATCTGTGGAGACTTTCATTGGGAGGGCATTGAAGCGATGGATAAAGTTGACAATAATAAGCCTTCCTTATCCATGAACATTTATGTAGCTCTACATTATTTTAGTTCATTGATTTAGTTCATTCGTGCATTCATTCATGCATTCATTCACTCACTCGTTTAGAGTAACTGAAATGGCCCGAGTCGCCACCTTAAATACCACCTTCTGCTGAAGACCAAGGATGCTCAGGGTGTGGGAGGGGAGTCCATTGTGGGAGGTGACAGGAATGGCACAGTAGACCAGGGTGAGGCTGTTACAGAGTTGGGTCTTTGTCTTCTGCGCTGATGAGAGTTTCTAGAGGTACGGGTCCCCCCTCTTCCTCCATGGAGAGAAGGCCACTCCTGCGAGCTGAGGTTTCCTTACCATGTAAAAGCGTCTCACAAGGGGTAGCTTCTGCTTGGGTTCAGAGCATCTCCATGTGGATGGAGCTCGGAAGTGCAAACGGGAAGCATCACATACATCCCCCCACGGTCCCTCGTGGGATGGGACGGATCTGGAGTGGGAGTAGAATGGGAGGCACGGATTTGGCCTCAAGGTCATTCCGAAGTTATTTTATCAAAATAAGAATAAAGAACCTATTTGAGTTAGCAGTCTGCTAGCTGGATCTATAACTTCACTGTTTACATGTACGGTGCACGAGCTTCTCTTTCCCCCTGCGTCCCCACACATCAGGGGCAGACGGATGGGGAATACCGAAGACACACTATTCTTAACTTCAGTTTGTCCCTGTGTGCTTTCATCGTGATCGCCTCCGAGCCAGAAAGTAAATTTAGATTCATGAAATTAGGACAAGCTTCTAGAAGCAGAAACTGGCCCAGCAGGGGGGCGTAGACACTTTGCCTTTGATTTTCAGTGTGAAGTAACAGATAATAAATTTTGTCCCAAATGATTCAGAAAGGTAGTGGCAGATACTAAACGGCTTTATATTTTGCTTTGCCTTTTATAGTTTATTAATTAATGTATTTATTTTATATTTCTTGGCAGACTCATTACTGCAAATAACTCCTTTTTAGGTCCTATCAAAAGTTAGTAAAATCCAAGTCACATGAATGGGTGTCGTAAAGTCTCCATGGCTTTTATCACAGTTGTGTTTTTAATTTTGTAAATAAACAATGTTATTTCTACCGAATCAGTGACCGACATTTTTAAGGACTGTGAAATGGTCTTAGTCAGATGCCCCATTAGCATTTATAAAGAACATCTTATAAAGTTGAAGTTACGATTTCTTTATTCACACGTTTATATAAATATTAGAAATTTCAAGAGAACATAAAAATGTAAACAACTAAAGCTTTATATTCTACTCATTGAATAATACACATATTGCAAATATTGGAAAAACTAATATAGATTAATTTAAAAAATTAATATAGAAATATAATCTGTGGCAATGTGTTATACTTTGAAAATCGATTAAATAATGACATTGCTCCAAAGTGAAAAAAGTCTTCTCTGAGAAACACAAGTTGCAGTTCTAACATCTAGACGAAACGACTCCTGTGACTGTCTCAACATTATTTAATTCTACTTTGGATGCCATGCCACGTCTATTAGGAATAAAGGACCAAAAATTACTGCCCAGAAACTCACTGCTGATTTTCCATGCAAGTATCATCTGACTGTAGCCATATCTTATTACTCCATTTAATTAATTAAAACTTAATGTCCACTCACAGTCATCGTTTATCAGACGCTCGTGCAGATTACAGCGAGCAGGAGAGCACTGGCGATCGTTCTGGAAAACGCACCTGCTCCATGAAGGGCGAGAGGTCACGGCTACGGAAAGGGCGCTTAAAAACACATCGTGGTGAAGATGAAGAAGAAACTGTGTTCAGAGATTATCCATCACTGAGGTATTAGCGTGAAACTCGGACGCTTTATCATGTGCATGACCCCACCGCTTTCTTTCAGCACATGCTATCGAAATTTTACAAAGGCGATCGACCTTTCCCTTGATGTCTTTTTATATGGGACCTCCTTTACTTCCTCGAGGAAGGCAAATAGGCAAGAAAAGAAAAATAAAAGGCAAACATGTTAACGCGAGTGTTCCCAGATTGGGAGAATTAAATATGCTATTAACAGATGAGAATTTTCCGTTATATGTTTATTCTTTTGAGTTCATTTATCCCCCCATTAATTGCCACAGATAATCAGCACAATTAAAACTGATTTTATTTAATTGATTTTCATCATAAAAACTGAGATTTTCTTAGTAATATTGGTGTGCTCTTTTACTAACTACCCTACTCTTGTTTTTGTCGGAGGCAGGAGGCAGTGGAGGGGCACGTTTTTTGAATATCTATGAGAATCTTTGGAAATAGTTTGTTACCGTGCATTGGACAAAAGACTCGTGGTCGTGTTAATGTAGATACAAAAGATAAAAGCCAGTTGGTCACTACCAGTTCCAGCCGTCAGTAGTGACCCCAGCTTGGCGAAGGTCCCCAGATCAATCAATCTTTAAACTGTGGGTTTGTGAGCAAAGCAGGTGGCAAAGTCCAGGAAGAGGCAAAGTGGCACTGGGATGGGGTCTGTCCGACGGAGCCCACTGCCCAGGCTGTGATCCTTTTTGGGATCCTTTTCCCTGCTGTGTTCATGGACAGGAGCCCAAAGGCGACCTGCCGCTAAACATGCCGGCTCTGGCCCTAGGGACCCACAGAGCAGAGGCAGGGCTCATTTAATTTGCTTTCAAGGATTTTCCAGAGGTTATGGTGAGGTGTCTCTTGGAAAGTGACCACCCCATTTCCATGACTCCGAGCTGTTTAGAAGCGTAGCCCGGGGGAAGTGGCAGCTTGGACAGTGTGCCCATCTACGTGTGCCATGTGCAGGCGCCGGCAGAGTATGGAGATGCTGTGGCAGACCACGGGCTGTTTGACGTTTCTCTGTCAAGAGGTGGGTGGTGGGAGCTACCCCAGGCCGGGCCAGCCTGCACAAGGCTGCAGAGCTCCCTCAGTCTCTGGGATCCTGGGCCACCACCTGTGAACTTGGACTTCCCTCTGGAGACAACAGATGGAGAAGCCCTGAGCTCTGATGGGGAGCAGGAGGGCACCAGCCAGGCCCAGGGTGCTGCCGCCCACCCCTGCCAGGCCCCCGGGGACGTGAGCAAACTCATCTTGGACAATCAGGACAAGTGGAGGTGCTAGTTGAGTGTCACTTAGTGACCACGGCTGTGGATGTCACTTAGTGACCGTGGTCACGGCCTCGTAAAACAGAAGAACCGCCCGTAGGTCTCACCGGCTTAAATATCAGGCCTGACATTGTAAGATTTTATAATTTGTTATTTCAGGCACTAAAATTTGGAGCCGTTTGTTACGCAGCAAGAGATAACCATGAGAAATGCTCATCTTGAATTTGTTTACTTTGAATGCAATGAATTGCCTTTATTGGAAAGAATATGCAATTCTTCGCCTAAAACTAAGAGATTGTGTGTGTGTGTGTGTGTGTGTGTGTGTGTGTGTGTGTGTGTGTGTGTGTGTGTGTGTGTAACATCAAAATCACCAGGCAGGAAATTAAGGGTAGGAAGCAACAGAAGACTCATTCAAATGCAAAGTGAGGAGAAGACAATAGTGTTAAGAATAACAATAAAATTCTCTCTATTTGTATTGTATCAATTAGCACTGAGTGACTAAAAAACTCTGCCTCTGTTATAACATTTTATTTCTTCTAAGATTACCTTTAGTTATGGGATAATTATAACTCATAAGGGAATTTGCTTTCTCCAGCTGTTTGCCCTTAAATATGAACAACATGGCATTTCCTAAAGGTCTCTCTTAGTTTGAATACTTTAAGGAAATAAAGGTCTCCTGTTATATTTTATTATAATCTTATTCCTAATTAATGGAATTAATGATTTAGCCTCAAGCACCCCCAGTAGAAGACACTAAAATTTTAGCAAGGAGAGAAAATGATCAAAACAGTCTTCATTTTTCATCAAAAGCACCAATCCGCAGTCAGTAAAGTCTGCATAGCTCAATGTCACGTATAATTTTTAAAGTTCGGAAGTTTAAACAGTTCAGATGGCTTCCTCACAAATTATGTAGATATTAAAAGTCCATCCAGAAATCGATAAAGATCAAAATCCTGACGAGGCAGGGCAAGGTTTCATGTGCCATCAAGGATTTTAATAGAGATTGACTGAGTCTTCATCTCAGATATTCATGAGGCGACTATTTTTTATTACTCCAAGTGACCACAGTTTCGCTGAGATGACCTTTCGATTTCGGGTGGCTCGTTCAGACTATTCGCGATGATAACTTAGAGGGTCACCTTTATCCAGGTGCCAGATGAGTCGTGCTCGTATTTCACGTCAGCCACTGTTTCATGGTCTTACGGGGAAATTCATCACATCACCTCGACCCCTGCAGGGACACAGCAGTCTCAGGAGGATCATTTAGTGTCTCACGGTCTTGGAGAAGGCAGGAGAAAACATAAACATGAATTGGGCTTGATGGATTCTCATGATGAATCCATTTGGAGTCTTCATTCATCCAAACCTGTGAGTCCTGGCCGAAAGGTGTGGTGGCAGGGGCGACGCAGGCCTGGGGGCCTGGGTGCTGTGCTGGTTGTCGCTGGCCAGGTGGGCCGGTCAGCCTGGGCAGCAGCACTGCCACACAGACTGGGCGACATGCCACGGGGAGTGACAGGTGGGGTGAAACCCAGCCCGACATCCGGGCCCCAGGCACTGAAATGATCCCAGCTGTGGCGACATGATGGGCCGACGGTGACCACTAAAATGAATATCCACGTCTCCTTCTTGCTTCTTCCATGCGGATTTCCCTGACCGACTCTGGCGCACGGTAATCTTTTCCTCTAAGGGTCTGTAGTTTTAGTCTTACCATTCTTATAAAACCTACTAATTATTTTAGCTTGTTAGAATTTTCGCCCAAGTTTCGACTCTGATAAAAAAATAAAAAATGACTCGAAGACTGCTGCCACTCATAAATCCCGTATGTGTCACAGGCCTGATTTGTGTCTTGTCCTTTTTAGGCCTTCACGCAGTATATCTTGTTTATCTGCACTTGATCCTCTCTTGGAAGACAATCAATATTTTAGGCATAACTTCAGATTTTGTTTTCGAAACCCTACATTTTTCATGCTTCATTCTGTCGCTGGGAAATCGCGTGGCTTTTTGGGTCATGTCTGTGCTTTCGCTGCAGATGGCCACTGAGTAGCCACATGCCTGGTGTCAGCTTTGAGAATCAGACTCGCCTTGTAGTTCCAAGTCTGCCCCTCGAGGCCTTTATTCTCACCAGGTTCCCAAATCAGGCCGCTTGTCTCACCTGGTCCCTGCTGCATGTCCCCTCCACCCCCGCGTCCCCACCCTTCTCTGTACCAGTGGAGGGCGAGGCAAACCTGCCACATCAGAGGACCCCCTGGTCCTCCCACCTCCGGGTGAGTTCTGTCCTTGGGCCGAATTTGCAGATCATAGTGATAAGGAGGGGAGAAGTCAGGGTTGTCTTTCTTCTGGGTCCTACCTGTGGGTCGCCTGGGTCCGGCTGAGTCCTGCACCCCTGTAGAGGCCCAGCTCACTTGGCACCTCCATCTCTTGGTTCTGAAAAGTGCTTTCTCCTCTTTTCCGGCTCCGGGCAGGACAGAGGCCCCTGTTTCTGTCCCGAGGAATTAGACTCTGACTGCAGTGTTCCCTGCTCCCTGGCCACTCTCATAAGTGGTGAGTGGTGCCAGTTCAGTTCTGCTCAAATTGCCAAATTTCAGCGTGTCAATTTTTTGCTGAAGGATTTTTTTATAAAACTATTATGTACATGGGTAAATTATGTTCCCTAGGTGCTGGTTTATCTCTGTGAGTCTTTAATAACTTTTTTATATTGGGGTTATTATGTTGAACTATCCTAAGAGAATGGATTTCCCTTCACCAAACCACCATTAATGACCACATGTCTAATTTGCACAGTGAAACAATATTATTGATAAACGATATGAAATCAGTTTTATCAAACTAGGGTTCAGAAAGGGGCATTTTGTATTTTTGTTTCTGCATAAATGTTTTTTTTTTTCCAGAATTAACTATAAGAATCACCAGCTATCAAAGTAAAATTTGATATACTGATTTCATAATACATAACACTTAATTTTTACCACTCTTTAGCAAACAAGTGTATGTACTGATTTTCTTTTCAGATTAAAAAAACATATTCTACACATCTTTTGCTTGTTCTGAAAGACCAGCTAACGAATACTTCATTCTTCTCTTAACTGCACTGCCATCTTACCTTTCCTGAAAAAGAAAAGCCACCCCGAGCACCTTCCTTTCCCTGTTTACTCTGATTTATTTTACAGCCAATAGCCGAACCACACTTAATTCTAAAATAAACCGACTCGCTTTCCTTGTCTTTCATCCACTATTTCGTAATGCTTGAGTTAACAACGTATGTTACACTCTGTGTCTGCAAATTCCAGTTTCTAATTTTTCCAGTACGTGATCTAGACGTCTAAATTATAAAATCGATTGTATGATTTTTCTCTTTAGTGTCCTTTAGTGATTAGTACAAAGAACAAAATATTTCTTTTATAGAAAAAAAATGTTTCTTCATTACTCAGATTGCTGTACAAAAGTCAACGTCAGTGCTGAAAATGAGTGACACTCGGTATTTATCTCAGTTTGTCTTGTTTTATCCTTATTTTTCTATTCACCTCAGTTCTCCTTTTAGCTTATGACTGAATAGGCCATTTTTCTCTTAGTTCTATGCTGATAAATGAATTTTTTATTTAAAATATTTACATTATGTCAAAAAACCAGAGATATTTTTATCTAATAATTAAAATGGCTTATATTTATTCATTTCTGATCATTTCTAATAGGCTAGAGAATAGTTTTACATCTGACTGTGTATCACAATCAAACGGGGAAGGTTTGCTGTGTTGGTTTGAGATGGTTTTGAATTTCTACTTTTAAATTGTTTTTATTATACAGTTTTATTTTCAAGTACATTAGTTCAGAGGGAAAAGATACAACAAAATAATAGAAGGGATGAGCTACATCAAGGAAACATAATTTATATGCCTCGGAGTATCCAACAATGTAGTTTGAAAATGTATAAAATAAAAACTTGCAGAGTTTTCAACAGAAAAGGAGAAATTCACAACTGCACATAAAGCAAAAATGAAAGAATTACAGGCAAAAATGCGCACACGTCTGTGAGGAACAGACGAATCAAGCTGTGTTTCTGTTTTTAATTGGGATGTTGTTGCTGAGGATTTTGATGGAATAGATCCAAGATGGAACTTAATCCGTCATTCTCGAGCACTCCTTGTCCATTCTGATAGGGACTCACTGCCCTGTGACTCATCCTTTAAGGGCACATATGCTTGAATCTGCTTAGGGTCTGACCAGGTAACCTCAGGAATCTCTGGAAATCTCGGTTCAGGGCGGTGAGAATAGCATTGCCATGTTAAGCTGGTGTCTACAGACCATTCCATTGGTTTGAATTTTAAAACTGCAGATGCGTAAATACAACACGAAGGGTTTGATTTAACTGGACACCCCCAAAAGCTCCCTTGCAAACTCGACCTTATACCAGTTCAGGGGTCAAAGTTTTGCCATCGTTAAGGCGGAGCGCCCAAGGCATGGAGCAGTCAAGAAGGTACAAAGTGTCAAGGTCAGGTTCTTCCTAGACTGCTGGAGTCGACGGACCAGGGCCCGCTTTCTGGCGTGACACTTTCTACTAAGTTATAAACACTCCCCTTCTGTGAGAACAGAAATAAGGCCACCCGCTTGCTGGGTTTGGGGGAGAGCGTGTGTCAAACGCTGGCTTCGAGTAGGCAATGAAAAACGCCATTTCTCCCCCAGAAATGTGTCCCCGAGTCAGGGAGCCAGGCGTGGAGACACGAAGCAGCCCTTTCTCATGCGACGTGGTCAGGGGACCGGGCAGGACTTCTCAGTGTGGGGTCAGCCAGGGCCCCCCCACACCTCGGGAGTTTTCATTTACCTGGGGACATAATCAAGAGAGGTGGACTTCCACAGTGGGTTTTCCTGCTGTTTCTATGGTAACCGAATAAAAATAATTGCACCACTTCGGTTCTTAATGCAATTTAGTCAGAACATTTGCTGAGCACCCACTGTGTGCAGCGAAAGGCACTGAAAGGTTACGGCAACAAGACATTTCATTGTCATAAGTGGAAACCGCTGGAAGAAAATAACTTTCCCCACGGATATATCCTCGAAAAAAGACTTTTTCAAAGCTGCCTCATTTTTTCTCATTAGGGCTTCTTGTTGTACCTTGAGCTGCGTTTCTTTGCAAACTGCTTCACAAATAAAGTTACCAAGAAGAGAGGAAAATGTGTCTTCTAAGCTGAAAATTACTTGACTCAGTTGAGACAAGAGTTGAAAACTATTCTACTAAAACCGACAGCTTTCTCTCTAGAATTTTCTACTGGGGATATCTAGATACACCTATTTCCCCCAATACAAATATAGGAAAAGGTTATTTCCCAAAGCTTTGCTTTTTTAAAAAAAGAAAGGTCCTAGCTCAGTGATATTATGTAGTAAACCAGTTACGGGAACCTTTGTCATGAGAGCAAGCCACGGAGCCTTCAGCTGCCGAATGTCAGAGAAAGCATCCCAACCGTCTTTCTGTCCACCTCTCACAGCCACGTGCGACCCGTCCACTCCAGGCTGGGACAAACGCCAGGTGTCTCAAACTGACCTTTATAATTGACGGTTTTGCTTTGACACCCGTCTCTTCCACCTGCCGTTTTCCTGAGCAAATAACTAGAAAGGAGTAAAGAGAACCCTAAAGCTTGGGGTCGGTGTGCAGGTGACGTGTGGCACATCTATGCCAGCGTTCCCATGTCCTTAAGATGTTCATTCTCGTAAAATTCAATTCCTATGTGTTTGAAGCGTTTTGCTCCCCTGCCCACATCATCCCTGAGAATCTGGGAATACTACTACCTCTATTTATCATAGACCGTAAGTGGATTCAAGTTTCAGTCAGCCCACCGAGTGAGCTGGCTGTGCCACCTTCGGCTGTGCCAAAGAATCCCTTTCATCCGGACCCTCTAGCATGCACGCCAAGGTCAGTGAGGTGCTGACGTGATGTCTATCTGCGGGGTCAGTGCGACACCAGGGAGACATCTGAGAGTCGGAGCACCGAAGGCCCAGCTCTCCGGTGTGCAGACTGTGATTTAGCTTTGACTTTAATAGTGTTTACGTGATGGACAGAATACAAAAGCATAACGTGATGACACATTCTTGGGGGAGGCGACTAATTTATATTGGTTGGTCAAGAAGAAGAAATCTTTTCAAAGGTCCCATTAGCAGAGGCTCCCTTGGTGTAAGAAGCTAGCCTGGCAGGGATCTGTGGACAGCGAAATGCGAAACCCCCCGACCCCCAGTTAGGAGCGAATATAGCACATTCGTGAAGCACCGAGAAGGCTGTAGGTTGGATCCTGGTGGCTGAGGGGAAGAGTGGAGGACAGTATGTTGAAGAGGTCGACAGCAGTCCAGGAACTTGGGGCTCTGCAACCCAGGAGACGATGATTCAAATTTGGATGTTTTATCAAAGTAGGATGAAAAGCAAGTAACAGGTCTTGGCAAGGTGCTAGCATGACCTGGTTTATATTCTTTTAGAAAAAACGACTCTTGCTACTGTATGGGAAATAGATGGGGCCTTATTGATTCATCCGTCTGCTCTCTGAAATGCATGTTTTGTGGGTAGGGACGCTGTCATCGCTGTCTTCTTTAGTGTCTGTTGCTACTTGAAACTTGGTAGGTCTCTTAAAAAGGTGTTTGAATAAATGAATGAATGAGTGAATAAAAAAGAAATGAAACTGTTTCTGAACAGGCAGTTGTGGGGAGTGTAAAAGGAGGGCTGGGTGGTAGCTAAGCCGTGTGGCGTGTTCTGGACCAGACCAGCCTGCCCTGGTGATGACGGGCAGGGAGAGGCATCCAGTCAGCAGGCTGGCCCCGCCCTGAGTGCCTGTTTGCATCACTCAGAGACCGAGCATCTGCTTGCTTCCCCCCACCCCCAAAGCCTCATCAGACAACCTGCACTGATACCAGCGCACTCACGATCGTCACGCACTCTCTGCGCCTCTGTCGTCCTCAGGAGTTGGTCAGAAGAGCTGAGAAGCAAGGCTGAGCAGGAGAATCAAGGCTGAACAGGAGAGACGTGTATTGCCTGTTGTCTGTTGTCGGAGCTTTTGCTTCCCAGCTGATCCACAGCCAGCCAGCCATGTTCACACTCTTGGAACCGAGATCATGGGCCTGATACTCACGGTTACTCCATCACATTCATCCCGAAGGATTTTGATGGACCAGAGGAATCACACGCAGGAAAAACATACTCTAGGGAAACGTGATGAGTCTCTAATCAGTTTAGTACCAGAGGACGACCTGCGTGCTAAGGTAAGTACTGTAGATTCGGGGCGACTAACAGATGTCCACAGTGAAATAAACATTATGTGCGGGTGGAACTAATGACCGGTTCATGGAGTGAGCACTTGACTCTCTGTCCCACATTACATTTACGACAAGTACACTAGTGTCCTCCGACGGTGTCTTCCCTTTAGCTGAGGAGCATGTGCTCGGTCCTTGTCGTGGTCTGTATCCAGAGCTTCACAGATGGAGATAGCCAGCAGCACGCCTGTACGTCACAGAATCACGTACTCACCGAAACGCAGACTTTAATCCGAACTGAACTGCACGTGACACATTTTCCTGTGATGACAACAAGGGAAGGAAGACACAGGTGCCTAAGCAGGCGACAACAATCTTCCCCCCAAAGCAAGCAGGCCTCTGTCTACTATGCAGGCATCCAGCCAGCCACAAGTTTCCAGAGCGAGTCTGTGGTGCCATCGGAGACTACAGGCTTCCCACGATGCAGCCTTTCCTGGGTCTTTGCAAAAACTAGATGGTAATGGAAGACATGAGTTGCTGATGGGCTATTGAACAGCAAGGTAGAAGGGAAGCTAGACTGTGGGGACACGCGACAACGAGCATGTTCTCAGGGGAGTCACAGGCTGAAGCACTGGTCGTTGCCAGCATTGGCGTGAGCAGCGGCGAAAGAGGACTCCACTCCGAGCTTATAATTAGCATGATATGTGGCAGGAAACTTTGCCACGAAAGAAATTGAAGAAGATGCTGAACGTCGTTATCTTATTAGCATCTGATTAGAAAAAAAGAAACATATTTCCCCAGTGAAGAATAAAACACAACCCTTCGGGGGTGCAAGGAGCCTCAAAGCATCTCAAGCTCTACATTCTCTGAAGCAATAAAAACTTCCCAGAGAAGAGCCAGCTAACTCCATATTTGCATATGAACTGTGACCGATGATTCCCTCCTCGGAAAACAATGTGAAGGCAAATTTGCAGTGGAGCTCAGGGCCCGCATGGCCTGGTGTAAATGAATCAAATGAGACGCAATGAGTTTCATGGACAGTTAAGTTTTAGTTCTGGAGGTGTAAATCACAGGTGGGCTCCCATTAGAGAGAGAGAGGATGTTGTTGGGATGATGGAAACAGCGAAGGAGAAAAGTCTGATCCTGCTTTAAATATCTGAGCTTCAGAAGAAAGAGGCACTCAGCTGGGGGCCTAACCAGTGGAGAGAGGAACAGAAGAGAACTGATCCCAGTGCCAAAAAGACAAGGAGGAATCAAAGCTAAGCCACCCCGTGTGACCTCTCCGAACAACCCCAGGGGGGAATGAATCAATTCAACTGGGGATTTGTGGCTGAGCTGCAGAAATGGGTCTAGGAAATTCAAAAAGGACCTGCAGGGAAGGAGGGAGGGCAAGCCTGCTGGGGAGTTGTTTGATCATGCTCAACCTCGCTCTGGCAGACGAGGAAAATCACGCGGTTTTCCTGTGATTCGGTGGAACTTGTATGGATTTTAATTCTGGTGGAAGGCCCCGGTTCATTCTGGCTGGTGGTGAAGTCAGACAGACCATGTCACCTAAGACACTGAATCTGTATTTAGCAAACATTCGACTGATTTCTCTCATCGATCCGAAGAGTTAGCCATTCAAAATTCATAAATAAAATAAAATAAAATCATTGGAGTCATGGATATACTCATACGTTTAGAGACTCAGATGCATTTTCAAAGCCAAAATAAACCTGCAAAGCATAATTTAATAGAAAAACAGTAGAAAACTCTTTTAACGTTAGGTTTTCTTGCAATTTATGATCCTCCTTCTGCACTCTCCTCGGGGGAAAATGATATTTCAGTACAAAATTTGCATGTCTCTAAATCTTCTGAATCTAGCACAAGATTACATTTTAGTAAATCTGCAAGTAAACAATAAAATACATTTCTAAAGTTAATAAGAGATCAATAGCCCAGGACAACTCCATGTGTTAATCTCGCTCGTTAAAAGGGACAGTGAGGCATCGTTAAGAAATCTCTTGTCATTATTTCTAGTAGAGTTTCCATCCAAAGACATACCCGTGGACCACTAAATGTATATATAGAGAGAGTATATAAATTGGATGGCCAAAAACATTTGCCTATCAGATTTTGTGGTCATTGAAAGTAAGAAGGTAAAAGAAAAAAGTGTGTGTGGCGGGGAGAGTTATTTTTGAACAAAGATAGTCATCGTGGTCATGGCTCTGCAGGAGAGAGAGGGTTCAGGCTCTGCAGAGCAACTACTGAGCCTCGCAAGGGGCTGCCCAGTGTGGAACGCGCTTATAGTTCTTCAGTTAGTCATTCGAGAGATGATCCTGATTGGGGAAAAATATCAAGGCAATGAAAACGTTTTAAGTAGGTACATGGTAATAATTGACTTTTCTGGTTCAATTAATTTGGTGGGGAAAAATAATACTAATGGGGTGGTGTTGCCACTGGTGATATACAAACATTTTTGCCTACAGATGAATATAAGGAGTAAATGGATCCGCGAGCCATTTCCAGCTTCGCCACTGTCGCATTTCACTCACTTGACAGAGTTGCTGGGTAGGTGATCTCCAGCTGCCTCCTCCGCAGAATGAAGGGGTAAAGTGTGAATGTAAGACAAAACAGGACCTTGAGCATCCCGAGCAAATGCTGATATTTAATTCTTATTAATAACAGTATTTTATGCACTGACAATAATTGATAGATAGCAGGATGTATTATTTGAAGAATAATGCATGTTGCTAGGTATCCCAGAGCAGAGACTCATCTTCTTATCAACCATTTTGGGACGAACGGTGATAACTAATATTGGAGAGAAGAACAAGCTTCTTTCATGTGCTTGGACTCATATTGACATAGCCTTGTGGCTAGATGAGGTGTTCGGAGGACACGTCACCCTGTGGAAAGTGATGGAGCCTTATCTAACTGATAGATGCCTTATTAATTAATTAGAAGGGCTTCATTAGAAGGACTCTTGCTAATTCTTTTCCAAGATTACTCATGTGTAAACTTAATGAACTAACCAACAAACAAGTTGATCAAATTATTAATGAGATGCTTTTCCAAGAAGTTTTTGCTGCCTGTCTACGGAAGCTTTTCAGACTTTGGTGAATTTTCTCAAATTCTTGTTTAGTTGTCGAGCGTGGCACGTACAGGATGTAAAGAAAGTTGACCAGCATGAGTAACCATTGTTTTAGTTCACATTAAAACTAATATATTCAAAAGCATGATAGAAACTAGGAAGAGCGTTTCTGTACTCAGATTAGCATCAACTTGGCTTAGCAGATATGATTTTAAAAATATTATTGGCGTACGATTTGCAACACATGTGTGAACATGCTAAAGAATTTGCCAAGGGGAACGCATGGCATCACACTTCCTTGCAAGAACGTACAGTAGACTGGGATTCTACGTCTGGCACTTTGCAGTGCAGCAAGGAGAAGGACACATCCTCCTCCTCCCTGTCACGTGGACAAAGGAGCAGACATCATGACGTGGGCCCTGCTCAGGTCCTGCGAGACAGTGGTTTTCTGACTGTGTGTACCGTCTAGGGCAAAGGTCAGTGAGCGTTGAGCTCAGCGCGTCGTGGCGTAGTGAACACCATGCGACCCGATCCTGGCCAGAGGACCTTATCGAGTCAAAAGCCCCTGTCATGACTTCTCTTTTGTTTGTTTGTTTCATTAATTTATTTTTTCTATGGTGACACTGGTTACCAGAGTCCAGTAAGTTTCCCGGTCCCTGCTCCCCCCATCCTTGTAGGGTGGACAGTGTTCTTCTAAAACCAGCTGCTTTGGTTCAATGTCATGTTTGCGAGATTTATCATCGCTGTTGTGGGCAGCAGTAAATCGTTCGTTTCCGTTGCCGTGGAATAAGTCATTGTGTTAATCTATTCCCAAACATTACTCATTCTCCCGTTGTTTGATATTTTGATGTGTCCACTTTGGGCTTATTATGAATGATGCTCCTCTGCATAGTGTTGTATGTGACTTTCACAGGACACCTACGTGCCTTTTGTCTTGGATAAATGTTCCAAGTGGAATGGCCCTTTCATAGGGTTTATGCATGTTAAGTAGATGTGATGAAAATATTTTCTCGGCTTGCGTTTCACTGATTAAACCTTGCCTTTTGATAAAGAAAAGACCTAACTTTTTAAATTAAACTTTTTGTTAAACGAGTAGACTATTTTTAAGAGCACTTTCCGGTTTATAGAAAAGTTGAGTAGAAAGTACAGGGTCCTCATTCACGATCGAGTTTAATGTTGCCTAATTTGGTAAATTTTCCTTCATCTTTAATTTTTAATCTGATTTAAGAAATCTTCACTTGCCCCCAAATCAAGAAATATTTGTCTCCCCTATCAGAATATGTTCAATACATCACTTGGATAATTTTTGTTTCATCTTTTATAACTAGGTCGACAAGCCACATGAGATTTTCAGCACTATATGTATTTCCACATTTATCCACGAGACGACTGTTGCTATTGCTCAAGAATCCATAGATATATATCTATTTCTGAATTCTATTATTTTTCACTTAATTCGAGAACCCTTGTATCATTATAACAGTTGCTTAATGACTGTATATTTTTATAAGCCTTCATACTCAATTGTTTATGTATTTTAACTTTTTTTCTTACTTTATTCAGATTACTTCTTGATTCTTAAGACATCGCCAACTTATCTACCCAACAACGCCTTTTGGGATTTTTTTGGCCTGCTTTTCTAGTTGTTCTCCTTTGTTTCCAGCGTGCCTATCTTTGCTATTTTTGTGGCAACAAAGACAGTATTTTTCAATACACAATAATGACGTGGAGAGATATTGCTGTTGCTCTCCCTTGCCTTTCCCCTTCAACATTTATAAAAACAAAGAAACGTAGACGAGTCGGAGTATTGAGCGTAATGACACACATCCATCCTTACATTTCGCTTCCAGTGGTGTGATGGTTGCCAGGTGGAGGTGGCTGGGGGAGAAACAGGGATGGACTCATAAAAGGGCCGAAGCTCTTAGTTAGAAGATGAATAAAGTCTGATGACCTAACATATAAAATGGTGATTATAGTTGAATACCTGTTTTGTGTAACTGAAATTTGCTATTAGAATAGAACTTCAGTGCTCTCACCAAAAAAAGAAAAAGATAAATACATGAAGTGATGGATGTGTTAGTTAACTAACCAGTGGCACTTCTTTCACAGTGTGTATGTATGTCAGATCATTGTGTTGTAAATACTAAATGTATTATATTTTATTTATCAACTACATGTCAGTAAAGGTGAAAAAAAAAAGAATTAATGGAGAGAAAAGTTACATAATGAAAAAAGAAATAATCTGTTACAAATATAACAGTCATCAACTTACTTTCACATATGCATACAAAACATAACATTATATAGGTGCAGATTTCTGTGCGCATATATTTACATTTGTATAATAACAAAATGTATAGTAAGCTCTTGTATGCCAGTCACTATTTTCGTCCTATTTCATTTTGATGATCCACCTAAGAAACTTGACTCTAGGTTCTTCTCGCACCTTCTTCTTATGCAGGAGGAAGCTGAGGGAGGGGGAGCTGTAGCAGCCCGCTCGAGATCACAGGGCTGGAAGGCGGCCAGGCCAGGTGAGACCCCAGGTCATCTAATGCTCTTGTCCTTAGGTGTTGCTCAAGTTCACTTAGCATGTAACCCAGAATGTCAACCTACATACAAGCAAACAAAGAAAAACATGAAATACAGGAATAAATTTCTCAAGATAGTTTGAAAAGAATTTTTGAAATCAATAGCTCAAACAGACCAGAATATTAAAGACATAAATTTAGGAACAACACTTGATAAGACTGAATTAAGTACAAACATAAATCCAATCAATAGTCAAGAGATGTACTTTTCAAGCATTTTGGGATATTGCAAAAATTGGTTATTCCTTTGAAACAATGTTAGGCAGACCACATTTTCTGAATACGATTCAAAAAATTAGAAGTAAATGAATAAATATTACCCAAATATTTCACAAATTTGGAAGTAAAATTACACTTTAAATTAATGATAGATTTTTTAAAAATTCAACAAAGTTATGAAGCATTTGTAACTGAATTAAAAAATATCACGGCAAGTGAGATGGGGCGAGGCTGGCAATCAGATGAATATTTCTATCATAATTATATTTCTTAGGATATAAGGAAAGTTTAAAAATAAGTTAGAAAATTATTCAACCCAAGAATTTGGGGAAAGAGCAAAAGAAAGTGCCCCAAGGATGTAGAAGTTTGGAAATTCAATTAAAATAGGATTTGATAGAAAACCCAGACCAAAAGACATACACAAAATGGTAGATATTATATTTTTAAAAAATACCTCTGGGAAGACTTCTAGTCTCAATGATCAAGGTGAAAAATGAGTTGTGCAAATAAGTATTAGAAATATTTTAAAAGATGTATAGGTAGATGAAGCGGGAAATGTATCATAAACATATAAATAATGATGATATTTGAAAATGTAAATAAGCCAAGTATCCTAGAAAATTACTATTTAAAATTATTCAAACTTAACTAGATCCCTAAACATGGTCATTAAAATTACTGATAAAATATAAATAAAAAATACTTTATAAAGAAGAGGAAAAGTATCTACTTTCTAAAACTATTCCTCAAAATGTGGAAAAAGCACGTGGGTGACCATTTTTGACACGTCGTACAATACAACGATGCACGTGAGGAGACAGAGGAGCAGGGACACACACACCACTGTCACCTGTGACGTGGGTGCAAAACTCCTAACAAATGACCACAAAACCAAACCCACCAGTGCGGAAAGACTCGATCTTGACACAGTTGGTTTCATTCAACAATTATGAGGATCGTTCAACAGTTGAAAATCTGATCGTGAAAAATTCAGTAAATGGCAGCATTGTGACTTAACTCAGGTTGCCTGATTTTCCCCCTAAAGTTCACCCTGAAAAAGACACAGAAGAGAAAGGGGTAGAGCTGAGGACCGGTCATAACCGCACGAGAAACCCCTGGAAGAGCTGAGGGGGATGTTGATGGACTCGTGTTGGGGTTTTAGTTTGGGGGGAAAAATGCGGCCTTGCCCCTGACGCTTTTCTCTTTGCGTTGAACACGCCCATACTCCAGTTGCAATAGCACAGCTAGATGTACTTAGTTGAGATGGATTTAATTTTAAATGCTGAAAACTAAAGTTATACCTTTTTAAAGTGTCTGTAGAAACATTTATTAAAACTAATCTATGTTAAGTCACAAGGATTCTTGTCTGTTTCCCATAGAAATAGCACATACCTTGAACTGGTAGATACTAATGGTGCAACGGTAAATTCATAATAAATATAGAAACGAAGCACCCTAACCATCTGAATAGTTGCACAGTTTTAGGTAAAAATACAAACATATTTTCAGAACATTTAAAGCACCAAAGCAATGCTAAAGTAAGTCGTCGTAATGGATGAGATGTAACTAAAGCAGTGCTGAGATGATGTTACAGCTTTACTCAGTTATATTTAAAAACCAGCAACGAGTAAAAATAAATAATTCACATTCAGCTCGATAAAGGCGTCATTAAATGTACGATACGGTTTAAAACTTAAATAGTTTTCTATACACTTTCAGATATACACAAATCTTTCTGTGTACATCTACGCATAATGCACCCATTGTAGGTATATATGATAAATAAATATATAAAATACATCTCTAATATACCTAATACACACCCTATACATGTAACTATTGAAAATAAAAATATCGCATGTGAGTGCTAATTAACTGAAGTACTTTAGAGGTTATTAAGAAACAAGGGGATGCACCAGGATGTGACGTTTCATCTCTACTGATAATGTTTTATATATTGAGCTAGAGGGTGCTCTACGGGTTTTTTTTTATTATTCTTTATATTTGTTAAGATCCTAAGTTTTTACTAATAATTCAAGGGCATCAGACTAAATGTGTCATAAAAGCACATCAAGTTTTGAATTAATTTGGTCCGTTTTCTAGAGTCGTGTGTCACGTTCCGTCTGAGATGCAGCACATCTGGTGGATCAGTGTTCTCAGGAGGGAGGCAAATTTTGTTACGCCCCAGAACCGAGAGAGAAGGCTTCTCTGTGACTGGTTTGGGGCCACTTATGCTATCTGTTTGGCTTAATTTATATGGTACTCATTCATGATCACGAAGATTTACTGACGATTCAGAGCATTTCAGTTCAGGGCGGATGCTTTTAGGGTCAGTAAATTCAACAGAAATAGTCTACGTGACACATGCTCACCGTGGAAGCGGGGATGAGTCCCAGGCCTGCCTCTTTGGATAAAGGACATGTGCCCCCAAGAATACAAGATTATGCTGCTGTGAATGGTTGTTTGTAAACATTGAGGTTCCTATTAAATTGAATGATAAATATTTGACAATTAAAGTAAATATGTTATTCGACAAAAATGCATAACATTTTACTTTACTATTCTAAACATCTGTAGTTTAGAAGGAAATCAGAGCCATTTATTTTCTCATTTATTCAAGTACAACGTACAGAACCATAGAGAAGCACAGAAGCCGTGAGAGTGGTATCAGTAAATTCTCACAAATTTGACTTAGCCTTTACAGCTGCCACCCGTCAAGACACAGGATTTGCCAAAAATGTGTTCCCTTCCTGACCCCTTGCAGTTCTTCCTGCTTGCACTGCTGACAGTCTGTGATTTTAGTTTGCTTCAATTGATAAAGAAATTGAGAGCCTTTTCAAATGCTTTATTGTGAAATGCTGGTTCAAACGTCGCCTCTATTCCCGTTTTTATTAGACTTTTAGATTTTGTGTTTCATTTGCAATCCTGATATTTTGGATATTAAAGCTTAAATATGTATAGTAGGAATTTTATACACATACACACACACACACACACACACACACACACATATATATAGTCAGATATGTCTATATGTATTAGAGATTTTTATATATTATATACTATGTACTATAAATACATAATGCACAGATAATATGTAATATAATATACAGTATATGTAATACTTATTACATATAAAACCTGTATTTTAAATATATTTTATTTAAAAATAACATATAGCAAAACAAATATTATATATAATTACACATTACTATATGTAATCTCACACTATATGTTGTAAATTTACATATAAATAAATATAAACATATATAAAAATATAACTATATATACATATATATGTATAAAATATCTTCTCCTGGGCGATGGCTTGATTTTTCGCTGCCTTAGTGGTGTCCTCTGATGAACAAAAAAAGTTTTTCATTCTAAAAACGTACAATGTATCAACCACTTCTTTTATGGCCCGTACAAACTATAACCTGTTTAAGAATTCTTCGCTTATCCTAAGTTCATGAAAATGCTTTTCTGCATTTCTTCTCAATCTGAGTGTTTTCTTTTCGTATGTTTTGTATTGAATCATTTAGGATTCTCCAGTCGTACTCAGGGTCCCCTCAGCTGGGCTGGCTTGGCTGGGCTAAGCAGCCTCCTTTCCTTCAGGACTCAAAATCCCTCCAGCAGCTCGCCTGACTATATACTCACAAAAAATGTAGAAAACCAAGGAAAAGAGGTTGGGAGAGACTACAAAACTTAGACAAAGGACCAGGATATGGAGAAACGTCAATGGGGTTGTCAACGCACAGAGACCACCACAGTCTACTCGGGGACCTAATTATGCTCTTTTCTCCCAAATGCAACGTGAAAGAAAATTCAAAATCCGTTATCTTCTAAGGCACCCAAATAACTCATCCAATCATGGGATCAGGCTCTAAGGCCCGACTCTCTCTTCTCCTCGGAAGTGACTCTTCAGGTCTGGAGACCTATGAAATGAACACGATCCGACCCCTTTGGGCACTGCCATCCAGACAGGGCTGTTGCAGATGGCGGTCGGGTCTGCAGCAGTAGGAGACCCCCCCCACCCCAACCACTGTCCCCCTCGGTCCTTGGGTCTGCCCTCTGAGAGTCCTTCCTGACCTCTCACTGCGAGGTGGTTGTTCCAGGGTGTATCTGTTTGTCAAAGCTTAACAAACTATATAGTTTAAACGAGTCCAGAATCTTGTACGTCCACTAGATTTCAGTCATTGAGAAGTTGTGAAGAAAACAACTGACCTGCGCCGTACCCGGTGATGTAATGAAGCATGTAAAGACACAAGTCCCCAGACGCGGCCTGCTGTCTACACAGCTGTGGTAAATAAGGGCCAAGCAAGCAGGACCAAGCCGTGTCTGAAGTCAGTGGTAACGTGTTGTTCTGAGGAGTGGTGCCTTTCCAGGTGTTCGTGACTTTTTCTTTTTTTTGCTTTAACAGTTATTTACTTGTATGTTGCCTACATTTTTGCATCTGTCCAACCTTTTCAAAGGATGATAAGAAAGGATAAAATGAGCACGTAACTCAGTAATACAGAATGGATTGTGATCGTTTCCATTACGCAGTGAGTCACTGTGAGGCCCGAGGAAGATGTGCTTCAGGCATTAATGACGTGCTTCAAGGCATTAGTGATGTTACATGCAGAAGCGACATTCCCAAGAGGTGATGTGTCATCTGAAAAGTATTCTTCAACATGTCATGCCCATGCCATCTTACTGCTCTGTCTCTGTTAGGCTATATAGATCTTACACACATAATACTCCGAACTCTAAAAGTTCTTGATTTGAGGTCATTGAATTTGCTTCCAGACAATTCTGTAATCTCACATTGTCATTCTCAGTGTTCCTCGTGTTCTCATTGAAGCACCTTGGCTAGAAGATATATTAAAGATGTAATAAGAACAGATCAGTGAGAATTAACTGTTAATAGTCTTTTCAAGACTTAATGGTGCAAAACAGTGAATTAATCTGTTCGTGTTAATTAAAAAATGCTAGTGTTATGGCAGGATTTTCTTTATTTTGCATGTAAAGATGGAATCACCGAGCTAATTTCTTTAACTCCAATTTTAGGAATTTGAGTAAAGAACATTTTTTGGTATGGTATGCAGCAGGTTAGAAACATCTGGTGTTTATGCATTTTCTGCTAAATCACAGATGACTACTTATTTTCCACGTGTCAGGAAAAAAGAATTGATTGATCACCCATCCTTATCAGCCTAATGTTCTGCAGCTAAGATCTATTCTTTTACGGCTTCAGCCTCCTTTGTCTATTTTGTGGCCAGTCTTAACTGTAAAGGTCTTTATTTCTATATTTTTTAAAAATTACTTCAGATATTCTTGCTTCTCGACGCTTCTAGAAATTTTGCTTCAAGAAAAATTATAAAAATACCTTAGGAGGTTCTCCTGTGATGTTGGCTGTTTGAACGTGGATGACTCTGGAGAGACGTGATATCTGCCAACTTGTTGATGGCTTTTTACGTATTTCAGTAGAGTTTTGTGATTTTTGTTGCGTCGCTTTTATGCGTTTTTGCTGCGTGTATAGATCTTTATGTAATTTCTACTACGTTTTTTTCTGCTATGTGAAGAAGGTATGATGATTGTATGGTAATTATTGTATAACTCTAAATGAGGGTGAGAATGCCTGATTTGGGATGAGGGAAAGTGCTTACAATTGAAAATCAGAAACAAGTCAGGGGTAACTCTTCTAAAGGGACCAGCTTTTAAGCTGTTTGTTCCCACTCCCTTTATTAGTGCTTTCCCCCAAATCTGGAAGAAATGGTGTTTTCCTAATGTGTTTTCCCTTCCTCATTCAGAGCAACTCACACTGCATCCCGCATTTCAATGACACCACAACCTATAAAATATGATTTCGAAGTGTGGTATTTGAGTTAAAATTTTATGAATTGGTTTCATTTATTAAAATATAATTGAATACTATCAAGCTGATGTTTTATGAATATTCAATCCCATTTTAATGTTGGATTTCTTTATTTTATAGGTAAAGAATCCTCATCTCAGCAAATCGAGTGCTGCGATTTACATACATTCTCAGCATGACATGCTGGTTGAGCTGGGATCACTGTTCGTGCCATCTCACCTCAAACCCCATCTTCCCTCGCACGTACCGGTTAGTCAGTTTTATTTCTGGCAAGTGGTGGGAGATATTCATTGAAGGGAGAAATATTCTAAAAATACTAGTCCTGTTTCCACCCTGTCCTGTCCCCCTCCATGCCCCGCCACCTCCTGCCACAGACCCCACTCTCCATCACTCCATTTAGTTTCTTCAACACTTTGTTCCCTGGACCACTTGGATATTGGGATGAGTAGTTGGAAAAAATGCCTCAGTGTCAACAACATTACACAATTCTGTGTGCAGGTCCGAGATATCTGTACCAAACCTTACTCAGGTGAAATGAGATAGGTGGAGCTGATTTTTTTCCTTTGGTTTTTGAGAGGGAGTGCGGTTCGTGTGCCACATGAGACAAACCTGGACACGTGTATGAATAGTCACACTAAATGTGAAGTACATCCAAGCTGTAGATCAGCTCCCATCTGTTTAGTTGAGATATTACTACCAAAGCAGTTGTGGCAAAGCAGTTTTATTTCAGAGGTTCGGATTTGGGGATTGTAGTTGAGGGAATGGGGATTCGTACTCCCTCTGTTCCCTTTGAAAGGTGTTGAGAGACTTAGAGACCCTGCAGTGTAGGAAACACCTTCATTCCATCCGGCCTTCTGCCTCATAACATCAGATTTCCCTTCCCTTATTTCACGAAACATTGACCACGTACCAGGCTTCATGGTAGCAAGACAGATTTCGGGGTGAACAAGACGGACCATGTCCTTGCTCTCACGATACTGAGGGTCTAGGAGAAAGTCACTGAGAGACAATTAACATGGATGTTAGACAATCCTGGTTGGGATGAGGGACACAAAGGCTTATGGGGAGAGTCAGAGAGGTCAGCAGGGACCTAGCTGAGTCGGAGAGGGCAGGGAAGACTTCTCTGGGAGCGGGTGTTCAAATCTGGGTCTGGAAAAGGGACAGGGCAGCTGGTCAACCTGACAGTGAAGGGCGCCTTCTGGGAGAGGAGACTGGAGTTAATTCTCTGAGGATCAGATTGGGCCAGGGCTGGGGATGGCAGTGTGGATTCGGGTCTTATCCTAATAGCCAAGAAAACCCAGCGAGGGGATTTAAAATGGGTCCTCACGCTCAGACTAGCATTGAAAATATGACTGTGTTTTCAGCCAGGGAAATAGATCAGCGTGTGGGGGATGACTTAATGGGCTGTTTGTGAGAAACGCTGCTTTGTCAGCAGCTCTCTTGCAGCTGACCCTGGGACTGATTCCCAGCAAATCGGCACAACTGGTGGTCCTTACGGCCGGGCTTTAAAACTGGAAACGGATGGATTTTGTGTCTGGAATAGATACTGTAACTACACGCACATTTTGGAGATGGGGATGGAAATAGTCATAAGACACAGACTGACAATTGTAATGCAAGAAAAACCTTACATGTTGATAATAAAAAGACAAAGTACCCATTACATAAATGGCAGTAGGGACCATCTATCTATCTATCTATCTATCTATCTATCTATCTATCTATCATCTATCTATAAATTATATATATATATATCTATAGATCTATGTATAGATCTATTTATAGATATATATAGATCTATAGATGTATATAATTTGCCAGAGTATACCCATTAAACTGTGTTCAAATTCAATAGCAGTCAAGGAAATGCGCAATCTTGAAACTCAATTAGGTGCTAAAGTGGTATGTTCTGTATAATCATAATAAGATAGCAGCACTCCACTCCTATTTCTCAGTGGAAATTAACTTATATATAGTCATGATTGCTTCGCTCATGATTGCTAGTATCTGAAATTTGTGTTACACGAATATTGCAGACTGAAGTATAAGAGAAAAATAATCAAAATTCACTGACTTTATTTTTAGGATAAGTCTGAGAGAGACAAATAGTAATGAACAAGAAAAACTTTCTAAAATAAATATTTCAGAAAGGTTCTGAATATTTAATATTAGTGATTCATGAGGAAATATATGCTCTTGCTAGAAATTAGGTTATTAAACTAGTACTGTGTAATTTTGATGATAAAACCAATTGTTCAGGGACTTTCTAATGGCAGTGGATTAAGTAACATTAAAACATATGTCAGTGGGGACCTCTGGGGAACCCTGCTGTAGTGAAATCACAATGCAGAGGGGCGAGGCCACCAAAGTAAACCCGAAATGACAGGATTTCAATGGTCTGTAACTGAGTGAAAAAGTTCATATTAATGTTTTTGGTGAAATATTTAACAAGCAAAAGTAAGAGTGTTTTCTGGTGTTTTTTGTTTTGTTGCTGTGGTTGTGGTTCTGTGTTGCATTTTAAGAACAGGGAAGTTTGTTTTTATTCCTTTGTTCAGGGACATCAATACAAACAGCACATTAATCTGGGCCTTCAGGGACAAGATCAAGAAATATATACAAAACCTGATGACTTCTGTTTGCCTGTCACGTGGGTACATCTATCTGTACCAGTGCCTTCGCAGTGTTTTATGTCCAGGGCTGTATAGAGCTGTGCAGCCTCGGACTGAAAAATGCCTCAGAAATTATAGTTACACTACACTTGCTGTTATTTCAATCTAAAAGGCTGTAGGATTGAATGCTCTCTAAGTGCTCACTGCCCTTAAGAAATCCTGGTTTTATTTGTACCTTTGTTTAAACTCTTTAAAGTCATGAATTATTGCTTGACTAGCTGTATCCCAAGAAAGCCTGAACCCAGGGTCACTGTGAATTGATTCCATCTTCGTTTCGTGTAGAAATCTTCCTTATTTGTTCCTACTGAATAAGCTGAACAATGGGATTTTTGCCCACTGCTGTTAGTTTCAATTATTACATCATTGTTATTTTGAAATGGTAACTTGGACATATTTTCTGAAATAAAATTAAACTTAAAGCAACTATAATGAGAGTTTTATTATGTATTTAATCCATTCTCTAAACCCATATTCATGAACCATAAAAATTTCATTTGTATTACATAAAAATAGAGGGTTTGTATTTATTTATTTATTTATTTACTTACTTACTTACTTACTTACTTACTTACTTACTTACTTACTGACTTACTTATTTTAGGCAAGGCAACCCTTGGTTGACCTCACAGATTGCAAAGACCTTGTCAGTTTACAATCCCTTATTTTTTAGGTCTACAGCACCTGGTCTTCCTAGGTGGTCTCCCATCCAAGTCCTAACCAGGCCTGACCCTGCTTAACTTCTGAGATCAGATGGAATCGGGCTTGTTCAGGGTGGCGTGGCCATAGACAGAAACAGAGATTTTTAAATTTAGCTTCATCTTATTCTATTTTTAAATGGAATTTAAATGATCATAATAGATTAATAAATAATTTATTATTGTTTTCATTTAGGAAAATAAAAGATTACTAAAAATATTTGTTCCAGAATATTACAGATCAATAATCAAAATCACATATTGGCAGAAAACTGTCAGGAGTCAATGGACGGAAGGATACATCTGGAAGTCAGTGAGATTTATCTTAATTCTGATGCCGGTTGGTAGTTCAGAGAAGGACATGTCATTTGGAATCCCCTCGATAGGACTTTTTCCACCTTAAGATAACCATCGTCTTAAACACAAGGGTTAGTGGTGTAACGAGACCACTTCTGAAGGATTTTGAGTGCTTAGAGAGAAGACATTTTATTAACTGAAGAACTTTAAGGCTCAAACACACAAGTGAAAATAATGTTTTATTTTCAGATTCATTACATCTCTTTTAAAGTGCTATATTCTTAAAAACCAAGACCCAAAACTGGCTTCTTATAAGAAGTGTAACTATCAACCCTTCTTGTAGTATAATACCAGGATAGAAATTCTTTTTATCAAAATGCTGGTGACTAATAATAACACTTAACATGTCCAAAGTAAGCAAAGAGAACAAGAGTATAATAAATGTGCATATTAAGTGAATTATTTAGCAGAATCACAAATGTTATAAATAAGCGGCTTAGTTTAATTGCAGTAAGTGCGTCGAATGCAGAATTTCTTTTCGATTTGAAGATACACAGCAAGGTGCTGATGAGAGAACGATTAGCTCTGAGAGCTCCGTCTCAGAACTGAGATAAAAGAATAGCAATCTGTACGGAATGACACGTCTTTTTAAACATTTTTCTCTTTTGGTGTTCGACTCACTCACGTAGGTTTTCGAGAAAACTCTGACCTCTGCGTTTTACTCTCCATTGTTGCTGCTGACAACCTACCCCGTTCCTTCTGCTTCCTCAAGGAGAACTTGAACTACACCTGCACTTACAGGTAGGTGGACCCCTGGAAAGACAGTAAGAAAGTTGACTAGGAAAAGAGTAACTTCAGCTGTTTGACATAAAACTCAAAGCTTTAGATTATTTTTCATTTTAATCATAAAAGTCCTTGAGAAATGACCCATTTCAGTAACATGCCTGTCAGGTCAATAGGTCTGTTTCATTACATGCACTGGGTTGTTATTCTTCAAAGTGCCGCAAGGATGACAGGACTGTTGACAATGACAGAAAATACGTGATTCCCGTGTGACTTCCCCATCGCTCTCATCAGGCTCTTACTTCTTCTCTGTGCGTGTGTCTATGTAAATATTTCCCACACATGCACAAAAACAGCTCTGTACCACTGGTCTGAGCCAGACATGCTCAATTTGTTTAAATCTCTAATCTTTCACATAAACATCAAGTTTTAAGGCTTTTTCCAGTTTAACTTTATTTCAGTCCAAGTCATGTGAGAAGACCTGTCCTTATGATAAAGTAATGTGAGTGGCAAAAACTGCAAAAAAATTACCTCTTAGTTTTATTTATTTATTTTATATGACTAAGTTATTTTTGAAGAAAAATATAACTTTCTGTATATATCATAAAAGAGTCAAAGGTATGTACTATACGAGTTACCGTCCTAAACTATGCTTTGACATTGTGGAGAACGTGAAAACATTTCAGGTACTTTGCAATTCAATTCTTCAAAGCCTTTAAAAATTAAATGAGCATATTGAAATGCATGCAACGGTTTCAAAATAATTCTCATTTTTCATAGTTTTTAAACAACAATTTTTATTAATACACTTTTTAAAGAATATTTACTTTAATTTTAATCTACGGCCCATTTTGTCATGGCTATATTAGCCTAACGTTAATGAAATGTATGTTTGCAAATATAAATTGAAATAACATATTTATGTAGCTTGAACATATTCATCATAATTTTTCATTCTTGTATGGTCATGAATTAAAATATGTAAATATGTGTATGAGAGAGGTAAGTGATGGGAATATGGTTTCAGGCATTATTGCAACCTCATGGTATATATATTTAGTTTAACTACAGGTAGAATCAATTGAAGTAATTAACAAATATTTCACAACATTTCCCCCCAGCATCGCTAATGTTCAACTGCTGGAACTGGAAAGAAAAGGTTCCAGATCACGGGGAACATAAGGAGTCAGACTGTCTCACAGCAAATCAGGTAACAAATCACTGATTTAGAAATGACGATGCCTCTAATGCAGAGTTGATGTGAAGATCAAGCAAGAAATCATATAGGCAGTTTCCTAGATTCACAGTGGATACGTGTGTATCCACTATGGTTCTGGTTATGCTGGATATTTTTGAATGTTAATTTTCTTTTTTCTGCATTTTCTGATAGTTCATAATTATTAATTCTCAGATGGGTAGAAACTAAACGTTAGTTGTTTTCTAACTGCCACTCCTCTGTCCTCTGCAGTAGCATTCATAAAATTTAATTGACCAAAACAATGGCCAGAGCAAAAGTTAAATCTCCAGCCGTCTTTCAGTAAGTTGGGGTCCTATGGATATATACGGTCAATGAGATATACGTGGAGTGTATGTGCAGCTTCTGGAGTGAGTGTTAGTCAGGGGAGTTGTCTCTCTCCCTTTGTCCTGTATGGTCGGGATGCAGATATAATGGCTGGAACTGCTGCAGCCACATTGGAACATAGCATTAAAATCCCATTTGAACAAAGACAAAGCAATAAAGCAATGCTTTTCTGCAAAAAGTTACTTAAAAATATCTGGGGAAACTAAGGCTGCCTCTGGTAGTACCAGCAACATTGGAGTAAACATCCTCCTTGTCTAGTAGCATCTGGGGTGCTCCCTGGATAACAGAGGCCAGCTCTCCCCCAGCCAGTCCCAGTACGGTGAAATGTGCCTGTTGGTGAGCTTTAGGAGATGCATCTGGCATCTAGGTGGATGCCCTTCCCTTCACTCTCAGATATACCTGGTGTCTTACTCAGTGTTGGCTGTTACAGCAGAATGCCATGGGCCAGGTGGCTTCAACAGCACACAAGACATCTCACAGATCCAGAAGCTGAGAGCTCTTAAGTTCTAGATGCCAATAGAATCCGGCATCTGGTGAGAGTGTGCTTTGTGGCTTGCAGATGACTCTGTTCTTGTTGTATCCTCATGTGGCAGAGAGAGAATGATGAACCAAGCCCCCCGTTTTCTAAAGATGCTAATCCCTTTCGAGATGCCTCCACCCTCCCCACTCCCTCCCCATCCCAAGGCCCCGGCCCCAACACCATCACATGGCAGGGGTAGGATTCTAATGTATGAACTTATGGGGAACACAAGCACTCCATAGCAAGTGGAAACTGGTGACCACAAAATTCTGGGGAGAGCCCAGTGCATAAGGTTACAAACAAACAAACAAACAAACAAATAAAACAAAGAAGAAAAATCTGACCCCGAGGGAATCAAAACGATCTCATGGCGCAGAATATAACTTTAAAAACTGATTAATATCCTCAGAGAAATTGGAAAGGATCCTGACTACCTGTAAAGACACTGTTATGACAAAAAATAGCAGAAAGAGAATTTTTAAAAGCTCTTCTGAAATTAGAAGGAGTTAGAAGTATTATGGAAACCTTCCAAAATGAGAGCCAACAGTCATGGAAAATATGGGAGGAAAGATAGCATACATGAAGGTTTATTTTTTGGCATTAAATATACAAACAGTAAAAATTTCAAAAAGAGGAAATAAAATAAAAAATAGGAGAGAACGGCTAAACTAATAAAATAAAAACATATTTAAAGACAGCAGCTTCTAATTGAAAGAGCCCGTCAAATGGTAAAGAAGATGAGTGTAGAGAGACCGACACCTGACAAATCGTAGTAAGAATTTAGGACACCGAGAAAGAAGGGGTGATGCTAAGTGACTTGCAGGAAAATTGCAATGACAAAAAGATTCACACTGTTTATTAAAATCTTTATTAGAAGATAATCAAACAAGCCTTTCACTATTCTGAGGTTAAAATGAATTTAAACAAAGAACTCCGTTCCCACCCGAATTATTGCAATCATGACATCAAGGATATGTTATGTTCAAGCAGCCAAAATATCAGAAGCTGCATCTCCCCAGAATATTTCTGAAAACATTGTTTATAGATGTATCTAAGCCAAATTAACTTGAAAATCAAGAATTACATAGACATCAAGCCATTTTTCGATGAAAGCTTCCACATCATCTAAAATTCTGTTTATATACAAACGAGGCTGTTAATTATGGGTTGTTTTTAGAAAAAAATATTTTTATAGATTTGCTCTAAGTGAAGTAGTGAGCATTTCTCAAATGCCTGTGGTTGTTTCAACACACAAGCAGCATGTATTTTAAGCAGAAAACATACATGAGTTTCAGGATTTGTGCTCGTGTCACCAGTCTGAGTGACAGGGGATTGGTATCTGTCAGATTCTACTTCTGGATCTGGTGAAGGGACAGAAGTTGCTGTAGAAGGTTGGCTGGGGGTCAGGAGGAGGCGCCCTGAGGGAAGTGGGGGACACAAGGACATCTGTGCCCCCTGAGACAGATGGGGGCCGCGTCTCTCACTGGGTCTTGTTGAAAGAGGTGGTACAGGGGGAGGTGCAGGGGTTTGACCTGGCTGCCTCCCGGTTCCCTGAGGTCAGGTCAGAGGCAACAGAGACCTCCTTAGTCCCTGGGTCCTGGACTGATCCCTTTGGAGCAAGTGGCTTCTGCCTGTCTCTGCCAGGCCGGGCACCGCACAGGAAAGGAGATTTGCAGAAGGATAATGCCATTCGGCCAGGTTGAACCAGCGCACAAAGCAAACGGCCTGGACTCCTTAAAGATGTGACCCAAGGCTTAACCAATTTCGCCTGATGGAGGAGGTAGGGCAGGGACTGTGACAATTGGAAGATAAAATAGATTGTGATACGCCGCGTGATAGCGGAACCTTCATCCTTAGTGTCTTAGGGCCCTAAAGATTGTCTGCTTCTTTTTTTGAGCTACGAAAAGAGGAAAATTGTTTTGACAGATTGAATTTATTGACCTCCCGTCTTTTTCAGTGTTGACTTCGACAAACCCCTCATCTTCTGTGTGTATGTGTTTGAATGTCAACTAAAACCAGAGGATGGGTTGAACTCTCTGACAGAATCTGACTTGTGCAATGCTTTTGAGAAATTTTCTTTAATTCATGTTTATTATCGAAGAGAGGAGGAGTATTGATAAAGGTGAGGTTTATTAAACTCTTTCAAATGTTGATTAGTGGCCATTTTTGTCAAATAAAAAAATAGGTTTATTAAAATTAGATTATTTCTGAGGAGCAGCATTACAACGTGGCATCTTAGGATGTGGTAGGAATGTGGGCTAATAGTTTTTGTAGCTAAATGTAACTATTTACTGATTATTATTATTATTATCAGATTATTTACTGATATTATCTTGTGGTGAAATAAACTGATAGACTCAATTTCATTTTATTTATTGGTTATCAAAGGAATTCGAGCATCTTACATGGGATAGACAACTAATGATGGGCCAAGTCAAGATCTCCAAATGAGATGAGCACCAGTATTTGGGGATGGCATGAGGGGAGAGGTTGATCACACGCTCTGCCTTTCTTGGGTGTCCCAAGGGAGGACCATCCAAATTCTGGCCCCGTTTAACCCCTCTGAGTGACCTCATCCTCATTGTCAGCATCTGTCAGGACCGTACTCTCTCTGCCAAGTCATCACAGAGAGAGGGATAGAAATCTATCCCTGAGATTCACACAGTCACAGAGGCATTATGGGGAGAAAGCTATAATTAGTAGCCTGGCTTCCCGAGATGGTTTGACTTAAGTATTTTTCCTTTAGAAGTCACCATGTTGGCACCAGGCATTTAAAATGAGGCCCGTTGGGTGTATGATTGGAGGGCACAGCGATACTTTCTGTGCCCGGTGTTTGAAGCACGTTGCATATTGCATTTTCTGTTTAACCAAATCTGTGCAGCAAAGAGATGCTCCCTGACGTTTGGAGTGCAGCAGTGATTCTGTGAGCATCCCCGATGCATGGAAAGCATCCTTGGAAACCAAGATCACTTTCACAAGCCGACGTTAGAGCACGTGAGTGTACCCAAGGATGAGATACTCTGACAAAAGGGAACGACTCTCTTGTCTCAACATATTTTTAACATTTATTGAAGAATAAGAGAAAATGTCTTTACCACTTATTCCATTAAGCTGAAAAGAGAAAAAAATATCAGACAGAAATGATTCGAGACAGACAGAAACTAAGAACATAATAGCAATAATCGACCGAGATAAAGCATCTCCGTCGATTTAAAAGTGTTTAAAACAATATCCTATTGTTCTCTTTTATATGAGAAAAATAAAATAATTGAAGAGGTAGGTAGGTTATTAAAGCCTAATCTCTTTCTCACATTTGCTATGCTTTTCCCCGTGGAAAGCCTGAAAAATAATGCAAAAGAGCAATTTGCTAGGTTGAAAGAATTAAATTGATAGGTTCTAAGAACTTAAGAGACAGATCAATGCAGTGCATCGTTTCAAATCCTTTGACTAATTTGTTTTGAATTCACAGCCTCTTTGTTCCTCGCCACAGTTTTGCTGGCATTTTCCGCTGGGAGAATGCTGTTTTATTAATAAAATTTCACTCGCACGTAAACACAGGGACAACGTCTCGTCAGCAGGAGTCCTCTGCAAAGCAGTGGTTGCAAGCTCTCCTGGGAGAGGAGCACTGACTTGGGCAGTGAACACACAATGCAATGTACAGATGACGTATCATGGAGTTGCACACTGGAAACCTATCTAATACTATTAACCAAGGTCATCCCAATAAATTGGATAAAACCCAAAAAAACAGTTTTGCCACAGTGCACATTCGAACTAGCAAATGAGACGAATGGGTAGTAGGCACAATAAATGCGCCAGTTAGTACTTGAAATTATTTTAAATCTAATCCTTAAAGGAAGACTCTAAAGGTGCACAAACATGATGTCCAGAGGGAAACTAGTTTTTTCATTCTTGAAGTCGCATCTCAAGGTAAGTCAGCCGTAACACGCTCCACTCGGGTGCGAGCTGGTGGCGGTGGGGGACGCTGTGCCAGGTCTTCGTGGGGACAGGGGTTAGATGAGCCCTCTCTATACCGTCTGCCTAAGTTGGTGGTGAACTTAAAACTATTCTGAAAAGCAGCCTATTAAAATAACTGCGAACCATTCATACATGGAGCGGTGGTTCTCAACCACTCCTGAGCATCAGGGGCACCTGGAGCGCTTATTAACATGCGGCCTGCGTGCTCATAGGCCACCTGCAGACCATCTCATCCAACAGGTTTGGATGAGGCACAATAATTTGCATTTCTAAAAAGTTCACGTGACCCTCCTACTTCTGGCCCTTGGCCCACACCCTGAACACGGGTGACACGGAGAAACCAGAGGTGTCATCTTACAGTTAATTCTTCTTTAACACAGAAAAAATAATGAGTTCAAAAGGCATTCCTGTGCTAGTACCTGGTTAGCTGCTCTCGAAAGAGATTAGGGGACATCGAGATGAGACTTCCCAGTTTTTCTAAGTAAAGTTACTTTCTAATGATGATTCGTCTCGTTCTGTTTTACCGACATGACTGGCTCTTTTCCAAGTTATGTTTATGAATGTTTCCAAAACCGAATACGATCTTTAGAAAAAGCGTTCAAGTTCTTTTAACACAAAATCTGTAACGAGAAAGAGTCAGTAAATAAATAACGTAATAAATAATTTGGTAATTTTTCTCAATGATCATTTACTGTCCCGCTAAAATATTTCAATAACCATAGTTTTAGTGAGATGGTATGGGATTCTCAGCTTTTATCTTTGATAAATGATGCTTGAGGAAGCATGTCGTCCATGTTTCAGGGTCATAGAATGGGATTAAATAGCCTATCAACATCAATGAATTAAAAGGAAGAATGATTCCTTGCACCAACATTTTGAGAAGCTAAATGTGGCAATTACCAGACACACTGTGTTACTATAGTTAAGGGAAGACTAAACAGTTTTGTCGCTTTCATGCCATTTGGACTTGCCCGGAAAGTCCAGAGAACATAATGAGGATTTAGCCTGACAGAATTATTCATTATTGGCATTATTATTATTACCATCATTGTCCTGTGAGCACTGATCATTAGCTCTGCAGAAAGCTTGAACCCAGGACGTTCCGTAGCTGATGAGGAGTGCCATGCTGTGACATTTTAGGCTTTCTGTCTTACATGTTGGTTCAAACTCATAGCATTATTTAAATACCCCATTTGATTTGGGGTATTTAAATATTTGATTATGGTATTGCAAGCATCAAATGTGTTTCTCGGAATAGCCGCTGTACGTCTTTCCTGCATGGGTTTTCCCTGGTTTGTGCTCAGAGAAATCTAAGACTTGCAGGGCAGGCATGAAATCCAGGTCTGCTGTTCAGTTTTCAAAGTTATCTTATACTGAAAATATAGGTTTTTAGCGTCATTAGGAACCGTCTAAGAATTTTAGCTCGTGGACGAGAGGAGGCCCAGGGAGAGTCTGCGTCTCTTCCAGAGTCACAGTCAGTGGCAGGATGGAGAAGAGAACTTAGGCCTCAGCACTCTGTCCCAGGGTCTGGCCCAGTTCCTCTCTGCCTCTCTGCTCTGCAACCTGCTGGAGCAAATGGAAAGAACAGCTTCCTTCTCTTCATTACGAAGAGCCAAACATACACGGACCGTCCCAGACCCTGGAAGGTACACTGGGGAGAACCAGCCTGTGGAAGCTTCTCACCTGGGACCCCCCATGGTAGGCAGCAGAAGCTAAGTCACTACTGCTGGGAGTCAGGGTGGGGATCGTTCTGGGGGCCCAGGGAGAGGAGCTTCGGGGGAGGCCATCCATCTGGAATCCCCGACTCGTGTGCGAGTGGGTGGGCCGTGGTTCTCACATCAGGAGGCCATCAAAGGGGTCAAAGGGGTCCAGCTGCCTTTCGTGTAAGTGCTGACTTGCTGCCTACTCACCATCATTCAGAATTACATTTTTATTCTTAAGGGTCGCGTATCTACTATATTTAATGATGTTTAGGATTTTTTAAGAGATGGAAATTTAAGTAGGAAAGGGGAATTTGAAAGCATAGTTGGTAAAGATTTAAAGTAGATTAAAGAGTTGGGAAAACATATTTTTAGATATGGCGACTCTATGTGTTAGAATTGGTGTAAAATTACCAAAGGTAGACTCTGTGGGTGGGTGAGCAATACTTGTTGGGTCAGAAATTTCATTTTCATGACCAGACGAGTCACCTTCTCAACTCTGTGGGGTCACAAAGAACCAAACACCGGGGGACAGAGCGGAGGCTGGAGAATCAGAAAAAACGTGGCTCAAATTCTAGCTCTAACATCGAATGAAACTGGGCAGCAGCAGAGAGCAAGTCTAGGGCCCTGCATGAGCAGGTTGAGTGGTCTTGGCTGTGACATTACACCTGAGTCCACGGTTCCTCTCTGCGTCCTGAATGAGAATACATAGCTCACAGAGTTATGATACGTGGGATGATACGTGGAAGAATAGCCTAGATACTGCCTCATAGGACTTTCCCATTTATTTTACTAAAAGGGTTTATTGTTTATTAACTTATTTTTTCCACTTAAGTTCTTCTTTATTTATTTTCCTTTTTTTTATTTTTGAATTGTTTAAAAACTAATTTATATTTCATGATTGACCAAAAGATTTTAAATACACATGTTGTTGCAGAATGGGTTACACCATTCTAAAATACACGAGAACAGATCAGATTAAACAGAGAAAAATAAAGCCTAAAGAAAAATATGGACAAAGAAGATTTCAGAAAGTACACGCAAAAGTTGTTAGAATTCACAGTCTTCTCATTCTTAATCCGATATAATTAAAATAGGTCACCTTTAAAATGCGTGTACTTATTTATGTGTCATGTTTGGAAAGAGAGATTAGTGAAACAAATTATTTACATGACAATACGCCAAGGGCGGCCTCAGGAGAGAGTCGGGAGGGTTGGAAGTGTTGCTTTTAAATAACTGCCTTACTTTTTATGGTCATATATTTAAGTTATGATCAGAAGAAACCTCAGGGAATGAAGAACAATTGTTAATTTTTAAGGGTATTATTTGAGGACATGTATCATTTTTGTGGAGTTTTATCTCACACGAAAATGATAGTGCAGGAACCTAGAGGGAAGAACATGGGATGAATTAATGTAAATCTAGGGACAACCTGAGACGAGGAGTTTTGTTTTTTTTTTTTTTTCCAAAATAAAATCACGATAGTCTATTACAGGTACATAAGTGGCTAAGTAATGTTTTTATGAAAACATATATAAACATGGAAATACTAGACTACCCGCTCTTAAATGTAAAGAACCTGAAAAAGTATGTAAAACATCATAGACCCCTTAAATACTTGTAATTGTTTCACGGATCAAGGAATCCGACCAGAGAATATTAAATAATAACTATTTTTTTGTGTGAATAAACGACAAAAACATGACTTCAGTGATAAGAGACAATGAATGAGTGAAGCCGTGACTCCCCAGCTCATAAAACTTATACGTGGGCCATCCTGGTTCTGTGACATGACTCTTTAGGAGCACTGATGGGCACTGTGAGCAAAGATGTAGGCCTTGTGCAGAGGGGATACTCCTGTTTCCCTGTTGTATGCCAGCGTCCTACGTGCAGCCTCTCATGGATGAAAGCATCGTCACATGGCGTGCCTGGGATGACAGAACGTTGTCTTCCTTTATACAGTATGAATATCTATATCTAAATCTATATCTATCTATATCTATATCTAAAACATAACTATATCACATAAATATAATGTTAAAGTATCACAAATGTCATCTGAGCCTTGCAAAGGAAACATCACAGAGAGGCAGGGGACAGTTTCATTGGCTTATTTTCTCTATTTTCATTCCTATAGATCGATAGCCTTTCCCACTTTGATGGCCTCAGTAAGACATTCCAGAGAGAAAACCGACTCTAAAAATTCGGTTCGACGTCCCATGGTTTGGATTTCTCATTTGGTCATTTTCTCAATGTACCGTAGACGTGTGAAAGAAGTATAACTGTTATGTTTCGTGATTCTTCTCTAAGAGCTGTTTGCTTTATTAAGTTTATTATAACTGTATAAAGTTATAATTTTGAAGTCTTTTTAAAAAGCGTATTCTCCTGTGGGGGAAAAATATCATTAAACAAGAGAATAAAATCTATACAGGTCATTACTGAGACCAGGAAAGGCTGCATTCGTGATAGATTTTTTAAAGTAATTGTACAACTGATGTATTACTTCTCATTTTCTGCGGGAGCGAGCTCTGGGGCCTTGACCCGAAACAGACAGAATCTGAATGCCGAGGCCACCTTCTCTGAGGCGGGTCACCGGGAAGCCGGGCCGGGCTCAGGGACCTCAGAAGCCCAGGAAGAATGGCAAAACCCAGAAGCGACACAGATAAGCGAGGCGAGACCGAAAGTCCTTTAAAGGTCACGGGAAGAAGATAAATTCAGTTGCATTAAAGCGGCTTCTGCTCATGCATAAATGCCAAGGTTTGAAAGTCATTATCAGGACCAGGGAGGGGACAGGCTGTGCTTCGCCCCTCGTCGGGTGCTGACCAGAGAGGGACTGAAATGTGGAACCTGGAGCGTTTGGCTTCAGTGTCGTTCCTAAGCGACCCTTGATAAAATATCGAATTCGAGACATAGTCGGCACCAGTGGCCACAGCACCTTGGTTTGGGCTTTGGGTCGGAAATGATACCGTAAGCAGCTCTCAGCATGTGGGGGCCATTGGTTCAGACATGGCGGGACCGGCATCTACGAGATGCTGCCGCCTGCCCCCTGCCCTTCTAGGGTCTTCCAGCCTAGAGGTGAGACCATGGCTGGGACAGGACGTGAAAGAGGCTTTTCAGGGGCCTATCTAAGTGTAGGTAGCTCGAGACGAGGAGGTGGTAACCCAGAGTCCTTTACCCAGCCCGTGGCCAGCACAAGTAAGGGCCACCACGTGGGCGGGGTGTCCACAGCATGCTGGTGGCCGATCCTGAGAGCTGGGTAAATCCACGAGGGACACAGCACCAGCCTCTGGCTGTGGCAGTAGTGGTGGGGGCAGTGGAGGGTTGGGGAGCCCATCTAAGAGGAGAAACGGGGGCCTGCTCCCTGCAGACCTGAGGTGCCCTGATTAGATGTCACTGCTGGCCCCGGAATTAGAAAAGAAACTAGTAAAATGGACTTCTCTGTGCTTAATTTAAATAGGACATTGGATTTGCTCATCAATAAATATTTGCTTGATGATCTAATTAGCAAGAGTGGCTAGTTAACTCTTAGGTTAAGATTAAGAAAGGAATTTATTGATTGAGTTTTCCTCTTTGATACAGAAATGATAACCTCGTTCAGATCACTCATTGTCTCTCTTCATTCTCAAAGGGCGTTTTACCTAACTGACTTGTGTTAACTTTTTCAGTGAGCTTTTTCGGGTTTAATTTTGTAATAATTTTAGATTCATAAAATATACTCGCCCCAAATTGTATCAAAATTAGGAAACGAACGAACATCTGTGTAATAGTGCAAGCTACGGACTTACTCACACTTGGCCACGTTTCCACTCTTGCCCACTTTCTCTCTAGGACATCCTACTGAAGGATGCCCTATAGTCTCCTGCTTGAACTTGGAGCAGTCCTTCGGTCTTTCCTTCCTTCTCCTGACTCTGGCACCTTGAACACACTCCGATTGGAGAGCCTGGTCAGGTGGCGGAGGGGTTCAGAGCAGCCTCAGGAGTGAGTGTGAGGTCAGTTCATCCTCACCTGAGTCCCAAGGATGCTTTTGTGACATGTCGAGGTGGTCCTCCGCAGCAGATCTGAGTTTTCAGAGCTGTTGGGGACCATCGGGAATTATTATTTACGAATCCTTGAATGCAGTTGTCCATTAACACCTGGATGCCACAGCCTCGGAGGGCTGGCCGCACGTGTTGCTCTGCTTATCCCGTGGTGAACAGTCATGGACTCTGCTTTGCAGCAGCGGCAGATCCATCAGCTCTGATGCTGGCTGCAGTGTGATTTATTGTGGGGGTATTCTGTCACCCAGCGGGCCTGGACAGATGCTTTTCTTCCCCCTTGGGGTAGAATTAAACCGTGATTCTCAGCCTAAACGGGGACTTTGATTTTGCTCTGGGAACCTGTCCTGTACCTACTTTGTTTGAGAATATCCCATCCCACGTCCCCACCCCCACATCCCCCACCAAAAGATCCCATATATTTATATTCATCATTTCTATGTGGGTGATCTCCTTCAAAACAGTAAATTTTTGTGCCTGTGTGGCTGTCTTTAAACCCTGCTAACTTCTTCTGTAGCGTTCTCGGTAACCAAAAGAAGGAAACAAATCAATTCTGTCTCTTAATTATCAAACTGCACAGATAATTATGCCATCTAGTACTCTGATGCTATTTTGCATGGCTGTGTGCCTTTTAGATACTGAGAGAGAATGAGGTGTATCCATTATTTAGGAAAATAGAAGTTATGTCTTTACATCAAGCAGAGATAAATGGGAACCCCAGGAAAACGATGCTCATAGTCTGGCGGGAGCCGACGAGTTGCAGAACAGACCTCCTGACGCTGAGGATTTGTTAGGGTATCCTTCTGGAAAATGCCCACCCCCACTGCCCAGTCTTTCTTGCTTCTCACGAGGCAGATGTCTGGGCGAAAACCTTAACCGCCCCTGGTTGTTTTCATTTTTCTTTTATACTCATAGGTTGAATCCAAGCTTGAAATCTAATTGATAACCGAATCGCGACATTCCACACTTGACTCTTCTGTGTCCCTGAGTTAGTCATGAGAAACAGTAGAAACTGGAACCCTCGAGACTCTTCCGATACACAAATTTGCTTTCCTTCCAAAATCAGAAATAACGCCCATACGGAGCGGTTTTTAATGTTTTCGATGGAGCCTTCATCCAGCACGGGTACCGAGTCCCACCGCGTGAGGAGGGCAAGGAAAGCTGATTGTCACGAGACAGAGGAGACGTGAGAAATGAAAGCCACAGAACACGTCTGTCTTCTGTTTGCACCGTGTACATAGGTGCATGTCTCTCCTATCCCAGCAGAGGGAAATTTAAATATCAAGAGAGTCATTTATATTACACGAGGACAGAACTACATATGCCTTAAATTTTAAGCTTCCCGCAGCACCGTGACAGGGACCCACAGCTGCGGAGGGGACAGCAGCATCGATGACAGTCGCTGACTGGCTGGTCTGACGGTGGTGAGCTGCTACCGGGACTCAGTTCGGCTACCGTAAAGCCTGGGATCTAAGCAGAGAACTGCTGGGTTTTCATAAATGGCAGCTACACAGTAAGTGCCAGAAGAATCGTACCTCTATCACTTACACATTCCGTTTGGGATGATTCTGATTTTAAAAACTTTTTATTCGTTTCTACCACCCTCCATTCAGAAAACAGTTATTAGTGGGACTTTGTAAGGCTAGTCATTTGTTTAATAGAAAAAAAAAAAAGGCTGTGTATTAAAGTTTCCTAAGATCAGAATGGATTGCTATCGGAGTTTTTATAGTTCTCTTGGTGGTGGTTTTTAATTATCTTGATTTCCATTATCTGGAGAGATTTATGTGGTCGAATTGTTCCTGAAATTAAAGGTTTGCAGAGGCTCTTATCTGCAGTCTTTCAAATTTACATTTATTCTTCTGCCTAATTAGAAACATATTTAAAAAAACCCTAAAATTATGGGGAAAAAAATGGGTAGAGTTATAAACAGATAATGACTGGAGGAAGAAAGAACTGAAAAGCAGCTGGTAACATAAAATAAATACAGATTATAATGTAGTATCGTGATTGTGTATCATTATTAATATCAATATTACGGAATATTTTAAAAGCATATTATTGAGAACTAATAGATTTAGGCAAGCATTCTCATCCACACCTGGAAGCCAGTCTCTTTGAAGGACCGTGTCTTTAAGTTCATTGTCTTTGCGCTGGTTTTACCTCATACGTCCATGTCTAATCCCAATGAAATAATCAGAAATGTACACACAATTATTTGTCCGAAATACAGTAATGCTTTATAGTGGTGGAATGCTCTGCACAAACTAGGACATATGCATATGACAGAATGACAGGCAGCAATGAAAGCTTATTTTTGAAAATTTCTAATGATTCGACAAAGAGCTAGTATTTTATGACATAAATGGGAAACTACAAAGTATTTAAGTACATTTCTAATTACTGATAAACATTTGCATATATAGTGTGGCAAGAAAAAGACTTTACCTTTACTGACTATAATTTATCCTCAAGACGGAATACTCTTTGTTCAGGAAAGTGTGTCGATCATTTGTCTGAATGTAGGAAGTGAGACGCTGGTCTCGGCAGATTGTAGGAGACAGAAGAGAAGGTAGGTGTAGACTTCTATACGGAATACGCTATACACTTTTCCCATTAAAGAACATCAGTCTATATATTCCACCATTCCTGAACAGGAATTAGAGGTGTGGGGAGAGTGACAGTTAGGGAGAGGAGAAAAAGTGAGAGGAGGAGAAGTGTGATGCTCGGAAGAGAAGAAAGTGAAAGAGAAGGGGCCAGAAGGCGAGGGGGAGGGGCACGGGAAAGACCCGAGAGGCTAGGCCTTATGTCCCTGGGAGTCTTTAAGAAAAAACAATCCGGTCATCCATGGTGATTTTTTATTCTGTGGCTGCTGTAGCGAATCTCTTCTGTGTCCCCAGAAGCAGAGGAAGAGCTGGGCCGCGCGGTGGGTCTGATGCGATTTGGACTTAGCCTTTCCAGTAGATCTGTCCCTGGTCAGCGTCCGGGACCTCCTTGATCTTTGGCGTCATCATGGAAAGAGCAGGAGTCATTTCAGGCTCTCGGGGTTCTGGTTTATGAAGTGTCTGCTGCCCTCGGCACGCGACAACGGTGGTGGTGACTTATTCCTGGGTTGCGTGGTGACCTTTAAAACAGTTTGTGTTTATGGATTCAGAGGCACAGCAGAGTTCCCTTCGTGGAAGGCAGTGGAGGCGGTCCATTGGTTAGACGTTCACATACTTTATGAACGGCCCCCCAATTGCTCTTTCTCCCCTCTGGCTCTCCACGCAGCCGTCACGTTACTGCTGACCGCATTCCCGTGCTGTGCTCCCCATCCCCGTGACCCTCCAGCCACTGCTAATTGGTGCTTCTTCAACCCTTCACCCATTCTCCCAGCCCCCCCAAGCCCCCTCTTCTCGGGCCGTCCCCAGGTTGTCCTCTGTATTTGTGAGTCTGTTTTTGATTAGTTCGTTCTTTTCGTTCCTTAGATTCCGCATATACATGAAACCATACAGTATCTTTCTATCACTGTCTGACTTATTTCACTCAGCTAGTAACCTCTACGTCCATCCACGTCATTGCACGTGGTAGGATTTCATTTGTTTTAATGGCTGAGTAATATTCCACTGTACATGTGGACCGTAACTTCTTTATCCAGTCGTCTGTGGATGGGCATTTGGGCTGCTTCCATATCTTGGCGATTGTAAATTGTGCTGCCGTGAACATAGGGGTGCAGAGATCTTTACAAATTATTGGTTTTGTTTTCTTTGGAGACATACCCAGAAGTACGATTGCTGGGTCAAAAGGTATACCCATTTTTAATCTTTTGAGGACCCTCCAGACTGTTTTCCATAGAGGCTGCACCAATTTGCACTCCCGCCAACACTTGTTCTTCACTTTATTGATGATAGACAATCTGACAGGTGTGATATCTCACGTGGTTTTAATTTGCATTTCTCTGATGACTAGTGACCTTGAGCATCTTTTCATGTCTGTTGAACTTGAGCATCTTTTCATGCCTATTGGCTATCTGTATTTCCCCTTTGGAGAAATATCTATTTCAGGTCTTCCCCCATTTTTTGATTGGATTGTTGGTTTTCTTTGGGGTTGAGTTGTATGAGTTCTTAATATAGTTTGGTTATTAACCCCTTATCAGATGTGTCCTAAGCAAATGTCTTCTCCCATTCAGTCAGTGTCCTTTCATTTTGGTGATGGTTTCCTTTGCTGTGCAGACACATTTTAGTTCAATGTGGTCCCACTTGTTTATCTGGGAAATCCCGAATAATTAATGGGAGGAAAAGAGAGGAGAAATAACGGGCTCAGCATTAGAACTTTATTGATTTTAGAAGTTAATGTCTCTTAAAAATTAAACTTCATTTCATATTAAAACATATCTCATATTCACTCTTCTGTCATTACCTTTTCCTAGAACCTAGTGGCTTATAATGACTGTATCTCAGATCTGGCGAGGACTGAGAGAATCATCTCCAAAGCCATTTTTTTTTTTTCCTGAATGAAAATAGTAGACTGGATAAGGTTATAGATTTCTGGATTTTCCAGCCATTAGCTCTTCTGTTCCCTGACACGTGAGCCCCGATGTTATTGGCAAAACTAAAACATGGCAGACCTTGACTCTGAGGACTTTAAAATGTGCTTCGAAGAGCCACTATTTATCAACTTATTTGCTGACTTATCTTGGCTTGACTAGAAGAGACATTTAAATGCCAAATCACAGAGCTGAGGCAATTGAGAATTATAATGTTTCTGTAGGTCACCTTTAACATAATTAAACTGGAGTTAATTATACATATATTTTATTCTACAGGTAATAAAGACAAATATAATAGGTATTCCATTCACTGCACTAGTAAGCTATTTTTAGGTTCAAATATTTATACGTACACACCACTCAAAGCTTCCACTGAATTTGGGCATAGATGAGGCAACTGTCCAAAATCTAGAATAAGTATGAAGGAAGCCATTGAATTTCATTATTATTGGCCTCTTTACTTATTGAATAAAGCTAATCTCTCCACTTAATCTACGTGCATATTAACCTTAAGAAAAACATTCCAAGAAGAAAAAAACTGTCATGCCTCTTCTGGTCAGATTAATGACCACAACGATGGTTATTTTCCTTTGTACCTATTTTTTATTTTATTGTATTTTATTTTATTATTTTATTTTAATCTTATTTATTTTATTTGAGTAAATTAAATCCTTAGCAGAGTAAAATATTTTTGTTATTGCTTTTAATTCCCACTCATTTTCATCTTAGCTTCCTACAAACACTTCAAAATTTTTTTAATTGATGCTTCTATGTAATCCTTTCTCAGGTTACAACAAAGGTTTCTGTTTCTACCTGACTCTTACTCTTGGGCTCTTATTCTCTTATCCTTCTTATCCTTACATACGCTTTTTATTCAATAATTCAATAATATCCAATAATTCCAATTTTTGCTAAAATTGTTGATTCATTTAAGAGTCTCTATGTTCATTTTTAGCACGGAAACTATCACCTTTTATTTTGGAGTTTGTCCTCATCGTATTATCATATTTTAAAATTCAGATAACCTTCTATAGCATAAATTAGGTGTCTGATTAAGCTGAAGTAGTAACAAGGGCAGATGTTTTGTTCTGCTGAGCATTTTAACACCAGAAACATGGAGATGGGGGAAATCATCGTCTTACTGGTTAATAGTGAGTGCTCTGAAGGCAAGTCAAGTATTATTATTTTACCTCCTCCTTTCCTCAGAATGCCATTTTGCCTCCATTTCAATATAAGTTGATAGTAGTACCAGAATCATGGCATGCTAATACAGTTTTAGTAAGAGGACATGCAAAGTTATTGTTTGGTTCTGTTTACCCAGAATATACACAGTAATATTGATGAGAAGACAATTTCACTGGGAAGTTTGCATTTAAAGTAGGTGGATGATGGTATAAAGAAATATTAGCAGTTGCTGCTGGGAATCTTAAAACGGTATCGCTATATTTTATAATGTGGGCATAAATGTGGAATTTTTAGCAAGAAAAATTAAAATGATTAATTATAAGATAAGAATGCTTAATTTAACACCACTGATAAATGCTTGGCCTTTAAATCTGTTGTCCCACTTAAATATTTGGTATTCATCACTAATTCTTTTCACATGATTTAAATTACATTTGCTTCATATTAAACTGATTTTCAGTTATTGTGTCTTCAGCACAGTCACTGTTTTTATAAAATGGAATTCCTTGATGAATCTGAATGCCATCATCATATTATGCCTAAATAACCCTTACATCTTCCTAAATCGTCTTAAACCATTTATTGTCTCGTTTCAATTATCTTAATTTTTTTTTAACTCCAATTGCCAGAGTCATAATTCACAGGAGAAAACACGGAAAATGTAAATGAATTTGGCTTTTTGTGTGTGTGTTCTTCAAAAAGTCCTTGATGGTTCTGGAGACATTTTTAAACCTGTCTTATGATCTATGTCTTGAGAGAACGCAGTCAAAGGCTTCTCCTGTCAACCTGTGAAAACACACAGAAAGGATTGAATGCTTAAATAAATGAAAACATAAATAATTTTATGCCAAGCTCAACGCCACCCACTGAAACAGTTTAAATTTGTCCATGTCATGCTAAAACAATCAGAGGCCTGTACCGAGCATCATACACCTGGTGTGATGTCACCTTCCACTCTCATAAAACACAAAGACCTTTTTATTGGGCAACCAGGTCATGCTGATAACTCACATCGTATTGGCGACCTCTCCCCACCAGCCCCATACAGAATGCTCTTAGGATAGTGCTCCTGTGGGCATGTCCACAGCTGCCCACTTGAATTTCAGGTTGGCATTTTACATCCCCTGTTGTCATCACACCTATCTGTATCGTATATCTATATTTTAAGGATTATTGCTTTCAGTGTGTTTCCTATTGGAATCTTAGCTTGGAGCAGTGGAGGGGATTTAGTTCGATGTCTATTAGAAAGAGCCAGCTCCTTCTTGTGAAAAATTGGCCAGATAAAGAAATAGAACTAGAGAGAGGCCCGAGGGGAAATATGTACGTGGAGCATATGTAACACCTTGTACAGTGGAACAGTTTATAGATATTGCTGAAGTGGTTGGTTTGTTGGGGGAAAAGTCTCTGCTTTTAAGGCCCCCTTTATAATTCATGGTCCTCTGCCCGTCTCAGAGCCCTTAACCCCACTTGCATCTGCAAAGACCATTCTGCCATGCAAGCAGGTAGCTACAGGTGCTGAGATGTGGAGCGGTGGATATTTTTACAGGGCCTGTTTGCTGCCACAGTCATACATATGAGTTTCAGAAAAGTGGCTTTTGGTTTAATATGAAAAGGTTTTGATTAAAAAAAAAAATTCATCCAACAGTGGGATTTTACCCTTAAAAAGCACTCTTCTTACCAAAAGGATTCCAGAACAAGCTGACTCCCCATTTTTCGGTCTCGGAGAGAGAGATATTCCTATAAGCAGGTCGATTGCAAGGCTTTTATTTCAATTCTGCAATATATACGATTGAGCATAATTAAAATGCCTTTAAGTAATTGCCTGTTCTCGCTATTTGAACAGTTTGGACATCTGTTCACACGTAGACAGATACATGTTGTCTGCAGTGTCCCTCGCATCTGTTTCCATGCCTTTGCTGTTCTGATTTAAGAGATGGGAAAAGCGGTCTCGACCTCCTTCCTAAGCCTGAGCCTGGCTTCAGAGGTGGATGCAATGTCAGGATTCCCTGAACCTCACTCGCCTGCACTGTGAAGTGACTTTACACACAAATCCGCCTTCTCTAACATGAAAAAGCGGGAAAGACTCACAATTGTGCCATGAATTTAGCTTTTATCTCAGCTTTCAGATACTCAAGCTCTATTTTATCTAAGCTTTGTCTTGCACCACTTGGGGTCAGGAGAATAAGCCTAGAAGAATGATTCTGTGTGCAAGGGAAGCAGACTCATAGTCCCATCACCTACTGTTTATAATGTCGCACGTTATTGCTTGAAATGCCACTGACAGAGGATGAGCTTCTCCCTTTTGTCAGCTCACGGGTGTCAAAAACGCACCCCTGCCTCTGGCAGTGCTTATTCTGGGAAGGAAAGTGTTAACTTTTAAAACGTCATGCCCTTTAAACTTTCACATGGAAAAGAAACACACTGTCTGTGAGGTGCTGTCAGGGTGTTTACCCATCAGAGCTCTGCTGGGACATGCTGACAGCAGGCTGACAAGCTCTGAGGGAGAGAAGGATCCAGGCGGCTTAGAACCTCCTGGCAATTCTCGACGGACATCCTAGGATGGTCCTAACCATCCTGTTTGTCGGAAATAGGCAAGGAGATGCCTTAATGAGATACAGGGGCCTGTGTCTGAGGCCTCCACGTTGTGACTCCACTAATAAGTGATGGCAGATTGATACGATACATCACCAAGCCTGAATGATGAAAATCCGAGAGATTTTGCAGTGGATTTCAAAGACCAAGAGTCCTTGCTTAGCATTTAAACCGCCTAGTGCTGAATCATATCTAGGAATCACTTTTTTTTTTCCATTTTGGGGAGAATTTTGATGTTGCACAAGCCAGTGAACAGCTGAACTGAAACGAACGCCACCTGTCAGTTCGAGAATCCATCTCCATGGCACATGATGAAGCCGAAATAAAAAAGGACACAAGACATATTTCCTGTCAGTCAGCTGTCAGGGTGTTTGTTTGTTTCTCTAAGGAGAATACTCAGAGAATAGCAGGAAAGAAAAACAGATTTCACTTGTAATGTTTAATAAAAGATTTGGTGAACCGAAGGTATTTTCATCCCTCTCTCATAATTCCAAAATAAACTTCTTCTGTGATTCTAAAGAAGTCAGATGACCTTTTCTTCAAATTGTCCTATTTACAGCAGAAGGCAAATTAGCTGAGATTCCTATGAAAGAGTAGCTAAATAAATTTGAAAGAAATAGAAGCGTGCCTTTCTGCACTTGGGTTTTTAGGCCAGGTAAGCCTGACTACGTGAAAGCAGACTCGTGTTCTTTGACCTAACTCTCTTTTTATCACTTGCTGTAACTGGCTTCCAACCAGGTGATGACATGAACGAGACCACCTGGCTCATGTAGGCATCCTTGTCGTGACCGAGGAAAAATCAGGACCGAGGTTCGCCTAGCCTGAGCGATATTTCCTTAGCAAAGGCTGCCAAATGGCATGAACTCACACCATCCCAGCTGGTACCCTCTCTTGGTTCAAAAAATGCTTTTAAGATGGAGGGTCCAAGGGCCCAAATGGTGGACAGGAAAACGACGAGGTACCCATGTCAGCTAGGAGAGCTGCTTTCTGGTCAATGACAGCCATGCGCGGTAGCTGGGAGTGTGCCCTCCTGGGGGGAGCAGGGACCTCTGTGCCACTCTGCAGATCCTGGCCCTGAATTCTGCTGCAGTTGCTCCAGCTGCAGACTTTCAGCTCTTGGACTGTACGCCTCGTGTCCTCTTTCTGCATTTCCTCGTACACTCTGGGCTCCAAAATAGGCTACTTCTGAATTTTGCCCTAATTTTAGTTTTAATTCACAAGGGCAATATAGTCCACATCTCTACATTAAAATACTTTTAACTAGTGTACATTTATACTTGGTGGAAATTTATTCCTGGAGACCCTTCTTCGGAAGGTCCCAGCGGAGGTCTGAGAGTGTCACCATGAGCAGCATTGGGGATTTTGGGAGAAATGGATTATGTAATTCATACCTTTGCTTTTGTGTTAAGTCAGGATGGTGTTCACATCCCATAGACACCTAGTTTTCTCAGGAGTTGGTGCTCTCGTTGAGATGGTAGTTGAGAAATAATTTATAAGCGTCTGTAAAATCACCACGACTGTTATTTTTATCATGTCTGAATCTCATAGGTTTCTCTCCCCCCCCCAATGGGGAAGCACACACACTTTCCTCCACAGGCTCACTTCTTGGTGGGTCAAGATGCACACCCAGGTCTTAAAAGCTCTGAGAAGTCCTGTAGTAAGGAAACCTACTTTAAACTTTTTTAAAACTTTTTTTTATAACCATTGTGGACACTTCCCAAATCACTCATAACATTAAAATAAAGCCCAGATTCCTGAGTCAGAGCACATTAATTAAAAAATAAAATCTGGAAAGTTATTAGTTTGATTCTTAACCCATAACGTAAATATCTTTGAACTTCAGTGTGCTTACTTTTCATGCAGATGTTGGGGACCCACTGAACACGGTCATTGTAGAGATTAAACAAGCATACAGATGTTCATTATAAGCCAGAAAGCACTAAGCATCTGGTTAGAATACGGCAATGTGTATTTAAAAGTTTAGTTTTGGGGTCGGACAGACTCATCTTCACATCCTCACCCTGCCACTTACTACTGTTGGCATTTCACAAACGTCTTTCTGTCTGTGAACGGAGCTTTCCTTGTCTCTAAACTGAGTCAATAACACTTGCATTGTAAGAATTGGAGATAAAGGGTTAAAAATCTTACATACAGTTGATTCCCAATACATGATAATAATTTAATATGGAATCTTATTTTTATAATTTATGTTAATTGTTGTGAATATGGGATAGGCGATGTGTGACAGCAAGAAAGATACATGTGATACCAAAAATCCGGTAAAAAGAATAATTTAAATTTTTCTCACAACAGGAAAGAATCAATTGCTAGAGGTTTCTGTGTTTTTCAAGAAAAAGGGTAAAGAAGACAGTGCTAGAAAGGGCAAGCCATTCTCTTTTACCAGATATTGGAAGGTGAGATCATTATGATAGCACAAGGCCAAGTTCATGATGCACGTCAGGTGTCATACTCGGTGATCATTCTACATTCGACCTCTCATCGGCTCCTTGCCGTAGCTCTCTGGCATGGACATTACTATCAGCTTTCATTTAAAGGGGTGGGACGCATTGATGCAGAACTTCTAAAGCAAACGTTTGTGAGTCTTTTCTATCTGAGCACAGGTTAGGGGACGTCCTAGCCCCATCGTGGAACTGACGGCGGTCACTGAGTGTTGACTGGAAGTCAAGAATGTAATTACCAGTTCTAAATCTTCCCAAGTTCCCTTTCTCTTAGGCTTCTGGAAAAGCTACAGGGAATATTCCGCTGTGACCGCCACTCAGCTCTTTCCACGAGTGATAGGAAGGAGCAGAGTTTCAATCAGCATTCGCTTTCCCTAGCTCTACCTCAGTGGGCGACACACCAAGCACGAGTAGAACAAAGAGCTTCTCTTGTTTTAGGTCACTAAGGCTGAGGGATGTTGGCTACCCCAACGTATGGCGGCCTACTTTTCTGATTAATGTATCAGAACTATGCTCACGGTAGTCTGATTATTAAATGACAGCTGTCATATTTGAACTGTTCTCTAATAAAGAGCCTTTGCTCGCAATCCTGCACTTTTTCACATGTTCCCAAATATGCTAAGAGTAGTATCAGATACACTTTAAGAATTATGAGAAGATATTGTTTAAGGACACATGGACTGAAATAAGAGCGTCCATTATTATGAGTGTTATTGTCCAAGTGTATAACAAGCAAACTTAATAGGAACTTTTGTGAAGATTAATGATAAATCTCATGAAAGAATGTATCAGAAACCCAAAGGAGCTCAGGAATGAATTTGTAGGTTAGATGTCTATATGCCATTACGTAAAAAAAAAAAAAGTGATGTTTCAATGTGTAATTTCCTTAAGGGCCAGCTCAATTTTCTCTCTGTTTCGTGGAGTCACACTAATCTTATACTTTGAGGTGCATCTGTACTGTACTGTGAAAGTGACATGGAAAGGTGGTGACAGTGTGGCACTCAGAAGAATGCTTTTACCAGCTTTGTTCTCATGACTTTGCTAAACCACGGAGATCATTTAAAAGCATGTTAAAAGATGCAGATGCAGGTGGTCAGTTTAATAAAGAAAAATGAAAAAGTAAAGCCAAGAAAAACCGAGCGGGTAAGTTAGACTAACAAAATTTAATTTAGAGGAAATACAACTTTGACTTTGCAAAGTTTAAACAATTATTTCAAAGCTCGTAGATAGAGATTTTAGAAGATTTTCTCCAAAATGATTGCTGGACCTCTTTTATAAAAGATTTACATTTTCAATAACACAAAATACGGAGTACAGAAAAGTAGGAGGATGTCATTTTCTCAGATGTTATAACAGAGAGATATCAATACCAGAGAGATGGAAAGCAGGCATATTCTGTACAGCTGGAAAAATTAACTGGAGACATGAAATGTCTTAAAATGAAATACTCTGAAAGACCTCAGGATTCAACGTTTTTGAATCTTATCAAAGCAATACTTTGTACTTCACAGCCATTTTATGCTTGGATCTCCAAATACTTTAAAGGCAAAAGATGATCATTATCTTTATTCCATAGATGTGAAATGGAACTACAGCTAAATTGGTATGAGCTTTTAAGTTACACATACATAAATATAAGCTGAAACAAAACCCCAGACTTCAGATTCAATCCTGTACCCAGAAGACAAAGATACTTTAATTTTAATTCATCTCATACCTTTCCCTGATCTTGATAAACAATCATATACCATAGAAGGGTAAATTTTCAAAGACAATAAATGACCTAATTTAATTCAAGACATATCTTATTTTCTCTACTCAGTTGTATTAAATTTTAAAATTATAAAATTTAAAATAAATGCTTTATGACCACTCTTAAAAGAAACATATTTCATTGTGAACTTTTACCCAAAGTTATTTTTTCTTATATTATTATAGCCATTTGAATAAAATCAATTTTCAACCGTCTTCTAGACAAAAAGTATTTTTTCATTTTTTATTAATTATAACTTATAGCTCTAAATTTATCACCTTAAATGCTACACGAATTGTCTCTGTTTTTCTGTGTTGTTATAATTGACCCCCCGATGCCTAAAAAGGCATGCACACAAGGGTTCTTTGAGTATATAACAGCATCAGTCGCATTTATCAAATTAGTCGTTTTAGCTTTAAATATGTGTGCCATCAGTAAACTTGTACTAAGTTGAATGTTAAAAACAGAAGTTTAAGAAAATGATATTAGTGTCATCATTTCAAATTCTCATTATTTGCAGGTGATATGAGTTATGTATAGAGTATCCAAAAACTCAACCAGAAAGCTGTTGGAACTAATGAATAAATACAGTCAAGTTGCAGGATATAAAATCCACATATAGAAATCAGATGTGTTTCTATCTACTAACAACAGAATATCTAAAAAATGAAGAAAACGATCCCATTCACAACAGCATCATAACCAATAAATACAGTCGCTGAGCCATGGAGTTTCTTTTCTCTTGCTCAGGCTGCTTCCACGTCTGATAGTGCCCTGTTGCTTTACTTTCCCTTCTCATAAAACTATATTTTCTACCATAAATAAATGAATAAATAAATAAATACTTAAGAATAAATTTATTCAAGGAAATGAAAGATCTGTACAATGAAAGCATCAATATTTTGATAAAAGAAATTGAAGAAGGCACAAGCAAATGGCATAATCATCGATCAGAAGAATTAGTATTGCTAAAATGTCCATACTACCCAAAGCCATATGCATCCTACACAATTGCTATCAAAATTCCAGTGTCATTTTTTCACAGAAACAGAAAAAAACGCCCTAAAGTTTGCATGGAACCACAAAAGGCCTCAAGTAGCCAAAATAATCCTGAGATGAAGAGCAAAATGGAAAACATCACATTTTCTAATTTCAAACTATACTACAAAGCTTTCATAATTAAAACGGTATGATACTGGAGTAAAATAGACACATAAACCAATGCGACAGAATAGGGAGCACAGGGGGGGAAAAGCCCACACATACATCCGACTAATTGAATATGGAGTCAAGAGGGCTCAATGGGAAAAACTGGATAATCACAGTTAGACCCCCTATGTCACGCTGCTCACAGAAGTCAACTCAAAAAGATTGAGAACTGAAATGTGAGACCTGAGCTGCAGAACTTCTAAGAATAAAGGTAGCGAAGAAGCTCCTTGACATTGGCCTTGCTAATGATATTTGGACTATAACGTTAAAAGCACAAGCAACAAAAGCAAAAATCAACAATTGGGCTAAATCAAACTAAAGGGCTTCTGCACAGCAAAAGAAATATCAGCAAAATGAAAGGCAACCCACAGAATAGGAAAAAATATTTGCAAAGCATATATCAAATAAGGAGTTGATATTCAAAATAACAAGTTCACACAACTCAAAAACAAAAACACAAACGACCCAATACAAAAATAGGCAGAAGAACTAAACAGTCATTTTTTCCAAAGACATCTAAATGGCCAGCAAGTACAGGGAGAGATGCTCGACATCACTAGACATCAAGGAAATGCAGATCAAACCCACAATGTAATATCACCTCTTACCTGTCCTTCTAGCTTTTATCAAGAAGACGAGACTTCGTGAGTGTTGGTAGAGATGTGGAGAAAAGGGAATGCTTGTCCACTGTTGGTGGGGATGTAAATTGGTGCAGCCACTATAGAAATTCTTCAAAAAAAGAAATACTACCATATGAATCACATGAGTTAGCAATCCTACTTCTGAGTATATATCCAGACACTTCTGAGTATATCTCCAGAGGAAATGAAAACAGGATATAGAAGAGATATCAGTACCCCATTACTCCTAATATATTTAATCGTAAAATCTTAATTCTCTATAAAGAGAGGAATCATTTTTTTAAAAAATCAAAGAAGAAAAAACTCTGCTCTTTAGTAAGCCAAAACATTTTAACCAACCCCCCTGAAATGCTTGGGAATGACAATCTGATTGAAAGGAAAACTTCAGATTTGATGATAACCCAGAATTCTGGAAGGATAAACATGATTTTCAACACTGAGCAAAACCCTACTTATTTAATCAAAAGTAAAATTGAAATGAAAAAGTTCTCAAGAGAAATTTTCCTTGGAGAGCTGCTTCATTAAATTTAGTTGTTATTCAAGGTTTGTCCCAGGACATTTTAGATATTAGCTGAATGATAATTTTATTTTTCAAGATCAAACTGAAAAATAGCCCTACTGTGTCAGTAATTAAATTGCAGCTTGATGAAAACTCCCTCAGTTTATCACTTTGCTAGAATAGACATCTGCTGCAGGTGAAGAAAAATTAAATATAGATGACTAAAGACTTTTATTTTATCGATCTTTGCTTTTGAACGTAATCCATCATAAGTATTCCTCCAGATTCCAAGTCTACTCGCAGAAAATCAGCTAGCTGTCAAACAGAGTTTCTGTTCCAGAAGCAGTGTGAATTATTCTTATTTTTTTATGTGAGGAAAAAGTAACACAAATGGAAAACAGCTGTCAGGCATAATTCGATCCATTATTGTTTAATGCAATAGACAGAGGTACTCCTATGAAAGATTAATTTCACTAAAAATAGAAGCATGATCATGGACATTTCCCAGTTCCTGACAGTCCTAAGGGAGCCAGCATAAAGCTGTGTGACCGACGTGCCGTTCAGCATGTCAGCCAGTCTCCTCCTGTCACAGGAAGGGCTTAGGGTGGTCAGGATTTGTGGGCAGTGATATCAGAAGTTTTTTCCCCACTGCAATCCAAACGGAATAATTACTCTACAGCTGTTGGATAAATCATATATTTAAAACTTTCAAGATTACATTACCCATTCTTTACAAGGTCAACTTAGTAATCACACTTAAAGAATCTCTTTTTTCATGGTGACTTTGACCCGATCTTGTCCACAAAGTCGCTGTTATTCCATAGTTTCTAAAATTTATTTTATTTTATTATTAATTAATTATTATTATTGCCCACAGCACCTGGTCTTCCTAGGTGGTCTCCCATCCAAGTACTGACCAGGCCCGACCGTGTTTAGCTTCCGAGATCAGACATCTGGCTTGTTTGGGGCGGTGTGGCCGTAGACTGTGGATCATGGCTCCACTGGGGCACGAACCCAAGACCTCCTGCATGTAAAGCAGACGTGCTGACCGCTACACTATGGAACCATGTCCTATTTCATGATTTAATGCTTTTACCAAATGAGGCAATGGATCTCCACTCTTGCCAGGGAGAGGTGGCCCGTTCTGGTAAAGCTGTGAGGTCAACACACTTTTCCACAATTTTAATTTCTTCTTGGCCCTCAAGAACAAGTCTACTTAAAGCACGGTTTTATTTTTGACTCTTCTACCGAAAAGTCTGTGTATGGCTTTTTCTGTCTTTAACAGTTAAAAAATGGTCCGACGGCGCGTCGTAACGTGTGACCTCAGGCGTCCCACCTGTGCGCTTTTCTCCAGGTTTATCCAAACCATTTCCGTTCTCCACTCCAGTCTGGGAATCTTAGCTGCCAGATTCCTAAAGTCTATGCGGTACCCCCTGTCCCTCAACCCTTTTGAAGTTCTGTGACTCGTTTACTCATTTCCATCCTCTAATTTTCCAAATTTCAAGTCAAGCGTATTTACTTCAAGAACCATTATCTGACCTTCTTTTGCTCTTCATGATTATTGTTTGTTTTCTTACCTCTGCCTCACTCATACCTGTAAGTAACCCTTTATACATGGAACATATGTCATAATTCTTTGATCAAGGTGTCTCTCATTATAGTCCGAGCTCCGTAAGTCCAAGGACTGTTTTGACTCTTTTATCGAATGCCTCATTAATAACAAGTGTTAACATTTGTTGAGTAAATAAATGAAGGGTTTTACTGCTCCGTGGGCCACACATTAGCAGTCACATAAGAAGAAATAGCTGTTAGGCCAGCTGCATCAGCAGCAGCAGATTTGATACGGATACCCCGCCTAGGCATTTGGCTCCCCATAGGACACGTATGAAGAATCAGCCTATTAAGTGGCAGTGAATTTGGTCCTACATAATTCACCAAGTGATTTCGCTGTTTAACACGTGTAGTGCGCTCTGTCCACTAAGAATCTACCCCAGTCGTGCACCCCGTAGTGACACTTCAGTCCGGGGTGGACCGCAGGCACCAAGGAGGCCCCATGAGGCTGTCACGGATTCTCACTGTGCCTTGTCTGTGTTATGTATGTCTGGATACACAGATACTGACTGTCTGGGGTATTCAGCATGGTGACGTGCAGCCCAGCGGCAGTAGGCTGCACTGCACAGCACGGGTGGGCAGCGGGCCATGCCCTCTAGGCTGCGTAAGAGGCTTCGGCGATGTCCATACGATGACACAGGTGCCCAAGGACGCACTTCTCAGGATGTGTCCCCATCATCAGTCAGCGTGTGACTGTACCTCCTGTGTGCTGGGAGGTGATCTGCAAGGTCCTTCTTCACATCGTCACAGATCCTGCTCCTGTTTGGGTACCTGACAGACATGGAATAAACACTGTTTGATTGATTATGTTGAAATAGAGGTCGCGTCTCTGCCTTTTAATATCAAAAACAGATCCGGAAACGCAGCTGAGAAAAGGCATCAGAAATACACGAACTGATGATCTTTAGATGAAGAAAGAAACTAGATTAGTGCGTTGAAATTGTTTAAATCAGTCATTCGGGCGCTGTGGGGACACTGACCGATGGAGTACACTGAACGTCCCCTTTACAGTGACTCCTTGGCAGGGGGCAAGGATGAGAAAGGACCGTGCTCTGCTACGTGGTCGGCTCTGCTTTGACTTGTGGTCATTTGTTGGGGAGAAGAAATTCATGACCACGAGCCACCGGGCTTCAGAGGAGCGCGAGGTCTGTTTGCAGGAGTCTGTGACGAGAGAACAGACTCATATTAAGATGAGGAAACACTGATTCTTTTAGCCTAAAAAAGCAATTTTATGTGAACTGTCGATTCTCCGTAGTTATAGATCTCTAAGTGGAGCATAGAAACTAAAACTAAAATTACATTATATGTAAAATGAGAATATTTAATTTAGATTAAACTTCTTTCATTTTATTTCTTTTTCTATAATCTATCAAATCAGTTTCCACATGAGTTTAGAAATTATAACAAGTACAATAATTAAATAATCTATGTTTTACATAATAAAAACCCTACTTAAAATTTCATGATATTCAAAGTGGCATCTTTAGCATAGTAATTTTCTTTCAAAGAGCAGAATGATTATTGTCAGGAACATTTTATTTTGTAGAAAATGAGAAAATGATAAGTGCAATTATCTTTTCTTACTTCCAAATTAAACCACCATAGGTTTAAAATTGTCAATTGGACAAATAACTATATTTGGAGAATTACATTTTGGAGCCCAATTCCTGGAGTCCTTGAATTTGGATCCAATTTACTGCGGCAAAGAAAAAACTGGCATTTTTCTTCTCCTGACAGATAAAATGGTTTTATTTATCCAAAATTATTTAGAGTGAGACATATTTTTCAGCTCTCAAAGCTTATCTCTTATATGATAACTGAATTATTTTTGTAACTCACATAAACAAATGAGAGTTCTCCAGAGAAAGAGACGTAGATAGATATAGATAGATATAAATGGAGACGTGGATAGGGATAAGGAGAGATTTATTGTAGGGATGATATCAGATGGTTATGGAGGTTGAGGAGACCCACAGTCTGCTGTCTGCTAGTTGGGGACCCAGGAGAGCTGGTGGCGTTTGGGTCCAGTTTGGGCCTGAGGCCTGAGGACCGATGAACGTCCCTGCCGAAGCGAAGAGAACAAGTTTGCATTCCCTCCACAGAGAGTTCTGGTCGGGCCTTCGAGGGAGCGGATGATGCCGGCACATCAGGGAGAGCAGACCTCATGCAGTCTGCAGATTCCAGCATCGGCTCTTCCAGAAACACCCTCACAGACCCGTGGAGAGATTATGGGTGACCTGCGACCCGGGCTCCCTTAGCACGGTCAAGTTGACACGTAAAATCCACCACCACGTGTGGTACCAGGATGACAAAACGTATGAGGTGAGAAATGGCTTGTGGTGTCCTCCCTGGGTTCACCACTCTCTCCTCAGATCCCGTCACGGGGACCTAAGGCACACTTTTCAGGGACCTGAGCAGCAATCTCTACTGCGTGCTGTGTGTGCGCCTGGGAATTCAAAATACTGTCTCCTTCATGTCACGCCTGCACAGGCGTCTCTTAGCCTGTGTCTCCCTTCCTTTTTTGTTTTTCTTTCCCAGACTGTTTTTTAGAGCAGTTTTAGCTTCGCAGCGATACTGAGCAGCAGGTAGAGAGCCCCCATATGCCTCTCCCCCCGCACATGCAGATGGCTCTCCCGTTATCCACATCTCTGCAGAGCGGGGCATTCGGTACAAAGGACGAACCTACACTGACACGTCATTGTCCCCTAAAGTCTGTGATTTAGGCTCCACTTGGTGTTGTACATTCTACGAGCTTGGACAAATGTGTAAGGAAACAGATCTGCCATCACGTATCGTGCAGACTGGTTTTACTGCCCTAAATATTCTCGATGCTTCGCCCTAACCTCTGACAACCACTGATCTTCGTCTGCACAGCGTCGTCTTTTCCAGAATATTCTATATTTGCGACTGAACACTACGCAGCCTTCATTCATTCCTGGCATGTTTAGGGTCCCACATTTTTCTTGCACACTGTTCTCCTTCACAGCAAGGAACATACACTTAAATTGCAGTCACGCTTGAGAAAATATACAATAAAATTATTCTAGCATCTTCCTGTTTCCAGTAGTAGACCCTCAGTCTTTAGAGGAAAGAAATTCTGTTTTAACCTCCTTAGGCATTGATGAAGTGAACTTTATCACACGAATATGTTTATTTGGACCAAAAAGATCCGTCTTGAGAATAAGACATCATTTGGTGTATGGCCATTAACATTTAGCAGATAGTGAAAAAACATATGTTAAGAGTGAGGCTCTGGGATATTTGGGGCATGCTCATCTTTGTTTTATTTATTTATTTTTTTCATTGCTTACAGAATGTTTCATGTCCTCCTCGCTTTTAAAATTTTAACCTTGTTTCTAGCTCTTTAGCTGCAGAAAAATATATATTCTCAAGATCGGTAGGCCCCTTAGAAATAAGAGTAAGCTTTCTTCAGACTGAGAAAGGAATAGACTGTTAATCACTCTAATGTTTTACTAAACTTGGCGTTTCCTATACCAGCTGGATGTGTGTCTCTAATATATGTATCTACTATACATTTAAGAATCAAATCATTGAAGGAGGATGCTTTTGTAAGTGGGACGTGTAGTCCGAGGAAGGAACTACACAGAGGTAGAAAATAAGTCAAGTTCACCAGATTCCCTCGCGGAGCCTAGCACAGCTGGATGTACACTCTCGACTGAGCATCTTGGCATCCCCAGGCTGCATGGTTCACCCGTGAGACGAGAATTTGACCAGACAATGTCTATGGCCCCGTCTACCATCGAAACTCTAAATGCAGTGTACCCTGAATTTTTCATGTTTTAATTGAAATAATTTCGTATTTCTTGCGTGTATTTTCTTAAACGTGTACAAACCCGGCATGTGTTCTTTTCGTAGCACCCTTAAATCTGTCTTAAACCCACGCCTGATTACATTATCGATGCTGTTCCTGCCGGCCTGGCTTCAGACTTGCCTGTTTAGTCAATAACTTGGTCATTGTCAACCCCAGTGGTCATCAACTTAACCTCGTTTTGACAACAAAAAGCACCAGCTGCTCTGCTGCCAGGAAAATGATGCAATCCCATTGATGTCCTGTTTCCCGTTTAATTAGCCTCTCACTGTGAGTAGACCTGTCCCCTGTCCCTGGGCAGGTGACCATCGCAGCCCCTGCTTGGGGCATAATTCCAATGGCTTTCCTAGTTAGAGGGCAGAGGTCAGTGCCGGCTTCAAAGCTTCGAAGGACAGGCTGACCCACCTGCTAGGGGCTGATGCGGCGGGTGACTTTAAGTTGAAGCCAGTGCTTGGTGACCATCGAGAACATCCTAGGGCCCTTAAGAATTACGTTAGATCTTCTCTGCCCGTGCTCTCTAAAGGGAACAGCAACACCTGGATGACGGCACATCTGTTTGCGCCGTGGTTTACTGAGCATTTTAAGCCCCCCGGTGAGGCCCACTGCTCAGGAACAAAGATTCCTTTTAAAATGCTGCTGCTGATTTGGCAAGGCGCCGGGTCGCCCAGGAGCCCTAATGGGCAATGAGATGGATGTCGTTTTTGTGCCTGTGAACACAACGTCCCTTCTGTAGCTCATGGATCAACTTGCAAGTCTTACTGTTTAAGAAACACGTTTCAAAAGGCTGTAGCCGCAAGGACAGTGATTCCTCTCATGGACCTGGGGAAAAGTCCATTGGAAACCTCCACGGAGGAGTCACCATTCTGGAGGCCCTTAGGAAAGTTTGTGATTCGTGGAAAGAGGTCAAAATACCATCATTAACAGGAGTTGGGAAAAAGCTGATTCTGACCCTCATGGACGGCTTTGAAGACTTCAAGACCTCAGTGGAGGATGCAACTGCAAATGTGGAAACAGCCAGAGAACTAGAATTCGAAGCGGGGCCCGAAGATGTGGCTGAGTCACCGCAATCTCGTGATAAAACTTTAAGGGCTGAAGAATGGCTTTTTAAGGCTGAGCAAAGAAAGAGGTTTCTTCAGGTGGAATCTGCTCCCGGTGAAGGTGCCATGAACATTGCTGAAATTCCAATAACAGAGAAATGCCAATAATTTAGAAGATCACACAACGTTAGCCGGAAAAGCAGCGTCAGGGTGTGAGAGGCCTGACTCCGATTTTCAAGGGGGTTCTCTGGTGGGTGAAATGCTACCAATAGCACTTCATCCCGCAGCAGGTCATTCCCAGTAAGATGAAGAGTCCAGCGAGGCTGCAAACTCCACTGTGGTCTTATTATAAGACATCCCCATGGTCACCCCCACTGCACCAGCCACCCCGGATCAGCCAGCAGCCACCAGCATCCGGGCGAGACCCTCCACCAGCAAAAAGGTTACGACTTGCTGAAGGCGCAGAGGATGGTTAGCATTGTTTAGCAAGACAGGATTTTTCAAAATAAGGTATCTGCATTGTTTTTCTAGACAGAATGTCACTGCACACCTAAGAGACCACTGTGTGGCATAAACATAACCTGTATGTGCGTTGGGAAACCAGAAACACAAAATGTGTGACTGGCTCTACTGCAGTATCAGCTTTACTGCTGTGGTCTGAAGTTGGATCCACCCTGTCTTCGAGCTAGGCCTATAAATGACTTTCCGTCATTACTGGGAATAGTTTTAATTCTCTCTATTAACTGTCGTGTGATACTACTGCGTCTTCCTTGCTGATCGCAAATCAGCGGTTGGGTCAAACAGGATTCATTCAATGGCTGGGGTGTTATGTGTCATTCTTCAACAGCTCTTCGTGCTTTTGAAAATCACCCACTTGAAATAATAATAATTGCAGTTTTGATTTTGGAAATTCTGATTCTCCCACTGCTACTGATTTGTGTTATGTGCCCAAAGACCTCTCGACTTCAAGCTTTCAGAGACTGCGTGAAATAATGGAAGGGCCGCCGTCGGGATTCTTTTCTTCTTTTCACTTTGAGTTGTCTGTCCTCTTCCACTTTCTTTAATCCCTCGGTCTCCCGAAGGCCTGAATGCTTGGCTCTCCTTCAGAAGAAAACGCACACAAATAAAAGCACCCGTCCACCCAGGGTCTCTTAAATCACAACTGGCCAGAGAATTTCGCATTTTGCCTGCACACAGTGTATAGTGTTTATGCTTTTTTGCCGGCACCATTAAATAAACAAACTTTCCCATCAGGGGTATGCAAATGAATGAAAATGTGTTCCCTTGCTTCTTTTATGGCTTGATATTTACAGTCTAAGACACCCTTAAAATTCATTAGAAATATATCATTCCCTGGGAAAAAATATCATATTTTACACATCAGACCCGTCCTGTCAGTGGTAAGTTAGGTGAATGTTGGGGGCAATATAATGAAGACATAGATCTAATTTGGTTAATATATCAAATTTATTTTGTTCACCTACGGAATTTTCCATTTTGAGAGAAAGAAGAGAAAAGGTTTAATAGGAAAACCAAAAATGAGCGTGTCAGTTCTGAGATGATATATAAACAAGCCAGGTCTGCAGTCTCAGTTGACTGGGCAGCCCGGGGTTCTGCTCGGAGCCCCCCCAACCCCCCGGGACCCCTCAGTTTGTGCCGCGGTTGACCATGCAGGGGTCCGGCTGGCCATTTGCATCGCCACGTGGGAACCACACGAAACGGCTCTGTCCGTCCACAGGGGTGATGAGGACAGGTCCTGACGAACTGCAGAGGCCAAAAACTATCAACCGAAAATTATACACAATTAAAGGTGGCGAAATTTCTAAATCAGAACATCCGAAGGTTTTCACCCAACCCAACGCCAGGTAAGGGCTGGAGCGGTTGATCCGAGGTTCCTTCCATCTCTCTCAGCTAAAAGGAGTGTCCTTGGGTCTCAGGATTTCCGTCCCCCACGCCTTTAAGGTCTTGCGAGAGAGACATTTGCTTCCTTGTAGACGATCTTCCCAAGGATTTTGTCGTGAAGACCCTTGGCGTAGAGAAGAGGACAGCACCTGCTACCCAGGGGAGTTCCGAAATCTCCCCAGGCCCCATCTGCGGCCGTGTTTCACAGTCGCTCCTTATTTAATTCTCGAAATAATGCCTTAGCAGGGTCAGTGGCCCAGGCACCATCGCAGCCGGCCCGTGGACATGGTGTCTGGGCCCAGGGCCTCAGCGGCACCCCTGTGCTGTGCCCAGCGAGGCCGTCCCCACCCAGCCCTGGACTCCGAGTGTCTCCCGAGAAAGAAGGAGAGTGAAACCCAAAAGCCTGCTTTTTCCCATAAGATCCATCCAGTACCACTTCCCTATTTTTTCTATTTAATCCTCCAAAGGTTTGCGTCTTTGCTGAAGTGAGAAAAAGAAAATAATCGGGTGGCTTTAGGAGGGTGAAGAGGAGGACGAGGAACATCATTGCAGCTCAGGAACAAGCCTAGACCCAAAAGGAGGTGCAGAGCTTTTGTTAAAAACACTCACGTCTGAGACACACACAGCTTCTCCGGGCCTTCCTCAGACTTCAGTCTGGTGTCCGCGGGGCAGTGTCCGATGTCACTTTTCTTTCCTCATTTTGAGAGACAGGACTGTGTTTTAGCCCCGAGTTTTCTCTGTCGTCCTGGCTCCTGTCCCATCAGCACCTTCTCCTGGGACGATGCTGTCTTCCTCAGCGGTTTTTATGTTACCTTTCCTCGGGGCACCGCACCGGGAATCATCCTCGCACGAGCCAGGGGACGTGCCATCTGCTTAATGGTTCACACGATGCATCCTATAAATCTCACTATTGTTTGTGAATAGAATTAAGATCACATAAAAACGTAAGCAGAAGAGGATTTACGACTTAGAGACTCTGTTGCCAGTGCAAGACCACCACAGGGTGGAGGAACGGGCCGAGGACGTCGTGTGGAAGCGGACGAAAGGGTGGGATCGCCACCGTGCACGTCACACAGCATGCACACACCGTGCATGTGTACGTGTCACACACACTATGAACACGCCACACACGTGTACCCATCACACACACATCACACACCGTGTACACACTGTGATGTACACACCGCACACACCAGGCACGTGTCCGCAGGCCGAGTGCATTAATCAGCAGGTAGTGTTCTAGGGAAGGTGTGGGAATTGATTTTAATCAGTTTTATAAAGGGACAGTGTGACTCCGGAGGGCCACTTCGACAGTTTGGGTCAACAGTGAAATTAAAACACGACACACGAACACGAGTGCCACAGTCATCACCCCTCAAACACAGTAAGTCAGAGGCCCTTCTGGGCTGGCATAGTCGACACCTGGTGTCCCATCTAAGCTCCCACTGATCCAGCAAAGCGGGTCATTTCCGAAAGGCACCCCCCACCCCCCGTGTAAACTCGGCCCATGTCAGGCACGGGCAGACCCTCCCACTGGGCTGGAAAAATGACTCTTAAAATTGATGCTATGGTTTACTCATCTTGGAAGAGTCACACTTAGATTGTCTGTCTCGGCGCATCTCTGCCCTGAAGGTGTGGCCTAGAAGGCCACGTGAAGCCACCAACCAGGCACGGACTGCGTGGCCCTGGGGGGCACGCTGTGCTCATGTCGTCCTGTTGTGGTTTCACCGATCAGTGAGATCCTGGTGCTGAGAATTTGTCCTACCAGACGAAGGTACCCATTGGTCGATGGCTGGAAATGTCGGCTCAGGGCACCCTGGGCACCGGCGTCTAAGTGGCGAGGCAGTGGGGAGAGGTTCGCAGCAGAGGGAAGCAGGCCTTTCTTTGAGCTGATTTAAATGTTTTCTCATCTCTGAAATCAGGTCACCTTCCCGAGGACACAGCCCTTTGAGCAGAGTTACGGCTGACTCGGCAAAGGTGACCCCTTCCCTCCGCGTGAGAGGTGATGAAGAAGTGTTTTCGCTGACACTTTTTTGAGAAAATAAAGTTATATTTTGCAGGTCAACAGTCGAACTGTGCCCAAGACTCAGAAAAAAGAATCGCCTCAGCTCTCTGATGTAAAGACCTAATGCCGGGCATGAATATTGATTTTTTAAAAAAGATTTATCAAGGTGTCACGTAGCATGAAGTCCACTCTTTTTAAGGGTGTAATTCAATAACGTGTAATCCACTGAAAATTGTGCAAACATCTCTGGAATCTAATTTTAGAAGGGCAAATATTGATTTGGAAACAACAGAAGTGTCAGGGATAATATACCACGCTATTACAATCAAGTATCTAACATGTAGTACATATAATACACGTGCTGTATAAATAACATAGATTATATGTTTTATATATATATAATTTATTTATTTATTTATTCATTCATTCATTCGTTTGTTCGTTCTTCCTAAAACATATTTTCAGCTATATTTCGCCCTCTGAAAATTTGAAAATAACAGCTACAGGCTGTTATTAATGTCATATACACCGGTCATTGCACATGTAAAGAGCATGGATATTGCTTAATAAACCAAAATGGGAGCCCGACCGTGACAGAGATGAAACTGCATGAAAGAAAAAGCACAGGCCCTGGGCACAGAGGTGGCCTGTGTGGAGCAGGAGACCTTCCCCACATGATGGTGTCCCGACACCTGCACCCGGCCCCATCGGTACCCGTCCTGAGCTTGAAGACGTCCTGTCTTCAGAAAGAATAAAGGTCAAAAGTGTGGCCTTCTGCTGCGGCAGCTACTACACTTTCTCGGCCATGCCCAACCTGCTTTGTGGTCTGGGCAAACCGAATTTTTCTGGAAATGGGTCCATGTCACCTTTGTCGAAGTGAGTAATGTTTAGGTGGATAGGGACTCTTTTTCAAATTAGTAGGGTTTTGTAGTCATGGTAGGGGAACTCCCGCCTAGCACCCCGTGTTTCTGAGGGCGTGGTCAGTGGGATTTCAGCTGTTGCTTCACGGTTCACCTGAAGGTCATTAGGGACACGGGCAGTGCACTTGAAAAGTATTTGTACTTTGCAGCTACTCGATGTCGTGTTCGTTCTGTGTCAATTAGGCCCATGGTATTTAAAAATTTCAAACCTTTTATAGTCTTAATGGTTCCCTGCTTTTTCTACCAGTTGCTATTAGTGATTTAAAAATCTAGTATAATGATGTGCTTTTTCTCTTTCTCTTTTTAGTTTTCTCGCTTTGGCTTGATATATTTTGAGGCCCTATTATCAGGTACGTTCAAATATTCTTATTCGATTTCATCTTTTATCATCATATAATATCTTTTTAAATTCACATCTCTGGCCTTAAATTTCTGAATCTGATAATATATAGCCATATCAACATTCTGGGCTTTAAAAAAATGTTTAGGTTTGTTCATTTCGGTGGATTTTTGATATTTATTTTTAAAGTTAGATATCCTATCTTTTGGCTTTAAATTATTTTAAGTAATTTTTCCAGCTTCATTGAGTTATAATTTTACACATAAAAACCCTACATATTTAATCATACAACTCTACAAATTTGGACACATTCATCCATTTGTGACACCATCATCGCAATCAAGCTAACGAACAGATTGATTGACGAGTTTCCTCGTGTCACTTTGTGTTTTTTATTCCTTTGTCTCATGGGAAGCACACAACATGAGGTCCCACCTTTTAACAAATTTTTAGCTGCACAGTGTACTGTGTTGTGAGCTATGGGCACTGTGTTCTACAGCAGATCTCTGGAGCTCATTATCTCACTTAATTGTGACTTTATACCCATTAAACAGCTTCCTGTTTACCCCTTCTCCATCCCCTGGTTACCACCGTTCTATGTTCTGCTCAGTGTTTGACTATTTTAGGGACCTCGTATAGCAGACCATGCAGTATTTGTCCTTGTATTTGTCTGTTATTGGATGCATGAATGCTTAAAATCATTATGACTTTCTGATGAATTAATTATAATCATTGTGAAGGAACATTATTTTCTTCGAAATTTATTTCATTGGCTACTAATTCAGTATATAGGTGATATTTATTTCTCAGCTGAAATTTTTGGTTTTAATTGAAGTTTATGCATGTGGTTGAATATATATCTAGCTTCTTAATGTGTTTTAATTTTTATCTGTTTTGACATCTCTTTTCAATATTTTTCCAACTTATATTATTGAGCATTTTTTATTCCATTTTGTTTATTTTGTTATTTTTTTTTAGCTTTATTTATTGAACTTGATTTTTTTGGTTACTGTTGTGTTGTGTGTATTGGCTACTTGAAGATTGACACTGTCAACTTTTATTTTATCACAGTCAACTTTCAAATAATATCATATGACTTCACCTATGAAACATCATATTTTTCATATCTTTCTTCTTTATTCCATGTATGTTAAATTTTTTAAATAATGCCGTTTCTGCTCACAAGTCACTGCCTGAGATTCCGCCTTCAGTTGAGCCCAAGTCTATTGATATTTTCAGGAAGCACAGGCTATAAAAAAACATGATGAAAGAAATTATTAAATAAATATAAGATTAAACCAGACTTTAGGGAATTCTACAGGATAAAAGATCCAGTATATATAAAATCAAAAAAAATAAGTTACCATAAATAACACTCTCAAATAGCCTGTACTAATACACATTACTAGAATATTGACATTTTGGGGGATATATCATTATATTGATTAGATTAGGACTGCATGAGTGAATACATTTATCAAAACTCATCAAATTCTCTAGTTAAGATAGATTCATTTTATTGCATATGATTGTTCCATGAATACATATTTAAAAATTAAAAGAAAGTAACAAAGATATTTAAGAGATATATCAATGGAGCACATGAAACACACCTGAAAACAGATTTAAATAAAATAATTTCAAACTAAATAATACTAATGAATAAACTTTGTTTTTTAGCAAGATGATGAAATCGTGCTTCTTTTTTCAAATATAGACTTTATCTTTTACACAGAAATGCTAAAACATATTGGTAAACTTTTATAATATTTGGAATTTGTTTTAAAATAGTTTGAGCAAGAGGGAAATGGATGTGCATAGTTGAAAAGGTGTATTGCCATGGTTTGATCATAATTGAAGCTGACAGATTGTCACCTGTGTCTCTTGATATGACTTTAAGTACTTCTGATATGTTTTTGAGATTTTCCATACAAAAAAAAAAATTAAGATGGTCAGCTATTTTGTAGTAATTGGATCATGGATTCTGTAATTCCAGACATTTTTATGGTGTACTCTGAAAAGAAGATACTGCATTGTTTGATTAGAAACTTGCTCGTAATTATTCTTTATTAACATCTTGATATTCTTCTCATTAAGGAGAAGAAAATTATTGATTTCCAAGTGAGAACCAAGCTCGATGGTCCCTAATTATTTTAATACTTTTATAAACTCTTAAAATAAGAGCAGTTTCCAATTTTTAGAATAAAAAATGTGGAGGCTCCGTGATATCACTGAATAATACGTACCAGAGCTCTGATTCTAACACAAATAATAAAAATAATGCCATGAAAACATGGTTTTTCAGCCTTGGTAATAAAAGATTAACAATTACCTTATGATATGTGAAAACACTGAAAGTATCAAAATAATTACAGTAAAGCAGGAACCGAAGAAGTTACATTACAATCCTTAGGATACTTTTGAAAAAGTAGGGCATTTTGTGTAGGAAAATGTCATATGAGAATTGAATTATCTTGACGACGTGTGGTCTGAGACTTTGCGACATTGCCATACAGCAGTGCTGCTTTCTGTCTTTCCCCAAGTCCTTCGATCTCTCTAGAAAAGTTGAATTGATTATACCAAGGAGAATGCAACACCTTCCCTATTTTTTTTTTCTGCGACTGGATGTATTTTTTAGTCCTTTCCTATGTCTCATCGAGGATTTCCGTAAAAACCCGCTTCACTCATGGTGGCAGTTTTTGTTTGTTTCTTCCCCACTCTCCAATCCAAGAAACTGATTTTGAGTTAGATTCACTGTTAAAACCTGGCTTCACAGGATTTCAGAGTCTGTACCACAAAAAGACGCTGGCAACTTTCAAAGTTCTGGTGGTTTTTCTTGCTCAGTGGAAGCTCCTGCAGTAGCTATTGATTAATCCTTAGGACTGGTTATCCGCTTGTGTAAATCTTTCCTCAATCATTAAAAGTAGCTTGAGTGTTTCGGAATGGCTTTAATTCTGTGTTTTAAATTTACCGAATCTCTCCAACTCACCTATTAAAATTGGTTTTCTCTTCCTTGGTGAAATATTTTATTGTGTGGCTTTAAGTATCGAGAAGGGGAGTTAATAGCTCTTTGTACGTCCGAGCAATGAATTCCAGACCTGCACAAAACTCTGATCATTTCCTCTTATTCACTTAACAAGTAGGTATTTAGAACCTGCTTTTGTCACGTGCTGTTGTTCCAAGAACCATGAATACAACAGGGCCCCTACCCTCGCATATAAGACACTATACATATGTGTTCTGTAATTATTTCTGTTACTTTTTATCCAACACACTTTTTCTAAAACCTACTATATTCAGAGTCTTGTCCTGGCGCTTTTGAGGAATAAGATGTGGTTCATCTCCAGATGGTCGATGTGTTAAGAGATGTCCTAGGCGAGTGCCGTGCCGTTATGGTATGAAGCATAGGTGCCGCCATGAAGTATTTCCCAAAGGCAACGTGGGGTTTTAGAGAGGCTCAGTTTGTGCGTGTGCTCGTGTGGTGTGTGGTATGTGTGCATGTGTGTGTGTGTGTGTGTGCGTGTGTAACGGGTTAGGTAGGCTGGGGTGAGGGAAATTTGAGAAGGAGCCATTGGAGATTGGTGAAATTTTTTCCCAGCAAGATTTCTAAGCAGGGGTACCGGTATGTTTTGCAACCCAGGAAAAATCAGTGTGTTGGGCAAAGGTGAGTGCCTTTCCTTCTTCTCCAAGGCTCCCCCTCTGGCAACCTAGGAGGATTAAATTATCCTAGGAGACGCCAAAGCTCGCCCTGCTTCCAGAATTTCATATTGCTTTCCATTTCACAGCACTGCCATTGCTCTGAACATCTGCACGTGTCATCACCTCCCACCGGTCAGCAAATCTGTGCTCACCTTTACCTGCCCCTCTGGCCAAGGTTAGCATCTTGCTGCCTGCTCTGGGCTGTGTGATCTTGCTTCCTTCACTCCCTCTGAGACCTTGCTGTGCTGGTCATGATGAATCTTTTTGGGGGCCCAGCCTCTGTTCTCCACAGCTTATTCCTTTATCTACGTACATTCAGCCCATCTTTGTCTATAAAAATTCCTCTCTGGTGAGTGCACTCTCTCTTGTTTTGCACTCTAGGCTTCAGGAAAGAATAGTCCCAATTCATGGCTTCCATTCACTTTCTCTTATTAATAATTAAATTCGTTTTAAAAATCCATTGTGTGCATATGCCCCACTAGTCACTGTTCTGGATACCAAGGGAATAGATTTAAATGACACATTCCGATTCCTCTAGAGAGACAGAAAAATAGATCAATAGCTTAGAGGATGGCCATGCTATGAAGCTCTAGACCAGGGAGGGACATTTAAACCAGAGTAAATGATCGAGTTTGGATCACTACATTTGAATTGAGCCTTGCAGAGTGACAGGGCGTGAACAGGAAACAAGAGTGCTTAGAAAAAATGAAAATGTGCAAGAGACCTAAACATTGAATATGATATTTTCAGTAATTAAAAACTACTGTGTGGCTTGAACAACGAAATAAATAACCGTAGTTTTGGATGCCTATTCAAACGATAAAATAAATATCCACTGATCCATCCTGATATAAATAAATGGTTGGATGAATAAATAAATGGGAGTTTTCCTCCCTATGGAAGAATTTTAAATAATAAACATAGAGAGGGTGAGGGAGGTAGAAAGTTATCATTAGAATGCAGCCACGGCAACTGTTGCCTCTGGCAAGGTGCACTGATAAATGCTGGAATTAGGGGTGGAATTTTAAAGAGACACGGCCTCTTCTGCACAGACTCACAGGCCCTTCTCTGAATGTGTGACTTAGTGGTGCTGTAACACGGAGGTGCACAAACGTGCTCCCACTCTATTCTAGTAGAGCTTCGCGCTCCCCCCTTAACTGTGGCTTCTACGAACATTCAGTTTCTTCTACTAGAATTAAATGATCCACGTTAAAATCACCAGTGATGAGTTATCTTGTTATCGCATTCCTCTAGAGCTGGTGTGAGTATACGCACACCTTCCCTCTCCTGTATCCTTCCCCAAATTCATTGCTCCAGTTATGAGAAAGCATCAGAGCAAACCAGGCCGAGAGTCAGGCTCCGAAATACCCCGCGAGAAGTCTTCAGAGGTATCAAGTGCAGGACAAACGAGGAAGCGACAAACTTGTTAGCTAAATGCAACGTGGTATCCTGGACTGGGTCCTGGAATAGACAAAGACTTTAGTGGAAAACTGGTGACACCGGAATCAAGTCTGAAGATTAGTGGGACATATTGTACAGGTATGAGTTTCTTGATTTTGATGAAGGCATCGTAGTTACGTGGTAGGTTTTCATTCAGGGAAGCTGAGTGAGGGGTTCACAGAAATGCTCTCTGTCGTATTTACTACTTTTCTGAAGAGTTAAAATGATTTCAGAGGAAAGAAGGCCTAAAAAACGATCACGTGTAGCATAACGAGCATATGCCAAATGGGAGCATAAAAGCAGCGGCCTTGACAGTCAAAGTCATGGTCCAAGAAAGAAGAGAATAGGTTGGACTTCAGAACAATTAAAAAAAAAAAAAACTTTGTAAAAAAAAAAAAGCTAAGAGAGCAAAAACGCAGATGACAGAATAAAATAGGAGAAGATAATCGTGAAACACACGTCTGGCAAAGCGCTGATATCCAAAACATAGTTTTTGAAAATCTCAACAGTGAAAAAACAAAACCCCCAGTTCCACACTGGGCCGAAGAACTGGACAGACACCTCGGCAGAGGAGATGGTCAGGTGGCGAAGAAGCGCGTGCAGAGACGCTCCGCACCACGCGTGGGGGTCGCAGGTGTGCACACACCTGTCAGGATGGCCCGACCCGGCGCCGCCGACGCGGGGTGTGGAACGGAGCGGACAGGGAACAGCAGCCCCTCGCCCTCGCTCACTGCTGCGGGCGGCGGGGGTGCAGCTGCTCTGCAGGGCGGCTCCGCAGCATCTGCCAGAGGTCAGGCCCGGCTCACCCCGTCACCTCGCAATCACACGCCTTGGCGTGTGCCCAGACGGGCTGGACACGTACATCTCAACGAACCCCCCACGTGAATGTTCACAGGAGCTTGATTCACATGTGCCAAAACAGGGACGCAACCGAGACGTCCTTCCAGAAGCGGGTACGCTGTGCTCCGGCCACGCGATGGCACATTATCCAGTGACAAAGGGAAAGGAGCCACTGAGCCATGAAAAGACACGGAGGAAGCTTAAACGCGTATTTCTAGGTGAAAAGCCGGCTCGTAAACCTACATGCTGAGTGTGTAACATTCTAGAAGCCGCAGAACTGCAGCAACGGTGACGAGACGGGTGGTTGCTGGAGGCTGGAGAAAAGGAGGGATGAGCCGGGTGTTTAGGACGGGGACGACACCCCGCGTGACACTCAAAGGCTGATAGTAGCATCTCGTGTGTGTGGCTCCATATACACATGTGACACGATGCATTTCTCAAAACCCATCGACCCTACGACAGGAACAGCGAGCCCCGGGTCCACTGTGCGCTTCGGTTGATAACACGTTCCTGTTGCACCAGTTTTCACGCGACATCAGTGAAAGATGTCGCTGACGGGAACCCGAGGGACGGTCCTGGAATCCTCTGCACCTGCTGGTGAATTTTCCTACGAACCTAAACCTTCCCTCGACTAAAGCCTACGAAGCAAATAGAAGAGGCTTTACACAGGATGTGGAGCAAGTAAAACGGTGACCGTTTCCCCTCGCTTTTCTCATGGAAAACGGAGAGTGGGAGGGTAAATAAGGAAACAAATCACGTTCCAGGTGACACGGGGAAGAGACGTGGGTTGGTGCGGTGTGTTGCGGGGACGGGCTTGTGTGAGGAGCCAAGACAGACAGAGGTGCGATGTTCCTGGACACTAACACGCCCTGAATGGTGTGGCCTTCGGTGCGTGCTAAACGACACTGGTAAAGGTCGTGAACAACGCCACGTTCAGCCTTCCACTGTTTTAATTTTTATTTGAACTTTAGTGAGCCTTAGAGAATGGGCCAGGACAGGTGTGTGCAATAAAGAACGGTCCAGGTCCTGCCGGATGGTCTTGTAATGAGAAAAGTACCCATCATGTTGTTCTCCCTCAAGAAGCTCCTCCGTTAGCCACGTGAACCGGGTCTTGCGGGGTTTGAGGGAAAGATGAAGTCTCCAGAAAGCCCCGTCTACCAAGCCTGTCGGCACCACGTGGAGTCACAGGAATCCCCTTGTCCTTGGCAATGCTTTCTGCTCTGTGTCCTGTTTCCAGTCTCCTAGGATTGTGCTTGGTGGGAGCGAAGGGGTAGCTCGAAACTGTCGCAGAAATAGGCCAATATTACAGATTAGGATATTCCTAATATTGGTATCAGCATGTCAAAGAGCCCACTGTTAAGCCTTTCCTAGAATAGCAAAGCTTAAGGCTACATTAACATTTAATCAAATACTTGGCCATTTGTCCCCACATCTTCTAAATATTGCAAGTCCTTTAGCAAGAAAAAGTGAGCCCCGAGCAAAGACGTGAACAAGAAAGGGCAGTAGAGGGTTCTTATATTCTCCTCGAATAAAATATCAGCCCCTAGTTGTCCCTCCTCGGCTTCAACACATCCACACGTGCCCCTCCACCCCCCACCTTCGAGGGGGCTCTAGCTGGAAGCCGCATCCCTCTGCGTTTGCCAACTGAGATGGACATCCGTGACTCATCAGTATCACGCTTCTGTGTTTTAAAGAGGCTTCATCAGTGTTGCTGTAACAGTGTGTCCCCAGAAATATCTCTCCTGGTCACCTCTATTATTATTATTATTATTATTTTATTATTATTATTTTAGTTTTGTTTTATTATTATTATTTTGTTTTTGTTTTTGTTTTAACTTTTATTTGTCATCATTATTATTATTATTTTATTTGTTTTTATTTTTATTTTTATTTATTATTATTATCATCATCATCATCATCATCATCATCATCATCATCATCATTTTGCCTGAAATGCCCTTGGTTTGATCCTTACTTCTTCCAAAGAGCCAATCACCTAAAACACGAGTTTTCCCTCATTCTCGTAGCGATTGTTTCAAGTTGTTGATGACTGACCTCCGAGGGGAACACTTCCTTTCCCTAACAAATCAGTAACCAACATGCACGGAAACGTGCCAAAGCCCTTGAGAGCTTCATCCTGAGGCATCTCGTGCTGGCCCTGAGCATGTCATCGGGGAACAGCACCCCCCCCAGCTGCCCTCGTGGTCGTGAGCGTCTCAGGCGTGCGTCCTGCTGGGTCGACCCGCGTGTGCCGTGCAGTGCAGATGTGTGGCAGCATCATTCAGGCCGACTCCTCCGAATCATATTCCTCTGACGATGCTTTCGAAGGAAAAAGTACAGAATTGCCCTGAGCTATCACCTCTCCCAGCAGAATTCACAATGTCTGGGCAGAACTGTCACACTCGCAAGTAAACTGTGGCGTGATGTAGTGACGCAGCTGATGGATTCACTCTGCCCCCCAAATCGCTAACTCTGTGTCCCTGTGGACAAACCATAGGACTGTGGCGAGAGCGACAGAGGAGCCCAGGCTCTACAGGGGGTGAAAAGCCAAATGGACATGGGGGAATAAGTAGTATTCTCCAAATTGGTCACATACCTGATGGCCTCTCTACAGTTAGGAAGGGGACACATGACATTGGAGAAAGTGTCACAGTGACCTGCAGGAACAGTCGACACGCCTTTGAAATTGCTCACGACTTGCTTGCTGGGTCCTACAGTGCCAAGTGAAGCTTAGGGACTGGGGCTGTTCATGATAAAAGCAGTTGCCGTCTCACAGAATTTTTGAAAACGCCTAGCAGGTTTTTCCCCATGGGTTTGATTGGAGGAGGATCGCGTTTTTGGATAATTCGGGGAAAGTTAAATGGTCCCACGAGACGGCACATCGTAAATAAACGCGTTTGCCCTTCGGCGGCTTTGCTGTCCTGCGACCTGACGGTCTACATAAAGGCTCCATTTCACTGCCGCTCGGTAATGCTGTTTGTTTGCTTCTTCCTGACGAGTGTTTCGCTGCGATGCAGCTGAAAGCATGCTGGTTGCTGTCGTGGACGAGCCTTAGGATGCATCGAGGTGCCTGAAGCTGCTGAAAATACCGGTGACACGGAGCAGACCCTTAATGCTGTCGGCTGAGCCACTGGTTGGATTCTTCACTCAGGACACGGAATGGGGTAGAGCGAATCGTGGCCCCTGGGGCATGGCCTGTCTTGTGAAGAGGCTGGCGAGCCTCACGGCTGTGTCCTTTGAAGTTTTCAGTGGAAGTTTCAAGCCTGTCCCACCTAGGGACAGTCAGAGGGGCGAGCACGTGGGCTCCAGAGCCCCAATGTGACTGAGACAATCTTCTCCTGTTGCCCTCCAACCAGACCATCTCGAAACTCAGGCTAGCAGTGCACAGAGGAATTATTATTTTTAAAATAGTTCTTTCCATTGAGATCACAGTATCTCATTCTCCGAACACTGAGTGCTGAGGAGCCTTCATTTTCCGTCCAGAGTAATTTTAGCATCGGGAGTGAAAAACTCAATTTCGGGTGGGAGGAGATCATGTTTCTTGCTGGCAAAGAAAAGGATTAAGTATTCTCATGTCTGCGTTGTTAACTTTCAGCATTTTATGTATGAGTGTGTGTATGTATACGCACAAACATGTATACAGGTATATACACACGTGTTTTAGTGATGCACATCCTTCGTCATGTATTAGAAAAGAAAAACAAAGTTAAGAATAGGGTGTCATCGAGATAAGTGAGACAGAGACAACGAGAATAATAGTCGAAGGCGGAGAAGGACCCAGCCGTGAGGGTTTGCTGGGGTCACCGATAGCCTGCTTTTCTGTTTTCAACCAGAGACATAGAAGGGATCAGGACCACTAAGTGCCGTGAAACTGGGTTCGGTGCTGCCCTGTGACCTGGAACGCCCCTCTCTCATCTTAGATTTACCACCTTGGTCGTGATGGGCAGTCAGGTACGTGACTTGGTTGAGGTGTCACCTACATAAGTGATAACCAACAAGCAGAAACGTCGCCAAATGTCACAATTTCAGCAAGACTCCTTGGAGAAGCCCGTGGCCTCTCGCAAGCCAAGTTCGGCCAGGTGCACCTGCTGATCCGTCACCCTCATGGCCACTGGGTGTTCTCTTCCCACCCCCAGCCCCCTCTTTTAGTCTTAAAGTCCACCATTCCCTGCAAAGGTGACTCGTGTAGATAGAGACTCTGCACGATGAGGAACACTTGCTCAAGCCTGCGGAATAAAGCTCACGAAAAGAAAAGTGTGTCATGGAACATCTGCAATACGCTTTGGTTCCATCGTATAAATACCAGCGCCTTCCTGAAGTCGTCTGATCCTCCAGGGTATTCCACGGAGAAGTGGGAGAGCTGGTTACTTGGCTGTTTTCGATGACCACTTTGTTATAAACTGTACAACTTTATCGATTTACTGGCTACGTGGACACAAAAGTCAATACATGTCGAGTTTTACCCGGGGCGCATCTGCTATTAAAAGATGCTGAGGCCCACCGGAGGGTTTCAGTGGGTCCAGGTTAGCTGCGTGCCGGTGTTCAGATCTGCCTGACACGATGGTGACCTGTGGCTGAGGCTGGAGGCTGTGCCCGCGAGAGATAGCTGATGTCTTACGTCTCGGATCTGAGCTGTGTTGGTGGCGTTCCTGTGTCAGCATCACTCGGTCATGATGGCAGGATTTGTACCTGGTTTGGTGGGGTTACTGCTCAGGCTGGCCAGGGGCTGTGACTGGCCTATTCCAAGTGACCTTCACCCCGAGGTGGCTTTGGATGTGCTGATAATGAGGAGTTTTGAGACCGAGGGACAAAGTGTGTCCCGGGCCACCCGGTGGTGGGAGCAAAGAGAAGCCCTCACATGGTCTCCAGACCCTGCCAGTGCTCGTCCTTCTCCTGACGCTGCTATTTTGTTTCTTTTGCCTGCGCTGCTCCCTATGAATAAACCGGTCTTGTGTGTCCTTCCAGCCATTACTGCAGAATTAATGCAGGTGTAAACGAGGAAGCCCAGTAAACAGCAAAAAAAGTGGGTGAAAATGAACCCCTACCTTGTGTTGATTGGCTTAGGGATGCTTAAACACACGTGGGTATTAACCGAGGTGTTTAAATTGGAGAAAGGGGGTGTCACTTAACGCATTATGCTAGAATCTTGGCAGAAAGGACAACGTGCTGGGCTATCCTGGTGATGTGGGATAAATACGATTGACTCGATAGTCTAATTTCTGGAAGGAAACGACGAGATGTCAAAGCTAGCAGTGGTTTCCCGGGGCACTTTAACCGAGACAAGTTCGAGCATGAGGGATGCAGGTGAATGAGAACCAGGTGGCCTCTTAGAATCCTTCCCAGCTCGTCCTCTGTAGTTCTTTAATTTTATTAATGAGTTTGCATGTTTATCCCTTAAGTACCTGCTCTTAATACTGGATACTCCCTATGTTAAGATGGATGGCAAAGTGTTATTTCGTGAGTGTACATAATTCAAGTTAAAGAGCTCATTTTTTATTACAGAATTATTACAGTGTAGCTCCTTCAACTAGAGCATTTTCAAGTTCAACCCTCACTCAGGAAATTGGTAAAAGCGAAATCAACAACTTTGAGTGAAAAGGGTAGGGAAAGACCACCTGGCTTATTCTATCCATCAATAAGCAGAAAACTTTTCCTGCCACCCATTTGTATAACTAATTTTAAATGAAATGGAAGAAGTCAATTGATTTTTCCTTCAATATTCTGATAAGTTCCCTTCTACTGGTATTGTGTGGCCTGAACAAACTGCTTATTTGTGTTGTGATATTGAGTACTTGAGACTGTTATGCTGTTCAACCAGACTTGACCTTAGAATTCCCAAGGCCCCAAACTGGAATAGCCTGAGTGGAAAATAAGTGAGAAGAATGCTGGATTCTAAATCTGTGAGTCCACGCTGAACTGAATAAAAAACTGAATGAATGACTACATAAGGAAGAAGAAAAAGTCTTCCTTGGGGAAGAATTACAATTAATAAATGGAGATGGAGTGAGGGAAATAGAAAATCGCCATTACTCTACTGTATCGAAATTGCAGGCAGCGTCTTCCAATGGATGCTCAAGTTGATAGGTGAAAGTCTAGATGGAAACAGAATATTTGCAAAGTCTCAGAATAATTCCCTCCAAATATGTGGTAATAACAATGGTACAAATAGTAAAATCAAATGGGTAATTCTGCAGACACCATTAATAGTCAAATGATCTCTGCATCCCCAGAACATCTAGTCCTCAGATGTTAACAAGTGAATGAGAACATAATAAGTGAGTGTTGGTAAGTTAACAGTTTTCAAAAACATCACCAATAGCATGAACAGACCTCATACAACCCTGATAGGATGTGTTGAGAAAAGCGTATAACCTCTCTAGTGTGCTTCCCAACAATGCATCCCCTCAATACAAATTTGAGAAAAACATTAGACAAACCAAAATTGAAGACAATTATACAAAATAATTGACTAGTGCCCTTCAAGAGTCTAAAGGTCACAGAAGACGAGAGAAGACTAAAGAAGTGTTGGTGATTAGGGGAGACAAGGGCAGACGACAGGTAAGGACAATGTGGAACCTTGGGTTTCCTCACGGGACAGAAAAACATCTATTAATGGGAAAATCACTGACATTTGATTACGTCTGTGCTTTAGTTAGTAAACAGCACTGTGCCAATGATACCTCCTTGTATTTTGTGTTTGGTTGTTATAAACAACGTTAATCTTATCAGAAGCTAAGGAAAAAGCCTACAGAAACCTCTGTACCATTTCTGCACCCTTTCTATAAATTCACAATTATCTCGAACATAAAAAATAGTTAAAATGCGGCGAAATCTAACAACAAAAAAATATTGGTTTAGAGCAATCAGACATCAATGGTAAACACGGCAATAAATAAATAAATAAATAAATAAATAAATAAATAAATAAGAAATCTTTAACTTCCTTCCAGACTGTTCTTTGTTAGGCCCAAACGTTTCTAACAAAAATGGAAAGTTTTTAAAAAGGAATAATCAGAATATTTTGCGAGTCTATGTTAAATGAAGCAACTTTTAAACGTTCTTATAGGCATGTGCAATCGCCTGCGACAAAAAAGGTAGAACATTGCAGCTTGCTAGAGGGGAAGGTGGCCGAGGCCCCCAGGGACTGTCAGGCGTGACAGATTCTCAGAATGGTCGCCGCGTCGATTGAAATGGCTTTCGCAGGGTACGCAGAGCGGATTCCGTAATTCCTTCTCCAGGGATTTGGCAGCTGGACTCGTCGTGCGCGTGTGTTAGTGCAAGAGCGATCCTGTTAATGGAGCAATAGTTCCCACAGCGACACGTGGTGGAGACATAATGGTCCATCGCCTCACTGGTGGGTGACCTCGCAGGCTATAAATACACTGAAACTGTCTTTTGTGTCAAGAACCTGCAAGCCAGAGTGTGCGCCAGAACCGTACCTGGCAACGGGACAGTCCCTAAATAGGACTGCGCGTGACAGACTGTGACAGCCGAGTCGGGGCCGCCGTCTTCGACCGGATCGGTACCCGGCGACACTAACGCTCGGAGCAGCTGAGCAGCACAGCCCTCCCCCTGTGCCGGTCAAGCGAGTGTGACCCTATGTCCTTCGTTTGCCAAGGTCAGTTGCAAGCAGTGTCAACCGCCATGTCTTGAAATCGAAAGCTGATCATCAAAGTCTGCCTAAGAGGAAAAGTAAATGTTCGAAACTGTAATAAAGAAAGACTTTCCGAGGGGGAAATCTTGCTTGCTTCTCGGAATATTCCCGTAACGTCTTGCCCCCCTAAACTTGGCAGTTTCCAGGATAGCTCCTTCCTCTTCCTGCCCGTGCCACGCACCCTGTTATTTGCATATTTGGCGATAAAAATGAAAGAGTGATGATCGCCTTATTGAACGAGAGCGGACATCAACTTGTGTCTCAATTATTTGCCTAGGCTTTTCTCGAACACCTAGAGAAAGAGTCCCGATCTTCTTTTCGTTCACATAAAAATAGGTTTCTGTCATGGGCACATTCACTTTATTTCAAAATCCCATTTCCTCTGTTGCACTCTTTGTTTCGTTTTCCCTGGAGTTAATCGGAAAGAGTTAACAAGATGTGGGTTTGGTACCAAACAGTGGTGCATGCCGTCGTTTTGAACACCAGCTGTTTCATACACACTCACACATGCACACACACACGCACTGTGGTGAGTAGTCATGGAAACAAAGGCCTGACATTTCCAGGAACGCTGAGATTAGCTGTCGAAATGATCCAGAGAATGAGGCATTGTGCGGTACTTGGCTCCTAACTAAATCTGTTGAAAAGAAATGCTTTTCCCTCTGTCATGACGTCTTTCACTTTAATTATCCAAGAATAACTCTAACCTATTGATGCCATAGAAATGCGAATTGGTGGCACCTATTAGAACACATGTGAAAAAAATGGATAAAAGAAGAGGCAATAACTTAAAAATTAAGCACAGAGCAAAGCGGTTAGGCTGTGCGAACATACCTGCAAAGTAAACTTGAGAGAAACTGATTTATTTTTGAGGCAGCGTTGCATTAAATAATTAATTTTATGAAAGAAAAAAGTGCTTTCATCCGCTCACCATCCTAAATGATTAAATGTAACATTGTCGTGTCACAGGCCGCTTTTAGTAACATGGTAAAAGCCATTTTGACCACTACACCTTGATAAATAATTTAATGACACTCACCTGAAAATATGTGCTGTGCAGGCTAAATTAGATGTTACAACTTCAAGACGTTTGTGGAGTCGATGGTACCTGAATTGCTTCACCTGCTCTGAATAAGACGTAAGAAAACAAACAGTTCTCAAGACAACAAGTAGAAATGTCGTTGAAGTCACTGGAAAATACAGAGGAGAGTTCAAAAATAAGACTTATTCTATATAGCACCACTTATTTAGTGGTATAAATTACTTTATTTTAACCTGCTGTAGTAAAAAGAACGCTGGATCCAGAATCTAGCATCTGGGGTTGAATGGCAACTCTAATCATTACCATGTGATGCGGAGAGTACTAATTATTTCTTTTAATGTCTGTGTCCGCTTCTAGGCTAGAATTCAGTCGTGTTTCCGGACACATTTGCTATATAGGACTTTAGCATGATGCAGCATTCTTGTCATTCTCACTGAATTGTCATTTTCATTTACCTGAAATGTAAGTTAGACTTTGGTGTGTAGGGTCCCACTGGTTTCCGTACATGCATGGGACCAGGTATCCCCAACATTCTGCCCCCCCATCCCACAGTCAAGATACAGAGCAGCCCCAATGACTCAAACATCCCTTGTTTGGTCCTTGTCAGTCAATCTCCATCCGTAGTTCCAGGCCCTGCCAACCGCTGGTCTGTTTCCACTTCATGGTTTGTTTTTTCCAGATGCCAATATAGATGGAATCCAGCAGCAGTAGGTATTTGGATTCTGGCTTCTTCCACTTAGCAAAATGCATTCGGGATTTAACCACTTTTTTTTTTTTTTTTTTTTTTTTTTGCATGTGAATCAATAGCTTGTTCTTTTTGGTGCTCAGTGGTCTTCCAGGTCGTCCTATCTACATGAGAGCTTGTTTACCCTTTTACCAGTTGTAGGAGAACTGGGTTTTTATAGGAATTTTTGCTTCCTATACTTTGAAGCCCCTTTTTAGGTGCATAGATCTTTAGAATTGTTGTATCTTTCTTGAGAATTGACTACTTCATCATTACATACCATCTTTCCTCCCGATAATACTCCTTGTTCTTAGTTCTACCTCATCTAATATTAACATAACTACTCTGGTTTATGTTTTACTAGTCTGTACAGACTATTAATACATATTTATTTTTTCTATTGTTTTACTGTTAACTTATCTACATCCTTAACAGTCTCTGCCTTTGTGTCTTGATAAGAAAAAACAGCAACAAACAAACAAAAAAATCACAAATCATTACTGACTTCATACGTTTTGTTGTGGATGTCACATAAGATAGTTCATGTAGAGCTATTGGTTTGGTACCTGGCACATAGATAGTATTTGTTTAATACTGCTAACGTTACACTGTTGTCACCCTTTAATATTTGAAAGTGTGGCTCCCATCGGTTGATGTTAATTACCTCATAATGATTTATTCTGAAGCATCTGAAGAGCTTTTGGCCTTAAAGGAGCTCTGATGTCAGGTTTTCTCATTTTTTTTTTTTCAGTCTGTTGTTCATTTCCATCTATAGCTGTCCCATACCTCAGACCTGATCCTTCTCACCATCACTTAACTGCCCACTCACCCGTGCCCCAGCGGTGCAGTGGGATGGCTTACATGCTGTAGTGTTTTACTATTCGTGTGCAGCAAACGGGAGAGTCCTATCTGCTTTGCACAGTGTGGTTCTAGTTGCTTATCACATATTCGCTCCGTGGAAAGTATTTTGAGCATCCCATCCTCAGTGACTTCTCAGGGACCAAGCTACTTCAAAATGCCACATTTGTCTCCTACCAGCTATTTCTCTCTTTCCCCCTACAATTATCTTCTTCATTGCTTTCTTTTTAGATTCTTTATAAACTCCAAGTTTTCCACTTATTCTGCAGTTAATTCTCTAAAACCTGCCTGCCAATCAGTTAAGCATTACTGACTCCATGTGTATAATTGTTCTTGATATATTGAAAAAAAGATCTGTTCTTTTAATAGCACAACCTGTCAACAGGTGCACTGAGTTTATAGGAGGAAGCTGTAACTTGATTATATTAGTTTTAATATCATTTTAATATGTTGCTTTATCATTGATAATTATAGATATTCACTTGAGAGGTAAAATGGAGGCAGAGCCCTAAGCGAATGTCAGCCTCATTGTTTATTCAGATTAAACACATTTAGATGACTCTTCAATTGCAGAACTTTCTATCATGCTTGCCTTAACCTAATAATAAATAGCTCTTATAGAGATTGAAAAAGAAGAATTTTATTACTCCCATGAGTTCAACTGAATAAGTTATTTTTAGTTTTATCCATAAGGTTAATATGTAATAATTTTGGTATTTAACCGGCCCTTTCCCAGCCATAATGTGACTGAGTATCGGTGGGTGTTTGCAAGCTGAATTCTCTCACATCCATGAATGTCCACATGGACGCTCCAAGGGTTGCATGTATTTCAGTTGCCCATCTGTAAATGAGAAAATGAGCTGGAAAGTAAAGAACGTCTCCCGTGACCAAGCTTGAATGCATATTAATGATAAATTAATATTAAACTCTAACCTCTTCCATGTGCTTTTCCACGTAACACCTCGTTAGAGCAACAGTGGAGATGTCCATCGTGGATCATTTCGTCTTTACTCTCAGATTTAATTTTTTTCTTTATCTCTAAAACCATTAGACAAATACGAATAAATATGCTGGCCTGTGTTGTCCTGGATTCAACAGAGTTGGTGTCTCCAATGAACTGCAGGTGTAGAAATGAATGAGTGAATTGTCAGGAAGAGCATGGAGGTTGTGCCAGACGATGTGATTTTCAAGTAATTGCCCTGTTACTCACAGTGTGAAAACAGTTACAGTAACCACGCTCTTTCTCCTTTCCAAAGTGACATTACATTCTTCTTCTTATTAGTTTTCCTTATTTATTTCTCTTGAATCAAAAGGATTTCGATTGTGTTACTGTGTGAATGGAACATAATACAACAATTTGTTTTCATTAAATTCAACTTTGAGAGTGGCTTATGGAGCCTAGCAACGAGAAATAAAGGAAAAATTAATCAGACGCTTTTCTGTCACTGCATTCTGTGAGCCAAGTGTTCATCACGGTTCACTCTGGAGAAAACCAATAATATACTTAATTCCTTCCAATCAGAACAAGTTGGAGCTAAAAATAATCCTGAAAGGCATGCTGTAGGAAGAGAAAAGGCACCTAAACAATATGGTTGTTGAAGTAATATTTTAATAATGATCAGTAATTCCGTATGCAGCCATAACTCCCCAAAATGTCTAAGAGAAATATAAGGTCTGTTTGTTTGTTGGTTTGTTTTTTAACATATGAACAAGGTGGAAGGCAGACATACTTAGTGTTGATACTGTGCTTTTGCTAACCAGGCAGTCATTTCGTTTCTCAGAATACCCAGGTCAAAAATTTGGCAAAATAAAAGCAAATCGTGATTTTGATTCTGGAGCCCAAAATATTTAACTATTTTTTTAAAAATATTTTTATTTTCCAACTGGCTGCCCTGCTTCTCAGTCTTGACCTACTCTAGCTTATTATCAAAAGAGCATCCACGTGACCTTCACACACAAAATCAGGTCGTAGGACTCCTCATCATAAGGAGGCCTCCGAGGCTTCCATTCACCTGCAGAAGAAACTGTAGACGTGGGCCCATCCCCACCCTGAGCCTCAGCTCACTTCCCAGGCCCGGTCTGTTTCTTCTCTTGGTTCAGGTCACTGAACACCCACCAGTTCCCCTTGCCCGTCACATGTGCATGCCACAGAATTACGCCTTTCTGTTCAAGTTTGCTCTTCTTAGAAATTTTTTCTCTCCCATCTTGGCATATTTGTTTCCTAACAAATGGATTCTAGCACATATATCAGCAGAAGGACCCTCTTTTTACTCACTATGTATTATGTCACAGTTTTATTTTCTTAACAGCACTTATTTCATTATAAAAATACATAATTTCACTCATTTTCTTTTTCCTTCACTGGAATATAGCAAATGAACCAGATGAGGCATATTTTGTGAAAGCAGGCGGAATTCCTGTTGGTGTAGAACTTATGGGAGCTGACCGGCCAGAAACGCAAGTGAACTTGGCCTTACAAAAATTATGGACTGAGTTAAACACCTTCATCAGCACGTATGAGAAGAGTCACATGGCTATGGATGATGGTGAGAAAAAAGAGTAATTGAGCTGGTTTTAACAATATCCAAAGACCTTGAAAGTGATGGAGAGTGATTTGTGGCCACAGTTAATGACTCTGCAGAGTGAATACGTGTCCCTTGTTAGATGTTCGCAGAGCCTGTAGTCATCAGAATATTTTCTTATCCTTTTGTTTGTTGGATATTGCAGTAAAGGTTGCAAGGCAAATTATGAAAACATACTTGAGAAATATGGGACCAGCATATAGTAACTGAGGTCAAAGTATAGAGGAAGACTCCCCACTTTGTGAGGGGGCCCGGAAACCCCATGTAGAGAATTCACCTATTGTTCTGGTTTGCAGTGGGTGTCCTGATGAAGGAGAATCCACGGACCCATGTAGGGCTTCCTGGATTTCTTGTTCTTTTCATGGCTTTCTTGATTCCTTGCATCCCTGAATTTATTAGTAAATAAAGCTTGGTACAGGTGAGATCTCTGTGAGTCTGACCCGATCATCCCATCACCTGTGTTAGTTCAGTCTCCTATTCTGTATTTTTTGAAGAGATCATTCTAATAGGGTGGCCTTGTCTCAGTAGATCCCCATCACAAAGACCCCTGTAAGCCTCTGTGGCCACATTTAACACATGTTAGTAACATTTCAAGGTTATGGTGTCCTTCACATTTCATCCTTTACTACGTTAACGTGCACTTAACGAACGGAGTGACTAAGACACATTGAATTTCACTTTCACGCTTGAGGCTTTGAGCCTACATTTTTAGAAACTTATTTGAGGTGGGAATTTTTCGTTTTGGAGTAGGAACTTTTAGGCGACTTAAATGAAGTTCGGTTGACTCATTAACTTACTGCAGCCAGATAACAAAGAGCTAGAAGTAGATATCGATCACACTCTATTTCAAAATCTATGCTCAAAAGGCAATTTTTCACAGATGAGGCATTCCAGGGGTAAAAAAGTAAAAGTGAAGTCATTTCATTCTCAGAGTCAGGGTTCAGAGCTGTTGCAGATCTATCAAATGAGAAAGTTACATATAATTACATTTTTATGGTCTGAATAGCTAAAAACTGGCAGGAGAAACCCAACAAGTTCAATCCATTTTATTTCTTACTGCTGTCAAATATAAAGAGAAAAGGTGATTTTTAAAGTGTTAGTACAGATTGTCATGACAGTGATAATCAAACCTGCAAACGTCTTTCATTTGGTACAGATAGATGCACCTGGCGGATGTTACCCAGGGTTCCATCCTGGTAACAGAGGAGAAGGAGGAGGAGTCCGTGTGAAAGAAAACTGCATTTGGATAAATTAATAAATAAGCAAGACATTTGGAATAGTACACGTTTTGAAAGAGCTAAGTTCAGAAACATTTAACATGTTGGTTACAGTAAATCTCATCTAGTCCTTCACAAGTATCAAAAAAAGCCAAGAGTGGAAAGAAAATCTTTATAAATGTAGAGATAACGGGACTCTTTTTTAAAAATAAAAACTTTTTCCATCTCAGTTATCATAAATTTAAATTTTGATCAACATGCTATCACATACACTGCTCTGCCATAGTAAAAAAGAACCGAGACACCAGAAAACTAGTATTTTGTTTCTTGGATGCAGTAGCAAGAAGAAGAATATGAAAAACGTGATTTATCTTTATAGGCAAAGTCTCAGCCAGAAACACCTTATCGTAAAAAATATTTATTTTTTGCTAAAATTATATAGCTACCCTCTTAATTCTTCGTTTCTTCCTCATAGATTTAGACCTGGATTGTCCCTCTTCCTTTGAGGATTCTCGTCCTTGCATGTGCTCCTTTGTACTTAATTCTGTAAAAACTCTCAATTCTGGGGCTTATAAGACGGTGCTTATCTATGCTGAACCATAAGTGACATGAACATAGCCTAGAGAAAGTATGAAATTGCGTTGTCTTCGCGAAAGCCGCATTAGTATTACATGCAATAAACAGTCACCTCGCTCCTCACTGGTCCAAGGTTTTGAGACTAAATTCTCAGCGATATATATATGTATGTATATTTAATATTGATATGTAAATACACATATATTTAACATTTCAGAACATAGCATAGTTAAGAAGAATATAGGCTGAAATGGAACCTAGTATTAAAGTTTGATTTTTTAGATTTGTTTTAATTGGGTGCATCGAAATGGCAAAACTAAAAAGAAAATATGTAATATGAATTTAAAGGCAATAAAATGACCTAAAACTGCCATTCATTTAAAAATAAATTAATGCCATTTGGGAAGGTAGAAAGGAAAACTGTTTGGGCCCTTATATTTACAAATAGTTTTCTTCTCTGTGTGAGGAATACCGAGTACCCAGGGTAGGCCTTATGTTTTAAGTTTCTGGAAAAAATGCAGAATTACTGAGACTTTTAAACCATAGCACAATAGTAATTTTGTCATTAAAACATTTACCTCTAATAAGCACTGAAGCAAAATGGTACTTAACGTCTTTAGATTTCACTGGAAATCAGGGGTAGTAAAAACATTATTTCATCAAAGGGCTTTCGTATTCTTTAAATAGATGGCTTTATATACCATTAATTATAGCATATCACAGAGCTTAAGTGCAAGCGATATAATTTATATAAGCCAAGTGTAATCTAAACGGCAAAGTCAAAAAGTGTGCATTCTTAGTCGAGGAAAAGCCATCTGCTCCCCCAGCGGGCCAGGCTGCCTCGGAACAGAAGTCGGTGTTTGGATCTCAGCTTTCAGCTTGCCCAGAGCCCTTTCCATACATTTGGTCTCCCGTTCCTTGTTTCTGCCTTTGGTGGATAGCATTTTCCTGAAGCAAGGGTTGAGTTCCAGAGCTGTTATTTTTTTTTTTCTGGTTCTCTTTATTTTCAAATATGTATATAATCAGTGTGCAAATGCCTTATCAGTTATTTTTCTGGCGTAATTGGAAAATGTAAACCAACGATGAGAGTGACATATTTGTTTTTTCTTTTCATTAAAGAAAACAAATCTTGTCTTCCAAAAAAAGTAATAATAACAAAACTGCATAGATCGACATAAAAAAAGCCTATTTAGTCATTTCTCTGCACATCCCTAAACCTCCATTGTAGCGTTAAGTCAGATAAAGGGTGGTTTATTTTAGATTTGGTGTAGGGGAGTAAGCATGAAATATATTTTTGCAGTGATCCAATCTGGCAGTTGCAAGAAGCTAGGACTTTAACAAAGATGCAGCGAAATTGTGTTTGCTTCTGATGAAGTGCATATAGCTTGAGGATTTTTCTTACAGAAATATCATAGCAGGAGGGGGAGGCTAACGAGGCAGGATCCAGGCATGTGTAGCTACGGGAGGTGAATACCATGAACGCGCCTGCAAAAGCACCTGCCCTTGGTCCAGACTAATTCGTGAGAAAGACCTTTACCCAGGACTTCAGTGCCTGAAACCAAAAACATCAAAAATTAGGAAGGAGGATTTTTTTACCCGTTAACATTTCAGATTTCAAAATGTGAGGCACATTTTATTTAGAAATTTAAACATGGTAACTGAATAATTGGATAGAGTTGGTGCCATTTAAACTTCTAATCTTTTCCCATTGCTGACTCACTGCATAATCCCCCTTGGGGACAATGGCTGTAATTTAAGATAGAAAGTAGAATCAGGAGTGAATTTTTAAAAAAATACAATCGTTTTTGTGTATTTATTTGTTTCACACAAACCTGTTTTACATACTTTTAGAAATGATGTGACAGCATCAACAAGTTTTAGGTCTCTTTTAATTGACTACCTTAATTAAACCTTTGTTTTAAATAGATGAATTAACCTTAAAACAATTTTCTCATCTCATTTTAGTTTCAGTTGAACACTAATACTTCACCTACAATGTTGTGCCTAAAGCACATCCTTCTTTTCTGGTCTCTAGAGAGATATATGTGTCCGCTAATATTTTCAGCTTGTGGGCTGAATGTTTAGAGTGAAACTCATTATCCAACTCTGCTCTTTCCTTCCTTCTTGGGAATGTGGTCAACATTCGAGCAGTTTCCACATCCGACAGCTTGCAGTGCCATGGCCATCACGGAGGCTGTCTGCCCTGGTCCCCACCACGCAGCAGTTCACGCCTGTGCGAACACGAATGCATCTAAGTCATTTCCCTTTTCCCGATACAGCTCACCTCCCACGCACAGCTGGTAGAATACCTTTTCTAGAACACGAATGAGAGTAAACATTTCTGGACGCGCACAAAGACGCAGGGATATTTAGGTCCTGACTCTCTCCTGTCGCCGTCTCTCTTCCCAGCCACGCCACGTCTCTGCCATTTCTCGTTGGAATGTGCGTGTACACATGTGCTCTTCTCTCAGCCTTGCTCTCGTTTCTTTGCCTCAAAGCCCTTTCTTCATATTTGCCAGTGGATCTTCCCTATTTTTGTATTTTTGGTTTTATTCTGGACATCATTTCACCCGGTTGGCTTTCTTCACCTTCAAATCCAGCGTTACCCCAAGTCTGGGACGTCAGATAATTACAGATGTTACACGAATAAAACAAATGAGTTGTACACTTATAGTTGCCACTACTGGAAAAAAGTTTACATGCATTTAATCTGTCATCACGGTTAGTAAATTTCTAGGCAAGAGTAATCGTGATGGTGCGCGTAGTAACAGGGGTAATAGCACTGGTGGCATTTATAGTTCTGGTGGCCGCAGTGGCAATTCATAAATGTGGGTCAGGCCGAGGCTGCACTGAGTGTTTCGTGTGCATGAAGATGGAAGAGCTCACCCCTCTTCATGAGCTGTTGCCTGTGGGAGCTTACGGTGTACCCCGAGATAGGCACATACATGCTGGCTCTGTCCCTGGCCGGTGCTTGTCCTTGCGCGGACTGGCCAGGTGTCATTCTCTTTATGGATGAGCAGGTGCCAAGGCAGAGAGGCTAGATATGGCACTGACAAGTATTTTTGCCACATTTGGCCAAAGCACGGTCACAGGTGTAACCCAAACATAACAGGTGCGGGCGGGGGTCCCACTCTTGATACTGAAAAGTCAGACTGAGACAATGTTTAGTCTCAAAGACACAATGTCCTCAAGGCCTAAATATGCAGTGTGTCCAGTATAGTGATTCGAGCCTCATGTGACTATTTAAATTTATCAAAATTAAATAAAATAAAATTTCAGTTATTTTGTCATGCAAGCCACATTGTCAGAACTCGGTGCTGCATGATGGTTGCTCTGGATGGAATGAATGATACAGCTGTTGTTCCATCATCTCGGAAAGTTCTCCTGGGGCATTCTAGATCCCACAATCTGAGTGCCCGTGATATGCGTCTCTGTGAGCCAAGATTTCGAATAAGTTTCTGCTCCTTACATAGTCACCTGCTGATTCAAGACAGTTCATGGAGCTAAGCTGAGACCCAATTTGCCCAGCTAAGCCCAGCCCAAATGCCACTCAGATAAACTTGACATGTGGTTGTTATTTTAAGCCACTGAGTTTGGGGACTGTTTGTTATGCAGCAAAAGCTGACTATTCACATACCTGAACCTAATTTCCGTAGAGGCTGGGAAATGCAGCCTGGCCATGTGATTCAAGAAGAAAATGGATATATAGCTTTGGGGAAGGCGTTTCATTGACTTTCGTAGGCACTAAAGTCATCGGCGATGTCACTCGTGCTAGTTTTTAATTCAAAATCCTCACAAATAGGCCAGACACTGTTATATACACTTTATGGATGAGGAAAATGCAAGGCAGAAGCTTTAATTTACTGAACAATGTTAATTTAGTTAGCAGTTTTAGGATTTAGCCCAAGCCATCCCAGCTTTAAATTCCGACTCTGAGTGCTCCCTCTTCCCACAGCATCCTGATGGATTATGCTTCACGGAATGACCCAGGGCCACGTGAAATTTGCAGTAAATCACAAAATCTCCTGGGAATGTACCGTATACTGAAGAAAGTAATCAATGTGCCTTTTGGTCAACACTTTCTTTTCTATTTTTCTAGTTCTATTGCATATTCAACATTACTGAGCTTTTTGCTACTCTAATTTTCAAAAATCTAACAATTGTGTTTCAGAATTCCTGTCATTTGCAATTACTCTCAATTGATATCTTTTCATTTATCTCTGAGAGAGGCAATTTATTAGATATAATGCTCGTGTAGGGTAAGAATTACAGATTATTAATGTAAGAACGGTATATTTGCAGTTCCCATGTTTCAGTATTTTGTTTTTCTGGATTAAGATAAAATCTGCATGTGGACTGCATTGTAAATGATCTCCGCTTTTCAGCCCGTTTGTAATGCTATCATACAACTTTATTGCTTCTCTCTCTCTCATCTTTCTGCTCCAGTATATCTCATATAGAGATTTCATTCCCAGGATAATAGAATTCCAGACAGGTTTATTATATCTTTTTAATGTAAAGCGAAACTTCACTTTTCCTAATAGCTTGCTGGTGATTTTAAACAAGATCTCTCTTTCCACATAAATAACGGGGGCATGAAAATGATATTGCCACATCTTAGGAATTTTGTCATGTTAAAATATTATGGCCACTTTATTTTCTGTGTCTGGTGCTGAATTATTCAGTAGCCTTTATTATCGTTCTCTCTCTTTTTTTCTTATTCAAATCAATACAACCTGTCTTCATTAATTTAATTTCTTTAACAGAGGAAATGCTTTCCATGGTATCATTTCTTCTTTTTTGCATTTTTACCTGGAAACTTTGTTTGCAATCAGTTTTATTTGGGATTCAGTTTAAATCCTCTATGATCAGGCCAGCAAGTATTTGACAAAAATTACCTTCTTCTTTTTGTATGCTAAAGCCCATCCATTTCTAGTATTTAAAATGTACAGATAAATATGCTTTTAATCATACTAATATTGTCAGCTTTACATATGTGTCTATCTTTTCCAATGTTGAATCTCTCAACTGGAAAAAAAGAAATGTAACTCCAATTTAACTTCAACTTTAATGGTGCTAATTGAGTATTTCTTTTGTTCATCTATCTATTCATCCATCCATCCAATCCAGCTTCCATTTTTGAATAAATGCATTTATTAATGTAATAATGAGCTAATTTAGTCGCTCAATTTTTTTTAACACATAAGTATCAAATTCTTGCTAGTGAAAATAATTTATTCTTGCTTCCTAGCCTTTTTTTTTTCAGAAATTTTCATCTGCAAATTAATTGCCATGTTCATAATCATTTGCGGTAACTATATTTAAAAAGTTACAACTATTTTGTAACTTAAAGAATTAAATGTTTGTAGTGGATACTCATAAATGGCCAGTTATTTTTCTTAATAATATAGTTTTTAAAAGTTTGGCAATATTTAGAGAACTAGAATCTGAAAATAGGTTAGCATGATATGGGATTAGGAGACTGAATATCCTGGCTGCCTGTTCTGTATACAGTGGTAAAAGAGGGCAATTAAAGTATTCTATTTAGTATACACACACACATCTCGCCCACAAACACAAAGTTACACAGGAATACCTATATAAAAAAGCTAAAGTAGGCCGATTCTTTGAAGAATATGCAATGATTAGCATTCATTAGTATAAGCACATGAAGAACACTTAATAGTTTAGTAATAACCAGAAAGATTATTCTGTAGAATAATAGAATATGAAGTAATTGCAAAATGATATAAACATGTTTTTTAAAAAATACCTAAAATAGAATCCATAGACGTGCCAATGATAACACTTTGCTTTACAGTAGTTAGGAATTAGATATTGGCATGTGTGACACAATCATGAGATGATGAATTTAATATTACAGTAGATGCACACTGACAAAGATAAAAAGAAAAACAATTTATAGCAACACATTTCTCATAAGAACTATGTGATCTGTTTTTAAGCCACTAAGTCACAATACATTTTGTTTTCTTTCACGTTATCTTGTTTAACCTGAGTGCAATAATTCGTTTTTATGTCATCTCTTCAATTTTATCTCTTGTAGCTATGAGTTTCAGCAGTTCTCCAATATGTGTATTGATTTTGAAGTCTTGCCAGTGCTTTTGGCTTTTGTTACTATGCAAAGAAATACATGTTAACCTTTCAGATTATTGACCATTTGAAGAAAGGGGAGAATATATTTTATTTAGAGTTAATGTAAAGATTATCGTAACATTTTTCAGACATCTGTCCACCTTTTAAAGACGATATCCAAGCTTCGAGCAAAAATGTAGATATAGTAGGTTCCCATAAATGCATTTTCCTCTATATCTCTGTTCCTGCTGCCTTTGCAAGATATTTTCATTTTTAGCAAATTCTCTAATGAATGAACTCTCTGAGTTCTTCAAATATTCTCATATTGTAAATGTCATCCAATGTCATCAAACCAGTACTTTATTGAACCCAAATATGTGCCAGGCATTATGCTCAGAGGTGATAAGGTAATCCTACTGGCATCAACAGAGCCCACGAACTTCCAGATCTCAGTCTTCATCCTTTACTGAATGTCTGAATGTACTATATACTGACGCTTAAAAGGAAAAGAGAAATCTCTTATGGAAACATCGTCCCAAGAGTATAAATGCAAAATGCATTAAACAGGTATATGATAGGAGAAGTCGTTCAGATTAGAAAAGAAATAGAGATTATGTCAATAAAAACTTTGGTTGCAGATAATGGAGAACTGTTGCAAATTTGCTTCTGGAGGAGATGAAAACTAGGTTAACGTGTGGAAAACGAGAGTGTGACTGACAGCTGATTCTTCCTGGGACCACAGGCTGCAAGGCAGGAGCCACCCCCAGTCCCGTCAGCTGTCGTTTCCCTCGCATGCTTTCCCACAGCCGCGTTTCCTCCTGCACGTCCGCCTTGATTCCCTTCTCTGTGGTCTGGCTTTTCCCCTCCTTAGGGCGACTTCTCAGAGCACGAGTGTTGTAATCTGGGCTCAACTCCTCTCTCCCCAGCCTCCCCTCAAGCACTGGTCTTTCCTAGGTCCTGTCACCATCTGTTACGACTGTGGGGACACAGGATTGGGAGAAAGAATGTGAAGTGGAGGCAGGGGACACTTGGAGGCTGACCAGTCGGCCTGCATTAGTCGTTGCCTATCTGGGCCTTCTTGACCTCACTGATATAATCAAGAAAGTGTCCATTAATATTATCTTCATTTTACAGAGTAATAGACTGATCTTTACATAGTCTGTGCGGTTTTCAAAACCTGTGCCATTAGGACATGGCAGAGTCACGTCGATCTGACTTCACGAATAATTCGTTTTTATGTCCTCCCAGGTCCCTGGAAATGGAGACAGGAAATCAGTGCTGGGTCTTTATCTGGGAGGTGAAATTCCAGACAGTGAGGTCGAGGAGCAGGGGAGGAAGGCCAGAGGGCGTGGGGACCACGCAGGGGGCCGAGCTGGACCACTGGCCACTTCTGCACGACGAACCACTAAGGGGATTCAACGAATGGCTTAGTAGGTGCGATTTGATGAGGCCCCGGGGCAATGCCGCAGAGCATCTGTGCCTCAGAGCATCCAGCAGGAACGAGGCCCACCTTTCTGCCCCTTCCCCGTTCTCTGTTCCCCGTTGGACAGGTCTGCCTGCCTGTGACCTCTCAGCAACTTCTGAGGAGCAGGGGTGTCGGGAGACACCCTGAGCTGAGTCCTCAATGGCGTCGGGAAGAAAAAGGAGAAGCAGAACGACAAGAGACATTTTCGTATCGTCCAGCATGGAGGAAAGATCGAGAAGCGCTGTGCTGTGGTTGTGACCGGGGCAGAGCGAGGTGCGTGGAGCTCAGCTCCTGGGGCCTACCCAGGACGGCCATCAGCAGGTGCAGTGGACGGGGACGAGAAAGGTCACCGCGGGCTGTTTCCCCCAGGCTCCCTCCAGAGGAGTTAGACCAGCATTACCCTGGGGAGGCGGACAGAGCCCACGAGGTGCCCGACCCTGGGGCCTCGGCCCAGCGGCAGCAGCCCAGATTGGCAGTTCATTTGTGGGGTCCAAAGTGGGTGAAAGGTTTATTATGACGTGATCCGTGTGGCGAGCGTGAGCACCTGCGTGAATCTAGCTGTGGGCACCCGCAGGGAGCCTCCACGGTCCTGTTAAGTGAAAAGCAACACGCAGCTGCCCGTCACAGGGCACGACGTAGCTGGAGGCGCCGTGTCCACCGCGCCGGGAGGACGAGACACTCGAGCCGCAGGATTCAGACCCCGAAACCCAGAGCTGCATCGAGACTCAGGCCGAGACCTCGCTTCCAGCACTGGCGAGCCGTGTTCCGGGGACCCGCCGCCAGCCTCGTCCCTTCCACTGCAGAAGGAAGAGGCAGAGGCTTCGCCACCGCGGGCTACGGGACGGCGAGGGCGTCCGGAGCAGCCACAGCTCGTGTGCGAGGGGAGGTGCCGGGGAATCACACACAAAGCGTGTATTTACTACAGTTTTACCCTCTTACACTAGGTTTTTCTAGACTCTCTGTCCCTTTCTCCTTTACTTCTCTTAGGGAGCCTTTCCCTTACCAGGAGCCATTAGGATGCCGCGACACTAACTCTGGTTTTACTCCTTCTAATGGTGGGCGTTGGTACGAAACTGCCCCACACGGAAACCCCTTGTTACTATGGTTTTTTTGTTTGTTTGTTTGTTTTTAATGCAGTTGTTTAAAAAACGAAAGGCAGGTCAAAGGAATCCGTTCAGAACGCCGAAAGCGAGGGTTGAGATGTCGCTTTCACACGGAGGCAGACGTGACAAGGGAGCGCTTTCGTGTATCGTGTGGGGTTTGGTGCTCTCTGCAGAGTCGCCCTGCATTTCAGCTACCACTGGGTGTGAATGAAAGTCTGTCTCCTTCTGTCCCACTAGACGTGGGTCTGAGTTATAGCAGCAGGTTAACTGGCACCGCAGACTCGAAGCCACCTCTATCTGGACGCGTCGCTCTGCGCACCCACGGTTGCACTAGGTGGCTCTCGATGTCCTTTTAGGCTCCAATTTCCTTTTTTCGAGAATGCTCCAGGTGCCTGAATGCGATTCTGTAGGAGGCACACTGGGTCGGTGAGGCGTGTAATGCATTTATAAATGACATCGTCCAGATTTTGCAAAGAGGAGCTCTGAGGCTTTCTGTCCAGGACTTGCACGAATCACAGTCTTTGTCGTAAAATACGATCGGGATTAAATGACAAAATAGAAGAAATTGCATTGAAACTAGCTGGAAACCATCGGTTTTTGTATTCTGTTCTCTTTATAATTCAGCTCAGATAATGGGAGCTCGCCTGGAGCCTGATTCCCTGTGTCCTAGGTGCCACTGAGAAAACAGAGAGAGTCACTTAAGACATATTCATGGCGGGTGGGCAGAGGGTATAATAATAGCACGTGCAGTTGGAAGGCCTTGGCTTTTGCCTTTCATTCTTACAACGATCCAATCGAATAAGCACTAGGACTGTCACCCCCATTTTTACATAAGGAAAGTGACGTTATGCACATTTAAGGAACTTGATGACAGGTACCGGTCTGGTGAGTGGCAGTCCAGATGCAAACGCAGGTAGGAGCTGACACTCTCAGCCATCGGGCGCGATGCTGCACCTGCAGTAGAAGGCACATTCCCGAGCCTACTGTGTGCCAGTCGCTGTTACTCTATTACCTTACATCTTACGATGACCTACAGTGGGTCTCTCGCCTGTGAGTAGACCCCTCAGCCACGCCAGAGAGCCACAGCAGCACCAGCGGGCAGAACCCCCATTTCGGTCTCAACCTTTTCCACCCCAGGGAAAATAGCCTACTTATGCCAGTTGCAGTGAGCAGAAAAGCTTGGACGTGCGTGCGCCTGACAGGTTGGGGAGACCCCTCTGGGAAATGTTGTCCACAAAGGGAAAGGAGGCAGAAATGTGGAAATCCACGGTGAAGCGATATCAGTCAGGCCCAGCTCTTCCAGCTCTGTCCAGAAATGGCTTTTCGCACAGAAATACCTTTCCTTGTCTGCCATGCATGGCTGGGTCAGGGAAAAGTTCTCGAGGATGGATTGATTTTATGTTAAGCCCTCTCAGATAAATTGACACTGGATTTCGGAAAAGATTTTCTTTGCTGGAGAGTTCCAGAAAGCTCGTCGTTTTATCCCAGGAAATGTTTGTGGCGATTCGAGAGTAGAAGGTGGGATAAGGGACAAAATCATCTTCAGCGTAAATAACCACGATGCTGTGACTAGAATGTTCTGCGTATCTCTACCACCAGTGTGAAGGAAGGGAGCTCTTCACCTCTCTGAACCTCACTTTTCCCACCTGTAACATGGGGTGACGAGATGCAGGCCTCCCAGGGAACCTGCAACCACGGACGCAGGTGGAGCGAAGCATATTCTTTTGAGAAGGAAATATTAAATCTGAACCAAGACATCAGAGTCCTGTTCATGGGTGTATTTACTAAGTCGTGTCTGCAAAATCTTTCGACTGATGTGCAGACATGTTGAGAACCAAAGGTATGAAATAGTCAGGAAATACCAGACAAAAAGAAGATAAAAATCCATCTCTTTAACTCGGGGGTATTTATCCAGAAAATAAGTCCTCTGTCATCCAATCCGAAGAATTCAGCATAAGAAACAAAATAAAATACGTAGCACTGCACTGTACGATGCTAGCCTACACAGCAGCCCCAGGCACACCTTCCCTGTGTCTTCTCCAACAGGCGATTCCTGTGACTGTGTCATGAGCATGAGCAGTCATCAGCACTCGTATCCAGTTCTGCTCTGCTGTGTTTGGAAAACAGTTCCATTGGATGCAGTTGGTACATTAATGACCAATTTAAATACAATGGGAATTTCGTGTTGGCTCATGTGTAATTTCATTCCCGACAAACACGAGGTCGACCCCGATGGGCGCATCCAGCGGAGTTGTGCTGAGTGGGGACCTGTACGGTTCACCACGCATAGGCCCCAGCCACCCACCGGCTGGCTACCTTGGTCTTGGTTCACCGAGTGTGTTACTCGGCTCGGCCGTGTTCTGCTGTTTTCTTGCACTAGTGAGAGGATCTGGGTATCTTCCTAATACGTGCATATTATATATAGTATACTTATGCGTGCATATGTTACAGTGCATAACATGTCATTCATGTTGGGGATGCGGAATAAAATTGAGTAAAATTGATTGCAATTTCCGTGGGTGAGGAGGAAAGGGACGCAAACCATGACGATTAAATATTTTCCCAAATAAATCATAACTGTGTGAAAACAAGCATAATTTACCTAATGTAAATTAAAGAGGCCGTGATCCTTTTTTGCAGGGGACATGGGAGCCTGGTTTTCAGAGCGTGACCGTGTGGTTCTTTGCTCTGCTGTACCGAGCGTGGGCACCGGGGGTGCAGCCTGAGTGTAAGTGGAACCTCACCCCGTAAATCAAACTGAGCATCTTAGCAAAGATTTATGACGACTCTTTCTGTCTACAGGAAATGCAGTATTTCTCAGAGGTGCCATTTTGATGATATAGAGAGAGGGGAATCAGGTCAGGGTTTCACTAGGTATTAAACAGCATAAAAATACAGGACAATTTCTCCACCCAGTCTACTTCCCTAATGCAGAAGTTTGAATGCCTGTGGCTTGCTCAGTTTAGGTTCGCACAGTAAGAAAGTTAAGAAAAATTAAGAAAAATCATACTTCTGCAGCTGTCAACTGTGTCAGAGCCTAGAGCCTTTGTCAGCATCTAGGGTCACGGGACTATCTACTGAGTTTCTCTTTCCTAGTCCTGGGAGACACGTCCGCAGCCATCAGGATCGCACCCAACTAGCCTCTAGACGTGGATTTCTGAATAATGCCACGGACACGAGCGTGGGGCTTCTGGTCAGACGTTGCTGTGGGAAGGTTGTCTCATCAGACTAATAGGTGAAGTGCCGAGCAAGCGGACAGACTGTGGCTGGACATGGCTCGTGCCCCGTGGCTCAGTTACCAAGCGGCCAATGGGGAAGCTGGAAGGACAGAGGAAGGTGATTAATCGATGGTGACACCAGAGTGAGCAAGTTAACTCTCACCACCCTAGATGGGGGTCGACACTGTAAATGAGAAGAGGGGGCAACCGGACCACTAGGAGGGAAGCTGTCAGACAGAGTAGAATGGGAAGCAACTGGGACACTACTGGGACCTCGATTAAAGAGGATGAGGCCACGCTTCCATGGACATGGGTTGTTGTCACCCTGTTGGATTTGATGACAGTCCCGGTCTTGTCTTCTTCTTTCCCTCATATTTTCTATCCTATAGAAATTCTGTCACATGAGAAATAGATTTCCCCAAGTAAAATACTTGAAAAATTAAGGCAGGAAAGTTTGAATTTTGTTAATTGATTTTTACGGATCTTGAAAAATTCTGTGGACAAAATAATAGCTGTCAGATCGGAAGAGCTAGTTCTGCCCCCATGACTCCAGAGGGGAAGAAGCTTCTGGAAGTGGCAGCTTAGCGTTTCATTCTACAAAGCATGTCTTTTTCCATTTTTCTGTTTCTCTACTTTAAAGAAAATCTACTTTCCAAACAGTAGCCAGGTCAATGCGAGTGCCTACTGAGTAATCTGGTGTCGCTGTAAGGAGACATTTAGAATGAAACCAAAAAAGGGGGGGATAAAAGGGAAGAGAAATGATAAGACAAGGGAAGAAAGGGATCAAAGCAAGGTGAGGATGCAGCAAAAAGCAGCGCAGAGAGGGGACGTGTTGAAAAGCATCTATAATTGGAAGAGGCTTTTCTTACAGCCTGAACAGAATGGCACCAAGGCTGCCAAAGAAGTGGCAAGAGATGGGGACAATGACAAAAAAGGAAAAGAGGAAGATTTAAAGACTTTCTAAAACACAAAGGTGCGGAGGACAACCTGGGAACGAAGTCCGAGCTGGCGTTAGACCAGCCGTGTGGAGCTGGACCGCCACCCGCATCCTCACGCCACTGTCCCAGCCCCGGCCTGGACCACGGAAGCAGATGGAGAAAAGGGGGACGCGCCCTCCACGCCCTGATGGATGCGTCTGGGCCTGCGTTCCCCAGGAAATGAAAGATAATCAGACCACTGCTGTAAGCCGGAGCCCCTGAAATATCGGGGAGACTCTTGGGGGAGGGAGACGAGGGACAAGGAGTCCGGTGTGGATGCGCTTCACTTCCTCCAGCAGCCGTGGGGACGGCCTCGCTCATCCCAAAGACCAGAATCACTCTAAACCCTTTGATGGACCCAAAGCTGGTCATCTCTTCTAAAATTTGTATAGTTCAAATGGTGTTATTTCATCTCAATCTCAGATACTTAAAAAAAATAATAATAAATGGGGGAAAAATAAGATGCTGAGTGTGATGCTTTTCCTGCTTAGCGTGGTGGATTACCCGTTTGAGTGCATTGGCAAAAAAAATAAATAAAAACAAGAAAAACAAAACCAAAAGAACCCAGAGTACTTTATCCTGTCTATTTGCCATTCAATATTCAACCACGATTGGTGAAAAGGCATTTTCCAGCAAACCTGTCGTTTTGTTGTGGTGCGGTTATTAGTTTAGTGAGGTGTAACCTTTACAATAGTATGCAAGGACTCCAATTATTTTAAAGGCTGAGGCATAGGAATAATTGCTTCTACCACATTATTATTCTAATATATCGAATACATCACAATTTGTAAATAAATATTTTCATTTGTTTGTGTGTAATCTGGCCCAAACCACTGCAGAAAGAGAAGATGAAGTGTCCTAAATTAAGCAAAAAAAAAAAAAATATATATATATATATATATTAAATATTGTATCTCAGGAAACTTTTGTTTTAATAAATAAGGATAATAACCTCTACAGATTCGCTTATGGTATTGTCTAATGCATAACCATCTTTCCACACAAATTATTCACCGCACATGCAGTGCGGGAAGAAGCAGCTTCACATATAGACTCATTAGTGACTTTTTTCACAGTGTGTTGCACACGGAAAACTTTTAATTACCGAAGAGAAATTAATCCTGGGCTTTCCTTTGTTGCCTTCATTTAGAGCTCGGTGTGATGGGATTGTGGAGAATGGGGTGCTGAGTGGGTCGCTTTCACTGTGACACGTTTCGACACGAGGTGGCTGGAACTTTGGATGGTGGATGTGTGAGCTCAGATTTTGTCGTGGTGTGACGTTTCACTTCTTTACGAAAACTTACAGAAATGTGACTGTGTAAATACTTAACATATAAATATACGAATATGCAAAATCCATATATATGTCTATATTTGCCTCATAAAAATGTTGCTGGCCATCACCCTTTCGATTCCTTTCGATTCGATTGCCCATGTGCCGAAGACCAGCCTCACTTGGAGAGTGTGGCCTCTCTCGTTTGCTCTCCCAAACTCTCAGGCTCTTAGGAGAACTAGGCTGAGATCTGAATAGAGTACCAAGTCACAGTCCATGGGCCGTAATTGGATCAAGGCTTTGGGACATCATGAGTAACATGCAGGGAAAGTCTGGCCCCGGCTAATCAGATACAATGATGTGAAAATTTATTACCTTTTTGTTGTCATTGTCAAGTTTGCAATGACATATAGACGACATACCCCCTGCTTTCCTGTGGGAGCTGATTAAGACCCTCCCATGTATGTTCACTCACAGAGCACTTGCTCAAACAGTTTTTAAATTTCATTAATACTGAGAACCAAGGGGGGAATTGAAAGGGCTGAAGGAAACGGGAGGCGTGAATGGGAAGCTAGTGTTATAGGTGTGAAAGTTTGATGTAGACTATTAAAGAAAAGTGTATTTGTGTTTGAGTAGTAGCTTAGAGTGAAAGTAAATTCTATCACTATCTGGTTTTCCTTTGGAAAACTGAAACTTGGTAAGAATCATGTGGAAGAAAAAAATAGAGAAATTTTTGGTGTTTATAAGGAAAGAGGTTTCTGCTTTTTTTAAACATCCCTTAGCTCTCACATTTCTCAGATCTTTTAACTTATTGTAAAAGTTGGGACACTATTTCAAACTAGAAGAGAAAGTGACTTAGAACCCAGGTGAGGTTACCAATGAGGAATGTGCAGTCACACCAATTTGCATAAGTTTTTGGTTTTTGTTTTTTTTCTGTAGGAGAAACAGAAGGCGAAGGATAGCACCACTGAAGGGTAGGGGGCTGTGGCCTGCAAACTGCAGAAACACAGAGTATAGAACATGCTACTGAAATTCTGGTAGAGGCGATCCATTTTGGGTTTATCCTGTGAAGGGAAAAAAATGGAACCAATAGGAGTCCACAGCACAGCATAAAAAGAGAACACAGAGAACTGGATAGGCATTTTTTTTTTTTGCCAGAAAGTTGGATATTTTGGTGTAAATTTCACAAGAGCAGTTTTTCCAGATGGCGACAAGATCTAGCATGTTTTCATGGAAATAAATGCATGATGAGGTGTAAAGATAGAAAATCAAAATGAAGATGTACATCTAACTCTAAATTGCGGGTCTAGATAGATGATGCAAATCCTCGTCTGATATAGCCCCAAATGGTGGCAGAACTCAAGTGTGGAACAAAGAAGCAGAATCCAATATCTTTTTGAGCTGTGAGGTTGAAAACTATGACCAGGCATCAGAGGCTAGCATACTTGAGAGCTGTTGAATCTCCTAAGAATAAGGTTTCTCTTCTGTTGCTGTTGTCGGTTTTGTCCTTTAGGGTGGAAGCATAGTGGTCTGGAATAGACAACGGAAACTGGGAGAATGCTGACCAAGTCTCAGCCAAAAGATGTGTGGGAAATGGGAAATGGACAGTCTCAACGGACCCTGGCAAGTGTATTTCTAGAAAGGGGAGAAGAAAGCCATATTTACATAATCCTTGAAAAGCAGAAAATTATGCCAACGAGTTAAGGGAGGAGGTGGAGGGGTTTGGGGGCATCACATCCCTTAAAAAGTGTTCCAGAGAGTGACGAACAAAATCTGGCAAGATGTAAATAGCAGTGGCGTGGGGCCAGGAAAGGTGACCTGATTATGCAGCCAGAACTTCAGGGACACTTTGCTCACGAAAGTCAGTCGTGCACTTCGACAAGCATCTCCAAAAAACAAAAAATCCAAGCAAACGAACGAAAAGAATAGCTATCAGACAGATTGAAAACCTTAAAACCAGACTCACGTATATAAATAGTTTTAGAAGTTAGAGAGAAAATTCCTACAACAGCAGTTAGTCAGGGCGAACTGGAGCACTGTCGTGTGGGGGGCGTGGGGGGTGCTCGCACGGTGCGCAGTTGAAGGAGAGTTAAGTCACAGGCCACTTCTGTCGAAGACTCCATTTGGACGCGTGCCCGTGAAATAATGTCACTTTAAGTTGCTCCATTTCAACTCCTTGAGTTAATACCCAAATGGACTGACCCAGATAGAGAGTCATTTTCCTCATGAGGATGAGAATATGATGAGGAGATGTGCCACATCTTCAAAATTATTCTCGTTGGCTCATCTAAAATTTAAATGGAAATGACCGCAAATGACAATTATCTCAACAATATACTATTGCTGAAGAAACAAAAAATAACCATATCCTGGCTTTCATATACAATTTAAGAAGGAAAAAAGTGCCAGATTCATGCAATTTAATATAAACAGTGAGTCTTTGGAAACTATTTTCTAGCAGACATCTTCATTTTAGAATTAGAAAGCACAGACTAGGAATATGCACTATTAACCGTGGATGAGATTCATGCAATAAAAAAACTTTTCATTTTTCATAATGCGTTCAACTTTGTAGACAAATTTGCAATATAAAAGTGAGAGTTTTCATTCTTCGGCATACAAAAAAGCATCTGCATCAAAAATAGCATTTCAATCTGAATGATCACTGCAGAGCAGGTACACAAGAAAGTCTCTGTTCTGACCTTCATATTGAGAATCTGAAGCTGCATCAATATTGTGTTTAATTAAATCCAATGTGAAAAAGTTTATTTCTCAGGCCCAAGGTCAAGTTGGAAAGATGCAGTTCGACTTACCTTGTTGCTCTTTGCTCCTTCAAAACCTGGAAAACCTTTTTTAAGTGTGTATTCTTTTAAAGAAAAAGGGATATATTTTTATGGTTAAATAGCAAAATGTAACTTGCCAGAGCCATTCTAACGGGAAAAAAGACGTGAAAAATCCCTACCAACCTTCCTGTTCCATAATTTCAGAGGCAAACAATGAGCAGTGACTCTGACTCGACTCCGCATTCCATTTAGATAGACATCATGGTTGACAGTTTAAGAAAATTGATTTAGGCTTCTCAATGACTCTGTGCCAAGTATGTGAATTCCTTGAATAATTTTATCCATTTACCATGCCGTTTTCAGCTCCCAATTATTAAAATTGCACAGATAAGAGGAAAAGTGAGAAATAACAAGACACCACACCAGCTGTGCTGAGCTATTTAGACTTACACAGCTTGAATATTAAATCATCTAGAAGGTGAAGCTGTGTAATCAACACGGCAAGTATATTCTCTCACGGGCTCAAACGGTTCTTAGGATTCATACTGGTCTTTTTTACACACCTCTGTGGCTGGTGACAAATCGTGTCGTCGTGTGCGCGAGGCATCTGGAGACCTGCCCCTCCTTGCACACGTGGCACAGAAATGCCAGCCACAGCGCAGGGTTCTCACGGTGCTTTAACTAGATGCTGCCATAAGGCAGGAAGCTTTGCAAGCTGCTTTGAATCTCAATGATCATCAGCTTATTTAATATGAGGAGGTAATAAGTTGTGTCATGCTCTGATTGAAGGATTGCTTTTGAAGGCCCGGTGGCGACTGCTATTGTGCTGAGGAGGGGCCTGGAAGACAGAGAGAGTGGGACCATCCCTCCTAATGCCTAAATGACAGCAAGGGAGCAGGGTGGGTGCTGGGAGCATAGCCAAAGTAGTGAAATTTCATTATGCAACTGCTCAACGGGGTGGCAGGGCCAGAATAGGCCACCCAGTTAACAATAAAATCTTTCTGCGACCTTGTTCGCTGGCTGTAGGGTGAGTCTTATTTTCAGTGTCACTTCCGTTCGTATTTGTGCATTTACGATTCGCAGCGCTTTGACTCAGTCGTCACACTCAGTGGGAGAGGCTGAGGCTGGTGTAGAGGGAGACCATGTGACTCAGGCTCATGTGACTCCTAAGAGTGATGAAAATGAAGGATCAGAAGGGGCAGGAGAAGAAGGCTGTGATGTCCTTGTGAAAAAGGGAGCTGCCCCTCGTTATCCCTAAAAACCTTCCATGTGCTAATGTCTGCTTTTCTGAAACCAATATGGCTATTCCAGCTCCACGTCACACGTCATCAGGGAAATGCGGACTAAACCAACAGGGGACACCACTGCACACCCATCAGAATGGCCGAAAGTGGGGATCCTGACGACAGCAAGTGGCGATGGTGACGTGGAGCCACTGGAACGCTCATTCACTGCCGCTGGGAATCGGGGCGGTACAGCCGCTTTGGAGGACACTTCGGTGGTTTCTTACAAACTAAACATACGGTTACCCTACAATCCAGCAACTGTCCCCAAAGGAGCTGAAAACTTACGTTCTCCTCACACCTGCACAAGGTTGGTGGAGCTCTATTCATGTCTGTCTGCCCAAACTCAGCAGCAACCAGGTCGCCCTTCGGGACGTGAATGGCTGGATGAACTGGGGTCCATCCCGACAGCGGGACGTTGCTCAGTGCTAAAAGGACGTGAGCTGTCAAGCCGTGAAGAGACATGGAGGAGCATTAGGTGAGCATCCTCACTACCTGGAGGAGGCCGATCACGCATCCTGGGTGATTCCAACTGTGTCACATTTCGGAAAAGGCAAAACTATGGAGACAGAGAAAGGATCAGTGGCTGCCAGGGACGGGGGAGGTAGGCGATAAACAGGTGGAGCTCAGGGGGTTTTAGGGCAGAGAAACCACTCTGTATGAGACCGTGATGATGGAAACGTGTCACTATACATTTGTCTAAATGTACAACACCGAGAGAACCTTCCTCTCAATTTTCCCGTGAACCTGAAACCACCCTAAAAAAAATAAAACTTAAAAAAATAAAAATGAAAAACAAAAGGTGGCTCAGTAATAATAATTGGTGAGAATAGCTGGTAACACACGGTCTCATACATAATCAAGCCAACCTGTTTTCTTTTTATTTTCTGGCTCTTAACGGCACCTTGGGACCTCTTACTTTTTCAAAAAGAAATTACGTTGCATCTCAGATTCAGTTCTTTAATTTTTCATGCAATATGCGAAAAACATCGTCTCGAAGTCAATGTCACTGCAACTGTGAAAATATCTGATTTCTTATTTGGGAAGAATACGGATTAGCATCAAAAACACTGACGTTTTGTTTTTTATACATGCAAAATGGCATCAAGGATAATATAAACATGAACAGGCTCGACCGTCAGTTTAAGATATGTATTTTTTGTTCATTAGAATTCATTTCAACATAAAATGCCGTGAACCTGACAAACACTGAAAACGGTTTGCTTATTTCACTGTCTTCACAAAGAAATGAATACGGGTTTTTGTTCCCACGACGTGTATAGATCTCTTTCCACTGGGGACACACGACTTCGTCTGCCAAGTGTCCCATCGACTCCTCTTGTCAATTTCGGAAATGATTATTTGAAAATTCACTATTGACCATCTGTTCCGTGACAGAGTCGCAGCTGTTTCCGTTTCGCTTTAACAAATCTTAATAATTTATTCGATAGTTTAATGACACTCGTGGAAACGTGGAGACCGCTTGTCGTGTTGCCTGCTACCCGGGGAGCATAGCTGTCTTCCAGGGAAGGCCTGCAGAACACGACACGGTTATCTGTCTGCAGGCGGCCTTGTTTACACGTGGGGAAGGAGGACTAATTATTTCTCAATGCATGTCTAATAAATATTTCCAGATTTTTAATTGGATACACACTGAAAAAAAAATAATGCTTCCGTGTGAATAGATCTGTAGATCCTCTGTACCTGTGTTTACATCTCTCACTATTTCCCACTTTGTGACTTCCTGCGAGTTTTATTACAACATTTCTACAGTGTTTATCAGTGCAAACTGTCAGGGAAGCACAACACAGTGAAACTTTCTTTTCAGGATACACGGAAGTTTTGCATAATCACCGATGTTATTTTTGGCAGCGACTTTCAATAAAACTTCTACTGTCTTTTTAAAATCTATGATTCGATTAAAGCGTAGAACTGCTGCAATTGTTATACAGGACTTTCCACTAGCGATGGATTAGGACGAGCGTATTATTTCCAATAAGACTCTTAATAACACTTAGAACACAGTGTCACCAGGAGGGGCTAACCCAGGGGTGTGCCACGGGGACACACTCGGGAGGAACACGGATGTCCCTCCCGTGTAGGAGGCTGGGCAGTGTAGCAGCTCCGGAACAGCAAACTTTCGTGCAGTCTCATCCGTTGTCTTTCATGTGACTCATGCTGACGTCCTTCGGTTAAAATAAAAAATCACCCCCGAGGACAGGTTACATTTTGTCCCCTCTCTGAATCTTCTGAATTGGAAGTCATAATGGCCATGGTGGTAGCATTAACTGCACTACCTGAGGCCGGGAGGATATAAATCAAGAACAATGTGCATAAATTAAGGCTTAGCTCAGCCATCACTGCAAGGTGAGGTGAAGCGAAGGTGACAGGGCGCGGGCTCACCTCTGTGTCCTCTTCCGTGAGCCTTCTAACATCAAGGAGGCTGCGACACCATTGCCTGTGTATGAACTGGCAGGACCAGATGGGGACAAGACATTTTAAGATGAACTGAAACTGGGCCGCGATGGTGTAAGGAAAACATGGTTGACACAATATGTTTCGCCTTGTTCCTCTCTTATTTTTTTTTTTTTGGTTTATTTTTTCTTTGTTTTTAACATTCATTGATCTTAAAATACCTTGGGGCTTTATCCATTGTCCTTCACTGTTCTGGGTACACATTTGCTAAGTGACACGAGCTGAGTGACCGTGAATTACATAAATGTTGACATATTAATGTGTGTGGATATCGGGATTTACCCGACACTATGGCTGCCAAAGCACGAAGGAAAGGCGGCTACGAGTTTGAAAGTTGATGCATGTATATAGTATTGAAAAAAGCCAAGTCCAACTTTTTTTTCCCCAATAATATTCTTTTATATGAAAAGAAAGAGGAATCGTAGCGTAGGCACACTTGCTTTATTCACACCCCTCCCCTCATATTTGCTGATTTAAAACAGTCCCAGACTATGTGTCATCTTAGTCCGAGATACTTAAATATCCATCACTGAAACCTGTGAGTATTTCCTTCCAGACTACAATTATTAATAAAATCGACAATATATTTTTGGTTATCTAAGTCCAATCCATATTAACATACTCATACTGATGGAAAATGTCTTCTTATAATTTGGGGGGGGGTTAAAATAAGGTCCAAAACCATATCATCATTGTGTGTGGTTATCGTCTTGTAAATTCTATGTAATTTATAGCTGCCCCCCCTTCACCCCTTTGAACCCGTTATGTTGGTGAACACACTGGATGCATCATACAAAAGCCCAGTGTCTGGCTTAGTCTGGTGGTTTCCCTGAAATGTTGCACTTGAATTGTTTCTCTACCTGCATACTTTTCGACAGTTGAAAGCCATCCGTAAAGACAGGAATGGCTTCACGCTCCATCTTTTATTTCATGGACTCCTTCCAGCTGGTGTCACATGGCAGGACATCAGAGCCTATGGCGTCTGGTTGTCCCCACTCAGGGACACTAAGCCTGCTCAGTGAGTCCGGCAGTGACGGTCACATCCCTGCTTTGTAAGGCCCCCACACCGAACCGTTTTTCCTGAGGATTTTGCCTGCTGATGACCCTTACTTGAACAAAGCATTTCGTTTCTATTTTTCACAAAGCACCATTCCAAACTGCACTCAGCACTGGGGTTCGAATTCTTTTTTCTGAACTATTTGAGGTAACACTCTAATTGTGAACATCGGCCTCACCGTGCATTTCCTTTTATCAAATAATCAGATATGCATTTATCCGATACCTGCGTTTCATAGAGGTATTTCCCAATATTTAAACTATAACACGATTCTATTCACCTCCCTAGATACAGACTTAGGACCTTCTTAAATATGTTCACGTACCATTTTATTACTGGCAAATCAGAATTTGACAAATTGGGCCCTAGAAAGGCTATTCTGCCGATGACTATTTTGACAACCTTTTAGAACCTGGTGGAGAAATTTCTAAGTAATAAGAAATATTGACCTTTCCTTTGGTTTTGATGATCCGCGGAGAAATAATTTATCAATGAAGAAGATTGGGGTAAACAGACATTCATCAACTGGAGCTTTCAAATATCTTGCATCTCAATACACAGTAAAAATTAGAGTGTTCATTAATTTATTCTTTAGTTCATTTAGCTAATATTTATCCAAGTATTTTACTGCACCAGGAACTAGACACACGATAAGGAACGAGGCACAGTCACTTTCCTCCAGGTGTCTGCAATGGGACGTCGTTGACTGACAGGCAAGAAAACAACTTAAGGTCAGCGAGCTCAGCGCTGTGCCAGGGGCAGCGAAGTGACACCCGAGAGAAGCACTAAAATTAAAATTATCACCTGCTTTAGGAGACAGTGAGTAGCCTCTCTGAAGAGGTGTTGTCTCAGCTAAATATTGAACTAATTAACAAGAGAAGAAGTTAGGGATATTTTTGCCAGGAAAGAGAGTTGTATATATGAATACCTGATGGGAAATAAGGCATTATGAACACTTTATGATGTTTTATGAAAACAGACAAACAAGAAAACAGCGCATTTAGTCTTCTGGACCCTGAATAAGAAAATAGGGCGTAATGGGAGGGTGGCTTGAGTTAGTTATTTTATTTTTCTGTGGCAGTGCAGTAGGGTAAAACATTTATAAGCACGAACCTGATTTTTATCTGAGGAAAAAATATATTGTTTAGTGTGGGAAGAATTGCCACCAGGTGCTAGAACTTACCTTAGACAATTAGCCAAATTCTGTAATTATTTCTAAAAGGGCAGGTTTACAGGCTAAATGTCATCAGATCGAGTAACTTTACAGGCATCTGCCTTTGGTTAATTGGTTTTTTAAAATCCTTCAGTACAATGAGTCAAGACATTCAGTTACTTAGACATATATTTTGTGATGACCTCGTTTAGCTCAAAGTGAAAGTGCGTTTCACCCTAGCAATTCACTAAAATTAAAATTATAGGTATTATCTTAGTTTTTTCTTTTTAATAGCAGAGATGTCTGTTGATCTCTTAACATTTTTTCGTTGTTAAAATTATGGTCTATTTTATTTTTTATTTTATTTTATAATTTTATAGGTTGCTATGGTTTTTATTCAACTTGGTATCCTGATGTCTTTATATTTTTAGGCTTTGAACGTTGAGGTTTATCACTCTTAAACATATGCTATTTCAACACCGACCACCTATTTTGTCTGTTTTTGGTTGGGAGATGTGACATACCTTCCAAACTACTTTTTTGGAGAGAGTCATGGCTCTGGGAAATGAGACTTTCCATGATCTTCCAAAAAAGGTTTGCCTTTCATTTAAATAAATCCACTGTCAGTCTTCCCACATTTTATATTGAAAGATCTCAAGTCGTCCTTGATTTCCGCTCCTTCTCCTCAACGTTAGCTGATGATAAGAATAAAAACCTTGTAAAGTTGTGATGAGAATTTTTTTATTAATTCAAGGGAAGTGTTTATCACGGCACTTTGCATAATACAACATTTCAGTGAAAATGATTATTTTAATGTAATTATGATCATCTGTGTATCACAGTATTTGGCCACGGTTCCCTGTTCTCTGTATAATTGCTCAGGAAGTGTGACCCCCAAAAGCATCGGCACCTAAAATTCAGTGATAACACATGTGAAAGGTCGACCAGACAAGCCTAGTCCATCGCTCCTGCCAGGTAAGAAATGACACAGATGTTTTATCTCAGATGGAAGCCGAAACCTTTTAGCCCTGGCTGCCTACAACAGCGTTTAGAAGGATTTGGAGGCCAAGCTCGATTTCAGGAAGAAACAGGACAGATTTGTAAAAAGCATGTCCTATATGCGTTTATATAATGTCCAAACACTCCCAAATGTAGCCTAGAATTAATTCCGAAAACAACGGAACTACTTACCTGAGTTCCCTTATTTGGAAAACAGGAGAATCGATTTGGCTGAGTTTGCCTAAAGCCCGATTTTCTTCTGCACTGAGGGGCAGGCATTTCCAGAACATTCCAGAAATCTCAGGGCTCCCTTTATTGGAAGAAAGCGTATGGGGACGTTGTTCAGACATCTACATGACATGAAGCTTCATGAAAAGCCTGGAGAGAACTGTCTTTCTCCTCTCGTTTCCAGGAGTCACTGGGTTCTTCTGAGCAATTAGACGACTCTGGAAGTTTTATGAACATTTTATGATGGCTCCTTTTAAATTTGTTACTGCTTTAGAGAATCTCCTCTTCCCCTCCCCCGCAATGTTAGCAAACATGTAAGAGAGCATTACAGGATTATTTTTGTCTTGAAATTTGATTCTTGGCTTTATTTTCTATTTCTTCTGCTTATTTGGCCTTTGTCCTTCATTCCTTCAATTCCTCGTGCTTTGTTTTTAGTGTGTGTGTGTGTGTGTGTGTGTGTGTGTGTGTGTGTGTGTGATTTTAATTTGTCCTGGAAGAAGGCAGGGTTTTCATAAATGCTCGATACGTTCATGAAGCTTAGGAATTTTTGTGCAGGCATTTTTCTACCGCGTGGATTTTTATAACTCATACTGAAAATTTTGGGAGTCCTTATTATTTTTCAACCACTTTTCAAAATGCTGGGAAAATGGCAGTGCACAAGAAAAGACACACACACAAAATTAGTAAAAAGGAGACAGCAATTTAGAGCTAGTTTTAGAAGAAATAAAATGAACTTCGTAGGAACAACTGTGTGTAAGTGGCTTTGTTTTAACTTTATAGCAATCCGTGTCAACTTGATAAAAATATATATGTTTGGCTGCGTTAATGGTCCTAGTGAAATCCAAGCACAAGAAAGGAAAATAAGTTATTTTTGTGCAAAAATCAATTGTTAACCAACAGAGCTTTGTTACAAGGTGTTATTTTTGTAGATATAAAATTATGCTGAATTAAGAAAATACTTCTGTTAGAGGAATTACTAAAAGCGCAATGACATACCACAAGTATAAAAGTCTCTAGCTCTAAGTCTTTTCTTGGTTTTCTTATTGAAACATTTTTAACATGATCTTTTGATACAATGCTGCTTTTAGGAATGCAGCTAGCATGTCCCATTGTGAGTGAAAGATCTATTTGTATGAAATATAATTGCTACTTTGAGAAAAACGCTATTCAGCATAAAGATATTTATGGAAAAAGTAAAGAAGTAAAGTATTCAATTTGCCAGACTTGTTTTTTCAATTTAATGATTACTCATATCTCACTCCATTGTTTTAGGCATACTCGGGTCATTTTGCCTGTTAAGTTTTAAGTATTTTGGGGAAATAATTTTAGGTTTACTAAAAAGTTACAAAGATAGTATAAGAGATTCTCATACGCCTTTTATTGAATTTCCTCTGATGTTAACTTCTTACATTTCCTCTGAAGGTACATTGGCAAAACTAAGAAATTAACAGTGATGTATCTTTATTAATTAAACTACAGACTTTATGCAGGTATCAACTAAATATCTTCTGTCTGTTCCATGTGTCAGTCGCATTCCCTTAGACTGGAACTCTTTTAAGGAAATAAAATAAAGAATGAGATTCCTATCAGACACACTCGAAGTTCAGGTTCTAGCAGTGGTTTGCATAATGTATATTTTTGGACGAGTCAGTTAACCACACCGAAACTAATTTTCTTTATCTGCAAAACAAATTTATATAACATGAGCCTGACACGTAAGCTCTCCATAAATGTTCAATCCTCAGTTGACGTCTCCACACTCCTAACTATTAGCTCTTAGCTTCTTGTAGAGACTCCCAGCTCATGCAAGTGTTTAAAATCTGGCAGCAAATGCTGACATGCCCGACGATGCCATTATGGTGTTGGGGTTGTGGGGGATTCTGGCTACAGCGGCCCGAGAATATTCACAATGGTAGCGTAGTCCACTGAGCAAAGCTTTTCAGCCGTGCTCTGGAGTGTTCAATTGGTGGTGTCTATTTTTCTACGGGTCGACATGGATGAACAAAACTGGCAAAGGGAACAGACTGCGTGGTTCTGTCGTGTTGTATAAAATTGTCAATGTGTGGTCCTCACCTGTGACAGTGGCTCTCTTATTGTAATAAGTTACTTAGATTAATTTTAAGAAAAACAATTTCAAATAGTTGCTAAATTTTTCTAGATCATGGCTCCTTAAATAAATCAGATAGATGAAGGCTTAAATTAGCTGAGATTTTAATTTTTAGAAAATTTCATTTATGTTGTGCTTCACCTGCAAAATGCCAAGTAAGTCAGGTTCCTAAAACTTAGGTGTCTAATGGCACACTGAAATGTTACTTAAAATTCCAGAATCTCCTTTCGGTCTCTTCTCAAACCCCAAATCGCGTGAATTCTAATAGTCCCTAAAGCCTGCTTTGCAAATATCAATGTTGCATAGGCCAGAACCGAATAATTAATCAAAACTGTGTTCTTGTGGTTTTATAAACGAAGATGATGATGACATTTATTCTTTCACGCACGTTCTCATCTTTCTATTACAAATTGCAAAAGGACTCATGAAGCATCGTGTTTAAAAATGGACTTGAATCGTGTCATTTCGTGAGAGCGAAGAGAAAATAATCACAGATGCTGTGGGAACCACTTGCTGATTCTAACAGCTTCACGCTCGCTGGGTTTGAAGATCGCTTCACCTGTCTGTTGGAGGGACAATCTGGTAGGCTGCCTTCACAGTGCTCTGGATGGCTGAAGCCAGAGAAAGAACTCATTATTTGATCAAAATAACTATTTCATTTACGATTCTGTATAACGACTAAATGAAAACCCTGCCTTCATGGCTCTGCAATATCACTATCATTCTAGCAATTTATTCAGAGACGCGGCGACTGGTGGAACCTTGGATTCTGCTCTGAAAATTGTTCTGCCTAATGAATTGTAAGATTACTGCTTTGAAGAAAAATGCATATTTGCCCTCCATAAAACTAGTTGTTATTATTTCAACAGAGCTACCGATAATAAAGAAGTCGAGTTCCTTGTTTTAAACTGCTTATTTTTACTTCTATCGTTTTCTATTTTATCAAAAGAAATCCCTTCGTTTCATGAAAATCACCAATATTTTAATATATACACAAATTTTATTACATTAGAAGACATTTTTGAGTGATTTTTATAATGATAACAGGAAGCCTTTTCTATTTATTTAAAAAGACTCTGTCCTAACATATTTACCAAAAAGCCGTTATTTGATTAGTGTATTATAGATTGAGAATGACAATTAAGCAGTGCTTTGGCATAACAAGGAAGGTAGTTAATCATAGAAGCAGTACTGTGAGGACTCGCTGCCTAACACACATCAGGACAAAAGGGGCAGGAACTGGTAAGCAAACTATCAGGAAATATTTCTTTAGGGAGAAGTGAAACACAGTAGCATACAGAAGTCATAAGAAATGCCTCGCTACTCTGTACACATTGAATTCTCGACTCAATTACAGTTTGCATATTGGAAGCCATCATCTCTAGACAGGAGAAAATAGATGATTCATGTATTTTTCTTCATATTTTTGAATTTTTTTTTGTATTTTTGAATTGCTACTTTGATCCCTTCTTGCTTTTGTAAAGAAAATAATACCAAAGCCATTGTACTTTGCACAGTGATTTGTGAGTGCTTCAGCGATGCTTACAAAAATATCCCCCATGTTAGGAAGTCACGTGATGTTGCTTCAGCAAAGGCGTTTTTCTAACAGAAGATCTGAACAGTCTACGTTTTTGGTTTTTCTTTCTGCAAAATCAGAGCAACAGAAAGGATTAACTGTTCTATGGCAATCAGTCATCCATCACTGTATCTGGCATATTCTCGTTAGTGCTATACCAGATGCTGTGGCTTCAATGGTTAATGAGACAAATGCCCTAGAACATGGGAGAATAGGGTTATGACAGCATGTTATAAAGTGTTAAAATACAGAACCACAACAAAATGGATTATGCAAGCATTACTTGCTACTTTCTAGGTTGCTTACATGTGTGTGTATATATATATATATATATTCATATATTTATATTTATTTATATATTTATATTTATGTCATATAATATAATATTTATACAGTATATATATTTATATATTTATATAATCAGAAACAAAGGATGAGATAGTTTCTTTAACCTGATTCACATGTACATTTTTACTCTAGGCAAAACTATAGAGTCAGATATCTTTTGGAGTTAGCCAAGATGTAACTGAATTTATTAAGAAATAGAAAAGTGATCATTGGAAAGCAAATAGGAAAAGCAGAATCTAACTGTAGGTGTTTGCGGACATGTTTAAATTGTGCAGGAACACAAGGGGCGTCTGAGCACAGAACATGAGTTTTGGTGGGGCGCTCCTAGCTGTGGAAGCTAGAACCATCTAGAACCATCCATGCTCCATGCTCCTTGCTTTTCAACGTCCATACACACTGCGTAGTCACAGGGATGTGCCAGGGCAGGGACCACGTCCCCTGGATGATGTCGAGCTGTAGCTCCGGTTTGGAGCATCGTGTGTGCCACCACGTAGGCCCTGCGTAATGCTCAGTGGCTGATTGATCAGCGAAGCACCAGCTGCAGTTTAACGTCGCCAGCACTGCGAATCGACCCGATGCCTCACTACCTGCCTTTGCTCTGAATCTCCCACAGAAGCACGGTTAAAGGATCGCTTCCTGCTGGAATTCCTTCAAGGAGCAAAAAATTGGAAAACCATATCATCAAATAATCTAGTTTACCTCTTAGATACATATTTGCATTGAAATGATAGCTTGTTCCACAGGCGCTTCTGATTTACTTGATTTTAAGAGCCCAAACGTCTCTGCTCGCAAGGACTAAAATCTTGTTTTGAATCCTCAGAGTCAGGACCAGCTCCGTGAATGTTCTGCCAAATGACTGTCACTCTCGACAGCTCTGATTTAGGTACCGGCTTTATCACATCTTATGCTTTTTGGATCAATATCTATTTTGAGAACCTGAAGAGAGCTCTTGAAACTCTCCTTAGAAAATAAAGTGGGCCTGCTCACGTGCACGTGTGCATGTTACGTTGTGTGTGTGTGTGTGCACACGCGTGTCTGTGCGCGTGTGGGAGGGAGGGTTCTGTGAATCGTCTGATTGTAACCCACTGTATGTTCTTGATGGCAGGTCTTAGAAAACGTTATCAGAATGAGGCTCATTGCTTTTCATAGGATGGGTTTCTCTTCAAAAACGATAATGCCACACGATTGTGACGCACGACGCAGGTGTGGGGCTGGGAAGTGATCTCGCATTTTGAGAAAATACACAAGCCAACACGAACGCTCAGGAATGAACATTTTCTGTCTCCAACCCTCCTCTTGCCAGTAGTCGACACCTATTTGCGTGATAACTCAGCTAGAAACATCATGTAGAAGTTTGATTTATTAAATAATGCAGGCTGCATGGATTAGGTTGGGAAAGAAATGATTTCAGTTCAGTACACGTAAAAGGGATTAAATAACTGGAGCACACGTAGCTGTGCGGGCTGGATTTATGAAGTGACTGTTTTCGGACATAGATTTTAAAAGGCAGGTAGGGTTAAGTGAAGTCACGGGAGTGGGCCTGAATGGGACATGCCAGGATCCGTACAAGAACAAGAAATTAGTAAACAGACGCATGAAAGGAAGGCCATGTGGAGACACAGGGGGAAGGTGGATGCCTCCAACCCAAGGACAGAGGCCCTAGAATGGCACCAACTGCACGGACGCCTGGATGGGGGACTCTGGCCTCTGGAGCTGTTGTTTCAGCCCCTGTGGTCTGTGGCTCGTGGTCCTGGCAGCCCTGGGGGCTAACTCGAGGCCTTCCCTTTTAGGTGAGCAGCCTGTTAAGGGAACGACCATGACAGATCACAACAGAGGATCCTTCCACTTCCAACTCGTGTCCAGCAGGGCGCAGGGAACGCGTCGCACATCGCTGGGATCTCAGGTCACAGAGGTCTTCATCCTCACAAAAACGGCCCCTGCTCTCCCTGGTCCTCAGGCCCAATGGGTGGACCCGTAGTGTCCTGCATGATGGCTCTCGTTGCCTCGATTTGGCTTCATTAAAGTGACCTGCGAAGCAGTGTGCGCCCTGCGCGTGGGGACAGTGGTGGGGCTGTTCCTAGCAGAGCCGAGCAGGTGAAGGGGGGATGCTGACAGTCTCTCCCCTCCCGTGTCCCTCCCTGGACTCACGATCGCCCTCTTTATGGGTCTACGCAGCCACCTGTGCAGCCTCCGGGGTTGGTGTCTGGGGGAACAGGGCAGCACAGACACACATTTCTCATCATAAGTCCCAGTGTCACCACAGGTGAGCCCAGCATCGGGTGTGAAAGGTGGTGGAGCCGGCGCCGTTTAATGGGGGTTTAGTTATGACACTAGACTAAGAAAGATGGAGGGAGCAGAGAGCCCGATGCTAAATGCTCCGGGTCGGGGTTCAGGCTGGGGAGAACCGAACACCCGTTTCACTTACTTACAAGTTCATCACCGTAACCTGTTAAAAATCGCCACGACCTCTGAACCAAAGGTTCTTTATGTCTTTGGAGTTTAAAACTAAAACATTTTCGTGTTACTCTAGGGAACATGTTCTTAATCTTATTTTCAGCGATTGCGTTGTCCCCAGTAATTTGTTTTCTCTTTTCTGCTGCTGGTCTTCGGGTTGAACAGGATTTGGGTGAGACCATGTAGCGTGGGGCAGCAACGTGTTTAGGTTCCAATCCTGGATCCACATTTCACTGTTTGAAAGTCACTAAACCATTGCTGCGGGCTTCAGTTTTTCCTGAAAAACGAGGACAGTAACGTTGCCTAAGCAGACTGTTGTTCAGAATCCATGGAAGCACGTGATGACGTCTGGTGTAGCAAGAATGCCACAAATCTACATCTGTGTGGGTGACACCTGCTGTTAGCAGAGACGGAAATGAGATAACTCCTCTTCCCCGGAAAGACGGATTTAGGAATTCTTGGAGAGAATTGGTGCATACGCCATAAACGTGTGGATGGAGTGGGGGGATTCAGAGAAAAATTTGAGTTGGTGCCGAGACACCAGCCATGACTATATGGAAAAGCTCCTGGATGGGCAGTAAGACGGACGAGAGGTCCAGGATGGAAATAATAGAGAGACAGGCTTCCTGCCATTATTTCAAGGGGAAAAGGAGATTGTGGTTAACGACGAGCTCAGGAAAATCATTTTTATTTGAAAAAGAGATCCCTCGGACAACGGACACCGTATTTGCTGCTTGGGCCAATGCATTTAAAATTTTTTAAATAAGAAGTGCTGTGATCTACAATTCCAAAGAAGCATTCTTTTGCAAATTTTAATCTTTTCAAGACCCTTGAACTTAGTGACTACATACATACACATATGGTAGTGATCACTCAAGTTTTCATTGATTGGGATTGCTTTTTATTATTTCCTGCACACTTTTGTTAAATATCTTCTCCTTGAAAGGTGTCACCTGTTGACTGTAATAAATTAAATAGTACATGTGGATATGTTTAAAGAGTAATCTGTTTTTTCATTCTGGGAAAAAGGGTGATGTTTACGGTGTGCAGTCTATCTCAGGGGGGAAAGCTTGGGGTGCTTCATTTGAAGTCTGTCCAATATATAAGGAGGTCACTAGAATGATACATAAACTCGACGTAGAAGGAAGGAGACTTATTTCCAGAACCTAGCATGTGCTAATGTACAGACAGCTCTTATTTGTGGATTCCTGAGTGTCTACATGTAAAACGATTCGCCAAGTAAAATAATTCTTATTAATGTGAAATTTAAAAAATAAACTTACTGACGTCATTTGAAAGTAAATTTTCATCACAGGCTGCTCATTAAAATTCTTAAATCCCTTCTTCTGTTGATCACAGGATAAGCCATTCATCTTTATTGATCTCATTTCCTGAAAATATCACGATGTGCGTTCATTTTAACTTTACATAGAGAAATGCCACAAGGATGGCAAGTGAATAGCATGCCATCGTGTGTAGTACCATCACTGGGTGTGATAAATATCACTGTATTAGTGGCTTCGTGATAAAGTCATTCTAAAAATAAAATTCTTTATGTTAAAAAGGCAGCAAAGCATCTACTTGGAAGCAACAATAATGTGATGTGAAATTAAGGACACGTAGTAATAGAAAAACAAGTAACGGTCAAGAAACATCATTTACTTTTGCAATTTTTATTCCGCATTAAAGAGACCTCACCCATTTGTTGGTTTGAAAAATGTACCACGAATCTATATTCTTTTAATTCACCAAATAGTTCTACATTCTAGGTAGTTCAATATGAATTCTAGATATGCCAACAAGTTTACCAAGTGGACCTCCTATACACTTAATAATTTGAAATGCTCACTGATGAATATGAAATTTTGGTTCAAAAATCCATGTAGATAGAGTTTAAACTGAGTCTCATGCAGATTTCAGGTTTGGTTAGAAATGCAAAGATTGGCCTCATCAGGAGACTGAGACAGGCAATAAGGAGAAAACCAAGAGAGCAAGATGGCAGGTGGAAGGCGCTCAGCCACTACCAGCAAAAGCAGCAACCCGTTGAGGGACGGGTAGCCAACGTAAATGCACTCGGAGATGCTCAAGCAAACTAAAGATCAAGGATGGACCACTGGCAACAGGCAACGGGGGAGTGTCTCTCTCTCTTTCCCCCGTTTTCATCATTTTCCACCAGATTCTATTTTCTCACCAGTGGCCAATGAAGTCAAGAAGAGGAAAACTCCTCTGGTTGGGTCTCTCAGGCACAGAGTCCTTGCTATGGAGAGGAGGGAGGTGGAGGGAAGATGAGGTGGGGGCATGGCACGCAAGATGCACCGACTCCCCAGACAGGTGGGGAGCAATGGCGCGGGCGTGCGCGTGGGCGGCTGGGCACGGGACTGGTGCCAGAAGGCACGCGTGTCCCCTTTGCTGTGTGACGCGGTTCCAGGAGGCCACCGCAGCTGTCTGCAGGAGATCAAGTGCAGAGACAACACCCTAGGGCTCCCCACTCCTCCCCACCCCTCCCTGTCCCCGAGACCAGTTCCCAATCAGCCTCATCCAAGTTCCCCCACACGCGACATTTTCAGTTTCTCGAAAGCATCCGACAGGTGCACAGTCTGCTGTAGAGTTTTGCAAATACTTATGACTTCCAAAGGGAGGCTAACTCTTCACAGTTGCTCTCAGAAGAACAAAGGCACGAGAGAGAAATATTTAAATCTGGACAGAGAAGATTCCAGTTATTTTGTCCTTTTACAGACAGACTCTCGGCGGTGTACAGGAGATCCAAGAGGTCAGTTTCTAAGTCCCCGCGAAGGCAGCGTTTACAAAATCGCCATCCTCGTCCAGAAAGATTCTCCGTTGACGGCTTTGTCTGTTTTATAATGAGAACATTTTAATTCCAGAAAGAACTGAACCGGCTCGCTGGTGGACGACGAGCAAAGCGATTTCATTGCCACCGACACATGTTGCTATTGAAAATAGTCTTTATTCAAAATGCTGACCCTGAGTTGAAAATGTTATGTACTGATCAGAAGAGTTTTCTTTTCAATCCTTATTTTTAACGAGTGCCTCGAAATCTTACGTATTTGCCCTAAAGCTGGGTACGATTCTCTCTCTTCCCGACGTCAATGTAAGTGAGACATGGCAGATGTTACATTATTAAGGTTCATACTGCACATGGCCCTTCACTTGTCCGTCTCGGAAAGGCTCACTCGGTGCTCACGCCTGTCAGAGCCCCTCGCAGACCCAGGGATGACGGACACGTGAGATGCCACCTCCAGCGGCCTTCCTCCCCATTCGCCGCTCTGCCCAGCTCGTCCTGCCCCATCACGCCCCATCCATTGCTGCATCTCGTGAGCTTCTCCAGAGAAGGAGAGGTGGGGGAGAGGCAGAAGTAGAAGAAAAGGGTGCATTTCCCAGCTGTAGGCCAATTACTTTCCTAACGACCGACTATGCTGAAAGGCAGAATCCGTGGCAGCTCGGAATCAGAGGCAGAGCCCAGCGGTTTCCGACCCCAGTGCCTTCTCCTCCAGGTGCCCAAGCTGATCCTGAGCATCGCAGGGCCGGTGGTCCGACTAATCGTTTCTGACTTCTGTTCTGGCCCCCATCGGCATGCTGCTCCCGTGTCTGACTGTTCGTTCTGTGATTTACGGTGCCTTCCAGGAGTGGAGTGTCTCAGAGGCCGATACAGTCAGACGATCCAGCTCTCGAGTGGCAGAAATCAGAGAAAAGAGCCTGGTGGCCTCAGTGAGGTTTGGCCTCACAGCTTGGTCTCTTGGGTCTTCACGCTAAACCCCTAACCTGCTTCCTCTCTCTTCGGCAGAGGACCCACCCGTGGAACCCAGCGTCATCCCGGGCCGACAAGAAGACATTTGGCTCATAGAAAGCAGTGTTGCATTGCCCAGCGCTGTATCTTAAAGACACCTTTATTCCATGATGCACAAGTCGGTCGTTCTGGACCCCTTGTTAACCAGCTGTATGAACTTTATTCGCCTTTTAATTGATTCTTTTTAAATTTCCTAAATACATTATATTAAGACTGCATGGTATAGTCATAAACTTAAGCGGGCTAAATCCACACAGAGCATATTGCAGGTGGATTCAACGGTAGGTCCCAACTCTGCTTTAGAGAAAAGATGGATCTGAAGAGTAAAAAAGTAAGGGACTGAAAAATGATGCACTGGTAACTTCTGTTAGAAAGTCATGACATTTCAGGGAAATAAACAAAAAATACCTCATAACTTGCTTTTTCAGGAAACTAGTCCCAAACCAAAGAATAAATGTGGCAATCCAAAAAAATAATAATTCCATAAAATGAAAAAAAGCATAAATAGTGGAAAGATAGGAAAAGCTGATCTAAGAGCCATAAGACAATATCCAAAGGGGAACCTGTGTTCGACTGGAGTCCCAGAGAGAGAACGAGGCCCAGAAAATATGTGAAGAGACAGAAGCTCAACTTTCACTCCAACTCACGCGAGACAACGAAAGACAGACCCACGACGGGTGTAGAAGCCTAAACCTAACAATTAAAAGGAAGAGCACAAGGAGGCACACGAGGACGAAGAAGCCGTCCATAGGGAAGGCAGTGAACAAAGAAGTCCTTCGTCCTCGCACCTGTTTTATAAGGTGACTTAGGCCCAGGCAGGGACATCGTTTCTCCACTTTAAGGCTCGATCTCCATGTGCTTTGATGAACATCGAGACTGGGGAAGCAAATCCATCCTTGTTGGCTCCAGTCGCAGCAGAGAAACATGTGGGCCTCTCAGAAAATGACGCTGTCGAACCATCGGTTTCTGCGAAAGGAAGTCACATCGCTTACTCTGGGAGGGGTGCATCGCCCCACATAGGGAAGGGTTTTGATCCAGGCTCACTGTCCCCCTCATCAGTCAGGGTTAGCAGCTGGGAACAGACTGGGCCTGCAACACCCCGGGCGACTTTCCTTTCAAAAAGCACAAGCGACGTGACACAGTTGCACGCGCGCATCCACGGCTGGTGGTTCCTCCTGCTTTCAGTCGGGGCTGTCGTGTCTGCCCGTGTTCATTTTGGGAATAAACCCTTGGATTTTGCCACATTCGTTCAGGAAATCATTAGACATCGCTCCCCATCTTGCCAAGGGGAACAAAACCCTGACGAATGGGTCTCCAGGGGTAAATCGACGAGCGAGATGGAGCCCTCACTGTCCTCGCTGGAAAAGTCACAAGTAGGAGCCCATGGCTGTTAACGCCAGCAAAGTGTGGGTGAGCCCTGAACAACTCGGGTACGAGGGCCACCCAGCCCCTCGCGGTCGGAAATCCACCTGTAACTTTTGACGCCCCTAACACTCCAGTCGCCCTTACGGCGACTTGATCAGCGCATGCCGGGGTCCCCCATGGAAAATGTCCTGGATGATGCGTGCGGTCGCCCCTCTGCCCTCGGGGGCTCCGATCTGCCAATCACACACAGTACGGCTATTTATTTTTTAAATCTGCGTCCAGTTGGACCAGCACAGCCGCTGGTCAAGGGTCATCCGTGCCATGTCACCAGGTCCCTGTCAGTCCCCACCGGGCCGGGTCCCTGCAGTGGCCATCAGTGGTCTCTGCTCGAGACCAAAGTCACTTTTCAGAATTCAGTGGTGGTCGATGGCTTGTGCATCGATCATTTAAATCTGGCGTTTTAATATCCTGGGGCCACCTGCCGCTGCATCGTGGGAGGCACCTGGGTCGTGACACACACGTGGAGGAGACAAAGGCGTCACCCACTTCCACCTGGGCCAAGTGGCCGTTCTGCCCTCGAAATCTGTTTGGTGCTGCGTTGTGCCCCGCACCCCGTGATCCATTCTGAAACGAGGGCTCCGGGTACCAGAGGCGGGCACCTCAGCCTGGCCCAGGGGACCCCTCGGGGCAGGCCCTCACGGGGCTGATGCTACGGGGCGTTCGCTGCCCCGACTCGTTCTGGTTAGAAAGCCATTAGCGAGTCGGCGCACGTTCGTGTTCATTTCTACCCCACGCCTCCCGCCCCACGGTTTTTCTCCTCAAAAGCCATCCCTTTAAAACCAAATCTGTTTGATAAGTGTGAAAAAAAGATTGTTTTATGTGAGTCAAGCCCTGCCAACTTTTGACTCTTTGCTTTCCCCTTCCCCGTGTTCTAATGCTTCCCGACAAAGCTGTTAACTGTTTACTGGACCGTCAGAGTCCCAGCGGCCCGCCAGGGAGAAGATGGGATGATTGAGAGTTGTTTAGGTTCGCGCCGCCGCGTTCACTTTGTCCTGGGAGGATGTGGTGACAGTGAGCATTTTCTGTGGGGGTGGGGATTGGGGGTGACATTCAGGTAGCCTCTCCATCAGGTGTGGGTTACATGGGGTTGGTCAGCCACAGACTCGGGTGTGAGCGGGAGGCATAGGACAGAGCGGTGACCGCTGTGTCTGTCCCAGGCCTCCGTTCTCGACCCAGTATTTATGACATAAAAAATAAATAAATAAATGCTAGTGTTATTTGCAGAAAGCATCTTTGAGAAGTTATCAGCACTTTATACATTCACGCTTATAAATTAAAAGTGATGATTTTTTCCAGGTGAGAATGAGAGAGAGAGAGAGAGAGGGACGCCCAGCAGCACGAGGAAAGAAAAGCGGAAAGCGTTTCAACGCAAAGCGCCAAGTCCATATCGTTTATCCCGCCAAGCACGGGGGTGAGGGGGAGCTTGGCTGCGGGCCGGGACCCCAGGCCACGGTCATGCACGTGGTTCCTATGGCGACTCTTTTAACAGGGGCCATGTGAGATCGTTTGAAATTGTTTTACTCTCACGGGGCGGGAGGTAAATCGACCACCTGCTGACGCACTCACCAGTGACTGCGTGACACCTGCTGTGGTGCGGGCAGCGCTCATCGGCTTTGGTGACCGGGAGGTCAGCGGGCCACACTTCAGGCTCTTGCCGCCCACAGCCAGAGGCTGTCAAGGTGGCTCTGCTCCTAGGCTTCGTGTTGTTTTCCTCGGTGGGGACGAGCGGGGCCTGGAGAGGAGGTCCCAGGCGGGGCCACGGTGCCAGCGTGGAAGGACACCCCGAGGTCAGACTCGGGGCTAGGGTGGGGGAGTGGGGACACAGTCAACCGCAGATGTCCAGAGGCTGCTCTGTCTCCCTGCCCTGTTAGGGCGACACTGGACGTTAACAGGAGCGGAACGAGGGCCATGAGGGAGCACAGGACCGCGGGAGGCCCACCAGCCTCAGGTATCGTGACCACAAAGCTGCTTCGGTCCGTACAGGATGCTGAAGAAGCACGTAGCAATGGCACCTTACAGAAGGTGATATAAATACAGGATTAAAAATTGATGCATAAATTCAAAATTGTAGCCTTATTTTCTCCTTTTTCTACTACAGAATAAATGGAGTACTTTGAGGAAGCTCCTAGGACAGGTTAAAGACACTGCGTTTTTCAAGTGCGTAATTTAATAAGGTGTAATTGGAAATCATAAATTCCAGAGAATCGATTCAGGTTTCAAGTTGTTTTCATGTTAATGTTTCTTTCTGGAGATGCCATTCGTGTGAATGGTATAAAAGGCAGAAAAGGATAAGTTAAGAATATTAAATCCTTAGAGTGTATAATTTAATCCAGTGTTTTAGATAACTCTTTTGCCCACCACAGAGGATATGAAATAACTTCAGATTAGGAAATCCCTTTCTCTGCCTGATGTATGATTATTTTTTCAACCTTATCATTTCTCCTCATTTGTGCTTCTTTTCATATAGAAAGCTTACGGAAAACAAGTGTGTGTGTGTGTGGGGGGTGATGTTTATGAGTAACAGAGGAGGGTCTGAAACCACTTTCGTGAAGGCATGCTGGCTCTTTAATTCGGCGACAGAAGACACAGAGGACAACTGCTGCCTTCTAATCTCTGAAAGTCTGTGTTACAGAAAAAGGAATAAATGATTACATGTAACGCCAAAATGGCAAGTCAGGTGAAGCTCCTTACTAAAGGTAAATTCGAGGATGGATTCTTTAACAATCGATGGTCCAGGCTGGCTCAGGGCCCAGAGCTGTGGCCCCTGGAAATGCGTGACCTGGGTTCAAATCCGCACCCCCTGGATTAGCAGGAAAACACAAGTCGGTTCCCTGTGTGTAAGGCGATGGCACCTGGATAAAACGTTTGTGCAAACGATATGTCACGTAGAACTGTTAAATATCATTGTCGTACCTGAACCGGTAACTCCGTGAGGTGACCACTCCTGTGTCTCTGTAAGAGGAGCAGAGAGATGCGGCGTGGAGGGAATTACCTACCACTGGGGTTAAGAAGATTGAGCTGTGTGACCTCCAAGATATCATAATTCAAAGAATCTGATATTCTCTGGGTAAATATTCTAAATGAAAGTATGTCTTGCTTGAATAGAAAATGTATAACATATTTGGCTGGATATGGACATATAAGTTATAAGATAGTCGTAATTCAAGAAGTTTCTGGTTCAGTGGAGTGGCTTGGACAGGTATTAGTGGGTTTTACTAAGTTGTCCTTAATTACGCATACCTGTGAGGGGGAAAGGGCCCCACAATGTTCTGCCTTCTCATAGGTCCTGAATAAATACTTACTGAGTGAAAATCACAAGATGAACAGGGAGAGCCACAGCACTGCGGTTAAGGGCTCTCTTAACCCCTAGTAGTGTAATATGTGGCATTTTCCCTCTCCTTGAATCCTAAAACAATAGGCCATACTGCTTACAGTTAGGATTGTGACATTTTATCCTGAAGTTGGTACGAAGCTCAGTAACCTTCTTGAGAGGAAACAAACCGAAATAAATTGTTAAAAACCAATTTCCCCAAAGAAAAGCAATCAAGTTACTACGGAGCACAGCATCCCCAAATGGCCAATTCCAAGCAGTCTCTCATTGGAAGTTTGCTGTTCCCCTCATGGAAAACTTGTAAGCCAGGAGTTGATCCTAATCCATTTTGTCCTCCTCCGAGAAAACAAAATTCCACTTTATTTTTAATCCTGTTTATGAAATTTATTATGCAAACATTTTTAAATCGGAAGCTCTGTCCAAATGAGAAGGGAGGGCAGGGGAAAGACTATTAAAAAACAAATGAAAGTGTGTAGTGAGTGCTCTGTCTAATTCCCTGAAATAAGATTTCAATCAACAGGGTGACTCTTCATATTCTAAACCTATTTACCAGCTGCCATTTTTCAGTTCACTCAAACTGCTGGAGAGACGGGCAGCATTTCAGATCGGCATGTTTTATTAGACATTTGAAGATCCAAACGAGACGAAAAATAAAGTCTGAGTGTGGGATCGCTTTCTCACCCCTGTGGGGGACACACTGAGGATCCAAATGGCGGTTACAACACTTCTTGCACAATCTTTGAAAGAGTAGTCACATGCAAACACTTGAGAAGCACTAGGAAAGGCAGGTTTGTCCAGGCTTTTCTTACCCAGAGAGAACCCTGTCCAAGCGGCCTGACCTCTGCAGAGCACCTGCCTTTTTAGGCAGCGTCGATGTGATCTGTTGCAGAAATCTTATTTCCACATTAATAAGAGGAAACATGTCTATTTTAGGAGGTCCAACAGTAATATTCTGCCAATAATTATCTCAATAAAATGACAGTTTGTAAAATATTTTCTGCCGAAAAAAATATTTAAATCAGAAAAGCTATAATTGTTTAGACAATCAGTTTTGACAATAAAAAAGATCATCATTACTTATAGTCTGGACCTCTAGGCAATAAATGTGACATTTCCATTAATGTTAATGGGATTTTTATGTTTTAATTTTCATTGCTTCGAAAATATATTTTTATATAAAGGCCATGTTTTATTTTATTATGAAAACTGTTAGGTTTTTTTTTTGCCTTTAATATCATGAATCAAGAATATTTAGACCTTGGTTATATAATTCAACAAAGGATATTAAAAGACGTATTTTCTATCATAACATTAGGAAAGAAAAAAAGAAAAACACTGGCAAAATAATTAATGCTTTCACAGACACACATGCACATGCTTATAATTTATAGGAGGAAAATTACCTTCGGTTTTATTGCTTCTACCCATAGTGAAAGAATTAGCACAGCCAAGAAAGGTAATGGATCCTATACACCCAACCTCTACCTTTAAAAGCAAAACTATATATATACACCATTCATTACACACACACCATATACATGTGAATATATATATATGAACACACACACACATGTATGAATATATACATACAAAACTCTAATTTGGCTGATGTTTTGAATTGAATCAAGTAAATCAATACTGCTTTCTGTATCATCCCTTCCCAGGCCTCTGTGGATACTCTTTCCTCTTTCGAATTTCACAGGACCCTAGCAACATGGTTTTCTTTTACAGAGAGTTTGAAAGATCTTGTTTCAGCCGCCACTGAGATGGTTGATGGAGATAGGTTTTATTTTAGGAGAAAATAATTGATCAGAAAACAACATGCTGTGCTCTGAGCTCTGTAAGGGCAGGTACATTATGCTCTTCTCAGTCTGTCTCTCAGTTTTCTTAAAGTCATTGTTTCATTTTATTAACACATTCTGAGCTGTAATTTCCAGGGATGCAGGGACTGTACCTTTCTCATATGTTCCTGTGTCTTATAGATATGGAACGTGAGTGCCGAGCTTTCATTCATCTGTTTATTCACTCAGCAAACTTTCGAGTGCCTAGGAGCATCAGGATTGTAGTTTAAAGCAATGCACAAGACACATGTGGTCTCGTCCCCATTACATTTTATAAAGCACAAAGTCTGTTTTTTTTTTTTTTTTCCTTTGGGAACCAGTATAATTTCTCTTCGTACAGTTCAACAACCAGCTGAGGATGACATGATAATGCACATGCCATGGCTGAGGAACCCCAAACAAAGGTGACTTTCAAACCTCATTCAAAGTCACAAAGGAAGACGGCCACGGACCACTGGAGGCCAGGCTCAAATATGTTTATTGTTATTTTGCTTTTCTGTGATGACTTGGACTCATTATAAACGTATATTGTTGACAACGATCTGAAATGATCTAAGGGTGCTTTGTTTTGTTAGTGCTGTGATTGTATTTTAATTTTTTGACATATTTTTCGACACTAGGCTATCGCTTTCCACAAGCGTCTGTCTCCTCTAGCGACACCTCTATCTCTATAATTTTCTCCTTGTCTTTGGATTTCGACTTAGAAAGAACAGATAAGCTAATTTTTATTGTGCCTTTGCAAAATTCTGACTTAAAATCTATCCACCTTTTTTTGTGGAAAAAATGGAAGAATAGCCATGTATCTCCTCTGTGATATATAAGTTACTTAATTACAAAAATATTTTTACAAGGATTAATTACGAGGATATTCCCTACACTTTATGGTACATCTTAAGAGACAGTACTTAACTTACTGGAAATCTGTATCGTAAACCATTTATTTATAAAACACGTTTGTTGACTGCAAGGACGTCTTGTGCAAGAGCAGAGAGAGGGTAGACCACTGCACACGGCAACTTACTGTTGGCCTTTGCAACTGAAAAACAAAACCTGGAAGAAAGAAACCCTTCACAACTCCAGCCTTGCAGACCGATGCTGGCTACCACTGCACAGAAGCCACACGGAGACGCTTGGCTTGTCCATCTTGGTCCTTTAGAGGCACTCGTCGCCATGGAGACATGTGCGCTTGCATAGCTCACAGCCGTCGTGTCACAGAACGCAAGTGTAATTTTGAATCGGGAGGCATGTCAGATCGATTCCCCGTCGATGTTTCATGAACTGAAAGGGCTCATAAAATACCAAGCTGAGTATAAGGTCCAGCGCTGGTCGGCGTACCTCCCTCACATCCCAGAGAGTCAGAGCTGCAGGAGATGATGTATGTGTGCAGATGTGAGCAGCTACGGAACACGATGATGCATTTGAGCAAAGCTCAACTCGGAGCATTTGGTGTGTGCGCTCACTGCAGTCCCCACTGCCATCCATTGTGTGTGTATCTTTATAAATCCTGCATTCCTCAAGATCCATCATGTCAAAACTGTTATGAAGAAAATGAAATTCATTTTTATAGGTTTGAAAGAAACACGATAGCGCCATAATTTCAAAATTCATCATGCGAGTTGTTCATAAAAATAAGCAGAGTTTTCCGAACCCCTGTACGTCTAAGGTTGCTATTTAACTGAGTATGACAATATGGGAGTGAAATAAAATTTCTTCCTGACCTCACACTATTAAAATATCAAAGCATAATATTTCATAGCCTTTGCCTTTCTTTCATTATGTCTAACTGTAGGTTTTATTGACCATAAAACCATGGAACCCTTCTTAAGATTGAGGCGTAGGACTCTTTGAACAATTTCTTTCATTTTATCATTTAAATAGTCTATGTGATTTATCCTCTCCTCAGAAATGTTCTTAGAATAATAGGAAAGTGAGGAGTATTTTCTTTCAGCATGCACTTCCTACATATGATAATTTATTTACATATAACCAAATAAAATTATTTTTGTTTATTCATCTGCTTTTTAACACCTTTTTAATGACACTGTAGGCATCAATATCATCAAGGATGCATGTTCACCTTTCAAAGCACATTGAAATATTTATTTTTTATGTATAAATATATAAGTAATTGTAAGTATATACATATAATCATATATGTGCAATTTTAATTTTATATCATAATACATTGAAAATATGCTTTCAGTTTGAAAAAAACAAATGTTCACTTGTTCATCAAGATTAAATTCATCCAACGTTTCAACAAATTCTTTTGTCTCATGAATTGAAAGGAGCACATCTGTTTTCATGGACTTTGAAAATCTAGCCCACTTTAATCCAAATCTGCACACAGTGGTTTTTAACTTAGAAAGGCTCTTCTCCTAAATAGTATCATTATATTGTAAGTTTTCTCCACTTATGGCAGGTCATGGCCCCGCCAGACCTCTTAAAGGCAAAGCATATAAAACAGCTCGGAGTTTGAGAGGTGCCCCAGCAAGAGGAACTTGTTAATTAAATCTTCTTCCTTCTCTTTTTCCCATAGACTTATTCAATTTGTTCCTTTGTAGCTTAGATGAAATTAAAATTGGCCAACCCTTGGAATTCTCTTCATTCTAAATGGTATGGGATTGATCAAGGGGATGATCGAGACTTCATCAGGATGGAATTTTGAGATCATCTGTAGATATCTTACAGTCAATGCAATTTTTGAATGGGCGTGGGTTATTACAGTTTCAATACATAGTGACATTTTCCATATAACGAGTCTAAAGCAAAGATCCCAGTAAAGTCAGCAGTATAAGTAGCAGGCCATTCCCCCCCACACACATGCCTAAATAAATCGATCTATAGTGGACGGCAAAAAACAAATTAAGTTGTTCCTCCATGCATGCTGCTCCGGTTTCTACCACCAACCACGTCACGAGATACTTGTAAATTGTGAGCGAGGGCACAATAAGCCACCAGGTAGGGTTTGGGGCTGGCTAACATCCACCTGCTTGCAATTCTCTTACCCGCAATTCCCCATTTTCCTAAATTCTAAATGTGCACATATACGTGCACTTGTGTTTTTTAGTCATCATTCATAATCACCATGTAAGAAATGTAATGTTACACACATTTATGCTGCCACAGTGCCTGAAACAGAGATTTTTCATGTAGATGATTATTTGAAAATCTTGCCAAGTAAATAAAACTTAAATATAACAAGATTTGTATCGATTGATATAAATTTTAAAAGACTGAGTTAAAAAAAAAATAGGCAAGCATTCCACGTTAACCCGATTTTTCTAAGCATTAATAAGCCATCTTTTCCTTTAAAAATAAACATTAGTCTTGTAAGTTTACTTTTCTTGTTACATAAAGAATTTAAAAATAATTCAGGCATCTTTAAAGTCATATTGTCATTTTTCTTTCTCTTCGCTGAAGTTTAAGTTAGCCCTAGAGGATTCATATCTTACATGAACTGTTGTCAGACTCAGTTCGGCTTTGAGTTTAGAAGGAGCACCGGCCTGGGGATATCTTTTGATGCTGATTGAGATTAATGTTCTGGGGTAGATTGAGGACATCTGGTGAAAGCGTCTCACACCCAGCAGATAGTGAGTAAGGGGCGAGTGTCTCCTTAACGTTCTGCTTTAGTTGTCAGTGTGGTGCACCTCCCTTGGACTGAACGATGCTGGTGAATGATGGATGATAAGCAGGCCTCCAGGAGGGTCCCTGGATATCTCGGAACCCAGAGCAGATGATCAGATTTGCCATGTGTTCCTTCAGGTGAACACGCAAAGCACTAGCGATGTAGGAACATTGAAAAATGAGGCCAGCGGAAGCTGTCCTGCCCGCTGTGATTGCTCGGGCATATTAGAGGAATACTTTAAACTAGAAGAGGAATTAATGCAGAAGGCATAAATTAAAATCAGTAAACGATTCCAATGCCCAAAGGGCCTGACTTAATCTCACAGAGTACACAGTGCTTAGGCTTCTATTAATTTAATGTTTGCATTTTCGTGTGTGATCTTGTGCAAATAAACATGGTCTCTTATCTTCTGAGCTCCTCATCTCCTTGCAACAGACACTATGATCTCAGCTCTTATGGATGATGTAAAAGTGAGAAAAATGTATAGCATTATGTTCTTCATATGACCCATATGCTACTGTGGCAGGTAATAGCCAAAATACTCTTTCTGGTGCCCACCCATTCACCCTGACACAAAACTTGTAAACCATTCCTTTTTTTTTTTTTTTTTTTTTTTGGTGCCTCTAACCCTGTTGTTTCTAGTATTTTATTTTGTTTGAGGATTTTTAGAAAAAACAGATGGTATTTTAACTGTACTAATTTTATCTCCTTAAGCTAGCAGAAATAATGTTAATCGTATCATATTGCTGCAACTGGGTGAATAAAACAGACAATAAAGGTAATATAACATTGCCAAATGAACTAAAAGCTCTTGCCCCTAAAATGGAAATTACTTATAAATTTCAGAATAGCACACTTTAGTTGAGATTCTTAAAGTAGCTACTTAATTTTTTAAAATCTTTATTCAATATGTTAATTTTCTAGAAATAAGTCTTTACTATACACCAATGATATTAATGTGAAAGAAGTTCGAAGACTACATGATAACTAGATCGCCCAAACACTTGGAGAACAATGAAGAAATATAAATATCATGTGAATATTGATTTATGATGGGCCAGGTTAAAAAAAGGAATGAATGAAATAAAAAATAACTGTGAGATTTTCATCTCTTAGAATTCTAAAACTGACAGTGGAGCTAGTCTGGATCTCTAGCTCTTAAATCAAAACCATCTTGATGGAGAAAGATGCTTTAGGTTAGACTTGGAAAGGCGATGTTTGTAACAGGCCTCCACGTTCCCTACTATGGGAAGGAAAACATACAGTTGACCCATGAACGACAGGCTCCAACTGCACAGGTCCACCTGTGTGTGATGCTTTCCTGAGTAGCTGCACCGTGTTCCATGCACCTTTGGGGTCCCAGGGGGCAGAAGGCGCCGTGTGCATTGATCTGTGCCGATCTAAACAGAGGCCTTGAGCATCTGTGGATGTGGGTATCCGTGGGGGTTCTGGAACCAATCCCTGCAGACTCAGAGGAACAGTTAAGGTTTCAGGGAGTCACAGGTACACACAGGTTTTCACCCTGATGAGGGTCAGCACTCCTAACCCTATCGATACTGTTCGAGGCTCAGCTGTACACATACACTCGGCTTGTGATCCATCAGCTCCTCTGGCAGATAGTCATCCAGTGTGCAAAAGAAGAGTTATTTGAGAGTCGTGATTACAGACAAAGCGTGTATCATGGTCCCTGCCCCAGAAATCCCCTGTCCCAGCCATCACAGAGCAAAGGGAGATAGATGGCGCGAGTCATACATTTGCAAAAAGAGCAGAGGTGTTTTGGTGACACTGTCACTTTCCTAATTCACTCAAATAATCTTTCAGAAATAATATCCAAATATGTCATCTCTCACCTGCGATACACACACAGGTCAACAGCTTACACATTAGAGATACTGTGATGTCATGGGGCTGAATCCGTGGAGTGTTTTTCTCTAAACTTAGTAATTATTCTTTGGAGAGCCACATTTTTCAAAGTGATTTTAGAGGGAATAAAACCTGTAATTTACTGCCAGAAAAGTCAGTCTGTTCTGTTAGCGTTTAACCAAAGGAATTATGTTTTTCCTCCCTTTCCTTACTGGAGTTTCATTTTACCTTTCTATTCAAGAGTACGGCAATAACAAGGACGATTCCAGCACAATCAGCCATTTGCGTTTTTCAAGTCACTACTCGCTCTGAGAGGGTTGTATATTAAAAGCTATTCATCTTAGAAACGCTGTTCGAAGTAGGAGAGGAATCGAACTGGGAGAGAAAAATGCACTAAACGCAGCAGTTCTTAGCTTGAAATCTGTGTCTCCCAACACTCGAATGGGTGTGAGCGCCTTTCCTGACGCCAGGAGGCTGAGCTAGAGCTTCTCTCTCTGACTGCTTCTCCCACTGCAGGCGCTGGCCCCAAACAGCATTTTTTCCCAATTGTTCTTTTTAAGTGCGCCTATAAATCACCATTGTGAGAATATCTTCAGTGTATAGAGAGAAGCCCTATGTACGAGTGGTAACCAGGGATTTGAGGCCTTTCGATTGACCTCACACCTTTCTTATGAAGCCACCAAGCGAAGTCCTGTCTTTATTCAGTATCTTAAGTGCAAAATTATTGATTTACTCAGATGACTTTTTTTTTAAAGAACAACAAACTCCTCAGATATATCTGCTTTTCCTATCTACCCTATTTGGTGTTTGCTGCCACTTCAGGGGTTTATTAAAAGTTAGAGATGTCTGTCTCTCTACCATCTCGATAATTGAAATTTTGGAGGTCACTGTAAACACATTGCACCAAAGTCTGGAAAGTTTTTTGTTAAAAAAAAAATAATCAATTTTATTGAAATTGAATTCTGCAAACAAAACGCAAGGACAATTGGCCAGTTTAATGGGGTTGATGGAAGCTTTCATCTTTAGCTCAAGATGCCCCGCTGTCCAGATTTTCCAACTGGCTTATTAGAGTCAAGAAAAATTGTTGGACTTCGGAGTATCAGGAGCCATTATCTGCTTGGTCACATGAGAATAAGGATGTCATGTTTGATTTGTCCTCACCCCTACTAGGAATAATATTTTAAATGGTCAATAATAGTAAACAAATGACAGAAGATGCGACTTTATTACTTAATGACTGGGTCCACTCAGCACAAAGCAAAGCAATAATTTTGGTGATGTCTTAGAGATTTAGCCAAACTAATTCTTCATATTGAATATTAAGACTTAATCCGATTGGATTTTTGTATTAGATAAATTTTAAAAAATCTCTTGTATGTTTACTTTGTTTTATGTTCATTAATAGATCTTTTAGTAATCAACTTCTCATTTTTTAATAAAAATCCTATTTATATTTATTTTAGCTTTAGAGCCAGAAATATTAGATCAGGAAGAATATCTCAAAATTAATACCCTTACATAACCTCCAGAAAGGGGCAGGTGTTCTTTTAAGACAGGCTGGTGAGGATTAAAGGATTCAAAACTCTTTTGATATTCGATTTGATTTGATGAGATAACATCAATATATCTGTATATATTATATTAATTTAAGTTATAAATCAAAAGTAATGGGTTTAGTTGAATACATGTGTATAGATGAATAAACAGGATCAAACGCTAGCAATTAAACCTAAGATACAGATAAAAATAGAGCAGTAATCCCAATAAACGAGGAAAATGCAAAAACGTGCACATTCTCAGTGATTTCCCACGGGGCATCAGGAGGTATTTGATTACAATAAATACATTTTCATATACTATTTTCATGAATTTTTATGGTGAGATATGCTTAGATATGGAAAGCTTCCTGGTGAAGGGTGCCCGCTAATTGGTACAAACTCTTCCAAATGCTATCCTTTCAGCTTCTTAAAGAATTCCAGAGGAATCCATGTCTTCCTCAATGCCTTTGCAAGTGTGTCAACCCCTTGTAGGTGAGGCTGTCTGGGCCTCTAACCTATTTTCTCTAAGCTAGAATTCAGACGTGCATCCTCATGCTTTTGAAATGAAATCAGATAGCAGTGTGCCCTCCTGAAGCAGTTTAGAAACGAGTTCCATTAGTGGAATTTGAAGTGTCTCACTTTTTCATATCAATTCTTTAAATGTTTGTTCACAACTAATATTTCTCCAACATTCCATTTTGTCGTTACTCTCTTGGATATACATTTACATACTTATGATGTGAGGAGAGACAATACATATTCACATAAAAAATGACAGCGAGTGACTTGTTTCCTATGGATCTATGATGAAAAAAGAGATACGGTCCCCTGTTCTGAATACATATATTTTTTTATTATTTACTTATCTCTGCTATCTCCATGGCTTGTTATCTATCTGGAAACTTCTACGTCTCAAGGAATCAGGTTCATTAGTGACCTTACTTGCTGTCCACAATTGAACGTGATTTTAAATGTCAGTAGTCTTAGTAATAATGGTCTCAGCAACAATTTTGCTAGAACAGAGATTCCATGGGATGTTTTGATTGATCTGGTAGTTCCTATGCACAATTAAGATTTGCATGTGGGCATAACTTAAGCAACTTAAAGTGAGTAAAAATGCTCACCAAAGATGTAGTCGTTCCTCTTGTAGCTTTTTTTCTGACAGAGAAAATGTATTTGGGTGTTCTCCATTTTCTATTAAAAAGCACATTTCCAAGTTAACGCCGGCCTTCTTCGGATGAATATTAGGAAAGCTCTATGTTCTAGTGTTCCTCATTACACTGTAGAAATTCAATTCTGCACCTTGATTATGAAAATGTGAAATAAATTCCCTTTAAAATTGCATGTTATTTCTACCCTGAACACATCTCATTTTTTACTGAGTATTTATTTCATTTTAGACAGAGGCATCCAATACGATAATGAGCCTGATTTCTGTGCCTGCATGCATTTCAGAGGCGGAAGGTTAAGTGATCTGAGAAAGATACCAGCATCTCTCTTTGAACTTGTCTGAGTTCAGAAAATGAGATGAAATTAAGAAGGTTTTCTGCGATGCTCCAATGTGTCCTTCCTCATTATGGCACGTCTCCCATTTCCAGTGATGTCGCTGAAAATTCATTAAATGAAAGAAAAGTGACAAGTATCAAATTTATTCATATAGAAAAAATATGTTCATAACATTTACATTACAAAGTAAAACTATAGGAAAGTATAAAAATAATATTTAATTCACAAGATGTCATACTCTTAGTAGTGTGTTATTTTATTGTAATTTGGTTATTAAATGAGCGTTTTGAAGATGTCTGGGTTGTTAAGAATTGCAGGGCAAAGGCCGTACACCATAGTGCTTGGGTTTGTTTCTGGGGCCTGTTTTCATCCACCGACCTATGTGTCTTTCCTGCGGCAGTACCATGCTGATTTAATTATCATAGCTTTGTAGTATGGTTTGAAATCAGGGAGCACGATACCTCCAGCTTTGCTCTTCTTTCTCGTAATTGCTTTGGCTCTCTGGGGCCTTTTGTTGTCCCATACAAATTTTAAGGCACAGGATACCCCTCTCCCATTGTTTGTCCTGTTGAGGAGAAGAGTGATACTAATTCCATATTGTTCTTCGATGTGTGTTGCTTTGGGAGGGGATATTTAAGGACAAATCAATGAGATTTGGAAAGATGAAAAACAGAAACAAACAAAAAAGCCCTAATGTATATTTTTTTTTTTGGCAGGCAAGATAGTCCCAGGAGAAATTGCTTTAGCCTGAGGAAATTTTGCAGAATAAAAGGACACAAACCTAGAACCCATGCTTTCTTTCGCGTGGATGTTTCCCACTCAGACATGCTTAAGAAAAACGATCATCGCTGTTTCTGAAGGGGTAGCTGTGAGGGTGTCAGCAGGCGGGGAGAGGCCAGGGAAGGCTCAGGTATGTTTTACCTGCCAGGTCTTTCCCCTGAACGGTGATTCCACTTTGGCACTTGAGGACAGACACAAATGTCTATTTCTGAGTGATTATTCTGTGTCATTCATCGAGCTGCACCCGTTAAGTGTCATCCCTCACTCAGTCCTCCATGAGCCATAGACCTGGGGGGCATGTCGGTTCCATATTACAGAACAGAAAACCGGGACGCAGAGCGGTCAGCATCTTCTCTGGGTCTGCAGAGGCAGTCGAGTTTGGACGTGAGCCGAGTTTCCAAATAAGATCTTCACAGTAGATAAAAACTATGCAGCGCATAGGTATATTATTTTGCTTCTAGAATCACATTATTAAGTAAAATAAGGAAATCAACAATTTGCTTATCGATTGTAAAGTCTTCTATTGCCGTACAGCGCACAAAACTCTGGCTGACAACAAGGAAAGAAAAACGAATAGTGTGAACCCAGGACCACAGCTCTGGGCTGTTCCGTTGTGTGTGTGTGTGGTGGGGGGAGTTTGATTTATTCAAATCCCACTACAATTGTTTCAAAAACGGAATGAAAATGCAATCTTTTATTATCATAGAGAAGGATTAAGCCCTAAATTGGATTTCTGGGTTTAAGATGAAAAAAACAAGCTAACCTCCACGATGGCTTATAATTGAACCTGGCCTTCTGGTATGTAACACTCGCGTTAGGAGATTTAGAGGAAGAATGAGCCCATAAAAAATCGTTTAAAATGGTGCAGTAATACACATGGTGTTTTATATGAGGCCAAATTTTCTAGTTTGCCCTTCACCCCAATATTGATATGGACATGGTATAATCTTCCAGAAAAACTCCTTTTGCTGTGTGTTAATTCCTTGTGGGTTAAGTACAGAGTCCTAGGATAAAGGCTGAAGTCACTCCAGCCCTCCCCACACACGTCGGCACAGGGTGAGTAGCTGACTTCCTAATTTAGAAAGATGATAACAGTTTTCTCATGTGTATGGATTTGCACCTAATGAGGAAAACAGGGACTTCAGTCCTTCTAAGGAGGACAGTGTTGCTGGCCTTGGGTTAGGGGAAGTTTTGGGGGGTTCCAGCTTTAGTCAGTCATTTAATTACCCAGTTGACAACATGGACGAGGGCTGGGCAGTCCCCACAGGAGACGGCTGTGGCTCCAGCTCTACAAGACAGGGACGTATCAGTGGCTCTCTGCTGGCGCCTGTTCCTCAGCCCCACCCCAGGGACATTGGACACTGAGACATTTCGACTGTCATAAATGCGAGAGGGATGCTATTGGCATCTAGTGGGTAAAGACCAGGGGTGCTGCTTGCTAAACAGCCTACGATCCACAGGACAGCCCCCCGCAGCCGGGAGGCACCCACACTCATCAACAGAGGGCTGGCCTCCATCATTTATGCCATTTACGTTTGGGGTTCTGGTTATGAGCAGGGACCAACGTGGGTGTAATGTGGTTGTGTCGGACTCATCGCCCGTGCGTTTCAGGACATGCACATGGGGGAAACACTGGGCTTTGGTGGGAAAATGCAAGCTGCACCTTTCCCATGCGTGTCTGCCCCAGGGAAGGAAACCTTTCCACCACACATGCCTATCTGTGTCATCATTATGTGGAATTTGTGGCAATGAAGCCAGTCAGCTACCAGACTGATACGTGTGAGACACAGGCCATATGCTCCCGACACACCTATGATTGAGAAGCACCAGGTGTGCTCTGGAAAGGTCTAAGTGTTCAGACCCTACACCAGAGCTTCTCGAAGCTGTCATTTGTAAGGGCCAGGGCATCTGCACTGTGGCCAGGATCCCACGTTATCCTGATGTAGTGGGCGTACGAGGAGCACTTTGTGAGAAAATGGAATAGGATCCTAGCAGCTTTGAAATATGTGATTTTCAAGCAATACATATGCTTTTACTCTTCCACGTTAACCTTGAGGTACTACAGAGATGGAGGGTTATAGTAAAATAAATAAATAAACAAACAGACAAACAAACCTCTTCCACTGGAACTGAAGCATTTACTTTGTTTGCTGAAGAGACATGTCAACATTTACACAGTGAAGTGTGCCTAAATGTGCATTTCTATTTAAATCCAATTCATCTCCTTCAGAGTTTATGTGTATATTCAAGGAATGAAATTGGATTCTCTTAGAGAAATAAAATCAGTTACCATTTATTTCAGGCAAAGAGGTAATCAACATGCTTGACTGGAGAAACCATTCAAGACTCGAGAGTTCCTAAACTGTTTGTGCACACACACTCCGAGACATAAAATATCAGGACATCCACGAAACGAATTTTGGAGGAAGAGTGTATCGCACACAATTTATGACTGTGGGTGTTTCAGGCCCTACATAAACCTATTAAAAAAGGAACCCTAGAGCATCATAAAGAATGGGAAGTAGATAAAACTCAGGAAAAAAAGTGAGTCTCTGAGCTCATAAATTTAACCTGTTTAATTTTCCAATATTCTCACCCTAAAAAAAAAAAAGCTCCCGCAGGCAGGAGTTGCCCTTATCCACGCCTTGGGCGTATTTGAGGTGAGTAACCCTTCCGGAGGAATACTTTCTTTAAGAAAAATAGAATTGTGCAAACAAAATGAGGCTGACGTCACATTTCCCCCCATTTCTGCTAGAACGCAGTTGGGGGTGATGACTTCTGTTGCTTGCTCACCTCTCACACGTCCTGACGCAACTTATCCACTACTCTCCGGAGCTGACACACACGTTTCTGCAAACTTATTCCAAATGCAGGTGGACACGGTTGTCGAGATCTCGCGTCCCAGTGGCCCACCTGTGACGAGTGAATGACGTGCACCATGAGTTTCATGCAGGACTGGGGGTGTCTGGCTTAGCTCTCAGGAAAGTCTTCTCGGTAGCCAGGGGTTCTCCCTGCTTTTTCCCTGGCCTGGCTGCCTGGGCCATGCCTTTCTGCAGGCCAGGTATCACTGACCTGGCGCCTGTCGCTCTGGTCCCTCTCCGATTCCTTCGAACCCCACTCTCGGAGTCTGCCCTGGCCCTGTGGCTCCCAGACTGACATACGCACTTACCTGCCGTTTACTGAGTATCAGCTCTTTCTAGAAACGGTGCGAGGCTCTCACACATCCGTCCAATCTCCACGATAATCAGGGACATTCCATCCCCATTTCGCAAATGGAACTACAACTCAGTAAGATCTGGGCAAACAAACACTAAGTTTTTTCTTCATTAAAAAAAGTGTTTTTCTGGTCATAAACACGCACCACTGTTGGATGTAATACATTCAAAGGATTTGGGGGAAGACAGACTGTATGAGACAAATAAATAGAAAGTATAAAAACTATAATTCCACCACCTAGTGATCATTGCTCTAAAAGTTTAAATAGTCCGATCTGCACATGTGCACACAGAAACGTTCATGGGTCACAATCCTCCTCCAAGCGGTCCAGATTATTCCCTCTTTATGCTTTTCACATCTGTGCGCATTTTAATGTTTTCTTAAGAACCGAATTCCAGCAGTTTCCAAGTACCTGACAAATACTCTTTTAGGGCTGTCATAGCGACCCAAAGTTCAACATTTTTAAAACCGATTTCATGATGTAGCCACCCCCAAGTGCGTTCCCCCTGCTGACACCTCACGGCCTGCTCTCTAGGATGGGACCGAAACTGGCTGGTGTCAACGCTGAGTTCTCTGTCTTCCTCGGACCCCGTGTGAATCCTCCCAGGCCTGGTTACAGCTGGAAGCGGGCTGTGTGAGCAGCGGGAATAACAGAAAAGGAGGCCTTCTGATTCTTAAGTCACGTTTAGAACTTTTGTAAGTTCACAAATGACATTTCTCTATGTCTCACTAAAGACACCCCTTCTCCAAACTCAGCAACCATTGGTCCGTTTCCCTTTCCTGAAGTGCCATTTAAAGGGAATTCTGTTCAAGTTTCCATTTTCGTGGGAATGGTTTTAGAATTGTGGACCACTCGTTGGCGTATTTCTTTATCTGAAGCTCAGAAAAAAGCTACAATAATGTCAGCATTAGTACTTTAGAAGTTCCTGCAACTTTTTTTCTCCCACAAAAATATCTGCTTTTCTTCTAAAAACCTTGTTCCTGAAACGCTTTTCTCTTTTTTAAAATACAGTAAGAATCGCAGCTTAAATAGAGCTCCTAGTCTTTTGAGACTAAAGTTATTAAAAGTGATTAAACACAAAATTGATGATTTCTATTGTGACACATTCAATGAGTGAACAATTCAGGATAATCCACAGAGATTCGAGTGCCCGTGATGGTCAGGAGATGAATGGGAAGAGGTAAGAAAGAGTTTGCAGAAGAAAACAGTGTGACGCATATGAATATCTGATGCTGAGAGTCTCCAGGCTGGAAGTCGGCAGGAGGTATGATAATCCCAAGCAAGCCAGAGATCTTAATGAGGTAAGGAACGTGATGATTTTGAGGAAATTAAAAGAGGAGAAACTGGCAAAATGAATACAGCAAGTTGTTGAAGAGATTTCAAATCAACTCTGATAATTCTTAAGATTTTTCCAAGCACCAAATTATGTTTTGTTTTTGGTTTTTGCCCATGTGCTTTCCCTGCCTTTTAACCAAGTGTTCTCAGCAGATACTAATACCAGATATAAAACGTATTTTGAGTAACTCTTCCCCAGCAGATAATGTATTTTGGGTAACTCTTCCCCAGCAGAGGATTTTGGCAGCTCGTGCTGACTTTTTTTGTAGTAATTACTAAGGAAATCCAAGTTATTTCGGTCACCGTCCTGGCTGTGACGTGCCTGATTTGTAAACGAAAGGGATAACCACAGAGCGACTGCATTTCCAGCCACAGAAGGAGGAGATGTTTCGGGCCGGAGGACCCTGTGTCCTCCCCCATGCTGGTTAAGAACCGCACCTGCCGACAGTGGGTGCAGCAGGTGCAGGGAGGGATGCACATCTGTATTATATATACCGTGCTGCTGTTTTAACCTCCTTCGCCTGTCACCCCCATGATAAACCTGACTCTGATGAACATGCTTAAATGGAAAACAGAAAACCAGCGCCCAGATTGCAGTGGCCGACGCTGTACCCCAGCCTACAGCAGCGCCATTCACCCAGCACGCTTCAGGCATGTGCTGGGCGCTGTTCGTGGGAGCACGCCTGTTCTCTTTATCGAGGCCTCCAGGTGTGGATTATCCCGAGAGGATAATCCTGCTGCACGTCCAGTAGCTCTGCACTAGAAGCACTCAGTCACTGATCTGGTGCGATCATCTGATAGGAGAGACAGGCACTTCTGGGAGGCGTGGAGTTTGCATTATTGACGTGTGGCCGTAAGACAGATAAGGCGCTGAGGGAACCTTTCCAGATCCTGGAATGACATCTCTGTGGAGACTGTCCTGCAGGCAGAATGCATACAGCAAGGAAAGAACACGCTGTGCGTTGCAGAATCGTGCCGGCCTTTCCCTGGGTCTGTACAGGTGCGCGCCAAGGTGAGCAGATTATGATGGGTGAGTGTCAAGACGAAAGAAGATGCTGCAACCAAATTATCTGGAAGTGTTTTCAAGTATGTGGGTTAAATTACCCACAGTTTATTTGGTGAACAAAGGTTCATACACACACAGAGGACATTACATGCCAGAAGGGCAGCGCGCTGGGCTGCTGAAAGCCACTAACCTACGTGGATGCTTCACATCCTCCCCTGGGAACGAGCTGATGCTTCAAGGACGGGAGCACTGCCCTGTCGCTTCGTGGCTGTGCAGTCAGCATGCCCATTCTGTGGGTGGGAAAACTCAGAGGAAAAGGTTCCACAAGGTCACAATGCAAGATGCTATTCTCTGCCCCCCTGAGATGTACTTATTTTGCAAAATAAAAGCGAGTATATTTCTAAAGATCTTATCAATAAGTTGTACTTCGGTCTTTGAGCCAATGTGAGGGCATAAAGTGAATAAAATCCTGGCAATCAAGAAACTTGGAAATCATTTTTAACTCTTCCCACTTACTAGATTACAGACATATTTTATGTAAGTCATATAACTCTTAAAATTTTTAAACTTATGCGTTGAATTTTTTTTTATGGGGAAGGGCCAAGAATAATACTGGGTGCCCAGAATATAAGAATAGAAAAAGATTCTGTTTATAGAAAATTTTAGCATAAGGTTTGGACTTGATTTTTATCTCAATAACTATTTGTTCAGTTAATTTTGATATGATCATTCAAAATAGCAGTATTTGAGTATTTGAGTAATGATTTTGAGGAAAACATGGCCAAAGTGTCTATTATTGACTATTTGAGCTGATTTACTTAGACAGAATTGTCAAGAAGACTTTATCTTCCTCTGTCACTTAATAAGAATCATTCTAGAAGTCTCATGGATTGTCAAAGAGAATGAATTTTCCAGAGATAAGAGGAATATACTTAAGATTTATGAGCCATACCTCTTAGAATCCCGAGGTGACATTATTTACTTTCTTAATTGCTTTCCCTACTCTAAGAATTCCCTATTATTTTTTCAATTAATAAAGTGGAGAAAGATCTTAGACTCTTCCCTTGGAGATGCCCATCGGAGTCCTCACTCTTAGGTTTTAAAGATAAATCTTCTGACGGATGAAGCCCACTCCCCAGTTTATACAAAGTAAAGACAGTTTATACAAAGAAAATGTACTTAATCCACACTTCACAACTTATACCAGGATAAATTATATAAACACAAGAAATTTAAATAGGTAACAAAAACATAAATAATTAGGAGACATCTACAATGTCTTTAAATTTTCTGGGTTATATTTAACTTTGACACAAAACCCAGACTTCATAACAGAAAAAAAAAACCTTATCAATGTGATTTCATAAAATTACAAGTTAAAAAATTATCATAAGCAAATTCAGGACACCCATAATACTAAAAATGTATGCAATTCATATTGCAAAATTCTATTTTTTTCTATAAAATGTTTCTTCAAATGAATAAGAAAATAACCAAGACCCTAGTACATATATAAAATATGTTTTTATATATAAATTTATATAGAGAGATCACCGACAAGAATTATGAATGCTGCTAAATCAAGAAGAAACATGTTACTTTTTCATTAAAAAGAGAAATGAAAATTAAATCATTTATGGAAGAACAATTTGAAAACACACAGATTCATTTGGGTGTGGCAAGATAAAACAGTTCTAAACACTCGGTTTCTCTAATGGGAATTTGAAAATTAATGATTGCTATTTTATGTCTTTTTAATCTAGGAATTTTAACTGTAGGAAGTATTCACTCAGACAGATTTGTTGATTCCAAAAGGAAATACTACTACTATATAGCCATTATATTTTCACAAGTTGAAGAATTTTTTTGTAATGTAAGCACTAATCTGGAATGATCTCTGAGCTAAAATTTCACATTAAAAAAGCATAATGAAGAACAACAGATGTTATACTGCGTATGTGCATAAAATAGTCCTGAAAATATAATATTTTTGCCTTTGTTGGGATAAAGAGGTTTGAGAGATGCCATGTCATGCAATTATATCTTTTTTGTGGTTTTGATTATAAAGTGAGTCGGAAGCCTTGGATGCAGGAGTTACTAGCTATATGAAATGTATACAGATCAGGAGGCAAATCAAATTTATGTTCTCGTTATACTGGAGATTTTGTGGGGAGAGCTAGCCTCATTCTTCAGGTGGATGCGGTCTGTCCACTGAGCTGCTTCGCTGCCTTTGTAAAATACATTAAAAGTGTGCTTTTATCCATTAACTACAGGGTGGTTCCTTCTGCCTTACCACCAATCCAATTTTTCCCTTGCAGCATTGCATAAACAACAGCCAGCAGCTGGATTCTGAGGAGAACCTGGGGATGAAACCCGCCTCCGCAATTCATTGGCATCCTACGGACTTCCTCCACCTTCCGGGGTTTAGACCTTAAAGAAAACTCCAGGCAGCATTTCTTTCTGCTGAACCCTGATATTTAGGCAAAAAAGGCAGGGTGTACAGAGGATCCCACTGGCATGGCTGCGCCTTCCCCAACATTTCTGAATTTACTGAATTCCAAATTACCGTTTATTAGTACTTTTCCCATGAATGCTGTTCTTATTCATCTCTGCTTTTTCTTTGATGAATTCTACTTTTTTTTCTTTTTTACCTATTTAAAGAAAAAACACACAATTAACCCAAGGCCATTGTATCTAACAAGGCTTTGTTGAAGTTTTGGGAAAAATAGAGGACGATTATGACAAATCACATAAGAAGACAGAGGGCTTTGCAAGTCAATTTTAGACATTTAGAATCACTTGCTTATTCTTACCATTACAATAGCGAATTTATTTTTGCCTGTTTTTCTGCTTGCAACCTGTATTTTCAGAATCCTGTCTCTGCCACTTTTTTTTGTCACTGTTCTTTTCCCATAACAATGCCCCTTTCCCAGTGGTTTCAGTTCCCAAGCTCTTGGATGCTCAGAGAATTGTTACTTTAGCCGTTCCTTTCGTCCACTTATCCATAAAAACATGGCTTCGAGCTTTCTTGAACAAAATGCTGGTGAATACGCTTTGCGGTACCGCCATCTGTTTCTGAGGCTGAGCTGCCCACTGGTCTGCCCCCACCATGGAACCTCCGAAATGATTCATTTTAATGGTCTTCCTTCTCCCTGATACACATATTGAGACTTGATATGATTCTTATAATAAGTGCTTTTCTCACTATTCCTGGGCTTAATTACCTTTAGAAATGTGCATATGTGTTACTGGTTAGATTGTCCATCACCAAGCAATGCAGAACATGTCCTGAAGCTTAGCATCAATTTTGAATTACTTCACATACATTACACAGTCCTAATTACAGAAAACAACAGGACTTGATGTATTGGTTTACATTTGACGTGTTTTGCTGGTTCTTTTCTATTAAACTCTAATAAATGAACTTCGAAAAGTGGCCCACAGAACTCCTGAAGGGAAAAAATGACTCATTTAAATGAACTATCAATTTCCTAGAAAGAAAGCATTGCCTAGAAGTAAGAGTTCATTCATTATTACACCAACTGGAATTAAGGCATGAGTAACGCCGTCGCTTATGAAACGCAAACAGAAATTCAGGACCGTATTGAACATCTGCCGATATCAACTGGGAGGAGTTAATGAACTTGGGAGCGTGGACGGGGTCCAAGCCCTGACAGTATTCCTGGTTAGCTGAGAATTAAAATGTTCACCACACAACCGAAATGGCAGGCGATTTTCAATATCATAAACTCAACTGAAGTGTCGCTGGGAAGCAGGAGACATTTTCAGAGACAACAGAGAACATAGCTCCCTAAGTCTGTGTTGCCTCTGAAAATGAAACCAAACTCAGGAGGGTTTTACTTTGCAGAAGTCCATCCATGGGAAACTGAGGCAGAAAGCTCTATCTGATGGAAATAAGAAGTGACGCCTTTTCCTTGGGGGAATGCCTTCGGAAAACAGAAGAGAATTCAAGGCCGAAGACGAACTTCATGTGAAGTGTGGAAAATGTAGGAGAATTTCAGATGGATAAATTTAATGTCTATGAGGCAGCTTCTTGCTGAAGAATGTGATTCAGACTATGCTTAGATGAACTTCCATCAAACAAACTAAACCCATCATTTTTCAAGTTTGGAAAGTGATAATTTAAGACCGAAACCAAATTTATGGGACTTACGATTCCGTGGTAAGTGAAAATTCTATTTCCCAGCTGAATCGTCCACCTACTAGCAGTTCATGCTTTTTCTATTCACCTGCTAGTGATTCTTAGTATGAAATTATGTTAATTTGCCTTGACTTTCCAATACAGGTCTTGAAAGAAAAACTGCTAAAGCGTAAGTAGATGGAAGAGAAAGTTCTACTGTTGCATTCTCTGTCCTCATTTCAGGTCTAGGAAGATCGAAATTTTGCTTAGCTATAGGGATGCTGACCAGCCAGGCCCCACACAGTCTCCCTGCTGGCGTCGCTGCGCCGTGTGTCACAATTTAAGAACAAGAGCGAGCATCCACGCCACACACGACTGCTCTAAGTTCTTTCGATGCACTGACCCACTTCCGCCTCACGATAGATGTATAATCCGGCAGCTTACAGTTTTCCAATTTGCAGATGAAGAAAACGAGACACACAGAGCTTGTTACGTATCTCGAGAGCATAGAGCGGTAAATGGAGAGATGTGAATGAGAGGTCGGACGAGGCTGCTGAGGGCACACTTCGTCCTTGGGGAATAGGTACGAGGAAGGACAGACGTGGATGGAGATGGAAACCCACAGGGTCAGTTGGGGTATGTCAGTTAGTGACGCACCGGGTACTTTCACTGCCTCCTCTCTGGTGGCCAAGTGACATCAGCCTCCTGCCATTGCTTTATTGCAATGGGCCATTTTGATACGTCAAGAAAATATGATCTATTCATTTACAATTGCTGATTTATGAACACCAACACGCTGGATCAGCACGTCCCTGACCACCCCCGCCTCTCCTTCTTTTCCTTGACAGTAAACAATGCCTTTTCTTACCAAGAAACGAAAATGACAGGCATCTGTGACCTCACTCAGGCTTCGCCTGGGGTCCCACTACCCCTGGCCCACACCGTGACACAGCCCAGAGCTGTCGTCACACACCACACGCCTCTCTAACAACACACCGGCAGCTAGTGCCCGCCTAAGGCTGAAACCACGTTGACACGGAAGGCTAGAACGAGGGTGATCATTTCTGCTTTGTGTTTGATGAGTCCCCGAACGGGGCACTGATGGTCATGACAAACAACCCGTCATTAGATATTCGGGGGGAGCCGCTGAGGTTTGGAAAATGTCTGCTCAGAATCTGCTGGATTTGATCCAAAGACAAAAAAGTGAGGTGGCTTCTGAGAAGGCCACGTGGGGCGGATTCAGGTGCAAAGCGTTCCCACGGGGCGACTGCTGCTGTCGGTACCCCAGACGGCTCGTCGTTCTCCCCGGAGATGACGGGGGTGTGTGTCATTCATCTTTTGAGCAATTGTGAGACAGAATGTTTGCACCGAGTCCTTTCCAGAAAACTTGCCTCTTCCTTTCCCTGCCACTCCCTTTGTCACTCCCTCACTGCACCCAAACGTGGCACCAGTGACCAAGACTCTGCTTGGAGAATAAAAAGACCTGGAAAGGGGAGAGGGAGGACTGAGCTCGGATGCGCTGGTTCTTCCAGGGCGAGGAGGACGGAACTGGTGACCTCTGCCCCGTGGCTGACATCAGGGGGAGGTAGTGGGCGCCCAAGGGGAGAACCCACGTGCGTATTTTGGGGAGTTTTCTTCCTAAATACTGAATTTCCGGGCAGGAAAAATCGCAGCTGACGTCACATCATTTCGCTGTCAAGGAACTCGGCCCACACAGCGTTGGCGCGGTCACCAGCAAGTCCTGGAGGGGAGGAGGGGACAGAGGGAACAGGGCCACGTTCAAACTTGACCTCAGGAGTCTCCTCCGGGCCGAAGGGGAGCTCTGCTAAACAGGACGGCAGCCTTCGGGGGGCGCGTGCTGCGCCCACGTGAAACCGCCAGTTCTCCTGCGTCCCTGGGTTTCCTGTGATGGGAGAAGAATAGCGTGAACCCGAAACCTCGCCAGGAGTGGGGCACGTTGCGTTTTTCTGTTTGTCTCTGAGCACAGGCGCCTGCCTGAGCCTGAGCAGCGAAGCGAGAGATCTCCCTTCCTTGCATCTCACTTGGGAGCTTATGAATCGACTCCACGTATCGTAATAAACTACTGCTAAGGTCAACATACCGTGTTGTGTTACTTCTCCGTCTGAAATGTGGGGAAACATGACGAAAACGGAAACTGTTATAATTAAATGCGAGCATTAATGTGAAAGGTAAATATAATGATGTAAATACAAAACCGAATCACATCAAACACATTCAACACGAGCAATGCAGGCATCATTAATATAAATAGAATTATAAATTATAAATGAATATAAATGATATGAATGGAATTTACATTAATGAGACCTGGATTGCTAATCTGAAAATAAAGTATTAATGGAGCATAACAAAGAAGTTTTTAGGAATCTCTATAAAATTCATTAACATTGATGTTAAATTGAAATTTCAAAATAAAACCAAGTCACGGTTTAAAGAAAATAAAGGTGGCAGTTGAAGATTTAAAAATAACAACATTTTTTTCAAACAAAACGTCAAACCAGAGAATGACAGTTTTCTACGTTCACATCTTAATGATCCTTCACGAGCTGGTCACACCCTTTCCCAGTCGGATCAAGAAACAGAACTTTCCTGGGAACCAACCGTGTCCCCTGCCAGTCGCGTTGCTCCCCTATAGAGGGACAGGCTCCCTGTCTTCTCACAGCAGGGACCCTAGTTTGAACCTGGTGAAAACTGAATCATGACAGACGTACTTTTTTTTCCTGAGTTTTAGGGGACCCGGGTACAGGGCCGCAGAGCATCGTGCGTCTTTGTCCTCGTGGCCACGTGGTGCTCTGTTGATGAATACATCACATCGCTCTTGTTTTTGTCGTTCTGTGCTTTGGAGGAGGCCGGTTGTATGTGGCAGGAGAACAGGGGCTTCTCTCATTTTAGGTGTCACCGCTCAGCGCTGCTGTGAAAACCCTTGTTCGTTTTGTGGGGTGTGTGTACCCAGGGGGCAGACTTCTAGGTCGTAGGGACATAGGCGCTGCTCGACAGGTCTCCCGGTGGCTGTGACAAGCTGAGACATCACCCATAGCACTGGTAAAGCTTCATTGTCCCTGAAGCCACACACACAGCCATCACTCCAAGGGTGCACAGCTCCTCAGGTCGTCATGGAGTGACAGTGCTTTGTGACATCACTGGCCCTGTCCTCAAATCTGATGCCATTACGTGTCATGGGCTAAGTTCTGTCCCCCATTCTTAGGTGGAAGTCCTGACCTGCTAAGTGCCCCAGAATGCGACTGTATTCGGGTAGAGGGTCACGGAGAGGTGAAAGGAGGTCATGGAGATGGGCCTACGCCAACACGACTGGCGTCCCTGCACCAAGAGGCGGTGAGGACAGCCACACAGAGGATAGATCACGTGCAGAGGGGAGAAGACGGCCACCTGCCAGCCCAGGAGGGAGGGCTCAGAACCAAGCCAACTTTGCTGACCCCATGGCTGGACCTCAGCCTCTGCAGCCGCGAGGAGGAAACTTTCTGCTGTTTGAGCCCCGGTCCGGGGTGCTCTGTGACAGCTGCCCCAGCTGTCTGAGCATTACGTTTACTGGCAGTTTGGTCGTCTTCATTTGTAACTGCTTTTCTAGATTCTTCACGTTAGAAAACAAACTTGCTTGCAACCCTGATGGAGACCTATAAGAGCTTTTAATAGACATGAGGTAAGTTTATTTGCAGATTCGTAACTATCCCCTTACGTCATGTGTATCTTCTCCTCTTCTCTGAGCTGCCTGGTCTTTTCTTTTTTTTTTCCAGCTTTATTGAAAGATCTTTGACTTATAAAAATTATAGGTCATACATGTGCACGTCATAAATAGGTTACAGTCAAGACATTGAATGCTCCCATCACCGTTAAATATTTACTGTTGCGTGTGTCGGTGTGTGTGTCTGGCTGTGTCTGTGGGTGTGCGTGTCTGCGTGTGCGTGTCTATGTCTATATGTGTGCGTGTCCGCGTGTGGGAATGTGAAGAGAGTTTAGGATCTATCCTCTTAGCAAATTTCCAGCCTACCAAACAGCGTTGTTTTCGGTCCCCGCCATGCTGGGGTCTATTCACTGTGCCTAACTGACACTTAGTGCCCTTTGACCCACGTCTCCCCCTGTTGCCCTCCGCCTGGCCACGGGCAGTCACCCCCTACCCTCTGCTCCCATGAGTCTGACTGGTTTCTGTTCCACGTAGAGTGAGGTCCTCTGGTATTTCTCTTTCTGCGTCTTGCTTGTCTCATCTAGTGTAAGGGCTCCCACCTCCATCTGTGTCGTCACAAATGGCAGGATTGCCTTCCTTTTTTGGACTGAAATGTATACGTATATGATATCTTCTACATCCACGCATCTGTCTGAAGACATCTGAGCTGTTTCCAAATCTTGGCTGTTGTCAACACGGGGGTGTAGAACACTTGCCAGGTGCTGGGGATGCTGGTGCTTAGAGGTGGGACTGAGACCCCGGTGTCACCGTAAGGGCACCTCGTTTCTGCCTCATTGGATAGATGAGAGTGAGAAGACCCGGGACATAAATGGCTGGTTCAATGAGGGAAAATCGAGTGAAAATGATTCTGAGTATCAGGCATCTTGATTTTAGTGGCTAATGGATGGACAGGTGTCCATTATATTCAGAAACGAAGGGAGAGACAGCATCTGGCCTTAAGAAAGGACACTACACTTTTTTGTTCCTTCTGAATTTCTACTAATCTGTCGTAAGATGTAGTACAATACGGAGGCCTAAAGGAAACACAACCTACCAGCCACAACCAGAATCCACACGCGTGCAAGATTTTACGTCTCACGAGCCATCCAAACCACGCACTGAGCCTAAAATGTGCCGATCAGCAACTTTGGGTCACACGTGCTGTTCTCTAGTCTGGGCCAGCCAGGTGGCTCACGAATCTGTAGTCAGCTGGTTGGTGCTGGTTTATGAAGGATTGGGCTGGGTGGCCTTTCTCTACATTGTCTGTCACCTGCCAGCTAGGTAACCAGGTTAGCGAGAACACGGCGACATTTCAAAAGCGGCAAGAGCAGCCAAGCCCTGATGTGCAAACACTTCTCTAGGTTCTGCTTTTGTCACGGTCACTGTTGCACTAACGGGCCAATCAGGGCACAGAGCCAGAGTTCAAAGGACAGAAACAGATCCCACCTTTTGAGGAGAGAAAGTCAACTGCTAGTGTCGATAGGCAGAGGAGAGAGTTTGTGGCCTGGTCTGCAATCTAGCAAATACACTAGAGGCGCTGATTAAAACAGGCAAAGAGTTAAACGTGGCCTGTTTCTTCCTCTAAATACTATGCATAAAGGCAAAACTGCCTTTTCGTAAAGGTCAGCCTTACGTGCCTGTTATTTCAGGGATACTGAGAAGTCAGATTAGCCCCAGAAAATGTCTTCCCCTTGCTTACTTCTTTACCAAAAGTTAAATCATGTCAATCCATAATCATATAAAATGATGAACATAAAATAGGAGTCAATGGAAGAGAAAAAGTCAATGTCTTTAATACATCGCTCAAAATTAATTAACATTTTTTAGTGCAGTAACAAGCAAAGTTGTAATAGCTTGGCAAAGCCCTCAGAGGCATCAGGGAAAGAGCTTACAAGAACATTCTAGAGGCAATTTTGAAAACAGAAAATGCACTAACTAGTTCCTGGACAGATTTCCAATTCAGTGGAGGGCCATAAAAAGAAAAAAAAAAAAAAAAACAAGACACCTACTCGTAGAAGACATAACAAAATTCCCTTGAACTATGCATTTATTTTATTACACAGTTTGCTAATTGTGCTTCTAAAGCCCATAATTTCTCTGCTTCCCTCTTGCCTTTATGCTCCCAGGACCCCGGAGGCAAAGAATGTTTTTTAAAACCAAGTTCAAAATAATGGCCCTGTTTTAGTCTAATTTGGTAAATCGGGATTCTTAGATATGAAGCAGAAATAGGAAATGGTTCCAAAGCTGGAATAGCACGGATATATTAGAAACATGTGCATCTTTCAGTTCCAAAATTAGCTCCCAACTAGTGAGAGTCAAAGGAAGTAGAAACGTGCAATTTGACTATTTGCAAAAGGTTTAAGCTCATGTTTTTATTCTCTGAACCGCAGATAGCCTGTATGAGCTAAGCTTTGGGAAAATCAGCGCGACAGTGACTCACAGATATTTAACCCCGCGACTTCATTTTCCCTAATCTCACCCTTTACTTACTCAATTCGATAAAAATTTGTCAAGACATTTTTAGGCAGTTTCCCTTAGACAGAATCTTGGGAGGAATATCCAACGCTTTTGGTATTGAAGAGAAAAATGTTTGTTTGGTTTTTTTTTCTGGGAAAAAAAATTATTCTTGAAGAATAAATGAAAGACTCTAGAAGTCATTTTCAAAGTAAAGTGTCTGATTTCAAGCCAAATGGCAAGATGACTACACGACGTGCGTGACATCGCTGACACCATTTCAGCTGCGGTGGGAAGGACCAAAGCCCTGCGGCCAGGGAGTCCCCAGATCTTTCCCACTGGGTCGATCGCCTGTCCCTTGTCATTCTCAGCGTAGGTGCGTGTGAGGTGCCAGTCTAAACATTAGATCCTGTGCTTTTCTCTTCCATTTAATCTCATCAGACAAGTCCTCCGGAGTTGTGTTACATGAGTATTTCCCAAAGGTGGGACTTAGCACACTGATGTTATCGGGTATTATGTGAAGGATAAGCTCTCTTGTCATATATTTGAGAATCATTTCTTTTTTTACCGTAAATTTTTTCAGCAAAATTATATAATGGATGATATACATTTTTGAGACGGGAAAACCACTGTTAACACTCATGTTTGCTCGAGTCACAGAGGGAGGCTTCAACCAAAGGCCTTTGGCATCTGCCACTTGTAAAATCTGTGACTAACCCATGATGCAGGACACTGGTGTGTCAGCTAGTAGCCTGTGGTCAGAGATGAAAAGACATGAAAATTAAGATTAGTTTGTCCCTGTACTTTCCAACAGGACTTCTGCTAACGATGAAAGTGCCACCTGTCTGTGCTTTCCAGTACCGTGGACATCAGTCACATACACCTGTTCAGCACTTGAAATGTGATTATTATGACTGAGAAACTAATTTTTAAATTTTATTATTTTAAATTAATTTAAATTTAAATAGCCAAATGAGGCTGATAGCTGCTTATGTAGCTGGTGGCGATTTGGTCAAATTATTTTAATTTGAACAAGAATTTTTATTCTATCAATGATACTGAGTATATCATTATGAAGAAAAATATAGTTGAAAGTTATAATGACATTCACGGAATTCACAGAATCCACCAACTGCAAGCATCAGTGTGAAATCCTAGTGTTTCTTTCTAACTCAGATGCTCTATTAAAATACTGCTATATAGTTTTATAAAAAAACAAATTAGAATAATCTTTACATGTGATTTGAAATTCCCGGTAATCACTTAAAAATCTCAGGAATCAGTAATTCTAAGGATTTACATGGCAGCTGTTCAGTCAATCCATGTGTTCCTCTTTAGAACTGCAAAGTCTACTAGCTAATTCTAAATATCCCCTTTTCTGCTAATTTTCCCCCATAGCAGTCACTGCCATGAACTATAGGCTAGTTTTACCTGTTTCTATAATGTTCACCTTCCATCTTCCTAGGAAAGCAGAGACGTGCTTTTTTCTGTTCCCCACTGAGTCCTGGGTACCTAGAACAAGGTGTGGCATGTGAAAGGTGCTCACTAAACTATGCTAAATGAATGTATACATTTATTAATTTACTTAAAATATCTCTAGTGAGTTAAGAGTCAAACTTCGGCCAAAAGTCACTTGGTCTTCAGCAGATCCCAGTCTTTTACAATTTTCATCTCTACATTCTGATGCAAATACAGCCTGATGCAAAAAAAAGAGCTACCCTGGAGCTATAATTCTGGGCCATGGATGTGACCTTTGACCCTCAACTTCACCCTCTAACCAGAAAGAAACCCCTTATACCTTTCTCACCGTCCACTTTCTTATTTGCAGTCCCGGATGACGAACTAGGCCTGGCAGCGTGGCCCTCGGCTTCTGTCTCTAGGTGCCTTCTCTGCGCCAGATGAGGAGGGGCTGGCTGGGAAGGTGACAGCGCTTTCGCTCCAGCTGTATTTGTTTCAGAGATAATTAGTTTCCATCTGGCATTTGAGGGAGTGTATTACATTTGCTTTAGGGAAGACACAGAGAAACGATCACAATAGTGTAACGAGCAAATTCTTCCAACGTGTGCACAGCGTGGCAGTGACACAGGGAGCTCACTGTACTGTGCCTTCGCAGTTAAAGTGATAAATGGCTAAACTCCCTCTGTTTACACGTGCAAGGATCTGTGCAGAAAAACCCCAGCGAACATCAACTCCTGCAGTTGGCAACCCGTTTCCTCGTGCATTAATTTACTATGTTTATTAATTGGGTGATTCCCGAGCTCAGTTTGAAAACTAATTTAACACGCATGAGTTTATAATGAACAACCTCAACCGGTAAGAAGCGTCCCCATTTAGGGAGAAGTCGGAGCTCCGAGAAATTGAAGGCACACGTCCTGGTCGCATCTCTCTGGAACACAAAGCAGTGTGGCTTGCAAAGTCATTAGGCCTCACGTCTGCAGATGCACCAACCAAGAGAAGCGAGAAGGCCGCGCTGCTGAGGGTACTCTGGTCAAAAATAAAGCTGTTCCTACCGTTTGTGACAAATGCATCCAGGATGGAGTAGCAATGATGTTGTCGGGGTCACTGAGACCCTTGTGTGAGGAAAGGCCTGACGCAGGACTATAGGTGCTGGCAGATGGAACGAAGTTCTGATCAGCGGCAGGTATGTTTTTTCTTTCTGCTGCATCATGTGGCATGTCCATCACTCACAACCCAACGAGCCTTCACCGTGTGCATCTTCAGGCAGACCCTCTCGCAATGACGACAGCAGGGAGCACACGATCTGCTGTGGAATCTGGCTCGTTCCAGCTGTTTCGAAATAAGGTTCTCAGACACCTCAAACAGAGACAGACAGGAACAGGGAAGGCACCCATAACCATCGCTTCTGTGTGCAGGGTCGGGGGCCACCCAGAACCACTATGTGGCAAGAAAATTCCAACCTAGGAGCTTTGCTCGGACTTCAGGTTTTAGTTCTGAATCACACATCCTAACCCTTTAAAGGACTGTCACTCGAATTCTCAAGCTGGGGAGCAGTGAGCAGGCAGGCGTGAGTAGAAGATACTGGAAACTAACGCAAGAACTAGGAGCATCGTGCCCGTTTTCCATTTTTATTCACTTAGAAGTAATGTTCCTGGTGCCTCCTGTTAGGGTAAGTACGAGCTGTTCATAGAATAAACCTCACGGATTCTTTGTTGAGTTAGCTCTGGTCTTCGAGGAATGACCCAAAGAGAAGAGCTCCGAAAATGTCTAATGACAACATAAAGGCCCAAATCAAAAACATCACAACCCAAATGATGTGAGGTGTGGGGCTTTCATAAAATCATGTGAAGTCGGTATTGCCCAAACTGCATTTCACGCCATGCGTTTTGAACGATAATCCCACGAGTCGGAATTTCATAATTACACTTACCACTTCGAGAGGACCGCGGTGCCGAGGCAGATCTGTCTGAGGCTTCCGTTTACTTCCCAAGCACTGTTAAAAAACTAACATTTGCTGCACTCGATAGTTGGCACTTTTGACATCTTCCTCAACTTCTGAACTTAAAAACAGTGTCGTGTGAGGGGAGAGAGCAACCAGAGGTCAATATCCTGGGTTTTCACTTGGTTCAATTATTAAGAGCGAAAGAGGGTAAGGCAGGCTCCTGCAGAATTCTGGATTAGAGAGTGGAAAATCAGACTTTAAATTCCCAATCAAGTCATCACATTGATTTTAATGAGAAAAGCATTCCTTAATCTTAACGAATTTTCTTAAATTCTTTGAATGTGATTACAAAATACCCTCACCCGTTCAGTGGTGTAGCTCAGTTGCTTGAAGACGATTTATCTTCATTTTTCGTGAAATGAAAGTCTGTCCTCTCAAAACTTTATTGAGTGTACACTTTCCTGCAGTCGACGGACTGGTCTGTCTCACCTGGTGACAGCAAACTGTGGAGAGATGTGACCCTCTAGCGATTCCAAACGTCTGATCAGAGCCACTGCCCTCGAAATAAAGACTAAAAATGTGGTCACATCACGATGCCATTTCGTAAGACTTGGCATCATTTATCTCTCGTCTATCACCACTATTTGGTGTTAACATTCTTTATTTCGCTGTTTTTACAGATAAACAAGAGTGTAGAGAGTGTGCATAATACGCTGACAGTAGAGAGCCAGGCAGTGACAAAATCAGAAGCTCCTTGAGCAATTATATTAAATACGGAGAAATTTTCTCTCATTCCATTTCCAGTCTTTTTCACAGTCTCCCACCCATTTGCAATGTAGAGGAGTTTCGATACTTAAGCAATTGAATATTTTGAGTGTGGTAAAATGCATAGTGGCACGAATGACAGAAGTTCAGGGCATCTCAATTATGTTCTCACCTAGCCTGTCATCATGTCATCTTTAAAGGAGATCATTTGAAACATCTACTATCTAAAGTAGTAGCAACTGCTCGAACAGAATTTCTTTTCAATGTGAGCCAGCTACTGCCATGTCAAGAAGTTAATAAATTTGCAAACGTATGGTCTTGTGGAAGCTGATGCCTTATAGTTAATTATGAATTATATGCAGGAGCTGTTAAAAATCGTAATGTCACTTTGTCAAAACAAACGGAGGGCCAGGTTATGTGTAAACACGTGTCTGTTTACTCAATTCCCGCTTTGGTGTAACATATGCATCGCGTTTCTGTCTGTGTGATCACATCTGCTTAAATACAGTGTCGAATTTCACTTTTAATGTTTTCTATATAAATGTTAATTTTAAAGTGTGTCAAGCCCGCATTTGCATAATGTTTACATCAACCCATAATAGGGAGAAAGCAAAATAAAACAGGTTAAATGCCCACACAGGAAATCACTGCGGAATGAAATTGCTACCTGACATTGAAGCAGCACATGAAAAACCGGGTTACCTAGTAGTCAAGGCATCTGGGTGACACACTTGCTCCCAACTCTTCCAGCTTCGCTCCTAAAATGTAAGGATCACGTCTAGGTGACAAAAATCCCACAGCTGGGTCTTTAACTTACAAAGTTATCATGTGGAGATGGCATGTTAAGTAGAAAGAAACTGAGCACAAGTGGAAAACCAAAGTGACCCCAAAGTCATGCGTTTGCTCCAGTGACTCCAAGCAATCACATTCCCCGTGCATCCCTCCCAGAAAGCAGGCACACCTACTAAAATAGTCCCATATTTGAATAAACACCACAAGCGTAAGAGGCGCTTTGACACCTGAATGCTTGAACTATGCAGATCTGCTAATCGGATGGGGCTGTCAATCCCATTTTCAAAGAATCAGTGAGAATTCAAGAAAACTTCAGAATGGCTCTGGCTGAGATAATCCCGGTAGGCCTCACCTTGGGTCTTTCTCCCTGTCACGCACGCATAAACAAACACCACCAGGAGACAAAACAGCAAACTTTCTGTTCTCAGACCTCAGTCCAGGCCATACTGGTTACTAAAATATTTGAATATGAATCCTAGACTATATATTATAATTATCTAAGCTAGTCAACAGCTTTCTTTCACTTAAAATGTCTTTTAATAAACAGAATTTCTCAATTTCAATGTATTTTTATTTAGAAATATGTCTATATTTATGTATATTTTGATGATCTTATATTGATGTTGGGGAGAGGGGGTTAAAAAAATCCTTCCCTACCTCACAATTGTAAAACGTTTACCCATACATTTGGATATATTTCCTTCCTTCCTTCCTTCCTTCCTTCCTTCCTTCCTTCCTTCCTTCCTTCCTTCCTTCCTCCTTCCTCCTTCCCATTCTTTCTTCCTCCCTTCTTCTTTTTATGATAAACATTTTTTTTCTGGCTGCCTAACCCTTTAGTCTTTTTTTATTATTGACTATCTGTTAATGCTGTCTTTGTTAGAAATCTAAATTTCCTCTATAGGTATATCTGTCTCAAAACTTTGTATGTTACTGCCTTCCATCTGTCTTCTCTACACCAGAATAGCGCTGCTGTGTTTATTATAGATTCATAATAAGTCCTGATATATTTTAGAGAAATTTCTTCCTCCTCTTCTGAGTCCTGGTGTTCCTTTGATCTCTGCTCCCTTATGTTCAATTTAGAATTAACTAGGCAAAGCCATAAAAACTCTATTTAGAATTTTATTAGAATACCATTAAGTTTCTAAAACAACGTTGAGAGAATGATGTTCTTACGGTAGTAAATCTTTCTATGCACCAACTAGAAAAATTAATTGTGTAGATTTTCTTTACTGTCTTTCAGTATAGTTTTCTAAGTTTTAAAGCATAGGTTTTCCACAAATTTTTGTTGGATTTTTCTAAGTCAGTTTGCAGTTTTATTTACAATTTTAAATAATACATTTTAATTCTGTTTTTAACTGTTTCTTGATTGTATATACAAATACAGATAACATCTGTATACTCATCTTTTCAAAACCACTTTGCTAAACTTTCTAATTAATTTTATTAATTTGTCAATAATTTTTTTGGAGGCAATCATTACTCCCTAATAGTTAACAGTTTCATCTTCTCCTTTCCATTTCTTATGTAACCTATTATTAATGTTTGTTACATAGATGTCTGTCCGACTTCAAAACCTTGCCTGGAGAGAGTCATTTGGAGTCATTTTAAAAGTATAGTTTGAATAGTTTAAATGGATTCTAAAATGGTCGTCAGAACCACCTGGTTAGAGGGCTGGTTAGAAGACAGGTCGCTGGGCCCCTCCCCCACTATTCCTGGTTCTGCAGGGAAGCATGGGAACTGCATTTCCAGTTTCTGGTTTGGGGACCACAGCTGGAGAGACACTGATCCGAAAGGCTTGGGCCTCAAACCCAAGCGTTCTGCTAGAAACCTGTGACCTTAACTGAAGCAATTTTACACGCCAGGTCCTCACTTCCCGAAACCATTCATAAAGATGATATTTTTCCCCTTTGAATTTCTCTATTCAATGCCGGAGCGTTGTAAAATACTTGTTCTAGTGTTTTTAGTGCAATGCATTGCTGCTGTTGTCATCTGTGTTGTGTCTGCAAGAATCAACAAACGTGTGTCCACAGAGGACCAGGAAGGCCAAACTGAGTTTCTGATTGTGATCTCTGATATGACAACACAGCTGAGCCTGTTCTCAGCTAAAACAATGTTCTTTGGTTTTGTTTGAGAATGGATGACGGTAAGAATTAACCAACCTTTCATCGGGGACATCGGCAATAATCAAAGGGTGACATATAATTTTCGTGTAATTGTGTATGTTAAAGCTAAGGATCACAATTACGTGGAAGAGGATTAGAGGAACATGGAGATATTAAAAACAGGCAGTTTCAGCCCCTGGCTCACAAACGGTCCTGCAACTGTTCATTTGACTGTTTTTCATCAACCGAAAATCCATTAAAAGCACATCGAATGTAGCCTATAGGTTGCAGTCAGGCTGTCGCATGTTTTCCAATAGAAATCACCAGATTTCAAACCACATGAAACACAAGTTTTGCCTAATTTTCCCCTTGAGATTGGAAAGTCTAATTGGCCAATTTATCACAAACATCAAGAGAATCGATTGACTGAAACAAATAAATCTGGCCCCACTTTTTTTTTTTTTCTAACGAGATAGAAAAGGATTTATTTTTATGCCATCGAAGTCTGTGTGTGAAGAGACAGGCTCGGATCACCTTTTCGCTTTATGAAAACCGTCTAATTAATTTTAGTCCTCTCACTTGAGGAGAGAAGTTAATTTGTGGCTTGCTCATTCTGCCTGTATATGCAGTAAATCATCAAGCTAGAGGAACAACCGACCATTGGAAAATAGCAATTCTATTCTATTTACTGGATTAGGGAGAAAACACTATAAACTTAATTAAATGGCTGTATGTTTCAGGAGCTATTAGTTATAAAGATAGCACAAATAACGGTCCTCCTTGGATGTCTGCTAATTTATTTCTTGAGAAAACGTTTTCCTTTTATTGGACTGGATCAACCAGGATCCTGACCTGAGAACATTATTTGATTTAATAAGAAGTAAAATTGGCCATCTGCGGGAACCCCGGTCTGAGCCTCTTGAGCACGAGTAGGAGCATTTTGAAATGAATATTTTAATCCACGATCTTTAAAACTTTTCCTGTTTCTCAAGAAATCTTGCAAATCAAATATTTTAAAAAGCTATTAAAATGTTAACACACGTCAATCAGAAGGTGCAGCAGCATTGAATAAGAAATGGGTCAAATTATCTTAAGGGCCTAGGGAGCACCTGGGTGCCAAGCTGGGCAAGTGGAAGGTACTAAGCTTCTCGGAACACCGGTTGCTGTAGCTTCTCTACCAACAGCATGCGATGGTTTTTAACAGATTGCTTCCACATCTCCCCCAAATAAATTAAAGTAAAAACGACAAGACTCTAAAAAACTCTGCTGCATCAGAGCACAGTAGTTGCTCAAAACCCATAACCTAACGCATTAGCATATGTATAAATGTTTTAACCGAATACACACTTAACAAAGGGACATTGAGGAAAAACAGCTGGATGGGGACTCTGTCAATACCGAGGTTCAGTCTGACCTTTGACATGTCGCTCTATCCTCCTCAAGGTAAATGCCCTCAGCTGTACTTGATAGGAACACTTGGACACCTCAGTCATCAGATTTTTGTGAGCATCGAACAGAGGCAGGACATAAAAGGTTTCTGTTTGTTTGTTTCCTCTTCTTTTTTTTTTTTTCTAAAAGGCTGTTAAAAAGACATGTAAACACATGCAATGAGCCTTCTATAATGCAAATAAGTGTAATAAAATTCCCAGTACCTTGTTTTAGCATCCTGAAAAAACATTTCTGTAGTAAGGAGAGCTCATAAGTGATGCTACATTTGTAGAACAAGGACAGGACCGGATGAAAATGTATAAATTTGCAATAGTTAAGTATGTGGGTTGTGTTAATTCTGAATATCAAAGACGTCTTGCCTTTAATTGGTTAAACATTTGGGACATTATTTTACATCTATGTATAACGTGAGGTTATATTATAATATTTATATATAAGATGTTAGAACATATTCATATATGTATTTTTTTTACTTGTATTTTGGCAATGCACAAAAGTAGGGACCCATAAAATTTGCTTTCCTATCTCTTCTAGGTAGAAAAATGAATGATATTTCAATTCAAACTATTTTTGAAAAGCCTTGCCCCTTGATATTTTTTTGTTAAATATTTGATTCAAATGAATCGCAGGCACTTTCTCTATATAAATAACAATAAAACAACAAAAGCCATGGAGACGAAGGTAGTGAAACTTTTCATGAAGTCTTTCTTTCCTTAATTTATGTGTCTTCAGGTTTTAAAGAGGGGAAGTTGAGAAATGTGTTCTACTTCTCCCTTCCATCTGGCCATTTACATAAGAGATTAAAATATAATCTAGATATGTCTGAAGTGACCTTGCATCTAGATTTTTGGGAAAAATTAAATGCTCGGAGAGAAAGAACACTTGCTGGATCTATCTGGCTTTTGAGAGGAGAAAGGGCTGAGAGTTGTTTTTTTAGGGGCATTCACTGTGTTTGTGTTTTCACCCATTTACTACCTTTTTCAGAATTTCCCCCTTCTTCAAAGAACATGCATTATTCTTGCATTTTCTCATTCACACCCAGAAATGTAACATAATTATAGAATAATACTGAATTAGAAAGTTATCATTGACCTACAGTCACAGATTTTTCCAAAAAAGAAAAAAAAAATTTCGTATTAGCTGGAAGCTTCCAATTAGAAATAAGAAGCTAGATTTTTTTTTTTCTCAGACTATGATTTATTTTTAACTTTGAGTCTTTGCTCGGACTATGATTTTATTTTTAACCTTGAATCTTCAATCAGACTGTAAGTTTGTTTTTAACCTTGATGATTTGACCTAAGTATCATAAAGAAGCTGAGCATCAAAATTTCAGATAATAATTCATTTTTCAATGATTAGTGAAATTAGAAAATGAAATCTATTTTATTAGAGGTTAAAAATCCAAGGTAATGATTTCTCATGTTGTTTATAAATTATGCAAAGTGTAATTTCAATTTCTAATGATCGCAGATCATTAGAATTAAATGTGACACGTATATCAATAACAATTGTTTAGTAAAAATCGACAACTACTTGTCAAATTTTGTATTTGTTTACATTCAAAATAAAGATGAATTTTATTAACCATGTTAATATTTATGCTCTTGAAGGATACGAAATGACATGTTCTAATACCAGCCATATAACGATTAGTCGATATACAAAATCACTCTTTATAAACTATATTATATTTACATACTTTGGAAGACTGTATAGATGAATAATAAAGCAAATCTGTATTTTTTTAAAAGAGTGTTTGTTATACAAATGATAGAATTATTTTTACAAATTCAAGTGTGTTTTTGTACTTTAAAAATAATAGCTGTTATGTATTTCACTTTAAGTCTCAAAAATCTCCACCGTGATACCCCGACAGCTTTCAATGATGCCAACCCCCCCAAAAACAACGTACACAGACATAATCTCGTCCCTCTTTTCTTTTCTCATCAGGGCTGTGCCAGTCTTTACTGTAAGACAAGATGACGCTGGCTCCTGGACCATTAGAGCACCTGCTTAGTCCTCTAAGAGATAAGTCCCCCTTCTTAAGTAGAAATTAAGGAAGAACAAGACCTTTCTGAGGTTAGAGAGAATTCTGAAATAGACATGTCATCATGATGTTTTTGTTTGTTTGTTTGTTTGTTTTGACAGAAGTTCCGCACGACAGCAGAATCCACAGCCTCCTGAGCCAATGCGCAAGCCAGCATTTATGACATCCTGGCTTAGGGTCCCGTGGATGGAGGGCTTAAGGGGTTAAGGGGTTAAGGTCTCCGGCCTGAGCCAGCACAGGGCAGGTGGGTCACAGGGCGACACCTCTGACGTCTGCACCTGCGGTGTTCCCAGCTCTCTCCTCTCACCTTTACCTGTTCTTTCAGTCTTCTCGCTTCTCTCCTCGTTCCCTCCATCCTCCTTACTCTTCCCTTTTCTCCTTTTCTTTGGCAACTTTATGGCTTCACTAATGTAGGCATTTTTAAATTTTAATTAATTAACTTTTATTTTCATTGTTGCTCTACGAGAGAATAAAACGTACAAGAAGCCCATACCTTTTGGGGGCTCCCATGATAGTGGAGGAAAAGAAACAGTGAAAGGAAACGCAGTAAATGAGTGGATAATGTTGCACCTTGAACAAGATAAGTGGATTTCTTTTATTAAAAAGAGCAAAGTTGGAGGATTCGCGTCACTCGTGGAAGCCGTGTGAAGGTTCGCGAAGGTTGGGCAGGGTGGCCATTGCCGCGGAGATGGCATCTGAGCAGACGGACGGACAGGCGGGTCCTCGGCCACTCGCACCTGCGGAGGGGCCCAGGCCACAGAAAACCAAGGCTGGAGGAGAGTGGAGGCTGAGCATGGGGGTGCTGAGACCCCACAACGCTGGAGCCGAGCAAATGCCCTGTGGGTGCAAAGGCAGGTGAGGGATGAATTGGAGAGTGAGGCAATCGGAGTCCCTGGAGGTGTGTGTGTGTGTCTGTGTGTCTGTGTGTGTGTGAGTTCCCAGGCCTGTCTGATAGAAACTTGGAAAGATTCTCTGGTGACAACCTCATCTCGTCCCCCAGGATCAGGGTCCAGCCCCCCCATCTGACACCCTGGGGGTCATGAACCAGGCCCCTCTGTGGCCACACGAGGCCACCCGCCCACCGCAGAGCCAGTATGTCCTTTCCAGGCGACTCTCTCCCCTCCTGCCATCGTTCAGGCCACAAGACTATTGCTCAGGCAATGAGCCTGAAAGGCACGGGGGGAACGTGGAGGACTCGGCTTCCAGAGACATTATGTAGATGCGTTTTAAATGGGATGGAATTAGAGGCCCTGGTGGCATCTTCTCTGCGTCCCCCTCCACTGTGCCCCATTCCCTCCCTCCCGTGCGCCCTCCTAGCTGGGGACAGCTCTCGCAGGCATCAGAAAGAGAATCACCAATCAAGAGAAGCACCATGGGGAGTCAACAGAGTTTTGTCTGGCTGTGGACGCCTCCTGCATCCCGGTTATTCTGCCACAAGTTTATCCCCCCACTGGGGAAGGCGACCCAGAGAGAACAAAACCATAGATCGGGAAATCCTTAATTGCTTTTCGATTGCCTCTGTGTTCCACGCAGGCCCTTTGGTAATCCTGGTTCTGTCCACTGCGTGGTAAGTAGAGCTCACAACTGCTCAATTAGTTTGAGATACAAAAGGCAAGAGGCATCGACAAAACCCAAAGGAAGAATGGACCCAGGCAGTGGGCGTGGTGTCCCCTGCAAGGGACTCTGTGCCCTGCCTTCCCAGCAGGACGCTGGCCAGTGCCCTGGCCCTGGGCTCCGCAGGGCGCCGACTGGACAGAGGACGTGCTCCCTGGAAGGGGAGACCGGCCCTCCGAGTGGGGTGCTGTCGGGGGTCTCGGCCTGAATCGAAAGGTCAGGAATGTAAATGGCATTTTGTCGATGCCCCATACATGCTTTGAGTGTGTCGGCTCGAGGGTCATGAAAGGAAAACCCGTTTCTACGGAGAGAGCGTCTGTATGTCAGCGTGTTTCTCGTTCGTGCTGAGCCCCAGGATTTTCATCTGTGAATTTAAAGTATAACATGACTAGCTGGGGAAGGTGAGGCATTTAGTGTCTGTCCACTAAAATCCTGCACAAATTATTTTTCTCTCAATCAGATTTTTTTTTTTGGGGGGGGTTTACTTAGAAAAGATTAGTAAAATCTTCTGTTTACTCAAGGCAGTAAGACTTTGAGATTCTGCAAGTCTATGTTGTCCATTTTATATCACATAAAACTGCTTTTAAAGAAACTTTATAATTATTATCTGTTCTAAAATAAGAGATATTTTTAGGATTCCGGTCATTGATCCATGTTGGTTTGAGGACAGACTTAATATTAAAACACTTTGACACATCTATGGTTCAACTAAATTGCCATCTCTTTTCAAATTGCTTTGTTTGCTGTGATTCTGGTTCATTTTCATGGGCTCTTTAATAGTGTGGAGTTAACAACACTGAAAACGTGTCTGATGAAACAGGCAGTCGCTAGACACCTCACGAAGGATGAATGCAGGCCTCCTCGATGACAGATTTGGATGTGAGCTGATCGCAAGGCTAGTTTTTGAAGAGCGTGAGCCCCTGAGAGACGCGACAGAATTTGATGCCACTGAGTCTTCCTTCTGCACTCGGGGTTTAATGGACTTGACAGATCACAGTGGTGGGCTGCTTAGAAGGCCCTGCGTTGTTCAGTAATACCCATTCTGGGGCTGTTAGACCTGTTTATCAGTCCCGCTTCCAGGCTCCGTTATCACGTAGCATTTCATTTGGGGATAGCCAACGTGTTTGGCTCAAAAATGGGGTAGAAAAGCCAACATTTATAAGATGGTGAGTAGAAGTGATCGATTCCTCAGTGGAAAATGAGAGTCGGGCTAAGTCCACTTTTATTAACCTCTGCACGGGCAGCCCGGGCTCACGAGGGAGAATGGCCAAGTATAGCAGGTTTTTCCCCATCACCCATCCCTGGTTTTGATCCAGGCAACGTCCATCTCCGACGAGTGACATAGTTACATGTGTTGTTCAAGTTCGGTTGTCCCGATGGCCTCCTGGCAACACATCTCCAGGGAGACATGCAGGGTAGGCAATCAAGAAGATTTCCTAAGACGGTTCGGTCCTTCTCTCTGGACTTTCCGGTATGTAAAAGTCTCGTCAGTTTGACATTTGCTACCTTGGCTTTAGGGTTTTGTCTTACTGTCTCTTCTGTCCTGGCCATCTTTATCGAGCTCCCGAAATACATTTTTATAAATATTCCAAAAGGAGCAGTGCCATTCCTTGCTCCTGGACAGAAAATAGGAAAATGCTATGCTTCTGTTCTAGTCCTGCCCATAACTTATCACTGCTAATTGTTTATGAGAATTTTTTCCTTCTGAAAGTCCCCATCCCATGACTGAGTGCTGCATGGTAGAACATGAGATACTAAAAAAATACCTGCTAAATGAGGGATGCTTTTCACCCTGTCGGGGTATCAGGTGAGGAGACTTTGATTTCAGCAAGATGGTAAATTCAGTGTGTACACCACGCGTGCATGAGGCGTGCAGAGAGGGGAGATAAACTGGACCCAGTATTTTGCTTTCAGCTGCTCGGATTAACCCTACCATGTAGAATTGTGAAAAATACCTAGAGAATGAAAGGATGCCGCGGGCTCTTTAGATGCCTCTTTTAGAGGGAAAGGGATACTGACCGCAGAGTGACTCTCGCTGCACCGTCTACGCTCTGACTAGTTATAAAGATGACGGAGATGCTGAAAACAGGGGCTCCCACCCATGGCTGCAGGAAAATAAATGATCGTAGCAGCATCATTTGCAACAGCCAAAAGGTGGAAATGCCCCTGGTAGTTACCAACTGACGAATGGATGAACAAGCTGTGGTGGGTAAAGTGTGGATTATTACTCAGCCTTAAAAATGAATGAAATTAGGATTCACATCGTGACATGGATGAACCTTGAAAATATTGTAGGAAAGGACAGAGATTGCACGATTCCACTTATAGGAAGAATCTAGAACAGGCAGATTCAAAGAGACGGAAGCTAGATTAGAGGTTGCCGGACCCTGGGGGAGGGAGATGTGGAGTCGCTGCCCGGTGGGCAAGGCTCTCTGCTTGGGGCAATGACAGTGTTGGAAGTAGAGGGTGGCGATGGCTCTACAACACCTCAAATGTCATCGATGTCTCTGTATTTTGTGCTAAAAAGGTTAAAATGTCAAATTTAAACGTCAAGAAATTTTACCACTCTACGTAAAACATTTAATTAGAGTTATGTCATTTGCGTTTTAATAAGTTAGTTTTTCGAGTTATTTAAAAATGGTCACTGTAGCTTCTTTCATCATTTCTTTGCATTCCAGAAGTTTCAAAACCATGATCCTGCGTAATAGCCAGTCTATGAAACTACTTTAAACTATTCTCCTTACCTTTTTTCTTTTGAAAGTGTCCGCATCCTAAGGCCTCAGCTCAGTTTCAATGCGCCGGCGTGCTTGCTGCCCGATATGAAGGCTGCTCTAGACATACTCTCGACCATGGCACTTTGCTGCCCCTGAAAGAGGAAACGTGTTGTGCTGAGTCTGTGACAACTAAGGTAACTTCATTTTCTCAAGTGTTGCTGTCTCGGGGGTTGCCTCCTCTACTCAGTGTCACGCTCTCACCTGGTGGACCTGAACAGGGAGCTTCCACTGGTTTGAGGTGTGAGGAGAAGGTTGGGAAAGAAAGAACATGCTAGCAGAGCGTGGGGGAATCCTGGTGGTGTCAAGGGCCCATTTGAACTGAAAGAGACGAACCAGGTGACTGTGGCTTTTCTCAGACGACGTTCAACTCTCCCACCTGGTAGAGGAAGCAAAAGGTTAATGATTTTATCGGAAATGGGTTTTGCGTTAGATTAGATACATAGAGAAGGATGAGGCTTTGAGGGAACTTGTGATGGGCTAATTACCCTCGCGGTGCAGAGTCTATACAGCCAAGATCCTGACGAGGCCGCGACTTTGCCGTGACACCAGAGGACAGGTGTTCTCCTCTTTGAGTTATGTGATGACGGATCATGATATGGTGAATAGGGGACTTCTGTATTGATGGCTGAGCCTGGCAATCAGGTCTCGTGATAAACACGCTGTGCTGGGGCTCACGTATTGACGGAGCAGACAGAGTAAAGCATCACAGCTAACACTGCATTTATGTAGCGCTTCTGAGTGCAAAGCGTCACGTTACCCTAAGTCCTTAACCCGCCAAGTTCTCCGTCTTGTTCACTTTAGTTCTCATTTTCACAAGATCTCATGATGGATTATTATTTTTAAATTTTTGTTGCTTTCTTTTTTTCCTTTTTTTAAAATAAGGAAACCATATTTAAAGAGATTAAATGACTTGCTGAGGGTCAGAAACCCTGAAAAAGTTCAGATGAAAAACGACTGGCAAGTCTGTGTGCCATGAATTTTCTGCTGCCGTGTTGCCAGGGAGCAGGACCACAATGCCAGCCCTGCGACTGTCTGGTTTCGTGACTCTGGGAAAGTCACATTACTTTATTTGTTTCCTCATCTTTAATGCAGTAAATGCTGTAATATCCCTTTGTTTCTATTTGATCTTTAATTTTCTAGAAAGTTGCCCTAAAGAATTTGCAATTAGAGGCATGAAAAAAAAATCCATCTTAGTATTTTGGAACATACAGATGATGTTTTGGTTAATAATTTGAGATTAGGCATTAAAATTCATTTTAAAATTTTCTATTCCCTCATGATTCGAGATAGTACAAATCTGGTACCTGTGTAAAGTCAGGATTCTTTATTACCATAAACATAACTTTCTCTCATTTTAACAGGGTACTAAGTGTTGTCACACAAAATAACTTATATAATCATTAGAAATAATAAGGAGCTATTGGAGCTCCAGTGGCTAAATTTACACTCAAAATATTTAGTGATATCAGTTTATTCCTCAATAACACACAATTCCTATAGTATTACGTCAGCATTAGGTTTACATAACACAGAGTGGCGGTGCAGAAGTCCTGGCATTACGTATGCGACGTGTCGTATAATTTGTTGCATGCCACACCAGAGCACTGCATTTAGGGCTCAGGAATTAATGAGAAATGCTAACCAGTTGTGGAACGACCGTGGTGATTTGCCCTAGAGAAATCATCGGATGTAAAACCAAGCATCTTTCCTGGCATTATACAACTCCAGTCTTGATTAACATATTTGCTAATACATCTCTCAGTGTGGGTATTAATATAGCAATGTTTTCTATCAGCACAGTAAATAGAACTAAAATATTGATTAAACCCGTATGTATAAATCCAAACACATGTGTATGTCCTCCTCCTGCTCTGATTGTTCTCGGCCACGCCAAGAACTCGGAGCAGCTCACACGGCCTTTTAATGCTCTATTAAAGTGCAAACAGAAAGCACAGAAACCTAAGTTATTGTATTTATTCACACTCTGATTCCCCAGAAATTGCCATACCATTATGTGTGAAGGGATAAATGTCTTCCTCTCAGTAGCACGAGGTTCATGACTTGGGTCCATAAATCAGTAGTTTGGCACATGTCCTGGCTTGTAAAAGAACCGTGAAGACCAGAGTCCCGATGGATTATGCATCGCTAATGTCCCTCAGACAATGAAGCCCTTGGAAGAATAACGCTGTGTACCTAAGTTGAACATTCCCAATAAATGGCATTAACAGGACTTCAGGGCTACAGGTTTGGGTAAAATGCTTGTGTCAAGTAGAATGTATGTGAACGCCACGGAGCTTGGGTGCTACTGAGATTCTCCGTGCCCTGCTCATGTCCCTGAATTATGTGTTTGCCTGAAAATCATAATTTAGAGTCAGGAGAGCTGGCTAGCTAGGTAGGTAGGTAATGGGCACTGATCAGGCAGACTTAGGAAGGAGTGATGATTCCAAATTGGTTTGAGTTAATCATAAAACATTCAATTTTGTATTAAAGTTTATTATCCTCAGAATATTCTTTAAAGTCATTATCTCGGGGGCAAAAGAGATGTTTTCCCTTGTACCCCTATCAGCATTAAACTGTGCCTGAGATGACATAACGTGCAGACTGTGAATACAAACCATGAGCTATTAATAAATAGCTTTGCTGCTATTGTTATGAATATTGTATCGCTAGCAATAAAGGTATTCATTAATAGTTTATATCTTTATATTTAAATTCTGCAAGGTAGGGCAGACAACTCAGGCAGAGTTTCGTATACATACTTGGGTCCACGTAGCAGGTGTATCCATTTTTTATGACATGTAGGCTATAAAACGATGTCAAATAATGTTGTTCTCATGTAATTATGTACATTAGAAAATGCATTTTTTACAAATGACTTTCTGTTTTTACATTGTTCCGATTTAGAGAATATTGTTCAAAATAATTTACGAGGATGCTTAACATTTCAAGACAGAGTATCTTAAAGGGGCCTAAATTCCACGTGTCACCTTGCGCTAAATAGCAATGTTTTATATTTGCGTAGCATATTTTCACCTGAGAAGGAGCTAGCGGATTGTGTTACGGTTTGAGGCAAGGCAGTGTGATGACTGAACTCAAAGTCTAAGTAAAACTAGGGTGTGTAACTTGGACGTAGCCAATACACACAAATCACCGATGGTGATTTCGGGGCTACAGATGGCGTAGCCCTGAGAATTTTGAGTCATTGTTGAACTGAAAGAGACCTTGAGAAATTGTGTTGTTCTACTTTCCTTCAGGAAATTATGTACTATTGGAGCAATCTTATTTACCTTTATCTTTTTCTTTAAATTGTCCCTAAGATCTCCTAGAATTTGTTGTCGAGATCCTGGGGAAGATGTGTGGGAGTGGATTCCGTAGGTACTGCACGAAACGGAGGAACAGAATTCAAGACGAGGGTGGCTGTATCCATACGGGGTCCTTCAAAATGAATTTCAATGTATTGTGTGCTCCCTTGATTAATGGGGTATAATTTACATCATTTACTTGATTAAATCATAAACTAAACCTTGTTCTACGTTGAACTGAGGGAGCGTGAAAGACACTTCAGAACCTACTTCTTAATTATGTCCATTACAGGGGTCTGAACGATCTCTCTTGCCGATGACACTGATAGTGTCAATGAGCTTGAAAAGTACTTTAGCATCTCTCGTAGCCACAAGGAGCCTAAAAACACGCAGCAGTGAAATAGAACGTGGCGCCTTTCATGGGATCCTGGATCAGACAAAAACCCATTAGGAAAAACAGAGGACATCTGAATAAAACATGGACTTCAGTTAATAATGTTCCAATATCTTTTCATGACTTGTGGAAAATGTGCAGTACTAGTGTAGGATAATAATGGAAGCAGAAACCAGGCCAGGAGGGTCAGAGGACTCCATTTCCTCGTCTCGATTTTACCAAACAAACGAAGTTCTCCAGTTACTTTTCTCTGAAGTCCTGAGATAAGTGTGGGAGATATTGGCATCGAAGGGGCTCCCTGGCTTTAGTGAGAACATTGAGGTCCCAGTCCCCAGAGGCGAAGTCTCAGCCCCCTACTAACAGAAGTAATGGGTGACATCACAGTGAGGGTGCTGTGACATGCAAGGATTCTGTAGACAGCCTCGAAAGGCCACAGAACACAAACCACAGCAACGACGTCATCTGTAGGCAGCATGACAGGCTTGGCGTCTCGCTGACATTCCCATGCCCGAATGGGTTCATGTTACCTGAACTCTTCCCGGGAAGCCCACTGATATGGCACTGAAATCGCCTGTGGACAGTCCCGGGATCACAGGAGGCTGACTCTGGTCACTTCCAGGGCTTAGGCGGTGAGTGGAGTCCGGTCTGAGCCCACCAATCTGTTGTGGATGGACCTCAGTGAATAACATGGCCTACTCGCATGCTTCGCTTGCAACGAGAAGCTCAGAGTTATTAAAAACCCCATTCTAAGGTGTGTCATCTCTTATAGCATCACTTCTGAGCCAGGGGGTCATTTTATAGCAAAAGGCACATCCTATCACTGATTAACAGCTGCTCACCAGAAAGACGTAATAACTTACCTAGGACTCATTTGTGGTAGCACCTAGGGGACAAAAACACACGAGCTTAGGTTTCTCTCTTATGGCAGGGGGTGTGAGCTATTCTAAATCAATGAACAGAACGTGACGCTGTTGGACACCCAGCAGGTGGGAGGGGGGGACGCCTCTGACCGTCGTGGCTAAGCATCTGTCTCCAGTTCTTTTCTTCCTAAACTTGAGATAAGAGAACACAAGAAGGGGTACACTGACTAAGATTTGAGACCCCCGTTTGACACCGTTGTGTCAATTGAACTCTTTGCCAGTCGATAAGGAGTAAGGTATGATGAAAGCAGCAAGCACGGGAGCGCGAGGTTCCTGATGTGTGATGGGGGCAGGGAAGAGAATACATGGAGCTCTCTGGGGGTGTCACCCGTTACAGTAATATGTTTCTTGGTAAACTATAATCAAAGGACACAGCCGTCTAGCACAGGTAGGAACAACAGGTGTGATGCTTCAGGAAGGATTTGGGTACCAACAAGCTTGACAAACGCCATCAGCATGAAGGAAGCTTTTGGGGTTTCAATATCTTCATTACTGCGTTGACTGTTTCACAGACTACATATGAATATGTATATGCAATTTTTAAAAATGTACAATAATAATGTGCCATTTATCATGCACCATGTATTAATCAAGCTATTTAAAACAGAAAGAGATAATGTCATAGCCCTATAGCTACTAAGGAGGGGGAATGATTCAAAACATTTCTGCATATGAAATCCCATGTCTGGATGGCTCCACTGACCAATTTTCCCAAGCATTTAAAAAATAAATCATAGATTGGAGTAGAATTCTACACAAAATTTTCCATAAGAAAGGAAAGAAAAGAAAAATTAAAAAAAAGAAAAAAACCAGGAAGGCTCGTCGAGGAGCCCACGTTCCGCAGCGTGCCTGATGGCTGCCTTTCTCCAGCCGGCTTCTCCCGTTGCTGTGCAGGTCGGGGTCACGCTCTGGCTTTATGTTAAGAAAGGGAGGTCCGGGGAAGTAAAGTCACGGTCAAGGTCACAGAGCCAGTGTGTGGAAGAGCACACACACGCAACCCACCGTCAGACGCCTGTGGAGAGTCGCCCCGTCCATCACATTGCGTGACCCTCGTTCAGCTGACGCCTACGAAAACCGTCTTCCTTCTTGAGTGAAACGGACTTTACAGAGAGGACGAAATGCTCACGGAAACCTTGACATGTCATCGGAACAGCTACTTGCCGTTTTCCAAGGGAAAGCTGGGATTCCGTGTTCCAGCAATTGGAATCCTCCTTTTCTACGTCCTCGGGCACGCGTGGAGCGCCGCGTGTCCAGCTGCACAGCTGCTGGGACCTTCGGCCACACGGATGTTCGCGACCTGCTGGTGTTTAGGCTCGAGCCCTTCACGACAGGTGTCCTCTCGTTTGCACCCACCAGGACATAAAATCTGCCTTTTTATTGCTCTCAATCACGTTTCCGATTTACTCTGTGCCCTTCTGTTCAAGCCAAGCACCTCCGAGAGCCATGGGCATTCGCGACGTGTTATCATAGCAACGTTTATACCGTTTCCATTTTTAATGACCTGGAAATATTTGAATCGAGTGTGAGGAAACGTCCTCATTTGATGGGAGGTGTTCGCACACGTCTGCGCTTTTCTCGCATAAAAAAGCAAGGCATTCTTGGACTCAGGGAAAAAAAATAACAAGATCTCATCCGACGATTTGACACAGAGTGCCTTTAATGAGCATTTCTTTTCTTAAGAGTCGAATGCATCATGCCTTATATGATTATCAAAAATTCCTACCATCAAGTCACCAATTTTAAAGTCATAAAAAATTTTAAAAATCAGTCATATGTGCCTATGTGGTAAGTAATCAAGATAAGAGGAAATATTTATTCCTAAAAAAATTTAAGTGTTAAGTTGACATTACGCAGACTGCTAATTGTGTGGTTCTGGAAGAAAACAAGCTTGTAGTGTGTGTGTGCATGTGTGAGCAGCTTTATTTATAGGACCAGTACCAGTTTGTGCCTGAAATGAGAATTCTCTGTGATAACGGGATCTTCAACAGCCCAAATAAAGCTATTGGTGATAATGATACAAAGATTTTATAATCTAATATTTTTTTTAAGAATGGGGTTAAATTATTTACCTAGCTCCCTGTTCAAGTTCAGTAGAGAAAAAACTAAAGCCTCATATTCATTCCAGTGCTGTTTGTGAAACTATTTAAAACACAAATCGATAACTGGCACATGCTGACTCCTTACCAAATATGGGCCTTATTATTGTTGTTAGTGGTTTTTCCATAATGAGTCACTGTAAAATCATATTAAATAGCCCGTCTTCAGTTCAACAGCGAAGGGACTGCATCATGCTCGAGAAAACAAAATCACTTAGTGGCAAATTATGAACATTATTATTAACATTATATTAATTTTTAACTAGAGAGAGATTATTATACGGGAGACTCTTCGCACCCGTCACCCTCGCTGTCTCTGGGTCTTCCCTAGGTGAAGGATCAAGGTAAAATAAGCAGGGACACCCTCTCGGTTGCTGCCTTCAGCCTCCTCCCCAGCAGGACGGTCGGAGGTAACAGCTCCATGTCTCAAAGCGCATTGGTTCAGGCAGGAAACTAAGTGCCAGGGCCGGCTCCTCCAGGACGCTTATGGGAGTGACAGGTGTCCCTTCCCCTCAGGTCATTTTCACAAACCGACTCCACTTTGCTGACAGCATGGAACTCCAGGAACTTTGAGTCCCCAGAGGTTTGAAGACTGAGGGCAGAAGCAACGGTCCCTGTCGACTCACCTGTCTTCCCATGGCTTCTAATGTTGAATGTGAAGCGGAAATACATTTCCTGGTGATAAGTGGATGAAAGGACAATCCGTGTCCGTGTGGCTATGGGAGGGACACAGGAACAGCAATAGAAAAGGAAGGATTTTTACTGTTTGACATAACTTCCACTATTTAAGCTTATCTTAGTCTTACCTTTTTTTGTTTTTCTTGGTGTCTGGAAGGAAGCATTTAATTTTCAGTTTCTGTTTTAGAACGTAGTTTTGGAAATCATCGCACGTAAATTATTCATGATAAATTCCTGCGGCTCAGGCTTTTCGTAAGGCTCTCTGTAGCATCTCATACATGCGATGGCAGTTCAAAAATATTTTAAGTCAGAGGTTTTATAAACGCCAGGTGAGCAATGGAAGCCGACAGGTAACTTTTGAAGAGATGATGTAGTGGCAACAGGAAAAATGAAGCAACCACCGTGGCGATGTACGTGCACACAGGAGAGTCTGCCTTTAACCTCTCACGTTCTAGAACACAATGTGCTTCTGGTACCGGTTGTATTTCAGGATCCCTTGGAAACGGAAAGCATTTTATTTTTAGTTATTTTTTGTTATTTTATCTCTTTCCCCCTGGGAACATGGAGAGTGTATTTCAGTATTTGGGGCCCTCTCACCGGCCCTGTTCCCAGCCATCTGTGGAGACAGGTGGTCTACACCCGCCTCTTCAAGACCCGACGTCCAGGTCACTGCAGCTCTCTGCTGCGCTGTGTCCCAAAAGGCCAGACTTCAAAGCTTTGTCTTCCAGTGCCTGTCCCCCGACATGCCTTGCCGCCTACTCCAGTCAACTCAGCCCACGACAATACACTTGGAATCCCGGGGACATCTCCACCCCGACCTCTGTGTCACTCCATCATCTCCTTCCCTCCCAGCCTCCCCTGGGAACCAGACCGCTATGGTGTCCAGCCGGCACCCACAGGCCCCGGTGCCCACGGTCTGCACCCGTGGGCATTGTCGCCTGTCCCCTGTTAGGCAGGACATGACACAGGGTCCATGATCACAGTCATCCTCTGGCATACCTGAGAGACCTCCTGTCTCTCGCTTCCTCTTTTCCCCATCGGCAGAAATGCCAGCCTTTGTTCAGTCCCATGCTGGGGCCACCCTGCCACCCTGGAGGCGACCCTCCACCACCCTAAGTTCTCCCCAGGGCTTCTGTGGGATCCCCTGGTCTGCCTAATCTCCATCTCTTCAGGGCTTCTGCGGGGTCCCCTGGTCTGCCTAATCTCCATCTCTTCTCCATAACTCCTTCGTACCCCTCCCTTCTCCTTATTACATCACGAACTCCTGCCCCTATCCATTTGGGTCATTGCCCTTTGTCATACACAGCTGAGGCCTCATTGGCGTACCAGCTTCCACGCCTTTAACTTTCCCAAATGTATGGCCTAAATAATCGTTCCAGCCACCTCCTGTGCTATGTGTCCCCTTTCTAAGGCATCACTCTCATTACCATAGAAACAGACTGTAGCAGCTCTCATGCTTGAAAATGTTCCATGATTACACGTTCCGTCTGCACCTACCCACGTGTTTCTCAGAACAGCTTGGGGGATAAATTCCTCAAAGCAGCGTCCCCTTCTCGTCGCTCTCGAAACCACCATCATTGGGTTTTCCTACTTTGCGTCCTGTGTAGAGTGCCTAATAGCAATATTGATTCATTTTTGAATTCTCAGTCCCCAAACTATTTTCAAAAGTTTGTTAAATGGATGCTAAGAATACAAAAGTACTTATTCTCATATATTTGTGTCTTACTATAATCTTGTAAGTTATTTCTCTTACCACCTCTTAGAATTCAGACTCAAGTAAAATTGTGAATGATTTCATAATAAACTGGATTTGACCCAGATCTAATGTCATCGGATGTGTCCAGCATTTATAGCTTCCAGCACATTTTATTTACTGGTTGTTATAGAAAAAATATATATATTTATGTGTGTGTATATATGTATAGATATATGCGTATATATATAAACATTTTTACTTTTAAATATAAGTTTTAGCAACAGCAACATAAATCCTAGTAATACTTGTCATGATTTGGTGAATATGTAAATGTAAAAAATACTAAGGAAAATGTTTAATTAGGAAAATGCAATCAGTCTTCATGTACCAAAAATAATTAGCACAGCAGGTTCCTATTCAGTTGTTGATTAAAAGTATATATTAATATATTTATAATAATTATATTTGCTACTCTGTTTCACTGTGCAGGGAAACCAGAGATTTTTTTGAGATTTTAAAATTCTTTTGTGTGGTAAATGCTAAAACTTAGCATTCAAAGATGTCTAGTTAGTGCAAGTCAATGAAATATTGGCAAAACAGAACAAATTTATTGGTTTATTGAATAACTTCAGTGAAGTAAATGTCAAATATAAACATTTCTGGATAAATATGACATTTTAACAGTAGCTGCTTTCGAACCGGCACATACACGCTCCCAAAATAGAAAGACCATAAATGTATAAAAACTAAATATAATGGCCAACGCTTCTAGAATTCAAAAGAAGGCAATGGACACAGAAGTCTCGCTAACTGTACAGTGATTTGGACTATGTTAAAATGTAAATTCGAGCCTAGCTGTGGTTTTCACTGTGAAAGAAAATTTTATGGAAAATAGTGGCCAATTGTTCGTGCATTCCTTGCCTCTGACCTCTGTCTGGGAACAGTTATTTTTAAACACTAGAGGCTCCGAACTCCTTTCCCATTTGAACCATGCCTCAGATGTTGCCCAATTTTCCCCCCTGATGCCTTTCTATGTCCATTCAGAAATTGGAGAGAAAATAGTTTTGCTGTGAACCTAAAACTGCTTTAAAAAAATAAGTTTTAAAGGGAGAGTCTCCTGTCTTAATATTTGTAGCTCTTAGTTACATAATTAAAATAACTTTTAAGTGTACAAAAAAAATTGCAAAGCCTTTTATAAAAGATATTTATAGCAGTGACATTTTTTTTAAATCTTGCTCAACTTATTGGATTTAATAAAGAATTGGGATGAGTCAATTTCTATTTCTTTTACATTTATTTTTCTGAAACAATATTAGAACCCACAGAATAATGTTCACAAAGAAATAAATAAGCAGACTCTATTAAAATCCTTTTAGGAATTTCTAAAATGGGTTTTCATATTATTCTATTTAAAGTTTGGGGATTTTAATTTACATTAGAAATTCTAGAGCTCAGAGCATTAAAGATCATTGAATGAATTTTAATCACTGCGGGATTAATCAGAATCAACAGGTTAACAGTGATTGAGGCTCACTACTTATTGAAGATTTAAACAGTCTGGTAGCTACCATTGATTTCTCTCTTTAAAATGTTAGATAATTAATCATCTGAATGAGACTACGAGTTAGAGACTATGTTCTATAGTTTTCCATAGTAAAATTGTATCTCCAAAATCTATCTCGAATCATTGTACAACAAATGTGTGATGCGTTTTAACATCTAAATGTTTACATTCATTTTTAAACTTAATATCTAATGACAAGACTTGCCATTGATATTTCACATTCTATGATAATGTATAAATTACTTAGATTTTAATAACATATCGAGGCCAGTTCCACATTCTACTGTCTTGTGATTCCTGCTACGTTTTCTTTTCCTGCTTGTATGAAACTCAGGCTGCAACAAAATGATCTCAGGTTTCACGAGTCTTTTCTTTTGTCACATTTTTGCTTTTTATTTAACTCCTTTTGGACAAATTCCCTCAATTAAATTTCCGTGCATAGAAATGAAGGGGAAAGCTCTGCCTCCGAGGCCTAAAAGCTACCACTTGAGAAGATTAAAGAGAAAATTATTATTTGTCTCAAAATGTTTATCCTTGAGAGGATTCAGCAAAATGCTGGCTTTCTCCTCAAACCTGAGCTGGCTCTCATCCAGAAACATCATCTCTCCTTGTGTACGAAGTGAAATCCAGACAAAAAAGTTTGTTAATTAATTCTCTCCCTACTTCAGCCGCTGCTCAAATGTCACCAGCTCAAAGATGCCTTCAGTAACCACCTCATTTCGAACCACAAATCCTTCCACTCGGCCAGCACCCGGGTCCCCTGGCCCACTTATATGATAATATATATATATATCCTGCTCACCATTTGCGACGTCCTCTTTGAATGTTTGCCTAAAAGACAGTTTCATGACTCAGACAAAACAGTCAAGCTCATCATTCGCTTTATGGCTTTGACACGTTTTGTTGTCACAGTTTATTCTCCTCCTTCCTCTGTCCCCAGAAACGCAGTGGTCCTCCCTCAGTGGTCTAGAGACCTGAGACCATGGGCTGCCCATTCTGTACCTCACCACTCTCTACCTCAGCTTTCTGTCGGATCCTGGACACTGTGGTCAGGCTCTTAGTCTAATCCCATTCATTATGCAGCTAAGCGTTCAGATAATTTGGAAGAGAAGACCACAAACTGACGACCTGCATCCTCACCTCACACGCTGTCACAGTGACAGCGTTTAACAGGACTCGGCATCTTGGTCCTGTGCGGTTTCCCTCTCGTCCCTTGCATTTCTAATGCAGTGCATATGGGCTGGGGATGCTTTTCAGACTGGCAGACTATTGTCAGAATTTTAAAATAAATCAGCATTGGCTATGCCACTGCTCTTTTACCCTTGGGGCTAACGTCTTAAGTCCAAGAGAATGTCACCTTCTCGTGCGTGACATCTGTGCGCAAAGCTATTTTCTGAAGGGACTCTTCAGAGTATGTGGCTCTCATCAGTTAAATCACAGGGAGAACCCAAGAGATCACATCCTCATCCGGGAACATTAGCGGACTGAGAGTGGCTCGGTGCTCCTGGATCAGATTTCACAGAAAATACAGATGAGCTATATGGAAGCAGCGAAGATGTTAAATCTAATATAAATGCAAATCGAAAGAACAGGGTACCCACCCGCGCTGAGTCTCGTGCCAGGGAAGATGAGAAGAAACACGGATTCCCCTCTAGAGAGTGTAGGATAAATCTCTTTGCTGGGCAGGGACCAGTTAATAATAATAATTAAAAAAAATCCTAATGTGAATTTGGAATAGCTAAGAGAGAGGCGACCTAGTTTACTTTCTGCAAATAGGTTCCAGGGAAAGTACTAGATGAGGGACGTTAGCATGTGTGCCGTAGCTGGCACGGATCCCTTGGCAAAAGCAGCAGGGATAGGAATATTCCTTTCATGGTTAGGAAAAGCACCGGCTGTGGGCCTCGTCCTTTATGCTGCTCGCCCTGGAGAGTGGAGGAAACGAGCAACGGAGAATCGAGAGAGTCGAAGATGAGCACCACTCGTCTCAGGAGAGCACCACGACTTCCATTTACCAGTGGCCTCTAAAGAATAAGACGAGTGTGTGTCAGGCTGGACCCAGCGAAGGGAAGTCTCTCTCTCCTAGTAATTTAATAGGCGACATTTGGTAGAAAGAACTATTAAGCTGTGATAGCAGCGTAACTCTAAACATGGACAGAGAACTACAGAGGGCATCCTAGGACTGAGGGCAAGCCCCAAATATCGCATTTGGAAGGGAGGCCTCTTCCCCGAGCTGGGATTCACACCTCACTGGAGGGGTCTCACTGGCTGCAGCCCACTGGGGGGCAAAGGGCCATCCTTGGTTGCCAGGGAATGTCCTGCTGCTGCATTTGGCAGGTGACACCCAGAGTGGGTCTGCCAGGTGTGTTTACTTGGATGTGCTGCCGCTTTAATTCAAATTCTGGTCGCACATAATCCAAAATTCATTCTGCCTTCCGTTATATAATATTCTTCCCAAACATAGATTGTGAAAGTATATAAAACTTCCAGTATTTAAAAAAAACATTTAAAACCTATCCATTTATCCTATAAACGAGGTAGCCGAGATACATGGATAAACACAACAGAATCATTGCAGCAAAATGCCAACACACTTATAGTAAAACCGACTCCGCACAAACACAAAAAATAGAAGCCATTAAAAATTAAAATTTCAGCTAAACTTAGATTACAACCATAAGACCCTTCTCTCAAGATTTAAGTCTGAATTTTTGAGAGCATAACATATTCTATCAAAATTCATTTAAAATGTTATCAGTGATATCTTGTAAAGAACAGACTATTTTAGACATGGGCACATAAATCGACTGGGCATAGAAGGGAAAGGTAAAAACGAGGGAGCGCGTTCAAACACAAGAGAGAATCGATTTCTGTTCATTCTTCATCCAAAGCATCTGTCACAAATGTGCTTAAGAATTGATAAGGGTTGCAGAGGAAACGGTGCTTGTGCGCTCTCCGTGTGTAATGGATGGGCCTGGCAGAAATTTATCTGCACGACGTTACGATGAAAAAATGTCCCGAAGCTGTGTTGACAGTAAGAATAGAAGCAACGTGCTAGTATCCGAGCCGGGGCCGAAATTCATCAACTGTATCAGGAGCTGCTTTATCAAGGAGGAGATAAAGCAGAAATACTTTATAGACAGACATTAATCACAATAAACGGAGGTTACGGATGTGTTCAGTTTTGTTGCGTATCACGTTGTCTCTAATGATCTCATCCCTAATCTGTGTCCATTGTGGTACTTCGCATATACATTTTTGACAATTAAAATGCAATGGCAGAATTCGTTCTCCAACTTATCCTAAACCATATGTTTACTAACAGAAATCTCTAGGCCTCTGAGGCTCCTTATGCTATTTTCATAGGCAAGAGAATCGGTCCTGCAACCTGGCAAAACACGCATCTTTTCTGGGCCTTTCTGGTAGTGTTAATTACGTCTCAAAAAAATATGTAGGTAAGAGAACAACTAAGCTTCAGTGCATAAAGTAAATATTGGAGAATATCTCAGAGTGTTTCGATTAACCACAAAATGTTTATAAGAGCCGTATACTCTGGGGTTGCTGTAACGTTACCCGCTATTAATATTGATTCTCCGAGGCCGCCGATTTGTCTCTCTCTGGAGTCACCCCTAAGTGGTCAAAGAGTAACGCTCTTTCTCGTGTCTAATCCTTTCAGGTTTTTTGAAGATACGTCTGACTTTAAGCGCACACAACCCCCAGGTCATTTTGTAAGGGGAATAAAAGGCAATAGACACGCAGGTGTGTTTTGTGACATCACCTACAGACCTGTCTGGGACAGTACGCGAGCTCGCAGTGACTTTTTATCTTCAGGGCTTCCGGCGAGTGCCCAGGGAGAAGCAGTGTCCCAGGCCAGACCTGGGGACTCTCTGATCCACCTCAGATGGTGGACGTCTGCGTTGGGAAGGGGGCGACTCACTCACGGCACCATCACACCTACCCAGCTCTGCCCGGCAACCCGACAAGCATCAGCCATCAGGGCGCAGGGCGCACTGCTCCCCTTAGACTCTCCGTCTGCTTTGTAGCCCCTGCTTACCCGATGTTCTCTGTGCAGCGGCCTAACCTTGACAACGAGGCCGAAGTTGGAGACTTAGAGAGGCGTTTTGTGTCTCTGTCATTTCTTCCTCTTCAACAGGGCTTTCTCATGACTCCGGTAAAACTGCTGATCTCACTTATACTACGTCTGAAGCCACTCATGGTGTGGATCCTTCGAGATGTGTTTAATGAAGTGCTGGTTGATATTATTCTTGCTGTTTGACCGCAGACTTCTGTATACGTTATTTCACTTCATCTCAAGAACTTGGAAAGGTGGGATCGGGCCCTCTCTCATATCAAGAAATTAATGCTAGAAAAAATTGACATTCTCAAGGTCATAACATCTGTACGTGGCGCAGCCTGGCTTTAAAACTCTTCTTAGACATAAATTCTTATTTGCATTTATCGTGTCAAACTAAATTGACCAGATGCACCTTGAGGCACCAGATTTTACCGGTACCAGGCGCTTACTGACCATTTACTGTGGAGGGACAGACACCCCAACTTTGCACTTATGTCCTGCGGAGCCACTGAAATACAGTGGCATGAAAGAGAAGTGCCATTCGCTGGAACTGTTAGGCCGACACAGGTTCCAATGACATCACAATGAGGTCACAATTGCCTCATGAGCACCTGCAGGGGGTAACCCCACCTGGGGACCGGTTCCATTCCCAACCGAGGTCCCAGGGTGACTGCTCAAAGCTCCAGGGCTCAGAAAGCGACGTAAATCATTTCAACCATTTCAAGCATTTCAGTCGCGTACCTGTCGGCTCCTGCTTGGATGTGCCCTCCCACAGGACCAGTGCCCACCTCTGTGAAAAAGCCACCCCACGGCTCACCAGGGGGCTTGTCACTCTCGCTGCATCCTTGCTTTGAAGCCCTCTACCAGGCGGGAGGATGAGACGAGGCATGTTTAATGTTTCTAATCCTGTTTATCAGTTGAAAACTGATGGCTAGCTGGAGAAGACGAATGACACCAGGAGCGGTTTCCTTTTTTTTTTTTTTTTTTTTGCCCCCGCTTTTCATTCCATCTGATGAGCTTTCTCTGATGGATGGCTCCCTGTTACTCAGGACCAAGCCCCAGGCCCCACGGCTTCACAGACCAGACCCTTCACAGTCTGCCAGGCGATGAGTTCTCCAGTTCAGCATGTGGCAGTCTCGCCTGACACCTGTGCCCCGGGCACCCTGAATGGTGTCTTGGCGACACTGTGTTGCTCACACCTGGTGCCTCTGCTTGCTCTGCCCAGCGAGTGCTTCTGCCCGTTTCCCTGTGTGGCCAAATCCTGCTCATCTCTGCAAACTTTCCCCCTGGGGCCCAGCCTGGTGACAGGGGCACAGCCGTGGATGGAGACGCGGACACGTGTGTACATGCAGATGTAGACTGAGTTTCCTCAGTGCACGCCACATTCAAACCTCCTCGAGACTGTCACCCCTACTGTTGCTGGATTTTCTTTACATTTCAGCCTTATAACGATGCCCCGTCCTCATGATCACACCTGTTCGATTAGTTGTTGTTGTTTAAAAATTTGTGTTCAGCTTTTTCAGTCCTTTTCAGTGGGGTATTTACCCCAGGTGACAACCAGCATTAATGGACATTTATAATTATTCTAAATATTGAGTCATAGGAAGAAAAATTTGACATCCTGGTATTCTAAAATAATGAATTGCTTATGAACTTTAAATAGACATAAAGTAAAATGTAAACTTATTTCACAGCACATCTTGTTATAACTTAAAAATAAAGTAAAAGTAAAAACTTAAAAAACATCCATTTCCTATTTTCATGAGAAAACAAAAATTCCTTTAGTTTTTGAAATAAATAGACTTCTCAGTGATATAGAAAATCCTTTTGTACTGCCGCTTTTAGGTTTGTTGTACTGTATTAAATGTGATGTGAGGGGAAACGATGTTAAATTTCACAAAGGACAAAGATCTACACACATAGATTGGAATATGTCCTTTAAAAAAGGAACCGTTACAACAAAATCTCTGTATTTCCAGATTAGAACTGGTTACATTGCGTTTGCAAGAGGGGAGGGCAGAAGCCCAAACTTGGTAAAAATAAAGGAAGTAAAACTTTTTATATTAAAAAAAGTAAATGTGGACACTGACTCAAGGTCAGTTTCAAGTCTGATGAGAAATGAATGGTCTGTCATCACAGGCTTCATTGAAAGTAGGTCCCACAGATGGCTTTTTTCTTAGGAAGCATTTAGTTGTCATTCATATTACATTTGATACACTTTGGAATGAATCGAATATGATTTCCCCCCATATGTCTAGCAGATCAAGGTCATTTATAGACACTGGCCCCACCCACTTCAATCTGGTTCCACCAAGAACAACCCCCCAGAGACAAATGAGCCTTCCATAAATGCATCAGATGACAGCGATGATGCACTTTAGTTGTCATTTCCCTGGGAAATAGCATGCTATCCTTAGTTATGGTGGCTCTTATGAGCTAGAAAAAGAAATTGTCAGCAATTCAAAGTATTTTTATTTTATCGACTGGCATTAGTTAAGAAACAAATGTTTCCTTTACTCAAGCCTTACATGAGTGCCAGTAAATATTTGTATTAACAGCATTTGGAAGCAAGGAAGAAAAAAGTAGATGGACTTTTTATCTTTAGAAAATGTTTTAATCCAGGAGTTTGAAAGTCAGTTAGAGGTCACTTAGTTCAACAATGTAGTCCATTGAATTCTCTGCACTTTTATAGAAAAATTCAAAGGCCTGCTCACAACTCAAACATTTTTTCTGCCATTTATCTTATAAAACGTCACAGCCACATAATGTTGAAATAATGTTTGGTTATTCTCTCAATGAACAAACTTAAAAGATTCTATGTAAAAAGAATTTAAATATTAAAAAGATTATTATAAAAAGAATCTTTTGTTTAACGTATTCAACATAATTTTAGATCATCTGAAAAGCAAGCGTAATTCTATCTGAAGCTTTAGTCCCCTTTTCCATACTTTTCTGATTTCTTAAGTGTGTTAGCAGCAACCCAGTAAAGAAGCCTAAATCTTTCCTTCCATAAAGACGACAAGGAATGTGAAAAACACCTACACGAGTAATGGTCACATTTTTCATTAAATGGAAATTATTACTGTCGAAGTATTTAACATATTTTTCCCATGTAGACCTGAGTTATTTGAAAATAGCAATGCTGATACTGAATTAAAACTCCAGCACTTTGAATTCGTGGCTGTATTTCTTTGGAGACCAAAAACACTCTACCTCCGTGGTCCCTTTTATTCACATTCAACATGAAATTGGAAATTAGAAATATAAAAGAGGGAAAATGCATACTTAACATTCTAGGCAATGAAGTATTATATGAAAAAAATCTATCTTCTCTGTTGCTCTAGTTTGTATTATCTACAAAAATATCACAGTGATTTTAAGAAGATGTAAATTTTAATAGTTTCCATCTCTGTTTTCTCTCTCACGAGACACAATTTAAAACCCTGCTATTAAACCACAGTCACAGAGATAAAAAAAACGTGGAGGAAAAAAATAAGAAATGAATAAAAAGGATGGAAAGCATCCTAATTACACAGTGCAGTATGCAGAGAGTCGTCCTTGGACCGCTGGCTCTTCGTGAGCTGGATTTTGTGTTAATTAGGAGCATCCTTCATTAAGTGTGTCTGTAACTTACTTAAATTCTTTTCGAGTCAGCACTTAGTGTTCAGAAACAAACAAAAATAGCCGTTTCACCTCAAAGAAATTCCCAGATAAATACAAAACAGTTACTAGAAAAAGGTCAAAACTCTTATGAATGTATAAAAATATTTTTACTTATTGACATAGGCAAGGTACTTTCACTGAGCATTATTTTTTCTTGAAAGTCAAATTCAAGCCAACTTGGGGAAGTTCAATATAGTATTTCTGGAGTAAGTATTATTTCCTGTGCTGTTTGGGAATAACAAATAAAAACCTACAAGTCTTCACATCATCTAGACAGAAAAGAATACGTCTGACCCCAAAATCAGGCGCTCACACTACATGGCACTTCATTCTTCAACAAGGCCACGCTGAGCACTCATACAGAAAATACTCACACTTTCAACTATATGTAGTCACACACACTCACTTTTCTTTAAAGACCCACAAAATGCTATTTAAATTCACCCGGCTAAATCACATAGACTTTTATTAAACTTTTTAAATTTCAACATTGCTGGTCTGGCAATAGGCTCACGCATTGTTAACAGTATCAGTTGCTTAAAGCGATTCAACATATCATTGGACACATTTTTATTAAAGGCGTTATTGATGATGCTAAATTATTTTAAGTGAGCACTGTATGCACAGATACCTAAATAGAGGGATATAAAATGGGGAGGAAGAGGAAAATCATTCCCTTACGTAATCATTTTAAAGTCTGAGTCAATTTTAGAATATAACGGTTAATAAACATAAAAAGAAAGAACTAGATATCTAATTAACTAAATCCGTCACTTCATTCTTTTAGATTTCTAATTTTTTAAGAAAAAAATTTAAAAAGTCAAACATCCAGTCCACCTTTTAAAAGGAGGAGCCTATTTTTCATTCTTTTCTCATTTCTTTTGAATTCCTAACTGTTTCAAGAAAATGCTCTTTGAAAGGTACACTGAAAGACTGAAAGATACTCGAACACCAATGTTTGCAAATTATTATATTTCTTTTTCAATTTCAATTTAATTTTTAAACTGTATACACTAGTTTTTACATCGGCTATTTCTTTGACCTATTAGAGAATCAATACGATATCTCGTTTTTAAGCAGGTGGCTAAAAGTGCTCATCTTCGTAAATTCATGTTGCCCTTCTAGAAAAGCCTCGAAAAGGCTGAACGTGGTATTTTGTGCGAGGACAAAATTAAATAAGGAAACTCCAGACTTGAGCTCAATAATCAATCTTCCCAACCACAGCCCAAAGTAGCCCTGGGATTAAAAGCAAGGAAAGGGAAAGAGTTTTTGTCGCTGCTCTTGGTTTCTGACAAGGAACCTTTCCACCAGCGTCCAGCCTTGGAGCTGGGGCAGCCGTCTCAGCATCATGGACAGAGACACCGACTCAGGACGGCGGCGGATGGACAGAGCGCGGTTCTGGGTCCCCACTGACCCACCTGCCGCCGCCCTGCTGCAGACTCTAATGAACGGGGTTTGCTCCCTGCTGCCGCCGAAGCCACCCTGATTAGGACAACGCCCACGCCCATTACCTTAAGGCCACACCTTCACACGACGTCCCAGCCACACTCTCTTTGTCACTCGGGCCGCCCTGTGCCGGGACAGAGGCCGAGTTCAAATGTCACTCAGTCCTTGGGGCCCTCCCTGCTCTGTTCCCACACGCCTTCGTGGCTATGACAGCCCTTATCGCGTAAATGGCAGGTGTGTCACTGCAGGTGACAGACAGCAGAACGGCGACGCATCTGAGTTGTTAATTATTGCATTTCCCAGCCTCAGGGTCAGAGCTTCGGATATAATAAATATTTAATGAACCGCGTGCTGGTGAAATGAAATTTAAGTAGATAAAAATTCAATTAAAGTAACTTAAAAGTCTGGGCTTCCTTGGAATTCATACTCTGATAAGGACGGAAAAGCCATCAACATGGTCTGCTAGTGGCCCTTTTAATGACTCAAACGACCTGTGTTGACTTTGAACCCGCGACCCAAGGAGGGTGCCAAGGTGAACGACAAGTCTGGAGTATGGATCAGACACAGGAGACCTGTGATTAGCGGTGTCTTCCATTTTTCCTTTTAGAAAAATATTTAAGACGCAAACCTAGTGGGCAGGTAGCAGCCCAGATGCAGCTTATGTTGAGAGAAGACAATGTGAGGAACACCTGCTGTCATGTGTCACTCAGAGGAGCTGACGTCTTCATCACAGTGTGAGAGAGGGGGCCGGTGGGCCTCTGCAACACACTTGGGAACAGAGCCTGTTTCAGAGGACAGGAAGGCCACCGCCACCTGTGACAGAAGACCGGATGGGCGGGTGGCAGCTGGTCCTGTCAGGAAAATCCAGCTGAGCCACCTTTCTGTTTACCTTTGACCTGCCTTTGACAAAAGTGTGCACAACGCCAGCCAACAGGGCAAACAGAAACGAGAGAAGAGCGCTTCTCACTCACAAAAATAAAATGTAGTAAATGTACGTAGGGACATTCCGCTGGCTGGTGTTTCATGAACTATTTATTGTAGGAGACAAGTAGGACCTCAGCGTATTGGCAGATCATGAGCATTTAGGTCATGTTAGATGCATACTAGACAGACGCGACTTTAAAACATTTAGAAAACTGGCTTTTCATGAATTGAGAGTGGCCCCCTCCCTGGTTAATTTAAAATCCACGTTTTGCTATGACAAATGACATAAAAGAGAATTGTACAGATAAACTCACGGTGGTATCCCTTTAAGAGCAATCAAGGATAGGGAATAAGGCTTAACAAATGAAAAGAAGCAAGCTCTGCGTGCCGTACTGGTGAACCTCTGACTGACACCGCGCTTATATTTTAATTATGGGAAGATTTTGCATAATGGTAGAGCACAGCTACTGCTCTGTTTATTATATGTTTGCTGGTAAGCTCTCCCATAAACATTTCAGCAAATAGGAATGTGGCAGCAGATGGATATAAATAATGCAGTGTGTGTTATTGTTATGACTATTATCTGCTTATAAAATATCTGCTGCATAGAAAATGTCTGTCTACTGTCTTCTTTCTTTAATATTCTCATGCTAATTTGGGGGCGAGTGATAATCCAGGTAAGAATAAATGCAATTTTAATTGTGGACCATTAAAGTGATAAATCCCAGTTCTGAAGACTGTACAGATTTGCACTAATTGTGGGGAGCTCTCAAAAGTGTGTCTTTTTCTAAACCAAAAATTCTGTTAAAGAAACTATTAGAAAGATGTTTTAAAGTTTTCTATGTTCTCACAAAGCCCCATTGACATTGCTTAGCTTATATAGCTGCAGTCATGCTAAAGTAAGAATTAAATAATGTAAAATAGTAAACAAGATAAAAGGTATTTGAAAGAAGCAGGCGAGAACTAATATTAGTCTCTGCTCGTTAAGGTGCCCAACAATCAGGAAGGAGTTAAGAAACCAAAGAAGACCGATTGAGGTGAGTGGGTCACATTTGTAAAAGTCTGCACATTCCGTCACACCTTTGGAAATGCCGCTGTCTTGGTGACGTGGACAGGTTTTTCAGCTGCTCCAAAAAAAAAAAAAAAAATAGAAGGGCTTTCTTTGATGGGTTAGTGGAAACGTGTTCTAACCAGTAAGGGTAAAGAAGGGAAGAGGGTGATCTAGAAAGATCCAAAATGAAGTGCAGAAAACGACGCGAATGTAGAGGCTTTGGTATGACCCTTGAATGACTCGACGGGGCAAGTGATCCCATGTCCCAACGAGCAAGTCGGGGGTGGGATGGAAGGTCACGGGAAGCCTGTGATCCGAGCATGTGTAGACGCGACGGGCCTTTATGTTTGCCTGCGTCACTGCTACTAGGAAACGTCCCTTTGAGTAAACCCCAACTGCCGGCCTGCTCCTCAATTCGTTACAGATGAAATACTTTAGGAAAATAAACACAGAGGGAAGATGGTTATTTGTCTTTTGAAATATAATCAAATTGAAGTAGAGCAAAGGAAAAAGATAAGACTGAGATGGAGTAAGAAACACCTTTCCCCAGAGAGCCTCACTTTGCATTAGCACACAGAAGAGTTTCTTGTGATTAATTTTGAAGGATAAAACTAATAGGCTCTGAACGTCATTAAATATTTGATTCCTCCCTTTCTGGAGAAAACACGAATTTGACAATTCCACGAGAACGCGGGGCACCCTCTCTCTCCACACACACTCGCCCTGACTTTCACGAGCACCTCATCTCCCCAGGCCCAGCTCTGGTTCAGAGCATCTTCCTCACAGTCAGCCTGGCCGTGAAATCTAGAAGCCCACTGAGATGCAGTTTCATTTTTCCTCCGAGGCAGGGAGAGACCATTTGATTCATAGTTTTAATGAGTGTGGCTTTAATTAAAGTTTAATTCGCAGCAGTTGCTCTGGTTGGTGTTTACTCTCAGGGATTCCCACTCGTTTTTAGGAGCGGGTAGGGGGTGCTGACGCAAGCCTTCGGTGCCCGGGAATGGTCTCGGTGATCCGAAGGGAATTTTAAGCGTCATTTTGGCCAGTCCTGTTTTTACTAAGTTTATCTGTGCTGTGTGTGTGTGTGTGTGTGTGTGTTTGATTTCCTGTGCAGCTTCCCAATACTTTTGCATTCATTATTTTGTTTTAATTACCTTTCCTGATTTCCTAAAGGATGGGTGGAAGATTAATTTCTATATCTTCCTGCCTAAAGCTAGTGCTTTACCTCAGATGAATGATTCCCTCTCTTACCAAGCTCCCAGTGACTGTGCAGATCATTTTAGCACTTGGGACGCTCATCCACTTGAGCTGAGGGGGCTGGAAACATCCTCTACACGATGGCATAAACAGCAACAACGAAACGCTTTGGAGAGTGGGTGGTCGTCAGCTCTCCACACTCCATTTTCCTGTTTTCAAGAACATTCCAATTTCCCGTGACTTCATGGAAAATATTCTGCCCGTGGCAACTCTTGTTGACCTTCTATAGATCTTTCAAGGGCAGAAGCGTCAGATATGTATGATGCCAATTCTCTTTGGTAGGTGGCTTCTCCCAGGTAGTCGGGCGGATGAACACTGCCGCGTGCTGTAAATCTTGAAAATGATCTTGACACTCATTATCTTCCACAGGGAGGATGAACTGAGACAAATCCGATGAGTGCAGCTCTGTCATCTAGCAGAACAGGTGCCTAGGACAGTGTCCCCAGCGTAATGGGTTTTTAGTAAGTATTGATCTCTGTTCAATGAATGAGTGGTCTTGGTTTCTGTGACTCACACGGTCTGCCCACTGCATGGATCTGAGTTTTTTGGATGCGTTTTACCCTGATGTGGGCCGCTGACAGGTACCACAGACAAGAGGGTGAAAGTAATCCCCCCTTTCCATCTCTGAGCAAGGGGACACTCCCGAAGAGAGTGAGATGAGCTGGAATCACCGAGGCAGACGTCGAAAGGCAGAGCAGGGCTCGTTTGGGAATGAGTAAGACTTGGGCGACCACCAAGAAATGCGGGTGCCATTTAAGGTAAATCCAAGAATATGCTCCAGCAAAAATCACTCGGGATGCATTTATAGCATCGAGTTTATCTGTGCTCGTGATGAAGCTTAACATTTGTCCCAATAATAGTCACATTAAGCATTTTAAACATGAAACAAAACCACTCCGCACTTTTTAGACCTTTGAAAATATAGAAAAAATATTTCCAGGTCGTCAAAAGTTGCAGCGTACTAAAGATACTTTATCATATGCCAAAAAAGAGGTACAAATTAATGAAAACAAAAGTTGACTTATATAAGAGAACTTGGGCAGATTGTTACAAGATCAAATTGTCTTCTTCACTTCCTTTGCCTTCTCATAAACTTCTGTTCGGAGTACATTGTTTTTAATAATCGAATGGCAGATCCATTTCTCAAGATTCTAGGAGCATTATTAAATACCTAGAATATATGCTTATATTCATCGATGACACATTCCAATGCTACTATGACAATCTTGACTTTGCTCATTTTGTATCATCCTCACAGTGCTGATTCTCAAATGGTGCGCTGATTTTCAAATGCGCACTACGGAGGCAAATTTGCGTTCCTGAGTTGTAACACAGTGCGTAGCACATTTAGGCATGCAATACATATTTCCTGAACGAACAAATAAAACAGAGATGGTCAAGGAAAGTAAATGCAAAAACGTAACAGGAAAGCAAGAAGGTGACGAGAAGCGAGCTGAACGAAACATCTATATAAATAAATTTACCGCCGGAAAATTGAGACTATTCATCTGTCCGCTACGAACCCACCCTTTAATTAAACATAGTTGTCTCCTAACATGCACAACGGTAGAGCTTCCTCACAGTTGAACTTCGATCGTTTTACTAAAACGAGAACTCATTAACTTACCCCATCATTGTTTGCGTGAACACTGGAACTTGGCTTTTTGAATAGAAACTGCTCCATCTGCAGCTTGTCAACAGTATCAGCTGGCACCGTTTAACCCTCCTGAATCATCTGTTTGTTATTCTTACCCAAACCAGTGACAGTCAGGGAGAGGAGATGCTAAAAAAAAAAAAAAAAAAAATCCCAAGAATGTCTCAGGAGCTTCATTCTGTGCCTGACGCTGAGCTCATGCGTACGGAGAGGCAGAGTTTGCTCGTTTGTGTGAAGGTGGAAGCACAGGCAGCATGAAATGCAGCAGCTGCAAGGCCTTTGCATAGACGTCAACAGGGAGGAAACGGATCATCAGCACTTGAAGGCTTCATTTTCGATGCTTCGCATTGTGCGGCTCCCAAATGGCAAATGTCTCGTGGGAAAAAAAATGTTTCGTTGCTGCTAGCTGAGAACAAACATGGTTTTCTCCTTAAGAGAAGTAAAATGTGTGAGCCTCGACTTGATTTGGGTCATTTTGAACCTCAGCACAAACAGTAATGAAAACAGAGAAGACATTTGTCAATCTTCTGTGGAAAACCATTCATCAGGCCCCAGTCATTTCGCTTGGCACTTTTTGTAAATTAAGTCAATCTCATAAATAAAGAGTTACTTTAGAAAAGTCATCTCTGCTACTTTCTCTTGTGTGGATGTGAACTAATTTAGCAGAGAAAATGTTGGTTTCGTGCTAAGTTTCTTTGATAGAGTTTTCAGGAGAGCAATCTGTAGTATAAAATGGTCTTTACGTAATTTATTCCTCCTGAGGTCAGAATCAGCATTTTATACCACTGTGTAGGGAAGAATGCGGATTTTTTCTCTCATATTGCAAACGCAAAACTCTGGACTATAATTGTTCTTTGGAATTCAACACTTTCTAACATCTATTTTAACAATACCTGGAAGACTTTCTTCGATTGAGACATTATGCATTATGCAGGAGTTTTTCATTGCAAGTCGAACTTAGGGAAAAAGGAAAAATTTCAGGCTAACATAATTTTGCCAAAAGAAGAAGGAGAGAGCCAAAAATCACGCCGATATTTTCAGTGATTGCCGTTCCTTTGGCTTAACGCTTTATTTCTGAACTTTTATGCTGAAGAGAGAATGTGGATTATGTTCTGTAAGAATCACAACCTAGGAGCCCCGGGATTCAAGCCAGCGCGGTACCAAACACAACCATGAGACCCACCGTAGGTCAACGGCAAATACATGTCGCTGCTGGAAACTGTGACACCTTCCGACAGTGCCAAGGAGGCGCCTGTCTCTTCAATTTTGGGGGATGCAGAAGTGATTGAAACTGGAGTAGACAAACCCGCCGAGGTCATCTGCTTCAGCTTCTGAACTGGTTCGGAAAAGCCAGGCTTGGCTCACTCTCAGGAATAACAATGCTGCGCGATCAATGCCTGCTCTGTGATCTTTTCTTTCATGTTTGGTCCTCTGAGGAGAAACCATTCTCGTGAATGTAAAAACCTGGGCCACCCTATTGTGTGCATTGCAGAGAGTTAGCTCAAGAAGGAAACTTCCGATCAATTAGGAAATAATCAGTTAGTCTCCACAGAAAGGTAGTACTGTGAAAATTATCTAGCAAAGACATGTACTGGGCTCCATCGAAATTAAATTATTCCGGGAAGATTCAATTGGGTAATAGGAGTAACGATTTGTTTTCATGTAACAGATAACCTCTGAGAAGTGACACTGAGAAGTTCTCTATGGATTTTTCGAAATCACTTAATTCTCACAACATGCCTGCCTCATAAAGATATTACAGACGCGAAAGTCATTTCTGATGTCCCCTGTGAATGGCAAGCATGACGCTCACGGAGAATGCGAGACTTTGGGTAGGAGAAACTTGGAAACAAATTCGTTGTCCCTTTACAACCAGCATCCTGTGGCTAATCTCTTAGGACCTGGGTGACTCTCCTGCCAAATGGGAGGGTTGTTTGTGCGCTTGTCAGTCCTCCTGGGCCATGCTCCCGGGCCCAGGTGCTTACCTCGCAGTCGCAGGCTGGTCAGCACTCGGCCGAACCCCTGGGGTTCTCTCTGCCTGCCTCCTGAATGCTCTGGTGCCGCTTTCTTCTCTCCAGCAGTCTGTCCTGTCAACTCTGTCCTTATTTCCTGTTTGTTCATTTTATTGAGAGTAACCACCCCAGGGGACGGGAGGTGGTAGGTATCTCACTGTGGTTTTGATTTGTGTTTGCTAATGATCATGGCGAGCATCTTTCCATCTGCTTGTTGGTCATATATATGTCTTCTTTGGAGAAAGGTCTATTCTAACCCTTAACCCATTTTATAATCTGGTTATTTATTGATTGATTATTTATGTTTTCTGTTGTTGAGCTGCAGAAGGTCTTTATATATTGCGGGTAGTAACCCTTTATAAAATATATAATTTGCAAATATTTTCTCCCGCTTCATGGGTTGTCTGTTCACTATGTTGATTGTGCCTTTTGATGCACGGAAGTTTACAATTTTGATGAAATTCACTTGTCAATTCTTTTGTTTGTTTTTGTTGCCTGTGCTTTTGGAGTCACATCTAAGAAGTCATTGCCAAACCGAGCTTTAACTGTATGTTCTCTTCTTAGAGATTTACAATTTTAGCTCTTGCATTTAGATTTTGATTCATGACGAGTTGATTTTTGTGGATGGTGTAAGGTAAGAATCCAACTTTATGTTTTTGTATGTGGAATAGGAGTTGTTTTAAAGAGAGTATGTGAGTGTAAAGCACTATTAATACATCTCAGTTGTCAGTTGATAACTATTACTTTTCTGAAACAAAGAACAAACAATTATGGTTTGTAGAAGATATGTTTTCATGGTTTCTCTTAAATTTACATCCAACATCTTTTGGAACTCTTTCTGTATTTGTAGAATTCCTAATTTTAAGAGTCCCAGCTCCCAACAAATGAGTCAGAAGTGTAATGTTCCAGCCTCTCTTGAAGCCGGAGCACATCAAACAGTGAACCCACATGAGTATTTGGTCTAGGAAAGCATTAAGAATGGAGCTCTCTCTGTGTGACACAGTCTGGGGCTTGGAGGAAAAGCCTACAAAACACCTGGCTGTAAGGGGCTGCAGAGGTTCTAGCGACAGTATCTCTTCCCAGATCAGAAGTGTGAGCATCATACAGCTGGGCATATTCTTGGCTGTGGGAATGCAAAGCCTGCTCAGTATAACCAGAGTGACTTCTACCCTTGTCACCTAAGAATATGAACGAGGAAACTCTTCTCCATCCTGCTGAGGTAGTAAGGGCATCTCGGTTGGAAGGTAAGAAATTAGACTATTTCCCTTTGCAGATGACATGACCTTGAATTTAGAAAATTCTAAGAAGGGACAAAAGTGGGAAAAAAAAGATTCCTAGGGATAGAAATATATTTGTGCTTTTCAGGCATTGCAAGGAGGGAGATACTAAGAATGTCTACTAATGGGTCCAGGGTTTCTTTTAGGGCTGATGACCAGGTTCTGGAATTAGTTGGTGTTGATGGTTGTACAGCTTTAAGACCACATGAAAACCTGCTAAACTGTACACTGTGAAAAGGTGATTTTTATATGTCAGATATATCTCAGCAAAGCTGCCATTACAAAATACACAAGGTCATGGTTAGTACAAAAAAGAAAAAAAAGTTGTGATTCAGGCCTGTGTCTAAAATCATGTTTTTATTATGACAAGTGGTTCTGAGGAGGCACTACATTCATGAATGAGAGACACTGAGCCTGAGACTGAGAATGTTGAAAGAATACGAGCACATTCACAGAAAGAGCTGGAAGGTGGGTTCAGAGTGAGTCTGCCAGTCCTCACAGAGGCCGTTTACTTCCCTACAAACCTTCTGCAGAATAAACAAATCCCAAGGACAGAACCCGAATTTGTATCCAGGAATATCCTTTACGCACAGTTCTCTCTGTTTCTGAATTTATTATTATAAGCAGCACAAGGTAAATTTTGTTCTCAGGACTTTCAGTCATCAGTGCTGATTCTCCAACAAAATTAAATTTGATTCAGTTTCCTATAATTACTTTGAATTTTATAGAAATGTTCTACTTAATTTTCATTTCTATAATCCATCCACTCAACATCTGAATATGGGGCATCTATTATATGCCAGGAGGTATTCTTGGCACTGGGTACAGTGTTTTACTTTTATTTCCTTTTTCTTAAATGTTTTTAGAAGATAGTTACAGCTTGTAACTTTTGTAAGACACCAGTGCTGTCTTCCCGTTAGAAATAGTTGCATATTCTCAAAGTATTTTGTCCATCTGTGAATACGTTCTGGAAAGGTGCCGAAACAAAAAAATAGAACTATTAAAAAGATTTCATTGTTATGTTGAAAACATTTAACTGTAAATGAGTAAATAAACACGTGGTGTATTTACATAAACACACAGAAGCATGCATGCACGTGCATGTGGGCGCAGCCCACTGAACCTCACCTACGAAACGTTCACTTCATCCGTGTGGTTCTCAAATCTGGCACTAGTCTTAGCTGGTTAATTACTCAGGATGAAGCCACACTCTCCTGGTTTCTTCATTACTCAGTCTTGATTCGGCTTCATTTCTGTTTAAGGTTCATTGCGATTAATGACGCACTCCATTTAGCCCAACAAAAGAATTCTAATTCTCCGTAAATTCAGAGTTTGTTCTCTTGTGATTTCACTCGTCTTTTTAAGTAGAGCCTTAAACTACGCTCGTGTTTGATGGATGACTCGGAGGCCAAAAGGAAAGGCGATCGTAGGACATCTTTAAGTGAGTTATTAGAGAAATACATTTTCTAAATAGTTTAATCTCATCATTAGACTTCGGCGTGCTTTAAGAAAAGTCTTTAAATATGCATGTCAGTTCTCAATTATCTACGTTAATGCAAAGGAGCAGCCATCTGCATAATGCAAAAAGAATGACAATATCCACGGATCTGACTTAGAGGACACCGTGTCACATGCTCAGAGGGTAAGAGCCAAGTCAATGAGGTTGGGTTGGGAGGATCCTTCCGGATGAGCTGTTTTGCAAACGTGCAGCCACGGTTCTGCTCAGCTTCTCCCTAAATTCCCCTTGAATCGTAATGTGATTGGATTGTAATCTCATCTTTCTGATTTAAATAATGGTGCAAGCACAAGCAAAAATACCCTTGAGTTTTTCTTTCTAAAAATCTAAATGGCTCTGCCTCCTTTAAGTGGTTGAAAGAGAGAGAAAGAGAGAGAGAGAGAAAGAGAGAGAACACTATTGTATCATAAGAAGCCTTTTATTACATTTGTAGAATACAGGAGTAAAGAACCCTGTATTCAGAATGAGAAACAGAGAGTCCAAATAGATAAAAATGTAGGAATGGAATGATATGTTGAGGTCCTACTAAGGGCCATTTTCTTAGCATAATGATTGCTAACAATAAGTTCCAAAGTGCTCATTCAGGCGCCCATTACGTGCGGGGTAAGATGCTAGAGGCTGGGATTGTCTGGTGAACTTAACGCAGCAGGAAACACCCACATCAGAAGAGTCATCAAGACTTTGTAATGTATTGCTCCTTCTTCCAAGGCAAATGTTGGCAGTGGTGGAAAAGTGGAAAGAGTGCTTACCTAGAACACACAGGAGAGAGATCAGAGAAGACCACTGAGTGAGTGATATCTCACTTGCTACCCGACAAGACGAAGAAAGTGTAGGATGATGTGGGGAGATGATGCAGAGAAGCAGCACATGTGACGATCCAGAGTCACGATTGTAAGACATATTCGAGTAACTGAAAGAATTAATTCTGACATGAGATTTAGGCAGAAGTCAATATACTATAAATATGATAGATTCGGGTTCACAGGAGCTCACGTCCAAGGCCGCTGTGCAGGCTGAGAATGGTATGAGGCCAGGAGACGAGGCCACCAGGTTGTACTCCACACACGTCCAGTGTAACCCATCCTTTTATTGTTCAGAATTTTCTTAAGAGTTCCGAAAGGAAAGACGCCTGGATGTGATTCTTTTCTCTTACTAGTATTTACGGTAGCACCTAACTTTGTTCTGAGTTTTTCTACTGACGAGGGCTTCCAAAATCCCGTAAGCTGCAGGCTCCCCGAGCCCATCTGTCTGCCCTGGCTTTATGTGAACATGATAGTGAGTAGATAGTGGCACGTAGTGAAGGGACAATCAGTGTGGCTGATGGATGCACCCCATTTTGGTCTTTCCACTTCTGAGGCTTGCTAGAGGCCATCGTGTTAACTTTTCTCTACCGTGTGAGTTAGTGGAGCCCTTGTTTATAACTTAGCCCAACAGGACCAGCAACGATCACAGTTTTAAAGATAATGAATATGGCTCTTTCTACTTAGATCATTGAGATTTCAAACTGACTTTCCTCTTTAGAAAGAACCTATTTATTGGGCAGTTCTGAATGGTCTCCAGAATCGCGTGGATTACAGAGCGTTAGAGAGATTGATTACAAGTGATCACTGGGCTCTAAAACAGTGGCACTAGCAAAAAATGGAGAAAACTTCCATAAAAGAAACAGAAACCTCACCTCTAGCTATTTTGAATTCTTATTTATTGAGAGAGAGAAAAAATCTAATCATTATCAATGTTTATAGTTATTAAAAAGCTTATAGGATAAATATAAGCCTTTTCACCCATAATTTATTAAAATGTTTTGTCTTTTAATAAAAAGTTATCATTATTGTTAAATCTGTCAATAAGAAAAACATAAAGAATCAAATAGAAAACTAGGAAATGGCTCTTATAACTAGAGGAAGATGGTGTGACAAATCGACAAGGAATGTGGGCTCCGGAGCGAAGATGCTTGGCTTCAAATCTGTGTTCACCTGTGAACCTTACAAGATTTATTCTTATCAGTTTCCCAGGATGCAAAAAGGAGACAGCAACAGAGACTCCTCAGAGGAGAGTTTAGAGAATCGAGATCAATTATGCAAAGTTTACAGCTCTTAGCGGTACCAAGGAACACAGCCACGGCTTTCTTAGCCAGATATTCACAGAAGATAGACTAGCAACACACTGCTTCGTTATTAATGATTAATGAAATGTAAAACACTGGAAGATAATTTATAAATTTTTTCTCCTATTTGCAAAACAATAATAAAAAATGTTTCAGCCAGAAACGTTGATAGTATTTGGAGAAAATTACACATCTACAATTTGTAGTATCATAAATGGATGGGTAATTTTATAGTGAATCTCAAGTTTCAAAAGTAAAATTTATATTGAATTTAAATGTTTTCATCCTTTTAAAAAATAACACCTTTAAAAAATACCTTTTTAAGAATAATAATTTAAGTGCCAAGAGTAAATAGTTGGGCATACTTGTAGCATTTTTTTTGAAGAAAAATATTATCTATGTAGGTATCAATATAGTACTCATTAAATAAATGTGTCAAGTTCAAATTGTATTACATGTGGCTTCGAAAACATTTGACTATTTTATATATTCATGACAGTACAGGGCCTACACAGACTTACTATAGAGAGTGGGTACCATTTCCATGTGAGGTTTGTTTTATTCTGTAAGTAAAACTTTTTAGTAGTCATTTGGGTAAGTCATTATGAGTAGGGAAAGGAAGCATAAAAATACTATTGCCTTATATAAACTCTAAAATTGCAAGATAAGAGCTTGTTAGCCTGGAACACAATTACAGTTGTTAAAAGGTTAAAAAAACACTGAATAATTAAAGTGAAAACATGTTATTTTTCTGCAATTTATCATCAACATTCAGTGTTCTTACTAGAATAAAATTGTTGCCAAAATTTCAGTGTTTCGTGTAGTATGACAAGCCTTGCTTTGGGGGATAGAAGTACCTTTGTAGGGCACTGACGGGGATGTCACCGTCTGTTACTGCTATGCATTCACTTAATGAATTAGGGCCTACTACGTGCCTGGCACTGTTGTCGCCAAAAATGGAACACTCAGTCTTTTCATGGACCAGGCATCCTGTTGACAGGGCTGGGATTAAACAAAATGCCTTGATTAGACAGTTAGTGGGAGGGAAGAGGCCGACAGAGGGGACTCTTGAAACAAAGCTGGAGACGAGGATTTGGGCAGTGATACAAGGACCTCCAGGGACAACGCAGAGAATGAATGCGACGAGATGAGAAAAAGCCGGAAAGGTGTAGGTTACTGAGGTCGCTCATATGGACCAAAGCGGCCTGAGCCCACAGGTATTCCAGAAAAGCCACGGCAGCTCCCCCAGGTGTCCTTCCCCAGAGAAAGCCCAAGGAGGGAGGGACATTTGGTGGCCGAGAGACAGCAAGGCGGGGCGCAGGGAGATGCTGGCCTGGCCACGCTCTGCGGGGGTTTTCTATGAAGGGAAAGAAAAACGGGGGACATCAGAGGACGGGGTCATGTTTTGTGTGTTTCAAAGGCTGCGACAGCTCCCCTCCCCACTGTCCCCGTTGCGGGCTCAACTGGACGACTGCTTTGCCGGACGTGGCAGACTTCCTCAAGCCTTCCTACTATATGACATCCCCTGCTGCTTAATGACAGGCACACACACGCAGAGTCGCCATGGCAATGCACAGAGACAATGCTCTGGGTCCCTTCAGCGGGCGGGTAATTAACATATTTTTAAAAACAACTTTATTGTTAAGTCAAACAAAAGAAAATCACCTGAGGAAAAAGATATTTTAGGGGAATTACTTGTTTTTTTTTCCTAATTATTTTATTTCAGTTCCTTTGAAATATGATCACATTCATAGGCGCACAATGGCCCAAGTCTCAAAGGTCACGTCTATTTTAAACCACAACGGGGCTCCATGCAATAGTCTTAGAACTTTGTGGCTGGTCAGGATGCTAGAAGGTGACTGAAAATCTGTGCTTGTTTGTCAGCATCGGACAGATCCACTTAGATCCTCCTCAAGGACTCTTTCTTTGGAGTCACTAGTGGCGGATGTTACATTTAGTCCCGAAGTTCAGAGTCCCCGTCTCGTTTTCTAATGGGCTTAAAATCTAAGTGTGTGTTGAAGAGTCCATAGAGATGAGGCTTTAGACAGGTGGACTGCCTCAGTCAGTGGAACAATTTAGCAAAGGGAAGTAGAGGTAATTATACATCCAATGACCTCTGATCTGTCCGTTTATTCATACTTTAAACGCAGTTTTGACGTCCGTTGTATGTTTGCACCTGTTTCATTCGTCCCGAGGCAAATGATTCAGAAATGACAATACTGCAGAAAAACCACTGCAAGCTTTGTGTCAACCAGGTGCTATCGATAAATCAGGTAACCTGCAGAGTTAATATAATAATGATATTCACAGACTTGCATATTTTATTTTTCTTTAAAAACAAACTTATTTATCGCTGTGCAGCTATCTAACGATGCATGGTTTTAGGCACCAACACATGGGAATGTATAACTTGCACTGATAACATGTCACAGGTAACTAGATATATTTCAGGATCGTGAACTTTATTTCTATTTCTAAGCACCTATATGCAATAACATCAGATTTTATTTACCTTAGCTCACCAGAAATAATTTCTTCCATAAGATTATGTGCTACTCTCTAAAGATCATATAGAATAAAGCCAAGATATATTTTTAATAAGGAACAGAATGTGTCGCTCTCCATTTTAATCTAAGATCTCTATTATCTTCTGACAGATGTCAGCTGGATGACACAAACACATGCAAAGCCGTGGAGTCCCCAGCAGTCACCAGCTCCTGCTGTCACCTTTTTTCTTCAACCACATCCACCGGGGCAGTGATACAGGTGAGTGGGGTCTAAGCCTTCCAAGGTCCTGCTTTCTTGGCTATGAGGTGGGGCTTTGGCCCAACTGCCCCCAGAGGCCTTGGCTCTACTTGAGCTCAGAATGGCAACTTCTCGTGAGCTGCACAGACCTTCCATGCAATGTCTGGCAGGTGAGCGATGCAGCACCCCAGACCAGCTATCTGGGAACGGGCTCTAATCACACCCCCACCGACTTCAGATTATCTAAACATGCTCATCCCAGATCACCAGCCCTTTGAAAATGGAAAACAGCACTGATCACGTGTTCGGGCCTTGGAGCTTCTCAGAAGAAATGGTCCATGTAAATTGAAGATATTGTGAAGAACATTACATGCACAACACAAACGCATAGATTTAAGCAGTGAAGTCCTGGACATCCTCAGCCTTTGGGTTAGACTGAGCAACAAACAATCAATAATTACATGCAAATGAGTCTTTTATTCAATACAGCCAACCTGCATGACAGTTTCCGTGCGAATCAGCAAGGATGGTAGAATTACAAACCCTGAGGGTAGCTACTGTCCAGAACCCCTCTTGCATGCACGATGTCTCAAGAAAGCACCTTCAGCCCAGTTACCTCACAATTGCTCTTTTGTACAAACTGCAAAAAAAAAAGAAAAGAAAAAGAAAGAAAGAAAAAAAAAAAGGTCCACCCAATCACACGACACTTAATTTCACTGAATTTAAATCACGGCGTATTTGCATGGGCAGGTTTCTTTTAAACACTGATTTATTCTCTAAATGGAGAGGCCTGGTTGTTATTTAAGATCTAATGTCCCCCGCTGGTCCCATTTGGGAGGCTTCCCAACAGCAGGCGCGATTGTGTTTAAGATATAACGTGCCTCCCCGGTCACATTTGGGAGCTGTTTTTGGCTCTGGCCTGCCTGGCAAATAACGTGCCGGAAAGACTGCGAAAATTCCTCCGTGCCTCTGTGGGCTCCTCCAGCATTCAGCTCAGCTCTTGTTTTCTTTCTGTTTTAATTGAAATGCTGAATGAAGGCGGCCACCTTTCTGCACACCTGGATTTTTTTCCCCCTTTTGGTGCAGCGAGTCTCCTTTGGCTATTTATTTCGGGCCTACTTGAAAAATTAATAGAATCCTGCATAGCAAAATCGAGCGAGTTGGAAGGCGCAGATTATGTGGGTAAAGTGCTACTTGGGCTCTAGCTTTCTTTATGAATGAAAAATTGACAGGCACGGTCTCCAGAGGACGATGTGACATTCCAGTCCCTGGATGTGGGTGGCGTCCATCTGGGCACGTGCATAGCACCGACATCGTACTGTATCCGTTTTAATAAAGCCACCCCTTTGCAGCTAAGGATCCAGATAATTATTCTTTTCACCTCTCTTCCTAGAGCCGTGAAACCATGCTGTGGGCTTCAGTATAGCATTAGAATAAAAACACAGAAGGTGTGTACTCTATTTGATTTACACAATAAGATGCACAGATCCAGGGTATTCTGCTTGATGAGCTCTGAGGATACTCAAAATCCATGTAAGACCCGCTCGGTAAGAGATACGTTTCATTTCCATCACCTAGAAACGGCCCTTGGACCCCATCCCAGTCAAAGCTCGCTCACCTTTAGCCCAGAAAATAACCACTTTCTGAATTTGCTGCATGGATTAATTCGTTGTTGTTCCTCGAATTTCACAAACGGAATTGGATGAAACGCATTATTACCTGTGTGATTCCTTTCACTCGACATAATTGAGATTAATCCATGTTGTTGCCATGTATCATTAGTTCATTCTCTTATATCAATACATGAAAATAGATATTTATTTGATATTTTGTTGATGGTTCCCCCCCCTTTTGTACTTTATCAATAAGGCTACTATAAGCATTCTTGTTGGCACGTATTTCATGTCTCTTCAGAAATTATTTAAAATAAAAATTGCTGAATCATTGGCCATATATATACATTGTTTGCTAAGAACTTTTTTAAAAAGATTAACATAGATCCAGCCAAAAAATTCCCCAAGATGGTTTATTTTATGTTCCCATCAGCATGTAAATATTCAAGTGGCTTCAAATCTTTGCCAATATCTGATAAGGTCAGATTTTTTTTTATTATTATTTTAACCATTCTAAGGTTTATGAACTGGTATCTCACTCTACTTTTATTTTTCATTTTACTTGTGATCACTATTATTGAACACATTTTTATGTGCTCGTTGGTCATTTCTGCATCGACTTTCACAAGTGTGCAACATTTTCTAACTCTTTGAAAAATAAGTTTCATAAGAAAAAAATAATTTCAACAGCAAAAAACTTAAACATACACACATATATTTTAAGAGAATGGGCAAACTGATAATTTAATATTGCCTATTGATATTTAAAAATACACAGATTAGCACAATTTGAAAGGTAAAGTTGTATCAACTGTTTAGAATTCCAAGGTGAAAAAATCCTGAAATTTGGCTAAGAAGCTAGTAACACAGATGAGCCTGAGATGTTTGGGTCAGTCACCTTTTTCGTTTAAGTGTCAAAGGTTCCATTTGAGTCTTTCTGGGCTACCAGCACATGTTAATATTGCAAGAAGAACTTAATTTATTTAAATAATGTATTTTCAGGGAAAGCTGAAAAAGAAGCTCAAAATGCAGAGAAATCAGCCACTTGGACTGTTTAGAGCTGATGATTGCAAATCGATTGCAAGATGGTCTTGGGCAGAACCAACCATTCCTGGTAAAAACAGCTCTCCTAAATGCAAGAGTCGAAGCCTGGGGTGCTTCACATCTACACAAAAGCTGACTCTAAAATTTTCAATATTAAATTTTTTCACTTGGTGTCTAATAGAGCATAAATGACACGCTGGTGTGTGCACTCAGAAGCCAACCAAGAGCATGGTTCCAAGGATGACGACAACGGAAAGTCTGGGTCAAGTTGTGTGAAATGGGGCCTACTTCGGTGAGTGTGGGGTTTCTATCAGCGGCTGCCGCATGTGTACGGTGTGGCAGGGACTACCACCTGCTCCTTATACCTTAACCACATGCTGCTTCCAGGTGTCATGGCAACAGTTTCATCAGCATTTCTATCCATGAGGTACGATGTAAGGAAAAATGCACTTTGCAAACCCGAAGCAAGAAGTAGTGGCTCATGAAAATAAACTACAAGATGTGAGTTAGTTAATGATCATGACATAAGCAAATACTAAGGAAAACCTGAAGACGAAATGTAAACCAGAAATCAAGGAATTCCGAGATACCTCAAAGCATGAGAAACCCTAAACTGTTCTCAGAAGCATGAAAGTTCTCTGAAATGCAGTAAACGCCCACAGAATGAAGTAGCATATTTAAAAGAGGACCATCCAACTAAAATGACCCTGAGAAGTGGGGAGCATCCATTCCGCTTTGCCACTCCCCTCTATGTGTCACTAGGGTGGACCGTCCATCTGTGTCAGATGCCCAGTCCCATCACAGAGAACGGCGCGCTCTACAGTCATCTGTGGCAGACCAGGGTGAGAAACAGTGCCCGGCTCTTCAGAAGTGAGTACGCTACCAGCAAAGCATCAGAAGAGGAAGGTGGCCTTGTTCTGTCCTCAGGAGGGATTTAGAGTTGACCGATATCATCTGCTCCCTCTCCCTTGGTGCTGCGCAGACCAAGCTTCCAACAGCATCTTTTTAAGGTACCTATTAACTAAACTTAACCTGACTCAGTGAACATGAGAAATGGTGAGGCCCCTTGGGATGCCAGGTCTGGGATTACTGGTGGCGAAATGCTCCAGCTGTGTTTGAAGTGAAGAATCAATATTCCCTCTAAGCTCTTTCTACTCATGGCAAAAATGCTTTCATGGCTCTCTCGCCTGTCTATGTAAGATGCTTTTATGAAAATTACTAATATTGACTCAGTAGTAAAGGGTATAAAAAGCCATTTGCTTAAGTATTATGGCAACAGGCCCATGAAACATTTTGAAGAATATTATTAAATCCTTCCATTCTGTTTTTATTGCATTACAATTCAAAAGTATATACATACGCTCCCCGCTGGTTTATCAAGAACATGTGTTTATAACCATTTTATAGATGGTTGTTTAAAGATCTGTATGGAGCACCTCAGGAGGGATCACCATTCAAAATATTTTGAACTTTTCCATTAAATTACTCCATGCTTTAAAATGGTCCTCCAAAGAAACGGGGTAAATTGACCAAAATAGACCCCATTTGGAAACCTTGCGTGTGGCGTGTGCTTGGGCTGATAATATAGTAGAAGAGGGAGAAAAATACATAACGTGAAGAAATCGCCAAAAGTCACAAAGCTTTGAAAGGTAAAGATTGATGTTCATAGGCCATTGTCCAATAAAAAATCTCTGAACACTTCTATGTCACTGTAAGTAGCCTAGAAATTGGGTATAAAGTCATGAGGGCATCAGCTGCTCCTGACCTCCACAGTCTAATTAGACAGTCCACGTGAGTGAACTAACTTCAATAGAATCGTGTGAATTGAGGCAAGAAAACATTTTATTCGGCACTGTAGCTGAGAAAACAGTTTTAAAGTTTATTACTTTAGTTCTGTTGATTATAGAGCTAGTTCTTTAAAACAATTTTGAATCCACTTAACATGTCTCCTAAATACACTGTGTGATAGAAATGCATTCGAACTGTGTACCTCCAAGAGACTTCAGCTGATTAGTGAGAGGCACGATATTCTGGTCCACTGCCTGCAGGGCAGTGGGCACTAGGTGTACTATTTGCCGAATGAATTTATAATTTACATATTCTGGAAAATAAAACTGGTGGGCAAAAATAAAACCACAATACAATGTGATTTTATAATTCAAAAATCCAAATTAATTTTCCTAATAATGTCCTTTGTCTCAGATCAACCTGGCCATGCTGATGGGAATTTTAGAAGAACCGAGTCACAGGTAAGTCATGCCTTTGCTTGTGGAGAAAAAAGTGAGAAGAGGAAGCTGGTAAAGTTGATGAAAAGTAGAGAGAAAACCTATAAATATTTAACATAAGGAGAGACCGAAATATCACAAGAAAACGTTAGAATATATTCTCTTGCTGCCTAATTTCACAAAGCACTTGCAAAGATTGAGAAATTTCAAGTCCTACTTCTTTTTATGGAAGGGAGAGAAGGAAAATAAGTATCACGATAAAATGCGACATATAAATATTATGAATCAGCAAACAATACACAGAAAACAAAAGGTACAGGAACCCTTAATATCAGCAAACTAGACAACTGTCAAGTCTGGGAAAAACCACACGTGAAAATGTATCTGATTGTGTAAACTTAGCCCTGATTGGTGAACCAAAGAAACATGACATGCTAATTCCAAAAACTACTGGAATAAAGACAGACTTTGATTAAATAAATTACACCGCTGGTTTACAGGTCAGGCAGTAATGGTCCCGACCAGACTGCTCAGTGTGTGAGTTGTCTTCGCACATTCAACGGTTCAAAGAAGTCAAGATGGATGAAACTGAGGACAATCCTTTCCTAGATCATCTTGCGTGGCTTTTCATCAACTCATACTTGACACATAGGCAAACTGTACAAGAAAAGCAGATTTTGAAGCTGACCATGGAGGAGTGATACAGAACCTTTTGGCAGTTTCAGAGTTAACAACAGCACGACCTGCAAACAACAGAAACGTTGGAGAGAATATTTAATGGATGTAATACGTGTGCCACATAAGGTGAAGTAAAACCCAACTTAATTATACGGCCATGAATGAAAAGGTCATTATTATAAAGTTAGGGATAGTTTAGAAGATAGTTTGAAGGGACAAAATGTTAGCAAAAGAAGTAGAAGATGGAAAGCAAAACCACGAAAGAAAACAACATACAACATGTATCCGGATTAGCCGTTTGACCAATGATCAAGCAGTTCCAGTTGTACCAGACATTATTGGTCTCTCGTCCACCAAACCTCTCCAGCAACGCCCATGAGGATTTTAGAAATAATCGTTCCACAATAGGAAATGGGGGGACAATGTAAAGATGTCTAGAACAGCATCTTTTGCTTATGTTGAAGCCAAGGATGAAGTGAGTCCTCTGCTGAAGGAGAAGTTTCACAAAACTGAATATCCGAACGATGAGAAAAACACAACGATGACAATCATAGTGCAGAAACTAAATATTCAAGGTCTGATGGAAATGATGGAAGTGCCCAAAGGAGTGTTGCTGAAAACTACATGTAAAGACTTGATTGATAAGAGAAGGAGCCTACTGAGCTCCTTCTGAAGTGACTGGAGGAAATAGCAAAACTAGAACCAAGCTAAAGTGTTTTCAAAGTCAGTAACAGAAATCCCATATCAAAGATTCACCATCTCTACAAGAGCCGTGCATAGAGATGTGTCTGAATGGCAAGAACAGAACACTCACGGTCGATAGAAAAGTTATGAGGAAAGACAGTCGGCTACCTCTAATTTAAAAAACAGTTTCTAACACAGAATCAAAGGATGAGGAAAAGCAGCAGCACAATGATAGACACATTGAAGAATCTACATGTATTTTAAAAAGACCAGTAAACCTGTCTGGAGGAGAAAATACATTTTATAAAAGAGAATAATGAAAGAATTGAAGTGACAGCAATAACACTGGAGACTGCTGAGTTTATTAGAATAACTTGTGGAGGAAGAAAAATTATAACATAAAATATTTCATTATAAAGATATCAGGATAAAACATTTATTTGAAATGGAAATGCTTTTAAAGTTATAAAATCCTGTTCAAATACAAGAATTTATTATTGTCATGAATGGATTCCTTTTAAATTATGGTTGCAGCATGAGAGATGTCAAATGTTTCGGGGAATGAAAATGAATAATAAAACAAAATGAAAAAGCTTAAGGAAAAATATGATATTCCAGAGGAGTTTTGCAAGGTATTGGTTGGCATGTAACATCAGAAATAACTGAAATACTAAAGGACTCAATGCATTGCAGAACAAAGTGAAATAGAATCCTACATATTTATTTCTGGAAATGCTTAAATGACAGATTATAATTTTATATTTTATCAGCCCCATGAAAATAAAAGCGAATTGGGATTTTCAACTTGCAAACCTGTTTACTCTCTTTTGATTCTGTACTAATTTTGCTGTCAATTTGAAGAGTTATTAATATCCCTCAACCCGAATTTTGTTATTGTGTGTGTGATGACTCTCTGGCATTACATTTCATGAAACTAACTCGCCTCAAATCACTGCAGCCACATTATAAACAAAATCCTAGTGCACTGACTTCATTCAATCCAGAAAACTACGTATAATGTTGTTTTATAACACGATGGTCCATTTTGTGCTTCTGAACTTAAATTTATGATGAGTCGTGATTATGAGTTATCAACCTAAGGTCTGGAGGCTATTCATACAGAACGAGGGCTTTTACCCATGATCTGAGTTTCCTCGTTCATTGTCCTGCCCTCAACATCGAAATGTCACTTGGCTCTTGGTTCCGGTGACATCTAGCTACAGATCTAGTAACTTCTGGGGAAGATACAATATTTGTAAATGAACCCGACAGTGAAATACAGCAATATATCAACCCGACAAAATGAGTTTGAGCGATGTGTGTATTTTCTCTGTGTAGAATGGGACGAGCACTTAACCCAAAGGCCATCTATCTTTGATATCCTCACTAATGGGTTAATTTACTTAATTCTTAATGGTGCTATCATTTATTGAGGTTAGACCATATTTCTTCTTTTACTATGATGGCAGAATTGCATGAGGTAAATGATGCAATGGATATATTACATGTTTTACCTCATTTGATTTTAACCTTAAAATAACAAAGCCCAGATATCATTTTCACTTCAATTTTAAAAATAAGAGAAGTGGAATGGAATTGTTTTAGTTTGGACAAGTAGTCCTAAATCTGGTTTTGTATGAAGTGGAGTGTTGAAGATTGGTCAAGGAGAAGTCAACAGAAACCAGGGAGCACCCCAGAGAACCAAGAAGCTATCCTTAGCTTTGAGGCGGATCACGCAGAGCTAGGTACTGACAGAAGCACATCAAGGTCACCGGTCACCCATGAGCACTGGGTCTCCAGGTTTACCCCGCACACCCACTGCCCACCTTTCTCTTCCCTGCCTCGCATGTGAAAGCCCAGTCTATGTAGATGGTATTAGTGGACTTCTTTGCCCTCTTGTCTTCGATGGGCTCAACCTAGCTCATCGAGGGCAGGGGGGCAGTGAGGTCTGGAAGCCTTTTCCTCCCACTCCCGTGGGCTGGCAGGATCTCTGTTGCCTGCTCAGTCCCCTAGTGATGGGCAAACTCCCTCCAGGCAGCCCGACTCCCATGGCCATCTCTGATCATGGGGTCCAGGCTTCCTATGCTCACCCCGGCTTGAAGCTCAGAAGCTTAACAACTTCCTGCATTACTTCTTGAGATCCCCTCCACACGCAGAAATAGTAAATATTCATTTACCTAAAAATTAACCATTTTAGTGTATGTCAGCTAGGACCCTGAGTGACATACAGTAGGAAAAAAAAAACTGTTCTAAGTTCTTCAGTCATCTGTAATCTCCTTTAAGGACAGAAAGTATGCTTTTTGTTGGTTTGTTTGTTTTTTCATTCTTTGAGTCTAGCCTATATCTGGTATACAAGAAAGCTATATATATATTTTAATATATATATATATATATATATATATATATATATATATATATATATATTTTTTTTTTTTCTGTTCAAAGTCACACCTATAATTGGGATCTGCTTTTGGCTTAAGTGGGATGCTTAAAGGTTCACAGGATAGAGAGTAAACCTGTTAAAACAAGCCCACTAAGACCTTAAAATCATTATGCCCATGATGCAAGGTGGGCATCTCACAAATATTCATATCAAGATTCATGGGATACACTTAAGCCTCTCGTCAACATTACAGTCGAATCACAGCATAAATGGCATCCGGTTATCAGACACTTGGCAAGGTTAATGCTTCTTTTTATGAAAGTATCACGGAGCTTTTGAAGGTAGGTCTTTTGTACCTTTTAATACCTCAATGACTTCTAGGATAGGCTCTGGCATACGAATTAAAATGTTTATCCAAATAATGTTGTATTCTATTAATAGTCTAGAATAGCAGTGGAGATAGATAGTAGTTTTAGATGTATTTTGAAGGGAAATGTATTTTCGCTTGGCATATATTAGATTAGGGTGAGTACAAAATACAGTCATTCACATCTTCTCAGCTACCGTTGTATTAATCAACAATATTTTTAGAAAGCACTTTAATATTTACATATTCTTGAATGAAGTTCAAATATGTTCAATTTAGAACACTAAATTACTTTTTTTACCCATTCCTGTTTTGAGAAACTGGTTAATTCACTTCACCGAGATCGCTGACACGTTCACGTAACAGGGATGCTATCAGAAAGTCACAAATGAATAATTTTAACTGTTTGTTGGGACTATTTGTCATAAATTTGACATGAGTGTTAAGAATCTTTGAATGGGAAATTGAAAACCTTTAATGATCTAATCCTTTCATAAATATGTAGTAGTAATAAAATATCATTTCTAAGTAAAACTGAGAAAAATGGAAAAAAATAGTAACCTAACTTCGGTGACAAATAGTCACATCCTTGGAAGTTTATTTTGCTTTAAATATGATTGACTATGAAATAATTCAAGTAAAAAAGGTATTCGCTGTCATCCATTCTACGAGGCTAACTAAGATAATGTGGGAAAAAATCTCATTAGGGACACATAGACACGCTGAATAAAATGGAACAAAAACTATTCTAGATGCATCGCTGAGCTCAGAACGTGCGAGATGAAGCTTCATGTCCCAGAAGGAAGGACGATGTGACAACCAGACGAGCAGGCATGTGTTTGGGAGGAAGGGCGAGGTCTGCCCACCCCCGCTGGCCAGGCTACACGTGCTCATCGCTGCGCATGAAGAGGAAGGAGGCGTCTAACACGTTTCTGATTTCGAGACAAATGTACATCCACACGCCTGGGAGCTCAAGGTCGCAGCCAGGATGCTGCACACCTCGAGGACACCACGTGCTGCCCTTTGTAAACGCGCTGTCCTCCGTCCTGCCATCGCCCCCCTTTAAACCCTGGTGCCCACTGACTCTGCCTCCTTTCCACGTTCAGTCACTTCACGAACCCCACGTGGATGGAATCCTGGTGTGCCACCCGCTGGCGCTGTCTGTTTTCATGGGACTCAGTTGGATGCGGATTTGTCCAGGTCGTTGCAGGTGTTGGTAGCTCACTCCTCCGATGGTGAGTAGCGTGCCATGCTACGATGGGTCACGCTCGTTTAATCGTCACCCTGTTGAAGGACAGCGACACTGTTTCTGGAGTTTCCTTATTATTCATAGAGTGGCGACGAGCACTCGCTCACCGATGCTGGGCTGAGCCCACAGCTCTAGTCATCCAGGATACATGGCTAACAGCACACAAGCCCTTGGCCTCCTGCCCCTTCAGCCGAGACAGGTGAGCGAGCAGAACTGTGACGGTGGTGAGAAGTGACCACTCGTTGCAAGCTTCCAGGTTGTCTAAGGCCTGGTCTGTCATACCCCATGGCTGCCCAGCATTCGCCACTTTAGTCCAGCTCTGGTTCTGGAACCTCTGAGTGGACTGTTGCCTGTGTGAGTGTTTCCCTTGCTATGAGTTTCTGCGATTGGGGTCTTTCTTCCCCCTGGGCTTTAGGAATCATGATCCTCTTTCCCCCGGAAGTTAAGTGACTGGCAACTGCCACTTAATTATGGATGGAGGGATGGAGTCCTGAGCCTTGTTTATCTCAGCCGATTTTTCTACATTTAATTCTTTTTCTTCATCTGTTATTGATATTTTAGAGGCCTACTCACTCCCTTTTTTTGATGTCACCACTGATCTAGAGATGTTTATAAGGGTGGACTTCCCTGCAGTGATTTAGGGCAGTTTCTTCCTTGTCTGCTAGTTTCCTCGTATACTGAAGTGCATGTCTCATTCTTATAAAATACTCCATTTTGCAAATATTTGGACTGTGTTAGGCAAACTGATGTATTCAGTAGACTGTAGACTTAAGCCCGTGGAACCCTATTGAAGAAATGCTAACTTGCTTCTCAGTCTTAACACAGTGTTAATTCAGAGATGTCATTTCCAAAGCTAAAATATTAAAACAATTTAAATTTTGATAAAATATTTTCTTACAAAATGCCAAAGTGTGATGCCACTTAATAACACAAAAGGGAACTTATTAAATTTTTTTCTCACATATCTTTCTCTGGTTAGAAATAGCTATATGAGAAAGATAAATAAAAAATTTGCAGAAATAAAAAGAGAGAAGAAAGGCCGAGATTTACAGTAAAATCAAGTCTATTCATAATTTAATTCAATGATTATGAATAGAGGCCCTGCATGAATCGTGCCTTTCATTGTATAGAAACATTGTGCCATGTTGAATGTGATTCCTGTGTTGAAAAATTGGTATCGTCCACACAATTTAACATTCTAGCTTTTTTTTATTACACACACACGTTGAAAATCGTGTTTCCTTTTAATATTCGAGGAAATTTCAGGTTGTGTTGGATGTAACAGATGATATGTTATCCTCCACTGTTGCATCTTAACAGAAAATATATAACAAGGATTTGTCTGTACGTCATAGAGCATATGTTTATCGCTGACTCCTGAAGGGAATACCATGTAAGAGGTAATGCCGGGTGTGTTTGTGTGTATAGCAACCTTTTTTCCCCTTTCCTTCCAAAAATTCCAAATATCTAAAATATTATGCCTGTATTGTATTTACTTTCAGGTAATTTCCAGACCATTTTACTATAACTACATCTAGATATTTTCAGATCCCCTCAATTTCTTTCTTCCCAGAAATGTTATTTTGCAAAATAAAGGTCCAAAGTTTTTGTTTCCCGAACCAGGACTCTAAGTATCTGACAGAGGGAGGGGACAGAGCATAAACACTCATTATTAAATAATATCATGATTAAATTTCAGAAATCAAGTTCCTTGAAATTTGTTTAAATGTCACTTAAGTCGGTAAAGTTCGTTTTGACCCTCTTTGGCTTAACCAAATCACCTCACCTCTTTTAGTTAGGTTTTATTTTGCCAAGACTAGACAGTAACTTTTTGGAAAACTGATCATTTTCTTAGACCCCTGGAGTTTCTCAAATTAAGTATGCAGTTTGAAAGACAGGCCGGCCTTTTGCTACTCGAGAGTGAAGGGAAAGCACACTGACCCCTTTTCCGTGTCACCACACGCTCCGACAATCGAGTCCAGCCCGCTCCCTTTTGTTTGATTTCTCACAGAGTCCACAAAGTGCTCTCGAACCGAAGCCTACCCACAGGAACGCTTTCACAAATAGAAACGCATTCTGTGAATAAAATACAGTGATTTCACACTTATTTAGTTCTCACATAAGAGTAACGGTTTGTAAAACCAGGTTAATCTCTTTTGTAAGTCCAGGGACTGGATGAGCTGAGCTGCTCGTTGAGGACGATAATCGCATAATTTTGTCGGCCTCGATGACAGCCAGCATCACTGATCAGTGCATTAGAGCCTCGGAAACCGCAGGCCTCACCGAAAGGGGAGGGCAGCAGCAGAGATGCTGGCTCGGCTTGGCGGGGCAAGGTTACTGCGCAGGTAGGCCTCTCTTCTCCCAGTGGGATACATCGTGTGTTCACGTGTGTATTTGCACGCACAGACACACAGACTCGAGGTATAAATATAAGTGACGTGTAAGTACACATACATGTAAAATGCACTTGCATATATCTGTGTAGGTTCATAGCAACAGGAGCGAGGGAGCGTAAGACAGACGTTAGTAAATCCTGGATCACCTAGGAGTGGCTTCTGGAATTCTCTCTTGGTTCAACAGAATGTGCTTTGTCACCAGATAACTGGTCACCTAAATAAGTACATGTGATATCAGCCAAAGCTCAAGTTACTGATGGGTCACTTATCCTGGGTGATCAAGCAAAATAACTCCAGAAGAGTCAGACCGTCGGCCGACACGTTCTGAACAAACAGCGGCAATGAACTAGGACAAGACGCTTCCTTGGAGTTTCAGAGCTAAACAGGACACTGTGAGTCACTCGCTCGTACTTTTCATTCCTGATGTGTCCAAAGTTCAGTGTCACGGCGCCATCACACCCGGAGACCTTGCACAGGGCTCCCACGACGAACGGGGAGGGAGCCTGTTCTTCACGCCCAAGCTGTTTGTCGTGGAGGGGACCGTCCCTCATCCTCTCCCAGGAAATACCAACTTCTTGTGAGTCGTCCAGTCAGTCACTTTCACCTTTTCATTCATTACACTATCTAAATAAAAAGTCAGGCTTTACAAATCACGTGGTGAGGAGAAGCCACAGCTTTGGACGCTTCCCACAGAAAGTCCACGAGATGCAGGGGCCCCGCTTCTGCCCCTAACACTAAGGAATGCCAATGCTGCATCAATCTAGGAGGCGCTGATTTTAACTGGTTCTAGAAGCACAGAGACTGACACTGTGCTCAGGGGGGCTCCGAGTCAGTGGCAGTCTCTGTGCCAGGTTGATGCGGTCTGAGCAGGGCGGGGCTTGTTATGTCTGATGAATTCATTCATCAAAGATTCACTGAACACCGACCATATGACAGATCCAGGGTTACGTCCTGAGGATGCTCACAAAATCTAGAAACTAGAACTGTAGGTAGATCAGGTAGATGATAGGCAGGCAGATAGATGACAGATGATAAGTAGCCAGACAGACAGACAGACAGATAATATAGACAGATGATAGATAGATAGATAGATAGATAGATAGATAAATGACAGACAGGTGAGAGAGAGATTGTGGGCTCAGCCTAAGCTGTATTCCAGGAGCCTCTCGAGTCCTGCTGAAAAATCTTGAATTTATTCTGGGCAAATATATAAAAATTTTAAAGACTAAAAAGAGATGAATAGAAAGTGCTTCAGGAAGATAACTCTAGAAGTGCCGTGGACATTGATTGAAGTAATAAGAGAAAGAAAGCACAGGAACCTACAAAAATGTAGCTATTGGTCTTCAAACCTGAGCAGCTGCTACTGGCAATAATGAAGTAACAGAAGATGGCTCTGAACATGGGGAAGTAGAAATAGTTTAGAAAAATTAGACAAGTCCTCTAGTACACTTCTCCTAACCAACTGTTAGTGTCACAAATATCTGCCTCGACCAAGATTAGCGAAAGGAGTGGAACTGCCATGATTGGTGGGTGGCACCCAGCTACACTTGCCAACGTTCGCCCCTTGGGGCTGGGCACAGACCCAGCTCCTACCAGGGTATCGACCCCGGGACCTGAGCATAAAGGAGATTAATTGGGCAAGAGCGAAATAAGGGAATTGCTCTTGGGGAGACAAATGTGTCTGTGATGATAACAGTTGAAATCATGAAGGTGTCGACGACGTTCCAACCCGGATTTACTGTCTAGCTGTGGCACCAAGATGTCACGTGGCAGTTCTCCACGGTATTCGTTAAGATCTCTATGGTATGCATTTTACATTTTTCTTAACTTTTAAAGATAGATGCACATTTTATTTTATTTATTATTATTTACGCCCACAGCACCTGGTCTTCCCAGGCGGTCTCCCATCCAAGTACTAACCAGGCCCGACCCTGCTTAGCTTCCCAGATCAGACATCGGGCTTGTTCAGGGTGGCCTGGCCTAGACCATGGACTGTGGCTCCACTGGGGTGCGAACCCAGGACCTTCTGCATATAAGCAGGTGTGCTAACTGCTACACTGTGGACCACGTCCAGATGCCTATTTTCAATCTGTTCCATCTAACTAGGCAGTAGGACTAATACAGACCCTGCGTGCATGCGTACACGTGTGTGTTTACATTGATTTACCTGTCTCAGCACAGACACCATACATAACGAGGTCTGCTGCACTTCCCTAGCATCACAAAGGCCTGAAATACCTTTGGGAGACAGAAAAAGCTGTCCCAATTAAGCAAAGAATAATCACGCCATGACTGCTTAGTCAATAACATTCCAGTACAGCAAAAGCATCTCCAGGTTTCCTGGAAATCAGGGATCACCCTGAACAAAGGGGCAGTGACGTCAGACACGTTTGCGGACTTTGGTCACATTTGGAAGTCCCCTGAGGGCTCAGAGACGCATTCAGCAGAATGCGAAGATCTGAACCTGCTGCAAATAGATGGTGTTTCCTAACTCTCTAAGATGCGATTAAATCTGAGAAATGTGTAGTACAGCCTCTACGTCCGGACCCCTTCCTTTAGTGAGCGCCCCCCGGTTTCGCCTGTGGACATCCTGTGCTCTGCGGCTGCCTTTCCAGCACCCCTCCCCCATGCTCACCCCCACGCCCAGCCAGACTTCGTCAGTCGGAGGCTGATACAGGGCACCAGCTGGTCCACGGACCTTTCCTGTGACATCAAACCCTGAACTAAATTAAGAAGGACGGGAAACAGTTATGGTCCATATATACAAGGGAATATTACTCAGCCATTAAAAAAGCAAAATTCTACCATCCTAGCATGTTGTAAATGGCTTTCTCTACCACTTACAACGACCTGGATGGACAGAGAGGTTATTATACTGAGTGAGATAAGTCAGAGAAAGAGAAATACCGTATGGTTTGACTTACATGCGGAATCCAAGGAACGAAAATGACAAACTGATGGAAAACAGACTCACAAATAAAGAGGACAGTCTGGGGACAGCCAGAGGGGAGGGCTGGGAGAAAGACGTGAAAGTTTAAAGTACAAATTAGTGGTGGATAGAGGGTCACGGGGACGGGGAGCACGGCGTGGGGGATGCAGTCAGCAGCCAGGGACGACGGACAGGAGGGGGCCGGAGGTGCTCCCTTCTCGTGGGAGCTGTGCCATCTCCGTATCTCCGTCTTCCTGCCACAAGAGGTGTCCCAGTGTCCTTCCATCAGTTTAGTCTCTTTAGAACTAAGCCGAGTCATGTGATGTGGCTCCTTTGAAGAAAGGGCACCACTCCCCCTCTCCCCCAGACCATATTTGTTCTTTACGAAAGTCTAGTCCTGATTTTCTGGGTGTGTCGCACGTGCCTGCTCTGCACCCCTCGCTCTCAGCTCCGGCCACGCTGACCTTCGCTGTTCCCTGAACCTTGCACTTGCTGCATTTTTTCTGTCTGGAAAGCCCTTCACCTGGCCAGCCACATAGCACCCCCGCACACCTTCGTGAGGCCTTCCCTCCAAGGTCACCTCCTCTAAGTGTGACAGCTAAAATGATACGCCGGGCACGGCACCCATAAAGAAAGCAAACAGAGAGCGCCATCCCTCCCTTTGACTACTGATCTCTGTTCATAAACCCCTTTCACTGAAATAAAAGATCTGGGCGTCAGAGATTTTTGTGTCTGGTTTTTGCTGTAAACGGGACCTAGAACGGTGCTTGGCATGTAACAGGCATCCCAGTGAATGAAAAAAAAAAATGAATAAATTAAAAAAATGCAAATAAATAAATAAATGTATCTCTAGTAGAGAATGTAAATGAAATGGAGTGAGGCAGTCAGCCTTTTCCACGCTAAATGTTGAGAGTGAGCTCTGCCAAAGAAGTGGGTTCACCTCCTAGTCTGGTAACGTGCATCTAGAAAAGCCAAACCAGCTGCAGAGCAAGAGAACTACCACGAATAACGGAATAACGGCCATGGGAGCTTCATTTTTAAATTACCACTTAGAAGTATGCCAGAACACGCACGCCGACAGTCCGGGGAACGTAGGGGGCAAAATAATTCGATTTACTATGAAGATCTGGCAGTAAGATGGAGTGAGCGCCAGGAAGCCACCTGGGGGAGGGGCAGCTGAGGGAGCCGAGATGACACTGAATAAATGGGACACGCATCCGTGTCTTCCACACGCGGGAAGCACAGTGCGGACCAGTAATCCATCCCTAGGTGGATCGATACTATTGAGGGAGAGGCCTCCAGCGGCCCCGAGCAGTTGCTGATTTATCACGAATCCATGGTTCTCTGCCTCGGGTCCACACCGAGGGAACCCGTGGAGACAGGACTGTTGGGGCCACGATTGATGACGCTGAGACGCCTGCTTTGCAGCCATGGTCGGCCCTGAAGAGAATAGGGGGCTGGAGCGAGGGGACGCGGCTCCCGGGCTCCCGTGGCCTTTGTCGGCCTCTGGGTGAAGGTGTCAGGAAGGGGCCAGGCTCCTCTGTCGCTATTTAGTGTCTCCCCCGTTGGACTATGATTAAAAACCATGTGTGGATGACTTCACCAATTGTAAGTAAAATATGGGAAAAAATTCCAAAGCACCGTTTTGTGACCCTTACCACTTTGTCCAAGTCCAGGTCTGTCGGCGTGGGCCTCTTCTGCAGCCTTAGGAGAGGATGCTTTGTCGTCCTCACTGCACATGTACGAAAATCAGATTTCCACTTTACACGTTCTCATCTCTCTCGACCCGAATTTCTGTAAGCGATCTAAACTACTTAAAATAAAAATCACTAGTCCTCCATGAATTTTCATCAGTTTTCAGGGCCTGTCCATTTTATCCTTTAAAAAGATACTAAACCACACAAACCTTTTCCTGGTACCTGAAGAAGACCACGAATCCCTTAATGAAGGCAGGGCGCACTCTGACGTCCGGCCCAAACTGTAGATATTTTCATGAAAAAAAAAATCTATTATTTTGTACCCACTAAGAAATAGAGTACTGTCTTTAGCAAAGAGGCTCAGGGACAGCGATAATTAACTTATTAGGAGAGTGGCATCGTTTATGACACACGGATGAGCAGAGCAGCACGCCACGTCCCAGCCCCGAGACAGCTGCATTGTCCGGGTCTGAGGCTATTTCGCTCCCTCTCGGAGGTTTTGCAGAATCTGCATTATTCCAGAACTGCCGGCGTGCTGCTATCTTTCAAGCTCTGTGGACGTCTCTGTTAACACAGTGACACCGGCCATTGTCACTGTCAGGTTTGCATTGTGAAACCGAAAAGGCACAGCTACAGCCGTCTGAGGCTCTACCAGTGACCAGGGCCGAAGGGGAGATACGACTTCACATGTCCCCCTGGCACTGCCTGCAGCCCACCGTGTGTGGAAAACAAAGCAAAGCCTCTTTATAATCTGGGTTTTGTTCCCCCGCCAGCTGTATCCTTAAGATGTCCTAAATAAGCAAAGGAGAAATTCATCATGAATAGGCATCGCCGCATTTTTTCCTAATGAAACCAGCCATGCTGTAAACTCAGTCACAACGACACACACGAGTCAAACATCAGTCCCCTTCTTCTCCTAAACCGTTTCCGAGCTCCCCGTTTACCGTAGCCGCATCCGCACACACAGACATGAGGTGGCTCGTGTACACTCCGCATATATATTCATAAGTGTGTGAAGTAGTTTTAGTTTATGTACTTTCAGAAGCACGCGTCCTGTACACACATTGAGGTAAATTATAAGGTACAGAGCAAATTTAAAAAGAGCTCTATTCAGCCACAAAGCTATGAATTACAGAGGAGAAGGGGACTGGATTTAGGGAGGAAGCAGCAGATTTGCATTTAGCTTCATAATTTGCTTTACATTCTTTCTTAAAGAATTCATTTTTTTAAAGCACTTCTGGTTTTCAGATGAAATTAAGAGGAGGGCAGAGAGAATCCTATATACCCTACGTCCCCACTTGGGCACGGCCTCCCCCAATTATCAATGTCATTCACCGGAACGGCAATTTTTTCTATGCCAAAGATGAACCTATATTCACAGTCAACCAAAGTCCATAATTTACATTGTGGTTCAAGGTGCATTTCACAGATTTGAAAAAAAAATGTAAAATGCCCCAAATCTGTCATTATGATGGCACACAGAACCTTTACACTGTCCTAAAAACAGGTGTCTGTCTCTCATTCCTCCCGCCCACCCAGGCACTGGCAACCAATGACCCCTTTCTGTCTCCCTAGTTTTGCCTTTTTCAGAGCCTCAGAGTTGGAATCATACCGCATCCAGCCTTTTCAGACTGGCTTCTCCCACTTAGTAACATGCATTTAATGTCTTCTCAGGGGCTGACAGCTCATCTCAGTTCAGCAGTGAATAATATTCCATTGTCGGGATGTTCCACGGTTTATCAGCTTCACCTGAAGGACATCTTGTTTGCTTCCAACTTTTGGCAATTATGAAGAAAGCTGCTATAAGCATTCTTGGAGTGGTTCATAGTTGTGTCTATTGTTTTAATTTACATTTCCCTCATAACATAAGACATGGAGCATCTTTTCATAACCTTATTTGCGATCTGTGTATCTTTGATGAGGTCAAATATTGACTTGGATTTTTAGGACACCCATTTAAAATATTCCTGGTTCACTTTGAAAGTGTTTGGAATAAACTTTAACCAAATTCCATGTATTTTATAGAAAGTGATAGATTTTCTCATCTTTTAAACATTTAAGATGTTGAAATGTTTTAATATAAAAGTTTTAACTCGTGATATAAAAGTGAATTTGGAAAATGAAATGTTTTAATTTAAAATTTGTTTTAACTTGTGATGTAAAAGTGAACGTGAAAAATATTCTTAAAACCTCAAATGTGCATGTCCATCAGGGGGAACAGATTAGAAATCACCCTGCATTTTGCAAATCTGAATCTTCAAATTGCTGTTCGAACTTTAATTGGATTTCATTCTAATTTAATTGTTAACGCACGTTAAACATGTTTACTTAAATATGAGTATTTGAGACATTTAATGGTCAAGTAATAGCATCTACCTGAGTCTCTTAATTAGACATAAATCCCTGCTTTCCAGGGACTGAAATTCTATCCAGAATATAATACCGCTGAATAAAACATTTGGAAAATGTTTTTCCTACTTTGATAAGTGAGATCATTTTGCTCATTAAGATAGTGCTGTACAATGAAAAATAATCACCAGGAAAATTAAAATTACATGTATCTATTTTATACAACAGTCCCCTGAAAATTAAGAACTGAAAACAAAGGAAGACTTATTTAATTCCCATAACATTTTCTTTTTTTGATAACATAATATTCAATTTTATTCCGTCCGCTATAGGACTTTTCCTCGCTTTTGTCTTTTTCTCCTTTTTAGCCTAGGAATTTATATGAATGGCCTTGTTAACAAATTCCTAGAAGCTAATAAGCAAATGCTATTGGGCACCCTGCCTGATCAGCCCCGTTTATCTAAAACAATACATAACGTGAATTTATATATTTAGATCTTACCCCTTAAATCAACTTCCCTATTTTGCATAATGTATTCAGCTCTAAGTTATAATCCAGAAGAAATTCAAAGTATAAACCACCGCAGCCACCAAATTTCTTCCCTTTGAATATGTTTTTTGTAATATAAAGACTCCCCAGAAATGTTGGCCCCTAAATTCATAAAGATGAGAATAAGAAAACAATCATTATATCATTAAGGGCAATTAAATTTATAATTGCAGCAGGCCGACCCTGAAAATAGCATTTTCTCTATCTTATAGATGAGAAAGCGGGCTGGGAATGGGTGAACTCTGTCTACGATTACAAAGCTGGTGGCATCACCACGCCGTCGGGCCGGGCCCTGGGCTCCAGAGGACATGGGTCTCACTGGGTGAAACAGAAACGCACGATGTTTCCGGAATGATGGCTCTGGTGGCCGTACTGGGTTTTCATTTTCAAATGTGGAAGCGTGGAATAATATAACCGGAGGAAACAAGTGACGTGTAAACGTGGCCTTGTCACTTGACCAGGCGTCTCGGTCACGAAGTAGGACGACCCTCAGCGAGGGCTGGAGGGGCCTGAAAGGCAGCCCTTACAGAGACATCGGTCATAACACAGGAGATTCTCACTGGGTCAGGAATTTGACCTTACAGTGTGCGCTGCGTCGCTAAAAAAGAACAAGGACAACTGTTTGAAACGACAAACATGTTTTTTAAATCTTTCCCCAAGAGAAACGCTTTCCTCTCCTCTCGTGTTTGATTTCATTATGCTCCAAAAATGGGATTTTCTCAAATGAAACACAAGATCATTTGCAGTCTACATGGGTAACGAAGTGAGACAAAGCAGGTTTTCTGTTTTGTTTCGTTTTAAAATAGGAACAATAGATACTGGTTCAAAAGGATGTTTTTGAATGATTGAATGCTCCAAGAAATTGAGTCATTTTGCATTACGAAAATTAAAAAAATTAAAAGATGATAAGCACTGGCATACCTACGATCTTGTTTTTCTGTACAAAGAATATTTGATATAGAGATGCTATATTCTGTCTTAGATAAATCCTTGATTTTCAGTTACCACTGAGAATTATCATGAAACCAAAAGACACGACCTATAGTAAAACCCTGTCATACAGACTGTCTAGGGCCATGGTTAAAATCTAAAGAAGCCTGAAGCAGAAAGTCGGTTTCCTAATAATGCAAAATTTAGGCAAAAGGGTGAATAGGAAGGGGCCTATGCATTTGTAGCAAAAACATAATTTGTAAAATAATTTTACAACCACTTTAAAAGACAAAAGAATTATTTTAGTGGCATTGTGGATGCCCTCTTTCAATTTGGAGTTGCCTTAAGGCTGTTACCTAACCTAGGGGTTAGTCTCTACCTTATACATTCACACACGTACGTGTACACACTGTGGACATAGGCACGTACGTATCTGTCCTCAACACTTGTGACAGGACGGATCCAACATGAGCAAAACAGGAGCAGAAACCACGGAAAATGAGCGCATTTGGGTAAGAATCATGTTCTAGACATAAAGCATCACACCACCCGGAAAGACCCATTTCGATGGCATAAACAGGGAAACCGACCCGGGCTGGGGACAGATGTCACTCTCCTGCAAAGCATGGAGAGGACCCTGGGAGCAGTGGTCTGTGTGGTGGGTGCAGGCGTGGGGGTTGCCCTGGGGCTGGGGTGCATCTTTGGTAGAAGGAGAATAACGGGGCGATTCCGCTGTCTCAGGGCCCGTCGTGTGGGCCTCACAGCCACCAGGAGCCCCTTTCTCCTGAGTTCGGATGGGCACAGACTTTAACCCGCGGCACCCAGTTTGCAAAGTCTGATCTCGTCCAGGATGACTTGCAAGTTCAACTCCCTGGGAAGCATTTGGGAGCAAGAAGATTAATAAAAATAGGAGCGAAAGCACAGGGACCTTCAGCCCTGTGTGGAGGGGTCGGGCCATGTCCTCAGCCACTCGGGCTGCGGCTTCAGACAACGCAGAAACCAAATCCACTGGCTTTGCCCAGGCGGGAGGTGGCCTGGGGACATGCAGAGAAGAGCCCCGGGGGTGACACCCTGCTCTGGGTGGCACCGAATGAAGGCCACTGAGGGAAGGAGAAGGTAGCAGTGGTCAGGCATTCGGGGCCGTTGCTGAAAACTGATGACACTGTAAGCTCAAGTTTCCAGAAACTCAGAGCCCTGCACTTCAAAACACAGTCAAGGGGATCACAGGTCCTATGAGAGCCACAGACTAAGCTGAGGCTCAGAACCTCTGGACTCTGTCAGCTCAATGAACACTCACAGGACTTAAGGACAGGTGGGACAGGGGGCAGTGCCAGCAGGCTCTTCGGCTTCTAGAAACAGCCCTCATTCACTCCCCTCTTCTTGTCTCTGGACTTAAACTCATAGAGGAATAAAACTCGAGAAGCTAAGTGAGATTTAAATGTCAAGTATTTTCAAATAAAGCTGTTTGGAAAATGATGCTGGATAAAGGCCACACGTGGACGCCTTGAGACGTCCATCGAATTAAACTTGACCGCTTGGTCACAGGGCAAGCAGCCTCTCTAAGGGCGGAAGGCACCATTTTGCCCTGTTTTGCACAGAAGGTATCTGTCAATTTTACTGATAATTGTGTCTGAACAAAAGAAATTCTAGAAAGAACTAAACTGAAAAATACTTAGTTTTTCCTTCGAACTCAGAAATCAGAGATTTTCTTGGGTTTGGAGAGAAAAGCTATTAGAAAAGAAGCATGTCCACTATCAGGAGCCCCCAGCAGTTCTCTTAAAGAGGCAACTGGGAGCAAAAGAAAAACAGTCAGGGGAAGGATTTCTTCTGGGAAGAAAATGGGGGTAAGAAAAAAATAACAAGAAATCAGGTTTTATGTTCAGTTTTAATTAAAGTTGCCAGATTTCACACATCGAAACACATGATACCAGTTAAATCTAAAGTTCAAACAGCAAATAAATTATTTAGTGTAAGTGTATCTTATGCAATAGTTGAGACACACTTATTTAAAAAGTTGGGTTTTATTTTTTAAATTTGAAACTCAAATTTAACCGGGCATGCTGTCATCTTATCTCGCCAGCCTAGTTGAAGAGGGGGATAGTCATAGAGCAACCACGTGACAGGAGAGTGTTTTCTCGCTTGTGTGTGTGTGTGTGTGTGTGTGTGTGTGTGTATGTGTGTGTGTTTACAACCTTTTGCAATTGTAAAAGTCACCCTTGGCTTGGGTACATGCAGAACAGGCCGCATGCTAGATCTGGCCCAAAGGCCATGCCCCGTCTACCTCAGATCCAGCTCATGTCTTACTTCTTGAGATAGAATTTCTCTCTGGTACCCGAGTCTGGCTTCTTGAGTCCACGGCCTCACTGGTGCACCCGGACCTCCCGCATCACTCGCTGCTTTCCTCTTTGTTATTCTAGAATCGCTTGTTTCTGTCCGCCAACAACCTGCCTTGCTCTTTCCTTGTCCTCTCATGCTCCATCTTCCATCAGGTAAATAGCAAAAGTGAGGAAAGCGAACACCGTTGCTTAAAACTCAAGGCGATGTCGCTGACAGCCTTGCCCAGGACTCAGTTGCCTACTGAAACCTCCTGAGTTCCGATCAGCAGGTTTTAATGGGGATCGAGGACACGCTGATCATCCCCGTCAGACCTGTCGCAGTCCCATGGCCACGCTGGACCTGTTCTTTGTTTATATATTGTTTTGCTACCACATTCGGCCTCCAAACGTGGCTTCTTCTACATGCACGCGTTTGGATACATGTATTCCACGTACATGAATCTGTCCCTTCACTGCTTGCCTTCCCACAGCTGGGGACTTTCGTTCCAGATCCGTTTTCTTTTCTGTCCGCCCATCTCCTTTCATGCCACAGTGTCTTGCCGGTACGTGCCATAACATAGGCTCTTCACCTGTCCATTTTCAGCATCGGTCCAATCTGGATATAGTGGGATTATGCTCCTCCTTTAATTATAAACTTATTTTCTTGTGTCTTTCTTCTTGTCATTATGATTGACCTTTTCATCTCTATTTATATTGAGGTCCTCTTGTTCAAAAAACAATTAAGCACACAATATTTCTTCTTTTCATAAAGCCATGCACTCAAGTTCTCTATCAATATCTTTCAATTATAGCCACAGTTCTTACAAACATCAGGGAGTATTGACTGATGAGTTCGAACTACTTTATTTATTTCCATCTTTCCATCCTACACAATGATTCATTAATTGTGTGAACAGAAAAACTACAATCTCATTCTCATCCTACCCAGCACCCCCAAAACTTTTAAATAATCATCTCTTCTTCTGACTTTCCTAATCACTGCATATTTACATATATGCATTAAAATGTCTAATGTTTTAAAAATTATATTGTAATTATTTACTTATATATTCAAGCACAGACTAAATTGTTTTAACAGAAATGTTTGCCACATAGAGTAGAATATTTTCTTTCAATTTTTTTAGTGAATGTATTCAAAAAACATGTCTACCCAGAAAACCATAGGTAAGTCATCTCTCAATTTTCTTCATTTAAGTTTTATACAGCCTACTGTTTTGCTTAGTTAATCAAGTTAACCCAATGCCTACCAAGTTACAGACACGTTACACATCAGCTCTCCTGAACTGTCACCTGCTCAGTTCAAACAGCCATACAAAAGCTGACGGATATGCTGTTATCTCCTGCTGATAATGCTTTGAGGACGGTATTTTAATTGACTTGACCTATTGTTGTCCAGAAGTGTTTATAAAATGTATGTATGTTACATTGAGTTTGGCTTTATGATTTGATGCTAATGAAGTGAAAAAAATGAAAGACAATCAGCTGTATAGATCTCATTATATTAGCGAAGTGAAGACAGTAGGGATCAAGAGTGCCAAAAAGTGATAAATGATGTTTTAGCCCCAAACAGATGGTCATTTGGTCTAATCAAGATTTCCTCATGTTCTATTTTCAGGTGAAATAGAAATATGAATGCCATGTCCGACACTCTGAGTATACTCTTCAATATTACATCTGAAAGTAAAGCGTATCAATGAATGCTATAAATTATATATGTCTGCAAATGTAAGTCCTTCTTATAATTAGAAGAAAACACGTTTTCACTTCCAGCATTATATTTATAATTAGGAAGTTACAACATATGGGATTAGGGTTTCCCCAAACCTGCCTTTAGACTATATTATTTTTATTCTTTTAATAAGCAGGCTTCACACAAGTGAAAATTAAAGTGTTCCGGTGCATGTTATTTTATAACAATATGAGAAGTAGAAAATTATGGAGAAGCATTAATATCATCATCAACATATCAAATATAATGATTGCTATTCAACTACCATTCTACTAATGATGAAATAGGGACTGATTTTATTTCATTCTTCAAGATTTAATACTCGGCGATTTTAACCTCATCAGCACCTCCCTACATTTGGTGCTTAATGGTATCAAGATAATTTTAATGCCCTAATCCTGAAATGCACCCCATTTTAGGAGATGTAAGAAATAACGTATTCCTCCTTAGTTCCTTACCATTATATTTTGGATGATCTCAAAATGCGATCAGAAGCAAATCAGGATGTTAGGAGCTTTTTCTTGCAAAATCTTAAAATAGAAACAGATATTCCCCAGTGAGAACCTTTTGTTTGCAAAAGAATCAATTCCATAAGCAGTGATGCAGCATAAATTTCATCTGGTTCCCATAGATTTTGAAGAATAACATAAATATGAAGTTATCCAATGTTGCATTTATGTTAGAAATGCTGCTGCTAATTTTAACTCATTGATATGGAAAGCAGGCCGACGTGATAAGCCCACCCCCAACTCAAGTCAAATCCAATGGAGGTACGATTTCTTGAGTGTTCTTTCCTCCCTTCCAGACTGAACAATTCTGTCACACTTGTTAACCGGGACCTCAGTGGTTACGACCAAGGCTCATGTCAGCAAGGATGGAGCATTGTCATTAATCCACTAAAACGACTTCTGTGTATACTTTTATTCCCCTCAATAATGGATTTATTATTTTCTCTATCAAATATATTGATCCTACCTTTTCTCTAGTACCAAGTCATATAGAATTTTTCTAAGTAAGTTTTTTGTTGTTGTTTACAAAAACAGGCCTTTGTTAGTAAAATATAGTTGTTTATATTTTTAAATCAACTATTCACCACTGTAACAGGATTCTTGCTAGGATTTATTTTCTAATTAAAAAAAATTAACCCTCGATGTTCTCAGGTATTTACTTTCATTTCACAGGAAAGGAAGTGAAATTTATAACAAAAAGGTGTCAATGGATAAATTTTAATCAAAAAGGAAGAGGAGAAAGTGCAGTGAATATAATAACAGTTCTATAATTTAATATGAAAGATTTGGCTCAATTTTTAATATGGCTTTTTATATAAAACTTATGGGAAGGAGAAAATGCTGATGTCTTGATTTAAATCAAAGTAAAGTATGCATTGACATAAAAATATTTGTTTAATTTCTTAATTTAATATCATTTTTTTTCTTAAGTATGAAAATTATAAATATCCAAATGTTTAAATTTACTATCTATAGTCCATGATAATAAATATAAATTTGGAGATGAGAGATAGGAATTTTTTCCTTTGGCAGAAACCAATGTGTTTAAACTGTTGAGAGTCTTTGGATTTTAAACTCTTTCTTTAAGAGAAAGTGAGAAAAAATGAAAAACTTAAAGTCAATAATAAAGCTTCTCACCAAACTATATGAGCATCGCCAAGGAATATCAGAGAAGAATCTGAGAAGGACAATATGAGTTCCCTTTGGCCATCGAGGGGAAAAGAAAATGTGATGATGCTATAATCAGAATTTTCTCTTCTGCCACGGACAGGAAATATTAGCATCTTGCCAGTTTCTTTTTTATTCTTTCTGTAAAGAAAAGGAGGGAAAATGGACAGAATGAAAGGGTCAAAACTCAACACAGCCCTTAAATTCATATAAAGAGCAAGGAATCGTAGCTTCCATTTGCATGGCTCTCCCCCTGATGTTCTCTAATAAATTTGAAAGCTAAGTTGTAGGTGAAATTCTAATTAGCATGGTTGAGATTTTATAGTACACTCTGCCAAGCTGTATTTATATTAAGGGAAACTAAAAATATGTTTTTAAGAACTGCTCTCACATCCTGACTCAGCCTGTTTCTTGTTCCAAGCATCCAGCCTTAAATAGTCAGGCCATTTTTCAATCTCCAACTAAAAAGCTGAATGACTAAGATTTTGGCCTATCCCTTAAAGGCACAACTACTCTAGTGAAATAACTTCAAATATTTAAAAATACCTCCAAAACCTATTTATTGTTTTTCCTATATAATCACAGTTTTTTTCTCAAATATAGAAAAGAACCATCACCGACCACTAAGCAAGAGAGACGGATGCCTATTCCTTACAGTGCGCAGGGGACTCTGGTCTCAGAGGACAGGGCTGCAGGTGACGATCTACCTGTACGGTTCTGCCCGAGTCCTGTCTGCTGCCCATGGCTGGGATTCAACAGCACAGGAAGCAGCCCTGAGATGTTAAGGAGGAAAATGCTCTGCCATCTCTCAACTGATGATGACATGCAGGTGGAAGGGGAACAGTGGCTTCAGCCACTTGTGAGTTATAAAAACACGCTTGGCCATGACTGAGAACCGGTGCTCTGATGATGAAGAGTAAATAAAGGAGAGACAAGATGGGATTTGGCAGAAAGGGCACTAACAGATATTTGGCCACTAAAGGAAAATGTCATTTCCCAGATTCTGAAGCCTCGAAAATACCTCTGGGCCACACAAAGCAGAAACGCAACATAACTTTTAGTAGCATAAATGCTCAGGGGTCACATGGAATCCGGTTCACCCAGAACTATTTGTCCATTTTTTTCCTCATCTTTAAAAATAATCATTGGTTTGAAACAGATGTTCTTATACTACCTTTAAATACCCTTAGAACGGGATTAAATATCATACATTAGAAAACAAGAGAAACCTTGGGACATATACCCAATTTGCAAAACTTGATAATACATTTTTTCATTATATTGAACTTAAAATTTTACAAAGCATTTTAAAAAATACTATCCATTTGCCCCCTCATGAGCTTTTTAAGGCAATTACCTACACTTCCTGTGTATTCTTTTATTCCTGCACTTACATTATCAAAACACACCACTGCTGTGCCAGCCGGTACCAGGCATGATGCCAGGCCCTGCTGCGGGAGGCAATGCCTGTGGGGACACTCAGACGCGGGCGGCCACACAGCAAGGAGCAGCTCCCCATCTGAGTGTGGCCTCTATTAGAGAATCATATTTATCCCCTCCCTTTTCTGCTTCTCTTTCCCACTAAGATCCAGTCTCAGAAAGAATGGAAACCAAGCAGATTTTTTTCTGATGTAATTAGACCTTTTAAGATGTGATACAGACTCAGACGTCATTTTCTACATGTAGAAGCCAGGAGAGTTAGTAGCCATTTAAACAACTCTGTGAGTAATAACAATATAAAATGAAGGAATCTAGTGTCCATACCTAGACTAAAGGTAGCTTAAGCATAAGGAAATAAAAAGGAAATAAAAAATCCTATCCTTTGACGCCATCTTCATGACGGATGTTCATAAAAAGATGACTACGTGTCCACGAGCATAGCTACTGTACACATGCCACCACTCCTTCATCGCTGGAAGAAATGCGCACTCGCTCTGGCTGCTCGTGGGAGGGAGAGAATGTGAAGAAGCCTTTGTGTGACTTTTTCCAGACTTGGCTGTGTCTTTTCCTCCTGCGATCCGCATGCATTCCCTTACAGCATCCACTTATCAGAGCCCTTGCCATGACGAAATGTGAAAAAAGTGTTAAAATCCACCATTCCATTTTATGTCAAGGAGAATCCTTCCAGTTTTCTATCACAGAGAACCCTAAATATGCAATTATATGGCTGTTTCAATGAATACTTAGCGTTTTGTTGAAACTTTGTTTTTTTGCTTTTGGTCAAATTCTATTTGACGTCTGTAAGTTGTCTGTACATTGCATTTTATTGTCTAATTTCAACGTAATCTGAATAAAGCTGAATTAAAAGAAGCACTTAATATTTGACTGCTAATAAGAATATTTTAAAAGTCCTTTAATATATAATCAACAACAATGGCAAAAATTAACCATATATCATAGTCGTAAATTATATTTGTGGAGAATTAAAGTTGCTTTCAAAGAAAATCACAGAACTGTATTTTCTTTAAAGCCCCACACGTAAAAGTTGCTTAAAAACGATTGTACTGAGAACCTACTAGATTACATCGCCCACGACCAGTTTGATTCATGACCATCGTTTCAGGTGTGACGTCAGCTGTGCTTCAGCAATCCTGAAAGCTTTCAGAGCACATAAACCTCTGTTTCATCCTAAAGTCCGGTCTTTTGGTCCCTTCCTCTCTCTGCCTCAAGGCCATCTTTAGTCTAAACAATGTAAACTCTGCCTGCATCCTAAATAACTTTCCCATGGATCCATTCATTCATTGTTTGCATCTGGAATGATAATAATGATTTCATAGTTTACTCAGCTAGCACCTAATTTTGACTTTTAAGCTTATCAGATGGTTTTCCCAATGTAGGGCAACATTATTTTTTTTTTCTGGATACCAAATGTTGGGGATGAAGTAAAACAATCAGCTTCCAATCATAAAACTTCATTCCATTTTGGGTATGATGAACGTCTGATCTTTCGGGAGTGGTACCGTGCATGCCACTTTAAAAATATGTATTTTCGTGACTGAAAATTAAAAATGAAAATGTAGCACAGCAGGGCTCTCTAGTTATTTTCTTGACACAAATTTGGAAGGGGTCAAATCAACAAGAGTGTTTGCTTTGTTTTTAATAAAATATATCATAGCGAGAACATTAATCTCGGGGATTATCTCAAGTAATCATCTTAAAATAATGGGGCTGTTAAGATCCCGAAAGACAGAATGTTTTGATCACCTTTATGTGGCAAATGTTTATAGTCTATAATACCTACGGTGCCTTTTTAATGCTCATTTTGTAAAGATTGTAACTTATAGTCAAATAAACATAGCATCCCTCTATATGATATAATAAAGGTGAGTTATCAAGTATTTCATAGGATAAATTGAAAGTTATCACTTCTCTAATTTCCTATGAAAATAAGTTATATTTAAACATAATGATGAATATATAGATTTGAATTAAATTATACACTTAAAACATATAGTTATGATACATGAAAATTTTAACCAAGTATGCTTATTTTATCTCTATGTTAGACTTCAACACTACAACCTATACAAAGCCATATAATATTAATTTGAGCATGATAATTATTTTAAAAATTTTTGTTACTTATATTTCATCATCATGTTGATATGCTTAACTATGTATTGTAATTGTTATTTAAAATTTTATATGATAATAGTCTTCCTGAAATTCTTGAAATGTAATATTTAGAGATAATTTAGAAATGGCATATAGAACGAGTCTCTTTTCATTTGAATAATTAATTAGAGAACTTCATTCTGTAGATATGCGTATATTATATAATATTTTAGTACAGAGAACCACATGATTGAGAATTTAACATTTTCCTCGGAAAAGCTTAAAAAATATTATGGCCAACCGAATTTGGATCATGACAATGTATTAGGTTATATAACATTTTTGTGAGGTGTCATTTGACAAATTTAGTTCTGACAGAAGCTTTCAATAGAACTTCAGAAGTAGGAAAAAAACACTGCATGCATTTCTGCTCATAGATTTAGGATCCAAAGATTCATTGCTTTTTTATTAAGTTATATATTCAGGATATTTTTTGTAAGATAACAGATGTGAGTTATGGATTTGTTTTATTGATCAGTGCCATTCAGAATCATGACGATGACATCTTGAATTTTATAAACACCAAAAAATCAAAGTGGTTCCATGGGTTGAGTAGTTTCATCTAAATTTTCAATTTATGGATGCATGCCATGCAGTGTGTAAGTATAGCTGGGTCCTATACTTAGAAAAACAATGGAACAGGGGACTGAACTGGTTAAAGGACATTTCTTTGAGACCTAAAGAACCTCTGGGTCACTGTGTAAAGACCCAGTGTGGCAGTTTGCCCTATAGAATCTTATTCTTAAGAAAAGAATTTTAATAAAGGGATATAGTAGTAGATTGCCAAATTTGTAGCTAACCATGCAGTTTAAACATCCCAAGAGAAATGAGGGTATGTTGCATGGCCTCTTTAAACTGCTCTCTTGTACTTGTTCGTGTTAATTTACAATATAAACGTTTGGTCATTGATGTATCAGTAAATCTCCACAAATGGAAGGGATCTCCAATTATCATCTTTGGTTCTTTAACTCCAAACCATTATTCCTTGAGATGCATCAAGCGACACACTCCATGGTATACTAAGCTTGATCACCTAAGTTGTAGATGAGGAAGGCTTTTTGTTTGTTTTTTAATCATATTTAAGACTTAACTTGACATTCTGCTGTTGGCTTGACATCATAAAATTTTTGTACTCTGTTAAATTAAGTTGTAATTAAAATGATGCAAATAATATTTATGAAATCCAGATTTAATTCTTCTTTATAATTTTTAAAAATTTGTTAATAGTTTTATTTAAAAATAATTAAAATTTACTTTGTGTTCTTAGGCTCTTCTATGCTTTGAGGGGGGAGATTTTTCTGCTTTTGTTTGATGTCTGTTTTGCTTTGTGTTATATTTTTACAAGAATCTAACAGTTTAATACAAAAGTTTTCTTACACACTGGCCTGTAATAATAGAAAAAGCCTAAATGAAATCATCACCATGTGTTTGCCCTTATGTGTTAATTTGTCCCCAAATGTGTCACTTTCAGCATCATCTGGCATTGTTAGTGGGATCAAACAAGAAACACTAGGCCTGTGTCACTACACGAATACTGAATTATGTGCATTTCGATGTCACTGTTTGGTTAGTGCTTATTTTCCAGGGAGTGGTATCACTACATAGTTGAGCCAATTTATCTGTTATAAAGCCACAAATTGAACTTCTGTTTTTATTTCTATATTTGACATTGAGTTAGAAGAGAGTTTGCTGAGAAATGGCTATAGCTAATAGACTTCTGAAATTCTGCCTCACAACTTTTCCTATTCATTTGTTTTGATTTTGGTTCGATTGCTTTTCTGTCATCTGGGATGATTTGGGTGATAGAAAAGAAAGGGGGACTCAGACACAGTTTATCTTGGTGCCGACAGTTGATCCTCGTGTGATAAAATTTGCAACTTGGGTAAAACCCCCCAGCATGGTTGCGGTAGGCAAGAAGTGTTTAGCCATCTGAGCAAGGGTTGGCCAAGTCAAGGAACTGGAATCGTGTATGAAACGGAGTCAGAGGATTTCAGAAAAGTAGAAGGAAAATCAGGGATGACCGATGTTATGGATCCAGGAGACTCCTTTCAGAAAGAATGAAGGATTTCAGTGGAAATCAATGCATAAAGGTGATGTCAGAGTGCTAGCGACACAAAGGTCACGACTGAATTCTAAAGAAATAGTCTAAACAGAAAGCTTGGTGTGAATGCCACGTGCTCGGTGGGTGAGCCAGAGGGAAGTGCTGACAGCCGTCTCAAGAGACGTAGCTGTGATTGGAATGTGACTTTGAAAGCATAGATTAGGTGTGGGAACCGGTTAAAGAATATTTTTCTTTTCTTTTCTTTGCTCTTAGCAGGATGAAGCATTAAAAATGCTTAAAGATAAAGGATGCACAGATATAAGGTTTTCTGTGGTTGAATATATAAGCCTGAGAAGTTAATCAGCAGAGCGAAGTTTCACAGTAGATGGAGGTGATAGATTCAGAGCTTAGGTGAGAATCTATTCTTGTACCCAAGAGGGAGAGACATTTATTTCCCTGAAAATACAAGAATATACTAAAAATAGATGTAGGAAGGGATTTCCAAAGAATGTTAAGTCTAGTCTGATTATATGGCTTCATATTTTGTTTAGAAAATATAGTTGTCATAGACACAGATCAATGGGGTGAAAAGTCTCCCAAAAACATGTTTTCAAAGTTTACTACTGGTGTGGTGAATGCATGTAAAAGCTCAGTAGTGAGTCAGGGAGGCCTGGATTTGAATAGTGGTTCTGGAAGCACAGGAGCTTAGACAGATATGTTTTCCATGCTTGTACAATTAAAATCAAATATGTAAAATGTTAGAAATGTTAGAAAAGCTCTTTGTAAGCACAATGTTTGCACACAGCAGCAACTAAGTGAATGGCTTGTATCAAGATCGATTTCTAGATAAATAGAATGTGTTGGTTCATTTCTGGGTCTTCTGGATATGCTAAAGATGTTTCTAGCACCTTCTTAGTTTAAAAAGTTTGTCAAAAGACATTAATAAAACAAACAAAATGTGAGTTTTATATTAATATTTAACTTACCGAGTCCTTTCTCTAATTAGAACTTTATTTAAGATCACGTTTTGACGATTTATGTGATGCAAGGTCTTTTGAAAAATTTTCTAAATGCTTAAATTTCCTCTAAAGATCAGTTTTTTCTCAAGTCAATTTGCTAGTTTCAACATTCTAGAAAACTTTTACTAAAATGACTGATACCCAGACATATTTGTATGAGAGTATCTCACATCGATACCGATAAAAAACGTTTTCTTTTGTATTAAATGCCTCCCCTTCTACATAGTGAGAAACGAGTAGCTAGTTCTGCCTTTGAATCTTTGTCTATTCAGGTCCTCGTCAAATGCCAAACACATGATAAGCACTTAATTAAATTTGTTGAATGAAGTATGAGACTTAGTAATTTTTAATGCTTCAGTTGGGTTAATTTAATTATGTTTTCCCAAACAAATAATGTCTAAAGTCTTCTCTTCCTTTGACTCCTTTATACACCGTTATATATACCACATAAACATTAATTTTGTTTTTCTTCCTTTTCTGTTGTTTTACTTTTTGTATTTTAACACTTATCTGTCATAATGATTGTTTTTTTAAACGAAGCTGAAGACAGAAAGAGGGACAATTTTTTTTTTTTGCAAATAAAAAAGAAGAAAAAATCAAGAGTAGAGGGGCAAAATAGCCAAGGGGCACATTTCATCACTAGCCTGGATATTGCCTAAAACATACATGAATAACTATTCAACTTGCACATTGTAATATTCATTATAAGTGAAGTTTGGCTAATCCTACTCATTAAAATTCATCCAACTGAGAGAGGAGGAACAGGAATTTAACTTCGAATCTTGTGGAAGACTTTTCTTGGGAAAGTTTTCTTTGGAGAACACAAGAGCTGGTTGTCATTGCTGACTGAGTGTGGGGTGCTGCCAAACACCCAGGCACATTGAGGAGAGGAGCATTAAGTCTCAGAGCTTGAAATATAAATTCTACTCAACTCTCTCTGCTACCTGGAGCACACTTAGCTTCTTTGACTTCCAGTTTCCTGTATCTAAAAACAGAACAATAATTCATTTCTCTTGTTAAGGCCAAAAGAAGTAATATTTGTGGCAATGCTTTAAAAAAAAAACAATATATGCCCACATAGCTCTGTCTATCTCTGACTTTAAAATATGACATTGTGGTCTGCCTGCAACCACGCAGTTATAGGGCAGACACGAGAATAGCTTTAGCTGGCCCGATGCAGCCAGGCAGAAGGAATAAATGAGCTTTTTTTCCTCTACTGTGTAGTCCCCAGAGAGACAAACGTGTTCTCTTTCTCCTACAGCCAAACGAGCTGCCTGGAGTTCATGAACACCTCAGCCCTGGAGCCTTGTGTGTAACAAATACCCAGAGCCTCGTTTCTCCGTGACCACGGCACGTGGACCCATACACCTGCCTCCAGCATGACCACCAGTCCTGACAGCTGGTGGCACAGGTCGAATGCGTCTTCCCCAGAGGCTCTCTTTGGACCCCTTCCTCAGGCAGAAACTTACTTTCCATCGTTTCAGAATCCCATACTTAAAATTCTGAAAACAACAGCAACCAAAAAACCCTCTGGGCATGATCCAGTTGCTGCGATTTAGAAACAGATAGGACTGTTGTGAGCACAAGCGTGAGACTGAGCTTTAGCAAGGCTTCCAGTGTAAACTGTAATGAAACATCATTAAAGAGGTTTGAAAGTTGACAACGAAACCCATTTCTATGGCTGATTCGTAGCATGATCCAAAGAAATCCAGAAAGCTGATTCATTCTGAAGAGCAAGCTGGTCCTCTCAGTGCTAAAAACCTGCTTGGACAGCATCAGAGCACAAAATTCCCTGATCAGTGCTTTTCATATCCAACTGGCAACAGTCGGAAATGACATAGAAAGCACACGATGCTAGTGACCATCGAATCTAAAATTGAAGAGAGACGGAAGAGCGTGTTTGCAAAATTTACAATGGGGTGGGGAGTCAACAATTTTGACCTTGGGGTAAGGAAACGTGAGTCGTTAACCTGGACAGCTTGACATCGTTCTAGATGGTCCGCATCACTTAGGCACCAGTGCGTCCTGGTCACCGAAAACCGTCACCAATTTGGAAGTCACAGGCCTTTATAATGTCCATCGGTTCAAATTTTATTATAGTATATAATTTAACTTGGACTTACTTTCATTTTCTTTTCCAGAATTTAGCTTCCTGAAAAGACGGTCTGTGTATTGCTATGAACTGGATGACAACGTTCTTGTCATCTTAAACGTCCACGCACTTAAACTTCATCTCACTGACGTTACGCACAGAAGTCAACAGTGCTTGACTTAGTAATCTTTAAAGCATGTACCAAATTTATCTTTTCTGTCTAAAAGGCCATACATCAGTCCATTTCTCAACTGGGATGCTTTATTGACGTTTAGAGTTTTACTTGTTTTGCAATATTTCAAAATATGTTTATATTCTCAGAGACTTAATTGCCAAACTGGTTAAGTCCTTGGAGGTAATTCTTGGAAGAAAATCTTAAAGGAATTGCTGCCAGGAAGAGGGAAAATTTTCCATCCAGAGAAAAACACCGGGATAATGTATTTTCTTCACATATCCAATAACATTTTATGGGAAAGCTTGTGAAAGCAGCTACTGTCAGGTTTTTTTTAAACAGCCGTTGAGATAGACACAATGTCCTTACTGAAATGTAAATTTATAATTGGAATTTCATGTGCAGTGACTCTATTAAGTTCTTATTTAATAGTTTCTGAACAGAGGAGAGAGATGCATTTAGCGAATCCATTTCTGGAATCGTTTTCAACTCGATGCCCTGGTGTTTTGAAGGCGGGTTGCAGAGCTGGCTGGGATGCACCGAGGCTGTGACATTCGTCCTTCAGTGGGTGCTCCCTATGGCAGCAGCACCACAGACAAAGGCTAAACTCAATTTGCCATTTGTGTCGCATGGCGAGGGGCAATGTGGCTGTTGACCATGAAGAGTGTGCTGTCGCACAGGACGGGGGTCCGCAGACTCCGCCAGGTGTGAGGATGACGCTCGGCCCTTGCTGTGCAGGGCTCAGGTCAGAGAAGAGAGGCTTCTTTGAATTCTGCTGCCTTAACACTGTGTTACTGACGGGCCTTTTAAAACCGTTTTCATTGCTGGAAGCTGCCTGTTTCTAAGATGCTCCCATAGCAGGGGCCCTGTCAATTTTCCTCGATTCTCTCTCTCTCTGTCACACACACACACACACACACACACACACACACACACACGAGTATAGTATGCATACTATATGGTATGGATATTATACACATGCTAAATACAAGTACACACATGCACTGTATGTATAAAACCACATATATGAAGTAAATAAAAAGTTTTTAATACATTTATGTTCATACACATTCAATACAAGTATAGTATATACGCGATATGGCATATATACAGCATTATCTTGTAGAATATAAATTTGACTGTGTGATCACGTCCACATTTTTAACTCTGACACCTGATAAAGCTATATTCAATTTCTTTAGTGGTTACCATGGAATAACCTCTGCACCTCTCTCCGAGTTCCAGACGAAACCGCAGTTGGATGATAGTGGCTGCTGCAAAGCACCTGGTGACTTAACTGCGCTAAGGACGTTTCATACTCACGGTTAGAATCCTCGAACAAAATGCAAGGTAGCATTATTATTATTTACATATTTTAGATAAAAACAAAACGGTAAAGAAATTCGGCAGCTTCACTCAGCTAGGAACCGTCAGGGCCTAGACACAGTCTCAGGTATTTACGGTCACAAAGAACACCTGCCCCCCACCCCACGCTGTTCTGACAGCAGTTCTGGAAAGCAGCAGGTGCACAGCGGGGCGGGGCCTCGGACCCGGCGCAGTGGCTCCTGGATTCTTGGGTTAGTTAGTCTTCCTGGAATCTCAGTTTCTTCGCATGTAGCAGGAGTATTATTAATGTACCTTCCATGGACTTGCAGAATCATGATTAAAAGTGAAGGGACTCTGAACACTCACTGTACATTTTCAAGAGACGTTGCAGCGTTTCACATGAAGATTATGCTCATGTGGACGTTTGTTTAAATAGATTACAGGGTGAATAATTATTCAGATAGTGAAGGAAGAAAAAAGAAAGAAGCCATTAAAGAATGAAGGAGTAGGAGCTGTGCTTTCAATGTGAAAATGGGAGTCCGCAGCCCAACACCTGCGTCGTCAGCCTCACTGCAATTCTGTTTTCCTGCCTCATTGTCATTCTTCCGTAGCAAGGTAGACAGATTTCAAAAGGAAAATAATTACAGTAAAACAATCTTTGGTATTCAAAGTAGCTTTTCAAATAAATTCCGCAGTGGTCCCCAGTTCCCATTTCCTTTTGCGGGAAATTCTAATCAGCCCATTTTAATTATCGAGGGTATGTGATTCCGAAGGTAGATATCAGAATAACAGTAAAGTTGCTCATCCTGTGTGAGTCTGGATGTCAGACCACGGGTCCCAGGACTTGTCGATCTGATTCGATTGCTGTCACACTGTGGGAAAAGAGCTATGAGTGGCTAGTACGTAAGGATATTTATTTTTATCTGACATAACATAAAGCTATTTAGCTATGCTCAAATTTTCTTTTTTACTGTTCTATGATGATTTTTGCTTTATGTTATTTCATTATATATAGTTTCTGATTAAATAACCATGTATACCTTTTGCATTGATTTTGAAAAAAACATTTTCATAAACAAAAGGGAAAACTAAGGAATTTTTCACCACTGGATGATGACGTGCCTTTACTAAGTGGGAGATGAGGATGCTTCCAGCAGAAGCCTCGGTTACCATGACATTGAAAGTCAGCTTCACTCTCCTCCTCATCGTGCCTTCCTCTCTTCCTCATAGAATTATATTTCAGGAGCAGACCCCCAATAAGGGTTGGACACTCCACCGTCTCCTCACAGTTCATTCCTAGGGAATTCATACTAAGACAATATGCTTGAAAAATTCTGTCACATTTAATCTGCCTGCGACTGATCTATAAAACACGAAGCACTACTTTCTCAGACCCACACTTCAATACCTTGAATCAAGAAAAGGTGTCTGTCCATCCTGAAATCCACATGCCTTATGTATGTCTCTTCTGCTAGCCTTTCTGAACTTGCGATATCTGCATCCATTAGGAAAGGTGTCTTTTTTTTTTTTAAAGAATCATCAGCTCCTTAAAATTAAGGACAGCTTCTCTAGAAATTATCTAATGTCTAGTGCAGTTCTTAGCACATAGTTAAAAATGTTCCTTATTAAAGAATAATTAATTAAAATAGCTACTTTTTATCAGGAAAGGGCCAGGAGCTCTGATGTGCTTCTTCTTAAAGCATTCAGAAAGAAAATATCATGAAAGATTTAGGACAGCCCAGTTTAGCATTATTTATTACTCAGTAATGAAAACATATCTATTCCTTTGAAGTTAAGGGATAGAAAAAGAAAAGATCTATGTAGCTAGGGGATAAAAAAGGGAAGAAATATATATATTTCAAGCTTCTCTTAAGTAAATTGTCAAGGTATATTTCAATATTTTGATAAACTGTGAATTCTTGGGACTCATGGGTTCTTCATATTCTTTTGTAAGTATAAAAATGAATTTCTTTCCCTCAGTAATAAATTATTTTTAATTATCCACAAAGTCCATTAGCATAAATAATTGAGTCTTCACTAGATGTATGATGAGCAATATGCATGGCACGATTCCAAAACCATAGCAGCTTAGTGTCTCTTGCCTTTATTAGTTACTTAAAAGCTTTCTCTTGGGCTGTCAGCTGCTCGCCAGCTCGCTTTGCCTTTTATCAATCCGGAATGTCAATACCCTTTACTAATGAGCTCCAATTATTAGTCTTTCATTCATTCATTCATTTTTTCAGTCAACATTCAACTATCTACTATAATTTCAGAAATGCTATAGATGTGGGGGCTATAATTTTAAAAAATATATTATATCTCACTTTTAGAAACTGGAAACAATCAATTTCTTAAAGAAGTTTGAAGAAAATACGGTAATATCATAGAAGCAGAATCATTTACAAATTTTTACTATGGAATTATTTATTATAGATGGACCTGGCTATAGATTTATAAAGAGCTTGATTTGTTATCAGGACGGTAATGATGCTCTTAGAAATGTGTACTTCATTTTTTTTTTTTGATTTTATACTTGAGGGAAAACTTTTTCATATGGTACTACTGGAGGTATTCCTATTTAAGTTTTCAACAATTCCCCCAGAAATAAGGGATTGTAAACTGACAAGGTCCTTGCAATCTGTGAAGTCAACCAAGGATTGCCTCAGCTAAAAAGAAGAAGAAGAAGAAGAAGAAGAAGAAGAAGAAGAAGAAGAAGAAGAAGAAGAAGAAGAAGAAGAAGAAGAAGAAGAAGAAGAAGAAGAAGAATCCCATATTTTAAATGCTTTTTTATTGACTGTCTTCACATACAGACTATAAGATGCTCTGACACAACTGCCTAACATACAGATGAGATGAGGACTGACAGGACCGAAGGAGAATCGGAAGAGTCCACACTTAGAGACTCAGCACGCCTCCCAGAGATGACCAGACCTAACAGACGGTGAGGACAAGAAGGCACAGTCGAGCTCGCGGTGCCATGGTGGACTGGGTTAAAGGTGTCTGTAGACACCTCCACCCAACGACAGCAGAAGACACGTCTTCTCAAGCTCGCACCAAGAGTCGCCAGAACCAACCACACTCTGGGCCAAGAGATGCCTCTGAACAAATGCAAAAGGCTGGCTGCTCCCACACCACAGTGGAATAAACTAGAAAGCAATAACAGGAAGATAACTGGGAAATCCCCCACTACGTGGAGACGAAACGATCGCTTCTAAAGGACACATTTGTCAAAGGAGACATTTAAATATTATTGAGGAAGCCAAATAAAGATACCAATTGTAACAAATGCACCACTCTGCTGGGGGGGGGGGTTGCTGATGGGGGAGGCCGCGCGTGGGGAGGGGGGTGTACGGAAAATCTCTCCTCATCCGCTCGGTTTTGCCGGGAACCTGACACTGCTCCAAACAATGTGCTAACAGAAAACAGTTCTCGGAGGCGCGAAGAATCAAAGCGAAGTTCTGAGAGACGAAACATGGTTCGTGGAACTTCTGCCCCGAGAACCAGCAGCGAGGGAAAGCGTGGCCTGGCGAAGTGTGAGAGGGTCTGGGCGGTGGATCCGCACAGCCGGGCAGGCTTTCCCTCTGCGCCCAGCCGGGCCCAGGCAGCGCAGGTGATGCTGAGCTCGAGTCGCCTGCAGGCCCCTCGGATGTGCCGTGCGGCTGTGGGACCGCGCGGGGCGGCGGGCGACCCTCGGAGTCCTCAGACGTAAACCTGAGAGCACTGGCCCGGCTCTGAGGCTTCGAGGGCCGGGGGCCGCGCTGAGCCGGCGTGCCCCGGGGCAGGCTTTCAGAGAGTCGCATCCTTTTCTGTGTTCTCGCCCCCCGTCATCCGATGTGGCCTGTCATCAGGACTTTTTCAATGTTGATTTCGCAAATTTCTTCTGCTGTCATGTAGGTCAAGTCCCACTTGGCTGTCTCGACACCTTTAACTTCGCTATTTGCGAGGAAACATCATGGCACGAGGAGCTAAAATATTCCCATTCCTCACGTGTATCTCAAGGCAGGCATTCACACGTGACTGAGTCATGCATCTGGATAGACTTTGAAATACGTTTCACAACACTCGGCACGCAACATTAATATTCTTTTCACGTAAGTGTGCTCTCTCGTGCTCTCTGCAGGTCCTTAGAAAAATCAGATAGCTGAAGCAGTAAGAGACATGGATTACCGATACGCAAAAGGTTGCTTTTGCTTTAATTGCTGCATGAAATTTCAGTTTACAGGTAACATGTATCTTTAATCTGCAGAGCCCAGCCTTCGACTGGCTAGAGTTAATTGCTCAAAACAAAACAAAAAAAAAAAAAAAAACAACTTTACATTTACCAAAATCTAAACTGGAAAGAGGAGCTCAAAGCTGCAGCATTCATCTTGTTAACTGCCAAGAAGTCAATTGAATTTCTTTTCCAAAGACGAACTGAGTCACACTGAGCTATTTTCAGTAAACTTTATGTTTGTTCAGTCGAGCCAAGCTTTCAGAGAATTGTTTTCATATTGTAAACATTCGGCCAAAAGACATTTTGTTGAGAATATCAGACTCACTCCAGATTTTTTTAATGAGTCCTAGCGATCTTTCAGGAAAACATTTTTATTCTTAAAAAAGTTTCCAGCATAAATGGCATGCCCACGTATAGGATGATAAAGACCATTTTTATTTTGTTGTTTTGTTTACGAACGTAAGAGCCGGGTAACGCTTACCGCGTGCTGTTTTCTTCAGTCCTGTCTTCTGTATTTGACAATGTATTTTTAAAATGAGTGAAAGGATGCTTTTACTGGGTTGCCTTCAGGCAAAGGGTGCAGCGAAGTGATATAGGGTGAGCATCAAATGGAAAGATTGTTAAAAGAGGCCATCCTAAAAACTGTAATCACGAAACAGATGGAACAGACGCTGAAAGGCAGGGGTGGCCCCTTCCGCTGGTTTCATCTGTGACGTTTAAGTTGGTGAACAGCAGTGACTCGTTCTGCTGGGTTCTTTCCAGCCATACTTTGGGCACAGGCGATGAGGGGTGAGAAAGGAAGCCTGATTGAATCGCAGGAGTCCTGCCGGCCCTTAAACACAAGATGCGAAGGGATCGGCCTGTTTCCAAGCATCTTCATGGTGTCTTCCAAAGATAAATATGAAATTTGAAGTATCAGTGTCCAGCGATACCAAGAATGCAGAGGACCAGCAACGCACAACTGCAATGAGAGGGAAAATAAATCGGTGCGGCCTGCCTTTCTGCGATTGCCACCACGCAGTGTGTTATCATGATGTATCCCTGTCGCCCTCTGACATCTATTCTGCTGCTTCCAGCTGTTGACATCTCCTTGTGCTCGTCTAGCACATTTTGTCTACCGGTCCTTGGGGTGACGGCAAACAGCTTGTCGCCAAGTCACCACCACATCTGGGCTGCATTTGGCATCACTGCATACATCTCCTCGGTCCACAGTGGCTCCTTGGTTCTCAATCTATCCTCATGTAGAAGCCATTCTTCAGGTGTGTTTCTTCCATGCACTCACCTTACGACCCACTCTCTATATTTTTGGTCACTCGATGTCTTAAATCTCTCAGTTGATAAATCAACACCTGGAACCACTTATGGGGAATATGGGACTTCGAGAATTTTCTCGCCGAAAGTAGGTTTTGAGCAACTGTATGCCAAATCGCATTCTCTCCAGCAGTTTGGTCAAAATCAAAAGAACAACATGAGTCCCAAAGTGACGACGTGGCAAATGAACTTGAAATGGGCCGTTTAGAGAGAAGCTAGTAAATTCAATCCAATGATGGCAAGATCAACTAATGTGTAGTGGGAAGTGCTTAAAATATCCGTGGGAAAAGTGTGATTCTGAAAGTCATTTTCGTGAGGGCTGCCTCTTCCTCGTGTCCTGCCGTTAAATTAACTTAGATTTGTGTTCTGCGTTCATGTTTTTAATAACTTTCATGATTGAATATATAAAAAAGTATTCCCAATCATCAGAAAAAAACTATCCTCGTCTCTTCATTTTGTAAATGTTTTTACAATTATGGGAATTGCCTTCAAAATTCAGATAACAGTCATATTGGAATAAAGCATCTGCTGTGGCAGATGGGGCAACTGACATCAAGTTCAGCTGTTTAAATAACCCTTAAGGATCAATGTGTAGTTTACAAAAATAATTTGTAATTCATTTTGGATTAATTAATTTGAATTTATGGTGCTCCGTAAAGGCACAGTGCAGCTGCTACGGTGCTCAATTGTGTTCAACTGTTTACTCCTCTTAAAACATGCATTTGGACAGAGAGAAGACAACGTCCCTTGTCATTCATTCCTTATTTACAGATGAACACAGCCTTCCAAAAAAATCTGAAAAGACAGCATCCTCGAAGGTGACAGCTTATTTGCATAATTATCTAGAGATTTAAATTGCTATACTGTGAAATTTCATCAATTTTGAATGCAGTATAAATAGATACAGATACAAGTGAATTTATTCAGATCTCGTTGAATACATTTTTTTTCTTTTAACATTGACCTCCACGCCTTTACAAGATATGGAGAAAAAAATATATGTATTTTGCACTCACAATAAAAAGACTCGAGGCAATTTAATTCTATTTTTTTGGATGAGGTTTAAGAGAAATGATAGTTATAATTTAGCTCGGGATTTATAAAATATAAATGTAATTGTATGTGAAAAGATACTTTGTTTGCTTTTGTGAGAATGCATTAACTGTTAGAGCCACTTTTCAATCTTCATTGGCAAAGGATAAAAATGCCAAAAATTAACTGTAAAATATTCTCACATGGCAATTTAGCTAATTTCTTAAAAGAGTTCTGGTGCAGAAAAATCAATAATTTGACTTCAGATTGAATGTTTATAATAATTATTGGTTGGACTCTTCCATGACTTTTTTCACATTTTTATTACACATTTTTGGCAGCTTTTCTCCCCCTCCTTTTTTTTTCTCTCTCTCTATCCTGTATTTCTATCTAAAACCCAGAAATATTCCAGTTAAATTAATCCATACTTGCAGTGCATAGGGATGTCTCAATTCCTAGCAGTACTGAGTTTTCTCTTATGATCCTCTCACTAGGATATTGTCACTCTCCATATTCTAAGAAGATCACACTCATAACCTCAGGAGAGTAAATCCCATAGTGGCTTTCACAAGATCCCAAAACTTCTTATTTCAGTTGTGGAAAAAAGGTCACTGAACCAATAATATTACCATTATTTAAACAAAGTCAGTCTTGTTACTTGCAAGAACCGCGGGGCTTCTGGAGGCTTAGGTAGGTTTGATTTTATTCTTTTGGAGTGATGAAATTCCCATCTGCCCCAGCAAGAGGCCCTTCTGAGGACCCTGGATCCTTTATCGTAAGCACACAGGAGAGAACCACTTCCCAGCGCCTGTACCCAAGCTCACTTAATCCAGTTGACCTCATTTTCCTTAATTTTTTTCCAGTTAGGCTTTTTAAAATTGATAATGAAAAGGCATTAGGATTAGTATTCAAATCAGCAATAAATCACCACTTCCTCCGAGTAGTTCTAGAAGGATCTGAAGACTACCTGTCGCAGAAGATACTGATGCTCATGATGTGATTCTTGCTGCTGATGCCGCATAATTCTGGGCCTGTGGTTGTCCGGTGGCTGAGTCACTGCTGTTCCACGTGTCGGCTGGGCCTAAGGTCTCCTGTGCCTGTACACACAGTCTCTTACATGCACCCGCACACGTGCAAAATGCTGCTGCAACTTCATTTAGCACAGCCTTTCTCTTCAAGTACATATGACCCACACAGGGAATTATGGCATATGTCAGGTCGCACAGTAAATCTAACGAAAGTCTAAGATCTAGTCGACATACGTAGAACACTCATCACAGTGACTCCATCAAATGTCCAAGGTAATAAGACAAAAGAGTCAGAGCCTATGAGCAAAGAATCATAAGAATCTGTAGTCATCTGGAAAGTCAAATCAACACAGAAATATTTTCCCCCATTGGATCAGTGGGAATTTAAAATAAAGACAGATCGGTCACATTCAAGGTTGGCGAGAGTGTGAAGAAATGGTAATCCTACACTCCTGAAGAAGCAAAAATTTAGAGCTTTTTAAAAGATAATTCGGCAGTAGCTATCCTGTGTGTCCTTTAACTCAGCAGTTCCATTATGAACCACCTTGCTACAGAAATTTGTGTTCAGACACAAGTCACTACGTATAAAATGTTCGTTATGACTTGTGGACAGTAACAGCACCCCGAATGACCCGATGATCACTAACAGGAGAAGCGCTAAGGTATGACGCGACAGACACGGAAGGATCTACACGGAACATTTTCACATGATAGGAAAGTTTGGAATGATTGATACATGTGATTTCAATCCTCCTTATGAGAAATAATACTGATACGTAATGCAAATTGCACAAACACAAGCACACGCTTGTTGCACGTGTATTTAAGTGTATGGATATGCATGTATACATCTGAGAGATAAATAGATATGCTGAAACAAAAATATCTGAAAGATAAACACTAAACTGACGATGGCGGTTATTCTTGGGGAAGGAAAGGTATACACTCAGCCAGTAGGTGAAAAGTGGGTTGTGGTTTGGAAAAAGGTAGCTTTTATTTTACCTGTTTTAATGAAATATAATTTAAAAAAACCTGAGACTATAAAACTGGAATATGCAAAACAAGATACACCCATTTTTTGTTTGCTTGTTTGTTTGTTTTAGGTAAAGTGATCAGGTTGGAATAAACCTACATCGGGAATATCAATTCCTCTTTCTTCCTCCTGGAACACCGGCCCAGCACGCAGACCCTCGGCCTCCCTGTCTTTTTCTTGCCAATTTTAGGTGTCAGATGTCAGATCCCACTCACACCTTTTCCACATATACAATGTGTTTTTTCATTTTTGTTTTGGTGTTTAATGTGCTTTTTATGCAGATGTTCTTTGTCCCAAACATTAAAGTCAACTGTGTTAATCTTAGATCCTTTCAATGAAATGTCATGTGGGGGGACTCTTCAAGGTCTTTAGACCCAGTTGCTGCTAAATTTCCTTTGCTGTGTGGACGAGGGCAAACCATCTGCGATGCTCTCCCCAGAAGACCCCATGATCAGGCACAAGGACACCTCACCTACTCACCCCTAATAATACCTTTCTTCTTAGGATTTTAAAAACAAATCAAAGCACATTTTTATCTCCAGTTTCAGAAATGAATTTTATCTTCGCCAGAATCTTCATCTTCCCTTTCTTTGTATCACCTTCACAGGTGCATGTGATTTTTTTTCATAGGGTTCAATTTAGTGGTATATCCTTAGGGATTTACATAACAAAATATCCATTTATAACATGTAGCCTGGGTTGGGATTTTATTGTCAAGTTTACTGTCGCTAATGATTATGAGGAAATAAATAAAACCCAAAGCCATATTATTATATAATTAAAGAATATTGTCATTGGTCTCGTTATATGTCCATTAGCTCAAAGTTCTTAAAATCACCACTCTCCAGCTTACTTGGTACTTCGTAGAAAATATGGCTCCATTTAGTTTTCTTATATATTCTTTTCATCCTAAAAACTCCAATTGTCTCATTTCTGCATATTTTTATCTTCTAAGTGCTTTTCAAAATCTCTGGCTCACAAATTAACATACAAAAATTGATTATTATAGAAGAGCCGGACCTGATTGGTATTCTGTCATCATATATGTATTTACTTATTACAAAGTACATGTCGATAAGATTTATTATTTCACAGATGATACCCTTTTGTTCATTTTGGGAGAAACATTTATTTTTTTGCTCTAACTGTGACATATTCTCAGTTGCTCGCCAAGCCGTGGGAAGTAAACTGGGACAGCTTTCCTTTCCATTTAAGTTGCCTCTCATGCTTCCGTCACTGTTCTTAAGCTTCTTTTAGATTTCCACCATCAGTAATCTCTTAGCATGCTGACAGAGGAAGCCATAAGAGGTATTTTTATCTGTCCTTATATGATTTCATTTATTATGTGCTGTGATCTAGCCGCAGTAATATGCTTGTGCATCATCTCAACTTTGCAGCGAATGAAAAAAGACTCAAAGCTGGTGAAAATATTTCTAGATTCTATTTCATTACCTAGCAGAGAAGTAAAATGTAGAAATTTGACACTGCTGAAAATACTGATGCACCACATTACGCAGATGGAGCAGAAGACGATTTCACCCTAATACATTCTTCGTGGAGGAAATGTGCCTGCTTCTTTCTACACATTTACACGACACGTCACAAACCAGATTTTAATAAATCTATAAGGAGAAGGTTCTAGACTCATACAAATGGAGCTTAATGATGTTGTAACACCAGATTTTGCAATGATCAGTTTATTCTTGCAAACGCTGGTCATAAGATTTTGGTAGCACACAGGAAAATCAGAGCCTATGATCAGTGCCCATGGGTGCCAAAAGCTGGCATGGACAGGTGAACTGCAGAGTAGAAGTGGTCGATAACACATTCACAGCCCGTTAATTATTCACTGAGTACTCATTTTGAGAACAGCTCCACATATGGCTTCTGATGATGTGTGTAATTTGAACCAAGATTCAGCAAATCCAGGTAAAGGCAACTGATGAAAATGTAGAATTAGGCAGAGGCCACTGAGATGGTCATGAAGATCTTTTGAAAAATGTATCAAAGCCCTAAAATTACTGTTGTGTATTTATGTCATTAAAAATGTACACACACACACACACACACACACACACATATATATATATATATCCTGGCCTGCACTGGGCTTACTCCTTAGTAGGAAAAAGTTCAAGTGTGCACACTGTTTTCCCAGAGGAGAAGTAACTGCCTCGTTTAAACTGTGACCACGTGCATAACTGGTGCACTTAATTCAGGAAAACAGAACAGTCATTTCTTGAACCACATGAATGTAGCACAGACTAAAGGAAATAGTTTAGGGACCCCAGGCAGTAATATGGTAGACCAATTTTGTCTGCAGACTTCCATTTTTCTCAATTTCTACAGTAAAGCTCATTTCTAGGTCACTACACAGCTCATATTATAATTCCTTCTACTTAGAGATAGTCGGATACTCTCATTTATTTTCTTCCTTCCTATTTCCCTGCTGATCTTTCTTTTTGCATTTTACTCTTTCACTCTCTTCAGAGCTTTCTTCAAAAAACATAAAAAAGGATATAAATGTGTAATGAAAGACGAACAGGAAAGCTGCCTTCTCTGCTATTTGCTTAAGCTACTCAGAATAAACACAGGTTCTCTCTGTGTCTCTCTCTCATGTAGCTCTAAAAGCAAACAAAAAAACAAAAAATTTTTATCGATTACAAATCTAGTTTTAAAATTCATTCCCATTATCTACCTATGTCTATGTATCATCTCTCAATTATGTCATCAATTATCTAGCATCTATTAATCTAGTCATTCATCTGTCATTGCCCTGACATATTATTGTCTTTACCTTCCTCCTGGACCACTCACCTGTGTGCCAATTACCTCCTCCTCACTTCAGTAGGGCTTCCTACTGCTTTAACTAGTAAACTTATCTTACTGAAGATTGTCTAAACAGACTTTTCAAATATTTTAAACATTATTTTCTGCACAATGACAAATATGGGTTTACTTTTATTCTAGGACATATATTTCAAGACTTAACGTAATTACACCATCTTATTATACTGATAGAATTAGCTGTATGGATAAACTCCATCAATTATAATGAATTTCAAATGGTAAAAATATACTAAATGTATCAATCTTGTCCAAGTTTTTGTTTTATGATCTTAAGCCTGATAAAGGAATTCCTGTTGTCTTATATGTGTAGGAACAGTGGCATGAATCACTGTCACAGTTTCGAATTGTTGATAATTTATACTCCCAAGGATGAGTGTTTGTCAAAGCACTGGAGAATATGTTCAAGTGCTACAAATAACATATTGCATGAAAAAAGCACTCTAGGCTGTCTATAATAAACTACTTTAAATATAGAGATGGATTTGAATTACAAGCGCTGAACAAGATATGCCATGCAAACACTATGAAAAAGGAAAGTGAAGTGACTATATCAATATTAGACAGTTTTCTTTGAAAAAAGGAATGGTTTCAAGAATAAAGTGGGCATCACATACTGATAAAATAGTAAATTTGGCAATAAGAAATAGCAATTCTAAGCCATTTGCACCTGACGCAGAGCTTTAAACTATATAAATAGCTGACAAAACTACAAGAAATAGACAAAGTCAAATTGGATGACCTGAAAAGCACTGCATCCCCTGTCATATACATGACATTTATATAGCACACAACCTGACAGCAGCAGAATATACTTGCTTTTCTGGTTCATATGAACCTTCGCCAACATAGACCATATTCTGTGCTCCATAATGTATAGCACTTCATGCTTGTATTAATACAAATCAATGACATAAGCTTTGACCTTAAGGAACTAAAAAAAGAAGACCCGATTAAACCCAAAACAAGAAAATGAAAAAACTATAAGAGGAGATGTCAGTGAAAATGAAAAGAGCAAACAATAGAGAAAATCAATGAAATGAAAAATGCTTTTTTGAAAAGATTAATATATTTGATAAACCTCTATTTAGAGTTATCAAGAAAAATAACACAAATTATCAAAATCAGTAATGACAACAGGAAATAACCACAGACCCCAAAGGTAATAAAGAGGTAAATTTGAATAACAAAAGACTTTGGACAATTTATGTCCACAAACCTGATAAATTAGATGAAATGGGCCTAATTTACCAAATATACAAACTGAGAAAGCTCCCTGAGAACAAAATAAACTGTACAGACATGTATCAAAGGAAATGGAATAAGTACTTTAAGATCTTGAAACGAGAAAACTTGAGGCCTAGATGGCTCCACTGGCAAATTCTACCAGAAATTTAAGGTGAAACTCATATTAATTGATAAATATGAAAACTTCCTCAGAAAAAAAAGAAGAGGAAGGATCACTTAACTAATTTGATGAGGCTAGCACTGACCCGATATAATAATCATAAGAAACCTATATAGAATGTATCATCATAAAAATAGCACTAAAGCCCACAATGAAATATTACCAAATCGAATACCATGTATGAAGCCGATCGTTTAATAGAGAAAGAGTGGATGCTGTTTTTAAATTTGGAAACATGTCAGGAAGGTTGGTGTCGCACTGGGGGTTCTAGCCAGCACGACATGGCCGGAAAAATGTATGACACACTGATGACACGTGGGTACACGCGACGTGGAGCTCTTGTCAACCAGACAGATTCAAAACTTCACAAAGCTCATTGTTATTACAGGGATTCAGCCACTTTTCTTACATCATCCTTGCATCATGTCAAATTGGTGAGTTGCCACCGTCGGTTGGAAACTGTCCTCAGTGTTTTCAGTTTTCATACTGTACCAGTTTAACAAGACCTCTACTCCCTCATTCCAGGAGTTCTTAGGCTCAATTAATTTCTGAATAATTTGAAAAAAAATCAGAGGATTCAGTTCGGTTTTTAAAAATGGTGCTATCACATTTGGATAGGCATCCGCACGAAAATGAGTCTCCAAATAAGTCACACGCCACTTACAGGTTCACTCAGTGTCACATGCTTTTGTGGTTTTCATGATGACGAACTGAACGGTCGACATAATGTTTTGATGATGGCGAACTTAACCTACGAAAACACGAGGCCTCTCCTTCTTTGACCTCTCCTTGACATTTGTCAAAGTCTCTGACTTTCAGATGAAAGAACTCAAAAGTAGTAACCGTAGCTGGTGACATGTATTGAGCGCCTCCCCCTGGAACAGCGTCGTGACACGTGCTTTACGTTCACGAATTCACCCAGAACTAAGATGTTCTAACTCTACAGGCGTCGTCAGTTCCCCGGCTTTATGAAGTTTAGAAAGTTTATGTAAGTAGCCACAGTCACACCGATCATCAGTTGCTTTCGTTTAAAATGTTCTTAAAGATGGTGCCTGGTTCCCCCCTGAGCCTGACATTAAAACGTAAATTCTCAAATTTCACAGATCTGGACAGCGTTGCTCCTCCTGGGGCTTTGCTGAGTGCCGTTTGGCCAAGCACGCGTGCATTAACCATAAATAATCTGTTTCTATAAATCGGTGCCAATAAATAATCTATATCTACGATGTCCATTTCCAGAAGCACTTTGTGGCCTTATAATTATGGTCTTTTTTTTCTGCAAAATGAGGTGAGATCACTTTTTATCGAGAGGACAGTGCTACAACTTCATTATGTTACTGGAGGAAAGTACTTATGACAGGAGAGGACTTTATCTTTCCCTGATAAAGCACAATTTTCTGGCAAATTTTGCGATCAAATTAATGTTACATATCACTCCAAAATCTCTAAGAAGGACAGGTGAGGATGCTGCTTGACCATATTTGGCTGCTGCCTTTGAATACAATCTGCTGACTGAAGTCGTTGACTTGGAAGTGGAGGGCATGGGGCCTTGGGGACAGGACACAGGACAGTCCCGTGGGCTTGGTTACTGCACGGTCACCACCACCAACCTGTTCGTGTGCTGCATTTTATGGGAGAAGATCAATGTCCACATTCATTGACTAACTCAATGTCATTTTTATTTTTCGGGATCTTACAGTGAAGATGTTTTTGAAACACCCATTTTCTTTAAATCACAATTTTTGTCTTCTAAACTCTCTCTTTTCTGTTATTGTCATCACAAGACCAAGGAATCGACAGGTGACATCTAATGAAAGGTCATCCCTTGTTGGCGTCAGCCACAGACCCTTAAATTGGTAGTGAGATGGCTCCATCTTCACGGAGGGGCCGGTTTTAAGGTCGTTGGTCTTTTTTCACGTGAAGATCCAACGGAATAGACCCTTCTTTGAGTGAGCAACCAGAACAGATAAGGACACTTAATTATAGGTTTAATTTGGGTCTCTTTCATAGTTACATTTCCTTTCATATGTTCGCAGCCTGTTTCTGTTCCCTGGAGCTTTTCTTTCATTTTCAAATTCTTTAATGCAGAACATATTTCATTCTTATGTTATATAGGATGCCTTATATCTCCTAATTTATCATTTTACTTCCCGAACAAATTGATTTTACACTTATGTCCCATTTCTTTAAATGTTTTGATAATCGTGTTCTGATTAGCTTTCATCTAATTTTGATAAGCATATAACAATCTTAAAAGTTTTAGTTCAGCTTATTTACATGTCAAGCTAGGACAGACCTCCCCTGTCTAGCTTATATGTGTCTGACAGGGATAATGTAATAAAGAAAAAGAATATTAATTTATAAGCATGAACTGGTTTTAATAAATTAACCAAGAGTTCAATTTGGGTGACGTAAATTAAGGCTCACTACTAGACTTAATTCACCATGTTCTTAATTACAAATAAAAAACAGAGGCCGCAAGATGAAAGTCTCTTCTAGAAATGGAATTGTACTCTGCCAAATTTCCTTTTAGAAAACTGACTAAAAGAATAAGGAAAACAAAAGGGCATTCTCTATGAGGATTGCTATTTACCAAACCGGTGAATATGTTATTTTTCTCTGGAAATGTAAGGAAGCAAGAAGGACAAGGTGCTCTGTGTTTTGATTCATTCCGACTATCTGCTTTTATCTCATTACAGCCCAGGTGTTCCTTTCTCCAATCCTGCATTCGTTTCATATTATTTTGCAAGCTCTGGGGGAAAACAAACGCCCTGCTTTAGGAAGCTGGCGAAAGCTGACGTGCCATGGGAATGAAGACAGAAAGTGGGAGGCAGGAAGGAGAACCGTTTTCATAGGGCCGGAGAATTAGATCGAGTTGGTTATAAACTGCGTGACAAGATCATTTTCCGAGATGTTTAAAATAGAACTGCAAACAGAGGAAACGTCAGAGCGAGGGGAAAGAGGCTCTCAGTGAATATAAATATATATTTTGTGCTGCTGCTCGAGAAATTTTGTGCATATGCATGGGCATTTGTTTTACAAACATAGAGCTCATCTCGCTCGTTTACTCATCCCTTTGAGGTTCACAGACATCAGTGACTTTCTCAAATGACTTCTCCATAACATTGCTCATCGGTGGTTACTAAAGTGAGGTTTCTCACTGTGTTACTTTGGCTCAGCTGATTAGTTCATTAAGTAGAAAACAATAAAAATATCACAAACTAAGGAGGTAAGCTTTTCATGATGGTAAAATTAATTGAGTGCAGTGTATGAAATACGATCAGTACAAAACCACCCCGTGTATGGACTTCAGTGCTGGCACAACTGGATCCGAGGACGAGGCCACTACACTAACACCTTCCCCCACGCACACCCTCTGCCTCCAGCCACATCTATTGCTTTTGCTAAAATTGCTGCCATAAAAACTAAATTGCCACGGAAAGTAAACTACTTAGGATAATTCTTGAAGGTTGACTGCAGGGTTCCTACTTTTTCTAATACTTTACCTCAGCGCTATATACTACTATGATCTTACATGGCTTCCAGCATAATCGTGTTTCTCTGGATTGTTACACAGATTGCAGACTCCGCATCCCCATCTGCGTTCTCATCCACTTTGTATAATTTAGGCAAAGTGGTTTTCAAACACCAATGATTGATTTCCCGTTGCTTAAAACTCTGCTTGCTCTCGCAGTAATGCTCGTGATGACAATAGGGCCTGTGAGGCCTATGGTGCTGTCACCCTTTGATCTCCCCAGTTTTTGATCCATCTACGCTTATCTCCCACATATTACCTCAGACGAGGCCTTTTTAACATTTCTTTTTCTCATCTCTGGATTGATTTTGTTTCTCCCACCAGGAATGCTCTCATCCTATTCTACACAAGATTCCCGGACACCTGCTTTCCAAGGTCAGGTCCTATGTTTGAAAACTCTTCTTCTGGAAGACCAAGATGGTCTCGTTCTGGGAGGCCTCTGCCACCCCTGTCTTGGGTGAGATGGTTGAACTGCAACTGCCTCCTTTTCCTCCTTTCTACTCATTTCTTACACTGCACCATTCTCAGGGGAGCGGTCATGTGGTGTGTGTGTCGGGGGGACATTGGGAAGTCAGGCAGTAGAGAGAATGATGTTCGGGACATTGGGAAGTCAGGCAGTAGAGAGAATGATGCCCCCTCTCTCTGACTCCAGCAGACTGCTGCTCTCCATCCCCCCGGCATTCGAATGCTGGACTCGCTGCTCTCTAGGTCCTGGACTCTGACTCACATACTTTCTAAACCAAATGTGGCAGATGCTGAGTTAGTGTTTGTCGAATAAATTATAAAAGAGTTAGTAACAATAAACCTTGTTTGGACACCTACGATGTAAGCTAGTGCAGTGAATAATGAGCTATATATAACCTCGTGTTTTCTGACAAGGTTAGGAAGTATTTGGGTAATTAACGTCGGTAATATCATGACCCAACAAAATGAACATCAACGGCAAAAGCTATTAAAATAGTGCAGTCTACATCCTGAAAATCAGGTTTGATAACCTCCAGTCAGGTGTTTCAGAGACATGAAATTATCCCATGGGACCCTTCGATAACTATTGACTAAATTGCAACCACAGGTGTGAAAACTGAAGACATATCTGCTAAATAGAACAGAAGATACTTTTCCTTCAAATACTGTTTTCTATGAAGTTAAGTGTCCCTCAGATTAAGCAAGCCTGAATCATGACATGGACAGGAAGAAATGAAGGCGAAACCTCCATGATCGCTCACTCCATTTGACGATGTGATGAGCTAAAAAATAAAACCGTGAGGCTGCTGTACAATTTTTATATGCAGTTTTAGATTTTTTTCTTAATTCTGGCAGGAAACTTCAAAAAATAATAATCGATGAAGTGACTGAAAAGAATCAACACACTGTACTAATGTTTTATGTGAGAAGCGTGAAAACCGGCCAAGATTTACTCATCAGATTGGAAATGTCTTTTTTCTCCCCTGTCAAACTAGTTTTTTGACATCTATGTTTAAAGTATTGTGTTTATAATCACTGACTGGAAAATCCAGAGTGTATATTACTTTTAATATAAGAGTTATGTTTTATATCCAAAAGAATTTCTATTGTTAGAAAAAAACATCGTGATGAGTTCACACAATAGCAGCCTCTGAAATCCAAACCTTGTCATACATTTCACAGTAAAACCACTCAGAAAAACAAAGAGAACACATATTATTGCCCGTGCTGTAGGCGTAACCATAAAACAGAGACAATTATGAGTTTTGAATTGCCAGTGAGTAGAAAGATGAAGCCAGATGCAGCAGCGCCAACTCCAGCAAAATTCCAGAAGCTGACGTTCTAGATGGTGGGATTGGCAGAGGACCACTCTTTGGGAAGGTGGGACAATTTGCAAGAGGAAAGAGACCATTGGAGACCATGTAGGAAAGATCCACGTAGGATCTCAAAAAGGAAAAGAAGAGAAGAGTAGGACATATGTCACATGTGTCATAGCAAGCAGGAATACTGTTGGTTACACCAACAGAGAGAAGGTGTCAACTGAGAGCGAGTGCCGAACGACCTCAAACTCTCACGCCTGCCTGCATACAACCATTAGCCAAGATCCTGGAAGATACCATATTTCAAAACGAAATAAAACAGGAACTATGCAAAGATTGTATGTGGGAAAAGAGAAAAAGTCCTGAAAAGCCTTAGATGGTAAGTTTTTTCTAGAACCAAACTTGAAGTAGGTAACATTGTTCTCACCGCCCTAACGTGATTAAATGTCATTTTAAAAGCATTTCCAGATAGCAAAATAATTATCTCAGATGAGATTAAAAATGCAAAGACTCAAAGCAAAGGTGGACAAAATTTGACCCCCACATCCCCCCAAAAAGGCAAAGTTCACACGGGAGAAACTGGCAGACACTGCTTTCACCAAACTGCCGCAGTCGATGTCACCGGCCAGGAGTCGTGTAAATATTATACAATGTGACTGAAGAGGGCACTTCAGCTCTCTGGTGTTTTTCTGAAAAATCTGTAACCCCACTCTAATCACGAGAACATATCAGGCACAGCCAAGTCGAGAGACATTTTATAAAATACCTGACTAATGTGCTTCAAAAGTGTTCAGGTTGATGAAAATGCAACGTGGTACGGCCTCCATGAAAAACAGCGTAGAGTGTCCTTGAAAACATAAAAAAGAGTACTGCTGTACGGTCTGGCAAGCCCAGTTCTGGGTATTTATCCCCAAATAACTGAAATCAGGCTCTCAAAGAGACACCTGCGCCCTGACGTGTACTGGAGTGTCATTCCCCATGACCAAGATATGGAAATCCCAAATGTCCATGGACCGACGGATGGATGAACTTCGTAATAGAGTGACAGAATGAAATGCTGATGGGCAATAAAAATAAACGCACTATGGATACACTCAACAATATGAATAGCTCCCCAAAGAAGCGTGAATTTAAAAATCCGGACCGCAAAAAGCAGATCCTCTATGGTTCTGTTTATGTCACCTTCTTAGGACATTCAGACTAATCTGAGATGAGCAAGCCAGTGTTTGCCTGAGGGCGGGAGGAAAAGGACACGAGGAGAGAATTCCAAAAGTCACCGGAAAACTTCTGCAGGCGATGCGTATGTTAATTTATTACACGTTTACCTATGTTACTGCAAATTTATAAATTTATAAATTGTCTGTCAGTTAAAACTCAAGAAAGCTGGTGAAACGTTTCCTAAGAGGTGACAGACCCCTGGAGTCACTCCAAAAAAATACATGGGCTTTGTGATGTCTTGGCCGACTTCAAAACAGGGAGACCCCTTTGGGGAATTCAGGATGATTGTAGTTAATCGTACACATATGGAATGTAGACAAGTTTAGAATAAAATTTATCGATCTTGAACTGCCATTGTTTGTACCCCATTTTTCCACTAACACTAGGGAAAAAATGTGAGTCAGAAGATCAGGGTGTTATTTCTAAAGCCAGCTAACTATCCGCAGGACCTTAAGGATAATCTCTGAGTATTTGACATCTCACTTTTCTATGATTATTTAATTCTTCTCACTCATGTGCAGAATGAAAATATAGAATGTGAGTCATAAACTTGAAATAAATGCCGTGTTATTGTTATAATCCTCAGACACAGAATGAATGAAGTACTTATTTAAGACCTAATTGACTATTGATTATTGGGACATGACCTACGTATTAGTTTTTATCCAATACACCCACCAGGTATTGATCAAACCCTGCAGGTATTTAATTTAATGATTTGAAGTCATTCACATGTAAATGAATTTGTTTAATTACATGTTGACAGTGACAGTTTTAAAATAAATTAAAATCAAATCTAAGTACTTGACTAATGACCCAGAAAGCTGTCCTTTTCATCTGGAAGAAATAAATGCATGTTTTCTTTGAAAATAGTTAGTGGGTGATTTCACGGGTCTTGCAAAAAGAACAGCAAACCCATTTCCCAAACAGGGTTTAGCTTCAGCCTTCCTGCTTTTGATGGCGCCGGTCCTTGTTTCCAACCTTTCTGGTTGCTGTAGCAACAACGTCCAGCAGCTGCCTACCAGCAGAGCCCCTATCCATAGAAAGTTCCATATTTGCGAGATAATGCTGCTGCCACTGGATCTCTGACCTTTATCACAAGCGAAATGGATTCAGTTAAATATGAATAGGTACAGTACTTAATATTCTTCTGATTAATTGAGTTGGAGGCTATTCAATTCGAGATATTCATTTGAATATTAATTCACATAATTCAAGTATTTATGTCTTCTTATTTGAATACATTAGTATGCTAGATTCCTTGGGATTGTTGCACAAATTCTAAATTAAATTTCAAGTGACTTAAAAATTAGATCTAAAAAGCTGCCGTGACCATTAGAATTTTATTTTACTGACAGATAAATGAATTATGATTTGCATTATCATGTGTTTGTGGCAGAGTGAGCAATTTTTGAAACCACATGGACGTGGCGTAAGTCAGGCATTATGAAAACATATCCCACACAATTTCTGGGGGATTGCATGGTGATACTACCTACAGTTCTTATCGCCACATTCTTGCTTAAAATTTTCTAACTGATAAATATAAAGTTATAGATACAGATCAAAGAAATGTATGTGTTAATGTATGTGTGTATTTATATGTTAAATATGCATGGCATTTAGAAAGTATTAAACAATATATATATACATATATACACAGGAAAAATATACTTATGGTTTCTCTCATAAAGAAATTAAACATGCTAGAAATAGTCATGATTTGAGTCTCGTTTAGACTACATTTCAAATCCAACCTATCCCACGTTACACAGATATTTTAACACTGTCTTCAGGGTACACACAACATGGTTTCCTGGTGCAGGTGGCATCGAGACAGCTTCCACTGCTGAATCGGACAGCAACGTGAACACCTCGAGGGTGCCCAGTGCACTTCCAGAAGCATAATCAGGTCCTTCTCTTTGACTTTTCTCTCTGTCTTTGGAGAATGTTGACAGATGTAGCTTTTACTTGAAGTCCCCTGAGGCTGTGACAGGTGCAGTACTTGTATCTGAATCACATGACACCTCGCACGATCAGTTCCAAAGTGGAGACTGCAAAGGCTAGTAGGTGCTAGTGGCTTGGAGGGCATCACAGCAACTATTCCGACAGGAGCTATGGTTCTCACTAATTAGATGAACCCGAATCTATCTCCTCTTGTCTGCACACTACATCAGCTGAAAGAGACCTCTTTACGGCTATATTTTTTAAGAAAATATAATTAAATATAATTAAATATAATTAAATTAGTATAATTAACTTGGTATGAGGCAACATCTTTACAGGCACAGACAGATATTAGATGATAGATACATAGATACTGAGTGTCAAGATAATAATAAATGATAATAATAATAACAATAAATTATAATTAAGAGAGATTACAGAGATTATATTGAGTAAAGGAGAAAATCTAATATCAGATGCTTTTCATGTGATATTGATCAATACATTTAAAATTTCCAAAGGTCTGTTTTCTCAAATATGATGTGGGTAAATATGGACATCGCATTTTCTAGCTTGACATAATGCATGTGAAGCATTTAAGAATATGGGACAATTACTATTTAATAAATGCTTTTTGATAATGATAACCTTGAAAAAGATGATGCTTTTAGGGGTTTAACATGATCTCTGGGTCCCAGAATATGGCTTTCATGATGTATGGATAGAGGAAGAAGGCGTCAACACGGCAGGATTATCTTTTATGTGTTTTAAGTGGATAGAACTTTTAAAAATTAAAATTTACATTAAAATCTTATTTAACTCAAATAAGACTTCTGTTCATCCCCAATGAATGCAAACGCTATCTCAGAATAAAGACCTATTTCTTATCAGTCACCAATATTAATTTATACATGTGTAGTACACACCAGTTCTCACCCCTGTAGATGTGCATGTGTTTGTGGCTGTGACTAAGGATGACTCTTCCAATCTGCAAACTTCATATGTGTCAGGGGTTTTGGTTTGTCTGTTTTATTCTGCATGTAATAACCAAGCCAAATAACTTGGTTTATATTAGCAAATCAATAATTATTAATTAAATAAATTGTTTATAAGAAATGAGTAATAAATCTTAAACTAAAAAGAAATAATAAGATGATTAAATAAAAATAGACTATAGGAACTTAACAAGAGGCATGATTTAAAAATTGTTTTTTAAATTCTCTTCGAAAAAAATTGAGTTTTATAAGATAATAGGTCATTTCTCTAATAAAGGAAGAGGAAAGTTTGAGATTAAAAAATAATTTAAAATCAACAGATTTTCTGTGTTCATTATTACATAATAATAAATTTACATTTTAAAATTGGATTTATATTACGGTGTACTTAACATTGTATCAATTAACTCAGGTTATGTTACTTAATAAGCAAAATGTAGGCTAATAGTGTTAATAAATAGAAATAAGTTAAATCTCTAGCTGCTTTAAATATTTACCAGTGTTATTATTTACCGAACTATATTTCCCTGACCGTAGTGGAAATAAATTGGATATGTGCAGTGTTACATGTGAGTGCTCTAATCGCCACTAAATCATGTTCCCCAGGTGTCACTCCCAAGGCATTGATTAACGACACGCTAATAAAACTTACTTTGCCAGTCAGAAACAAAAATGTCATTTCTATGGGTAAGAATAATTTTCTGCTAAACAGGGCTTTCTATCAGTAATGAGATGCTCATTGAAGTATTTTAGGCATTTTTAAAAGCTACCAAAAGCAAAAACAGCACATGCTGGAATTATGTAGATGATAGAGCGATCTAAGCTTATTTAGTTTAGTTTTTGTTTTTGCTCAGGTCGGGGGAAATAACTATTATCAATCACCAACTATAATCAGATTTATACATTGCCAAAGGAAAGCCAAGCAGTCACACTGGTGACATGTTATCTCTCAAGAGATTATTTTCCTCTTTAGGGCTTATTTCTTATTGCTATTTTTTAAAAATTTTTTCCTTAAGAAACGTGCCTTTATATAAACCAAAATCACCTCTTTTTTCACTAAATATTTTTGGTGTAATGGACTGAAATTGATTTTATTCACATTAGTGACACCTGCTTTAATTAAAATAATTTGTCTTAGCTTTCATTTAATCTTGAAAGCAGAAAAACTCTATAGTATATCCAATTTCCAAATAATATGATCTCCTTAGAAAAAAACTGATATTCATATTTTTTATTATACAGAATGTCTGGATACCTTGTAACTTGTTAGAAAATTTTCTACACCTTAAAAATCAAGAATACATACTGATGTTGAATCACTTTTATCTTATTGCTGATTGAATTAATAAATACTTTATTTTAGGTTCCTACAATTGGCATGTTTTTTTACATGTGCGCAATGCTGCAATAAATGTGACATTGACTCATCCCAGGTTTAATGTTATACATAGTAACTATTTTGGAAATATTAGCTTCGATTTTACTGTGGCCCATACAAACACCCTCTCTAGTGTGCATGACTAATTAGATAAGCCTAATTGGCTGAAATCAACTGCACTATCAATGATCGGTTTTATTAAATTCGCCTTAAAATATAGTTTAAACACACAGCTACCCACCCCTGACAGACACAGTTGCCTTTTCAATAAAACCCCTACGAAGAAAAGACCATAAATACAAGTATAATCGACACGGAAAACTAAGCCAGTCATCTGAGTTATTTTTAAAATGCGGGAGCATGTTTCAGTAACTATTGGAACTGATGAGACAAGATTGAAAAAATACAGTTGTTGACCAAACTGTTTTAACCCCTGAAAAAAAAAAAAACAAAAACGATCTTCCTCGTTTAAAAGAAGCTAAGAATCATTTCGACCTCCTCACTGTGGATTTCAAAACTACAGGATCTGAAACCACCCCAATGCAGATCGCGATCCTTTTATTGGCCAGGTGCTGGATTTTATTACAAAAAAAGTAATGCAAACCACTTCGGCTTCCCATCGGCAGTATTCATTTAGAAACAAACACAGAAAATTAAGTTTTTAGTAGTGGCAAAATTATTTTGGAAGTTGTCTTAATTTAGACATAGTGGATGGCAGAAAAGCAATTTAAAAATGATAATGATACCTGAAATTTTTCTAATTCTAGAGAATTTAGGTGGGAAAAGTACAATATATGATAATTACACACGTAGAAGCATCCAACAGAACTAAAAAATATCAAGGATCAATCATTTTGAAAACCACCACAGAGAAAGTCGGTGTGAAGTTGGAGACGTATGATAGGTATCTCATCCAAACAAATGAATGTGAATGCGGTGGAAAGGTAAGCTCGAGTTAGTAATAGAAACGACTAGAAAATTAGGAAATATCATTCACAATGAAGACTCTAAAATCAACTAGTGACCACACATAGTAACAAATTTTCTTTCTTTTTCTTTCTTTTCTTATGATGAGAACTCTTCAAATCTACCCTCTTAGAAACTTTCGAATATTCCCTACGACGTTATTAACGGTAGTCACCATGACCAAAGGCACCCATTTCCCCCAACCCCCACCTCTTCTGGTAATGACCATGAGTTCTTTCTTTTTTCCTTTTTGTTATTTTTTTGGATTCCATATGTAAGGGAGCTCATGCAGTATTTGTCTTTTTCTGTCTGACTTATCTCACTTGGCCTAATGCCCTCAAGTTCCATCCATGTCGTCACGAATGGCAGGATTTCTTTCTTTTCATAGGCTGAATAGTAAACACATTTGTCCACCTGTCCGTGGACACAGACTATTTCCAAGTCCTAGTTACTGTAAATCACCACTCAATAAAAAGTGGTATGGATTCTACGAGGCTCAAACAGAAATCACTTGTCGTACGTAAAAGCAGAAAATTCGTCTAATGGTCACAGTTAAGACTGTTCAATTTAACTCATGGCACATGCCGAATAAATGTTCATACCATGACTCAGAGCCTATTTATATTTAAAAATAAATGCAAAAGTCATTAGTTACGTTTTCTAATCTTAAAGGCTTAGGAGGTGGACATAAATGGAAAGAGGACAGCGACTAGAGGCTAAGAGGGCCTAACCAATCTGACAGAGCGGAATGAAACTGGAGAACGTCGGTCGTCGTGTAACTTGGGGGTTAATCCATCCTTCACCTGTTTAATTGGTTTGTGGGATGGCACAGCTATTGTTAGCGACACGGTCACAGTTCAATGAGAAATAAGTGCATAGGCTTCTTCCATGATAAAGATGAAATATCGCGCATTAAGGATTCTATTTTTAGTGTTCGCGGGGAAACAAGAACATGGGCTTAAAATTGTTCTCAAATCCAACAACGTAAAATATGTTTTAAAAAGTCTGAATCCAGATGCCCTTTCTGATGTCCTCCTGGAAATGTTACTTCAGTCACTCTTGCTTGGGATGTCCCCATCCCTACCCAGGGGTTGTGCTACTCTCGTTGGATCTCACGGGACCAGGATGTCGGCAGGAAGGAGGAGGCTGCGTGAGGCCCAGGGCATCCATCATCCATCTCCACAGCTTACTGAGGTTCTTCCTTGTGTCTGAGGTCACAGAACTGGTGACACCGCCTTCATGTACGCACTCCCCAGTCATTTCTCTGATGGAAGCTTGCTAGCAAGTCCTCTTTGTTCTTCCTGCGTTGTCTACACTGCACATCCTTTGTTCAGCTGAAAATTTTTATCAATTATCTTCTGGATAACTATGGTAGCTTCTCCACTGGCACTTGCTGCTTCGCCTGGCACATTCATGTTATGCAGATGCTTCCAGAACCTCAGGGACCAGCCTCTGCCGGCTTCTGGCTTCCCTCCTGCAGGCCCCTCGCCTCTGAGCCCTGCAGGTCTGACTCCGGCAGCAGGGCAAGAAACTGACTCTGGGAGAGAACCCACAAATCTACTTTTCCCCCTCTATGTTTACTTTCAGGAGCCCTAATAATGGGGTGCTGGCAGTAGGGTCAACCTGAGTCCTTAGGGGTCCCACGGGAGTTCAAACTGCGTCTCCTACTACTTCTGAAGGGTGTGTTTCTACTCTGCAAATGTGGGAGTTAGGACGTGGAGGATCTCAGCGGTCAAGGCCAGAGAAGGGGCTCTCGAGGGACTGGGATCTTCCATCTACTTCTTCTGAATCTATATTTTTATTTTTTCTCATTTTTTTTAATTTTATGAGGCTGTTTCCGTTTTTATAACTTTAATTTCAGATTATATTATATTTTATTTTTATTATTTTCAGGTTGAGGAGTGATGACACATCCCTTTTACCTCTTTGTTAAAGAAAAAAGAAAGTTCATTCCATAAAAAGTGTCTTGGGGGGCTTGAGAACAAAGGTTAATCCTCTCTCCCATGCCACGCCTTTATTTAGTTGGGGTAGTGGCTGTCTGGCCCAGACACCAACAGGGTCATGGGAAACGAGACCAAGACTTTTGGAATAAGTATCCCTGATGGCACAGATACATCAAACCTATTTCTATGAAACAAGCATTTTGGAGTTTCTTTCAATTATTATCATAATCATGGATTGTTTATTTCATATATATTTAAATGAATAAGTAGAAATATTTGCAAATTAAGTTAGATCTACAGAAGAACTACATTAAACACATTATCCCTCGGGCGATGCTGTTTTATTTTGACCAATATCTTTCAAAAAGTCGATTGTGATTCTTCAGTTCAGTAGCACATGTGAGATTTAAAAGCGTGTGAATGAAATCGAGATATCCAGCTTCTTATTCCCAAGTCTCTATTATTGCTCTCCCTGAGGGCCTAAACATTGCCCTGGTGCTGACACTTAAACAAAACAGGTATACAATTTATTTCACACATTGACGTTGTTAAAAATGTAATTTTGTGAATTTTTCAAGTATTCTTGCACCACCAACAATGATCCCCTTTGAATCCTGTTCTAGATCTCAATTATCAGCCTCATTCGTTTTAGCATCTGTAAGTTCCACATGACTAATAATATTCAGCATCAATGCTTGAGGTGTTATTATGGTGTAATGTTAAAATTTATTGTATTTTCCTGACATACTCAATACAACACAGTCTGGTTGACAGAAATTACATTACCGATGCTTTTAAAAAATCTACCTCAACTCTTTTCTGATAAGATTGTAAATTTATTCTTGGTTCTGAACGTTAGTTTAATACTCTTTCCGTGTCTATGATTTTTTCTTAGAAGGAAATAAAATCATTCTTTCAACTCTTATAAAAGGTTTGAGGTCACGCTTGCCTCTATTCATCCTCGCAAGAACTATAAACATTCTACAGAATGTATTTATGAAGACTTTATTCCAAGCAGAAAGCTTAGGACATTGTAGGAAATATCCCTATGAGTGGTCCAGTTCCCTTTCTAATCTCGACACTCGGATTTTGGATTGGATGATTTGCTAAATTTTTGCCTCCCCCCAGATAAAATGATTAGATTCACCATTGACTACATTAATTTATAAATCACTACATAAACTACATGTGGTAAACCCCGAGCGAAGTGAATATGATGATCAAGTATGAGTGTTAACCTAAAAAACAAAACAAAACAAAACAAAGGAGAGCCAAGTGAGTTTATTTGAACTGCAATTTGGTGGCACAGTTTCAGGCAGATGCCCAGACTGTGTCTTCATTACTGGGGAAAGGCCAGAGTTTTTCATGAGAAAAGGAAGGGAAATGATGACGTGAATCGAGGAAAGAGATCTGTGCCTGTGCTGACCGGTAGAGCTGCCCTGAGTGGATCTTGGGGCCTCTCTGGCCGATCCCTAATTCCACCTTCAGAATACACGTAGCAGTATTGTTCTCAGAAGGGACCCATGAAGAAAAATGGGTTGATTTTGTCATTTCACACAGTGAAATTCTGTGCAGCAACAAGAATGAACTATAAACACACAGCACTATTAATGTGTCTCAGGAACTGAAGGCCTGAAAGAGGCCAGCCACAAAATCTATACCTCGTGTGATTCTACTCGGGTAAAGTTCCCCAAATGACAAAGTAATCAGTCTCAAGGTGACCCATGGGAGATTCTGACTCTTGGGGGATTCCAGGTGGGCTTCCATTAGTTCTATATTTCTTGGTCTTGGGGCAGATGAAATGGGTGTCTTGATTATGTGCACTTCTCTGGATGTGTGTGTTTTTTTTTAAAGTAAATGAATAAAAGTAACTCTGCCTCTGTGAACTCAGACAGCGAACTTCCCAATTATATTAGGACGTTGCCTATGGGTCTGGAAAAGAAAATGAAGAATTTGATTAAAAGAGGTAAACCATCGATAAAACCTGTGAAAGCCTCCAAAGCGAATAATGAACGAATTGAACAACCTGCCACGAATTAAGCAGTGAGATGAACAATTCTCTGTTCCTGAGGTTAAAATCGGACCGATCGACCAGAAACAAGAATAACGAAAACAAACAACAAGCATAAACAGAGGGAAAGAGTAAGGACCAAAAATTCTGACTTGGTGTGGCTATGAACATTAAAAGGAATAAATTCAAGAAAGCAGAATAAATACTTGTCCCTCTCCCTCAAACTTGATAATCCATATTTTTACTGGATTCGATTTAAGACCATTAAGATGTGCTAGGACTGGGTCTTGCTAAGATACGATTTATAAGATACAATTGTTAGTTGAATTAAGCCTTTTTTTTCATACTTTGTAATAAAATTTTGCTCTCAGATGTCTTCTCTGACTTCTGAAATCATCTTAGCATCACTTACAAATTAGACTACGTTGTCTCCAGAAGACAATAGGTAGAATTTTCCCCAAAACACACAGTTTAAGCAACTGATGTCCCAAGGTAAACTAGGTGAATGTTTATCCCGAAGAGGCGAGTTACAGGAAAATATACTTTTGAAGGAAACAACAAATCTCTTCCAGTGGCTGGCAAGGAAGAGCAGAGTTCATTATCCCCCAGGAAAGCTATTTTCCCGTGTTTCCCGATAAATACTTAGGGTGTCGCTAAGCAAGCACTACACCCACAGTCATAAACAACGCGTGTAGGGGAGCGGAGACGCGACTCGTGGGGGAAAACGCTTCGCTTATTTCCGAAGTCTTAGCGTGCCCAAGCCTTGCCCACACGGCTGGAGGGGCGCCGTCCGGCAGCTGTGCAGCTGTCTGTCCCCCCAGGGAGGGCCAGCCCAGCGCCCTCAGCACAGACTCCCATGCAGCGGCTGCCTGGTGGGCGTCCTCAAAGGCTGGGGATGCACATGTCTCATAAGCCTTTGGAAAAGTCGTTTAAAAGAATTTTTGTGAAATTAAGTGACGAGAGAGGAATCAACAAATATATGGTAACTTCTAGGCTACGTTTCTTACGATGAACTTCTTCTGTCGGTGTCACTGTCCTTCCAGAAAGAATGACGGCAGCAGGTGGGCAGGATAACTCACAGGGCCATCCAGCTAGTTGCTAATGAACAGTGAGATGGAACGCTCACTCCAATCTTGGTTGACTCATTAAATGGGTATATTTAGTATGGTATTTTATGTTTTAGCAATACCAAAAATAATAAATAAAATAAATAAAATAAAATGAATAAAATAAAAAATAAAACAAAACAAAATAAAATAAAATAAAATAATAAAATAAATAAATAAATATATAAAATAAAAAACAGAACAAAACAAAATAAAATATAAAATAAAATAAAATAAAATAAAATAAAACAAAATAAAATAAAATAAAATAAATAAAATAAAGCATCGATTATATGACACTGGCAGTACTCAACACCGGTGTTTTGTTTTTATCACTAGGTGATCTCTAGTTTCCATTTCAGCTCCTTGTTTAATGTTTTATGAATTTGATTATTGAAAACCATATCTAATGGAACATATGTTATCACAACAGTGACACCAAAGTGTATTTATTAGCAAAAAAAAAAAGTTGTGTGATAATCAAGTCGATTTTAGTTCACTTGTTGTTAAATTAAAAAAATAGAATCCATTTTACAAAGCTACTGTACAGATGGCCTAAAACTGTATTCGGCGCTATTCTTACTAAGTACCAGTTTGATTTAGGAATATTCTGTAAAGAATCTATAATAAAATCATAGGTTTAATAATAAAATCAGAAGTTCAAACCTATGGCATCAACCGGTTGATTATTTTTTAATTGACTAAAAATATATTTCAGATTCGAACGTTAGATTTCAAGGTGACTCTAGAAATGTCACATCCAAAAATGCTTGTTGTTCACCAGGTGATTCAAAATCAAGCGTCATTTTGGTCAGCACAGAGAAAATGTACTCATGTTACAGAACTCTGAATTCCAAGGGCTTTGAATTTCGTATTTCCTGATCATGTTCTGAAAAGAAACTTAATTTCTTAAATGGCTGGCATACTGGAGGAGCAAAAACCTCAGAGGCCTTTTTTTCCATGTCCCCACAGCTTTCTTTCAGAGGAAATCGGGGTCTCCCTGGGTTGCAGCCCATGATGGGGTGTCTGGTCTCCTCTCTTCAGCTGATCATTAACGTGCAAAACACAAAAGAAAATGCCCTTTAACTTCCACTGTGTCCTCATTCAAGCTCGTGGTTCCCCGCAAATTCTAGGAATCAGTGTGTCAGCCTCGGCCTGGACACATTTAGTCAGGTATAAACAGTTGTCTGTGAAGGATCTCATGGGGCAAAATGTCCCAATTAAGGAGTTTACATGCCCTGGTGATTGTCTTGCTGTGTGACAGTAGAGTCTCTTTTCATTTGCCTAATTGTTTGTAAAAAAGGTTCTTTCCTCTCTTTTTTGCCAAGTGCATTATTTGTGAAATAAATTATGATTTCAGAATCTTTTTTCTTTGAAGAATAATAAAGATACCTAATCAAAAACTAAAAAGTTAAGTTCGGTATTCCTTTCAGTGCTATGTGGCTCTAATACTGTTTCTTGGAGAAATATGTGCAATGTGATTGTTTAAAAAAGTTGGTACATGTGAACACGCCATGTTTATATATTCCAAAACTTTTAATTTTTTAAAAGGGGCAAATGATTGACAGATTCTAAAACCCTATTTACATATATAGTCACTCGGCAGCATTGAGTATCCAGTCCCATTCTAACCTACAACCTTAGGTCGAGCAGTGGATATAGTAATGGAACAAACGAAAATTTTAATTTTCAAAGACCTAATAGTCTGCTGGGAAGATTATCAGTAGAATGTGCTAGATGCTATATAGAACACTGTGTCAACCATCACGTGCTTCAGCCATGACACTAAATACCTAAATTCCAAACCTCTTTAGTATTTTCCTTTTGCATCTAGAATTTTTGAAAAGATAAATTACAGGGCATGGCAATGACGCCTACACTTGTATTTCTTTATGAGCAGTTTATATAAATCCTTGTCAGTTTTGCTCCTCAGCAAACCAAAATAATGTATCTCTACTCTTTATCCCTCAAGCTTTCAAGTCGTTTCTGGGTAAGTGCCCAGGCCATATGTTGTCTTCTGAAATGTATATCTTTCGAAACACAAAACATGATACATGGCCAATATGAAACTACTCCATAGAGCACGATAAAAAAACAAAACAAAACAAAAACCTTGGGTGTATATCCAAACCCTTGTTTTCTAAACCTTAGGTAAGAATTCTCTCCTTGTCAGAAAGCATACTGCAGGGCTCACAGATAAACAATCTTTCCTTCTTGCCTCTGGCCACCTTAAAAAGCAAGAGCAAAGGGAAGAAGGATAAAAAGGAAAAGGGAAGTTCACCCTCTAGATGGTCAACCCAGAGCTTCTGGGGCACATTTGTGAAGGCCCAGCTGGGTTTTCTGGAAGCGTCCTTGGTGCAAATCAGATTCCTTTCTTGGTGTTCCAGGGAGCAAAGACGAGGTCACGACCATCTCCCCTGACCCGTCTATGCGAGTCTGCTGAAGCCAGGAAGCTGTCACCCACCCAGGCGTGATTTCTATGCAACAGATTGAGCTTTTCCCGTCCTGGAAATACCAACAAACGTTTGATGGGCACAGCAGCATATGTCCCTTTATCAGAAGAAAAATAGCCATAACTCAGTTCTGGACTTACAGTCTGATGTGAACAGGGAGGCTGCGAATGTAATTAGATGACTATTATTTTGACGTTTCACGTAAATACAATTGGAATACAAATAGTGTAAAAAGAATGATTAAAATAATATTTATCTGTGGCCGTCTAATGTATAGCAGTGCTATAAACTGGCATAATTAGCTTTTCTGGAAGTATCTTTTCCCCAGACATTAAACACGTTTGACTAAAAATGGGGGATTGGCCTGCAACTGGATGTGTTCGCACTAGGCCACATGTAACCCACGGACGGTACCAGTATTTCCTAGTGCTGGCAAGTCTCCACGATTCGTAGTGAACAATTCCCTTTGTACAACATATTAGACTATTGCCAATATTTTTAAGATGGCATTTTTGTTTTGTTTGGTTTTGTTTTTAAGGCTGTCTTCACTTTTCTGATAGAGAACTAAATTCTTAGTCCAAGAACTTTCCTCGAGTCTTTAAGATGAGCTGATGATATTGGACAGAGCTTAATTACGAGAGAGAAAACTAATGGCAAGCACAGGCGAATCTGATGAACACAGGAGCTAAAATTCAGCAATTAGGCTTTGGTTTAAGATCAGTATCGAAGAGCACATAAAATTTGTAATAATTTTCTCTCAATAATTCTAGACAAAAATCAATGGAAACTAAGTTGAGGGAAAAGGGTAATGAGAAAAAGCTGCATTATTTTAATTACCCCATGATGATAAATGGCTTTCACTGTAAATTACCATCTGCGGTTTTTTTCCCTTTCGCTCTATAAATTATATTTAAAGTTGCTAAAAATAACTAGTTCTAAGGGAGAAGTTCAGGCTAAATGATTATTTGACATTACCGTGTAATGTCAGAAAGAATGAGTTTGTGTTTAAGCACAGCTGGATTTCTTGACATTATCTTTGGCCTTCCCGAAATCACAGACGATCGATCAGAGCCAATTGATACAGTGAGGCTGTGACGTTCAGCCAAGGCCAAGTCTACTTTTTGGTGCTTTTCTTTTCTTTTCTTTTCTTTTCTTTTCTTTTCTTTTCTTTTCTTTTCTTTTCTTTTTTTCTTTTCTTTTCTTTTTTTTCAGTGAGGCAACACTTGGTTGACTTTACTGATTGCAAGGACCTTGTTTACTTACAATCCCTTATTTTTTTATTTTTTACACCTGCAGCACCGGGTCTTCCTAGGTGGTCTCCCATGCAAGTACCAACCAGGCCCAACCCTGCTGAGCTTCCAAGATCAGACGGGATTGGGCTTGTTCAGGGAGTTATGGCCATAGGCTGCTTTTGCTTTCTTTATCACTTTTCCCCAAATAATCAGTTCCCAATTCTGCTTTTATCTTTTTATTATTTCCTGTAAAGTACCAACAAAGAAATGCTCCCAAATCTCATAATCTGTAGTTCCAATAAATAAACTACTGTTTACTTCAGCAAGTTTCACAGTAAAATAATTTGTTTTGATCTGTGCAATATGTGAAAAAAATACAAGACGGTTTCTTATCTAAGGTCTATGAAGTAGGAAATATCTTTTTTTCTTTTAGAGAGAATATTTGCCATCATCATTTAGCAAAAATTTTAAATAAGCAGGAGTTTTTGGATGCATCTCCTCCCTCCTCACTACTAAAAAACGAAGGACCTAAAATGACAGCAAATTCTCTGCCTGGTAATCCTAACGCTGGTATGAGACAATTTGTTCCTTAATTTTCTCCTCTTTCTCCTCTCATTCTTCTCTGAGTTGCCTTATTTGATTTGCCTGTATTAGTTTGACTTAATAAAAAGGAAATCTGGTCATTGTATTTACTACACACTCGCCTGATTTCTTCATAGTTTTTTGAGACCCCAAACCCTGAGAACTATTGTCCTGTGCCATTCCCCCATTATTATATGCTGTATAAAGGATGAAATATGGGGAAAAAGTAATTTGCTATTGTGAGATATGTGATACATTTTATCATATCACCACAGAATTTTATGGGCAAAACAGAGCTCTGTCTTCACATAAAGATACCATGTGTTATTTTTGTTATCTATAATTATCTAAGTTCACAAATGAGACGATTTTGGCAATTATGGCTCATCTACTAACATAAGGTATACTGCTTTCATTAAATAAGAAAATGGATATGTCAAATTATGTCTAATAAGAAAATTAAACATTAATTTTTTTTTAAAAAATGGTTGATTTTAGTCCTTTTTCCCTTTGTGGGAGGTGAATATCCACAGGATAAAAGAATATCCGATAAAAGGCGTGATTTCAATTTCTATCCTTGAACAAAAAAGAGCTGCCATTAAACACTTAATTCTTTTTAGAGAATTCTGAGTATAACAAAGACTATTTATTTAAGCATCTACCACAGCTCAGTAGAGTACTTAGGTCGTTAAGTATACCCCATCGTTTTAATTTTCTAGTTAGCTCTGATTTAACTAATTTGCAAAAAAATAAAATGATTGTTAGACATTTTGTAGGCAGAGGTTTTCGCTTCATTTTCAATAGCTTCAGATGTAAAAAATGCTAATTCACTGTCCTTATTTGTAACATTAAAGGCAGGCCATGTTCAGTGCATACAGTTCTTCTTTTATCTAGGTGTGTGTGTGTGTGTGTGTGTGTGTGTATTTAACTTCTGTGATAAATCAAATACACAGTATTCCAGAAAGTAAAGTTATGCCAAAATTCCAAGAAAAATAATGATGATTTTCAGAGTATGAGGACTGGACATCATTCGGGTTTCGATTAGAACAAGTAAACAAGCAAGTCTCACAAACGGGCATTGAAATTGCAATCACTGAGATTATAAGATGTTTCTGAATATGGAACATGATGTATTGGACAAGCAGAGGACTGGTTTTGAGCTTTCCCAGGTATCTCTATTCTGTTGTTCCTCCAACTATACAAACGTCTTACTGTAAAAATAGTTACTTTTTACTCCTCCTATGGCAAGCATAGAGACAGGCCACGGTGGAAAATAAATTTTCTTCTAAAGTCTGTGATCAGAAATTTTTTAAAGAAGTCTCTATTTCGGCAAAGGTGAGAAATTCTGACCTCCAGTGTGCCAAAGTCATCGACGCATAAGCAAGTCATGAGATTTAGAGGAGAAGCTACACAGGACTGCAAGGAAGCACGACTTTTCCTCATAACGGATCCCATTTATCCTGCCCCATTTTCTGCCCACGTAGGATATTTTCATGATCAAGGTGATGCTCTTCCATGCATGGGGATACAAGACGAAGAACAAGAAGCCAGCATGCATGGAGGATAAGGCAGAGAGCTGGAAAGTACCTGGATCGTTACTGATATTTTCGAATTGCTGCACTAAACTCAAAATTGTCTGCCTTTGAGTTTTGGAGAGAGAATCAAACGCCTAGCTTTTAATCTGCGTTTGGCTCTCATTCTGTTTCTTGCAGCCAAAAACATCTGAACTAATACACCGCGAGAGTACATCTTATTTTCAGGGAAAAACAAACGAGTTAGCGAGATAAGAAATTTGGGTTGATGCGGGCGTTAAGCAGGAGAGTAAAAAGAATTCACCTGCTCATCGAAAATTTGGTTCTGATTGTAGGGGAAGAATGAGCAAAGGTTTGAATTCAAGGGTAAATGGAGAAGTGAGAATACATTTGATTTATTGAAGATCTGAGAAGCAAGTTAAGAAAATAAACAGGATAGAAGACAACGTGGAGACAATTTGAACAGTGATTAAATGTCCCTACAATAGAGGTAATGGCCTGGCAGAGCAGACAGAGGCCTGTGATCATCTTCAAGGAGGTGAGCAGGGCTGCCCAGGATGGGGGAAGTCACCCCTGCGACCCAGGACATGCTCACCCCGTGTTCCACGGTCCCATTTTATCCCCAGGAGGGGCCTGACCTTGGGACCGCAGGTCTGTATGGCTTGGGAATTGCTCTCTGGAGTTCTGCTAATCTGATGGTTAGGTTCTGCACCCACTCCTCACTCTTCTGTGCCCTTTAGTTTGAAAACATTAGCGTCTGGGGACAGGTGCAAGGGAGGGTCTCTAGCTTTCCCACGAAATTTTAGCGTCTGGGGACCGGTGTTGACCCCTTCTGTTTTCTAGTCTCATTCCAGGTGGATAGACAGAGCACACCTGACACTTTCCCATGTTTGAAAGCGTACCAATAACATCACGAAGCTGTGGGGTGGATTGTCTCTATGGCCTGTCGTCCATCGTTCAAGGTTACGACCTTTTCCTGGACATTCTATGTGCTTCTTACTTAATTATTGCTTTTTCCTTTCTAGGGGCTTGAATATGATTGCTTAAAATATTTTTAAAATATTCCTTTTAAGTGAGAAGACATTTGAATTGCTAACAAAAAATTTGTGTGTGTGTGTGCATGTGTGTGTACATTTGTATATATAATGAACTCTAAGATTGTGCCTTCCCTGGCAACGAGAGCTCCTAGAATCAACACTGGCTTTTGACAGTCACAGTAACCCCCTTTTATTATCTTTCCCCCCATGTAGTCCACTTGGGACCTTCTGCTGCATTAACGGTCATATAAGTATGTGATTTAGGCATGGATAACTGGGCTGGAGATAATAAGCATCATTAGGGGCTCCTATCCCAACAGGTTATTAAATCAATTTAGTGCCATGAAAAAACTACACACCTACATGACATCAAGCGTTACATTAAATGCTAGGGATGCCCATAAATGTGTGCTCTGGCTAGTTCTAACACGGGAGAGAGTTAATCAAGGGCCTGTGATGTGGCTGTGGTGTTTAACAGAGGCCTCCGGCTGCGTGAGACGGAGTGAACGTCTGCACACGAGCCTTACTGTGTCCGTCACGATCGCACAGACGGTCCCTTGCATGGATCACATGCACGCGCTGTGTTTGTGGCTGGGATGTCCGCTGAGTGAGAGAATGAATGAATGAATGAATGAATGAATGAGTGTGTGCAAAGAGTGAGTGATGCGCTGAGGCGAACAGAGGCACCAAGCCAGCAGGGCTTGGCTGTGCTTAGAGGAGTCAGGGGAGGCGACAGCAGAGCAGGTGACGAAGTTCAGTCTCCCGGGACCAGATGCTGGCCAGCTGGGCCCACGCGGGCCGTGGCATCCACAGCAGAAGGGAGAAGCTGGACCAGCTCGGTGGGGGTCAGGGGTGGAGGCCTCGCTGGACACCCAAAGGCATGTGCTCCGGCCACGGGGCAGCAGGTGCTGGGGCAGAGCCGAGGCGGAGGCTATGGGTTTGCCAACCTTCGAAGAAGGCTCCGGACTCCCACGCTCTGCCTGACAGGTGGCACGATGCGACAGCGACACCTTGTCTTCCGTTTACGCTGTGTGCGGCCTCAAGAGGCTTCTCGTCACACGTGTTTTCGAGGGGTCATGTGAGAAGAGACCTGACTGGCACTCTATCGGGTTAAATAACTGCAGGTGTTCGTGAAGCGGCGAAATGATGCAAAGGCTCTTCTGGGTGACCCGGAGGGTGAGCCAGGAGGGAGCAGGAGATGGACAGTCTCCCTCTTGCTGTGCTCTGACTCCGATCTCGTCGCCCAGGGTTTGTCTGCTCGGTCAGAAAGCGTCCCCTGTCCTGACACGATCGCATTTTTCCAGAGCAGGTCTAAGTGGCAGAGCGAGTCTTATCAGCACACGCGGGACTCAAAGCTGCGTCCCCGCCCCAGGGTGCGTTTTCAGTGTCTTCACATTAGCCTCCCGTGTTTCCTCTCGGAGGTGACATCTGCATGTTCAAACCGCGAGGGCGGAGAACGGAATCGGATCGGCACCTCCCGGCCCCCCTGGACCAGCCACACTGGTCCCCAGCAGCCGGGTGGCTTGGCACAGGTGCAGAGGCCTGGAGAGAGACCCCGATGCTGTAGGGGGGTGAGCACAGCATCCAGCCACCCGAGGGAGTCTGCCCCGAGGTCTCAGGAGGCTCAGTAAGTGAATGCACGCTCCGTCCTGTCCCCACGACGTCCTCATCCTTTCCTTTTCAGTGGAACTGCACTTGGGGGCGAAATTCGGACTGTGAGGACGCTGCTGGCGTTTTGTTTAATTATCTGGAGGAGAAAACTAAATTAAAATAAACACGCAGCGGGGAGGGGAGGCTTGCAGCTGTGGCTGAGGGTCGGGTGAGCGCTCTAGGCCCCTTACAGCGCGGTGACGGTCCCTTCTCACAGGGGTCTTTGGAGAGACCCATGAACTATATTTTCAGATTCTCCACCCAGAGCGGAAAAGGGCGTCGCATTTATGTGTTGACTCCAGGTCCCATTGATCAAGTGTGAGCATCGACTCTGCCATCAGCCCAGGCCAGGCCCGTGGGAGGGCTGCCCAGGGCTGGGCGAAGGGTGGGTCTGCAGGTATCACCCTAGCAGCCGCAGAGACACTCAGGCCGAGAAGCAAATGGAGGGGACCTGGGGACACGGGGACATGGGGATCTGGGGACCACTCCGCTGGGCCTGCGCAAGGCTGGGGGCAGCCTCTGTGCAACTGGCTGTCACAGCCGTGGGTGAGGTGACAGGGAGGCTGGCAGGACTTCTGAGAGGTACATGAGAGGTACCTAGTGTTTTAAACAACCTTTCTCCCCCCAAAGTACTTATTTCTTATTCCTGATGCACCTGATGAGAATCTGGGGACGTACTAAATACAGCGGTTTCTGCCTAGAATTCAGAACAAGCGTAAATATGAAAATTTATGAAATACAGTGAAATTCAGGAAGAAAAGTATCCTCTAGAAGTGGTTGCCTTTTGTTAATCAATAATATTGAATTTACTGTGGGGCAAATGGAATTACTGGTGAAAATCATCAGTGGATTGTCATTTTTTTAATGGTCCTATATGATACCAAAATTCCGAAATGATTGGTTATAAGGGGACATGTCAGTAGTATGAAACTTGAGAACCCGAGTCAGCATGCTTACAATACAGTCATTATTTGGATATTTTGTGATTAGCCACCTAACGTTCATATATTTCTCGACTTAGTCCCCATTTTAATTCAATTTAATCATCTTATCAAATATTCCCTGAACGAATAGCAGCATGTTTTCAGTCATCCAGGAGGTACACAGGTAAAACATTAATGGCTAAGAATAAGAAAATATATTTTGGACTTGACTTTGTCTCATGTACCATGACTTTGGGAAATTCATTCAGCTTTGGAGGGTTTAATTTTCTCACCTTAAAATAGGACGTTTAATCACATGCACTCAAATACTCCTTTAATTTACGTAATTCTGTGAATCTGACTGACATAGCCCCCCTAGCGTGCTCATCGTGATATGAAGCAAATCTAATTTTGTGTCAGGCTCTTTCCCACATGCTATGTTGCCTGTTCCTTGAGAATCCCCTGTCCGAAGCACAGGGGACCGCATCGCTGTAGGAATGGAAGAGCCAGTGTTGTTGTAACTAGGACTAGCGTGCTCTCGCCTTCTCCGGCTGGCATTTTCCTGCCCCAAAATTTCCGCTCGAATCCGAATCACAGATGTGTTCAAAGATCCTCAGTTTCCCTTAAAAGCAGGTGCAAATGACACTGCCTCTCGTGAGCTGATTATTATGCACATTGGCCATGTAATATGCTTTATGGGTTTTTATCTTATGGTAGCCAAAGGCAAATAAAACTCCCGGTTGATACAGTTTCTTTGAGTCAGGGGATTGTTTTTTTTTTATCATTTAAAAAATATCCCATTTAAATCATGGGAGTAGAACATCATGCGGCTCCTTACTGCCGGCTGTCATTTTGAGAGACGTAGCTTTATAAACTATTGAGCTGCGTTCAGCAGCAGCACGAGTAACGCAGCGTGTCCATGGGGATGACAGCGAGGAGCGGGCTCACTTGTACTTGAAGACTGCCCTGCGTGCCGTCGGGCTCACTGGTTCACTTCAACTGTTCCCATTGCTTGAAACGGAGCCATCACAATGGCACTCGGTTAGGAATTCGGTCCTGGCGAGATGGCAAGCTTCCACATTTTTTTCAGTATTTTTTTCCTTCCTTAAAGCTGACATCAGTATTTTTTTTACTTCCTTAAAGCTGACATCTTTGAGAGACGAGGCCAGTCTGACACTGCCAGAGGAGAAACAAGCAAAGAGTCTGCCAGAGGGGGATTCGCCACTCCGCCGTCTCCAGCCGCTCGTACGTGTTAGGGTTTCGCACGGAGCTTTCTGCCGGACTTGCAAGACCGAGAGGTCTCCTGGTGCTCAGGCACACGCTCAGGCACACGTCATCTCTCGTCGTCTTTCCCTTTGGTGGCTGTTTCCATTCCTAGCCTTGTTCTGACGACTGTATGTCTCTGGACGATCCTGTTGGCTCAGACGTCCTCGGCTTATCTTTCTTCAAGGTCGGTGTGAGCTGAGTGAATGAATGAATGAATGAATGAATGACTACCACCTTTTAAAGGCAGAGAAATAAGAACAGTTTACAATGTCGTAAACCTGCTGGCATTCTCCGTTATATTTCTCAATATTATAGAAGAAAATACACTGGCAGTTCACATTAAATATAAACAGAATAAACTAGGTCAGATCCAATTTTCCTATTGATTTTTGATTCATTATTCTCAGATCCAGTTTGCTAAAAGTGGAAATGGGCACATGCAACTTTTCAGGATCACTGAGTTGTGAAGATCAAAATTTGAACGAGGCATTGTAATGTGAACATGTGTATAAACCACATATTTTATAAATATGTGAATGTTTTTCAGCATTGACCAAGTTCATCCTAGACTGTCTGTCCATCCGTTCGTCCATCCATCCATCCATCCATCTATCCATCCATCCATCCATCCAACCATCCATTTATCCATCCATCCATCCATCCATCCATCCATCCATCCATTCATCTATATCATCTGTCCACCTAAAATTAAGTTTTTATGAAAAAAAAATTAGATTTTTCAAGTTACAGACTGATGGCTTAAAAATCAGTTTGCTTTAATGCAAAGGCCGGGTTTTAAATGTTTCCCTGCGTGTCCACAGTTTGAAGCCTTAATGTGAAACGCATATAAACTGAATATCTAAGATGAAACCAACGGAGTTTCTAAGATCAGTTCGGTGTGTGATTTTACAAACCGAATTGTGTACCATGTGCATGAAATTAAGCACATGCTGTCATCCTGTGCAAAATACCCGGATGCCAAAATGCCTGAAGCCAGGGCCTGCAGGTCTGAGATTTTCCCACCCCGATTCCTGTGACAGTGGCCAAAATCGTTTCCTTGGGCAAGCTTATTAATCAGAATCTCAGTGAAGCATACACTTATCTTTTACGTGTTCTATGTAAAATTTTGAAAATGCTCTGTGCTTCATAACTATTCATTAAAAGACCTGGGGGATGCTCCAAGTCTGTATAAAAGCCATGTGGTTCCTTACAGTGTAGATCCACATACCTCTGCTGGGGTAAATGGCTTTTCAAGAGGAACAGTGAAATACCAAGCATTAATAAAAGTGCCGTAATTAATTACAAAGGTTTTGTTTCATTGTTTACATTGATGCTTTTAAGGACATACTTTTATGCAAATGTTTAAGGCCTTGGTTTATGCAGTCTATTGATTTTGACATTTTTCTTTCATTAACATAATAGGAGATTGAGTTTATCATTTTAATAAACTTGAAAAATCTATGAAATCCTGGGATTATCAGCCTCATTATATAATATGCCACTATAAAATATGTATGTATAGGTATACGGATATGTTTTACGTAGATGGTTTCATTTTCTTACACTTAAAATGTGGGAGTGATTATATGCATGATATTGGAACGTATCATTAATATGGTTAATGTGTATTTTGTCCATATGTCGCTTTGCATGGATACACTGGAGAATTAAAGCATTTATAGATTTAGAAGGAGGCTCTAGAAGATAAGATGGCTGACAGCCTTCTGTCAGGACTTTAAGAAAAACTATAATAAGCCTGTGGGTTCTTTAGAATCTAGATTCCCAGCGCATCAGGATTCAGAAAGAGAAGTCAGTGCATTCCAGCCACAGAGAGATTCCAGCAACACCTAGAATTCTGGGGAGGTGGAAATGGGGCGCCCTGTTATATCTCCCAGACCAATGATACCCCAAGTTCTGTCCTGCTTGCCATTTATGGGACCATTCCATCCAAAATGACTAGCTCAAGCGTATCCTTCATATTCCTCTTGATCATCCTACACACTTCATCCAAGATATTCTTGCCTGACTTGTCACCTTGAGGAAGCTGTACTCCAGACAGGTATGAAGCTTTGCAGGAAAGAAAAAGAGTTAAAGGCCAAGAAAAGATTCTGCTATATAGTCATTAGAGTTTTGGCTTATATTCTTTCCACATAAGTATTAGGATTTTATAACTGGAACACTAATGTAGAAACGTTATTTGCTAAAGGAGTTGATCACATATTAAGATAATATTTATCAGATTTTGTTCTGTTTAGCCCAATGTGACTGTGCCCAAGTTTTGTCTGGTTAATGTAAAGAGACACACAGGAAATAAAAAGACATAATTCTGAATCAAAACAGGTAGGTAGGTAAGTAGGTATTATTCATGCAATGTAAACTAGCTTCATATAGGCGATAAGTGCTAAAATAGATGTTCAAATGTGTCATTCTGGGGTAGGAATGTATCTCATACAGTCCCCTTATGGCATCTAAAATTTGGCAGTAGATAAGAAGTTTTCAAAATTTGATCTAGATTATTCTTAAGATCCTCAGAGCTAAAGCCTTAGTTGTGCTTAGAGTAGAGAGACAGAGAAATGAGCTAATCTTTGAGGCCTGGACAGAGAGAGAGAGGGCAGCGGTGAAGGGAGAGAGCCCCATATCTAAATAAATAATAGATAAAGATGATAATAGATAGATGATAGATAGATAGATAGATAGATGATAGACAGATAGAGAGAGAGATGGATAGATATCAAATGACAGGTAGAAACATAAACAACTCTATTTCAGTCTTTACTCAACGGAAGGGTTCACTGCTGAAAATGCTTGTAACACCTGGGTTAGCTCTGAGCCACAATGATAGTTAGAGGTCAACGAATGCATCTTTCAGAGCCGTAACTGGCTATTTCTGGGAACACTCGGCTCGCTGATTGATTTATTTTCATGCAAGATGTTCACTTACAATGAACGAAACTTCCTACTGTGTAGTCAGAAACGATGGTGATGTTTTAAAATTATACCTCTTTTCATGCTTTCTTCAAGGAAAGTGAGCATTAGGGAGTTAAGACTCTGAATGCACGTTAGATTCTTTAATGCACGATGACCTTGTCAAGACGCTGACGAGAAAGTGGCAGGTAAGTCTACTGTGCACGGGTCGCCAGGCTTCGGGCTCGTCAAAAACACGATCCACTGCTGTGTGTGCCTTCACTGCTCAGCAGGAGACGCTCGGAAGTTCTCCTACGAGCAAAGGCACTAAAAAGTGCCGGAAAAAAACAAAGACCAAGCGACAAAGGAACATTTCCATGAGCCGTCCCACCGCTCAGCTATCTGACGCGGGCGGCATTGTAAACATTTAAATGCAAACATTAGCTACAACTGATGCGAATCGCAGCACGAGATCCAAGCTCCCATCCATCACCAGAAATTCATCTGGGCTATTTCTGTCTTTGTTTCCTCTGTGGCTCTTTCCTTAGCAACAAATCACTCCGAATCAGTCTTGATATGAGATCAAGAATCAGTCAGGACATGCTGGGGGGTTATTTTTCTTTGTTAACGTTTCCCAGCCAATCCTGTGGTTAGTAAAATAAACAAGCTCCCCGTGCAGTGCAGACTCCGCATCCCCATCGTTGTTAACTCGCCTCGGAGTTCATCGCGACGCCCTGGTGACCCGCCACGGTCGGGAAGGACAGAAGGCGCGAGTGCGCAGGGACACCCGGGGTGGTGGCCGCGTGCCCACCGGATGCCCCTTCGGCCCAAGACGCTTTTCTCTGCTGCTGGGATTGCTGGCCCTTCTAATTCATTCGATGCCTCTTTTTAAAATGCCTGTTTTACCCAAATACAGAAGGAGGCAGCTGATCAAAAGGTAAAATGTAAACATGCACACACACACGCACACACACTCACACACACTCACACACACTCACACACACACACGCACGCACACACACACGCACACACTCACACACACACTCGGTCAGCCTCCCATATTTATATCCCCACGTGAAATTGAAACCTTAAGCCAAATCCACCAGGAGAAGCGCTGGACACTGACTGTGGTGTCTGGCAGGCCGACTGGCATCTACGAAGTGTCACAGCCGGAGGGAGATCGATAGCTCATCAGACCGCCGTCAGCCAGGATTTCGCTCCTTCCCCATCCCTGAGGGGTCTACAGGTTGGAGCTGCACACGCTCTCATCGCCCCATGAACTGATCAGGCTCAGTTTCCTTCTTCCCTGGGAAATAATTTCATGACCTTGAACCCAAGGGCTAGTTCTGGCTGGGGGGAGGAGTAGTAGGAGTGATTAATGAACGATAGATATGTACTGATAATTTCCTAGTAGCTGTTACCCCCGCCCCCCTCCCCAAAAAATCTTACAATGGAATTTCAATACGAAATCACCTCAATTAACTTAGATCTACCCTATAGTGTGACTAATTCCAGCACTGGAACTATTCAGGAATCGATCACCCCTAGGAAATATCGAAACAAAGAGGGTCAAAGTCAGTCCTTAGAAAGATTGTCTCATATTCGAATTTGCATACATGGTGTTGAAGTTTGTTTAACAAACTTGCTAAACAAGTCACCATTTTTGAAGGGGAAAACGGATGCACTCAAACCACAGAGCTGTGTGCAGGAGGCCTGGCAGGCAGTACCACTTCTCAAGGTCCCTGTGCAGAGGACCAACACGCAGGAGCTAGGGCTGCAGGTGGACATGGGCAGAGGGAGACACAAGGGACTGGAGTGACTTCCTTCTCCCTCGATTTCCGTCTCTGTCCCCCAAAAGCTAACGAAGCTGTGGAGGTAAAAAAGAGTTGAAAAAGAGATCATCCATCAGCAACAACGGTCTAGTTTGGCCATGTGAAGGATTAAGAAACCAGATCCCAGGGCGCGGGCCCGTCCATCTTTCTGCGCCCAGCGCACCTGCCCTCCGGTCCCCAGCCCTGAGCGTCGCCCACTTTGGGGCCCGGTAGGTGATATTCAGTGCCAAACAGTTTAATTTAAAGGGGATAAAATAGGCATAGTGAAGCAAATTGAGGGAGACCGCAGTAAGATCTCCCAGATACATGGAACTACGTTGAAGAAGGGGATGCAGCCCTCGCTGGCCAGGTGACACGACGAGAAGACAGACTCAGGGCTGCGCGTACAGCCGGCGACAGCCCTGGCTCAGCTGAGCGTCTGCTTTGTCCAAACTGATTAAAGCTATTGGATACGAAATCTAAATGTGTTCTGTTTTTGCTGATGGAGCATTTGCGTTGATGCTATTAATCATTGTTACCCATTCAAAAAAGCCCGTCGTAGACTCAAAATCGACAAAATGAATATTTTGAAACTGTTTAATCTAAAATTGTATCCAGAGCATTAAACTATTTAATGTACGTATCCCAAGAGAAGTGAAATGAGACTCGAAACTCTTCAGCTTCCTCATTTGAGTGGATGTTTTCGTGGAGTCACTGCTTTTTGGTATTTACATGTGAGATTAATCATCCTTTCTTAGTAAGCCTCCACATTTCTTTTATACTCCAATTATTTTTATATTCACTATCCAACGGCTACTCCTCCCAACCAATCAACACACACACACACACACACACACACACACACAAACTTCATTTAAACAACCCTATATCTATCTATTTTGGTTGGGATCTCATCTGCAGTGACTGCATTTAGATGCAAGCGTTTGACTACTTCATTGTGCCTCTCTTGGACGTTTGCCCAAGCATTTAAATATTGATGACATATTAGTTCACCGTAAATTGCTTTTGTTGTATTCCCCCCTTGGTTACAGTTATTTTGCTTTTAAAGTATATTTTTAGATAGATTATATTATCATGAATTTAATTTCAAGAGAGTGAAGATGGAATTTAAAAACTATATATCATGAAAAGTGGTGTGTTAGCATTACCTGGGGTAAATCTTATGCTCTCCAATAAATCAATTCGTGGAACTAGATTCTAGAGACAGTGTGAGATGCCAGAAGAATTAATAAATAAATCCAGGCTCTCAGGCTCTGCTGCCACCAGTGTTATTCTGCAATAAAATATTATGTTCTTTTCTGAATCTATCAACAATGATCCACAGCATCATATTCAAATAAATAATTTTCGAGTAAAATTTTAAGTGTCAGAAAGAAAGGTTTAGACTGTTGTACCAAATATATATATATATATATATATATATATATATATATATATATATATATATGTTTTTTTTTTTTTTTTTAAGGAGAGACCCAATAGTTGCAAAGAGTTTATCTGACTGTAAATCACAGTGAAAGGGCCATACAAGGTTATAGGCTTCCATTCAGCCTCAGGAATCGTTTGAACTAACCCCGCCATGTGATCCTCTTTTTCTACTCCAAATAACAGACGCATGACATAGTAAAAAAATTCTATATAAAAATTAAATTGTCAGAAATGTTAAGAAAGCAGAACGTGCCTAGAAAAAGAATAGGCATGCTAAGAAAATCACAAACTAAAATGGTACGGACCATCAGGCACTGGGTCACTTTTTCTCTTCAGGTTCTTATTTATAGGGCCTGGGCCTAAGCATAAAAGGAACTCGAGATGAAATAGCATCACAGGTCTTATTTCTCAGGCTACTCAGGCATGCATACAATTGAGAAAACGTTATGATTCGCATCAAATATATTTTAAACTGCTTGAATGCTTTCCTTTTGCTTCGATGTCTTTAAGTGTAATCCTATTTAAACAATATTCTGCACATTTCAGTGTTTCATCAATATAACTCGATTTAGACCCCACTGCTATAATTGCAGGTTCCATGATGCGCACCTAATATTTTATTTGCTTCCTCGCAATGCGCACACTTGAAACTGGTTCTATTTGAAATTTCAATTCATTACCATGGTCCTCATTTTTAAAATTATTTAGTCACATTGTTATTAAATTATTCTAGAAGCCTGAAAGACTTTCCGCTATAAAAATAGTCTCTGTGATATTGATTTTTCTTTGGATCTTAAGATCAGCAAGCATGATAATCTCAGCTTCGGTTGGCCTATATGTACATATATTTTTCTTTTTTTCTAATTATATATTAAGCTCATAGATTTTTGCTCTTACAAGGAAGTTATCTTTATTTTTATAGACCATGATTTTATCACACCACGTTATCTTTTAAACCCACATATGTCCATTAAAATCTGTATTTGGGAGAGGGGGTAGTTTTAAAAAAGTAAAGTTAATTTGGCATTCACAATGCTACATCTTCTTAAATTTTATTTATTGGTACAAAAGAAGCATTTATTTGAAATTATAATCCTCATGTGAAAAATCACCTATCCTGCCAAGAGTCATGATGGAAAGAGAGGCAGAGAGAGGGAAAGAGAGGACCCCAGGTGCCATACTAACCTCATAAAAATGTTACTGCAAAGAAAGGAGATTGTAGAAGATATGCAGAAAATAATTTAACAATCTAGTCTATTTTTCCATCATATTATTTAGGATATTAACATTTGGAGATATAGCACTTTTGAAGTTTTTATCTTTGTAACAAAACAATCCATTCTGATGTTGCCAGAATTAAATTTCATCTCCAGAAATATGCTTGCTTGCTTATTTGTTTGTTTGTTTGTTTGTTTATTCTCACTCTTAATTTGGCATATCACGACTGTGTTCAATACATATAATCTGTGACTGAGAGGAACACATGATGGTGATTCCGTAGGACTAAAACACTATTACTCTATATTCTATGAAGAGAAATTTTCTGTAAAATGGCACCATCTTGCATTTTATTAATCAAAAGCTTTCACTATTCGAGAATGGCAGCTATAGATGTTATTACAAGATAAATTTTAAAACCAACAAACACAATAGAACATTTTTTCAGAAGTTTTACTATTCACTTTTTCTGGCTAGTTGTTAAAATGTGAGAAGTATTGATTGAATATCTGTCACTATTGATTTAAACTAATTTTTTTCAGAAAATATTAAAACGATTTTCAGGAAAGAAATAGATTTTAATAAAGATTTATAACACATTTTAATGGAATGAAATTGATTTTTAAAAAAATGTGCAAACATACTGAGGAAGGTAATTTGCAATGACTATATTATTCGTGGAATAAAAGAGACTTAATAATCTAACTGATATTGCCAATATTCATGTTCTTGTCTGTATTTGTGAAATTATCATTTTAAAGAGTACTCATAGACATTAGTTCAATTTTCAAGTTATTTCCTGACATTTATAATTTTTAATTTCTTTCCAACAAAATATTCAAATTCTACATTTATTCAAAGCATTCTTCTTCTCAATATCGAGGTAAGAATATCTCAGAATCACTAAAACCCACTATGCTAGAGGTGAGAAATTTAAATTAGATATGCTTAAATTAGTGAAAGTAGTCTTTAAAAAAACAACAATTCAAGTCATGAATTCAGAACCCTTTTGCTAACTGCATATGCTTGCTAAAAACTCTGTAGTTATGATTTTGGGGTGCTGGCTGATAACTTTTTTAGGAATATCTACATGCTGGTGGCAACTGAGAAACAGAAGAGAAACTACCATGTGTTTGAAGGTAGGGATAATTCTGTTTGCTAGGGAAAGTCTATATTTTAACTGTAAACAATCCTGAAATGACAAAACCAAGCTAAATCATGTTTTACTTTTTTTAAATTAAGGAATAATAAAACAAAATCTCAGAATTTGTTTCTAAAAAAAGGGATGAGTTCCAACATCGCCAGTTTAACAAAGAAAATTTAATTCATATCTAAGAATATATACAGAAAGGTGCATAGAAAATTTTTAATGCAAAAGGATGCTAATTTCATAGCTGGTCTAAATGTTCATAAGTAGAAAACTAATAACATTTATAATAATTTTTATAAATTAGAATATTAAAAAGCTTTTACAATAATTGTACAGGTGTTTAAATATATGTAGAAATTAGATTTTAAAAGCTATGTCACATTTACAAATGTGTACAAGATACTATGTATAACATTGTCATTTATAAAAATATTTATTTAAGGATATATTTTTTTAAAATGCTGAATAGGTCTTCATAACTTGGCAGATAGACATTTCTTCACGTTTAAAATTATGACATAGTGAAAAAATTGTGTAGAAAATAAATATTTACTAAATATTGAAAATAGCGTGGTAGACCACGAGCAGCCCCACCGTACAGAACCATCTGTAGGAAAACGTCTCGATGCAGTAAGAAATAAGACATGACGTCCTGTAGTTCATGCCACTAGGAGGTGAAATGAATTATCTTATCGTAATGGGGTAGGGGGGCCGGGCACCAGGCACCTGTGATGCCATGGCTGTGTGTGTGTGCATGTGTTCGTGTGTGTGCTGTGTTCAAATGCACATTTTAGCCTCAAAATTTTTACTTCCAACCTGATTCAATTCTGAGACCTTTGGCTGCCTTCCATTCCCACCCCTCTGACACACTCACTCAGCTCCATGATGCCTTTGCGATGACCTTTTTACTAAACTTGTGGTAACAAGCCGTCTAGAATGTAGCTCAGAAACCAAGCAGTGACACATGAAATACTAATTTTTAGAGATGCTGCAAGTAATCGTGAAAAAGTGGAGTCTAGATTTGAATTTGGCATTAATCTGCCTGATACCTTGTTTGCTCCTGGAGGCCTAGACTATTTTCTAATTTTTTGTCGTATCTTCAGTACACAGATCTTAGTAAACAGCATTTTGTGAAGAAAGAAAGGCAGAAAGAGAAGAAGGACTAAATGAAGGGCCATGAATCAACTCACGTCACTTCATCTGTCACATTTATGGCTTTTTAAGTGACAAACTCGACTTTGACTCAATGGCTAATTCCATATTAAAATGCATTTAAAACGCTCATATTAAGTTTAAAAATGAATGCTTGCAAATGTGACCTATCAAGGAAAACACGGCACTTATTAGAGCACAAGTAAATGGAAAGGAAAACATATTATTAACTTGAATAACCACAGCGTGCAAGGTAAAAGGCTTCATGTCAACCAGCCCAAAAAAGGAGGCGATGGTTCAAGGACAGGAAAAGGTTATCAGCACCACCAACAGTGAAAACTGTGCTCACTTTCGTGTTAGGTCATGTTAACCAGCACAGTTTCCAGCTGTTATGTAGAAATTAATAATAATAATAATAATAAAGTCATTGAGGAAAATACATGTTAGTGTCATGTAGACGTGAGTTCTTTTTAATAGGTTATCTAAACTTCTAAAATCCCATCAGTTTTTTCCTCAAACAGTTTTGTGTGGGGAGAAATAAGGGTAAAAATACATAGTATAGTATTTTCAAAGGTTTTTTGTTTTTTAAAGACTGTCATAATGGCCAAAGTTTCTTTTCCTAATTTGGAAGAAAATCACACAACCACACGGCAGTCTCATTATGATCAGGAGATAACCGGTCCACCCGCTCAGCCATTTGCATAGGGAAGACAGAAATTCATTACTTTTAAAAATTAGTTGCAATAAGAAGCAAACGAGGTCCAAAACCTTTATTGAATAGATTTTAACAAGATTTTTGCAACTGCAAAATGAAGATGTGATAACCTGATCTGTGTCGGGAAATTCTATTAAATACCATTTAGGGCTTCAGATGTCCTAAATTACAGACCGATTACTTTTCACATCGATTTTTATCTTTTAATTTCTCACTCTTCTCTGTGAGATAGTTCTTTAACGTCTCATAAAGTGAAAAGAAATGGACAAAAAACTCGCTCATTCTAGCAAACACTGTGGTTGCTATTGAGATCAAGGAAGTTCAATTGCATGTTATAAACATAAACAAACATAGCCCTTTTCTTTGTGAAATATAATTAACTGAAAAAATAGAGGCCAGGTGTCTCAAAGGAAAAGTTAGATCCACGTAATAAGGGTGATTTTCATTCTGACATAGTTTATCATTTTGAGTAACACCGAGATGAGAGGAAATTATATTTTAAGGTCATTCTTTGAAAATGCTCACCATAATTATTTAATTTCAGGGCATATCTGCTTTTTGGAAAGTGTAGAGTGCATTTAATTAAATTTAAACCAATTTTTTTCTTTCTTAGTCATAGCTACTTGAATGCGACAGAAATTATAACAATTTAGACACCATTTTCAACCTCTTCTAAAACTAATGCATATTTTTGCACTGTTTAGCCAGGAGAGTAAAGTAACTTTGCCTGTTTCTTTATGATTCATTTTGGGCTTCAGTTTTGTTCTATTTTTAAAAACATTTCTAACAGAATAATAGAAGAAGACCAATTTTATAAGCATATAAAATGAAAGACTCTCTGAATGATTCATAGATTCAGTAAAATATCTCTGGTTGACTCTGTTTAACCTGAATTATACTAACAGTTTTTGAAAATTATCGTACAAGATGCCTTTTCCTCTTTAATATAAATGCACCCATCCTAACTAAACCAATCATCAGACAAGAAAGGATCGTCCTATGTTTAATTTTCCAATCTGAAGCAGAAAGCGAAATAACTATCAGTAGCAAAACATAACTAGAAAGCACACTTAGAGGAATATTTTCTGCCACTTGACATACTACCTAGCTGGAAATTAAAAATTGGGTTAACATAGGAGAGATGCTGCTCGCAGACCCAAATTCGAAATAGTTTTCAGGAATTTCTGGTCTTGCCATTTGCCACTACATTTATCACCTAATCAACTAAATGAGACGACTGGTCCATCCTCTCCTGACTGGGTGCCTGCGCCTTGGAGGACTCCAGGAGGACATCGAGTGACTGATTTTAAAGCAATCGGTGCCCCTGTCGTTAACCTCTGTACCAAAAGCTTCTTCTAATTGACCTGCCGGAGGCCATGCCTTTGAGGCATTCTTCAGATTCTCCTCTGTCTCTCGTTTTTTTCTTCCCACAGGTAGAAAGAAAGCATGACCCTCACCGAACCCAAACCTAGGCGCCCTGTGTCACCTCAGAGTATAAAATTCTCCTTGGGTACCAAAAAGACATGTCAGATGGTCGCTTGCTGGGTGTCGTCATTAACTGCAGACCAGAGACAGCAAAGTGTGCCGCAGCGAACATCACAGACATAAGAATTAGCCTATGAATGTTTTTTTCTTTTTAAATTTGTCACGAAAATGAATATAATCATCCTATGGCTTAGTTTAATCAGGACAGTTTTGTTTCATACCAATTTTTTATACCATTTTATGTGGCTTCACATCAATGTTTCATATCACTCATTAAAAGTGTCTTCTCTTAAAATTGTTCTGGTTTAGGTAATAAATTACATGTTCGGTCTAATTTTTTAAAATTATAGTCATCTTGGCTTGAGTGCTTTCAATAAAATGTCACAAAAAACCCTTTATTTTCCATACATTTTATAATATTCCTTAAAAGAAGTATTAACATACTTATTAAATTGAAAAATGGTGTTGCAGTTTTTCTACCTGAATAAGATCAGTTTGGCAGCAAGGACTGGCTTTGCAAATTGACTTATATGAGGGCATTTTCACCAGCAAAGTGGGCCGAACATGCCTTTCTAAATATATGATACACGTAGCTTCAATAAACTTCATTTATGTAAGGACCTGGATGTGAGCAGGTGTTGAAATTAATAATATTTCGACGTTGCCAACTAGTTTTGAACTCACCGGTTAAACAGAGTGGTTCTCAAGTAAAACGGTGCCGGGGAGATAATCAGGGCGGTTTGAGGGGCCACATGGACTCTTCCCATCAATGAGGCCGTCACCGGCTCCATGAATACATCCTCGGGCAGGTGGCCGTCTTTGGTGTTCAAGGAGAAAGGGCTGAAGTCAAGTTCCATGTGGCCCTTAGGAAAACGTGTTTTCCTCTCCCCACTGTCCTTCCCCACAGTCCGTCTTTGCGTGGCCCTCTCACTGTCCACCTGCACGTTCTGCTGGGCCCGAGGTTGGTGACAAAGGCGAGGGGAAGAAGTCAGCCTTCGGGGGCGACCCCAGCCCATGGAGACGCAGTGTACCCCGCAGGGGTTAGGGGATCTGGTGACAGGTGTGACAACTCCTGCTACCCATGTCAGTCATCACGAATAGAATGAAGATGGGATCTGCGCGACATTATGAGAATTTGAAACTGGTTTTGTTCATCAAGAGCAGCGGAGACAAATGTCTTCTGAATCAGAGAGGTCGATTCTTTAAAGCCAACTTCAAATTGGGCCCCAGCGCAAATACTGACGTCAGTGACAATGAAAGACACGGGACTGAGAGAAAACTACCCAGAGGCGAAGGTACACGACAGAAAGCTTAAACACCTCTGTGGGACTGATGCTTAAAGCCGAATTAAATTTCAGTTTTGAAAATGGAGAAACTGATTTAGAAATGTCATTAATGATGAAATACCATTCTCACACAGTGTTCAATCTATTTTCGTGTATAATAAATTTAACCTGAATAAAATAGCCCGGTTTTGGTTGGAAAGATCTGCCAAGTGTCCTCATTAAGAAGGTAATTAAACCTTTTTCAGGTGTCCAGTTTTACCTACATGAAAATTATAAATTTACTCTTGAATGTGAGGTGTTGGGTGTCACAGAAAATGGTGACCATTTTGCAATATATGCATGTAGAGGACCATAACGTTGTGCCCCTTAAATGTATATGTCACGTGTCAACTACGTCTCGATGCAGAAACAATCCACCTCAAAGCTGGGTGACCTCACGGGCAGTTTAGACTGGACTTGCCCTTTCTTGGCTCCCAGCTGTCAAATACAAAGTAGAAATAAAACCTGTGTATTTTTTTAATTTTACCTTTCCCTTTCTGTGATGCGTTTGTTTTACTTTAGGTTTTAAGACTTGTTGTTGCTGTTAGTTTGTTTTTGGTAAGTCATTCTCTGTGGTGATGTCTGAAGTCTACTTTTATCCTCTGAGTGCATGTTAACCGCATTCATGACTTACAGAGGTCTGGCTCTGTGCAACGAGAGGCAGCAGGATGCCCGCCCTGCGAGTTTTTGTTCGTTTCTCCATGAAGCTTAACTCGGTTCCAGCTCCTGTTCACCCACCGGCTGCTGCGTGGCTGCCTGTGGCTGAGAGGCGTCCTTGGGGTGTGGGCATCCAGACAATCAGGATGAGCTGGTCACCCCGCTGATGGTGACTTCCCCTGGCTAAAAGGCATAATCAATACAAGTGGTTGACTCTCGACTTGGTAGCACCAACGACGGAAACAGACAGAAACAGAACGAACTGTGGATGTCTGTTTTCTGATTTTAAAGAGAAAGGGGTGTGTGTGTGTGTGTGTGTGTGTGTGTGTGTGTGTGTGTGTGTGTGTGTGTGCGCGCGCGTGTGGGTTCCCATTTTGTCTCCAGACCTCCAAATTGTAATTGATTGTTAAAACGTTGTCATGACCCTCTCTTCAAGTTTTGTCTTTGTGGGGAAAACAATCAATAATCATCATGTTCAACTGAAACTGAAAAAATTTTAAAATGTATGGGTTGATTCATTTTAATGTAACAAGAAATGCATCCTATATTAATACCTTTGGTATTGTGGAATCAATCTAACCTTACAGAGCCCTCAGATGTATTTTAAAGTAAATTTTCAGTTTGTTACAGAATGTAAGTGAACAACAAATGACAAAACTTGAAAAATAAATTTTGCTTTGACTTTTTCATAAGAAGAAGTATTTTTTTTCTGTATAATCTGCCTTGATTCTGTGTTTTCCGTCAGTAATTTACTGGTTTTTTTTTTTTTTATGTTCACTCCATCATGTCCTTGATTATTTAAGAAAACAAAGAAGTCTTATATGAAAGCTGATTTTTTTATGATCATGTCACCTTGTATGTTTATTATCAAATGTTTTATTGTCACTTGAATGAAACGGGTAACCATGTGTTGTTCCTCAAACACCCATGATTCTCTTTTAATCAAGTGTCCAAATCTTAGGTAACTTTTTTTTTTTGGGGGGAGGCAATTTCCGGGATCAGATCTTGATCTAGGAAATAAACAAATAAACTAAAACGATATCCAGGACTTTTTTTGTAGCAAAAACTAATTTTGAGATACCACCGATGGTCCCCTGGGGGGCTCACAGAGATTTGTTCTTTCACCCTGTAAATGCAGAGCTGTTAGAAGGTGCATGCTCACCTGATACTGCTGCTGATAAGCTAGGGTGGGAGAGATATTTAATCAGAAGACACACTTAACTCTCCTTAGGTAAAAGCTGGATAGGTGCAGTGCTATTAATATCAGTCATTTCCAATGGCATGCTTCATGAGAAGTCCCTAGAGTTTCATCCACGCCCTCACTTTTTATAAAGTCTTTTAAACTTGGAGAAAACACTGTCAAATTTTCCTGTGTGTATCAGAGCCGGTGATGCTTTACTTAACATAAAAGGCAGCAACAGCACATTATCATCAGCCCTAATTTCAGTTATTTAAAATGTTGACTGGTTAACTTTTTAAATTTGAATCTAGCATCTTCTACGCTCGTGGTTTTCAACTGAGGCACGCACATGAGACCTACCTTCAGAGTCTGAGGCCGACTGTCGGCCTATAGGCTCTCCTGACTTAGTATTCTTATTATTTTGGGGATGTACTTGGAATATCACATTTTTATATATATGTATGTGCATATGTATATATATATATATATAATATGTATGCCTACATATATATATATCATGTCTTAGGTTTCTTGTATGCTATGTATCAACATTTTCCTCTGTAAAAATTGTTCTTCCATTTATATAAATCAGACTAAATACTCACTGTGTTCTTTGAAATGAGAGTTACTATAATTAGAGACATTTTTGTCCTAAAATGTTTTTTGAAATGGCTCTATCGTCCTCTGTAGCAAGCCACAGAAGGTCCCAGATCTCCTCGTCAGCCACACTGTCTCATCACCAACTCCCAGCAGGCCTTTCACAGTGAAAATTAGCGCGGATGAATGAATCCAGCCACCTCCAGTCTCTGTCACCTGCAGGCAGGTTCTGCTTCACCTCACACTCCTGTGAAGGATCTGCAGCCGGTGACCGAGCAGGGTTTGTGCCTTCAACAAGGCAGGAGCCCCATGCACGGGGCAGACACATGGAGCAGATGCTGGTGGCATCGCCCAACAGACCCATGGAGCAGATGCTGGTGGCATCGCCCAGGACAAAGGCAGGATGTCCTAGCACCTTTGATGCTATAAGTCGGCCACTTTGCTAGATGACTCACTCAAGGTCCAACCCACCAGCAGTTAACCACGCAGGACGGATGGCACCCATAAGGGATGATGGAGTTTATTTACCTGGAATGTTGTATTATTATCTTTTTTTGATCTTCTAGTTCCAAACACATAAGGAAACCCTTTGCTTCTTCAGCTCTTGAGAATCAGAACAACTTAGTAGACTGTTTTTTTTTTAATTAAAATAAAACATTTTTAAATCATTTGTTTTCTGAGCATCTCTTTCCCAAATCAAAACACTCCTTGAGTCTCTTCACTTCCTATTGCGATATATTTATGAAGAATCTGTCCTCTTTTTATTTTATTGTTTTATCAAACTAGAATGAGAGACTTGATTATGCAACCAAGGCCGGTCCCATAATGCTGCACTTGAGAATGATGCTCACATATTCAGATAGAACAATCTTCCCTGAGGAGCCAACGCTCATCGACCCCACTCAGGAAACCTCGCCTGGCTGGCAGGGTTCCAGCTTCATAAGTGCTGACGAAGGTCCCCGCTACCAGGCGAGGAGCCCACAGTATTTCAGGGACATTGAGAAGAATGGAATTCAGGGGAGTCACAGGTAAAAATGTGGCGGAGAGACTTTTCTCAGATTTGGTTTCCTAGAGCCAAGAGAACAAATAATGAAGGCTTTTATAAAGGCAATCTGTTTTCTTGTAAAGAAGGCCAGCAAAGCAAATTTGAGAAGACGCATCGGTAAATAAACACTCTTCTTCCTCCTAGGTGAGTACTGAGGGCAAACCTAATGAGACCGACTTGAACTTCTGATTAAGGGTTACCTTTCACGGAAAGATATTTTTAGTCACAAAGGGGAGACACTAATAAAAACTGAAATAAGCAAAAAAGAAAAAAAAAACCCTAGACATCTTTAGTGGAAAAGCGCACTGTTTAGAGCACATCCTCCTAGCTGATGCCCTTCCTTCTGCACTGCTGGGTGTTTTGTGGTTCTTTATAGCGATGATGACTGATAGCGATGCAAGATAATGCTCATCTGTGGACATGCAAACGAAGCATCTCTGAAGGACAATCAACTGTCTTCTCCTCCTCGCATGGAGAAAGTGAGTTTTATGTCTGTTCGTACATCATCGTTTCAACTTTTCTTTACACAAATTGGTACTTCTTGACTACCCCTGGGAGCCCATTGAATCATCTGCCTATTTACCCCCTTAAAAATGACTTACATGTGAATGAAAATATGTGAATTAATTTTATGTTTTCCTGTACAAATCAGAACCTGAAATTGATAGATGTTGGAGCGACTCAGACTTCAAGGGCTTTATTTTTCTTAGTGCAGCGGAGATGCCTCCAGTTTCAATGAACCTAATGATCATAAACACGATGTCCCCTTTGTGATAACTTTCAATAGCTTGCTTACCAAGCTTACACTTGGAAATCATCATTCTATGCTAAAGGATGCGTCACGTTGTGCCCAGTGCTGCACGGCTACTTCCCCGGGTCTGTCACCTGTCAACAGACTTGATGTCAAGTGATGGGGTTTGAACGTCTCCAGGCAAGGCTATACTGATGGTCCTAAGACTCCGACGTGGGGATCTATGCAGCCTCATGTCAGACTAAAACATTATTTATCAAGTTCAAGGGAAGAGTCGAACTTCATGTAGGTGAGATTACTCAATTAGCAAGAGCATGAAGCTTGACAGCCTATGGCGAATTTAAGGAAAATGTGTGACCAGAGACTAGGCTACGTATGGGCAGGAGGCAAGAATTAGTTGAAAGGTAGATGATGAAATATATGTGGTTTTTCTTTCTTCCAGAATCAAACTACATCTCCTGATTTTTAACGGTTATCTCAATGTTCACTTTTCATTATACTTTAAAATGCCAGAAACCTCTAGCTAAAGTAATAGAATATATTTAGAAGTAGAAAGCTGATTCTGAAATCACTTAGCGGGCATATAAATTCTGCAAGGTTTTTCTTTTCTCAATATACTGACTTAAAAAAAAAGTCTAGTTTTTTTAGACCAGCGAACTGTCCTCTATTTATCATAAAATACCTTTGCGCTTTCCACACACATCAATGCTAACTAAACCTATTTACTTCTCAGGCCTTGTGAATGGTACTCTATTTCTAAATATAGCTTGTTCTCAATGTAGTTTTCTTTTCAAATCTAAATTTAATATAAAAGTGATGAGTAAGATTTCACAGGATGTTCTGAATAACTATACTCGGCTGGACCTAACACCATTTTTCTGCTTTGCATTGTTTTTAATGCATATTTGAAAGAATTGCTTCTCGAAGTTCTGCTCAATAATTTCTAAAATAATCCAATCAAATTTTGTACCATTTAAGTTCGTAGTGCTCCAGTTACTTTTTCCTCAGCAGTTTACAATTTTTTAGCATTTCTAGTGAAAAGAATGAATTGATCTGTGTTATTTTACACAGAAAACTTGAATTTTCCATCTTTATGTGGCTTCTGTTGTTTGTATAATTCTATTTTTGGCCAGAGAAGTACTTTCGGGTCATCAGAAAATAACAACAGTCCAAGAAAGCATCTATCAATTTGCAAATTGTCAGGCGTTCTGGACGCTGAAATGTGAAGGTGGGCAGAGGAGGGCGCGTGATTGCTGGTTACAGTTCTGCTCGATGCTATTTTAATTCTGGGACTTGCAGCTGAAACCTAAGTGGGCTAACTTGTGAACTTAAATCCGGGCTCCGGGTTCAGCTGAGGAGATGGAGCCATTAAGTGCTCGCATTGATTGCACGGTTTTAATTAGACTTGGGACCATTTTCTAGATTCCCTGAGTAAGAAATGGCGGTCTGGGTCAAGAATGGTCTGGGTGGTATGCTTTCCTCATTATTATCCTAGACGAGCTAATATTGGAGCCTCTGTTCTTTCATTGCTTTAATTATTAAGCAGAATTGTGTAATAATAGTAGATTTCCTCTGTCTTTGGATGCATGATGCTTGCTTTTCACTTAATCAAGAAATACGCATGCATGAAGAATCGGTGGCTCATTCTACACTGAGGATGCCATTTTTTGGTGGTGCGAGCTCAGAAAAAAGGGAGCAACTGTAAAATGTATAATGAGTAAAGAGTGTCTTTTGTAAATATTGTTTAAAAAATACCTGAAATGACTTTTGTCATCAGCTACTCAGAATCGAGCCACACTTTACAGGCTAAGGGCACAGTCTGGGGTTCTGGGGCCATCCTCATATCTAACCATCTGGCTCCAAATCTGGGGCTTCCCACTACCTATTCAGGTTCAGTAACTCATGGGAAGAACTTATGCAGCACAGGAAAGCACGGTGTTTATAATTAGACTCTTATTGTGGCAAAAAGATACGAATTAGAACCAGCCAGAAGAAGGGATGCGAAAGATAAGGTGTAGGAGGGTTCCAGACATAGAGCATTTTTTGTCCTCTTTCTGGGGGGGTCAGGATGGGTGCCGTCCTCACGTGCTGGTGGGTGACAACACTCAGAGGACTGCCCAGCAGGAAGCTCACCCGAGCCTCAGGGTTCAGAGCTCGGAAGGGACTGGAGTTTGATTACCTACACGTGCTTAGCTGGCTCCCTGGCTGCTTAGCTGAATGCGACCCACAGTCCCTTCACCTCTCCCCAGGGGTCACACCACTATCACATGGCTCACAGCCCCGACCCTCTAATCACGTGGTGTTCTTTCTGTCGTGGCCAGCCCCAACCCTGACTCATCTCGTTGGCATAAGCTACTGAGAAACCCGCAGTGGGTCACCTTGCTGGCAGAAACACTACCAATACCAAGGGCACTCTAATCAGAAAACTCCAAAGAGCTAGAGGCCACCTCTCAGGAACCAGAGACAAAGGTCCTTCCACATCTATTATACCTGAAGGGACTTTTGAAACCACGAAGACCTCGAAGAGCCAATGCAGCCCTTAAAAGGAAGAGCACAGCTAGAAGCCTCACGCTTCCTAATTGCAAACCACATTACGAATCTATAGCAAAGAAAACAGCATACAGATTGACACACATCTTAAACCCTCAGAGTTCATACTAAATAGAGCCTTACAGACCGATACACACAGGCAAGTATCTCATTGCAAATCTGATGTAAATAAACGTCAAAGAATTCACACCAGAAAGCACTGAGGTACTAACACACTTTAGAAATTATTATAAATCACAGTATTTAGTGTAGAAAACACGCAAAGCCAAACCCATTAGATAATTATATGCTCATATGTTCAATCAGCAAGGAGGCGATGTTTAGGAAGATATAACTATATTCAACATACACTCTTTTGCATTGAAAATATTTATAACACTTTAACAAATAAATATTACTTATCTTTAAAAAATATTTCAGCTCTTTCTGGTGATAAAAATAAGGTATAGTCACTTGTGAGAATCCGATCTTACGTTATGAAATGACACCTATTTTTTATGAATTTAATGTAAATAATTTGATGTCACCCTATACCTCGGTTGCTCTCGTGAACAATGCACTTGGCTTATTTCACTAGATCCAGTATGGGGACTCTGCTAATTGTTATGCCCAGTGATTCTGGAACTTCGAAGCTTCGTGGGTTGTTTCTAATGCCGAAGCACAGCCCCGCAGAAGTCAAGTACAGAACTGTGACAGCAGGAACTGAAATCAGCTGAAAATCCTGCTAAAGGGCTCGATAATGTCACCACGGGAAACCTGGCCATTTCCATTCATAAGATATTTGTGGAAACTTTCTGCCTATTCCTGAGGAATAAGAGCCTTGAAATTCTGATTTCATTGTAAGCTCCAGACTCCAAACAAAATATGAAATTCAAGTGCCATTAGCTTTCTTACTGCCCAAACTCTCTCCAATAAATAGATAGATAGATAGATAGATAGATAGATACATACATACATACATACATACATACATACATACACACACACACACCCTCCAAGTGAATATCCTGTATGTGCCTAACTGTCCCTGGGAACAAAACTATGTGATCTTTATTCTCTCCACTGTGACATCTGCATGTTGGGGGTCTTCAATGGCTGTGATCACGAGGACTAGGCCTCGAGGAATTGGATCATGACATCCCTGAGTTCTGTCCCACCATTAATGGCTAAAAGTCACAACCAAGTGATGGCAAACTTTTCATAATTGTCTAACGCAGAGCGAGTGCTCAGCTCAAACCCTCGGAAGGGATGCATGCATGTCTGCCTCGGGATCAGCAGAAGCGACTGATTCTCCTCCCAGCTGCTTCCAAACAAGCCACCAGGCAGACTCGAGTCAGCAGAAAAGCTTATGTGCAGCCACAGAGCCGACATGGGAGCATCCATTTGGGGAAAACTGGGTTCCTGTGGCAGAATAAAGAATTCATGGGCTCCCCGAAGGAAAAGCATGTAATGTCTCGAAAGATGCTAGAAGTCACTGGATTGAAATAATGTAAGAGCTATTACGAGCATGTACAATTTTTATAGGTAAAACACATGACTTATCGAATTTTGAAACAGATACACGAAACACAAAATAAAAAGCATTAAGAACCACACGTCTATGGAATATGTCTCCCTTCTTCACTTCACGTATTATGTTATAAACGTCAAATAGAAATTTCGTTTTCCAATGTAGGGACATGTATGTGATAGCAGGCAGAACACAAAACAGGAGAGGTTAAAAATAAAATTTGCATTTTTCAAAACCTTAATTACTTCTTTTGAACCCAGTCTTCATGTTTAAAACGACAACATTTGTAAAACACAGGTTTAATTGCTTTCTTGGAACTTTTTACTCCGCTATTCTTTCATCTTAATGTTGGCAAATTTTTAACAGTAAATTAAAAAAAAAAAATAAGATTAGAAAGACATTGTAGAGTCAATAAACAAATATTCTAAGAGGCGTTGTCAGTGTATTCACTTGGCACTTGCCACTGCCCCCAAAAGGGAAGTGACTACAGCAGTTAACGCTCAGATGGGGACTTCTGGTTTATTTCCAGATATACCCAGGTTGTTTGCCACGAAAATTGGCCTTGAACTAGGGCCATCGCTCGCCAGCACTGCATCCCTGTCCACCTCACCTACAGTCTGGAACCTTATCTTGAAGCATCGTTTTGGCTTTATCGTTCACATAAGATCTTGGTTTTTGTTTTTTGTTTTTTAAATCTACATCCATCCACTCGTTTAGAATATATTTACAGAGTGCTACTGTGTCTCAGTCCTGAGCAAAGTGAACTGACCACATTTCTTGCCATTGCAGAGTTTATAATTTGGTAGAGTACGGGAGGCAGACAGTAAATGACCGGATATGTGACAGTCAGATGCTCTGAACCACAAAGGTTGCAAAGGGCACAGAACACTCAGGGCGTCTATTTTCTAAGGGTCCTCGGGGGAAGAGCTCTCTGCTAAGGTCACATTTGAACAAAGACCCGGAAAGGCCAAAGGGCTCAGTGGCGAGGCTGTCTAGGGCTGACCTTTCAGAACGAAACAACAGAAGTGAGACATCAGAGTGGTTGGTCAGTGGAGTGATGCCAGGAGGCCTTGTGACCACTGCGGGGCCAACAGAGGAAGCTGTGGCAGGAGAGGGTGTCAGGAGTGTCATGGAGCCAGGGACAGCAAGGTCTCTAGAGTTCATTCTGGGAGAGAGAAGAAAGCACTGGGGATCTTAGCAGAGAAGGATAAGGTGTGCCGGGGCTCATGCTCAGGGCCAGGTGAGTAAACCTACTGATGGTGAGGTACAGACAGACCGTGTGTGTGTGGGTGTGCACGTGTGTGTGCAGTGAGAAGGCCTTACTATCTCAGCTCAGCTCGGACCAACGCTACATGTCAGGGGCTACCTTATTTTTCGATCAATAAATATCTTAGTAACATGGACATAGTTTTCTTAAACCTTAGTTCAGAAGACTGACTAACGGTGTTAAATGTTAGGAAGATCGTTAGAATATGAGATACTCTCTCTCTGTCTCTCTCTCCCTTTCTATCATCTATCTATCTATCTATCTATCTATCTATCTATCTATCTATCTATCATCTTTCTATCTATATCTATCTATACCAGTTTTTCAAAAAAAAATATTTAATATCTGAGAGATATAATATTCTATATCAATGATTATCATTAGTATAAAATTCCAATTTTTTAGTCTGTTTTTGTAATGTGAACAACTGCTTCTTAATAATTTCAAAGAGTAAAGAGAAAACCATCTAGATTTTTAAAAATATTATAAATCATCATCTGAAGAAGATGTGTTTGAATATGTCTTTTCAATTTAGTTAAATTGCACATTCAGAGAATAAATTATTAGTGCCAAGAGAAAATAAAATGAGCACAATTTCCTTGATAAGATGGATATCAGTTAAATATGAAATTAATGTTATTATTTCTGCTAATAGAATCTTGGGAGCTGATGATACTTAATAAAATACTTATCACAGCAGCTTCTATATTTATGGATATGTTTAATTCTACAGCAAGAATTAAATTAGATCAAAATTTGTTTCAGACTTCACATGCAATTTCTGCTGTTGTGACTTAGAGGAACAGAATAAAGAATACTTTTTCAGTTTGGTTTTGTTTTATTTTTAGTCTTGTATTGTTTGTCGGAGCCATTTTGCTATTTTATAGTCAAATTTTAAATTGCTGAGTTCTTTTCGTTACGATAGCATCTGACTTAGTGGAAGCCAGCCATTGCCAAATGACCATCACCGCTGGAAATGGACACTTAAAAATGTAGAAGGCAAATAGCTAAGGAGAAAGGCAGCAGATAATATCTTAAGTACATTTGTTTGCGTGACAGCAAAAGTTGAACCAAAATGCAACTCTTTTGAGATTTAATTGCAAAATTAGTACAGTAATGCCATAATAGGTAACCTGCTTATTGAAAAGCTCTTGATTGTTAGAAATATGTGACTTTCTATAGAATTCATTGTCAGCCCCTTTACATAGTAAGTGGATTAGAAAATGAGCTTCACAATGTGCTGTAAATTTTCTACTTCCTTGACAGCCTAAGTGATATAAATATCCTTCTTTCAATGATATAATATACATAATCATATTCCAAGTAACAAAAATTTCCAATTAATTGTTTTTTTTTAACTCTTTGAAAACATGAAATCTTCCTTCATCTTTTGGTTTTATTACTTACTGTCTGTTCAAAAATTAACATATTTCAATTATTTCTAAAGTGATTCACCATATAGAGATTAAAAATGGAAGGTAATTTTCATGTTTTGGTTTTATTTCATTGTGGTTATTGAAATACCTATATGGGGCAATTGTAGGACAAGTTGCTTCTTGGTTGAAAGAGGAAACAAAGGCCATTTCTCTAAGGACAGTGTCCACACGAGCCAGGTCACCAGGTCACAAAGTAACACCAAAGTTAAACTTATAGAAAGAGCCTCGTTCCTTAGATTGCAGGCCTCATTCCGTAAATAATTAAAGTTTAATACCACAGAATGCTATTATAGATTAAAAAATGAAAATACACAGTATTTTCTTTCTCTTGATAAAGTATTAAAACACATTGAATCGATGTTTGTCTTATCTGGTTTTAGTACTCTAGCATATAATTTCTGTTCTGTAAATTATTTTACTGTTTTTCCGTAATATTCTGTGAAGTATTTACAAAATATTTATTTTAATTACGATGTTGTCATCATATTTTTCTGATAAGATGTATGAGCTGATGGAGAGTTTGACGAGTATTGTTTTATCCAACATATATTTTCCATGATGGATATGAAAATGAAAGGCATAGGAAGAGTTTCAAGAATATTTGTTTTCCCCAAACTGATCCACCTTCCTAAAGGTGTTCATAACTTTGTCCATAGTTTTACAATTTTGTTGAATTAAAAGTTCAAGATGAAGCTAAACTCATGTAAACAAATAATACTGAATTTAATGTGAACATTGCTATACAAGCTAAATAAGCATACCATATTATCATTTAAAAATGTTGATAAAATATTTTAGGTATATTTCAGATACACGACAATGAAAAACTCTGAATAAATATCTATTTGAATGGTTTTAGATTTTTTCTTTCAAGAATTAAAGAGTGACTTATTTTTGTTATCATCTTGTCATTAAAAAAATAAATGTTAACGCAATACAACTCTGATTTTTTTTTTGGCAGACGAGGAAGGCAGGAATTAGAATGAGTTCAAAAGACTGCTATCAAGGAAATTCTTCAGTTCCAATCTACTGGTACACATAAATGAAAGCTCTAAGGAATAACATGTAATAAAAACAAAATAAAAGATTGCATAAAATGTTTTATTCCAGTAATAAATGATAATCCATAAACAATCTAATCGTCTCCTTCAGAGATGTGCTTATAATAAAATTTTGTATTTTATATTTAAAACTTATATATAGACATTTGTTGTACTTTATGATGTTTCATTCAAACATTACTAATAGTAATATTAATAATAACTCACTCCAGAAGAAATTCCTTAAGAACTAAAACTACTTAATAAGCAATAAAAATTTTAAAAATTAATAAGTAAATTTTGATCTTTTCACATATTTTCTTGCAAAGAAATATAATGGGTAGCTGAATTAATAATTTACCCTCATAGAAATAAATGAGTATGAATTTCTACACAGTAAGTGAAATAGAAATGAAGTTTTAGAAAAATAGGAGTTTAAAATATTAATGAAGATGTTACTTTTAATAATTTATAATGGAATGAAATTATTGTGTATTGACTGCAGTATTATTAAAAAAGTCAATTTAATAAAAAACATATCAGGTATTCTATTTTTTCAATGATAGGAGGAAATATTTAGGTATCAGCATGAAGCCTTCAAAAAATATTTTAGTGCTTACACAAGTAAAGAAAATTTGAAAACAACTGGGGTCAAGTCACAAATTTAATCAGCTTTCTACTTTGGGCAGTGATAAAAGATTAAGTCTGAGTTGATCCTTTAATATTATAGGAGTTTAAAGTTTGAAGAATTAAAAAATATATATTGCATTTGGGTGAAACTGGGCTAGCAGATAAAAAGGGAGGCCGGGATGGATAATCCCCATCCGCGCCCACGTGCTGGCTGGCCTTCTGAGTCCCACAGTTGCGTGGGGACCGTGTGATTAGCTGTGACCAAAGAACTAGGAGCACAGCTGGGCCGGGGCACCGAAGCGCTGGGCTGTTGTTTCCATGTCACCCTCTCCATCTTCCACGACCTTGGGGGCCATGCATTACAGATGGCACGGTTTATTGGTGCAGGGGAACCTACAACCTAGATCATGCTTCTTCTGCAAGGAATACCATATGACATTAAGCGACTGTGATTTTAGGGCATTTATTATAGCGGTGCTCTGTGGTAGAGAACATTAAGATGCATAAAAGATGAAAAAATATATATATATATAAACTTTATATATATAAAGTTTAAACTTTATATATAAACTTTATATATATATATAAAGTTTATATATATATATAAAGTTTATATATATATGTAAAGTTTGGGAGTAGTTCCTAGCGTAGCTTCAAGTCTCAAGTACAAGGATGCCTTAGCCGGGGATCTGGGGGGGAGGGGTGGTTACAGCAGCAGGAGATGGGGCGATGCACGCAGATGGGTGCAGCTGATGATGAGAAAGTGTGGGAACCCTACCACGGCCTTCGAACTTGATTTCCATTTTAAAACACCTCAGGTCTTTAAATATTTGACTCTGGAGTAAATATGTTCACAAGTTTTCACACGTGGAAGTCAATTAATATAATTCACAGATGCTACAAAGAGCAAAACTGGAAGCGCAGTGTGAAGTTCTACCAAGAAATTTCAGCAAACCACATATTGTAATTAAAAAAGCATATTGTAATTAAAGCTGAATAATTTGAATGTTTCTTTTGTGAAATGCAATATAAGTTACACAGTAAATCAATTCATTCCATGGGAGACTGCTCTTCCTTAGATGTACATATTTCGCAGAAAATTTTCAACTAGGTAATAATTCAGATCATTTTTTGTCTTTAATCTCAAATTATTAATTTTTTCTTCACTTGAAAAAGATTTGAGATTACCAGTATTTTGCTGTTTATCCGCAAAGTATCAGAAATAATGAAGGATAGAAAAAAAATGCATGTTATAGCTTCTGTAAAAGATTCTCTCAGGTCAAGAGGAAAGTCTAATTCAGAGCTTTTCTCTGATGAAGTCGAACCAGATGGCTGGTTCTTGTGACTCTGGTGCAGAGAAGTCGCATCCGACTTACAGCGACTTCTGTCTCAGACACATTATTTTTCACTCCTAAGGCATCCAGTCGAGAAACATGAGAGTAAAGAAATGCTAATAAGCATAACGTGAAGATTTTTGCGTGTCTTTCCTGAAACAGAGAAGGTGGACTATCGTATTCACAGTGACGGTGCTATAAGTTCAGTCGTCCCCACCCCTCAGTGGGAGGTAGGCGGAAAAACGCAGACTCCACACAGTGAAGAAAGTAAGAGTCAATGAGCTGGCGGAACAGTGTTTGACAGAAAGTTGGGGAAAAGGGAGGATAACAAGAAAAATGACAGAGTGAAGCGTAGAGAGCAGAAAGAAAAAAGCGAGTAAATTCAATGAAAACTGTAAGTCAGAGTCAATAAACCCCACCGTCTGAAAAGGCTCAAATGGAAAAAGAATCTGTTCCAGACAGAGCTTGTGAGCAGCCCCCAAAACACCTAACTCAGAGACAGGGACACCTGGGGCACCTCCTAAGATGGGGTTTGCAAAAGCGACCCAAATAAGCCTTTGGAAGGGGATGGCTGACCACGCACGAGGCAGAAGCATCCTGGGGGACCCGGTTCAGCCCATCATCCGGAGTGAGCTAATGACCAGGCCCCGTCGCGATGGGCCTGGAGGCTCCCAGTCATGTAAATATTGACAAAGTCCTCTTAGCATCCTGGAAATCAGGCTTTCGCATAATCGGCCCAGGGGAATCTGGTCACGTTTTAACCACGGTGTATGTCTTCCATCATTTTGAAACTGCTGTTTTGAGCTCATTTCCAGCGTGTGGAGGAGGAATCCTGGCAGATGACAGCATTACCTGCCTCAGAAACCTCTGCAAACAGGGTGACCCTTCTCTTTTGCTCACTGCCCTACTGCTCAGGCAGGATCCCTTTGTCACCTCACAGACAATGTTTACCGAAAACTTTAATTACTTACCAAGCTGGGAGAAAGACAGTCATCAATTGCCTAATTATCCTGGGAGGAGGGGGGTGGTAGGAAGAGAAGTTTGACGTAAGAAGGTTAACTCTGCATTGCAGCAGATACTAAATCAAATCCATGATACCGTGCTGTCTTACTCTGGAATCTTTTAAACAATAAAGTCCAGGGTTCCCTGCTTCCCTCCAACCCCCACCAATTGAGTAATATGTGGATGTTTTACATTAAAATAAAAGCCTTATATAACTCTGAAAATGTGTCCTGAGACTATGGAGTATGGAGTCTGTCTATCTCAGTTCGACTCAAATTGATCTATAATAAATTGAATCTTTAACAACTTTTGTTTACAAAATTTTTCGGACTGCCCTACAGATGAGTGAGAAGCAATGCTAACATGTATTCCAGTCCCACTTTCATCACCAAGAGAATATATAAGGTCTCTGTGCCTTGAAGGGCAATCCAGACCCTGGATGTCAGTTATTTCGACAACGTGAGGCCAACATTGTGGACTTGAGGGCCACTCAGCCTCCTCTCCGGGACACCCTCTCTTGGGTACCTCTTCGAAGTGATCAAAACTTAGCCAGTTACCGAAAGAAAGTCACAAACCATCATGGAAAAATATAGATGAAATTGTATTATTATTTGCCTATTCAGCTGACTTTATTTTTACTGCGATTATTCTATTATTTTTCATCCATTATATATATATTTCATATTTTTGAAAAACAATTATTTTAAATAGATGCCTTTGGTGACCTGAATTGGGTCAGATTTGCATTTTGCATGACAGTGTGGAGCAATTTTTATAATGCCACGGAGGATGAAATCCAGAGCTCCCTGTGGCTTTGCTAACACTGCTGGTTCCTCCTGGGCAGCCACTCCAGGAACCCCAGATCTGCAGAGCTAGAAAACCATGACAGGAAACTTTTTTAAAGTTCCAAGGTCTAGGTCGAATCTCAACCCTTCACCAGCTCGTTGGCCCAGTCACCGCTGTGTCGCAGCTACACGCCCAGAATGGGCTCCTCTCTGCCTCCACCCAGCATGGCCTCCACGGTTCACTGTGCAGCTCTGTCCTCATGTCTCCAATCTCAGCTCTGGAGAGAATCGGGTCGGCACCGTTACAATCATGATACCTGCTTCGCAAAGCTTTCCTGCCAAGCAGGGCTCACAGGTCACGGCCTAGCCCACGAGGTCTCCACCTGGGGCTGACTGATTATTTCGGATTCCGTCAGCTGGGAACCAAGGCAGCTGTTTCATCTGATTAAAAACATAACTGTGGGTTCCCAGGGAACCTTCTGAGCCATTTCTTTAATAGAGGCTATGAGTCTGGCATTCCCTTACAAGAGGTTTACCAACCCACGGTCACCAAAACTGACCTGCTTCCAAGTGGGGACGTCAAGTGCACTGTTAGGAAAGCAGGAAAAGCCTGACACTGGCCTTGCCCAGCAGCTGAAAATAGGAATTAGTAACCTGCCCCCCTGAGCTGTTTTCTTGACCTCCTGAACTGCGTTGGTCACAGTCGGCATGTAATACCACTGAGCAGCTATCCGAACATTGAAAATGGGCTTGGGCAACACCAGCCACCGTGCCAAGTGGTACTTCTCCGTGTCTGAGGAAAAGCGTTTGGTAATTCAGATTATTATCTCATGTGACATATCTTTCTTTGTCGTTCATAATATAAGACTATTTAAAAGCGGGCCAGGTTGAAGAAACCACGATCACGGTTTCTTTCATTCTAAGTGCACATCCAAGTTGCACTTCCTTTCATATTCTGGTTCATGTTGAGGACCTGAAATCTGCCCCAAGCCTTCTCTCCCTCCCTGGTGGCTGCCTCCCTCCGTCAGACTCCCTTCTCACTGCCATCTCCCTGCAGCCTTCGGCCCTGCCCAGGGTGGTGCTGAATTGCTGCCTCGTGTCACCCCTGGAGTCCCGTCGCCTGCCTGTCCCGCCCACGACACACCCTTCTACTCACCTACACAGTAACTGCAGATCTGAACAAGCGTACTGTCTCCCCAAGTCTGCTACTGCAATAAAACAATAGACCCTGTCGACAGATGCTACATGCTATAGATTTTTTAAAAAAGATTTTTAATTGAAATTTCAAAGATTTCTTTTCAAAGGCATTGCGAAGTTAGGGATTGAAGGTCAAAGCCGATTTTATTCTGAGCGTCAATCTTCTGAAACCCTGTTATCAGCAAGGTCTCCTCTAAAGGATGTAATATATATAAACGTTTCAATCACAGTTCATTTTCAGAAATAAAGATGGAAGGCCGCACGTGTTTTATCTGATCGCCCTTGGAAATACGGGACTGGGAGTTAGATCAGCAAATTGTTTCCTTCTTCCCTGCAGTTTGATCCGCTCGGCATCTCTGAGGCACTGCTCCCACCAGATATCAGTGGCCATCGATCGCTCCAAGGCCTTCGGGACGATATTTAGTCTTCGGTAATGAAAACAAAAATTACATATACACAAGGACAGCAGCGTATTTCAAAATAACTATACGTTCAACTGCTGTAGCGAATGGCAAGCCGTGTTTATTGTTGACAAAGCCAATGTCCCCGACCATCAAAATGGAGCACCCGGTCACACATCCTGGGTCCTTCCTCATGGGCTTCAATGACACAACACCTGTAGCGTGCCTTCCCCTTGTTGGGATTTGCTAAGGGGTATTGATGGCTGCATTTGTCACTAGAGATTCCTGTCGTTATCTAGACTCCAATGTCAAAGTTCTGGCTCATGATCAAATAAACTGGGAGAGCAGCACAGGCTTCCACTGATGAAGGAAGTCACGGGACGAGGTGCACGGCGCAGGGCGCAGAGCCAGTGCCATCGTGACAACTCAGTCGGGTGATGGGTGGGTGGGTGGGCGCTAGGCTTATCATGATGATCACCCTGTAAGATGCACAAATGTCGAATCACTATGCTGTGCGCCTGAAACTAGTCTTATATCATATGCCAACTATAACTAGAAATCAATCGGGAAAAATGCGAATGATGACACTAACACCTTTCCAGGACTTTCTCAAATCGTTTAACGTGGTTATTGTTTCATCGTGGTTTTTCTGCACGAAATGCACAAAGTATAAATCAAATTATTCCAAGAGGCAAATTGCATTTTCAGCAAACATTTTTCATCACGATACACCAGAATGTTTTCAGAAGCAATAACAGGTTAAAGCAATGTATATCCAAGGCGATTGTCTTAATGAAGTTAAGAATTGTATCTGAGCAATGGCAGCTATTTAGTATGCCAAAATATTTAGAAAACAAAAGGCCACATTTTCAAAAGAATTCTAAATCTGAAATTTTTTCATTGTTTAAATTTTTTTTTTATTGGAACCCACTGACTTTTATCTCTCCAAGTCAAAATAACAATAAATATTATTGGAGTAAAACTGTTTTCTGGTATCTGGAAGTTTGGAAAGAAACTATTTCAAAAATTGTTTGATCTAGTCAACCAGTATTTTCTTAGTTCAAGGCTTATTTCATTTTGTGGAAGCAGATGCTGAGGTATTAAAATGACATCCTGGTCGTGGGCAGGACAAATAACTCATAAGAAAGTACCGAAGGTAAATGGTAAGTTAGGAAAATTTCTTCTCACTCTTTCATTCATTAACATTTACTGGGAGCCTTTCATGTACTAATCACAGTATTTTTGTGGGTGAAACAAAGATAGAAGTTTCCCAATTACGAAAGCAAAGTGGTACCTACGTGGCATTATGGGCTAAAGAAGGGTAGAAGCAACTCGATACTGTCCGAGGAGCTTTGAAAACTGAAAAGTTGGATCATGAAACCTGGGTAGATGTTTTCCATGTTGAGATGGGGTTATTTTAATTTTGTGGAGCTCACTCTCAGGTATCAAATGGATTACAAACATAAAATACACTTTTAAAAAAGGGGTGGCAATAGGCAAAGGAGGTAAAAGGATGATGGCATAATGACATGGCCCCTTAATTTCCCATATGTGATTCCCAAGCATGAACTCCTCCGGGAGGGGTGTGGGGAGGAAAATCTGCTACACAAGTCCCCAGGCCACCTCTGTGGCCGCAGCCTCACGTTGGGCAACCGGATGCACGCACGTGGAGACAGCCACGTTCACCCAAGATTTCTACACAAGAAATGAGGCTCATTTCCTTCTGATACCCGGTGGGAAAAAAAAGCGAGGGTCATATTTTTATTAATCTGCACTTACCAAGGTAGATTTTGGTTTACTTGAAATCAAAACATTCCTCCAGGAGGCCTGATCACAAGCTACCAAATTCTAAAGAGTCGATATCATTTTTCCTCTTCTTCTGATGAGGATAATTATATCAATAATCAGCAGAGATATTTCTAAAATCCACCTTGTTTTCCTTTCCTTTATTCCCCATCAGCATCCTTCAAAGAAAAATGATCACAGAGGAAACTCTGAAATGTTAACAGTGCATCCTTAAGACTCGTGTTAAGAAATATGAAATTTCTCCTACAATAAAATGAGTGAAAATCGGTAGAGGCTCCTCTAAAAGGGTGAGACACCAACGGCTCATGGCAATTGTCACAGGGATAGGTTATGGCTCACGTGTGATGAGAGGTTTGGATTTTTAATTTAAATGTGTGACCATGTTAAAATGACATAAAAGACACATGCACTGCAAATAAACAAATAGGTAGGTAAACAGAAATTCTGCGAATAAGTGAATTTGATTTCCGTGACTTCTACATCAAAGTCACAAATGAAATAATCGACTTGATTCAGAGAAACCATAAAGGAGATCACCTTGGGTTTTAAGGGGGCGGTGAATTGCAGACGAAAACACAAGGAAGGGGTCACCATTCCTGAAAACATGTCATCAGCACCGTTTCAGGAGGCTGGAAAAAGAAGCCAGTGAACAAAGAGATGTGTGTGTGTCCAGGTCGCAGGAAAGTCAGAGGACAGAGCGACCAGCAGATGTTTGCTGTTTGGTGCTCAAGCTGTTTGGAAAAAATAGAAATGGAAAATGTCGTTGCCATCGTGAGCAGACTGTTCATAAATAAAATTAAAATGCTCACTGTGGACTCTGAGAAATGTCAGGGACACACAGGGATGCAAATCCTGTGCTCGCAGGTCACACAGGAGCTGGAGAACTTTAAAAATTTCTGATAATCTAATTTTTACTCACAGGCTGATGAGGCATCTCACAATAACAGATTTTAGAAAGATAAACTAAATATCAGTCCAACGTGTCACTTTTCTAATTGTTCTGCTATTGACTGCTAACATCCTTTCAGAGGAACGCGTTAAGGGCAAACACAGAAAATGCTCCCAAGACGCTATCTCCATTCCGTCAACCAGACTAACCTTTCCAGAACCTCCTTCTCTGCCCCCCTTCCATCATCGCTTAGCTCAGAACTGATCTATCATGATCTAATCAGAGAGCACCTGATGAATGTCTCAGATGACACGACGGAGGTCACCGTTTCTAGGAAATCCACTCAAAAATGAAGTCTAAGTTCTCGTAATGGACTGATGCCTGGAAGTAAGGTCTCGGTTCACACCCCACGGCTGGCCGTATTCGAATATCAGAGGGACAAGCCTGGGCCAGCCACCCCGGGGGAGCCATCCCGCGGATCGGCGTGGGTGACTGATGGGCCGACGTAATGATTGACTGGTCTTCGATCATCTAACCCACTCCTCAGGGTCTCCAGGTTGTCAGAATCCGAACCATCACGGTATTAACTTAAAGATGGTGACAACTTTATAGAAATAAAAGAAACTCTGTTTTGCAACACCCTCACTGTTAAGAGGCTCAGATTCGACGTAGTAGGAAAATAAAAAAACAAACGTGAGTTTCGGAATCAGATGAACATAGTTCAGATAGTGATCCACCACTTTCTAAATCTGAAAATACAGAAAAATCACCCATTTGTAAAGTGGTCACAGCAATGCACAGCTTGTGAAGCGGTTGCAGAGATGAGTACTGAGAGGGGAAACTTCTGTGACTGCGTCGGCCTCAGAGGGAACATCCCGCACTTACGACACCACCAGCCTCACGTCCTCGTCGCCTCAGCGAGCTGCTGATGCTGCCCAGCAGAGGCGTGAGACTTTCCCGGTCTGTCCCTGTCCTTCGCTCCCGCTCGCCTGGATCCACAGCACTGGGCCCCACCCCCAGAGTGCATGGCTGAGTGGAGAAATGAAGCGGCCCAAATAATCAAAGTAAGTCCCACGACCTTTAACCTCCGCATGGCACGTGCCTCCACTCTGTACACATGTCCTCCACCTGTCCCCTGTCACTGCAGAGGAAACAGCCACTCTCAGAGGAAACACGAAACTCCTATATGCGCACCAGCTGCCGCTTGGCAAGGCCGAGACGTCGCCACGGCACCTGCGCTCACCCTCCTGCGACACCAGTTGTCCGGGTCCTGGGTTTTTGCAAGCAGCAACACACATGATGAACTGGCATGTATTAAAAAAAAATGCTCTGGACTCCATGTGTCTTTTCGATATTGTCCCATGTACCTTCGTGCCCTGGTAGCTATGGTCCTGACAAAGCTCTCTGACCTCCCCTCCAAGCTCGCGACCTCGGGATCAATTAATCAGTCCTCCACCATCTCTCCACCGAGCCTGCTCTTCTCTACCCAGGGCTGGCATCTCTTTGATGAGGCAAACAGCCAGTCGTCACTCTTCATCTTTCCTGATCTTAGCAGCATAGTTTAATCAAACGCTGATGCTTGACATGTCATCTTCATGTGGCTCCCTGGTCAATCGCATCTCCTGTTTTGGAGGGTTGTTCGGTTCTAGTTGTGTTTGTTGTTACTCAACAACCATGGCTACACCTCGGTCTCCTTCGGTGGTCCTCAGGCTCAGATCACAACTCGAAAAAGACTTCATCCTCATCCGCTCGATTCCATGAACTACAGAACCCGATACACAGCTGCCTGTGGACACCGTCCTTGAATGTCCACCTGCGACCTGTAACTCGTCCTGGTCCAGGCCGATATTCTGACCTGCCCCTAAGCCCTTGATTCGCTTCTCATGTGGATCAGAGGCTTAGTGATGTTAACTCTATTATTAACAACTCAGTGATGGTAACTCTATTATTCCAATGACTCGGGCCCGGCCTGCGAGAGCCAGTATCGATCCCTTTCACTCACCGTCCGCTCCGACAGCCAATTCTGTTGGCTCCGCATTTAAAATCCAACCTTATCCATACCGAGGGCATCGTCTTCAGTGAAATAAGTCCAAAGAGAAAGACAAATACTGTGTGATCTCACATACACGTGGAATTAAAAAAAGTGAAGTCGTGGAGACAGAAAACCAATTAGTGGTCGCCAGGGCAGGGAGCAGGGGAAGTGCAGGAAGGGCCACCAGTGGGGACGAAGTCTCGGTTACGAGATCCGTCAGCTCTGGTGATGTCATGTACTGCATTCCCCACAGGCGGCCACACTGTGCTGTATGTTTGAGATTTCTGAGAGGCTGTGTTCTAGAAGTTCTCACACACACACGAAAATCACAGCTCTGTGAGGTGACGGACGTGCTGCCTGTGACCGTTCTGCAATAACCCGCACACAGCATCACTGTGCTGTACGCCTTCATGCTCTACAGTCTTATACCACGTACTCAGTAAAGCTGGGAAGATACCTTTAAGAGAGAAATAATATAAATACATAAAACTTTAACTCTTTCCCCCACGTGCTGTGCTTTCAGTCACCAAACTCTGCGACAGTGGATGACTCCAGTGGCCTCAGGGGTGGTCTCTACAGCTCCAGGTTTATGTGAAAACCTTTCCCACCACAGAAGCTGGCTAGCTGGCTCTCGTCACAATGTGAGTACAGACAGGTGCATCATCCTTCTCGTCAAATTCATCCAAGAGCTCCTCATCTCATTGGGAGTTAAACCAAGATCGCGCGCAGGCCTCCCCACTGGACTGCTGGTCCACCTCACTGCCACTGCTTCCTACGGAACCGTCTCTGCTCCACTCCACACTCATCCTCTCCACCTCCAGTTTCCTGAGCTTGGGTGACCCACCAAGCTCGCTCCCTCACCTCTCTCTGGCCTCCACTTGCATGTCCATCTCCAGGTGGGGCCTCACCCGAACGCTGTTTTAAAAATTATATTCTACCCACCTAAGCACATCCATCACCCCTCCTCATTTATGTTTCTCTGCAGCAGCCGTCATTATCTAACCTGCTATCAATTTTCCTTAGTCGTTTGATGACCCAGAGAGTGCCAGCAGAATTTAAACGGCAAGGGGTAGTGATCTGTGCCTCTGCAGCTGCTGATGCCATCCCCGGCCTAGGGTATGTCCTAGCTCACAACAGAATTGCACTACATACGTATGCACCGAGTGAATTTTTTAAACACAGAATTACAGTCCTTCCTAAAGTCTCTCAGGGAAATCATTGATCGCTGTGCCAATATGCTTATAGACACTCCGTGTTAGCAGGGGGTATAGATTTTTAGTTTGGAAGAGATTTCACATATTCTGACTGAAAACACGGAGCTGGTTAGTGGCTGTGGAGCATCCCAACCCAATTAAGACCTGGATCTAGAACTGCTGACTGCCCGAGTCAAAACTCGGAGATGCCAGATCCTTAAAACCGACAGAAAATGAGTAAGTAAAACTATATTGTAAAAATAAAACCATGGGCACTGAGAAAGGCATCAATTATTCTAAAATAATAGACGCAAATAAAAATAGAAGCCAATTAATTTAACATAATCACAAAAACTCTGTTGCCAGATGGGTTTTGCACCATTTGTAGTCCACGGGCCAGTTGTCGAGGGCGGACAGTTGGACAGCGGTGACCGAATCCGGTGGCGGACCCGCTCCACACAGGAGCTCAGATGAGGGGTCCTGGGGCCAAGGGTTATCCTAGGAGGTGTTACGGTCAACAATCATTCATATTTTAATTGTTAAGTCAGTTATACATAAAAAATGAGCTTTATTTAAAAAAGCTACTTAGTACTGTTGCCCTGTAGGATCTAGAAATGTCATCCAATGAGGTTATTAGGGTTTAAAAACTCCTTTTAAAGTTAGGGAACAATCTGAAAACTATTCCAGAGTCTCATTCTACCTGTTTCTGGGAGGAAAACACCACATTGCGATTGATTTCAAACTTTCCACACTGTAGACATGCTCACTTGGCCTCACTTCTTCTCACTGCATTAAAATGACATAGTTGTGCATGCAAACAAAATTCCTATGAAAATATAGAATGTCATAATTTCTGGGCCGAAGGTTATTGTAGTTCAGTTTTATTAGAATCACAATAGGGTTTTAAAGGTGGAATAAGTGTCAAAGAGCTGAAATCCACTATTTTATTTCTTAGTATTAAATATTGTCTGGTTTTCAGAATTTAAAAAGGAAGCTGATGTTTTCAGTATAAATAGCATGGCTAAGACTGTCTGTATAAAATTATTCAAATTTAATATTCCTTTAGTTTGCTAGAATTCCAATGGAACGTGGCACGAATATTTTTATTAGCAAAATCTGTCTAAAGCAGAGGCAAACACAATTATAAAGCTGCAAGCAGAAATTTGATTATTGGCCTCTGAGCTGGAAAATAATTGTACCAATTGCAATTTTTGTTTACTTGACCTATTTATTTAGGTCTTAAAATATTTTAAAGTTTTTTTTTTAAATGTGTAATTTCTTTTTAGTAGCTCTCAACATCAAATTAATTTTTGTCTTCGAATGGTAACATATTGCATGTATTTGCAATGTATTGGGTTGGAAAATCAGATACTTACACTGATAAAATTTAATAATAAATCTTTCCCAAGACGATCACATTTATCACAGCGCGCCAGTGTTTTGATTTGCTCTTATAATTGTTTGGCTCACAGCAAAAATACCTGCGTGTGTGTGTGTGTGTGTGTGTGTGTGTGTGTGTGTGTGTTTTAGTGCTTTTTAAAGGAGATATACAATTGTACAGATGTAGTGAGGAAAAAGTTCATTAATTTCTTGTTACCTTTTGGAACAAAGAAATAAATCAGGAAGCATCTGCCAGTTTGGTTGAGAGTATTCTTTACAGACTGGCACGGCCACACTGTAATTAATGGCTACGCCCTGCGTTTACCAGGACAAGGAATCCGTATATTATGCATTCATCATGCTTTCACAGAAAACGAAAATGTCAAGATAATACAGAGAACACAGTATTTTCTGAGGAGCCAGGTGATCTTTCTACAAAGGGTGAAGAGTAGGTTGTTCATCCGGAGCTCAAACTTCTGCAGTCGTCCATACTTGTTGCAAGTGACACTGCTGCAATTACCACGAATGGCTGCTTGGCGTGATCCATCTTTGTGTCATTTGATTGTCTAAAGTATAAACCGTGGGCTTTTAACAAAAGCAATTATGTAAGTTAAGTAGGGAAAGAACGAGCTGACTACACGATTTAGAGAATGGGACCAAGCATGAGAAAGTACTTCCTTGACATTTTCAATTAATGATGGGAGTTATTGGAGTGTTTGTTTTAATGAGTTCACAAATAATATTTTGAAAAACTAAACTACAGCCAGTTTACAACTTTTTAGTGTAATTGAATTCTAAAGCATATTTTTATTAACTTCTCAAATTCCCCATTAATCATCTTGAGTCCTAATTCCTACTCTTGTTAGATAAAATGAGCCACATTCTGGATCGGAGGAAAAAAAGAATATTAACCAAAATGTAGTTGAAAGCATGTTTTCAATCGAAAGTCATTTATGAATCAAAAGTCATTTATGAATCAGAAGTCATTTATGAATCAAAAAATAAAAAAGGGGGAATATAGAGAGTCACTAACTGGCCTTGTTATAAGAAATCAAGAAGGCATCACCTAACTTCCTGCCTTGAATAATCAGAAAAACGGAATGCCATCATTTTGATAGTGAATATCAGGCCTCTTTCTGAATGGCATACCAGAACGTGAACTTGGAGTAAGGGACGGATATTAAGTTGAAGATTCTACTTGGCAAGTGGGCATACCTAGCAAATGCATTACATATGCAAATCTATGTTTAAAGTGAGAATACAAAATTATCGATGTGTATATTTGGGAGTTTTCATCATACAGATGGCATTTAGAGCCACGAACTTGCATGCGATCGCCACGAGACTAGTGTCGCTATAAAAAAGGCACCTAAGTATTTTTGTAGTGACGATACTTAGACATGAGGATACTAACAAAGGAAAATGAGAAGAAAATGGCCAGTAAATGTGTAGGGGAAAAAAAAAAGGAAAAGAAACAGATTAATAGCATCCTGGCAAGTAAAGAATTTCACAAAAGACATTAAACCAGATCCTATGTTTGTCCAGGTCAAGTTTGATGTGGAAGACAAATCAGCCCCTGGGTTTTGAAACATACAGATCGTCAGTGATCTTCAAGAGAGAGGGGGCAACAGTTTTTGGGAGGGGGGAATGTTTAGAAAGCCCCAGAATAAGAGAACTTAGAATTGTATACGTGCATAATTCTATTGTTCAGTTTTGCTCTCAAATGAAAGACAGAAATAAGGTAACAGCTGGAGGGAGCATAGAGTCAAGAGAGCTTTTTTGTTGTTGGGTTTGTTTTGTATGAAATAAATAATAACATTTTCATATGCTAATGGGAAAGATTCAATCGGTAGAGAGAGAATTGATAACATAAATAGCTGAATTCAGGGTATGCTAGGCAATTTTACCTTAAACTGCTGTTTCTAGTAAATTCTTCTAACCATACAAGTCAAAAGCAGTGATTTAAAAAAAAAAAGTGTTGGAGGTTACCGTTTCCCCTGACCCGATACTTCATATAGCTTCTTGGACTTACCTTTACACACCCACGTCACCATTTCCCCTCGTGGCAAAGCGTCACACTGTCTGGGTGACGAACCAGGGAATGAAATCCCACCCCACTGCCACAGCGACTGTGCCAGGTAACCCAGCCTGAAGACGACCAGCGTGCGGCCTGGCCCTGGCCAGGGGTCAGCCCCGACAGGGTCCATCGACTGCGAAGCGCGCTCCCACAAGCTGCTCTCTTCATTGGACCCTGTAATCACCCCAGCCACTTGCTAAAGCACAGAAAGCCCGTTTGAGGAGGAAGCTGATACTCGGGGATCACAAGCCTGGAGAATTTTAAACAAACCGGGAGAGCCTTGAGCAAACTGTACCTAGGATTGTAATTACACGAGTCAATAGGGCCCACTGTTTAAATTGGTTCGAATTGAGTTTTCTCTTTCTTGGAATTCACATGATCGTTCAGTCGGCGAAGGGCTGAGAAGCGAATCCCAGTCTCCATCCGTGATTAGGCGGCGCTGGGGAGTGCGGAACCTTGGGCTGAGGATGGGAAATTTGAATTTAAAGAAGCCAGTCTCAGGTAAAGGACACACGCTTTGCCCTAGAAGGCAGGAGAGACAGGGCACGAGCTCTACTCCCCCGTCCTGCTGTCTGAGGCTCCCCCTGGTACACCCTTCATGCGGCGGGTTCAGCTGGCTGGCTTTGCTCCCATCCGAGGCGGACAGCCTTTGGCACTGATTAGGACGCGCTGCCCTCTAAGCGCTGCTTTCCACAGGGAGGCCCTGCTGGTCCCCGGCTCCGCCACCCATTAAGACAGTCCAGAAAACGGTTACGTGATCTAAGAAATAAAGGAAAAGAGAAGAGCTGGCGATTGAAGATAGGTTTCAGAGGCTGAACACTCCAAATCTCATTAATTCAGGTTGGGAAGCAGGGAGGTGCGTGGGACGCTCAGACCGTGCTGGGGAGGAGCTGCTCGGTGTCGTGTGTGTCGCTGGTGGGTTACACGCAGTCGAGAGCTCTGGCCAGGAGGACTGTGTCCTTCATGAAAACGTGAGACGACACGTCATCACGACCTGACAGAACACGAGGACACACCATGGAGAGCACAACTGATGATGTTGTCTCATGTCACCTGAGCCACCATCGAAGCATTCTGGGGCAAGTGACGTGATCAGATCCCTGTTACAGGGGGCACGTGAGCAGCATCTGGAGAGCAGGGCAGCGTGCAGACAGGTTAGAGGAAGAAGGACGTTGAGGAAATCATTGCAGAGCCCAGGGGAGGAGATGCCTGCCTAAGCCACGGGGATGGTCGTGGACCGTACGGGGGAAGGAAATGTCCACCAATACGCCTGGTGGCGAGACAAGTCCCAAATGATGATTTCTCAGCTACCGTGGGCCGGGAGACAGAGGTGCCTCCCAGACTTGCAGCTCGCAGACGAGTCGATGGCAGAATTATTATTACTTAACGCTGTTCGCAGCAGGGGAGATGCACATGAGTGAAAACTGAAATTCCTGGTGGACAGCAGTTTAGGACATAAATCAAGAGTCGCTCTGAAAGGGCTCAGGGGTAGCTTTCACAATGTGCAGATGCTTTGCTAGGGCCTGGAACTATTTCAACAGTGAAATGATCCGGGCGAGGGGAGAAAGAGAAAGTCATGATGGAGCCCGCAAGCTCACACGAGGCCATCGCAGCCCTGCAAAGCCACCGCGGGAAAGGCACACGCCAGTTGCCACGTTGCCAGATTCTGTGTCTTTTCCACGTGCACCCACTCATAAAGAGTCTGCCTGAGGAAAGGCCGTCGTCATCACATAACACACGTCATCACGTCATCACACAGCATCCCTCCGTGATGGGATTTCTTCCATTTTCCCCCAAGGGAAAACCAAGAGCTAAGGTCCCCTCTGCCCCTAGTCTCAGAAGGGCGCCATTACCCCAGGGATTCGTGATGAACAAAGCAGGAAGAATATAATCCCCTTGCCTCACAGAGCTTATATTCTAGTGACGAAAAGGATGGTCTGAAATGTTTGTGTTGGAGAAAGGGAATGATAACTAAATAATAATTTATTGCAAAGTACCCGTGGTTTTGAATTATTTGTATTCAGAGGAGTTTAATAAAGATGTAGGACATGGTTGGTGTCGTATAGAAAGAGATCAAATAACTGAGTAACATTGTCATAACAAAACTTCTGGATTTTTTCTACTTATTCTCTTCACTGGATTTCTTTGCAATCACACTATGTAAATGAAAACAGCTGAGGATGCTCAGTCTGCCCGACTCTGGTAGGAGGTAATAACATTTCTATTCATCTGCAGGTGAATGCATAATTTGAAAAGGAGACCTGCTCATCTCAGTAACGTGGAGTTCCATAATTTTGTTTTTATATTGAATAATTGCTTATCAAAAAAGAAACATGTTGGTTGTGTACTAATTGCAGCTTTAACAATGTGTAATTCTAGAAAGTGCTTTTGAAACACTTAGACAGTTCTTGTCAAAGCAAATTTTAAAATATTTTAATTTAAATCTATTCCTAGCTGTATGTATATCTATCTATATCTATATCAATATCACCTATATCTATATCTATCTATCTATAATCTAGCTCTATCTATCTATATCTATATCTACCTATATATTTAGAGAGAGAGATAAGAGATAGATATAGGGATAGACAGATATTATGACGATTATAATGATCTAAAAAATTGTAAATATAACAGCCAATTGTATTAAAATACATTCATCTGTAGAAAGTGCAATAAGATGGAAAGTTGAAGATAAAAATGAAATGAAGTGAAACATTCCATTTTAAAAGAAGAACTTGAGGATGTCATTAGAGAGCTATCCTCTTGGCATTTAACACTGAGCTTATGCTTACCTTCTCTAAAGGTCTGTGAGCACCCTCAGGGGCGTACCTGCCCGGTCACCGTGTCCCCTAACACGACACTTGCTAGTGCACTTAATTGTTTCCTATTTCATAACAAATGATCGCTGAGCCTCGTGTCCTAAATGAACCACAGTTGCCACCCACAGGCGCTGTGGCTCAGGGGTCTGCGCCCATCGTGGCTGAGCCTTCAGACGCTGGGCCTCCCACCAACGGAAGTCACCTCGAGACCTGACCAGGGTGGAGGGGACCCGCTTCTCTGCTGAGTCCTGTTCGTTAATGGGATCGGGTTCTTGTGGGTGTCGGACACCCTCAGGTGCTCGGAAGCTGGTGTGTGTCCCTCTGTCCTGGCCACGTGGGCCTTCCTCTAGGGCATCTCGCCACGTGGAGGCTTGCGTCGTCTCTTCAGCAAGCGAGAAGGCACCAGATGGTGCCAGCGAGAGAGGCAGAGAGAGGGCTGGCAAGAAAGCCCCGGCCTTCTGTAGCCCAATCGTAGCAATGACCTCGCACCATTTCTGCTGGATTCTTCTGGTTAGAAGCGAGTCACCAGGTGCGACCCACACGTAAGGGCGGAGAACGAAGGCGTGACCAGCCCGAAGCTGCCTGCCTGCCACACCAAGTGCGCCTTCGAACGACGGGTGCTTCCATGTACCCGCTCAGGAGCAGCGGCCCAGAGCTGGCCGGCCCCCGCCGGGTGGCACCAAGCGAAGGGCATCCACGCTTGTACCTAAGCCGAGTGCGGTCTCTAGGTTTTGTTTACTGTAAACAAAGCAGCACTTTGGCCAGAGACACACGCACGTTACCATAACAGAGAGCAGACAACACAATCGATCTGAAGCCAACCTGTTGTGTGACGCGGGTCACCTTTGCCCAAGCGGTGGGAGGATTTTCGTGGCAACCACGGAGGTATGGAGCATCGGGTTTAAGGAGAGAATTATCCACCGTTAGATACTCACCCGGGTTGTATTTCAGTGTCTTACTCTATGGTCTAAGGGTTCTCGAAGTCTGGCCTGGGCACCAGGGCACCCTAACACTTTTTCTCAGGGTGTCCGCCTGCCTCCCACTATTTCCATGGCGACACACAGACATGAGTTTTACTCCCAGAGCTGACCTGAGGTCACATCGCACATGACCTTACAACAGATAGAAATGAAAATCCAGTCGACACACACGTCAAACTCTAAAGAGAATAGACAAAATACTTCGGGGAGTACACGTACCTTTCCCCAAAAATGTCATTTATAATAACACAGAATATGCTGACGTTGTTATTCTTAAATGCAATTAGGGGTGTTATTTAAACGTCTCCATTTTAATTCTTAACATAATAACTGTCGATAAATGTAGCGACATAACTAAGGCTCTCCAGGGTTCTTAATTTTTAAGATTGTAACGAGATCCTAAGAACAAAAGGCTGAGATTCACTGATTTAGACAATTCTAAAGGCACCCGTGGGCTGCGGGGTCTGGGCCAAGTCTCCCCAGAATGCAGACCCCCGATACGCAAATTATTTCCAGCCAAAAAGGAAGCCCGGTGAACTGAGGAAGCATCTGTCTCCCTACTTTCTTTCCTAAAGAGATTCAAACAGCAAAACCTGCTTCAGGAGGGGGCCTTAGCGTCATCACCACTGCATCCTCGCTCAGGGACACGTGGGTGAAGTACGGTTGACAAGCAGGACACACGCCCAGACCCGGTCAGCAGAGCCACCTCTGCCTCGTTGTGTCTGGGGTGCCCAGCAGAAATCTGCTACTTTCTGGGTCACCTGTGCGTTTCGCCTTCGAAACGCCAGGCCCCTTCTCCCTGCCTCTCTCTCCTTTGTCCACAATGACACATCGACCTCATTTTGCCTCACGATGTTTGGAATTTTCGTGCTTACATCAATTTCCCATGTGCAGATATTAAAATCTGATTTTCTCCTGTTAACCCAGCAGTTTGAGTTACTCTACCAGCAAGAACTAAAGGGATGGAGGAAAATTTCCAAACGACTTAGATTAAAAACACCATTTGGGGAATAATGAATCTAGATTATTAGACGTATTTTCTTGTAATACAATTTGGGTCCTTAAGTTTCAAATGCAGATGTTATCACTTCAATAAGCAAAAGCGTTCTTGGAAATGGCAGTCATCTTTTAGATTCGGAAATCATTCTGAGTGTGAACGCCAGATCAGTGGCCCCCATTCATCACGGCAAGAATATTTATTACAGGAATGGAACTGGAAATATTAAAACAATATTTTTCCTATTTAATAGAGTAAGATTAGAGTCAAGATCATAATTACATCAGCAAAACCAGTGTGAGGGCAAAGTATAATGACTTGTAATGCATTTTAGGTTTATGTTTTAATAAGGCTTGTGCTTTATCTTATTAAAAATGTAAGAACAATAAAGGGATTAGGGCACAATTTTACTCGTTGGCTGTTGCGAAAACATGCTACTTCTTTACCGTGTTATAAAACAAACTTTAGAATCTCATATTTGGGAGATTCTTTTTCCTTAAGAATGAGTTTTGATGATATGCTAGGCAGGACATCATCCTCACTTGGTGGCTTAAAAGTAGGAGTGGAGAAGTCATTCATTCCACCTGTCAAGAACAGCAGCATCTCACTGATGGACGTCACCGAAAAGCCCCACCGACAGATCCAAAGCCCACGTTTTATTTCCTTTTATTAAGTTAATAGCCACCGGATCTAAAATGGGGAAAGGGCCGGCAACAGGTGACTAACTGCAGCTCAAATAAATTTCATCGTTCAGTTCAAATTTCTCTAATCATAGAAGCGTTCGGGATCGCTCTCCTTCTGCACCCCAGGAACAGCGCTCATCATTTCATTACATATCATAACTGTGAGAATGAGTTTTGGGGGAAAAATGTAGTTTCATTGTCGATGAACCTGTAAAAACATACGGGTCACCTGCCTCCCTAGAGCACCTGCTCCACGGAGCAAGAATTGGACTGCACGAAACCCAGGCCGATCGGCTGTTCATCCGAATCTGAAGCTGGGAACCCATCAGGGACTGTCATGCCCACGACAACGAGGAGGTGCTGGGGTCCAGAAAGACCCCAGGGAACACGGGGCCTGGTGTCACCAAGGGCCAGCAGGTGGCCAGGGGCCTCGGGCAGAGCCTGTTTGCTGAGACTCGGGTCAGAGGAGCTGACGCAAACCCCTTGAGGGACACGGGTGTCCTTCCCGAAGGCACAGCACAGTCGCCAAAGGCCAGGGTGACACAGGGAAATGTACCTAAATCCCCCCAAAAGCGAAGGGCTTGCTCAGTGCACGGCGGCACTCTGGGGGTGCTTGGGGATCCAAGCAGACCGCTGAGAGAGCCCCCGAAACAACACTGGGCCTTTGCTGAGCTCACAGCGACAGCACAAAGCTCAGGGTGACAGAGAAACGCGCCCAGGCACACGACATCGTAATGACAGAAAGTGACCCCAGCGAAGGCTGTGGTAAAGCTACACGGTTAAGGACAAGGCCCCAAAACAGAAGTACCTGAGCATCTGCATTTGCAGAGGGGTGACCCGGCAGAGCCTGTGACACTGCAATGTCACCAGTTCTCAGATGGCAATCCCTGCCTGAAAAAAAAAAAAAAAGATTTTATCTCAAACCATTTGAAGCCAGTGATTAACTGAGTCAAAATAAATCCACAAAGTAATCAAACACAGAACTAGCCCAACCATAAGTTAAATGGGCTGATGGCAGCCTGGCGGAGGAAGGGCCAAAGTTAAACATTAAAAATGTTTTCTATTTCAGTCTCTGCCATTCTTTTACATGCACAGAACATGTGGAGAAGTGGGAAAAAAGAGATCCATTATGGGAGAAAAAGGAGCAGGAGAAGTCAGCCTGCAGAAACTGGAGTTATCGAAAAAGAACTTTAAAAAAAAATGATTTAAATCGATTAAATAACCTAGTGGACAATCTGTACAACGTGTATAAACAGATGGGAGATAGACAACAGGAAATCAAACTCTAAAAACGAATCAAAAAATAATGGAAGAATCCATTGGGTGAGCTTTAGAGGAATCTGGGCGCAAGAGGATCAAAAAAGACAGTGAACTTTAAGACAGGTCGCTAAAAACTAACCAGATCGAATCATAAAAAATAATAATAAAGAGTGGGACTGGGACCTCTGGGACAGTGTCGCATGTTTAGTATATGTGTAATTAGGGTCACAGACAGTGGGAAGAGATTACATAGTAATGGATCTGAAAAAATATCTGAAGAGAAATGGTCAGGTTTTCACAGAACTGAACATTCACATATACATTTACATATATTCAACGAACTTATAGATAAGAATATATCCATATATTCCTACGTGTCATATTTATATATAAGAATATGTGCATAAAGAGAATATGTTTTATGTACATATATGAGAAGATGTACGTATGTATATAAACATGAGTATCTTTATCAGGCTTCCTCAATCTGATAAAAGTCATATACAAACACTTACAGCTATTGTCATACTAATTGAAACAAACCGAATACTTTCTTCTGATTAGAGACAAAAATGTGTGTCTACTTTCATCACAGCCATTAAGTAGTTCAGCACGACAAAAGACAAATAAATGAAAGGCAGAAGAATGAGAAAGGAGTGAAAAAAGTTTTTAAAATACAATTACAATTGCATATATACATCAATATGTATGCATGTGTGTGTGTGTGTGTGTGTGTGTGTGTGTGTGTGTTCAACACTTTAGGTGTTTACAAACTGATAAATGAATTCTGCAAAATCTCAGGATACAAGGTCAGAATTAAACATTAGTAGCATTACTACGTACTGAAAACAAACTAACACTTAGACAATTAAACAAAAGCATCTATAATTACCAAAATTTTAGGAAAAAATCTAACACAGAAATGCAAGACTTTCACACTGAAAGGAAAAAAATAATCATGAATGAGAGAGACACTTTAAAATTATATATTAATGGAGAGGCAAACTGTGTTCTTATTTACAAGTTTAAATATTGTTAAAGCAGCTAGTCTCGAAATGCTTTGTAGCTTCAACAAAGTGCCAATAAAATGTTCTAGTAGGCTATTTTTTTCTTTTTTTTCTTTTTTGTCAAGGTTAGCAAGCTGATTCTAAATTTTACATAGGATTGCAGAGAATCTATAACAACCAAAAGAAGCTTAAGAAGCAAGAGAAAATTTGGCTGACTTAAAATTATTTTACATATTACTGTAAGGAAACATCAATTGAGTCAGCATTTTATTAGCATAAGTAGAGAGAAATGGATCAATGGAACAGAATAAAAGTTCAGAAATAGATCCCCTCATATATCATCATCTGATTTTCAGCCTGTGCACTAAGGCAATTCTCTGGGAAAGGAAAATCAATTTAATAAATGGTGTTAGACCAACTGGATGCACATGTGGGGAAATAAACCCTGAACCCTATCTTAATACAAAAATTCAAAAAAAAAAATAATAACTCAGGATGGCTCATGGACCTGAACCAAACTAGAGCCATAAACCTGTTAAAGAAAGCATAGAAACAGAACTTTGTGATCTCGAAATAAGCAAATATATATTTTGTACAAATACCAAGACCACTACACATGAAAAGATACATTTTACTTAAGGAAAATAATCATTTCTAATCAGATGATATTAAAAATAGAAGAGGTAAATCCTATCATTAAAGAAAATATTCTTGGTACTTATATTTCAAAAGGATTTGTATCCATCACATTAAGATTCCTACAAATAAATAACAAAAACACATGCGCATACGAAGATATAAATTGGCAAAAAGACCTAAAAAGGCCGTCTGCAGAAGAAGATGCACCAATGGCCGATATACATGAAAATGCATTTACTAATAATCACATGATGAAATTTTAAATTACAATATGTTGAGATACCAATGTCCAGAACAGGGAGAAGTAAAACACGAACAGTGCTAAATATTGCCAACTTCGCAGAACAACTGAAACCAAACCTCATGCATTTCGGACGGGAACACAAACTGGTGTAAACATGCTACAGAGTCGTTCTGCGCTTTCTCAGAAAGCTAAAAATCTCTCTGCGACATTGCCCAGCAATGCCACTCCTAGGTATGTATGTTCCAGAAATGGAAATGTGTGTTCACAGGGAGCCTCGCACTGCAAGGTTCCTACCAGCTCCGTTTATAGAAGCCCCAAACTGCAAACAAACAAACACACACACACACAGAAAACATTATGCCAATCCAAAGAAGCGGGACATGGAACAGCACATACTGTATGACTTGGTGACATTAATTCAAGAGTGCAAATAAGAGACACGAGAGAGCATTCTGGAATACAGGCAATATTCGATTTGGGTGGTGCTTACAAGAGTGCGTACACGTTTGTCAAAACCCATTTCTCTGTTTACTGAATAGATGTGCACCTTATTTCATTCACACCTCGATAAAACTGATAACACTCAGTGACACTTTTAGACACAACTTCAAACTATTAAAGGTTTTCTATGAAGGGGACCAACTTTGAAGGGTAACTCCAGACCACAGCAATTCCAGGACTGAGAAAACAACCTTCTTATCGCTCGGGGGACGCCTGCATGGTTTTTCCACATCCACATCATCACAATCTCATTTCGCTAATGAGTATTCTGGGCACCTGCTGCATGGCAGGCACCGCGCTGTTTGTGAGGATGTAAGCAGCGATTATGAAATGGTTTCTATTGTTGGGGGATTACAGTAATTAGGGGACTCAAACGAGTCGTGTTTAAGGGCAGTAAGACAGACAGTCTAAAAAAAGTGATTACTGACGAAATGGAGGCATCGCATACCACGTTTTATAGTCTATTTTAAATTATGCTAAGTTGAAAAATCGCTTTCTGCGGTGTTATATTATTCAGCTCCAAATTTGCCTTCCAAGGCAGTTAAAGCTTACATGGAGCTTAAAGAACCCCTCTTCAAAAATTACTAATTGACCTTCACATGACATTTAAAAAATCAATCCAATTGGGAAAACTGTAGCAAACAATGGCAAGTGTGAGAGAAAGAGCATCATAAGCAGGTGATAAGAACAGTGATTACATCCTAGATAAGCCTTGCATCCATGTTAGCAGCAACAACAAAGTATCATCCCTATAAATATTAAGTTATTCTATTTATTTTAAATGCATTAAGATTTGGACCTGAGCTAGGTTCTGCCGTCATGACCATCAGCCACTATCCACTCTCTACACAAGAGTTTCGACAAGGCTCCACAGTCTCTTTGCTGAAACATTTACCTTCTCCCAGGTTCTGGTCCAAAGTGTTTATTTCAGCATAGCAAAATCAGCCTCGTGGACCATGTTTTTCAGTATAAAACCACGAAACCGAACCAGGAAAACAAAACACACCAAATTGACCAAAGTAATAGAAACTCGGCCAGGTTTTCGTTACTAGACTTTGGGGTCCGGCTCTTAGAAAGCGCAACTGCGGAAGCACAGAATTGCGGACAAGGGTTGACTTGCTCATGTCAACAGCCAGGTCCACTCGTCATCTTCATCACACGGCAGGGAAGGGAGAAACCAGGCAGCACTGCTGCGAGCATGCCTAACACCCCACTTTCAGCGTGAAGCCACCATCATGTGTTTGCACGAGTCCGTATCAGTTTCCAGTGGCTGCTGTGACAGACTACCGTGAACCTGGCCGCTTCGACCAACAGAAACGAGGTGTCACCGAGCTGGAATCATGGGTGAAGCCTCTGTGGGGACCTGCTCCCGTCCTTCCTCAGCTTCTGCAGGCTGTGGCATCCCCTGATGTGTGTGTGTGTCCCCCCTTCACCCGCCTCGCCCTTGCCACCCCAGGCTCTGCCTCTTGCCTTCTCCTCTTCTTGGGGTAAATATCCTTCTGTCTCTCTTATGAGGTCCCTTGTGATGTCATCTAGGACCTACCGGATCATCCAAGATCATCTTCTCATCTCAAAATTCTGAATTTAATGACACTTGCAAAGACGTTGTTTCCCAGTACTGTAGGGGTGGGGGGCCCGCAGCAAGGCCCCTCTTGTCGTTTCTCTGTCTCATCGAAATAGGAAGCACGTGACAGGCTGAGTCTGAGGATACACTGGAGCTGAGAGGGTATTTAAAATGCCAACCAGAAGAGTCCATGGACTGGTAACCGTGGTGTGCCCTCTCAGAAGCATGAAGGGCCTACGTGGCATCAGTGACCACCAACTCTGATCATAATATGAAGTTCATTTTCTTTAAACCCGAGCAGCTTATTTTGCCAGGAACACTCTACCATTCAGTCCTGTCCTAATATTTCCCTTTAAGTGTGATTTTTTACATTTACTGCTTGTTTAGAGTGTTTATCTCAGGTATCTCACATACACGAATCTCTGACTGGAAGGAAAAGGGAACAGAAAACTGCTCAAAAGCTGTTTTAACCGGCCCTCTCGCCCCTGTTTTTGTACCATAATGATTACAGGAGACGTGATGGGGACATGTGGGATTTTTAGGATTGTTTTCTGAGCAGTTTTAGTGCGTGTGGACAGGGTGGCAAATTTACCACACAATGACGAACTTTATAATCTGTTTATCGTATGATACTGGTTTTATACGATAAAACAATTAAAGCAGCATGTTCCACATGACAAAATCATAAGAAAAAGGTTAGTTCGATATTTCTTGATTTACTACACCACTGTTGCTTACCATTATATGCTAAATCTCGTAAACTAGAAAAGTATCAAAATAGACACGACAGGGTCATCTGGGGTCATCTAGGAAATGGAATCCACCTTCCATCACGAATGTGTAAAGTCCTCCGCTGACATCACTCTCTTTGCGGTCAAGGCCACCGCCCTCGTGCTTTGCTGGCCATTCCGTGGGGCATGCACTCCCGGTATCCTGGGTTAATCTTTCACCGCAGAAGGAGATCGTCAGGAAGGTGAAATAAACTTTCTATGTTTGCTTTTGTCCTGTACCACCTGCTTCCCTTTATGTGTCAAAGTCGTTTTAGAGAAGGTTCTGGACTTCATCGGAAAACGTGGAAAACAAGCATTATGCCTCATTGTACGTGAAATCAGCAGGGAACTGGGTATAGGATTCCTCTGGGTTGGACCAGTGAGACTATGGGTGTCCTCGAGATGGAAGATGGGTTTCTGAGACGACTCTCTTGGCCCGGGTGCTTCCCAACCCAACGATTTGATTAAAAACGATAAGAAACCACACCATCTTCTTCTATAGACAGTCTGTGCTCTTAGTGTAGCTTTTTCTATGTAAGGGTTTTTAAACATTGCTACATCAATTCTCACTTGTTTGCAAAATGATGATGACGATAATACTGCAAATCCCAAAAAACCGATCCTGGGCACAGGAAATGGGACAAGAAAGAAACTGCGATACTAAGGTCACTTCTAACGACAGTATGAAAATAAAGCAAGTGGCACAAAGGTGTCATCTGCCGTTCAGAGCGTAAATAATGTTGATGTTGGTAGAGAGCATTCTATTTGGAAATCACATTTGGGGAATTTGGGTTTCTGATAGATTTTGAAGTAACTGCCTTGCATTTTTCTTGTTTGTGGAATCAAGTGCTCCGTTCCATGATGCTGACAGCGGAGTCCATTATTCAGGGAGACTATAGTTTGGGCCTTATATTCTTCTTCTTAACAAACTCGATTCTTGTTACACTTTGGAAAAGTCAACTGAATTCAAATAATCATTTTAGGGTTCCGCTTTTCGTGAAGAACTATTGCCAGAACACAAATTCGCACAGAGATCCCAGTTCAAGGGCTAAAAACTGGTTCCCCTGCGCTCCCTGAGGGGTCCTTCCACACTTGTGAGTATTGAAAACCCAAAGGTATAGCTATTTGCCGTGTTCTAATCTTTTTCAAAGAAGCCCCCTTAACATTAATAACTTCAAACAGCCACGTTACAATAATTTTATAATTATGTGGTTATAAATTATTTTGTATGATGTTAAGACGCGGTTTTAATATTTAACATCACGATTAATTGTTCAAGGTTCATCGCCCCCCAAAATAATAATTTTAGTCACATCAAGGGAACTATAGATTTAGATAATTGTGCAAATGGATTTCATTTAATTATTTCTAAAACAGTTCAAATTCACAGCTCAATTAAAAGGTGATGGATTGCACCTGATTTGTTGCCTTTTTATGGATTATGGATTTGAGATACGATGACCTCGGGAGACCTTTTTTTTTCCGACCCGTGGTTTCACAACCTGTTATTATTCCAAATGCAAACTGATTGAAACCCCCCCCCCCAATTCCCTTTCGTCACTGCAGGTTTCAGGCTTTTGGTGTTTTTCTGCTCGTATAATTACATATTTTAAGGAGATGTGTTCATCAGGCCCCATGTTCTGGAGTCTCAGGGGATCTTGCATAAATTCGTTGCAGATAATATGCTTTAACGAGGTTAAAGTCAGTGTTCACCGTTGTAAGCCAAGTTTTCTTATTTGGTGCAAAAGCCAGTTCACGAAATCTTTGATTTGCTCTGTGCGGCCTAGGTCTAGCCCTACATCGCCGTATGTGGACTCGTCCACATTTTAGCTGGGGCGGCCTTCAGAAACCATGTGGCATCATCAGGTCGTTTGAAGTGAAAGGAAACTGAGACTCAGGCTGGGATGGAGAATCGGTTGTGTTTATAGAAGATGCTTATTTCAAATCCTCAACACACACACACACACACACACACACACACACACACACACACACACAACTTGCCATCATACTGGCCCCAAACAGATAATTCTGGATTCTCGCCTCACCTTAAATACTTCATCTGATTTCCAAATCCCCTTCACCATGTAAATGACCGGGCTCCCCGGGTCTCACACACTAGGACTGGGACACCTTTGGGGCACACTGTCCAGCCACCCGCGCTTATTAGACACCGTCTGGAAAACCAGCATGGGTGCTAGTGGCCTCCCACGAAGTCCCACGGCATCCTCCCCTTGCCTGCTGCAGCTTTCGCTCATTTGTCATCGAGACCATCGTACCAGTCAGGCTGACTTTACTCTCTGGACTGTCATTGCTCACTCATCTAGACTTTGCCCTACAGCTACATAAAAAGTCAAGTATGTTCCTATTCTTCTCTTGCTTAGTACATTCAGTGCCCCCATTGCTTTCTTTAAAAGGTCTGCATCCCTCAGATCAGTCTACAGCGCCCCTTCTCCTCAGGGATGAGTGTGGCTGTCCCAGGTGAGTCTCGTTGTCACCTGCCCTATGATCCACGTGCTCGTTAACTTCTCCTAAGTGCGTTAAATTTCTCTGACCATCTAGAAGTGTACTAGCATCTACCTGTCCAGGTGCAGGAGAGAGGCTCTGCAATGCAGGGAATTGGAAAATTGTGTGTGTGTGTGTGTGTGTGTGTGTGTGTGTGTGTGTGTGAGAGAGAGAGAGAGAGAGAGAGAGAGAGAGATTAAAAGAACTTTACTATCTTTCCGTAGTTAATATCTGCTATCTGCCTGGTAATACTTGTTTCACTCTTTTGGGTTAAATTACTTTGAGATGAGTTTCCACTATTTGAAATTAAAACACACACACACACACACACACACACACACACACACACACACGCTCCATCTATTTGTGTATTTTGTGATGAAAAATTCTCACCAATTGTATAAGTTAATTGCATAATTAAAATTATACACACACACACACACATATACATCTCCCAATGCCATTTTTGCTTCAAATGTATTTTTACAACTGTCATCTCTCCTTTTAACTGTGATCTCTATAGTCAAAATACCATAACATCCTCCTTCCTACATGCACAGTTCCGTAGATTTTGATGGTGGAGGAGTTTCAGAGCTGCACTGACCTCTTCAGAACCTCGTGGGCTGCATATGTTTCACTGTCACGAGAGAGAAGGGCTGATCCCGAGCTGTGGCTGCTGACCCGTGGCCGAACACAGCTCTCAGAACTGGCTTTCGCAGCTCCTTCGCAAAGATCCGCTCCTAGAATTTAGATTTTACGGTCTAGAGATAACAGTTTGGAGACTGACATGTTCCCTGCGAAAATGTACAGAATAGGTAATTATATTAAATGAACTTTCTTTGCCAAACATATAAATAGCCCAAGGATAACATTTCTTGAGCTATTTTCAGCTTTGAATTATTGGAAGCTTCTGTAGCACGCAGATTGCAACTTGAACCGCTTGCCACAAATCTTTACAAGGGGAGCGTTTCTCTTTGTTCAGCTGACAGTTGGATGAATAGGAAAGAGAAAATGCAATTATATTTTGCAAATTCAAGGAAGGGATTGTTTGGTAAAACTTTCCATGTTAGATAAACTAAGCAGAAGCACTGATGGCTGCCGTGCACGCCACTAACAGCAGCTCAGGCACAGGTAGACCACGTACCTGCACGTTAACCGCTGTGCTATAGGCAGACCCGTGACTAGACCCCACTGACTGTGGGCTACAATGATTGATCTATTTCTTTTTAGGAACTTGCTTCCATGTTCTCTACACCCTGTGACCGAGAGGACGTCAACCGTGCCCCTCAGTTTGACAAAACCTTAGCCAGGCCTCTCTCTGGCTCTGAGCCCCTGACCTCCCTTTTCTTAGATGATTTCTTTTAAAAATTCAGAATTGCAAATTCTTTCTCTTACACTCTCTCTTGAGCTATCAATCTCATCCCTGCCTCTGGTCAGCCTTGCAGTCCAGGGATGGCTTCTCTGAAGGCCCCAGGAGGGAGCCATCCCTCAGACATGCAATCATCTGAGGAGACAGCGTCCCACCCCCCATCTCTGTGGGAGGGGAGCAGCCTGTAAGGGACAATCAGCAAACGCTGATGGCCTAATCGCCTGCTCCAGCCTGGTCCCTCACCTACTCCTGGACCCGCCATGAGCTCGCTCCAGGATTTGTAAGTCTTTCAGACAGTTGGAAGTGCTAATAAACAAAAGTCCAAAAAGTGGGCCTTACGATGAGAAAGAAAGCAAGAAGTGTGGGGAAAATAATATTCAAATGATAGAAGTTCACTTTTTAAAGAACAACAAAACTAAAAATTAATGTGAATTTGCACTTCACGTCTTATTTTACTTGTCATTTTTCTTACACAAACCTGCATCTTTAGTGAAACGGAAGTATATGTTTTGAGAATGCTTTTAGAATTAAAATAGGTTAAGCCAGCTTCATTGAGGAGAAAGAAAGCCTTGGAATTTGATTAAACATATCAATGAGATTGATTTTTTTGTTGTTGTTTAATTGAAAAATCCATAATTTAATTGTTATCCAGTCTGGCTTATATTAAGCATTCATAAATATTTTAAAGTATGACTTACTATCTGTTATCACTATTAATTACAGCAGTGAGTTGGCAAAAATAAAATAAAATAAAAAATAGAACCTGAGTTCAAACTTGGCTCTATAATTACTTGCTTGAGTAAGTCGCACTTTCCTCTTCCATGAAAATGTGCTTTCCCCATGTTTGGGGAATTCTTACTGTATTCTAGTGTTTCCATCTAGCAGGAGAAAAGAATTGTCTAGATTTATACATAGATGGATAGGCTCACACCTGCACACTCAAAGCTTCAGTAAATAAAATGGCAAAAGGAGCAGTTTTTGTTTAAGACATATGTCACAGTGAGATTTGGAATAGAAATTATTTGATATTCGGAAGGCAAAACTCTTGGAGAATTGAGAGAAAAAAATGAGCTGTGTGTTTCATGCATTAAATGCATTTTAATGATTTGAAGCTGAACTCTTCAGAATTGAATGATATTATGATTTATTTTCCAAGGATGAAAAATTGTTGCTGAAATGCTACAGAAACTGGAAAAGGAAAGAAATGCTAACAAAATACAATGTGAAATATATAAATATCAGAGTTGTAAATTTATTTACATTGACTATATGCAGCCTTCAGCAGAGAAAGAAAAAAAAATACTGGAAAAGTACTGTTCTGTATATAGTCTACATTCTTGCCATGACAAATATGGGTGCTTGAACAATTTTTTATTAATACTATTGACTTTCAGGGTTCAATGTGATGAAGCTTTTTCAATGAATGTCAAATGAGTATGACTTTAATATATGTGCAAATTAGTCAAATAAGCGATGCTATTCCACTTTGTCCTTTTGAGGAGCAACATTTCTACTGGGAAATTTCACATTTAGAAAAAAATGTGCCTGATTCACACTTAAATATGTCAGTGGTGAAGATGGGTGTGGAAGCAGTGGACCACACACACAGAACCTGGCAGCTCATCCGCATCCAGGTTGGTGTGGTTCAGGATAACTGATGCTTGGTAGTTTGGTACCTGCAATTTTTTTGCGCATATATTTTTTAAAAACAGATAATATTGTATATGAGCTGCCTAGATGGGAAATTGAGCCCAACAAAGCTCATTCTTCAGAAACAAACAAACAAATAAACAAACAAACAAGTGTGAGAAGTGGCTCAGAAATAGTGGGGTTTTTTGGTGTTTTTTTGGTAGCAATTAATTTTAGGATGGATGATAACCATCCCACAGGAAAGGTTCACATGTGGCGTCTTACAGAAAAATTATGGGAATAGTATTATCTGCACAAATTAAGAGTTTATTAACCCAGAAAACTTCATGAAGCCCTCTTTGTTATAGCATTGATGGAACTTGTCACCAAACTAGTTTCCTTTGGGCCCCACCCCAATTCTTGACAATCTCTCAAACCATCCAATCAGAGTTAGAACTAATAAGGAGGCCTTATAGAGGAAACCATCTAATCCGCTCAGGGTACGGTGAGGACAGCAACGTAGAGGTTTAGGCCCAGGCTGATATAAGTGGTTTTGGGAAGATCTAGAAAATCTAACAGGGTTTATGGACTCCTGTTAATTAAGACCTTTAGGGCACCATGCCGTCTCGTTCATCCTGTGCTTTTGAGTACTTCTCATTGGAGGCTTTTTATGGTTGCAGAAAAGACACTGGTGACATAAAAAGTTGTCAAAAGTAGTCAAAGCCTTCCACCACCCCCAGAAAGAGTTGGTCTAAAGCAGATGGGAATACATTCAGCATTAAAGCTAAGTTAGGTGAGAAATGGGCAGGAGGCTACTTACAGTATGTGTTAGTCGGTTTAAAAGTTCTTAGTTAAAAAAAAAAAAAAACGGAACAAATAAAAATAAGAATAAATAGTTGAGAAAAACGACTTTATAAGGCCTGTTGTTTTAATGAAACAATTGTAGCCTTGTGTTGAAGGGTTAAATGAGGCCACTTGAAAGCACAAAAACTATACCATGAAACTCCTCAACACTACTTATAAATGATTCCTGGAAATGCGTCAGCAGCAGAAATGTGTCTTTTGCAAAATAAAAGAAACTGGATCGCATAAATAATAAATGCTGCCCAATGCACATGCCATTACTACATGAATGTGCTGCTGGAAAATATGGAGTCAAAAGCTTAAATCAAACGAAAACATAAATATTTGAAGCACAGAACATACTGCATTTAATGATACACTGATTTTTAGGAGCTGAGCACGAACTAGTCAGAAATGGTGTGGACTGACATGCTAGAAACATCGCTCCTGCACCTCACGAAACCTTCTGAACATACGTGTCCAGCTAATGAGTTATATGCCTCGAGTGATCACCTAATTTCTACTAAATTCTGCTTTTTACTGGCTTGTGGGAGCGCCCTGCATTTATTTGGTATTCGGTCAATATTACAAAATGCAGGGAAAGCCAGACCCATGGCTCATATCAGTGAGCCAAGGAGCCCTGAGTCTCCTCAGAAAACTCATCCCGACACTGTGGCATGGAGACTTTTTTTTAGGGAAAAACAGCTCTGTCTTTTGCACACAGCACAAATTTTAATACTATCATGTCCTTTGGATAGTACTACTTTAAAAAGGGAATTCTTAGATGTTTCTTTTGGCCAGGGCGGCTGTGAGAAAAAAAAATAAGACATGAAGAACCTAGGAGGTTTGGGCATTTGGGAAATGTCTATTTGCAGTCCTGTCCACGTCCCAACCTGGAGGACTAATTAAAAGTGGATTTAGTTGTGTGGAAGGCAATAGGTTCCTTTTAAGTGGAAAATTTGCATTTTTTCCTGAAGTTGGTTAAAGTATTTTTTAAAAATTATTAACATAAAATAACAAAAGTATGTTTCGGGTCATTATGATTTAAGGCACAAACATAGGCAAACAATCACTACGATTACAGCCATTGGTTACAGCACAACACACGTCACTGGCCGAGACCTTCTGGGACAGAGAAAAGTGGCCTCCTCATTCTAAATGAAACTGTAAAATGAAAAGGGGAAATGTCAGCATATAGGTTGTTTATTTTTGTCATTCGAAATAATGTCTCTGTTGTTAAACATTTCTAACCTGTTTTGCTCAGAGACTCTGCCCGGCTGTCGTGATCCTTGTGGGTGACAGCACACCACCTAATGAAGGGGTCAAAGGTCGCGTGAGTCCTTTGCACCTGATGTGGCTTTGGAGATGATTTTACTTGTTTTTAAACTAAGAGTTAGTTTTCTTCCCAACGTCGTGTCCGTCTAAGGGGCATACCTGGGGGTGACTCTCTGCACGTGCGCACTGTGAAATGATCGCCACTCTAAGGTCACTTAACACCACACAGAATGATCAAAGATTTACCTTCTTGGCACCTTTCAAGGACCTAACACAGGACGCTTAGCTATAGTCACCACGCTGTCCATCAGAGCCACAGAGCTTAGCCGTGTCATAGCTGGAAATTTGCGCCCTGTCCCCTGCCCTGTCCCATCCCCTGGGAACCACTGATCTGCCCAAGTCCAGCTACAAGCCTGGAAGATCGAACACGATGAATGGTCGCTGGAACCTGCGTGACACGTAGCAGAAGGAACGCACCCTTTGCCATCGCTCACCTCTCAACCACCCCTAAAAGCGGCAGCTCCCCACCGAGGTCACATAAGACGTGTTTTCCCCATGAGTTGGGTTGTTCCGTGTCCCTGATGAACATGTCCACCTTTGTATCGATTCAGGGGTGACTAACAATGCCCCTGGGTCAGAGATGGGAGGGACGGGTTAGCACACTGCGTCCCGCAGAGAAAACTGCCCCCATCGAGCGGTGACCAGAGGGAAGAGAGGTGGCCTCCAGCCCCGCCCGCAAAGATCAACAACAGAAGTGTCTGTCCGTGAAGGATTCAGCTCTGGGATGGTTCTGGAAATGTCAGCAATGGAGTGGGACCAAAGGTTTGAGGATAACCTCACAGAAAAGGAAGGAAGGCAGCTGCCTAGTCCGGTCCCTCAGACCGGCATTGCTCAGTGCCAGGAAGGCCACCCCACTTGGAGGGGGCAGGCAAGTGACCCATGTCTCCAGCCTTTGGGGGACACACAGGAACTAAAGTTGCCATTTCGGTTTCACCCCGTAGAGAAGGTGGCACAAAGATGCATGGAAATGGCCATAATTGGGAGGACAAGCAGGAGCCACCAGCAGCCACCCTCACTGGGGTGGGCCGCAGTCCCCAGGGCCCTGCTCTGCAGACAAACCCAGCGGCTTCTGCCACCACGGCCACCAAGAGCCAGCACAGCCAACACAGATGTCTGCAGACCCCACTGATTTTCACCCCGCAGACTTGAATATCTTTTCCCCAAAGAAGACAGCAGATGGCCACCAAGTTAGGAAAACGTGCTCGGGATCAGGAGAACGCAAACCGACGACGGCAAGCTGTCACCTCCCGAGGGTCAGAATGGCTCTCATCAGAGAGACAAGAGGCCACAGGGGTCAGTGACGGTTCCTTTAACGAGGACGTGGGAATACTAAGAGAACCGGTGAGGTCCATTCAGCCCGTTTTTAACATCAGGGGCTAGCAAGGCCCATCTCTGCGCATTCAGCGAGCGAGTGTAGACTCTGTGTAGAGACAGCAGAGCCTAACCCACATGTGAGGGGAAACAGGGATTTTGGAGCAGTTACCATTTATGTCGGGACGTCTTGTCATTTATCTCTCGGGGGAGAGGGCATCCTTCTGAATTGAGACAAAACATGACAAAATTTTCCTTTAAACTACATCTCAAGCTGCCCGGCATTGTCAGAGAGAGAACTCGAAGGCATAAGGGATTCAAGAAAATATGATGACTTGTTCCAAAATATCTTTAAAAGTTACCTATTTCTCAAAAAAATTCTACTTGTTATAAATCTCAGGCAGCTTTTGTCAGGAAGGATTTTCTCATATTTCCAGAGCTGGTTTCTTTGAACATCATGCTGCTAATTAAGAGAATATCTACCCGAATGTTAATAATGCGTAACAAAAATATGGCTGTCGTTTCTCCTCTCAGAAGTAAATTACCTGAAATTGTATCCCAGCTAGTTATTTCTGCTAATTACAGCCTCCCCAAAATCTGATGCAATTTTAATTTACTTACAAACTTCTAGATGTAGTTATGCAATATTCTCCAAGGCCACATCAGAACATTATTCAAGCAAATGAGCAAGGTTGAATAAAATCAACAACAACAACAAAAACAAAGTAACCAAGCTTCCTTCAGGATGCACCGTCTCCCTACTGCTTTCCTCTTAGGTGGGGTTTATAACATCAGTCTCTTCCTTCTCGTAATGCAAATCTATAAGGACAAAAAGATATTTCGCTCTTAAAATACTGCTGACCATAGCACGAATAATTCCCGCTTTTTTATTTTCAAATTCTCTTGTGTAAGGAATAACTTCATATGGTTTAACCCATTCAAAAAAATTAAATAAATGCCATATTTTATTATATCATTGGTTCATCGAAAGAATGCACGAATCTCTAGCAGCAACACAATGTATGTGAATAAAAGGCACAGCTGTCGTTCAAGATAGCAAAGTCAAGGTGGAAGGGAAGGCTTTGGGAAAAAGAGAACTGTGATTTACTAGGCGGGTGGAGAAAGAGCCAGAACTTACAGTACCGATTTTCAGAGCTGATCCCATTACATTCCCTCAATCAGCCAATCAAATGGCTCCACTCATGGGGGGAGAATCAACATCTTATCCAGGATCACACAGTCAGCATGGAGTAGAGCTGAAATGGTACCCGTGCGGGTCAAATTTCATACTCTCCCTCACTCTCTTAGTATAGATTTATACACCTTTACATAAATATACATACACGTGTGCATATAACAGATTCCAGCCAACTACAAATGGTCCAGACCATAAGGAGCAGTTTATTTATATAGCATGTATGGCTAACACTCTGTGTTTTTTTAATTCTGCACTATTAGCCAAATTTATTTTACAGAAAATTGTTTGAGCCGCATGTAGAGTCATGAACACACATGTAAATTGTTGTGTACATTGACCCTGACCCATATCTCCCCAGTTTCTTATTCGCTATTAGAACTGCTGTGGAACATGGTCTCCTCGGCCTGAGAAATCCGTTTATGTTATTTGGATATGAAGTGTGTCAGGTTCCCTATCAACTTCACCATCCTCAACAGAAGAATCCTGGTCTCGTTTTGTTGCATTTTGTGTCTAAGAAAGCCTGGAACAGCACTGGGAAGGATATTTTCTGCACATCTGCAAGCTTCTTTGTGGGTCAAGAGTCCTCATTAGAGGAACCGGCCTGAGGCTCAGCGACACCGCGGGATCTGACAAATGGGATGATGAGCAGCAGGCCATGGGGGCCTCGCCGCAGGCCATTTAGCCAAAGAAAAGTCCTCAGAAGGGTCTGGAATCCCAGGAATTAAACCTCACCTTACAGTGATGTGTGTCCACTGCTGAGAATTCGGGCACAGTTTCTAACTCCCGATTTTTCCTTATTTTATTGACAATCAGACATTTTTCTATGATGCTGATTTGTAGTAAATGTAACATTTTATTAAATTAGGCATTATGCACAGCAAAGAATAAAGTGAAAACTGAAGGACAGACTTTTTACGCAGTGCACTGCCATTTTTTTTGCACGTAATTGGTTTTATGTACAAAAATATACATTCTAAATTTTAGATTTGACCAGAGGTCTCTTTTTCACCAGATATGCTATTCCATTTGCTTTGGGCAGACTTTCAACTTTGATAAACACGTATCTCTATAAGCTTTTCTTGGTTGAAAGGTATTTATGCATATATAGTAAATACATTATAAAACATAATGACAAAGTACGAAAAGGCCCACACCAAGTATCAAAAGTCCACGAAGAAAAATAAGGCAAGAGAGAGAGATGCTGGGAGCGAAAGGGAGGCTGCTACTTGAATAAGAAGGCTGCGGTGACCTCATGGAGCAGGTGACATCTGAGCAGACCCCAGAGCAGGGAAAAGAGGGTGTCATGTGGCTCCCCAGAGAGTGGGTATTCCTAAGAGAGGAAACGGAATGCTACGCCTCCATGGAGTTTGGTGTGTTCTAGTCATCTTAAACGGTAGCTCTTATTTCTCTTTAGATCTTTTTAAGCAATATTGACGCTATCCACTAAATATCAAAGACAGCACTAAAAATAACCGTCTCTCAGTTAGCCCTGCCTGGGCTCTGTGTGAGTGTCACCAGCAGAGGGAATGAGGCCATGTGGCTCAGGCCACAGGTGCTGCTGGACACTGTGCCCATGGTGTGCCGAGCAGGGTGGGACCAGATGTCCAAGTGTACCTGCCGTGGACCTGTAAGTCCACAGGTGACAGCTCTGCGTGCCCACTCGGGCGGGTGCTACTCAGTATCATAGGTCACCCTCGTCCCTTAGACCGTGAGTCTCCGTGAGACAGGCAGGCACGAGACAAGCATGAATCGGACGCTGGTCATTAAAACTGTTGCTTGCGACAAGTTAATTTTCATAATCTGGAAGGAAGCCTGTGGCACTTTATCCAAAGGGAAGTAAGTGAACTGTAGAAGTCAGAACCTTCGAGAAGCAGCTTATACTCCTGATTGCTCTGACTTATTCTGCTAAGTTCGGATAACAGCGAACGCTGTTAAAAATTATATTACATCCATTTAAGTAGCAGGGTTCGCGATGAGTGAAGATATGCCTGTTTTGTCGTGCCCTGTTTTTCTTGTAATCAATTAAAATCTATATATTCAGCAAGACACTAAACAATAAATCAAACCAACCAAGAGTGGAAGGTCCCCACGCTTTGTTATTTTAAGCGTTAAAGGACTTCGGATGCAAACAACACTTTGGGACTCAAAACTGGGTCGTTATCCATCTTTCTGATAAGCTTCCATAAAAGCGACTGTTTCTTGTGACCTGAACTGCTCAAAAGGCGATACAGATTGGTCAAAAGCCTGGACTCACCCACGCGTCACGTCCCGTGCTTCGGGATAATGTTTTCTTGCTGTAGCTACATGTCTACCCATTTAGGTTTGGCTTCGGTAGAGTCTTTACTGCCCATATGTGAGTGGTAATCTAGTACCGAAGCCTGGATGGAATTTTACATTTAAGCACTTTAAATTTAAATATACTGTTTAGTAGCACTGTGCCCTTCCACTTCCAAGAGCTCATTAGCTAAGTACTGACAGGTGATGGGAGGTGGAGTAAAATAAGGACGCAGCTAAGAGAAGGTTCTGAACCTCAAACTGGCTGATGGAGAAGGAGCCAGAGTCTAGAGCTACGTCAGCGCTGCGCACCAATCACCTAAGACCGAGAGCCTGGATGCCCAAAGTAAAAAGAAATAAGGCCACCTCTGTCTGCACACACGCGCACACATGCGCACACACACACGATGCAAAAGCAAGGATGCCGGAGGTTAGAGAGCAGGAGCTGAATTCCAATTCCAATCGATTTTTCCTTGAGAGTTCTTAACTAATTAATTTTTGAAAATTAATTTTAACTATTTTATGAAATTTATTGCCAAAATCTTCAGAACATATGCGGTTACTGTAACGACACTTCTTTGTTTTATTAAACTAACCCAATGGTTTTAGGAACATACAGGCTAGGCTGAAAGTTTTAATATTCGAGGCTCAATTCCAAGCGTTTCCTCTTGCAAGCCCCACTGAAAATCCCCTGGGATGATGTGATTTTCCTAACTAGACCCACGGGGGACATACGGTGCCATGCCCCAAAGTTCCCCACCAACCTTGCCCCGCTTCTCCCCTGCCTTCCCTTCTGCAAAGCATATGTCACCCCCACACCCCTGCGTGGTGAAGTTCCAGTCATTTTTTTTATTTCCTGCAGAACTTCATCTTCCACGAAAAGCCTCTTTATCCCAGAATTAACTGGAGCATCTGTCTCGGTATCTGGCACGGGCTGCGCAGCGGGAAGATGCCTGTTGAACCAGTGGGTCAGTTCATCCGCGGACTCGGCCCAGCGGCGATTTAGAATATATTTAGAGTCATCTCTGGTGGACATGACTGTTGAGGGCGGTGGCTGTGACTATGCGGTGTGTGTCTTACACGTTTATTATCACGAATAGGACATTATGGAACCGAGTCGCAACGGGTTTGCTTTATGACAACTGGCATTTCGTTTTGACTACATCCAACTTCAGTGGCCCTCACCTTTCATCATCGTAAGCGTGACATTTGACTAGATAATCTTTACATTTGTGTCTTGTTCTAAATATCTGAGTTTCTGCTATCAGAATTCCAAGTTAGACAAATTAGTAGAGTAAAAAAGGAAATCTGTGTTCATTAAAATGATTGAAATTTGGTCAGAGGGTTTTGCTTCTTCCTTTCTTCCATGAAATTTTGAAATCCGTGGGTAAATACCAGCGGGCATAATTATCTCAAATTCTTGTGAAATAACCAACAAATCTTTAGTTACTGACACGCGTGGCATTTTTAGCCAGACCACAATTAAATGGATTAACTTGAAGTATTGAATATTATTATTATTGGTCCAACATCCTATTGAAATGCTGACCTTTACAAATATCAAATCATATCAGAATGCTCTATTTATCTATCAATCATCTACCATAAAATGTCCATTTATTCCTTAATTTTTAACTAAAATGTTGCAGAAGATAGATAGGAAAAAAACCACCAGTTGTTCTCAATATCAGCCTCGTCAAGAAACAATGGAGTTTCTCAATTTCTTAATAATCTCGGGAAGATTTTCAGCAATTTTAATTGCACTTTTCTCTGTTCCAAGTGTCTATCGTGAATTTTTACTTCCTTAGGTAAATGCTTCTGCAAAGCACATTTTGCAGATATACGAAAACAAACATATCAAGTTTTCGTTATACATTATTCAGTAGGAAAAATAATATGTATGTATTTGAACTCCAGTCTTTTGGGTCTGGTGGAAATATTTAATTTGCATCACATTAAACGGTTTACTATTAAAATTCCTGTTGTATTTCTCTGAAGTATTTACAGTGTAACACTTCGCACCTTGCATTATTTATCCTGCCTTTTGATTTTCATAAATTCTTACACGGGTTTTCAGCTTGTGCTTTGTAAAGCATCCCTGTCATTTCCGTTTTCTTTCACATATCTGCACATTGATCACTTAGCTCACTTCCTTCATCCCTGCCTTTCCATTATAAGATGAAATGTCTAATTTCTAAGCTTCATACCACCCCCTATCCTTTGTTTATACATCTTTTACAATGAGTATCCCCTAACTCAGGGGTCCCCAGTCCCGAGGCCAAGAACCATATGATCTGTGCCCTGTTAGGGACCGGGCTGCCCAGCATAGGTGAGCATCAGGAAAGCTAGCAAAGCTTCACCTGTATGTGCAGCCGCTCCTCAGCACTAGCACCACCGCTTCAGTAGTCCAATCTTGGAACAGAACTGAGGCAAACAATCCCATGATGAGATAAACTATAAAACTGCAAGCAAAAGGACACTAGCAGCAGCAGAAGTGTCAAACAAATGATAAAAGATAACACTTCCCTTTTAATTAATAAAACAGTTGCCTCCTTCTATTAATTAAATTTATCTAATCCCTACTTAGACACCAGTTTCAAGCTATTTGAGAATTTAAGACCCAGAGTGTGGACTGGGGTGATATTTTGAAGATCGTGATAAACTCTGACTTAAACTCACCAAAGAGCACTTCATTAATAAAAAGAAAGTTTTTATATCTCCTATTCACAAGTTCTTCCTTGGGAGAGTACTGGCCACGTGCACCCCAGTTTTGAATCCATAACCCAAGATTCTTTCGGTGGATCACTGTCTATGCTGCTGCTTTTTATTCTCTAAAGTCTTTATATTTATTTAAGAAGAAACAGCCTTACATATTATAAAATTTCTTTTTTAAAATTACAATTTAGTATCTTTTCCCCTTCCAGGTTTCAATGAACATACTCTATTTCATTTTTTCTTATGCCTTATAACCTTCTTTACTATCAAACTATTTTGTTCTTCGTGGTTGTGAAGACAGGAAGCAAGGAGAGCCTCTCACTGTCTCTTTTTAAATAATAGACGGGTCAAATATGCGATGGCAGAACACACAGTGTAAATATATACGTCTATTGTTAAAGTGTACAGCCGAAGCTTATTGGATTTCATTAACCAATGCCACCATAAAAAAAATAAAAATAGATGATAGATAGATAGATGGATAGATGGATGGATGAATGGATGGATGGATGGATGGATGGATGGATGGATGGATGGATGGACGGACGGACAGACAGACAGACAGATAGATAGATAATAAACAACTGAGATCCAGAGACCCACCCCTGAATTGAGTGAAATAATTTGAAAGGGTGTCATTAGGTCTTAGTCAATGCTTTAATTATTTGAAAAACACGAAGTGAGGCTGTTAGTATTCCGAACACTGACTTGCAAAGACAGCAGAACAGGATCAGTGCCTTTGCTAATTACTAGTTAATTGATTATTTAAAATATAAGTATCGATGCTGAACAGTTACAAATTGTTTTCATGCGTGTGATATTTCTCCTTTTACTTTCCTCAGATTTTCTTTTCCCAAGTTTTTATATACTATTCAGTAAAAACTTTTTTAAAATCTCAATGAGGTGCCTTTAGAATGAACATGGTGATACTTGTCAGTATATTATCTTTCACTCACGCAGCCATGCAAATTGCACCATTTATGTTCTATAGGAACTATGTGACATTATTGGCAATTTCTGTCTTTCGAAGCATATTTTCTGTTTTCAGGTTACAATGTGAGAGAGAGTAGCAAACGTAATTTACAAAACAGACGACATTGTCACTAGGAAACCATTGGCGGCATTTTTAATAATTGCCTAAAACCCTGATGACATAGCTTTAGATCATTAGGGCAAAAAGCAAAGTTGGTGAAGATCTGTCTCTCAAAGAGGTGGTTGCTTTTTTCAATGCTTCTCTTTCTCTTATAGGAAGAAAATTCTGGTAAGGAAGAATCAGAAATTTTTGCAAATTGATAGGAATACTAGAGAGAAAAAATAGTTGTTTTTTTTACTTTATTACTATGTTAAGGTCAATAAATGTCCTGTGCCTTGGTGTTACACTTGATAAGCCTTTGCAAAAGTGGCTTATCAGGGATTATTGTTCTTGAAATTTATCCTCTCGCAAAAAACATTCAATTTTGATATTAAATGAATACTAGGTTTTTCAGATGCCTGCTAGAACCTGGGATAAATGTCCCATAAATGCTCTCTTCCCCCCATAATGTTCCTTCTTAAGTTCCTTGATTCTGAGAAAAAGAGCTCATGCCAATTTGTACCACAAAGGGGAAGTCAAGTCCCCGGGCTTGCCACTCTGAACGTGCCTGATCCCATCCAATCTCAGAAGCTAAGCAGGGTCAGGCCTGTTTAGTACTTGGATGGGAGACCCCCTAGGAAGAGCAGGTGCTGTGGACATTTATAAAAGGGGGGAGGGGGTAAGTCAATTATTGAGAGAAGGTTGTAGACCAAAGAATTATTTTAGAAATGCAATTGAAGTGTGTGAAAATTTCATCAAATGACCAAGGGTAGGATGCTTCTGTCAACTGTTAATTAACAACTAAGAGGTCAATAATCAATAGACGTGCACTTGGTGGGGAGGCAGGAGAGGAATCAAGCCAAAAAGTCCAAGCTTCTAATACTCTGAAGAGGGGGCACGTGCTTATGTTAGAAGAAACATAGGCTCTAACTGAAAACGACCTTGTCCATGTGGTCTGGAACAGTCAGGACAAAAAATCCCAGGATCAAGCAGAAGTTTTGAAAATATAAGATGCATCGTTTTGAAAGAGGTGTTTTTTTGTTATTTGCAGTCATTTTATTTCGGAAACGTTCATGCAGCTCCTCGACATCTCTCTTGCTTCCTCTGCCCTGTTAGAGACCAGTGTTGATTCCATCTCCAGTCTCATCTGGCTTTGGCAAGAAGGCATCATTTCATACTTCCACTTCCCTTTGTGCCTTTCATCTGGGTTTTATCACTGGACTCTAAACGTCCTGCTTTTCTTTCGTTTCCTTCTCTCTAGATTTCTTGCTTCACTGACCTCATCTTTTCTCCGTCCGTTGGTCATCACTTCTGGGCAGGTGACTTCCATGTGCACGTTTAAAGTCTGACGGAAATCTCTAGCAGCCACACAAGTGTCCAGTAACACGGCAGATCAAATGAACCATTCCATGGAAGGCGAATTAGTGAAGACTCTGAAGATCAGAGCTAAATGTACCATTCACGTGCTGGATAGAACCGATTCCGAGTGACTCCTTTTCTTCCCATCCCCAAACCTCCCATTTCACTCTGGATGACCATCTACAATTCCCCACTTGCCAGCATTGATTTTGTGGGGATGGTTTTTATAAAAAATGAATTGGATTAATAACTGTAATTATTTCTGGGAAAGTAAGAAATCAAAAAAGTACCGGTACTTCTCACTGAGCATCTGTTGGGATAGGTGCTTTTCATTGATTAGATTATCAGAGCCTTGAAACGCAGTGGAGAAACAGGTATTTCTAAGTTAACTTTTTTATGTGAATTCCAGGTACAGAGAAAAATTGCTTGTCCAAGCTGCAAAATTTGAAAGTAATAGAGACAAAGATAAAGGCCACACTTAACTTTTGCTTTGATCTATAGCATATTGCTTCCTCTGATCTAAAAAGAACAAGTTTCAAAAAGGCTATTACATGAATAATGTACTAATTATCATTTTAAACTGTGAAATTTAATTACCTAATGCAATTATAGGCATATATTAATATGGCCAATGCGTATTCTTGAAATTAATTACAAATTAGAGATTTAATGTGTAATTATGTAAAAATTATTAACCTCATTTTTCAATGTCTTTTCTTTGAGGAAAATCTCTGCATATTGATTAAACAAACATATCAGCAAAATCTGTAATGGAAAATAAAAATACAATAACTGGCTTTTGTCTGAAAGTTGTAGCTAAGTCAGAAGTCTAGGCGTAGGTCTGGAAGGTGTTTAAAAGGGATATATTCATGAGGACGGGTTAACGCTTGCAACATGTGATTGCACCTTGACAGCAGCTTCGCCCGTGTCACAAGGTAGATGATGGAGAATTTCAGCTCCTTGAGGTCAAGGACAAGAATATTTCCATCTCGTGGCTCTCTCACTTGGATGTAGCCTTTGAGATTAACCACAGAGGGGAAGAGAAAGTCACGGGCAAAGGCGGGGTTGGCCCAGTCCATGAATCAGAGGAGGAAATGGCTTGACCTAGCACCAGCATCTCTGCCAGGCGACCCTGGGGCCGCCGGACAGCCTCGTTGTTCTCTAGCCCAGGTGGAGAGGGCACTCTCTTCTCCGCAGGGAGCAAACCTGGAGTGCCAGCTTTCGGGAATTGCATTCAGGGGTGGCCCAGGTCCCCAGCAGAACACGCAGCACTTCCCACCGCCAAGTCAGAACAGGACGCCTGCCGGTTCGATCGACCCATAACCTGAAAAGCTCTCCGGGCCTCACTGATACGCTGTGGCATGGAGGGATGGATGACTGCGACAGAATGGGTTTCAGCAGACCCACAGGATCGCTGGGACCTCTGGGCCGAGCATGGGGTCTCCCCATGAGGCCAAGCATCGGCCATGGGGGACGTTCTCTGATTAGCTCTGTTTTTGCTCCTCAAAAGGAAGTCTTTCTCCATTTCTCTCTCTCTTTCTCTCCCTCTCTCTCTCTTTTCCGGAAACTGTAGTGCTGTGCTTTATGGATGGGAGTGAGTTTTCTTTGACCACATTTGAAATGGGTCTTGGATTTTTTTAAAGACTAAGAATTTGAGAGATTGGACTCTGTTCTCTCGACAACATGATTCTTTCAGAACTTAAGGAGCTTCTGATCTGTCTGTCCTTTTTCTCTTCCCAGTGCCAGGAACCATCTAAGAGTATTTCTATAGCCATATTTCTTAAGTCTGCATCTCTTGTTTGCATCCTTGCTCAGCATTTATCTCTTTTCACTTAATGGCTGCTACCTTGAGGCTAATCCAGTTTGAATGGGAAAACTAAAAGCCTGGATCTTAACAGGTCTTTGCTATTTTCTCAAATTTCTTTTCTTTTCTTTTTCTTTTGCTTAAAAGCACACACATTTTCTAAGGTGTTCAATGCCACAGGTCCCAGACTATTTTCTCCTGTGCTTGGGTCTCTCCTGATGTGGTCCAGCAGCCTCTGAACTTATCTCCTCCCAGGACCAGGCCTGGAACCCACATACCTACTTCCCCGATGGACCTTAATTCAACTCACATTTTTTGACTTTCCGATGGTTGAAAATGATATACTTGAAACTAACAAAATAAATTTAAAAAAAAAAGACAAAATAAAAGAAAATGATACAGTCAGTAGAAACCGTCCTTTGGCATTTGAATTTTGAGCTTCTCTCAGCCAGAGATGTGTGGTTGACAGTCCCTGTGATGCTGGGCGGTGGCACGGGGACAGTGAAGCCCTGGCACTCCACAGGGTTCACTGTGGTGGGGGGCTAATGCGATGTTCTGAGCAGGTGGCAGGTAGGGGACTGGAGACTCTGACCTTCCATAGCTTAGGCTCATCGAATGCACTTTCGACTTAAAATACTTTCAACTCTCTGTCGGGGGTAACCCCATCGTAAGTCGGGGGGCACCTGTGCATCGTTTCTGCCACGCAGTGTCATTTAGGAGGGAGGGGACACTACCCGTGATCTCTGAGGCTGGAGACAAAGGGGAAAGGGGCGTAAGTGAACAGTGGCCGTCCTGCCTGTGAGGTCTTAGAATCCGTATCCTGTCAGTTTTTTTGAAATTTATTTCTTGGCATAAAGGAGAGAGTAGAAGTGAAGCAGCATGAACGATTTTAGTTATGGTAGGTCCGGACCATTTAAAACCTTCTCTGATTCGAGTTCTCATAGAGCACACTTTGCCCCCACGTGTCCCTGTCATCGGGCACGTCCCCGGGGCCCAGTGGCTGGGATCACACAGGCCCGAGCCGGGTCACCGGGGCAAGTGCTCCAAGCCGCACCTGTTCCAGGCCCCTTTACTGTCCCGCACTGACCTTCAGATAACACCTGCCCAGGAAGCGGGGTTGGCCTGGGGAAGAGGCCGCAAGTAGCCGAGGAGGGAGGAGAAGGGAAGGGAAAGAGGACAGGAGGGACAAGGGGAGAAAGGGAGATGGAAAGGGGCAGAGCCGTGTTTCGGCTCCTCCCGGGACCCTGGCGCTCTTTCTGGTGGATGTGGGTCATGGGGGCCTGACAGGAAATGGGGAGCGTGTCCAAGCCATTTGCCTGGGGTCCTGGCTGGAGTCTGAGATGTCGGCACCTTTGGTAGGGTCTGGTGGGTTGGTCCCGCGAGTGTGGGTGACCACCGTGCCCCACCTTCAGACACAGGGGTGGTCACTGTGGCTGGGGGCTGGACTCAGACTGCAGGGGCCAGGCGTCAGAGCAGGGAGACCCAGGCTGACCCTGGTTGGGGGCTGTGGCTGTCATTGTCACAAGAGGGATCATTTGACACAATGCTGCTTCTCAAAACTCTCCCTTTAGGAATCTCAAATCATCTTTACAACAAAGCGAAATATAAAATAAAAAACCAACAACTGCCCAACGAATGTCTGCTGAACGAAGAAATACAGAGCACAAATGTAGGATTATGTAGAATTTCATCAGAGACCAAAGGGAAAGGGTCAATAAGCCACTGTTTTGTAAACAAGAACCTATTATTTGCAGGTCCCTCTGTTCTAGAATCAGATTCTAAGCTGGATTTGAGATTTAGGACGTGAAACTCCTCTCACCACAAACACTGAACTCTCACCACGAATTGACAAGGAGCCGAGCTCCTGACCCAAAGCAAACGGGTTAACAGAACCTTCCAACACACAGTAAGTTGGCCCTGGCATCGTGCAAACTGCTGTACATTTGACGTGGAACATTCTGGAAGGTGCTCGATGTCAAGCAATAAAAGTCAAGTCTTTAAAAATGAATGCGCGTGTTCTTCTAAGGTAATTATAAATTCCAGAGATTTCTGGTCGCTGTTTGAGAGAAACAGGATTATAAAATCTAAGCACGAATAAAGCCCAGAGGATTCTCTGTTCACAAAGATGATACGAAAGCTACAGAATTGTCCTGAAGCTCGTTTGAACTCCAAACCCAAGGAAAACAAGGCCCGAGTCCTTCAGTGGGAGTCCATTAGTTAAACAGTTAAACCCGCGGTTGGGTGTTTCTAGCAGTATTTCCGACTGGTATTTATTTCAGCTGGAAGATCTGTCAGAGGCTTTTAGGGCATGAAATGCGGTGTGAGTCTGACAACATGTAATTTATAGAGAAGATACTTCTGGAGAGAACCGGGAGAAGGATGTTCACAGAGGTGATCTCGTGTGACAACAATATATCTTAAAATATTTGAGACTCAGAGCAATTTTCTTCCTGTTTGAATCCTTTTATTTCTACTCTGGTGCTTGTTTTTCAACATCGTCAACCTTTGACGGGCTCGAAAAGCAAAAGGCCACCACCTGCGAGACTGGACTGCTTCGGAGGACATTGCTGACTATGCAGACAGCTGTGTCGTCAGCGGAGGGTGGTGCGTACAAAGGGAAATTAATAATATCCAAATGAAATGCCACTTTCCTGATGTGAGATGAAAGCTGAAAGCGAATTCGAAAGAAACAGGGCTTATTCCAGAAAGAACCGATAAATTACTCCAGCTGTGAATAACTGAAATCGCATCAGTGAAGTGACTTGGAAGGTACTAGCTCAGGGACCCACCTGTCTCAGGAACAAAACCTGTCACATAACTCTGGAGGGGATAAGGTTCCCCTAAATACGACGAGAATATTTACCTTTGAGAAACAGTTTTAAAACGAGCTTGAATTTCTTGGGAATAGTTTAAAATCTCGAAGTTAGTTCTCGGCAGTTAATATCTTTCCAAGAATCATGTAGGAACCCTGAAAGGCACTAACACGAAAGGCCCTGGAGGCCTCATGTAGGATGTCCTTTTCCCTGGATTTGGGGTAGATGTGTCGCTGCAGTCACTGACACTGACACACGTTATCAGGATGGGTCTCACCGCAATTAAAGTTTTGCTGTTTTTGAACTTGTTTCCCATTACTCTGTAAAGACAGCATCTTCTTCATTAGAATCCATGAAAATAATCCCCATAATTGTCCTTGCTCTGCTGGTCACCATATTTTCTTTTTCTATTTTGGATTCTGTGGATGTCGCAAGTGTGCAATGGCTCGGGGACTCCCAGAGGAACAGCGAGGAGAGCTGCTCTCCAAAAAGATTAAAGAAACGAAAAGGGTAAGTTTACCAAAGATGCAAGAGGGAGACACTCTGCCAGCTGTAAACAGAAGGAAATGCCAACCGGCGTGGGCACCACGGCCACCAACCTGCTGGGCGCGAGGCTGCGGTCTGGTCTCAGCCGGGGATGCAGGACAGGGGACCGGTCGCTCCCTGAAGGAAAGAAGCCACGGAACTGGTAGACAAGCCGTCCCTTGAACAGTCAGTCGCCAAAACGCAGCGACGCAGACACAGCTTCACAGTGAAGAGCCGAACTGGGTCACCTGCTGGTTCAGTGACTCTGTTATGGTATCGGAACGACAGGACTGTGGCCTGAGCCCCGACTGCCCTTGGTGGATGCGGTCCTGGTCCCAGGCTGGAGGCCCTAACACTGGGCGAGGGGAGAGAGATCCACAGCCAGAACAATGCTGGAAAGTCAGCGGGGACGATGACAAAGGCTCTCACAGAAGTAGCCACTGTACTCTGTGCGGGGTGATGCTAGCGATGGGTAAAAGTGACAGTGAAGATGACGATGATGATGATGATGATGATGATGTTGAGTCATTAAAAACACAACAGAGTAGAGGTTACATGGGGGAGGGGGGAGGTAGATGGGAAAAGGGGACAAACAGTGGTGACAGCAGGAAATCTAACTCTGGGAGGGAAACGCACACTGCAGTATACACACGCCTGACTGTGACACTGTGCACCTGACACTGGCTGAATTTCAGTAACCAATGTCATCAAAAATAAATCGATTAATTAAAAAAGAATAAAGCGCACAGGATTGCATCACGTCGGTCTGGACAATGCTGTGGGGCCATCCGAGTCTGCTGCGGGGATTTCGTGTTTGCAGAAACACCTGTAGTTCTGTCAACTTCTGCTTCTGTTACGTGAACTGCCGTTCGGATTGGAATATTCAAGCTCAGGATTTTGGAAGTGGGGCCGCTCCCGGCGATGGCGCCACCCGGAATGTGACTCCTGACACGGGCGGGTGCAGCGCAGTGAAGGTGGACGCGCTGCCGGCAAGCAGGTCACGGGATGGAGGAGTCGGATGGCCAGAGGGACCCTCTGGGATGCCCACGGGACCTGCTTACCATGAGGACAGATGTGTGCACAGCGGAGAGACGCTGTGGGAGGCCCTGAGATTTGGTGACAACAAACTCCATGCGCTGGGAGAAGCCGAGGGCTCCCTGGCTCCTGCTTAATTAAGCCCCCTGTTCTGCCTCTGTCGCCGTGTCTGTGTACACACCTCTGTACCCACGTCCGGGTCCCCTGGAATTCAGACTCGAGTGTGCACCTGATTATATTATTTGACGGTAAAACATGCTATTTGGATGCTGGAGAGCAAGATGTAGGCGAAACCCCATGACGAACACGGGCTAAAGCACCCTCCTGGCCACCTGCTGAACGCGCCCTCCTCCCGTCTCCTCCAGATCCATAGTTTTCAAAGTCCGTCCTCCGAATCCGAGAAATACGGACGAGGCAGAGTCACAGCTGGTTCAACGGCCCACACGTTTGGAAAAGTAGAATTACGTCTCGTGTCGAAATCGTAATTTCTCTTCTCCCACACACACATGGGTCTGTCCCGAAACATCGTTCAGTCTCCAGGGCACTGTTTTGCATGTCGTACTTCGGAAAGGCACAGCGATTGGAAATTGGTCCTGTTTTCCTCTCTTTCTAAAACAGGCATCGCCCTCACGCTGTGCAGGCCTGAGACCAATCGGAGGCAGACACCGCGATCTCAAGGTCGGACGCAAGGCTCTCATCTTTAAAACGCCCCTAACGCCATTAACATTTCTGTAGCCTTATGCTTCTTCTTGAACTGAGATAAAAAATGAATGACAATGACAACGAGCCTCCAAAGGAGAGTGTCAGGAATAACTCCTGAGCCCGCATAATCTGATGGCACTGAAGGCGGCAGCGATGCGGCATGGCCGGTGACTGGCAGACGCAACGGTAGCTCCAAGCCAGACACTCCATCATGTCAGGGCCCCTGCAGGCGGCAGGCAACAAAACCAGCCATCGCTTCTACGTGTACCGCACTTCATCACTCAGAGACATCCCCTAAACGACCTTACAAGACTACACAGGGACTGAGGAGACAGCTCAGGTGCCCAGCCCGCGACTGAAAGCAGAAGGGGGCTGGAGGTGGCAGGTGATCCTCAGGGATCTGACCAAAGGAAACAGCATCTCTGAGCCTGCCGACTTGGAGAAAAGGATGCTAGCGAGCTGGTGGAGACACGAAGCCCCCTGGTGGGACGTTTGTTTGGTGATCATTTCAGTTGAACTACGAAAATGGGACCAGGAGATACTTAGGTTTTAGCAGAGACGGTCAGTTCAGAGAAACACGGGGAAGAAAAACTTCCAAACTCTCGTTTTAAGGTCGGAGGGAAGGTGGAAGGTGAACGAATCACCAGCAGTCTTTATGACACCCTAAATCTGTCCTCCTGGAAGCACAGGCTAGAGTCTACAAGGACGGCAAACGAAACAAAACAAAACAATAAAAACTACCTATGCCTTTGTTCACATGTTAGAGAGAAAACCATCACGGTGAAAAGGCCTCTACTAAAGAAGTCCTTTTACGGTGTGTGGGAATCGTACCTTTTATCGGTGACGAAGAACATACATCCGTGTTCACAGCCCTAAACCAAGCGACTTAAACTCAAAGCTCCCCAAACGAGCAGGCCAGGGGCTCAGCCCCCCCGACTCCTCGCGAGCATCCTCGCGCTAGTGCGGGAGACTTCAAACGAGACGCCATCGACCTATGGTGGGGGGGACCAAGGACAGCCCGGTGCTTGGCACATGAGACTTGAGCGACAAGCACAAGAATATATCTAGTGGAGTCATTCCCTTCCTGGCTGTATAGAATGGATTCAAGGACAGACACTAAGAATGCAGTGTGGATGAGATAGTTTGCAAACGCACGACATCCTCGTCTGGTGCAGAAATAAATAGCTGAAGGCCCTGATCGGTGGCACAGCAACCGAAAAGTGGCCCCTGGATTTGCAAAGGCTGCGTCTGACGGCTGGACGGGTCCCCTCTGGTCCCTAAGCACGAACATCCTATGACCCCCCTGAGGCAGGGAGGTCTTCACGCAGGCCTCCAAAGTCAGATAACTCCCATAAAAGCAGATCGGGCATAGACGGGCACGCTCTCAGGGGAGGCAGGGGCGTGCCGTTACCGGCGCCTTAACCTGCTTTATCGTGGGAATCGCGGCCTCACCGTGGGGCTGTTCGAGTCATTTTATCGAGATGATAAAACCTGGCCCAGAGGGGAGTGCTCCAGCTTCATGTGAGCTTGCAAATACAAAATCATAGGACCGCGTGTCTTCGGCGATGGCTGAATGTCTTTGGTTCTTTCAGGGGGTGAGAAAGGACTGGACGGACTATTCGTTTTCTCTTCTAAAATGTGCTCTGCAGCCGCGCGATGCCGTGCTCCGTTCTGGAATCGGACCTCCAGCACAGAGCTGATGCTACGCGCTCCTCATGGTCCTGTAGACCCCTGTCCCTTTTCCAGGGTTGAAGCAAACCCTCAGGAAAGGCAAAGAAAGCTTTTCTGCCTTCAGACATGGATTACCTTTCTCAACCCAGCTTAACTTCACTTACATAAATCCACGCTCTGTTCCTTTCTTCCTCCTGATGGTTTTCCTAGGGATGCGTGCCTAACTGTATCATAAAACGATATATTTTTTCCTATAATATTTGTGAGCCAGCTCTTAATATTTTTCTTTTCTTTACCTTTATTTTTTTCAGAAGCGATTGGAAAATTGCCTTCAGATGGCTAAAATAACCAAGTACCTTTTAAGAACAGTTTTGTTTAGCATTAAAGAATTCACTTATCTTTCTTTTCTTATAGTTACCTCTATAAGAAAATCTTTACTCCTTTGTACCATTTTATAGAAAAGAACATTTTAGGTGGATGTTTTCTCATTTCTTATTCAAAAAGACGCCTCGTATTTTTTTCTCCTAAGAGACAGTTTGTGAACACCTATGACAACATTATGTTGTTTTGTACAAAGATTTATGAAATATAGTCTTTGTCTTCTCAGTGGTCCTAGCAACCGGTTTTCCAATAATAAAAGCATAAATGTAACAGCTTTTATTTATTAAGCATCCAAAAAGCGCCAGGTCCTCCTGTGGACATGTGATATATGTTAATAATTTGGAATATGCAGCCACTGCAGCATCATCTTTCTGTGGAATTAATAGGCCAGAATTATTTATAAGGATCATACATCATTCAGCGTGGGTCAGCTTGAAAGTTTTAGCCACTTTGGTCTGTAATGGATCGCTGTGACTTCATAAGAGCGACAATTAAATGCCAATAGCTGGCTCTCCTCCGAGATCTCATCCATTACCTGACACGGCCACCGTTTCTGCAGGTGTGAGGAGAATGAAGTGGGGTTGGGGTCGTCGGCCACCGGGAACACGTAACGTCTATCTGTTTATTCACACGGTTTTCCTAAGTTAATTATACATGCCCAAGGGAAATGGCCACGTTATGTTTACAGTGACTAGAACATCTGGATAGAGAGTATGCACGCCAGTATTAGAAAAAACATCGTGGGAGCTACACAGAAACTACACAGAAGAAAAGAAATTTGGAAACTCAAAGGGAGGAGGAGTGTCATAGAAGCTGAGGGAAGGCTTCAGGGAGGTGGCGACACCGGACACAGACACGATAACGTAGGTGGGAAGTCGCCAGGTGCGAGAGAGTAAAATGCATGAGGAGCAGCGGAGACTGGGGTGGTCTCGGGGGCAAGGGCTCAAGAGAGATTCCTGCGACAGGTGGGAAGGGAACATCTGTTCCGCAGGTGTTCGGGCCCAAGGGACGCCTGCGTGATCCATTTCAGAATGTCCTCAGGTGGATTCGGGAGTTAAGCAGCCAGAAGTGACCCCTGCGCCATGGGAAGAGCCACGTGCAGGACAAGACCATGTCAGTGCCCCGCCCCACCGGGGGATCAGGGTCCTCTGAGAAGCCTCCTCTTGGGACGCTGCTCTGCGTCTGGCAGCCTTAGCTTCCCCCGGCTGCTATCTCCTGTAGACAGACAGGCTTCACGGGCAGAAGGAAATCGTGAACCAAACAGGAGAGACCAATGGAAGCGTCACGCCAGCATTTTCGAGCGGGACGTGAGATCCCTTCCAGCTGCTGAGAGACACAGACGGATTCTGGCGGCCACGTGGCCCCGGCACTGCAGAAGGCGTCACCCAGGGGGCTGGTCTAGGACTGAGAGGACCGTCTAGGAGTTGAAGGATTTCTGAGGGGTAATTTAAGCCCGGAAGGAACGTTTTCCTTCTCAGAGCTCTGAGGCACATAAATGACCCCCTGAGCCTGGAAGGGCTTCATCTCCCCAGCCGGAGAGCTGGATGCATTCTGCGGCTTTGGAGTGCGAATGCGCGTCTGAGACCAGCCAGAAACGGAAAGGGTGCAAGTGCCAGGCCGAGGGCAAGTCCCCGAGGGAAAGGCACGTCCCCCTGGGGAGCTCACGACAGCAAACTGGGGTGGAGGGGGGTGTCAGTGTGTAAACATAGCTGGCATGCTCACGCACTCACTAGGATCGGATCGCTGGGCTTGCTCCATTTCACATCTAGATTTCATGTCGGTGAAAAAGAGAGAGCATATAACAGTAGCACTTTCACTCGAAAATCAATAATTAAAGTAATTTATGTGGAGAGTCTTCACAGCACACAGCACGCCTTCAGGTGTCCTTTTAAAGGCTTCGCTTGTACTTGAGGTTTACAGGGCATCGTAGAAAATAAATAGATAGATAGATGATAGATGATAGATAGATAGATAGATAGATAGATAGATAGATAGATAATAAAAACAAAAACAAACAAACAAAGAAACAAAAAACAAAGATGTCCACTCAAATGTCCCCCTGGAGATGGCTTCTGGACAGAGCAACAAAGATCAGATCGTGACTTGTTCGGCCTTGTGCCTCGTCGTCTGAGCCTCCATCGCGCTGTGCCACTGTCTGGATTGCCCGTTCTCTGTAAATATTCTTTTCTAGGACTTCGCCACAGATCGTAGCTATGTAGAGAAAATGGAATTTTCCATACGAGTTCGATGTTGGGTGTGATGGTGCCAAAGCCACCAGAAGTCACATCACAAAGCTCTCCCTGTCAAGACTGCCAAATCACCTTCTCTGTGAACCGAAGTGACGCGAATCAAAGGAAATGAAGTGTTTTCTTTCATGGCCCAATCTAGGCCTACCCACTGCTTTGATTGCTCATTTGAAGCAAAGTTCATACGCGTTCACAATTTTGGACCCGGGTCGGTACAAATAGGTCCAAACGTTACAGATGTTCTCTCGTGGTTGGAAGCTGACACTGGGTCATTACTCAGCCCTGAACTGCATGTGAGAAGCGAAGACTGCGTGCACCAGGGACGAAGGCCGCCTGTTTAGAGCCAAAAAGTGAGCAAGGTCGTTTTTACTGTCCTTGGAGCTCAGCATTCGATTCCAATGCTTATTCCGCCTCAGCATTTAGGAACTTAATTCCCGTTTCTCGACATGCCCGCAGCATCTCGTGCATATTGGCATCATGCATATGCTTTTCCTCATCTTACACGAGAACCGTGCCGTCCGGTAAACGTCTGCCATGCCCCAGATCGAACACCACCAACCCGTGGTAGGCGTCCCTCTCAGCAGCCTTCCCTCCCACGTTGAATTTCTAACAACCAAAAACGTGCATCTTTGCTGTTTGCTGTCATCGTTCTTGCACCTCTGGCCCTCCAAATTTCAGGTGGCTACAAAAGTGGCCCATGGTGACACAGAGGGGACAAAAGGGGGCCAAAATGTGCATCGACGGAAAATCCTGCACTCCTCACGTCTGTGAGAAGGATGTTTGAATGTGTCACCCATTCGGCGGGTCCCTAATCGAGCCTGTTTGCTCTTACGCTGTCTGCTGGCTAGAGAGTCACTCACAGCTGTGGTCCTCCATGTTTTCTCCTCGCCCCTACGGCTGGAAAGGTAAGCCGATCGGCACGTTCTTAGAACACGACAGGAACAGTCACCTGCTCAGACTCAGCAGATACGACTGTGGCAAGATTACGGTCAGCCTTGAGGTGCAGCCTTGTGATGACCATGTGGGAAGATGTGACTGGCTCCTCAGCTCTTTCACCCAAGGTCACGAGAGTCTCCTGCATTTCATGTTGCTTTGTCTGGTAGCCCACATCTCCTTAATAATAAAATAATTCAATGATTTCCTCACCAGGGGGCCTTGTTCTTACATCTCCCTTAAGAAAACATTATTTTTTTTTTTGGAGAAAAGCTGATTGGAAAAATAGGACTTGTGAACCCCTGCATTCCTCGGCCAAATGTCATCTAAAGTATTTGAACAACAATCATTATTTCCACAAGCCCACTCTCTAAAAATAGCGCCGAAATGCACCTGCCCCGCCTTGTGTTACACTCATGTCAGGCCGTGGGCTCTTACTGGCTTTTTTATATTTCCAGAACGTGGCATGGTAACTGGCAGAAGAAAGCCTGAGCGAAGGCACCTGAAACCGAAGTGGAATAAACCATCAGGTCGCTCAGGGAGGATGCATTCTGCATCCAGAGCATCTTGGTGTCCGGAGGCATCATCCTACGACGCAGGTGTTTTACCTGTGGAGGCGATCGGTTCCCCCAGACAGGCGAGGAGCCTTTCTGCTAGTGGCGAGGGTGAAGGGTGTGTCCTGTTGTCACTCCCCCTCCTGCTCCCGGCCAGGGCGGTTGTTGGCGGAACGCGCAGTGGAACGAGGCGAGCGGGGTGAACGCGGGGAGCAGAAGGGCCGCCACCTTCGTCCAAAGCTCGGGCCCCTCTGCGGATGGCCGCCTGCCCTTGGCTCGTTAGGCCTGAGCTCTGACGAGCTGAGGTGACGCGCCCAGACAGTGGTGCCAGCGGGTGTCAGAACGAACCGCATCCGCCCGTTCTCGTTTACATAGGAGCCATCTTAAGAGTGTGACGTTCAGGTACACACGGTTTCCACTGTCTGGCCCGGGCACACTCTGGTGGCGCGGCTCTCAGGCGACCGTCCACTCACCTATCGTGTCCCGCCTGTGCAGGGCCCAGCGGGCTACCGAATGTCTCTGGCGGGATTTAGTCCCTGCCAGACTTTGCGGTTAATTAGTCCGGTGCAGGCGGAGAAGGAAAAAGTCAGGTTTAACAACGTATGAGTCAAGGAGAAATTTTGACTGGGGAGACCTAATGAAGCTGACGAGATAAGATATGATGCCCGCGACTTTGACCTTCCTCAGATGCTGTCGGGCAGCATGCAGCTGCGAAATCGTTGGGTCCAAATCACGACCTTACCGAGTCGAGCAGGTTGGGAGTACACACACACACACGCGTGCACACACACACACACACGTGCCCATCCGGGAGGTGTAGACACACGGCCAAGTGCTCCGTTGGCCGATTTTCAGTTCTGCAGAGCATGTCACAGTTTCCTTCACACTGTCGTTCCTATCGGGCCGAGTGGAGGCAAAGGCAAATCTTTCCCCTCCATGATGTACGACTGTGTGTGCGTGTGTGTGTGTCAGCGTGTGTGTGTGCATACGGAGTCGTTTTGGGAATTCAAGAGGGGCGCTCACTCAGTAGCCTGCTCATTCAGCCCGTACACTAGACGATGGCCACAGGACAGTAAGGAAGATCAGACCTCGTGAGGGTAACGCGGGATTTTCCGTGTTGGCCTGGTCGATCGTCACAAATTCAAAGAATTTTGACAGAACTCGGTTAAAATGCTCCATGAAATATATCACTTATTTTGTAATCAGGGCAACTGCTTTATATTTAATTATGTGCGTTGTTTAATGAGAAATGAATCGTCCCGGCGCCTTTACAAATGTAAGCGGCTTGCCGTCGCCTGGCAGGTGCTGCTCAGTGCCTTTTCACGCGCACGTTCCCTCACTCCGCTGAAAACCCAGATGAAGATAAACCTGCTGACGGCCCCCTGCTCGCCCCGGTGTGGACAAGCCGGGCCCACGACCCCCTACCGAGCGGCGTCGCACTCCAGGACTCCAGGAGAGCGGGTGTGCGGATGTGGCGGATGTTCCACGTGTGAGGATAATCTCCACGGCCGAGAGCAACCATAGTGTTAATGCAATTAAATTCCTAATTTCAAGTTCAAACAGTTTACTTCCCTCCCGTAAATCCTGCTTGTTAAGTCTGCAGCACACGTGGGCAGAAATAATCCCCTCTAATCCGCGGTTCTCGAGGGTCTTATTTGACCTTCTTAATTCTGATAATCAAAATGTAAGAGTCGCAAAAATCGATGTATTCCCCTATTATTATTACTGGGATGGCCCGATAATTAGTGACTTAGTAATATTTATCAAAATCATACAATGTTTATTAAGAATGAATCAACTGCATTGTGTACTCTGGAAGGACACACGCATACGGGCCTGCACGCACAAACACACACACGTATTATGGATACACACGCACCAAGTCCGCAGGTTTGCTGTGTGATCTGATGCCAACTTACTAACGGGTACGCTCGAAAGGATAATTTGCGTGAGGGGTGGAGGAGGCTGGTGTCCAGGCCGGAGTCTCTGGAATCTAGATTCTGGGATTCTGATCGACGCGTTCTGTCATGTCCTGGCCTCGCTTCACCGAGGTTACTAGCACTTAATGCGAACTGCTGAGCCTTTTTTAGCCTCGTTTTTATTCACTTATAAAGAAAAATGTGTCATTTCAGGAGCTGAGGTTCTCCGTCTCTCACTTTCACCTGTTTCTATGGTGTTTCTGACAACTCACCTATTTTTCACTATGGTTAGGCAATTTAAAGCTCATTGAGAATAAGAATCAAAACTTGTTTTCATCTAAACTGTAAAACAAATCATTTCAGCCAGTGAACGTGGCTGAAACCATCCATGTGATAACGGATTAGATTGGGAAATAGCAATGCGAACTCATGGTTAGCTTAATAGAGATCCAGGTGATTATATATATATATATATATATATATATATATATATATATAATTATGTATACACACACAGATTAGTATAAATACATATAAATACATATATTTTTTCTGTCACTTGAGAGACAGTAAAGGAAATGATGACCCAAATGCAGCAAGCACATCTAACAGGATTGATTGATTTCTAATACCAATCTCTAATAAAAAGAACTAACCTCCTGACAGGAATGGCTAATTCTAGTCCCGGGGCAAAGCAACACACAGATGAGCCTGGAGCACTCTGTAGAGTCAGAAAGAAAGAGTGTTCACACACACACACACACACACACACACACACACACACACACACACTGACGAGAGCGTGGCAAAGGCACACAGGAGCCAACAGAAAGGAATCCCCACGGCCAGAGCTGTAGCAATTTGAGCACCACCATAAAGGAAGTAATACTGGATTATAACCCAAAGGATAAAATAAATATCAGTGAGCTCATGCTGATGCAGATAAAGAATCAGAAAAACGAATGAATGTGAGCAGAGACACTTCTGCCATCCGGGAGGATTTCTAATAATCGATGTAGAGAGTCTATGCTCATGACGTCCTTCCAAAAACTAATGACACCCGAAAGGAGAAAACGGGGTGGCTTCATGTGGAGAGACCCGACAGACCCCACGTTGTCCAGGCAATCAAGGCCACTATCCAATCGTGAGCCGTGCTATGGAGTTCGGTTAATAATAGCGCACGGATGTGCCCTCCGTAGCTGTAGCTACCATGAACGCTAACATAAAGTGATGCTAATGGGGGAAGCGGGGGCTGGGTATGGGAGCGCTCTCTGTACTTCTACATTTTTGTAAATATAAAACAAAAATAGCTTATTTAAAATAATCAAATAACCATAACAACAAAGAAAGCACACAAATCATGTCGTCCTGTCCTCATTCACCACCTGAGAACACACACTCGTAATATTTGAGAAATGATTGGGAACTGATGAGACTTCGGTATTTGGCTTCATTGTGTTAAGTATAACTTATTTTATTTAAATTCTAATAACAGCTGTGTTTAATAACGATCTCGCAAAGTATCTGAAAATTTGACAAATGCTCCAGCTCTAATAACTCAGCACAAGTTGTCTCCAGCGCGCCGCTGCTTGGAAGTCTGTGTCTGCGTGGTGTTTGGCATGTGATTAAGTTGCAAATAAGTAGTTTTTAAACAAACAACTAAATATCACGATGGAAACATTTTAAGGAGTTTTCCAGATTGAATTTTCTATTTTAAAAAGCCCACAGTGATTAATTAATGAACTTAGAATAAAACAATTGCTAGGAGCACCCTTTGGGAGGTGCGTGAGGGTGACCAAGATGGGGTGGGCCTCGTGGGGTGCGCCTCCACCAATGTCACTGCATTCTTGTGAAAAGGGGACATTCAGGCACAGAGATGGGTAAGTACAAAGGACAACACCACTTAAAGATGAAGGGAGAGGCTGGGGTGATGCAGCTACAAGCCGAGACATGCCCAAGCTGGCCAGCAAACCCTCAGTCCTGGGAATGCGGCTGGAACAGACTGTCCCTCAGAGCCCCAAGAAGGAACCAGCTCCTCATGTCAAACTTCCAGTTTTCCGAACCGAGAGGCCGTCCCTGTCTGTCATGGTGATCGGTCACCTGGGAAACTAACACACGTAACAAGGAGACTGGTCCACGGAAGACGTAAAGGCCAGGAGAGAAAACAGAGTCAATTGAGAAGACTTTGACGAAGCACGGAAGGTGACTCAGGCAATGGCAACAGAATATTGGATTCTGGAGCCATGCCACGTGGGCTATGATGCAGTCATTCTTTCTTCATTCATTCATTCACTCACACACTCACTCATTCATTCATTCAACAGCTGCTTCTTTGCAATTGCCTACAACAGGCCGGCTCCTAGGTGAGCGTCGTGGACACACCACAGGGACAGGGTTTGTCGGGAGATGAGGTGTGCAAGAGATGCACACTCAGATTTTCCCGGGACACCCATTAATTACGTCCTACCTCCATAATTTTAATGGCTTCTTTGCTCTCATAAGTGACCTGGTCTGAAATATAACTCATGGCTGCCCTACATCAAGTCGTGATAAAAAGTGTGGGTCATTATGCATGAAGTCAGGAGGCAGAATGGTTTTTAAGACGAAGAGTGGGGTGATGCATTCACAGATTAAAAGGATTATTCCCATGCCAGGAAAAGTGAAAAGAGAATTAGACAGGGGGAAGTTAGGAGGCTCTAAAACAAACCTCCAACACAGTGATGGATTCTGGCAGGAGAAGCCCCTCTCTGCCTGTGGGAGCTGGCACACAGTACGCTTTAAAAAACTAAATGTAAACATGTCGTAGAGAGATATTCGCTCACGGTTTTGCCACACCGGCAGTCGCAGAGAAGCGTGATGCTTCCTAAACCTCTGGCCGCTCACGCGGCTGTTTCCCATCCTGATTTATGAAGTTGGTGCCTGCTCTGCCTTTGCGGGAACTGACCCGTGTCCATCCAGTGCCTGTTAGCGCTGATTAATTGTCCTCATTACAGGTGCTGACTCCAGAGCAGTCGGCGCCTCTTCGGCCTAGTGACTCCTCAGTGTCCCTGAGAGCTGAAGGGACTGTCCCTTTTCACTGCTGCAAGGGAACTTGTCTCAGTCTGCTGGGCCACCTCTCAAGGCGCCCAGGGTCCTTTCCCCGAATCCCTCTCAGGCCATCCCCAGTCACCACTGTGGCTGATTTAAGCTTGCTTGGGCCACCTCCCCTCTACCCAGTAGCTAAAGGTCTCCCACGAAGCTGCATCAGCACCTTCTTTGGCCTGCTACATCCCTGGCCTTGCCCTTCACCTTTGCTTTGGCTTTCTGACCTCTGACCTCAGACAACTGAGCCCAGCAGATGCTCAGCCCAGGTCTCTGCAAGATGCTACAGCAAGGATCCGACCAGTGGTACCTTTTCCCCCCACTTAAACTCTATCTCTGGTCTGAAACGAAGCATTTGCCACACGTACGCAGGTCACATGATGCTGGAGCAATCTATCTCAGCACACAGGGAAGAGCGGAGTATCTACCTTTAAAACCCCAAGGTGGAAAATTTCAAAGTTAGTCCTGAAAATGATGAGGAGGAAAATGGAACAGCACCCAGAGGACCAAGAAGCGTTTGGAGAAGGAGACGCGGACAGTGAAATCGACTTCAATCGACTCCCTCTTGAATGATTAATAATCTCTTAATTCTCTCTCCCGATCCACTGCTACTTTCAGATGCGATCCTACACACCGAAAAATCACTTACGCAGAAATTGGAGTCCAGCAGGACCCTGATACACGCAGGCTAAATGGAAGAGAAAAGTCAGCAGAGGGGAAAGAGGGGGTTCTGCCCCCGGTTCGCTTCCCTGGTGTCCCCAGCTGCACCCCTGATGATCTCCCATCAACCAGACGTGAGTGTGGCTACCACTGGGGACCAAGACCGTGTCTCTTTTGATCATCCTTTCATCTTCCCCTCCTAATACAAAACATGTGCACAGTGAATAGCTAGTGAATAAACGAATCCCATATACTTTAGTCTAGGAGTCAATACACACACATTAATTCCCACGAAAAACCAATCCGAGAAAGAGAAAGCATTCAGATTAGATTTACTTTAATTCCACTGAGTTCTTAAACTGTAACTCAACTTTTCAAGGACATTTTTAGCAAATACACTAAGATCATTGTTTTATTCACTTAATAAAATGCTTTATTGATGATTTTGGATAGGCGTGAGTTTTATTTCGCTCTGTATATTTTAAAAATGATGATGAACTATAGATAGCTTAACAGAGTAATAAGAGCGATGGGCTCAGTTTATAGTTTAACATTTTAATATGATTTATAAATGAAAGATGTTTACAGACTGAGACAAAAGTGAGGATTTAATACAATGCTAAGTACCAAAAATCACAATGGCGATTCTTTAAGATTCACCATGGGATGATGGGAGGTGAGCTTAAGATGGGTGTGTCTTAACAGGTGGCAGGTGGGTTGATGACTAAATGGACACATACAGAATTTGGGCTTGGTTCTTTCCAAGCAGATGAAAGAGTGAGACCAAAACCTGTGGCAGGAAAGACACTGGCAAGTCCCCCCAACAGAAAGAAGGTCATGGAACGAACCACAGAAATTGAGGACAAGGGTAGAAGATGGTGTGATTGGAGATGTAGACAGATCATGAGAGGCAGGCATCGTAGGCTTTGGTAATAATTACTAATTTTTATGTTAAATGCAATCAAGGGGCATGAGAGCAAGGAATGATGAGCTGCTTTTCCTCAGAGAGACGCATGTACATTCAACAATCGAAAACTGTGCATTTATTTGGGAGATTTCTCCTAACCTGCTCTTGAATTCCTCGTTTGCAATTGGATTTAGCTTAACTTTAGAAAAATGTTTCTTTAAATTTATACATCAGCACTATACATGGTCATTGAGAACAGGCGAATTTGTGTATAATATTTTGACCTATAAAAATGTCAAAAAAATTTTGGAAAATCAACGTGTTCATCAATTAAATACTCAATGATACAGGGACAAGTAATGGCAAACACATGTAAAGACATATTGTAAATAAAAAGATAAAGACAGTCTGTAGAACAATCACATATAAAAGAAAAGCTTTTCTATTCTGGATTTGACAGAGCGTCTGGTAATTTTATTGCTCTTCTTGGAACTTTCTCCAGGGACATATATTACATACTGGTTAATATAAGATAAGGGATGACAGCTTCCCATATATCCTAATAGCCATCATGCTTTGCTGGGTCAGCCAAGGTGAGTCTTCTCTCATCCATCATACGCTTCACCAATCTCAGACGTAGTTACTTCACATAGAACACTTTTGGTGTTCTCTCTTGCCTGGTGATCATATATCTCACAATTAACTGGAGAAATATTATCAGCTTAAGTGAAATTTTAGAACTTCTGGTCGGGCACACCATCCCCGAAGAAGAGAAAGCATGTCATGTCGTACAGATAATTTCGTAATTATTTCAATTTACCATAGCACCATCATTACCGCATGTAGCAATTACTGAGCATGACCACGAAATAATGTCCTCTTTTCCCACAGTTCTTCCAGCATAAATCAGACGAGAAAGACTAGAGTTATCATAACTTAGTGTATAAATTGAATAAAGTCTGGTATCAAATTTCCATAAAATTACATGGTATGCCATGATGCTTTGTATATTCAAAGAACTTTCCAAACCAAGGTCAAGCCTCAGGGGGTTTTGCCCTTTTCTGTTTACACATAACCTGCTTATTATAAAAGAGCAAAAATCACAGAGCTCAGCAGGATGATTTAGGTTTTCCCTCCCAAGAGAACATATGCCATTGACTTTTCGCATTTGTGAAAGCTGTTTATTTTTCTAATTAGACATTCTGAATGTTTTAGTGAAATTTGACTCAAGCAAAACAAGCAAACAAACAATAAAGAAAACATTGAGAAGCCTTTATGTTAGGACTTAATTTTACTGAACTGGAGGGAAAAAATCCTTTTAGGTGATTCTGTGAAAGGTGATCACGCCTTATCAACAAAGGAAAGCTGAGAGAGGCAGACAGAACCAGTTAGAAAAGATGAGTCTTATTTTCTGACCTTCAAGATGGAATGCTGGTTTAGCTATATCTGCAGATGCAAGTCCTTCATTTTAGCAAAAATAAGAAAGACCTACACTGAACGAAGAGACCACTATGTGTGTGTGAAGCACACTGCCCTCCCATATATCCTCAAAATACCAGTTACCTGAAAGAGAAATAAAAGTTTCCAGAGCTTCTATCAGCTACTGCACAGAGACAAAAACACGCAGAGCTAGAGAAGAAACACGTCAGAGCCTGTGACGTTGGGTAGGCCAGTTGGAAAACTATAAGATTTGCCATTAACTGAGCCCAGATACAGATCCCGATTCTGCCCAAGGCAAATGTGGTCATTTAGGCACATGACTCATCGTGTCAGGTGAGGTTTAAAATAACCTCCTCATCGTTTGTGGTGCAGGCTGCGTGCAATGGTGTGTGAATGGAAGCGCTTGCCATTTCTCATCGCCCGCCTGTCCACTTCATCATGTTAGGTATTTCTCTCACAGCAGAAATGAGAGGAACTAGCGCACGGAGCTGATTTTATTTGACATTTACTGAGTCGCCAGGTCCATACTTTAAACTCGGAAGACAGAAGGAGATGGAAAACAACACCGAAGTGGAATAGCGTTCTGATGGATATTGAAATATCACACTCAAGGTAAATTCGTTCCAACACGTTTCGGATTACTGGCCTTTCTCACTTTGATGGATATAGAGCCTTCATTAGTGCCCCTCTCGTTGGGTATATGTGGTAGTGGATTTTGACCAATTCCACTAAAGATACCTGTAGCTTCCACGTAATGTTAAGTACAAGGATTCTGTACTGACCTTAAATTAAATCCTGACTCTTATGTGCAGATGACCTTGGGGGAGTTAGACTTTCTAAGCCTCAGTTTCTGCTTCTATAAACTGGAAAGTATTTATGTCGATTTAGTATTAATTGAGATAATGTCCACACAATCTTTAGAAAGGGTGAACGCATCATAAGTGCTCAGTAAATATTGGCTACTATTATCATTATCACTGTTATTTTTATAAGGACATGACAAAGAACAGAAATGCATCATCTTTTCTCTAGGATAATCTCCAGAGAAGATTTTCAATATAAGCTTCATTTACTTTTTAAACTAGAATAAAAATTCTTGGCGTTTGCCCAACCAACCACTGCATTATTTGTGTGTGTGTGAGGGGGTGGGGGTGGAAGCATTACAGGAGAAGAACAAAGGGGCAGCTCTTCATAAGAATCTCTTCCCTAGAAATTTGCAGTAGTATTAATAGAATTGCATTAAACCAATGCCGACCCAGCAAATGAAAGGTTTATATCATAGAAAGAGGAGCAAAATGAAAATAAAAACCTTCTAATGTGATAGTTGTAACAAAATTCCCCTCAGATTTTTAAAAAATAAGCAGTAATGCTTTGCAGATTAATATTCATTTTTATATCCAGTAAAATACATTAGCTTTGACTACAGAAGAAAGGCAAAGAATAAAACATTATAAGATATGGGGTAATGGAAATGCAAAGCTTCTTTGCCATGTGGAAAAATGTTTGCTAAGAGTAATTAAATTTCTATATCTTGTTGTTATTGAAAAGCACTTTCAAGACCTATATGAGTTTCCACAACAATCCTATGATAAAAAAAAAAAAACAAATTAGGAGAGACTGTGTTTTTCAACAGAAACATCTAGTAAGAGGTGGAGCAGATCCTTGAACCCAAGCTTATAGTAATAATTCTATTTTTCCCGATAATTCTCCTTCTCACTGCAAACCCTGTCCTAGGAAAACAAGTTTTAGAAAATTAGAATAAAAGAAAACTTTTTGTTTCCAAGTCTAATATTCTATCCTGAATACACCTTGATATTTAAAACACTGTGTAATTTTTTAATAATTAATATAGAGAGGTTTTCTGCAGAGCTAAGGGAGTTTAGAGGAATAGAAATGGACAGCAAGCAATCTAAATGTATTTGCTGTATTTTAAAATAATTCTATATGTTGAATAAAAAGTATCGTCTCTCACTGGGAGGTTAATTCAGTGGCAGGGATAAGTAGGAAAATCGTTTTGGAGTCGGGACATACAGGAACAGCGTTTGTCTGGTTCATCAATCTGGTCACGTGAGGCTTGTTCTCAGGATACAGTGCAAAACGTGGTGTTTCTCCCCAACATTCCCCGACTTCCATGACAGACAGGAATTATCCCTGGTATCTGCGATTAAAAGAATTTAAACACTGAACTAAAAAAAAAAAAAGACTTCTTGTTTATGTTTTATCCTGGTTGATTCAAACCCGGTCGCTACAGCGTAACAAAGCCCTCGGGGACTGAGTCGTGGGTGAAAGTCTCAGGAAGCAAGACGTAGTGTCACGACATCAGAAGAGTCACAGGCCCAAACTGTGCGCCACGTCAGGACTGGAGTGAAGGAGGCAGGAGGTTTGAAACTGTCCTAAACAGACCATTGTCCCTCTCCAACAATGTCATGTGCCACCAGCTGTGCCATTTTCTCCTTTCCCTGACACTGCTCCCCTTGGCATCCACATCAGCAGGTGCGTGTAGTCAACACCCGCCTCCATGGAAGAGTCTCGAATCCTCCAAGCTCTCATTCACATGTGATTAGCCAGGTTTTAATTTTTCTCATTGGCTTTTGGGCCATTTTATATGTCAAGGACCAGAATCAAAGACTAGCATGGTCCTTCTGAAAAGCACTGGTGGATAAGGAGACCGGGGCCCGGCTGAGTGAGTCTCACTGGAGACCTGCACCCCAAGCTCGTTTGCTGACCCATGCTCCAAGCTTGTCCAGACTGCAGAGTCCCTCTGTGCTCCCAGAAATTTTCTTTCTGTAACTAAGGGTCATTTTCTATATCTGAAAAGTCAAATCCCCCTGCTCCCATGCTTGCCATGGAAGATAATTACATTTAAATTAGCTCCATCTTGCACCGTATGTGATGGGGTTTCAGTACAGACATATAGAGCAGTCTCGTTTGGCCATCTTTAATACGGAACAATACAATCTAATCTCCTCCGATCTATTTTTAACATTTAAGAACTGCACACTGGATTTAAGAGAGCAGGACTAGGTGACGATAACTAGACGGGACAGCGAGATTAGCCATCTACAGCCTCTCGTAATCAGAACTAGACTGAAAACATACATCGGAATTTCACCTGCAGCCACAGCTCCAGGTTCCATGGAGGATCCCCCAGATATTTAAACTCAACAAAACAAAAGCATTCTTGACCGATGTCCCTCGTCTCCTGTATTCTACATCTCAAATGAATAGTCAACCTGGGAACACAAAAGCCATCACTACCTCCTCAGTTTCCACATGTGGCCGTTGACTCGTCCACATGAATTTACTAAAAATTCTTCAGGAATTAAAGCCATTCTCCCAGCGCCTTTGCACTACCTCCATGTGTGACCACTCTCCGACTTCGCTATTCTCTTTACTTGAAATGCTGCTCCCTCAGGTCCTTCTCATATGGCGCAGAAACAGCTACTGAACACGCCGATCTGAGCTCCCTCAGACACGACGACTCCAGCCCAGAGGCAGGCATTTTCAATGTCTGCAGGGTCCTGTGTCTCTAGGGTGCACCCTGTCTGGATCACACCTCTGCGCATCTTCGGTCATGCTCTGCACGGAAGGCCTTTTCATCAAAGGCCCGGCCCCCACTTCGTGGCCACAGACCACTCTAGACACGTTAAAATGCGGCAGCACCTTAGAGACACCCCCGAGAGTGGATGATGGATGTGGTTAGAAAGCTGGGTTTTTTTTTTTTTTTTTTTTTTTTTTTTTTTGTCCCTTTGGACTGGTCTAACAAGACACTGCAGACTTCTCTGCAAACATTTAAAGCTCCTGGTTCCGGATGCTGGAAGTCCCAGGTCAGGGTGGCAGCCCGGTCTGGTTCTGGGGAAGGCCCGCTCCCTGGTCACAGACTCCTCGCTGGACCATCACACAGCTGAAAGGGGGGATCTCTTTTATAAGGACACAAGTCTCCTTCCTGGAGGCCCCACCCCTGGGACGTTTTCACCTCCCAAAGGTCCCTTCTACTAATATCAGCCCTTTTGGGGGATCAGAGCTTAATGTCTGAATGGGGAGCACAAACAATCAGACCTTAGCAAGAGTCAACAGAAAAGAGGACACAAAGAGTGGAAAATATAAATATATTAATTCCCTGCCAAGACGGTGCTGCCTTCTCTGTCTCCAATGTCCACCCTAGAGAATCTACTGAAAACGGGTAGGTATGCAAGGGAAGGAGACAAAAACACCGTGAGCAAACCCAGCACTCGGCTGACACGTGTTGGGGACCGCGCACAGCCTGGGCGGGAAGAGGTCAGATGGGAAAAGGTGATTCGATTTTAGTCTGTTACCCGCTCCCCCTTCGCCACCTTGAGAAAAACTAATTTCCTCTTAATGAAAGAAATTGCCTTCTGTGAAAAATCACTTTCGCTCCGCATTGCTTGAGATAACCTTTGTACCTCGTTTGCACCTAAGAAATCGGGGGTGTGCAATAGCCCGGTGAGGGGGAGGGCGACGTCGGGTCAGCACAGACTGATCGGCAGGGAAATTTCGCGCGCGCAGGTGAGAACCGGTCAGCTGGCTCCGAAACGCGACCTCACGTTTTTCTCAAAATCTTCACGAGACTTTCATAAATGGCTCAGTGCGAGCTGCGCTGTCCTCGCGTTGCAAATTGGGAGAAATGACCTGAGGCCAGGCGGGGCCAGGACACCTGGGGAAGTGGGGCCAGGGGACCAGGGCCGCTAGGCCAAGGTACAGGGGGATGTGAGGCTGGGGCGGGAGGCGGGCGAAGGGGACTCTGCCTCGGGGGCACTGGGTGCATCTCTTTAAAGGACATTCCCTTCTCTTTATCAGCGGGGCCAAGGCCACCGCACAGGTGCTGCTCTGGCTGGGCCTTGCGAACGCGTGGCCGCAAAGCTCGACAGGACCGTGCATGTCCATGACTTACCTGACCGCACATCAGGCCAAAGCTTACTGCTTTCCACAGATATGCCTCAATCCAGTCCCAAGGATAAAAAAGCACCATTTCTGGCACCCGATTTAAAACCTTCATGTGTGCAGAGTAGCAGATAATTGTTAATATGAGCATGAGTGAAAGTATTCATGTAGACATACGGAGACATGTGAGGGATGCTGGACTTAGTACATGCGAATTTTAAAGAAGATACTAGGATTACCTATTAGTCCTATCATCTTTCTATCTATCTATCTATCTATCTATCTATCTATCTATCTATCTATCATCTATCATCTATCTATCTATCTATCTATCTATCTATCTATCTATCTATCTAATTCATCCATCCACCTACCTACCTACCTACCTACATCATGGAGTCAAGAATATAAAATACTACTCTTCACCAAAGAATGTGGCTACATGGAAATTTTAGTTCTAACGTGCTGGTGGGTGGTTGGGTTGGAGGAACAATATCTAAGTCGCATAAATATTTGCTGAAAGGGGCTTTGATTAGAAAAATAGTGGGAAAATGTTTTAAGTTGTAAATAAAGCTTGTAGAGGTAACATAACAGTAGAGGAGAAGAGATCCATGGCAGACGGGACCGCGCAGAAGAGAACATCACTATTTAAAGGTAGTGACCGTGAAATGATGCACATTTGTGAGCACACACGTATGCATCATTCTTTGCCTTGTGTTGCCATACTCGGATGTTCTAAAGCCTACTTGACATTTCTAGTGTCTTACACAATGCTTAGAACATCATGGACAGTTAAATATGTTCGCTATGGTAAAAGTATTAGTTATATTTTTACTAAGTCAGAATAAAACACAAACACAGACAATAAATGAGCTAAATAACCATAGATCCAAACCTTTGCTTATTGAATGTCTGCAGGAGAGTCACCAAAATGTTGGACGCTTATGTTAACGGGTTTGGGATTATATGCTAACGTGTTAAAGGCCATACATAACACCATATTCATCACTTAGGTTCACTTATAAGCAATTCTACAACATAGTGTCCCAATTCAGGATCATATGGCATAAAAGCTCATCAACCAGTTCTTTATCTTCAAAATATAGCATTATTTTTCCATAATCCTAAATAGTTACTTTATTGCTCACTGGATGTTATACCCTTCCATAGAAAGTCTACAAAATCCATGTGTCCTTTTCTAAAATATACTCCATCCATTTGGTCCAGGTATGAGTCACATCCCAATATTTTGGAAAATCTATCCCTTTTCTTCCTTTCCTTCTCTTTCCCTCGAGTTAAACTAATATTTGCTATACTATTTTAAACTTTATTTTGCAATTTTTGAGCACAGTTCAGAGGAGATGTGGATTTGGTATGTGAGAATAAGTGAGAAATATTGACCTGAGAAAATCTGTGACAGAGAAGGAGGTGAAAGCTTAGCTAACAGGAGGAGCCAGTTAAATTAGCAAATCCAGAAGAAACTGCAGGTCATTTAAAACTGGAGAATGGGAAGAAAGAGAACTTGAGGCCAGAGAGACAAAGTAGGAGAAAATATTCAGAATGGAGAGATGGGTAATATTCTTTTCCCAGGATGGCCGGGTACTGACCGCGTAGCAGATGAGATGAGGCTGATTTGACCTTTAACCCTACCACCTGGAGGTGTGCCACCGCTGTCGGCCGGGCTATATAGTGCATGCAGAGAGTAATCTCTGTGTGTGATGGAAAAACTACAGAAGTTTAACAAACCTATGGCCATCATGCAATTTAACACGCCTGTCTTTGAGAGGGCCAGGAAAATTAATGAAGTTTGGATTGCTAAGGGCTTTGAAATTTTAAAAATATCATTGAGAACGCCAAGAAGTATCATTTACTTTAGTTCATTTGAATCTGCAGCAAAACAGACAGGGTCGTCTTATAACTTATCCAGTAGGAGGCACTTATTCTTACCAGGACAGAATCGTTCTGTGTGTCAGACACAGAAAGCTCTCCAATCTGGAGCGAGGAGCAGCTTAGTGAGGTCTGGCCGCCTCGTCCTTTCAAAAGTATCTCTTACAACATTTCGCAAGTCAGGGCTTTAGAACACACTAATTAAACCCTCTGAGACAAAGGGTTACGTCCATCAGTTCAAACGATACAGGACTCACATTTCCACATAAAAGGTACATGGAATCAAGCAATAGATGACATCGCTTTAGCAAAAACCTCGCTGGATTAAATTCTTGCCCACAATAAATAACAACACTTCACTCAAAATTGATTTTTTTATATATTTCCACTTAAAGGTGAATTTGACTATACTTTTCAGCTGACTTGGCTTTTATTTCTGAAAAGGCGCAGCTTTCAAGGGGAAATTAATGCTTTTAGCTGTGTGTGTTTTGATGACTCAGCCAAAATATCGCTGAGTTGATGACACCTTCTGGAGCTCAAATCCACTCTTTAATGAAGTCTTTCTTAATCTCTTCGCAAGAGAAAGAATAACTCAACCTGCTCCTAAGTTAGCAGCATATGAAAGTAGAAGTGATTCTACCTTTATTGTGATTTCTACTGAGATATTTTTATTTTTCTGTGTAGAACACCAGCATACCTTAAAATGTTTCTGACTCTACCGCACAATGTTGGACAGTGGTAAACATTTTTCCTCACCAACAATATTATATACCTATAAAAATTCTTATTTTATTTTACAAGTAGATCAGTATGTAAAATGATGGTCATACTACATTATTCTAAGGATGAGTGTTTTCTTCAAATTTTGACTAATATTACATACAAGTTGCTTGAAAGTTGAGAATATGTAGTTAAGTATTCTGCCAAATTCTTAGCACCTCGTGAATCCAGAAATGTTGGAGGAGCAGAAAAAATACTACTTCTACCTTTCTAAGTTCTTCCGGCTAGACTAATAATAACACTAACAAGAGAAAGATTAACAGGAGAAAGAGACCAAATTTATCACAGACGTACAAGTGCAGGCACCACTGAATAAGGGAGCCGGGGACATGCTGGGCAGTATTAGGGTAGTGCCACTTGGGTCTGGATTGCAAAGAGAAAGCAGACAATGCACAGGCAGATGAGAATGTGGCAAACACATTCTCGCTGAGCCACCTAGAAACAATGCGAATCCAATAAATGGCCTCCACATCATTAATCATGAGAGAAATCCAAATTAATACCAAGCGAGATAGCACCTCACACCTACGAAGATGGCTATTGTTAAAAAACAAAAAGAGAGAGAACAAAGGCATGTTACCAGGGAGGAGAATGAAGTAAATTCGGGTGCACTGTGGGTGGGAATGGGAATTACTATAACCACCGTGGAAAACAGTGTGGGTGATCTTCAAAAAATGAGAAATAGCACTATTACATGATGCAACAATCCCCCAAGTTCACGGCAGCACCATTCACAGTAGCCAAGATCTGGACACAACCTAAATGTCCATCAATAGACGAGTTAAGAAAATGTAACAATTTAAAATATTGTCTTCAAGGAAGAAGGCAATCCTGCCATTTGAGGCATTGATGGAATTGGAGGACATCGGTCATCGTGCTCAGTGAAATAAGCCAGACCCAGGGAGGTCAACACAGTAGGATTTCTCTTGTATGTAGACTCTGGAATAGTCAAATTCTGAGAAGCAGAGGCCAGAATGGTCATTGCTAGAGGTGAGGAGATGGGGACGAGGGAAGGTCACTGCCAAACAGTGCACCGTTCTAGTCGTGCACGATAAGGAAGCTCAGGAGATCTGCTGTGCCGCACCCTGCCTGTACTGACAATACTGTATCGTACACTTAGAGTTTGCCAAGGGGGTTGGCCTTATATGAATTATACTTAACACACACACACACACACACACACACACACACACACACACACACATCATAGGTGCAGAAAAAGGCATTTGACAAATTTCAACATTCATTAAAGACATCACAGTTAAGTGAAACTAGACAAGAACTTTCTCAGTATGACAAAGGAGCACCCAGAAGAACTATAAGAGCTCGTCCCCAGGACGACGTCATGGCCAGGATGTACCCTACCCCCACTGTGACTCAGCGGTGGGGTCTGCACCAGCGAACAAGGGCAACAGAGAGAAGTACGTTTTATAACAACCACAACCAAATGTAACTGTTCTACACAGTCGACATGACTATGACACAGAAATGCTGTAGGAATCAATGAAAAATGGAATAATTATGGTAAGGTCTCAGCTTACAAGATCAATAAACAAAAAGTCAGTTGTGTATGCTAGCAACAAACATTTAGGGAAAAAAATTACCCTTTAGAACAGTATCTGAAAATACATAATACAACAAGTTTAACATGATGCAGAGACAAACTATGAGATCTCAATGAAAGAGAGAAATAACATGGTTTGTATCAGAAGACTCAATGTCTTTAAGATGAAGCCTCTTTAGAAGTTAAAATACAGACCACAAATGAAGCAAAATATTAATACTTTTACATTTGTAGAAATTGACAAAAAATCTATTCTAAGGTAAACATGGAAATTTTTTAAAAAGCCAAAATTATTGTGAAAAATAATATGAAATGTGGACACATGATACATGATTTCAAGAATTACTATCAGGCTATAGAAATAAAAAAATAAAGCCTTGCCAAAGATCAGTGTGACCCAATGAGAAACAAAATGCAGATTCCAGAAAATAATTATGAATACACATATACACATATATATACATACACACATGTACGTATTCCATTGATAAATATATGTGTATATGATACACATACATGATGCCTGTGAAGGTTGTGTGTGTATATGTGTATGTATGTGCATGTTGTGTGTGTGTGATTTCTGACAAAGTTGTCAAAGAAATTGAAAAACAAAGACTTCAAGAAACAGTGGTGCAATAACTGAACAAACCTACGGAAAAATTGCACTATTTCTCATAGCATTTGCAGATATTATTCTTAAATGGATCATAGATTTGAAAGTTAAAAGCTAGACCTGTAAAGCTTTTTTTAAAAAAAACAAAACATAATGTAAAAAAAATCTTTACCAGCTTGGCATAGGCAAAAGATTTATTCAAGATGACTTATGGAACACCCACTATAAAAGAAAAAAAAGATAAATTGTATTTCTCAGATTCTTTTAAAAGGAAGAAAAGATGGTCAATCTAAAGAATCATCAATGAAATGAAAATGCAAGCCATAATAAAATGAAAATCAGCTATTCAGTTTCCCTACAACCAGAAACATCTCAAAAGAAATCATAGAAAAGCACATTTCAAATTTAAATATAATTATAATTACATTTAATTGGAAAATCTCTAAAGCAAATAGAGGTTCTTAGGTAGAAAATTTTTTTTTTCTAAAACCAATATGCTTAATGGGTGTGCACTTCACAATTGATATTAAAAATCATGCTTACAGAAAAGTATTTCTTCTCTTCAGAAATGAAGCTAATAATAATGTACTATTATTCAGTGGGGATCCTGAGGGTTTCATCCAGAGATCTTTAAATCCTAACAGACAATAATTTTTCTCTACAGTTTTTGTGAGTTAGCCTTCAAACATTATCAGATGCAACGTGTAACATTAATTTCAAGAGAAAATGTTCCGTGAATAGTTTTTTTTTTTCTTTTTTCTTTTTTTTTTTTATGCTTGGTCTAGAATTTGCTGAACAGAGAGCTGGCAACCTGAGTTAAAGGATGACGGAGAGGCAACAGCCTCCAAAGTTAATGACAGATTCCTGGACAGATTTACGGGTTCATGTCCCTGGAGACATTAATTTAAGTTCCAGTAAGTAAAGGACACAGAGACCTCCTTCCTGTTCCCAGACAGGTTTCTTCTCTTCAGAACACTGAGCAGATCTTTCCCTCCCCCTCTCCTTCTCTATCCTTCCCCCTCTCCTGCCCTCCCTCCCTCCCTCCCTCTCTCTCTCTCTCTCTCTCTCTCTCTCTCTCTCTCTCTCTCTCTCTCTCTCTCTCTCTCTCTCTCTCCCCTGCTCAGCTTTGGTTCTGTGACTTGGATTCCCTAGAAAGCACTTACAACACATCACCTGTTCAGTGTATGTTTATCCTTAAAAAAGTGGCTTGAGAGGAGTATATATCCCTTTATGCCTAAGAAGGGGGGACTTACTTTGGATCATCTTTTGGGCGATTGAGTTCTGCATTTAGTTTTTACAGCAGAAAAGAGCTACGTTCTTATCTCTCGTGTCAGCGACAGTGTATTAAAGATGGGTGGCCGCTATTTTGACAGTTCAAAAGTCGGGTATTTTTAAGAGCTTTGCACCATAGGAGTCGCAAGAAAATGAAGGCAAACAGACTTAATTATGGTTTTGAGTGACTGGCCTTTGAAAAGACTTTCTTCAACCTAAATCATTGACCCCTTGAATAAGCAGACTCTATCAAGCAAATCTAGACGTTTAGAAATTTCAATTATATTCCTAATTGTTTATGTTGTGTTATGTCAATATTAAAAATTCCAGTGGCCTATGTTTGAGCTCAATATTAATTTCTACATATTTGTTCTGCATTCACTCATGTCCTTTACTTACATTGACATTCAGCAGTCAAGTTTTTACAAATAGAAAAAAAATACATATATCCCACTGAGGTTACAAAAACATCCTAATTCTTTCGCCAAAGAAGAAACGAAGAACTGGGGGCAGGAGACAGGCAGCCACACTGCACGGAGATGGAGAAGATGACATGTGGGGTCAATGGTTCCTAACATTTCATTTTTGATCACTGGAAACACGTTTTACTAACGAATAGTTTAATAACCCCCACACAACACACATAGCTACTGATAACACGTGGGAAATTTTTTGTGAATAAATGCTCAATTCCTCAAGAATCTGAAGTCAACGGTGGAATCTTCTAAAATGCTGAAAAGAAGGCGCCGATATCCCACTGTATTGGTGATGTTAAAAGTGAGGAACGTTTAATCAATGGTGAGTAAGCGAAAGGGTAATGACTTCGACATGGGGGAAAATACAGTTTATGAGATGGCCGGGCACCCTTTGCAATGAGACACCTCAGAACATAACTTTTAGAAAGGCGGCCGGGGTGACAGGCCATAAGGGTATAATATTTTAAATTACCTTTATTGGAAAGACTAAACTTAAAAAATTAAAAAGCAAGTTGGTATCCGGACATGTTTTAATATGCCTGAGCCATCGTCTTCCTACTTCAAGCTTTGAACATTAACATTTTCGTGAGGCCCTAGCCCTGCTAATGTGATTTTAGTAATAGCTGGCCCCGGGACTGGAATTGAAAATAAATCCTGATTATGTTATTACTATTACATTTTTTCGCATTGCCTTGATTTACGTTTCTCCAAAACAAAACGTCCTGTGTTTCCACGTGCTCTTCACTGCCCTGGATTTTCTAAAGAAATCTATTTCGCATTGCTACAGAAATCCAGGCTGCTCTCTCATTAACCGGGTTTGAAATATTATTAATGAACTGATAATTCAACTACTGTAAAGATAAAAAAGCTTCTTCGAGTCCAAGCAAAGCTATTTAGTCCTGACCATGCAATTGCAATTGTTTATAAGAAAACAAGTTTTAGTTTGACCATCTTTCAGCATTTGAATAAGACATCAATGTCTTATTAACCCTGACCACACGGCAAAGACACCGAAAGAGAGGATTCTCTTCCATTTCAGAGATGAAGTTTGTGGACCCTGGATGCTGCCCTCCGTCTATTCTGCTCATTATCCGCTGTGACTTGAGCTCCTACGTGCGTCTGGGGTCTAATAACAAACATGGCAGTCAGAGGCCTTTCTTGCACCATTAGAGTGTCCAAGTACCGCAGAGGCAGTAACATCTATTTAAAAAATTTAAGGCTTTTCCTAGAGAAGACAATTATTTTTGATTTATTATCCAGATGGATCAAGAACAACAGAAATTTAACTGCCTCTCCCAGGGCCCACAGTTGGTCTGATAATCAGAAAAACCCTCTTTGGGCTTGTGTCGCTTACTGATTAGCACTTGTCTCTCTATCAGAAAACGAATTAACTCCACTGTCCTCCATCAAGCTCTGTCTCTCGAGTCCACGTCTTTCTCTCATCTTCCTCAACAATACGTTAGTTGGTGCTCCTGTCGACTTTTGCTGGATTTCTACAGTAAGCCATGAACTCGACCGACACGCAGCTCGCTTTCTGCTGAAGCATCACGTCATGAAGCGTGAAGCTGAGTCCGCGCCTGCTTCTCTCCTGCCTACAGCTTCCCTGCTTTCATTGTGGGAATGAGGTCGAAATTCTCTAACATGCCACCAGGCCACTGAGGCCCTGGGGACACGCCAGCCCAAAGTCCTTTTAGCATCTGACACGCGCGGTGCTCTCTCAAAATCCTTGGGCTTGGCGTTTGCGGTGTCCGGTGCCTTGGACCCATCATAGTCCTTTCTGGTCCAGCTCACCAGGGTGGGGCGTTAGGAGACTGTTGGGTGTGTGAGTGCAGGATGGCTTCCTTCATTTAAAATCTTGATCTAACAGGCAACACCTGTAAAGTCGCATCCACACAAGAGGCTCGGCCTTGAGATACCATAATCTTCTCTGCATATTAAAAGCAAAAGTGAAAACCTCCAAGCAAAATCGAGGGATTAAAAGAGTTACAAATTCTAATTCCCTAAAGATGTCTCTAAATTTAGCCTAAGCCCTAAGTACCCTTCATCGACGGGAAAATCCACTTATTCTGTTAGTGAGCTATGAAGGTCTAATTGGTTTAACCCGCCGCTGAGAGCATCCCAGTCTTACTGCATGACCTTGCTGCTCTCGTGGCCTCCTGGGAGGGGGCCAGCAGGTCAGAAACGCAGGACACATGTGGCATAAGTGGTTTTACCTCCAGCTTTACAGAAATACCGTTCTCACGAGGCCACATCGAAGACGATGGCCATCCCAGAACTGACCCTGTGGTGGAGGGCCCCGTCGGAGGGTCATGTGTTAAGCTGAAGCCCATTCCTCCACTCCCCTCCAAAGAGACCACTGAGCAAGAGAAGCAGAGTGAAATTTCCTAAGAACCTGGAGGATTCCCCACACTCCCATTATTTTAGAGACCCCAGTCATGATGTGGAGGAAGAGCTACCTGCAAGATGGACACATGAGTGACAAATTGTACTGTGAACCCCAGGCACTCAGTGCCCATGCCATCGGCCTGTGGATCTCTGAGGGGACCCTCCCAATCGAACTGCCCAATTCTCTGGTTTTCCCTGGGATATTGTAGAAAATTATTTGTATGATTAACGAAAATAAAACACCTTGTGGCAAAAAAAAAAAAAAAAAAAAGAGTCCATGTGACTAGCACACGAAGACAGCTGCCGCCGGGACTAACCGACTGCTCTCGGCGACAGCACCAGTGATGGTGAGTGTTGTTCCTAAGTCCTCTGTCCTCTGTCCAGTCACCTCGTGGTCAAGGGAACTCATGGAAGTGGTGGCCTGTCCACAGAATCTCTGTCTTCATCAGTCATTCACTTCCATGCTCTCACACACACGCGCGCACACACTTTTTCTGTTCTTAGGTCATTTAAAGATTTAATTTCCCCCATCGTTTCATTGCAGACCAATGAAGTCTTCCGAGATATTAAAATGTGGAAATAGCTAACTAGATTAGTGTCGATGGCAAAGCAAGAAAACACACACTCAAACACGAAAACAACTTCAACAGACAGCTTGTGGAGAGCTTTCTTCCCTTAAGTAATATTATGTGTAAACTCCCTATCACCCCACTATCTCGCATCCATTTGCCAGCTAAATTGTAACTGAGTGTACACATACATATATACAGGGATATTGATTCGTTATATAAATCATTTTAAAATTTAAACACTCAACATGTGCCTTAACGGAGGTGCCATTCTACGATATAAATATATAAATATATTAATATGAAGTGTGCAAGGAAGTAGGCCAAGTGTTGAAAGATTTCAGAGGTTATTGTTAGGAAAAATACAAGTTATAAACAATATGTATGAAACTATGTATTTTCTTCAATAAAAAAAAATAAATATTATGCATAGGAACACACATCTGATTAAACTGCATGTAGAAAAAAATTACAGGGAGATATATTTACCAGACAGATGACAAATGACAGTGAATTTGGAAGGGAGAGTAAAAGACGGTGTCTACATTTCATTCTTTACGGTTCTTTATTATTTTAATTTTAGCCATGGCAATGTATTCATGGTTTTCTTGGGCAATTAGGAGAAGAAATTATGTGTGTGCATCGCCAGACGTCATATTTCCCAAACTACAGTGACAAGTAAGGCAGCTTTCAAATTACACTTAAGCTTGAACTTTGGAAAGTGACCCTGTAGGGGTTCTCGATGTGTTATTCAAGTTCCACGGCTAGAATGCTCATCTGCATTTTTCCTTTAAGGGAAGAAGAATCAAAATGGAGCCTTTGAAGGGTGCGGGAAGGGTGATGGAAGGTGACTGTGTCCCAGATCAGTGTGGCAGAAACAGAGGCCCCTGACCGCTGGGGTCGAGTCTTGACATGTCCATTTCATGTGTGTCAATTCTTGGCAAAAAGAAATTTTGTGGTGCCTCTCATCATGTTTTATTATTACTAATGTGGCTTTGTGATAGAGAAATCTGGAATGATATCAGTACCTCGTGTGGGATGCACATGAAAGAACATATTTCTCTTTAATATTTAACGCAAATGGGTAAACAGTCATTAAAAAGTACCACCGAAGCCTTCTTCGTAAGGCGATTACAGATCTCGTGCTTAGGCTAACCTTTCTGCATTGCATCTGCCTGTCAGAGCTCACGCTTGCATGCCAAGCCAGACGCATCCTCGACAAAATTTTAAGGAAAAAAATTGCTCTGAAAGTCGATGTGGAGGAGTCAGCAGAGGAAGAAAGTGAGCCACTTAGCACCTGAAATTAAAATCTCGAGTGTTTGAGACCAACAATCACCTGCCAGCTCTCTCTGTTTGAAAATGGTAAATTTGAGGGAAGAAATACCAATCCATGAGCCACTTTGTGACCCTCCTTGCTCTTCCCCAGTGGAAAGTGAATGGAAGAGACATACTCTCAGGTCTCCCATTCGATAACCACATTTTTATGCCAAGAGTTCTCAAATGGTCACGATAACGCTGACTCCCAGCAATCACCACGAAAGCAGAGCATGGCCCTCGTCTAAAGTGAATGGGGTGCATCGCCTGCACGTGACGCTGCCCATAAACCTGGGCTCAAAGGCACTGGCGAATTTCTCAGCCATTCTTCACTGAAAGCAGGGGAAATTAGGGGAAAGAAGGCAGAGAAAACATGAACTGCAGGAGGGCAGGCTCAACTTATTTTCCATCCTACATGACACACCTGGACATGGGGCCCAAGACGTGGTGGCATCCGACCCCCACTCACTGTGGAATGAACCGGGGAAATCACGGGACCAATTTACCCACCTTTCTCGCTAAATAAGTTGGAAGATAAATTCATTAGCTCCAGGGGACAGTGCTGATATAATAGTGAGAATACAGCGCACAGATGTTGAGAGCTTATTCAAAGACGATACGGTGAGCAGTTATAACTAATGAGGCCTCAAAACTGTAGCTTGGAACAGCAAATCCCCAGTTCAATTATGCAAGATGGATAGGTTCTAGAGATCTGTCGTACCCCCTTGTTCACTTAAAATTTGTTAGGAAGGTAAATCTCAAGTTGAGTGACTAACATGATTAAAAAAATGCTTTTAGATTTCTTAGTAGCTCTCCCATTATGTTAAATAGACTGTTTATTTTTAAAAAATAGAATAAATAAAAGGGTCACTTTGAAAAGAACTCAGAGTAGATAAAGACTGGAGAAAGAAACGGCATCCTGGTCTCTTTTTCCGGTGACCTATCGTCTTCATGTGCACTGTGATTTCAGTTAGAACACTGTGACTCGAAGGTCCATGCCTTTAGTAGTTCAGGTCACCTGGTTGTCTCTACTGTGAGACTGACAATGCAAACCAGAACTTTGAGATGTGAACGTCTTATCAATTTTAGTGCATTATGCATCTTCTATCATTTTATATCATTTTAGTCATGGAAAAGGTAAGAACACAGATCAATGTAAACACTGTCTTTTAAGGGAGGACATGTCAAGTGTCCATTATATCAAACGTCTCATTTTACTCACAAGAAAGCTAGAATAAAATTATGCTTATACGGATGATGTTTCACCCTTTTCATTTCTCCACTGAAGACTCGATTTGTTCATTCTGTGAACACTCCAGCATGGACGGAACTTTGGAGTGAATTGCTCAACATCCTTGTCCATTCTCTCTTTTTACTTTTAGCCATTTTCTTGGTTGTGGGGTGGAATTTACTAGGTGGTATGCATATTAGACATGAATGGCTAATCATGGCTACAGCATGTTCCTGTGTTTGGGGGAATCTGGATATTCCATTTTTAAGTACAAGAGTGTCCTAATTGGTTACTAGCACAGTTTTGTACATTTAAAATATAACTAATTTCTCTGACACATGCATCATGTATTTTACTATATCAGCTGATTTTTTATCTCTTAATGGAATCCTGAATGAACTGAAATTCTTAAACCTCATGGCTTCTGATTTTTCATATTTTATTTTTGAAGCAGCACTTCTTTTATCCCTATTGTGACACTTTTGCTATTTCAAGGATTATAATCTTTTCAGGTGATTTATTTTTTCACCTTTCATGATTAGGTCTACAATACCCCTAGAGTTGACTATTTTTTTTGTACGTGAAATGAGGCAAATGTTGCGTACAGTAAGATGCATAGTCTCGTGTACAATTAGATGATGAGTTTGAAAATGCTGGATACAAGTCGCTTACCAGGCTGAGGAACACTTCCATGACTACAGAAAGTTCACTGATTTTCTCCTTCCAATCCTCGCTCTCCAGAGACAAAAACCATTCTGATTTATAGACGCGCGGAACTTCACAAAAATGGAATGACGCAGTAGCTACTTTTTGATATCCGGCTTTCTTGCTCAACACAAGGTTATGGATTCCTGTGAGCTCCTGTGTGTTTGGACAGTTTGTCCTTGTTATTGCTGAGTAGCGTTTGAGCGTGTGATGTAGCAAAACGTGTTTTTTTCATTCTTTTATTCATGGACAGTTGGGTTGTTTCCATTTTTGAGTATTATATAAAAACTTATCATAGGCATCCACGTTCAAATACTTTTATGCAAAAATGTTTCCATGTCCCTCGGCTTATTACCTAGATTTGGATTTGGGTAGATCAGAGAGTAAATGCATGATTCACTTCATCATAAACTTCTAAACAGTTTCCTTAGTGGTTGTACAATTTTAACTTCCATGAGCAGTATGTGAGGGTTTCAGTTACCGTGATTAGCTGTTTAGTGTGCTTTATCCTTTAACATTATGGCACTTAATTGTTTCCAGGTATCTGCAGCATTTACATAAAAAACCTGTTGATTTCTATAAGAGAAATGCATCTTCAAATAATTTCCATAAGATATTTACTACTTCAGTTTAATCGAGTATCTATGTTTAGTTTTATTGGGTGATTTCGAGAATATTTATTATAATATATGTGTGTGTGCAATGTGTATCTATTTGACACTCACAAAGGCCTTTTACGTACATTATTCTAAGTAGTGCTCATTGCTCCAAGTGACTCCCTTTTGCGGATTAAAAAAAAAAAAAAAAAACAACCTAAGCCTCAGAGGAGTGATGCGAAGTTGATTATTGTGTCAAAGCCTCAAAAATTAAACTCGAATCTGTGGACACTAAATCTTAGGAGAAAGTATAATTCTCACTCTCCAAAGCTTTTGTGTCTTTGCGCAGCCTTTTGAATCCCAAGGTGCAGGGCCTGAGGCTTAATGCAAAAAGGCAGCAGCAATCTTTTTACAACAATTTTGCTGCAAGGATCCTGTCAGGTATTCCACGGAGGGGAGAGATGGCAGACTGCTGGCATAGCCCTTAATTACGGCGACCAGGCCGGACTGCAGAGAAAGACACGGAGGTGCTGGCGAAGCATGTGTGACTCGGAGCTGGGCAGAAATCGCTGCATCTTGTCATCGCCCCTCACTTTCCCTGACGCCTTAGGAGACTGTCGACCTGCGTGAGCCTTTTCGTTCGTCAGTGGCTCTCATCAGGACCAGGAGGAGGATGCCCTTCCCCTGACAAGACCACGCGAGGACGCCATGTGACAGGTGCACATTCAGGAACCTGACTTTCCACATTCTCTTGACTCCGGGTTCTACGTTCGCTGGTGGCAGGCATGGTTTTCTTTCCGATTAAAAGCATCTGTGGCTTAAAACAAAGGCTTCTTGGGGGGCTTCCTCCTTTTGAGAGGACCGCCCTGTCCCTCTTTCTCTCATGGCAGGACAGGGCACACTTTTGATTTCCACCTGGGTCTTGGCTGACTGGTTGGTGTTGGTTTTCCCTGAGCTGAGTGTTCAGTTCCGCTTGGCCTATATCCTTTGGCCTCTGTTTGTTTGTTTGTTTGTTTTCTTTTTTTCATTCTGGTAGAGCTTGGCCCCGCGGGTCACTGGCCATCCTGCACTTTATATGCTCTTTGGTGCCAGGGCCGACCGAATCATGGGCATTCGGAGCCAGACACTGTCGCTAATTACCATGGGCTCGCCAGTCTCCAGGCGGGGGTCCAGGAACCTGCAGCCAGCCCCTCCCATGTCGCCTGCTGTGCTGACACACGAATCCTCCTCCCCGGGGCCTCCTGGGGCAGCGGTCCATGCTTTCTTTACACTGAGGACGTGTAACCTTGAGGTCTTACCCACCTGCTCAGTACCTTCCTGAGCAGATGCTCTGTCATAAACACGTCCTGTTACTCTGAAGACAAACAAGCTGAGCGTTTTCTGGAACCCTCGCAGGCTTTCAAGACATTGAAATTCACTAGCTAACCCCATAAATCTAATCCGAATCTCTTTTCCATCCGCTCTTAACCTTTCATCTCAGGGGAGGCAAAAGCCATGAGCCTCACTTCTTGGCATTCTGGGTCTTGTCCCTTAGATTTTTGTTTCCCAGAACAGTCCCCCAGTGAGGCAGAAATATTTTCAGAATTACATTATTTAGCTCTACATTTATCCTCTTTTATGTTCTGATTCTCGATATTAAAAATGAGAAATTGAGGAAAGGCAGGAAAACATCATTTCCTCTCTCCCTCACTCTCTCTTCTTCTAAAATTTCAACAGTATTATTTTACTAAGGTGAGCAAAAAAATATATGTGAAAACCCAAACTAAAGAAAGACATTTTTATTCCAAATACCATTTCTCTTTCCAATCCTCATGGGAATGAGTCTCAACCTAATGGCCTTATCTCAGCAGCAAAAGGTACTGAAATGGAGGAAAAAATTACCCAGAATGGAAAATAATTTAGGTGCTATTTTTAAATACTTCTTTGCTATACCTAAAAGCATACAGCATATCTGGTACATTTCATATGCCTAAGATGTTCAAGTTAAAATTATTATAAGCAGTAAATTTATTATATATATGTGTGTGTGTGTGTGTGTGTGTGTGTGTGTGTGTGTGTGTATAATACACACACTCATATACAAATACAGGTTTTAAATGATCATACATCATTATAATAATTAACACAGTTTAGACATCATGGTTTATGTCGGGTTCACCAAATACAGTCATTACCGCGTTTTGTAGTGAGAGAGGTTCTAGGGTATTTCTCTAGGAGCTTAATAGAGTTTTGTACATTTTCCCTCAAACACACATACTCACACTTAAGTAGACTGTACTTTAAAAAAAAACTGTATCAATGCAGAGATTTTTGAATGGACTTTCAGAGTTCCTTATTATGGAAACTTGAGCACACTCCTAACGACTGTGACCTGTTCTGTCTCCAGTGCTCTCTAGCGCTCCCCCAGAACTCTAGTCAGTGGGCACAGCGCCGCCCTCCATCAGGTGCCTCCTTCCCTATTGATTCCCCTAAGTGCTATGCAACCATTTACTGCCAGGAAACTTTCTAGACACAGAAAGGTGGGTGAAATTTGTTTTCTTTCTTTAAGAGAACGACCTAGTAGGGACCAAGCAACATTGTTTTCCTGAAAGAGTAGGGCGAATAGGAATATAATAACAGAACTACGTGTGTGTTACAACAGAAGCAGAGAAAATAGGAGAAGGGCTGGCAAGGGATGCGACACGGAAGAGGTCATTTTCTAAAAACAGAAACACCATCATTGAGGTCAATTTACATAAAATCCAATTCACCGATTCTAGGTAAACAAATTGATGACTTTAAGACAAATCAACACAGTCGTGGAAACACGACCACAATGATCAGATAGATCATGATGTCACCTCCCCCAAAAGATGACCCATTTCAGTCAGTCCCTTTCCTTCAGCTCTCACAAAGAAGATCTGCATTTGTCACTGTAACTTTGTCTCTTCCAGAACGTCGTATAAATGGAATCAGACAGTGTGCCATCTCTTGTAGGTGGCTTCTTTTACTCAGGGTAATGCTTTTGAAATTCATCTATGTTATTACACAGAAAAGAAGTTCAGTTTTCCTCTAATACGTAGTATTTCATCCCACAAATGCATCGTGATGTGTTTCTCCTTTCAAAAGCTGATGGACCTTGGAATGATTTCCAGTTTGAAGCTGTTGTGAACGAAGCCATCGGTCATTGCTATCACTCCGACTGGTTTGCCAATCATGGAATTACTTTGTTCACATTTGTCTGATGAATTTTATCTATATTTTAATCTTTAGTATTTCTTCATACACAACAAATACTTTATTAAGCAGTGAAGCTGGAAAAATTCTTACAAGATTACGCCGAATTGAGAAGGAAGTGATAAAACTAGTAAATAGCCACAGATGTACATGAGATATTTATAGTTAGGAATATTTTTCTATTTAAATATGCTCATGGGTATGAGGTAGCTGTGTATAATGACAAGAATAAAACCAAAGTTTTTTCATTTTTTCTAAGTGGTATGATGTGCGATTATTTTTCCAAATTATACTTGTCCAAACTTTTACAATAACATATAAGCTTAATGCATAATAACATACGTACAATCAGGGAGTATTTTAAATGTAAAATAACAGCACTAAACTGATTATATTTATTAAACTTATTAAACAGCATTCTAAGTTCTATCATTTCTTCAAGTTCATTCACACGACCATATTCTCCGGAATGCCTTTTGCCAAATCAATTTTATGATACATTGAATGCCTTTTTAATATTTTGAGATTCACAGTGCAGATTAGCATATTAAATGCTCTAAGAACTTTTTTAGAAGTGAAAACATCAAAACTTATTTTGTACTGAGCCCTCTTCCCACCACATCTAGTAAACACAACTGGGACATGAGTATTTATACCTTGGGACACCTGCACCCGTCAAGTACACAACACGGGAGAAATGGCTCTTGTGCTCACAACGGGGGTGAGTGAAAATTGTGGGAATAGCGAGTGTGAAAGATGAATATTTGCATGCCATTTAAGACTGTGATAACAAAGATTGTGAGGATCGATCATTTCGGTTTTCAAAGTGACTGCGACATTGATCAGAAAAGAAGGTTCATCTGTGTAGCATCATTTTTCTCTTCCTTTGGGAAGGAACATTAAAGTACATTAAACTAACCTGGGTTGGAGATATACTCACCCGTGTAACTTGTAGTTTCAAGAAAAAAAGGGTAACTATCCATAGATAAACATATCGAACACTAAGTGCAGAGTCTGTAGTGCCGATCTCCAAAAGACCATTTATCTACTGCAGTAAGTGTGTAAATATTAAGTTCTCATGTTATGACGAAGAAAATTTAAGTTTGACACAAACAGGGAGACAAAATGTGTTTATAACATGCTGTTTATTTTCTAATCAATTTTAATTTGCCTCAACATTTATCAGATGAATGAAACACACACTTACATTGACGCAAGGTCCATCATCCATCACACGAGTCCATCAGAGAGGGGTGGGTTTGCTTTAGTTTGTCAAAACTCTCGAAATGCTGCACATTGATCTAGGCAGTTATTTATGCCTCAGGTTTTGAGATGGATTTTAGGAGTTTAATGCTCGTCGAATAAAATGCAAAACGGCTCTTATTGCATTCGTGGTTTCAGCCAGCATCATTCTTTAAGTTAAAAGTGCTGTTTCAGCAAGTTTCTCTCTCCCTTGATGCTTTCAGAGACAGAACGAATAAACTCCAGTTTGTCCTTGGTGCCATCCATCACCATTACCACCCACACGCCATTGACAAGGAAACTTATCTATCGATTTAAAATCTGAGCAGGGATGTGAAGGAACAACTGTCCCTTGCGTCAAATGAGTGCCATTCACTTCGATGATTAAGAAAATGGAGTCACTTCACGCAGATCTCTTAGATCCACGCAGTGCCAATGTAATCTTTATGTCATTCCCTGCTCATTCGTGCAGCTCGTTAATCAAAAAGCAGATATTTTCAATGTATGCAAACATATATGAGGCAATAAAAACATTTTCATGTATTCGAAGTAAGTTCCAAATGGTTTCTGGCAGACAAAGAGGACGTACTTAGGCCTCACGTGAAAGGTGACAGGTACATAGCTGAGTTCCCACCTGTCACCTTTCCACAGAGCCAGTGTAGTTTCCACTTCGTGGGTCTGTGTCTTTGGAGTTCTGCTCCTCATGGTCTGTTTAGTTGCAGGCATTTTTTCTGCGCTGCCCTTGAACCTCTGTGGATGACCCTGCTCTTTTCCCCCAGACTTTCCCTGGTCGTCGGTGGCATTTTCCAGGTGTCCTGCGTGGTCTTTCCTGATGGCTCACCTGCGTCATTCTTTTTTGGGGCTGGGCTCGAGGAGCTTGAATGCCTCGTTTGGAAAGTCCTACCCACAGTTTATGCTCCAACAGTCTCTCCATCCACGGCTTGACCCTTACATGAGGGTTAAGTTAGCCGTTACCCAACTCTCTAGAGACTGAGAGAAAGCTTCTCTTCCCTCCACTCCAGTCCTCAAAGGCAGGGCCACTCTGAGGCTGTCTGCTTGCTTCTCCTCAACTTCTCGTGAGCCAAGGAGACTGGTGTCACTTAAGAGGGAATCGGTCACTCTCCTCCCACGACATCCAGGGGCTTCTGAAGCAAGCTCTTCCCAGACGCCCCACACTCAGATGCTCATTCTGTGCCCTTGTGCGGTTCCCAAGGTCTCCTAGAACCCAGAAAAGGGAAGAATTTGCAGAAACTCTCCCATTCGGATCTCACCAAGCCGAGGAGTGAGCCTCCGGTTGCACCGCACATCTCAGTTGCCTCGAGAAAACCAGGCCTTGCTTTGCTCAGGAGGGGACCGCGGTTGGAGCCAAGAAGAGATGTGAGCCAGGAGGGGGTCTCGTCACCATCTTCCAGGAACGTGGAAGGTGATTTCGATCTATTTTATTTTAGCTTTTCATTAGTAATTCCTTTCTCCAAGTGATCTCAAGTGGAATTCTACACGAAAGCCAGTCTTCACCCCTAAAGCAGTAGCAAGACCTGAAGCCAGCGCCTCCCCCACTCTGCATGTTCTGCCAAGGCTGCCCCTGAGTCTAGGGAGAGTGGTGGCTCACCGCCTGCCATCCAACGACAAGGAGTCAGAACTCTTCGTGAAGTAAATCTTTGAATACAGCAGGTATTTATCCACCTGTTCCTGTGCAGACATGGAATGTCCTCTATTTTAGAATTAGTTGTGTTTTTTTGTTTTGTTTTGTTTTGTTTTGTTTTGTTTTGTTTTGTTTTTAAATAAGAGGGAGCAAAAAGTTTTTTTCTATCCGGAGTGTGAATGGGTCCGTCTTCAGCGGCACACACAGGGAGGACAGTGTCAGTGGGACCAATTCTCATACAGAAAACAACGTATCCGTTTGGATAAAGATATTTAAAAACTCATCAGCTAAAATCACTGAAGAGCCGACAGGTTATTAAGCCACTGACCCAAATCCGATTTTAAGCCAATAGTCACCAAGGGCTTTTGCAACTTCACTATTATCAAAGTTCCCGTTGTGGGGGGCGGAGGGACCACGTGTTTGGTAATGTCAATATCTTTTCCCTTTGGCAAGCGCTGGTGGCAGAGGTCTGCTTTCAGGCCCCACCCGACGGCATGCTACCTGCGCGGTTTCAGGCGAATTTCATCCATATTCAAGTCAGCGTTTCTAGATCCGTGAAGTATTCCTAAAGAAATCACTTTCTTCGTACAGTTTTGGGATAATTAAATGAATTAATTCCCATCAAGAATGATTCAAGCATTTGGTACGTGCTCAAGATTTTTTTTTAGCTATCCATCCATTCTGGTGTGGTTCTTGCACTCTACAACTTGCAAAGTGACCTCAGATTCCTTAGGCACAAGACAGACTATAAACACCTTCCGACATCCACGCGCACTGACACGCACACCCCCACAAGAATGAAATCCTTCCCCTGAAAAGTGACAGCACCCCGCAACCCGGCAGGCCCTGCCCGCTGCCCACCCGCAGGCCCCACCGCAAGCCCCTGACCTGAGAGCTCACCTTCTCAGCGACAGCCGAGTCCCCCAGGCCCAGCCTCAAGCTGGGGTCCCCGGCAGGGGAGGCCCGCACCCCCTAACCCGAGAGGCACGTGTCTCCATCTAGGCTGCTGCCACCATCTGTCCAAAGGAGCGAGTGTCGCATCACAGAAACCACACACACACAGATGTACGTATCCAAAGCCTCATTCTTCAACCTGAGAAGCAAAGAGAACAAGAATTTCAACTAATCAGAAACAAAGAAAAGAGAAAAAACTGGGAACACTATTGAAAACACGCTTGGGGCTTAGAGAGCCACCTCGTCGCTTCTGAATGGGCGTGCGTTCGGGGGGTTTGAAGCGTGACACCTGCAGCGTGTGACAAAGTAGAATAAGAAAATGATACAGTAAACGTCTGTCTCGACCGGAGACAAATGTTGTGGCACCGGCTGACACCGTCTCTCCGAGAAGAAACACGGGAAAGCAGGAACGCTCCGCTTTCAGACCGGCTGCCTTTGATTTCGTGTCGCTCCCCGCCTTGTTTCGTGAGTTCTGTGACATCGGCCTGCTTGGTTCGTGATGAATGAGTGATGAATAATTCATAGCGCGGAAAATTTAATCAGGGGAATCTGATGTTAGAGACCTTATTCTGGAAGAGACAAAGCCTCCACGTGTATCATGAGGCAGATTTTTAAAATAACAGCAATTTTTTTGTTACCATTAAGCCTCAGAGCGGTATATTCTGTAAGATCAAAGCAGCCTCTTTAGTAAAAACGCTGAACTCGTGTGCACGTTATAATGATGGGTAGATTTAGGCACGAAGCTCAGTGTCATCACGGACAGGCAAACAGTTTCACCTCTTCTTTTTTCAGTTTTAAGTCACACTGAATAACAAATCAGAGAAATGATGACTCGTATAAGGTGTCGAGTTCTCTGGAGAAATATCAGTCCTTCTTGTAAACTCTGTGACCTCGGAAACGTGTGACTGTGCCCTGTGACGTGGTGGGTGTTTATAGGTAAATGTCGCAGCCTCACCCAAGTTGGTCCCACGCCACGGGAGACACGAGCAAACACGGGACATCTAGCATTGCTGTTCCTGTCCCTCTTTCCTCTTACACTGGTTCGTTCTAGCCTTAGCTGACACTGGCTTTGAGAGGCCCGGGTCCTTTAACTTTATGCAGAAGAAGGTGAAAGCCTCCACCGCCTCCAGCAAAAGGTGGCTCCTGTTTGGGTGTCGAGCAGAGACCTTTGGGGTCACTGAGGTCAGCATCAGGGCTTTTCCCTTGTAACTGGAACCATCCCGTTAATGTGAGACAGAATTCAGATGGTGTCAGTCCCCTGTCTGCCCTGAGTGAGACCCAACGGGGGATGAGGTGGCAAAGATTTATTACTTGAGCAGTCGCAGAGACCACTTGTGGGTGGTCAGAGCCGCCACTGACCATGGCAGGACAGGGTCACAGTGAGCCAACCCTCCCAGCAGCCATGGATCGGCCCACCAGGACAGTTAGAGCTCCTCCTACTAAGTGACATTAGCTTGACACCGCACAAACGTTAAGGCCGGGCAATGGCGCGTGATTACACAGCTACTTCTTGGGCAGCTCAGAGTCGGGGGTGTGACCCTCGTGCAGTCGAAAATCTGCACCTAACTTGTGACTCCTTAAAACCTTAACTGCTAATAGCTGATCACATTTACACTTACAGCATTTACTGGAAAAATTAAGGTATGAGTGGCTCCAACCCATTTAAAGCCATGTTAATGGGCCAACCACACTTGATTACGTAGGACATTAACGACTGCCTGTGGTTTTGACAGCTAAATTTTAATGATCTGTTCTCTGACTAAGCTTTCTAGAATACTAAACCACGAGTCTCAGGTAACACTATGAAACTGAGGTTTTATTTTTGTCTGATTCATCCGTAAGGCTGATAGACTACAACCCTTTGGCCTAAGGGCACCCAGAATGATGAGGGTGACGCCCAGGTGATTCAACAAAAAGTATCAGGAGTTATTGCATAATGGAGTTTTGTGTTTTTTAAGTGTTACTCCTTTGTTTCTATGCTATCTGCCTCTTCGGGACCACACATCAATTCCCTACAGGTTACCGAAAAATAATGTAAGACGAGTAAGCAGGAGCATCACTCCTGGACAACTCTTTAGGCGTCTCCTTCCCTGCACCCAGCATGTAAATGTACTTGCCAAACCAAGGATTGTGTGTGACGTGCTTGATATTAAGCACATCAGGATCTGTTTTAACTATTTCAGGCCACATGACCTCACTTAGAATAAAAGAAAAATGGTTTCTTGCCCTTCAATAGCTTTTGGCTCTATAGTGAATACTCCTATTGGCATATTAGGAAAACATCTAGATTCTTGTAAACAGTGATTCTGTGTTCAGTGAACCATAGGCCATCAACCTAATCCTGGCGTTTGCTTTCTGTTTGTGAGTGGGTTTGTTTTAATTATCCAGGAGCAGTTCTGAGGCAGCTCGATTTAAATACCAAAAGCCCCATTAGTGAGTGACAAAAGGGAATATCCCACTGAGAAGAAACTCTGGGGTCAAAAGGTGCTTTTCTTGTTTTCTGAGTTCATTAGGTACTCACTGAATATTGGGAAAGTCTACTAAGGGTGTTCATTTTACTAAGCATTTGTAGTAAAGAATTACAATAGCCTAAGTGAAAAACAAGATGTCACGATTAGAAAAGAATTTTTACCATCTTAAAATGGAATAAATAAAATAGGTGGAGGAAGAGGTGCCCTGTAGCTGATTCCAGAGCAAATTTATAAAAGAGTATCGATACTTAATGTGAAAGGTGAGCCGCCGTCATCGTTCACAGGATCCGTTCAGATAAACTTTCACAAATCTAACTTATTTAAGGAAAAATGATTTCTCCATAACAAATCAGATCTATTAAACTATAACCCGTTAGAGGTTTTTAAAGAAGAAAATGTATTACGAACAACAAAGAGAAAAACCTAGGAGGGGAAAGTGAAAGAGAATCTAAATATATTTATAATTAAATACAAATGTCACCAAACTCTACACCAGAGCCTTTAAAAAACAAATGAATAGTCTGTGGAATTCTGTTTTATCGTCAACAGGAGCAAAGTTTTAACCCAAGGATCAAGATTAGAATCAATGGATAATTGGTTTTATTTCCTAACAAATAATAGGCTAAATTAACTAGTAAGGGTGGATGGATGTGAACAAGTTATTCAGGCTACAAAACAACTATATATATATATATATATATATATATATATATATATATATATATATATATATATATAAACATTAGGGAATGTCTTTAAACATTGACGTCTGAAGTTTAAGTGGTGTCTGACTCGTCTCTGCATCATCTATCAATGTGCCACTCGATTCCACGTGGAGACAGAGCCCGTGACAAAACCCATGTCACGACCGGTGGCTAAGGACAGGCAGCCTGACATAAGCATTGGAGTAAAACTGTTTAATTTACACTAAGATACATAAGCTAGATTAATGAAGCTTTACCCTGGCTTCAACCTAAAAACTGTTTTTGAAAATATGCAGTGAAGACAAATGGTTTTGAGTGCTTCGCCACCTTCATCTGACTCCATAAAGGAAAAATCAAAAAGTGAACAAAATAGACCCATAACAGAACAGCAGGAGAGAATACTGATGTTCAGCACTGGATGGGCTAAACTCTCAAAAATGTGAAGATGATTGTTAAATATAATTGGATTTATGTTAAAGTAATTTTGTTACAGATTATAAAATACAATAAATACTCAATAACTCATTTATTGTGTTCATAATAGGGCCATTTTCCTACGAATTCCTTCGAGAAAAAATTGTGTAAGTCCTCAGGTTTCACCAGAATGCTTGAATTAGTAACAAATCGTAAAATAAACCAACAATCAAAGACATATACCCTAAAATGGGAACTAAATAAACTCTTCTTTCAAGACACACAAGCAGCTTTTCCAGCTCAGATCAGGAATGGCTGTGTCGGCCGCGAGTAACAAAGGATTTGGACGTCGTGCAGAGTTTTCCTGTGCCCACAGTGGACTGGGTGGACATTGACCCAAAGTGGATAAAAAGCAACAACTCTGTCCAGCTACACCACCGACCCCCTACAACGCTCTGCCTTAGCATAATAAGCCTGTGAGGATTCAAAGCAAGTGGAGGGAAAGGAATTGCAAAGAGGAGATCTCGGGCTGAAAGCTTTTCCCATGTGACTGCATTACATTCTAGCCCTAGAGGGTGACAAAAGACGGCTGGAGATGGAAACCAAATTCAGTTATATCTTGAAGTAAGTGCTACATCCTGCCCCGAGGAAGAAGTCCATATTTAAATTATGATCCAACCGAAGTTACTAAACATAAAGGATGTCGTTTTTGAGAAGACATAAAGATAAATTGAAAAATCTGCATTTTCCTATTAAACTGGTAATAAACATAGTACCGAATTGAATAATTTTGATATTTTTAAAAGATAATAATTCTAAGAAATACCAGCATGCAGAAAGCACGTGAAATTGAACTCAGAAATTAGATGGCAGGAAAATAATCTAACTAGGAATAATATATAATATTTTTAAACAACTGTCATTCAAATTCTCGCAAAGCTAATCGAGAAAATGGGATAAAGGGGAAATAAATGATCCAAAATGAGACTGAAGAAAACAATGAATCAATGAAAAGAAGGTCACTTAAAGAGCGAGGAAACGTGCAAATCTGAGCACCTGCCACCTGAGCACCACTCACCGCTCCCACTTGCTCCCTGTGCACAATCACTCAGGCACCCCTCACCCCGTGTGGTGTTGGCCACCACCACAGCGATGACCATCATCATTTCTTCTTCATCTTTGATTTTCTTCCATTTTTGTATTTAATAGCAAACTTATGATATAATGATGTTTGTCCCTAAATCGTTCCACATTTTTTTAACAAAATGACTACATGTGTCTTATAGAACAACAATTCTTTCATATCATCGAACATCCACTTAGGTTAAATGTATCATTGATCTCGAAATGGCTTTTTGATAAATCGTTTGTTCCAGGAAATTTTTAGTTATGAAAATTCACCCAGAAAGCCAATCAATTCTACAGCATGTATGAAGGAGAAAAACAAAATTTTTCAAGATGCAACCGCTATAGAAATGATCATACCGAGACATTATAAGGGATGAAGACTTGCAAAATGTATTGAGCATCATCCCCGTGCTATTCGCACCTTTTCAGGATGCAGAAAACGTGTGACTTATTTCTCGACGCTAGCCATATTTGAGAATTAAAGTCTGGCAACATATCTCTCACTTTCCATACGCACCTTAACAAAGCCTTCAGATAATTCCAATTATGGGGAGTCTTGACGAGCGATGAATAAAATATGAAGAGGCTGCATTTGGGAAAGGATACAGACCATCGCCTGGAAATGCGGATTCCAAGAATCTAATAATAAGTTAACATGAGGGCACCTGGGGGACCTGCTAGGGTATGTCATGAGGGAAGAGAGGATAGTAAGAAAGTTCTATTAGTATATTCTATTAGGATATTCGTTTAGCTTATTGTCACAGATGTTCCCCCCAAATAGTCAAACATTTCTTTCTCTCGCATGTACCACTCAGGAGGCAAGCACCTCAGGCCTGTAGCCGTGGCTCCCCTCCACAAGGGTTTCACTGCTGTCATTTGTGGAGGGGACCCCTGGTCAGGGCGGGGAGCTATTCCTGCTGATTCCTGGCGTTAGAGGAAGCGTTGGAGAAAGCGGCCACACGCCCGTCTCTGAGGAAGCATTCTAGGTGCTGTGCACACCTGTCACCTCACACGCCGATGGCCCACGTCTGGGCACACAGTCACACACACCTAGAACAGTGCTGAGACCTGAATTCTTATCGTAAAAAGCTATGCCCCAAAGAATCAAGGATTTATTCACGGTGAGGGAGAACAGACATGAGGGACGACTGTGGTCTCCGAAAAACTGTTTTATAAAAATCAATAGTTATTTCTGATCAAACATCGTCGATACTGGCAATTGGAGGATACTTCTTCTATAAAATGATAATAAACAGACTAAATAAAATGAAGTACAGAAAAGACCCTCTTACAGGAGACTTGCCCTATTGTCCATGAAGATTTAGTCTAAAACCCAAATAATTAAGGCAGTGACGTTGACATACAAATAGATACAAGAATCAGTTAAACCAAGAAGAAAGAAAAATGCGTAGACGAAACTTTAATATATGAAATCAGCCGCCTGGGGGATATATGAGGAAAGGAGCGAGTAAATCAAAAACTAGAAAAACTCATTATCCATAAAGGTAAAAAGCATGAAAATTCATCTCCGTCTCCCGTATACACAGAGTTCCAACCCAGACCATTTAAAGATTTAATAATCTAATGGGAAAGTTTTAATTTAGCCAATCTTTCAGACGTCGGGATCAGATTTCTTCAACAAGATGCAGAAACAACACGTAATAATAACAAATATTGTTGTTAATATTCAATGTAGCAATAAAAGATGGCTAAATTTAATTAAAATTAAGATCTTACGGGGGGGGGACTAAACTACGCCTGGAAGACTGCACCTGTCATACACGTGTGACAGAAGATGGGTGTGTGGAGAATATAAGCTAGAGATCATCAATTAATAAAGCTTACGACACTGCAGGAAACGTGCCAAAGGCGTGCAATGCAGACTTACTACCCTTTACACCCACCTTTTTGTTCTGATTGGCCAGACATCCGTTTACACTGGTCGCTGCCTTTTCTGAACCAACGGTTAAATGTCTGAACCGCCAGGCCAGGAACAGGGTTCCACATACTGGGGAACACGTGTGGCCCACAAACACAGAGTCACGGGGGAGACACAACGCGTGGGCCCAACAAGGCCACTTTGGACCAGGGGATTAGGAAAATATGAGTTTTGAAAATGCCAAATGGTGAAGAGAACGCAAGCGAATGGCTTCTCTTAGAGGCGGTTTATGTGAGGTTAGAGCCATGGTCAAGTCTGGAAAACACTTTGGGGTTTTCTTTAAAGCTGAGCCCCGTGTTCCTGAGCCTCACGAGCACACCCCTGGGAATGACTCTAAGGGAAGGCGTGTGCATGTGCAGCATGAACCGGTCTGCCCTGCCCTTGACGTTCCTGCCTTTGGAGCATCTTCTCTCCATCTTGAGTCTTCACATCTACTAAGCCCAGGCCACAGATGCAGATTGTGTGAAAGTCCCTTCTGCATTTCCTTCTGTGACACAACGAAAATACACACGTGGGGCTAACGCAGTTAAACCAGGGTCAGAAAAATAGGGCCAGAAAGAAAACAGAAATTACTGTGTAAACGATCTTTCCTGGTCTGAAGCGATGACAACATCAGCCGTTTATGACGAGGTCACCATGTGCCAGGCGTTTGACAGACCACCTGCCCCGATTATTTTAGTCTCCAGGCATCTCCATGAAGTTTGGGCTGTTAGTATCCCTTTTCAGAAATTAGGAAACCGGGGCACGCAAAGGCCAAACGAGTGGGCCACAGCCCTGTAGGCTGGACACAGCAGAGACAGGAGGCCAACCCCGGCGCTCCGAGTGGAGCACTCTCCCGGGCTCCCTGTTCCAACTCTAGTACTGCCCCCTCCCCAGCCCTGGCATCCTGCTAACCACACAGAACACCAGCTAGACCCAGACCACGGTAAACTGGATCAGAGTTGTGGAGCTCATGAGTGGGAGCCACCTGTGACCTCCCCTTTGGACTTTGTGGCAAGCAGTAGGACCTGGGAGTTAAGGCCATGAGGGGCATGGGCACAAAAACGGAGGGTCGTGGCCTACATCAAAACTACGTGCCATCAAGATCTCTAGCTCATCCGTGAGGTGCTAAAAACAGCTGTGCCATCGCGAACAGCGTGTTTCGTGTGAGGTTTGGACTTGATTTCTCAAGCATCTGACACATCGCTAATGAGCTAAATTAGCTTTCAGACGGTACCTAATAGAATCTTTAATGGCACTCTATTATTTCGATTACTTTATTCTAACCGGATTTTTCTACAGGATAATAAGCAAAATATTAGTCAGTGAGGAACCCACGGGTCAGAGAATGGAGATAATGATCCGAAATCACTCTAATCCTTACTTCCAAGTTCACTGCTAACTCAAAATCTTCAAAGTGCTACCTTTAAAAGTATTTTCTTACTCCTGTGTTCTCCTACGAGTTATACTTTTTTACCTAAACCAAATGTACTGTATGTATCCACACTCCACTCCCATCAAAACGTCTTTCCTCTCGGTTGGGTTAGTCTAGTTGGAGGCGACCGCATTTTCTTTCTTCCCCGCGCTAGAAAACTAAATCTGTTTTCATGACAAAATGCAGTGTTTTAACAAATTAAAACCACTTAGGACAGAACACCACCCCAGGTAGCCTCTCACCGGGATGATGTAAAATGCAGGAGCATCCAGCCTGGCTCCGTTTATCCAGGCGAACCACGTTCGAGCACGATGCGGAGGCGCAATTCAGGCCTCACAGCGTGTCGCACAGTCATTGCCTCTCTGTGCTGAGCGGGAGGATCAACACCACGAAGAATTATTTTGTTATTACTGCCGGAGATGCTCCCAGCAGTCACATGTAAGATGTTAAAAGATATGAAAGACTAGATTACAGTGTGTGTTGGTTTAGCTCTGCCACGATTTCATTTGGAAAATGTCATATGTAAATAGAGCTCTACAGCTTGCACATGAAGAAGAAAGTCTGTTTAATCAGGCATGGGGATCAAATGGCATAAAGCCGAAACGGAATAGAATAGGATTTTGTTCGCTAACTTAATTAGGATGAAAAAGAGTCAGCAAACAACTACCTTTATTATTTTAGTGCATTGACTGAAATTTCCAAGGGCTATACTGTTTTTAGGGAATAGACTTTTCTTCAGGGTTTCAAAATATTTTAGAGTCACCATACACATTTTAAATGTTCAATGCAACATTTTATTTGAAATTGTAATCGTTGCATACAAGTTCTGGGAGGATCTGAATGCAGCAGACTGAATTTTCCTTGTTGTTCTCTAAATATTTATTTTAAAGTCCTCTCATCTAGAAACCACTACAAAAGCACCTCAGTGATACCTGTCTTTACAGTTTTTAAAAACCCACCTCTTTCTTCAGAAGAGCAGCTTGCTTTACACAGCTGTGCTCCCCTTTATCCAAATACTCTTAACAGACAGAAAGAGAAGGTGACGAAAAATAAATCCAGAAGAAACATTTTGCAGTTCACCCTCCCGTACATTCTATTTAATAAAGAACGAAGTTACTGATGATTTGGTATGTGACACAGTGTATGTCCCGTCTAGTCTGTGTGTGTGTGTGTACACACACACACACACACACACACACACATATATATATATATATATATCTTATTTGTATAAATATAAATACGTATAAATATGTATATATATGATATACACATTTAAATATAAAGGCTTGTACTATTAAATAGTTTTGAAATAAATATTTCAGCAAAATGTGTAGTTACATTTAAGACAGAAAAATCTAAACGGAGAATGCCAGTTCACTGTCAAATTGATGACACGCTGAGGGAAGATGGGCCTTACGTATCAGGGGATAGCCACCCTAATAATTAACACATTATAAACTATCATTTGTAAATTGATAATATGATCTGATAATTTCCAAAGCTTTCCGATGCAGTGCTTTATAACGACTGGTGCATCTTTAAGTTTGGAATTGTTTATTCTAATTGGTGAACTAGACAACAACGAGAAGTTTCCATTAGGGTGCAAAGAGAGAGAAAATATGAAGTGGGGTTGGGGAGATGATAAAATTGAACAAAGAAAATGAGCAAATAATCCAAGAAAGATTTTAAAAATCAACAAATTGCTTTATTTGTTAAATTTTGACTTTTAGGACTACTAGAGAAAAGATTTTGCCTTTGAGGAAGAAAATGAGATGTAGGTAGATTATATGGAAGGAAAAAAGTACTGTTTCTTCTTGGCTAATTAAACTAAAATAAAAGCAGGATTCGATGAGAAGACTCGCAAACATATGCTTGGAGTATTTATCTGATCAGAAGCAATTATAATATTCTCTCACCGTGAAATTAATCCTTTATCCGAAAGAACGAGAGCAATAATAATATCTAGAAACTGAATCACAGCTCTCTCAGACTGCTCGACTCTCTCTCTCAAAATCGAATTACTTACTCACCAGGACTTATAAAGGATCGCGTGGTTAGCAACAAAAATGAACACTGTGAGCCTGTATTTGCACTCATTATTCTTTGCATTCGCAGCACGTTTGCTTCTGGTCACTTCCAGAAGCATGACTTCGGGGCTGCTTTACACCTGGAGCCCCGTGCAGCCCTGGCAAGGTGACACAGGTGTCACTGCTCAGCTTGAGACTTGAGGAGCAGACGAGGCGAGACTCATAGCTCTGCCCACTCTCGTTACATTGGTTCCTGGCTGTGTCTTCAGGGTACAATCAGCCCATGAGGACAAACCAACGATGACAAAAACACGAAGCACGGCACATCTTAAGCAGCTAGCACAATGTGACTGGACAGGGTGTGAGCGACTACGGAAAGGTCTTCCAACCACGGGTACTAAGGCCTAAATCCTCAGAGGAGGCGTTTGACCCTGGAAGTCTGTGTTCGCTCTCTGAACTTGAGCTTCTCCAAGTTCAAAGAGAAACGTAAATCTCCCACCCTGGTTTTCTTGAAGATTAAATCGCACGGCACATCTTAAGCAGCTAGCACAATGTCTCCCAACTATCGAGAACTTCCTAATAAATGGACTTTTCCTAACGGTTTTTATACACGCTGAAGAAGCTCATGCTCTCTCTTTTCATCTCAAATCCAATCTCACTTCAGAAACGAGCCTTTCCAGCTGCCCCCGTCTCCCTCCCACCTTGCGATGCTGTACCTCCCTTCGCCAGCACCATTACTGATGACAACGATATTCTATCGAAACCTTCTGGAGGCAAACTGATCTCCACCACTGACTAAGCATAATTCCAAGACCCATGGAGCCAGACCACGTGGATTTAAACCTTGACTCTGTGTTCACGGCCGTGTGGTCTTAAGACGTATCATATAACACATGATAGAGCAGTTTGACTCAACTCCTCATCTACAAAAGGAGCTCGATAGTATATGTTCTATATATTCTTTAAGACAAGATAAAAGCAATAGGCATTGTTGGGTGGTGAAAAGTATCAACCTGCAAATTATCTGGAAAAAAACTAAGATCGATGCTCCATTTCCAACTAGACGTGATGAGAAAGCAAACAAGAGGGCAGCTAACTCAGCGCTAACAGCCATCTGCAATCTCTCAAGAGTTTGGTTTTCAAACTTGTAAGAATGCGTAGAAAATGGGATGGTTGTTGACTTCATGCTATTTTGAAAATTTGTCTTATGTCAGTCATGAATGAAAATATTATAGCTCTGATAATTTCTCCGTCATGGCTTTTTGGGTTGGAATGATTCTCAAAAGCAATAGTAGATGACTTTTGATAAAAATAATTTCAAGTTTATAAGAAAAGTAGAAGACTGGACCTGAGGATCCATTTTTCTCAAAAAATAATAGGCAATAAATGCCAATACAAAAATAGTTGCGATGAAAATGGCATAGGCTACAAAGACTTCTTGAAAGTTGTCTGTTACGTATTTTTAGATTAGAAAACTAATAATCATGATACGAAAGAATATTCAAAACCCTGTGATCGTTTTGCATGGTTTGCACTGTCCTAATTGGTAACTGGCACACATGCATACACGCAAGGACTAGGCGATGTAACTGCAATAAAATCGGGGATGAAAATGGAGGTTGCATTCTGGTTAGCACGAAGATTCCGGTGAGCACAAATCTCTCCTGCTACGAGACCTCAGGGTATGGTGGGTTCTGCTTGAGGCTGGTGATTCCCGAGTGTCCTTTCAAGCCTAAAGTTAACCGGGAGGGAGTGTGCCTGTGCTACTGTGACTTAGAGATAGAGATTGTTTTGCTAATTATTTAAGCCCAAGCGTGATACTGATGTATGGAGTAGGAAGCTCTCTATGTACAGAAGAGCTGTTGAATATTTTTTTCCTCTTTACCATAACTCCAAGTTGTGGCTAAAACCCCTTCTCTCAGGGAAGGTTCTCTAATTGGGAAGGAAAGTTCTCGATGTCATGTCTACTCTCTTCAACTGCACCGTCTGCATAGTCTGCCAATGTCAATGACAATTAGTGCCAGTCTGCACACTAGTGAGAGGTGTGGGAAGCTGGAAGCTACCAGATAATCAGATAAGTTTGTGCAATATGAAATGCTTACTCTACCCTGGCATCCTGCCTGAGGATTTCCACGTAGTTCTATTTGTTCTAGAATCAGACGGTATGTACAGGTTGTTTATCAAAATATGAAGTCAAATTAATGTTGCAAAAACAAACTGTATATCCAAATAGGGGTGGTGTCATGAAAAGTCAAATACTAAAGCAACAATTAAATGCAACTCCTTCACAAAGCACCTCAATATGTTTGTATCTAGGCCATAAACACACACGTGCAAGCACACGTACAGAAATCAGAATTTGACAAAATTATTGTACATGTACAATGAAAATCGTACCTAACCCATTCTGAGTTTTTCTCTTTGGTACCCTGATTCTGTGATGCCTGTTTTCTAGAATGGAGAGAATTTGACTCTGACAGTCAGAAGAGAAACAGCTGAGGGTCCCAGGCCTCAGGAGCAAATATGCATACTCAAAAAAAAAAAATGCAGGTTCTCTTACTTAGAGAAAAATAAAATAAATCCAATTACAAGTGATTGAGTTAAAATGTCTGATGCCAAAAGGAATCTCAAGACTAACTTTGTAATTAAATGAAAATTTTAAATTGAGGAAAGGTCACTTAAATTTATCAAACAGGATTATTTTGTTAAAGGCTGGTTCAGTCCAGAATATAGTTAATAAAATTGTGATATCCAAGTATGGTGACAGATGGGTACTGGATGTGTGGAGATCACTGCGTATCGTATATAAATGTCTAATCACTATGTTGTACACCTGAAGCTAATTAATATATTTGGTCAATTGAAAATTACTGTAGTAGTAGGGTACGAGCCATCTGATAACCTCTCCATGCAGAAAGAGGTCTGTAACAGAACCTCATGTCATCCATGTACGCTTGCAAAAGCAGAAGACAAAATAAACATATTTTTGAATTCTATTTTTAACTGAATTCGCTTCCATAATGCTTAATCACAAAACTAGTATGGAAGCAATATCTAGACAGCATCTATCTCCATAACACTGAGCACCACTGTAAATTTTAGAAAATATTATAGGATTTATTCTATGGTGTGAAATAAGAATAAGGAATCCTATTCTGGCTCAAATATCTTCCCCCTCTTTTCTCAGATCTGTCATTTTATTAACCCAATAGGTAAGATTCATACAATTAGACAGTTTAGATCATAAGTGGAAACTCGGCCTCTAGATTTGTTAGTGGAAAAGAGGATATCTGCAGTTCTTTAGCAAAGAAATATGTTTATCTACTTAAAATAGGACTTTAAAGAAGAAATCTGAGAACCTGAAAAATAAATTAACCAAAATTCAAGTGACCCTTAGGTAACTGAGCAGAGAGTATGCTTCAAAGAGCCAGTGCCCCTTCCTCAGAAGGTGCGCACCCTAAACACCCCGGTGCTGAACCCACCTTTCAGGTGTGCTGGCTTTGCACTCCGATGTGCAGTCGCCATGTCCCCTCGTCACTATTTTTACACGAAGGCCCATCCTCACCTCAGGATTTGGAGTGACGTTTAACAAATTACATGGACATGAAAACAGGTAAAATGCCTCATAGCTTATGCTTTCAGCTTGGGCCAAATGCCTTCTCATCGAGAAGAGTAGATGGAGGTGCCCTCATGAAAGACCCAAATCAAAGCGACCACTTCGAATGTTAGAGCAAACACATCCCCACGACCGACCCATCAGAGCGTCACAGTTTTATGAGGTGTATGTTTTCCTTCTGCTAACTTTGGTCTTACGAATCCACAAATTACTATTTCACCGACAGGGCAGCCCGTAAAGATGAAAATGTAACAAACGACTCCTCCAAATACATGTTTTTTAAAGTCAGAGATGACTGAACAGAAACTCTTATTCCTGCTTTAAGTGTCATTTGCTTTTCACATCCCATTACCCATTTATACGACTGGAAAACAAACAAGGACAAATGACCTGAACCAAAAACCTGTATTGCGAGAGGCTCTTCTTGACAGCCCACACCGCGGGACCACAGTGCCAGCGACAGCAAGGACTCTCTGCGGTGGCTTCTCGCTAGTGATTTGCCCAGAACCGATTTAAAAAGCCTGATTTGGGGGCCGACAGTATTGCAGTCACGAGAGGGTGCCTTCAGCGTCTTTGAAAATCCTACGGGAGACAATGTGTGGGATTTATAAATAACAATAATTTTAAACAGAGCGGATTATGAAACACGTTTTTGATAAGTCTGAGTGTGTAATTTCTGCCCTTATTAAACACACAGACACCACACGGCGATCTGTATGCGCGTCATACGAAGTCTGGCTGCTGCTGTACCTCTCGGTCACCTTGGATTGCCACAGCCTACAACCAGTTTACACAAGAAATTTCCACCCAGCTCAGTACGTGTGGGCTCTAAAATAAACAGAATCCCCACAAACGAGCTCTCTGTCAAGTTGAAGAAGAGACAAGAGACAGAATGCACGTTGCGGGGACATTCGGGAAGGCACCGGGCCAGCAGGTGTCTGGGTTCCCGCTGGCTTACCCACCTCTCCCGACACGGAGTGACTTCACACGACATTCAGAGCATGTGGCTTCCCGTGCACCTGGATGTGTCATCTTAAATAATCGATCCAGCACACCGAGGGGTGCCCTGTGGGAGGTCAACGTGATCGAAGCCTCTGTGGACGAAGAACCAGGTAACGGATAGAGACCTGAGCGGGGTTGCGAAGGTCCACTGCTGAATCTGTCAATTAAAATAAATGAATAAACACAGAACTAGGAGCGCTGGCAGCATCCCCTCTTTAAGGGAAAACGGATAAAACTGGCATCGGATTAGGGCCTGCAGATCGAGCCAGGCAAAGCCGCCGCAGGGAACAAGTGGAGAGCTGCTGGGTGTCCCCACGGGCATCAGCAGGGACAGTGTGCTGACGGGCAGGTTGCCCTCGGCCTGACGGACCACGGGGAAAGGACGGATGGAATGCCTTGGTGTGTGGACGTGTGGAGATGGAAAATGTGGGAATACTTTCCTCGCCGCTTTCTTTTTCTCAGTGAAATAGTGACCAGGAACACCAGCTGAGAAGGACGAGTTGGGGGAGATCTGGGAAGTTTCAGGAAGGAGACCCTGGGACTGTGGAGGACAAGCAGATGACAGAGATATAACAGGAGCGACGCGCAGAGAGCCCGCTGAGGTCGATGTAAATGAATTTAAATAAATTACTCATCGGGTTGATCGTTTCTCTTCGACTGTGTTGAGTGGAGGCTGAACAGAGAAGCGGTTTAGCGAAGGAAGATGGTTCCTTGTGTCAGCTACTCCCACGTACAATACAAAGTTCACAAAAGCAGTGAGCTCATGCCCCTGTTTCTTTTAGCATTCCCGAGAAGTAAACTGCTCAATAATTATTTATTGAGTGGACGATTATGAATGGATGCAGGTGTAAACAAACACCTACTGCCTTCCATTCTAGTCAAGACCAGCTATTTACCAGGCCTCGATCCAAAAATCTCAAGACTTTTCTTCGAAATCATCTCTTTTTCCTTTTCGCTGTTTCTCCTCCTCTATCACTGCAGGATGTCAGGAGGAAAAACCTTTTGTGCAGTCGCGCTCACAAAAGCATCAGAATTAGTGGCGCAGCCTGAATCAAAACTTGCCCTACAGGAGAGCACTTCTACTATTTTGATAATACGAAAAGGGAATACGTTACTGAAACTCCTAAAATTTGCCACTGACACTGCAGGGAGCCAGACATCTGCATTTTTGTCGCTTTGTGTTTGGCTCCGTGTTCTAGCCTGGGACATGTACCACTTTGAGAGACTGAGAGGAAAGTACATTTTACCTCCTACTAGATCGATGGAAACTCAGATAATGGCTTTCTCAGCCTCCCCCTGCAAGTTCGCTTTAGCAGGTGTGCCACGCAGACACACACACACCCCAGACAGTAAATTGGAAGCTAGTGACAAAAAAATAACTAGTGCCATAAGCAGTCATCCGAGGTGGAGTGGCAGCTACGGTCAGCTTAATTCCCAAAGAACATCATCGCCTTGTAGCCGATGGCAGGCCCTGGGCCCTGCCATGGTGGGCTGGGCACCCTAAACAGGAGCTGTAAACAAACGGGCCTTTTCTTCCCCTTTTTTTCACCTAAATTATGTGAAATTGATTCTCTAGGCCCTGATCTAATGACAGTACTTAATTAATCATCTTTAAGTTATCCAGCCACGATCAATTTGGTTCTTGCAACTACACTCTCACATCACCTTAGCTCAACAGAAATGTTTTAACTCCACACGTAACGAACTGAATTAAATAATGTAATGCCTGATACTGTGCTGGCTGCAGGTTGCACGGAGCCTCGTGGGAATATGACGTGGAATATCAGGTTTCTTTGGCCTGATCGTGTTGCAGGCGAGTTGACACTTTGATGATTAACTGATGCATAATGGTGTGAACTATAAGGAGAGATGGTCTTCCAAGGACTCACTGGGGGGCGAGGGGGTTGACCCCGAGACCAGTCCCTTCAAGTTCGGGGACTCAGAGTGCAGGTGGCAGCACAGTGAGTCGGGGCATCTGTCGAGGGGGTCCAGGGCTTGTCTTTCAGTTTGGCAGCAGCAGTGTGAGGAAGGCCAAAAAGCCACAAACATCAGTAATAACTGGGCTAAGTGCATCGTAGAAGGGAGTGAATGAGCCTGCACGAGAGCATCACAGGAGCTCGGCCTGTGGTGACAGTGCCCCACCCTCTTGGGACATTCGGTTTCGTGATTTTCAGACAGAGTGCCGATGAAATAAAGGAAGCTGTAGGCACTTGTTGGAGATTTCTAGCCGAAGGTATCTGGAATTTCTGTATAACTGAGGAGATACATTGAAAGCATTTAAGTAGAGGAGAGGCAGAGTCAGATAAATAATTCAGAAAGCCCAATAAATATTTGTTATTTGTGTCTTAGTTTTTCTGGCTCAGGAATCTGGGAGCAGCTTAAGGAGATGTTTATAATTTGGGGTGGCTCATGATATTCAGGACTGCAGTTACCTGAGGGCTTGACGCTATCTGCCCTCAAGATGGCTCACCTGTGTGGTCCTGATTAAATGCCACCTAACGCATCTCAGGACACAGTCTTGTCTTCGCTCAGGGAGGCAGGCCTCATGTGCCTTTATGACCTGGTCTCAGTGCTCACGCTTCACCATTTCAGCCATTTTCTATCTGTTACATGTTAGTCCTAATTCAGGGGGATTTAAGTAAATGTGGGAACAGAATGACTCAAGTTCTTCCTTCTATGTGACATTAAGAGTGATTTGTGGTGGAACCCTAAGATGCCAAAATCTCTTAGAACTGATCAAGGAATTCAGTGAAATAGCAGGCTACAAAATAAATATCCAGAAGTTAGTGGCATGTTGATGAACTTGCAGAAAGAGAAATTGAGAAAACAATCCAATGCACAATTGTGTCAAAACTATAAAATACCTGGGAATAAAATTAGCCAGAAGGTAAAAGACCTGTTTTCAAAAAATTATGTCAATGAAAAAAAAAATTGAAGAAGATGCAAATAAATGAAGTACATACTGTGTTCAAGAGTAGGAAGAAACGACATCGTTAAAATGGCCAAACTACCCAAAGCAATCTATAGATTCAAGGCAATCCCTACCAAAATTCCAATGGCATCTTTCAGAGGGCTAGGACAAATAATTTTAAAATTTATATGGAGCCATAAAAAAAAATAGCCACAGCAATCTTGAGAAAGAAGAACAAAGCTGGAAGTCACACACTACCTGATGCCGAACTATACTACAAGGCTACGGTAAACAAAATAGCATCACACTAGCGTAAAAACAGATACTTTGATAATGGAATAGAGAGCCTAGAAATAAATCCATGCCTATATGCTCACTTAATATATAACAAAGGAGGTAAGAATAAAGACAGTCTCTTCAGTAAATAATGTTGGGAAAACTGGACAGATATATGCAAAAAAAAAGAAAGAAAGAAAAGAAACTGACTATGTTTTTACACTGATTACAAGAATAGACTTTAAATGAATTAAAGACTTAAATGTAAGACCCAAAACCATAAAACTTCTAGAAGAAAACGCAGGCAGTAAGCTCTCTGATATTAATAACAGTAATTCCTTTTCAGATATCTCTTCCTGGGCAAGGGAAACTAAAAAAAAAATAAGCAAACGGGACTACTTCAAACTAAAAATTTTTTGGACAACAGAGGAAACCATCGACAAATCAAAAAGACAACCGACTGGGAGAAGATACTTGCAAATAAGGAGTTAATATGCAAAATACATAAAGAACTCATGCAACTCAACAACAAAAAAACAAACAATCTAATTAAAAAACGGGCAGAAGACCTGAACAGATTCTTCTGCACAGAGGAAATGCAGATGGCTGATAGACATGTGAAAAGATGCTCAGGTCACTAATCATCAGAGAAATGCAGATTAAAACCACAATGAGATACCACCTCACACCTGTCAGAACGGCCATCATCAATAAATCAAAGAACAACAAGTACCGGCGAGGACGCAGAGAAAAGGGAGCCCTCTTACAGCGTTAGTGGGATGGCAAATGGGTACAGCCACCATGGAAAACAGTATGGAGGTTTCTCAAAAAGTTAAAAATGGATATATCTTTTGACTCAGCAATTGCACTCTGGGTATTTATCCAAAAAAAACGAAATCGATAATTCATAAAGATCTCTGCACCCCAATATTCGTGGCAGCACAATTGACCATCGCCAAGATATGGAAGCAACCAAAATGCTCATCGACAGACAATTGGATAAAGGAATTATGGTTCATGTAAACAATGGAATATTACTCAGCCATTTAAAAAATAAAATCCTACCATTTACAACAATGTGGATGGACCCAGAGGTTACTGTGCTGAGTGACATAAGTCAGACAGGGGGAGATAAAGAATTACTGATATAAGATCCTTTTATTTTTTTCCACTTCATTACTAATAAGATCATACTTTCTAAAATTAGTGACTCCCTGAGGGTATTAGTTATTATTTGCATGTCATGTGGAATTTATTATTTTTTAATAACGATATTTATAATTAATACAAATAAAGAAAGATTAACCATCCAATCATACCAAAGATTTATTTATTTCTTTGAATTAGGATATTTAGAAATGTCATTTTTTTAAGCGAGCATAAAGAATATATTCAATCAATGAAAATCTGTGGTGTTTGGATTTGCCAAAATTACAAAAGATGGTAAACAAAGGATGATGGCTTGGGGAACACTGAAGCTGGTGTTTGCGCGTGTTTAGTAACCCGGGTTCAACAAAAACAGTGGTAGCAGTATCCGTCCCCACCCGAATGAAAACGTGATGTGCCGTGCGAAGCCCACTCTCCCCTACACACGTGCCTTAGGGAGCACCAGAGCATCCCTGAGGCCGTTGATGCAGCAAACGCACCCACACTAGATCGTTCCTAAAACGCTCGTGCAGGAACATTTCAGCACTGCAGCAAACATCACCTAGCTTCTCACCCTCTTTACTTTTCATTGAAGACTCGTATCATGCCCATTCCATCTGTTTTGGACAATCCCTGCTCAAAAGGCAGGACTGTCCCCTTCACCGCTCATCACCTCTGCTCAGTGATTACAGGAAGAGTGAAGGGAATCACGTGCGGGGCCGAGATCGTCCTTCCCCTGCGGTCACCTGTCCCCCGCTGGCTCCTGGGTAGAGTCCCCCCTTCCTGGACACCTCCCTGGGTCTTCGCTGCTCTTGTCCAGGGGTGTCATGCTTCAATAATCGGTCGTGCTTAATGGCCCGGCTCATACCAAAACGTGAGGCCACTAACTTCCCGTCACCTCCTAACCCATTCTGGAATTTCTGTGACTCCCCCATCTTCCCCAGACTCCCACGATGGGGAAAGGCCAGAGGCCGCACTGCCCGCCCAGACTCACAGCTGAATTCGCATGCGTTTCCCACTCCAGCCTCCTCCGAGTCTTTGTCCCGAGTTGGTAAATTCTCCAAATTCTTTCCGTCTGCACGAAAGGAAACCTCTTGCATCGTCTTGCACTTCTGTGCATTTTGTGCTTTAGGGAACAAAGTCTGCTAACCTTATCTATTCGATGGTCGGGGCCAGACTCACCCATTGGAAGTAAATGTTTTGTTTTATTTCATTTGCCTTTGTTTGTTTTATAATTGAAAATGTGTGGCTCTTGCTATAGAAATCCAAAATCCAGATTGAAAGTAAAGCAAGTTTGGATCTCAAAGCCAGAAATCCCAGGCACTTTTCTAAGGGGTTCCTCTGGGATTTTATGCCCCCCAGGATGACAAGGCTTCAGCCACGGTCAATTATTGTGTAAAGGAATGAATGCATTTGCCAAGGAGGAAAAAATATGCTGTGCTTTAATTCGGAATATTCCTTTGCAGGAATCAAAATCAAATATATTTTAGCAAAAAAATAAAAAATAAAAAAATAAAAAAACTAACGACTTATTAGGAAAAGGCTTCACGTGTTTCGAAACCATCCAAATGAATGGACCTGTTTTACTGCCCGTGGATCATATAAGCTGTAAAGCTCTGTCGACATCTTTAAAACTGTTTTCCTGCGGTGGATTTTAAATTAATGTTTCGATCAGGACGATCTGCAGCTTCTTTCCAGCTGTTCAAAAGAAAATATGGCTTGACCTCTTTCAGATCTGAAAGATTCTGTGGGAGATAATTTTAAAATACGACCTCCCCGATGCCTTAAAATATAGATCTGTGTCAAGTGAACTGCCTGACCTTCGAAAACTGATGACCTCCTAACAGCAAAATGGCAAAAATGTCTTTCACCTGCCTGGCATTAGGAGTTTATGTGGATAAAATGAGATTGTGCCTATTACAGCACTTCGGGAATAAATATCCTTACATCTCTCAGGTATTATTAGATAAAGAAATCTTAATGTAATCCTCTAAAGTAGCAGAGACCACGTTATCCCTTCACAAAGCCTTCAGAGCCTCCGATGGCCTTCTAAGGCCAGTTCAGATTCTTCGACCTGGACTTGATGCCCCACAAAAGGGTTTCCACCCAGATGGACGCATCCTGCATCCATCACCATCATCGCAGTATGTGGCTCATGATTAGGCATCACCTCAGAATCTCTTCCCGGTATCATCCCTTTTCCCTGGGTTGTACCTTCCATCTCTACCCACGGGAGCCGACTAATTTCCAATTCTATCCTCAGCGTCTAGTCAAAGGGCAGGCAAATAGCAGGATTTCAGCAAATAGCAACTGACTCACACGTGTCCCTAACAACAGCCAGTCTCGCACCACATCTACCTCTTGATTTTCCGAAACGTGAAAAAGGCTTCGATCAAAATTAACTTCCCTTCGGAACTCAAGTCACACGACCAACGTGACAGAGTCACGAGGGGAGGAAGCGCAAAATAAGCCCAGGCCTTCTCACCATCAGACTCACTTCCAACACATGTTCCTGAATATTTAGGGCCAAGTCAGTGTTGTCATGATGCCGCGGTCACCATCCCTCTTTTAAGTCTTTGACATCTTTACATTTGATCCCTTTTATCATAAAAAAGCCAGTGCGCACACAATGGAAGCATCCATCCTTTTGATTTGTACCTTGTTTTGGGAGTTTCTACACAATCAAAAACCTGAAGGGAGCGGGAGCCAATCACACGCTTGTGATGGAACAAGCCTTCTTTCTCCACACGGTATCTTGGAGCGTAACACTGCACCCCACACTGATCCCCAATTCTCAGGTGTGAATGCTACCCACTCCGGAGGCACGTAGTAGGATGCTAAGTGTTAGGAGCGCCCTGCGCTGCGATGGAGCATCTTCCGAGCCCCAGATGTTTGACGTGCAATGACTCCGCACCCAGGCAAGGACGGGCCTTGCTCACGGAGTTTGTTAAAAAACCTCCAGACAAGTTCCCCATGCGAAGGCAGATTAAGACTGTATCGTGCAAATGATATATTAAAATAATATATATTTTTTAGCCTTGGCTTGAATTGGGTTTTATTCCGATTGACTATGTGTCAACTCACTTTGTTTGGCTGAGGTCCCCGTGTCTGGGTCGACGGCACATCTCACTAGCTCTCCACCTCAAGGGTTTCGCTCGGTAATGACCTGCCATAACTTGAGCAACGCTCCATTATAAACCTCAGAAGAAACTTTTCTTGCATTTTATGCTTCTTCCGCACACAGAGAGACGAGGTGGAGAGTGTGTTAAGACGGTGACATCCTGCGGTGAGGACACAGGTCCGATCGATAGGCTCAGCAGCACCATTACGGCTGGAAATTGAGTTTCCTGCGGAGTAAATTTCCAATAGTTTGTGCATCGACATCAAGTTCCTGAAAATTTCTGCAGTTTTTCAAACTCTGGTGAAAGAAGTTTTACCCTTTGGGGAACTGAGTCATTTGCTGATCATATTTGGAAAACGAGCCAAGCCATGTACAGAAGTTCAGGAAATTACCCACGGTGAAGACTTACTGCGGACTGAGAATGTACTTAAATCTGTATCTAAAACAACTGATTTCACTTTAAAAAGGTCATGTGCTTTAAATATTTTTATATTGTATTTATATTATTCACTGATTATTTTTAATGAAAAACTTAGCTTTATAACTACCTGCTTTATATATTTGGTGGGGTATTATGTGCGTGCATGTGTGTATATGCGTGTGCATGTGTGTATATGTGTGTGCATGTGTGCATGTGTGTGCATGCATACCTGTGTGCATGTGTGTGTGCATGTATACCTGTGTGTGTGTGCATGTGCACATGTGCATGTACGTGCGCATGTGTGCCTGCGTGGATGCATTGTGTGTGTGCACTGTGTGTGTGCATGCTGCGTGTGTGCATGCGTGTGCACATGTGTGGCGTCTATCACCCACAGCCGATCCCACCCCTGGGAAGGTACAGGGAACACAGTGCAGTGTTCCCAGCAAAGTCCAGGAGACGCGACCCAGAGATGATAATAACGGCCTTTTAAGGAAACTCTCCCTCCTACTCAGCAGAGCACAGGGACACGTGGACACATGTGGGGACAAACAACAGAGAAAACAGTGATGAGGACTCACAGGGAGGAGACGGAGTAAAGTCAGAGCCCCAGGAGCCTGTCCTGGGAGACACAACCCCCCGCCCCGCACTGAGACCGCGGCCCTGAGTGAGATGGCCATAGATAAATTCCCATGCGGCGGCCTCTGGGGACCCAGCACAACGTGGGAGAGGTCAGACCCCTGTAAGTCACCTGCGTTCCTTGTTAAATAACGAACCACGTCACCGTGACCCCTGGGAAGACGAGCAGCAAAGCAACTTCAGCTCATCCCCCCGTCCCGGCAAACCAAAGAAGGACGTTTTTCATTACACAGAGAAGACTGAAGCCCGGGCCAATGCCCCCAAAACAAAACCAAAAACAAACAAACAGAACGGGGGGAGGGGCGGGAAGAAAGGGCGGGCGGGGGACCTCGCGTCGCCCTGGCCCGGGGCTTCGACACCTGCCTCGCAGCGACATTTCCCGCTTCCCTTTGTGTGTGTGAACGTCTGGCTCCTCCTCCACCCCGGGCTGCATGGAAACGGGGATCGTGCCTGTGGGACAACCATAGCTCCAAAGCCGCAGGGTAAAGAAAGGACAATCACAGCGACCCGACATATGTTTGACATAGTTACCATGACAAAATGTTTGAAGTGACTACACCGAGAATCAGAACCACCATTTTTTTTCACTGAATTTAATAACAAACACTCTAAAGTCGTCTGCTTTGTAGAAAGAGAAAATCTTAAAAATAATAAAGTGACAATTATTAAGATAATGATGTGACCATTATTATTGATAAAACTATCTTTATCACAATCATTAGCAGCAGTCGTGTCAGTTCGTTCATCTTTACACAGGAAGGAACTTTGCAAGTTTAGTGCCGAACACGTCACTACAGCAGTGGACACGGGTCACCCCACTGGTCTCAGCCTCCGTCAAAATGAACCAAGGACCACGTGACTTATTTCTGCCCATAAAACGTGACACGTGAGCCCTTTCCAACACGGCCTTGACCGTGGGCTGGCAGCACCCCCGCTACGTCAGCAGCGTGGGTGCCACACCGACCTGCTTTGCACGGACGGAGTGTGCAGTTGGGAGCTCCTGATGCACCTGTGGGCGGGCCGAGGCCGCGGCCTGGTGTGCGTCCCCTGGTGACATAAAGGCCAGATGCATTTTTCGTGTTTTAAGCTGCTGAGGTAGGGGGTTTCTTGATTACTGCTCACGCCCTAATGAAAGGAAATCAGTAGGAAAATGCTTCAAAGCATAGAGAGGGAACTCGCGATAGACCACTGATCCCGAGTGACGCAAGCCAACGTTGATCTCCTTAACCCTGTTAGAGCCTTTAGACTTTGCCTTTTTAATTGCTCACAGGTTCCCTCCTCCTTGAACCTGAGAATGTGACATCCATGAGGACTGGAAACGCCCCATCCATCAGCCCTTGTGTCCCCAGCCCCGCGCACTCTGCTCTGCACGATGTTGGCCCAGGTGTGGACGGGCAGGGACGTCAGAGCAGCTCATGTCCCTCACACCCTCGTTCCCAGCACACGCCCAGATCATTTTTCATTTGCTCTGCCACGTCCACCAGCTTTCATCCAAAACCCCCGTGTGGCTGTCACCTGAACGAAAACGCATGACCACGTGTCACCTTTGGTCCAGCTCAGCGAGGGCGCGTGGCGTTTTTAGCGTGAAGCCAATTATCAGAGCTAATCACTGGCTAATTTTTATTCTTATGAACATCTCTAGGGCTCCTCGCCGACTTCCAGGGAATAAGATGGTTTCATCCCGCTTTCCACAGGCTGGCTGGGTCAGCTTTCCTCTTTCCCAAAGAGCAAGCTTGATTTCCGAGGCAAGGACAGAGATGTGAGAAAGGATACTTGGCTCCATTCGAAATTTATTAGGAAGGAGATGTCGACAAACATTACTCGGCTCTTAGACCAATGGCAAATTAGTTTCACTCCAGAGAGTTTGAGCTTTTAGCTCACGATCTGTTTCAATGTCTGATATCACTGACACTATATCAACACGGAGACATGAATTCTTTACGTGAAATAATGATATGAACCCCGATTTACACGAACGGATTCGCTCTCACTCCCGTTCTTGGAATACAAGTGCACACAAGGTAATGAAGTTGTCATAGGGAAAAAAAAGTGTTGCATTGTTCATTTAAAGATTAACACGCTTCTAAAACTCCGGTTATTAAAACCACCATATGTCTTCATAGTCTAAGGAAAAATGACTTGCACACCCGTCTGGAGCGGCAATGAAGAAGGCCTCGGGGAAGAACTGTGGATTAACAGCATCGGGTTTGAAAATGAAGACGGGTTGCAAAGTGCTGAATCTTTAATCAAAATATGCTTCTTGCAAAGATTTGCTCTTCTTAACACCAGTGGGGAAATGAAATATTCACTGTGCCAGAAAGTGAGTTATCGTGATCTCTAGTCGAAGGAGATGAAATCGGCTGATACCCGTTGCCCAAGCACGGGAAAACTCACAGGGGAAAGTCCAAGGGTCGTTGGAGGCATTTGGGCTCCTAAAACAAAACGTGTAACACACACGCCGAGCGTGAGGCCTGCCACGGTGCCGACAGTGGGGGACAAGTGTCTTTGTTTGTGAATTAGTCCTATTAGGTCTGCCCCATTCCCTTACTACACAATAAAGACTCCTCTTTCCTCCTCTGATGAATGAACTTTAAAAAGCCCATTTTAATCTAGCCTTACTTAGCCCTCCACTTAATGCTCAGCGCTGATGTTTTCCGTGCTCGGATATGTTCGTTTCATTTTTTCACTATAAAAAAGACAGAAAATTACAAAATGTTGCCAACCGTTTAGGTGGATAATCCTGCGATAGTTCACATATTTCATTTATTCTCAATATATGAAGTTCTGGTGGGCTTTTTAAATGCTACTCGAGACCTAAATATAATGTGTGTGTGTGTGTATATATATATGTCCATATATATATTCATATATATATATATATGAGTACACACACACACACACATGTAGTCATACAAAAGACAAAAATTTGGGCTGCAATGTATTTGCAAATTCCCATGGTTCTCACAATGAAAGTTTTAATAGTTGTCAAGATGATATAACGTTTAGAGAAAATATGTAGTATCTGTAATATGGTACCCATGAAATTTATTTTTCCTGAGTTTGAACCATGTAGTTACATCTTCCACAGTCTCCAGATTGTTAACGGTGCCACCGTGCACCGGCTGCTCAGCATGGACACTCAGAATAAAGCTTTCTTTCTTCATCCACACACGCCACGCGCTGATGATTTCGGCCACTTCATCCTCAAAACACAAGCCAAACCTGAGCCCCACTCACCGTCTGCACTTCTCACCCACGATTCCTGACGGATGCTGTTTTTCACTTGCACAACCACAAGCCTTCCCGAGTGGTCTCTGCTCTGTCACACTTGTCACACGCCCTCCACACCGCAGGCAGCGTGATCTTAGATACAAAACCTTAACTGTCCCTAGACCATTGCACGCCTATGATTAACATATTTCAATTCCTTGTTCTAAAATGTATAACAAAAGTCAACGTTTTGCAGTCACGATACAGGACTCAGCATGATCTGGTGCCTCCTTGTCCCTTGGTGCTCATTTCTTCCAAGCCTCCCCTCTCTGATGGGGACATCCCAGCCACGTGCGTCTGCTTTCTGTTCCAGAAACGCCAGCGCCTTTGCACCTGTATTCCCCACGCCACAGATGCTGGTCCCTGGAGCTTCGCTTAGTCACCTTATTATGTGTGTCTGGCCTCGAAGGTCACCCCTTGGCGAAGGCTTGTCCTGCCCACCCTAAGTAAAGTAGCTCTAACGGCCCCGCCACTTACTCACTCCTCAAAGCCACTGTGGCAGTCTGAAAGGGCGACGTTTTTGCTTTCTTCTCTTCTGTATCTTTTCCCCTCCCTGAAGACAGGAGTCTCCCTATTGTATTTCTACAGCTTAAGGCACAGCCTGCGGTGTCACATGCATTCAAGGGTGTCTCCGAGTTTGCCATTTTAATTTCCTCCTTCACAAAGTCGACTGACTTAAGTTAGGCAGTCAAAATGATCATGAATTTCATCGGCCAGACTTAGAAAAATCGTCTATCCACCGAAGTGGGAGAAAGGGAAAGAAAAGAAAGAAACAGGAAAAGAGAACAAAGAAACGAACCACAAAGTCAAAGACAGAACTAGAAATACAAAGGAAAAAAGGTGACGATGAATCAGGGTTTGTCTCGTGCTAATTAAAATCGATCAGTAAATCTATAACCACATTCTGCTCTTCAACTTTTAAAGTCTTATTTGAAGAAAACTGGATTTAAAAAGCTGTGCAAATATCACTCAACATTATTCATTCAAAAAAATTTACCAAACAATTTTAGGTTCATTATTCTAGAATCTGGGGTCGCCCCAGTGAATAGATGGACAGGGTCCCTGTTCTTTTGTGGTGTATACACCAGTGAGAGGTGACAGATAAAAACAAACACAATAAAACAACATAAAATAATTCCTGATAATAAGCTCTCAGGGAAATTAATGTACACAGGTACTCAATAATAAAATGGAATGACATGGTAGAGTGTTGGATGAATAATGATCTGACTGGACAGTCAGGAAAGTTATCTGAAGAGCAAGCTTTTCAGCAAGTAGAGGAATTACGAGAAATCATCAGCCAAGAAAAGATCAGAGAAGACAAATTAGCAAAAACGATAAACCCTTTGTCTTCATAAAGTACTCTGCAAGGTGCTCTTAAACTAATCATCTCGGTGTATTTATTACACCACGGGCGCGTATCATCTCATATGACCAATGTTAACATAGTTAAATATAAAACATAGTGAAACATCTTGGTAGTAAAATCATCAGAAGATGAAAACTTTGATAATAAATAGAGAGACGTTCGTATTAGTTTGGTTGAATATTGCTTTTGTCAAGCAACAGCCTCTCAAAGACTGGTAGCTCAAGCAAAAATAACAGCAATAATGTAATATATAAACACTGTGAACAAATCATCACAAACGACGACATGGCAGACATTCTTCCAACCACAAAGGGCGCATCTATGATAACTGACGATAATTCGGGGCCATACACATGCCATGTGTTCTCCAGCCATGACTCGATTAAGTTAGAAAGTGACGTTCCAGTCGAAACTAGAACATTTCTCATGTTTTATAAATTATTAAATACACTTTTAACCCAGAGATTAAATAAGCCATCGTAATAGATATATAAAAATACTTAATCAAATCATTATACCAATACTTCATATCAAAAATATAATGAAATTAAATAAAATTAAACAAAATATAAAATAGAAAGAACAAGTAAGGAAACAAATAATTCTTTGAAAGAGTAACACTTAAGATTTGATTAGAAGATTATTCAAAAAGAGAGAAGGCTCAAATAAAGTGACATTATAAATGAAATATAGAAATAGCTACAGATGTCACAGTGGTAAAATTACAGCAATACGGATTGAAGCGCTTCCTGTCAATGATTTTGAATCATAGGAGCAGAAGAATTACTGCAAAACCATGGCGCAGACAGGCAGCAGCCTCGTAGACCCGCTAGTGCCCGCACCTCTTCCTTCACGCGGGATTCGTACGACCGATTCTGAGTACGAGGCCTTTAAAGACATAGAGAGAGAGGGAAATGGACTTCAGCATTAGATGGTAACAGGCTTAAATCTGAAGGCCCTCGGTTAACTTTTCCATTAACTAGGCTCGCTCAGATTTAATTTAATTTTCATTTCTGAGACTCAGTCTGGTCCTCTTCAGGAGAACAGCGCCATCAAGCACCTAGGATGGTCACTAGATTGAATGGGGTGATATACTTAGAGTCCTCAGCACGTAGCAAGTGTTTGGAGACGAGAGAACAGCTCCGTGTGATGATGTTTACCTCGCCCATACCTCCGAGAGGCCTCAAGTCTGCCTTCAAAATTCAGGCAGCGACTTCATCCCAGAGGGCGATAAAACCTGTGTTCGTCTATGGGAAGGAACCGCCGACTAAAACCAGCACTGCGAGTTTCACTGGATTCATTCGCCTGGCTTTGGCTCTCCTTTTGTTTGTGTGTTTTCATTAGAGTCATAATTGATCAAGTAGGACAATCTTAAATTGGAAATTTATACGTGTGTAACAAAGCACTATCCTGTCCCTTGTGCACTGAGATTCCCAGCTAACCCGGGCCACGTGGGGTAAACTGGGTTTGGAGAACAGCGTAGTTTCAGAAATACACCCGGGTTATACTTTGGCTTCACCTCTTCCCAGCTGTGTGATCTGGAAAAGCAATTTCACCTCTGCAAGCCTGTTTCCTGAAGGAGAGAGGAACACTATGAACGAAACGCCTTTTTCAGGGTGTCCTGAGGAATAAGGGAGCCGGTGGTGGGAACAGCTGGTTTAGTGTTTGGAATTTCGTGAAAGAACACATGCGAACCGCGTTATCACGACTCATTTTCGTCATCACTGATATTGTAATGACCCGTTCAGTAAATCTGTTCCTTCTTCCCAATCTGTCAGAGTCTGGATTGGATGAAAAGTCTCTTGGCGTTTTGAACAAAGGCACATGGGGCGAGGACGAGTAGTTTAGTCCGCGATGCGTTCTAAACTGGGCACAGAATCTACACGTGACTGAGGATGACAGGCGTGGAGTGGTTCATTGAGCATTTTCTGCGTGTCCAGCCCTGTGCTGAACGGCCACCACTTCTGCAGTGAGGAGCGTCACAATTTGCAAAGCCAAGTTCTGCTCATATGCTCAACGGAGTTCCAGGAGATGCCATCAGCAGAAAATCAAAATGTGGCCTCTGTTTCCGAAGTGGGGTACATTATTAATACAAACTCTCATTTTGCCCCCGAATCTTACCCTCTGACCCCTGCTGTTTAAGGGGCAGTGCTGGAAGCACACGCAAGGGGCATCGTGATTTGTAGATAAGCCACTGTGGAGTGGAGGTCCTCATGGGCCACAAGGCCAGCTAAATGACAGAGTCACCAATGAAGGAGAGGTTTCTCTCCCTCACACTTGTTCACCCCGTTGCGCCTTCCAATCTGTCCAAGCACTGGCCCTGAGCACATCCGTGCGTGCCCATCCAGCTTCGTGTGGCCTTACTCTGAACCGGCCCTCTGCCTCCCACAGCTAACGCTTTATTTTTAATTTTAATCTTCCACTTGTTCTCTGCATCTTCCAAAGCTGCTTTGGGGGAACATCCCATATGGAATCTCGAACACCCAGATCTCCTTCCTCTCCACCAGTTCCCTCTGCGGAGGGCCGGGACCGCCACTCCAGACACGTGGGAAGAGCCTGGGTCTCACGCAGAGTCAGCTGTGACCCTGAACTCCGCCAGGGATGACCCCGAGGTGGGCAGAAGCGGCAGCCGCAGCCTTCTCGTCTCTGGCCTTCCAGCGTTCTTAGCCCCCCCGGGCCTCCTCGGGCCCCCTCGCTCCTCACGCGTTTTGCATGCAGAATCAGTGTGCTCCGTGGGCTAAATCCATCGGCTCGTCCTGTGCGATGATGCTGTTTGCTTCCAGGTGTCTCTGAAAACCTCCCAGGATTGTGTGGCAGCCTTTGATGACATGTTGTCCCTTTAGGACCATAACCAAGTTTCCCGGAGTTTGACTTAGAGGATGTGCTTTCCGGTGAGTTCTGAGCCATGAACGCTCATCGCTGTCTGCAGACGGCTAAGCTCGATTCCCGCGTCGGCTATGAAGGGAAATCGTCCTGTGCTGGGAAGGCCAGTGAGAGCCACCAAGGCTGATGACGTTCGTCACGGTTCGGATAAAAAGTTCCTGGCAGTAAAAACGCCTTCCGAAAAAGAAAATGCCCACTGAAAGCACACTGACAGCGCACAGCGAAGGCCCGGGAAAGGGATTTAGGAGTTAAATCCTTATGGACTTGGAAAAAGATTTTCAAAGCTGCCACATTTAAGACTGTGCAAGATGGCGCTTAATCTAAGCAAACGCGTAAACTAGCACAGGAGATCGCCTATGATGGGAAAGGGGAGTAAGGATTAAAATATTAGATACATTCTCTAAAAGGTGAGAGGTCTCCAATCTTTTTAAATTCAATATTTCATCACATACTGGATAATGTCAGCGAATTGTGTATCGCCTAGAACAAACTTCACTCCAATATTCAAAATGATTCTATTGAGAGAACCAAGAGAACAAACATAGACCGAAGTTCGTTTGCAGGTAAAATGATATGAAAAACGTCAGCTTTGTTTCTGAGCCCCTTACATGGGCCTTTGGGAGTTATCAGAAGGATAAACCTGGAAGCAAGAGACGGATTAAATATTCATTCACACACAACCCCAGCTCTGGGTGTTTATGCAAAAGAATCTCATAAATTAAGATTGCATCTGTTACACGTGGCATGATCACGTGGATATGGAAGATTTTATTAAAAAGAGTTAATGTTTATCTAGTACTTACCATTGCTTTACGTCCCTTAATTCTTAAGAGTGTGGGGTAGTTACTGTTACCAACGTATTTTAAAAACGAGAAAAAGAAGAAAAGTTACAGGAGACTTATTAGATGTCCTCAATCCATTAAATATTTTTTCGAACATTAATTTCTATAAAAATTCAAAACAACCCTCTGCAGTAGCTGTAATTATTTTATCTATTCATAGACGAGAAAAATGATATTTATAAACTGCAAATCACTTGCTCATCTTCACAGGGTGGCAGACTTGGGAATCAACGTTCTTAACAATTACACTTTCCTGCCCCTCACAACTTAATTTTTAGAGAACCAATTACCATCTCCACGATTATGCTAACGGTTAAGAAACAGATCAAGAATTCAGAAGCAAGATTCCTCCTTTTCTATCTCTGTTAGTCACAGGTGGCCTCATCCTGTCCCCTTCCCAGCTCGTACCTGTAGACGAGATACACAGGCCCACGACCTCCGGCATCGGTGCCCAGATGCGTGTGGCCTCCAACGGCACTGAGTGTGGCGACTAGTAAGGGCCCATGGATAAATAACCAGTGGGAACACCACCTAGAGCTTCACTTAGCTTTGGGATTGTGGTGGACGAGGCAGCTTTGCTACATGTCATTTTCTCATCAGTGAAATAAGACTAAACGCAGCGTCTATCTCTTACTGTTAAGTGGCCTACATCAATTAATCTGTGGAAAACCTGAAAGAATGTATTCTAGGCCTCGTAGAGGGAGCAACGCAAAATGAAGACAAAGCCAGAAGGAAGAGAAGGAGAGAGAAAACAGAAAAACGAGAAGCCTCGAGGAAGCAGGGAAAGGAGGTGCCCGCGTGGGTGGGGATTGGGCCTGGGGGCTGGACCTCAGGAGCCGGGATGGTGTGTGGACCGTGTGAACCCCCCCCAAAAGTCCGCGTGCTGTAGAGCGGGTGTCACGAGCAGGAGTGGCTTTGGGAGCATGCGGGAGATGCCACACGGATGCCACATGAGCGGGGATGGGCTGGAGTGGGACGCGCCCAGGGCCGTCGCCCCGCGCTGGGGTCAGTGGACAAAGGGGCGCTGGCATCTGGGGCTGGGACTTGCAATGCGGGGACTGCAGGTGAGGCCTGCCATCTGTCTCTGTGCCCCGAGCACCCCCACCCTGCAGTGCCCCCCTCCCTGGCCGACTCGCCCAGGCCTTTTCTCTCCTCTGCCGGAAACAGCCCTGGAAGAGCACAGGAATTTTCCATTTTTATAAAAAAAAAAAAAAATGTTTTTCTCCTCTTTCTAAATAGAAACTCGCATCTAAAAACCCTTGGGTCTGATTTGAGAAGAGAAAAATCTTTGGAGTGAGAGGAAATCGCACCACAGGAGGCTAGAAGGCCGCGAGGAACACGGTGTCTCCAGGATCAAAAATCACAGCGGGCTCCGTGTGACAGGCACGGTGACAGGTGCGGGGGAGGCTCGCCAGGCCCAGACACTTCGGGGACACGGCAGCTGCCAAGCTCGCCGCCCAGGCCAGGCGGGGACCGTGGCCTCCCTCGGGCTCTCTGACCCCGAGGGCCCGACCCCCGGGCCCACCTGGATATGGGATCTCCTGGTCCCCGCACAGATCATTGGATGAGCCGTGGATGAGGCCACCAAAGTGGGGTCACCGTTCTCCACATGGTCCCTCCAAACACACCCTTTCAAAGGATGACCTGGTGACAGGTGGGGGAGGGAGGAGGAGACCGCAGCCTCGGGTGAGGGTTTCCAAGCTCCTGCTTTTGAAAGAGCCCGAAGGGAAAGGGGAAAAACAAGGCACTGTTGGGGCACAAGGCCCTCACAATGTCACCCCAAACAGTGTCCCCACGCACAGCACAGCGAGAACTGGGCACTGGGTGTCTCTAATTCCTAAGAGTGTCTACTGGAGCCAAGTGGCAAGCTGATGTCCACGCTTCTGGCACTCTGGACGCAGACGTCAGACACGTGGCCTCTGCCCGTGCTGACAGAGTGGGGACCACGGCCGAGAGCATGTCGCAGCGGAGTCCCCCGCCCCCGGGCCCGGCATTCCCGCGCATCACGATGCCCCCGCCTGGCACAGTCACCGATGAATGTCACGTTCATGCCCCGCAAAGAGACACAGGGTCTGCCCGGCCTGAACTTCACACCCGCCTGTGGCCTGCGTGTCACAAGGGTGGTGAGATGACCTGGGGTTCAGGCATCAGAAGGCCATCCTCAGACGTGATAATGGGATGGCCACAACGACGGGTCGCACGCTGCAAGCTACATGGGGACAAAGACAGGTAACCAGGTGGCCGGAGGGGGCCCAGCCCGGGGACATCCACACTCGCCCCGTCTAACTCCTGGGCTGAGACAGGGAGACACGCGTGTGCAAAGGCGTGAACAGCAGACCCAGGGCCTGACAATGACAACACGACTCACGCTAAGAGCTGAGACCCACCGTGAACCAGGTGCCGGGCTGAGCAGCTCATTCACATCGTGGTCTTTAATGGTGACACGTGTTTGTCCCGTGGGAACTGCTGTCATGTGTGTTAAACAGGGACACTGAGTTCCCGAGGTGACCGCATGCGGTGAACCACCGCTGGAACCAGAATTCGAACCAGACTCCCGTGGTCTCAGCCACCTGGCTGGTCTGCCCAGCCGGGCCCAGAGCCTCCAGGGATGGCACGAAAACGAGGCCCCCGAGTCTCGCAGCCGGCGTGGACCGGGAGCGGGAATTATGTCGGTTGTTTTCTGGACCCTGTGGTGTCTGCACCTCACAGCCCTGCGCCCAGGTCCTCTCAGAGCCGGGGAAGTTCGAGAGACAGGGAACCTGTCTCTCCACGAGGCTCTGATGCGCAAACCTGGTAATCCAGAGTCCAGTCCCCGCCCGCGGGAACGGGGTCCCTCTGTTCCTGAATCACCCCAGAGCCAGGTACCGAGTGACAAGAGACACCCATCCCTCTGGCCAGAATCCGCTGGAGTTCATGGAACCATCCAACCCTAAGCCTGCCCGGCTGCTCGCCCCCGCCTTCCCCCACACACAGGACGGCCACTGTCCCCGCCCTCTTCACTCCCTTAGCCTCCAGACGGACACTGGCACTTCCCCCGCTGTTGGGGACTGCGACTACGAGCTCTTTTCCAACGACAGTCGTCTCCTGATCTGTGGGCCTCACCGCCCGGCTGAAAACAAAACCCCAGACGTTTCAGAACTCACGCGACTCGAGATAAATGTTAACCTTCTCTAAATCAGTTTGCCTAAACGGATCCATCCACACACCGTCCCTGTCGTCACACTCCCGCTCGCCCAGCCGCGAGGGGGAAGGGCAATCGTGACATTGAACGTTCGTCCAGCGTCTGGGGTTTATGCCGCTTCCCTTCTCCCTTCATCCTGCGGATGAGGTGAGAAGGACACTGCACCTCACACGTCACACGTGCTTTAAGCAATGCTGGCACTGCTTTGAGACCTTTAACGTGAAGCCTCTCTCCTTCATGGATGAAGCAAGTCACCACGCCGAAGCCCCACGTGACCAGACACCGAGGTGCTCGTCCCGAGGGCAGCTCCATTCCCGACCGCAGGACCCTGGCGGCTCCCCTGGTCTGGCCCTCAGAGGAGGCCCAGCCCCGCCAGCTCACTTCGCCTTGGTGACGGACCCAATGTGCTGCTCAAGCCACCGAGTTTGTGGTAACACGTTGCTCCACCCCAGGGCCACTAACGAGGAATTAATGAAATAACTGCAGTGGGTCGTGCACTCACAGTCAGACGGCTAACCACGCCAGGTTCAAGTCTTCTTAACTCATCTCTAATCTGTCTCTGAGAAAACTCTCCCATGGAAAGAAGAGCTCAGACCCTTGTCACTCGCCGGGGCCAACGTCGGACCGAGTGTCATGCCACCTGCTCAGACGTGAGGCCAGACGAGCTGGGTTTGGACGCCGACTTTACTGCTTAAATTTCCGGGTGTTTTTTGAGAACTTAACTATTATTAGAGTTTAGAAAGTCAAGGCACTGTGATAATTCAAAAGAAAGAACCACGATCGTTAACAACCTACCTCCTGCTGTCGAGGTCTATAAAAGCTCATAGGTTCGAAATTTCATGAATAGTCGTTCCTCGAAAAACGTCTCATTAAGATTCATGACACTTTAATGAAGAACACAATGACATCATAAGATTTCTTTTACTTTGAAAACCACGGAAAGCAGATACATGTTACGTTTTTAATAAAAATAAAAATTAAAGCGATTTTTATGCCTCCGTCACCGGATTGTTTAAATCATGCATCTACCTCTATGTCTGCACACATTTTATAGACCAGGTAGATAAACACGATCGTTGTTATCATCACATAGGTTTGGAACTCAGCAATTTCTCATTTGGTTGAATATGTTTGTTGCCTATCTGCATTTGGAAATAATTCTTTACATATGCTGGGAAAAACAGTTTTTTCCACACCTCAGAAACGGAGTGTCGCTTCCACTCTAAAGCATGAACAAACACACCCTACTCCTTGTCACATGAGGCGTGATGAGGCAGAATCAGCGATTTCGTCATCCTAAGTGGATAAATGTACAAAACACTGTAGGTCCAAACCCTTCCTGCCTGGACCTGAAAGGCTGTAGATGAAGAATCCTGACAAGCGTACTAGCGTCAGCTTTTAATCCTTACTCTATTCTAGCACTCAGCGCTCAAGGGATCAAAAACGACACTTCAACTCTCCTCCAAAACCATGTAACATAGTGTAACAGGACCCTTATCCATTACTCTGTCACTACAATTAATGAGGCCTTCCCAGTATCAATACACGCCATCGAAGAGCACGGAGAGTCAGAGGACTGTAGTGAATCCTAGCAGAATCGTGACGGAGAAGTGTCACTGTTTTAGCATCATGTCGTAGGTACGTGAATCTTTATCTAAACAAGGGACAACAAAGCGTCTGCTTGCACTTGCATGTGTTGTAAGCTGAGTCACCTCCACATCTCATTATTCCTGGGAGTGGGATCCCCCGAACGTCTAAGGGTCTTGCGTGGTTACTTAGGGGATTACAAGGTGACAATGAGATTGACTGATGAAGGCCGCGGTGGGGACACACCTGCTCTCTGAGTCCTAACCCTCATCAGCACCAGTGGGACGGCACGTGCTTCATCACAGCCTGCAACTCTGCTAAGTGGAAACATGGCATCTTCTTTTTCTATTTCACGACAAGGGAAGGAACACTGTCCAATGTAAAGATAATAAGAAAATCCATCCCGGCCCCAAAGAACTCTCCAAGTTACTGTCTGATAATCCTAGACTAAGGAACATTTGTGTCTCTAAATTTCTAGCTTTCCCTATTACCCCGCATGAAAAGTCGAGATTCTTTCCACAAAGGATGGCTTCACAAGTTTGGATAAAGGGAATAAAGACACATAGAAACGAAATTTGAAAGAGTTCTAAAATGAATTTGAATTTATTCAGAACCCTTCTGATTAAAAACTCCTATGGAAAAATTCAAACTTTCAAGTTATATGTTGAAGCTTCGAGTTTCTCCTCTTTAATCTCAGTCAAAAATGTTAAAATAGAAACTATTGTAAAATTCCCTGTACTTTGCTTTCTATATAGTAGAGACCCAGTGAGAACGGAGGGTAAAACAGTCAATTAAATTTTGGGAAGCTAAATGAATTCGGGATCAGAAGCAGCTTGAGATTTTCTCTAAGTAGCCTTCAGAATCAACACTGATTATTCATTTTATTCTGTTTTAAGAAAAAAAATAAACAATGTTCTTTTCATTTTTGTCATCATCAAAAACTCTGTATTAAGTAATCGTTATGCACATAACATGAACAATTTCAAATGAAGAGTTTTGGTGTCGAAACAATTAGTATATCTTAGTTTTTCCAAGTATCTTTTAAAAATATTTGAAATATCATTTAGCCAACACACGGTAACTGTCTGTGATTTTACCTCTGAAAATAATAAAGCAAGATATAACCGATTTTTTTAAATATGGGAGACAATTATACCTATAAAATTCTTTTTAAAAAAGCCTCCTAGTTATGAGATAATCTCTTATATTTAATAGTATGCTGTCAAATAAATGTTAATCTTTTAAAAATTAACCTGACTTTTAATTTTTTTACTTTAAGACTTGCACATGGCATAGTTGAAAGAAAAAAGAAAGTACAGAATCAAATTGGGGCGTTCATTAAGTCACACTAGAGTGCCCACGTCATTTTTGGCTAAACTGAGTAACTTTACATCTTATCTGCACGTGGTCATCACATTTCCTTATTTGCTGGGTAAATATGGATCCTGGATTGTCCGAATTCCAATAGCTGGCCCCAAACATATACCTGTGCCAAAACAAACTCCTTCTTCAGAATCATTGTTAATTTAGAAAATGAGATGATTGCTTCTTGCCAGAAAAAAGCATATATGCAAAACCATATGCATTTCATCAGGGAATTTACTGACGCGAAGATTATAACCCTTATTGATTTTGATCTGAATGATTGTAACTGCATGAGAGCTACAAAATAACTTATTTTTTTAGTGTGCTTAAATTCCAAAGAGATAGGGCTTCTTCAATCAATGTGTGGAAGGAGACAGACGCAAAATTTTTATTTGACCCTGGAAATGTGTTCTAAATTCTCTTGCTGCCCTGTAGAGAAAAATCAATATAATCTTTGGCCAACACATCAACCCTTTCTAAATGCACTCTTGTAGCCAATCAGTTGTCAAATAATTTTTATCTCTAAGGTAAAAAAAAAAGTATCATAAAAAATAGTTATGACTTTCAAATTTAATTTATTTAAGCATCGACTAAATATCTCTCTGAAATTAAACAAAGAAATAAACACAAGATTCAAAAGCTACCAAATGTGTTGTTTTAATGATGATCATAAGCACCCTTTTATTCTACTAAAATGTCTTATTTTAGTAGAATAAAAGCCTTTGACCTTCTGAAGCATTTTTGTTGTTTGTTTTACTGAACCTTCACAGCGTGCGTGTAGCATACTTCATTATTTTCTACATTAGGAATTCATACTTAAAATGTATTTTTGTGGTTGCAGAAGTCAGAACCTTAAATATTAAAAACTCAAGAAACTCAGCAGGATGACTCAAGTATGTGGAGGATCTTCTAACTTGTCAGCAGTGTCTGGAAGGGTGTTTGATGGCTGCAGAATGAAATGAAAAACAAAGATTGCCATTGATTACTGATGGAATGCTTCAGGTCATTCTTTACCAAGTCCATTCTCTCTTACTTTTACGATTTATTAGGCATTTATATTGTGCATGTAGTCAAAATTCTCAACTGGTAAGAAATATAAATCTTTCTTTTACATAAGAAAATGCATCTTTCAATTAATTTTTTTATCCGTGCTTCCAACAAATTATTCGCAGCACATCTCAGCATAACTAAATTTATTTTAGATCTAGAACTTTTTAACCTTTCACCTTGTCTGCTTTACCATTTCCTTCAACAATAAAGAAATCTGTCAGTAACCAGATCCCACTGTTACACGTGAGTAATATTTGAGGCAAATTCAATCTAAAACAAATGGTGTGGTAGTATTTGCTGTCTTGCTTTATAAAATAGCATAATTTAAAGCTATTTTGATTAGGCTATCTATAAAGTGTATCTAATGAGGGCATGTTAAGTAATTATTATCAAAAACAGGAGACATTCTATGGGTTTTTTTTTATGTGTATTAGCAATACAGCAATCAAATAACAATTTCTGTTCTTGGAAAAAAAATACGTATGGGAGAGAATCCTTGTTTCCAGTGAACTTAGGTTGCACCCTAGAACTAAATATCTCTAAGCAATTGCTAAAATTCCTTTTCATACCATATAAACAAAGGTGTATTCAGTTTTTTTCCCCCAGTAATTTTAAGTTAGATCCAAGATCTAGAATTTGGTGAATTTTCTAAATACATGCTCTGTGTGTTTATCATGTTCTTAGCTATGAGAAAACTCTTCATTGTAAATGGTTTGATTCGTTTGTGTCTTTTCTTTTTCTTTCTTTCTTTCTTTCTTTCTTTCTTTCTTTTTTCATTTTCTGGGTGAAAGTGACACCTTGTAGTTAGAAGGGCTGGCATTTTATGAGACACTGTCAAGAGAACCACTCTGTTTCAATAAAAAGAAAGCCAGAGATCCCTTTCCACTTTACTATGAGTACGGACGCACACCTACACCCATTTCTTCAACATTTTCTATTTTAAAAGTAAGTTATGCAATATGTATTATCGAGCACACACACACTGCGAAATGCCTCTGATGTCACTGAGACTCAAATAATATTTTATCTTATAGTTTCCAGTGACATTTCACTTATGCAGCACAAACTGATGGCAGATCTTTATTGATGTTGCTAAACAGTAACTAAACTCTAAAGAGTAAAGTTAACATAATTATAAAAAACGTTGCACATGTCCTTTCGGCACACACAACATTAAGCCAGCTTCAGTGACTACCGTTAATTATTTTAAAAGAGAGGGTTTAGTATAACTTGTTTATATTGAAACTGGATTTACCAAAATTCAAGATATAATGAAATCATTTAGATATTTGAGCATATGAACTCCCCCTGACCAGCGCATCACTGTTAAATGATAATTAATGAAGTAAACTCTTAAACACCCTAATTGCTGGCCATAGTGAACTGAAAGAGCAAACTATTCCTAAAGCACACAACTGTGCCTATTCCACTATGCTTTCTCCCATTTTCCTAACCGTCCCCAGCTCTCTGAATGTACTGCTTTTATAAGCTCAAAATGGATTGACACTTACACGGACAAGCACACGGACTCGGGTGAGAAAAAGGATGGGACTCGTACCTTTTCATGGAAATCTTTTCATCATCCGTGCCTTGTCCATGCACTTTTCTGAGCTGTCACTTGTAATCCTCACTCTTACTAAAGCATTACTGGATTCGCCCACCAGAAGCAGCTTTGATTAGTGTGAGGCCTTGCACGGCCATCGAAGAGTGCTGAGCACGTAAAACTCAGTCCAAGGAAGCCGACTGGTTCTAACGGAGCCAAGAACATGAGTCATCCACAGTGAAAAGCATTCAACAAGGTGAAAGCAAAACCCTTATGGACTCTCATCTGCTCTGGTTTCTTTCTCTGTTTGAGTTCACAGTGACGTGAACCAAAAAGTCTCTTCAAGTCCTCAAGCCAGACACATTCTCTTTTTATGCTGATGAATTAAACGTGTGCCTCTGTCACAGAAGTTGACCTGCACATCAGTGGAAAAAGACTGGGTGGCAGGAGGCTCCAAATTGTTTTTATTGAAAACAAGTTAACAACAACTTAAAAATGAATAGTCCGCTGTTGAATACCACAAATATGCATTACCAGAAGCATCATAATAAAAGCTGGATAGTAAAATTGAAAATATCTGTGAGGTCAGGAAAAATTTAGGCTGATCATTGCTAAAACAAGAAATCATCATAATAAATTTGTAAAAAAATAAGAAAGCAGTAAATCCTCTATATTTTGTATGCTAATATCTCATTTTGTCCATAAAAACCTCAGTAGAGAAAACACATGAAATACATTTTTGGATTTTGTCAAAAATGTAAGATAAGGCATAAGACAATATTCAAGAATACGGGACATTTAAAAACAGCAAGCTCAAGAAAAAGTGAAGAAAAGATTTTAAATTTCTTGATGGCTAAAACGATAGTAAAAAAATGAGCATTTCAAAAATCACTGTTTAAAGTATTAAAAGCGTTGTCTTAGTTCATGAGAATAACCTCCCCACTCCCATCCCTATGTTTTTATAAGACTCTGGGTGATGTGAGTGGGAGACAGGCTCCTTCAAAATGCCATTGCGACAAATAAAAGCACACCTTTAAATTTTATATTAATTCTGACGTACATGCCCCTGAAGCAATCCCAGGGATGTGAAAAATAATATAAACAAAGCCACTTCATGATGGAGCCGGAGCTGTCGCACATGAGAAACTGCTCTGTGTGTCTTGCTCCTCACAACTCTGGAACGTACGAACGGGACAGAATAAGCTTTGGACCAGGCCTAGAGCAGCACTGCACCCCAAACCCATTCGTTACGATGACCTGAACTAAAAAATAATGACATTCTTTAGAATCAGGTCACTCTGTTAGCTTATTTGCACCCACAGAAATTCATTCCTTCCGCTCACGTAACTGCTCCTTCCCTTTCTCAGGAGGACCCCTCTTCTTCATCTCCTAATCAGAACGCTATTTGAGTTTCTGCCCAAATCATATTGTTTCCCAAATAGCTATTTCTTTGAATCTCAAATAAATGCTTGTTTCCTCTCATGTTGGCTTCTTATTTTAAGGTTAACAGGGTCAAATGATAAAACTTCAATTTAGTAGAGGTATATCTCTGAGGTCAAGGTAAATAGTCACTTGTATACACATGCACTCACTCACACATTCATTTATGTTGCATGCACATATGAAGATACATATTTGGGGTTATATTGGTTACTATGACTACGAGCTAAAAGTATACGCTTCATCGGAGGATGTGCTCTTTGTCAAGTGATTGATAAATCTTTGCACTAATAAGAGTGGGTGGCTTGATGCTTAGAATGTGGTGGGAAGAAACAAAAGGAGGTACAGAGTGGCTTAAACACCTCTCCTTCCTGCTCTCCCCACTTTAGGTACTTCCCCTGTCATACCACGTCCTTCCTGTCTACTTTACATCCCCCACATAGTCAAGTCAACAACTTTGTTGAACTTGAACTCCAATCCCCAGATATCAGAACATTTGCTAGCTCGTAACAGATGCTCAGAAACATTTGTGGATCTTTAACCAATGAGTACCCCATGAGTGCAAAACCAGGCAAAACTAGCTGGAAAACATGAAAATCCATGGATGAAAAACACATTACGAATAAAAAAACAAAACTCTTTCCTTTTTATTCCCAAATTAATTACACAATGAGGTTCTCAAAATATTTTAAAGTACTTAGAAAATACTAGGAAATGAAATATTTAGCTTTTAGATATTAAATATGAATCTTGTTTGCATTTCTAAGATGATGAAAAATAGGTAAAAATTTTTAGGCGCAGACACCAGGAATTAAATGAAACTTAATCACTTTTGGAAAGCACCATTACTGATGACTTTGGTAAATATAAGCTTAGAATTAGGTCAACATGGACTGTCTGCATGCTTGTCACAGAAGAGAGCTCAAAATCCAACTCCCAGGACCTTTTTCTTGGGACTCTTTATATTATATCTTCATGTTATTGTGCGACTACGTTGCCTTAATGGCTTAATTGCGAGTACTCTCATTCATCATTTACAGTTTCCTGAGTTGCAACATGAGAGAAATCAATGTGCATGAAAAAAGAGGATCATAAAAAATGCAGTAAACACAAGTCGTAAAAAAATAAGGAGATAGATCACCTTGGGCCCACCCAATCTTATCTCAGAGCTATAAATAAGCGCGCTAGTGAACAGGCTTTTTCTGGGCATTTGTATCCAGGGAGAATGAAGTGAGAAGTTCACACCGTATTTTAGAGAGATTCGGGCTTATTTTTGGATGTTCGAATGCGATTAACTACCCAGCATTCCCATGATTGCTCATTTCTATTTCCATCTGCCACTTTGAACTTGTTAGTTCATTTGCAATACACAGAGGCTTCGGACCTGAACACAAATCAATAGGCCACTCGAGAAACGAGAGTAGGCAGGGAGTCCGTAGAAATTTAATGTGAATAGAAAAATGAGTTTGGCTATGGATTTTCCCCGACGAGGCGTCTCCATGAGAACAGAAATGGAAATCAGTTGTGTTTACCGCTGTAGGCCCCAGGCCCGCCACCGATATGGCACGTAAGGAACCCGGTAGATACATATCGAATTTGTTTTGAGAGCTGTCAGCAGGGCAGGGTTGGGGGAGCCATCTGCGAGCCATCCTTGATACAGATCGATGAGAATGCATCAGACATGTTGACAACAGACCTGCGCTGTGGAAATTTTTGGAATATCGAGGATGAATACATTTACCGTGCTGTGGGGAAGGGAGCACTTTATTTTTAGCCAAAAGAAAAGCAAAAGCAGGTGATGTGAAAATAGGACTATGAGTCGGAGCAGCTGATAGAAGGATCTACCCTTCAATCCCTCCTCCCCTGGACTTCTCTTGTCCCTTTCTCCATTCTTTTATGAGCCTGGTTGAGTTCTACCTGATTATGCCTTCCCTGTCTTTCCACCAGGGACCAGGCCTGGGAGCATCATTCCTGACGACTGCCTTTAGTTCTCAGTTTCCTCGAGTTTCTCTCGCCCTGCTCTGATCTAGCCAGCCAGTCAGAACCAGGGAAGCTTCATAAGTCGATGTATTCTCCCCTGATAACAATGCTTCAGAACTTCCCCTTGCTCTTTGCGTTGCGTTTTCAGTTGTGGCACTCAGCAGGTAATTACCCAGTGCCGTTGTGTGTTAATTTCCCATAGATGGCTGTTGCTGCATCTTAATTGTAGCTCCTTAAAACCAGGACCCACTACATGTTAAGTGCTTTATTGGTCCCACTGTACTTATCAACGTGCTCATCACTTGTCGTAGAATCGCAATTCCGTGATTCTTTTGCCAAAAGAGTAAAATGGGTAAATTATCCTAATGCCTTTGCTTATAACGTTCAGAGATAAGCTACATGGAAATTGCCTGGAGAATCTGCGTTAAATTTTTCTTCTCAGAGAGAAGGGAAACAGAACCACTGGGCTGTCACAATTTGAGGGGAAATGTTTCAAACATACATAGTTCAAAATTATCTACGTCTTATCTAGCTCGTCTTAACCAATGTCTTATCCATTATCTTCAAAACTGGACTCCAGTCCTATTGCAAGATTCCTGGGCTGAACTTTGTTGTCATTGGATGCCTAGATTATCCAAATTATACTCTTGATTACCCGTGACAAGCCACCCTCGTCTCTTTCTGACCTCCCACAGGGGTCCCACAGCTGTTCTTTGGGACCACGATGTCTGGCCCATGTCCTAGAACTGAGAGCGCTCTTTCAGTTCATGGATACATCCTTCTCGCTGGAACCTTCTCTCCCCCTCCTCAAATGCCCCCCATTGTCGGCCCTCGTGCAGACATCTCTTGCTTCTAACTATATATTTTTTAAAGATTAATGACATTCGGACTTTCAAAACTATGTGTATCTGACCTTGACTGCTCCAGCATCAACAAAAATATAAATTTTCCTTGCTTTGTATTGGTCATGTTCCCAGAAAATTTCAAAAAGAAATATACCAATAAAGCCTTTGAGGAATTCTTATAGCACAAGTGACGTAGGATATCTTACTTTATAGCATTACCAAGTGTCAGTAGGTATATTTTTAAAGTACTTATATGGGCCAATAATTTTCAACAAAGGAGCCAAAAACAATGGAGAAAGGAAAGCCTCTTCAATAAATAGTGCTGGGCAAATTAGAAACCCACATGCAAAAGAATAAATCTAGACTCCTATCTGTCACCACACACCAGAATTAAATCAAAATGGATCAAAGACCTAAATATAAGACCTGAAACAATAAATTGCATAGAAGAAAGCATCAGTACTAAACCCACGGACTTGAGATTCAGAAAGGATTTTATGAATTTGACCTCAAAGGCAAGGGAAGTCAAAGCAGAAATAAATAAATGGAACTATTTCAAACTCAAAAACTTCTGCACAGCAACAGAAACCATCGGCAAAACAGAGAGGCAACCAACCAAATGAGAGAAGGTATTTGCATGCAAGGCCTCCAAGAAGGGGCAAATAGTCAAAAAGTATAAAGAACTCATACAGCTCAACAACAGCAACAACAAACAATCAAATTAAAAAATAGGCAGAGGACCTGAACAGACACTTCTCCCAAGAAGACATAAGAATGGCCAACTGACATATGAAAAGATGAGCAGCTTCACCAGCTCTTAGGGAAATGCAAATCAAAACCACAGCGAGGTACTACCTCATGCCTGTAAGAATGGCTGACATCAACAGGACAAGTAATAACAAGTGCAGGGGAGGATGCGGAGGAGAAGGACCCCTCGTAGGGATCGAAACTGGTGCAGCCACTATGGAAAACGGTCGGGGGAGTTCTCAAAAAACTAAGACTAGAACTGCCACATGACCCAATAATCCTTCTACTGGGGATCTACACAAGAACTGTGAAAAGATTTATCCATGAAGACATGGGCACCCAGTGTTCACTGCACATTATTCACAGTGGCCAGGACACGGAAACAACCAAAGTGTCCTGCGCTAGCCGATCGGGTACAGAAATGTGGTGCATACAGACAACGGCCTGTCACTCAGCCAGGAGGAAAGATGAAACACCCCGTCTGTGACAACACGGATGGATGGCGACATCCTCACGCTCAGCAAAATAAGTCAGAACCATAGGATTTTACTCCCACGTAGGACATAAAACGGAAAGCAACAAACGAACAAGACAAAATCTCACAGGCACAGACGACAGTGCGGCGGTCACCAGAGGGAAAGCGGGGAGGGAGGAGGTAGACAAGGGGAAAAGGGCTCAAATATGTGGTGACAGAGGAGAAGTGACTTCGGATGGCGAACATGCAGTGCAATATACACATGATGTGTCACAGAATCGTGCACTTGACATCTGTATGATGTGATTAACCAACGTAACCCCAATAAATTTAATAAAGCAAATAAATAGAAAATACAAGAACTTTAATGGTGGTAGTTCACAACAAGCTAAGGAGATAAAGTATATGGAATTTTATTTGGTGTTGACACAAGTATTAACCAAAATCAAATTATTTTTGAAAAATAACGTGTCGATTACTTCGCCAAGATCAAAGTACATGCAGCTGCGAGAAATATAATTAAAATTTGATAGAGTTATTGATAGCAGAGGAAATTTGTTCTCCTTTTCATTATGAGTCATTAGAGTCTAACGCTCTTCATTCCTCATATCACAAGCCTAATAGTTACATTTTTAGAAAAGCCAATATTTAATTTTTGTGGCTTAAGTAAGTCATTAAATAAAACTTAGTCTGTGTTAATTAACAACTATTTATTCTGAGCAGCACTGTTCAAATATCTGATAAGCGTCCTTACTCTCAAATATATTTCAAATATTAGTTGAGCATTCTACATGCAGCAAAAGGCAAATGCCTCCCCCCAAACCCTGCATTTTAGAAAGATGTTTTAGATGGAGTCTCCTAGAGATTTCTCTAGATTTAGCTTCTTCAGGGTACCCCCCAGCACGAAGATGGTTTCTATGGCATGGCCTTTCCTTTTCTTCTTCTTCTTTTTTTCTTTTTTAAAATACACATGGCCACATCATCCTGTTTATCTGTAGGTCTTGAAAACCTGAGTTGAAAATGCGATGCTTTAAGTAACATGATGTGGGGACTCTGGAAAGAAAATCCACCCCCACCCTGGATTTGTTACCGTTGCTGTTTCTGTTGGTGTTGCCTGTCATCGGTTTGGCGACTTTGTTGAACGGATTCTGTAAAATCGATATTCATTGTGTGTGGCCCCTGATGTCGCTGTTCACTTAGGCCAGCGGTCTGTGACATCTGGATAGACATTGCCTTGAACGCTTTGACACGAGGCTCCCGCCTTTCGCAGAGAGGTGGTGGCACGTGTGCAGGGGCGGGATGCACACGGATGCTATCGTCATGGGCAGCTCGTCTCCGTGTGGGCCTCCTGCTTGCACAGAGCAGGTGCCAGCCAGGAGCGGGACAGCAGGGCCTTCCAAAGTCATTCCTGGTCGTGCACACAGCCTTGCACATGTGCACGGCCCTCAAGACGTCCAGAGCTACGCTGGGGCCTTCCCAGGCCCCTTTACACGTTTTGCTCCCACACTTTCCTTTTTGGTGCCTTTGACGTCGTTTCCAGTGGTGTCATTGTCACAGGCAGCACCGGTCCATGTGGTCCATGCAAGGCCTCAGGGGAAGGTGTATCGGCCCAGACCAAGGTGTCAGTCCAAAATAAACACGAGCCCTGACAACGGTGTGTTTGTGAGTGTCATCAGACAGGCCCAACTCTGACCAGTGTTGGGCGAAGGGACATCACATGACGCTCCAAACCCATCTGGCCCCTCCCGAGGCTGCCGGCCCTGGGGTTCCCTCCGATGGCAGAGCTGTCCATCATCAAGGCGAAGGCAGCAACACGTGGCAAACTCACTGGCCTTACCGAGATTCACCATTTTTCTTGAATAAACTGGCCTCCAACTTTTTTAAGCCATTGGTTAGTATCCAGACTTTTACAGTACGTATTTCTAGTTTAAATAGTAGACGATGATGCCTTCTGTGTCGTATTGGTAGGAACTCTGACCTTTGAAATAATGGTGTCTCTCTAGTTCTGTGTTCTGTTTTGCCAATAAGATGTAGCATCCCTTTTGTTTTTACCTGAGCCAGATATTTATTTAAAAGCATTCTGGGTTTTTCTGTAACAGATTCTTAATTTCTATTCAGTAGCATTTCAGAGCATTTTTTAACAGATACTTTGTTCAATGGATTTTGGCTCTCAGACTTTTTTCTGCCTTCTTGTCTTACATGAATTGAATACACCATTTCTGCACTGCAGTTCTGACTTGTTCTAACAGCTTCCATAAACACACGCCTATGTGCTACGCTTTGTTTGACAACGATCTTGAGCCAAGGTCTTTGTAGTATTAACCAAATCTCAGAACCTTCTCTTCTCAGGCATTTTTTTTACCCATCATACCATTATTGTTTTTATTTCACCTTCTTTCCTTTTAAGAGTAGCTTTTCTACTTAAATGACTAGTCTTCCCAACGCAAAATATAGTTTGCAGCCAGACCTCTGAGTCCCTCAAACAGAAATCTGAAGCCCCGACGTGTTCCAGCATCGGCCGGTACTGATCGGCCCACTGGACTGGCCCCAGCCCTAGAAGTCAGGAGACCCGGTTTAAATCTCAACTGGGACAATTTTTTTGTTATATGATCTCAAAAAGATTAATTGAAATCATTGAGTCTCAGCTTCTTTCAAGTATAAAATGGGGACACCACGGGAAAAACACGCACTCTACCTACCGGCTGGTACCCTGAGCATCCGATGGTGTGACCCGCGTGAGAGCAATCTGCTAAACTGAACAGCACTTCAAATTGCCTCTCTCCACGAAAGCACTTACCACAATGTCTGGTAATTACCTGCTAACTTGTCTGTCACCCCCTTCTAAATCCTGTCCTCCTTGAAGGAAAGATGAACGAATAAAAATGTAAATTATAAGTTCCGGAGCCAATAAGGATGTTACACTACTAGAAATCTAAAAGATGTTTACCACTCACTGGGCTTTACAATCTTGCTGTTTCTGGCTTAAATTTAGAACCAATTTATAGAAACCAGGCTCCTACTGCCTTTTTTATTATTTTTTATTATTATTAATATTAATATTATTATTATTATTATTATTATTATTATTTTCTTAAATACAAAATGGGAAAGAGTTAAAGAGAGATCACGTGGCTACAAAAACGTCGCTGTGCAGACGAAGTCACATACCCAAGAAAGCATGTTGCAAGCACCCAGCAGCGGACAGCAAAGCTGTCAACCTCGCTCGTGATTTAATCAAAACTGTGATTTTTCACAATCGACGTACTTTATAAATATTAATTTGCCCCTGCAGAATTTTGGAGGACACATAGATGAGCACCATAATTCTCATCATTACAGCAAAGGACGTCAGGGCAAAAGGGGGAGTTACGTGACCCACGCGGCGGAGAGGCAGTCAGTTCTGTATTCTCGGTGAAAACGCTCTTTTCTGATTTCAAGGTGTCAACGTGTGCTGAAATCGCATCCCTTGAAATGTACAGGAAATGCGTTCTTTTTAATTGGGGGTGTTAATGAATAAATCAATACCTAGTCTATTTTTAGATTAAGTAGTGATGTATTCCAGAACCCAGAAGGAAAGTCTTTCTCATTGTAGCAGATAAAATAACGCCACCTTAGTTCTTCCTTTCTGCTTTGGGCCAGGATCGGAGGGAATAAAACCCTGAAGATTTGTTGTCACTGAAAATAAGTCTGCTTCTGAGTGGCTCGAATTAGGCATCTTGTTTCACTGAAAACGGTAACTTTAACAAAAGTGACTATGGTGTGTCCACAGAGCCCTTGGCTGGCAGATGTGAACAGACAAGGAAGCAGAACAGTCGTCTTGGTCAGAAACAGAGAGAGAGTATGATGCGCTCTACAGTCCTGACGCCTGAGTGACGGAATGAGATACAGTTTTAGATCCAACACTTTGAGGTGAATAACCTCTAGTCTCAATTTTCTTATCTGCAAAACAAGTTTGATAATGCTGCTTATTTCATAGCGATTATTGTTGTGTTTTCTTGTTTGTTTTGTTCGATGGGGCATGGTCAGGTAGGTTGATGGCCTCGTCACCCAGCCTTGATCCTCCTGTTCCACTCCTGACTTATCCCAGGCAGCTAAGCAAGGGGCAAAGTCAACAGGCAACCAGCGCACACAGAATGCAAGCCCTGGCGACGAGAACGGCTGCATTAACAAACTGCCCTCACGCGTGTCCCCTGCGAAGGAAGTCCAGTGGGATTCCGCCAAAAAGCGGGGCCCATGTCTGCAAAGCTCACCGTACATAACCCTAAAGGCCAGGCGCTTTTGAAACCCAGTCCCAGGGGGGCAGGGTCAACCCTGCCCAGCGACACGGAACCCACACATGACCCAGCTGCGTCAGGCCGGCTCGGGACCTGGGGAAAAGGCGCGGGAGACAAGGTGACATGATGTTCTAGCACCTCCGAGGAGGCCTCCCACTCAGAACGCAGCCCCGGAGATTTCCCTCCTCCCTTGGACAGATGAGGCAGCTTCTAGAACGGCTTCCACTGTGACAGCTCCGAATCTCAGCGGTCCCTCTCCCAAAGCACCCTGGAGCAGGTGGCTTCGTCCAGCAGCTCTAAGGTGCATCGCGATGCGGGGACAGCCCCGCCTGAAACAAACACGCACGTGAGGGCTCCGTGCTTGGGGACCAAACCCTGGCAAATGCCAGTATTTTTTTTCCAAAGAAACACTCAGTTTCCCTCATGACAGCCACCGGGACAGAACCAGAATGAACAGAGGCCAAGGTCTCTGAGACAGTCAGTGTCACCAAGGAGCAGGTGGACAGAACAGAGCCAGGACGAAGGTGCTAGAGACACATCACTTCCATGCACTGAAACTCACTTCCCTTACGGGGGCTATTAGCTTTTTTTTTACCTTCCTATATACCAGTTAGACTACTGCCCAGCTCACAAGTTCAAGACATAAACTATTTCCTTTACCCCAAATGCCTAACCGTTCACCTTTCCATTCGGCGTCTTCCAAAAGCAACCACCGTCCGATTTCTCGCATCACAGCTGAATTCGGCCCGTCATGGAACATCATAAAATTATCCCCATGGATGATCAGAGATTCTAATTGACGGCGCATGTTCACAGTAGATTCCCTGTTTGCTCTGTTCAGTGCATCCCCTGAAATGAGCGGTGTGGCTGCACGTGGTGCCGCTAACCGAGCCTTGCTGCTGGCATCGTGAACCCCACGCACGACATTTATCCGCACGTCATTAGCCTACACCCGGTGAGCCCAGGCGACGACAGCAGGCAGGAGCACGCTGTGGCCTAGGTAAGCAGTGGCCGCGACAGAGCGATGGCCCACTCCTCGGACAGAGCCTCCGTGTGTCCCCTGTTACCCTTCAGTCCCCAGAGCTCCTTCTTCTTCTGATCATTTCATCTGACGCTTAACACAACCCACAAAACCAGGGGACGTGGGCATTTTCCTGCGTCGGATGGGGGTGGTACGTGGTGAGTTTCCGAGGAGTGATGCGTCTGGCACTCACGAGGAGGCTTCTGTCACTCCGTTACCCCACGCTCCCCTCTGGCTCTGAGGGACCACGATCGTCCTGTTACGAGTGGATTAGTGCATCTTCGCACGTCAAAGGCCTTTGCTTTAGTGCCAGGTCGGACATTGGCACAGTTTTTGTTTCTCTCCCCCCACCCAGCCAAAGTGTTTATATGGGTGGACGAGCAAAGCAAAGGAATCTGTCATTTCCAAGGAAAACAGAGCAATCACAGCATCAGAGGGGGAAAGGCACGGTCATGAGGAAGGCAGGCAAGGCTTCGGCGATCTGGGTGCTGAAACCTGTTTGACAACTGCAGGACACGAGGCCAGTGACCTGGAGACCCTCGTGGCCACCGAGCCCCCCGAGGCAGCACCGGGTCCCTGTCCCCGAGCCCCACGCACCCCGGCCGGTTCCCTCAGAGTTCAGGGCCTCGGGCTGAGGATCGGCCACCTCTCCCGGAGGTCTATGTGCAGTCAGTCTTCGTAGGAGTTGAGCTCAGACTCCATTACATTTTAGCATTTCTCCTAGCCCAGGGTTTTACGATGCTTCGGAGATGCATAACTCCCAGGATCGATGACATGCCTCCGTCTCAGGCGGAGCTTTTCTAATTTACTGCACGCGCCGAACGGCGCCCCAGAGGACTGAGAAACGAGTGAGCACCCGACCCTAAAGTCTGCGCCTCCTTCCCTGCCCACGGTCCCCTCTTCTTTGCATATTTTCATCTGCGACTGTCTCTTGTGAGCGGGAAAGGAATGTTTGTCCCAAAAGCCGTCTCAGTTACAGCCTGCGTCCTCCAGGCACGAACTGCAAAGTCTGAGGCTCCGGTTTCCTCGTAATAGAGGGGGGTGGCGGTAAGTAAAACGTCCAAAGAAATATCTCGAACATGCAACAAGAATTTCTAAAGACGGATTTTATGTTTTGTGATGGATACGAATAGATCTTATACACGAAAAATCATCCCTTTTCCACTGAGGTTCGCTGTGAGCTCACTTCCAGATCCGTGTCTGTTTATGTCCCCTCCCCACTGTCCTCGCCCGGCCGACTATGATGGCCTCCCAATCGGTTTTATCCTTAATGTGGGTTCGTACCACCAGGGCTGAGTGAAGACTCAGTTGCCCTGTTTCGGGATGTCTGGCCTTCACCCCCAAGACAAGGCCGGCTGGCTCAGCGTGGCCCACGCAGGCATCGCAGTCTCACTCGACTTACCCCCCAGCCCACGCCCCGCCACGTGCCCTGTCGCCTCCCACACTGGCTCCTGCAAGCGCCTTCGAGGGGCCCGACCTCCATCTACAGGAGGCCCCACCCACTCTCCCGCATCTCGACTCTGGGATGTTCTTCGAGTGTAGACAAAACATCCCCGTCCTCCAGCTCTGAGGCGAGCGCTCCCCTCTGGGTTTCCACGGGCGCTGTCGACTTTGCTGGGTAACGTTGGCTGAATTCTGTAGCAATTCCTGTTCGTGGTGCACAGCTCGTGACCGTGGGACGCAGATGACGTCTTCCTCGGCAACAGTGTACAGGGCCGGCCGTGTGCCGGGGATGTTGGTCCCTCCTCTGTGCACACAAAGCACACTGACTACTGTCACTGTAACAGCTAACTCCATCCTTGGTTGGCTCTTCTGTCCCTCAGTCCCCTTCCTAGTTCCAGGTCTGTGAACTCAAAGGTACCATGTTTACTCATCTGTATATCATCTATCTACCTACCTATCTATCATCTGCCTATACCTATCATCATCTACTTACCTATCTATCCATTCGTCACCAAGCCTAGGGCTTGACTCAGAGGAAACACACCTTTAATGGCTGGTATTTTCCATTTTCGTCTGCAGAAAAATAAAATTTAGCAGATCCCAGCTATGCTATTAGGTACTATTCAGTGAGCTCATTGGAGTATCCACTTCCATTGGTTCGGTGCCAAAAAGAATGAAAAGGGGCCAATACCATCCCGACAACGCCCTACAGAAATCCAGACAAGCTCCCGGGGTTTCGAACCTACCCGCTCGCTCCCTCACTGCTTCCGGCGTGTCCCATGCACCTGTCCGTGCAGCACGCACCCTGCTGCGTTACGTGTAGATGTTCCCAGATGTTGTCTTTCCCGTTGGAGATGTGACGTGGCTTACTCGGCTTGACTGACACGGCTCCCACTCCGTGTCACTGTTATTCCCAGCTTCCTGGCAGCTTCCGTCAGGCGTTCTGACTGCTGCGGGAGATGGAGTGAGTCCTTTTCTACCCCGGCCTTCATTTTCACATTGAGCCCTTTCAGGCTCGTGAGTGGTGCTGGCTCGTTATCTGTGTCATTCCACACGTTACACGTGTTCCTACTTCGCCTTCTGCTGCTGACTATGACACTTACTACCGTTGTCACTGAGACACTGAACCACAGCGCTAAAGCCCTCACTCTTTGCATTATTTCAATTTGTATCATGTATGGAAGCGAAAGTGCAATGGGGTATCTGTACCAGCCACACTCGGCCAGCGACTGGGGGTCCAGAAAGGGAGTGGCATGTCTGAACAGAAGCGGTGACCTGGGACCAGCGGTGGAACTGGCGAATCCTGTTGTCATTCACTCTTGTCGTCATCCTCACTTTGTAGGGCAGCCCCAGTATACCTCTTCCGTTTCCATAGGGGTGTAGAAATAATGGAAATTTTAAATCTGCATAAAAATCACCTCATTTCCACACTGGGCACAGTCAGAGAGCAGTCATCGCTCCTCAAAAGCAGGTCAAGCCCTTGTTTTTCTTCCTTCTTTCCTTCCTTCCTTCTTCCATTCTGTTCTTTTCTTCCTTCCATCCTTTCATCCTCCTTTTTATTTCTATTTTTATCCTTTCACCTACCACCTTTGATTCCTATATCTAATATTTAATCCTATCCTTTTACGTGAAAAACATCATATGATGACATGCGGGAAATACGGGTTTAAACAAAATTAACCAACAGACAGAAAAGCTTTGTCCTTCAAGGACAGCAGTCCAGGACACATGCACACGAGTGTCCGTGGGTCGCAGGTGGTTTTCATGGCGGGAAGAGGGAGGCAGAACAGAAAATACAGCTGTGGCGAGAGTCTCGACAGGTAACAGTCAACAGAGGCTCACTGTGCCCCAAGAACTGTCCCAAGCACGGCCCAGGTCCTGCAGATTTAATCGTCACAGGAAAGGCCTTTATTAGAACCGTAGACAGACCCACTGAGGGTCACGTGGCCTTTGTGTGGGTCATGCACCTGAGCAAGTCGTTTTTCAGATGTTCGACTGCTGATTAAAAATGGAGGGAGGAGCAAGAAATCTCGGTTTATTCGAGCTCTAGAAACTCAGCATTTTATTGTCGTTTTGATATTTTAGTTAACCTATGTAAGCGGGTTTTTTTAAATGTTCTTTACCTAAGTATAAATTAATTACCTTTTCTGAAGCCTGTATTTAATCTCTGTCCTTCGTGATTAAATACTCTCGGCGAGGTCCAAAGACGCCAAACTAAAAATTAGTATTAACGACCAGGGAAGAGGTCTCCGTGTGGCTATTCATAGCCGGCTTGAATATTTTAAAAATATTTTGATTAATAGATAAGAAACTTTCGTCACAGGCAATCAGCGGCAGAGTTAAGATGTATAATCAAGATCTGCGCTGTATTTAAATGCTTTCTGCTTTCCTGCTCTTAGCAGTCTTCGTAAATTTAAAACGAGATTCATTTCCACTGAATGTCTGTGTCCCCCGCTCAAATCCATGTGTCAAAACCTAACGCCCAATGGGACGGAATTGGAGGCAGGGCCCCGGGAGGTGGTCAGGGCACCAGGGGGGCGCCCTCGCAATGGGATCAGTGTCCTGGCTTCTAAGGGAGGCCGCAGAGCCCTGCCCTGTCCCACCCTGTGAGGACACACAGAAGATAGCCCTTGGCAGACACCGCATCCCCCAGAGCCGGGATCTGGAACTTCTTTCTCCGCCTCCGGAACTGGGAGAAACAAATTCCCGTCATTTATGCACCACCAGATTGTGGCACTGAGTCGTAACCGCTGGAATAGACGAAGGCACGCGGTTGAACGTCTCTTCCAGGGATCGTTAGATGGAGGTGACACTAAAAAATGCACTCTTTCTTCGAAAATATTGGAAGAAACTTTTACGTATCGATCAAGACAAGGTATAAACACCCTTGGATTTGCTTCTAACCCTAAGATTTCAGGTAGCAAAGAGCATCCCACACGGACACAAGACAAAGAGAAACTCCCACGAACGAGAAAGGGGAGGCAAACTCTAAACTCGGCCGAACGTCGCGCGCCAAGCACCCACACGACAGCGGGTCATTCAGCTCGAAGGCGACACGGGATAGGTGTGCCTGTCCCCCGCTGAGTGCACCGAACGACTGAAACGATTAAAGCTTCGGTCTGGAGCTCTGAGGTCCTCGGAGCGCAGCGGGGGTCAGTGAAACGTGCCGTCCTCAGCCGAGGCCTGTGGCCGATGCCTCAGCCTCCCGTCCTCTGCTTCCCCATCTGCAGAATGGGGGACTGGGACCCCCACGTTACCTAATTGCTCTCTGCATGGGTCCATTAGTCAACGAGAGCTGATGAAATGTCAAGCAAACAGGAGCACAGACCTAATAGTCAGGAGTAGTTTTCTCTTCTTACCTCTTTGAATCGATCACTTTTAAATAAACTCTCCTTCCACTTATCAAAATAACAAAAAAAGACTCCCTCATGTCCCGACTTTCTTTCAAGGTGTCGAGACATGGGCATTCTTGAACAGGTCGTCTCAAGTATTACGACTGGTTAGCATATAAGGTATCCCTCCCTCCGTTTTCCTATCAGGATATGAATTTACATGAAAATATCCAGGATAAACACCAGAAAAAAGGGATTCACCTTAAGTGGCATTGAACTTTGCTTCTTCTTTTGCCTTTGTGCCTGTAAATAAAATGGCTCACGTTTATTTTCTTTCTCTCGCATCATCATCGTCTACGTAAAAATGAGCTCAGTTCCACGGACACTGTGTTCGGAGACTCTTGTGGCCGGAGCACCCCGCCGTGGGTTCCTGTGGGAGGCCCTTGTCAAACCTCACAAGGCCAGGTTCACCTGAGACAAAGCGCGGCTCCACAGGTGTCCTGCTGTGTCCGACAGTCACGATTCAACGATTCCACATCACCCCGATCCCATGTCGTTGGCGACACAGGATCAGATGTTTGTGTTTCCGTTCGCAGAGTCCAACTGGCACAGCAGTGAGCCAGACGCGCCCGGCGGCGAAGCTTTAATGCTGAGTGTGTTCCTCAGCTCTTCTCACGATGGCCTTCGGCCGGCACTGTCAGGGTGTCTGTCTGGGGGGAGCACGACAGTGCCGTCCCCAACTTGCTCCATACCCCACGGAGCTCATCAACCTTCCCGCGTCAGTCCAACAGGGTCAGAATCGGGCACGAGATGGTCCCCGAGATGCCAAAATGTACGCGGAGCAGACGTTTCCATTTTAATTTTGCATTCCCTCAAATAAGTAGCTAGAAGGACACTGCTGTACGAAAAAGGAAGACAAAGTAACATTCTGGTCTGAATCGGAGATAGACCTCTATTAACATTTAACTAATGTTTTGTAAAATATTTCACTCTGTTTTAAGATTGCATTTTGCGTCCAAAAATGTGTCAGTCTAAAGGGTTTTGTTTCTTTGTTGTTTCCTAAAGCTGGGATACTAAGGTAATTTGATTACCAGAAGCAGAAAATAATTTTGTTTAGCTTAATCCATGTGTGTGTGCACATGTGTGTGCGCACACGTGTTTGTGTACTGTACCCGGGGCAGGGACTAATAGACTAAGAATTGCTGAACAATGAAGAATGGCAAAAGCCTAGCAGCCGCTCAAAAAACATGCATTTTACGTTCTAGAAAAGTGCGGGCGAGTGTGGGGGAGGCAACACTAAGCAGGAAAGAGTTCAAATGTGCACCAAATACCAGCCCGGATTTTTTCTCCCTTAAACGAAAGTTTATCTTTCTGCCAAGTTTATGGGTTCAGTTAAGATCAGCAGGGGACAGGCTCGGCAGGAAAGAGGTGACTATTATGGACCGGTCCTCGCGCATCGGATCCCGTTATTCTGACTCTGTCGCCAGCCTCTCCCATGCGATCGCAGTGCACAGCTGCGTCGGGGCTCAGGAATAAGAAACGGTCCACACTCGGCTCCCCGTGGTGAGGGGCCTTTAGCTGCAGCCACGCTGCTCCGCGACCTCCCTGTCGTGAGCCCCGACTGGTCCACGTCGCGTGTTTCGTGCGAGTGGACATCCCATTTTGAAAATCCCACCGCTCTTCCTCGCTGTCTTCAGAAGCCCCTTGTGCTGAACACAGAAGCATCCGAATCCGATGGGCCCGGTTTCGTAGAGCCTCACTCCAGTTCAGCCCCCGCGATTTCCCGCAGACCCTGTCGCTTGACGCTCCGTCGGAGACAAACTGTCCTGTGTCATCCTGCAACGCTGCCGCGTTTCTCCTGCAGACGTGATGCTCCGGGGACCACTGGGATGTCTGGTTCGTGCATCCAGCACTCAGGCCTTCTGCTTTTTTCTTTCCTCTGTCGTCAAGGCTCTGCCCCCGCCCTCTGCACCTTCGGTCCCAAAAGCTTCGTCAGAGCCCTTTTCAGATAGCCGTGTCCTCCCCGCCAGGCCCTCCCTTCCAGGCACAAGCTCCAGACTCCAAGCACTGAGCACACGCGCCAGCGCCGGCAGGTGCGCTCCATGCAGCTCCTCTAATGTCCCTTCCTGCCATGCAAGACGATACATTTGCGTTGTGTCCCAATGAGAGGCGGTTCAACAGCATGGCAGGCACGCACGCCCGGACGCAGCGTGCCGGTGTCTTCCCCAGCACAGGCTTCTGTGGGGACGAGGGGCTGCTGATCCCGAGCCGCGTGCCTTGGTGTCAGCAGCACCAGGTCTGCCCCTTGGTTCGAGCTGGCCCGGCAGCTCAGAAGCGGCCTCCGTTACGGGGTACCGGGCTGAGAAAGGGGGTGCGGGCTGCCACACGTGGGGCGATGGCTCTGAATGGAAACCCTCCCTGACAGCGTGCGACGAGAAACATCATCTCTAGAGGGGAACCTGAAACCATTCCGACTCGGCGACACTTGCTTAGAGAAAACAAAGGAGGAGGAAAGGTTGTCCTGAGAAATACGTCAGAGCATAAAGTCGATTTGTCCTCCATGACACTTGCAGGGATCAGAAGTTGTCCCAGCGGGCATCTTTCCAAAAGGACAGTCAGTGTGTGACGCTGAGAAAGACCGGGATGCTTTTACTCTGGTTTTTCTAGAAGCTCCCAGGTCACCACACGTCCCAGTGACAGCTCAGCAAGCTCCTGCCTGCGACAACCGGCCCCATCCACGGGCTTCGAAATCCCTTGGCTGGCCTTCCTCCCCACACATTCCCCTCTCTGTCATTCCTCCTGGATCCTTCACGCAACCCGCGTCGTTCCTGTCTGGGTCATGCGACCTGGGGGCCTGTCACTCTTGACGAGCATGTGTTTTCCAGCCCAAAGGTAAGCATTTTGCTGTTGTTTAGAATGGTCTCTCTCACGTGTGGAATAGGTTCGAGGGGAGTAAATTTGACATTAAAGCAAGGAGACTTCAAAATGCTGGACTAGAAACCCACCAGATCTTAGTCGTTGTGGAGGGGAAAATAAACCTCATCAGTTTTATCCTGTTCATGGCTTTTATTTTAGAGAAAAAAAAAGAAATGGCTCATCATACCTCCAGGCCTGCCTGAGACACAGGCTTCCGAGGGGGCTCTGTGTGCATGGAGCTGTGACACCTGTCCCCCCTCTAACCCCCACCCCCGGGGAATAAGGGCTCGACCTCAGTCACCTTGAGCCCATTCCAGACCTCCATTCCGCATTCCAGGGGCATCTAAATAAAACACTAAAATCTGTTGTACACGTCTTAGAGTGTGACCCAGATAGAGGCTACGGTCTCAGTTACCTCCGAAATTTACACATTAATAAAATTTGTAGACCATTTTATTAAATACATTAGAACTTGCATCAGCAAAATATATTAAATGTGTTTATAAATCAGAGGCAACGCTAAGCCCTCGGATCCAGTTACATGATAATCACATTACTGATAGGAAACAGGACCGAGGAGCTGTCGGAATTAATGGCAAACAGCTTCCTGCAGGGGCCGAGGTTCGCTTCTAGACTAATGAGATGTGGGGAAGCATGACTTTGGGTAGGTGGCCGGAGTAAACAAAGCCGAGATGGATTTCACGACTTCAGCACTGATCTGTGTTCATATCATCCTCACCCCCGATCAATAAATAGTCCCCATCCGGGTGACAAGTGTATGTGACCATGAGGACCAAAAAATACGCGTCCAGAACCCCGTTTCAGTGTCATCTAACAGCTTGGAGAGGCTGGCTCCGAACATCTTATTTAGGAAATGCTACGGATCCAACATGAGGCCAGATAGTAAGACAGTCATGACGCGGGGCGACGCAGACCAGCTCGCCCCCTCCCTGGGGCTTCAGGAAGGACGGTGCCAGGTGAATCTGGCCGCAGCGAGCGTCCAGATGTGGGTATTTCTACTGGAGACGCGTCTGCATCGGCCGACGGGAGCTCAGCTTGGATAAAATACTGCCCGTGAAAACAACAAAAGTAGAATAACAAGTACCTTAAATGGCTCTACACAGGGGACCCATCCACAAATTTTAAAATGTGGCTCCCCCCGAGGAGAGGACCCCAGAAGGCACCGAACACGTGCGCCGCTTGCTCAGCCGCGGTGCAGAAGCCGGGGACAGGTCCCCTTCCCTTTGGGATGACATCTGTATTCCCACCGCCACACGGGAGTTATCTCTAGTAATTAGCCAGGCATTAAGGCACGCGGAGCATTAATCTAATCATCAGCCATCCTGCAACTTGCCAGGCCCGCAGCCTCCCCCCCGTCCGAGTCCGGGTAATTAGTAACTCAGCCGTCACCCCGCTTCTCTATTTATAAACTGGAGCCAGTCCAACTGTCTCCCGATCTCCTCAACGACGCCACCTTCGTGGTACAGGTGTCACGGGGCCCTGTATTCACACCACTGGGGTGTCCTCCCGCCCTCTGTCCCACGTCGTGTCGTTTGAACCTGCTCATTGAGAAAGGCGACCATACAAACCCGTTTGCCCAGAACAGACTCGATTAAACCTGCCCACCTCGTGCCATCATCATCCATCAGTGTCACATTTCAGTTCCTAAAACTGCCCTGATTTGAATGATAAACTATATAGTCATCACCTTCCTACAAGACCAAAAAGGTAGAGATTACCCTTACATTTTACAGAGATGAAACCTAAGACTCAAAGGCACCAAATTAAATATCTTTAGTGACACTCGACCCATCGATGCTCTTTCTACCACCCCAGAATATAAAGGAAAAGAAGGCTGTCCAGCTCCATTCCAGCGTCGGGAATCTGGACAGGGGCCGTAGAAGCTGTGATATTTCCGACCGCGGCAGAGGCCTAATCAGCACCTGCTTCGTGGCGCTAATTTCCCCCCAGCCTGGTGAAAGGCACACCTCATGAGAAAGGAAGGCAGGTCTGGTCTTTCTTTCAGGGCAGTCGTAACTGTATTAGTTTGGCTTAAATTAAAAAATTGTAACCTACATGACTTCTTTGTAAAACGATTAAACCACAGAAAAATATCTGATTCCTCCTGAATGTGACCGTATGAGCTTAGCGTAATGATGTGTAACATAAAATGGTATAAACACAGATTATCTGCAACATAGAAAGCTTAGAATTCATCTCCTTAAAATCCTAATTTGACAAATGGGAAACTTGTCACAAAATACCTAAAAACAGAGCAGCACTGTGACACCCCATAGTTTAAAGTGGGAGATGCTGAAGAGATAGGTTTCCACATTTGACAACCATTTTCTCCCAAAGCCCGTCCCACTAAAGGAAGGTCCTTTAGATCCTGCAGAAAGACCCTTCGGTCAAATAGGTCCGTGGAATGTTTCCTGCGTAGAACATAAGTGGACCAAGGACTTGGTAAAATCCATCACGTCCCTGAGCATCTCTAGAAGGGATGGTCTGTTTTTGTTCGCTTGTTTGTTTCGACACATTTATGCCGAAGATGGGGGAGGAAATATCGATCTGCAGAAAGAGTTATCCATCTTTAAACGTTCCTCTTATTCAATAATCTCGTGTAACTTTAGTGTAAATCAATCAAAAAATAAATGAATAAAAAGGTACCAAGAATCTGGTGATGGCAGTAGCCGTACGTTTATATAAAAATCACTAATATTTACTTGTTTTTATTGAAATCGTAATCATCACTGGAGACGATAAATAAGACAGAGAGAGAGAGAGAGATGACGGATAGACAAATAGACAACACTCTCGTTCCCTCCGATGACATGTTCTACGGGGAAATAAACGCAGAACAACCTTCAAACTAAACGCCCATGCACAGGGCACTCGACGGGATAAAATCAATGAATGGGGAATTGAACACCTCAGAGGAAAATAAAGGGCAACAAACTATAACTATGCTTCTGACTTAATTTAGCCTGGCTCACAGGGGTTTTGAGGGAAAAATCAAGATTAATTATTTTTGCTGATTCTTTCTGGATATTTGTCTAGAAAAAACTCTTCAGATTCGCTTGTGCAGTTTTACGTCCCAGCACTGGTTTATTCCAGAACCAAGGAAAAATCCAGACCTGCTTTAGTGTGTGTTGCTCAGCTCTGTTTCTTCGAGGACTCTGTAGTTAAAATGCTGCATTTTTCTGCTTTGCGTTGGAAGTAGTGGGGGGTTAATTTTGAGATATTTTCTGGGGGAGCAAATTCAAGAAATAGCTTCTTCAAATTTCCAGAAAATAAAAAGAAAACGACTGCTTTGCTTTCTGAGAACGTGAGAGTAGGTTTCATCTTTTCCTTCTCCAAAGATCAAACATCAATTCTCGTCAAGATATCACATCTCTTCTCCAAATTTATTTCCCTTCTTCAAAAATGCCATCTTTTCATCTTATATTTCTTTCCAAAGTCTGTGTACAAGCATTGCCTTTTATTGCAGACAAACATGCCCTTGCTAAATGTCACGGTTTCCTCGCCTTCCTGAAATAAACACAATGACTAAGTGTGACTCTTATTTCTAAGATTTCCCAAACATGCTCAGTTAATTTTTATCTTCATTATGGAGTACTGTACATGTTTGAGTTTTCCCAAATAAAGGGAAACGGTATTAAATTATGAAATATCTTCTTTTACAATAAGAGAATAGCAAGACATTTAAAAATTAAATCTTTTTTTTACATTTTAAAATAAAAAATTATTTTATTTTATTATTTTCTTCCTGTTCATTCATCAACAAATGAGAAAGGTATCTTTGCTTCACTCCTATCCCAGTCTACAAATTTCCCTGTTCAACCTCTGAGCTGTGGGCTCAGAGTCTGGGCTGCAGATAGTACCAGTCTGCTGGATTTCTGATCAGAAAACTTTCCTCGAAAAGCTTAGTTTCGATAAAATTAAACAATGTTTTAAAACAAAAAAGGATGAAAATTAATACAATTAGGAAGTAATCGAGATTTCAGAATTCAAGAAAATGGCTTCTATTGAACATGCGTTTCTGATGTGCCGAGATTACTCTGAGGGCTTTGACTACATCATCTCATTTAATCACCCTCAATTCCGTGGTGTCGTCTCCATCCTACCAAGGAGGAAAGTGAAATGCAAATAGTTTAGGGCACGTGCCCATGGGCACAGAGCCAGAACTTTATGAAACTATGGCCTGATCCAGGAGGTCTGGCTCTAAGACCCAATGAGACAAGGATTCCTACGGCAGCTGTGAGTCCTGTGAGTGGCACAGGGCATGTGACACGCGTGGCTCCTCAACTTCTGCTCATCACATACTGTGGTCTTGGAAACCAGAGCAAAGATGCTATCAGCTCTGAGACAGGGATTCATGGAGCCATCCAAGAAGACCCCTGGTGGCCAGCAAAAGGCCCATAGTTGTTGCCCAAACCATAAATCTTCCCTCAGCAAGACGAGAATGGACTCGCGTTAGGACACATCGTGGCTGTCAAGAGGAGGTGCACAGCGATCTTAAGGTCTACGTTTAGAGGGAAGATACCCTGTTATAATGTCAACCTTAAAACTAAAATTTTAATCTTCCATCTGACTAAATCGGGGAAGAAGTTAAGATTACTCGATGCATTTGAAGGTATCTCGTATCCTCTAATTTCATTTAGTATTCAGTTTACGATCTTTAAAGTGATGTGATTATTTTAAATTTAAGATGAGGGACCTGGGGCTCAGAGGGATTCAGTGACTTGGCAGGGTTCACATAGCTCGCTAAGCAGCATGTGAAAGCAACTCTATGGATTAGATGTCCTGCTGTTGCCTCCCTACCAACGTTTTCCCATTAATCCAACATCTGACCTCCGGGAAATAAATAGAAAAAATAAAAACAAAAATCACCTCTAAAAATAAAGAGTTCCCTATATTTCTGCAGCCTTCTCCAGGCTAAACATGTAAAGAGAAGAACAGAATAATTAGAATAAGCGCTCTTTCTCCGATTCTGCCCCAAATGACGTTTTGGATCCCGCACCTACAGAACGTCAGGAAGTTTACATTCTTAATGATCTCTTCCCTCTCCTACATGCTTTATCTGACTTCACTAATTAAAAATTAAAAATGATGTTTGTTCAAGTTTCTTGCATTAAAAAAAGATAAAACAAATGAAAAACACGTCTTCCTTCCACACCCTTCGTCCGTCACTGGCTACCATTTTCCAATTTTTTAATATATTTATTTTTATTTATTTATTTTTGCAGCACTACTCCTTCAAGCCCATGCTCTTGAAAAAGTTATCTTCCTTATGATTTTTCTTCATGGAGGGAGGATGAGCTGATGACTCAAAGGGCGAGGGGGACAGAGGAGACAGACACGTGGTCATGGGGCGGACTGACAGAAGCAACGCCAGGACAGACAGGTCGTGCCAAAGTGAAAGCATTTGTAGAGGGAGCAGAGCACTGACCTTTAGTTACTGCCTCTTCGATGGCATTATTCTCCTCTTCGAAAAAAGTTTGTTTAAACGCCATTTATCAACACTTTTATCAAGAGCTCTTACCAAGTGTTTTAATTGCTGAATAATTCAAGAATACTGAGCCAGGTTGCTCCCCACCCCACAGAAATCCAGCACAAGTCCACCTGGGTCCTCTCATGGAGCATCTGAGTGACAGTATCCGCCAGCGCTGCAGTGTCTGTGACTTTTCCAGAGGAGCTGACCTCATGCTGGAGAACCAGGCCCAGGGACACCCAGTAGGCCAGACCTCGGCTGTGCAAAGCTGTGTCCTGTGCCTTAAACACTAAGGCATCTGGCTCCACACTGCATCCACATAAACGCTTTTAATAGGCAGTTTCCCAAAACCAGGGCCACGCAGGTCCTTCTGTCCTGCGACCCCTCCCTCCCGATGCGCTATAAAAGCATCTGTTAAAAGCCTTGGCCTGTGTCTCTTCTCCTCGGCAGGATCCTGCTGGTGTCACCATTGAGAAAGTGGAGCACATCACGTTCAAGTGGAGTTCAGCCCTCCTTTCTCCTGATGGACAGGTCAATTCAGAGGTCTGCGATGGCCCGGGGCAAAAGGACACGAAATACGTACAAATCACTGCTTTCTTCTAATTAGAGATATATTTGTGAGGCCAAGCACAAGAGGAATAATTTCATGTCGCTGACCTCGTTCCCCTGCTGAATAACTGGGAGGTAATTCTCATTGATATTTGAACATCTATTTAATCTTTGCAACTGAAACTACTGTCACATCTCAAATGTGAGCTGTTTAGAGACGGTAGAGAACTTAACGGGCGTCCACAGAAAAGCAAATGCAGACAGTGACCCAGATAAGGTGGCTGTTTTGCTTTACTCTGCCCCAATTAGCTGAGTGTCATGCTCAACCCATGACCCACTGCAGAGGCCAGAGTCTTGGCTGCATCACTTGAGTCCAGGGCCCAACGGGTGCTTCCTTCCGACCAAACAGCCCATAGGGCGGGTTTCAGGGCAGAGCTCACATTCACTGCCACCATCATAGCTATCGACAACTCCCCAATACGTCCTGGCAGCTACTCAGACCATTCGATTTGCAAAGGTATGACAGTCCACCGAGGCCCACCAGATCGCTCTTCACTGCAGTGATCACATCTGGCCTTGGCGCTCCACCCCCCGCCCCCATCAAGCTCCCCAAATGAACAAATAGAACGACTGGGGGAAATGTGTCTTGGCAAAAGCTTGAACCTAAATGGTGACAACGGCTGGCTCGGCAGATGTTCTCCGTATGGCCCAACACCTGTGTTCTTGAGATAGCACTTTGACTAAGGCCATACCTCTAGATGTCCTAAAAACGATTTTAGTAGAACTTTGCAAGCCAAAATAGGAACTATTGAGTAAAACCAAGAACACCAATGACATTAAAAGATAGTATTCATTTCAGCACATTTAGTAGCCACTTATCTCCAAATTTTAATATTTTTCCATGGAAGAACCTAGCAATCCCATCTGAAGGACAATTGGTTCTATCCTACAGTCCTGCTGATGTAGACTTATGTGAAATGAGTGCCATACAACTAAAGAAACACTCAGCTTTAAGCCATGATCATTTCAATGTTTGTGTCTTCTTTGAGCAGCATTTTAAATTGCGGTCTTGTTCTTGTCTGAAACTGGTTTTCATACGAGGAAATCAAATCACCCGACAAGCACCAGTGATGGCAAGTCGTATCCATCCTTACCCCACTGTGTCATGGGAGGTGAGATCTCAAGAAGAAAAGCATTAGACAGAGTGATTCTTTAAACCTGCACAGGAAGTCCTGTGCAGACCCCTGGGTGGCTAGCAGTGACACTGTCTAGAGTGCACACACTAAAGGTCTGACGACTGAAGCACAGTGGAGAGCGGCACCAGGTTCTCGTCACACGACAGTCCCACTGCAGAGGTCTGGGGACTCGACCTCTACCAGAACTGCTGCCCCCAGAAGTAGGCCGGGTCTCGGGCATTACACCTGAACAAGGTGACTTCCTGCTAACATCAAATTTCTAACTAAAATGCAGGCTCTCATGAGACGACACCCAAAATAGAATCCAACCGAAATCACTCACTGGCCATAAGAAGCAGCAGGAAAATCGAATTTGAACAAGGGAAGACAACGCGGGCAAGCCTGGAGGTTGGAATTATCTCACAGATTTCGATGTGACAATCAAGGTCTTCAGTGAAACAGACAGAAACGAATGATAAAATGGTAAAAGAACCCCTAATATAGCAATAATTATTTTAAATGAAAATGGTCTAAATAAACCAACTAAGAATGTTTACAGAATAGACTTAGAACTACATATTGACAAATAGACCCAACTACTTATTGTCTTTAAGAAACTCGTATCAAACATAAAAATAGAGCATAGGCAGGTTAAGACCAATGAACACACTGTGGTTTTATATGATAAAAATAATCAGAAATTGAAATTAAAAAAAAAAAACATTAAAACTATAAAACCAAGGGGGAAAGTATAGCCTGTCTTTTGAGTCTGAGGACTATCACTGTTTTCCGCTGCAGTAAGTTAGGGATACTGTTACCACCGCCAAAAACCCAGGGGTGAGCACAGAATACATTTCATTGTAAAATAAGGCAAAAGCAAATGCGTGGATGAGAGTGACAGCGCACAGGTAAACGCCACATGCCATGGCAACGTAGAAACGACGTAAAAACAAAACTCGAGGAAGAGGGGATAAGGTGCAAGGCAAAGTAGGTTCACCGACTATCTCATTTATCAGGAAAAAAAAGACAACAGAAGTCATTACAGATCAAGTGATAGAAGCATAAACGTATCTACTTTACAAGGACAAATGCTATGAGAGATGAATCCTATTGACTGAAACTGGGTGGTTTATCTATATCTAGATGTATATGTATTTATCTACATAAATGAAATATATGGTGATAAATCTGACAAAATTGTGCACAACCTGTACTCTAAGAATTACAAAACACTGCTGAGAAAACAAACAAACAAAAACCCAAGTAAATAAAAGGATGTAAATTATCTGTGGATCAGAATATTGTGAAGATGTTAATTCTCCCTCAAATTTACCAGCAATCCCGATCGAAATTCCAGCAGGTATTTCGGTGATATTTTACCAGCTGATTCGAAAGTTCACATGGAAATCAGAAGACCCTAGACTAGACAAACAGCTTTGAGAAAAAACACCAGTGGAGCATGCATCCTACCTGACTTTAAAACCTACAATAAAGGCACAGCCACTGGACACTGTGATTGGCAAAAAAATAAATGAAGATCAAGGGAACAAAACAGAAAGTGCAAAAATAAACCCACACCAATGTGGATAAATAATTTTTGACAAAAATATAGAGGCTGAGTATAAAAGTCAATTTTTTTGACAAACGGTGTTAGAGCAAATACACACACACACACACATGCACACACACACGTTCACATATAGTTCACACCAAAGGCAAAAATTATATAATACTTCAACTTAGACCTAAATATAATACTAAAACTTATTGAAGGAAAGGGGTTAGGAAACCTTCTTTTACCAAATATTACTTAGATATAGTACCAAATGCGTGATCCATAAGAGAATAAGTTTAAAAACTAGAGTTTAACAACATTAAGAACTGCTTTTTGAAAATATTAAGAGACTGAAAAGACACACCGCTCACCGGGAGAAAATATCTGCAAATTACAAATCTAATAAAGGCATTGCATCCTGAATACAGAGACTTCTTAGCACTTAATAGTAAAACAAACAACCTACATTTTAAAATTTGCAAAATATTTTAATAGATCGTCCGTCGATAATGAAGAGAGATGGCAGGTGAGCTCAGGAAAAAGACATTCAGCGTTTTAGTCACTGGGTGAATGCAAACTAGGACCACAATGAGACCAGAAGGCCAAGCGTTAGAGACACGGACCACACCAGCTGGACGGAAATGTAAAACGGCACAACCGCTCCGGAAGCCGGTCAGCATCTGGCGATTCCTTAAAGTGTCGAACAAGTACCTACCATGTGACCCAGAAACTCTACGCCTAGGTATTTACCCAAGAAAAACGGAAGCACGTGTCCTTACAATGACTGAAACAAGAACGTTCATAACAGCTTTACGTGTGATCACAAAAAGCCCGAAAGCGGTTCAAATCTGCATCGGAAGCGAATGGAGAAACCAAAGGCGATCTGAAGCTCATCCGATGCGGCACTGGTCAGGAAGATAAAACGATGCATTATTGACAAACTGATCAGCACAAACGAATGTCAAAACGGTTCTGAGGGAAATCATCTAGATGAGAAAGAGTGCTTCGTGGTTATGTGAAATTCTAAACAAAGCAAGAAAATGTACGGTGACGGAGAGCAGGTTGGCGGTCACCACAGGACAGGTGGTGGTGGTGTGACAGAGAGGGACAGAGATAGAGTCTCAAAAGGGCACAGAGTCTCGGAGGCGACAGACCCCTCCATGAACTTGACTGTGCTTTCACAGGTGCGCACGCGTGAAAACCTACCAAAGCTCATACTGCAAACATGTGTGGTCATTGAGTCGATTATACACCAGGAAAGCGTTGGAAAAACTAAGTGACCAGGAAAATGCACACGCACATAGATCCAAGTGAGGCAGGTCAGTCTGGGATTTGATAGGTGGTGCGAGGGAAGGTCAGTGCCAGTGGGTGGACGAGGCCGTACTATAAGAGGTGCAGGGCGACGCCTGCAACATTCGGGGGCAGCCGATCACGGTGGCGAGTCAGCAGAAACGGCAGAGGTCCCCGGGCTGGCGATGTGGCTGTCAGAGCCACCCGGGTGCCGCCTTCATCCAGCTTGGCAGAGCCCAGATTCCGTCCCCGCCACCCCAGCTTTCACCGTGACCCTATCGCTAAGTCTCTCACAGCAAGAATTTATTTTGATGGCTCCTGAGTTTCAACCGTTTTGTGCCCTTTCATGAACGTGCTGACTCTTTTGTGTAGGTGACTACTTTATTTTCACGGTGATTATTAATCCTAAATTCGATGGAGCTTTTCTGTAACGAGCTCCTTTTAAAGAAAAGAAATCGGTATGTTGTTGCTTAGAGATGTCACTCTAGGCTCTCAGGCCGAGAAAGAATTCACAAATGAGACATGACAGGACAGTATCGGGAAAGTTACAGACCGGCCAAACACTCTTCACGTGACGAGGCCTTAACCCTATTAGAAATCGATTCTTTTGAAGACAGGTGCTTTGAGCACATCTAAGCACCCGTGGATGGCAGAAGTGCTGTCCTAAACACTTCCCTCCCGTCCCTCTGTCATGCAGATGTATCAACGGCTCTTTGCTCTCTATATTTTTGATGACCTCCCTGCAACCAACAGGCTGGCACAGTGTCACTTTCAACACGATTCAAGGTGACATCATTAAATCAGCTCGCGAAGCAAGCGTGGCCCCGGGAGAGAGGATAAGCTCCCCGGACAAGTCATCAGGAGATGACATCAGTATGCAGACACGGGTGCGGCAGACATCCCGAAGACACGGACTCTTTCATGTCGCTTTTACTGTCACCGACTTGCTTAGAAATTGTAATTATATATTTTTGATTTCATCTTCCTGGATTCTGAGTTTCTCTGAAAATCGCAATGCAAACTAAGTCAAAGTGACGATGGAGAAAAATAAGAAAAATTAACATGAGAAGAGACCACATGCGTGGGAAAGAGAGGGCCAGTCAGAGAACACGCCCTGCCATGAGCACAGGGCGGTGACAGCAGGTGCACCTGGATCCAGCCTCCCTCCCGCCGCATCCCGTACCCATCCTGACTTTTGAGTTTCTTATTTACGAACTGGAAAAGGCCCGTGTCTAGTGCATTGTGCTTTTATGCAGATCGAAATAAGATAAATGTGGAATATTTAAGGAGCGTGGAGTTTTATAAATACCAGGTATGGTGTGTGACAAATGGCGAGCATTTATAATCAGGCTCTGCGAACGGCCTTGATACAGTGCCACGCAACTGTCTCCATAAATCTCCAGTTACCAGGGACGAAAAGTTCAATTATTACCTTTCCACTCAAAGAATATAATACGGATGACTCCCCTTTTCTTGGAAATAAGCTTTGGAGTTTTCTTTTGATAGATGCTTAGATGAGGGAAGCTAGTGGGGACGCGGTCACGAGGCGGGGCCCAGAGGCCTGGCCTCGCTCCGCGTCTGCACAGCACGAAATGGGACTTAAACTGTAGGTTTATTTGGGGTAGATACACCCAGAGGTGGCTTTAGGTGACTGGGGAAGCACATGCTGGTGGGTGCTGTGACTGGGAATCAGTTGGACTCTCCCGATCCCCCCGTATTCACCCCCAAACCCATACTCCACAGCGAGACGCTTCGGAGTCCGGTCACCACAGGGGACATGTGTGCTAGGACCACCCTGTCCCAGGCTTTGGGGTACTAGTACTCATTCTCTAAAGCAGTCTTCCTCTTGAACATCTAAAACCCTGTTTCTCCGTTCTCCATCCTTCCAACGATGTCATTTTACTCTGACGTGAGCAGGGATGGAAAAACCGCATTCATCACCCATTCACCGTGCGGCGCTTCAGGGGCCGACCTAGAACCCCTGCAAAGTATATAACCCAAGCACCCATTTTCCTTCAACTAGGATGTCTGTCCAGGTGACATTTTAATAAAATGCCCTTTTCAATCTGCGGTTTCAGAGAAGAACGATGTCATTCCTTAAATTTCTAGCTTTTGAAAGACAATGAGGCAAAAAAAGGTGAATAACTGGTTTGTCTACGTATTCGATTCCTTGAAGAAGCAGAGAAATTGACGAGAGCTTGGAAATCTTTGCAAAAAGCTGCGTTTTTTTCATTCCTAAGGAGATGAATTAAATATTTCACTGTTTTGCTCAGAACAATGCAAGCCCCATCCATCCGGGTTCCTCGATGGCGTTTCCCACGGGGTGGTTCCAGTCTGGTTGCTGAGACACAGTCTCCTGTTTAGATATGAAATATAGTCTTCTGGGGAATAAGAAGATTTTTCCTCGTTTATTAGTGCAAGCCCAATAAAGCCATCTCTCTTGGTTTAACTAGAGACACTAAGCCGGTTTAGAAAGAATCTGTTATCAGGTGCAGTGAAGTCTCGAAATCACTGTCACAGAATCCAGAATGCTCCACACCTCTGGGAAGCCTCGGCGTTTCCACGTAGCAAACTGGAAAACCGTGCACTCCTTTCAGGAAACAAGCTACCTGCTCTGCACGTCTTGATCTCTGTCGGCCATGAGAAGCCAGGTCCACGATGGTTAATCACACACATGTGTGCATGCGCACACACACACACACTCACACACACACAATGTGCTCCTGGATCGCATTTCTGCCTTCATATAAAACATATTTGTTAAAGGTATTATCGGTTTCCTTGAGAATACTCTCGTATGACCATCAGAACAAGAGGGACAGAGGAAGTCACGGAAAAGGTATGGGAGATGGGAGGCGGGTTTCAGGGCTGCAGACACAGCTTTAGAATGGCTGGTCCTATAGCATCTAGTCCCTACAAAACGTGCAGAAAACCTAAAGAATAATTAGAGCTAATACTTACTTTTGTCATTGTTGATCCTTTCCCTGGCCATGTGCATCCCACACCCCAAGACCAACCATTGCAATTTTTTGCCAAGAACCTTAGAACAGCTTGTTTCAAAAGGAATAAAGCGTGTGAATAACAAAAGGGTGCAAGAGTGGAAATTCAAAATGAAAAAGTAAATTTAAAAATTCCGGCAAGAATCAAGAGTGGCCAAAGGAACCCAAGGCTTCCCCCACCTCCTCACGGGTACTGGAAACAGCTCCGAGTTTCCCAGAGCTGGAAGAAATTTTGAGTATTCCCATTAAAAAGAGAAAATAGCGGCCCCCATAGAGAGGTCGACCAGAAAGACATCTGAAGCTGCAAGGATGGAGCTTGGGTCTGGGGAGCTCGTAGGTCCGCGTTTGATCCACGCAGCATCTAATCGGCAGCGTGACTCGTGACACCTGAACTCTGACTTACAGCGATCCCGTAGCAGTAATTACTCCCTCTGTTCAGTAAGAATACCCGATATACTGAAAATATTCCAGATGCTGTTTGGAAAGTTTTTCGCGATTTACTCATCTAATCTTCAACCTGAGGACGTAGGGAGCATCATTTCTCCATCATGTAGAGGAGAAAATTAAGTCTCAGGGAGCCCAGGAACACGAGGACAGAACCGGCGGGGAACAACTGTATTAAAACCCGTTAATCTGGTTTAAGAATCTCTGTGTTTAACTACTTTACTGCGACTAATACATGAACAACGGCTGAATAATTCAAAAGTTGTAGATGCTAAATAAATAATGGCCAGTTTCATTAGATGCCAGACTCTATCTTAATTTTCCTCACTTAGAAAAGTGACTGGCATATAATAGGCCTCCCTACATATTTAATGTACAGATGAGCCGACGTGTTATGAATTAATTCGTTTAATTACATGTCGAACCTACTAACATCTTAATGTGATAAAGTATCTTGGAAGAATTTTTAGTAAAACAATATGAGTGGCTTATCATGAAGATATGAATTCTTTATGAAAAACGAGCATTTCAAATATGATAGGGCTTTGAAATAATTTCTACTTCAAAATGTGAACATTTCTGTTGCTCTGTCATGAGAAACATGAACGTGCATGGCCAAGGCCCACCTTCATACATGGTACAAAAGCCCGCATCGGACAACGTGCACTCAGATGGTCATAAATCAGGCCTTGCTGACTCAAAATGAAAGAACTCCACTTACAATTGCAAGCCGTGCTTTTATGGTATATGTGCCCAAAATGCACATAAAAATGGCCACGCTCTCTCTAAGAAAACATTAGCCATTCGTGCAAAGTTTACTTATTCCCCTAGTGCCCCGAGGGATGGCTTGGCTCAAAGTGCAATCAGCTTGGAGAAAACAGTTAGCTTTCCCCGTTTCCTTTTGCTAGTGGGGCTGGCGGTGTTATTCTGGAATGAGAGATAATCCCCACCCTTATCACACGCGGGCCATAACTGAGAAAGGAAGGAACGTTTTTTCTCGCATCTTCCATCATCTGAGCTATAACGTGCTCACTCTGCTATTTTAATTAACTAAAAACAAAGGACCTTTTTAAAGTTACTAAAGCTGAAAACTCTGATTGTTTTTTCAAAGAAATCTGGTGCTTAAAATATGTACATATGCCCAGTCGTACAGGATTGGGACAGAAATAAAAACATTTACGTGTTTTTTACTTAATCCCTCATTCAATCTTTATTTTAACCACAGGTCTTATAGAGATGCTGCAGCGGTAAAAGATAAATGCACAAGCTCATCAAGGATCAACCTTTTAGTAAAAATGTAAAAAAATAAATAAACATTCACTTCATCTTGCTGTTTCCTAATTTGAAAAACTGTAGTGAATTAAAGAAATTCTGCGGTGACAGTAAGTGAATAGATACGTCTGTATGCTCGGCACTGCTGGGCCGATCTGTTATGTCATCAGAGAGGGTGATGCGCCCTGTTGAACACGCCCATCCGGGCCACTCCAGCAGGCTTCATGACCCCCTCAGGGCGCCCGGGCCTCCCCTTAGAGACGTCTAGCTGTTGCCAACTGATACATCATAATCAACTGCCCATCTGTGAGTGCCACCCCGAAAGCCTAGTCCACTCCCGCAGATTCATCCTCAGCTCCTGAAAATCACTGGGAGTGTTTATGAACAACCGTTTATTCCCTTCCTTGGGGCCCATATAATTAAAATGGTCTGTCTCGCTGATTTGCTGTTGAGTGGGATTTCGAAGAAGAGTGATGTGGCTATAAAATGACACAGTCACGGATTCCATTACTGTCCTCCCGGGGCACCATTTGTCTCTCTCCAGTACCCTCTTATGGTTTCTCTTATGGTTTCGCACGGTTCCAGGAAGCAGGCGTCATCCCTGTGGACCCAGATCACACTGATCGTCATTGCCGCCACTTGTTGCGAGCTGTTTCTGCATCGGCCAGTGGGACAGAGGCACCGGGACGGCTGTTTATAGGGCTTTCTACACAACGACCCGTATATGCGGCTTTTGCAGTGGATGGAACTGATTGTAAAGTCATCAAATGAATAGCTCGGGGTCAACTAGGTAGTGAGTGACTGCGCAGAGACAAAAACTCAGGACTGCGCGGAGCCATCCATAGGCCGCCTTTTTTTGCTCACGTGCCAGGTCTGAAGGTCCGAGATTTTCCTGGAAAGAAAGACACTGTGCCACCCTTTCCGACTTGCAAAGCTAGCAGCAGGCTCTAAGTGGAGGAGACGGTCACCAAACAAAAGACGGCAGCAATACTGCTGGCTGGAACGACAATATGTGCGTGCACCTCTGTGTAGATGGCACCCTGTGCAGATGGCACATTCTCAGAAGCGGCGACAGTGTTAGGCTCTGACCGTTCTGGCGTGACCCCTCTTTGGCGGTTGGTTACAAATACACACGCAGAGAGAACCAGCTCAGGATGCCACCTTTGAAGCCAAGGTTGGGCACGAAATTTGCATAATATTGTGAATGTGCCTGTGGTACCCATTATAGCTAGGTCTCCTGGAATGGTGGAAATATGGCAGAGCTACAAAATGGAACACTCGGCAGTCTTTTTAAATATGTTTTTTAAAAAGTCTTAATGATTTCAGAAAATGCTCCTGGTATATGATCCTATGTTGCAAACTTCAGATATAAAACTAAACATAACATAAATTTACACTTAGAAAAAACGGCATAAATATACTTACACACACATTTACTAAAAAATGTGTTTAATGACTATCATAGGTTTAAAGAATTATAGATAATTTGTTTCTTTTTTACTCATTTTCCATTTTCTGAAGTTTTATATGTTGACTATTATAAAATTCATTATAGAAAAATGCCACATAACGTTTTCAAAATCCTAAAATTCACTTGGCATATGGATTCTAGCTACCGCTGAGTTCGTTCTTTACATATATAATCCTTTTCCTCAAACCGTCAGGGTCTAATAACTTCGAATTTATTTTATATTTTTGTCGTGAGGATTTCAAACACAAATATAACTTGCTTTTCCCTTCTAGTTCAAGCATGGCGATGATTTCCCTAAGTAATATTGTGATTTATTTTAATCTTCTTCTTGATTAGATTTCCACAATGATAGGGAATTAAGTAAACAGCTTCTTCGAGGAAAAATGTTGTTGTCTAAATGCTCAGATTTTAACCATGAACAAGCGATAAAATTTGAATGAAATCTGAGCATAAGCAAAAATCAAGGTAAAAATAAAATGAAATAAAAAATAAATGATAGAAATTGGGTCTCCAAAATCAACCTGATTCTTCCTCATTTTTTAAAACCTGAAACAATTTATATTCTGTTTCATATTATAATTCGCGAGGACAGAGAAAATGTCTCTACATTTTCATCTCCTCTCACCGCCTACCTAACACAGTAGATGTTCAATAAATAGGTCTTTAAGGAATTCACAATTAAATGGATTAGCAGCAAAATCACTGGCAAATATATCGAGTTATCTTGAGTTTAAGGAGCTCTACAATAACAAGAACACATAGTCCTATTTTTAAAGAAAATATTCTAGTTCAGAAATAGTATATTCAACATCTAATGATTTCAAAAAAAAATATCATGAATCCAAATAATTATCAAGTGTTCCATACTTTCTCAACAACATTTTAAGCATCTTCTAAATTTAAAAAAAAAATCCCTTCTTTGGATGACGGTAGGTAACGTTGTAGAATATTTCAGTTAGCACTTATGGCAGTCAGAATGCAACCGCTGACTCCAAACAATTCCCCTGACTTTCATCTCGTCCCTGCGACTGTCTTCATTCTCCTGAATTATAAAATATGATCATTATTCCACAGCATCAGCTTTGATTACCTATTGGGACATTATATAATGTCTCCTCATTTGTTTCACTTTATCTCGCAACTGTGTCTTCCAAGTAACTCTTTCCACCTTGCCAACCCAATATTTAGGTGTTCTTCAGGGGTATGGCAGTCTGTTCTTGTTTAAAAATTCACATAAGATACCACAAAATCACATCTAATTCTGAAGTTCTTTATAACAAGTTGAAATCTTGCCACATTCTAGCCCTATGTAGGAGTCGTCTCTTCAAAAGGAATTTCCTAAATCCTTGTCGCTGGCAAGGAGTATTATGCTGAGACCTCTGGAGTAAAGTCAGAAAGCGCACAGCTGGAGTTCACACTCCCGACACAAAGCGTGTCCGGAACCGAGGAAAAGCAGGTTACAGTTGAGAGGGAGGAGACAAAAGGCAGGATCACGTGACTTATGCTTCCTGGAGATGGGCATGATCTCACCCAATTCTCCAGCCCCTTTTCTCCCCCTCAGGCACTTCCGAGGGGCCCACGAGGAGACCCTGCACCTCCCTGTCTTCAATACAAATCGGTCCCTTGATGACACCGCCTCCCAGCAATGGTCTCATCTGGAGGCTCTGTTTTCCTCTACTTTTATTCCCCCAAATTTCCTCTTATGTCAAGGTCGGAGCATCAGCTCCACCGAGACAAGGCGGTCCTATTTCCAGTGCTTCTGCGAGGCCAGCATTCCGCTGCCCCCTTTTCCCTGTGCCCAGCAGAGACCGGGCATGCTCCGTCGTGCACCGAATCACCCCCGCACTCAGCACCTATCCGAAGTGTCATTTCAGGCTTCAGTGTCCCTGCCTCTCACACATATGGCCTGTGGCCCATTGTGACTGGCCTCTCCATTAGGGTGAGGTTTGTGACATCTGTCTCTGCCCCACTGTGTGTCAGGAAGGACCCCATTCCCATTCATTGTCACGCACTACCCCACAGCCTGCCTGCACCCACTTCTTCATTCTGTGGCGTAGAATGGATGCAAGGCAGGTGCCCGGGAAGTGGCAGAGGCCACTGGGGTGTCTTGTCCCGACCCGCGGGACCTAGTTATTCGCGGGCTCGAAGAGGGTCCAGGCCTGAAAGAGAAACAGGAGAGAAAAAGGAGCGGAGGCAAGACAGTATTCTGATCAAGCCTCAAATTTTTTATTTTAGAGCAGGTATATTTATACAGAAGAGCAAAGGGGGGCAGGACTGACTAGGCAGGGGGATACTTGTTACAATTTCATTGGTCCTTGGTTGAAGGGGTGAGGGGGTACAAAGGTTAGAAGTGAAAAGAGGAACAAGGAGGAGAGGGGCTCCTTGGGCAGGTCCACAGCCATTCAGTAGGTCCTTCCTTATCAGGCGGGTATGTTAATACATTCTGTGGTTAACTATTCCCCTGGAGCATTATCCGCTCCTGCATTCTTTAGATAGCATATAGGTTTGTTAACGGCCAGGTTCTATGCCGGGGGGCTGGGCGGTCAGGATGAGGGTCTTTTGGCTCCCAACAGTGTCTAGCTGTTCCTCACTCAGACTTCAGACCACAGCCCCCATGCCAAAACCAGGAGGTGCTACCCATTCCCGAACCTTCTAAGGATTCTGCGGAGGAAATGGGGTCGCTTTTCAGCCTCCGCCTCGCCGCCTCGCCACGCTGTGCGTTCTCCCTCTTTGTCATTCAGGGGCTGCTCCTGGAGCTAAAATTCAGTTTCCGTGACTTCATTGTTGTCGTCTTCTGTCTCCCTCATTTTGACCTTATTGATTTGTGTCTCTTAAAAAGTCCCTTCATCATCCTTTCGGTGCTTTTGGAGGAGAGCAACAGAATTGCACTTTTTCTACGAGATCTTGACCCAGAGACCTGGCCTGGATACATCCTATTGTATATTGATCTAGTCTGTAGACACGGTACAACATGGAGATGCACATGCACTGGCAAACGGGCCAAAACAGCATTTGTAAGGATCTGTGCGATTTATGGCTTCTATCTCTCTGACATCACCAAACCACTTCCCAGCGCCAAAAATCAAGGTATTCTGTGCTGCACAACTGGTTGCATCATTCATGCAAAAATTAAAATGACCTTTGGTAAAAGCTGGCTTATCTTCCTACCACTGATTTGAAACTACACACTTCAAAAAATTACACATTTTATTAATTATCGAACGTATGCTTTGTCGCCAAGCTGAAAAGAGTGAGTGGAGGAATTGCTGTTCCCCCTGGTAACTAATTATACGAGGTAATGATGAGAAAAAAAACACGGGAAATTTCTTTCAAAAGATGCCCAGAGGTCACGACTCCTCAGACCTCCTTCCCTCAGACCAATATCCTTCGGTGAACACATGACTTCGCCTCTAAGTTTCAATTTCATCCTCCATAGAATTCGTATTGATTTACAAATAAACTCATTGCAGTTTCCAAAAGAGGAAAATTACGCTGACGTGCACCACGGGGACGCGGGTGGCTGATCGTTAGGCAAGCACAGCCCAGCACAGCACTGGCCCCGGGCACCTGAGACCAGGCACTCGAGTAGGTGTCCCGTCGGCTGAAGCGCGGGTCAGGGCTCTAGGGACAGAGCGGGGACGTGGCAGGTCACAGCCGATGTTCAATGACAACGTCTTCCTCCCCACATCCTTTTCTGGTTGCCAACTTGGGGTGTCGATATTGTTCACTCCACAAGGTTTGGTGGAGGTTTAAATGCATGTGTTTATGTAAACTATTAGACGATCCCTGGGCCAACAAACATTAATATTAGGAATAATGGAATAGAGACTAATTGCCATGCTGCTTCAGATAAAAGGAAGACTGAAGATAAAAGGCTTCCACATTCAAACACCAGGAAAGTGTGATGGGCCTTAAGGGAAGCTCTAGGATAGAGCATCCAGTTATATCCCTACTAGTTCTATGACTAGGGCCAACTTTCCTGACCCGTCTGAACCTAAATACTCCAACTGGGTCATTCATTCATTCATTCATTCACTCATTCCCAATCATGTCACTGGTGATGACATGGGAGGAACTGTCCTGGACGAGGTAGGAAAAGAATGGCGACAAGTTTTGAAAATTAAATAAATTGATGGGGAAAAGCACATTTAAGAAGCGTTGATTCCTATTTCTCTTGTTCTTCCCATTTTTATTACAGCAGGCCTTACGACTTAAACCTGCTCACCTTATTATACAGTCGTATCAGCCCCAAAAGATGTCAAATAAGCAATGCAGTTCATCTCCTTGTTATTAAAAAGCTAAGATAAATAACTGAGAAATAATTTAGGTAAGAAGATTTTTTAAAAGCATCAACTGTATCAAAACACTGATAGCAAGAGCAATAAAATTCAGAATGTAAGTAGTCAAACGTTTTTAAAAGCACATCGACATCTTCAGCATTCTGGAGAACACGTACAAAGATGCGTTTTACTCGTCTTTATAAGACGGGTCCCTAAGCTATTTCTGTAAAGAAGTAAAGCAAATAGCAAATTCCTTAGGATCTGTGAGACGCATAAAGTCTCGTTCTGTACTCTTTTTTTTTTTTTTTTTTTGGCCCAACTATTTATAAACATGTAAAACCCATTGGTAGCCTACAGGCCATATAAAAGTCAGCCGTTTGCCAGATCTGGCCAAGACAACTAACCCTTATTATTAAAAAATAATAATATAAACTGAAAGCAGTTCAATTTGCAGTTAAAGACCCTGGTGAGGGGCTCTCCAAGCAGCCAAGCCAAGGTCTCTCCTCTCGACAAAGACAGTCCTTCAGCCACGCATCCACGCGACACTCAGGAGCTGGACATCTTCTTCTAAGTGGCAGGTGCTGCTGCGGGCACTGGAAACAGGAGGTGATGTGAACACTCGGGAGCTCACAGGGCCTGTTTCTGTCGTTGCCGTGCCCCAGTGGGGGGTGCCGAGATGGGTATGCCCTGAAACTCAGGGTGAAAATGCCAAGATGTGGAGAAAAGCCAGATGTCGCTACGAGAGACGCTGCAAATTCAGGGTGAGTGTTCATGGCAAAGGGAGATGTCCGGAGGGAGTGATGTCTCCTGGAAGACAGGAGACTAAAGTAGGGTCGGGGGATTCAGGGAAGACAACAGTCCTTCCCTTCCTGTCCTTTTGGTAGGTCTCGCTCCTGCATCCTGCAACACGGCTGCCTTCGATGCCCCTCTCAGGAACAACACGAACACGGTCCTGACTGACGGCTCTCCAAACTGACTTTTGTCCCACCTCAGTGTTTCCTTCACACCGAAGCTGGGATCTTTTGAGTGGATGGTGCACCAGGCCCTCCCCCTGATTAAAACCCCTTGGTGGCCCGCACAGGAGGTCCAGGTCAGAGCTCACAAGCTCTGTGACCTCTGCAGAGCCACCACCTGCTAGCCAGCCTCACCTGGCACTCCCCCGCTCTGGTGACCCGCCCTGGGCACTGTCCTCCAGTGCTGGGGCCTCAGCTCTCTTCACTGGGCTATGTCCTTGCCCTTCCCCCACACACACACTTCCTCCTGCGTTGTTGGTGCCCTCAACTTTCATCCATCTCTCTGGTCCCAAGGATCATAAGAATGGAGAGGAAACAGTTTCTGTCGGTGGAAAGAAGTTTCTCCCATCCTTCACATGACCCCATCCCCACCCCCTGACTACCTGGGATAGTGGTGTTTCACCTTCGACAGCGGTGGCCAGTTACAGTGACGCTTCACGCCCCCCGGCCATGTTCCAAAAATAAAAGTTTGGAAGTAGGGCTATAAGTCATTAACTATTATGTTTAGATAATAGCTACTGGTTCTCTCATTCTGCTTCAACAATAGCATTAGCTATTAATCCTCTTATTTAAAAAAAATGTACAGGTTCTCTTAACAAATTAGCAAACGCAAGAAAATGGAATCAGGCTCGGGTTATCACTCCATTTCACAGCAGGAGAGTGGTACCGCAGAGGCTCGTGCAGGCATCCAGCCCCCAGTTTCAGCCCTGCTAATAAGCTCACTCCGCACTGAATGAGGCTTTCAAAGGCCAGAGGATAAGTGTATTCTGATGCGGATTAAGATACGGTTTTCAAAATGATGGGTAATAAAACTTACTTTAATTATAGAGGTTTGGGCTTAATCATCTCAAGTGTTCTTAATATTGCAAGATTGCACGAATTTAAAGAGAGAGATTTGATGGAGAATTTCAAGTGTGTGAAACTCATTTCGCAGAGACAAAGACTCGGCCAGGCCAGAGCGTCTGCTGAGTCCTTCCCACATGACAGCACCTTGGCGGGGTGATTTTAAATCAGCAAGAAACAACCAGTCGCCACCCCTGTTGTTGAAGTTCAGGAGGGTCAAACTTTGGCAGTTCAGAGTCAAAGACAGAAAGAGACCAAAACACACACACGGCATCTCACTTTCCACGGTAATGCTAATCGGTGGTGATGGAACTACTTGGGCATTATGTTCTCTTGTAGCTTAAAAGATAATGCGATAGCAGCATCTGTGGCAGGACGACACCAGTGACTCCAAAATCATCTCACTTCTGTCTCAGTCTCTCCAAGTGAAGCTTGGGTCATGGGGACTCATTCAATCACAGACTGAAACCTAATGTTCGCCTGGAATTACGGTTGAAGGACATGCCTGCTGAAGGAACAACGGATGATCACATGAAATGATACCTCAGCAAGAAGAAAAAGAGCGACTGCATCACATCCAGATACGTGTGTCGTTTAAAAGGACAACAGTCATCAGTTTACATGTAAAAGCAATTGGCGGCCAGCGTTTAAGTGTCAGACGTTACACGAGGTCCCAGGAAAGCAGGGACAATATCAGGATCTTCGGGAAGGGGATCATTTGCAGGGGGTGAAAGATGAAAACAAAGAATCACAATCCAACACGATCGCATCGCTCGGGCTACACTGGGTTTTGTAGATACAGAAACAGGAGAACAACTGACTCTGCCCAGAGCCCCAGATGGGTCACCAGAGGAGGGTGTGACAACCCCAGGCCCACGGAGAAGCATGAAATCCCTCAATAAAAAGACAGGAAGACCTCATTTCCGGCGCAAAGCATGGTGCAGCTGCATGTTGGGGTCAAGCCTGGGATCTGTGATATGGTGAGTCGGTGACAGGCTTCCCCCATTTTGAGAGGGTCAGACCCTTAGGACCTTGTCAATTTTTGCACCATATTTAAGAAAAAAAGAAGGAAGAATGTGTTTAAGATGTAAGGGTTCTCTTGAAAGCCCTGCCCTGGGAATCACTCCCATGACTCCCATTCACATTCTGCTGGGAACCGTGTAGCCACAGGGACACCCATTTTCCGTTTCTATTCGACCTGTCCATTAGGGTCTCATTGTCATTCCTGTCCTGGAGGCAGAAGAGAAAGAAAGTACAGGGAAGGCACGTGGTCGCTCTTAAAGCCTCTGGCCTGGCAATGGCTTGACCCAGGTGAGTTGGCGTTGGAATGGAGAGAATGTGGCTCAGTGCCTCCACGTGTCCACCCCCCACGTGTCCACCACCACCCAACAAAAACGGACGAGGGAGAGGACGGATCTGGGGAGGGAGCAAGCCACCACGGCCACCGCTGCCAGTCAGATAACAGTTCTTAGATATTCGCCAAAAGTCGCACTTTAGACACCTGTAATAACTGCGCTTCAAATAAGCAAAATACAAAATCACAAATTTATAAAGTACATGGATAAACAGCTCAAGTATTGATCAATGAGAAATTAGAGAATAAGTACATCTCAAGTTTAAGTATTCCCATTACTTAAAGTTCTTCGGAGGAAAGTATGCTAATAAAATTAATTTACATTACCTCTTAAGCTATCACCTTCAGAATTATGGTGATAATTTGGAAACCATCAGAAGGGCGAGAACTAAGTTCCCATTTTAATACTACATTGACTCAAAAATTAGAACAATTTAAAATATTTTGATAAGTGGATTTTCCTTTTGTGGGACGCATTAGGGCATTTCTAATAATCAATGATGTTCACGGAAAATCTGAATGGCTCAAAAAACTCCCATAAATTGTAGGTATTATATCATTCATTTTATAAATACAAAAAATTTAAGATAGAGTAAAATAATATTTCCTGTTTAATTTAAAAAAATTTTTTTTAGATACAAAGTGGGTCAATTTGAGATAAAAATGGAGTTTAAAGAGTTTATGTATTTTTTTAGCCCTGCGCACAGAGGAAAAAATTCCTTAGATGAAATGGAGAATAGATCAATGTAATACGTTTTATGTCATTGCCAAACTGAGACCGTGGGTGAGATGCTCATCTACAGAGGCCTCAGTGAAAACGTGCCTTTCGTTGAAAACCGGGCCTTCTGACGCAGGAAATGATGAAGCCATAATCACATCAGCGAGCTCGTGCGGTATTGAAGTTTACAGGTTCATCTAACTTCATTAAATTTCTCCCCTTCTTATTGCCGAAACAGAGAGATGGCAGGTGAGCGCAGAAATGAGCCCATTAGCGTGAACACGTTTGCATTTCAAAGTGTGTGCATTTCGTTTCGACTTGTCAGCTCTCATTTGTCACTGACCTACAAGGGGGTAATTGTGCCGGCGTTTAAGTCCTCGTCGTAGTCAAGGTTTCTCCTGTTTTGATAAAATTACAGTCAGACTCTGCCGACGTGGCGTCACGCGTTACATGGTGACATGTGTTGGGACCTGGTGACATGTCAAGTTAAATCAAAATATAAATAAATTCAATGACGACTCTGTGTTGGTATATGCTCATCACACTGTGAAGGGACTGTATGTGGAAACCCTACAATTTAGCCTAAAACTATACGAAGCTCCTGAACCATAAAAGCATCCTTTGTTTTCGATACCTCGATGTCCATTGTACCAAACCAGATGGACAACGACGCTTCCTTTTTGGAAGGGGGGTGGGATCGCTGTGCCACAAATGGAGAAATAAAGACGCCTGCTAACAGCCAGGGCTAACGCCCTCTGTTAATTCATGGTGAGCAGTCAAGGTGGAATGAAACAGCTTGAAAATAAGAGCAGAGTGAAGCTAGAATTCAGAATTTTCCTTTAGCGCCATATCTACATTTTTTCAAGAAAAGCCACTTATTCTCAGGAAGGACATTTTTTACCAGTCACACCTTCATGTAAATAAATATATCCCACAGACAAAGTATTTTGCTATGAGAGGCAGGAAAAGAAGGAATGAAAACGGAAGAGCTGTGATATGAACACATAAATATCTTTCTAGAAAACTCGAATGAATAAGAATAATGATAAGAGTAAATAAATGGCAACATGAATCCTACACTCACTCATTTCTTTTCCTTCCTATTGTGCCTCCACCACATTAAACCCTTTACTTAGAATAATTTAATTACTTCCCATTCAAGAATATCTTTGACTCCTCCCACAATATACCAAGACACTACGAAAATTAAGGGGAAAGAATCTACTTAACATGGAGCAAAAAAAGTGTCCTAGAAAATATTTTTAAAATATTTTACACTACATAACTATTTCAGGGGATTTTGTTCATAATACATGTTTAATACATCTCTTGTGTTTATATTCATGACTATGTTTAAATATTAAGTGTCTATAACATTTTATAAATTTTTATTTTCTTCCTAAATAACTCATCAAAGTAATACGAACTAATTAGGTTTCTTTTATTACATCTGTTAGAATAAATTAGTACATTTTATTCACACTGTTACATCTACAATTTCAAGTTTAGTGGCAAAAAAGTATTCATACTCTAAATATATGTTTAGCTTCTCATTCATGCATAATTATTCTCCTTTTTATTCCTTATAATAGTTTATTTCTGGCTTTCTTCTTGCTTTTTGTTTTCCTTGGTTAATTTGAATGAGTTGGTTGTGTGGCTTTTATTAGTTTTTTCCAAGTCTCAACTGTTGCTTTGAGGTACGCACTCTATATTAATATCTGCTATTATAAGACATTAAGATTTGGGGTCATTTATGAACTGCAGTATAGTTTAACTAAGCTCAAGTATAAGCAGATGAGGTGAGAAAAAAACAGTTTTCTGGGAGGGGGTTATCCTTGGCAGGTGGAAACCGAGGCCTCAGCTTCAGGAAGAACACGGGTGAGAAGACACCTGTCTTTCCTGTCTTTCCACCTGCTTCTGGTGTCTCTTTATAATCAGCTGATCATGGATATGTGGACAGTTTTGAGATGAGAAAGGTTCAGACGACTATTTTCCTCCATATGCCTTCCCAATCCCTTTAATTATTTGTTTCATATTTTTAAATCTCATTTGAACTTTACCCAACTGTTCCCCAGCTAACATCGCTTCTACTGAGCCAAATTAGGCTAAATACCTGATCCAGGCATCTCTTAAGACAAACAATGAGAACAATATTTACAGAGAGCTGGAATTTGCTGTCCAAGCCGGTCATACATACTTTTTTTTCATGTTGTCAAAGTTGATCCCATGAAATCAGTAAAACTAGTTGATTCTAGAATTTGAAATAAATGCATTTTCATGTTGTATTAAAATTAATGATTGTCATACTGAGAATTCTGCTGTTATGATTCCATTCTTGGAAGGTTTTGGAGTTTGTTTTCCTTGCAGTTACTAATTGCCCCAAAGAAAAACGGAATCTGTTTGCTTTTTCCGTGTACCCAGTATTTTCAAACTCTATAATTATTCTATCCAAATCTATGGAGATCGTTTTCCCAGAGTCATCTTCCTTCTTGCCCCAATCCTGACATTAAAACCCGTGCACCAGTTTCATTCCGGACTTTCTGCCATTGCTTTACTGGTTTAAAAACCCACTTTCTGATTTCTGTTCAATCCCTCATCTTGCTGAAGAACCTCTCAAAATAGCATGCCATGTGAGGGCAGGACGGGTGACAGCTAACAGGGCAAGTTCCTCGACCTCTCCTCACCCGAGGCCCCTGAGCTTTCTCCGCAGGGAGAAAGTGTCTGCTGACGTGGACCCCAGCTTCCCCTTCGAGACTGTAAGGCAATGGGTCCAGGGGTGGATGCAAATGAAAATCGACTGGAGACCTTTAAAAGGTTAAGGGGGACAGCATCTCCTGGGATGGGGACCCCTACAATTTTAACCTCCTCAAGGGGGTTAATGTGCACCCGGGGTGGACCACCGCTGCCAGACCTCGAAACTGGAACACGCTTCACAGCCCTTGAAGCTTCAGGCCCCAGCAGAGCGCCTAACACAGAGCGATGAAGGTATTCGAAGGATATAACCTGAGCACATCGCATTTCATTCATCAAAATTCAATGACTCTAAAGTGTCCTTAAAACTTCCAATAACTTAACACACTGAAAACAAACATTTTATTTAACAAGCAATTTCAGTTCCTCTTTGGAAAATACTTCTAAAGATTGTTTAATAATGAGCCACACGGTTAATCCATGGAGAAAATGTCACATGAAAACAAGCGTGCCGATGCTCGCGTGTGGGTGTCGCTCTATGGGTCACTGTGCACAGAACCAGACACACGCACACGCACACACACACCCTCTCAAATGGAGCTAGATCGCGTATCACATCCCGCGATTTGCAGTTCTCAGTAACGAGGGACGAAAATGATTTTCAGAAATTAAATAAGGCCGCTGCGAAACATGAATTTTGAAAAAGCTAATGGAAACTAAGTAGGTCTCGGGCCCGCTGTCCTAATGGAATTAGTGACATTTCCCATCACACTGTGGAAATAAAAATAGGACAGGAGAGAGATGGAAAGGAGATGAACGCCAAAGTCGCTCTCATCCCGCATTCTAACCTGGAGATTAGCACCCGTGTAGACACAGTTTTCACCAGGAAGCCTTTAGCAGAAAGCTCCGGGTTCTCTGCCTGGCGCGGGCGTCCAAGGGGAAATACGTCGGGATAAGCTGATGGGCCGATAGCTTTATTCCATGCAGAAAGCGGGTCTCCAGAAATAGATCCGATTCGAAAGCGTGGGAAGTGTTTTATTGTGTCCGTGTTGTTGCTGTCAGCAGCCACCTCAAACTGTCGGATCAGAGAGATGGCGACAAACGGCTCGGGTGATAAGAAGGCCTCCGGCACCCTCAGCCGCCGGCTCCGGCCCACAAATACCTTGTAAAAGGCAATTTATGACATACGAAGTCGCAGGTTCCATTTCAGGAGAATTTAAGCCTCGTGTTGGTACATGCGGCACGGATTACGTGAGAACTTGATCCAGATCGCTTGGTGGCCGTGTCAGCAGTCTGTGACCCAGCCTAGTGCCACGCGCCTGCATCGTCCTTTAGAAAGGCAGCCAGGTTAGTCTCCACCCGATTCTCAGTACCGACACCTCGGTACTGAGGTTCTGTGGAAGGACACACCAAAGAAAAGTCCCCAGAGGGTTTCCCTTCCACGTCAGGAATAGACGAGTGGCCTTGACCGGCTGGTGAATGGGACAGTTTTACAACTATTGTACAGTTTTCCAGGGAAAAACGCGTTGGCAAGTGTTGGTGACATCCAGGTCGCAAGCACCGTTGCTCAGCAGTGCAGGGGGTTGTGGGCGTGAGGCATGTCACGGGAATTTGAGCTGGAGAGAGTCCAACAGATTCTCTCAGTGTCACAGTGACAAGGTGGAGACTGCGCCCCATTAGACAGAAACCGAGGATGCCAGGGGAGCTGATGGTGACAGCATCGAGTGGGAGGCTGGTCACTATAACAAAGTGAGGGCCACCAGGACGCCACTGAGAACACAGGGCACACACAGTCTCTACTGTTTGGACCTGTACATGCAGCTGATCTCACCCATGCCCCAAGGGACCCAGGCAACACAGCCACAAGTGCCGCATGCATGGCGACTCGCGCCGAGTTCACTGAACAAGTTCACTCGTGCCGTCATCGCAGGAAAACCAAGACTGTCCCTTTGTTGTGAAGGCCCTCAGACAGAGCTGGCCACTTTGCCTGGCATGACCGCGCCGTCTAAGGGAACAGGAGGTTGTGAAAGGCGCCGTGGACACTGAAGGCCACTCCAGTTCCGGCCTTCTAGCCGTTTCCGCAGGACCCGCATCGGGCCACGTCACAGATGTGTCCCTGGCCCCACTAACCTCCCAGGGCTACCAGGTCCTGGCTCAGCCAGACTGCCCCACAAGACCCCCGAAGGGGGCAGGGCCTCTCAGCTCTGGTCACCCCACGAGGGGCTTTCTTTGTGTTGCTCGACGTCTCTACAAGTTCAGTGTCTCCCTCTTGCTGTGCTGTCGCAAGCGCCTACATCATGAGGTTTCTGCAAGGGCCTAGTAAGGGAATGCATGCAGAGCCCCCAGCAGATAGAAGGGCCTGGAAGCCTCCCTCTGATCGCTTTAAACGTGGAGCCCACTTAGGAATGCTTGGTCTTTCATGACATTCCAGTGGCGGGGAGGAAACAGCAATGTCCACCAGCGATGATGGCCTTGCTCGCGGCCCCAAACCTGCACCTCTCTCCCTCGTTTGTAATCCTGTACTCGACGTCAGCTGTCATGAGCCACCCCTGACTCATCGCGTGTTGTGTGCTGTTTGCCAGAATATTCTTTATTTCCCATAATGAACTCTAAACGAATATGTAAGTCTTTAGCCATCGTTCACCATTTTGAAGCATCTCTGAAATGTGTATTTTTTTTTCTTCCAGAAACCAGATCCTCAGGAAAGCCATTTCAGCGGCAAATTCTCTGCGAAGAAGGAACAATGCTGCCTTCTGAGTGATCCCGAACACCAGAGGAAAGAAAATTCCTCCGGTAGAAAGCATACTTGCTGGAAACGGGTGCCAACACTTCCATCAGCCTGCACGCGGCGGGCAGCATTTCCTCATGACGACCTCATTCTTCCGCAGTTAACACTTTGATCTCGCGAGGGGGCGAACGCCCACTTTCTGCTTCATAAATGGGTCACGATGAAGAGATCATCCGTTTCACTGTCATCATAAAACCGTGTCATTTCACAGCCCGGAGAGTGATGAATTCAGTTGTGAGGACATAAGGACTCTCATCTCAAGAGATCCCGAGTATCATCAGGTGCTGAGGCTGACAACTGTGGCCTAAACCCTCCCAGACATTTTGAACTCTCAAATTTCTTTCTAAGATTATATAAAATGCACAGAGGGAGCACGGGTGCGTTATTTGCAGTGTTAACCGTCTTCTGACATAGAGGAACGGACGGTTGGAATGCTAATGCTTTTTTTTTTTTTTAAGAAAAGAAAATGGAGCAGTGAAAAGTAAAAAAAAAATTGGGAATCTTCCCCCCCCCCACCCCACCCCGTTTGATTCTTGCAGGAAAGAAAAAGACTTAACATATCTAAAATACTGAGGATTGAAGTGTTAATGGCCAATTAAATTGACGAGTCCTGCATAGGTTGAAAATGCTTTGTAGAGACAATTGTTTGTCTTTTGTTTTTTTAATCCATTTAGACTGGTAATTAAGAGGGAGGGTCTGAAATCAGAACATTTGCATTCAAATAACAGCCTGTGGCTGTCTAACATTGACCAATTAATGGATGGTTCTCCACCTGAGACTTTGAATTTTTAAAAGACGAAGACAAGCACCCGTCCTGGTGCTGTTTTAAAATTAGAAAAATATATAAATATTTTAAAATGAGTATCTTTAGGGGGATTTAAAACTTAACATACACACGCTCTCAACACACACGTACACATGGGCCTATATATATATGATTTTTATAAATTCGATTCAATCATCTCTCAACTTTTCTCGAAAGTGCTGGAAATCCCAGCCAACAGAGTGAGTGAGACCTTGCGAAACCTTGAGACTGTGTCCCCAGAAAACCTGGGCCTGGAAAATGCAAGCCGCAGATGATGTAGAGGAGGAGGCTGATCTAAAGCAAAACGTCCTCTTTCTCTCCCTCTAACACTGAAACTCCTTTGCTGTTTCAGAAGATCAAGCGCTCAGAGCTCCTGCCCCCCACCCCACCCCAATCTGATCCGCACATTTATATTCATGACGCGTTTCGTTTTTAATCTTACACTTGCTGTCTCTCCTCCCTACTTGTCTTCCCTTGAATTATTTTTGCCTTTTTCTCTCCAGAACGAGATTGCTGTTTTATCTTTGCTTCTACACCTTATGGCACTTGCGCGTTCCTAAATTCTCTTTCCTCGGTGAATTCTGTTTTAACCCCATTGCTATTAAGCCTGAAACACGCTCTCTCCTCAAAGGCTGGTGAACAGCTAGAGGCCCTGAGGAAGAGCGGACATGCTTTCACGACAGCTTTTAACAAATGCAGACAGTCACCACAAGGTTAAAAAAAAAAGAAATCTATTTTTTTCACATAAAGAAAATATCCCCATCGTTCGTATGCAAACTATCAACTTCCCTAACTTGCCATTTGTACGTGTTTTCCTTCATAGAAGTTCATATTAAAGACCTGTCCATCAAACCTTGAGATAAAGGCCCACCTCAGACTCGCACTGGAACAAGCGCAGGCCTCGTCTTCAGTGAATGTTTTACTGAAATGCGGGCCCTGGTGTTCATTTTGTTAGATGACTGTCACCGAATGACAATTTCTGGATGCCAGCCGCACAGAACTTACTAGTGGGTTTAGAGCTTCTCTATGGAACCAGCTGTCGGGCGAAACCATCGAGCACATCCTTATTCCTCGAATGACAGGGACCTGCACGAATGGCCCCTCTGCCTTTCTGAAATGCTTTCCTTTTAAATCATCTCAACGGTAAATTTTGGGTGAGGAAATGTGGCTTTTGTCATTCATTTTTCGGGCCTGAAAACTGTCCACGTTATTCGCAAACATTCTTTTTCTAAAGGAGAGGGTTTTCTTTAAAACCAAGAAAGAGTCTCAAACTGGGTTTCTCAAGGAGACGGCATTAGCAGCAACAAAACAGGAACTGAACCTTCTTAAGAGAAAGGCTACAGGTAGTTTATATTTTCCTCCAAAACAAAGAGCTAAATAAAAACATATTTCCCAAAAGATGGTAAACGCTATTTTAAATACATCATTTGTACAATTACGGTGCAACAGGTTATTTCTTCCGAGTAGGGAGACAATGACCTGAGAACTGAAAAGACCTGAAATCATAGTTTGTTAAGATTTCTCCCAACATTAACTATATTTTGTCACCATTTTATTGGTTTCTGACACCAGATAAGGACGCTTGGGATGAAAAATGCCTTACTAACGAAGTCATACTTTCTCAATTTTCCTTTTCAGCAGAGTTTATTCCTACCACTTTTTTTTTTTATCTGAAGAAAGCTAAGAGGTATTGAGTTTTAATTGGAAAAAAATTTTGAGCTCATACAGAGTTGGCATACGAACAGTTATACTGAATACTTTTTCCTTCCCCTTAGAAAAAATTGGTTACATGCTTAAACTTCTAGATCAAGAAAGAAGAATCATGATGAGATGGATACAAAAAGTTGTAGACAGGAGGTCAATTCAGTAGCAAACTGATATCATCTCACTCAATGAGCACAGTTTGTTTCACTTTGGGGGAAAAAACACACAACAATACATGCGTCGCGTCACACTGTTAATGGTTGTACACATTGTTATAAATAAATTTGCCGGAGCCAGAACGATCAGCCAACTAAGGAGACAGCTTGACAAATCAAGCACCTGCACCGGGAAAAAAAACCATCTAAGCAAATCCCTGGCACAAGGTGGTGCAGGCTGATGAGGGCGTGCGCGCTGCGGCTGAAGGCCCAGCTGCCGCGACGTTTGTCCTGCTCGCCGAGCAAGAACAGAAATCCTGGCGGAGCCCTGCAAGCGAGTGACAGCGCGCCAGTGAGGCAGCCGTCTGCCGCAGCTGGCTCTTTGTACCTGTGGCTGCACTTGGCTTCCTAGGGCTGGAATTCGGAGTCACGTATTTTTATTAAATATTCTCCTTGTGGAAATGACTGTCACAGTAAAAGCTGAGAAACGAATCAAAGGAAGATGCGACTCTCCCCTCCCGAACCTGTCAGGGCATTGGAGGCACAGCTCTATCCAGGCGGGCAGAGTCAAGGTGAACGTTAAGGAAATGCATCTCGCTCACTGCAGGAGAAAAAGTCCTCTTCCATGCCAGGAAAAAGGGAACAGTCCGACGAGAATGATTCAGGGTAAATACCTCTATTGTCCTGCTCCACTCCTCGCATTGGTAAATTTGGTGTTTTATTAGCCTCATTATATTTAATATGCATCCCTTTAAAATTAAAATATAAATAATACTCCAGTCTCTTCAGTTAGGCCTCCATGTTAGTTAGGATTACCAGTCATGGTTCAGCAGTAGAAAGTAGGGTTTGGGGGCGCTTTCTGAGGATCATTTAGGCGCTACCCGACCACCCAGCTGAGCGGAAGTCTGAATGATGGGCTTTAGGAAGCAGAGCCTCTGGCGTGACGTGCCTGTGATGGGGAGGAGGTGTGCGTGTTTAGTGGAAGACAGTGCTGTAGAGCTGAACCCAGTCCTAGTGAAACCAAGGTACCTGCCACGTGTGCCCTGTCCCTATCTACCGGAGGCTGGTACCACGCTCTCTCTACATGGCCTTAGGGGTTCAGTCTTAACACTCTGGCTCAGTGCCCCCCTTGAATTATGAGTCTGCTGTCAATGAAGAGCAGCACAACCTCCCCCTCTTGCATTCAGCCAGTCCGTGAGCATTTGCAAAGAGCCCGATCCATTATCTGGTAAAGAATAGTCAGCTGATGGGCAGGAGAAATTAATACAATTGTTTATCATGTTTTCTTCCCACTGCACTGTACACAGGAAGTGCCACGTGGGAACTATAAGTTCCACTGTGTGGAACATGGCAGATGCTTAGTAAGTATTTTTAAATGACTGTGTGGTTATTTTGTTTGTTTTTGTTTATATGACAAAGAAACACGAAAGGAAGAAGGGAGGGGGAGGGAGGAGATGCAGGTGGAGACAAAGACAGAGAGAAAGAGAGGAAGGGAGAGAAGGATGGAGGGATGGAAGGAGGGAGGGAGGGAGGGAGGGAGGGAGGGAGGGAGGGAGGGAGGAAGGCAGGCTGGCAGGCAGGCTGGCTGAGAAAGAAGGTTCTCTTCTCGTTCACGGAGGAGCCCGGAGGTGTGGTTGGTAGGACCATACCAGTGAGCGCCACGCGAACATCGCTCCGAGAGCCACTGGGGCCACCAGTGGGTCTGCACCTTTCCAAGGAGTCTGGCTTCGCTGAGTCCCGCGGGTCCCTGGGGGCCTGGGTGGAGGCGAGCCTTATGTCTTCGGCGCTGTCTCCCTTCTAGAGCAGAAGGATGTCAAATTAATTTTGTCGAGTAAATGTCATTTAGAGCGGATTGGTCTGCAAGTGGGCCCTCGAAGGATTTCCGAGAAGGAGCGTGTTTAATAAGTAGAAATAATAAGTAAACAGAGGGAACAATTTAGTTTCTACCCTCTCGCTAGGAACTCGTCCATCTGCTCCTGATGAGCCACAAGGAATGAAATAATTATCTCATTCGTGGAGCAACATGGATAAATGATAGATTAAGATCAGGTCCAGTTTTAACCTTGTGAAGCTTAGTGTTTAAAGTAATACATGTTAAATGTATAGAAGACTCTGCATCCTCCTGAAATTACCTACATGTCACGAGTTATTAAATAGAATAAATATATCTGCCTCCATCCTAAATGCACAAACATCACAGCAACATGTACTAAGATCTCCGTTAAAATAATATCCTACGAATTCTTATTAATTGGGTAATGCCTTGACTTTCAACATCCAAAGTCATCATAATTCTCCTAGGCAAAACCACATCGACGGCACACTTTCCACTTGTCTCATTAAATAAAGACTTCTGTTTCAACACTGCTCTCGGTATTTGTTTTGAAAACACACTTCAGTTGCTAAAAAAAAAAAAAAAAAAAAAAAAGGTTTGAGTTGGCTCGAGTTTGACGTGAATGTATAAACCTTCTTTTTCAATGTAATTATAAGTTGTACAGTGCAAACTAACCGAAAGCACAGGAAGGCGAGTTTCTATTGAAACCCAAAGGGAAATTAATCAGAGCTTGTTCTGGGCCGCGTTAAACAGAAACACGGGTTGGTGACCGAAAGCGGTTCAAGTTCCATGAGAACCATGACTGATCGACAGCCCAGTGTCTGGTTGTCCCCCCAGGGAACAGATGTTCGTGTGGGAGATGAGAAGTTTAAGGGACCGGGGACAGCATATCAGGCCATCTGGAGCCAAAAAAAAAAAAAAAAAAAAAAAAGATTTTACTGAAAAAAAAAAAAGTGTTTTTCCTCCTTCAAATGCAAGGATCTAGGATCGGGTTTGAGAACGTGCACGTTCCCGCCCCACAGCCCCGATCCCACATGCAGGCATCACAGCACCCACGTTGCCACCGTCTCGGAGCCGTTGCCCACACCCGTTTCTTAAACCCGGTGAGACGCCAGTCAAGCTGGATGCGCAGGGGTGTCCCACCCATGCCTGCAGTCGCTTCTTAACGGACTTCTTGGCGGTACACCTGGCCTTGAAAACACCTGGCCATTCCTTCCTTCGATGCGTAAGTGCATCGTCTCTATTCTGCCCTTGACGATCACGCCTACATTATTCCACCCAGAGACGGGAGCGACATCGTGACAACAGCTGCGAGTCACTCGTCAGGTCCTCTTGTGCCACAAACACGTCCCCAGAACCTGGCCACGTGCCCCACACGAACTAGGTCCCTGACCGCGGGTCACCAATCCCTATTGAGTGGACAAATCAGAGAATTAAAATCGTGTATTCACTCTGACCCTCGGTGCCCTCATACATAAAACAAGAATAGAAATCGTGAAATCCTGCAAAAACGTCACTGGAATTAGACACACGACACGAGCGAGCTCTGCCATACATCACGCACCCAATTAAGGGCGGCGGTAATTATTAAGCTCATGTGAAGAAAACTGGCAGTCGATTTACTCTGTTCTGATCTCTAATGAGCAATTTCGCTCCCGGGGATTAATTATGGTTCGCGTACGACACCCAGGGAGAAGCGGCTTTATGCAAGCAGAAGCGACACGTCAGCGTTTAAGCCACACGTGGCGACTAAAAGATGTTTATGCTGAGACAGGAAGTAAGCGCGACAGATTGGGTTTTATCATCCGTGTTTGGTTTATTTTTCATGATGGGGAAAGATTTGTTAAATAAGTCAAAAATCGTCTTCTCTGCAGCAAATGACAATCGATTTAGCCCTGACACCGTGGTGATGCCCAGACATGGGCGCAGCCCCACGGCCATGGCACCCAGGATTAAAAAACACTGTGTGGCGTGCCCGCCCGCATCGCCCTAACCTCCGGCATCCCCACGGGGCTGTTTCTAACAAGCAGAAAGAAATGACCAACTATTGCTGAATAAATGTGACCGAAAACCACGTAAACCCGAGCAATCAGGGCCGGACACACTGAGAACTGCATGGGGAACCCATCAAATCTCACATGAGGACGGCGTCCTTCCAAGACGAAGCGACACAGGTCGACGTGGGCAGCAAGAAAGGACAGGATGGGACAGGGCCAAAGTGACGGAGGAAGAGCGGGCCCCACACGGAGGCAGGCATGCGACGTGTCTTCTGTCCTTTCTGGGTGAGGACTCGGCCCGGTGTCTAGTGGGAAGGGAGGGGGGAAGACCACATGGAATTGCTCTAGAATTCTCTGTATAGTGAGGACCTGAGGTTCCCAGGGCTATACCACCTCCGTTAGTGTGAGCTCATCACTCATCAAAAGAGAAACAAACAATGGTTTTGTCCTCGTGGACGTTTATGTGATGGCCCTTTTGAGAAGCACCTGCTGCCGGCTGCCTCGGATGCTGATTTTTGTTAAGATTCTCCAAAGTCCTAGAGATCTGACGTCCAATGTGGAGAATTAGCTAATAATACTGCGTCGTATACAGCAGATTTGCTGAGAGTGGACCTCAGGCTCCACACCCACGCACACACACACACACACACACACGCATCCATGTGGGGAGACGGACGCGGTAATGAGCGTGGCTGTAATTATCACTTCACTCCACATGGAGCTCAAAACATCGCGCTGTACGTCTTAAATATATATAATTTTCATTTAAAAAACAAAAAATTTAAAATGATGCTACTAAATATATGAGAAAACGACATTGAAAAGGTGTCCTAATAAAAGTGACTCTACGAAGAGGGCCCTCTCTTGGTAGAGATATGGGAGACTTTCCACGTTTCGAATAGACTTGACGAAGCATAGGCCAAGCTCACACATGGAAACGCAGAGTTGAAATTATTATTTGGTATTTCCTTTAAAAATCATCCTTGGCTAATCAAACTGCAAATCTATAGGACATCGTCCTATAAAATTAAAAACTTTCAAAGGAAGGGAGGGATTCAGTAGTTCCTCAGCACAGCGCACAGGCCCGGCCTTCCCCGACGTGGCAGGAGTCCCACATGCCTGCGGCCCCTGCTTTGGCTGCGGACTCTGTAGTAACTACTCTGGGATGCGGTCCTATTTCGGTCAGATTTAAACTCATTTCTCCACGCACGTGGTGGAAGAGGAATCATCTGTCCCCTGATGTTTAATAGGATGTCCTCCGGGGCTGTATGTTTTAGGTTCAAATAGAGACTCTGCCTCCTGCCGTGCTGAGTCTCGTCTCTCTGGGATGAGGAAGCGCGTGGAGGTGGCACCTGTGCAGTGCTGCCCCGGTGATCACTGCTGGCCTAGCGCAGCACCGATGCTTCTTCCTCTCGTCAGCACGTGTTCGGTCTCCTCACTCTTTGTTGCACGAGCCTCGGTTGGCGCCTACGTCTTAGATGCATATTCATTGCTGTTTGGGGAGAAAACCCCAGACATCCCACGAGAGCGGGGACAGCAGTGTCTTGGCCCACACACCCCATCTTTGGTTCTGACATTTTGGTCAGAGCTGCTACTTTTGAAAGCATCTTGTGAAAAACTGTCCTCACATGGCTACATGATGACCTTATTTCAAGCTACAAGGGAGGAAGAAAAAGTAGTCTTGCCCCTCAAGGCAATTTGATCCGTGTTCAACCAAGTCGATGGCTGTAAAATCACATCTATTTCCCATGCTTTGATTCTTGTACCAGTTTTAATTTTAAAAATGGTTTTGGCATCGTTAAAATTTTATGTCTCTTCTATTCTTTTACAACATCATTCCCTATTTATTTTTAATTTAAAATACATTATAAAGTCCATACCTTTTATTAACAAAACTTCTGACCTAAATCATTCTGCCACCGTGGGGTGTTCTATTTTGAGATGATTGAGTTCTGCCATTTCTCCGACAGGAAAGGCCTACCCCTAATATTTTCTATGACGATATCATGACAACAAGAGGAATTGACCCTAGAATAATAAATTCATCTTAAAATGTGATTCAGATTATAATTACAAATCAATTTGGCAAACATAATATTTAGCAAATTGTCCAATTACATAAAATAAGAAAAAAATCCTGGATCGACATCTATGATGAAAAATATCAAAATATAAATATGACAGCATCAAACCCAGATCATGATTTTCCAAAGGAAAATATGTGCAAGGCTATTGTAAGACTGATGCAAAAATTACATAGTAACAAAACTGGGCCAAATGTTGCCAATATGTGTATTTTTTATGTTTAAAAATATGTACGCATCGATAGAACGACATTTGCAACACTGATGTCATTTCCTGCTGGACAATAAGGAACAGACCTCAGCAAGGTCATCAGACATCCTTACAGTGAGGCAGGAAAATGACACTGGCTCATCGTTCCAGGGAGGGAAAAAATGTGGATAAATATTTAAAAATTCACCTGTCAAGGTGAAACACAGTCAAACCTGGTCGGTCCTTCCTTGCAGGTTTGAATAGGATGGGAAGGTTTCCATCTGGAGGTTTGCCCTTGACTACAGCATCCGAGGAGCCATCGCCCAAGCTCGCACATTGCGAACTGTCACAGCCACAATGAAGACAAAGGCTGCCCCAATTCCACCAAGCACACCCACCACGGGCGTGCTGACACTGGTGGGCTGCCGACCGAAAGGAAAATATTTTCTCAGGGACAATTTAATCCATTCCATAAATTAAACATTTACTCCGTGATGATTTCGAATGCAGCTGCTGATTCCAGCTACAGGAAAAGTGGATTCTGGAAGTTTCCTTCATTCCCAACAATCCACATTAAATGGCCATCGAAGAGAGACACACAGTTTTGGCTCTTGACATCACCATCCCCAAGAAGAGATGGTCCAGATTCACAGACAGGACTGCATAGAAGATGGTGCCTCGCGGGGACCCTCGGGGTCCTACGACGTGGCCACTGAGTCGCTTTTGACCAGACGGTGTAGTCTGAGATAAAGAAGAGTCATTATCACTTATGATAAGTGTTGAGAATAAGAGTTAACACAGAAAGTATTACCAGGGACCCTTCCAAAGACATCATACATAAAAGTACTTTGACTGTCATGACACCCTCATGAGGTGGCTGATGGCACACAACCACAGACGTATTTGAAGAAAAAGGGCCTGCTTGGACATTCTCACTAGTAACGGGAAACAATTAAAAAAAAATCGTGTGTGTGCTCCAGGAACTGTGATGAAAAACAACTAAACAGGAAACTATTAAAAGCCATCACTTAGAAAATAGGAAATGAGAGACAGGATTTTAAATTTAATGATTATAAAAGCTATCTGTAAGGGAGTTAACGGTAAAATGTATTTTTTTAAATATCAAATATTGACTGCATTTTGTGTCCCCCAAAAATGTGCATTTAGAAGGAAAAATCGCAGCATACACTCACAGCAGTCTCATTTACGTGAAGCGGTGGTGCTGGTTCTTTCGGAGTTAATACTTTTTAAGCTTTTTTAAAAAAATGCAAGGCCTCCAAAATCTCAACTTTGTGGTAACCACATGTGCCTTCAGACGGTGAGTTCAAGAGCAAGACTGAATTTCAAAGGGATATTTTTTCCTTTCATAGCTCCTGATTCCGATTACAGGCCAGAACAGGACGGCTTAAAAGCTGATCTTAAAAGTCACTTTAAAGAACAACTGGCAGGTGAACTAGAAAGTCCCAGGGATGCCGGGCCAAACGAGCACCCCAGACCCATGTGAAAAGCTCACATGTGGGGCAGCTAGTCCTCACCTGGGCAGCTAGACCTCACCTGGGCAGCTAGACCTCACCTGGGCAGCTAGTCCTCACCTGGGCAGCTAGACCTCACCTGGGCAATGCTGAAAAGCTCAGAGAGGCCAAGAGGAGGTGAAAGAAATGGACCAAATCTCCCTCATTCTGCAGCAGCTGCTCTGAATTCCGTTTTTCTTACATTTTAATTTGGGTTTGTTCCATGACTTTTTTCCCCATGAAACATGGCACGTTTTTCTGATGACCCCTTTATTGTTACAGGTGTGATGTCAGGACCATTAAAAACTCAGTAGAAAAAAAGGCAAAGGCATTCTTCTATGTAAAATTAAACCTGTTTTCCACAAATATTTCCAGAGAAGAAAGAAAAACTCGTAAGAGATGTTCTAATAATGTAAGATCTATTGGTTAAAAACCAAAGAATAAGATTTGAGGAGGAGACATATGGCTTCACCTATAAAAATGTACAAACAATTACTGGTAAATGATCAGGATGGCTCATCAAAGTTTACAGCTAATGAAGCCTACATACCTTAGGCTTATTTATTTATTTTTGAATAATTTATGTGCTTGTGGGTGTTGTTTTAATAAAACAAAACGCCAAGCAGAGCTGATGACAGATACACAGACTGAGGCTCAGAACCGGGCCTTGTGCTACCCCAGACATTTGAATTTATCGCTCGTTGATAACAGATAAGCTCTGAGGAATTAATTAGTCAGACCGGAATTTCTACCCCTTTCAATGGGCAGCTGTCTAGGGAAACACGAGTCACTTACTTCATTCATTCCCACATGTTTATCGTGTTACTGCTGCGTGTCTGCTGACACCGGGGAGTATGATTGACTGTGACATTCCCGCCCCTTGGTGAGTTTATAGCTTCACAGAGGATGAGGAGGAGGGACCTTTGGGTTCGACGTAATGGCTCACATATTCCTCACAGTCCACCTATCTGTCATGTCTAAAAAGGCTTAAGAGTTTTAGTCATTAGTGAAATCGATGTGAGAAATAAGTGTGAGGAGCCGTTTGCACAGAACCGAAATCCGCTGAAGAATGGCCTAGAGCAGGGTGGTCCGCAAACGACATAAACGACAATTCGACTTCTCTGGACATTTGTCCCACTGCTCCATAGTTATCGTGTCCCATCAGACCTGAAGTTCCAAGGATGGTGACCACAGATCAGAAGCCACAGGACATCATGTCGTGTGGAGGGTGTGGGTGGGGACTTACTGCACCAGATCTGGTCACCGTTTTCTCGACTTTTAGGCACTTATATGGTCTCCATTTTTTCCAATAAACATGCTCATCACACATTCTTTGTACTTATGCTATTTCCTTCCAGCAAAACATTCGATGTGAGTTTTTAGGTTAAAGGGAAAGTACTTGGAAACTCTGGAGCTGACAGCCAGATTTCATGAAAAGTTAGGATGTTTCACTCTTTCTGACAATAACGTGGAAAAGCCTAGATTTCAGTAAAAACTATATGTAACCACACTGTCCTGTGATGGCAACTAGCCTTTGGGGGTTATGCAAATTTATAGTTTAATTCATTAAACTTAAATTAAAATGTATTTCCTCAGTCGCAGCAGTCATATGTCAAATGCTCAAAACTTACATATGGCTCGTGGCTATCACAGTTGATATTAAAGATATAAAACATTTCCATCGCTACAAATTTCCTGCTGGAGAGCCCTGCTCAGCCATTCAGCTCTGTCAAGGCAGCTAACTCTTGTCTGTCTGCTCTGATAGAGTAATATTTTGTTTTGCTTTTTTGTTTTTTACTAAAGTTGAACACATCTGTGCTTTTAAATATATATATTTTTTACATTTAAGGAATCTTTACCTGTCAAAGGTACGAACCTGTGTTTTTCAGATGTCAGTGGTTTGTCCTTATTTTCTGGAGAGAAATCGTTGTTGCTACTGTTGCAGGGTAAAAATGATGATGGAGGTGTTGAAGGATGAGAAGATCACAAAGTTTGTTTTGGTTTCTGAGTTTCGTGTCTTACTTTAACTCTTTTTAAAACAAAAATTTGTAAATTAAAAAAAAGTATGTCATTGTTAAATCTGAAAATATTTCACATGAGACATGAGGTAGGGTTTTAGATTTTTATTCACATATGGCAAATCTCTAGTCTAACATTTATGACTAATCCCATTGTTTTGAAAAACTCCTAATATAATATTCTAAAATTTCAAATATATTCACATCTTTTTCTAGATGAATCTATTCTTTCACCTTGCTGACTTTTGTTAAATAATATAGTTTTAAAATATGTTTCAAAATGTAAAACATTCTCCTATTCTTCGTCTCCAACTTCCTAGGTGTTTTCACATGTCTCTTTTCGTAGGTGATGTCTGAGACGATTTTTCCAAGTTCAGAAAATTTTTTGAATTAATTGCAAATTATATTTAATTTTGAAATGTTTATCTATAGAACTGTCTGCATCTATATATTTAGAATATTACATCTTATCATTATATGTGCTTTTTAGGATTGTCCCCAAGCTCACCACAGATTTTCACACAAGGACGAGTTTTCTTATTCCATATAACTCCTTAGGGCACCCGGTCCCCAAACACAACCACACGAGGGACTGCGTGTGTACCTAGGGAGTCTTTCTACATTAGCATTTTCTGAATAGTCCAGAATTTCTGCTCAAGTTAGCGCCTTCGTGAGAGACTAGGCCGACGATCATCATACCTCTGTGCATCAGAAGCTGCAGCAAAAATTAAAGCAGCGATGCCGAATAATGTGGAAATTGATAACTAAAAGTACGTACATAGTATTTTATGTAGGATTATTCCCAAATACAAAGCTGTGGCTGAATTCCTATTACTTCAGAAACTCTGCCGAGCTTATCTATTTCCTACGACCCGGAGGCCAAAGCAACCGGAATCACGACCCGCACAGGTTTCTTGGCTGTTTTAGCTCCTTACCAAGGACTGCAGCTACATCGGTCTTTCCGAGATCAATATCCATTGCAAGGCTACAAAGTGTATGTGAAGGCTCAGGCTGCGGCCCAACAGTCACGTGATTAGACAACTATCAATAGGGTGCTATTTTAATAACAACTATGATGTTTTCCCATTATGATTTGCTTTTTACTGAATTAACAGGCTAACGTGTAGCTTAATGTTTTAGTTAGAAAAGAATCTTAAAAGTTCAAAGATTATTCAAAATATCATCTTAAAAATTATACCTTCTCTTTCTGCCCACGTCCCTCAAAAAAAGAGGATAAATGGGTTAGCATCCACATCGACCACAACTGCAATGCTGCTTACAGCCATACCTTAGGCCCAGAAGAGAAGGTGGAAAAAGCAGTTTATTTATAAGTGTGATCGAAGTGTTCGGTTGTTTCCTGTACCTTCTAGAGTTCCATTATTGTTATTACTTATGATTTTCCAACATTTGGATGTAACTAATATCGTGATTCTCTTCTAAGTGAACTTTTATCTTCCCTCATAGGCTGTAAAATCTCACTAAACGTTAACAGGACACCATGCTGTTAACTGTCGTGAGTGTATCTACCTGCATTCACTGGTATTTGTTTTTCACTTATCACATTTTATTTATCATAAATAATGTCTTTAACACCTCCCCAAACACCTGCAGAATGTAAGGAGCTAAGCTTGGAGCGCCGTTAAGTCTCCAGCACAGGACTCGTGTCCTGGTCTCTAGGTGTCTCACTCAGAAGACTTAAGATTCTCCTCGAGGGAGAAAACAGGTGATTTGACAAGTGGTAAAACCAAAGGATGGATGACAGCAGGGACATGGGTTTCTATCAGCATCAACTCCCAGCGCAGTACACTCCGGTTTGGGAAGTCTGGCCATATTTACGCAATGAAAACATCTGTTCTATAGTCATCCCTGGTCATTCCAAAAGTCACACACACACACACACACACACACACACACACACACACACACACACAGCCTCTTCATGCTGTACATCATGAAAGTAAGAGCATTCAACACAGATTTAGAGTCCATAACACAAGGACAATCTTGAGATTTTAAATTTTAAAACTACAGGGAAATCACTTTAAAAAAAAATTTTTTTTTTAGTTTCATGAACTGACACAGCCCATTGGAGGATGGATTGGAACCAAAACACAGCCTTTGCAGAGATGCGTACTTTCCACTATGTGATGCCCCTAAATCCATGAGCAGGTATGCCAAACTCAATTAAATCAAATTTTCTGTAAATCTGTATAGTCCTAAAAAATATTTTACTAAAAAAATCTCATTTATAATTGAAGAAAAGATAGCTAATAATAAGTCCAACCAAAACTGAGCATGAAGCTCATGGAAAAATAGTTTATACTCATTGAAAAAATGGTGACTTTTCTACAATGTTTGTAGATGAAAAATATTCAATCTCTCAGGTTCTATCAAAGTTATTCTATTAATTCAGTGCAAAATAATAACATTCAAGCACTGTTTTTCAAAAAATTTGGAAAAAAATCGGCCTAAAATTTTTGTGACATAGAACCAGTAATAATCAAGACATCTTTAAGAACAAAAATTGCCTCTATTATATTTCAAGACAAAAGACATTGTATTTCAAACAGCGTGTAAGAGATAATTAGACCAATGGAACTAAATAAAGATAACAGATGCAAATCCACACTTCGATGAAAACTTTGTGTATGAAGCAGAAGCACCAGACATGAATAAAAAAAACTGAACTATTCAATAAATTATGCTTGTGTAATTGGAGGTCCATATGGAAAGAGATTAAAATACATCCTTATCTCATATTATGTAAAACATGATCTCCAGACTTCATTTTAAAACAAAAATGGGAAAAGCAAAACTTTTAGGAGAAAAAAAGATGTCATCTTCAAAATATCATTAAAGCTGAATATAAGAATTTTGAGCTAAGATGTTAGCTTTTATTTGATCAACTCCACTGCCAAAAAGAGAGAAAAGCCAGAGTTAATTATATATGTGTATATACATACACACACGCGCGCACACGTGTATATATATGTGTGTGTATGTATCTATATGTGTGCATGTATACGTATATATTATATATGTACATACACAGATTCAGTGCAGTTCCTACAAAATAGCAATAGCATTGTTCTCAGAACTAGATCAACTCATCCTAAAACTGATATGGAACCACAAAAGGCCCTGAATAGCCATGAAACCTCAAGAAAGAAAAAAGAATGAAGTATCACACTCCCGAATCTCAAATGACACAGCAGAACTATGATCATCAAAACAGTGCGGTGAAGGCATAAAAACAGATGTATATACATTTCTGGGCTATTTTATTACATTCAGATATCTATATCTCCATGGATAGTCACAAATGACACATCTAATAAGGGGTGAGTACCCCAAGTATATAAAGAACACGTGCCATTTAGCAGCAGAGAAACAAACAAGTTTAAAAAGGGGCAGAGGACCTGAACAGACATCTCTCTAAAGAGGATGTACAGACGGCCAACGGACATATGGAAAGATGCTCAAGGTCACCTATGAGACAAGTGCAGATTAAAGCCACAACGAGATGTCACCTCGCACCTATCAGAATGGCCATCGTCTATGAATCAACTAACAAGTGTGGGCTGGGACGCAGAGAAAAGGGAGCCCTCATGCACCGGGGCTGGGAATGTAAGTTGCTGCCGCCAAATGGAACAGCGTCTGGAGGTTCCTCACACAACGGACCACGGAACTACTGCATGGCCTGGCAATTCTGCTTCTAGGTATTGATCCAAAGACATCCAAAACGCGAATGCAGAAGGACCGATGCGGCCTTGTGTTCCCTGCAGCACTCTCTGTAGCGGCCAAGACACAAAACCTGGGTGCAGCTGCTCGGGTTCGGGGCCCCTGGATCCAGAAATAGGAAACACCAAGACGGATCGTCCAGCTTCTCCCCGCCCTGATGAAGCACAGTGAAATAACCGCGACAGACACCTGCATTTTCAAAGGACAGAAAGCAGTTATCTGTCACCGGTTCGTGGCAATGAGCACGTTACCCGTTCCCCCTACTTGAGAGGCCAGGAATATTCTGGGTTAGATCTGGCTCTGGTCCCCCATCCATGGTTTTGCAAAGATCTCAGCTTTGCCTTAAGTCATCCCTTTTTTCCCCAGAAGAAATAGGCAGAAGGAGTCCTCGACCTCTTTCTCGTTCTTAGTGTTGGGATCTCTTCACACTTTGAAGTGTCTTTGTTCCTTTTAGTCGAGTCAGGTAGTACCTTTGTCAGTGCCCCTGAGACTCTCAAAGCTCTGTAGATTTGTCTACAAATCTCATGAGGGGCCACTTTGCACCCCCAAAGCAATACCGATCCATTTTTTCACAATAATCCTCACAGTTTTTATTACCCAACAGTGCCTATTAGGAAAAATAATATTTTCTCTTCTAGCAAGAGTTTCTAATTGTAGATGAAATGGTGAATTCCGTAACCACTGCACCTGATGTCATTTTGCCCCAGCAGGTACAAGGAATGGACCTTACCCTGTGCCATTATGTGATTGTCATGACTGTCATCCTGTCCTCGTTTAATTCCGAAAAGAACTGTCTTTTTCAGGCAATGTCATTTGATAAACCATTTCCAACTTCGATAGCTAAACGCTATGATGTTCAGATAATCGCTCTGCCTCGAGAGCCCAGATTAAATCAATTTACAAATTAAAGGGGACGGAGCAATCAGGTAGCAATCCAGAGGACACTTTAAAAATTATCAGCTCCTAGGTGTCCTAAGAAATAGGAGAGCAGGTCGATGGTGAGTGCTGCCTTCCAGAAGCAGCCGCCGCTTCTTGGTCCCGCCGCCCCTGGTGGCATGGCATGTGGCTCTTGGCAGCCCCGACCGTGGAGTTAGCTGCCTCAGAGCAGCATGTCGCCTTATGCTTGGAGGCTGTGGCCCTCCCGCTTTATTAGAAGAAGATTAAATCGCTCAAAATTAGGTTGGCGAGGTGCCAGCCTTTCCGTGGTTGCTTAAAGGGCAATGGTCCGATGTCATTCGTGAGGCCTCATCACGGAGGAAGATGCACAGAGATGCACTTGCATTTTTTATGAAAGTAAACCCTAAATGCAATTACGCCCTGAAAGAGTTTTCTTACAGCTGGAAAGATCTACTAAACGGTGGGGACCAGGCAGGGGAGGGAAACCTCGACTGCCACTGGCCAGCTGCCGGAGGCTCAGGGTGGACAAGGCTGAGGGTTCAAAACTCCAGGGACCCGGGCATGGTGGGGGGCTGTCCCCACAATTCGGGGAAGCTTACCTCCAGGAGTTGGAGTCTGTGCCCAGAAGGACGACCTGAGAAAACCCCTGTGGATTCAGCTACTCTGGGGCTCGCAGTCCAGACACAGGCTCGCCGAAGACCAAGCCCAGACGGCCCACCTCACAGCACCAATGGCCTCTCCCCAGTGAGCAGCTCCTGCCACCTGCACACCGTGGCCATCGAGCACAGAGGACAAAACCACAACCTGAGAGCAAGCGTCAGAGCCCGGCGCAGCAGGGATGATGGGCCGATCAGACCAGAAGACGAGAACCGCTGGTCATTACCACGCGCGTCGCAGGCCCCAACGACCAAGGGGACAGACACCTGCCGTTCGGCTGCCTGCTCAGAGGGAACAGCATCCGTGTCCAGGATGCAGACACCTGTTGTCCCCCTGACGCGCCTTCCGTCATGCTCAGCTCGATCCGGTGTCCAGTCTCCCTTCGGTGCCGGCCCATGACTTGTTTCCTGAATGAGCGGGAGACAGGGACGCGGACAGTCTGCGGAGTCCACGTCACGCTGCCCTCTTTTCACTGGTCATTTTCACTCCATGACAGTCACACGAGTCGGTGTTGCCAAGTCCGTGTTGTCGCCGAGAAAACTAAGCTCAACATGAATGTTGAACAGACACTCCCCGAGTGATCTGCGAACCAGCAGCGAGGACGATGGTTGGGACGATGAAGGACACGTGCCTGCTAGGCCCGAGGAGCCAGCAGAGGATTTAGGGGACGGGCAGGAAGCCCAGTAACTCCAGCACCACGGGGCCGCTGCCGGGACAGAGGCACACACAGAATATCGCATCCCCATGCAGAGGACACTGTCTTCAGCTTCAGCCGGGCCACACGGGCCACAGGCCACACGGGCACGCGGAGGGCAAGGCCTGCGCCTTCCACCTCGAAGGCTGAGCAGGCATGAATCAAGCAAATAAACAAAAACGTCTTCCCGTGTCCCCCCAAAGAAAAGACAGGACTGGAAGCACAAGGTTTGACTAAGATGAGGACGGTGAGGAGACACAGGGCTGCAGCAGGCCCCGCGGGTTTCGGGGTCACTAGACGCCGTCCGATTTCGTGCACTTCTCAGAGGGTTTGCGTTAGAGGGAACTGCGGGGTGTCACACGGCAGCTAGTCGTTGAAATTTGGATTTATGGCTTTGGGCCCCTCAGGAGAGGTTGGAGCTGAGAAAGAGATGTGTAGCTCGTAAACCTAAAGACGGAGCTAGACCGCTGCAGGGTTAGTCGGGGGTCGTTTGAAAATGGGGAGAGAGATTGGCAACAGCAGGAATCCCGGTGTCTGGGTTTTTCATGGCTCCGGGCAAAGCCATCCCAAAGCTTAATGGACGAAGCAAAACTGATCAGGCGCTTCTCACGTCTCTGGGGGTTAATTACACTGTTCTTCTGGCAACCTTGCCCGGGCTCGCCTAGGTGGCTACGTTAACTTATGGATCACCTGGAGGCTGACCACAGATGACTTTTATTTTATTTTTTTTACAGAACTTCTCGTACTCGTATGTTCTGCGGAACACAGTTTGAGAAATCAGAATAGAGTGAGTCCTCGAGTGCACGAAATGCACTGAGAACGGCGTCTGGTGTTTTCCTACCTCGGATAGCATCTACGGGGTCTCCCAGCTGACGTGGGAAAACGATGCTGCAAGTGATCACATGTCACCCCAGCCAGGACGCTGGTGACATTTCAATGTCCACGTCCTTCACAACGTAAGGTAGCCCGGCTCTATCCATAACCTTACTCTTTCTTCAGCCAGGCCTCACCGTATCTGACACGCTCCAAACACTGAAAAACAAGAAAATCTGGGCATTTTCTCCTTTTATTTCAAAGAAAAAGGAAATATTTAGGATATAGTAACCTGTTTTTAGTTGATGCCATGGTACCAGAGGGTTTTCTGCATTTATTTTAAGTTGGTAAGTCTGTCTTCGTGTTGATGGGTATTCAGATAATTATCAGAATTGTAGAAAAAATGTATAGACCTATCGATGGAAGAGTTCAACAAAAGGATTCGCCCCTTGTCAAAATCGCTACTTTCGAGGTTGTTTCTCAATCGTTTTTAACATTTGAAACATTCGTAATTGCATGTGGCCTGTTTTCTGCAAAGGTACATATTTCCCTGGTTCGGGGACACGTGCCACCACCACTTCCGCCGACGACAGCCCGCAGGCAGTGTGGGTAGTGGCAGGGGTCCTGGAGCCAGGCTGCCTGAGTGGGCCCAGGCCCCGAAGTGACGTGCACGGCCTGACTCCACCGCGGCCTCTGCGTTTCCAAAGCAGCGATGGATCCAGGGCTGGGTCATCTTTGTGGGTTCGGTTAATTAGTAGGAGAGAAGTCGGAACAACGCCGTTAGCATTCGTGCAGTAATATTCATCTTTATTATTTTAAATGGTTTTTATTTTGTCTTTAAATGTTTTGGACTGGCTTTAGCCTATCTTTTTCGTTCACAAGTCGATGTTGGGTAAGCATCTTTTCTAGTTTATGGTACATATGAGAATACATTTTCCCTTATGCTAATTAGGGGTGATAGGGGCTGTGTGTAACAATTTGGGTTGAAAAATATATATATACATAAATATATATAAATATAAATATATATATAAATATATATATATAAATATATATATTTTTAATTGTATAGAATTTTTTATTTTACTGCTTCAGGAATTTAGAATAGTAGAAAAATATTTAATATGAATTTTTATTTCTTTTTAGTTAACGTTGCTTAGATGCTTTCAGATCTCCATTTTGTTTTTACTTTTAAAATTTTTGTAAAAACGACTGTTCCTCGTGTTGCTTTGGATTCTTTCTTGTCACACCCGTAATTTGAATTTCAATGTCATTTGCCATCACTCTCGTGTGTTTACTTCTATGTACTTTCTCTCTAAATCAGGAAAATGTTCTCCAGATTGTCACCTCGTCTGTGATGTCTTTTCCGCGAGACCTGCAACACGCGATAAATCCTCTAGGGTTGATCTTCATTATTCTATTAATCTTGTTTCATTTCACTCTTTTCTGTTAATTTATTTCACCGCTTTTCATTTTAGCCACTGACTTTGAAATGAATCCTTTTTAATATTCTTCCTGGAGTACGTGTCTCCACTCAGCTTCTGTTTTTCACTTTGGCTTCACGAAAGCTATGTGCTTCTAAACCATAAATACACACAATATCTTTAAAAAGATTGGTCCCTACGACGTATCCCATTTTATGAGGTTTGCTCTTCTTCTCTCAGTCTTCAGGATAAGCTTTTCATTTGATTCTATTGCTTCCGATGATACGCTCCATCATTTTAGTTTTTCGTCCTCAAATTAGAAGAGATTTGTCCAGATAGGGGCTTCGCTAAGAAACACTCACATGACTTCCTATCTATTTATTCCCCTCCAGAGCCACTCGGCTGTGAGTGACAGCAGTGTTATGGGGTCTGCACACAGTAGTGTCGTGGGGTCTGCACACAGTAGTGTTATGGGGTCTGCACACAGTAGTGTCGTGGGGTCCGCACACTGTAGTGTCGTGGGGTCTGCACACAGCCACCACCAGGAGCAGCGGGGGAGGACACGCACGTTTCTCCCGAAAAGATGATCGTCGGCCTCTTCGACCATAACATATCCGAGAGGCAGCTGGAGGTCCTTAGAAGAAGCACGTGCCCACTTCACGCCGCGCCGGCTGTGTGGTGAGGACGGCCTCACCAAGCTCCGTGGGCTTTTCTCTGTTTTTAAAGACCCCCTCGCCTCCCTTTGCTTAGAAAACGTCTGTTTCCGAGTCCTGACGCACCACAGCCACGTCTGGGGTGTTAAGTGCCATTGGTTGTCTGCTTTGGGGGCGTCTGACCTGTCATCGTGGCTCCCCACGCCTTGGCATTTCTGCCATTTGGGCAAATCTCACCCGAAACTCCCCCAGCGGGTGGGCAGGGAGTGAGGAGAGATGAAAGGCCCGCGCGGGAACAGTGGCACATGGATAGGGATGTCACGATGGGGTCCGAAAGCCGTGGATGATGAGCCACACAGCCTTCTACACTCAAACGCACGACCGCTGGGACCCGGCTTTGACCGAATTGACCGGGATTAGGTTTCTGCTTTCAAGAGGCCGTTGCTCATCACAGATGTTCTTATCATGAATTTTTTAAACCGTGATAGTCTCCAAAAATTCACATGTCACCTCTACCTTTCAGGCATTCGAAAGCCATCCCGGATGACTGATTTAAATTTACTGGGGATGAAACCAAAGGAGAAACAAGTTCCCTCAGGACTCCTTTTCTCGAAAACAGGCGAGGGCATATTCCGTTCTGTTCCTCCGCCTTTTGCAATAACTCAAGACTTCCCCCTCAATGAACGTCTTTCTTTGCCTCGAAGTGACACACTTCACTTTTGAAAAATTTACAAATATTGAACTTAAATTCGCTGTTTTATAAGCCCGCCCCCACTCTGCCACATCGTGCCTCAAAACTCCTCTAAGAACACAATATTCCAAGTCGGCTGCTGTCGCCTTCTGCCTTGTTGCTTCGGTAAACTATGCACATTCAGTTATTTTAATTTTTCTTCTTCAGTCGGTCTCTCCAGCTACTTCTCATGCATTATTCTCTTCTCATTCTCATCCTAGATTTTCTTTTCTTTTCTTGTCCTTTCTTTTCTTTTCTTTTCTTTTCTTTTCTTTCAGGGCCAAGGAGTCAATGGAATATTTTAAGCATTTTAAGTGCAAAAAAGTTCAGTGACCTTCTAGTTCTTTCCTGAAGTCCCGGCTCTCACCACTTCCTACCAGGGCCTTTAGTAAAATACCAAGATTTCAATAGAAACCGGTTGGAGAGGAGAGAACAAAGAGAGTGGGACAAAGAGCAATGCATTTCACAACAGTTTTCAGAACTTACTTTCCCCCCAAGGGAATTGCAAATGAGAGAAGTGACCAGATCTCCTGGGAAATATCACGGAAAGCATCGAGGCGCGCTTCCAGGCCTTTTGTCTAAAATTACTAAAAAGAAAAAAAAAAAGCATTGAAATCTGTTCTCAGAATGAAAAACGCTCTCCACTCCTTTCTTCATCCTTACCTAAAAGGTGTGCGTGTAATAAACTTTAAAGGTTAACGTAACATCTAAGGTACCTGTGTGTGACATAACCGTGCTGGAGGTGGCCAGCTCATTTAAAACTCTCTCCTTCACTAGAGTCATAGTGATCGGCTCAATACCTTTACCCCGCACCCTGCTTCCCATGGTACTGCCTCCCTCACACTCTCACTCACACTCACACGCTTCGATGACCCAGCTCCAGTGAAACTACCCGCAGAAACCCCCTGACACTAGAGACTTTGAATTCACAGCTGTAACTCTGAAGCCCAAGTGGACACGAAGATACATGCTTGTTTAGTAAATACGGTTCATTGATTTCCAAATGAAACTGGGATACGTCAGATGAGCAACGTGGGCGACCACTACAAGGAGAGGAAGGGAACCACGAAGAGTTTTCTAAGAAGTCGGCACGGATGCTCGAAGCCCACATGTAGGAATGACATCTCTCATGGCCTTTTTGCTTTCCTTTTATTCTGGAAAACGTTAAATCCAAAGATTTACATATGAGTATAGTTTTCCGTCTTTAGCATCTCTACCTTCATTTAACCTCTGACACATGGACATCTTAGTCCTTCAAAAGGGCACAGAAGGAAGCTGTCTCTGAACGCGTATTCTAAGAGGGCCGTCGTCCGGTCAGTTACTGACACCTGTTCTAGGAAGTGGCTTCACCCCTCCCCTGGGTGGCACCTGGGCCTTGTCCTTGACTGTGACCAGTCTGAGAAACCTCACTTGTGTGGGGGAACCTGGCAACCCAGAATTAAAATTAAATTAAAATTAAATTAAAATACTGTATCAAACTGGGCCAGAGGCTTACTTTTTTTTAAAAATGCCAAAATCTCCACTGTCTTGGAGACAGCTGAACAATCAATTCGAACCACAATTTCTAGAAAAGAGTGTACAATGATTTTTCAGCATGAAATATGAAATAAATTCCTTTTGCAAACCCATCGTCAGCTCAGACGGTCACAGTCTTCGGTGTTTTAACAAAGATGGTATTTGTTCCTTCGCCCTCTCTGAGGACGCTCCCGCACCAAACGTGCAGGATGCTGCCAGGAGCCGCTGTCAGAGTCGGTGACCATGCCTCGCGGGCTCGTCTAAGGCTGTACCCCTTCTTGAGACACCATTTCCAGCCTCTGTCCCAGATAATGCGTCTTTCTGTCATTTTCCAATGCTCCCTCAATCCTAACTGTTTTCTCTCGTCAGGGGCTCCCAGCCTCCAACCCACAGGCCCTTTGCGGCACACGAGCTCTCGCCTCCCACACCTGTCACTGTTTGTCCCCTCGGGACCGAGGGCTTCCCGGCCCTCGCCACAGAGGGGACTTGCAGGACGCCTCTCACACGGACCCACAGGACCTGTCTCTTTTACGTGTTCAGACAGCAGAGTATGAACTTCATTTCTTAATTTTTGTCCCCGGAATAGCCCTTCTGCTTATGGCAGAGCAGTTGACAGCTCCTCTTCTGATTCTGGACCCTTCCATGGTGAATGGAAACGAAAGCCGCAGCAGAAACTCTGTCCTCGGACGTGACCCTGAGCTGACTGTCTGGCCGCAGCGTGGGGACAGGGGACGCCCGCGTGGGCAGTCCCTGTGTGGCCCGGACCCGAACCTCGCTGCAGAAACCGAGCTGAGGAAGCTAATGAAATTGTAAAACGCAGGGATTGATTTTTTTAATGTGTTTTCTTTCCACATGGTAGCAAGCATTAAATTAAAGCCTTGTGCGGGGGGATCTCATCATCGGGGCTGTTTCTTCCTAATTTAGGCAGCTTTTTTGTTTAAACTGCATCGTCTCAGGCCCGAGTTTCACTTTCCATCCTGTAGTTTGACTCCATGGATCACCGTGATTTTCTTCTTACATTTTTAGATTTTTCTTACATTTTCTTACATTCTTACAAAAAGCTAATTGATGTGAAGATCCCCTTGACAATATTTCTCTTCCCATTTCTTATTCTGAGATACTTATTAAACTTTTATTAATTTGATGCTTATAATATTTTACAGTAAATCACATTTTACATGTATCTATTTCACATTTTGCACTGTTAAAAGTGAAAAATAAGATCGTTTGCGTGTATCTACGTTTCTATCGTGGCTATCACACATGATAAATGAGTTACATCAAATACTTTTAAAAAATGTATGTTTGCTTTTGTTAGGGGTGAGATTTAAATTGTTCTATAGATAAATAAAATCAGATTATACGCTATGGAGCAGAAATATTTTTGAATTCATGATAAATGCTGGTCAGTGTGAAGGGCCTAACGTGGCCTGGGCTAACCAGCAGGACATAAAATTCCAGTCAAAAAATGTAAGTATGAAGAAAACACGTGGCGCGTCCCTGGAGTCGGAAGTCACGGTGACACACCGGGTGTCCAGGGCCTGGGGGGCGGGGGCAGTCGGGTGGGGTGGGCAGCCCGGGAAGGCGTGGGCAGCGCACCCTTGGGTCCTGCGGGAGCGCTGGCTGGAGCGATGGTGACAGGTGGTGCAGGGTGGCCCATGGGGCTCCCGGCCTCCATCTGACAGCGTCGGCCCTGGCTACCCACTCGTCTCCCACGGTGCTGTCCCTTCCCACTTTATTGCATCACTGTCTTTTCATTTTCTTTTGCAGAACAGAAGTTATTGAATCTCATGAAGTCTGCTTGTTCATTCCTCTAAACACATTGTGCTTTTGGTGTTGTATCTAAGATATTTCCCTTGATCCAAGGTTACAGATACGTTGCGATTTTTTCCCAGACATTTTAGTTTTAGGATTTAGGTTTATGTCTACGATTAATTTTTGCTAATTATTTTATGTAGCGTGAGGCGTAGGTTGAGGTTCATTATCCTGCATGTGGATGTCTAATTAGTCTAACGCCCTTAGTTGTAAACCCTCTTCTTACTCCACAGAACTGCCTTTGGGGTCGTGTGGGGTCCAGTCCCAGATTCCCTTTCTGTGTCCCAGATCAACGTGCCAAGCCTTCCACCAACGCCACCGACTTGATCACTAGAGTTAGTTTTCTGGCGACTCTGGAAATCAGCGGTGTGAGGCCCCCAGCTTTATGCTTATGCAAAACGGTTTCGGCTATTCCAGTTTTCCTAGATTTCTTTCTTTCGTCCTATTCTTTTATTTTTTTCTCCCTGTCTTTTTTTGCTCGTTTGTTTGAGTCCTTGGAAACCAGTTTCCCAACGCTCTTAGATGATGTACCTGCTGTAACTCCGCACCCGCCATCGGCCTTCGCCAGGTCTGTGATGTTTTGTGCCTTTTTTCTCACTCCATACATTCCTCCCAGCCAGCGACGTCCTCCGTCACCTGTATCGGGAGGTGCTGATGGGATGAGTGACTTCAGCGTTGAGCTGAGTCCTGGCTGCAGACCAGCCACCCCCAGAGTCCACCTGTGAGGGGACGCGGGTGTGTGGATGGAGGGAGCAGGTGGAGAGAAGAGGCGTCCACTGACTCCGAACAAAGTGGGAGTCAGGGGTACCGACCCCCGTGCAGTGGAAAGTCCACGTATAACTCTGACACCCCCAAACCTTAACTGCAGCCTCCCTTCGTGTCTGTGAGGGACTGCTTCCAGGATCCTCCCGACACTACAGATGCTCAGGTCTCTGGCTAAGAAAACCGTGGCGTAGGACAAGGCATGCGGCTGGCCTGCCACCCTGGCGGATGCCACCGGGGACCCAAAGCTCTATTTCTGCCTCGGGCGAATGTGCAGACGCAAAACCCAGGGATGCAGGGGGCCGACTGCACATACGGGAAAACTCCACCCGAGCGAATCCACGCGGTTCAAGCCCACGGCACCCACGCGTCAGCCGCAGCTATAAATGATGCTGCGTTTTCGTAGGTAAAGAAGTAGGGAGGAGCATGAGGAAGCAATTACTTGGCAGAAAGATGGAAATGGGACCAACGAGACAAAGCTGGAATGTCGTGTCTGCTTGCAGATATCTGTTATTTCAGTTTCACCGAGTGGTTTCCAGGACTTATGACTACGAGACCGGGCTGAATAAACGTGAATACTGACTGTAAAGCCCCCGGATCCCGGCATCCACCGGGGGTCCTGGACCTGCCCTCTGGGGACGACGGCAAACATGAGGATGCACAGCTGGTAGCACTGACCTGCTCTCTTGTTAAGAATTTTAATACTTAAAATTGTTTCTCACAATGACATGAAAATTATATTGCTACAGATTTTGGTACCTTGCTTTAGCAAAATTTTTATAGCCTCCTCTGTCCCTTCATGTGTGACATCATTTTATTCATTAGCGGGATGCTTCTCTGTTAAGATTCCTTAGTTTGACCTAATCATTCATTTAAAATTTTCTCCGAGCGCGTAGGAACATAATCGTGCCGGAAGCTCAGCCAGAGGAGACGCTCACTTGCATTTCAGTGTGACTGAAGTTCTAACCGTATTTCACCAGGACCTGCGAGGCCATCATCGCGGGTCTCACGCCCCAGTGCGGCGTCACTGTCACACAATTCCGTGAGCCTGAAGTTCTCAAGACATGTCTACCTGGAAACCGCCAACTATCTCCCGGTGATAATAGCGGAATTTCACGTGTTTGTAGGTGGCAAGGAATGTTTAACCCTCTTTAAAAAATGCTGCTATTGAATGCATCATATAAAATAATGAATTAGTAAAAAAAAAAAGAGAGAAAAAATGATAAGGAAAAAGAAAAACTTAGATCTTGGGAAATAATCAAATTATCTGAAAAATGATTTTTAAAATTACATGAGTGAATGGGTAGATAGAACATAATTTAATTTTTAAGGGAATACAGGAGCCCCGCCTTTGTCCACAGGGGACACGTTCTGAGATGCCCGTGGGTGCCCGAGACCGTGGACAGTTCTGACTCCTACACAAGCCGTGTTCTTCTCCTACGCACACACCTGCGATAAAGCGTAACCCAGAATCAGGCCAGTGAGAGACTTAGGACACTATAACCAAGAGTAAAACAGAGTAGTTTAACACTAGACTGCAGTAAAGTCCTGTGGTGGTGGCCTCAGTGACGGCTACGGAAGCGAGAGCCATGCCACGTGACAGTCGACCTGACACCCGAGAGGCTGCTAAGAAACCGGCCGATGGGCAGGCAGGGGACACCGCGTGGACACCCGGGACGGCAGGACAACCCGGGTCCCGGGCAGGACGGAGCCTGATGGCAGCGACTTCATCACGCTCCTCGATTTAAAACTACGAATTGTTTATTCCCGGAATTTTCCGTTGAATATTTTTGGACCACGGGTGGGGGCAAATCACTGAACAGGAAAGGAGGGCAACTCTGTTTAGGAACGTGAACTTGGGACCGGGGTGGAGCCCGTCGGCCATTCACAGGGAGGCCGAGTGGACCTGGACCTCAAAGCACCGTATGTCTCTCAGCCAGGACGTCCCGCTTAGCATTTCATCATCAAAAATCCAAGAAGAAGTCAAAAGCCCGAATATGTGAACTTCGCTGAGCCCAGCGTTTTGCTTCAAGGAATCCAATTTCATAGCGTGCCCCACAGGAGACCCTAGTGCCTGTTGTTCCCGTTACATCTGTCTCAATCCCCAACACCTGCTGAGCACGTCCAGCACTTTGCACAGCCGCCTGTGGAAACGACCCCGAATCCGGTGGCTGAAGCCAACACGGCGCCCACGAACACCTCCTAGCTGTCGGGGCCTGCCACAGTGGGGCTCCGCCAGCCCCTGCTCGGCCACGCGAGGCCCACGTGCGGGCAGGGCACCCTTGGTTTCCGTCTTCCTTTTTTAAGGTGTGGGAATCTTCACGAAGAAGGCCCAACACATACTTCTCACATGTGCTTGGCCTGAAGAAGCTCACGTAGCCATCACTGAGCCCTGGGTACCTACAGCTGGCTGGGGTTGGTGGCAAGAAAGGGAGTCAGGATGGGAGGAAGGAGCGGGGTTCCCTAGATAGGGCAGGTTCGACCGAGAATGAAGCGGTGACACTGTCACAGACACACGATACCATCGCTCTGAAGTCACAGCACCCGCGGCTGCATCCCGCTCGTGCCGACGTTGCAGTGCTCTAAGTAACATACGCGTTTCGAGGATTGGCCCCCGAATGTCCCATTTCCATTTCATAGAACGAGTGGTAGCCTTCTAATTCTGCTCTGATTGCAGAACTAACTCGGTTAGACTCCTCACAAATACACACTAATCTTTAGGGAGCTTCCTTCTCGCAAATTGATTCTTAATCCCTTAAACACGCTGTTAAGAAAGGTGACGTGAAGCGCAGCACGGGGAAGGCCGTGATACTGCAACATTACGATATTATAACATGAACATTGCAGTCACCGGGGACGGTGCCGGGAGGGCCTCGTCTCCCCGGGGGGTCGCCTGTGATTCCGGAGGTGCCCAGCTGGCACACCACACCCCTGAAGCTAACATAAAATAATATCGAATGTCAACTCTAATAGAAATTAAAAAAAAAAACAAAAATGAGATGACGTGCACCGACAGCGCTAAACACACAGGTCACCGTTTACGGGAATGAGCCCCATGTCATCTCAAGTCACCGTGCCTCCTCCCTGTCTCTCCCTCTCCCTATCAACACACAGGACACGCCACCTCCAGCCCACGTGAACTGAACAGCTTCACTTCATACTGATTTCAAAGTCGAGAGGAAAAATTACCCAAGGGGGAAAGCCGTTTGCTCGTTCACACCCTCCCCCAAGCCACGCCCGGCCCCTTCTCCCTCCGTGGGAGGCTGTTAGCCGAGCTGCCCCCAAGTCCAGGGACTTCGCCGCTGCCGAGAGAGACTCGGGTGAGGTCCTCACCCCACCCTCTCCCACGTCCAGTTCTTCCCCGAGAGGTTCCATGGGAGAAGGCCAGAAGTGGCACCTTCTGCTGAGTGACATCAAGGTGGTGGACCTATACCGGCCTTCAGTGAATTGACGGCGCTACCGTGGAGAGACGCATAAGTAACATAAAACATTGATCGTCGTACGAATTGAATATTGTGTCAAATAGAAGATATCAAAGTACACCTCACGAGAGTCTGAAAAAGTAAAAATTATTGTGGTTTATACGAACTGGGGATCAAAATGTGTTGCTTTAATCTTGTTTCTCTTAAATTATTCCGCATGCGCTACCACAAACGCTGCGATAAATAAGATTTATAATCTTTTCACATATACTTACTACATGAAGGGACCATCTATTACGTGGCTCATTTCAAAAACAGGTATCAGTCACTCTGCAAGACGTGTCACGTGGTTTTAGAAGTTGGGCGCCACTTACTTCCAGAATTACGTCACTAAAATTCTCCGCCGTCAGGGGACGTGATCGCAGGAACCTTACACCGCATCACTCGCGGACGTTAAAAGTCAAATATTCCACCATCACATGCATCTCTCTCTCTCTCTCTCTCCCCCCAGCCCCTTCCTTTTATTGACTTACTTTAGCAGGCACTCATGCTTTTTCAAGAAGAAAAGGACCTGAGAGCGTGCTGACCCCCTCCCACTCTCCGTCCGCGTGCCTGTTTGTCGTCCCGCATTGGTTTCTGAAAGGACCGAGGTGGAAGCTCATGAATGTTCCCTCGCAACCACCTGAAATAAAATGAAAGCTGGCTCCCGAGGAACACGAGTCAGCACGCGTGCTCAGCAGCGGGCCTGCCGGTGCCGTTTCCGTCCCGTGAGCCGCACGTGACCTGCCCAGGGTCACCTCTGCGACCTGGGCACAGAGCGCTCTGACACCACACGTGGATTAGCGAACAGGGATGCAGCCCGAAAAGGCTTCCCTGACAAACACTGCAATTTGAATTTTATGTAAGTGTCGCATGACAAGATGTTCTTGACACGAAAACGCGGTGCCAGGTGCTGCTTCGTGGAGGGGGAGCACCGTCTCAGTTACGCCACGTGACCCTGATGGTTTAGGACGTGGTCGATATGCCCCATTTGACAGGTGCCCTGGTGGCTACGTTTTTAGGTCAGCAGGAGTGTCGACAAGGCGAACACCTGCGATGAGCTTGGAGAGGGAGCTGCATGCAATCCAGCACTGCGGAAGGAGGTCTCCCCGATCGGGACAAAACCTACTCCTTCTGTAGGTCAGTTTGATCACAATATCAACCCGGAGCAGGACCGACTGATCGCCGCTCACCGTGGGTCACCGAAGTTTCGCTTATCACAGACTGGGCCTCGGGCTCGTGCTCAGTGGGTGCCTCTTGCCAGACACGTGGTAAAGTCACTTTTAACGGAATCTCACAACTGAGGGCCTCTGCATTCTGAAGGGAATGCGATTGAGTTACTACAGGAAAATGTCAGTATCCGTTTCCTCGTACAGATCCGTTTGGATTAAACTCATCTTCTCTCCAGACTCCTAGGCTGTCTGATAGCATCCCCACTGTTAACGTGTTTTGTTGCAGATTACAGCAAGAATCTCTCTTTTTTTTCATGTTTTATGAGATATTTGTGGGTTTTTTGCAATAATGGGGAAAGCACTGGTGGCTGTGGCTTTAATGTATACTGCACGAAGCATCTTCAAGCAGAGATGCTCATGAAGCCATGTTATGTAAGTACAAACTGGCTGGAGGAAACGTCACCGGGGGCTAGCACCGGGCTGCAGGATTCGCTAATTCAGGGTCTGCAGTGACTTCATGAAACGTGACGGCCACGGAGGACGAGAATCAACAGCACATGTCGAGTCGGGGCCGGTAATAACTGATGCATAAAAATCACGCGCTCGCCGACGTCGCTGTACGTTTCAAAAATGTCGAATGGCCCGAAAAAGTTGTTCTGTGCAAAGCGATGTGCAGTTACTTTGCAGAGGGAAGAGAAACAGACTAAACAAACCCAGACTGAAGAAGACAGAAGAACGTGGCTGGACACGACTTTCCAGTTTCCTTCCAACACCGTGTTCACGTGACTCCTGACTGAGGTGGTTTTTAGTTCTCCTCAGGCTGATTGAACTTCAGACAGGCTTCTCCCCGACACTAGGCCCGGACCTTCCCTTCTTACAGCAGTTTCTCTAGAAAACTCGCAGTTACAAGCCCTTTTCTCTGCCCCTTTGGGACAGGAAGGTCCGGGGCCTAGTGTCCAGTCTCCTGGCAGTTTTACATCCTCAGGATGCTTTCTCGGGCCCCAGGAGCCCTGCTTTTCAGATGGAATCACCAGGACACACAGCACCTCCACCTCCCCATCCCTGTGAGCAGGCAGGGTCCAAGTTCAGTCAAGATCAACAGATCAACACCAACTAGCACACAGCGGCCTCATCACCCTGACCAGCCTCCCGGCTAACGGCTCCTCCCAGCACCTTGCCACGGCCAGCCCAGGGCTTAGAACCCTCCCACCTTTGGTTTTAGCAGATTTGAGTTCAATCTCTTGGTCTTAGGTAACAAGTCTTGAAAAATGTCTTTCTCAACTATTCAACTCTTTTCTCTGACAGCCCCTGCAGCTGATTGACTTGAAGTAGGAGTGTTTATGGTGTCGGATGGCATGAACGCACACGTGTGTGCACGTGTGCACACCTACACACACACACGCACACACACAAAGACACACACACAGAGGATTAATGCCGTAACTAATCATTCCAGGACAGAGTGAAGGTGCTGATAAGTTATTTCTTCACCTCTCCTCTCTCACCTCTCAGAAAACATATCCATGATGTCAAAGAAAGGAGAGTTCAGTGGAGACAAAGGACAGTCCATCAACCAGACCCGCCACTCGTTATTGGCTAAGACTGCTCTCTCCTCCCCACACACCAGGGCACGTGACTCCACTTGGAAAAACCTGCAGGGGAGTCCTATGTTGCTTCTCAGGGCTTCAGGCAGGAGCATCACGTATCCGTTGCCGCAATAACATCGAGGAACAGACCGAAACGCACCAGAAGTCAAATGACAAGCACGTATCTGGCTCATGAGTTGGCAGAATTCAGCTGACTTGGCCTGGGCTGGGCTGATCTTGGCTGCTCCCTCCTGCCTCTGTGGTCAGCAGTGGGTCAGCTAGCAGCTCTCCTGACCCGGCCTGGCCTCAGGCACAGTACTGGGGCTGTGTGAAGAACGTCCTCAACCAAAAACCCGGGCAGCTTGGCTCTGGGCCACATACCTTTCATCCGCCAACAGACTCACCTAGACGTGGTCTCTGGAGAAGAAGCAAAAGGCGAGTGGAAATACCCGAATGCACGGCCAAGTCTCTGTGCGCCCCATCTGCTAGCACCACGTGTGATGACGGCATCCACCGAGCAAAGCGCCACAGGCTAATCCAGGTTCGTGGTGGTGGTGAAGGCCCTGCTGGTCACGTGGGAGAGAGTGTGAATACAGTGAGAGGTGGAGAACGGGGTCTTCAATCCTCCATCTGTTAGAGGAGGGTTATGCTTTCTCTTCTGCACTTTACTGCATTTCTTTTCAGGTTACAGTGGCCTGCCTGATCCCTGGTGCCTGGAGGAAAACAGCTGACGCTTGTGCAAACACATTCACACATGTGGCTTTCATGTAACCTCTATGATTCAAACTATCGTGTGCTTTATGATATGGCAAGATGCTGTGCTTCAAATATTTAATAATCATGAGTTTGAAAATAATGAGTTCTTTCATTCTTGGTTGAATTTTTTCAGTGTGCTCGGAATCTTTACTGGAAGAAGGGCGTTAAATATTAATAAAGTTCTTTTTTGTGAAGCATTTTAATTAAACTTTGGGTAGTTTTACATTTCCCTTTATCCTCTTGCATTATCTCATAATTTTGGGGAAAAATGTAACGCAAAGGGCACTGTTCCTGTTTTATTAGGAGGTGGAGGCAAACCCAGTTGAAATAATGGCCAACTTCTGCCGCACCCTGAGTGAGCACGGCGTGACAGGCCGCGGACGCTAGGCTCCCACTTTTGATAAACACAGCATCCCATCTCATTTGAGGCGAGGGTCTGGGGTTTTCTCTGCATCTGCAAACAAAGGCACCGCAGTCTGGTCGTCCGAATGGTAGCTAATATTCTGCAGATTTTTGATTCATTGTCGTCCTGGATCTGCTTTACCATCTCGTATTCTCGTGGGGCCAGCTAGGGCATAAGGCTCCTAACTGTAAGCTTTGTAGTCGGCCATAAGCAGCTGGTGGGGGAAAAAATCCGTTTTGTAGTCTGCATTTCTTACTCTTGTACTTGAATTGACTTCAAAGCACAGCAGCAGTCATGCTAATAGGAAAAGTGGCATAAAGCAGAAAGTTTTCCCTGAACTCCCGAAGTATGACTAGGAAGATACAGTTCGTAATATACAATAATCCATACTTAATTTTTTCTTTAAGAGAAGACTGGCAAAGGATTGATTTCCATGTCATTGGGGAGAGGTTTGTGTGGCCATCACTGGAATTTTCGAGTACCTTTTCAAGTACTGCCTACATTAGCCACTCGGTCCACTAATCCAATAACTATAGCGACCAAGAACACGTGGAAAAAAATGCCATCTCTGTATGATTTTGACCCTGGATTTGTGTTGGAGAAGAGAAAATTCTGGTTTCCCATCTGTTCTCCGTCATCACTAATTATGTGATTTGCTCTAGGTCACTTTCCATCCCCGAGTCTCAGTCTTCTTTGATACAAGCTTAATGGTCTACCTGCCGACACTGCAGTGTCACACAGGGAGCAGGGACACGGCCCAGCTCAGGGCGAGACAGGCTATTCGCATAATCATCGCCGTTACAGACGCTTCGGACGTCAAGGGTGTCTGTTCTACGCTAATGAATTTGACTTTCTCACCAACAAAGAATAAGCCATGCGATGGCGAGTCCCAGAGCTTACACCCACACACACCTGCAGTGGGCGGGGCATCTGGGGGCAAAATGGGTAGCTTTGATTCATAACCAATTAGTAATCTGGATAATGTAAACAAACAGCCAGACCTAATTAAAGAGTGGTTGAAAACTGGCAGCTTTGATCAAAATGACCAATACGAGTAGAGAACGGCTTAGACCCTGTTCAAACTGTGTTCAAAATTGAATTTTTTATGGACAAAATCCTTTTGCAACCTGGAGTTTTCATTATTTTCAAAATAACGTTTCAAGATACATGAAGTTTTTATATATTCAAAATGGTTGAAAATGGTATATCCTGTTGAATATGGAAAACATTAAATCATATTTTCTAGTCACAAATTTACTGTGTGCAGGAAAACCATTAAGTTTTGTGGAACAGTGACAGCACAATCCTGGCACCAGTTGTCGTGACTGGGCCGTATGCACGGTGAAAAAATATGAGGTTTTTTGCACGTCAGCGGGGTATTTATAAACTCGTGTGGAATGTGTTCCTTATTATCACACAAAGTAAGATGCAGCAAGCAGGCCTCTTTTATGTTCCAAATTTCCAAACTTTGTTCTTTATTTTTAATGTGCGGAGAATAAAAAGAGCTGACATTACAGAAATGCGATGCTAATGTTTCCTTTTAAAAAGCGAGATACAATATACATATGTATGGAATCCAGTCTCTGCCAGAAGTTCTAGCAAATCGCCCTTGCTGAGCAAGAAACGACAATTATTAACCAACAGGTGCAGGCACAAACAGGGCTAGACTCAGAACACTACTGACCGTCGCCGAGTGAAGTAGCAGATAAAAGCTTTTTAATCTCAAAGGGCAGGCGAAGTACAAAAAAAATAATGTTAGAAATTACATGTAATGTTTGGGTAGATGGCCCTGGATGTTCTTGCTCAGTCTCTGTTATTAGATTGTGGCTTTCCTACTGCCAACGCCTTGTACATTATGTTTTATTCTATTTTTATTTTATACACTCCCACTCTGATCCCACCGACTCCCCCGGTGCCTGAAGTCGGTGGCTCTGAAACCTAGAATTCCAGTTCCTGCTCCCTCCCCAGCCTGGTTCGCATGCTCGCAGCCCAGCAGTCTACCAGATGGGTTTTCCAACCAGCAGCACCAGCTGACCAGGGCTCGGGAACTCACCCCTTTTTTATCCCCTATTTTAGTAAGTGAACCTATCAGGCGCCCATGATGGAGACTTGGAATTCCTCCTGACACTCTTTTAAGGTGCTCCACAACTGCTTATTAAATGTCTGTGTTTCCCTCTATATGTGTAATGCAAACAGCTGCAAGCTCAGATCATTATTATTCTTGTATGATTTCATCAAATACACACAGTGAAATGCACTGGGGAATGGGACTGCTTAGCTGTGCCGTGTGAGGAGCCGGAGGATGTCTCCAAAGCCTGTGACAGTAATTTGAAGATGCTGTCACAAGATGCTATTTTTTTTTTTTAGCCTCTTAATCACAGACACGTTAAACCTTGACTAAGCCACATAAGATAGGTATGACACAGGAGTGATATTTCCAACATTGAAGGGCTCACTATGAATGGGTCAACGCTTGTGCACATAAGCTAGGAGAGAATGCACCAATCGAAGTAAAATAATGAAAGAAATGAGATCGAGCTCTAAGTTGGTGGTCTCAAAGTCTGTGAGCAATCATGACAGGTTGCAACCTGGAGCATGCGAGTCCAGGAGCTTCTAAGTATCCTAGAAGCGTCTAAGAGGCTGCACTCTGACAAGGAGGACTCTGTCGGCGAGATCGCAACTGGCTCTGCAGAGACACAGTGGCAGGGAGAGGTGACCAATCTGATGACTTGCCCAGTTTTCAAACTTTTGTCTCCTTTGCATTCCACAATCTCACAAGTTCCCAGGCCTTTCACATTCGATATCATTGTCTCCTCTTTTGCAAACTGACCAGTTTTTAGGCCTGTAATTTCTATAAAGACAGCTCTCCAAACCACAGCTCTCCAAACCACAGCTCTAGAGCCAACTGTCACTTCCCGAGCCACATACACGTTTACATAAACTCATTTATTTCACAAAACTCAGTACCTTCTCTTTACAACCTCAGACATCCTCGTTCTTTCAAAAGTCAGAACACGAACCTTTCTTCTTTGACAATGTCATCTTTTTCATTCTGTCCCTGACCACCTACGTAGCTGAAAAGATATCACGTCTTCAAGACAGTTTCATTGTCTTCTGCGGCGAGGCCTTGCCCTTTGTCCTCAGGACTTTAGGGCCTCGTCTGCCAGCCCAGAAGCCACGTCACTTGACAGACATGAACACTCACATCACCCAGAAACACACACACACACACACACACACACACACACACACACACACACACTTTTTGTTTTTAAATAATAACACAATATATACCCGTCATACAATATTTATAATACATCATGTTATATTGTGTAGAATATATAATGAAATATATATTTATGCATATGTATCAAGAGACTTTTTGTAAAAGAGCGCATGATCATCTTTTCAAATTATACATATAGACCTTCATCAGTCTCCAGTAGCTTCATGTCTGAACAGTAAAAGTCTGTGCCGTAATTACTCCCTCCTTGAAACCTATTTCAATCTCTCAAACGAATCACGTTTTCTTGCGATTCATCAGGAGATTGTTTTTACTTCTTGATTAATTTCTACCTTGTATCACAGTTTGTGTCTTCTGAAACCTTCACTAGGTTACAATAACTTTGATGGGTGCAGCTTGCATCCTTGGCACTTCCCAAAACACCTGACATTTTGTACATGGTAGATGTTTAAAAAGTCACATTCAACAATAATTCATTTTTTCTCTTAAAACAACAACTTGGTTATCATAATAATAATTAAGTTTCTCTCATAATTAAAGTAATTTAATTTCCCAGATGCTGTCAGTGATACAGAAACAAGTCCTCGCCACCATTCAGTGTTTGGGTCGTCTGTGCCAGGTCCTGTGTTCGGTAGAAATAAAGAAGGGACGTGCCGTGTGCCCTTAATTTATGTTTGAATATGTATGTAGTGAAATAACTGAGATAATTAAACAGACACATCTGAGAAGATAGATCAAAGATTATTCAAGTAGGCTAATGTAGGACATTTCAGTAACCTTTGCATTTTTAATGCAGATTCAGTTGCAAGTTATATTTTGCATCCATTTTAAAAGTCACTAATTTAGCTTAAAGAAATGTCATATGCAAAATTCAACTAAAGAGCCGTCTGTCCCATCTGTATGTATACAAAATTGAAGAGGTATTTAATAAAATGTAGCACACCCACAAGACATCATACTGTGCAAACAACAAAATGATGTCATGGGAGTCTATACTGTTATGAACAGATGCCTTTAACAAATTCCTAAGTAAAGAAATACAGAACAGCACACCAAGAACAATGTACCTTTTGTTGGTTTTGTGTAAGACTGATGATTGAACATGCATTGAAAAGTTAAGAAAAGCAAATCTCATCACTTTAAAGAAAATCACTTATAAAAACGTACCTAAGAGGTCAATGAAATTCGGAAAAGTCAACACCCAGTGGTTCCTGGACACAGAATGCATTTTAATTAAGTGAAATCCTCTTTATTTTCCATTGTGTTTTCTCAGAAGAGATACAGAATAAGCAGAATGAGAGAGCGTGTCCGTCCTGTTATGAAAAGGTACCAACCGTGTGTGGCAGGCAACACCCCCACGGGCGAGACGAGGGTGCGGGGAGGCTGTGGATTCGGTCTGCTGCACCCAGAGGGACTGCCAACCGGGGCACGCCTTGCCAACTGGCACCTCTCACGGTGGCTTTTTCCCCTCGTGATAATTGCTTATCAGCCGGGAATTTCACTTATTCATTGGCAAGAGAAATTTAGCTTCGGTTTGTGAGGCAAGCCTGATACCTCCAGCGTTCGTATCAATACAATTTTTTTTTTCTTTTTTGAGATTTTTCAGTAGGCTAGTGTTTGGAAACATGGCGTTGCTGGCTGATTTGGTTCCTCTTCATTGCACTAATTGTTTGTAAAAATTACACTCCATAGGCTTTTGGAGGAAACAAGTACTTTAACGAGCACACCATTTTAAAAATCGAGGACCATTGAAGCAGTGGAGAAGCCCTGGCAATACTACTTCAAATGATCGTAAACACATCATCTCAGCAATCGTTATTTCACTAAATTAATCACAAGGAAAATGAAAAGGGTTACCACCTTGTTTATGTCTCTTCAAATGCGATTTAAGGATATAACGGGAGATGGCAGGAAACTTGCTTGTCTGTCCACCCCCCCCACACACACACACACGCTGATTAATATGAGATACACTGAAGAATTGCGTTACTCCTTGAACTAACTACCTGGCAGGGGAGCAGAGAATGGTCTTGGACCCAGGTTCCTGCCCCGATACCAAGCAGAACTCTGAGAAAACTCTAGCCAAGGGGCAGGTGCAAAGATCACAAATGCAGGGCCTGCAGGCCTCGCCTTCTTCACAAGACAATAGCATCACACAGTGCAAGTGCTTTGAAGCCTCCGCTGCACTGAAGCGAAGAAAAGCAAGAACTAACCAAAGTAGCTCCACTTCAGGTTGATTGACACGGTGCAGGCCCTCTCCCACTAGTGGCAAGGAAAAGAACAGGCGTGCATGTTTCTAGATGTGACCATTTTTACCTCAGCCTCCCCCGTTCTCTTATTTCCAGTGTCTAGCACTCCCTCAAAAATTATGAGACATTCACAAGGTGAAGAATAGGAGCATCGCCCATGGGCAGTGGGAGAAAACAGCAAACAAAGTGAAAAGGAAAAAGTAGGCCCAGAGACAAAGCATCATGTTGAAAATATTCAAAACTTGAGCAGAACCATCATTAACACGTTAAATTATGGTGGGTACCAGGTGAAGAACGTGCACGAACGAATGCAGAATCCGAGCAGACAGACAGAAACTTTCAAAAAGGCCAGAAAATGAAAACTGCGCATAAGAAATGAAGGATCTCTGATGGATTTAGGACACGTGACAGGGCTGGGAAAGGGTGAGTGAACTGAAAGAAAGTTCAATGGAAATTACCGAAGCTGTAACAAAGAGAGAGAAAAAGTAAAATAACAACAAAATAGAGCACTCAAGAGCTGATGGATAGGTAAACAAGTATTTTGGAAATTAATATATTGTAGAGTATACGGCTACAACCAATCGAGTTGTCCTAACATAAAGAATCAAACATCAGCATCACCATTTTCAAATTATCTGTGACATCCATAAGACAGGCCATATCCTGGGCATGAAATGAACCTCAATAAACTTAAAAGGTCGGAATCATTCAAAGTATGTTCTCTGAGCATAAGGGCATTAAGTTATACATTTTTTAAAATGCAGTAATTTCCCAGAAAATATCTAGAAAAATCTGTAATGTTTGGACATTAAACGACGCAAATCTAAATTAATCCATGGCCAGCAAAGATGGCATGGCGAGAAAACACTCCAACAAGGTGGGTCAAGGAGAAATAAAGAGCAGTAAGTTACCAGGGACAACGGGGACGTCCCCACGGACGCGAGAGACTTTAAATGGATAAGGAGAAGCAAGGGAACGCCCACCCATTCAACAGCTCGGAGAATAATCGGATTTGCTGGAAGACGCAAACCATTCAGGCTTACTTAGGAAAATGAGAATGAGCTGTGCAGCCCTGTATTTATTACATAAATTGACTAAATAGTAAAAGGTCATTGACTACAGGCAATTCCAGGCCCCAGGACTTCACTGGGAAATCCTACCAAATACTTAAGAGAGAAATAATACCAATTTCACACAAACGCTTCTGAGAAACTGAAGCATAAGGACGAGTTTCCAACTCATTTCATGAGGCTGGCCTTACGCTGCTACCAAAAACACGGACCACACAAGAAAGGAAAACTATACACTTTTTCTGATGAACCTTAACACAAAAATCTTAAATAAGTCACAGCAGACTACAATTAACAATCTATAAAACGATACATCCCGACCAAGTGAAATTTATCCCAGTGTACAAGGTCGATTCAAATTTCAGTTATTCAGTGCACGTGACCAAATCAAAACTCTGCAAGTGGAAAACGTGAGAAGCACCATTACAGATACCAAAAGAACTTGATAATGATATCAGTTTATGTTAAGAACAACCAACGAGCAATAAATCGGAACTCCCATCAATGGATGAAAGGCGTCTAAGGAAAACGTAGCTGGCATCACACTTAATACTGAAACATGGAGTTTTTCCTACTGAGTATGACGTAAGACGAGGATGTCCGTCCCTAGCCACTCTATTCAACATTAAAACCGAAGTCAAAGCCATCACAAAACCATTATCTTTCTCGGACTGTGGCCAGAAAATAAACTTGGAACAAAAGGAACACGATTCTCTTGTTTTACAGGTGACACGGTCATCTACATACAAAATCCTAAGGAATGGTTTTTTAAAAAGCCTCCAGAGCTGACGAGGTTAGGGAGACAGGTGAACGGAGGGTACTGCGACCCACGGGAGCAGAGGCTGAGGAGGAAAGGCCGCCACGGGGCCAGCCCCTGGACAGGAGAGACCAAGCTGCAGTCGACAAACTGGTGAAGACCCTAAGAGCCAAGCGCCCTGGAAGAAAACAGCCGCAGGGCGCCTGCACCATGTCGTGAGGCTTACCTCCAGTTGTCGCCCATGTTCCCATGTCCCCACGTCCCCATGTCCCCACGTTCCCATGTCCGCACGTCCCCGTGTCCGCACGTCCCCACGGAGAAAACCCCGTCAGCAGGAGGGAGAGCGAGCCACCTCCACATGCCCCACAGCTCTGTGCCCTCCCCAGTGAGGCTGGCACCTGCTGGGGGTAGTCCCGGCCTCACCTGCCGAGCATCCTCACAGCCCCCACCTGGAGGAAGGGAACGCCAGCCCCGCCCTCCATGTGGAAGTGGGAAGACACCCAGCCCCAGCACACCTTAGCCACCCTGTCCCCCACGGCACGGAGGGAAAGCTGAGCGACCCCCGTGACATTCGCCGTCCAGAGGCACGAGGTCAGCAGGAGACTGAGGCCTGGTCACAGGCCAGGGGTCTAGACTGACCGTTAAACAGCCACCATTGATCTTATCCAATTGTGATCAATCGACATCATTTTCTTTGGCTCTATTTTAAATTTTTAAAAAATAATAATAAAATTTAGAACTTTTGTGAAGACCTTGAGACGCATGTGTTTTAATGTAACAATCCACCAGGAGAGACACAGAAAGAGCCTCCGGAACGGGCCAGCATTCACGATGTGCATGGGGAGAGGATGGGTTTAAATAACACGGGTCACCTCGCTGCTGGGCTGAGCACTCGGCTGCGGCCACAGGAAAGACGTGTCCAGCCACGATCGACCCTGCAAGGACCGAAGGCCCTGCCCCTGGCCTTGCTGGCCGCCTCTTCCTACCCAAGTGGCTTCGTCCCACTTAATTTTGCTGGGAGCAGAGCCTCCTTCCCACCCACTCGGCACCTGCTGTGCGCATCCCCGTAGGCCAGGCTGCCAGTTTAAAGGCCCCGCCCTAATAGACGGCGGTGGTTATCACAGAATTTAAGATTTCCCATCTTGTCCCTCCCTGTACCTGTGTTCAACAAGAATACAACCGGCAGCGCGCTTTGTGACCCAGTCTGCCGGTGACAATGATTCTTCCCCCCACGTTATTAAACGTGTTTCGACAGCATCACTTGAGTATATCTACCTGTCGTTTGCCATACTGTCGTCCCTGAATTTCTTTGATATTCGAAGACCCCTATGGCTTCATTTTTTCAGTCGAGTATTTGCTAACATCCATGATTTCTCAGAAAAAATTCCTAGAAAATTGATGTCAGGGCCAAAGCCCATGAATATTTCAAGGCCGTTAATAGACTTCACCAACGTTCCCTCCGAGAAGCTCATTGATTTTGGTGTTATTGCTCCCTAGAATGCGTTTACCTCTTTCCTTTTAGAATCTTATGTATCCAAAATGCTAGTTCGGTCTCAGTTTGGCAAAGTCCATTTCCCAACTTACATCAGGCTTTTCTCCAGGCAGCCTTCCACCTACACGCCCGGTGATAATTGCTCACTGCCCCTTTCACCGACAGTTAATATAAAAGGGTCCGAATCCACCAGATTGGGCGGTTTACGCGGTTTTGTTACGGAAAACATCCACTTTTCTCACCGCCTTCTTGAGATGTATTTTCTCTCTTTTCCTGGAAGGACTTCACACTAGTATTCCAGACCACACAGTAGGTCCTGCGATTCAGAGATTTGGTGTTTCTGCTTCCAACAATCGGATGGTAATCATTAAGGTCTGGGTCACATAATCATCGAAAATTCTGCCAAAGCAGAAATCTGGCCGGCGGCGCTGAGCGGGGTCGGGAGCGAGTCATTTAGCTGATGCAGATGCATCTCCCTCCTCATTGTATTCCCTGGCACACTCTTGTCTGGCATCGCTCGAGAGGCACGAGGTTTTTTTTATTTTTTATTTTTTTTACTGTGAAAAATTGGGCCTGGAAAAAAAATTTACATAATGGGGTTGGAGCGAAAACAATAGACAAAAACCACAGAGTTTGAGAAGGTTATGGATGTTGTGGAAAAATAGAAGTCTTGGTTCGATCACGTGGCAGACGCTCTCTTGTGGCCGTGGCTCTTCCCTGAGCTATTTTTATGTTCATCTCACACTGAGGCGAGAAAGCAGGGCGATTCCGGCCAGATTTCAGCCTGGGTCTTGAGGACACGGTGTCTCCACAGAGAGGTGGGGCCTGGAGAATCGAAATATCACCATCTTGCGTTTTGAGGGGCTTCACTTCAAACACCTGCTTCTTGAAAAAAAAAAAATGCCACTCGGGTTAAACCCTGGACTGCGTATAAACGTCTCCAGAAAGGTACCCAACAAAACGTGACCACGGATGAAAGCTGAAGTGGAGGATTTGAAGAAGAAATTAACAGAAGCAGGAGCTTTAGCCACACACGTGGCTCTTCGGGCTTAGCCCCTCCTTCCAGGCGGAAAAGCTTCAGGGAAGGGGAGGTGACAGGTCACAAAAGCAGTTCCTGCTGCTGACCCAGGGAGTCAGAGTCGGCTCCCCACTGAGACGCCGGGATGGACTGCGGGGCTTGTTTTCATGAGAATTAATTTTGGCAGCTTCACACATTTCTCCAGTTCCATATGTTCAGAGCCGTCGGGAGATGAAGAGGGCCAGGCCCATTTTCAGTGCCTCTTGCTGCACTTACAAACGACATGTCACGGCGGAAGGAGTGAATTAACAGGCGCCAGACTCTGTAAGGGCTCAGGCCCCAAGCATCCTCTCTAGCCTGAAGGCGAGTTAGGCCCGCACCCCGACCCCCACCCCTCAGCCGCATTTACCGTTCGTTTTTACACCGAAGTAAATAAATAATCTCCCAGCATTGCTTTCTCATGGGAATCAACAAATTCTGAAAAACCTAAAGATCTCTAAAAAGTAAAACGCTGGTTAAACGCAGGTAAAACCAGGCTTCTTTGTAAGTACCTCATTATTTTTCTTTTTCATCCATCGCTTCCTCTTGCTCCTCAGCCTGAGACCAGCCAAAGGAGATACGAATTACAAAAAATAAAATAAAAAAAAAAATAATAAAATCCTAAAAAGCTCAGCTCTCCAGTGAGCAAAGCGTAAAAATTAAACTTAAAAGCAGAAAAGATAAGTTGGTTTACCAAAGAGAGTAGGTAGGAAAAGAGGCCAGCTCCATAATGATTAGATGTTGAAATATTTACTGTTTGACGTGATGGCAACTCACGTCTGAAATTAATTGAGATATTGTCTCGAAGAATAATTGTCTAAGACGACGGAGTCTAGAAAAATCGCGAAGAGGCTGTCGAGCACATTTCAGTAAGCAGCAAATGAACCTCGCTCGCAGCCATAAATCATTAATCTTTAATCACCAGCCAATTTCTCAATAAGCTCATTGGCACAGCGACGCGAAGATGCTCAGAAGCCAGCTCTCGCCCAGCTGGCACGGCCGGCTGGCTCGCGCGTTTAATTACTGTTTATGCAGCGGCCGAGCCAGGCTTTTGTGTGGAATAAATAGGAGGCTGTCGCCCGGTCCAGGTGGCTCCCAGGCGAGGCCCGGGGAGCATGTGTGAAATCTCAGGACTGACGTGGCCTCCGTTTGCACCAGCTCGATCACGAAACCCTGCTGGTGGCACGCGTATTGGGAATTGCACCTTCCGGACCTGAACGCGCTGCTGTGTCGGTTGTTTTGAAAGACACTTGAGTCTGACCTAATTATCAGAGCATTTGGAGACGTCGTGAAGCGAAATTAATGCCTGGGTTGAAACACGATGCTCTTGCCGTTTTGAAGGAGGTCGAGCGAGAAACCCTACCTCGGGTCTAATCGCCACCCCCAAAACGGGCTTTGAAAATCCAGAAGGATATGAGCAGATTGTCTTCCAGAACCAACTCAAAATAATCCTTTCCCAGAATAAAAAGAAATCCTCGCCAGTCACGGTAGAGTTCTTGGTAAATCGTAGGAGTAATGAAAGCATGTCCGCCAAATCACGTTTTCCCCCACTGTCTTGCCTTATTTTAATTCCACGTTGTAATGATTTTAATGACAGGCCAATGAAATAAAAGGGAATTCGACAAAATATTTACTTATCCATAGTTATCTTCCTCATACTAAATTATTTTCATTTTGGGGAAATTCAGACCTCGGCTGTTAGATTCAGCTTCTGCGGAACTGGTAAAATATTTTTAACGCGTGGATAACCCAAAATTATTCAATACCTTTCTAACTTGTTTGGATCATAAACTCCGCAGTCGCTCTCATAATAAAAGAAAAACTTAAAATTTTTTTTAAATCCTCTCTTATTTGACTGGATTAAGGACTAAATTTAGAATAAACTGGAAAAAAAAAAAGAGGCTAGGCTGTGTTCAGTTTGAAATCGTAGTGGGATATTTCTGTCTGGAATTCAGCGTTTACAGGTGTTTGCTGTAAGAAATCTATAAGAAAGAAAATCTGTAAGAAAGAAAACTGTTCTAGGACGGGTCTTTGATGGGACTTGTGAGTTGATGCGCCCCGTGGTCCCCTCTGGGAGGTAATCAGCGTTCTGAGGAAAGAGCCAGGGGGTTATGCGACACCAGTGACGTCAGAGTCGCTTTGGAAAGCCACCTGCCCACCTGGACGACATTCTCGGGAGAGGCCCACCCGGGCTCACGAGGGAGGATACTGAGATCTCCAACCAAGGCACTTTCAGGAAGAAGGAAAGCTTAATCACAATTTAATAACAGTTCGATAACGATCACTGTGCTGCTCTATTTGCCCCCAAAATTTCTTTACCAGGGGAGAGGTTTGTGGTTCGGCAGGTTTGGGTACAATTTTAGCAGGTGCCCTTACCTGTTCGTCTGATCGGATTAACATCTACGAGTGCATCTAACGAAAGGACCAACGAAAACCATGCGTCACGTAACAGAGAAATAACACGTTTCCCTGAGAAATGAAGACAAAACCAGGAAACAGAACAAACACAACCGTTTGATTTATGACGAAGCCAACCTTCAACTAAATCAGGTAAACCATACTGTTTCCATTAACGATGCTAACTCAACCGTACACCCACGTGGAACACGATTAATCTCGAGCCCTGCCCCACTCCACACATGCAAATCGAAGTCCTAACGAAACCTTCCACTCACTCCCGGGCATGTACTCAGCATAAACATCATGTTGACATTTTTACCGACCATCTCAAACTGTAGACACCTTGAAGTCTATGAAGAGTAAACAGAAAACCAGCTTCTTCCAGTCCAGCGAGAAAATGAGAAACTTGCAACCGCAGAGTGTCAAATGCATTTCGCCAGCGTCACGTGAAGCCTAATCAGTCAGTGAAGAGCGCCTACTGTGTGACCCAGTTACGTGACGTTCGAAAACAACGCGAGAACGACCCTGGGTATGCAGCACACGGGCGGATCAGGATTGGCGAACCTCCGCTCGATCGCATCTCCCCCGCCCCCTGCATCCGTGCTGGCTGCCTCCTGGACCTGGATCTTCCCAGCCCGCATCAGACTCATCGTCCCCACCGGCTGCCCCCGCATCACGCGGCTCATGGTCAACTCCAAACGGTGCCTTCGCTTCAGCTACGAGAATCGCCTGCATTTTGCATCAGGAAATAACTAAACCTCTTCTCTGTTGTCACATATAATCGAGACCGTACTCTAATCTGTATCTCACTCGGACGTTTTAGGGTGCTGCCAGCACTAGACCGAGGGCATATCCGACGATTTATAGAGAGCACCTCCCAGGATGCGGTGAGAAAGTCTGTTTAAAACCAGACGCACAATCACTCGGAAGGTAAAAAATGAGATGGGGATGATGTGGAAAGAGAGATCCATATGTTACTGCAGAACGAATTTCTAATCAAAGGAAATAAAGGAACCCGAAAACCTCGTGGATTCCTACACAAAAGTAAGTCTGAGGCGTCTTTGGCAGGTGGGGGGTGGAATACCAGAACAGAACAGGTGCCCGTCAGTGAAGATGCGAACCGTATTCGTAACCCCGACATGAAGAGTCCTTATAACAGGATTCACACGCGGCATCATCCACGCTCCATCCGCCTCGGCTGCCATTTTTAAATAGGACAGGATATGACATGGGCCTCTGGAAACTGTATTTTAGAGCCAGCTCTTCTGTCGGCTTAGAATAGCCATAATTTGTTCCTGGAGAAATCTGGAGCAGAATTTGTGCATCAAAAAAATAATAATAATAATAAGTATTTTTTATTTTTTAGCGTTGTTGATAGCATTGCTTTGAACTTTTGAAATTTATAAATGATATCCCGCTGGTACATTGCGTGGCGATACACTGGATGTTATTTATGGCTATTTCCAGAACGAGACGAGGAGAATATAGGCTGGAAAGGTTCCAACAGACCAGATAGTCACACCTACACGTGGGCGCCTGGCTGGGCAGGACTTCTGTAAAGGCGCCAATTAAAAGGCGCCAGGTGCTGCTTTGTCTACCTGGACATCTGGGGGATATAGATACATCCAGTCACCTGGGAGCACATCTTCTATGTCCTGTGGAGAACTGTTTGGAGGGGCATCTTAGTCACAGGGACGCGGGGCACCGCCTGCTCTAAAAAAGTGTGATGGGCCTGGTTATGCGTCCTCAGGGCTTCCTCTCCCAACAGGCCCTGGAGAGGCGTTCCTGGTCTCGCAGAAGAAGGGGAAGTTTCGCGTGGACTGCTGGGAAGAGAGAGATGAGAAGCCTCACTTTCTCCCTTTGAGGTTCCAGGATCTTGGAAACTCCATGAAAGGATCTGCCCATTTCAGTCCCGAGGACACAAAGGCCCCTGCAGAGGCCCTCACCACGTGTATTCACCGTGGAAACCCCCCTCAGGCTGGACATGCACTCACCCGATGGTCCAGCAACTCTGTTCCTTGTTGAAATTCGAACAGATATTTGTACCTACTTTGCCCCAAAGACTTCAGCTAAAATGTTCAGAGCAGCGCAGTTCATAACACTCCTCGGCGGAAGCGGCTGAAACGTCTCCTGAAGCCCACAGCAACCTGCACTCGGCGTGTCGACACGACGTAGCGACGCGCTGCAGGGAGAACGACAGGTGCACGCGAAACACGTCCTCATTTATGCGGCACGGGCTGGTCCGCCAGCCACTTTGGCTTGCGCATGTCGTGCCGCCACTGTCCCCGCTGCCTGTCCGGGCTCGTTCAGCAGGGAGGGTGCATTACACATGTTGACCCCGCGGGATGGAGACCGTGCGACGTGGATGAAAACGCTGGACAGACAGACAGACAGATGAGCAAGTCTCCTGTCCTCAACAGCCTACGAAGCTGGGTCCACTCGTGACCCTAATTCTGGGACAGGGAAGTCACCCTCCTCTGAAAACCGCGCAGGAAAGACGGCGCGTCCCACTTCCCTCTCAGAAACCACTGAAGATCAATTCTCAGAAAAAGGATGAAAAACCAAAATATCGCCTTCTGTGGGCTGCAGGGCTACTACCCACATTCACGGCTACGGTGGCAATCCAGGTCAAAGACACGCCCCAGACAGCAGGACGAGGTGTCGCGGCTGCCAGCTCGGGGTCCCGCCGTGGGGAGGGCGACGCGCACCCAGGGCGAGCGGGTCCCTGCGCAGGACTGTGAAATCCATCGCAGCCCTTGCTGTTTCAGAGCCGCCCGGGCCCCGCATGGGATGCCAGGACGAGGGTGGCAGAGGGGGTGCCAAGAAGACTGCGCCGGGAGCAGACACGCAGCTCTGCCCTCTGGGCACGGCAAAGGGAGGCTGAAACCAACCCCCTCCAGCCCAGGCTCTCCTCCCCCTTCCCTCCTCTCTCTCTCTCTCTCTCTCTCTCTCTCTCTCTCTCTCTCGGGGACGGGAGGAAGAGAGAAGGGGAAGGGGCAGGCCTACGTGGAAAGGAACAGCAGAACAACACCAAGAGGACAGACACAGGCGTCTGGAGTGGGGAGGGCAGCTTCCTCCAAGAAGCCCACCTGGGACGGCCTGTGGGCAGGCGGTGGGAGGTGGGCCTAGAGCCCGAGGCCCTTTACGCACCAGAAAGTGATCCCAGAGCTGTTCTGAGCGGAGCTACCTGGGCCGGATTTGGAGCAGGCCTGCCCCGGTGTGAAGCAGCCGTGAGGGGGAGGTGGGGTGGGACCCCAAACGCCTCCCGAATGGACAGTCGGTGGAGTCCATGATGGTCGGATGGGGGTGTAAACGAAAGAGAAACGTAAAGATGTCCCCGGGGTCCCGGGCCTGAGCGGTTACGAAAGTGGAGGTGACCATTCCTGAGAGGCCAAGACCCTGACGGCAGGTGGTGAGGGGGTCAGGAAGATGCTGAATCCTGCATCGTTAGTCACCACGAGCATCGAAAGGATGTTAGACTGAATTTGTATGAAAATAATATTTTTTCCCATTGCCGCATTTCATTAAAAAGCGAGAGTCGATCTTCGCAAACTCGTCTTTAATGTCACCGGCTTTGTGCAAACCAGGGCACTGTTTTGAGCCACCTGACATACTTGAGAGCGTATCCTCCTCACTTCCGAGGTGCGGAAAACAGCGCCTCTTCCATTCAGGTCTGATGTTGTCCCTGGAGACACAAGTACGTGTACACACACACGCGCACACACACGCACACACACACACACGCACACACGCACACACGCACGCACACGCGCACACACACGCACACACACGCGCACACACACACGCACACACGCGCACACACGCGCACGCACGCACGCCAGGGTTTGAAAAACTGTCTCATGAGTGTGAATCTGTGATCTCAGAATATAAGCCACGTGTTACCCTGTAACAACTCCTAATGCGGATCCATAAAGTCTTCTTTAAAGAACTGAATTTAAACACCGCGCCTCTGTTGGCAATGGAGACGATGACGGTTCAAGAAAAAAAGTTTTCAAAATTGTTAAATTACTTTGATTTTTTTTCTAATTACAACAGATGATCTCGTGCCAAATGAACATCGGCTTGACTGAGGTCCTGTTGGAAGAGTGTATCTTCCCCAAATAATCTTCTCTCGCTTAAGATAAAGGTAATCGTGAAACGATCATCATTGAATATGGACGACACCGCGAGAATATGCATAATACTTTGCACCTTTACGGAGTTTTCTTCCCAATAGTTAAACATTTTCATTAAACTCTGGCATTTCAGGGAGGAAACTACATTTATAACCAGCAAAAAAAATAGATGTAAAATTACCGAACTCTTCGAGCCGACACCTTCTTGACAAGACGGCATCACCAAAAAGCCCCGGATCCTGTGACATCGAATACAGGTTTAGGTATCAGACCCCACGTTCCACCAGATAACAAAGTCGTCAGCCTGGTAACTGCCGGTCTCTGTTCGCTGACGCGTTGAGGAGCTGCTTGACGGTGCTGTGGTCGAACTCCACTTGTCGCTGTTCGTGGGCATAGGAAGGTCTTCGAACACCGCACAGTCCTTCCTGCACCGCTGTGTTAAAGGCACTGGCCTCACCGGAGGAGACTTGGAGCCGAGATGGGCTCTCAGAGGCCCAGAGGAGAGTGACGCAGTCTCCCTCGGAAACAGCAGGCCAAGGTCAAGGCCTTCTTCGACCAGCCCGAGTGCATGTATGTCTTTGAAGAAAGGACACAGAAGGGGCAGGTAACCCGGGAAACCCTGAGAGAGGACGACGGCGGCAGGGACACTGGGGTACCCAGGTGTCACGGGGGAGAGCGTCTGACCCAAAGGGCTTCAGGTTCTGCTGGTGAAACCGGCCGGCACCACGAGGAAAACCCAGAAGTTCTCTTTCCTGCTTTCCCTAAACCCATTCATCTCGCCACATGCTCTTCTTCAATGAGGTGTCCTAAGGATGCTGCTCACTTACGGGCAGTGTGTACTCTGATTCCATGAAAGGAGGTTAAAATCACTCAACGTACAGAAAAAGAAAAAAAAAAAAGGCAGATCTTCCTCAAACCCCCAGACAGGGTCCCTGCTCACTCAGAACAAGCGCAGGCTCCTCCGGGGACCTCCAAGGCCCCGTCAGGTGTACGTGCGTCCCCGACATGTCACCCCAACCTGGCCTTCCAGGACTCTCTCCCTGGTTGCTCTGCCCAGCCCCGCTGTCCCCTGAGCCCGTGAGAGCGTCTCCCTTGGGTCCTCTGCATTTCCCGTTCCAGAGACACTCGGACCAACCCCCCGGCTCACCACAGCTCACTCCCAGCCCCTCGCTACCAGCCACCTCCTTCTCGCCCTCCATCCCTGACTCTGACTCAGTCTTCCTCGTAACCCTCAGCAACGCTTCTCGATATATTTATTTTTGCATCATTTTCCTCTCCCTCTCCCTCTCTGATTGTGCCTGTGCCTCGCTAAGCTTCTGCCTTCAATTACCGAACACTTTTTTCATTTCCAATCTCCCCCTGTTCGGTTGTCATAGATGATGGGGTTTTCATCTTCAGTATTTTCTTCCCTGTGACAGCATCACACCCCCTTGGTTTCTAGATTTCCGTCCAATCTCGATATCTGTTAGGTGAAGTGTCACAATTCGTCCTTCACAATTGTCTCGTCTGTCCTTGCTCTTTCATTGTTCACACCCATCTAAGAACCAGCTTGTCAAGTTCCTTGGGAATAATTGACAGGAATTTCACCAGGAATTGCAGTGAATGTTTACAGGGTTTTGTTGGACAGTTTACACCCCGACGTTATTAGATCAACCTGTCTTGCACGTAATGCAGTTTGTTGAGGTTATCAATGTCTTTTTCCCACGACTGTTACGATTCCCTGAGAAAGGTCTTTTACGTATCTGGTGAGATTTCTTTTCAGGACCTCACATTTTTTATGGTACTTGTAGGTAATATACTTTCTTAAATCGAAGTTTCTCTTATTTTCCAATGTAATGTCACAGAATCCACCTTATTTCTAGAAATTGCAAAGTTTAAGAGCATCAGTTTACAGAAAAGTCCTGGGAATTAGTCAGTGAAGGTGGCGTGTGGTCACCGAGGATCAGGCAGGTGGCACGCTAGGGAAGCCAGGATGGACAGGTTAGAAAGGCTCGCGATGGGGATCGATGAGTCCGGTTCCTCCCCAACAGCTGGTGATCCCGTTGGTGGAGAGAGAAAGGGTCGGGGGCCCGAGGTGGGCCCTGTGCCAGCCACGTCCCACGAGCCTGGCAGCCCCTGGGAGGCCGCAGCGCTGTCTCCAGGCCACAGACAATGACGCTGAAAAGGAGCAAAGAACATGACGACTCGCGGAGCTCGTCATCGACTGGGGATTCGAGCCCAGATCTGCGGGAATCTCAAACGCATCCTGAACCCATTAAGGTGCACGTTTGAACAGATGCGTCAAATCCGAAATGATTCTTACGTCCTCGTGGTGACTGAACATAAAGTCAATTGAAAACTGAGGCGGTTGGATTTCACGGCTTATAGCTCCGTGTCTGCCGAAATGAGATGCCTTGGTTTGAATAATCGTATCTGTTATTCTGATTGTGTTGGACGAAAGAAATTTTGAGTCTCAAAAGGTCATAAATCAAGTCATCTGTGCATAAATCATGTATACACTTATAGTTTAAATCAAAATTCTAACAGATAAATTATATCGAAGACGTAATTACATGATTTCAAACTTGTACGCACATCCAAATATTTACTGGCTTATTCTGCAAATTAAGGATAAGTGGAGTGGGGGAAATATCCAGCTTCCGGAAAAGAAGCAAAGTTTTCAATACGAATTTACATGTTTGGCAATTTCCCTAATTTAGTGAAAGGAAAAATCGAAGCCATTCTTCTGGCCTCTCATGTGCCGTCCTGTCCTTCATTGTGATGCTGGCGGCGCTGCTTCTGCTGGGGCCTGACATGGAGCATCTGGTACGTCTGGACTGGAGCTTCTGAGTTCTCCCGCACAACCACGGATCAGGTCTCGGGCACTGCCCCGCGAGCACGCTTACCGAACGCTCCGGGGAGGATCATCTGCACGGGTTCTGTGTTTCGCTTTATTTAATTTTAGAATTCCTCGAACTCGGGTCCGCTTTCTACATGCCCGCACAGATTCTTAACAGTTGTGGCGGGAGGGACTTAAAAAATCTAGAAGGCAACCATGACCAGAGGAGGGGACATCAGTAGGGTGACCATGCAGTTTATTAACTCACCTAGAATGTGTTTTAGAGCAAAAATGCTAAAATTGCAGAGGCCGCACGCAGCACAACGGGTCTTAACTAGGACCTGCCAAGAGAAACCAACATGTGATCGTAGACTGATTCCAAGCCACGTCAGGCAGCAAAGGGACCCGCACGCCTGTCCCCACACTGCTCCCTCCCGGGGACCAACCGGGTCCGCACGCCGAGGTGCCAGTCCTGAGCCGGACCGAGAATCGGGACACACAGAAAGGAGAGCAGACAACCGTGTTGGGATTGAAATGGAAATTTAAGAAGTTGGAAGCGATCCTCAGACTGTCGGTTTCTGGAGGATAATGATGCATTCGATTTGGGGCTTTTTAATGGTGCGATTCTTTTATAAAGGGTGATCCGAGGACATTTCGATCGCGTGGTTATGAATGGTTTAGTAGACAGATGTTTGCTGAGCAGCTACTCCGGACATGGCGCTGTGCGATACTCCGTGACAGGAGCACGGATCACAGAGTTCCCGCCTTCACAGACGGGGCAGTCAGTTCTGCACCAGAAAAGGAATTTAATGCGTTTTGGATTAAAGGTGAGCCCTTTCACGGGCTCTCGGTAAAGCCGACTAATTTACAAAACGATAAAACGTTCAGGTTGCACATTGTTATCAAATACTGAAAAGAATAAAACTGAAACTCTCGTGTTAAATTCCCTCCACCATTTAGCTGTAGAAACTCTTCGCAAACGTTTCTTGGCTTGTTGTTGATCTACTTCGAGAAAACCCTGGGTTTATAGCAACAAAAACAAAGATACGAATGGATCTTTCAGATCCGTGCAGAGTGTAGTCTCAGTATTTGAAATGAATGCGGCTCTACTGAATCCGATCGGAATAGCATATTGGATGCGTGTCATCCAACGCGAGAGTCACGTGGCGATGCTCGGAAAGTTCAAGTCCCTGAGCAGCGAGCAGCATGAAACTGTCTGACACCAATCACGGCCTTTCATCCGACGCGCACACCGCCAAGCTGTAAACAAGGAAATAAGGTGAAGTCAGGTAAAAAGCACAGGTTTTTGTTTTGTTTTGTTTTCTATTCTATGCCATGTATTCGATGAGGAGAGATCGCTCCTACGGGCCGTGATGTTCCTTAGTCACACGCACCTCTGAGGGCGAGACGGGTGGTCACAAAGCGGTAGCTGCGTCTCCCAGAGCAGAGCACAGGGCGGCACTGGCGCGATTTCTGAGTGAATCCGAGCGCCACGAGCATAGAGCTACCCTCCCAGTGCGTCCAACGGCACGTTTCACTTAACAGGTGCCAAGTGAGCCTTTTCTGCGTGTTTTTAAATCTTTAATTTGCTATTAATAGTTGTCGGAGAGAAAGTCGGGAGGATTCCCGAGCTGGTGGCCTCTGCTCAACCCCAAATCGGAGCTTATCTGTCCCTGTGAATGTATGTCACAGGGTCTTTCTTAGAGGGTTTCGCAGGCCCAACCGTTCCTGGAGGCTTAGAGGACACAATTCGTTTATTTTATTTACACGCCGTGGGCATTTCTGGTTCTCAGAAGGCGTGAGGTGTGACACAGCAAACCTCCTAAGACAACCGGGCGGGGTGGCATCGAGGATGAAGACGGCGTGACGAACGCTCCCCAAAGCCGCTGCCTCGAGGGCTGGTCACTGTTCCTTGTGGGAACGCGCACGAAATCCCCCGAGCTGTCTGGCTGCAGAAAAGGGTGAAATGTGTGCCTTTGCAGTCTCGACTGCATCACCTTCAGACTGAGCGAATACTGGATAAGAACTGTTTTCTTTCTGTTACTTCGGTGAGGACTCTCCCGGATTGGGAGATTCTGCTTTTCGTTTTATTTCCCCAACGCCACCGGTTAACTAAGAAAACACACATGTGCCGTCGGGATGACATCGAACCGGGCGATATGAATAATTCATCCACCACCCGTGTCTGGTGCAGAAGAAAACCCTCTGGTCATCAGCCGGGGGTTATTTTCAGTTTCTTGGTTACATGTTCGGCCTTTGTAAAACATGAAGAAATGCGCGAAGAGAAATAGGAAAGATATCGGAATAATTTTAAATAATTAAAAAGTTAAGTGCTAGAACATTTTGGTCATTTCAGTTAGGCATCTACCTGAGCATCACGGGTAATCCATATTCTAAAGGCCGAGTGGTAGGAATGAATCAGCAGTGGCCACGGTGCTGCCTGTCGAAAAATGTTTCATCCGTCAATTAATCGATTCACCCACTGAATGTTTATTTGAGCGACTAAGGGGTGGTCATCGTTGCTTAGGTCCCTGCTGGGGATGCACCGTAGCAGAACAGAATTTTCTAGAACATCTGGGGCTATTAACTGCGGGTCGTGCTAAGCTGCCTCTCTGTTTTCCCGTGTGGCTGGGTGGAGCCTGGGAGACAGGGAGTGGGCGTGTGTCCCTTGACCAAATTCTCAGCTTCAAGCTCTTGCGCAAGGCTGGCTCCTCCTCCTCCCCGCTCCTCCTGGTGGGAGCACAGCCTCTGATCACAGCAAAGACGCTCTTTCACTAAATTATAAACGAGATCATCTATGCCGCTGGAAACAACGTGCTCCCTGCTGGAAGCTCACGGTGCTCCTCATTGATCAGTCCGCACTCCTTCACCCAGGGTTGTGGCCTGGCTCCCTCACACCCACCCGCGTCTTGGAGAAGTAAAATGATTCATTAACAAGCGAAAGCCAGACCCAGACCCCCCAGGGGCTGGGTTATCTCAAGTAAACCCGATTTGAGGAAAAAAAATCGATTTCTTTTCTAGTCGAATTAATATTGGATTGCATCGCTTTTCATTTCGCTCCACGAATTGTTGAGCATTACTAAAAAGAGGAATACAACACTTAATTCCAACATTTGTATGCATAAATAATAGTACGTTTCTCAGATTTTCTTGTATCAGACTTGCTCCTCAGCATAGACTTTTACATCATCGTCGAGCGGTGACGTAGCAGAGATTTTGATGATTTTGGCTTCCCAGGTTTTGTTTCACGTATCAAAGCTGGGTCTTTTCTTGTGAGTAGCGTTTTTATCATTTTGGATCTTAATAATAAACTTTACTCCTTTGTTTTCTACCGGATCTTTACAATTCTATCAGAATACTACCTTAAAATGCGCATCTCACCTTCTGACATGACAGAACCTGGTGCACAAGGATACGAAAATCACTCGATAAAGGTGCATCTCCTCGTAAAGCAGGGGACCGATGCAAAAGCAGCCAGACAGCTGTGTAACTCGACCGTCCCACCCACTCACGCTCTCATTCATTCGACACGTGTCTACTGAACCACACGCGAGCACGAGACCGGCAGCTACTGTCTGCACTGGAGTTAAGATGAAGAAAGACGACGAAGAAAGATGCCTGCGTCGGCCCTTCGCCTGAGGAATCAGAAACTCGAGAAGGTTCTGTGTAGATCCCAGCCCTCGATATCCGCACGGTTCTGTCATTCTGAGACAACGTGCGGACCTGGAGAGCCTGTCCACCCAACCAAACCCGCGAATCTCCTGCTCCCGCCACGAGGTAAAGGTGGCAAGGTCGTCACCGCTCATCACGCCATGGCCTTTGGGAACCTGCTTCTGTCGAAGCGACTTAACCCGTCTTGCCTCTACGATGTCGGGGCGCCCTGGCTTCCTGCGAAGTCCTCGCGGTGACTCCTGTGCTACGAGTCCCCCAAGTGCACGTCCTAACCAGAGGATGCAGAGAGACGTACGAAGAGTAATCACTCCGGTCACCTTAGACTCCCCATGGCGGTTCTACGGACCAAGCCCAGAACACGTCCCCCAGCCACGTTTTCTTTTGAAATATTGAGGCGCCAACAGCCACATTTCTCAGTCTTTCTAGAGATTTGAGGCGCCGTAGCCGTGCGCCTGGCGTGCGACCCCTCCCCGTGGGGGCCGTTTCTCTCTGGGGATTTAAGCTGCAGCCCCCATAGCACTTGGCCACGAAGCGCCTGCGGGAAAGGAGGGCTTTTACGCCTTTTCGAGAATCACGAGGGAAAACCGGCCCATTTCGTTAGCAGCAAGCTTAGTGCGACCTTTCACATCGAGACGAGTGCAGTGACCCGAAATGTGTAGAAAGTGGGGCTGAAACCCAAGGCACAGACCAGAGCGCTTCTTTTAAACGCGACGAGTGACAAACCTACGAGCATTTAAGTGACACTAGAGAAAGGTCCCAGGGAGGCATCAGATGCGCGTGCGACGTGTCGAGGCCTGGTGACCATGCGCCCGTAAGAACCCAGACGTACCCGGCACAGTCCCCAAGCATGAGCTGAAGTGACCTCCACGTTCCTCTTCGATCAGCGATGCAAACCAGGTCCCGCGTGGCTAGGGCAGCTTTCTGAGAAGCAGACAGACGGGTCTCGTACCCCTTGGCGAAGCCATTGCACATCCGTCCTGACCCACTGGCCTGTTCCCTTCGGGCCCACCGTGACCATGACTTTTTGAATCTCCAGAAAACCCCACGGACCGTGCGTTTGCCCAACAAACCCTAGATCCCTGGGCCTTACCAAAGCGTCCAGAGAAAGGAAGGTGCCTGATATTTAGTGAGTGATCAGTACGTGTCTTGACAAGGAGAGATTTTACGTTGTTTATTTCTTTTAAAAAATGAGATAAATATGGTTCTTTTCACGGCGTTCAGTTTCTTAAGGTTTTCACCTTCTGAGGCCCAGTTCAGCATTGACACTGAGGCCGCGTGATCAGATCCTCACCACGGGGACATGATGAGCACAAAGGTGTGTCTGATGTCTGCCTCGCCTGCTCTAAAGAAAGGTGCTCGCCGGGGTGTCCCCTGCCTCTTTCTTCTCCTCGGGCAGGAGCACGGAGATGTCACAGACCAGAGACGGGCCGTCGACCCGAAGGCCAGGGCAGCGGTGATGAAGGGCGAACCGCACCGAGCGGGCCAGGCCGGGGCTCACCGGGATGCTGCGAAGCGGACACGCCCACCCGCCCACCTGCACCTGCCACTGGGGACTGTGCTTTCATCCCGTTTAGCCCCTGCACTTCTTTCCCAGGCTTTTGTCACAGCCACGACCCTTTCCACTTCCACCTGGCACAAGTGGTTTTGTTCCCGCCCGAGCCAGCTGCCGTGCGCCGGCTTTGACCTCGCGGTGTTCTCACGGGATGCCGTATGCACCCTCAGCTTAGTGCTCTTTCTCCATCGACTAAATCACCAGAAATTTCAATATTCTGTCTGCAACGAGCCGCTGCGTCTCTGTTTGTTGATCTATAACTGCGTGACATGTGAGAAAACCGGGCAAATGCAGGAATGATCACCACAAGTCGCTCCAGCGATGTGCACTGTTCTCAGCAAATCTCACCCCCACCCTCCACCCCCCAAAAAACCTGCGTTTTTTATGTAGTTCTAAATCCCGTCACTTTTGGTTTTACACAGTCATCCTGAATTTTTTTCAAGAAGTTCGCTTAGCGAGCGGGAACGTGGCGTGCGTTTTTCCACACTTGGCATATCTGTGCGATCACACAGATATGAAGCGAAGGGGGAATTCTGGAAGGGCTGGCCGTTCATCTCTAACTACGCGGCGTGCACACACCACCTGCCCGAGAGGCGGTGTGTGTGGACACGCAACTTTGCACGGTGGGCTGTGGTGTGTACGGCCTGCACTGGCGCCCCCGAGACCTACCCAGAAGCCACTTTGTGCTCGGACCTGCAGTGGAACAGGCCCGGCACACGCACGCAACTCCCACCCCCATCTGATAACTAGGGCTCCAAATCCCTCCCTAGGAACCATCCCTCCTCATCCTAATGCCGTTCCTGCGATCATCCTGCTAACTCTGAGGCCTGGCCTAAGAACCGTGCCACCGTAACAATGTCACGATGGGCGAGATGGGACCTTGCCACCGACGGGAGGCGGGTGGATCGCAGGGTTGAGATGCAGGGAGAGGCTTCGGCTGCTCACGTGGCTACTTAAACTGCATGAAAAGCCACAAAAGCACCCAACGGAGAGATAAAAGAGGAACAGGGACACGCAGGTCACGTCGTGCCCGCCTCCCAGGGTTTCCACATCACGAGCCACGGAGACCTTCGCCCAAGACAAGCATCTTAGGAGGTACAGAGCTGACCTCAGGGCCGTGAACATATTCTCCTGGAATGATCACTTCACAAGAGGAAAGGGTGATGTTCAGGGCGAGATGATAGCTACAAAGATTTTCGTCCAGAAAATCCCGACAGGATCACTCTCTGGGATAGCGGGGAGGCCTTCTCGGCCACAGACCGCGTCTCCTGCAGGGGACAGTGCCATCCTCGGTGGCTTGGATCGGCCTCTCCGCCTTGGGTCTTCTAAGAGGCTGTTCTAGTCCAGACCATCTCGATTTCCTTTTGCAGATGAGACCGCATTTCCCACTCTTCCTCATGCTCCACAGCTGAGACGTGAAAGGAATAAGCACGAATGCGCTGGGGGAGGGTTACACAGTCAGGGAGCGAGGAGGCAGGTTCGGGAAGATTCCAGAATGAGCAAGTGAGCGCACACGGCCCGCACTTACACCCTCTTCACAAACAAAGTCGGCGGGACGAGGCAGTGAGCATTAAAAACAAAAGCCTTACTTCTCTCATTATTTTACATTACAAAAAAAAAATCTTACAATTTTCTAATAATCATAATAGAAACTTTCCACCATTTTTTTTTTATTTTTGTAAATAAGCAAGCTAACCCCAGTTGTCATTTACGGTCAACTTCTGATCATCCCAGGTCACGGAAGATCGATATGAAACAGAGATAAAAGGTGAACATCCGATATCTGCCTTTACTCGTCTTTCTTATGTCATGGTTGACTAAAAAAAAGTACTTTTAGCAATTTGGCCGAATTTAAAATTTTTTTCTCTGCCACTTTCAGACAATTTCTCTGTTGAGTGAATGAATACCAGTGTTGCGACGGAATCCGGTGGAAAACTCTGGAAGTCTAGAACGCCTGCTCTCTTTCTTCTCTTAGTCTCTGAGAAACAGATCTGTACGTTTGCAGACACGACTCGTTGCCATAATAATGCCTATTCTCCTCGCCTCCTTTGTTAGCAAAACCCTCACTTCCTTCAAGTGCCAGGTACGCGCAGTCGCCTTCCTGGCTCCCCTTACCTCTCCGCCTCCTGGCCGGCCTCCTTCCTCCGGGCTGCAAGGCAGGTGAGATGGCTGGAGCCGGAGCAGCCGTCTAGACCCCACGGTAAAGAGAACACAGTCTCGGCTCAGGAGGAAGGATGCAGGGGTGGTCCCAGGTCACGATGGCTTTTTTTTGGAAAATGCCCAGGCCTGGGAAATTGGGAAGCAAAACCGTGTGAGACAGACTCAGCAGCAATCAACCCTGTGAACCAATCTGTGCTGTGTTAACGGAACCCGGGTTCAAAAATAACTTCCTTTTTGAGAGAGATTCTGAAAGTGTGGTTGGAACACACGAGTTTTCCTGGGCCCTTTCTCTTTGAACCTGTAATGAACATTCCTTAAGACTCTTAAATAGTAAGTTTGGTTCCTGAGTAAATAGGCAAAGACGTAAAAAAAAAAACAACTCTTTAACGCTGGCTTTCCCGTTGAAACTGGAGAAGTATGACGTCCGGAGACATATCACTTTACGCCACCTGCAAACATCGGCGAGCTAAGTTAATTTTCTGGCGAGAAAGACTAAGTTTGGGTGCATTGACTAAGTCCCCTCTTGTGCTAATTGGATCCCATCGAGCAGCTGAAATACAATTGAGTTTCTCTAAAACGCCTTTGAGGCAGTTTTCGCCGCCTGCCCCCACCCCTGTCTAAGGAAGGTGTAGTAGGGCCTTGTGATTCCGGCTCCGGCGCTGGTTCACTTATCCCCGGGTTCGGGGAGTTGTGGAGTTGTAAACGGATACTCCGCCATGGGAAACGGCTGCTGGTTTTCACCATATTTTCTCTTTTCATCCACAGATAATTAGTTCTGCCTGACAAAGCACATCACAAGGGACCAGGCCAGAGCTTCCACCAGCTCTCGGCAGTAGCTTCCTTGTGGCTCATTCTTTCCGAACCTGCTTAAAACTGCTTCATTATAATTATTATTCCTCATCACTCGGCCGCACTAGACATGTAGGTGGTATTAGCAGTGTGGGGAGCAGACATCTGCGTGTCATCCTTTCAGGGCTTCTGGATCTTTGCGTAGCGGGAACTCGGGCCGTTAGAATAAACAAGCTTATCCCTTTGGCCCTCGGCACCCACACTCACACACCCCCACCGGGGCCCTGAATTTGCTCCCAATGCCTCTTGGAGCCCTAAATACGTTACCTCCTCCCACTCTTTATAAAACTGAGTTACCATGAAGGATGACAAATAGTCTGCCTCCTTCGCAGTAACGAAATGTCTACAAATCATAACCGAAAGCCTACGAGCACCAGTGAGACACACTGTTAAATTCTAAGATCCTGTAAAAGAGAAGGTGCAACACTGGAAAGGGGGGGACATGGCGTACCTTCGTAGGTGGTAAGGAAGACGTGCTTCGGTTAATCTCCCAGTCGCCTCTTCCAAGTCCCGAGAGCGATGTGTTGAGCTCTGTGTGAAGGACATGGACCTACTGTGAGGTATAGGCCAATTAAAACGTGGGAGCCTAAAAACGTGCTCCTCATAATTAAAGACATGCGGTGCCAGTACTTTTATGCTGAGTCGATAGATCTTTACATTTAGAATAAAAAGGGAGTGGCATGGCCACGCTCCCCCCTTCAGCCCTCTGTGGGCTCCCTTCCCCTGCTCTGCTGTCAACTCCAGAGCCCTGGGACCGCGGTCCTGCTACCTGTCCCGGTGCCTCCTCTGGAGAGGGCCTCGTTCAGAGAGCCTCAGCTCTCGGCCTCTGCGACAATCACTCTCGAGACTCTGAAGAGGCCACTGCTCCGGAGACGTATCAAAGCACATTTTCCTCACTTCCTACCAGGGAGCGCCATTTGTACACCCTGCCGTCACCGCTAGCTTCACTTTTTAAACTAATACCAAAGTTCCAGCACCAACATGTACCCCTGGGCCACGTCCCCCCTTATTTTAAACTACAGGGTCTAGCTTGGCTGTTACCATACGCAGCGGGTAAAATCGTGGGCTGAGAGAGAGGGGAGCAGGGGGATGGAGTTGAGCGGGAGAAGCGGAATCCTGCTGGGAAAAATAGGCAGGAGAGAGGGAGAGAAGGAGGGAGTGGGGGAATGAGAGAGAGAGGGGGAGAGAGAGAGAGAGAGGGAACAGGCCGGGTCTGCAGAAGGCCACGCAGCTGTGGCCGTGCAGCTGAGACCGAAGGGCCTTCACCTAGAGCCACGGCGACTCACCTGCCACCTCCGTCTCCAGTGGCCCTCGGCGCAGTGCAGGCCGCCCCGCGAGAGCACAGCACAGCGGGCGTGAAGCGTCATGCCAGGAGTGAGAGACACGTGGACGAGCACAGAAATCGATGACCAGATAACCGAGGGCGCCTGTGCTGTCAAAGTCTCCGCTCCCTGACACTCCAGAGGGGGAAGAAGCAGTGGCCTCTACGCGGGCCACTGGCCTCGGCCAGTGCTGACAGGACACAGCAGTTTCCGAGTCCCCTGGAGAGTTACCTGGGACAGGCACCTCGCGGGGCTCTGAGGCCCCGACAGCTGGCTCGCTGGACAGGCTCACAGAGAGGGTCATGCCCGGGATGTCTTTAGCTTGACCCCCTGGCAGGGGGTCGACACCGCGGTCCTGCCCAAAACCAGAGCAGCTTTCCATCTGGGCTGCTCGTGAACTAGCTGTCCTTCCGAGGCTCGGGCCCTTGCTGCTCTTTTTTTCATCTTTTTCCCTCTTGGCAGAATCCTGGGTGTTCGGACACTGCGCAGCCACGTCGCCCAGGGGGACATGGCCCGGCTCCCACCTGGGCAAGGCAGCGCCAGCGGCACCTGTCCCGCCCAGGGCCACTCCCGCGGCCCGGAGGAGGCCCTCTCTGCGCGTGTCCTCAGCATCCTCCCTCAGCATCCTCCTTCCGCATCTTCCCTCAGCACCTGGCCTGGTTGGTGGACTCACCCCCTCGTGACCCCCATCCGGGCCTGCGCAAAGCAGCCCGGGCATCCGACTTGGGGGGACGCGTTGGAGACGCCCCAACTGCCCATCCCTCCAGGGTCTCAAAAACGCACCCTAGGCAGCTCGGCGCAGGGAGAAAAGGGTCGTCGGACATGCTTCCCCTGCATTTCCACGTCGGGTCCTTAATTTTTACAGTGGAATTCGATATTGATTTGAAGACCAGTCTGCGTTTATCACAAAAGAATCATTACAAAGACATAGGAACTAAACTCCCGGGAGGTCTCAGAGTGACGATAAAGTTGATCATCCCTGGAGAGCTTGGTGGGGAAATCAAGTCAGGCCAGCTGTGCGGATTTCTCGCAACGATGAAAGCAACTTTGTTTCATTAAAAAAAAAAAAAATACTTTATCAAATGTATATTTTTTTAAAAAAAGAAAGAGAATGAACTAGGATGATAAGCAAGTTTTGGTTTATATTTTAGTCTGAAGTTAAAATACTGGGAATTTTGACGTATGATGCGTGTTGACTCCGTTTCAGTTAAATTGGAGGCTTGAATAAAAAAAATCTGATTCTGAGTTTTTGAATGTCTTTTGTGATCTATATTGACAGTGTCTCTAGGAGATGGGTCGAAAGCACAGGTTTCTTTAGGGCATTTTCAGAGTCACGTTGACCAAGTTTCAGCTGTGAGATTATTTCATCAGTTTTTACCTATTATCCATCCCCAGTTCTATGTATTGGGTGGATAATTTGCCAGGATTCACGTGTTCTAGGGTGCCAAAGCAGCATTCCTCTACCAGAGAATGTGCTTATTTTGCAATAACGAACGAATGTCTTTATAATTCTTATTTAAATTGTATGTGACTTAGAGGGTATGAACGAGCCAATCATATGGGTTTTACACTCACCACTTCGACTGTCAGACTTGTCAATGCATTGTCGCAGCCACTGGATTTTTGTCATCGATGATGAGAAAAATACATTATAAATAACATTAAATCAGCATCAAGTTATGATGTATTTTGCTTCAGAATTCTACTTATGGTCCTTATCCCGAGATGAGAGTCCTGTTTTATCTGTAATTCTACTCAAATCTAGAAACATTTCATGAGGCGACAGAGGCTTTGACTTCCAGCTAGGTTGCTGGAAGATAATTAGGAGACGCCTTACCTTTTGGCAAAGTTTTATCTATAAAATCTCCCCACTGCCCCCCCCCCACACACACACACAAAAAAAGTAGTGAATCCTTGAATCGGGCGTTGAAATGTAAATTTGCCGTCTTTCCTTTCTCTCTGCAAACTCTCCCTTAGTGTACTACAACATGTTGATGACGCCTCCAGTGAATCTACTGACCCCAGTAACCGTATAGAATATCATTCGATCTCTTTTTATAAGCCTTGAGACATATCTTCTGTTGTATGAACGACAAGAAAAAATTACAGATTACCTTTATTTATAAGGGGAAAAGTATCGAGTTTAACAATTACGTTTTGTGTGAAATGCCCACATTTTTATCTCCTGAGCTTTGAACGCAGTTGATTTAGGGACTACTAATAAAACATGCTGTTTCTTTCTTTCTTTAAAAAAAAAAAAAAAACAAGCAGAAAGGTGATGTAGATCAAATGTTAGCCAACTCTATTTCTGGTTATAAGACAATAGAGAGAAGTCCTGCATTTGATTTAATGCAATTTGTAAAGACTAATGCGTCTGGAAGCAGCACCCAAGTAAGGACAAGTGACTGCCTGTGATGAATGGCACCTGCTTTTCTGCACCATGGAGTTTAACTGGAACGTTTCTGTATTTATGAGTTGGTAGCCTGAAATATTCATGTTTTGCCCAGTGGCCTACTAGTTGTTCATTATATTTTTATTTGGAACCCCTGTGTTTGATCTTTCCTCTTGTTTTCTCTGGAGCTTTAGATGAATAAAATAACAAATAACTTGCCACCCTGCAGCCAAACGGCCAAGGGCTGTGATCTTTGCAGATCTTATCAAGGTTGAGCCCCCTCTTCACTGAGAAGGGAGACAGACGTCTGGGGGGATAAAAGAATCTGAGGATACAGATACACACACACACACACACACACACACACACACACACACACACTAGTACAAGAGATTTCTATTAATTTGATAAAAGTCAAAGAATTAATGTGTTGATATGTCCCAACCCCCTGCATGAGGGAATTAAAAATATAAAGCAGAAAGTTACATGCAAGTGGCCTATCTGTTGTTTCAAGAAGACCCAAAAAGGAATCTGGAGTATGCTGACCTAAGTACACCAAAAATTAGATTTAACTGTTTCCTGTAATCATTTTAACCACATGTCCGTTCACAGATTTGTCAGCACGAAAGATGGACTAAGCAAATATTGGTATTTTAAGTGTTCAACTCCATAGCTAAAAGGCTGGCCAAATAATACGTTGTCATGTGATGCGTCAGCATAAAATCACTCTACTATATTTTTGTGGCTTTGGAAAACTCTTTTATTCTTAGAAAAATAAGTTCTGTTTCCAAAACGTAAGCTTCATGTTAATAGAAATTTTTAAAAACAACGAAATTTCATGGAAATGAGAAGTGCCTCTTATTGAAGAGACCCAAAATTTGATAAGAACCACCTCATCTCATGCGTTCATCTCTCGAATGCTACAACCTTTCAACAAAACAAATGCATAACCCTTACCTCAAAAAAATTTTTCAGAGTTTAATTGATATTGATACTAAAATTCATATCACCTCTACCCAGGTTTTTAAAATTAGAACAATAAAGAGGAAAAAATAAACAGGAGAATCAGAACTGCCACCCTACACACACATCACTGCATACAAAGGGGCTAGTTCATACCCCTGCACCTAAGCCCTTGGGGGGTGGACAATTAAATGCTAATTTTCTCCGTGCATCTTCGAGATGCTTCCACCTACACGAAATCACTTCTCCGATGGATCCATACCGCCTTCTGTTACCAGGCTGGGCCACCGGGATAAATAAATCTTTTGATTTTAAAATACAAATGAAGATATCTCTTGGGTTTCTTCTCTCTCTTTTGAAAAGTGTTACTTCCTGTGCTGTGGAGTTTTGTTAACTCAGCAAGTTTGTTTTCCGGAGTTTTCAGGCAACATTGTTTCACTGAAGAAACACATTGTTAAGCCTGCAATCCTTTTCGAGAGTCCTTTTTGTCACCTCTTTTAGGACTCATTCCTATGACCCAAATCTGTCCAGCATCTGTACTTGTCTTACATTTCAAAGAAAAAAAATCATACTTTTTTTTTTTTGAGATTTTACAGGCTCTACTCAATGCTCTGGGTCTTGCTGATGGCACTCTTGTTGCCACAGTTACTTTTCCCGTTACATGGTTTTTAACTCACAGTATGAGAAAGCCCTTTGCTGCTCCACCTCCCGGGCCTATGTCCCTGGGCAGTCTTTTAGGGTGTTTCTGATTATGAGGATTTTACGACGGTACATGTCAAGCACCCAAGGCACAGCAGGTAGTTATTAAATGGCACATATTTCTCCTTTATGGTGCTTCTCGCTTGCGTTTTCACTTTGCATAAATTGCCTTTCTTTTTGGATCCCTTTAGCCTTCTTATATGCTAATATTACATTAAGACTTAGTAAAGTGTTTTAAAATTCACTTAATATTTTTCACCTTGAGTACCTTTTCAGAGGCCTACTTCTGGCTCTAGGATTGCCGCCTTTCCGCCTTTACCTCTTCACATCTAAAGAGATATCTGGGATAAATTTGCAGTTCTAAATTTATAAACTGACATATCTGATATTCTCTTTAGAAGGGATGCTTGTCAGACCAGTCACCAATGAGCAATGACAAATGGTGCAGAACACAGCACATGTCACGGAGCCTCACGTGAGCTCATCAGGAAACTCTTCAGGGCTTTTCTGGTGCACGGGCTCTGTCACTCTGCAGGAGATCACTTTGTCATAGAACCACATTCAATCTCCTGAACGAAAAATAAACACATTCAGAGTAACGGTCACTAGAACACGTTTGTTTAAAATTCATTTTCTTAGCCAACCACGTATCTTATTACTTTTATACAGAAAGGAATATGAGGGTACATAAATCATAAGAAATGTGTATTTTATTCTACATATCTGAATTTTGGGGATGCCATAAACTATACTATGTGAAGAGTAAAATTTTAATAAGAAATATTAAAATTTTAATTTCACAGAACTTTTGATAGGTCTTTCTTATTTTACTCATGCCGTACCATGCTGTGACTATTTTCATGTCTTCGAATCACTTTGTTTAATAATTAGTACAAATTATTTGATGAGTTTTGGTATTTGCAATTTCTCCGATAGAAATATTGGGAAAAGTAAAGGAAACCCACCAAAGTAAAAAGAGAATTAATTATAAGTGAAGTGTGTTTACAGGCAGGGAAAGGAAATATAATAAAAAAATAATCAGAAGTTAAAATTATTAAGTTGTAAAAAAATTATCAAGCAAAACAAGAGAAAATAATTTGAGAGAATTGGATGCAAAGGGGTACATTGAAACCATGACCTCAGAACACATGATTTCTAAATAGATATTCACATAAAATGTATATATGCACATAGAACTCATATATCTTCAATATTTTCTGATGGAAAAACATTGAGATTATGCAGCAAGGATTTTAAAATAGATTTTTCCTCAATTGTCATTATTTATTTATCTCGTCTGAAATCCAGTGTAATCTCCACTTGTGAATCATCCATGGTCTACCTCAGAATGGGCAGCCAACGGCGCAGTCCATGGCTGGGACTTTGCTTTAGAAAGTTTCTGTGGTGAACTCTTGAGGACGTGACCAGGGAGTATGTGATATCTTGAGTACGGATTCTTGCTAAAGAGAAAATTAACCCGTTCATCTCCACTTTTGAAGGTTTATTTCCCTCCCCTTGTGTATTATGAAATTTAAAAAGTGAATGAAAATGTGGGTACTACTACTGCCATTCATGGTGAATAATAGAGCCAAATCGAGTCCCACAAATTTATGTCTCCTACTATATTTAGAATATTGTGCATTTGTTAATTGGCATCGATAGCAGTATTTAAAAACGGTTAGTGTCTTTTGTGTGTTTTTCGAGATATTTTATTCTAGCTGGGAAAACAGATAAACTTTGGATCCAATCCCACCTCTAAGAGGTACTAACCATGGTATTCTTGACAAATTACTCGAGTTCTCTGACTTTATTTTCTTAATCTGCAAAATGATGATATTTTATATTTATTATATTATATTATATTATATTATATTATATTATATTATATTATATTATATTATATTATATTATTATAATATTCATTATATTTATTATATTATATTAATTATATTATATTATATTATATGTATTATATTATATTGATTATATTTATTATATTAATTCTATTATAGTGATTATATTATATTGTGTTTTATATTATATTATATTATATTATTATATTATTAATTATATCATATCATATATTAATTATATTGTGTTTTATTTTATATTATATTTATATTACGGAGCAGTGGCAAGAACTAAATGAGAGGCTACGCTTAGCACATACTAGTCCCCTTAATCTGACTCTGTTTACTCTTGGCTTTGACGTGATGACGAAATTTAAAAGACGAGAATGGCACGGTGGAAAGAAAAGAGATGGAATATTTCGAGCACCGTCCTGGAATTACGTAAGCAGACGGGAAAGGTGCAGGGAGGGTATCGTCTTGCTGCTGCTTGGGCAGAACCGCACTTCACAGAAAGGGGAGTCAGTCATTTTATTGAATAATAAAGCCGGCAATCACGGAGACTGGCGGACAGCCACTGCTGCAGTGCAATTCTCAACAGCCTGTTTTTCCAAGTTCTTCCTGAATAACTCTGAAACCCAGGCGCTGCCCAGCCTCGTGGAAAGGCCCGAAACTCATTTTTAAGGAGGTTTCTCGCATTTGAATACTGCTGTGACATAAAAGTGATGGAAAACGCATGTATTAAAATAGCATTTTCTTTTTTAAATGATTAGAATCGGGCATTTTCGACAGGGAAAGAAAATCTGGAAAATTTAGGAAACGGACGTGTAATGCTAGGCAAGAGTAACTCATGACTCAGAGAAGGGCCACATTTGAAGAAATCTTATTTTTAAAAAAATGAACCCCAGCGTGCTTTGCGGTGGAAAGCACATTGGATCTGTGTTCTTCAGCTTGATAGCCTGTGATTTTCGAATAGAACTCGACGTGGCTTTAGAAGTTCCCCCGTCCACTCTGAGGCCTCATCATCCGGCCTCCTCCGTCATTTTTTCTCATCCGCGACAGTCACTCTGAAGTATGCACCATAGATAAGCGGTTGCGGAGCCGGCAACGCACCAGAATAAAATGCTCAGCGCTGTCTCAGCGGCTGTGCTAAACATCTTATTTAAATTGTGCCCTAATATTCACGGGGTCACTGCATTCCGACCAGAATGCCGGAGAGACCCCTCTGCCGTGAAGCTCTGTGTCGGGGACATCACTGCGCCTCCCGATCGTCCGGGCTGGGCCGTGCCTGGGAGACATTTTACCTTAAATGTCAGCGTGGGCAGCGGCCTGGGAACCGGGGCGCTGCTCATCGCTCGTTCCCGGAGGCCGCCGACCCGTTCCGCGCCCCCCGGACGCGATGCGGCGGGGGGAACGGCCCCGAGGTCGGTCCCGCACACGAATGGAGAAAAGCGCGGAGCCCGGCGCCCAGACAGCGGATGCCCGCACCGGCAGCGGCAGACGCGTCCCGGGGCCCCGCGATTGGCTGATGGCATCTGTGCGCGGGCGACAGCGTTCTCGGCAGAGGCTGGGGGCGGGGGATCCCCGTCCCCGGGCGGAGTCCGGAGCGCGCGCTCTCTCCGGGCGCACGTCTCCCCCTCGCGACCGCCGGGCGCCGGCCCCGGGCCGGGGAGGCGGGGGGGACGCACTCGGGGGGCTCCCCGCTTGCCCCGGCCCCGCCCGACCCCGGCCCGCACCTGCGGGCGCCGCGCCGGGCAGCCCTCCCCACCGGCCCGGGCCGGGGCGCGCGCGCAAACCGCCAGACAAAGCGGGTCCCCAGGGGGACGCCGCGCCCCGCGCGCCCCCCGGCTCCGCCGCCCGCGGAGAGGCCCGGACGCGGGTCTCCCCAGCGCAGCCGCGCCCTCGCGGGCCCCGAGCGCGACGCCCCGCGTCCTGATGGCGCCCCCCGCGCGGGAGTGCGAGGCGCAGACGGGGACCCCGGCGGGGACCGAGCCGGGAAACTTCGGGAGCTCAAGGGCCGGCGGCCTCCCTCGGCGACCGCCGGGGGCTGGACACAGCAGAGGCTCCCGCGGGGCGGCGGGGTGGTCCCGCGTCTCGGGCGCGGGGTCCCCCCAGGGCCGCCGCCTCCATCCACCCCCTCCCGCCAGCACACGCGCGCCCCACCCGGGCGGCGCCCCGGGGCCCGCGCCCGCCCCCTCCCTCCGGTCCCCTCCCTCCCGGCCCCTCCCGGCGCCGCCCGCCCGCGCGGGTGCACCTGCCCGGCCGCGTGCGCGCGCCTGCGCTCGGCCCCGCGCGGTCCCCGTGGTCCGCGCGCCGCGCCCTGCCCGCCGCGCCCGCCGCCCCGCGCCGCCGCGGTCCCCCCACCGGCTGCCGGGTCCCCCCCGGGCTCCCGTCACGTGTCCCTGCCCGAAGCCGAGAGCGAGAGCAACACGCGCTTCATTCCTTCCTCCACCGCCATACTGTATTTTATGCCAAATCTCATTTTTATTCCAACATTTTACTCCCGCTCGGTGAGTACCTTCTCAGTGGCATTCTTGTCCTATTCTTTTTTTTTTTTTTGTCCTTTTTGTTTTTTGTTTTTGTTTTTTTTTAGGGGTGTTTTTTTTCTTCTTTTTTTTTTTTTCCACTTCTTTGATTATTGTTTGTATTTGGGAAAGCTGGAGGGGCATGGTTTTGAGCCTTTTCCTGAATCCAAGTTTTCCTCGCATGCGATGGTTCTGGAGACGAGGCTCGGGGTCGGGGATCCGCGGCTCCGGGGCCCGCGGGAGCGACTCCCACCGAAATATGCAACTGGTTTTATGGAGAAAAAGCGATGTGAAGTATGGTGCCTATTTTTTTTTTTTTTCCTTTGTAAAAATAAAAAAAAAAAAAGCATGTTCTAACTCTTTTTTCCTTTTTGCATACTCTTTTTCTGATAAGATTTTTGTGTAGGTGGGATTTTACGCAGTGTTTACAAGTTTGTGGTTTTGCAATACTGGTACAAACCACTGAGCAAAGGCATTTATTTTCTTTTTCTTTTTTTTGGTGCCCTTTTGGGAGCCGGTGAGAACAAATTCGGTTTTTTTACCCCCTCCTTCTGTTTTTGATACCCTTTGATAATATGAAACTTTTCTTGCAGCTGGTTACTGGGATGATTTTTAAGCAAAAATACTTTTTTTCCCCTCCTTTAAATTAACGATGGCTTTTGCACATTTGACTTTTTTAAAAAACCGAGATGATTTTATGATAGATATCCTGATATCTATATCTATATTATCCCTTCTTCCTCCCCCTCCCCTCCCCGTAAATCAATTTTCAAACGATGGCAGTGGAAGGTTTTTCTGGAGAAAAAAAAAAATGAAGTGCAGTTTGGTTTCCTTGTCAACGGAGGATGGAGTGAACAGCTGAGCGGCTCCCAGAGAGCAGGTACTGGGTCCCCTCCGAGGCGTTTCCTGGGTTTGCAATGGCAGCGCAGGTCCTGGCGAGGAGGAGTGTGTGTGCGTGTGCTGTGCGTGTGTGTGTGCACGCGTGCCCGCCGTGGGGACACCTCGCCGGGGCGCGGGGCAGGTCCCCGGTCTCCGATCGCGTGTGGATGCGCGCAGAACGCGGCCCCGCTCGGCTGCGCCCGGGTGGTCCCCGCGGCGGGCGGCGGCCGGGGACGCGGCACCCGCGGGCCCTGTAAGTTCTCCAAGGGCCACATGCAGGGCCCGAGGGGGGCGAGGGCCGAGGACGCGGCGGGGGCCCCTCGGAGCGCCCCGGGGGACCGGGAGCGGCCGCGGGCCGCCGGCCCTTCCCAGCCCTGCGAGGGGGGCACCTCCGGCCCCGCGCGCCACTCCCGCGCCCCCTCTCCGGGCCCGACACAGCGGGTCCTTCCCGGCCCGGCCGCGCTGGGCGCGATGGGTGTCGCCGGCGCCCGGCGAGGCTGCCTCGGCGCCCGGCGTCCCCTCTCTCCCCGCGTGGGACTCGGGCGAGGGGCTCCCTGGCCTCTCCGGGCGCTGGGGAAGGAGTTACTTTCTCCGGTGGGCGGGCGCCTGGGTCCCGCGCCCAGGACCCGACCGCTAGTTTGCACGCATGAGCCCCCCGGGATGCAGAACACCTTTCATTTGAGTTTTAAAGCAAAAGCGTTTTCCCTCTTTTTAACCGCCTGATGGTGGTTGCAGTCGTTGCTCCCCGAGAACCGGGCACAGGACAGGTAGGGGCTGGCGATGGCCGCGGTTTCCCGTGTTGGTGGCTTTGCAGTTCTCGGCGTCGACGGTGTTCTGTGGAGTTCGTGACATGTTATGCTCGTCCTGGTCCATATCTCCAGCATAAGCCATCACTAGCTCTTGGAGATGGACCAGGGGTGTTAAAAAGCCTTTTCTGTATTCAGTACAGTGACAGGATCTGCTGGAAAGCCCGCTGTCCAGAATTGTGTGTCGTACTTTAGATCTCAAAATCTGGAGGGTAACTGTTATTGAGATGATGTGATTTTGAAGCTCTGATTATCTTTTTTTTTCCTCCCTTAAATGAAAAGTTCAGCCTTATATTTATCTTGTGTGTATAATTTGGCTTCTGTTAAAATGAACATAATTCAGATGCAATAACTTTTCACCTCTCAGGCTAAGTTTTCTCCCAGGTTATCTGCAGACGTAAAACCGGATTCCAACACACAGCAGGGCCCCAGACAAAGGGGTCAATAACACACTGTGGCGTTTTCAAGCAAATATGTCTCTGAGCCTGTAACCTCTGTCCATGGAATGAAAAGTTTTATGCTTGTATTTCTTCACTCTCGGTGTGAATAGAGTTAGGAGTGCAAATGATTGTTTATCTGTAGAAGATTAAAATGATGGTAAGACCTAGAAAGCTATATGTTTGTTTATTATTATTATTATTATTATTATTATTACTATTATTATTTGTAACATGCTCTCTCATCAAAGGACTATGCAGTTGCAGGGCGAGTGACTTCTGCACTGAGGGTACCTTTTCTCTGTTAGAAAATCCTGTTGCATTTGTCTAGGGAAAGCAGTTTCTGTCCGGCCTCTGGACCACCCGACTTGACATCCTGCGGAGCAGAGTTCTAGATTTGACTCAGGTACTTTGCCACTGAGCTCTCGGTTGTGATGTTCGTGTGCAGAGAGGGCAATGTAGTCATTTGTATGGTTTAAAACAGCTAACAAAAACATTTCAAAGGCCACTCGCAACATTCTGGCTTTTCTAGACGATTTTTGACATGATAATTGGATAAGAAGAAATGCTCGTTTATTCAAGAATGTGAGATAGTACGTGTGTCTAACGTTTCTCTGCTGAGTGTATGCCGTGTGAGTCCTTTAATTCTTTGAAAAGCGAGACTGTGTGGGAAAGAAAAACCTTGAGTAATCAAACCAGAATTTTCACTGAGGCCAGTCGCTGCCTTGAGGTGGCGGGGGGAGCCGTGTCTTAAGGTCGGGGCAGAACAGGAGCTGTAGCGTTTGATGTACCGAAATGAACTTGAAAGCATCTGAGTCAGAAGAGACGCTCAGGGGGTTTTAACGTGGGAACAGCTGCGTAGTTGTGCTTTGAATTCTGTAAATAAAGATCATAGTCAGCACCTGAGGTCCCTGAGGTTTCATTTAACGCTCATCGTTCGTTATGTTGCATGCTTTCCTTAAATTCCTATCTGTCGCATTCAAATTTTTGAAATCTTCTCCTCCATGAATCATTCTGGTGGTTCTACAACCCTTTAAACTGGTCGCTTATTCTGTTAGATTTTTTGGTTTAAAATCTTGGAATGTGGTATCCTCTAGTTAGCACCGCCTACTGGTTTGTCACGGAAAATAATATCGCTCTTTCATGCAGCCTGCAGCCCACTGGGATTCAGAACAACTTCATCAGGCAAATAATTGTTAACTACTCCTGAGATAGAGAAAACTACATATTTTGTAGGCAGAAAGGGGTTGGGAGGTGAAGGCGGGGGTGGGGAAAAGAAGACACAAATTAAATTGGCTTTTGGATCACTGACTGACCTCAAGTATTTTATGATCGGAATTTCAACAAGGAAATCGTCACGGACTTAAAGCAACCTGTGAAATTTCCTAGAATTTTTCTATGGCATGCCAAAATGTGGACGTTTTGGGAAATCCTGGATTTCTGAATTAATTGCATGATCTCTGTCTCAGCCCTGAACGTCGGAGGCAGAGGAAACTAGTTAGAGTTCTGTCCTGAGCGTGTGGTCTGTCCAGGATTGTCTGAATGAAGATATTTTCACCATTTAAAGGAAACATTTACTTCTTATTTTTATTCTTACGCGGTTATTAGCAAGCAAGAAACACACTGCTTTTTATTTTTTTCTCTTGGTATGCATGAAGCAGTCACACGGTGGTGATGTTATATATGGAGGAGAAAACTTTCAAGCAAATATTCATGAAGTCACTCTTTTATATCCTTAACTACAGAAGATATATTGCTTTTTAAAAATACGTATAGTTGATTTATTTTCTCTCTAATGAAAGGCAAGTGGTTTGAAGAATTACATGCAGGCAAACCAATGAGACCTTTAGGCTATAAAAATAATGCCACAGAAAAACAATGCACATACATCTGATATACCAAAAAAATAGATTTTCCTAGTTCAAAGACTTAGATGCTGTGGAGACAAATGTTTCTTGATTAAAATAGTCATTTTTTAAAGCAGCCCGGAGGAAGTAAGTGAGACGCTCTTGTGTCCTCGGGGCGTCCCACCCGCACATTAGTGTGGTCAGGCCTTGTTTACTGCTTACTGGGACCGTATCACACGTGCATCCCAGCAAATAAAACTCAAGCAGGAGAGAAACCGGGGTTTGAAACTGTTTGCACGATTTTCAAAGGAACTGAAGTGCGTATCTTACAATTTAATTCATTCTCCTGCCCCGCTTTTGAAAACTTCTGTTTTTAAATGGTGATTAGCTGTGGCGTTAAAAAATACAGTGATTGCTTCCCTTCTTTTGCCGCGTTGCCATTAAGATGTTCTCTTTCGTGTGTAAAAGTCTGAGGTATTAATGAATTTTATTCTTCAGACTCCTTATGGACCTCTGGAAAGTAATCAGAAACTGATTTTTAAAAATCTTTTGCTGATCCGATATGATTGTTATTATTTTCTTATTTTCTTCTTATTATGATTTGCTACTTCTGGTGACTTTCACAAATGCTTTTGTAATCTCATTTTCACAATTCGGCATGATTTTTACAATTTAGTAAATCTCTCTTTGGTAATTGACAGCGACAACGTGCCCTTTTGAGATGAGGATGATTAGTTTCACTACACTATGGCTTTGAGAACAGTAACTGTTAAATAAAATTTAAGAAAAGGTGATTCCTGAATGTACCAAAAGCCCCTTACACAGTTAGCAGCCGTTACATTTCATGTTTGTCGTCGCTTTTCTTTTTATTAGTAAAGTTTGGCCTGTGAAATATGTATTATATCTAACTGAGCTATTAACAACTTTTCGTAGTTTTGCTTATTCTCATAGGTTTTTGGTTTTCAAGAAAATCCTGGGGACTTTTTCGTTGACGTTGTCGGTTTGGTTTGTTAGACTTGTGTCACAGAGCACACTTACTTTAAGGAAAGTTGATTTTGTGTCTTTCTAGCTCTCCCATAAATTTAAAGTTTTCTCATTGTTTGCTTTGCATTCTCTTGCTGTTTTCCTGGGACTGGGTCCTGGAAAATATAGAACTGTTGACTTTTTTCCTTTTTCTAACCATTTCTAGACAGGGCAGTGCGAGCCCCTGAGTGAGTGTTTAGAATAAACGTCTCTGGACGGTCCTTGGAAACGCGTCAGCCGGGGTCACGGCTGCGAGGCTGAGTTCTGGGGCCGTGTGTGAACCTAAGAGGACAGAGGGTCGTGGTGGCGATCCGGGTGCAGCAGAACGCATCACGAAACACCTTAATTCTGGAGAAGAACGAGAGGTTTCATTTACACGAATGTTTCATAAAATGACATTGAACTCCTCTGTCTTCTTATTGCTTAGAGCACTGTAGTTGGGTATTTTGTCTAAACGTTCACAGTAGAAATTAACTCCATTCATGCGTAATGCACGTGTCCGGAGAAGATATTTACACACACCCTGTTAGCCCGACGGTGGATTATCACGCGGGCATCGGCCTTGTGGGTCCCTGTGGAGACCGTCCACAGGCTGGATCGGGACAGGCTGTCTTCTCTTTACACCACGACGAGAGGACCAGGAAGGAGGACTAGGGTTGACCGAGATGCCGAGTAAATGCGCTCCCACCTCTTCTTCCCTCCGCGTGTTATTCTGTATTTTTGAGGAAGCTGAGACTTGGAGAGCGATGTCATTTGCTCAAAGTGCCACCGATAGTCAAGGGACAAGTGACAGGAACGTCTGAATGGACATGGTCTGTCCCTCCTCGTGTGTAGCGATGTCCTGTTTGTGGAGAGGGACTTTTCTGCTTGTTTTGTTTTGCTTAACGCAAAACAACGATGACCTATTTATCCTTGGTCCGTTACTTTAAATGGCCATGTTTGGGCAGGTTTTCAGTAGTGACCGCTGCGGCCAGAAATAACGGGACGTGGCACCATTTACACAGGGGCTCTTACTGGTCGTGAAGAGACGTGAGGTGACAGGGCCGTCGCACGCCTCGCAGGCCTGTGGGGATTCCCAGGAGGGCCCGGCACACACACAGGTGTCCCGTGGATGGGAGAAAACGGGCGAGTCAGTGTCGACAGCGACCTCGCAGGGCCCCGGAGCAGCCCTCAACAAACACTCCCTCGCTACGTACGAAACGTCGTCCCTGCTTCTCCAGGGGACGTGCAGAATTCGTCGCTTGTGCAAGGGACACTGAACGGCCAGTTCTCCATGTCGCGGCGAGTGTCTACATGCAGCTGTCGCCCTGACCCCGGCTCGCACGGCCAGCGGCACCCCCACGGCGTTCAGATGGGATGTTTTTTGAGCTCATTTTGTGTTTGTCAAAAACACGAAACGTGTGGGACTGCGAGATGTCACTTGAGGTCGTCGGGTGCCGTTTCCAGGGGCCCCTTCAGATGCGTGAAAACCTATTCCGTTATTAAAAAGGACTTTTTTTTTTTTTTAGCAAAGAATGGGACAATAAACCACAGGGGGACAGTGGGAACGAACATGACACAGCGGATTTCAACCACGACGATTAACCCGCAAGTCCATGACGTTGGTGGGTTGGGAGGCCGGGCCGGAGGGACGCTGAAGGGCCGCTTTTGCGTTTGGGGACCTGGATACCTCGAGAACGAGTGACCCAAAACAGAATGAGAGTCTCCCCGGTGGGAGGGCCCCACTCAGCCTGGGGTGCACCTGCTAACTCCAGGTCCCAGTGTCACCTACCAGGTCCAAAGGCGGATGTGCAGCCGAAATTCAGATCTAGGGCTGGGAAACGCACCCAAAGTGAGAGATGTCGCCAAGTCACCTGGGTGGAGACGCTGATGGCTGCTCCTCAGGACGCAGTGACTCGTCTGAAGGCAAACGCCTGGGAGACACCTGCAATTTTCTGAGTGCGCGGAGCAGGGGCTGGTTAAAGGCATCGAGGAGAAAGGGGAGGGGAGGGGGGAACAGCCACCGGATGTCGCTTGCAGAAGAGGCTGCTCACGAAGAGGTCGGTCACCTCTCAGAAGAGGGAGGAGACGGAATCGAGTCTTTCGTTGGCCACGTTCATTCTTCGTCCAGCCTTGAGCTGGAGGACGGGGTTCAGTGGCACCTGCTGCTGACAAGGGGCTTGCTATCCGAAAGTCACTTTAGTCTTAGGCAAAGGCGAGGTCATAGGCTGAGGCGGCCTGGGACGGAGACAGGAGCGTAGGGACCCTAGCGGAGACTGTGCACGGTCTATAAAACGACTCTAGAGGAACGCGACGAAGGTAACAGCAGTTTGTCGTCGCTCGAGTCAACACGCCCGCGTCGCCGCCTCTGGCAACACCCAGCGGCCCGTGCCCTGAGTGGACGAGCAGAGAACACGTTTTCTCGCGCGGGGCGTCTGGCAGGGCCTGCGTTGCGGGAGAGGCGGCGCGGGCTCTGGAGACAGCGAGTGTGTTGTCGGGAAGACCAGCCTTGAAGTTGGGCTGGGAAAGGGGCGGGTGCCGCCAGTGGGTGACCAAGTTCAGACCAGGCGAGAGAGCCTGGAGGTCAGGAGGAACACTAAGCAAGGGCACATTTTAATAGGACGGGAGAGGTGAAAGGGGGACGGATGATCTACTCGGGAAAGGAAACGGCGCGTGCGAACCGTGACATGCGTCAGGCCCTTCAGAGTTGAGGAAAGTGGGGACGATTCTTTAGGGCCACGTAGACTGGTGAGGCCCCTGGAAATTCTGGCGTGCAGGGCCTCCCTTTTCTAGTGTTGTGAAATGCCATGCCCTCTTTATACTGTGTTCCAAAGTCGGGAACATGGACAGGAGACAGGGCAAATGCATAGCAGAAAGAGCGAAAGGGCCGGGGAAGAGGACGGACGCAACGAGAAGGTTTGGGGAAGGCCATCCCGAAGGAAATGAGCAGATGAACAGGAAGGATAAGTTTTTAGGGGGGAAAAGGTCAACAATGAAAAGATGTAGCTACTATGACTCTGTGACTCACGTGCATTTATGCCTTAAAGCGGAGTCCGTGATTTGGGAAAATGAATTTCGTTTTGGAGTATATTGAAATCGCTCAACATTTCAAATGAAAATGTCTAGTTAGCAACTCCTAAATCCGATAAAAGCGTACAAAATGAGTTCAGAGATATCTAAGCTTTTAGATTTTTTAAGTGGACAATACACAGTCATCCCCCTCCTATCCACGGAGGCCCCAGTGGTCCCAAGACCCCAGTGGGTGCCGAAAACACAGTACCCGACCCCGAATGTGTGTTTCTCTACGCCCGCCACGTAAAGCCTAACTTACAAATTGGGCACGGTAAGAAATTACCGATAATAACCACGAGTAAAAGAGAACAGTTATGACAACGCACCGCGAAAAAGGCCACGTGAACGGCTCTTGGGTCGTTCAGTCAAGTGAGTGAGACTTAAACACAGCTCCGGGTGCTTCGACCGGACACCCCGCTCAGGGACTAACGTCCGGTCATCAGACGGGTGACGCTGGACGAGGGATGGCCCCTTCTAGAAGGGACACCGAAAAAGTAACAAGAAACAGGCGAAGTTGATGTCCGCAATGTTTTCTGTAACCCGATCTATCAAACGTGATCATCTCAACAGGTAGTCAACACACAATTATTTAGCAACGTCTACGTTTTCACCAAGTCCTTGACATCCAGTTTGCGTTTTCCTCGCGCAACCAGCGACCTCTCCCGTGCTGGGTGGCCCTGCGTGCCGGCGGCTGCCACGCAGACAGCAGATCCGGGGGTCTTCAGGAGCCTCAAGACTACGTCACGTGTTTAAATTCTTTTTGGCGTGTCGTCCCTTACGAGATATCAGCACAGAAATCTTCCTAAAGTACTCGGAGTGTCTCCGTTTCAGCCTTCACTTCGCAGTAAGACCCTAAACGGATACGCATTGAAGTTCATTTTTTTTTCTTTTTGCTGAACCGTGATCCCAAAATATGATAGATTGGCTGAAAGTACTAATATTTATCGATGAGCTATTACTCGAAATTTTGCTTTTTCACCGTTCTGTGTGGGACGAGGATGGAGCTTTCAGGGGAGAAGGGGCACAGGCGGCGATACATTCCGTGAGAGCTAACAATCGAGTCCAGGGTGAAAACGGTATCTCAGTGTGTATGAGATCAGAGGATGAATGGCCCCGTGTGATTCCACGCACAAAAATGACTCACAGTAGAGCGAACCACGTCAAGCCAGGGTTTGATGAATGTCTTTAGAACGACACGTTAATGGATAGAAATGCCTCAGGTTTCTAGGCTATTAAACAATTGGTGTCATCTCCGAGATTCAGGTGATTTAGCGTCTTCGGTTAGAACTCGTGAATCATCAAGAATTTGGGGTGGGGGCGGGTTACGAACACCGAATTTCGGTCCATGATCTCTTACCACCCGGTCGTTCTGGAGCGAAGCGCGTGCCGGGTCCCTGTGCAGGTCAGAAGGTGTGTCCGCCTGGGACAGGGCCTGTGCGTGACCCTGCGAGTGGGAGCAAGCAGGTGGGCAGGGGAGGGCATTAATTGCCTGTAAATAGGCTTCAAACCCGTGTCAGACGTACAGCTGCCACGCAAAACCGGCTCTCTTCTTCACACACGCGACACCGCGTCTCTGTGCAGAAACGACGCACGACACGTGTTGCACGCAGACTGGCCGCACTCTGGGCGGGCTCTCCTGTTCTGATGCCGTGAGCAGAGGTGTCTGCGGGCGCTCGGGGCGAGGTGTCTGTCAGGGTTTGGGTGTCGGACTTTTGACTCGATGTGCCCCGGTTTAGATTTAGAGGTCGAACGACAAAACCAATGATTTTCAAAATATCCACGGACCAGTGACGCTTTATCCCTTCACGTGAACTTGGTACCGTTCCTGACCTAGTGAGCGTGCTACTGGCCTGTCCATCAGGCCCTCGGCGGGGGGTGCTGCTCAGCCCCTCAACGAGAAGCGGATTACTGTACCTGGCAGATGTCAGAATCCGTAAGCTCAGCTTGGGTCTGCAGCATTCCTGGGACACAAGGTAGTTCCGGGTTTGTCACAAGTGGAAACAGATTATTTGGCCTTTAGTTTCCCTTACTGCACAGAGCAGGAAGCCTGCTATAGGATACTGTTGATTCTCAAAGTCCAGATTTTGAACTTTATACTCCATTAGATGGCTTTTCTCCCAAGAGCTCGCATCGACACACCTATTTTGAATAAAGGCACATCTCTTGACAAAGGAGACGAACATGAGAGATGCTCGAAAAGCCCCAACGGGAGGTACCGTTAGCCTGGTGGTGCCGATGCTGAAGTTTAATCCATTCCAGTGAGAAGATGCAAAGCCCCCTTGTACCTCTCTCTGTGTTCACGTTAGTTCGAATGTAGCCCTTCGGTTGTTGCTTAAATAAAAGCTACAATTTATGATAAACACTTGTCATCGCATGACACATTGTATAACTTACGCGGTTTATACGTAGTAGCCACACGTACACATGTGTGTAACTTTACACGTGGTCACCGCTCTCTCCACTGAAGCGTGTGGTTTCCACTCATCGTCATCGTCCACGACATAGTTTTCATGGCTGAGTCGTATTCCAGGGTGGCAACGTCCTTGGTCATTCCCCAGGTGAACATCTTAGTGGATCCTCTCCTTTGCTCATTGTAAAGAGTGTGCGTTCCCGCACGCACGCCTTTTTGTGTTCGATTTAGGCCGGTGTGGCGACAGTGCGCGCACGGTGAATTTGGGTGAATTCACACACTTTCGAGGTTATAGACTTGGTCGAAACACAAGCCGGGCCCCTCCTCCAGTGTTCAGCCGAGAGCTTTGTCTCCTCATCCAGCGTTGGTAGAGAGACTGATCGGGTTGGACGGAGCGACGATGTTTAAAACAGCCGACCTGAAGTCGTGTGTGAGGAGGGTGTGAGGGCGTTTGCAGGAGCAACGCGCAGAGGCCTTCGCCGATGGCGTTAGAAGCCAAGCGCTGGAGGCAGGCTTCGCGACTGCATCTCGTAGAGCATTTTTTCTTGTATGAGCAATGACGTTGCGAACGTTCGATTTAAACGTGCCCAACGTTTTAGAATTTAAGTTTTCAATGTTATCACGATTCCTACTCTTCTCGCCACGTGTCTGACTGGTAACTGTGAGGACCGTGGCTGCTTGAGAGCCCAGGTAAGAACACTCTTAATGATGCGTCGTTCGTAGGTGAAAACTGCTTGAAACATTGAACATGAAAACGGAATATTACACGGAAAAGGAGCAGAGAAAGGTCAGGAGGAAAATGGCAATTTCCCTGGAAGATTATTCGAAGCTAGCCTCAATGCAAGACGGTTTCAGATGCTCGCGCTCACGCACTCGTGGGCTGCGCAGAGGTCTTCCCCCGTCGTGCTGCTGCTGACGGTGGCAAACACGATGCTGCTCCGCGTGCAACGTCTGGCCCGTCGCTCGCTCGTTGGTGACGAGGAACCGGGACTTGCCTGGCAGTTTTACAGCGTCACCTCACGTCGCGCTGTCTGGCTTTTGGGGGTTTGCTCGTTGTTCTAGTAATTCATTTGTATTATATTTTATAAAATATCGGTTTGTGCCTGGTTCAAATTTTCAGAAAAGTGATCGTTCCCCACAGATCGCTCGGGAAGCGCAGGCACGCGACAGCACCCCGCACGCCCGCCCTTTCGGCCCGTCCCAGACGACATGCCCCTTAAAAGGAGACCCGTTCAGTCATCCGCTGACATCTGTCCATTCAATCACACTTGTCAGTGGGCGCGGCGTCGGTCACTGATGTGCAGCACACGTGGACGCTGTCGCCTTCCCGGTGGGCTCACAACCTCCAGGGAGACCTGGCCCGAGGGCCGCGACCCGTGTTCATAAAGGACACAGGCTCCATGAGGGCTCCACCCTCGTGACCCAAACCCTCCCACCGTGGGGTCCAGGCTTCCACGTGAGACTAAGGGGCACCCAGGCGTTCAGTCCCCAGTGCCTGTCCGTCGATGCCGACCCTCAGAAAGCCTTCGAAGCCGTGACCCCGGATAAAGTCCTCAGGGTCCAGGGACCGGACGCCTGCTCCCCTGGCTCCGGACAGTGAAATGACGACACTGTGAGGCCTGGGGACCCACGGCCCTTCGAGCTGTTGCCTCCAGCACCTCACGGTGCAACAAAGCAGGACGGGGAGGCCAGAGGTCTGCACGGAGCACTTCACTGTCCAGGGAGGATGCTCTGACGCCGCTAAGCGCGAGTGCGAGGGAATGCCCAAAGCGCAGTGCCCCAGACGTCTGTGTTCACTTGGCCCCTGTGGCACACAGGCAGGGCTCTGAACCGAGAAGCCACCGCGCCCTTTCCCCACAGGGTTTGTCTTTTCGCTATTCCTTGACTTTCGAGGGAGGCGCGTTACTTGAAGGAGCAAATCACCTAAGTCCGATACGTCTTTGGAGGCCGGGGCTGGAAATAGCAGCGGTTCTCTACGACACCAAGCTAGCGATAAAAAGGGCACGGGAAACCCGCGAGTTCAAGGCGTTTGTCTTTGTGAATCCGCCTTAAAAAGCGTGGTCCGAGGACGAGAAAGAAATGGCTGTAAATCCTAATCAGCGCAGCAGTAGGTGGCGAGCGTCGTCTTAGCTCGCCAGGGTGGGCATGGCTGAGACTGTGGACGGCGCCGAAAACAGCAGAAGTGTCCCCTCTCCCGGCCCAGGGGCCGGCTCTCCGAGAGCGAGGCGTCGGCCGGGATGCTTGCTCAGAGGCCTCTGCCCTGGGGAGTCTTCCTGCCGTGTCCCCCCCGTGGCCTTTCCTGTGCATGCGCCCACTCGGGGGGCCTCACGCCAACTCGGGGGGTCTCACGCCCACTCGGGGTGGCTCAGCCTCATGAAGAAACCAGTCCCATTGGATGAGGGCCAACCCCTCCGGCCTCGTTCTCCCCCAGTTCCCTCTGCGAAGGCCCCATGTCCAAACACAGCCTCACGCTGAGGTGTCCTGGGGCTTAGGGCTTTCATAATTATGCAAGTTTGTGTGTTTTTAGTGGGGGGAGAGGATGCAATTCAGTCCATCATGGGTGTCAAGCCTTCTGAGCCCTGTGGGAAGGTTTTTAGCCCCAGCAACCCGTTAGCGGCTGGGCAGTGTAGCCCGGGGCTGGGCAGTGTAGCCCGGAGCCCCATCTTCGGCCCACCTCTGAGTGTGGCGGGACACGCCCCGCGCTGCTCCCCGGGTGACACCGAGATGGCTCGGCCTCCTGAAACTCCTTCCTGGGGAGAATGGGACGATGCAACACGGAGTAACGGCGTCCGTGTTAGAACTCCTCTTTACCTCGGGAACCGAGACCTTTTCGTGTTTGAGATTTCTTTTTTTTTTTTTTTTTTCATTGTCTTTGCCAAATACTAGTTTGTTTGTTTTTTATAGAGAGAAGTCAGGATTTTCTATCTTTCTATCAGATATCGTAACAAGTTAGGAGAATGAGCATGAGTTATCCTTCTCCCCTCTAAATTTGGGTAGTGCTTCCCCTTTTGGACCTGCCCTCGGAGCTGGGTGGTGGGCTTTGTAACCGGTCGCAATCTGCCCTGTCACCTGTGGCTGTGACGGTTGGGACCTTTCCAGACGGAGGCGGTCAGCACCCCAGGGGCGGAGAACCCTGGAGGTGGAGGACTCTGGAGACGGCCGTGGCGGACTTCCCAGCTCACATCACGCTTTTCCCGCCTGGGCCTCAGTTTCCTCGTCTGTGGGAAGCGGAGCTAAGTCCCTTCGCCTGTCTGACTGTTGGAACCGTGGACAGGGAGAAGCTCCGGAGCCAGTGTCACTCCCACATACGATCACTGCTTCCTGAAGTTGCTAATTTGAGAAACTAGGAGTATTTTATAGAAGGAGGCGCAAACCAGGCTGAGACGGTCCCTTTGTGATGTGAGAGGGTCCTTTGCTGCGTCCCTGTGAGGCTGGTCTGGCTGTCTCGCCGCCCTGGCACCAAGCTGACTGGCAGGGAGGAGGTGCGTTTAGTTGAAGACGGAGCTGGCTGCACCAGGCCCCCATCCCTTTGATCATTATGCGATTCTCTGCCTTGCCTTCGAACCGGAGAGGCTTGTGTGCACGTGCACACGCGTAAATGATAATAATAGTAATAATAATGATAATAATGATAATAATGTAAACGGAAATATTAGAAAGATCCAACTCACAAATATTGCCATTCGACCCTCTCCCCTCAGAGCTATGCCTGGAAGCGTCCAGAGAGACGGTTTTCCCAGGGGGTGTTGTCTCTTTGACGTCCCCTGATGTCCAGACAGGTGAGCGAGCCGTTTTCCAAAGCACAGGCCTGCCGGCCAGACAGGACACGACTGCCGGTCTCCGTGGGTCCCTTCTGTAGCCCGCCCATGGCCCCGGGGGCAGTTCTGCGGGAGCTTTCTGGTTCCTGCGCACACGCAGAGGGCGCGTCTTACGGATCGGACGGGTCTGGACTCAGACGCTGGCATCTGAACCGCCCAGAGCTTCGTTTGTCACCTGGAATGGGATGGGGGTCACTGTGGGGATCGCTGTCAGTCAACGGAAGCGGCACACGACAGGGTTTTCCATCCGTGATGGCTTCTCGCTCGAGGTCGGGGGCCCTCCCACCCGATTTAGAGTCGCCCGGATCTTTAAGAGTCTCAGTGCTCTGACTGCAGCTGAGCCCGGCTTGGTGGGGATTAGGGTGGGATGTGGGATTCTGCGTGTTAGGAGCGCCCCAGGCCCTTTGAAGATGCCGTTGGGATGGGGACCACCAGGTAGATCAGGAGCGTCACGAAGCAGGTCGAAGTGCGTGTGCGTGTGCGTGTGCGTGTGCGTGTCCATGCAGGTGTGTGCGTGTGTGCGACTATTTCTGACTCGGCACTGCCATCACCTGTATGACACGCCGCCATCCCTTGTTTCTTATCTCACTCACTTTTGCTTGACAACCTACATGGCGTCATCCTGAATCAACGCAGCCAATTTTCTCGTGTGGCGAGACCCACACAGGGGCAGCGATGAAAGGGGTGGTGACATCAGGAGCAGGTGCGTATGTCCGAGGCTGACAGCTTTGGATTGACAGTACAGACCTCGGGGTAGGTGTTCCGTCTGATACGTTTTCAGAACGAAGCCCTTCGTGTGCGGTCTGGATTTCCAGCTTCAGGATTGTCTAAGCTGAGTCGCGTAGGTGCGTGTCCGCACATGGACGCAAACGTGTGCATATGTGATCATGTAAACAAGACGACATAAATGCATATGTATGTGAATTTTCAAATTATTTAAATTACTGTTAGAGAACCTCTATGCTGACAGCAGAGTGGCCTTTCCGTCTTGCGCTTACCATTTCCATTAGTGTCGTTCAGCACGTCACAGATTCCTCCGCGTGGACGTGTTGCAGCCACCTCCTACCCCAGTGCCACCGCGAGCCGCTTCTCTTTCTCAAGTAGTGGGTTATTCACAAAACCCCTACCCGATGAGCCCCAGAAAGCACGAGGAGGCTACTGCGATGCAGACGACATGCGTGCGGCCCCCAGAGCCCGGGCAGGTAGGACGCATCCCGTGCAGAGAGGACCAGGCCGTGACAATAAAAGTTTCCAACAATAAAAAATTATTGGAAACTTACTTGGCACTCGTCCCTGGCCGGGCATCGGCTTCCATAGGAAACTGGGGGATGGGGAAGGGGCAGCTGGGTCACGGTGGAGCAAAGCCAGGACGATGCCTGGGCACCTTTATTCCCGAGCCTCCGTTTTTTATTTTATTTTATTTTTTAATAGCTTTATGGATATAAAAAAAAATGGACCTATTTAAGGGATGCCCCTTGATCTTTTGGTATCCGTGTATGTGATACACGTGACCGTTGTGAAATGATGACCTCGATCAGGCTAATTCGCACATCCCCCCTCCGCCCCCCGAGGAGTCTCTCTTCTCAGCCCTGGTGACTCTGTCAGTGAGCCTCACGCAGAGGTAAGTTTATCTCTGAGGACAAATCGCAGATTCAACTGACACGAGGATTGCTAGCACAGAGATCAATTCAGACCATAAATTTCGAATAGAAATCAGATTTTCCCCGAACTTGTGTTTCCCGACAAACATGTGAATTTCTGTTCTGCTTCACGTTCCCTTGTGTAACGCGGGAAATGCCGTTCCCGCTGTCCATCTTGCCATCCGCTGTTCTGTGGTTTCAAGGCTATTTCCAGTTTGCGTGATCCTCCCAACACCTTTGTCTTCTGGAGACAGGGGCTGTTTTCCAAATCGATTCGTAAGGAAATTAATCACAGGGACTCGCGAGGAGCAGCGCAAAGACGCCAGCAGGGGACTTGGAGGCTGAGAACGAACACGCGTTTGCCCCGAAGAAGCCAAGGTCGCTGCCTCGTAAACGTGGATGGGACAGTTGGGGCTTCCGGAAGCAAGGGGCCCCTGGTGGCAACGCGTGGAGGTGTGGTGGGTCCAGGTGCAGGGATGTGGCAGAACCGCACAGACAGGAACGCTGCCGCCGAGAAAAGCAAGCCGCAGTTTTAGTGTTTCCCCAACAACAGGCTGCACGAATGTGCACACCGGTGCTCGAAAGGTCCGCCTCGTCTCAAACAGGCTTTTCCCCCGTTGTTTTTTCGTATTTTGAAACGAGCTGTTTGTTTTATTGGCAGTTTTTATCATCATGATGAGGTTCATAAGGGATTTAGGACGTCAGAGAAATGGCATTTCAGTAGCAAGTTAGTAATGAGAGAAAGTTCTCATTTATTTCAATTTGCCAAACAAAGTGGATTTCTTTTAGCCTCTAAAGGTTATTCTTGGTCACACACGTCAGGGATTATCTGTGTAGACTTTCTTGCCTTCTGAGCTTTTTTGGAAGAGAGGTATAGTTGGTAACTCGATGTGGAAATAGATTTCTTCACATAATAAAAGCTTACGTTGGAATGAATTATTATTTTGAAAATACGCATCCGATTCGCTCAAAAGATCGCCACTTTTCTTAAATGGATTTTATTTGAAAGAACTGTATTACGTTCTTTCACAGAAAGAAATTGTGTGTGTGTTTGGGCACATATTTCTGGTTCAAGAAAAACGTAATCAGTCGAACACGGACACCGAATTCATGTAAAATCAACTTTTGTGAATTCGTATTTGTCCTTTTCAAAATAAATCCCTGACTTTCATGTTTCCCAGTGGTCACACCTTGGGAAGTATAATGACTGCGTATTTGCATCTGGATTCTATCCTCAAAATATGCATTTGGATATTCAGAATGGGCTCTCGTACTCCATGGGCTTTTCGCAGAGAATAGTTATCGATGGGCGCGTCATCAGTGCCCTCAATATACCGTGTTGGTCTGAGCGATTTCCTCATTCATAAAAAGTATGGACTTTTCACTGATAACGCTGAAGTTCAATGAAAAAATTATTCAACAGTTTTAATTTAAACAATTATGCTATTGTTAAAGTTCCCCTATTTGTATTTTTACATTAGAAACACCACCTCAGTTTTCTTTGCTTTTAACTGATTTTATGGGCCGTGGTGTGGTCCACCTTTGTTATCAGTGGCCAGCAGCCTGTACCTACTGCTTTAGGCCGGCTGTTTCTAGAACATGCTAAATTAGGTCACACCATAGGTGATGTAAGGGGGCAAGATGAAGCAAGATAAGCAGATGGCATGCATATATGGAATCTGTATTGTTTCATGTACATAAAATAGTAGAATCGTGGGTGTGCCTGACGGTCAAACTTCGTTTCTAATAGTTGGATGCATTTTATGTAGGTTCAGACGGAATGTGTCTTTGCATTTTATCCATTTTCTATAAACTAAGTGGGGAAATACGATATTTGCATACGTCATATTAGGCACCAAGGCACTTCTGTATTTACCAAAAAAAATAATAATTACCGGAATCTTTCTAAAATCTGCAAGGATAATTTATTTTGCCTTTTTGGCTGTGCCTTAAAACTTTCAAATGCAGTGAAAGAACTAAGTTAACATGACCATAACAGTCATAGCATACACGCACATATGTCTATGTGTGTACGTGTGTGTATATTTATACACACACACATATATAAAAATATAAATATACGTATATGTAAATGGCAAGAATTGAGGCATTTTTATTCAATCGTACGTTAGCCCTCTTTCCAGGAAAAAAAATGTGCGTGTCGTGACGAACTCAGTGCCACTCGGAGAGGCGTGGGTCCTGCAGTTGCTCCGTCGGCGTCCGCCTTGGGTCGGCCAGGAGGCAGAAACCGAGTTAGCGTTTTAGGATGCTATAAGCAAAGCGACAGGGTCGTTTGGACTGCTGAGTCTAATACACATTTGACGAGTCTTTTTCTACGTCACATTTCCTTTAATTTTTCTAGTAATTAAGTTTTTCTTAGCAGTCCACAGCCGAGGGGGTGGGGAAGAGGGGAAGGGTGACCCCGGATCGTAGGAGCTGACGGAACGCTGGTCTATCTGATCCGCGATTCGGAAAGCACAAGCTCAACCCAAGTGTGACACGAGGTTTAGGGTCGTTAGTGCGGCTGGGAAAACTGTCCTTTTGAACCAATGTCATGTCCATCATGATTTTTTGACACATAAAATGCAAAAACTGGCATTACCATTTGAGTAATCACATTTTATCTAAAAGGTCACCAGCACTAAAATAGATGCTTTTTGTTTACACAAAAAAAATATTTACGCCTCATTATTTATTGATTCTGAATAATACGTAAATGGCCTTACACTCAAAATGTTACTCACTTAAGGGCAGTGAAGACATGAAGCACAGGTAAACTGAAAATTTGATTGTTTATAGATGGGGAAGAAAACAAAATTATTCCTAGAGTCCTGGACCGTATTTTTTAGTTTATCTGCTGCTTGCATGGTCCTTTGCTCTGTGGCTCCTTCCCTTTTTCCTGCCATCTCAGACAGGCCTTTGCTTTCGTAGAGACGACGGCTTGTCTCTTTTTCACCTGTGAGCCCACCAGTACCGTATTCCCAGCTTCCGGAGACACTGGGTTGACTTCTGTGGCCTCAGAGTCATTCCCACATAAAGCCACGTGTCCCCAAAGTGCCCAGAGAAAAGCACGAGGTCTTTTTAAAGAATAGTTTTTAAATGATCCGTTTGAATAACTAACGTGTGCGTGTGGCAAAAGTAATTAAATACATGGAGAAATAGGTAGGTAGGTAGGTAGGTAGGTAGGTAAGTAGTTAGGTAGGTAGATGATAGATGATAGTACAGAAAGGTATAAACCCAGATTTAGGTTTCCTTCTCAATCCCCGGAAGGAACTGTCGCCAGCTATTTGTATGAGAAAATATAAATATTCTCCCACATAGAGACATATCTTGACAAGAAGTGTGCATCCGACTTAGCCTCAGAGACACACGTGAAGGTCAGCGGTCGCCACACCTCTGCGCCACTGTCTGCGAGGCCCGTCCCCTGTCCATCCTCAGCGCCTGTGACCCCCGCGTCGTCCTCCCTGGCCTTGGTCTTGGAACTTTGAGAACCGTGATCTGCTTAGGGCGCCACGTCTCCCTAGCAGGGAGGCCGCGCCTCGAGGTCCAGCCTTGGCTCGTTTGTCCCTCGAGTCCCTACAGACATTCCAGCATCCTCGGTTCTGAAAATCTACCATTTTGCTAAATTACGCATGAAAATGTATAGGGCTTATGGGGAAAATGGACCTCGGAGTATGGCGCCGTCAGTCAACCAGCTTCTGGAGAAAAACAACATCATTTCAATGAAATTCCCAGCAGAGGTGAAAAGAAATGCGAAATGCCTAGTAAATGGAGAAGTGTCGGGCCAAACGTCAGAATCCACCTCGAGGGGTGGCGATGGTGGCGGGTGGACGCCTCGGCTGGCACTGTCCGGTGGGGTGGCCACGCGGGGAATACGCAAGTTTCTTTAACTTCAGGACGCTGCGAGAACTTAAATGGGGGGCGATGGCCGTATGCAGCAGGAGAGACCCCGCAGGCTCCCACAGGGTAGCAGGTGTCGGTGCCTCCGGGCAGGTGAGCCGTGCCCACCCAGCACCCACCCGCCACTAGGCCTCTGTCTAGGGTGCTGCCTGCCGTCCCCTGTGGCACCCTAACCCCTTCCGCCTCGCTCCAGGATTTATGTGTCGCCCGTGAGGCGCGGCAGCCGGGACCAGTCTCCCGGCACCAGAAGTGTGCATCCGGACTAAGTCGGTGAGGTAATGGCCCGAACCCGGGAAATCGGGATACACGGTAGGAGGCAGGCTTTAATGGTCAGCGAACGGTTGGGTAAATCCGTGGTCTGGTTTGATCTCGTCTACATCCTGTTCCGAAAGGATTCCCCAAAAGGAATGTCTCGTTTTGTTTTCTAAGAACCTGTAAGAAAGCGCCCCCTCCAAGCGAATAACCCAGACGAGTCGCCGTGGAGCCCGCCAGCTCTGCTCTTGGCGCAGGAACCACGGGGAAACACGGCCTCCGGAGCCTCGGTTTTGGAGAGAAGACGGACGGGGCCCCCACTCCGCCCCTCCTGTGCATCAACGCGTAGCTCTCCACCGAGACTCAGGCGGGAGCAGCCCCCTCTGCAGGGTTACGTCGAGTGAACGGGTCTGACGAAAGCCGTCAAGTAAACACCTTCTACGTGTAAACAGGTTTTTAGGCTGAAGATGCGCGAACGAACGAACACAGTGCGGTCGTATCAATAATCAAGTGATGCCCACTGGTGAGGTGCCTGCGGTCTATGCCTCCCTTAAGGTGTCATCCCTGCCGTTATGTACCTGAGGGAAAAATAGGGCCACCGGTCTGCGCTAGGGAACAAAACCTCTGAGACCAGTGTGCTCGGGCCCACCGGGCGGCCAGGGGACACCTCTTCTGGTCTCACTTGTGGCTTGAGGAACGCGTCAAAGCAGGTGGGGTTGGTGAACACGAAGCCCAGTCAGCACTGGTCCCCCACTGAGAGCTAAACATAAAAATGTAGGGAAGGAGATGCTGAAATAGCCTGATGCCGCAAAATTGAGGGATGTAATAAAAGAAGAGCGCCGGAATTTGATGAATTAAATTGAAAAGCTGCTTCCGTCCTTCCTTGGCTGGACTGGAACTTACTGCAGCCGACAGCAGGGGTTTGACACCTGTTGGGACTTCTCTGCACTTTGCAGTGAGCCAGAAGGGTGGGGGCCATCGCGTGAACCCCGACTCCCCGTTGTCGGGGAGCCACATCCACGGTCCCGCTCTCGTCCAAAACCTTCTCTTTGCGATGCCCCAGCAACTGAAGCTTTGCCGTAAGCTGCTGAGGTGTACGACTTTACCAAACACGTTTCCGTGATGCTAGCTGGATGTCTACCTTCAGTTTTCCGAGGCTAATTTTTAAGCTCGAGGAAGCCGTAGAGTGGAATCCTACAGTCTCGAGACTGAGACAGAGTGGAGCATTTTGCACAGAATCTCTGACTTTATTCTTATTTTAAATTAGTTTGTTACGAAGCCCAAAGCCTTCATGAAACGGCTAAGATAATACAGAAAGGAAACTGCAAGGTCGATTTACCCACACGTGTGCTTCCGAGAACTCGGACATTTCAGCACCATCACAGTCGAATACCAGGGGACATCGCGTCCTGGCTTTTAAAAGCAATTTTTTAAACTCCAAATTCAGACAAGCAACTGAGCGGCTGGTGCAAAGCAGAACATCAGGTGTGTCCCGGCTTCAGGGTTCACACTTAATCTAATTTACGTGCAGACGTAGAGTGACGATGCTGTTTTACATTCTTTTTCCTGTTAGTCCAAAGGAAGGGTGGCTATTTTTATCTTGTCATGGGTAGAATTTTGCTTCGGGTATTAACTAGAAGACATCGCAAGACGGAAGCCTAGACTTATGTGGATTCCGCTTGGGAAAACATGTAAACAAGTAATACACACTGTTGAGTTGCTTAGAAAAAAGTGGAGTGCGGTAGTCAGTGCTGCCTTTCCTCGGTGCGAGACGTGGTCTTTCAGACTTGTCAGGTGCTTTCGTAGAGACTTTGCTACATATTTATCTGCAAGTCGAAGGCGGGATAAGGTGAAATGGATAGAAGGCAGCGGCCCGCGTGGCCCGGGGTCCCCTCCCGACCTCCGTGTGTTAGTAGGCGGCCGCTCAGAGCCACGCTTCGTGGCAGTGGCTCCCCCTCCTTCTGCTCCGGCTTCGGGATGCCGGCTGACTTTACACTTTCTTTGCAAGGAGCCGTCTGCCCCGAATCCCCCCGAGTTACAGAACGGCCCACAAGTCTCGAAGGCAGAACTCGAGGGAGCATGGCCTCTTCGCGAGGAGCCCGAGGCGGGAGCTCCGGGTGAGGCCCACGGCCCTTTCCACCGGGAGCGCCTTTCCTGTCCCACCACACTCCGTGGAAACGCAGGCGAGGGAGACCTCGGCATGGGTGATAGTTCTCTTTGTAGATTCGTGGAACCCGAAGCCGGTAACCAGCCGGTTACTCCCGTGCCTGCCGGGGGGCGCGGTGCAACGGAGCCACCATGTGGAGAGGCTTCCGAACGGCACCCACGGAACCGCCGAGCGCTCCGGCAACCCGCTTCTGGGTCCAGGGCCCAAGGGGATGAACTCATGACCGTGAAGGGACCCCCGCACCCCCGCCACACCGCAGCATTGTCTGCGACAGCCAAGGCGTGGAAACCACCTGAGCGCCCACCCAGGTGACGGGACAAACCGACCGTGGTGCCTGGATCCGGAGGAACACTATTCGGCCATGAGAAAGAAGGCGATTCTGCCATTTGTGACACCGTGGATGGACCCCAAGGACATTGTGTGAAGTGAAATAGCCGAGCAGAGGACGACGGACACCGGGTGAGCCCCCTGCTGTGTGGAGCCTGCGGGAGGAGAGAAGCTCGGCGAGCAGGTGGCTTGGGTGTGTGGAGTGTCCCTGCCTCTGACACCGGGACATGCCCGTGGGGTGGGGAGGGATGGGGAAGTTCTTCCTCTGGGTGTTGCCCTGGCCTTCCCAGGGCCCCATCTGCCGTTGGCTTCCAAAAGTGTAACCCGAGTTCTAGAGCATCAGCCCGGGTGACCCCCCAACAACGCGGGGCTACGGGTGGGGCGTCCCACACAGTTGAACATCCGCGTGTAGCTGTTGACCTCCCGGGGACAGCACCGGCCAGGTATCCGCGGGGTCAGTCCCTGCTGGGGGGAGGCAGTGCTTCCTCAGGCCGGGGAGCTGCGGATGGGATGCAGGTGTGGGGCGGTGTGATGGTGCGATGACGCGATGAGATGATGGGATGACGCGATGACACGATGACCGACGAGGCGATGATGTGATGCGGAGGCGGAGCTACCGCTTCCACCTGCAGGTGGTTGAACCTGCACCTGCGAAACCCACGCAGACAGGGAAACACCTGGGTGCACAGGGGCCTGCGTGGGTCGGAAGCCCCGTTGCAGGGGTCCCTGTCCTTTGGGATCTGCGAACCCCGGTGCGGAATGAAGAGACAAGGGAAGGTACGTGAATTTCGTGTCCCAAGGTGTGGCCCGCTTTGATCAAAAGTCTTAGTTACTTTTAAAACTTAATTCAGAAAACTCTTAGTGAGTAAAGCCTCGGCCCAGATGGGCCCCGCGGAGCAGGAAGAGCTGCAGGCTGGGTCGTTAGGATGCAGAGCGTGGGACGTCCCCCGAGGGATTTAGAAGCGCAGAGGCTCCTCCAGGCTGGTGGGGACCGTGCAGAATTAGTGGGCATGATGGCAAGAGGTCATGGTGAATAGGACCGACCGCACTGCGGGAAAGACGAAAACCTCCAGAAAAAGACGGGCGTGGGGAGGTTCGGGGGCATCTGGAAAGCAGAAGCAGCCGGGTTCGTCTGAGCTGCAGGTCGTCGGGGGAGGTCGTGCCGGAAATCTGGGAGGTTCCGTCAGGACCACCGGGCCGGGCTGCGAAATCCATCTTAGCGCCGTTTCGGGCCGCACGCGTGTGTCCTGAACTGAACTAGGGGTGGCGTGAGGGTGTTCCGTGCGGCTCGGCAGCGAGAAACGGGGCCACAGGGCAGAGCGTCAGGGACGCCGACTGTTTACGTCCATGACTGATCATTCGTGTGCCCTGCGAACTAGACGGTCCGCCTTTACCGAGCAGGTCAAGCTCCCGGTGGATGACCCTGCAGAAGGGACGTTCCCGAGCCTGACCTCTAGATGCCCCGCGCGCCCCGCGGCCGGCCTTGCGTTTGTCTCCGGTGTCACTAACCGCCCTCTCGGTGGTCTCAGAGGTGATTCCCGATGGGGAGTGATAAACACTTTCGGAAACACAGCAGGTGATGATAACGCAGGGATCACAAGTTTCTATCACCCGTGTACTGATTACTTATTGCCTTAAGGTCGTTTAATCATGTTTAAATATGATCAGTCCTCCTAACTTTGCGTAGCTACAGAATTAGTCAGTGTTCCTGTGATGCGTTACTGAATTCGACTGAGAGAACGTTGGATTAATTTTTAAATATACTTCTAAATTAGAGTCTTCGATAAGTACCTGATTCGTTTACGTTATCTCGGCCAAATCCTGAGTCACATCTGCTTTCAGATGCCACGTCCTGATCAACATATAACGTTTCTCGAGCATGTCTATAAATGAAAACTAAATAAAACTCTAATTTATTGGCTCCTATATCTAGTTTGAGAGATAATACATTTAAATACAATTTAACAAATCATCCCGCTGTATAAAAAAACTGTCATAAATTATTTTTAGAGACTTTTAAATTGATAAAGGGAAAAAAAGTGTCTGAGTTTTCAGATGAACTGTGTAGAATGTTCTAGAACAATGGTCTTCCAGATTGTAGTCTGTTATTTGGTGGTCAAATCGGGCGGGGGGGGGTAAATTTAGCATTTTTTAAAAGCGTGGGATAGAATCGAGTAGAAATAGATTAAACAGAACATCCAGCACATCGGCGCATAGCGGAGAGCGATGTTCCGGGAAGGAAGGCTTGGCTTCCGTTTTCTGTATTTCCACGGCGTTGGTCACCGTGTGGAATCGGCCACCAGCTGGGGTCCCAGCCGAATCGGCTGGAAAGCTGCCTGTCCAGAGGCACCTCGTTTACTCCTCCAGCAACAGATGCAAGTCTTGCCGTTGAGCTAAGGTGGGTGTCTCGGCTGTGTCTTGATGAGCCACAGACTAAAGGTGAGCTAGTGTTAACCCCAAAAGGCTGGAGTTTGGGTCGTAGGAGTTTCCATCCGGTGTTGGCTTCCTGTACTGAACGCCTAACCTTCCGCACCCAAATGCCTCGGGCTCGTCCACTGGTTTGCCCCGACGTGTCCACTTCGTTCTTGTTAGTCTTTCTTGAAGTATTTCGACAGGAAACGTCCCATCCTGTGAGTAAATGCGTTGACCTGGAGGACAAACTAGTGTCATGTGAAGAAATAATACGGTTCTGTTCATTCTGTGTGATCACGAACTGACGAGATACTTTCAAAGCGCGACGACGCAAGAAATCTGTGCGGTACCCCACGCCTGTTCTTCCAACCCGAAGGCGATTTAAGCCCCTAGTTTAATGTCCATGTTGTCAATCAAAGATTAATGTGTTGCTTTGGGGTCAAGACTGATTTTTTTTTTTTGGAAGCCGAAGGGTGTCCTTTGGTAGCTGTGACACCCTCGGGAGTTCCCTTAGCAGAATAGATGGGTGACTCAATAAGTGAATTTAAATAACACGGGGGAATGGCGGCATTGCTGGCGAGGCTGACGTGTTCGAGGAAGGGTGAGCTCAGGTTGTCTGGGACGTGTTGTGGAGGAGACTGGGTAGAGCTGGCATCTTTGCGCTGGACGCAGAAGGCCTTGGAGTGTCCCCATTGGACCGAGCTGTGCCCTGCAGGCTCAGCGGCCCAGAGACGTGGCAGGTGTCAGGCTACCCCGCCGTGCGGCCACAGAGGGAAAAGAAAGGGACCCGTTAGCATTTACAGGTAAATTAGGGAACTTTCAGGAAGCCGTCGTGACACTCACTGCTACATCCGGCCGAGGAGGGAGCCGTGACTGGCGCTGGGCACGGGGCGAGGGACCGCGCTGCATTTGCTGGTGGAACGAACCGCTGACCTTGATGCTTTCCGGGTGGTTACTGTGAGTTTAGACCTTTCTTTCTCTGAATGTGTTCGCTCTTCCAAGAGCAAGATCCCGTTTTCACGCCGTGGGAGTCATGTCACAATCAGGGGAAGAATGACTACGGCAGAGTGGGACCAGAAGCAGATGGGCGGATGCGGGTAAATTAAGAATCCATTGGAAGTTTACGGACAGGTGGCCACGGTGCCGTGCCCTTGCGACTGCTGTGGTGAGCACTGTGTCACCCGGCGGAAGCCTTAGTGGCGGCGACTGACAGATGGGGTCGCGGTCTCCCCGTCGTGAATGCAGAAGGAGCCGAAGGCCGAGGGTTTCCTTGAGTCACTATTTAACGATTGAGTCTTGTAAAATATCTTACTCACCTGTTGCCTGAATTGAGACGGTCTGTTTCGAATTTCTGTTCTTCCAGTTCCAGTTCCGATATCCAAGTTCTGTAGGAGTTAAAACCACGTGTGGTCGATGGCAGGAATCTGACCCCGTTGAATTTAATTAGTAGTTCAGACTGATTAGCGACGGCTGAGTGACATGCAGGTGACTCCCGCAGAATGTTTAATGTGTACCAAGGATTTCATTTATTATTTTAAAAAAGATCGTCAAGTCTGAGAGTTTGGGATTCAATGCTATTTTCCCCTATTTTTATAAATATTTTGGGGGAGAAATGGCTCACAATGCTTGAGTCATAAAAGGCAACTTCCAGGTATTTAGCTGGAAGAGAAGAGAAAATAGTAACGTGGACGTTTAATTGAAATGCATTTCCTCGATCACTGATACTTCCAGATTACAAGCAGAGATGTTTATCGCCGTGGTTTCCAAACACTGTTACGGATAGGAACGCAAATAAACTAGTTCTCCTTGCGTAATTTGCCTGGTAGAGCGCCTTAATGATAGCAAATGCCGCCTCGTTGTTCAGGGTAACACTGTTGCTGAGAAAAGACCACAGGCTCAGTGGCCGCGTGTGGTGCCACGGCCTGAGGGCGGGGCTGGGCCCTGGCAGCAAGGGCCGAGCCAAGGCGGCCCCTTCTTAAAGAACCAAAGTTGCAGACGATCGGTCTGTCCTGTGTGCAGGTCCCAGGGCCTGCTCTCAGCCTTGCCTGTGACCGTCCTGCAGGAGGGTGGAGGACTGGTCGCTCTGAGAAGGCAGAAGTGGCGGGTGCTGATGTGGGACTCGGCATAAATAACGGATTTCAAAGGTGCTGTCGGGAAGGCTCGATCAACGCCCGCACCAGGCAAAAGCAACTACAGGTTACGGTTTCAAATTTTGAAAATAACGATCAACATTTGAATGTAAACGTTTTTAACACGTCAGGGACCTTTGGGAAGCCTTTTCGGCCGACCGCTCGGCGTGAAGTGCGCATGTGTGTGCGCATGTGCGTGCGTGTGTGCATGTGTGCGTGCGCGTGTGCGTGCGTGTGCGTGCGCGTGCATTGGTTTCACGAATCTTTCTATGAAATACGCAATGAGCCGGCCTAAGGAAGGCGTGGTGGCACCATAACGTTCACACAGAACATCGTATCTGATGTTTTTCACTCTTATCAGTCTTGAAAATGCAGAAACAGAAGGAATTCCTTCCACATTTCTTAAAATTTTGAAGGTAGGAAGTTAAACATGTTTCAAAGGCATTTCTAGAGGCCGACTGTCGCAGTCACGGCGAGTGAATAACCAGGGTGGTGAGGGGCTCCCGCCAGTGTGAGCAGCGTCGCGAGCCGACGCCCAGACACGTCGCACCCTCACAGTGCGGTCAGGGACGTTCTTTCTTCCCTTCCTCAATTTTTAGAAATTATGCAGATTTTTTTTATCGTAATGTCACTAGAAATTCATTTTTGGCTATAGGCTACGTGATGAAAGTCAAATGTCTTTAATTTTGTCTTTTTGACATGCTCGTATTTGTGCTGAAAAAGTTGTATCTTTCTCTTAAAATGTTTTATGCCAGACGAGGTCCCGGAATACACACGCATGGACACAGACGTGAAACGGGAAGTAAACCATCCAGAAATAACACCAACAGCCGTAAGAGCCCCACTCGCAGGGGCCTTTGAAAGATGTGCCTGTAAAACTAGAATTACGAAACTTCGGAAAGACAACAGGGAATCCTTGTAACCGGGGGTTAGGCCAAGATTTTCTAGTGCGACGAACGTTTAGAAATGAGAAACTGAACTTTATCCAAATTTAAAACGTTTGCTCTTTAAAAGACACGAGAAAACACAAGCCAGAGAGTGGAGGGAAGTGACTGGAGAACATGGATCTGATAAAAGACTCTGATTCCAAAACGCATGGAGAAAGAACGCTTTTTAAAGACCGACCGTCCACGTTTTCTCCGTGTCTTTTCGTGGCTTGATGGCTCGTTTCTTCTTTAAGGCTCAGTAATATTCCATTGTCTGGAGGGACCTCGGTTCATCCCTTCACTTACCCGGGGCGTCTCGGTCGCCTCTAGGTTTTGGGGACTCTGGGTGCAGCTGCCGTAAGCATCCACCTGCGGGCTTTTGTGAGGATGTAAGTTTTCAACTTTGGGTAAACAATGGAAATAGAATCACTGATACATGCAACGACATGAATGAGTCTCAAAAATATTATTCTTATGCATGTAAAATGAATATTTTATTCCAAAATACGGAAGCCAGCCACAGGGGTGGTGTATTCCGTGGTCTCACTTACACTGAAGATCTAGGAGAGGCAAAGCCTTAGAGGCAGGATGGGGATTTGCCATTGCCTGGGGCCGGGGCGGGGTGGAGACGACTGAAATGAAGCAGGAGGTGGCTTCCTGGGGAGCAGAGAGCTTTTTAAACCCCGTGGCCATGCTCGCACCTCTGCAGATGCGTCCTAAAGTCAAATCTGTCATGCTGACCTCTGTAGAGCTCTTCAAAATGACCAGGCTCTCCTGAAGATGCGATTTTCAGATGATTTTCTATTATTAGTGGGAAAGTGTGTGTCTAAAGGACAGTCACGGAAGGCAGGGGCGCCGTCTGGAGAGGCTTCAGAGGGCCTCCCGTCAGCTTGTGAGTGTGCCGTGGCGGAACCCCGGCTGAGAGAGGCCCGGTCCCGTCCGCGGAAGGAGCGACGCCACTGCCGCACAGGCCGGGACACGAGTGTCCTCGTAGCCAGTTCGTCTGCGGCCGGTGGAAGGACAGTCTCGTTTGCAAATCGTCATGGAGAGACGTGGGGACGTTTGGGGGAACAAGAAGAGGCAGGAATTCCAGCCTCTGAGGATGACCCCCAAGCTGCATCGTGATCAGAAAATAGCTCGCCAAACGAAGACTCAAAACCACTAGGTGAAGTCGGTCGTCGCTGGTGTCGGGACACCTCGCTTGTTCGGTTCATTTCGCGGGGCGGGGGGTGACCTTCGCTCTGGCCAGCAGCTGGGTGGTGCAGGCACAGGTGCGGGTGCGGGGACAGAGGTGCAGAGCTCGTTGCACACGCTTGCGAGGTCGGTTCCTCTCGGGTCAGCCCTTCTCGTCCGCTGACTTAGGGGGATTTGCCTTTCTCAGGCCAGGCAGCGGCCTCCTGGGCTCTCACGGGGGGCGCTGGGGGTCCGGCAGCCGCTTCCCCCAGCAAGGAGAGAGAGAGGCTCCTCCAGGAGCAGCCGCAGCCTCCCGGGGCCCAGCTCCGAAGGAAGCCCCGCTGCCTCCGCCCACTGCATGGCCCGGGGATGAGCCAGTAAATGCCGCCCGGTGACGGTGACGCAGGGCGGTGGGTTGCAGGGCTCCTGGGGGTGCCACCGCAGCTGGCTCACGCGTCTGGGAGAAGCCTCGCGCTCGCTGCTGGCGTGGTTCCTGCAAGGAAGATCGGCTCAGACGTAGGGCTAAGGCCCTTCGCAGTGAAAGGGCAAAGGCTCCTCATTAAAAGTCAGGCACTGGTGGTTCCTCGGGAAGGGGACAGGAGATCCGTTGTGTGTGGTGGAAGGGGGAGAGAGGCGCCGGGCTGCGCGGATGGCGCGGCCCGTGGCTCCCGCGTGGGCCGTCGGCTTTCTCACTTGTCGTCAGTCTGATGAAGACGTAGAAAACGAGGGAAGGGACCGCAGACGTCTCAGTCTGCCTTGTCCACTGACCTGTGTGTCCTTCTCCGTTCTCGTTCCAAACCCAGACCGCTTTCCCATTAGTTAATTGGCGAGGAACCCGTTTTTCCCCATCAAATACCAAAAAGGACGTTTTGCTGCGATACAACGAGAGGTGAGCAGTAAACACTCTCACCACCTAGACGTGCTGGGCGCGTTCGTGGTGGTCCACGCGTGTGTCTTCGTTCACAAGCGTTGACGGATGTCACACGTCTGAGCAAAAGGCCTTTATTTTCCCCACAGTGATTTTAACCGCATTTTATTTACTACGTCTTTGCTTTGCCACTTAACCTGAGTATTATTGAAATGTAAGAATTGAGAGTCATGGCTCACCTGTATGGTGGAGTATTACTCAGCCACAAAAAATGAAATCCTACCGTTCACGACGCCATGGATGGAGCGAGAGGCTACCGTGCTGAGTGAAACGAGTCGGACAGAGAAAGACGAACGCCGTGTGGTTTCACTTCTATGAAATCTAAGGAACAAAAACAACAAACTCATCAAAAACAGACTCAGGAAAATAGGAGGATCGGGTGACGGCCAGAGGGGAGGGGGCTTGGAGAAAGACGAAAGGTTAAAAAAGCACAGGTTAGTGGCAGAGGGAGGGTCGCGGGGGTGGGGCGCGCGGCGTGGGGACCGCAGTCAGCTGTTGGGCGGTGGCTGTGTGGGAGCAGGAGTACCGGGGGGTCGGGGGGGTCGTGTCATAAACCCTATCGATGTCTAACCAATGGACTGTACGTTTTAAATTAAATTTAAAAAATAAATCTAAATAAATAGGAAAGGAAACGCATCGACGTCCGCTTGGTCAGCTTCGGGCAGCCCAGCTGGGTACCCGGGTGGAGGGAGCGTGTTGCATGGTCCCGCACGGGAGGACGGAGCTGAGGTCATCCACTCTCAGGCAGCCGCAGTGAAGTCGCTGCGAAGGGAGACGGACGTGTTTTTCTCTAAAGAAAAACCAAACGCAGGTGAGGTTTCCTATTTGAACGCCACAGGAATTCGAAACGGTTTCCGAAACACCTCCCAGCCGACACTGCTGGTGCCGCGAGCGCCTGTTCCTTTCGTCGTGATTTTTTTTTTTTTTTTTGTATAATTCAGGAATTTTCTGTGTGTCCGCCACGGAAATCCAATTCGAAGGAGCACGGGCATCGCCGACATCTTATTGAGCGGGTCCCGTCTCACTGTAAGGTAGGGCGAGAACATGAGATGGAAAGGGTGGCACCGTTGGCCTCGGGCAACGCTTGCCGCGTCGTAATCTAACGAGGCTAAAGGAGTACCACGGCGAGACGCGACCTCAGGCCGCAGCAGGCACAGCCTGCCCTGTCCCCGATCGCCGGGTGCGCGATGATGTCGCATCCAGTGGGCCAGAGGGTCGGTTGTCCTCGGGACGTCGCTCCGTGTGAACGACGGCCGTTTAGCTCCTCGAGCACCGTAGTTCAGCCTCGGAGAAACGCAGACTCCCGGGCTCCGTGAAACCCACCTCTGTCCTTGGGTCGCAGACGCGGGTGCCGTGTGGACAGGCCGGCGCCCTCCCCGCCGGCTGAGGCGATGGGCGGATCGTCACACAGACCTTTCCGCCACTCGTCACGGGGCAGTTGGGCGACAGCTGTGAGGTCCGGGCAGGTTTTCAGGGCCCGGTGTCGACCTCATCGCGGCCGCTGGACGCGCCTGGCGGGGGGGGGGGCTTCTGGGTTCGGGGGGCCGGGGAGCTCTTGGGCGGAGGAAGGCACAGGCGGCCGCTCGTGTCAACCCTCCCTATGCCCCGCGATGGCGAGCGGCGGGGAGGGCCGAGCCCTTCCTCTCCAACTGGTGTTTTCTCCATTCTCTTAAACCACCTACTTTGAATTATATTAATTACAGAGAAAGAGAGAATAATTTGGAAACCTAGAATTAGTGTCATCTCTGACGCGAGGAGCACGTTCAGCACCAGGCCTGCTCGGGTGTCTGCATCGCAGCTCGCGTGTTCGGGCGAATTTCTTCTTTCTCTGTTAAGGGGGGGGGGGCAGGGGATGCATAAGGGAGCGGAGAGTTAACGGGACGGAGCGGAGAGCCAGGCGACGAGCGGACGTCAGAAAGCGGGCGCGGGGTACGTTCGTTCGTTTGTTCGCGGCGCTTAGTCTTGGCTCCCGAGGTCCCGGACGCAGCGGGGCTCCAGACGGGCCTCACCTCACACGTGCGACGAGCCAGGCGCTGCCACCACACCTGTCGCCGCTGCGACAACACCGCGACGCGTTTCGGCGCCGCGTTGGGTGAGAGATGTTCTTCCCAGAGCTCAAAGGGTTAAAAACCATTTCCGTATCCCTGTCCGGGTGCCCTCTGTTTCAGAGACGTGGCCTTGACGAGGAGCGCCCAGAGGGCCGCCCGCCTCCTAGACGGCCGTCCTTCCTACGATCCACGCCTCGCCCGCTTTCTAAAGGGGGAACGAGACCCGGAGGACGGGGTGCTGGGGAGACAGATGGCGGAGGGGCAGAAACAAAGCTCGGGGCGTGGTGGGCAGGAAGGGGGTCGGGACCGCGGGACGGGGACATTACGGTTTCAAATGAGGTGGTGGCCGAGGAGATGACGAGAGCGTGACGAGGCTCCTTCGGGAAGGGAAGCCTAATGGAGAAGCCCAGCAGGTGCAAGGGCTCTGGGGAGAGAGCCTTTGCCTCGTTGGGGACAGGGCAAAGGTCGCTGCGAGCGACGGGAGTGAAGGGGCAGAACAGCCACGGGAAGGGGGTCCGCTGAGGCGACGCCGGGGGCGTTTCCCGGGTGGGGACGGAAGTCGCTGGCGAGTTTTCCGTGGAGGAGCAAAGCGCTCGGCTGAGATTGGAGCGGTCGCCCCGGGTGCCTCGCTGACGGGGACCAGTCGGGGCTGTCGTGACAGCGAAAGCGAGAAACCGGGTGGCCCGCGCCTCTGCCATGGTGACGATGGGGCCGGTGCGAGGCCATCAGGCCCGGGTCCACGCGGCGGGGTCTGCCGGTGACTGGATTTGTGGCCTCACAGGGACGGTGAAGACGCGCCGAGTGTTTTCACCTGGTGTGACGGTGCAGGGGCGCGTCGTGGGGAAGCAGGGGCCGAGCAGCCGTGAGGCCAGGGCCCGGGAAGCTTGGGGAGGGAGCAGCACCCGTGGGCGCGTGCAGGCCGGTGACCGCCAGCCCGGTGCCGCGGGCCCGGGAAGGAGGGCACAGACCCGAGTGCGCGGGACCCCATCTTCCTGTGCGTGTGTCAAGGGACGCCAGGCCCGGGTCTGTGTCTGTGTCGGCCAGGTCGTCCGTGAAGACCGGGAGGTCACACCTCCAGCGGCCGGCGCGGCCGGCGTCCATCGCGGCTCCTCCTCTGCTGGGCATCGGCACTGAATTTCTGACTTGCAGAGTCCGTATCGTTTGTGAAAGCAGCCCGCCGTGCCCCCGTGCCCCCGTGCCCCCATGCCCCTGTGCCCCCGTGCCCCATGCCCCTGTGCCACCGTGCCCCCATACCCCACGCCCCTGTGCCCCCCATGTCCCCTGTGCCTGCCGTGCCCCCATGCCCCGCGCCCCCGTTCCCCCGTGCCCCATGCCCCGCGCCCCCGTGTCCCCGTGCCCCCGTGCCCCCGTGCCCATGCCCCCATACCCCACGCCCCTGTGCCCCCCATGTCCCCTGTGCCCGCCGTGCCCCTGTGCCCCCATACCCCACGCCCCCGTGCCCCCGTGCCCCCATGCCCCGTGCCCCCGTGCCCCCGTGCCCCATGCCCCGTGTTCCCGTGCCCCGTGCCCCTGTGCCCCTGTGCCCCCATGCTCCTATGCCCCGCACCCCCGTGCCCCCGTGCCCCCATGCCCCGTGCCCCCACGATGGCTCCGCGGCGGCGGGGACGGCAGTCTGGCATGCCGAGAGCCCGCTGCCGGGCCACGCGGACGTCACACCGCAGTGGTCCCCGCTGGATTCCTTTACCATGGCTGAGAGCGAGGCCGCTGAGAGAACGTGTCTGTTTGGGGGCCACCCTCTTTGCTTTTGGCCCGCGCGAAAGGTGTGGGCATGTCTCGGCTTCGTGAAATGTCAGACGCTGGCACTTCCGCTGCGCTCGGCGACGGAGGGAAGGTCAAGGTGGACGTTCTGTAGGGGACGCTGAACGGCACCGGCATGTGAGGGAGGGAGCCGTCCCCCTCCCATGGCTGCCCCCCCGAACACAGCTCCCCCCCCACGCCTCGGCACTGGGACACGTGTCCACGCGTGTCTGGACTCGTCACGGCGAGTGTTCTGGGCCGGAACGTCCGTCGCCACGTCGCGTGCACACGCGTTCACTCCCCCCGTCTTCACACGTCCATGGAGTGCCGAGGCCCAGGTTTCCGCAGGAAGGGCCGGAACCCCCGGAGAAAAGCAGCGGACGGGACGTGACCCTGCTGGGGTGTCTCCCGGGTCCCCTCCTTTTCCCTCTCTGTCCCTCTGTCCTCCTGGCTCCCCCTCGTACTCGGAAAGGGATGCTGTGCCCGGTAAGGGGCGACTCTGTAAAGGCATCTGAGGACACGGTCGCACGGCACGTGGGTGGGACGTGGAGAAGGGGAGAGGAGGGAATTATTGACGCGGCCTACGGAGACTCACGTGGCTTCTGCTGCTTGTCCCTGTCCCCAGGCCCAGGTCGGACCCGCAGAGCAGGAAAGAAGGGCTGCGCACGAGCCAGCGCGCTTCTCCCTGGGGCCTGGGCGACACAGCCGTCAGGGGTGGGGACCCGGGCACCGTGGGTGGCTGGTGGGGGGAACCGTGCTCTCGTCCTTCCCGCCTGGCCGGCCGGGAGAGGTGCGGCCAGCGTGGGGAAACAGGAGACGGGAGCTGAGGGAGGGGACCCTGGTCTGTACAGGGCGCGGCAGGAGCCGCTCGCTGGTGGCCTCGGGGCTGTGGGCATTCCTAAGAGGCCGCGAGAGCAAACGACGGCTCAGGAGCTCATACCGGGCGCCTCAGGGGCCCCCGGAATATTCGGGAGACCGCGAGACGGAGAATCTCGTGTCCTGCGACGTGTCCCCTCGTGCCGGTGGGAGTCCTCGAGTCCGAGAAATCGAGCGTTACTGCCAATGGGATTTCACTTTGAGCAGCATCGTGTGGCGGTCAGGGGGCCCTCGGGACGTCCTTCCACGTATGTCGCACGTGAGGTTCTTCTCCGCGTGCGTCTGTCTCTTCCTCCGAGCTGCAGCGTGGGTGGCGGTCGGCAGGGTGACCCACTGGGGTGCCCGTCTTCGTCACGGCACAGCGTCTGGCAGGCGTTAGAAACCAAACGGGCACGTGTGGGTGCCGCGAGTGGATAAACGAGGTGTGGACGGTATACACAGTGGCGCTTAGACCATGTCGTTTCCGTCGGAGGAGAGGGGCAGCCTGTCCCTCACCGGGCTTGCAGACGGGCCGCGTGAGTTAAAAGCGAGTGGCGACGCGCTGGATGACAGACGACGGCCTTGAACCGTCTGTGGGCGCCACGCACGCGGTCGCCGCGCGCGCGTGTCTCCACGGATGGACGTGGTCCCCTGTCAGGGCCGGCGGCCGCGGGCGGGGATCCCACGAGCTTATCGGGGCCTCTATTGACTCACACTCGCTCTGTGTATCGATTCCTTAATTAGTGCTCCGAGATAGCTCATCGGGAGCGTGGTCGGTACTTAGGAGCCTTTCATCAGACCGTGCCGGGAAAGTTCAAGCAGCGGAGACGTGTGACCAGAAAGCAAAGCCTGCGGTGGCGGAGCCTGCGAGGGCCGTGGTGTGGGGACGGCATGGTACTCTGTCACCTGCACAAGGGCTACATGCAACATTCCTGTTTTCTTCTTCAGAACAATGATATATCTATATCTATATATATATATGTATATATACCCACACACACATACATTATATATATTTATATATTATATATTACTACATATTTTGTTATATATATTTTTATTATATATTTATATATATTTATATATATAATATACATATTATATATTTTAATATGTATATAAAATATATATATATTTTTTTCTTTTGGGGCCTCTCGGACAGAGAGAGGTCACACGTCCGTTCCCTGCGTGTGTGGCTATTTCAATTTCCATCCAAATAACGGATGAGCAGACATAAACGCGCATTCGTGTGGCCTGCCTGTAGTAAGCGCACTTCGGTTCTGATACTTTGTCTTTTTATTAGAAAGAGATGGACAAAATAGAAGAGTCGTGTCTTTTCCATGGTTTCAAGCCAGGTTTTTAAATCCAGGTCGATCTCAATGTCTGCTCCGCGTCTGCCGGTGTAGGGCGTCGGCGAAATCCTCTCCAGGAATTCTTCCTCTTCGGAGACCCGCTTTGGAAAACGAGTCCTCCCTCTCTCTCTCTCTAAAGTCACTTCAAAGGCACCGGCACTTTTAAATCGTTTCTCCTCTGTTCTGTGTGAAATGAGTCCCCCCCGCAAACGCAGTTTGTTTCTCACAAGGAACTGACCTCTGGTTGGCCGCTTCCTCGCGCTCGCACGGACTTTAACGAGAAGGCCCGGGGCTGGCTGGCACCCCAGCCTACCCGGACGTGCCGCCAGGCGGTTTGCCGCCCCGCTGTCCTTGGTATTGATCACGAGTCCGTAGATGGGACTGGGCAGTCATCAAAGCGGAATGTTTTGTTGCAGAAGGAACGTAACTTGGGGTCTGAGCCATGGACGTCGAGGCAGCGTTTATTCTGAAGAATTCCGGACGCCGGCTTGGCCACGGCAGCTCATGACGCAGTTTCCAGTCGTGGAGGTTTTATGTGCCAGAGGTGAAGGCTTCGATCGTCAAGTCCTTTTTCTATTAAAACTATTTTCGTACGACTTTTGGGAAACAAAAAGTGATTTGTACAAACTGCTTGTCCCTGACGGTGAGAAACTGAGGTGATTAAACTAGAAGTTAGCTTTAGTTTTCCGGTTTTAAGCTTAAAACCCAGGAAATATATGAACGATTGAGTAAAACACAAAAGTCACCCCTCATTTATTTATTTTCTGTCCAAGCACAGCACCAGTATTTGTTGAACACGTACTATCCGCTTGTGTGAAAAGTGAATCAGGGAGCAAACGCTTCTCACTTGAAAATTCTTCACGCGGAGCCACAAAAACTCAGGCCTCCAGCGCGCGCGGACGTTAATAACTTCCAGCCATCCGGCGGGTGTTTACTCAGCAACAGATGCTCATTTCCATGAAGTCAGAAACAGCATGTTCAGGAATTGGGAGAGGTGACAAATACATAGTTACTGGAGAATGTAAATAAGCTTTAACTGAGGGGAATGCATACGGGGTCATTAGAAAAATCTCCATAAATTTAATCGAGTGAGGTGTGAGGACGGGACAGGAACTGCAGGACACAAGCAAATGGGGGAAAATGGACGTGTTTGTCAACTCCCTTGGACCGCGGCGGTTTAATTCCTATTGTTTACAGATAACTGAGGCGTGTGGGTCAGGTCCGCGGCGTGTCACTTGCCGTAGAGTTGGTTTGAAGCGTGTCTGTTCCCGCTCGCTCGTCCTGCGTGCTCGGCTGGTCCTGAGTGCCACGGCGACTGCTCGCCCCGGGAGGCGACGCCGCTTGCTTCCCTGAGTAGTGCAGCCCCAGGGGACGGGCTGGATTGGGAAACAGGAAGGTGAAGTATCCGTGTGACCTGCAGGGAGGCGTCTGCCATCAGCTCAGCAGAGGACAAAGCAGAGGGAGAGCCTGCTCCAGAGCCTGAGGCCGGCGGGACCTGCAGAAGCCAGTAGCCTGTGCAGGGGCAGAAATCCTTCCCAGGTGTGGACAGCAAAGCTTGGATCCCTGTGCCCAGGCCCGCCCACGTGGGATTTCTCAAGCAAACATCGGGGTGCTGACAAGTGATCGGCAGAAAGGAGAAATGTGTGTCTACAGCTGGCCTTGGGGCGGGGCTGCTGCCGAGGCCGCCCTGGGACCCGGCCCACGTGGCCCAGCGTTGCCAGATCGCCTCTGACCAGCGCAGGGTGGGCTTCGGCGTCGTGGTGGGGCGATGGCACATCTCCTCGGCCCCTCAGCATCCCTAGGGTCCTGGCGTAGCAGCCGAACCCCACTCCAGCTTCAGGAAACTGCCTGGGCCACGATTAAACCTCAGGGGACAGGGGACAGCCATCGACGAGAGGGGACAGGGACGCGAAGCCTTCCCTTGTGTGTTCATGTGACGAGCAGGCTTGTATTTCTCCATTTCTTATGAGTCAGCCACCTTCGGGCACACGTCACCCCGGCCTATAAGGTCCTAGGTCAACCTCCAAACCCACCGCCTCAGGCAGCTTTGCCTTCCAACCCAGGGAGGTGCACACAGTAGGTCTTCTAGGAGTGTAGTGAGTCGGCGCTCACATTGAGAGTTAACCTGGACCCAACAGAGATCCAAGATGAGAAAGTGTCCCTCCCACCCCTCTCAGTTCTGATGTACGTGCTTTCACTCTTCGCAGCCAAATGTTTAAGATGCACAACCATAGGTATTTTAAAATTAAATTCCTTCGTTGATTAAAGTAGTATTAATTAAAAGTGACATTCAGCACAAACATTTCCTCTTTCTCCTTCTGAAAATTACTCAAGGCCAGAAGGAGACGAGAAAACAAACGTCTCATTACATTTCGGGGACAGTGCATTGGAAGGGCTGCCACACACGAGGAGTGGCAGACGAGGTGAATGAAGAAAGAGGATGGAGGACTCCCCCTCCCCCCGCCGAGCTGCACGTCTCAGAATCCCAAGCAAGGTCACTTTTCAAGGGCACAGGCCCCTTCTGATGCAGGAGACCGGGTCCATTATTTGAAGAGGTTGGAACGGAGTGCATGGCCTTGAGCCATGAACTCCCCAGAAAATAGTTTGTTCCCCAGAAACAGAGGAAGGGGTAAATAAGGAATATGCACCCAAAACACATTTTTAGGAAGAAGTCTGTCTCCATACCAGGGGAAATGAGGAAGTCCTGGAATTATGGGGGGAAAAATGGAGTTTCCCGTCTCCACTCGCTGTTCAGGAGTAAAGGCTAATTGAACCTCAACCAAAAACTCCAATTCACCCAACTTGGACCATAATCTGACAAACAGATCAGCAAGGAACTCAGAACCACAAAAAGGAAAAAGGAAAATGTCCATACGAAGATTCTATACAAAATGAACGTAAGAGGCTGAAATAGAAAGAAATAAAGGTGGCTGCATAGCATATACACATTTTGATGATTTTGCCAAAAATGTAAAACTCTTGCGCATCTATGAGCAGAATGCCAAACGCAGAGAAACAGGAGCTCGTGGGATAGATGGGAAGATAAGAGACTTCGTACTGTTAGGTCTTAAGTTTTTGAAAAAATCTAAAAAACAGCAGCCTTTCCTCCCTCCCAGGTCTTTCATATCATTGATTTATCGGATGCAGGCACTTTCCGGGTCTCTTCCTAGACTGGTCGACAGAAGGTTTCGGACAATGGCCAAACGGCCCTTCAATGGTTTGTTGACTGCAGATGTCCAGTCGGGCCACCCAGAACGAGGAAGAAGCGCGTGCTTCTCGGGGAGTTTGCTTCGCCAGTCGGTGAAGTTGCACCTGCCAGTAGCCAGCAGCCACCGAAAGAGGCCTGTGCATGGCCACGTCATGGCCTTTGAGAGTGCACTGCAGTGTTAGAGATGTTAAAACGTGGAAAACGTGTCTTTAAATGGACAGACTGCATTAAAATGAACTGTCTGAACAAAGAAAACGTCTGTGTCGTAAGGAAACAAAAGCGGGCTGAGTGCACCTGTTAGAAGAAAAAGAATGCTGTGTTTGATCCCAAATCGAAGCCCGAATTTGTCCTTTCAACAAGAGATCCTTCTGTAATACGGGATTCTTAAAAACTGGTAAATATAAGCATGATAATAAAATCACGGGCAGGCATAGACAAAACAAACGCCAATACGCAGATGTCGACGTCTGTGTCTAGTATGTATGAAACGTTAGCTGAGGTGAGGCCAAGAACTGCTGGTTCACATTCGATTACGGCGTTAAAGTATATACTTCATATGACGAAGCCGTAAGACATAGGAGATGGAATTAAATGGAACAGAATCACAGCGTTAGTAAAAATCTTGAATTTACCCATTTCAGTCCATGATGAATTAAATAAAAATAAAGGATATCTAGAAAATATCATTAAATAGGTGCATTTTTTAGTATTTCTGTATTGCCATAACCTAAAAAGATTAAATTAACTTCTTTTCACTATCAATGTAAAATTAACATGATTGATAACGTCTCAGCTCGTAGACAATCTTGGTCAATTTGTCAAAGCAAAAGTAGAGCAGAAAGTATTCTCCAAGAAAACATCCAAAATAAATTGACAGCAACACAAAAAGTAAAAGACCACGGTCATTTTGATATTAGAAAACAAAATTTAATCTGTAAAAAAGCCTATTTGAAATAGTAATCCTAAAATCAAAGTCGATGGATACTCTATCAACTTAGTATTTGAAAATGGAAATTCTTAAAATATAAGTTGTTGGAACAGAAGCAGCAAAGCAGAGACATTTTCATGGACTTTAACGTTTATATTAGTAAAAAGGAAAAAGTAAATTTTATTTAAAGCATCTAATTTATGAAAAAATGGACTCAATAAAAGCAGAAAACATTAATAAAAGTAAATTTGGAAAATGAGGAATTGAAAAAACAAAAGGAAAAGCAAAAGTATTTTAGAAGGAAAATCTCAGAGCTAGGATTTTGAAAGAGAAAGAATTGGCTAAGCTAATTAAGAAAAATAACACTATGACCAAAAACATACACATACATGCACACAGACTAAATAAATAAGTAAAATAAATAATAAGAGGTAGATAACCGTACACGAGGCTGAAATGTTAATTCATAGAAATCGTATTTTCATGTGCTTACGTGTTTCTGTGTATCATTACACGTGTTACATGTTACACGCATGCAATAATGTTTCCTCGGCATTCCATAATTATCTCTGCAAACAGTGATCAATTAACTGAAAAACACATTTAAAATACACAAAAAGGCTATTATAAACGATGAACGAATTTGACAAGTAAAGTAACATTTTATTCATGTACAACATTGTTTAACTATAGGAGGAGAGAAAAGACTCCTTTCTGTTCTACTCGCAAAGCCAAAATGTTATAAATAAACTTACAGATACGCGCAAGACCTGTGCGAGTTTCTTTCCACGTACTTGGAAGACTGAGCTTCCGAAAGGGGATTGATTATCTGTAAATTCATCTCTGAAGTTCACGTGGTCCCAGCGAAATGCCTTGGGGGTCGTTTTAGTGACTGATGCATTATTTCTAAATGATGAAAACAGAATAAATCGCTGAAAAAAAACATCTGAGAGTGAAGAGGAACAAGGGGAAACCAGCGTTATCAGATATTGAGGTTTATTATAAAGTTTCAATCGTTTAAGGAATGTGGTCCGCTGTGTACACCCAGGGAGGTTTGTGGGAGAAACACGCACACACACGGACACACACAACCTAACCAAACAACAACAGCCAACAGAAACAGGGAAATGCACACGAGAATTTAGTACAAAATAAAAGCGACATTCCGATCTGATGGATCATACAATAAATTGTGCTGGGACAACCTGTGTCTACATAGAAAAAAAATAAATTGGGGCCATATGGATTATCTTAAATCCTCAACATGACGAATGAGCAAACCCCCCTTAAAAAAAAAAACACCAAAACCCTGCATGTGTGTGTACTTAAAAGAAACCAGAAAATATTAGAAGAGAAATGGTTATATCTATGTATGTGTAACACAAATGTGTGTGTGTATCTGGCTTTCACAAATATGATACAAAACTGGAACCCAAGTAAAAAATAACATACAAAAGTATTCAAAAAAATAATACATAAAAGCATTTTAAAAAATGCTGCAGACACGGTACCATAAGCAAAACGCAATGACAGAACGACAGACCGCGGTGTTTATTTTTCTAAAACATGTTAGAAGCCTATATGTGTTGGTGAGAAACGATGGAAAATCAAACAGAAGCGTAGGCTAAAGAAATGATCAGAACGGTTCATAAAAGATGAGTGGCTCCCACACGATTCCGACGGCTCCGGGGCTGCTTTCTGGCGCGTGGCTGTGGAGGAGCAGGTGGCCTGCTCGCTGGGAGGCGGTTTGGCAGCCCCGATTGAAGTCATCCCGCCCAGCTAAGAACTTCCCCGTAAATACACCCCCACGAGTACGAGGATGTGGGTTAAAATTCACCCACTCGGTATTATGAGTGATAATGAAACGTCGGAAACAGAGAGGCCAAGGTTAAAAAAATCGTGTCCCACCGCACGGTCTGAGGCTTTTCCTACGGGGCATTCCCACGGGGCCAAGTGCGGTGAGACCACAGGTGTTCGTCCAGACGCAGGAACGACAGGCGCCTTTGAGGACCAAAATCGCATTAGCTGCCCCGTCCCTCGTCAGTCTGAGTCTAGGGAGACAGACTCTGCGTGTTAACGTTCACCGAGGATTCCTGGGGCTTTTTATGGGATGAACCCCAAGAGCATGGCGTAGTCCCTTTGCTGCAAGGTTTGTCGATAACTGAATATTTAACCTGAGTGAGAAATCGCTGACATTCTGCTGTCCCACTGCCTGGCATTTTTTTTCTTTCTTTCCTGAATTAGGTCAGAAATGTTAAAATTGTATAGAATATCAGAATATCTCCTTGAATTTTTAACCCTAATGCAAATTTCAGGGTGTCTTGATGATAATAGTCAATGAAAAGTTGGAGTAAGCCGGCTTTTCAGTTGGAGCACAACTGATAAGGTGCAGCCCGAATACGAAGAATCTAATACTTTGTAATGTTTTTATTTTCATTTCGGGAAGTGGCACGTGCAAACGATTACTGACACGAAAAACCGTGTCTTCCACTTCCTGTTAACTTAGACCCAGGTGATCAGTATTTAGGAACTCCTTTAAACTCGCATTTTCATCCGGATTTCAGCAAAGCTTTTGTACTCAGATTTCCCAGAAACTAGCATTTCTCCTCTTGCTAATCCACTTACTCTCCAGCATTTCTATTCTGAATCTGCCCGATTGCCTGGCCTGCAATTTACGTTTGCCACGGACGGGAATTCTGGCCAAGAAAGACCCCGAAAGCTCCTCATGACGACGGCGTTTCGTGTGCTCCACGTCATTCGTTAATTATTCTCTCAAAAAGTCCTACGCGATCGATGCTCGAAAATGAGAAAGAAAAATTATTTTCACGTTTTGTCAAGTTACTATTCATACTTAAGTAGCATGTTTCGTTTTTCGATACAGGAGATGAGGGTGACAGTTAGGATAGGTGGTGTTTACCCGTCACCCGTGCATTCGGATTGTACTCGTCCGAGTAAACGCAAATTCCTGGCGACTCACTGTTTTGTCCTGTGTCCCGTGTTGCTTAAACGTTGCTTCCTTGCACGGCAGCTGTTTTCCTGGTGGATCCCTTTAGTTTTTATTGGAGCGCGTCCGACGTTTATTCTCATTCTGTACCCATAAACCCAGTTGCTTACACTCGGCATCCCTCAAGAACTTGAAATTTAAGAGCCCGCCTTCCTTTAAGCCGGAGTTTATCCATCTCTGTTCTGACCAGGAGGAAAAACAGCCCCGGAGAAGGGTGTCCTTATTTTAGCAGAAAAGCGATGTCCTAAACCCTTTTTGGTAGGAGAACCTAACCGAATCCTCTAAAAACCTTCAGTGTGTGATCGTTGGCTGAGCGCAGACTTGGTTACGGCTCTGATCATTCTGAATAGCACACGCTCATTAAAACGTGACAGCACTTGATTTGATTCGCTCAGGTATCCGCAAAAGTCCTCCAACGCCAGGTTTTAGGACTCGTCGAAGCCAACGTGCCACTTATTCTTCCGCGTGATGACCCCGCGTTACACGGCCTAAGTGAGAACAGCAGGGAGGCGGGGATGTCACCCGGAGCCGCATGTCATTTGTGATATTCCAGCCCCACGCGGTCCTCAGCGCCTAAGCTAACTCGTTTCGTCAGATACGATCCCGCTCTGAGACGGAATCTGTGGGGGAGCCTGCGTGTGTTTGGGGATCGTTCGCGCACACCGACTGCCCAGCAGGGTCCTGTCCCCGGCGTCAGCCCCGGGAGGAGGCGCGCTGCTTCGGAGCGGCCGTCGCTTTTAAGCTGTGGACGCGACAGTGACCGTGTTCCACCTGCGATGAGCTGAGCGGCGCGCACCTGCAGGAAACGTGCGGGACGGCCCGGCGCGTGTCACGGCGTCCCCTACGGCCCAGCCTCACCTCCATTCCCGTGCCTTCTTTTCCTTTCCTTGGCTTTCCTCAACTTTCCTTCACTTCTACCCGGCATTCAAAGGAAATCCTTCTTGCTGAAAGGACGGCGCGCATGCATTTGTGGGGGGGGGGGGATATTAACATTTTATTTAATCCGCAGAAGAAACTCACCCCCACTCTTCCTCCCTGCTTAGGGTCCGGGTAAGCTATTTGTAAGAAGCCAAGTGTTCACATGTGCCTTCTGGTCGGGCTGGAGAACCATTTGAAAATGAGACGAATCCGCAACGATCGGGAAATGTTCGTGTTTCTTTAAGACAAACTCCAAGGCGACAGGCCTTCTTTCTGTTTTCATGGTTTTCAAGATTCCTGCCAACAGTTTCCGTGGAGCCATCAGCGTAGCGGCAGGTGGCACTGAATGCAGGACGTGACGATGCCACGACGACCGCCGCCCAGCCGTGCCTGCGGCGTCCCTGCCGCGGGCCAGAGGGCCGGGCAGGCGCCCCGGCAGGGCCCGGAGAGGCCCCACGCAGGCTCAGTGTGGGCCTGGAACCCGCTCGCGGCTTGTCACTGACTCATTTGCTTTTATTTGGGGATGGTCACACTGTGCGTGTGTGCACGTGCGTGTGTGTGCGTGTGCATGTGCATGCGTGCCTGCACGTGCGTGTGCGTGTCGTGGTTCTGCTCCGCTTCTCGTCGGGCCTGACGAAGCCGAGTGGCTGTGTCACGGCGCCTGCTGCGTCCAACGTCCCGCGGTCTCGGAACGCCGAGTCCCGTCATGCTCCGTCCTCTGTGCCCACGGTCCTCCGCTCGTGCAGCCAGCCGACCTCAGCTGGAAAAGGCTGGAGTGAAACCCGTTGCCCCGTCGCTGACATGTGCCGCGCGGTCGGGCCTCGGAGGGTTGGGTCTGCACTGAACAGGCACGGACGTCTTTCGTGTCACTGCTCCCTAAATCAGGCGTGACAACGAGTCACGTGGCGCCTGCGCTGCACGGGGCGTTCTAAGGAGTCCGGAGACGACGTAAGGCGCGTGGCAGGACGTGTGCAGGCGACACGCAGGGACCACGTGTCGTGTGGCAGGACGTGTGCGGGCGACACGCAGGCGACTCGTTTCACACGAGGGACCTGAGCACCGTGGCGTGGGGCACTGGGTCCTGGCGCCCGTCCCCGCAGGTGCTGGGGGCCGGGGGACGCCTGCATCACGTTTGTATGCGAAGCCCACCGCGCAGAACTGCACCCTGGGGAAAGTCAGACCATCCCCGGGTCATGTTCACGGGCTTCTGCGCGCACTTTCGACTCGTTTCGAGGCCGCGAGGAAATTAACACGGCGTTGCTTTCCCAGGGACGTTTCCCGTGTCGCCACGACGGCGTAGGGCTCATTGCGCCGGCTCGTTCAAGGAATGCCGCTTCAGGAAGGATTTTTCTCCCTTTTTCTGTTGAAATGGTCGTTTTCTGGTGGAGATGCTGCACGTCGTGCGCTCAGATGTCTCCAGAGCCGCACTGAATTCAGGCCGAGCGCCACGGAGCTGCGGAAGGCTGTCCACCCCATCATGTCGCGGCCGGTAACGGATCTGGGATACTCTGGGCGTCTGTCTGGACGTGGTGCGGCGAGGCCGGCGGAGCTGGTTCCGTAACCTTTCAGCGCGGCGAGGCAGCCGAAGCATCCGGTAAATTGAACGTGGCATGTTTTTTATCCGCGCGAATCGGTTCCCGCGCAGCCGGTAATTGCGAGCGTGGCAGCCGTCGTCTCTGATGTGGAGTCTCTCTCCCGTGTTCGGCGCTAACGAGTCGTGAGGCTTGAGCTCCGTCAGACCGACGGTCCCCGTGCTCCTGGAAACAGGCGCCTGACGCACCCCGTAGGCACCGACGGGAGAGACGCAGCTCGCCTCGGACGCCCGCGGGCGTCTCCTCCTCCACGCTCTGCCGTCCACGTTCCCTGTAGGGAGAGGAGACGGAGGAAGGCTGGCCCCTGGCGGGGGCTTCATCAGTCCTCGCCTCGTTGGACCCTGAGTCCCAACATCCCCACGACGAACGAACGAACGAAGTCGTCCGAGCGAGAAAAACTTCAGACTCATCCGCAGTTTGGAGAATGGATTTGGACACGGAAACGCCACGGGGCCCACGCGTGAGCCCCCACGGCCGGAATTTCCCGCCCGGGAAGAGGCTCCTGCCAGGCGAGGGGCACACACCGACCTGCCCTTGGCCGGTCTGAAGCCTCCCTCCGGAGGTCGTTCGGGCCGGATGTGTCGTGCGGAAACGGGGACAGGTATAACTCCATCCCGCAAACGGCAGCAGAAGCAGCGTCCCAGCGCGGTAATGGGGTGGCACGAAGGAGCCAGACGCGGGCTGAAGACACACCTCTGCGAGGCCATCGAGGCTGTGGGCCCGGCCACCTCGCCTCCTCGCCTGGCTGGACGTTTCCAGGCTGCGTCACCCTCGTTCCCGCCGATTCTGTCGTCTCTGTGGACAGCAGGTGGTTCCAGGGCCCGGACGAGGCGCCGTGGCGGTGGCCGAGTCATGCGTTTGTGGACGGGGCAAACGTGTGGCTCGAAAGCCCTCGCTTTCACGACGGCGAGAGCGTCTAGAATTAGGGTCACCGTGGGGTTCCCACACGATCCGGCCGACGTGCCCTGGTGAGACGGGAAGCTCTGTCCTGGAAACGCCTCCTGTGGCCTTTCCCAGGGATTCCCCGGAGCAAAGTCAAGGCCGTCGCCCGGCTCCGAGTCCCCGCGATGCTGTGGGTCACAGCGTATCCCCATGGGGACGCACGCAGCCTTCCCACCCCTGAGCGCTCACCACGCGACCGGCCTGGCCGACTGACTCTGTGCATCTGTCCTCGCATCTTTCCCTTGACCTGCCGGGGGGGGGGGGGGTCTGTGAGCCTCGATGTCACGTTCAGCGTTGCTCCTGGCAGCTGCCAGTCCCCTGGACGCCTGCTCTGCCGCAGGTGGCAGCCGCCCGTCCCCGCAGACTGAGCTCCGTGCTCTGCGGACGTGTCCCAATCGCCTTCCCATTTACATTGGGCTCCTGCCCGGACAGAGGCATTTTACCCCTGAGCAGGGCATTAACGGAAGCAAAATCCCGTCCCCGGGCAGTCCCCCCGCAGAGGCGCTGGGCAGACGCTTACGGGTTTAGCAACCCTCCGATGGGCGAGTTAATGGGGACTGTGTGATGGTCGTTGTTTTTGTCATTGTTCCGCACGACAGTGGGGAGGGGCAGTCGAATTAGGATAACGTGTTTTAAAACCGCGGTTTTCGTCACGCGGGTCGAGTGTGGAACTCGCACGTACTCGTAAGTGCGTGTGAATTGCTCCAACAGGGCGCTTGCGTTGATTCCCGACGTCGGCTTGAATAAGAAGTGCACCTTCAAGCTGCTTCCTGACGATTTAAAAAATGTCCCCCCAAAACTTTCACCTAAATCTCTTTCGAGATCTGGGAGGACGTGGCTTCGTTGGCTCCGGAGCCCGTGGGTTTACGTTAAAGGTTTCCGCGGAGCATGAGCAGGAGGGACCCGATTTCACGCGACATGCGGTGGGACGAAGCGTGTCTTGTCCGTTCCGGCGGCAGGGGGGACGGCACTCCCGTGCCGGGGTCCATGAGCTTCTCAGCATACTGGATCGTTTACTCCTGTAGAAAGGACAGAAAGGACATGCGTTTCGGTGTCGGGCCCCTGTTGGAGCTCTGACTCTGCCCCGTCCGGTGTCCACGCAGGTGACGAATTCCTCGACGGCTCCGGGCGAGTCGTCTGCGGAGTGGGCAGAGCGACGGCTGTTCCATGGGCGCCCTCGCTCCTCACGTTGAGCCATGCGCCTCCTTCCTCTCGAAGGCGCAGTGGGTGCGAGGTCCGAATCGGGGCGCCTCCGTCCCGGGTGGTCGGCAGTCCCCGCTGCCCGCAGGTCCGGATCGAGAGCCGGCCCCGGGGGACCTCAGCGGGGGGGCGGGTCGTTTCCGCACCCCGGACAGGTCTGTCCACCCAGCTGCATCCGCCAGGCCCTGAGGCTTCCCGCCCCGGGCACCCAGGGCCGGAAGGTGTAAGACACCCCTAGGGCAGATCGGAAGCTCTCCCTATAGTCCAGACGTGAGTGGAATTAGAGCGTTTATCCTTTTCCATCCGACTCGGCGCACTTAGCGATAAGATTCGTCCACGCTGTCACAAATGGCAATATCTCATCATTTTTCCTGGCCGAGTAGTACTTCGTTGTGTGCATGTGAGCAACGCTGTAGTTTACGAGTGCGGGTTTGCCCCTTCTCTGCCAATTTTAATATTAATACACACTTAGATGGACCTTTACCATCTTCCTAATTTTATGGGAAGATTCCTCGATGGCTTCCTTTCAATGTTGCGTTTACACTTTTCGCAGCTATGTTTTTATCAGGTTCCGTAACGATAAAAGTGTAAGGAATTTCAGTTCCTTTCCTTTTCAAGTCTTTGTTCAACAAATGTGATGTTTATTTAGCATTTTTTCTTTTATTGAGATCGCGACATGGTTTTCCTTTTCCACCCATCGAATGAGGGGTCACTTCTAGTGTCGATTCATACTCCGATTTGGTCACCTGTTCTCCCGTTCGCCTTCTCCACAACGACCGGTGTACTTCTAACGTGTTCCAGGCCCCCACCTTTCGGCACTCGACCTTGTCCTCATCCCCTCCCGCCCTTGAAGACCGACAGGTGCGTGTCTTCCTCCTCCTGCGTTCCCCCTAAGCTGAAGGCGAGGGGCGATCTTGCAGACACGCGCTCCTCCGCCGTCCCTCCTCTTCACGGCTTCCTCCCTCCCTCCCTCAGGGCCTCGCCCCGCGACTTCTCAGACGTCTCCGTTGTTCCCTTGTGGATGTACGGCGTCCTTCTTTCCTCCTAGTTCATGTGCTTTGCCTCTAACCCGGTCATGTCTCTGCTCCCTGCGATGCCTGCGGCCGGCGTTTGCTCCCGAGGCGGTCCGCGTTCCCTTCCACGGCAGACCTTGTGCGGGGGACGGGGGAAAGCGTGACGTTCGGAGCCTGAGCGCGTCCTCCTTAAACCGCTCTGTTTACCGGCGACCTAATTCCTTGGCCAATGAACCCGTTTCCAGCCTTTATCCGGTTTAACCTTTTCGGGGCCTCTCACCCCCTGTGTTTTCTTGCCAGCGTGTGCTTCACCAGCTCCTGTGACGCTGTTTTCCGTTCATTTTTCCCCTGGCCACCTGATCGTTACTTCTATGGCTGTTTCAGTTTTTTGCTGTTCTTCACCTAAATACTACTGACTGTGGCCATAGGAGGAAACTAGAAATCATCTTTTGAAGCATTAAAAGTCTGTTGATCGCCCGAGTTTCACTGATGGTGGAAATATAACCTTTATTTTATGGGGTTTCTGAACGCCTCTAAATTTTAAATGGATTATGTGATCAAATTAATATTGAAATTTTTTATTTGCAATGGAGATGTTTTCTTTTTCTCTCTAACGCTTGCACGTAAGACTATCAAAAACTGAACATGTGCTGCTTAAAATACTTACATTTGGGTGGGAATTAAATATGCATTTTTATCAACATTAAGCCAGCACTGGGATAAAAATAGTATTACAGGGGAGATTTTTTGTTTACTTGAAATATGACTGACGTATCTCCTTTGAAATGGTTATTCTTGAGGTTGTCTTTCATTTCTGTCCATGGTTTAACATTCCCAAGTGCGTCTTGGTCTTTCAGAAAATCCGTACACAATGCACGCTAACGCATGAGGAAAACCACCGACTAAGCAGATTTTCTGTGATGGCTTGGATTATGAAACATTTGCAAGTTAAATTCGGGATCGCTGTATAAATTTAAAGAATTAACGGAAATTAACATAATTTATTTGTTCTGTCGATGAATAATCAAAATCTTAAAGTTCTCCCAGCTATTCTATATGCTTATTAGGGCGATCGTAATTATTCATTTTTATATAAAAATTAAGTGATGTCAGCCGTGCCGCGTTTGAGGAGTGTAAAAACGCGTACCACTGAATTATAAATCCCGTGGCCTCCAGCTGTCATCTGGAAATGCCAAGCACTTCACGGGCCTTTGTGTTTCACGCGACGCCGACCGTTTTTGGTTTCTCTGCTGTCGTCGGGAGCAGCAGTTCTCGTCAACCCTTCGTGCGTCATGAAGCAAAAGGCGACCCCCCCCCCCGCCCCATTCCACACCCCGGCTGCCGTCTCCTGCCTCGATGGCCCTCGCTCTCCGCTTCGCTCTGTAACGGCTTTTGAGAGGCCGGGCGAGGCCGGGAGCAATGGGACCGCGGCCCTGTACGGCCCTTTCTCCGACGGGTTGCGATTTTGGGTTCGGCCGAAACGCCCGAGTAACGGAGAAAGTCGTGTTTCTGTGCAGTTAGAGGGGAAGGACTCGCTCACGCTGAAGACACCACGACCCTGGGGGCAGGTCATTCCTCCTGTGGCCGCTCAACTTTGTAAAAGGCACGGCCTGGTCTGCGCCCAGGTGGGCCCGATCCCGCGTGGACTGTAGTGTCCCCCGTGCTATCTGCTCGGAGCGCGGTGGCGCACTGAGTCGTAGGCAGCTCCAAGGGCTGTCACGAGCAGCCGCGGCTGCACGGGCATCTCAGGGAAGGGGACAGGGAGCGTCGATGCCGAGGATATCCGCATTATCCAGCCTAGGGACCCCGCATGCACGCCGCTGACCGCCAGTGGGGGGTGTGGGGACGTCTGGCACGCTGACGCGCGGCCTGGCCCGTCGAGAAGCCCGATAGTGTCTGTTAAGTGAAGGCTCCTGACTTCGGGGTCGGCCCTGTCTGCTCCTCGCAGAGTCCCTGCTGTGGGGTCTCACCGAGCGCTCTGCCGTGCTGTCCGGCCATCCCCATCCATCATCAACCCTCACGGTCAAGGGCACGCCTTTTGCATTTTTCTTGGACGGCCGTGAGGCTCTCACAGGCAGTGGGTAGACATCCCCGGCCTGACTTCGAGGGCAGCCTGCCTGTGTCCCGGCTGAGACTGGTGCCAGCGAGAACCAGTTTGAAAGTTCTAGGGAAACTGGACAATTCTGATGTTTACTGTAAAATCCTTTTCCGTTTCACTAGAGCCTCAATTTTCCTTCGGCTTGTAAATTAAAAAAAAGAAATGCTGGTAAAGGGCTGCTGCAAACGTTTAATAGAGTGCAATAGTTATTCTCGTCTTCCTCCCGGTGTTGGGAGGGAAAGAAACCAGGGCGAATCCAGGGGTTTCCAGGAGTTTTAGCAACTGCCCTGTCAGGTTAGTTCATTAAAAAGATCAGTTAGTGAAGACGCCACTGGAAGTGTTTTGTTCTGTTCTTATAAAATTATTCGTCTGTAGAGAGAATCTGTCAAAGAGATTTTTCCACGTAAAATATGAGTGAAAAGCAAAAATGCTGAATCGACTGCGGGCTGGCGCCCTTGCCCCTGGCACACCTGCGGCTCAGGGCAAACCTGAAATCGCGTCTCCGGGTGCGAGCTCCCAGGACAGGCCCCGCCAGTGAGAGGCAGCTGGTGGGGGTCACCCGGGGGTCGGAGGGCAGGAGCCGCGTCCTCAGGGATCGCAGATGCTCTGTGTGTCGGCTGCGGTGGCGGCCACGACCCCGTTGCCAAACGGAACGTTCACAGTGGGCGAGTCGGTGGGACCTGTTATAACTCAGTAACCCCGGGGGGTTCCCGGGGAAAAACCTCTGTCGACGAGTCCAGGCTGTCTCACCTGTGACATCTGTGATGAGGATAAAGCAGAGAGGACCCGGTGTGACACTGTGCTTGATTATGTTCCCGGTGACATAACAAAATCTCGAGTTCCACGTGACCTTAAAAGCCGTGTCAGTGAACCCTTCCTTCATCCGCTCCCCAGCTCCTTGGGGACACTCAGTTCCTTTCTAGCAGCTGGGGATATGCGGCCGGTGGCTGGGGACATGGGGACGAGGACATGGTCACCTGGAACAACCCAGACAGCTAGCCGTGTGTGTCTCCTGCCGTGTAACACTGACCCCCAAACTCGGTGGCTTAAAGCAGCGCACATTCGTCACTCGCGTCCCCTGAGAGCCAGGACGCCCGGCGCCCCTGCCGGAGTCCGCCACCTCGGGTCACCGAAGGCCGTGCGGGGGGCCAGCCTGGCTGCGGTCCCGTCGGGAACCTCGCTGGGCGACGGCCGCCGGCAGGAATGTTCATGGAGACGGCAGGAGTCACAGATGACCTGGTAGAGGGGTTCATATTTAGTCCTTTCTTACTTTCCTAGAGATTCGTCAGAATGGGCCGAAGTGCCTCCTGGTGTGACGGAACCTTGAGCCCAGCGCTCTTGTCCTGAATGGGTCGGCCAGCCTGCGCGCAACGAGCGCGTCTCTCTCTCCTCCACCCTTGGTCTGTGTCTTTGCCTCTTGTTTCCAGAAATTAGGAATTTTGCTATGATATCGAAATCATTTTCCCTCCTTTACTTCTGTGAGCTCACACATACGTGCCACACGCGCACGGGTGCACACAGACGCCCACAGGGTACTCGCGAGATGAAAGGCATCAATGAAAAGCACACACGAGCGAGAAGTTCTTTTTCGACCTCTTTGCCACGGGGCCCTCGACTTGAAAGCCCCTAATTTCTCTGACAAACAAAAGATGAACATGGAAGAAATTAAGAGTTGGTTCTTCCTCCTAAAACACTAGGATTCGTAATTCATAAACCACCTTCCAGTACGCCAGACCAACTCCATTTTAAGGGAAAAGTTGCCTGTTATTCAGTTTTTATACATTCTCTTGGACTTGTTTTCCCGTGAAAGATTTACAGCTGTTTTTTCTCCTCTGTTAGTTTTAAGGTAATTTGTAGTGACTTTTCCCCCATCCAAGGAGAGCCAAGCAAAGCGGCGGGAGGGGCAGAGGCGCCCATCTGTGGGCCACGCTCCGGGCCTACGAACGCCTGGCGTGGGAGCGGTAACTGGGTTTCCGAGTGTGGCTTTGGAGAATAGACGGCCCACATCACTGAGAGGGAAATCGTTGCAGAAAAGAAGCGGCGAAGGATGACGCGGGCCTTTCGAGGGCCTGCGGAGTACGCGCACCGCGGGGCACCATGGGGACCTGGTTAGGGCTTTGAGATGCGACGTCTTCACGCACTTGATACCGGAGCTGTCGTTCCGATCTTGATTCCTTTTGTGGAATAAAGTCCCAACCCATCGGGGGCCAACACCTTAAAAGAGGGCTGGAATAAATGAGACCTCTTAAACCCCGTCTCCTCCCCGCGGGGTGGCACGGTGCTTGCGCGTGAGGAATGGACGTGGGCAGGTGTGCTCCTCTGTTTTCAGTTCGCTCCACGTGTTTACTGCTGAGGCCGCTGAACCACCTCTCTCGAGACGTTAGGAGGGCCCCGCGTCCCCAGGCTGTCATGTCAGTAGCGTGGCTGGACAGTAAGCGATGAGCTAGAGGAGGCTCGGGCATCTGGGGTTCGCGGGGAAAGACTCAAGATGGGCCCCTTAAAATCTCCCATTAAATTCCCCCTCAGCAATTTTCAGGGAAACGTTGCACCGACTGGGCAAATGGCATTGAATTCGTGCCCCCGGCCGGCCCTGTTCAGCCACGCCAGTCCTGCCGTCCTCGGAGTAAACTCCGGTGATTTGCTCGTGGCCAGACATGTGTGTCCCCCCAACCACCATTTAACAATGAACTGATCATAAACGCTGAGTAAAAATGCAAGGAACGAGAAAGGCTTTCTAAACAAACGCAGTTTTCAACGTGAGGGGGCGTCCCTGAGCATGCGGACCTTACACAGCAGCAAAAAAGGCAAATGGAAAACCGGGAAAGGCCGTGGAAACGCATTCGAGATGTCTGGGACTCTCGTCTGCGGTTTTGCTTTTAAAGTTCTTGTAAAATTTACATTTTGTTGCCATCCTCACTCGTGTGTAAATATGAAAAAGGCTATAAATACGCCCCATTGGGATGTCATAGCTGAATTTAAGGGGTAGCAGAATGTTTCCTGGGTGCCCTATTTCCACATCAGGGTGGGCTTATTTTAGCACCTGCAGTTTAATTCTAAGGAAATGCTTTAAATTTAAATTTAAATGCTGCGCCTGGAATCTGCTATCCTCCGCATCGCCGTTCGGGTCATGCCCTGTGATCAGTCTCAACGTCCACAGACACCAGGCGGGTGGTGAGGCCCGTGGCTTAACTCCATAACCTTTTCCTAAATTAATCCTTCGGATGCTGAATGTCTTTGTTTAATTTTTTTCTTTCTTTTTTTTTTTTTTTTTTTTTGACGCACGCAGCCCCTGCACTGAGCTTTAACTTCCCCACTTTTGATAGTGGCGTGGTTATAAAAAGTGCTTCGCTGTCTCCTTCATTCTCTCCTAATAAATCAAGTAGCAGAGTTAGTGACGAGGGAGGCCTGTGACGGCAGCGCCGCGGCAAGGCGCGGTGACGATGCCGAGGGCTCAGGGACACGCCACACCTGGGCAGACACACCTGGACTCCTGCATCACTGCTGAGGGGCGAGGACCGAACTGTTTCATTTTCCCAGTTTTCCAGTGGAAGCCAGAGGAAGCTAAGCAGGGTCGGGCCTGCTTAGTACCTGGATGGGAGACCTCCTAGGAAGACCAGGTGCTAAAAGCGTAAAAAATATCCACATTTCATTTTACTTTTCTTTCTGAGGAGGAATCATTAAAATAAAAGGGCCGACCATGTGTGAGCAGCCAGAACGCATGCATTGTCGGACCTCGCAGGCACCTCTGTCTAGGTGAGGAGAATAAATCAGCTCCCGGGAGCATTTTCTGCCGAGAAGGGGCATGGTCAGACTCGAGCAGACCAGGAGTGAGCCCCGGACGTAACCAGTAATGCAGGGAGAGACCGTGGAGGGACACAGGGACGACCAGACAGAAGGATGAAGCGTCGCCAGCTTCAGAAAAGACCCGGGGAGATAAGGACTGTAAAGAGTCCTTCGGATCTGTAGCCTGGCCACACTAAAGCCAACGCGGGGCGTGTGGTGAGCGCGCGAGGACTCCGTGGCCCGCGTGTGCTGCGGTTTCCAGCTGAGCCTGCGGGGCAAGACGAGGTGCGGCCGTCGGGGTAGAGCAGGGTGAGGGGCCAGAAAAGTGTCTGTGTTTACGAGCGAGACCTAAGAACACTCGTGACCAGGGACACTTCCGTGACGTCTACTCAAAAGGTGGGCGGAAGCGGCCCTTTGTGAACGAAGGCCCCAAACCACGTCTCCACGCCCTCGCGTTTTCCATCTTCCCCCGCGGGAGGGAAGGTAGAGGCCCTTCTGCTGAGACGGGAAGCTGGGTGTCACCGAAGCTCAGGGTCCTTCGGGAAGTCCCACCCTTTCCCTTTTGTTTGCTGTCGGCCCCACAGCTCCTCCAGGAAAAAATTAAAATCCTGTAGAAAGGGGCTTAGTGCAGAGCTGGATCCAGGAGGTGGCTGGTCTCTGCTCGTTCCTTGTAGCTCGTTACCAGACGATCTGTTTGAGTTTTGAATTTGTCTGGCCCTGGATGACGTGTGTTGCTTCCTTCGTGTCGTTGTTCTAGGTGTGTTTGGGAAAGAAATCGTTTAAAATGCTTTTTCTCCTCGTCCAGCCCGATCAGCTGAAATGAAGGAGGGAATGGCTGCTGATGTGTGATGCTGATTTATATTTTGTTATCAAATATGGATTATGCTGTGAAACTCGCAGCGTCGTATGCACTCAGACTCGAATTACCTTCATTTCGTTTATTCACAACGTGTTACAATTAATTGAAAAACTTGGGCTCCCCCTTGTGACAAAATCAATGATTTTATTTATTTTTTTTTTTTTTGGTGCCGAACACAATGAGCCATCTATGCCCTTTTAATTGTGTTCAAATCACGTTATAGATAAAATTATTTAATCGGTTAGTGTTATTCTTTTCTCTGAAAATTAACTCGCCCGGCTTTTTTAAAAAGACCAGTTATCGATTTTAATTTCGTGTTTGAAAATGTAATGTTTTAAAACACTGAATTTCAAAGGAAGGAAAAGAGGACGGGACAAACGTGGCTTCTCTCCTCCTGTGTGTTCTCCGCGTGGGCAGAGCTTCCGGACACTCCCTGGAGACGTTGAGTCAGCCCTTCAGTGTTCCGGGCGACGGCACCCCGAGGTGCGCACGCGGGGCCTGTGCGTTTGGGGGGCGCTGGCTTCCTTCCGCAGGGGCGCGGGCTTCTCCCTGTCTCGCTTCGCCGACTGTTCACGCGACCTGTCTCCACGGCCTCCAGGGAGCAGCAGGCGCGCTGAGCCGCCGGGGTGGCCTGGGGTGGCCCACCCGAGCAGGTGCAGCCAGGGAAGAATAGGAATCACGGTTACTTTCTTAAAAGGAAGATTCCGTGCCACGTGTCCGTGTGCCTCTGTGTTTCTGTGCGTGCGAGAGAGTAAAAAAGGAAGAAAAACACGTAACAGCCACTTCGCAGACCGACCTCTGAAAGGGCCTCCATGGCCGTGGCTCCCCCGTGGCCCACCCCCACGGCCTCAGGCGGCTCCTCCCAGCTGGGACTGTCCCTTTCCTCGCCTGTGGTGAGGCCTTCGGACTCAGTCCGTGCTTCTGGGTGATCGAGTCACGTCGCCGTGCAGACCTTGGTTTCCGACAGATACAGACGAAACCTTCTAGAAGGATTTTAACGCCCGCATGCGATTAAACCTTCATGGTCCCCCGGAGAATGCCCTTCAGAGTGACCCAGCGTCGGAGACTAGGCCAGACCCAGCCAAACCAGCGGAGGGACAATGTCATTTCTCCTGGTGACGCTTACGTGCCTGTGACTCGGGAGGGGACCGCTCTCCAGGACCCGGGAGAACCGGGACAGGACGAAGCAGCTCCCAGGACTGGTCGCCTGCGGGAGGCGCTTGGCGTGACACCGACGCCCCCGAGAGGGCGGGGCAGGGCCCGCGCCCCCAGGTGGCGCGGGAGCCGCGCCGTATGGATGGCGAGAAATAGCAGCGCCGCTCGTTCTGTCTGATTGCTAATTACCCCCCTGAATGATTCGGTTAAGTCTGCGACGAGATAATTAGGTTAGCAATTTACGGCTGCGCACAAACTTGGATTTTCGTCTTCGCAATTCCTGCCGTTCCGATGACATCTTCTCTTCGTCTCAACTGTAAATTGCTTCTCCGAAGGCCTCTCCAGGGCCGAAGCCCGTGCAGACCCTCCCACCTGGATTTCCTGTGAAGTGAGGCCCTTCGTGGAGTTTTGTGTAACTTTAAACGGCGGGAAAATAGCGTCTCACCGAGTCCCGTTTCGTCACTCCTCATTTCTCTTTCAATTTGGTGGGCGCGCGGGGGGACACTTGGTAAACGGCTCCATCAAGCGCCTCGATTGAACAGCTGCCAGGCTCCAGGTCCACCAGGACGCCGAGCATGTGCGCAGCCGCCTTCCCGTTTCGTACGTTTCTGTTTCTGGGGGTCTCTTCCCGACGGGGCACCCAGGAGCAGCCGGCGGGGCACAGCTGTCACCCAGGCTGTGCACGAGCGTCCAGAACTGCCCGATTGTGGGAAGAGTCTCGCGTCACCTTCCATTTCTGTGCGAGCAGATACGGTGATTCTAGTCAGAGGAAGGAGAATGGGATCCCTGTGGGTACATGTTGGCCTCGGATGAGGCCCTCTTGGGTCCACTTGCATATCCCAGCCGCCTGGCTGGGTGTGGTGGTGAGATGGCGGGGGCTGTCTGAAAACGCTGTGTCATCTTTCGTAAACACTCACCGTTAGCTCAGCATTCCCACCCGGCTGTAGGCTATGTCCTCAGTTCAGAGAGGGGGAAGAAAGAGGATCAGGGCAGGGGGGGAAAGTTCATATTACGACAGGCTAAAAATTCCGATTACCCCGATATCATTCCAGGTCTGCTGACCCCAAACTTAGTGGATCAGTCAACTTCAAACGACAGCTTCAGCATAGGCATATATTTATTTTCTTTATTTATATGCACAATGGACACATGCGCCACATCGTTCAGTGGGGTTACGAGTTAAAATTTGCCTTATTTACACTTTCGGTTTTGGTTTACGGATTCTGAGTTAGCCAATAAAAAAAATAGTGACTTTGTGACCGACGTAACTAAGACGGGGTGATCTCCACCACAAGAGAGCGACGAAATGTTTGGAATAGCACATTCCAAACATCTCACTAAGTCTCCGGTCCTGCCTTTCCTGATGCAGGAAAAGGAGTGCTTTTGTCGTCGGCCGACACGACCAGGCGCACGTGCCCATCACATCTCAAGGTCGAGGACGTTTGCCATTACCTGTCACTCTCCTCGGTCTCTGTTTTCTGCGCCAGCTCTGATGGGCTGGGTCATTCCCACCCCCCGTGTTCGCCAGCCCTGGGCCCGCGCTCTAAAGGGCAGGCCCCGACCATGCTATTTCAGGCCGTGTTCGCTCCGGATGGGGTCCGTGCCCTTTCTGCCCCATAGTCGGACTTGAGGCGTGTTCTCTGACCCGTTTCATAAACGGCCCTCTCAGCCGGGGCGGTGCAGCCACCTCTCTCTTCTCCAGAGGCTTTATGAAAACGTCCGTGCCCACGAGGCCGCCTGTCTCGCCATCAGAGCTTCTCGCTGACCTTTCCGGCTTTGGTCTGGGCGGCCGGCGGCTGGCTGCTCACGCTTCTCTTTGTCCCAGGCTGCTAACTGGAACGCGAACGGAGGCCCCTCGACTGCGGCCCCTCGACTGTCTTCAGGTTTCCAGTCATCGTCCCCTTCCCTTCCTTCGATGCGGATCGTTTATTTTCCACAAGCAGCATTTGCACGGTGAATAAGCGGAGCAGCAGGACGTTAGGGACGGACGTCGCCGGTGGTCGGGCTTCGCCAGGGCTGTGAAGCCCAAGAGCGCGTCAGCCCTTTGCCCCTCTTATGAACTGCTTGGGTCCTCCTTCCCGAGTGAAAAGTAAGAAAACGTTCCTTATCAACACAGGCATGGCACGGCGATGCACGAAGATCGGTCGTTGGTAGAACTCCTTAGGAGGAGGACACGACAAATCTCGTGGCTCCCTCCTTTCTCAGCCAGCGGAAGGCTTTTCGAGGCTTCAAGGGCAGTTTCGCGGCCCTGACAGTTGGACTGTTCACACATTATTGCATTTGGTGTCGGACTCTCCACGTGTTTTTCCCCACGTCTTTCTTGACCTTCGTTTTCCTAAACGTATGATTGCATAGGCTGTCAGGTTAGAATCTCTGGAAGAAGGAGAACATTCCCTGCCTTCCTATAAATGTGTATAACTGCTACGTATGTACCCATAATCACATACTTAATACGTCTCTATAATCATATAGAGAGAGGGAACACTTTTCATCAGAGGGAAAGGCAGTCCTTTTCCTGGTCTTATAAATTTGGTTTTCAGGGACGGCCTGATCCTAGTTGAGGTTACTGCTTAAAACAGATGAGGACATTCTTCACACTGTGCCTCGTCGGGGTGTTAACGAATGAATTACTGTCAGAGCTTGATGCTTCTGATGCTAAGGGTTCGACTCATAATTCCTGGAAAGGGCGGATTATACTACAGTATGAGAATGAGGGATATTTTCACACACGCACTCGTGGACGTGTGTGTGTGCACAAACACACGTGGAATCGGGGCGCCTGGCTGTTTGAAAGTCCCACATCCCGAGTTGCTAATCAGCAGTTTCCTAAGTACACTGGAGACCCGTCACTTCCAACCCGGGACCTGTGGAAGCGAGGCGGGAGGACGGGCTGGATGTGGGCGTGACGCCTGGTGAGGAAGCAGCATTCTGTCAGGCGCTTTATCTATTTGTCCCGATAAGTTCGTGGAGCTGCAAACCGAGAATGCGTAGGGTACGGGTGGCCGAGATCCACGGGCCCGGACGTGGTTCTGACTTTCTGCCTTACGCTCACTTTGCATCACGAGGGCTTTCGATCAGCGTCCCTTCATCTTAGAATAACTACGATTAATCACGTTACTTGGAAAAACATTTCGAGTTTCATTCTCCATCGTCTGAAAGCATTTGATTCCGACAAAGATAACAATAAAGTCTCTTTTGTACGGAAACAATCACAATTGCCCTCCACAGAGGCTCCATTTTAGGCGTCGCTTTGAGCATCCAGACATTTCCCTGCGATCTGTACAGTTTATGAGACTATCAGGAAATAAAAGGACTAATCTGAAATTAAGAATCTCTACTTAATTTTTGTGCCGACAACGGGAAGGTCTATCTTAAAGAACATCGTAATTTGTTCCCTTTTCGTGGCCAAGCACCAATGCAGCGTTTCTACAATCTTAGTTTCCTTCCCAGTGCTCGTTCTGAAGAATAAATGGATTACAAGGCTTGGAAGCTGTGTTTGCTCGGCATTAACGAAAGCAGGTAGAGCCGCCTCCGGCCCCACCGTCCCTGGCGGATAGAGTGAGGCCACGTCGAGCAGACGAGGGATCGTGCCAGACGTCGTCTTCACAGCAACGGCTCTGCACCGAGCCTGGGCGGTGTGTGCCCCGCAGCACACTTGTAGACTTTCCCTTGCACCTTCATGGCGGGCGGGTTTTCATCTTCTATAAAGAGCATTTTGCTTTCTTCTGTCAACTTTGACCTTGCAGTCACTTCGCTCTTTACCACCTGTCCCGAGGAGGTCTGACGTCTGCTTAGGCCTTATTTTACAGAATGCCAGAGGAGAGACATATTTCCGCATTGAGAGACTTTTTTTTCCCACAAGGACAGAATCACTTTATAACTGTGCTCTGGTACGGCATCGTTTAGACCTATAAGACTCTGTATGGCTCGTGCGCCTTTTGTGCGTTCTCTTATGTTTTGTGCATTGTCTTCTTTCATTCCCCGAGCTATTGCTTATTCCTAATGTCTTTTTATCTCAACATCAATCCCATCCTTTTATTTTCTTATTGACAATTTTATTCCAAAGTGCACTTACAATTCTTTAATAATTTACTAATCGTGCGATCTTTAAGAAAAAATGTCTTCAGTGTGAGTCCTCTAAAAGACAGCCTTGGCCAAATGGGTATACTCTTCCCAATCGTAGGCCGAAACCCTTATTAACGGTGACCAAAGGCTTGTATTTTCCTGTTATGAGTGGCAACTAGCAAAGCAAGAGACAAGGCCTAATGCTCTGTTCCGATCGTCCCTGTGGAAGATGTGACTGCTGCGTGCCTGTCTGCCGGGGCCTGGGAGCTAACTCCTCTGAGCTTCTCAGATCCGTCCATCCTCTTCCATCCGTCTCTCTGTCCGTCCACTTCCCATCGCACCTGGATGACCCACGTAAGTTAGGTGAGGGATGTGTCACAGTCCCCGGCACTCGGGAAACAGTAAACGATGGCTGGAAGTCGTTCTAGTCGAATTTGTCTCTCGTGGATCATGGTTGAACTGATGAGTTACTCTCCCTTTCGAACTGAATCTTCAGTCAGACGGAGTTAGGTTTCCTTTCCCTGCGTTTCGATGGCGTTTGCGTTCTCACATTACCACGTAGCTAGTCCTATCGACCTAAGTTAGGTAGCTTCTCTTCCCGGGTTGCACACTGACACCCACAAAAGATCAAACTCTTCCTTACGCTTTCCGTCCCAAGGCCGAGTCTCCTGTCCGGCATCCGCGGATCCTCATAAGTGTGTAACCGTCGGCAGGAAAGCGCATAAAAGGGCTTAGGCATCTGCTACAAAATTAATTTTTACAATCACACAACATCAGGAAATAACCTGTGAATGCTTCAGAAACTATCATTTAAATTGTTTGGGATAATCGACTTCGGCTGCTCTTTTCCCCGGGAGCTTCTTGCATTGACATTGCAAGAACTGACATTTCGTGATTCCATTACAAATGTCAGACAAAGATGACATAAACAGGTGGTCCTGGTCTTCCCATCCTGGTCGAGTGTAGAGTGTCGTGGAAGTTTCCACGTGGCTAACACCAGGAGGGCGGTCTTATCTTTCCAGCCATCCCTCAAAATTGAATCTCTTCGCCGCCCATTTTAAAGGGCGCTGTTGGGTTCCTGTCCCGCGTCTTCAATCGTCCTGATATTCACTGTGGACTACATCGGACCTTGAATCTTGGAACAGAAATTCATTTCTCTCTCCAAATTTGTATTCACATCATGCTGTTATGTGCTCTCTCCTGACATCGAGATGCTTCATTATCTTTCCTTTTTTTCGGAGGAAAACAAGATTCCAGACATCAAATAGGTTTCACAGTCGTATAAAGAGGAAAGACGGTCAAAGGTGGAAACTCCTAGTCTTTGTCATCCTGCCTTAAGTTTATAATTGATCAGAAGAATGATATGTCATTCTTATCTATAGTCTACCTGTGTATTAAATACAGAACATTTGAGTTAACTTGAAAAAATAGGATTTTATTAATTATAGCACTAAAATACAGTCATAAGACATTAGTGGGGATGAGTGGCTAATTGTAAAGCTATGCTACATTATAATTACGATTTTTAGTAGGGCTTTCTTCACCTCAAACACGTAGTGCATACGTATTAATTCTTTTCACATTAACTTATAAGAAAATAACCACTAGCTGCTGCCGAAAAGAGAGCTCGGAGAACAGAAACGGAGAAGGAGCTTGCGTAGCCATTTCGTCATGTGCATTTTCTTTCTTTGTGATTCGTGAACCATGAGAATGTATTACCACGTGAAAATTTTAAAAACCGAACGATGTAACGAACCTAAGGTGAAAGGGACTGGAGAATTGGATTTCAGTGACCTGGAAATGTGTTCGAAATAATAAGCTTGAGGTGGGGGAGAGAACATTACAAAGTTGTGTGTGTGTGTGTGTGTGTGTGTGTGTGTGTGTGTGTGTGTGTGTCTCCAACATGAGGCAGGCCTGGTGAAATAATGAGATCACCTGTGGCTATATCTGGCATTGGGATTGGATTACAAGTGATTTTAGTCTCTCGGTTAAAGAAAATTTCTAGTACGTCTCAACACACGGGCATCATTTACGTTTGGGCCCATGGAACCACTGTACCATGAATTCGTTATTAAAAGGGGAAGTGTTTTTAAAATACGCTGTAAGACAATCCCTGAAACTCTGTTCTTTCAAACGTTGATGCACATTTTAGTTCGTTGTCTTCCAAAAGTTTTAAAGTTTTGCATTTTACAAATAGTTTTACAATCTTTTTTGAGTTAATCTTTTGTGAAAGATGGAAGGTCTGTGTCTAGGTTCGTTTTTTACAGATGGACGTCCGGTTATTCCAACACGATGTGCTTGGAAAAGCCTTAGTTAAAAAGATGGGGGGTTTTTTTTGTTGTTTTTTTTTTTTTTTTTTTTTTGCTGACTTTCTCGTCTTGTCCACAGATCACGTGGCCTCTGCCTCTTTCCTACTCTCTACTCCGAGTTTTCTCCCCACCATGCCGGCCTGTTAGAAGCTACATTCCATGTTGTTCCAATTCCTGGCTAATACTGGAGTCTGTTCCATAGCATTCTTTCGTTATCAAGTCCTCTTTAAGGGGCAGGTGACAACTTCATAAAGCAACCCGTCCCTGAGTTGAATAATCGAAGCCGCAATCGTTCATTGAGTCGACGTACTTCGTGCACCCACTGTGTGACATACGGGGGGACCAAGGAGCTGTGTTACACTGAGCCTGAAATTACAGGGTCTTGGGTCCATTCTCTTGAGCAATTACAAGTATCTGTTTGCTCTTCCGTATCCTCAATTTTGATACACACTAGAGAGTTTAACTTTCTGTCATTCAGACATCCGTGATGTGTGTGGATGCACCTCTATCAGGTGCAGTTTCATCTGTCTGCTCCTCTCAACACGTGACTAACCCAGAGGAAAATGCATTGCTCTGGAAGCCGTCCATCTAACAGAAGGCACATGGTCTATTTACTCCCTGTGACCTGGAAAAATTATCCCCTATTAATTAAGCCTTAAATCGGTGGTGCTTTATCATCCAAAATGGCATAGTGCACATTATGCTAACTTCATTGAGAAATTAGCACCCGCCCAGTGGTCGTATTCAATATTGTGTAAACGTGGACAACCTCACAGTGAGGTGCCTGGAGGGATGGGCCCAGTTTTAATGGACTAATTCTAATTGCAGCGAACCAAGGAACCGAAGAGACACTGCACTGTCGCAGGAAAAACACTGGGTTTGGGGAGGCCCAGGCTCGGAGGGGATCTGGGACGTCCGGGCTGGCTGTCCCCAAGGAAGCGGGTTAACGTCCTTGAGCGTCACGTTCCTCCCCTCTACTTGTCCAACCTGTCTTCTAGTGGGTTCTGAGGCGTGAATGGGGAAACGCACGTGAAAATAATCTTTAAGTAAGGTTCACTGAGGACTGGCTTACGTGTGGTAAAAACGACCCTGTTTGCGGTCCGGTCCTGTGCGTGGGGGCTGACCCTGGCGCGGCGCCTGCACCCCGCGGTCGGGCTATGGGAGCAGCCCTCACCCCGCACAGCCCCCTCTCACAGACCCCAGCCACCGCTCATCTGCTTCGCGTCCCTATATGTCGCCTTTTCCGGAGTGGAACTTAAATGGAATCAATCGTACTGGGGGTGGCTTCCCTCACGGTGTTCTTGGAGACTCCCTTTGGCTGTTGCATTCATCGAGAATTTTTCCTTTTTACTGACATATGAAGACAGATGCTTTTCACCACCTCGAAATCCAACCGATCAATTTTGAAAAATACTAAAATTATTTCCTTTACAATCTGAATTACCAGGTCGCCTGATTAAATAGAGGTACGCACCTATTAGCATAGAACCCAGACAGTAGCATTTCCATAGTGAGTTCTCTTAAAGCCCGCACCCCGATTTTAGAAACATTGATCTATTTCTTTCCGATGAAAACTGAATTTCTAAGGGCAGAGTTTTCAAAGCACATAGCTCCGTATGTTCGTAGTCATATAGTTTGAGAGGAAATTAAAAACAGGAGGTGGTGCTCTGGCAGCGGGTGAGATTGAAAGGCCAAGGTGTGATTGATCGTGTTGGGATATTTTTTCCTGTTGCCAAAAAAAAAAAAAAAAAAAACACCTTTTCAAGCTGAACCAGAAAGGTATAAAATCCAAGTAATTGCACACTTCAAATCCTAGCAGCTACACGACATCTCGCTGGCAGCTTGATGGTTTCCCGGCGCGGTGGCCTGCTGGCTTCCTGTGAGGCGCGTCAGAGGTGAAGGCCACGTGCCTTTGGCGGGGCCTCTCTGCGCCCCGAGGACGGATGCCAGCCTGTCGCAGAGCCTGCCTCGTGAAATCTGGAGTCCTTCCGTGTCCCTTTGTTTGTTTGTTTGTTCCTGATTCACTAGCCATTGTGTGTGATCACAGGCTAGAGGGGTGGTGGCACACCGACAATGACGGTCGTGCTCAGCGCGTTGGCGCATGAAGCTTTGGGGAACCCCCATCCTTCCACTGGGGCCCACCCCCTGAAACGCAGGCTCCGAGTGACTGTCACTTAGACTTCCTCAGCTCACGCCCTGTGGGTGTGTCAGAGGAGCATTTGGGCGTCATGCGTTCCTCGTTGCCACTCTCCTGGGACATCGGGCTTTGCCTCTTGGCTCTAAGACGGTTTAGTAAAACTGGGACCAACACGGGGTCATCGTGTCAGAAGCGGCATCGCTCCTCAAAATTCAGTGTTGATTTTCCAATTGTTTTTTTTTTTTACATCGAAAATCAAATTGCACCCCATGTGGTAAAAAAATGTACTGAATCAGTGTATTGCAAAGTCATTGTCGTGAACAGAAAGGTGGATTTTTAAAGTGAAGCTTTTGGTTTGAGGCTTTTAAAGGCAAGATGGAAAACAGTAACCAGGACGAGACCCATCCCAGGCCCCTGGATGTCGCATCGACACCAGTTAGGACATAGGACGGTAATACGGCCAACGTTCTATGAAAATAAGCAAATAAGCACTTTTAAAGCAAATCTCATCTGAAAAGATGCAGCATGGATGTCACGTATCGTGACTGTGACCTTGGGCCGATTCCTGAACCTTTGTCGGCATCCGCTCTGCACCTGGAAGATAGGGACGCCAGCCTGTCCCCGGGGATTGTGGAGGATAAAATGAATTTGACCGGCAGAGTTCTTGGGGCATTTCCCTGGCTCTTAGGAAATGCTGCGGAGCACTTGTTCTGTGCAAGCAGCAGGTATGACTGATCGTCGCGGGCGAGTTGAACTGTGTGGTACCTGCACAGCGCCTTGCACGCGGGGTGCGGGCCCAGCGCTCGCCTGGCACACAGAGTGACGTTTCTGCGGTGGGGGCATTGGGCTTTACTCGTCGGGGCTTTGATCTTCGTCCTTTCACACACGCTGCTCTCGCAGTTTACCCCCGACGGCGGCCTCCTTCTCGTGGCTGCTCATGCAGCAGCCGGGCGTCCACGCCCGACCTGGAAAAAGCTACCTTTCAGCAGGGCCCGGACTTAGAGCCTGAACGAGGACTTACTCATTCTCACTTTTCCTTCCGACGAGCTCCAAGAACATTTCTACAGGAAACTGTTCGGTGTGTCTTACCGACCAGCTGGCTCGCCCGCAAGGACTGAGTTGAATGGCATCGTTTTGAAGCGGCGATGCAAAACCCTTCCTGTGACATCTGCGGGACCCCAAACCTTGACCGTGGGGAGTGACAGCGTTAGTGCTCTGTCAGCCAAAGCATGGGGAAGGCTCAGGGAGCTTCAAACGACTTTCTCGCAGCTTTTCACGTTCTGTGCCTGTCTTTCAGGAGCGGGGAGGGGAAGGAGAGTGTTCAGGCCCCTTTAGCATAATCCACGTAGTAATAGTTTGATTTATGTTTGGCCCCTTTCACTTTTAAAAATGCTTTTTTTTTTTCCAGAATTAAACTCTCAATGTATTGTGTGATATTTATGCCATAAATTCTTAAGAAGACTCAAATGTAATTTATATAATTAAAAACAAAAGACCATTAGAGAGGTATTTTACGTTCAGCAGATAACCCAGTTAGGTCCATGGCGCACGGGAGGGACATGTGAGAGGTAAAAGCTAACAATAACGGTAATGCCTGGTAACCGAAAATGCTTTTGTCAGGAGCTAAATGAAAAATTAAAAGTGAATTTATGCGATCGGCCACGTTCAGTGCCAAACACTCAAATACAAATTAGTTTATTTTACTAATCAAACTCCTTTAATTTATTTTTCAAAATGTAGATGTTTTACAGAATGAACGCATCCACTTTCATCTTTTAGTTTTTTTTTAAATGGTCCTCATGTAGTAAAGTATTTTCAATATGACATGCAGCGTCTTGTATAGTTAGCGTCTTGTGCGTGTGTGTTCATTTTATGTACATTGCTTTTAGCGGGCTGTTTGAGTTTTCATTGGTTAACTATTAGAAAGTCATTTTCAGTAACATTTTACCCTCTGAGGTGAAGTCAGTGCCATTTGAAGAAATGAAAATTCTGTCCACGTGTAGGCTTCAAGCCATTACGGTTTGTCTTACGTGTGTTGCTTTGATCCAGCAGGCGACACCTGCATATTATTCAAATACGTTTTTTTATATGAAGTATTTGGGCTATTGGTATGAATTTAATTATAAATACTGTGTTCACTATTGAGCATTCGAATATTTTTAACAATCTCTGCCTCAAAGGATAAAATGGAATTTGGTTTATAATAAGAATTTGGTTTAATATTATTTAAAGGGACCTCTGACTCTGGGAGTTATAGTTCCTGACACATTAATCAGCATTACCATGAGGGTCTCTTTATTATGAGGCTGGGATGAAATAAAAGATGAGTTTATGGCCGGTTTCACCACATTAGGCCCCATCTTTACTACACATTTTTAAATGGGGAAGAAGTGGAGATTTAGTAGTAAAATTTAGCAGTTAGGGGAAAGAAAAAGATTATTTCAAGGTAGAAAGGTTAAATCAGCTGGGAACGAAATTTTAACAGTGGCTCCTTTCCACATCACAGGTTTCAATTTTTTGCCTATATAAGTTTTTTTTGTTGTTATTTGCTCAGAATTTTGAAATCTTTAGAATTATTTGAGTAGAAAGAGAGAGAGAGAGAGAGAGAGAGAGAGAGAGAGAGAGAAAGAAAGAAAGAAAGAAAGAAAGAAAGAAAGAAAGAAAGAAAGAAAGAAAGAAAAAGAAAGAAAGAAAAGAAAAGAAATCTCTCAAATAAAATTAGCAAGAACGCTTTAGGGAAAAGTAAGTTAATGATTATTTTTCCTGCTAGAACTGTGTGTTAATTAGCTAGAAACGATGCTATGACCAGGGAACAGGGTAATTATTCTCGTTCGCACCACACGCACGAAGCTGCGTTGTGTGTGTGGGGGGGGGCGGGAGCAGGGTTCAAGCTCTGCGGCCTGCAGCCCAGGGGTGCCTCTGCGGCCTGCAGCCCAGGGGTGCCTCTGCGGCCGTGGTGTGTGCGACCTCCCAGGCTTTATCCTGACCTGTCTGAAGGCGACAAATCCAGTCTCTCGGCCTTGCAGAGGCAGCTCTGCACAGTACCTCCTGCAGGTGCTTTCTCCGAGGAAACTCTGATCTTCAGAAGTGTCTTCATTCCCTTAGACTGTTTGGGGCGGTGGCTATCATGGATGCTCTATTTCTTTGAAATGAGGAAATAGGGAAAAAAATCCCTTGTGTAGCGGTAACTGCCTTTAGAGACACGCAGACGTGTATGCGGCGAGGTGAGGCAGATCGGGACAGTGTCCAACGTGAGACTCCCAGGGCAGAGAGCTGCAGCTTAGTGAAGGGCTAGAAAGATGGAAAAGTGTGTTTAGACACATCCTAAGGAGAAAGATTGATAACTTCTCTTGTGAGGATTGTGGATTCCGATGAAGTAGACAGTTAGTGTTCAGAAGAAGTTCCTGGTAAAGCAGATACCTTCTGTACCCAGGGGCTAGGGGAATTCTTGGAGGAGTGGTCTCCGGGATGTTTTCAAACCTGCGGTGCCCGTTGTCGTCACGTTACTTGGGAGTGGACCGAATCTGTTGCTTTAATGAATAAACTCCTTCGAGAAAGCGCAGTAGGTTGGCATGTTCTAGATTGAACGTTGAGGCAGAGGAGTTACGACAGAGGAGGTTTTCCGTTGGCCGTTAAGGTGAGGGAACGGCGTGAGGGGAAACATGAATGGTCTAGGAGGTCGGGAGGGAGATACTGAGAACACATCCACTCAGCGACTGTTTGCCAGAGTGAAGGCTCCTTGGGAGAAACTGCTCTGGAGGTGGAGGCGGGTGGGTCCCGAGGAGAGGGCGGAGGATGACACTGAGGGTCGCGGGGACAGGCTGGAGTTCGGGGCAGCAGGAGGGCTTCGCGTCTTTACTGGCCTGAGAGGAGAAGCCGATCTCCGGGGGCCCACCTGGAAGTAGCAGAACCGGAGAGAGCAGGAATGACGCTTGTGTCCCCAGCCATGGCCATTCTGCGCAGGACGGCGCAGCGGCCACAGCGCACCCCGGCAGACTCGCCGTCTCCGGCCTCAGCGGCCGCCTCTGTGGCTAACCGTGGCCTTCCGCAGTGAGGAGCTGGAGGGATGAAGGGGCCCCGTGGGAAGGTGTGAGGGGGGTCGGACGCGGCCACGCTCCCTGAGCGCGTTTTTCACACGAGGGGGATGTGCAGGGCCCTCTGGACGGGCGGACCTCCCAGCGCGTTCGCTGCGGGATGGGTGCTGTGTCGTCACAGCTGGGTGTGAGGGACGGGAAAGGCGTCCCTCGTGTCAGCGCCGGAGGCGTAGACGTCTCGGCCACAGCAAGATGTAAAGGACACTCAGAACCGGGAGCGGTCTCTTTTAAGGCATCATCTGTGCCACAAACGTATCCGTCACTTCTCAAAGCTCCCTCCTGCCGTCCTCGTTTGTCACGCTCCTCTCCAGACCCACTAAGTTATATACGTCACGCAGGTTCGGAGTTTGGGGTTCGTTACGCCCCAACCAAGTGGTTCTAAACGAAGAGACTCGTGGCTATTGCAGATGTACTTTAAATCGCATTTTCCAGTTTACGGGATTTTACAGAAATCCATGCGACTGCTTTGCGCAAGTGACCGGCCATCCTGTAATGTTAAAAAGTCGGTGCATTTGTTTTCTGGGTTTTTTCAGCATTCATAAGGACATTTTCACAAACAAGGATGACTACAAGTAATGGCGGTTATACTTCTCCTTTCCAACCTCTATGCCTTTTATTTCTGTTCCTTAGGGTATGACGCGGGCTAGGAATTTCAGTACTGAAATGGAAGTGACGGTATCAGGCGTCTTTTTCTGGTTCCTTCTCTTGGGAGAATGAGACTGATTTTAAACCATTATGTATGTTAACTGTGGGTTTTCATAGGCGCCCTTTATCGGATCGAGGAGGTTCCTAATACACCCATTTTCAATTTTATCCAAAAAATATTTTCATCAATACTCACAGACGTACTATTTATAATTAGCAAAACCAAACATTCACCTGCAAGAGAATTGGTGACAAAAGGCGTGTGAATGGGTAAAAATAGTGATATGTTCATACAGCGATAACGGTAACGACATGGGTAAATCTTGTGGACATCATGGCAGAAAAGAGTTCGTATTGTACTCCGTCTGAACGGTGACCTGAAAAAGTAAAACTAATTCATGGAATTTGAAGTTACAAAGATGATTTGCCTGAGGCCAGATCGTGTGGGGTTAGACTAGGAAATGACAAGAAGAGAAGTGGGTAAACCGTTTTTAATTTTCTTCATATTTTTCGTTTAAATAAATTGGATGAAAAAAAAAGATTGGTGATCTCCTAAATAAACAAACGAACAAACAAATAAATAAATAAATAAGAACATGCCTGGGCATAGCTTGATTGATCCAGATTTTCAGAGATATTCAAAGTAGGTCATAATTCTCCAAACTAATGTCTCTGCAAATTTGCAGGCTCTAAGTACAAACAGGCTCATTTTTTTTTTTGAGAAAAAAATTTAAGAATCTGAATTCAGCACTGCTCTATGGGTTCAATTTATTAATGTTTGAAATTAAAACGAATGCTATTCTACATCCTTAGGTAGTCTCTGGTTTACCGTTTTTTAATTCCGAGTAATTCCTGAGCATTAGCCAAAACGGTGACGTGTGACTCTGAAACTTAAAATCTTTGCTGTGAATATGTGAGCGGCAAAACGAGCTCGTTAGATAAGACAGTTCCTTTGATGTCTGCTCAGGAACTACGTCGTCATTCCCTCTGCAGAGCCGCCAGACATGCAGCGTTGGCTGAAACACGCGTTGCACGGCCAGGATCAGGACCAGAACCTCAGATCTGGCCGCAGTCGTCTGCGGTTGTGTAGGGCACGCCCTGTGAGAAGCACCTGCGTCCTTGCTGAGAATCCGGACATTGGCATAATCTAGTCCCTCGGAGGTTTCAAAAGGAGGAGAGAGAGACTGGGGGAGAGAAAGAGTCAGGGCAGGGGAGGGAAAGGCGGGGAGAGGAGGGGAGGGAGAAGAGACAAGAGGGGTGACGCTCATTCCCTGTCTCTCCTTTGGGGGGCTTTATGTAAACGTAAACAATGGTCAGCCCTCGTAAGGCTGGGTGTTTAAATGCTAGTTTTCTATGTCTGAATAATACTTAATTTTAAAAGGGAAAAAACCTGGACATTTAAAAAGAAACTGTTCTAACGTCGTTCTGTAGACACAGTCACAGCTGCGGTAGGCGGGCGGGCTCCTTCAGCGGTGGGTTTTCTTTCGCGCACGCGTGCTCCGCGGGGCGTTAGAACCTGATAAACCAGAAAGTCAGACGTCAGCCGGTAGAACCACATGATTGAGAAAAGAGGAATAAGTTTGTTCTTTTACTGAGTTTCCATGTGAGGGTAAAGGCAGTAGCCTGCGTGAGGGTTTTTGAAGAAACACCTTGAGTAAGGAAGCCATTTCCACCTTTGACCCTACCGTCTGAGGCAAAAGTGCCACGCGGGCCGATCGCGATGACCGTTTTTTAGCTCAGCCACCTTTCCTCGTGACTGTGTGGTGTGCTCACTTTAACTCAAAAACTTGGTCTGTTTAGCTTTTGCTATTGAACAATTAAACTGTTTATCGTCCTCGTCTGCAGGCAAGTAGCCCCTTTTACATTTCATTGGACGTTTAGCGCCTCAGAAATCTCCCTGAGCCTCGTGTTGTCGGAAACACTCATGAGACCAACGGAAAACGCAGATGCGCGCCAGAGAGGTGTTTTCAGTGATAATTCACGGCCGGCGCTTTCACATTAACACAGCCGTCGGAAGCGGGGGTCTGTTCCGTCTCCTGCCCCTGGGGATGTGGGGTGCCCCCGGTGACGCACCCACGACGGCGAGAATCGCGTTCCGTGCGGATAATCCGGTGCGCCCGGCGGAAGCCTCATAGATCTGCACTCCGGTCAGAGACGACGACGCTCCCTGGGTCACTGGTTCGCTGTTGACAAGGCCAGGGTCTGAGCGGGCGGGCAGCGGAGAAAACGGCCTGTGAGCTCGTGCCGCGACCGGCAGGGCACTCACCTAGGAACTGCACTCGAAATTGTTTTCCTGTTCTGTGTCTCCGCGAACCTCCTGTAGGTAGAAGAGGGCGTTGTGATTTCCCACTGTACGGGATCACGTTTACAGACCTTAAAAACACATCAACTAGAGAATCAAGGAAAAACCAACAGAAAATTCAGTATTCGCGGGGATTTAGCCCTTAAAATAAAGATAAAATCATCTCTTCCGACTTCTCATGGGAGGTCTCAGAGTTATCTTTGACGGGGACTGTACATCCCTGCAGGACACGGCGTGCCTCTTTGCTCATCCGCGGACAAGGTAGCGCCGAACGTTTTTCCTCCGGAGATGAGACTTCAGGTTTTTAAACACCGGGGTCGGCGCGTCACGTCTTCCTCTCCATCTTCTCCTTGAGAAGGAGGGTGTTAGTTGCTGCCGCCGTGTGGACCGAAGTCGCCGAAGGCCTCCGAGCCTCGTGGCCCGTCGGGCCGCGGCTCTGTGACTGATGAACCGCTTCCTTCGGATGCCGACGCTCTGGAAATGCCAGCGTCACCTTAGCGGCCCCCGCTCTCTCCTTCACAATGACCCAAATGATCGCGAATCGTTTCGATAACGTGCCTTTGTCCTTAAGCTTAATTCAGCCCATGCGCGACCGAGCGAGGACAGCATCAGCTCGGGCGGGAAATGGGATCGTGGATGAGGGACGAGACGATTCGTCGGGAGGGCGGTATCACCAGGACGGACCCAGAGGTTTTCCACCTGGCGAAGCTGTCGAGCGACAGAACAGCCTGGACTGGCCCCGAAAGCTGTTTCTGAGCAGAAGCCTGCCGTCCGTACACGCGGTGGCATTTCTGAGGCAGGATATGCTGCTCTGTTTGGAATTTTTCCTCTCTTCTTGCCTGTTTTCTCTCACGCGCTTTCGGTTCCTGCTTTACCATTCGGCCTCCTTTTGGACAAACATTACTAAGTTCTATCGATTCAGGGACGGAGACGATTTTTCTCTTTTCCTGTTTCTGATTAAGATGCACTTTTATGCGGGCACACGTTTGATGCAGCCTCTCTCCCCAGAAAAACCCCATTGAGTTGGCAGGTTGTCTTTAAATCGACAGCACCTTAGGATCAAGGGGAAAAAAGGGTTACTCGATGAACTCCCTCGTACGGACCGAGCACCTGCTCTGCCGGGATAAGGTCCGATGCTAAGAAAGAGGCAGGAAGGACAGACGTAGTTTAGGTCTTAGAGTTTTTATAGGTTAAAAAAATACAATTTAATAAAAATTAAATAGAATACAAGCTGGTAGACAGCCACTGCAGCATCGCGCGGACACAGCTGACATGCTGGAGGATAACCAGAGCGGGAGTTAATGGTTCCGGACGTGCCGCTGCGGGGAGGAGCAGCTCATCAAGTGCAAGGGCGCTGGGCGGGGGGAAACGCCAGCCACGGCGGGCGGTGGGAAGTGCAGGGACGGGTGCAGTGAGGGCAGCGTGACACTTGGCGGGGTGCAGGGCGCCTTCCCTCCTCGGGGGTGATGGGCAGAGCCCTTTCCAGGGAAAGAACCCCGGGCCGGTCCGTAGGGCCGACTCAAACGACTCCCATGGCTCTTTCTCTGTGTGCAGCGTTCCTTTCATTCCACAACAGCAAAGGAAACTGTTTATTCATGAAATGAGAACAGAGTCACCTAATTATCTGACCTAGTTATCCACGTTCATCCGGAGTGAGCGGCAGGGCTGTTTCGGAGCACGGCGAGCTCCGAGGAGGCCGGGAACGCGTTCTGTCCCTCGCTCACTCAGTGACCTGTGAATCGGGGAGGCCAGTCCGTGTGAGGTGTCCCAGAGCGGACAGCACGACGAGGACGACTGCCGTGGCCAGTGTTACTGAGTCCTGCTTCCGGTCCCAGCCCCGTACTGCCTTTCTCAGGTCGCGTCGTCTTGTTCTCGCTGAGACAGGTTCAAGCCGCTTCCCAGACATCGTCGTCCGTGGGGTGGCCCCCCCTCTGCTGGTCGCCCCCTCTGGGCACCTTGCTGGGCCCCCCTTGGCTCCTGGCTTGCTCATGTGGGGGGCGGGGCGAACCGTCCTGACTCTGGTCTCTGTCCATCTCCTTGCCCCGCCCCACCTCGGGGCAGCAGGGGGGGAGACAGCGGACACGTACGCACTGTGACAGGATCCTTTCGAGGCGCCTGCAGAGGTCGCATCCCGCTTTACTGCCCTTTTCCTTTGGCTGGACCTCTCACACACGGTGCACGCTGGACTAGGGGCCACTTCGCAGAGAGGGTCCTTTAAAGTGCGACATTATGTCCCTTCGGCGTAGGGCAGGAGGCCACAGACTCTGGGTGCAGGGCGAACCTGGCGGCCACCCGTTTCACAAATAAAGTTTTATCGCACCAAAGCCACGCTCGTCCGTTTACACGTCGTCCACGCTGCTTTGGAGCTCACAGGGTAAAATCGAGGGATAGAGACACAATCGAAAGGCCTTCAGGGTCTCAGACTCTTACTATTCCTCCCTCCAGAGAAAAAACATCGCACGCGTTTTATTTCTCGCATTTGCGTACGAAGAATCGGACGGCGTCGTTCATGATAAATTTACGGAGCCGCCTTAATGGGAAACAGAGGAAGGTGAGGAGCTTGGCCAGGACCGTGCGGGAGAGACTCGGTGCTGGGGGAACGAGCTGTTGGGGCAGCGGTGGGTTTGGTTGTTGTTGTTTTAACACGACCGCGATGTCAGCAGGGGGAGAACGTTTTGTCTCTCCACCACCTGAGATTACGAAACATTAACTCCGCGTCTGCGTTAGCATCGGGACCAAAACAGCGTCTGTGGAGAGAGCGGTGGACGCGGTGGCATCATACGTCCAAGGTGGAGAGAGCAACGCGGAATCACCGACCATGACATGACGGACAGCTTCGCTCTGCAGGGACCGCCATCGTCGTGTCTGGAAACGCCCGTTAAGGAATGTGGTCCCTGTCCCTTCCGCCTACGTCACGCGACCCGCTCCACACGTCCGCTGACACAGACGCGGTGGCCTGTCACGCTCGTCCGGCTCGTTGAGTGTCACCTGTCCGTTTAGGGAAAGCTTACCAGACGCGCGAGGCCTCCTCCCCGCCTGCCCAGACGGCTCTCCGACTCTCTGAGGGGTCTGTCTCCTCCTCTGCGGTGGCTTCTCGGACGCAGGGCAGTCTCCTGAGTGCCTTGGCCCTTCCCCGGGGGGACAGGCACTGGCCCTGCACGCTCTCCCGCAGCCACGCAGCCCACGAACTCCAGGAACCTCCCGAGGCGACTGGCCGTCCTGGGGGGAGGCGGGTGGAGGCGATGCTCGTCGTCTGCCTCGCTCAAAAGGGGTGCCAGTGAGAGGTGTGACTGTGGACAGCACGTGCTTCTCGGAGCGGGGATCGCTTCAGTGATCTGGGGTGAAATGCTGACATCAGACCCGAGTGTCAGAGTCAAGGAAGCCGGGCCAAGGCTGAAGAAGGCTGAACGACTGAGCCGCGAATCCCCAGACGGGGGTACTCCCCGTTTCCTCTCGCTGCCCTTGCCGACATGGTGTGTCTTGCCCTTATTTGTATATTCGAGCTCTCCCCTGTGAAAGCTGCGAAGTGCACGGTCTTCCCATCGAGCGAGAGCGTAAACAAACGTGTCATCCCCGTCTTTGCAGCGTCAGCTTCGACCCCGCGAGGAGCCACCGGCTTTTCTTCCTTTTCCCCTCCTCAGCCTTGGCTTTCAGGTCGTTGTGGAAACGATCTGCTTCTTCCTTTTGACCAGGACATGCCTTGCCCTGTGAAGTCTGACACGCAGCTCGGAAACCTGTGTCCCGCTGCCTTGGCCTGGGATGGTACCCAGTTAGGACCCGGGCACTGAGCCCCTGGAAGGGGACCGCACCTCTAACGTCAAAGCCTGTCGTACGTTTCCAGTGTGAGACGTGACATTCGCGGCACCTCGGTGCCTGAGTTCGGGTCACACACTCAGCCGACTTCCTACACACTTAAAGTCGAGCAGTTTCCTATTTGCGCCTCGGTCTGTGTGCGGCCGTTGCCCCTCTTCGCCTGTGTGAGTAGAAGCGAAGGCTGACGGGATCCCCCAGAAGGAGCGGGGATGGGGCCACCGGCAGGGGACCAGTTACGAGCCACCACCTAACGTTCGGTCGTGGAAAGACGATCAGCTCTGACGGCAGACAAACAGACCGCCTCCCCACTCTCCAGCTACCTGCTTCCGGAAAGTTCTTGAATTTTTCTGAGTTTCCATCAGCTTCTTTGTCAAATAATGGAGGAAGTTTGCTGAGACGTGCGTGCAGTAGTGAAGCTCTCGGCCTCACACACGGAGGCACATCGACGTGTGCATCCGCCTCCCTTTCCCACGAGAGGAGTGGCTCTGTGGGGTGTAACGAGGGTTTAAGTCAGCGAGACTATAAATAGCAGCAAAACGAGAAAACCGTGCCGCACTCATTAATCCTTTGATTTTCCTTTAATTTTAGGCTTAGTCGTCGGGTTAGTTACCGTCGGGCCATTCAGACGCAAGTCTCTCTTCCGTGAGGACGATCAAGGTAGCCACAGGCCCGGTTATGTGTGAAGTCGCAAGGACAGTCCACGGTCGGCGAACCAGTTAGTCCTGTCACCGTGTGTAGGTTGGGTTGGGTGACTGCGCCCACGTACTCAGATCCACAGAACGGGGAGCGAGGTACGGGTTTGTACCTTCACAGCCTGGTGGCTCCCGGTGACTGTGGCTTATCCGATGGCTCATGGTCCACCCACCGGTTTACCTCCTCCCTCCTGGCTTGTACCTGTGTGTAGGGTCGAAGGCGTGGGGTTGGAGTAAGGAGCCGGTTTTCACAGTGTCCTAACCTCTTACGATTGTGTACGTCAGGAGAGGATTTCATAAATGCTAACCAGCCGTTCTCTCTGCGTCGTACACAGTCTCGGAAGGGGACGTGAATGGCTGCTCAGTCTGGTTTTATTTTTGACCAACTAAGAAGCCCTCCCATTCCAGGCTTCTGGCCAGCGTGTCCCTGGTCATCGAGTCACGTGGTTTTCCTGCGTCCCGGGGAAGCTGGGATCATATGACGCCCAGATCTGTAAAGTAGACACTCGGGGAAGAGTTTCGTGCTCCGGATGGATAAGCTCTCTTGAGTCTGGTGGACTGAGGGTCGCCGACCCAGGGCGGTTTTGCCTTTATGGGATTAGCTCTTCAAAGCTCGAGCTGCTTTTTCATGCGCTGTCGAGTCTTTCTTTTCCTACTCAGTGTCATTTTCTGTGGTTTAATGGAATAATATCCATTATTCGTAATTCCGTTAATTACTTACTTTGACTAAAAAGCCTCGTTGCACCTGCTAATGGATCTCTCTTAGAGCTGGTTGACACGGCACCTTGTGAAAGCACCCGGGCTCTGCTAGCAGGACGCCTCCCCGGTGCCAGGCGGGCCTGCATCAGCACTCTGAACCTCAGAAGTGAGAGAGGCTGCCGTTGCGGCCTGTTTAAGTTTAATCATCAGAGCTTCTGTAGAGCCCCGCAAACCTCGTTCTTATTCACATCCAACAAAACTGCCTTTTCCAGCACAGTTTCCCCTCTATCCGAAAGGAGTGTTTCTGCGAAAGCCTTCCTAGGCCGAAACGGCATGAACTGCAGAAGCAGTTGCCACTATTTAAAATGGAATCATGTTTTCATGTTCCTAGGCCTCAAGCTCAGCACACGCAGTGTCCTCGTTTGGTTCCCCACAACCGAAACGGTCAATTCCGTCCAGCTTCATGCTAAATAACACCCTTACGAGCTCTCTCGGGTTTCCTTGCTTCCCCCAAAGCAAACTCTGAACACTATTGTCATTTTTTTTCTTTGCTTTTTCATGAAAACAAAAATCCTTACTGGATTGATTTCAGTTAGTGAAAATAAGGACCGCTGGGAGTGTTTTTGTAAAAGCAACGTTGAATAACGACATCCAGGGTCGTCTGGAGCCGTGTAGGGTTATCACCGCGTATGCGACACGTGAACGGGTGTCTCTAACACTGAGCTAGGACGATTTTTCAAAACCCCATTTTCAAAATGTGGCACATGGCTGCTGTTCGGTGTCTTTTAGAGCGGCGGTGTTTATTCTGCAGCCGTTTTTCTGGCCTTTTACTCACGACATCTGGTAAGCTGTACCGATAATCAGGGCTGAATAACTTAGAACATCTACAATCAGTCTGCAATCAACCTGATGAGAAACACGTTCGCACATGCTTATTTCATTCACATATATATGTGTGTGTGTGTGTGTATATATATGTATATTTAAATGGTCTATTTTTAGATGCTGCTTCTTTAACGTCTTATCCTATAGCTCTGGAACTAGAAAACTTCTTTTTATATTGATTTTCTGGCATGAACAGGAATATTCAAAATTAATGTGGTATTAATGATGGCGATTAAAATCTGTTTATCCCACCTTGTCTCCGATCCAATGCCGATTTGGGGGTTAATACAGATACTTGTAGGAAAAACTGCATTCTGAGGAGTCGCTTCTCAGTGCTTGGCATCCAAAATAGTACTGAATGAAAATTAATTGCTTTTCGTAGAAAAGGACATTTTACTACTCTGTGCAGTCATATTAGAATAATGACCGGCTTCACGAATTGGAAATTAAACGTGGTGCTGGGTGTTCCGGCCGTGTGGTCTGGGAGCTGGGTTTGCATGTAAAAGTGTGATGTCTACCCCTGCTGAGCAAATTTTGATTCTCAAAATAATTAGTTCTGTCAAAAACTTAATTTTGTTGACAGAGCGGAGCTGAGAAGATGCAACCTCCCTACATATATTATAATTATTTGGAATGACAAGATGATATTAAACAACGATCTTCAATTCTGGCTGTCAAACTTGGTTAGGTCATTCCTCTGAGTACTCCTGAGACTCGTGCGTAACCTTGAAGGTGACATGGAAGTCGCCCCTGGTGATGCCATTTACATTGGGATATTTGCTGGCATCGTTGCGTGTGGGTGTGTGGGTGTGTCTGTGTGTGTGCAGCAGGGGCTGCTGCTGTTGCAAAGCATCCAAGTCACTAGGAGTAAGTTCTAAGCCAATATTCAAATTTAATATACTCGCTGGTAGGTAGCTTGGCACAGCCGCATGAAAAACAGCACGGACGTCCCTGAAATAATTAGGAAGAGAATGACCATCTGATCCAGAAAGCCCACTTTAGGTATCTACCCCCCAAATCTGAAAACATTTATGCGTAAAGATATTTGCATATTGTCACCCCAATAAAGGTAATAAAAGGAAAAAGCTACAATGACATTTTCGTCAGGTAAAATTTTACTTGTATTTCAGCTTAACTAAACTACTGAAAGTCACACCTAGAATGGGAATCTTCTAAATGCAGATTAATTTATTCATCTGCCGAATACATGTTTGGATAAAATAAATAGTAACTGGAAAGTAGTCTTCTGTGACCCAATATATTATTTTACTTAAGTCCCAAAGCCATATTTAACTCCAATAAGATTTAGAAAAACTAAATACTTAATGTTCTTTTCACAAAAAAATCATTATTTAATTTGGCATAACTAAATATATTTCCTACTGCACAAAAGAGTTTATTACTGTTTTAGAAAAACAATGATTCGAATCGTAAACTTTGTAATAATTAATGACAGAGACAGAACTTGGAAAAATCCAATTTTCTATTTAATTAAGTTAGCGATACGGACGCAGGAACCGGCGACGGAAGGCCCGGACTCCAGAAACAGGTGGCCTTGTCTCAAGTGGGACTTCCTTTCCTATCAGGTGTAGGCCTTTGAGGAAATCACGGAACGTCCTTCATCGGCACTGACCCTACCTGTAGAGTCGGGATCCTCGTACCGTTGTTCTCGTAAAGCTGGAACGAGGGGAATGTAATTATTACGGTAGCTGGGTGCACAGTCAACACTGAAACCCTAGCACCGCCACAGCGGGGTCACTGGACCAGTCGGCCATAAAAGAAAGGTGACAACGTTCGGGGCAACTGCCCGCTAACGTCCTCTGGCATTTATTTAAGCTGGGTTAATTTTTTTCTCTTGTCAAGTTGAAGGTTTCCTTTGCCCAGTGAACACAGAATTGCATCGTTTTGCTTATCTCCCAGGATTACCTTTCTTCAGAAAGGGATTTTGGTTCTTATGAAGTCAGACATATTAACGTGTTCCTTCAAATTATTAGATGTCTGGCTTAGTACATGTTGCCGTATATCTTTATGGATAAACGTTTTTAAATTGGGGGGTACGTACCCAGAAGAGGGATTGCGGGTCACGTGGCAGTTCCAGTCTTAACTTTTTGAGGACTCTCCATGCCGCCTTCCACGGTGGCCCATTTACATTCCCACCAGCAGCGAATGGCTCATTTCTAAATTGAATCCTTTCAGCCTCAATCTGCTCTTTCAGTCTTCCTAATATTAGATATTTCATTCCTCTCCAAAGGTAGCATCTGAAACCTGTCACAAGGCAGAGCTCAATTTAAGAAATTGTATGTACTTATGTAACCAGAAAAAAGCTGTCATTTAGCTGGTGTTTATCTAGAAACCACTGTATTTGACAAAAGCGTCTAAAACGTACTATGGAACTAGGTGTTTGTTTGCTGCGCTGACAAAAATGATATCTGGTGGGGTTTGCATTGTCTTCCACTGTTTCTACTTCTCCTGCCCCGGCTTCTTTTTTAAAAACAAAAATCTGAATTACCAGGATGCTGTTCCCAAAGCCTATTCACCCTCATGACCCAGAAATAGAATTATTTGCGTCTAAGATGCCGTTTCGATGTGTCCTTACCGACTGCAGGTGCCCAGGATTGGACTAAGAGTGATGCCCAGGTCAGGAGGCACAGGTAGCCTTGACCCCTTTTATTCTCATCAGGTACTTAGTTCTCAGATACCAGAAGGTAATATGGATTCTCCAAGCGCGCAGCCAGACAGCGAAGCGATCCTCAGATACGCCGACAGCCAGTGGGACGGGCTCACAGGGTGCCAGTCTGGAGCACAGGCTGTGGCATCTGGCGAGGATCTTGCAATTAGGAGGGAGCAAGGAGGTCTGCCTGAGGACAGAGCATATTAATCTGCCGTCAGGGATGGTCCGTCAAGTCTCATTAAGCACACCGGGCTCCCGTTTGCCCCCGTGTTGCTCTGTGACCCGGGACGCAAGGCCGCGTGACTCCGCAGCTAATGGCAGGGCAGGCGTTGGGCACGGAGAAGGTCTCGCCTGCCTTCGTGGCGGTGAGCTGTCGCCACTGACAGTGGACGCTCGGCAAACAACGACAAGCCGTCGGCCGGGGTTTACGTCCACCCCGTCACCACCAGGTCGCGATGTCACTGTGGGCCACAGCCAGCTGAGCGGGAATCGTAGGCCTCTGCTGGGCGGGCCTCGTGCACCGCGCGCACCTTGTCTGCGAGGGAGAGCTGGTACCTTCAGCAGACGAATGGCGGCGTGTCCAGGCCCCGCGTGGCCCGAGTCTGAGAGTTTCGATGAACTGGCTAACTCGGTGCGTTCGAGTCTGAGCTCTGGCTGCTGCACTGCACAGAGGGCTATTCAGAGACATCAATCAACCAAGGGAGGGTGTGCGGGGCCCCTGCAAGGTCGGACCGCGGGCGGAAGACAGTCCCCTAAGGTTATCCCTCGAGGGACTTCTGCTGCCATGCGACGTTCACGTCTGCACACCTTGAAAACGACACGGCGCACTGCCTGCCCCTGCCGTCCGTGGGGCGGGGGTCCCCTGCCGGGGGGACCACCTGACAATGCTGGGGTCACCGGGGCGATGCTACGTTGTCCCCTGCCGGGGGGACCACCTGACGATGCTGGGGTCACCGGGGCGATGCTACGTTGTCACGGCAGCTACGAAGGAGAGGCTCAGTCTCGGCACAGGCCCTGGGTGCCCGGGGCCCTGATTCTTCGCAGCCTTTGTGCTGCGGCGGGGTGTGGGTGCGGGTGCAGGCACAGATGCAGACCTCGCCCGAGAGGGAGGGCGGGGGTGTCGCAGGCCTGGGGGGGACACCGCCCTAGAGGCTTCGCGTTCTGGCGCGCGCCCCCCGACACGGCTGTTGAGGAAACTCGGGCAGGATCAGACGCCACCGCAGCCGGGCCTGCTGACACGCCGCGGGCGAGCAGCGACCAGCGCTACCCTTCAAAAGTCGCTTCGGCTCCGGGACACTCACGCCTGTGACGCCCGCCGAGGCAGCCGTGGGGCCCGTGTCGTCCGTGTAAATCTCTGCGACGCCGAGGTCGTTCTGTTCGTGTTGATGACCCTGCGCGACATCCGGTTTGATCTTCCCCAGTAAACGGCTCGGCTCTCGGCTAGGTAACAGCCGCACGGCACACGCCGTCGCTGCTGAGGACACGTCAGTGAAATGCGGCTCTTCTACGTCGACGAGGGACACACTCGTTCCGTAAAGGACCGTGGTCGCAGTCTTTGTGTGCAGATGGCATATATACGTGCGTATATGTGTGTGTGTGTGTAAATATATAATTTTAGTAATACTGTTAGAATTAACAGTCGTTCTGTGTATTAATGCGATGTGCACGTATGAAATATCTGGCCCGGCAGGGAAAACCCCATCTTTGCCCCTGAGCTAGGGCAGAGCCTTTGACGAACGTTAGCCCGTCAGGAAGATTTCCCCCTTCCCCGGGACCTCTGATGGCGCCTTCCAGAAATCCCGACTCTCAGCAAAACTCAGTCATCGAAAGCCGTGGATTTACCCGTGCGCTCTGTCTGAGAAAGTCGTTTCGGGATTGCAAGACGAAGGTAGTCCGGTTGCTCGTGCCCCGCCCTCCCCTCCCGGGAGCTGACGTGTGGATTTCGTTCGGTTACGATTGTCGGTGAGACCTGGAGGGACTGATGGACATCGATCACCTCGTTCACATTCTTAGACGGGCAGAGGCCTCGGGCACACGCCTGTCCCCAGAAGACGCGTTCCTGAGACGCAGGCACCAGGGCCCCTGGCGTCAGGCGCTTGTCCCGTGTCTGCCGGCCCCGCTTGGGGACGAGGCTGTAACACCAGAGGCCTGCGGGGTCACGCTGGCCCGTGGGTCCAGGCCGAGCGTCGCTGGTTAGTTAAAGTCCCTCCCGCGTGCCGACCGCAAGGACGCCTGTCGAGGACGCCGCGCTGACCCCCGACTGCAGTGACCTCCGGCGCCGGCTCTCGGGACCGGTGTCGTATCCGCACAGAGCCCACGGCGTGGGACGGGCCCGGGGCGTGCGACGCACCAGGAGCCGCTGTCCAAACCCAGCCGCGAGAGGCCATCGGACTGCCAGAGGCAGCAGCACCCAGAGGCGAAGGAAGGGTCCTCGGGTCAGCTCGGCGCCCCCAGAAACAGACAAACGGAACAGTCACCGAAGGACATAGCCGAGGCCGAGAGTGCCTGCCTCCCGTGCGGCCTGAGTAAGCGCCACGCTCGCCTTTGGGAGTCAGTCCGCACACGCCAACACCGCCCAGTGCTCCTCCACGGCTCGTTCGGCCCCCGAGGGTCACGCGTCAGCAGCTGCCATTCGTAACCCTGAGGCACAGACGGGAAACAGGGCCCGAGGAGGTTGGACGACCGCGCGGGTCCCCATCTGGACAGCGGCAGGCCGGCGCGGGGCGCCTTGTCCGCGTGACTCGAACGACGGCGTTAACAAACAAAAGAATAGAAAATGTAAAAAATAAAAGTGGGTTTCCTCCCCAAGACCGACGCTAACACCTGCAACCCGGCGGAGAGTCCGCGTGGACGCCCCTCACTACAACGTTGGCGCGGCCTGGGAACCCCCCTGCAGGCTGCCCCCGCCTCCTGTCCACGATTCCCGCCGTTCGTGCCTGACAGATCCTAACCTTGACCCAAGTCATTGCTTCAGAAGCAACGAGACGCTGTTCGTTACCACGTGGGTCCCGACCAGCCATCCCATAGTCTGATTCGGAAAGGGGCGCCCGTAATTTTCCATTTCTTCCTTCCCCGGGATGTTCGGATGCTTTGCAGAGATCCTGCCTCATCCCGCCGTGGGGGGGAGACCTAGAAGGTTCTGGATATCACCGTGGCCTGCCGTGTCCACAGAGCTAGGGTGGGATCCACCGAAGAGAAACGAGGCCCCGCGTTCCCGGGAGGTGCTCTCGCCCGGGACGCCAAATCTGCCTTCCGCGCGGTGGAGCTTGAGGACGCGGTAAGCAGGAGTCTCATCTGACCCAGACACACAACGGGCATTTCCCTCCGTCGTTTTTATCGCTGCTTCAGCCAGCCCCGGGCGTGCCAGTGCGGGCAGGAAATTCTCGCTTCTCGGGCAGGCGTTTACCTTTCAGAGCGGCCTGGCGTCTTGGGGATTTAGGGCTTTTCGATCCGCGCGTGACAACGGCAAAGCTGCTCGTCCCCGTGGCAGCCCGGTCGCCTCTGTGAAATGGCTTCGCGGTCCAAGCTGCGCTCCTGCAGGGCCCGTCCCGACTGCCAGCTTGAACGAAGAGGCCAGGAGGGCACTGGCCTGCGAACGAGGAGGGGTGGGTCTCTCCTGCAAGGTGGCGGCGCTGACCTCCCGCGGTGGGGCCTCCAGTGACCCGGATCCACCGGGTGGGGTGCGGAGGCCGCAGCCGAGCCGGCCCCAGTGGAGGCACGAGCGCAGCTCCCGTCTCGGCGTTGCTGGCCTCGCGCACCGCGGCCTTGGAAGTGACCATAGCGAGGCCACTGCTCTGAGGCCCCACAGCCACCTCGTTGAACGTCCCCAGCAGGAGCCGCGCCACACGGTTCATCCCCGTGCAGAAGAGGCGAATCCACGGTCACCTGTGCTCGTGGGGTCCCGGGGAGACTCCCGCGGCAGTTGGTCAGCTGGTGGCCTCGCCACGCCCGAGGAAGAGGCAACAAAACGCTCTCTGGGCGTCCTCAGGACCCTGTGTCGCCGACGTCCTCTGTCCCCGTGTAAACGACAGACGACGTGCGCGGTCTGTGGTGGCCCCTCTGTGAAGGCCCCCGGGCCACCACAGCGTTCCCTGCTGCCTTCCGTGCCTCGGGACACTTTTCTGGAAACGTTCCAGGTCCCCGAGGAGATGAAGGACAAAGGGGGACCCTCTTCTTGCTGCTGTGAGTGGATTCCTGGCGGGTCAGGTCACGAGGGGCCCGTGCGGACCTGCTTCCGAGACAGAACCATTCGTGGACAGCCTCGTCGGAGTCAGGATCCCCTGAACGGAGCCCCTTGAGGGATGTCTGCAGCGGCCCCCTGCTCTCTCCCGACTGCCTTTATTCCGGTAAGGGATCTTCCAGATCGCGGACTGGGGTGACCAAGGTCGTGGTGCCTCGCTGTCCAGGGCCCTCCTCGAGTCAAGGTTCAGGTAGCAGAAGTGCCCCGGGGCTGCGCGCGTCCTTCCCCCACCCCGGATGCAGAGGGGGCACCATCCCGGCGTGTCCGGGGCCTCGCAGGAGGCAGCCTCTTCGCCGCCCCCTTCCCAAGGCCCCCCATTGCGAGTGGGTACGGACTCGATGGATGGGTCTCCCCGAGGCAAAGAGGAGCCGAGTCGTCGCCGATCGGACTCCTCCGGGTCACGCGAAACCACCTTCCGCCCCCGTCCTCCTGCCCAGAGCATCTCAGCATCTTCGCGTGGGCTCGGGGTCCCGTTGGGCAGGGGACACAGCTGCGAAGAAGTCCCCGTGCAGTGAACTTCCTAGAATTAGGTCATTTCTCATCACAGTCTGCAGGACCCGAGTGTCCCTCACGAAACGGATATTTCTGAGTCGTGCCGCCCTACGGAGTGACGTCCGCCCCGCGCTCCACGTCTCCCAAGAGATGGGTCAACGCCTGTCCTTACTCTGGGTTACGAAATTTCAGTTATTTACCCATTTGTGTCTCCCAAAATAACGTCCATGGCCTTCAACACAGAAGTCTATCGATGCCACAAATCCCGCCGTTGGGAGTGCCGACGGCCCAACACCCGCGGTTTTCAGCTTTGCGTGCGCAGTCGCCACCGCAGAGCCCTCGGCCTGGGCTAACCGCAGCTGTTACGTCGTCCGTGACTGCGTATTCGTGGATTTTGCTGTCCGGTCAGCAACGTCGTCTCCGTCTCCGGATGGAGATACTCATTTCTTCGTAGCTGACAGGCCAGACCGCTGTCACGGGGTTTCAGCGAGCGTGGCTTGCTTTACAGAGTGAACGCTATTCTTGCTTTTTTCCCTAATTCTGGTTTTCCTATTGCTTGAATAACTTTGTGAAACTTTTGGTTCTACCTTGAGCGGTTGAATGAAATGCTACCATTTGCCTAATTTGGGGAACCTTTCCACATCTGATTAAGCGATATCTCAAACCATTTTTCTTTCTAAAACCTCTCATTCAATCCATTTTCTGCACAATCGATCATGTTACCTCTGTTATCCATGAGTCCTGACCATAAGCAAAATATTGTATGTTTTCTCATTTTTTTATACACAAACTAGGAGTTAAAAGGGAAACGGGTATCGGGTTGCTGGGTTCTTAGGCGGTGCCGTTTCCATAATGCTGGCCTCAGTGTCGGAGGCACACAGTTCTAAAAACGTGTAACGAATGATCTGAGGTGAGTGTAATGGATATATTATACCTGCAAAAGCTTCATGCGTAGGAAACCTCACATTTCGCTCTGTTATTCACAGTCATAGTAACGAATTGCGATACTAAGAAGAGAGAACAAAATTGTTTTCGACGAAATCCCTGAAAGACGACCATTTTAATATGCGGTGGTTTTTGTTTCTCCACAATCAACCGTGAAAATTTTAACGAACGTTGAACACGACCGCGTAAGGCCTCAGCACACTCAAATACAATCTGTAGCTTTAAGGAAACGTGCATTTACCAAAGGAACCTGAGTGGCTTCTACTCTGTTTTTAAATGACGATGGCTTTGGCGCTGTGCCCGGGGAGCTCCAAACACGCGCAGTTTCTGTTCCTCGCACCTGCCTCTCTGACCTCGTGACCCAGCTTCGTCCCCTGCCGTGGACCAGAGCCTCTTGTCCGGTTTCGTGTGCAGTCGGCGCATCCCTTCTGTTCACCCCAGTGACTCGGAAAATACTCCGAATAGCAGGCGGGCGGGAGGCCACTGCCTCGGTGTGCACTGCTGGGGGCGTGCAGGGGCCTCTGAACCTTCTGGAAAAGAGCTGAGGACCAGAGCTGAGCTAGAGGTTTGCATTATCCTGCTGGACCCAAGAATTACAGGACGCAGCATTGACCCTGTGTCAGGGTGGTCATCCGAGGTGTTTTCTGATCTGAAAAAAGCTTTAAACAGGATAAACGGGCGTCGGGAGAAGGAAGAGAGCGGTGGCGAGGTTTCCTAGCTCTGCGGCTGCATGAGGGGCATCCGACATGATAAAATGGGCGTTCAGACAGCAGGGACGGACCTTGGGATGTGGATTATGGTGACTTTTTATTTCCTAGTGCACAGCACACTTTCTACGTGCTGGGAAGACACGACAAAGGAAAGACACCAAAAATTTCATGGTGTTGAATAGTGTTTATTTGTAATTCGCATTCCATTTGTTTCCTTTCTTCGAGGGTATATGCCCTTCGTATGTACTTATGCCCTGACAGTTTTACTTTGAAAAGCTGAATTTGGCTTATTTCGGGAAACGGAGGCTTAAGAATTGGATCTTCATCGTGACTGTAATGTTTATCTTTCTTCTATCACCAAGTAAACTTGACGATTTTCCCATGAGAAGATGAACATCAGAAGATTTTGTTTTTTTTTTCAGAAAATAGTGTAGATGATGCTCAAGATCTGCTGAAGAATTCGCACGGCCCCGTTCGGTATAAGTTATATTCTTCTAAGTTGTAGGCGATTTCCTGACGAATAAATGCAAGCTCTTTCAAGATTCTTTTGGTTGAGTTTGTCCAAGGGGAGCGGCCTAAATACATTCGCACCTTGCAGGCCCGTTTCTCCCTTTTTTATGATTGTAAATCTGTGCGTACACCAACCTGCTTGAGGAAAATCGTTATCTGAGCACGGGTGGCCGAGCTAAGAGTGCCAGGACCTGCTGTCTTCTGGCGCGGGCCGAGAAGTGATGCTCGCCCCCCGGATCCTCGGCCTTCCTCGGTGACTAACCCCGTCGGCGCCGTCCGCGGCAGGAGCTTTTACCCGGACGTGCTCTCCCCCTCGGAAGTCGCCGTGCTGGCTTCGCCGGCTCAGCCTGTGTTCAGCATTGGTTTGAGGACCGGCTGCCCTCAGCAGCTGCCGTCCGTTGGGGCACTGTCTGGTCTCTCTTGCTCGTTGTTGTCCCTTTAGCATTTCACCAGAGTCTCGAGTGCGGTGTGTGTAACTGTTGCTGTGCCGCCTTCTTGACTTCGCCTTTCTTGTCGTCGTTCCTGCTTCTGTGGCGCGTCCTTTACCCAGCAGGAGCGTCTCGGCGAGTCTAACATGTGGATGGAGACTCAGACCCGCCGACAGCAGAGGGCACGCTGTCCCGCCCGAGAGCTGTGTCTGCTCCCAGACTGCCTTCTCCAGGGCGCGCTGGAACATCGCCTTTAATGTATAATTTATATGTCCCCGTGAGAGCCTGGGGTGGAAATCTCCCTCGAGCACAGAGAAAGGCTATCTTCATTCCAGACGCATTCCTTTCGCTGCTGCAGAGCATTCATCACCTCGGCCGTGCGTTTCCAGAATGGAAAACCCGCTCGTAGATCCGCTCTCCTGGGGCAGCTACTCGAAATTTCTGTGTGTTATTCTTCGGAAATGGGTCCAGTCCGATCCTATCTCCTGGAAGGCCCGGGGACCAAAAATGTGCATAAATGGCTACAGTATTTCGGATTCACATTTATCCTGTATTTTGAAAGGACCGGGGACCTGCTATATCTTGGAGGCAGAACAGCCCCGTGAGACGACGCCTTCATTTTAGTGAAGTCACATTAAATTTCAGCACTTCAGCCGCGCGAGCCACATTTCAAGGCCTCAGAGGGCCTGGGTTATGGACTCCCCTCTTGGGTGGGGCAGGGAGAGAACCTTCCACCGTCACAGAAACTTCCACGGGCAGCTGTGCTTCAGTTCGTCATGTCTTACATGGCAACTCCGCCCCTGCACTTCTAGCGTAAAAACAGAGGAGTTCTAGGTTTAGTTGCATTTTTGCCAGAAAGTCCACTTCCGCCTCGTCATTTGTTGTTAGTGGTAACGTCGCCTGAACCGTTGTTTTCCTTTTTTTCTCGGAATGCAGGTGTTTTTCCGATGTCTGCGAGCTCGCTGGCCTCCCTCTCCGTCACGGACTTCCAGCCGTTTCTTTACGACGTGTCTGGGTGTGCTTTTCCCTGTGCGCATTCTGGGGGTCAGTGGGATTCCTGGATCTGTGAGATCAGAATTTTCATGGATTTGGAAGTTTGGGGCCGTTATTTCCTTGGGTATTTTTGCTGCTCTGGGCTCCATGTACGTGCATGTTAAACGGCTTGTGTTTGACCTTTGGGTTATGGGGCTCTGTTTGACTCACAGATTTGTTCTCCTGCGTCTTCTCACTGATGATACCCACAGGTGTGTCTGGTTTTTATCTTCGATACTAGAGGTTTCCTCTTTAGGTGTTTCATAGGATTCTTTTTGTGTCTTTCATTTCTCTCCCGGTTCGGGGTCAGGTTTCCTGATTCTTGGGACCCCTCGGATGCTGAGTGTGCTGTGCTTCACGTTGTCGAGTGTCTGCGTTCCATCGTTTTTTAAGAAGTCCCGTGCTGTGTCCTGATTGACGTTCCAGTTGCTCTTGGTGCCGCCGGATCATCCCGAGACGTGTCCTCGAGTTGGGTTAGGGTGGACCCAGAGTGCCTTTCAGTGGGGACCGTCAGTCTCTGTGCTGAGGCCGGTCCTTCTGCTCCGTCAGCTTCATGCTCCCAGGAGCCACGGTGGCTCTTTATGCTCCCGACGGGAACTCGGGGCAGTGTCATCTCTGGGCGTTCTGTTACTGATGCTGGCTCAGGGTGGTAAGAAATGACCGTCAATCCATTTCAGAGCCAAAACACGGGCCTTATAGTGTATTCCCCCATCAGTGTGATTGAGGTGCTCTAGGTTATATGAAGAAGCTAAATGTTTAAAATACACATATTCACCTCGATTATTCTTGTTTCAGTCGATCCTCAGAGCATTTGTCTTGGTTTGGACTAGCTCAAATTGCAAATTTAAAAAAAAAATCAAGTTTTTTTCCTTCAACCCTAATTTTAAGTAGTTCATAACGAAATCACTTAAATGGCTAAGCGGAAACAAAGCAAGGCAGAATGTAGTCCCTGTCTTGAATGATGTCGCCCTCTTAATTCCTATGTGAGTAACTGAATGTCTGTGAGGGTCCCCTTCCTTCTGAGGCTATAGAGACACAATGTTGTGGGTCCGATATTTACTAAAAGTTTAATAATTTAAGATGTCCTGACCATTAAGAGTGTAAATCGAAAGGCTTTTGCGTTGCTCGGTTGCTCCCGATTTCAGAAGTCGCTGGATTAAACGTGTGCTGAGCGAGTTTTCAAGCATGTTCGGTTTACGCGCCTTTAAGCCTCCCACTAAAGTAAAACAACACAGGAGACTTCCCCCATTTTAACGCCCAGTTTGGAAACGCCATTTAAAATTATCTTTAAATATTAGAAGCACTTTTTACAGCCATAGCTTTTAAAAGAGAACCTTCGTGTCAGAGTGTGTCTGCCCCTGGTGAACGCACGCAGCAGTGACGTTCGACGACGCCCATGGAGGTCAGAGCCCGCCTCCTCCTCGTCGGACCCTCGGTGTCGCTGCTCGGGGTTCTTTAATCATCGGGTACCTGAGAAGACAACGCCAGGCAGGGAAAAAGGGGCGCTGACTAAATGTTGTTGAATGAATGAATGAGTGAATGAGCGAATGAATGAATTTTTAAAGCCTCGAAAACAAATCTGCGAGCGCCCTGGGCTTACCTCAGCACAGTTCCCACCCTGCCGGGCTCGGAAGCGGCCTCGGGCAACACCAGCCGTTCTCGGTTAAATGAGTTAAAACTGAGGCGAGGCCTGGAAGTTTCAGCGCCCACACCCAGTGCACTGGTCTGCTGAGCGCCGATGAAGACCGGCCACGCATGCCCCTTTATTTAAAAAACCTGACATCAGTAACCGTTCCGTATCGAGAATGCACAGAATTCGTCGTGGTTCGTCGATTTTCAGAATCCTGTCTTTCTTGCGTTGCTTTCCGAGTGGCTGTTGGATGTGCGATGCCTTTTTCCCTCCCCCGCTGCGCTGAATGGAGTGAATCGTCCGTTTCCCATCAGAGGGTCCGGAGAACGAAAGCGACAGCACGTCTGCCTGCCCTAGAGAAACGCAGAGACAGAAAGGCGTGCCTCAGCGACAAACGCAGGGGGCGTGTTTGCATTCCGTCGTCCGACGTAGGCCGTGATGGGTTTTCCTTGTCGCTGGCAGAACGAGGTGCTTTACTCCTCGAGTCTGAGAAATCGGCCGGCTTCAAAACGACGACGACGACGAGGCGTTCCGTCATTTGGCTGAGCTGCACTTGGGAGAAATAAATCGGGAAGTTGTAGTTAACTACGTGCGATTAGTAGTATTTTCGACCGCGTTCTGCAGTGCGACGTTCACCTTTCATCTTCCAGAGTTTTCTTCTCACGACCACCCGTCACGCTTGGGCGTTTGCGGTCGCCTGGCTCCCTGCCTCAACCTGTCTCAAGCCAGCGATGGCCGTTCGGTCGGATTACTTACCTTTTGATGGTTTTTCGTTTGTTTGTTTGTTTCAGGGTTAACAAGACGGTGACCCAACCATGACTGGCAAGACGCAGACCAGCAACGTGACTAACAAGAATGACCCCAAATCCATCAACTCCCGCGTCTTCATCGGCAACCTGAACACGGCCATCGTCAAGAAGGTGGACATCGAAGCCATCTTCTCCAAGTATGGGAAGATCGTGGGGTGCTCGGTGCACAAGGGCTACGCGTTCGTGCAGTACATGAGCGAGCGGCACGCGCGCGCCGCCGTGGCCGGGGAGAACGCCAGGGTCATCGCGGGCCAGCCCCTGGGTGAGTCGCTGGGCGGTCACGCCCCCCCACACACACACACCGGCGCTGTCACCTCTGCAGCGCCACCGGGCCCGGGCCACCTGCTCAAAAGCGTCACGGGCATAAGGCCAGGGTCTTACTTCTCCAGTGACAGGCCTCGCGTGTTTGTGATCTGTGTCATTGTCTCGTGCTCACGTCGCTTTACAGTATAAGAGCCTTAGTTTCTCTACACATTTGTAAACTCGAGACCAGGGTTGCTTTGGGATGCTCGTTGCTGCCGCCGGTGCTCGCAGAGCCAGGCGGCGATTTGGCCTGAAGCGGCGTCTGTCGTCTGGGAGGCACTGTGTTGTGCAGAAAACCGGTCTTTTCCAGTCATTTTGGGACGCTCGTTGAGCTAAGAGTGTTCAAACCTGTTGAGGATCGTGGTGAGTTCATTTGAGCCAAAGGATGACATTTCCAGAAAGTGAGACCGCAGCTGCTCTGGAGAGTGACGGTTCTGCAGTTTCTCTTATGTTTGGAACGAGGGAGGGGACGTTGGGAAGGTGACGTGGGGGTGGGAGGAAGCGAGGCGCGGGGTGGGCTCCCCGAGGGCGGTCAGGCCTTTGCGGGGCCTGGGGGAAAGGGCTGTGCCGGGCACTGCGTGTGACCCCGGGTGCCCGGCGCGGGGGCAGGAGTCCTCGCAGCTGGACTGAGTAATAAGACTGACACGCGTGCAGGTTCGCAGGAGACAAACCAGCCTGATACGCGCACGTGGACGATCGTAAATGGTGCTTTTTCTGCATGTGATCCTGTCTTTGATAAGCATCGACTGGTTCACACACGGATGTGTTATTCGGGGTCATCCTAAGTGACATACTGGTTTAAAGAAAGATTTCGTCACGGAAAACCTCCCCTACGTCCCTTGCGATGGCGTCCTGCCGCAGTCTCGTTAGTGACGCTGGGACATCTACCCAGGATTCCATCTTTGTCTCAGCTCCTTCAAGAGGCGCACATCATCCCCTTTAATTTTCAGGGCCCGGGAAGGAGGTCATGTGAGTGTCGGTGCCTGTTCCGCCGGTGACGAGCAGAAGTCAGAAGCTCCCTCGCCCCACACGACACAGGTGTGATGTGACGGATGCCGACGGCCATCGGGCCCTGACCCCAGGCCCAGCCGGAATGCCCGTGGTGGCCCCGTTACCTGTCGCACTTGCACTCGGAGCAGGCGCACCCGGTCTCCCTGACACGGTGGCACTAGGGCAGGCCGTCCCCAGTCTCCGATAAGCCTCCCCCGAGGCCCCGCGAGCGGGAGCGCCAGCCCTGAGCGGGCCGGCCACAGCCCCCTGCCGGCTGTCCTGTGCTCCTCCTGAGGCTGGCGTGTGAGGACCCGTCGCTGAGTGAAATGGGGCCGTACTCTGCGACCTCTGGCGACCTGCATCTGGCAACGCATGTCCCCAGAGCGGTCTCCCGCCCGTGGCAGTGTTGAAGTCGTGGGCCTTGGTTTGGGGGCCAGGCCCGCACACCGTAGGGCGTCGAGCAGCGCCCCCGACTTCTCCTGCCTGGAGGGCAATAGCTCCACCTCCCACTGGCGACAGCCGGACTGTGTCCCGACGTCAGCAGGTGTCCTCGGGGGGACAGGGTCACCGCTGGGCCAGGACCGCTGCCTTAGAGCAGTCGCGACGAAATAAACTTAATCCGGAGATGTTCCAGCCGTCTTGGTCAAGATGAGGTGTACGAAGACAGTGCACGAACTCGCGACGCTGAGAGGCGCAGGTCCCTCCGGGGGCCCACAGGACGGATCACGTCTGCCTTTCAGAGCGCTTTCCGGAACGTTCTCACAGCTGAGGTTTATGGCTCGTGTCCCCAGGTCATTTAGTCCTCAAAAACACAGACGCCAGAAACAGACGGGTCCGTCGGGACCGGTGGCACGCTTTCGTGTGGGCTGACTTTAAACAGAGTCAAACGGCTTTTTTAAGTCCCTTTCTCTTCGCATCTTTATCACGATGCCTTTCAGAGACGCGGTTTGGTTTGTCATCGAATCCTTCCGTTCGGAGGTTTCCGATTGCCACGAGGAGGAATTAGGAAGGGAGAGAAAGCCTGGCCAGTGTGTCGGGGGCAGAATGCCGGGCTCTGAGACGCCTCGGACACTCGGGACGGTGTCGGACGTCGATTTTTCAGCCCCGGCCCTCGACGCTGGGGGGAGCGAGAGAAGGAGAACCTCTGCGTCCCTCACTGGTGTTTTCTCTGACAAACACGTCCCATTCGGCCCTCTCCCTGCCGTTTCGGTCCGTGTTCCTCTCCTGCCGTGCGGTCAGGTGCTGGAGCGAGGTTCTGAGTCTGCACCTGCAGCCAGGACACGGGCCGCAGAGCCTGGCCGCGGCGATCGGCGCCGGTGACTGCGGGCAGCGCCGTCCGTCCCAGAAAACCCTCGGGAAGCGCACGGATCTTCTGGGGGCTTCCGAGTCAGAAAATCTCAGAAAACATCAGAATAGAGGACGGCAGCGTGAGAGCTGCCAGCTCCAGGCTCTACAGCATAAACTCACCCCTCAGCTAATTTCAGCATCAGCTGTGGCGAGGATACGAATTTCGAATGAGCAAATATTCGAAGTTTTCTTCCCTTGAAGCTAGTCACCGTTCCAGCTCCCCCCCCCCCACGGAGATGTCCAACGCATCCCTGGGCTTTAAACAACCGATGTCAACAGATTCCATGTCATGCAGACAGCCCACGTGGTTGTCAGTGGCAAAGTGTCGCACCGAGGTGACCGTGACGTTTGCTTTCAAAATCCACTCGCAGGGCCGCGCGGGCCCCGGGGAACCCGTGTGGGTGTGAAGAGCGGCTGGTGACGGGACTCCCGCGTGGGCCACTTTCAGTTCCTCTTTTCCGTGGTCGGCAGACGCGGGTCGCCGTCCTAAAACGGCAGGTTTTAGTAAGGACGCTTTTATTTGTACGTTATTTTCCGCTTTCGAACCTCTCAGAGACGTTCGGGGCGTTTTTAAAATTCCCTTTCCGGCGTCCTCTGTGACAGCCGGGCAAGGGCTTTGTCAACCTCATCTGACAGGTAAGGAGACCCTGAGATGCACCGAAGGTTAACGGGAGCGTGTTTTCACGGGGACCGAAGGTCTGCAGCTTCCTTCTGACATTTTCGAAGTCCCTGTACGTGGCCCTTGATTCTCCTGTCCCTCGCTCGCGCACACCGTCTGGGCGCTGTCCGGGGGGGCTCTCCATCCCCATCCTCCGCTGTTCCCAGAAAATAAGCTTAAAAACCGCCGCCGTGGGCTGCGGAGCGCACTCCTCAGGTCGAGTTCGCAGTCGTTAAAACGAGCCACTTCACGCGCGGTGACAAGTGCCAACGGGCAGACGCCCCTGATGGAGTGAGTTACGGGACCGAGGGTGGAGGCCTGGCCTCGCACGGGAGAGAAAGCCTGGGGGCTCCTCATGCCTCTCAAATTGGTTACTGGACTCCGTGGCCGAACCTAAATTAGTGACGGCGGCGGCAGCAGGTACGTCCGAGGGCCATTTCCTCGCTGAGGCCGTCCCTGGGAGCGCCCGGCACCGCGTGGGAGGCTCTCATCAGTTCTAATTGCTTCCCCAGCCCCTTAGAACCGCGCCGGACGTCGTGCCCTCCTTTCATCCCGCTAATAAAATGTCGCCGGTGCTCCGGCTTCGGGATACGTGCTGACAGGGACATTTACTCTTCTAACAGTACGCATGGGATCGTGGGAGGTGCTGCCAGGCGTGGTAGGCTCTAACGGGGCACAGGACCACAGAGCCCCACCTCAGCTAAAGCAAAATAAAACAGAGAGTAAACCGATACGATCAGATGAAACGGGGGCCGCCCTTGGAAGACGTGCTGACCGTGGAGGAAGGTGCATGGACGTGAAAGAGCGTGCGGAGGGAGACGGCAGGTACGAGGTAGAGCCCGCTGCAGTGCGCGACCTCAGGGGCTGCAGGAATTTTTAGAAAATTAAAAGGAGACGCGGCGCTATCGTCAGGTCGCTGGGAGGGATGCTTTCGGGAACGCTAGGTCCCAGTTCTGAGAGGCCGGGAACCGTCTGAAACAGGCGGCAAAGCGTTAGAGTCGTAACCCTCGGAAAAGCCCTGCGCTGCCACAACTCCTCGGTTGTGTGACCGAAACTGAAACAGACGGGATGTTCGCGGCAGACGTCTGTGCCGGCCCCCGGGGCTCGGCGTCCCGTAGGCCCGGCCTCTCCGTCGTGGCCAAGAAAGCGGTGCCCGGAGGGTGCTCTCCGCGCCTGCCTCGGGGCTTCGCTTGTCCTGCCGCGTCCCCGGGGGTGTGGGGCACATGGAACTGCCATTTCCGTGCGCATGTGTTCGTGAACGTGCGTGCTTGTTTCTGCGGGAATCCCCGGCGAACTGTGTCCGGGGCGGCCGTTGTCCTCACCGCCCTGCAGCGTCAGGCCAGACCTGGGGCAGGTGGTGCGTCGCAGCCGCGTACACCGTGGGTGGGGGGGGACACCCTCCTTCTGCCGTCGCGGGTCGTGAGTCTAATAATCAGGTTAACATGAGATACGTAAGCAGGAGGGAAAAAACGAATTTAATTTAAATATGTATATAGGATAGAGAGCATTTTACGTGTAATTGCACGCATGTAATTTTAACGCCCGTTACTGTGCGTACATGCTGTCAACATGAGGCCCTGCCGGGCACCCATCCTGCTATCAGTGGCACCGTCGTGGACACTTCATTTCTAATTGTTCGTCATCGGTGTGTTTATTGTTATATTCACTGATTTTCTAAACTCATTCTAACAGTTTGTTTTTTGGTTATTTGGGGGGGGGGGCGACCATGTCTCTTGCAAAAAGTGACAGCTGTCTTCCCCGCCTCTGGCATGCGTACGCTGGCTGGTCCCCCAGAGGGGTGCTGCGGAGGACTAGCCGCGGCGCCGCGCTAACGAGAGGCTGTCAGCGTTCGCTCCCGTCTTTGCCGCACGGCTTTATCTTTGTCAGGAGTCCCTGTCACATAAGGAAATCCTCCCTGTATTTCAGTTGGCTATTGGTTTTCAGTGACTGTCGTCCCGCACTCTTCTTGTAGATCTGGGAATGAATATTTGAGTTTTTTTCATTTTTTCTGTTACGTTCATGTCGCGTGTCTGGACTCCACACGACACGGTCTCAGGTGTCGTCGTTTCGTTCGGTTGGGTTTCCGATTTTGACTCCCGTGTTCCCAGGGGGGCTGTAGAGACGAGCCTGCGGACTCTCTCCACCGCCGCGCCCTCACCGGCTTCGCTGCTGGGGGGACGCGGGCCTCGCGCGGCGGCCTGGGAGCGCCTTCCCTCTCCGGCCGCGAGCCCGTGTGGGGCTGGCGTCCTCCTCGCACAGGTGTCTGCGGGTTCACAGGGATGCCAGCTGTGCCAGGACTGTTTGTGAAACGATCCTGCACGCAGATTCGCTTGTCTTAAGGGACGTGCGACTATCCAGACGTTTTAAATTAATCTCGTGCAGCTTTGGAGGGGGAAGCGGTGCAGGCGGCATGCCGACTCGATGCACTTTTCCAGGTGTATTGAAATAAGGTGTTCGTAGAGTCCGGACGTTTCGTTCCTGTCTTATCATCAGGGTCTCAGGGACGACGTCTGTGTTCCGCTGGCACCGCTGGTGGCATCAGGCCTCTCTCTTTCTCCCCCAGTCCGGTCGCTCGCCTTTTCAGATCACCGAATTCCGGCCCGGTGTGTTTTCCCCACTCGTTTTTGTGGTCCCTGTTGTGTCTCCCGTCCTACTCTGTTTGGTTCAGTCTGCCCCTCTCTCTGTAACGTCATGGGAAGACCGAGCTACTTCGTTTGCAGATGTTCGCGTTTTTTTCTGAAAATGCGATTAATTCTGTAATTCTGAGCACAGCTTTTGCTTCACCCCACACATGCTAACACACCGGACGTCCGAAACCGATGAGCTGACAAGCGTTTTCTGATTCCCACGAGTACGTCTCCTTCGATTTATCCTCATTTCGAAGGTTGTCGCTGGATTTATAGCGGTTTGAAATGGATTTTCGCTTCGATTCTCTGTCACCAGAGAGTGATTCCACTGAAGTGCACTGAGCACTTTTTTGTGGCTCAGTCTGCAGGCCGCTTTCGTCTGTTCCGTTCGCAACCGGCCAACGGCACGTGTATCTGCTATTCCGCGCCGCCTTCTGAACGGGCGGACCAGGCAAACGTCGCTAACGGAGCGTTCCCGTCTGCTGCACCGCATTGGTCTTTGCCCGTTTCCCGTCGGTTATCGAGAGGGTGAATTATGCTTATGAATCCGTCCGTCTTTCCAGCTCTTTTAAAAACTCACTCGAAACGATTGCATCTTCCTCGTGGATCCATCCTTTTATCAGTGTGAGACGTCTCCATCTCCAGTAATAATTCCGTCTTAAGGAAAAACAGTTTCCATCTTAGCGTAGCTGAACGCACCTCCTTTGGACCCGCGTTTCCATGGTGTGCCATTTTCTGTCCATTTTAACTTCAGCGATTCTGGGTCTTAGCGTGTAGAGCCGGCTTGTGAGCCAGACGGCCTGACCGTCCCTGTTACTTGTAATAATTTATTCATTTAATTACGACGTGTGTGAATTACAGCTACGAGCTCACTCTAGTTATTTATTTGTTCTGCGGGTCGCGTGGTAATTTTTCTTTCTTGCCTTTTCGAGATGAATCTTTCTTTTCTCGTCTCGTGTTTCTCCGTTCTGTTAGCTCGTAGGTTACGTAAACGTTTGCCGTTCCTGCAGCATGGCCATGGAGATGGCGACAGGCGTCTGCGGTTTACCGGTTCGATGCGCGTCATCTTCTAAACTGCTTCCTTGACAATCCAAGGTGCCGGCGTACTTCACCTTCGCTCGCCGCGCCACCCCCCATCTTTTGTGCTATGATTTCCATGGATTCTAATTTTACATATATTTTGCTTTGGTTCCTTTTATTTTGGAGATCGTCGAGCACATATGAGAGTAAAAAGGACGGTATCACGAGCAGACGTACACCTGACCCCATCTTAGTAAGAGCGATGCACGAGCTTATTGCTTTTCCTAGTCTTTGATCATTCCTTGCCACTCCTGTGTGGTTTGGCAGCAAATCCAAGAAACATCATTTAGTCTGCAAATCCTTCATTCTGAGTATATAAAATATGATAGTTTAAAGAAAACACGGTCATCATATGACCTCACCATATAATTGCTTCAATTCTTTGATACCGATCGAGTAATAATTCAGTTTTCGCAACTGCCTCTCCTATACTTTGATTTAAAGTTAATTTCATTGAATGACACTGAACGTGGTGATCGTTTCCATCATGTTCCCTGAGTTATTGTGTAGGAAAAAAAGAGGTGCCATCGATTCTTTCCTTTTACAGAATATTCCATAACTAAGAGCTTCCCTAGCCTTCACGAAAGATTACAAACGAGCTCTGAAAAACCGCTCACCCTCTGATGCGTTTACACTCCTTGTGGCCGTGATCCAGTCGTGATCAGATCACCCTGACTCTGCCCCGTGGCGCCGTGGTCACGTTGTTTCCTGGGTCACCTTGACCTGAGTCCCGTCGTCGTCTGGCAGCTGCCTTTATTTCTGATGAGACGGAGCGTTCCAGGATCATCATTTCTTGTCCCCTACCAGGGATCAGCCGGCTCCGCAGGGGGCTGTGGACCACGTCGTGGCCCGTGTCGTTCGGGCCTAACGTTCTGGGCCCTCGGGAGGCCCGCAGCTACCGAGGGTTTTGTCTCCTAGTAGCTTCAGTAGTCAGAGCGAGGACACACACGCACACTCACACACGCACACACACGCACACGCACACGCACACGTGTGCACACATGCACACGCAAGAAAAGAATAAAAAGAATTATTCCGGTGTTGCTGATGCTTCCCACCAGCAGCCCGGGCCCCAGGAGCTGTAGCTCACGTCGCCACCCTTACCCCCGCGCCTCCTCTGGGCCGGAGGTCTCTCTGCTCAGCCGTCACTGTGCCCTTCGGTTGTTCCTTGTCGTAAGAACATTCTACCAGGCGACAGCAGTCATGCGTTTTAAAGTCACGCGGAGTTGGTCTTCTCTGTGAGATTACGTCGCCGAGTAGACACACAGTTGTCATGTGTGGCTATTAGTTTCGCGTTGACTTCCTTTTCGGCCTTATTGGCGTGTAACTGACATAAAACCCACACGCGCGACACACAGGCCACGGCGGTGTCGTCACACAGCCACGGCAGGAACCACCCACCAGCTCCAAGAAGCGCCTCGGTTTGCCTCCCGTTTTGCTGTATTTATTTACCATTTTATTTTATGACTATTTTTTGCGGTCAGGACACAACATGAGATCTGTTCTCTTAACATATTTTAAAATGCACGATACCTTGTTGCCTTAAAAACCCGCAGGGGAATCTTCCATTCGCCCTCTTTAAACTTATTTTATTTTATAAGATACATGATTCCAAAATCCAATTTAAAAATTAGATATATTCACAGTAGTTCAGCTTTTATCTCTGTCTGCCCTAACCAGCGCTCTCTGCCCCTTGTTTGTAATTTTGTTAAAATAGATATTTATTTATCTGTGTGTCGAGATTTCTCTGTTCGTCTGTCCTCTGAGACCTAATCTACCTACCTGTACACCCTCCATTTGGGATAAAGGATGACATCCTAAAAACACTTCTATCCGTGTTTCATTTTGTATATATTTTGATTAATTTATTTATTTAATTTTTAATTACCTTTGACATCCAATATTTATTAGTTGTTTCAGGTGTACAGCGTAGGGGTCAGACACGCACAGAACCTAAGAAGGGACCCCCCGATGAGTCTAGTGCCCCCGACACCGCGGTGGTTACTTCAGTCTTGTCGACTCTCTTCCCCGTGCTCGACTTCGCGTCCCTGTGACCGTTTCGCAGCCGCCGACCTGTGCTCACCCCTCTGTCCTGATCGCGATGCACGGCTCTGGGATATCCCCACTGTGCTTACAGCTGCGAGTGCTCTGCCTGGTAGGTGCCCCACGTCCCGCAGTCCACTCAGCCAGACCTCTGGGGTGGGCACCTGCCTTCTCCCAGGCCTGGGATGACTTTGCTCGTGTTTCACCCTGGCTTCCCCGGGACAGGTGCCTCCGTCGTCCCGAGTACATCTCATCTTTTCCTTCCGCCCCAGAAAGCCCGCCGCCCCCGCTCAGCTGCACCCCAGCCGGCCTGCCCAGCGCGGTGACCCAGGACGCGCCCCCGGGGTGGAGTCCCGGGGTCCCCTGCGTCCCCCGGCCCTGCGCTGTCTGCTCTTCATGTCAGAGCCTGCGTGGTTCACGGACACCGTTCGGGCGTCCAGTCGTTAGGGCGATGGGGCAAGGTGAGGTCAGTAACTGTCGCTGCTGAAAATGGGAGTAAAAAGTGCTTTCTTCCGCATTTTTAAAACCGCCGGCAAAGCGGAGGGGATCGTGTATCTCCGTTTTGCTGTCGTCAGACTAAAGCTCGAGTAAGCGTCTCCTCCTACTATTCTCTTTTGTGTCCCTAATAGAACCTTAGTGGTTCGCGCGACGTAGGAGGTGAAAGTCCTGGAATGGAGAAGTCCAGGATTCTCACGCAGCGTCACAACAATAATCGCAGCACGGTTTCGCTTTCTTGTCCCTCCTTGGTAATGCAGAGGTCTTTAGCCTCGGATTTGCGAAAAGGAAAAAATCGGCTGATTTAACGTAACAGCGTTACGTTTGTATTTATTCTGCAGGAGATTCCGTCTTTTCCATTTACTTCCACGCCTCTGAGCCTCCCAGTTAATCTCCCGTTGAGATCTCACACGTGTGTGCTACTCGTTTATAAGTCAAAACTAAAAACGTGTCTTTTGCTCGTTTATACTCAAATATACGCGTAAAACAGTGCCTTTGGAATCATCCTTTTACACAAAACACTGAAATCCCATTTTAAAACTCCTTCGCAATGTAGCTAACGACAGTCCGAAGGCTTCCTCGCTTCCGTGGAAGCCCAGAACGGGTGCGATCGATTCTGCTTTAGTTTGGGCTGAGAATAAATTATTCCAGGAAACCGTTTAGTTTCCATTTTTAGACACCGGTGCCGGTCGATGACTGTCTAGTGCGGCCTGGAAGGCGCTCCGGGCTGGAGGACAGTTCGGTCGATGCGGCACGGCTCCCCGGGGCCCGTCTTGCTGACGCAGCGAGAGCCGCTGGGCCTTCGCGCTCAGGCACGCGGGTGGGCACCTGCACGCCCGATGGGTGCGGGCGTGCCGGCCCCTCCCCGGCGTCAGGCAGGCGGGTCCGAGGAAAGGCCGGAGGTCAGGCTTGTGCAGTGAGGCCGGTGGCAGCTGTCGAGAGCCTGGCAGAGAGGACGGAGTCTGGGATTCAGAGAGACAGCGGACAGGCGCGCAGTGAAGATTGTTAGAGGGAAAACAAAAATTTAAAAAGTCGGCTGTGGACAGAGGAGGCGTGGGTGTGGATCGGGGTAAAAGGCTAAAATGTATACTGATTAGGTCTGCACAGTTATTTCAACAATTATTCAAAAAAAAACTTCCACGATTTTTCCAAAATAAAACTTTAAGTCGCTTTACTTTTGAAATGTTCGTATAAACTCCCTCGTGTTAACCATTTCCAAGATATTGAGATGTTGTGGTTTCAAGGTGATTTTGTTTATTCCATTTTTCATCACTCTTGGTCTCTGCTTTGAGAGAGGTGAAAATCTAGGGGAAAATAAACAGTATTCATAAGAAGTCAGAGAATAAAAAATTAACTTTAAGGTCAATAAGAAAATTAAAATGTGGAAAATTACGATTCATGGTATTTTAGTGTGAAAATAAAATAATTTTAAAATAAACAGAATTTTAAATAGTACAACAGAATAGTTTTTAAATTTTTAATATTTTTATTAATAAAAAAGATTTAATAAAATCCTTTGATAAAATTCAACATCAAATGGGACAGCATTAGCTTTCCTGTGTGAGCCTCTAACCCCAAGTGTCGTTCCCTTTATTCTGGAATAAAAGCGACTAAAATTCACGTATGAGTGGTGTGGGTTACAGACATCATCGGGCCATAAAAGTCGTAGGCTGACATCAGTCTTCTCCTCAGAACTGGAAAACGTTATGGCAAAATGAGAATTATCCATTAGGTTCTGTCCTGTTTCCTTTCATTAGGAAGGATCTAACTCTGTTTCTAGAAAGAATATAATTCTTGCGAACTGCCTTAAACTTTCTGGGAGTCAGATTAACGAAAACAAGTCAAAAGAGACAAGTGAGATCACTTCGTAGTGAATCCTATTTAGCTCCCATCCACAACACTACATCCACACGTGATCAGCATAAAAACGATTGAGATGAAAACCTAAATATTAAGTCAACGCAAAATTTCGGGTGGGAAATTGTTTTAAATCCTCTCCTTACGAAGCTTTCCAACGCTGGCGTGGTGAGAGCGCCTCTGGTGGTCGACGGCCATGTGTGACCGCTGCAACGCGGATTTAGATCATTTTGCCTGCGTTTCACTCGTTCACTCGTTCGTCCGTTCGTTCGTTCATCGCGTGCTGGAAACCAGAAATGGAATACTGATTAGCGGCAGACGGGTCCCTGTGGTCTGTATCGCATACCGAATGGCATTTCGTGGGTCTTTTCGGTAGCATCCTGCCTTCGGCTGCAGAACGTCCGCTGCCAGCGGCGCGTCTCGGGCGTGTCTCACCACAGCAAACGCTGTTGAAGTTATTTAAAGCGTCCCGGTCGCGTGACTGCGCACCAGACCACCCCGGACTTCATCCGGATGAGGCCACCGTGGCCCTACGGTCACTGTGTGAAAGCAGAGGGACCGGGACTGCTCTGTCTCTGACACACCGTCTGGGCTTTGGATCTGAGGCGACAAGGCGGGGCGAGAGCGCGCCGTCTGAAATCTCGGTTCCCTCCCGCGTCCGGTGGCCAGTCCAGGGGACTCAGACAAGAGCCACGGGCCACAGCGCCCCACGCGGCCTCTCCCTGGAGCCTGGCCTCCTCGCAGCGGGCACCTCGGGGTGCTGGGGCCTTCTCGAGGGGCTCAGGGCTCCAAGAGCAGGTGTTCCCGTGCGTACGACCCACGCTGCCAGCCGGATGGCACAGCCTGGGGCCCCACGGTGTCTCTCTGCTCCTTCCTGTTGGTTACGGGCAAGTCCCGGGCGTCAGTCCCCAGTCAGAGGGAGGGGTCAATTATCATTCCTTTAAAAAGTTATTAACGTTCAAGTGTATTGTCTTTCGAGTTCCTTTTTCATGAAATGGTGTCATTTTGTCATCGCGCGAGACGTGCAGAAGCACTAACCTTGGCTCCGCGACGCGCCCAGGTAACTCGGCCCTTGTCTCTGCCCCGCTGGTGCGTCCGTGCCTAATGCACCTGGTCCTTGCTCGACGGGAGACGTCCGAGTCAACACTCCCTCCGGACGTGAGCCGGGGTCCTCGTGGTGGTGACAGGTGTTTTCGGTGACGGGGATGAGATTGCGTTAAGCGATCCAGAATCGCTCCCGGTGCTCCGCGGTGTGCGGTTTTGATGCGAGTGCCGCGACGTCCCTCATTCGTCCGCCGAGCGCATTCGCCTTCATTCTCGGTGTCCGTGTCTGGGCTGCGTCTACCGGGGGACGAAAGGCCCCGGGAAGAGCCTGCTTCGGTGCTGTGTGCCTTCTGCAGGCTCTGCGCGCGCTCAGTAGGTATTTATTAATGAAGGTAATTGTCAGCATCGTGAGTGGGTGGTACTGGTTCGTGGCAGTGATAACAACAGGCATGACTGTTACCCGAGGGGGTGCCTGGACCTGTTCCCTTAAGGAGGAACCACAGCGCGTGAGCACGTCCGTGTATGTATGCGTCACACGCGTGAGCACACGCACACACGTGCACACACGCACACACGTCCTTAACAACTGTCGTCTTCGTATTCATGTTGCAATGGGGACTATTTTGGGATCAACATTTCACATTTTACTTTCATATATTTTAATCATGAAAATGACATCTAAGTGCGGCTTGCCTGACATTTGAGTTAGTTCAGAAATGCCTTTTATTTACCCATAAACATATACGTCGGATGCACTGAGCACCTGCTACGCATTCGAGACGAAGGAGAGACGAGGCGTGGTCCTTGTCTTCGCGTGGCTGGTCGGACCGGGCGCAGGACCCCGGCTGGCACTTGCTGTCCGGGGTGCCGAACGCTGAGACGCGGGGCCGGGCGTGCGGAGCCACCCCTGGGAAAGCCCGCCTGTTAGGATGCTTCCCTGATTCCGGAAGGAGACTGGCCTCACGGAGCACTGGCCTGGGCTTGCCACCGTGAAGCTTCAGAGATCCTCGGGAGGAGTCTGGTTTCCATTTTCACGTGAGGACTCTGCAGTTTGGAGGAATTAGAGGTCACCTTGTCCAAGGTCAGGCAGGGATCTGCGTCCCGGTCCGCCTGTCTGCCGTGCCCAAGGCTAAAGCTTAGGATCCAAGCAACCAGGCAGTTAGGGGTCCTCCCCTCACTTGGTATGTTGATGGGTAATATATTAATGAACGAATCACTGATAGTTGCTGTCCCTAGGAGAACAGGAAGCAGCATGTGAATGCTCGGTCTCAGGGAAACGCTGTAAAATGGAGTTAGGAAATCGTACTGAGTAGCGTTTTCTTTAAAACAATAAAATAAAATAATAAAATAATAAAATAAAATAAAATAAAATTTAAAAACCTGTCCATTGCAGGTTTCTGTATAGTCCTAGGGCCAGAGGCAAATCTCATATTCTTATTTAAAGTGTATTTTATAACGTCTTACCCATACGTATCACGTGCGCAGCGTCTTCCGACCTGACAGCACGCGGGACGACTTGCGGGGGAGGCGTGCTCGTTGCCTGTGCTGCGACCGGTGTGGTCCGAGCGCCACGTGACGCCTTTTCACGATCCCTGCGTCGCTGCGGGAAAGTCGCCTGCCTCATCTTGGTTCACGCCGTCCGGAGCGATGTCGGGGCCTCCGCCGTCCGAGGCTGAACAAGGAGCCGTTGCCGAACGTGTCGTCACACACGACAGTCGGTGACCCCGGCGCCGGCTTCAGGCCTCAGCGCGGCTGGGGAGGAAGCGGGCCCGCCCCGGCCCCGGGAACCGCACGTGTGCATGTCCGTGCCGTCGCGTGGGGGCTACGCCCAGGCCGGGGGGTTGTGGAACAAACACACATTGAGAAGGGCCTTTTCCTCGCGGATTCTGATGGTGGCATGGAGATTCAGCCGTTTCGGCTCAATCCTAGAGGATCGGAGTAGGTTTCCTGCTCACTCTTAGGGTCGCGTGAGGCGCAAGCTCCTTCGAGGAGGAGCCGCCGGAGACGGAGCCCTGGAGGGCCGCTCGCTGCGGGAGGCACTGCCGAGCGACGTGGACCTGCAGTCTGCAGCCTCCTCGGGGCCGTCCAGGGAACTCGGGAGGCTTTGGGTCACTTCTTAGAGGCCGTTTTTAAGTCACTTCCCCGAGTTGCGTTCCAGAGAGACTTGCCCCCAGCTCTAAGAGTCGTTTGTGCAGAGAAGCGCTGTGCTGTGTGAACACACTGAAGTATTTTTTTATATAGGCAGCACATTTTTGGAAGTTTTCGGTCTCCCGGGAAGAGCGACAGTCGGCAGCATTCCCCAACCGGTTTGACTAGGAAAACTCCCACACTTAAAAGCCAGAACCAGGGCCAAGCAGTGTGACGTGTGCCGTGCGCTGCTGTTATGACCTGGACATTTAAACTCCGTCCTCATTTGTGTACAAACCCTACGCCCCGTCGAAGGGGACTGTCTAGATGCCTGGGTCGTGGCTGGATGTCCAGGCCTACGGCCGGTGGGGACCGGACCACCGTGTCCTGGGTAGGTGAGCCCCAGACGACAGACACGCGGGGCTGTCTCTCTCTCTCTCCCCACACGAGAGAAGCCAGAAGTTCAACGCGACGGCGGCCGACGGCGTGGAGGCGGGTCGTCAGCCTCCGGTCGTCAGGCGCTTGCACACGGGCCCCGCTGGGGGAGAGGAGCTGTGAGGTGTGGCTCCGGGGTGGTCGTGGGGGCGGCAGGTGTGAGCCCGCGCCCCGGCCCCCAGGTCTCGGGGGTGTGGTGCGGAGGGACACGATGGGGCTCGCGTGCCCAGTGGGTGGCATTCCAGAGGGGGAACCCCGAATCTTTCCTGACGGGAACGAGCAGCCATGTTCTGCCCCAGAGGGGAACCGGTCTCCCCCTTCCCAGGCCGTTTGCAGTACGAGTGTCTTCGGAAAGATGCTCCACAGCTCGTTCCGTCAGAGCCTCTCGCGAGACGCGCGGAGACGAGGGACCCACGGAGGCCCGTGTGCTGACAGCGTCCCCGAAGGCGCGTCCGCGTTGGGGACCGCAGAGGCCAGCGTCTGTGGCCGGCTGTGACGTGGCTCCGCGCGGTACCGATGGGGAAAAGCAAAGGACGCGGAAAGTGGAAGGTGTGGGGGGCCCCGCGATAGCCGCGACCCGGGGACGAACGAGTCCCCTTAGAGAAGTGACCCGCGCCGGGCGCAGGTGGCAGCCCCGGTGGCCTCGCGAGGAGGCCGGTGGCTCTGCGCGCTGTCGGGACGCCCGACCCTGCTCTCCGCGGCTCTCTCCTCCCCGCTCAGTCCTCATCTGCACCCCTCCCTTCGTCTTGGCGAAGCTCTCATGTTACGGGCCCCGCGAGGGCCGCCAACCAGCGCGTTCGGGGGGACGATGATCCAAACCAGGACGGGGGTTAAGAAACTGATCTGCAAAACCCAATTTTCACAAAGCCGCATCCTCTAGACACTTCCCTGTGACTCGCTTGGCTTCCCACACCTCGGAGACTGACCACGTCCGTGAAGCGTTGAAAATGCCCGTGAGCGAGCAGTGCACGAGGGGTTGTGCCTCGCGTTGGGGCCGACTTCACTGGATTTGGGGGAGGGGTGACTCTCCCGTCTCAGCGGCTCGCAGGGCCCGGGGACACTTTCTGGAAAACTAGCTGAGCGACTGGGGCAGGGGGTGGTGGCCGGGCTCGCGGGAGCCCCGGGTTCGCCTCCGGGCCTGAAGCGCCTTTGGGCCCTCGCAGGGCGGCCACATGCTCTCCCACGGGTGTGGACGCTGGACGCGGTGTCTGCGGCTGCGCTTTCCCCGTGACCAGCGGCAGCGGGACAGGAGACAGACTGCGGGGGCCGGAGAAACCCCGCTGCCCGCAGCCGGCCTTCCCCCTCCCCAGAGGAAAACCCCAGGGGCCGAAATCAGAACCAGGTTTGGGGGGCGGGGAAGGGGCGGGACATCAGAGCAGGAGGGACGTGCACCGGAGCCGGCGTCGTAGGGTCGCACGTCCCAGGGAAAGTGACTGTTGCGGGAGCCGAGCTGAGCCCCGGGGGCAGAAGCAGAGCCTCCGACCGCGTCGCCAGGCCAGACGCCCGCTGGTGGCCTTCAGGGGGCCGACGCCCCCAACATCATGGCCCGTTTTCCGTCTCTTCTCACTCCCTGCCTTTTCCCGGGATCGGTTTGGACCCCGTCACCGCGTCGCTGTCGGGACTTATTCCCACGCGTCGGGTTTGTGTCCCTTCTCGGGGGTGAAGGGGGCCTGTGGCCGCCCCTCGTCACGCAGGGCGGGTGCAGGGATGCGGGGAGGCGGCTCAGGCAGAGGCGGCGGCGCCTGGGCAGCCCTCTGGCTCCACCGTGTGGGGGCCGCCGGGCTGCGCCGGGCGCTCTGGGGCCTTCCCGTTCTCCGGGGTCTGGCTGCGTCTGCGGGTCTGGCTGCTGTCACCTTCCCGAGATCAGGCTTCTCCTTATCCGTGAAAAGCTTCTCGTTATCCATGAAAAGGCACATTTCTACGGCACAACGGCTCGGCTCCGCTCGGGTTCCCGTCCCCGGGCCCGGCCTCGGCCCTGCCCATGTCCTGCGCCGTCGTCGTCACTCACAGACGGGACCCTAACGCCCGGCTCACCCCAAGCCGGGCCGGCTCCAAGCAGCCACCGCGAGTGCCGCCCAGGCCCCGGGCAGCAGGTGTGGCCGCCACCCCCCCGTCACCCAGGTCCGTGGCGTGGCCGTGGCCGCTGCCTCTGCCGTCCGGAACACGCGGGCGGGAACACGTGGCATGTCCGGCGACCTCGCCCCAGAGAGTCAGCCCCGAGGGCAGTGTTTGGTCACGCGCGTGTCTGGATCGTGGAATCGAGGGAGTTTCCGTTGGTGTTTTCACGAGAAAACGCGAGCGTGAAGCGCCGAGCCTGGCGTCGTTCTGCGCGCACGGAAAACAGTGCGAAGCCCCGCACGATGCTCGGTTCTCCCTCGAGGGCACCAAGAGCTTTCGGGTGTTCTCGGCGGAAGCGAGGAGCCTTCCCACCCACACTGGCTGACCCGGCCCGGCCCGAGCGTCTAGGCCCACGTGCTCGTGGTTCATAGCCATGGCCTGTGACGATGCACTTTTTTCTTGTTGTTTTTGCGAGAAGCGTCTGAGACGGCCCGGCCCCTAAAGGACGATGCCGTGCGGACCCGTGTCCAGGCCACTCCAGTGGGGTCGTGGGCGGGCTCCGGGCCCCTCACCCACGGCCTCAGCAAGTCCCGCTCCCTCTAAAACGTCTTCTCCCGGAGATGATGAATTTCGTCTGTTTCCTTTTTTTTTTTAACAAAACTTATATTTAAAAGAAGCGGCCTCCTCGGGCCGTGTAACTCTGGCTCGAGCACTTAACGTCCCACGTGACCATTTCGCTCAGTGAAGCAGCGAATGCGGCGCCCGCGAGGGGCGCGGGGCAGATCCGTGCTGAGAGGCGGGCCGGGCCGGGCCAGCCCGGAGGAGATCGGGTTCACGTGCGTGCACGTGCGTGCTCGGACACGCGAGGCCCGCGTCAGGGTGGACGCACGAAGAATCACGTCATTTCCAAATGCGCACGGAGAAGCGTTGGGGGCAGACGTCGGAGATGGCGCTGAGACCCAGAAGTGGCACCAGCCGAGACGGGGACCGCCGTGCCCGCGAGGGGCAGGGCAGGTGCCTGGAGCCCCATGTCGTCATGTGACACCGCCCTGTGTGTCATGTGACACCGTCCTGTGTGTCGTGTGGCACCGGCCTGTGCGTCCCGCGTGCTCTCGTGCGGTGCCGGGCCTCGTCTCGGATCCGGGCCCCGTGTCCTGGGGCATCTCATTGAGTCCTGTGTTCGAGACCCTTTCCTTTCGCGTGGTTCGGGTCGGAGCCAGCTTAGACGCGCGCACCTGACGGGTCCTGTGCGCTCGCTGACGAGGAAACGTCTGACTGACAACTCCATTTCAGCACGTTTCCGTTTAAAAAGTGGAGTCAGGACAGACACCCCACGTTTTCTCCCGACACCCGCACGCCCACGGCCAGACGGTCCGCGGCCGCGGTGCGTCCTGCCCCCGCTGGAGCGTAGGGCGCGGGCCTCCGGGTGCAGGCGACCGGCTGCCCCACCCGGGCCCCCGCGCTCCCGAGGGCCTGGCCATTCGTCCTTCCCGGCCGCTTTCCTCTCGCCCGGCCGGCCCCGGGGTGTGCCCATCTCTGTCGCCTCCGCAGGGGTCTCTCAGCCTCCCAAGTGGAACGAGGCTTCGCGGTCGAGAGGCCTCACTTGGACAAGATTCAGTAAAAAACTTCCTAGAAAGAGAAAATTCATTTTCAAAGATTTACGTGACAAACTTCCAATTTTTAAAAACTTTTTATCTTCAGCAGACACAGACCTACTGTGTCGAGTTGCCGTGAGGTTCCTAAGCTCTCAGGCTCCGTTTCTGTAGCTGTTTCCTCGGGTTCCAGGACGTTACTGGAATGGCGGTGCAACCCCGTGTTCGGGACCCACCGTCCCCCGTCGAAGGCCCTGCGCCATCTCCGGAGGCCCGGGGGTCTCCTCCAAGCTCATCCCAGGCCCCCCGGAGCCGTGGCTGGCAGGCCGCATGGGCGCGTTCGTCTGTCTGCGGCGTCGGGCGTATTGATCATTTCTTTGCGCTTTCCGTCTCTGGTGTCACGTGTGAGACATAAAAGACACCATCCCTGACCAGAACAGTGTCCGGGGGCCCACGCGCCGCCCGTGGTCACCTGGGTCGCGTCTGCCTGGCCACGTCGGTCACCAGAGCGGCCCACGTCCCCGAACCCCGGAGGAAAACCGTGCCCCCAGGGGGAACGAGGCCACCGCACCTCAGGGAAGCTGGGTGCCCGAGCATCCCGGGGAGGGAGCCGCGCGACGGCAAACAGACTCTGCGCGGAGGCGGAGGCGGGACCCGAACCTCGCTGGGCTCCAGCTTCCCCGCGAAGAGGACACGATGCTGATGCTTCCGTTCGAGGTTCTGACTCTTTTTGTCGCATGACTGGGCGCCCGGGAGGGTGGCCTTGTGCGGTTCGGGGAGAAAGGCTAAGTCACAGGAACCGCCCGTGTCCCCTGAGTAAGCGGGGACACCGCGCACCAGGCTCCCTGTGCTGGGCGTGCGTGGGGCGGCGTGGCTCAGTCACAGGGTCACAGTCAGGCACGGGCCCACGAGTCCCCCGACCCGGCACAGAGGAGGAAAAGCGTCGCCGCCGCCACTGCCTGCCTCGTCCCGTAGACGCGGCTCCGCCACGGGAGCAGGATGCACTGAGCAGAACGGGTCCGCCCGCCCCGACCTCTGAAGTCGCAGGCACAGCGCGCCTGCCGGAGGCCGGGCTCACGGCGGGCGAGGCCGACGCACATCGGGGCCTTTCCCCGTGGCTTCAGGCGAAGAAGCTACTCAGAGGCTGAAAACACCCAATTCCAGGAGAGAGGGTTTAAAACGAGCAGGTTCCGCGCGCCTCACGGAATTGCCGTCGGCGACCCCACAGCCTCGTACTCTCCCGAGAACTGGAAACGGTCCTTACAGAAAGCAAGCCGGGCCCAGGAAAGGCCTGCCGGGACGCAGAGGAGCAGCCGGAGACGCTCCTTCCCGAAAGGTCCACCCTCCGGCCCCGCTGTGCCGGGCCTTCCCAGACGCCGTTGGGCCCCACGCAACCGTGCATCTCGGCGGGAAGCGCCCGGGACATTTTCCCGCCTGTCGTGGATGACGCTCGCGGTGACAGCGGACACGCCAGGCACTCGCCGCCTGCCAGACGCCGACGCTCGGGCGGCGGCTCCTCAAAGCCACACGACGGTCACGCCTCGCCAGCGGCGTCCTCGTCTGGGACCCGCCACACCCACCCGCATGTGGAGCTGGCACCGCGGCCTGCTGTCGGGGCCGCTGCCCAGGGTCACGGCTGCCCTGCGAGGTGCCCAGTGCCCCCAGGCGGAGGGACGCGTCACCGCCACCTCACCAGTGCCACTGTCAACCTCCCCAGAGCAGGGAAGTCGTCCTCTCCTCTCCCGCACCGTGAGCCGAGACCATGGGGTCCGAGGCCGCCAGGCGACAGGGACCCTGCGGGGCCTGCGGCTGCCCTGCAGAATCTGAGCCACCCAAGTCCCCGGCTCGGCAGGGGACCCTGGCCCGGCCTTCGGGCCCCCCGGGAGCAGGCTGCTCCCAGGTGCTGCGACGTGTCAGGCTGAGGGGACCTCAGACGTCCCTCGCTTGAGCCCTGGCTCCCACGGCAGCTGTCCGTCTGAGTGCGCCCGCTTCTTTCTTGTTTTTTCTTTGTTAAATAAACGTGCCGGTTTGGGACCTGCGGAGGGCGCGGTGCGTGCGCTGCTCACGGCCCCTCCCGGCCTCAGAGAGACGCTGCGCCCTGACCCCTGCCCGGGGTAGAGCGTGAGGGACCCGCAGACCCCGCCGCCGGGGTGGGGGCGGGGGAAGCCGCCGTTTCGGTGCGAGCGACCGTGCTCAGTGGCTCGTGGATGTTTCGAAGCGTTTCGTGTGCAAACACGGGCACGTCCCCTTTAAGCAGAGCCACCTCATGAAGCCCCGACATAATATCCTCGGTAGCACCTGACGGAAATTTCTCTACGAGGGGTTATCGCTCTTTTGCTCTTTTTAAAACTGCGTTTACCTCACTTAACCGACCCCAGAGAACCGTTGTGCATTCTTTGTCTCCCATTAGTCCTTGTTTCTCGGCTGTAGCAGCTTTAGACAGCTCTCTCTCCTGCTGTCATGTTGAAAAAAAACTTTTTTAAAGAAAACGAAACACAGAAAAGTGAGGGGCAGTGGGACAGCGTCTGGCGTGGGCCTTGGCGTGGGATGAGCCGTCGGCATCGGCGAGAATCCGCACCCTGCCTCGTTCCCGGAGACAATGACGGCGGCTCAGACTCCCCGTGAAAGCTCGGCAGAGGTCACAGGAGCTGGACTCGTCCGCGTCCGCGACCTGCCACGACCCTAAGCTGGCAGGTTCTGTGACACCGTGACTTCGTCGTGCCCGTGGGACCTTCAGGGAGCGCGTGGACGTTGCGGAAACGACCCCACAGCCAAAGCCTTTTTCCGATGACTCCGCGGCACGGGCTGCGGGATTTAGACTGCGGGGCCACACCCCAGGGCGCAGACAGGGCGACCCCGCCCAGCCCCCAGGGCCTGGTGGGTGCGGCGGCGGCGTCACCCCCAGGTGAGGCCCCGACCCTGGCCCTGCCGACGTGATTTCCCAGTCACCTCCTTGGCAGAGGCCGCCTCCAGCCTCAGCTGTTCCCGAGGTCACGTCTGCGTCGTTGTCCTTAACAACATCGGGAATTTCGATTCGACGTCTGCGTTAAAACCTCCGAGGCCTGAAGTAACGGGGAGACGTCGTGTGTCCATGACGGCGTGGGCCGGGGACAGTTCAAGGCCCGCGAGGCCCTGAGTGGACACTGGAGCTTCGCTGCTGCAGGGGCCGGCGGGAAGGTGCTCGCGAAGCCACCGGTTGGGCCCGGGGGTGGTGACCCGGGGTGGTGGCCTGGGGTGGTGGCCCGGGGGTGGTGGCCTGGGGGTGGTGGCCTGGGGTGGTGGCCCGCGGATGGTGGCGGGATGGAAGCGACAGGGAGCTCGTCCCGCGTTTCCTGAGACGCCCCCGCGTGACTCTCTGCGAGCCCACGGCTCTGGGTCAGACGCGAGCATTCGTGGTCTGCTGGGCCCAACCCCGTCCTACCTCATCGGGGCCCCTGAGCCCTGGGCAGGTTTTCCCGGCGTTCGCCATCGAATCCCAGAAAAGTGGGGGGAAGGCTGACCCCGGGGTGACGCCTCCGGGCGTCAGGGCACGTGGCCCACGGAGTGTCAGGGGCGCTCGTGCGACTGTCCCAGCCCAGCCCCCTCGCAAGGCCGTCAGACACACGCACCCCTGTCTGGCTTCCCTCCTGTCCCGCAGGAAACGCGCCACGGGGCGGGCGGTGTGTGCTCGCGGCCGCCGTCCCGTCCTGCGGGTCACACGGAGCCCACGCAGGAAACACTGGAGACCCGGGGGGCAGGGATGCGTTTTGGTTTGAAAATTAGACATTTCTGAGATCAGTATCCCAAGTCGTCACTGTGGGGGAAAATACTATCAATCGATCGATCGATCGATTGATTGATCGATTGGTTGGTGTAAGGTCTGACGTCTTGTGGGAAAACAAAAATGAGACAGACTCGTACAATTTAAGGGGCTTTCCCTTTTTTCCGGCGTCATACACGTCTCATGGGCGTCAAAATTCAAGACACGCACGGTTAACTCAAAGTCCGTTACGGTCACGACATGCTCCGTCCTCACACACGCGGGGCGGGGACGACAACGAACCTGAGTGGCATTTACAGACAGCCCCGGAGGAACAAACCTGCCGTCCGCGTTGTTCCGCCTTCAGACGTCGGCCGCGGCCTGCTGCGGGGTTTATCAGCACGAGACCCGAGGGCTCGTGAATAGTGGGAATCACATTTGTCCTTTAATGTTTGAACCTTCGACGAAAGCACGTCGTGAAGAAGTGAGTCCGATGACGTGCTGCTGGCCCGAAGTGTGAGGCGGCGTTTCGATCCAGTCCGCCCCACGGAATACTCATTCCTCCCCCAAGTCACTTTTAAAGGGCATCGTATGGCTTGGCGGTAAGGGTGGGTGCCCTTCTGACGTCGGTCCGTCCCCAAATTCGTATTTCGAGAAACATTTACCCCTGACGTGAGCCCCCAGCCATGAGCCGAACGCAACGCACAGTCTCTCAACGCGGAGGTCGTCACTGACCCCGATGACGGCGCCTAGGGACGTGCGGGAAGGGGACTCGCAGGCAGGAATGTGGGGGGACACGACGCGGAGTGGGAGGGTTTTCGGTGGCACAGGAGGGCAGGGACCGACGAGCACAGAGACGCGGAGAGGGAGCAGGCGCCAGGCCCCAGGGTGGCCCCGGGCGGCCCCCAGGGGGTTAACCCTGCCTGGCTTCACCCCGCGAGCTGCGGGCAGCATCCCGGTGTCCCTGGAGCCGGTGCCCTCGGCTGCGGCTGCCGTACCAGCGTCTGACCACACGGGGGAGGCCCGTCCCTGCGTTTCCTCTCCCGGGGCTTTTCGAGAAAATCTGCTGGTCCAGACGGGCTGTGACCGCGGACGGTCAGCCTCTCGGAGCAGCGCCCCAAGTGTGTCCCTGTGCGTTTGACCAGGGAAGGGAAATTCACTCGCTGCGCGTCCACGCCAGCCGCCGGGTGTTTCGGAGGGAACTCGGGGTCACGGGAAACACCGCTTCGGCGACGCCGCTTTAACGGTGCTGAACGGGGACACAGAGGAGACACACGCACACGTGACCGCTCCGGAACAGGGGCCCGCCTCCTGGTGATCGGTTTAACACAAACTTGGTCGGTGTAGACGAGTACGGAGTTTGTTTAAGACGGGTGAGCGGCTGCGCCCGGGGCGACGCTGACAACCACGATGGTTTGTGTGTTCCTGCCGGTTCCGATGCGTTTGCCAGAGAGGGTCAGGCTCTGACCTTTGATTAACGGTGATTTAGGACTGGGGTCGGAGGTCACCGGTGCGGCCCGAGCTCCTCCTCTGGCGCGTGTCTACGGCCCCCACTGACGTTGTTTGTCCCGCACCTGCTCCGGCGCGCGTGCCACGCGCCCTCCGAAGCCTGTGGCTGGGACGCGCCCCTGGGCCCCCTAGACCAGACAGGGCGACGTCCCGGTGGAGCGCATGGCTCCCCGGGGCCGAATCGGCGGCTGCCTCGGTGCCGCGTGTCGCGGAGGAGTCCCCGGCCCTGGACAAGCTGCGTGAGTCGGACACGCGTCACCCATCCATCCCGAGGGCCCGCCCGGGAGCCCGTCCCCGGCCCGGGGAGTCTCAGGGTCCCTGGTGGCACCGCGTCCCCACGCCCTGCTCACTGACCACCCGTGGCTGCCATCCCCACGAGCGCAGCCCTGGGGGTCCTCATCGCCCCAGGGTGCCCCAGCTGCCCCCACCGCCGGCCCTTGGACCCCCTGCCGCCCTGTCCCCTCAGCGGCTCCTCCTCGTGACAGTTTGCACGGCTCCCCCCGCTGCCGTCGGATCCACCGCGCGGAGCGACTCAGTTTCCAGGATGTGAGGGGAGAAGGCGTGTGGCGGACTGAAATGCGCCTTCGAGCCTGTTTAAAACACGGCGGTGGCTCAGGCTCCCGGGGTGGGGGGCAAACCCTCGCTGCTTGTTTCTCAGCGTTTCACCCCGAGGGAACGCAGCCTGCCCCGACCTTCTAACCGCTCCGCGAGTCCCCGTCTGCGTAGTCCACACGCGGAGCCGCAGGTGAGTGTCTTCTCTGAGAGCCAAGGGGGCGAGGCGGCGCCGCGGACCCTTCAGAAAGCGCGTGCAGCCCCGCGTGCGCTCGGTGGTCGTAGCGCTGTTGAAGCCTCTGCACGTCCAGTTCCCACATCCTGAGAGCCCGTGACCCTGCCAGGGGAGGCAACAAAGGTGGCAGCCGGCACTGTGAGCAGACGCAGGGGGCTCCCACGGCCTGGCCTCGGAGCCAGTAGGGCCACTGCGGCCCGTCCTCCCGCCCCACGTCCCACACCTGTCACCCGTCCTCCCGCCCCACGTCCCACACCTGTCACCCGCCCTCCCGCCCCACGTCCCACACCTGTCACCTGTCCTCCCACCCCACGTCCCACACCTGTCACCCGTCCTCCCGCCCCACGTCCCACACCTGTCACCTGTCCTCCCACCCCACGTCCCACAGCTGGAATGCTGGGCTGTGGGTCCCTTTCCTTGCGTCCTGCAAGGAGGCGGCATGGGAACCATCAGAGATCCGGGCATTGCTCAGTGACACACGCGCGTGTCCGGGAGGCACAGACGGGGCGTTTCTCACCGTGCGCCTGGAGAAGCTGCTCCCCAAAGCGTCGTGCACGTTCACGGGGTAATGCTTGCGCCCCCTCCTTTCTCTCATCAATCCAGAACTGACAGGGAGGGTGGGCGGGGGTCACGGTGCCATCATTGAGGGCCGTGCAAGGAGCAGTGGAAGAGGCCTGGTTCACAGCCTCGCTCCTCCGCCGACGTGACAGTGACGCGTTCGCTCGCTCGTGGCCCACGAGGGCTGGCGGGCCCCGCTCTGGGGCAGGTGGCCGTCATGGATGAGGACGAGAACCGGTCACACTGCGGGGTGAGGACAAGCGGGACCCAAGTGGTGCCTCGCAGAGATCCCAGCGGGATGGGAACAGGGGGAAAGGGGAAGGGAGTGTGGGGGCAAGTGTCCCAGGTGGGGACCGAGACAGGACGGGGGGTGCTTCCTGGGAAAGCGACTTCGAATCGAACCCCGAGTGCGGTGAGGGCGCCCTGCCAAGGAGCCCCAGCGCCCGCGCTTGGCCCCGTCCCTGTCCCCGGTGCTTTGGGGAGGAGGGAGCTGACCTCCCTGTCTCCCCTGCCCCGCGCAGCGGGAGCACGGGAGACGAGCCGGGGCCTGCAGGACGGTTTAAGTGTGTCAAACAGGAGCCGTGTGCCCGAGTGTCCGTCCCCCCCCCAGGTGACGCTGTCCTGAGCAGGTGCCCGACGCCCGTCTGGCCCGGGGCACGGACACCTGCGCGCACAGGGGGGCACAGGGAGGAACCGGAGGGACTGCACGAGCCCCCCCAGGGCTCCGGCCCCGTCCTGCCACCTGCTGCCCGCGGTGGCCCGGGCTCCCGGGTTCTGGAAAGCAGTTCGTGTCTGTTCCCTCGGCCCGTCCGCGCGCGGTCCAGCCGCACAGCCAGGCGGACGGCAGAGGGCGCCAGAGGCCGCCGCTCCTGAGGCCAGCGGTTCCCCGGGCGGCTCTTCCCACCCCTCCTCCTCCTCCCGTCCTCGTCCTAGGGGAGTCAGAAACAGGAGGAAAACCCCAAACCGCGGGCGGGGAGGCGATCCTGACAGACCGCTCGCTGCAGAAGCGCGTTTAAACGCTCCCACTTCAAAGGCGTCGGGAACGAAAATGTCTCGTTCCCAGGTTTGGGATCCTGAGATGAGCATCTTCTATATTCGGTAAAAAGGACATTGCGTGCCTCACTCGATACACACCCAGCGCGCGTGGCTGAAGTGCGAGGCGTGTGAGCGCGTCTGTGCTAGGTGTCCGCACGCACAAATGTCTCAACAACACGGGAGCAGTGTGACAGGAACCGCGCGGAGGATGCCACCCGCCGCCGGGGGACCGGGCCCGCCGGGGCCTCGCGGGCGGGTGTCCTGGGCACACCGCGGCGTCCTCCCCCCCGCCCCCCGCGCTGGACCGTGGCGACACAGCCCGATGGCGCGGCTGTCAGTCCTCCTGGAGTTAGAACCCCCCACGGTGCCATCCTGCCTTCGAGGCCTCCCCCTTCGGATCATTCTTGTGAAGCTGTTCCGTAGTTGGTTCAGCCTTTTCCTCGCTCAGCGCCACAAGCCGCGGGTTTCCCCAGATCTCTTTCACGTGCAGCAGAGACACGGAGGGTGCGACGGAACGCGCCGGGCACAGTGCCGGGCGGCACGGGACACGACGCGATCGTTGACGTCGCCGTCGTTTACGTAGTCAACACCGTCCGTGTCATCAATAGTTGTGACAGGATTAGTAACGGAGACAGGGCCGCCACGGGAGACCGCTCGTTCCTGCGCACGCCGAGCGTCACGCACGACACGTGGGTCGCGCGAACGAGTTCTATGAGAAGGCAACCAGGAAGACGCACGGGAACGCAGAAACGCACTTCGCGCTCCGAGTCCGGGCAGCGGCTGAGGTTCGTGACGGAAGCAAGTGCCTCCCACGTGATAAACCGAGCGTTTGACGTGTTTTCACCTCAAACGGTGTGAAGTGTCAGAAATAAGCGACAGGATGTGTAAGTTTGTCAAAATTGCCGAAAATTAAGAGCGCTGTTGAAAATTACGAGTTTCATAAGACGTGGTTACGTGGAAAATAGTCAGAAACAGAAACGGACGTTTTAGGAGGGAGACGGGACATGACGCAGCCACTGGAGTCGATCTGGGGGGCGAGGGAGGCGACGCGTGGCGCCGGCCAGAGCTGAGGCAGAGCGGGACGGGGATTCTGAGGACGCAGCCTGGACAGGAGGAGCGGCCGACGGGGCCACGCGGGAGCGTGGAGCCCGCGTCTGCCCAGCCCGAATCCCGCCGACGAGAACATGTCAGCGTCTTCCACGCGTCTCGGTGCGGCCGGCCTCTCGGACCTCCATGGCCCCTTGAATTCGCCCTGGACGTGAGGACTGAACGTGTCCTCGAAGCCTCGGGCCCGAGGGTCCCGCGGTGAGGCGGCAGCCCCTGCGGTGACCACGCAATCCCGCGGGCGAAGCGACTTGGTGTCAGACGCGTGTCCGCGAGCCGGTAGGTCCTGGGAGGGAAGACGTCCCATCCCTGGCAGAGGAGCTTCCGTGATCAAAAGTTAAACACACGTGCTTCTGCCCTGGGTCGCGGACCTGGCACCGGGTCAGGAGGCCGGGTCACGAGCAAGCGTTCGGCGGCGCCCGCCCCCACGGGCCCGGAAACGGCCGTAAACACGCACACCTGCCAGAACGGGCGCGACGGTCCTGCAGAGGGTGGCAGCTAAGGGCAGCACCGCCTGCGCGCTTGCAAAAGGCTTCGAATGCGCACAAAACGGGTGAAACGCACCACGTCAACTCGCCTTTGGCTGACGGAGCTCCCCGGGTTCAGTCGACGGACCCCTTTCGCGCCGAGTGCCCGACGCAGCCGGGAAGGTTTCCCTTCCGTCTCCCTGGACGCCGATGGTAGTTCTGGAGTGGAAATCGTTCTGACGCACGAAGGACAGCGGCGGGGTGTGTGACGTGGCAAAACGCCTTTCCAGAAGGAAACAGCCACACTCGGCCGTCCTTACATCCAGTCTGACTTACGTTTATTCAACTTTGATCGCAGGAAGGCAACATGCGACGTCTGAGAAGGAAAGGGTGGTGCCACCTGCTTTCAAGCGGCCTGGAGTTCTCAGGACATAAATATGCTTAAAAACTTAAAAGGAAGGGTTTTTAAGACTGAAAGCTCAGGAGATTAGTCGTCCTGCCCGCTCCGAGCTGCTCGAGAGGCATACGTTATTCCGAAAGTTTAGCGAGTGCGTAGCTCGGTGGAAGACCAGCTTGCGTTTCCCCGTGAACTTTCTCAGATGCCTAAACAGCATTCACGGTTTTTACTTATAACGTGACTTTTAGTGACATCTGTGGTGTAAGAGACGACTTTAATGAGTTTCTCTTTCCAAAAATGCGTTCTCAAACATAACCGCTCCCCGGTTCTGCGTTTTTCCACTCACGTTTTTATACCGGCCTGTCTTGGCAGAGGCCTACGGCGCACCCTAAAGGTAGCGTGTGAGGGCGCGGAGTGGGGACTGCCCGATTCCCTACACGTTAATGGAAAGTTCATTCGTATCTACCCAATCACCGCCCGGAAGCTGGGGAATATTTTTAAAACTGACCTACGAATTACAGCTTTAGCGCCTGGTGTCTGACGGACTTAGGGAACGAATATGTGACCACGTTCGTGCCTCAGATACAAACCTTATCAAATCCGAACACCTCTCTGCTTCCCTGTCACCCTCGCGCGCCGTGCTCGCGGGCCACCACGAGTCTGTCCTTCCTGCCCCCGCCCCATTTCCCCCAGGCGCTGCCCTGCCCCTGACTCCCCACCGTGGTTTACGCTGGAGGATCTTTTCCTTTATAAAATAAGGGTAGGCGCTCCTTAGGGTCCCTTTTAGAATTTTTCCAATCCGTTCAGGAATCCCCAATCGAGGCCTGGCAGGTCCTAAACCCGCCGTGTGCCCCACGCCTCGACCAGCCTCTGCTCGGGTGAGCGAACCGACCCTACCGTGACCCCGTGGGGCGCCCGCACCCGTCTCTTGGGCTTCAGCGTGTCGTGTGTAGTAGCAGCTGACGGCCCTGGGTCCCCACCCGACCCCTAAGCAGGGCCGACGACAAGCGAGGGCCTCTGAGCCCGGAGCTGTCGGGGACTCAGAAAGGACCCGGCGGTTACAGCCCTCTCGAGGGGCGTCGGGTGCTTGGGCTCGATTACGTGGACTCGGATGAGTGTGCCCACCTGTCGCACGTGGAGGAACGCGGGGGGCACGACAGTCGTGGGGAGGCAGGCGGTGTTCACGGAGCCGGGGGGAGACGCGGAGGTAGGCCCCGGTGGGCGAAGGCTCCGTCTAGTCTCCCAGCTGCCGACGTGCCGGAGAAAACACGATTTTAGTAAACAGGCCGGCAAGGGGTTGAAAGCGTCACGTCAGCAAAATGCGTGATAAATCACCTGAGTGGGCTATTTTCAGACGGCGCCGGACACGGGCTGGAGGTGACAGCGGCAGTTAGACCTGCTCCGGGCCGACTCGCGACCTTCAGGGCGAGGAAGGGCGGTGAACGTGGGCGTGAGCATAGGTTACCTCCCAAGCCGTGGCATGGTGTGCTGTCGAGAGAAGCAGTTGGCCTGTGCCTTTAGGCTCGCAGCAAAGTGTGCTTTCCGGACTTTCTGAATCAGAAAGGCGCCGACAGCGTCTCCTGCCTGACGGTGGGAACTGCGGGTAAACCCGGAAAACACCGAGATGGCCGCCGCGTGGAGAATGCTCACACCAGCAGTGTTTATCGACGTTTCCCGCAATACAGGGAGATAAACGAGGCGATTACTTCAGCCGCCTTCTCGGTGAAAGCTGTTTTTAGGGAAACTCCTCAGAGCACCGCTCGCCCAGCCCGCAGGCGCGGAGACTCTCCATGACGTTTCAGTGTGCCTCCGCCGCGCGTCCCTCCACACGGCGAGCCCGAGCCACCCGCCCCGACCCGCTGCCCAGCCCCCGCGGATCGCGTGGCTGTAGGTGTCTCGGAATGGGTGCTCCAAAGCGAGGTCAGCGATACTGCTTTGCGCTCAGTGACCAGCCTCCTTCCAGATTCCAGATTCCGCCGACGCTGCGAGTTGTGCTTTTTTGCTTTTTGTGTGTAAACACCGTCCGTCGGGGAAGGGCCCACTCCCGGCGGGCATGGCCGTGTGGTTGGCCTGGCGGGTCGCCGCCCACGCTGAGCGCCCCTCGTCCGTGCACAACGGGTGGCGGTTCTTAATGCAACAGGGATGGGTGCGCGACAGAGGACTCAAAAGGAAGATCGGGAGGAGGATGGGAATCCCCGTGACCGTGGAGTCCTTTCCTGAGCCTCCTTCTCATTTCCACATTTCCTCGTGAAAGCGGATGCAGACGAGCTCAGCACGTAAAGGGGGTGAGGGAACGGCTGGCTTTCACCGGGTACAGGACGCCTGCGCCGGTCCCATCTGTCTGTTCGTCCGTAAATACGTGTCAGCTCCCACCTGGCGGGACAGAAGGAACTGGGGGCAGGAGGTGATCACCGTCCTCGAGGAACTCGTCACCAGATACTGAAAGAGACACGTGCAAGGCCACGGTCTAGACACGTGACGTGATTGCAAAGGCTCGGGCTAGGCCGAGGCCAAGCTTTCCCGGGGAGCTGATGGTCACGCTCAGCATTAAGGGCAGTGCGAGGACGTGCACATGACAATGACGGGACATCCTGCTTGACAGCGTGGGAACGGGTGTGGCGAGGGAAAGCAGCCCAGGTGTCTAAGGGGCCTGCAGGGAACGCGGCATCGGGACGGTCAGGCCTGGAGAGGGTTAACGCGGGGGTGGCAGGGTTAAAACGGGGACGGAGATTCACTGTCCTTTTAGTTTTTTAAATTGAGTTTATTGAGGTGACACTTACACGTTTCCCTGTAGGTGGGGGAAGCCAATCAAGAATTTCGAAGTTCCTGTGTAGCTCACGGGGCACGTTCACGCACGGGTCGGGGTACAGCTTGTGTCTCTGGGGGACACGGAGGCGATGCAGAAGGTACAACCCTCGGATGTTGTCCGTTGCTGGGGCCGCCGTGACAAGTCACCGCGGACTCGGGGCGTCGACAGTGCACCTGTATGTGTTCTCTCACAGTTCGGGGGCTGGGAGACCCAAGACGAAGGCGCCGGCCGGGCAGGTGACCTCCTGCGGCCCGGCCCTTGGCTTTGAGGCAGCCACCGTCTCGCTGTGTTCCCACGTGACGTCTGGGAAGAGCAGTGTCTCTGGGGTCTCTGGACCCCGATCCTGTTGCCGGGGGACCCCACTCACCTGAGCTGGTCCCACCTTAACCACCTCCCGAAGGCCCCGCCCCCTAACGCCGTGGCTCTAGGGGTTAGCGCTTCGGCGCGTGGATTTGGGGGTCACGACTGGTCAGCGCGTAGACAAGAGGGAAAAGGGCTGATGTCATGACAGAGAGAAGGGGTGATGAGCCTGGGGTGGGCAGATGAGATACCGTGGAAAGAGGCTCAGGAGAGCAGTTACAGGGTGAACACGGCGGGGTTTGGTGATCTGGGGAACTGACGGGGAAAAGCTCCGGTTTTTGTCGCCTCCTTCGTCACCTGTCGTGTCGTCAGCGGAATCACCGAGCCTCTTCCAGCTCTGTGCAGTGCCCGGTCTCCTAAGGAGCTGAGCACGGCCCCATTGCGTTTTAGGGAGATCCGCGGCAGACAAGCTACAACTACAGGCCTTCTGACCCCCTCGGAGCCTAGCGTGCAGACGGACAGACGGGCCCGTCGCGGAGGGGCGCCCGGGCGCTGGGAAACCCACCGGAGGCAGCAGCTCTGACTCGGGAAGGAAGGGGGAGAGAGATTTCCCACGGAACGAAGGAAAACACCAGCAAATCGGCGATCGGAAGTCAGGGGAGGGAAAATCCCGTCTCGGCTCTGCCGTGTGCACGGATGTGAACATCTAAATGGAGCAAAACGACAGCAAACCGAGTGCCGCGAGCCGCAGGAGGACGGCGCGTCAGCATCACGCCGGTTCCTTCCAAAAATGCAGTCGGGGCAACGTTTGAAAACCGGCCACACGGTTCGGAACCACTGAGCGAGAAATTGTGCATCGGCAGCGGCTGCAGGAAAGATCTGACCAAATGCAACGTCTAAACGGGTTAAAAACTCTCGGAAACGGAGGGGAATGGCCTTAACGTAATAAGGAGTTTCTGAAAACAGAAACATCTGCACACCAGAGCGAAGTCGTGCTTCGTGGGACGTCACGGGACCTTTTTGCCCTGACATCGAGAGAGAAAAGGATGTCCACTCCCACCGCTCGTATTTAATACGATGCACTGAGGTGAGACCGTTGGAAAGGAATAAAAACGATCTCTACGGATACCTGGAGTGAATCATAAAAAAATGAAAACAGTCCGGGCCGATTTATTAGAATTAGCTTAGCGATCCTAAAAGGTCAGTACGCAAAGTCGGACGTGTTAGATGTCCCCCCCGAAGCCATAAATACGTAGAAAGTAAAACTCTCAAGGAACGACATCTAAAAGGGCTTTAAGATTCCCAGAATTTCAGAATAAATCGAATTGAAGATGGGGAAGGCCCCTGCAGACCCTGCTCGTGGATCTGGAGACCCGCCGTCACGGCACCACTGAGTTAACCCACAGACGCAGGGCAGGCCTAATGGAAGTCCCGCCGGCTTTAAAATGAAAACGGACAATCTTATTCCAAAATTTAACTCTGAACATACAGACGACTAGTAACATGAAAGCACTCTCGGAGCCAAAAAAGAAAAGAAAAAAAGGCAGACGCAGCGCACTAGCCGTCAAGATGCGGCGTTGTGTAAAGGAACGGTAACTGAGGCGCCGTGTGTGATGATGCCACGAGCCCAAACCGCCAGACAACAGGGCTGAACCCGGAACCCCGAAGAGATTCGCTCACGTGTGGGCCATCGATTCACGGCGACGGTGACACCGCCCCGCCGTAGAGGAGAGGCGGGCTTCCTGCACCGTGTGGGACTCCATCCACGTCGACGACCACACGAATGCCAAAAAGAGCACTCGTCCTGACCCCCGGCTTCACACCATGCAAAAAACATTATTTTCCATCGAATATAAAATGACAAAACTCCTGGAAGTAATCGTAAGGCGTGATCTTCATCGTCCCGGTGGGCGCAAAGCTTTCTTAAAGACGCCGGGAAATGATAACCGCAACGGGGAAAGATGGAAAGGTTGAGGCTCGTTAACAATAAGAACTTGTGTGCATCAACCGCGGTGTTCAGAGAGTGAAAAGCAGGCCACAGTGTGGCCTGAATCCACACGTACGACAAAGGATTCCTTCTCCGCGTTTTTGGAGAATTTCTACAAATCACATTGAATAATTAAAAAAAAAAAAAACACTAAAAACTGAGCAGAGAAATGGGGAAGGACTTGAAACAGCACTTCGGGAAAGAGGACTGTCCAAATGAACAGAACACAGCGGTTTTCATCCTCATCGGTCGCCAGGGAAATGCAGATTAAACCTCAGGGACGTCCCAGCAGCACCCACCTGGAGGACGAAGGCGCGTTGACCCACGCGCGCCCGCGCGGACGGCGGGCTCCTGAGCTCCTGCGCGTCGTCGGGGACAGCAAACTGGACCACGTCGTCTCTCCGCACTGACTGAAGCCGGCCTCGGCCGTGCCCACGACGGCCGGTCGCACCCTGCCTGATGCGTGAGTAGCGCCCTCCTTGTCTCTTCTCTGTCGTCGTGCGGAGTGTGGACTGGAAGTGAATCCTGTCACTTCGATGCCATCAGTCCACTCTCCGGGAACTCGCTCTACCCTCGCCGAGTCCAGCGGCCTCCTCCGTGTGGCAGAAGCAGCCCGTAGGCCGCCGCACCGCTGCATAGCGAGTCCCTGCAGACGCCACTCGCTTTCGCCCCTGCGCCCATCACGCCAGGCCACGGTACGCGCCCCGGGCTGGTGCTGCAGCAGGTGCGGGATCCGGCATGCTCCATCTGACGGGAATTCTAGTCGCTGTTTCTGTCTTCACCTGAGTAACGGACAAGTGCAGTATGGTGACACGCGGGTAGTCATGGTCACCTGTGGCCCTGTCCTTCCAACACCTGTGATGCAGCGGCCGCGGAGAAGCATGAGCCCCTCCCTGTCAGGGGCCACGTGTAGGACTCCAGAGCGCCCATCCCGAGTTCACGGAGTATGTGCTTCCGTGCCGTCACTCAGCGGATGTCCGTGTCCCCACTAAAGTGAAAGCCACGCAACTACGTCATCCGGACGGCGCAGGGTGCGTGCACAGAGCGTGTGTACTGGACGCACCAAAAACAAAGTTAAACTAGTGTAAATTCAGCGAGGGACCGTAGACGGACCCTAAATCTTGTAACGAAGAATGAGGTTGATCCGATCTGGGGGGAAACGAGGGGATTTGTGATGCTGGAGATGCATGCCTCTCCCCGCCCCCGAAAAGGGCTGGATCGAGTTCAGCAGGTACAGGCGGGTGTCCGCGCTCCTCTCCTGTTCGACTGTTTTCTCACAAACGCTGGTGTCAGCCGTCTCAGACGTTGAGAGCCGAAGGTTTTCCACGTTGGATCATTGCCTCTTGGCGCGCCATGTGTGTGCGTATGTTTTGTGAGTCCCCGGGGAAGCATCCACATGTTTGTCCCGAGCCGTCCAGGGCCTGAGTTAAAGATGACGGGATGCTCAGTGTTCGCCCAACTGCAAGAGACAGCGTGGACAGACAACCACAGTGGAGACTCTCTCCGCCTGCAGCACCCGTTTCTGCATCCGAAGGCCATGTAGGAAAACAGCCAGAAATGGCTTTTACACAGTAAAGAGAACGGTTCCCCGTTCCTGCATGGCTGAGCGACCGCTGGCAGATACGCAGCTTACTCCGGTCGCTGTCCCTGCACCCACGCGCGAGGTCGGCGACGATCCAGGGCGTCTGGGGCCCATCAGCGGACGCGAACGCCCAGAGAAGGGGGATTAGCGCTGGATTCCCACAGTGCGCTCGGGCCGGACCTGCCGAATTACACCTGAAAATGCGGTCTCTGCCCCTCAGCGGGCGGAAGCAGCTCGCCAGCGTGCTGATTACAACCAACTGCGGACGGGGAGGCATTCGGGGAGCAGGAGGGGACAAAATGCCCACGTGAGGGCACACGGCAGGTGTCTCGTGCTCATTTTACAGTGGAAACGGTTGGAAATTTTTACTATTAACCGTTTTAATGTTGTCATTAGACACCCCAATGTGCTGAGTGTAGCCCCTACGTGGAGTCACCCTTCGCTGGTGGGTTCTAAAGGTCGTGAAGAACCACACATCCTGACGTCGGCCTCGGCCCACGTTAAACACTGTGTTTTCGAACCACGAACAAACCACCGCGCTGTCCAGCCCGGCTTTGCGAGATTGTGTGTGTGTGTGCGGGGGGCATGCACACACAGCTTTCCGGCTTGATTACATCTGCTTTCAGTTTGGAACGTTCTCCGGGTCATTCTAACCCATTTAACTCATTCCCGCGAAGAACGTTCTCCAAGTCCGAGCCGGACTTTAGGTCGGCGCTAACACGTCACGTGCACCGATCGGGCTCCTGCTGCCGCTGCACAGGTGCCTTCAGGGTCCTTGTAAGCGAGTCTGTAGAATCCTTTCTTGGGTGCACGAGGACGGGTGGGGGTCAGAAGGTGCCCGTCACACGCTTCAGCATCCCATGAGTCACACGTATAGGGCGCTGACTGAAGCCGAGCACCCGGGGGACTCCCTGAGTAATGGCAGCCCTGAGCCTGGCTCCCCTGATCCCACACGGTGCTCCCTCCCCGCGATGCGTTCCGGCAAACAGTGTCCTTGACGCCAGCGCATTACTGGTGACTTCCCGGTGGCCTCTGACGGAGTTTCCTCCGGCCGCCCAGGGCCCACCTCTGCGTGCCGCCCCCGGACCACGCCGGCCCAGTCGCCGACGAAACAAATGCTCGTGACAGAGCCACGTCGGGCACCCCGCGTCCTCGCTGGCACGTGCCACCTCTTGCCTTTTGGGGAACAGCCATCCTGCCGGGCCTGGGTGGTGTCTCCCTGGGGTTTTGGGTTGCATTTTCCCGACGTGGAACGATGCTGAGCGCCTTCTCATGTGCCCGCTGGCCTGCTGTGTGTCTTCTCTGGAAAAAAAAAAAAAAAAGTCTATTTAGCTTATTTCACTCCTCCGCCACTTTTTAAATTTCTTTTTTTTTGCCGTCGAGTGGTACGAGTTTTGGATATTAATCCCTTATTGGGTTTACGGTTCGTAAATATTTCCTCCCGTTCAGTAGGTCGCCTCTTCGTCTTGCCGCTGGTTTCCTGCCTTGCCGGAAGCCTTCAGCTCCACGTGGTCCCGCTCCGTGACTTCGATTTCAGAGTCAGATCCCAAAAGTCATTGCCAAGCCCGATGTCAAGGCTTTAAGCCCCCGCGTTTTCTTCCAGGAGTTTTCTGGCTCCAGGTCTCATGTGCAGGCTGTTTAAGCCATTGGAGCCCACTGCCGTGTGTGCGTGACGTAGCCGTCGAGTTTCGTTCTGCGCGTGGCTGTGCCGTGGTCCCAAGGCCGTTTATCAGTGAGACTGTCCTTTCCCAGTGCGTGTCCTCGGCTCCTTTGCCGCAGATTAGTTGACCGTGCGTGCACGGGCGGGTTTATTTCGGGGCTGTCTGTTCTGTCCCGCTGACGTGTGTGTCGGATTTTAGGTCCGTGCCGTGCGGTCCTGATGACTGCAGCCTCGGAGCGTAGTTTGATATCAGGTTCCTGAGAACTCGAGCTTCGTTCTCCTTTCTCAAGGCTGCCGGGGCCACTCGGGGCCTTTGGGGTTCAGCCCATTTCCTCCCCCACTCTTCTGGCTCGAAGCTGCCCAGCCTCTGCGTTCACCAAAGCCCCCTCCGCCCCTTCACCCGCACCCCCCTCTCCTCTCCTGTCCCTTCCGGTCCTGCAGGAGGCACCCTTGGAGTTGGCCTTGATTCCTCGGGCATATTCGAGGTCCCCCATTTTGACGGTTTAAAGCCCACCAGGACCCAAGCAACTAGGCCCAAAGAGACAGTTCGGGAGTGGATGCTTTCTGTGCGCTGAGGTGAGCCAGGTGCTGTCGGATGGGGTCCATAGGGTGGCCGTCCCTGGCGGACCCTCAGGGGGTCACCCCGGCATGAGGCTGGGAGCGCGGCGTGGGCCGAGCGTGGGTGAGCACGAGTCAGGTCGCTTGTTCTGAGGTGGACCCGTGAATGTGTGACGATGGGTGAGGCTGCCCGGGTGGTTGTTTGACAGTGAATGAAAGTAATTAAGTTGTTGCCTGGTCTTTGCAAAAACCATTCGGAAGAATGTGAATTATCGTGAGAAGCTAACAATGTAGAAAAGTGCAGATTTAACTGTAACGGTGAAAGCAGTGCCATTCGCGTCACCGTGTGGGAAGGCTGTTTCTGCCTGATCAGTCCTCGAGGACGTGTTTATCCGTATCCTAAACACACACAGCTCGTGTGTCAGGCAGACGCCGCTTAATTTCGGTTACAGGGCCTGTGGCGGTTCACTGGTCTGTGCCCCACGTAGCTTTCATCGTCACTGTCACTGGAGCGAATATAAAATGTCTTCACGCCTGTGAGGACGTATAATCCCATTCGAAGCAGTGAACTCGCCAAAACTGACCTCCAGACCGAAAGGTCGTTGTGAAATGGCAAATGTTTGCATTAGGCAAGAAAACGCCGTCGGTCGCTGAGCACGCACTTGGCGAGGTCCGAATTGGGTGCAGAATGGTCTGCGGTGCACAGACTGCGTCGCGTACACCTGGAAGTCATTTACCGGCGAGTGTTCCCCGAGAGCCCGCCTCGCGCCGGGCTCTGACCTGGCCTGGGGCCGGCGTCCCTGAGGAGAGGACGGCCTGGTCCGCAGGGAGCTTGGTTCTAACGGGCAGAGACGGACGGACACAGCACAGACACTCGGACCCGGCTGTCCCAGGTCGTCATAGAGTGCGCGGAGAAGAAGTGGGCGGGGAAGGACCGAGGGATGGGAGGCGGCTTCTGGGCCGGTCAGAAAGGGCCACCTATTCCCCTACTGACATATCTGAGTGTCGCCGCCGTTAGAGAAGACACAGGACGACTTTCCTGGGGCTTCATGTCGTGAGTGGATGGACTCGGTGAGGTGCGGCCACAGGGACGGCCACGGTCTTCGACTCGGGGTCCCGCTAAGCGGGCGGTCGTCAGCCACAAGTCGGGGAAACCGGCCAGGAAGCCTCTGAAACTCCCGATCTCCGTGATTACGACCTGTCGTCGTCACTCGAGGATGAAGCTGTGTGACACTGGGACAGGCCTCCTGTTGAGAGCGATGTGGTGGGGGTGGTGTCCCCTGCTGTGGGCGAGCGGCCGCGTTCGCTGGCCCTGGCCTGTGGCTCGGGCCACTACAGGTGTCTTCTGCTCCGGGCCGGGAGGGGCCAGGAAGCCTTAGGGCGCAGGAAGCTGTGTGGCCCCTCCTGGGTTTTAAGTAGGATCCGCATTCCAGGCCCCGGGGCTGTTTGCCACCCTCAGAGCAGAGGGGACCAGCCACAAAGGCAGCCCCTGCGCTGTCCCACGGAGGCGACGCTGAGACACGCGTGCAGACCAGGGTGCGCCCCAAATTCTGTGAAAACAGAGGGCTCGGGACCAACGCGAGGCGGCAGGGGTGAGGTGCAGAAGGCTGTGTGGAAGCTTCCCTCGGGAGGGCGGAGTGCTAGCACACAGTAGGCACGCTGAGCCCGAGGCCTGCCTGTGCGCCCCGCTCCCCCCCCACGAGGCCTGGGGGTGTCACGTGAACACACGCAGTTCCCGCTTTGCCTGTCTCAGGAAACAGACTAAACTAAGAGTGATCGACGCTTCAGCGACTGCACCCGGGGCAGGGATTGCGCGGAGCAGGAGAGCACCCAGCAGGTCTTCACACTGGAACACGATCCGACCGCGCGGGAGCGGCCACAAGACCCGGGCCGCGGGCGAGTTTTCAGGGCAGGTGAATACCAAACGGGGCTTGGTGTGGGTCTGGGACGCAGGTCCTTCAGCCCTGGTGTCCTTGCTGAACGGACCAATCCGTTCCTGACTGCACGTCGCCCCGGGGGCGGGCCGGGCCAGTCCTGCAGGCTCCTAGGCCCGCAGATGCCAGCCCGGCCCGGCCGGGGAGGTGCGGGCGGCACAGAGTCCCCGCGGATTTGCATCAGAGGGAGTCGTTTGGGGCGGAACGTCCCCCCGTGATTCGCTGAGAATGGTATGACCCGGGCTTCACTGTGCATCGCGCTCACCTTCTGGCAGGGAGCGCGGCTCGCTGCAAAGCAGGGGCATCGCCGTCCCTTTGTCTCCGCGGGCGAAGCGGCGACTTCCTAGAAAGTCGGATTTCCTCACCATGACCATGTGCAGGAGCAAACGCAGGCATCAGAGATGTGAGTAAATCCCGGCCCAACTTTTCCACGGGACCGCGGGGGGAGACGCACGCCCGGGCTCCTAGAAGACGAGCGTGACTTCCCCGGGCACCCCCGGGAGCGGAGACGGCCTCGGTGTTGTCCCCCCGCCCCCCGCCCTGACCTTTATCTCCATCCCTGCTGCATGCCTGCGAGGCGGGCTGGGGGAGAGAGCGGGTCTTTCCCTGGTTTCCATGGAAACCCTCCGAAAGGTTTGCAAAACCAGAATCAGCAGAGAAGCAGACCGGGTGCGATCTCAGGCTGGCTCAGCATCCCTCGTCCAGGCGCGGTCAGGGAGAGGGGGCCCGCCCGCCCGCCTTTCCAGAAGTGACTGACCCTCTTTCCTGGAAGTCTGTGGAAAGGCTGGGGCGGCGAGCGAGCCTACGACTTCTGTCTGTTCGTCCGGTTCGGTGACGACTCTCGGAGGAAACGGAGCGGGTCAGGAGGGACGGGAGGGGTCGTTGTGCTCAGTGACAGGCTCAGCGTTGAACGGGGTCTTTATTGCCACTTCCCGGTCCAGGCCCGTTCCTAAGATAGCTCCCTCCGGGCACCATCTCAGGGGTTAAAAGGGGTCACCCCTCTGTGCTCTGCCCCGAGGGGCCGATTCTGACGGAGACGGAGCAGCACAGTCACCCCGGACGGACCGCAGTCCGGAACGAAGGTGATCGCGGGACTATCTGAGCCCCTGGGCGTGAGCTAGAGATCGGGGTCTGATCAGGAAACTGCTCTGTGGCAGGCAGAGCGACTCGCCTGTCACGGCCGGCCGGCCGGCCCACGGACGCTTCCTCTGGGAAGCCCCACTCTTCTCACTCTCTGCTCCGCTGTCTCAGAGGAGCGTGGCCCGGGGTGTCCTGTGCCCCGCGCCCCTCCCCGTCTTGGACGGGCACTTGGTCTGCCGCGGAAGGCGGCGTTGTTCCTTGCTCCTTCTGATGTCCCCAGATGTCATCAGAGACTTTAAAACATGGGAGAGCTGTCGGCCACGATGACTGCGCTAGAAACGTGCTGTGTTTCGAGTGGGACCGTGTAGCCTCCGGTCCCCTCGTCCCCTGCAGCCTGATCGCTGCCGCTCCTCTCGTTCCAAGAAGTTGGGTGCACCAGACGGTGCTCTGGGGGCCAGGGCTGCCGGCCGGGTCCGGACACCCGATCGCCTCCTGAGGCCGTGTCCCTCTCATGCCTGGGAAGCGACACACGAGCGCGGCTCCGTTTCTCGTGTAAATGTGATGGGACCAAGGGTGGCTCCGCTGCCGACCACGTCCCTGGGGTGTCCTGGTCCGGCCGGGACTCTCCACGCCGCACGCATTTGACCCATCTTGCGCCCTCGCCCCTGTGTCCGTCTACACCCCCTCGTTTCTTTTCTCTGCGGGTGGTCATCGCCCCAAGGCCCACGGCGAGCGAAAGACCCACAGCAGTGGGTCTGCCCCTGCACCGTGCTGGCGGGGGGAGCAAGCGCGAGGCCCGGCAGGAGACGCGTCACCACGCGGCCTTGAACCCCGCGGGGAGCTGGAGCGGCTTCGCTGGAAAAAGCCTCGCGTGTCACTCTGTTTCGTTCTGTCCGTCGGCTGGAGGGTCGTGCATTAACCGCTCCTGTATCCGATCGTATAAAGCATGGCGAGCCGGAACGCGACGACGTGAAAGCCCAGAGGACGCTTGGCACTTAGAGCAGATGGGCCCCCGAGTGAATGTCCGTCTCGCGCTGGTGCGCCTGCAGACGTGGGCTGAGCCCCGGTCGCTTGCTGTCCGATGGGCGCACACACGTGTCTGAATCACCCCGTTGCCAGGACCCCGAGCGGCTCCATCGCCAGTTGTACCTCTTATGCGTGTTTCCACCCTGCGAAGGCACGAGCCAGCCCAGAGGCGGCCGCCATCCGACTAAGGCCGTGACGGCGCCGTTAACACCTCAGTGTGGGAAGAGGAAACGGTCCCGTGACGTTCTTCACGACTGAAGAAGTGTGTGCGCAACTTTCTGGTCTCCTCGTCCCACAGAGACGTACTAGAACGTCCTCTAGAGAGATGATGCTACTGCCTTTCAGAGACGCCGAGGGGAGGAGAGGAAGGGGTGACCCCGGTCCGCCGGGGGTCACAGAGGGACACGGGCAGCGGGCACACCTGTGAGGCCGTGGGGAGTGTGCGTCGCACTGAGCCCTCGGGAACTCGTGGGGCCTTTGAACCCCGGTCCTCTGTGGATTGGTTGTTTGTAATTCCCTGGTGGGGGGTGGGCGTGGGGGAGGCAGAGGACCCCTCCCTGCGTCCGATGGGCCGAACGCCCAGGGGCGTAATGGTGCAGAGTGCGTGCTCCGGCGCTGGAAAACGTCTGCCTGTCCCCGACGTCCCACTGGCCAGAGCCAAACGGGGAAACCACTTTAAGAAACTGACGACGGGAAACCTGTTTTTGACAAATTAGGTTGGGGCGGAATCCCCATTCGTCCCAAAGCTTTTCCTTCAGAGTTTGCGTGTGGCGTTTTCCACACGTATCGCCCCATTCTGCTCATCTAAGGGAGCCGCTACGCTTACTTTTCCAAACGGCCCTGTTACGTCTAAAACAAGGAACACTGCTGTACACTCCCCGGCCGGAGTCCCAGATGACCCTGAGCAAACATTCCCGCTTCTTAAATAACGGAGACAAAGTCTGAAAGTTGGTGCGTCTGTGGGTCTTACAGGAAAGCTAGGGTGGGGTCCCCGTGGCAGTGAGACGTCGAATCGGAAAGCAGCACAGTCCCCAGCCCAGGGCTAAGAAAACGTCGAACACCTAATCTTACCTCCTCTCACTAACCAGGAGCTGCCGACGTGTTTGGGGGCCGCACCCACCTCCTCGGGCACACTTGGCGTCACTGCGGGAGCGTGGGGGCTCGCTGCCCCCTCTCCCCGTGATCTTGGCCGGCATCTGCACCTCTGCGGGTTTCCCTCTCTCCTGTGGCTGTAGCGGACCGTGCAGAGGCGCTTCGGAGGTTCTTCCGTCTCCGACCCCCGGCGCTCCCAAGCCCAGACCCCGTCCCGTAATTCTCGTCCTCAAAGACACCGGATGGTCCCCACGGCCCGCCCGGTGGCTCCGGCTGGGCTCATGCTCAGATCCAGGTCACGTGGGTCCACACGGCTGTCCCTCGTTGCCCGTATGACCATGAGAAACGTGTGTGTGGGCCCGGACGCATGGCATCTACGCGCGCACCGTTTTCTGGTTCTGAAATGGTGCGTTTAGTTTAAAAATGTATATATTTAAAACACGGCACTAAATTTCTAGTAATTCTTGATGCCATTCGTCTGTATTTTATCTTTAAAACGCAATCACCTGGGACATCGTCGTGGTTCAGTGTTTTAGGAAGGGTTCTCGTAGTCACGGAGGCCGGGGCGCCCTGGCCTGGGAAGCGAGATACAGACATGGCCTCGTCTCGCAGACGCGGTCGCTCGCCGCGCGCGTCCTTCCGGGGCCACGCGGCCTGGGCGTGTCGGGCTGCAGGCGTGTCCCCAGAAGTCGCCGCTCCCCTCCGTCCCGCACGCCCTCCTGACGGCAGGTGGCCTTCCCGGCACCACCGGGTACATCGTCCTGGCCAAGGTCTCGCCGCAGCGTCTCGGCCCTCAGGAAGGGCTCTCCCCGCGCCCTCCTCTCCCCTCTCCGGATGACACGGTGTAACTTCTCTTCACCGTCTACGTTCCGGACTGTCCACGGAAATTACGTTTGTTCCTCCATCCTCTAAGGTTGGTTTTCATCCGAGGTGCCTTTATTCTCGTTTAAAGCTTTCTCAGAGCGGAACACAGTGCTTTGCCCGTAGCCGTCGGATGAGGTCTCTCACTTAAAGGAACGCTTACTGATCGCCTGTCACGTGACTGTCCAGCCACTGCTCAGCGCAGTGACCACGGCAGTGCCCAGAGCAACGTCCCGTTGCGCAAAGGAGACTGAACGGCCACTCTCTGTCGGGTAGACCGGAAAAGCCAGCAATGAAGGCCCCATTCGATCACTCACCCGGGGGAAACGAGGGCGCAGCTCTGCCTCTTCCCGGGTCGTTCCGGGCACAAGCGGCCTGTGCCAGTCCCCGAGGTACGTGGGATAGTGGGGGACCGGCTGGGAGGCAGCAGGCAGAGCTCACGAGAAAACCTGAGGTCAAAGAAGCGTCAGGGGCATCGAATGGGCAGACTAAGGCGTGGAATTAAACGGATCAGAGTGACTGATTCACATACGCCGTCTACCCACTTTTAAGAAACACTAGCCATGCTTCTGAGTGACTCATGAAATGTTTCTCATTAAAATAAAAATTTTAGATCTTTATCCTTCACAGTAGCCTGAGAGACTCAGGCTGGGGCCCTCCAGGGGCCAGAGAGGTCTTATTTGGACGAGAATATTTCCTGATTTGCCTTCCGTTACATGTCCTCATGTCTGTGCCACACTAACCCTCTCTCTCTTTAAAAATCTCGCCATGAGGAAAAGAACAAATTCATGATTTGGCAGAATTGTTAAGACTTCTTGAGGCATTGTCGGGAGGAAACAAGACGCCCCCAGCCCGAGTGGGCGTCCACCCGGTGTTCGAGTGGTCGGGATGGACAGCGGGTTGGACGTCCTGCCGTCGCCGCGCCGTGAGCCGCCGTAGCTGTCCCACCCTCACCACATTCTGTCTCATCCAGATCTTCACTGAGGGATTTCTTAAATTCCTTATTACAAATTAGATAGCAAAGATAAAAAGTCATTATTCAAAACCCATCTACACGTGGACACCTTAAGTAATTGCGAAGATGAAACCAAATCACGTCACATCTCACGTGTTGACGCTGTTCGTTGCAGAATCAGTCGAAGAGCCATGTAACCTAGACTTACACTGTGCTTTTTTAGTTTATAGTAAAAAATATATATATATATGAGGCTGACTAGGTGAGGGAGGCTCTCTGGGGGACACTATTAAAATTCAATCCTTGCTTTCTCTATTATTTTTTGATTTTATTTTTCAGTTATAGTTGAGACGCAATGTTCTGTGACTTTCAGAGGTGCGACCCAGGGGGTTAGACGTTTATGTCACTTAGGACGCGATCGCCACGGTATGCCAGGTCCCGGCCCGGCACCGTAGGAGCCATCACAGTCTGGCGGCCGGCACCCCGGGGCGGCAGGGCGCACCCCGCGGCGGTCCCCTAACGGGCGGTCTGTGCTTCTCACCCGCTTGGCGTCGCTCTTGTTCACGCCTGTGGGGAACTCCGACCTGGCGTCTGAAACTTCCCTGGTCCTTCTTATGTGACGCGTCTTAGGTGGAGTCTCTAGCGGGTGCACATGAGGGCCTGTGACTGCTCCTCCGCGGAGCCGCGTCTCCGTGGAGACCGAGTCAGGTGGTCTGGTCGAGCGTGCTCGTGGGGGAGGGGCCTAGAGCCAGCTCAGGGGCAGAGACGCACGAGGGCTGGCGGCACCCCCGAGCACGTCGGTCTGCCTTGCGTCCTGCCGCCTTCGCTCTGCTTTTACAGGCTCCAGCCTGAGACTGGTCCTGACGGCGAGAAAACTTGTTCATTCTCATATCCATCCTGTCTGTCTGTCTGCCTACCTGCCATCCGTCTGTCCACCCACCCACCCATCCGTCCATCCATCCATCCGTCCATCGTCCATCCATCCATTTATCTCTCTACCTACCTACCTACCATCTACCCATCCACTCATCTACCTACCTGTCTGTGTGTGTCTGTCTGTCTGTCATCTACCCACCTACCTACCAATCGTCCATCCTCCACCTTTCATCTGCCCACCACCCTATCATCTGCCCATCCATCCGTCCATCATCTCTACCATCTACCTGTCGTCACCCATCCATCCACCCCCCGTATTTCTCTATCTCACTAAGTCGACAAAGCCACGTTCACTTTGTAGCAGGTGATCATGTGTGCCCTTTCTTCAACTCGGCTGCCACACGTCACCTGCTCTTTTATTCAGTTTCCTCTGCTAGAATCGGTGCCGCGTTCACATCTAGACCCACACGACCGCCGTGGCCTCGCCTCTAACCCCGCCCCGCAGGGCTGCGGGTTAATGCACGGAGCGGCATTTACTTCCCAAAGCACGTTTCCGCCCCAAATACTGTGGGCTTGTGTTTACTGAGGACAGAAGGTACACTCGAAGCAGCTGGTCTCTGAGCAAGACAAGATGGGTGTTAGATACCAGCGCATCTCTTTAGCATCTATCACGGATGCAGAGGTTTCTCTGAGATAACAAAGTGGCCGTAAGAAGCCCTGCTGAAGAGCGGGACGGTAGGAACTGCAGCCTTGACACTCTGACAGGCCCTGCCTTACGAGCCTAGGATGCCGCTTTCTCCAAACCACGATTTGGTGTCGTTGTGGTTTCTGACAGTCTAATCGATCGAGCCGCATTAAATTTTCATTTTTGTAAGTCAAAATTGGCATTTTACATTGTTAAACCTAAATAACGCAAAAATAAGCAAAAAAAAAAAAAAAAAAAAAAGGGCGGGTGGGCGGGAAGGTGAAAAGTCACTGCACCGTGCAAGTTGGCGTCGCAGGTGAAGGGCATTTAGGTTCAGCTGCACTGAGAGACGAGAACTGAGTCAGGGAAGGCGCGCCCTGCTGTGCGTCCAGGGATGTGCGGTTAGGCCCGCCGCAGGCCGGAGAAAACGCGTGCAAGCTTGTCGCCACTGGCTATGGGGTGACTGCTTCTGCGAGTGACGCGTCTAACTAGGCTTTAAATACTGTCAACGCTTTAGAAACTGCCCACCTCCCACCAAATTAGAAATGCTTGTAAGATTCTAAATTCTCATTTTACATGATTTTACTATCAGAGCTTCGCTCTCATCTGGATGGAAAATGGGACCGACGGCTATAAACGAATTAACGGTGATACCAAAAGGATGAACAGCAATATTTGACGTCTCTGGCATTCTGCTCTATGCTTGTCGTGCTCTGAGCATGTCGTCGTGTATGACTGATAGGATACACGTAGCGGAGAAATAATCGAACACGCAAAAGCCATGGTTTGGTAACCGGGGACACTTCCGGCTTTCATTGCCATTGCGAAATGTCGTTTGTAATTTTGATACCTGATCTCTAGGAAAACGAGCGCACAAAACCAAACCCAAACATGCATATTGGCTGGGGTGAAGCATTACCTTGTGTGTCCCGTGAGGAAACTAAGAAATTAACTTCGAAAGTCGAAATACGTCCTTTGACCAGGTCTCTCTTCCCGGAATCGTATAAAAACAGAAACGGGAAAAGGGTGACGGGCCCACACGCAGGTGAAACGTCACGTGTGCACGCGTTTGCTGGGAGAGTCACCTGCTGCGGGAGGCGTGAAGCTTCCCACACTCTCGTGGGGTCGCTCGTGGGGCTGCTCGCCCCCGCGGGGTCGTGTGGCACCACCTTCTGCTTCGGTCTCCCTCTCGTGGTCATCGCCCTCACTGTGACTCGGGGCTTCCGACACCTTCGGTTCTAAAAGGCCGCGTTCTGCCGGGCAGCACGAGCTCAGGCCCTCTCCGCTCTCCTGTCGGTGACACGACATCGTCTCTGGAACTTCCCGTGGGTTGGAAATAAAGGGGAAGGCCGCGTCCCTCTCCTCACACGCCTCGCCGAGAGCGCGGCGCTCATTTCTCCGGCGTCTTCTGCCCGAGGCTGCTGGTCGCCGGGAGGGTTTCTAAGCGGATTTGGTAGGATGTGACTCCGTTGACCCCTAGTGAACTTGAAACTGCCTCAGCGCGAAGGCTGGACGAATTTCCTTAATCAGACACGCCTGGCTCTTCAGAGTGCCAGGCGCCGTCCTCCTAACAGGCTGCCTCCCGGGCAGTGCGCGTCGCGACTGTGAAGTCGCCTCCGCTGGGTTCACGTGGACGTCTGACTGTTCTCGACCCTTTTTCCTCCCACACTTGAACAGCGTCTTTCGACGCGCTGGTTTTCAATGTACGGCATACCCTCGTGGCGTATTTTTTACCCGCGCCCTCCGATTGTAACGTTTTTGGCATTTTATTCTGCACGATCACAAAATAAGAAACCGTCACACACACGCACACACACACACACACACACACACACACACACACACGCGCGATGCCTGTAAAGGCAGACACACAGGCCGTGCGGGACGCTCCGTCCTGTCCGCTTTTTAATTAACGGGGGCCTGGTTCACATTAGATAGAAATAGGCTCACACAGAATCAGAAAACATTCCTCTTTCATTGAAGTGCAGGAAAATTTCGTTTACTGTTTCCACGTCCGGCTTCGCTAAGGTCGCACGAGGAAAATGGTCCCCTGAATTTTAAAAGCGCCGTAGTCTTTCTCGGCACAGAATCTGTCCTCCCGGGGCGATTCACGCGGAGCTCGCCTTTTTCCAACGGTCGTTTCTGACGCAGCTGCCACACTCAGATGTGATTACTGGGCCCGGAACCCCCGAAAAGGCCGTGGCGACGACGATCCCCCTGGAGGGTCCTGCGTTCGCTCACTGTTGAGACGGAGCTGTCTGTGGATCACGCACCGGAACCCACGCCAGATGTGGAGAGAGGTTCCGCTTGACTGGACACGGACTTTCCCTTGACGTTGACAGGAAACCGGCTTTTAAAATTCCCCGTCACAACTCGCTTTGTCGCTTGGCTGTGTCAGAAAGGCGTTGACAGCCAGCGCAGGAACGAGACGCGTCAGAGCCGGGTCTCAAAGACAGCGGCGTTTGCCGCTGCGGTTTCCTTTTGGGTCCGTGAAAACAGGCGCCGGGCTCAGGGACCTGGTTCTCGCGCCCCAGAGTCAGCCGTCCAGGGCTCACAGCTGCTCTGAGCCGGCGGCTGCCGTCTGACCGGTCTGTCTTGGTGGGGGGGACCACCAGCCGTCAGGGTTCCCGCTTCCCCTGCATGGCTGCCGGCAGGAGTTAAACCGACGGCTGTCGTGACTTGCTGTGACTTCAGGCTTCTCTGGGTGTTAGAGGACCAAGCAGCGCGGGGACCGGTGTCAGTGACTTCCACCCGTGTCCACTGGGAGTCGTCTGCCAGGCGTGAGGAATGTCCGTTGTCACCCTCCTTTCCCAAAGACATCTTCCCCGTCCTGTAGGCAGCGTCCTTACGTCGGCGATGACACTCATTTCCCGTGGGACCCGGGCCATTGAGATGCACAAGGTGGGCCGCAGCCACGACGGCCTCCGTTCGTCGGCCGCTGCCCGCGGCTCTGGCGTTGACCCTACTCGGAAGAGCGGCGTCACCGAGCGAGGCCTTGTCTCCGGACACTGCCCAGCGGGCGTTTTGTCCTCCCATACGGCCACTTCTCACGAGTTTAACAACAGCGCCGCTCTCGGGCAGTCACCAGCGCCGCGTTTCTGTGGCGATGAGTCCGGGTGAGGGGCTCCTCGTGACGTCGCTGCTGGCTTTCGTCCTTGCTGAGGTTCGCGTGACCTTACGAAATGACACGCCCGCCCCGTTTCTCCGTCAGGACTGACGCTGACGGGAGTCTCGTGGTTGTGTCTCGGGCATTCGTCATCCGAGACGTGGGAAGCGTGAAACGGTGCCGCTCTCTAATCGAGTCGCTACCCGGGTGGGAAGGGTGTCGCATGCGTCGGACGGTTGGCAGCACACAGCTCCATCTCTAAACCAAGGAAGCCCAGACGCGATTCCAGCTGACGAGTGGGCGTCGTCACCCCGTGTCCTCCACCAGCGCTGGCCCTTCTGGTTATTCTGGGTCGGTCAGTCCCGACGTCCGCCTTCGGCGACAGCCTTCGGCCTGTGCGTCCGTCGACACTCTGGTGCTCGGTTGTTACGGTGAACGGGGTTTTCATTATTGCACCAAATCGTGTGCTAGGAAGGCCTTGTCGAACTTTGCGACTCGGGAAAGCCTCCGAGGCGTTCCTCAGCCTGGCGTGACCTCGCGTCGTGGACTCGCTCTTGGCCACGCCCTGGCGTGTTCCGGTTCGGGGCCCGAGGCTGCGTTCTCTCCCTGTTCGCTGCGGCGGTCCTGCCATCGCCGACCCCTCATGTCGCTCTTCTGTCTGGCACACTCGCCCCTTCTGCCTTGGTCGAGTCCTGCTGATCCTTCTGGTGCCAACCTAGTGGCGCCCGCCCTGAACGTCTGCGAGCTCCCGTGGCTGCCAGCGCTGTTTTTGCATTTTTTGTGCCCTAGGTGCGCCCTGCGTGTAACTATAATGCGTCCAGGCAGTGGGCCGCTCCCCTGGAAGGCAGAGACCAGACCCCTGTGTTCTTTGCCGTGTCCCCAGCCTTGCCCGGCGCTAGGAAACGCTTGGTCAATAGACGCTGAAGGTCGAAAGGAACAGGTGGCTTTAGGGACGTGCCCCTCTCCGCAGCTGGAAACCGCAGCACTCACCCCGAGTGAGTCGCCGGGACAGAGGTTGTGGGTGAGACGCCGTCTGCCTTTCATACTCGCACACGTCCATCCGCTGAGGCCTCCCTGGTCTCAGCCGTTGGGGTGATGCTGTCTGTAACATCTCTGATTTACTTATTTTATGAGAAGTACTAGAAGAAACCTAAAACTACTTACATTAGGCCCGGCGTGATTTGACAACATTAACCCCAAGCCGAAGGCCCGTGTTGGAAGCGACGCGACGTGCCTAGGGCGGCCTTCTCCCAGGAACTTCCGAGGCGCCGCTCTTTGAGAAACTCTGCCCGTTGCTAGGAGACCTAAAGCTCGCAGACGCTGCGTCATCGTGTTTTAGGAACGGAAGACGGACGGCCGGTCACACGTTCGGGATTCAGCCTCGCCCCTCTCCGTCCCGTGTCTCCCCGCCCCGGGCTGACGGTGCCGGGAGACTTCATCATCCCTTAAATGAGTTCTGCCTCCGGTGGAGGAAACAGCTGTTTGTTTCTCCGCGGAGCTGCAGCTACGAATCTCAGCGGGAACTCGGAACTGATTTCTTAGATCTTAGCATCACGGAGAAGGAGAAACTGGGCCGGACACACAGGCGACGCTGCGGCGACTAAGGTGCTCTGCCGTGTGCGATGGACCGGCGTCGCCCGTTCGCTGCGCCGCGTCTACATCGGGTGTGATTAGGACGGCCATCTCAGTGTTTGCACCGCCACCCTTCTTCCTCTTTCTTCTCCTCTTTTCCGTTATTTCTGCCTCTCAGGAGTGGCGTCACCTGGAAATCCTTGAATTGTAGCTAAAAGTGGCCTCACTTCCAAAGCACCGGCCGTCATTGCAGGGGGAAAGCTCTCTCGAGGGCTGTTTGCGTTGCAGGGATGTGGAGGGGCAGCCGTGTCGGGAATAAATCCTGCACGTTACGTCGACCGGGATGGTCGGAGCACGGACTCCGTGACCAGCCCTGGCGGATTCCCGACGTAAAAGCCTCGAACGGAGCGGTTGAGAAGGCGCTCCTCCGACGAAGCAGAGGCTCCCCGAGGCCCTCCGTGCCACGAGTTGCCTCTGAGTCTCACTGAGATTTTTCCAAGAATTTTGACCAAGAATTGGGAAAAATAAAAAAAAGAGGAAATTATTAGAAGAGCAACAGGGAACACAATGAAGAACGGAGAGCGGGCTGATTTCACGCTTCTTACCTGCGCTGGTCAGAGCTCCAGGCTTAACCACCCGAGGTCAAAGCTTGGCGCTGTCTGTGGCCGGGACGGGTGCCCCCATGCTGGGTCGTGGACACTGTGGTCCCCCTGACCAGCGTCCTGCGGAGAAGGACGTGGTTCCCAGCCGGCATGGGAGGAGAGGGGGACGGCAGGCCCGGCGAGGGCCGCCACACGGCGCCAGAACCGAGTGTCTTGCTTAGAGTGCCTGCGCCGCCGTGTTTACCTATTTACTGTATCTACACGCGTGTAAAATGCGTTTCGTGGCGCCTGTGACGCCTCCGTGTATGAAAGGGCGCCCGGCCAAGTTAGAAAAAACCGCCCATCGTTTCCATTTTCAGCTTTGAAAGCGGTAAAATCCCACCAGCGCCCTCCCCTTTCCATGCAGCGCCCAGTTCACACCCTCGGAACTGCCGCCCCGGAAACGTCGGAAGGCTCGCCCCCCAGAGGAAAGAGAGGGCAGTCTCAGCCGATGCTTCCCCTACTGCTTGCCTTTCAGGGCTTACGTGAAAGTTTAGGTGGTTTAAGGGACAATGGAGAGAGAAAGCGTGTTATTTCCCCCTCCAGGCGCTACGACTGAGTCTCGGTGAGAAATGTCACTTTGCTTACCGGGAAGGGGCCTGAGGCTGTTTCGCTGAGGAAGGCGGAACCGCCCCCGAGTAGAATGAGCTGGAAACTTCCGGATCCAGTGCGGCTGGGCCCCAGCCTGCGTGGCGTCCCTCACGGCCGCTAACACGGACCGCTGCGTGCGAACCACACGCTCCCGGTTTACTTCACTCTGGGCCTGAAGTTCTCGGGTCCGTCGCTCTTAGTGACGGGTTTCGTAGACCCGGGTCTGCTCCGGCAGAGCCCTCCAGACTCCCATCGACTCTGTGCTCCATTTGGGTAAACGCAACCGAGCGATGACACAGAATCCGGTCAGAGCCGGCAGCGTGTCCCAGGCCGACGTCCCCGGGGCGTGGAGGGGGCGGGGTTGGTGACGTCCCTGCCGGAGCTGGTGACCACGCGCCCGCCCGCCCTCTTTGGGGGACTAGGGCTTTCTTCGCCGTCGCGGTTTCGTTTTTAACGACATTAACAGTCTCGCTCCTGAAAAGTTAAGGCCTAATGGAAATCCACCTGAAAATACCCCTCTCACGTATTTGAATAATTAATATTAATTTCCAGTCGTTTTTTATTATCGCGATGTCCTGTCTTCCCATTTGCAACCCGTGGCCTGTGCTCGCCAGCCCCCCACATAGCCTTGTCTTTTGCCGTCTGTGTCACGCGCCTGCCGTACTGGGAATGAAACTCCTTTCCGTGCGCGGCTCCCTCCAGTAAACGGGAGAACCGCGCCCCGTCCGGCTTGCGGGAGGCTTTCAGTGAGCGTTCGGCGAATGAGTAAGTGACTGAACTCACGGACATCGCTGCGTCTTCAGCTTTAGTTTAGTTTGTCTCACATTTCACGTCTGAATTAGAGGTGACGCACCACCCTCGGTCACGCCCTCAGGCGCTGCGCACACTTCTGCAGGTCGGAGTTGGCCGTCGTCTTCCCGTCTGTGCCACCGAGAGGACACGCCGCGTCGTGACCTGCTCTCCAGGCCCCAGCACACTCACGAGGCCCCGTCTCGGGCACTCGTTTGGGGTCTGCCTCCTCGGCCGCTGTTGGCCCAGAGTCGGGGGCCTTGAGCGAGGACTTCTGCAGCGGCTCGTTTGGGCCCCTGCTCCGTAAATCTTTTTAAAGCCGGGCCCCCCAAAATGAAAAGCCCTCCTCCTCATTTTACCTGTGTAATGACCGAAAGCCTCGGTCATGCCCTCGGACCTTCTGTCGCCCTCTCCTCCGCACCACGCTCAGTGCGTACTCGAAGGTGTCACCGACAAGTCCCTAATTCGCCCGGAATCCGTGCTTGTGCGGTCGCCAGAGAACTCTCCAATCCGTCGTCCGTAATTAAACCCTGAGTCCAAGCACTCCGTGCGCCTCACACGCCTGATGAATCCTCCCCAACGGCCCTCTTCAGTGCCGTCTCCATCCCGGGAATAGCGTGAGTCGTGAGAAATCCTAGACTTCGCAATCACCTGCTAGTTACGAAGCTTCGTTCGTTTTTTCCTCGACGCGCAGTCCACCTGCTGCCAGCCGTGGCCCAGATTTTATGGCAGGCACGGTGCCTGCGTGCACGTTCATCCGTGTGCTTAATGACTGTTCTCATTGCCCACCCCTGAGACCTGCCCAAACCAGGACCACTTTTCCGGCTTCTGCGCGCCGATGTCATCGAGTGTGTTTTGTCAGAAATGCCATTTCCGTCTGTCCGGAAGTGGCTTACGCAGTTTCCTTTTCCCTTCTCTATATGACATAACTGCCAAGCTCACCAAATAGTGTACGAAGGTCCACCGGCGTGGCGAAAGGCCGGCAAAGGATGGCGATGGCCCGCCCTCGCTCGCTGTCCGGCGCTGCAGAGGCGTGGGTAGCGATGATGGTGTTAGTCGTTTTGAACAATGAGCCCAATCAGTCTAGTCAGTGCACCAAGGAGAAAGGGCGGCGTGAAACGAGGACTCTGATCAGGCCAGAATGGACCACGGGATGCATTGATGAGCCTGACGCCGGCTCTGATCAGCGCCGCGCTGTCGGGCCCGTTAGCAGACCGTCCCGCTGCTCCCGCATCCGAGAACGTGTCCTTAAAACGTCCCGTTTCCAGCGCCTTGGATAGCAGCGGTTCTTACCTTCGCCAGGTCTCAGGGGAGGCTGAACGCCACGTCGTGCGCACGTCCGAGTCCCTCGTTTAGAAACGGGAGTTACTGCGGGAGAGAGCAAACCCGCCACAGCCCCGCTGTAGGGAGCGACACGGACCACGTCGCGAAGTCGTAGGACGACAACCTACTTCCTTATTGAACCAATCAACGCAGTGGCCTTGGAGCCCCTGGAGTGCACAAAAGGTGTGAAATCGGGGAATCCTCACGCCCGTCATCGTGAACAGCCGCGTGGCCAGGCGGGCCGCTCGCTGGTCCCGACTCGCTCGAGGTGGCGCTGGCGCGGCTCTGAGTGGAGGAGGAGTTCGAGTCGCTGTCCTTACGGTGGGTGAAAGACGATGGAAAGCGCAAAAGAGACGTCTTAGCTCCTCGCGGCTGACGTGATCTCTGTGAACTAGAACCAGAGGGTAACTTCGACGTGAAGCGGTTGAAGCTCCGTGGAGACTTGCAGAGGGAGACGTGGGCCGGCGCGGGGCGGCCTCCGACGGCGATGCCTGCCCAGCAGCAGTCGGCTCAGACGCACGTCGCAATCCGAGCGAGCCACCTTATATAGGACGTCCCACGGGGGTGAGAAGGGAATCTGCCTCGTGACCCACGGAACAAGGTGCCGGTTTCCGACACTGTTCGGGATTCTCTGCTCTCGTCGGGTCTCACCAGGCCCTGCCCACAGCGCCGGGCCGAGTCGTGCGCAGCTTTCCAGCGACGAATGCTTTCGGTTCCCCCATCCGTCCAGCAAACGTTTACTCATTCGATGAGCAGTGCTGGGCCCGGCGGAGGCTGTCGGTGCACACGAGACGGTCTCCGTCCGCGAGACGTTGGCACAAACACGACACAAGGGGACACTCGCCAGCCCCTCGCCGGCCTGGGAACGTGAGACTCGGCCTCTGGAGCGAAGCCCGAAGGACCGGTGGCGCGGCGATGGGAGCAGCGAGGCGGGTCGCACGGAGCCGGGGAGGGGACCCGGCAGAGGCCGGCCGCGTCCAGAGGATGGCACGGGGCCTGGGTCGGTCCCCAGCTTAGAACCCCCGCTGGCGGGCTCTGCGGGCAGCCGGCTTCGGAGGCGCAGACGTGGCCAGACGCGCGAGGGCTGCGCAGAGTTCCGGGCAGGACGCGGGACGGGCGCCTTATGGGGTAGTTCAGGGACCTCGTGTGACGGGTCCGGCTCCCGCGAGGCTCAGGTAGGAAAGGCCGGGAGCTGGTGGGGGGAGCGGAACGGGGGCCGGCACAGCGGAGGGGGCGGAAACGTCACCCCGGGAGCATTTAAAGGGCAGGATGACTGCCGGCCTCGGCCGCCGCACCAGGGCGGGCCTTTTTCCTTTGGAAATAACAAGAGCATTTCACGTGGGGATCTCGCCGCAAGTCGGTCTGCCCCCGCGCGTCCGAACCACACGGTTGATGCGCACAGCCCTGCGTCCGCCCGGACAGCACCAGCGAGCAGCACTGGTCTCCCCCATCCCACCCCCCGCCGCTTCCACCGATGGTCCCTCCCCTGTTCCCGCTGCGCAGTGTTCAGAGCAAAAGCAGTTACCGGCCCTTTACAAAGCCATGCTGGGCTGAAACAGCAGATTCGGTGGAAGGTTGTGTTTATGAGTCTGACCCTGAGGGGAGGTTTATGACGATGACGAGTCGTTCTTCGTGTTTAAGGCGCCGCCTTCTGCAACCTCTCACCAGCCACGCCTTCGTGGTCACAGCTGGGCCGCGGTGTTTGGGGCGTCGAGGAGTGAAATGCCAGCTGCAAGAGCACCGGGTGTGTGACCAGATTCGAAAAGCGACACGTTCAGTCCTCGAAGGGCAAACCGCGTCCATGGTCGTGTGACGTTCTGTCCCGTCAGCCACTGAGGACACGCAGGCCGTGTCTGCGTCAGAGTCGTCTGGTGGCAGCCCCTACTCTAACCGGGAAAAGCACTTTCCGCAGAGCAGGGCCCAGGGCCCGGGAGGGGGCGGGCAGCACAGACGCCGGCGGCGCCGATGAATGGCCAGCGTGGGCGCCGTCCCCACAGGGTCGCCGTGACGCGTCTCGCCGCGGCGCCAGGGACAGACAGGTAGGGAGCCCACTTCCGAGAGCTTAATTTCAAATCACACCCGTGGGCATGGAGAAGGCGGGTGCGGACACGGCTGACGGCACACGCACGAACGCGGTTCCCCGCGTCGCACCTGTGCATGCGAGCGGGGACGATGTCACCAGCCACCGGTGGCGGAGGCGGGTGCCGCTGTCACCCTGATGGACTGACGGCCCGCTACGGCCGCAGGTCTGCGCTGGGCCGAGCGGAACGACGCCCCCCGGAGCCGCCCGGTGTCCCGGCGCGGGTGCTGCGTTCGGCGCCGCTCCGAGCTCCTCGCCTGTAGCCCCAGGACCCGGCGCAGCGTCTGCCACCGAGGTCGGGTGCTCTCTGTAATCCCTGCTGTTCTGTTCTACGCTTTCAGATATCAACATGGCGGGAGAACCCAAACCCTACAGACCCAAACCCGGGAACAAGAGGCCCCTGTCCGCACTTTACAGGTGAGTGGGCGCGCACCGTTCGCCGTGCGCAGCGGCGACCGTCGCTCGCACCCCTGAAAGGCGGTCCGTCTGCGGTGGATCGGATGAGGAGCGGTCTTGTGGGCGTGAAGCACGTCGGGGCGCCAGGGGCTGGCGTGCAGGCTTGTCCCGCGGCACTGGCCACCCCTCGACACCGCGTCCCCCCCCACACGCGCACACGCACACGCACCCGCCGCTACGCGCCCGGCCTCTAGTGAAGCCTGACAAACCCTCCCACGACTGCCTGGCCAGGGTGGAAAGGGGGACGCTGGCGGGCGACGGCGTGCCACGTGCGGGCGCGTCACACACGGACCTCAGTGTAGTTTGATTTTCTCCACAATCCTGCGACGCAGCTCTGAGCCGTGTCCCTGCCCGCGAGGGCCGGGGCCTGTTTCCTGGCGCCGTTGGGACGAAGCAGACGGAGCGATGCTGTCGGAGTCGGCTCCGTTCCGGCATCTGCAGTGAGAAGGGGGGGCTCGGGCCGTGTCCGCGTCCTTGTTGTCTGGACGCTGGCGCTCCCCCCTGCCCCGCCGTCCGCTCACAGCCCCACTCACGCCCCGACCTGTTTAAATGAAGGGCCGGAGCCACATGGGTCCCGAGGTCGGGCCCCAGCCCCAAGCCCCAGGACTCGCTGATGAGTGAGCCCCTGGGACGTGAAGAGGCGTCTGGGAGACGCATCTGAACTGCCCGTGCTATTCGGGCCCTGTGAGTCGGATCAGAATTTTTGCGTAAAAATGGAAACCCAGGGGACCCCGCACAGGCAGACGCTGCTAACTGGCCTCAGGGCAGTGCGGTGGGGAAGGCGGACGAGGTCAGAGGTCACCGCTGCAGGCTCAGGGTCCTTCCCCTGACAAAGGCCAGCGTTTACACAACCGGGAAATGCAGATTATTTCTCAAACGGATTCGATTCTAAACCCCGGCGGCTTCAGCCCAGCGTTCGAAAAGTCGCGTTCCAGCCGTTCACGGGACAAGCCACGGCCTCGGTCTCGTCAGGGCCACCCTGTCCGTGCGACGACGTTCGTTTTCGCGTCTTCCCCGTTCGGGGCGTGGTTTGGTTTCCTCGTGAGAACAGAAGCTGACGATGAGAAGCGAACGACTCCGTGGCTGCTCCTGGGTCCGTTCGTTATTCCCCTTTTTCGTTGAATTTGCGAATTCGGAAGAATTAGAAGCGGAAATTCACTGATGTCCGCCCCAGCGAAGGCGAGGCTCGTCCTTAGGGAGACGCTTGCTGCTTCCATGTTCACACGCCTGAGGGCGAAGGGGGCCAGAGTGGCGTGCGGCCGGCGAGGAGCCTGTGGTGCTCACCCCGTTCCCCCGTGGGCTCGCGGGTCACCCTGGCGGCTCCCGCGCACTCCAGCTTTCCCGGACACCACGATGCTGGTGTCATGTGCAAGGCTGGGGACGCCCACGCTGGCTTCTGAACAAGCAGAGGACGCGGCCGGGCAGAGGGACCGCACGCGGGACCCAGGCACAGAGGTCAAGGGAGAAGGTGTCGCCGTGGGCGCTGGGCCCGCCCGCGTGGGGAGAACGCGGGACGAAGGTGGTGGTGGCCCCGCTGTAGGAGCCCCATGGGCCTGCGACCGAGCTCAAGGGCAGGGTTCACTTCCGCAGACAGCAGGGATGCGTTCGCAGGCGGGGCCGCTCGGAACGGGGAGCGGGATGAGAGACAGTCGCGGGAGCGTCCCGGTCCCCGGCGCAGGCCGCTGGGGGCGCGACGACGCGATCCTGGTGGCAGATGGGGAACGACGAGCGGCCACACGCTCGGGAGCAGCGCTGGAGGGAGGAAGCAGCAAGGGAAGACGTCCGTCGTGGCCACGAGTTCGCAGAGACAGACGGTTCGTTAGGGCGGCCCGCGTGACAGCAGCGTCTCCCGTCGGAGGCTGCGTAGCGCCCTCCCCGCTCACTACGCATCCTTCGCGGGTACGGCCTGTGGCTGGTCCGCAGGTGCCCCCCACGGCGGCCTTCCCGCCCCACGGAGGGGGCCGGGGTCATCGAGGGGCCGAGAGCGTCCCCATTTTGAGGTCGCCACAGGTGGCGCTGGCGGCGAGGGAGCGCCAAAGGGCCTGTTCTCCGGGGACATGGAGGTGGCCGGAACTCCCTGCCGCAGGCGCACAGCTGCTCCTGAGGGACCGTACCTGTCGGGCGCTGCCTCTTCGCTCCCGAAGACCCGCTGGACATAGATGCTCAGCTGATACGTAACCAGGCGCATCGCAGGTTTTCACGAGGACAACGGTCGTAAACGGGCGCAGCAGAACCCCCCGGACAAACAACCGTGAAGAGAAAACGACCGTCTGCGGAGAGTGCAAAGCAGAACTGACGCGCGACGTCGTCTCGTGGGTCACTCCAACGCCGCGCCCCGCGTCCAGTCTCGCTCTGTCTCGGCCTCTGCGTGGATCCGGCCGGAATTCGGGTTCGTCCGGTCGGGCCTTCACGAACTGCTGACAGCCTTTCCCGGGTGCCCACGTGAGCCTTTGCGCCCAGACGCGATCGTGATTCTGTCAGGGGTACCCGCCTGCGTTTCGAGGCGCATAGCGGCGTGTTGTCATCGCAAAATGAAATGTTTTGTCTTTTCTTTCCCACAGACTTGAGTCAAAGGAGCCTTTCCTGTCCGTCGGGTGAGTAGACGTCTCCGTGTTTTACCTCTCAGTTCTTTCCCGATTTCTCATTCAGATCGACGCGGTCCTCTGAGCAGTATTTTTAGTCATTTGACCCGTGTTCCGAGTCATAACGTCTCACTGAGTAAAGTAAAATGTCCCCGAGACCGTCCTGTGACCTCAGAAATTCAGCTGGAGTGTGTCCGTGAGACCCCGTGTCCTCAGGAAACGCCCGCCAGGCCGGACAGTGACCGTCCCCGTTCTCGTCCCGCACACTCGCGCCCGGGGTGGTTTCCCCTCGTCCCCTGAGCAGCGCCACGGCGTCCTCGTCCGTTTGCTCCCTCCGCCCCTTCCTCTTCGGCCTGCTCGCCCCGCCTCGCGTTCCTTCCCCCGATCTCTCTCCGTCTGTCGCATCTTCCCCCCTTTTTCCTCATTTCACTCTTGTTGGTCCCTGCACTCGTGCTGACTGAGTCTGAACACAAAGCTAAGCGGGCGGCCTGGGCACGACAGCCTCTGGCCTCTCTGCGGGGACCACCCCGAGTCACGAGACACCGCGTCCTCACGCCCTGCTGACGGGGTGCACCCCGAATATCCCAACTGTTTCTGGGCACTCAGAAACGGTGAAGAAGGAGCGAAGCTGTGTTCACCCGATCGACCCCATGGTCCCACCAAACAACGCTGGCTCGGACGTGGGCGTGCCCGGGTCACGCTCGATGTACCGACAGCGGAGAGTGTTGAAAACGGGCTCCCCAGCTTCGAGGGGGTCACGCGTATTTGATGAAAAAAGAAAAACCGCATCCGGCCAGCCGCCCTCCTCGTGCTGGGGACCAGAATGGGTCGGGCTTAGGTTTTAAACGATCGCGTCCCTTTGTTTCTGTTCCTTTGTCCATGGCCTTGGCATGTTTCCCTCACTCACCGAGCACCGCGGTGCCCCCTCCCCTTCCCAGTCCCCATAAAAGCGTCTTTGGAAAGTCGTCGGAAGCGCAGGAATCAGAATAGTTGTCTGGGAGGCCGGGGAGGGAAACGGAGGCCTTCCCGAAAAGCAGAAGGTCAAGTCCGGCCCCACGCAGGCCCTTCCTCCTCCGCTCCCTGATCTCAGCCGCTGCTGTTCAAATCCTTTAAGCCTGAAAAGGTCTTTTACTCTGAATGCGTGACCCGCCCCGCCCCGGGAGTCGAGGCCTCAAATAGCTTCTCCTCCTGCCTCACGCCTCACGCCTCACGCGGCTTCTCCAGGGCACTTCCCTCCTCAGCTTCTACAGGCCGAGCTTCAGGTGCCACGTGGAGGCCAAAAAAGAGCGGTTCTAGTGAAGAGAGAGAAATGAAAATGCTGAGCGGAACGAGCTGTCAGACACGACGAGCACCGACACTGCTCCGTGTTCCAGTGGCAGGTGCTGATATTTAAATTGTGGAAATGAAAAGAAACACCGACACGCTTTCAACGTGCACCCACGGAGCAGCCACGGATCAACCCGCGCGGCACCCGCGCGGCACCCACACGGCACCCACGGAGCAGCCACGGATCAACCCGCGCGGCACCCACGGAGCAGCCACGGATCAACCCGCGCGGCACCCACGTGGCACCCACGCGGCACCCACGGAGCACCCACAGATAGACCCACGCGGCACCCACGGGAGGCAGGGGGTGACACCACGGAGGGGTGCGGGGTCCGGAAACACGTGTGATGACCCCAAGCCTGGGGTGACCCAAGCTTCAGACGTTCAATTATTAAGGAAGGTCATCCACGAGGCGAATGAGTGGTCTTACTAAACGCTGACGACAATGCGCTCGATTTCGTCATCATAAATGTATTTCACGTAAATGTGCTTTCTGTGCAATGTGTGCCGCATCCACAATTTATGGTGAATAAATCATGTATTCCATCATAAACAAAACGGATTTGAGCGCTAGAATAAAAATTAGATTTCTTTTCTCACCTCGCTGACCTCACAGCACAGAACGTCCGTTAAATGGCCTTGGCCTTCGGCGCGGGGCGTAGGCTTGAGTGCTGGTCAAGTAAGTCCTGGATGGCCGATCCTCTCCTCCCCTCAAAGCATGACGTTTCAGAGCAATTAGGAAAGCTCTGCTGGCCAGCCCTTTCTTCCCCGAGCCACGGGACAGCCCCTGATGGGGGCGTCAAGCTGGATGAGAACAGGCGTCGGTCGGGTTTGCCTTCAGACAGAGAACGAGAACCAAGGGATCTTCTCGACGAGTTTCCGAGGAGCCACGCTCCACGTAAAGCCGTCCTGGCCGTGAAAAGGCTTTTCACGGTTCTTTAATGGGAAATACAGGGGCGGGGGAAGAAGGCTCCTGTCCTTTAGACGCTTGCGAGCGACAGAGCGGAAGGACGCGTCCAGGCCCCGCGTGCGCCGGCTCGCTCTCCTCGAGGACAGGCGGCCCGCCGACCCTGCGTGGCTTCAAGCACACTCGGGGCCCTGAATGCAAGCCTGGTGAGTGGTTTCTCCTCCACCTCCGCAGCGTGGGGTCGACCTTTCACAGGGAGAATCTCAACATGAACGGTCGCATTTCAGGACGGAGCTTGGATGCGCAGCACCTCCTCAGGGGATGGGTTTCTGCGTGCGCGGCCTGGTCATGAGAATGGTAACTTATTGCCCGGTGGGAAAAGTCAGACTTTCTCACTAAGTCATTTAAATAGCTCCGACGGGTTTAAAGCATACACTGGTGTAACTCAGGACGCGTTCTTCTTCAAGCTCGGCTGAGAGACGTTCGAGAACACATCAGGGAGGACAGCCGCTCAGTCACCGTGTTCACCTCTGCGGAGGCCCCGGCCCCGTGGGCGCGCCGATGCCGCCCCGCCAGGCCCGCACCCCTGCTTTGTGAGACGTGCTGAGGCTGGGCTGCTCCGCGCAGCCCAGACCAGAGGGTGGGGGCACCGCCCGGGCGCCGTGGCTCACCCCGCACCCAAAGCCGACCCTCCCGTGGCTGCTAGCAGCTGTGTTTTCTGGAATAAGTTCCCCCATTTTCTTTCCAGTCTTGCAACTGAGTGTGGAGACATAATTAAACCTCGACTCCCTTATTTGGTCAACAATGTATGCCCCTTGACGCTTATCCGGGTGTCGCCTGAGAGCTCGTGTGTCCCAGCAGCCGCTGCGCGCGGTCGCACTGTCCGTCACGTGATGTCCTTGGCGCGCGCCCCATATTCTCTCACTTGTGGATGACTGGGTGGCTGGAGCCGCTCGATTTCACTCTTCCGAGCCTCCACGCTCTCACCTGAGGAGGTAACCCACTCTTAGGACGGCCGTGAATCAGGCGGCACGGCCGAGGATTCGGGTAGCGCCTGACTCAGGGTGAACAGGAAACAAGGCCAATTAGGATCAGTTTTCTGTGCGAGCATCGGGTGACACTGTGAAGCTCCCCCGAAGGAGTCAGTGCCACTGAGGTACTGGATCCAGAGGCCTGCATGCTCTGGCGGGGGGAAGGGGTCGAATTCTGGGAGCAGAAGTGAGAACGGCAAACGGGCGCGGCCTCCCCGGCCGGTCTGGAGGAAGTCAGACGAGGGAAAGGATCGAGAGCAGCGTGAAGACAGGGAGGCATTCCGGAGCGCACTTAGATTTTTACCAAATCTCGAGCCCCCTGTTAAAAACGTCAGCCACGGGAGCCGAGAAGGGGCAAGCACCACCGGCTCCGGGACGGCCGCGCTAGAGCGCCCGAGAGGAAAATCAGGACGTGGCTGGCGTTTACCAACCGTTCGAGAACGAAGAAGGTACCTCCGTTTGGGAACGGAAAAGCTGAGGACATCGGCCAGGTTGTCAGAAAGATTTTGGAGACAAAGAGTAGGACCTGAGATTTTGCTCAAGGTCGAGTGAGAATTCGAGAGGGAGGCATGAAAAACAGCGTTTCTGCGGAAAATCGGACAAGCAACCGCAGAGGAGGGCGACCGTACGTCAGACATCCCAGTCCAGCTGGGTGGAAGGGCCCGGAAAAGACAGGAGGCAGATGAGATGGGGGATCGGGATCGTGGGTGGAAACCGAGAAATTCTGCGAATGCAAGGAGAGCCCTCCCGTGGCGTGGACTTGCGGGACGCTGTGCGTGGCCCGGCCTGCTTGACTTTAACTGAACAGCGGCCTTAGCCGGGCGAGGTCCTAGTGAAGCCGTTTGGGATCTGATGGTCCCGGCGTCGGCTGAAAAGACTCAGGACGGAGCAGATGCAGTCGCCTCGCACCTGGCAGAGCGGCCACTATGAAGAAGACGGGGGACCCCAAGGGCCGGCGAAGACGCAGGGAAGGGGAGCCCTCGTGCCCTGGTGCAGCCACCACGGACGGCAATATCGGGGGCCCCAAACGTTAAAAGCAGAGCTATCTATCACGTGACCCGGAGCTCCCCCGTCAGGGCCCGTATCCGGAGGGAACGAAGGGACGTCTGCGCCCCCACGTTCACCGCAGCGCGATGTGCAACCGCGAAGCCGTGAAAACGGCCCAAGTGTCCAGGGATGGGAGAGCGGATAGAGACAGGTGCGATGCGCGAGACCTTTTAGACACGAAGGAAATCCTGCCAGTGACACGAGTGCGTCCGGACATCACGCTGGGGGACTAGGTCGGACGCCGACGGGGACGGGCCAGACCTGCATCGTCTCACGTGTGCGTGGAAGCGGACGGAGCCGAATGCGACGAGAGCGTAGGACGGCAGGTGCCAGGGAGCGGGGCATCGGGGAGACAAAGTTAGCTATTCGGGGTCGACAGTTCTGGGACTCGGAGGCACAGCGTGGGGATGGTAGTGGATAACGCTGTTTGCATACTTGAAATTCGCTATTTAAAAAAAAAGTAGAGCTTGTGTGTTCTCCCCCCGACACGCACACACACACACAGGAACTGTGTCGGGGGACGGACGGGTTCACAACGTCATCTCATACTACGGACATAAGTCAAAACGCCATACTGTGCACCTTGAATACATGTTATTTTCTTCCGGTTGCCAGAGAAATGAGATCCGTAAAAGAAAAAAAAAAAAGAGGAAAGGAAATGCCTGAAAGAAAATGAAAACAACCATTTTCTTTCAGAACCTCAGGTTTCGTGGGTGATGGAGTGATGTCTTAGGGGTTTCTCGGCTGCACATTGTGGGATCGTGACAGCGACAGCACGATGAGCCACAACCCAGACGCGGTGTCACGCCTGGGGGGGCGTCCAGAGGAGACGGTCCCCGAGCCCTGGACACACCCACCCACCTGGCATCTCGGAACCCCCAGCGGCCGGTTCCGGCCCACCTTTTGGGGGTGCGGTTTTGACTTCCTCTGAATCTCCATGGAAACGGGGATTAGAGCCATTTCCCCTCCTAAAAATCTATTTTCTTTCAGTGCTACCACAAACTTAACGATTTCTGTAGCAACCGTGCCGGTTTTATTTTCCCCTGGGCTCCGCGGCGGCTCAGAGCCGCCTCTGTGATCTCGAGCAGCCCTGCTTGCAGGCCCGAGGCCACCATTGTCATTTTAATTTATGGACCTGCCACTCAGGCCGGGAAAGCAGGGAGGGCTTAAACCATCGCTGCAGCCGCACCTGCCAGGGGCTGTCTTCTGCTCGTCGCAGTCCTTTAGCCTGCCCTGACGGCGCAGACGGTCTCGCCGGCAAACGGGGCCATCCATCACGGACGGACATGTTTTGACACAGTGTCTGGAGCCCGTGGGTTCCCGGACGCATGTTCCAGAAACAGGAATCCACGGCTCTGCGGCAGCGAAATCCAGCCAAGTCGCCGAAGACGGCTTCCTCGGTCCTGGCCGTGAAACACGCCTCCGGAGGTGGAGGGGCTGGATGCGATGGAAACATCTCCTCCTTCTTCAGTGAAACGTTCGGAGGGGGGGGGGCAGTAACGGCAGCTTAGAGCAGGCGGGGACGAGGGACGAGGACACGTGGGGCCGTTAAAGAGATTTATTTAGGTTCTGCTTATAGAGAGAGCGGCGGTGCGGGGCTTGATGGCCGACGGTGCTCAGAAGAGCGCTCGCAGCGCTTCCGCGGCTGTCTGACTCGTGCGCGTGGGGAAGCGTCGCATGAGCCCAGTGTCAGGGTCCGGATCCGTTTCACTTTGAGAACCGGTATCATTGCGTGTCATAGGCAACTCCCCCACCCCCAGATTTGATGACATCACTGATTATCATGAATTCAGGTAGTTAAACATCAGTCTGTCACATGGTATGTGTGTATATATACAGGGAGAGAGGGAGGGAGAGAGAGGGAGAGAGAGCGCGCCTTCGTGCTCGTTAAATCTGTTCAGCACAGCAGGCAGGACGTCGTGCCGGCTCCGTGTGTGTTTAAGGTGAAACAGTATTAAAACTGTGACTTAAATAGCGTTGCCTAAAACCTGACTGCACCTCGCGATCTTACCCAGAGCAACCCTCATCCCTTAATTACTCTAAAAAGGCGAGGCTAATGAAAAGCCCTTGGAAATCCGTGGAGGATCGGGGACTGCTCTGCAGCCCAGAATGCCACACGGGCTGGCCCCACCGCAGCCATCGAAATCGTAGCTGAACGTGGCCTACGTGACCGACCGCTCACCCGTGAGGAGGGCTCCCCGAAGTCAGGTTTGGAGCCCAACCCGGAGCAGTTGACAGCAGGAGGTTGGAGGGTCGCTTCGCTGTGACTTCTGTTGTCCAACGCCTCTGTGCTGAATCTCGCACAGAAAAAAATAAATAGATGCTGTCACTTTTATTCCCGGAAAACGGGGACACGGCGCTGCGACGTGGCCTCCTCCGTGAAGACACGCGGCGTCCGGCGTCCGGTTGGGAATGGAACCCGGCCTGGGGCTTTTACTTAGAAAAGCTGACGCTTCACGTTCTCGCTTCGGAGTCTCAGACTTACCTGGGTCATCGTGAATACGTGAGCGGTCGCTCACATTATTCGGGAAAGGGATTGAGGACGTAAAAAGCTATTTATTGCTTTCCGAAGCACGGTGGATCCCGGGGCGCGCAAAAGTTTCAGGGCCTCAAGGGACAGAGTTTCACTGTGGGACGAAGACCAGTTCCGGAATGGCAGTCAACACTCTAAGTCTGCTTTCGGCCTCCGAACCGTACACTCAGAACGGTGAACGAGGTAAATTTAATGACAATAAAACAATAAACGGCTCAACGTTAAGAAGAGCACGTCGCCGTAGTCAGACGCTCCGTTCTGTCGGAGGAACTGGCCCGGCGCAGGGCTGGAAGGTGCTCATCCAGCCTCAGCTCCGTCACGTGCCGGCGACAAACACGCCGGCGAGGCCCCGAGGCCCTTCCCGCTGCAGCTTCTTCCCCTTACGGTGCCCGACAGGGTCGCCGTGAGGACTAACATAACAAGAAACCGTGCGCAGAGAGTGCTCGGTCACATCCGGCCGCCGCACGAGCGACCGGGGTGAGTGCTGTGACCTGTGATTCCCTAAGGAGCCCGGTCGTGGCGATCCTGTGGCTGAGACGCGCTTGCTAAGTCCCATTTCTACAACCTGAAATGCTCTTGGTAAGAGTCGGCCAGACCGGCGTTTTTAAAAAGCTTTTTCTCCGTGCAAAATACAGAATCACAAAAAAAAGCTGAATGTCTGAGGAAACCGTTTCTGTTTGCCGTTATGACGGCGAATGGACCGGCAGCCCTATCCCTGCATGTTACTTTCCTCCCTCTGTCCATCGCTGAGCCTCGTCGAACCCTCAGGAAGGAGGGTTCCCTGTGTCACACGTCACATCTCTCCTAGGAGAAAAAGTGGGCTTTGGTCGTATTTAAGTACAAGAATTAAAATTAGTTTATTCTGCCGCCTGCCCTGACCTTCCACTGAAAACCTCGCATCAGTCTCTGCGCCGTTTGGCCTGTGTCTAGTCACGTGACACGGCACTGGAGCCAGTGGGACGTGACCCTATAAAATCCTTTGGATACATAGTTACGTGGAAAAATAAGTATTTTAAAAGTGACCTAAGTTTCTGGTTATAGCATCAGCAGCTAATACCAAAACCTACTAACTTCTCGTTTCCCCCCGCAGGGGTTACGTCTTCGACTACGATTACTACAGAGATGACTTCTACAACCGGTAGGTGGCCGTTCGTCTTCGTTTCCCTCTGATTCGAGTCATCTTTCATCTCTCTTGTACGTTTCATGCACAGGCATTCTCGATCGCTGTGTTTAAAATAAATTTTTTAGTAAAACTGAAAGAAAACACGCAGTCCGCAGAAACAGATCTGCCAGATTTTCCCGTTTCCATTTTACCCACTCGAGTTCGGTGCGTCTCCGACCTTCGGGACGTGCTTTCTGACGCTCGGATGATGCCCCAGGGATCTCCTTAACCGATGTCATTTCCAGGTCTGCTGCTGACTTAGAGTGCCTGAGCCTCCCGCAGTTCGTCCGCTCCCGTAGGACGCTGTGAAAGTGCGGGCTGGGCTAGCTTCGGTGGAAAGCACGGACGGGCCCCGCCTCGCAGGGTGGTGTGGGACCGCGAGAGCAAACGTGCCGAGTGACGCGGTCCGTGGGGGCGAAATGGGGTTTTTCCTGACCTTGGAAAGTGTCAAAATGTCAAAATCCCTCCTACTGTAGCTCATACGTCCAGAGGGAATCGCAGTAGGACGAATGCTGGCCCAGCTCACTGTGACGTGAAAACACCGCGAACTGGCGGGTGTGACGGGATCGCGCAAGAGACCGACTTCCGAACGTCATCGCGCAGGGCTTGCTTGCCTCCTAGGCGCCGGGCCGCCTGTCGGGGGCTGGGTCCCTGCTCCTTCCGAGTGTCCCTCCTTCTCAGGTCCCGTGTCGGCTGAGCCCCGCAGAAGTGTCCTTGGCAAAGTCCTAGCCCTCAGGAGCTGACACGCATCCACATCGTCTTATTTTCCAATTTCTGCCCGGACTGAGGACTCTGCGTCTTGGGGATTTTCAACCTTTAGGTAGTTTAGGCCTTAAGACAGCATTTTTACCCAAAGTTTCCTCTCAGTGTGGTGGTTTTCAGACGTCAGCCCCGCAGTCACTTCCCCAAAGACTGATTTAATTTCCGTCCCTAATTTCAGGGACACGAAGTGTGTCGCCAAACGACAGCCTGAGTCGGCGTGCTAAACCTCGGTCGCTTCGTATCACACAAAGCATCGGCCGGTCCTTTACAGGATAAAATTGCATTTTCTCCTAAAAGGTCAAGCCGGGCTCCAAATGAAGGGCATTACGTGTTATTAACTCGGAACATAAATATTTATGCCCTTCCAAGTAGAGAGAAGGCGAGCCGTGCCTGGAATTGCATTGAATTGCCCCGGGGAGCATTTTCAATTTCCGAGACATTAGCAGTTTTAAGCCAGACTCTTTCCACGATGTCAGCAGGAGCGCTGAGCGGCCTGTCACCTCCAGGGATGAGTGAGGGAAAAACGCCGTCGGCGCGTTCCCACACAGAACGCATCCTCGTCGGAGACTCACAGGGCCGGCTCTGACCGCGTGTAAACCCGCAGGAGGGGAGCTGCAGGAGGCGCCGGCAGTGAACACGCGCCTCTCCGGGTGCCACCGTGTCGGATCATGGATGACGGCACAGCACAGACGCGTGAACCTCGGAAAAACGGATGAGCAAGCGGCCGCGTCGGTTTCGTTGTGCGGATTTAAATCGCCGTCTGCTCGAGGGGCGGACGCTGACCGCGTCTGGGGGCGGCGGCTCGGCACCGTCGACACAGGACGTGACTCAGAAGCAGGAGGCGCGTTTGGGGCCGGTGTGCGTGTCGGCTGTTTAAACCGGGAGGGGCACCTCCTCCTTTGTCACAGGTCTCCTTTCCGGGCCGAACGGCTCAACAAACCCACAGTGTGGAATGCTAAGAGTTAAATAATAGGACGTGGTTCCGTAGGGTGGCGGTGAGCGCATCTGCTTTACACGCGGCGGTCCTGGGGTCACACCCCAGGGGAGCCACGCCGCCCTGAACGTGCCCGATCCCGCCTGATCTCGGGAGCTAAGTGGGGTCGGGCCTGGTTAGGACTTGGATGGGAGCCCCCCTGGGACGACCGGGTGCTGTGGGCGTAAATAATAATTTAAAAAAGAGAGTTAAATCACAAAAGAGCCATTTTATTGCTCTTCCAAGGTAGTAACTTTCTGGTGACCCAAACGCTGTCTGCCAGTCGCGGCAGACGGCAGATTTGTGCAGAGTAGGAAGATCACATTAAGGTCGAAATGCTGCAAGGAAAGATGATGCAGGATTTCAATCAGCTTGCCTTGAAAAGCATTTCCGAGAAGGATTTGCCCAAGATTGGGTCGGGAACGTCACTCAAAACCTTGGGAAAGTTAATGACAAAAAAGAAAGAAAAGAAAAGAAATTGAATATTTTCTGTCTGAAGCCAAACGTACCTTTAAAAATGATTTTCTGACTCAGTTGTAACCAAAAGCTTACCTGGGGTCAGGGTGGAATTATGGACAGATTTTAAGAGTTTTGGTGGTTCAAACCGTTCAAAGGGATGCCCTGTGTCCTTATACCACATACATTACGTGCCGGAAGAGTCATTCCCGTGAACCTCAGACATGTCCTTTTTAAAAACAAATGGGCGCCTTGATGTGCCTTCCTGGACTGTGCCTCTGTCCGAAGTCAAGCAAACTGAAGAGGGGGCGTCGAGGTTGGGTCGAGACGAGGGGGACAGTGTCCGGCTGCTGATGTTCACGCACCTGCGGCTCGAGGATTCCGTGAGAGCGCGGCCGTGAATCCATCCTCGGGGCGGGCGGGCCCCAGTCTCCACCGCATGCTTTTGGGAGCGTCAACCGCGCAGAGACGGTAGGAGTCGCTCTGAGAGCTCGCCGAGGGAAGACGCGTTTCACAAGGGGAATTGGAAAGAAAATGAGAGCCCGTCGATGCTTTAAATGATGGTTCATCTGGAATGAAAGCTTCTAGGGGCAAAACACTAGGCCAATGCTATGTGTTCAAATTTTTTCTCGGCTTTTAAAATTGCGTTCGGTGATGGTGGAAGGCAGGCACCGAGCCAAGCCCCGCGGGCAGTGGCTTGCCCGAGTGTGGTTATTTTAGCTGCGAAACGGCTCGCGGCGATTAAAATAAAGGGCAGCGAGACCGCGGAGCAGGCCTGAGCAGGTGTTTAGATATAACCAAGGAGAGTCAGCCAGGAGACGCGACTGCGCGTACCTCGTGCTTTCGATCACGTGGACAGTGTGGACACGAGTGGAAAGGTTCGGAGAACGACAGTGTTGTGTTGGAGTGCGTGTTTTCACGTGTTTTTCCTGAAAATGCTGCTTTCTTGGCATTGACGCATGACAATGACAACCCTTTCATACAAGCCGGCATTCAGCGTGATCTCCCCGTTAGAGGTCGACGTGCCACCAAAGCGCCTCGGTGGGGGAAAGCGGCTGTTCTGGGACGGCTGACGTCCCTGTCTCTCCGGAGACAAGCCCTGTCTCCTTTCATCGAGTGAATATTAAAACTATGTTCCAGCTTCTAGCTTTTGCTCTTTACTGAAATCACGCCTCACGTATCATTAAACAAACGAAATTACGTGAAAAGCGGGGATGTCCGTTAAAGAAAACGGCCTGCATCTCCACGTTTCCTCAGCGGCTGCCTTCGATAAAACACGACTCCGCGTGTTTCATTTACTGCCCGAGAGGGAGGCGTCTGCGTTCCCGGGGTACAGGAGGCCGCGGGGGAGAGGGAGTTACCTTCAGTTTCATTACAAACCACCGTCTCCTAGATCAGTCAGTATTAGGGGGAAAGTGGTGTTCCCGGGTCTTTGGGAGCTTTGACGTTAGAACAGACCTGGGGCGGGAAAAGTGGTGTGTTTGGCGTCGTGTCAGTCGTCACCTACGTGCTCAGCACGTGCAGGGAGAACCAGAGTCCCGACCGGGCGATGCGAGGTGGAACGGAGACTCGTCGAACAGAAGCGGGGGGACCGGATCCCAGGAGGCCAGGGAGCGGAAGGCGAAGGGGCAGCAGCGCCAGCCTTTCGCTTGCCGTGGGACCTGGGTTCCGTGCGGTTCTGCGGGTTCGTCGTCCGTGATCCCACAGGAAGGCCTCCTCTGTCTCGGCGCCATCTGCCGGTCCAGCACTTGGGAAAGGGAAATTTCTCCGAGTCAGGACACGCGGAATTCTGATGGGAGAGCCGGCGTTGGGGCCTCCTTCGCGAGCTGCCGTTCCCCCTGCCCCCCGAATTTAGGAGAACCCCACGGCCCATTTCATAACCCCAGACAAGCCACCCCGTCCGCCCTCACCATGGAAGCTTTCTGTCCGCTAGGACGACCTCCTGCCTCCCTCCCTCTTGCGTCCCGTCATCTCACATGTGCCTGAGGAAAATCAAGAAACTCAACCCCGTGAGATGCTGTAAAATCAACCGTCGTGCCCTCGTTCGTGCGGAGCCCCCCTCCTCTCTTCAGCTTCGCCTTGCCAGCCGCGTGTCACCGTGAAGACGCTCGGGTCTGATGCTGCACGTCTCCCTGTCGGAGCGGCGGGAGGACCGGGTGACACCTCGCCGACTCCTCTCGGAGAGAAAGGAGCCGTCCCGCGTCGAAGCGCGAGTCGCCGAAATCCTCGGCCAGCAGGGCCCGGGCTCTGCAGGGGTCATCCTGCCGCGTCGTAACTGAGGACGCGGTGACGACGGGGGCCGTGCCGCCCGCTTTCCCGGGACAGCACCCTTACGTCGTTGCGTATTTCTGCGGGCTTTCGGGTCCTCGTGACCCCACGCACGGATTAGCTTACCTCGGGAAGCTGCCGGGTTGCATTTCCGTGGCCCGGGGCCTGCTTCGCCCGGGTCACCTGGCCCTCATCACCTCACTCCTCCGGGAAAAGTGCCTCGTGTTTGGGCTCCGACCTCAGGAGCTCTGAGGATTCAGCTCAGAAGCGAGTAATGCAGACAGACCTCGCTCCGTGATGGCGACGGGGGCGGTCGCGGCCGGCCCACTGGACCCTCAGGCCCTGGCGGTGCAGACGCGTTCGTACCCCCTCGGCCTCGCCCGCTTGCACCCTCTGAAGTCACCCGCGTAGGGCGACACCCACGGGCGACGGGCTCCGCTGGGTCACGGAGGACGGGGTGTCCCCGGAGCTCTCGGTCGTTCCCGCCCGCCCCCAGACGTCTCTCGGTGGTTCCCAGCTTGTTCGTGTCCAACACTGGAGACATTTCTAAAACTCGGTTCTGCTTCAGGTGTGGATCATATTGCTACTTTTCCCCCCCAAACGAGTAAACGAATATTCGGAAACGAGCTCATCTTCATCATTACTGTGGCTTTCAAAACAGAGGAACCCCGTTTTCAGCTGGACGTGTAAATGAGGGGTGTGCTGTGGAACAACCTCTTAGGGGAACTTTAATTTCCTGTTGTTCTGGCGTTGGCGGCTTTAAAGCCCTCGTGAGAACGTGCCCCGGGAGACGGTGTCGCCGTGCCCACCCTGCGTGACAGCCATCCTTCTCCCTCAGCAACGCTCCTCTGGTGCACGGGCGAAGAGCCTTTAAAAATGAATGCGCAAACATGTCCCCACATCCTTTCCCTCTACATGTCTGTGATGCTCAGACGTGCGAGCCGCGTGACCGTGCGTGGTCCGCGCGGGCACAGTGTGAAACAGGGCCTTCGACCCCGTGGATTACAGGTGCACACGGATGAGCAAAGGCTCCGACTTTCATTCCTTCACCATTTGATGAAAACGCGCCGATCGCGGTGAATCCCATCTTCACTTTTGCCAAAGCTGCTGAGAGCCCCGTCGGTGTTGCTTTCGGGGGACACGTTGGGTAGCTGGCCGCGCGAACGTCTGTCGTCTCGGCCTGCGGGTCCGGCGGGGGTCAGAGTAGGGACGCGGGTGCGTGTGTGCCCCCCACTCCGCGCGTTAGTCCATGGGGTCCCCCCGCCACCCCACCCCACCCCATGCCAGCAGCATCGCAGCCGATCCCCGTCCCGTCTCCTCACGCCCGGCGCCCTGAGGGCTGCGCACCGGCCCGGTGGCCCTCGCCACTGCGTCCGTGAACCTGGCCTGGCCTTCTGAGCCGAGTCCCATGGGGCGCTCGTGCCCTTGGATTTGCTCCCAACCCCGCACGGTCGGTTCCTCTCTTCGGAGCAGGGTGCCAGTAAGCGTCTGAGGGGTGAGGGGGTCGTTTCCGGGGGTCAGGGCGCGGCAGCGAGGCTGGGACCGGCCGGTTTCAGTGAACCCCGTGGGTCTGCGGGAGCAGAGCTCTGTCCCGTATCACGCCTCACGACGGGCTCCCACGGGGGCTCGGGGTCTAGGGTCGGCAGGCGCAGAGCGTGTCCTCCCGTCTTTTGAGAACCGAGCCGTCTGTGAGGACCCGTTTCTGGATGGGAGAGGGCAGCCGCGAGGACAGAGGCACTCGCTGACAGACATCCTCCGCTCCGGGTCCTGTCACGCCTCGACGTGAGCGGCCTTGGGGCGAGACCGCTGCACCCGGGCACACGCCGACTCACGACTCCCCCGTGTGTGTCTCCCGCAGGTTGTTCGAGTACCACGGCCGCGTGCCGCCGCCCCCCCGCACGGCCATCCCCCTGAAGCGCCCCAGAGTGGCCGTCGCCACAACCCGCCGGGGCAAAGGCGTCTTCTCCATGAAGGGGGCGTCCAGGTCGGCCGTCGGCGGGTCGTCTTCCGGCTCCAAATGTGAGTAGTGGCCGCCTCTGGGTGTTCCCTGCAGAGGAGGGCGGGCCGCGTCCCGGTCACCGGTGACGCCTGTTGCGGGCGGGTGCAGCCGGTGACGGACGTGGCGGGTCCGCCGTGTGCGCAGCGCCGGGAACGCCCGCGGGGGTGAGACGCGGGTCTGCTGCCTTAGCATCCTCGGAATCACGGCCGAGAGACCGATGTTGCACGGGGATGCGCAGGGCACGGGAAGGCGCCGTCGCTCTGGTCGCTCTGACGCGAGATCGAGGCGCCCGGAACACGACTGAGAATTAACGTCCCCTAAATAGCACATCAGGCAGGTTTACAGTCCCCCCGCGTGCTTGTTTGCCCGTTTCCTACCTGTTCTGCGGGAGGTAAGTGCGAGTTCCCCTTCCGAGTGTCGGTAACGAGAGAAAAAGGGTCTCGCATCACTGCCCACAGCACACCGAGTCTCTTGGATCTGGTCCCCGCTGTGCACACTGAGCCCCGAACCGCCTGCTCGGTTTAGAGAGTTCGTTTCCACCGGGGCCTGTGGACTCAGGCTGAGCATCCGTGGACCCTTTGCCCCGCGTTCGCTTTGAAAACCAAGTTCACCAGTGGGAACCTGAGTGGCCTTCCGGCCACACTGTGTGTGGGGGGGGTCCCGAGCCCCTGGGGACATCCAGCACCCCTGGCCCCGAAGGCCGGGAGCCCCCCTGGGGCTTCGCCACCAGCACGGACACCGTCCTGCGTACCAGAACGGGGGCCTCGCCCTGGCAAGTGCGGCCTCACCGTGCACCCCTCAGACACCGGAGGGCCCCTCCCCGTCCCCCCATGTCACAGAGACGCACCGTCCGTACTACCTGGTGGCTCTGTAGTCTGGGCCTTTCTCGGTTTTGGTTTCCAGTTTTCCGTGCACCGTGCAGAGAGAGCGGGGGTCACGGAAGTCCCTCTTGAGGATTTCACTGAGAGCGGCTGGGGGCTCCCTGGTGCCCAGACGTCCTCGGGGGCCGGGTTTTCTGCTTCGGGGGCAGGACGCGTGCATGTGTTGCACCCCGAGCCGGAGCCCGCAGACTTGCTCTCTGTGGCCAGTCGATGTCGGGTTTGGCAGGCAGGCGTTTAAGACCCTCACCGTGACGGCGATTTTACGTCGTTCTTTTCTCCTTTGGGGTTTTTTATGTCACACGTTGGGCGATGGTTTTTGTGGGACAGTTCGTGGTAACGATAGGAACGGAACAACAGCTGCCTCTCTCAGTGGCGAGGATCGCTGTTGTGCCGAGCACCCACCCACCTGCGTTAGCTCCTCCACCCCTCGTGGGTGAGGGGTCACTGTCGCTGTCACTCTGGGGCGCGAGCCTTCAGTGATGTCTGAGAGGTCAGGGTCTGCCTCTGCAGCATCTCGTCCTCGGCCGAACCCTTCTCCTCGGGGAACTGCAACCTTTCACCTCAGTAAAATCCCACTTGCCGTCTTTGGCCTTGACCTCTTCGCTGCCTGATGCTTCGTTCGAGCCTCCGCCGACGTGGCCCCGTGGATCTGCATTTCCCTCTACGCACACCGATCTCCAGCCTCTCTGTGCGTGTCGGTCTCCTAGGGCAGGCCGGGTGGTTTAAAGCAACCGAAATCCGGAGGCCGGAGGTCTGACACCGAGTGTCGGCGGGGCCTTGCCCTCTCTCTGGGTACCCTGGGGCTCAGTCCACCCTCGCCTCCCTCTCGTTTCCTCTCTGCTGGAAATCAGGGCGGCCCTGGCCTGCAGACGCCGCACCCCGGCCTCGGCTTCCGTGGCCACGTGGCATGCTCCGGTGTCGCTGACCGCCTCTCCTCTCCTTAGGAGGACGCCTGCTGGCCTCGCCTTGCTGACACCGGGTACACAGACCTGTTCCCGAGGGCGCGGCCACAGGGCCGGCCAATGGGGCCTCTGCACGTCTTCCCGGGGGCCCTATTTCAGCCCGTCAACCGGACTGTCACTTTGCTTCCGCGTGAATTCTAGAAACAACGCACACAGATCTGGATTCTGTGTTTGAAAACGATGTGAACCACTTTGCTTTTTAAGAGGGAGATCGAGCTCTTCTCCATTTGGTCGACTGATACATTGGACTCCACCCCCCCTCTGATTTCAGGTGTTGAATTTATCGTTCCCTCCTTTCGTTCTCCCTGACCTCTGCTTCCTTGGTGGATTTTCTCTCCACTCCCCTCTCTTCCGAAGCCGCCCGAACGGGGGTCTCCTGCCGGGCCTCCCTGGCTCGTCCGTGGCGGTCCTCACGTACCAGACGATGGTGAATGAACCTGTTTCTCCACCGACCTCCTCAAATGAAACGACGGCGACCTCACTCCAGGCACGCGCTTCAGGGGCTGCCTCCGTCACTCCCTCGGCCACCTTACCCCCCCGCCCCCGCCGCCCCAGGCAAGCGCAGGTTTTGTGCGGAAACGTTACCGTCTCAGCTCTAAGCTCTGGTTCCACGTGTTCTATGGCTCCTAAAGATTCTCTGCTCCTCTGCCACCTCCCACTGCCCGTCCCCACGTCCGTCAGGGCCGTGTGGACCCCGTCAGTCACTCGGGCCTCTGTCTGGTTCTGGCCGAGGGCGCAGGCTTCGGGGAAGGCTAAGCCCACACTTGACCTCTTAAAGTTCACCGGGGAGGCTTCGCAGTGACTGGTGCGTGTTACTGTTTAGCAAGTGTACGTAGCAGAGGACGCTCGTGACTCTGAAAGGATGCCAGCGGTAGCAGGTCGGAATGTTGGGTCATTCGGGGAGGGAAGTAGTTCATGAGGTCCATCTCGCAAAATAGTTATCTGGAATTTGTTATGAACGTATTAATTCTCGTCTTAATACGAATAAAATAATCCGTATAGAAAGACAACAGGCGATCAACTCTGTAGGTTTCATAGTTCGATGCGTTCGGAGGCTCGATGCACAGAATTAACTGCAGGTTCGTTACCGCTATTTTAGCGACACGTAAACCTAAATACGATTTATATATAATTCCCCGGGAAAACCACAAGCACGAACACATACAAACACGTGTGTGTGTATAACATAAACACACACACACGTTACACACGCACCATCGTCATCTACGAAGCGCTTCCATAATTAGCTTGGTACCTGGGAATAGCAGTACATTTTCAAAATCAAATTTCAGCGTTCCTCACAGGGCTGAATTCTGCTGACGCGGAAAACCACCCAAGGAAAGACACGTTAACACGATGATTCGCCGGCAAAAAGCTGACAAGTGGTGAGAACGGATCGCTCTTCCGAAATTTAGGTCACGGCGAGCTGTGTCTGCCCCTTCGCAGATCACCCTGAACCAGCACTGCCCCCGCCGGCTGGTTTCGCGTCGGGGAATTAACTATGAATGAAGGAGCCGCGAGAGAAGAGAAGGCACGAGCACCTGTGAGCTTCAGTGGAAAAATCAATGCCCTCTGAAAGCAGAGGCGTTCAGATCGATTCCCTTTAATAATTAATTTCAGTTCTGACGTTCAACAGGGAACATCTCAGTCAGCCGCGACGCCTTCGGCGGCCCTGCCGGTGCCCAGCGGTGCCAGAAGAGGGGACGTCGAGCAGGAGACGGAAGACGGTTCCGTTAGATTCGGGAAACGGCCGTTGAGAACTTATCCCCAACGCTAAGGAAGGCGACTGTGTGGGGTTTTTTTCCCCAACACAGCACGTGATTTAAACATGGAGATAAAGCATCAGGCAGGGAAACAGCGAACGTCCGGCAGAGGATCGTTACACGACCCCATCCACCCGCTACACGACCCCTCCACCCGCTACACGGCCCCTCCACCCGCTACACGACCCCTCCACCCGCTGCACGACCCCTCCACCCGCTCCACGACCCCGTCCACCCGCTGCACGACCCCGTCCACCCGTGAGCTTGAGCAAAGCACACATCCTGCGCTCAGGTTTTAAGGAAAGAAATCCCCGTCGGCCGGAGGATGGGGGTAGGCCGTGCGGAGGGCAGCGAGCTGGCCGAGAAGGGTGCCGGGGGTCCGGGAAGAGGGCATGGGAGGGCAGAGGGCAGAGGCCGTGCTGTCGGGTGGCCGGCAGGCTGCCTCTTGGCCTCGGAGAGGACCTTGTACCTCCGCGTGCCCCCGCCCTCGATCTGGAGAAGGGAAGTGATGGACCGCGGACGCAGCAGGAGGTCGTGGGCTACTTGTCTCCACGCGTTTCACGGTCGACCGTGAGCTACGCCTGTAGAAACGCCACGACCACGAGGAAATTCGTGCTGAAATGCCTCGAGTTTACGGTGAGGAAACCCACGCTCGAACCTGAGCTCGACCTGTGCGATCGCCGTTACGTGGGGCCGTCACAGGCCTTTGAGGACGTCCTGGGAACCGTCGGGAGCCGGTCTGTGCGTGCGTCGTGGTTTCCGGCCCTTTTCCCGTAGAAACGGGCGCCCTGGAGGGTGCGGCGGGGAAGGCTGCGGCTCGTGCACATCGCCTGGAGGGTGCCCCGCAGCGGCCTGGGGGGGAAATGCCCTGAAAAGGGACGGGGCCGCTTCGGACCTAAGGCCCGACTTAATTCTGAACTAACTTTCCCGTTTGGGGAAAACATCAGAAACCAACGCTGCAGAGATTTAAAAGTTCCACGTTTAGAAGTCGGTCGTGACAGACTCGTCTGTCTCAACAGACTGGGTAAAACCAGAGAATTACCGTAACCCGCCAGGCAGCGGAGAAGTCCATCACCGGGGCCAAAAAGAGAGAAAAAGAAAAGTAGAAGGAAAGGCGGAGGAGAGCAGACAGAAGCCCCTCGGACACGGAGGCGGCTTGGCCCGGGGAAGCCGGGCACAGGGCACAGGCCCGTCCCCAGCTGCGCGAGCTCACCGCTGCTGTCCCGAGACGGGGCGGCCGCCTGCGCAGGGCCGCAGCCTGGTGGCCGCGTCCTGTGGGGCCGGGACAGGGTGCCAGGACGCGCCTGTCACATCCTGGCGTGGCCCAGACCCCCGTTTTGTAGCGACCTGCTGTGACCTCAGGCATCTCTGCGGCCCCTGAGGGGTCTAGACGCCCCGGAACCCGCCCCGGGACCCGCGCCCGTCCCCGCCTGGCCAGCCGGGACCCCTCGCTGGTGCGTGTGCAGTTCCCACGAAGCCAGGCGCCGGCGCTTTGTGAGTTCGTTTTCTTACGGGAGGTAGACGCGTGGGAACCAGCGTCCTGCGTCCTGCACGGAGAAGGCTCCCTCCCCGGGGAACCGGCCCCGTCACTTCCCAGCCGCGGCCCCATCTCTCCGCCCCGAAAGCCAAGGCTACGCCATAGAAGAGTTCCCTCTAGGCCCGTGGGTTTCAGTGGGACTCCACGAGGGGGGATGATTCCCAGGTTCGGCCGCGGGGCAGCGAGGGTGGGGCAGCGAGGGCGCGGCGTCTGCGGCTGGAACCGCTGGCTGGCCGGGCAGCTGCTCGCTCCGCCCCAGCCCCGGCCCTGCTTTCCACGTGGTCCGTCCGACGGCGAAAGCGCCACGGGCCGCCTGACCCTTACAGGCCTCGCTTTGCCAGCCACTTGGCATCACGAGTAAGAACGTGTTTGCGTGAAAAATGTATGACTTTGTCATGGAAAACGCTGTCTCGTTTTTGCACTGGAAAAGGAATCTGTTCTCCCTTTGAGCAATTAGTGCGCACGGACGCCCCATTTCTCAGACGCATTATCCCATTTATCTTAGCCGACAGACGGCTCTATTTCAAGGCGACACGGTTTGCGTTTTGTTATTATTTATTTATAAATTTCTTGGAAACGAAGGAATCGAGCTAGACACGAGGTTCTTCTGAAATTCCTGGGAAGGTCCACGCCGAGGTTATCGTAAATTTGAATGGGAAAGTGAGGGGGGGTGATTGCTGACGTCAGGATGTGTGCCCCGGCCTCACGCGGACACCCCACATCCCACGCGAGGCGAGCCCTGGGGTGGGGCGGGGCGGCCGTCCGTGGTGACAGCTTCAAACCCGTCCGGCTCCGTCCACGTGGGTTCGCGCCAACGGCCCATCCAAATGGGACGATAGGCGAGCGTGGAGGAGTCTTCAGAAACGCGTTTCGTGTGTGACGTACGTGCGCCTCATCACCGTGAGGCTGTCCCCCGAGCCCTTTTCCGTGTAGTCATCGTAGCTGATAGCGGGACGCCGGCTGTCATTGTGAACAGACTCGCTTGGCGACGTGGAAAGTCGTCCGTCCTGTGTCGGCCCCATTTGTTTTTTTATTTTTAAAACCATCCCGAACAGTGAACACCTGGGCCGGGACCCGGTCGTTCCTGTGGGAAATCCCAGGCCCGGCAGCCCCGAGGGCCTGACGAGGCCGGACGTCCCCGTGGGGGGCGACGCCGTCTGGAGAGGGCGCGGGCTGCCCATGAGGTGGGCCCGAGCAAGCCGCGGTGTCTGACTCTCTGCCCCTTTCTGTCCCCGTCCCCTCCAGTGAAGTCAGACGAGCTACAGACAATCAAGAAAGAGCTAACCCAGATCAAGGCTAAAATCGACTCCTTGCTGGGGCGCCTGGAGAAGATCGAGAAGCAGCAGAAGGCGGAGGCAGGTGAGCGAGGGGGCCGAGGTGCTGGCGTGTGGCGGGCGTGTGGCCGGCGGGCGGGCCGGGGCTCCGGCGACCGCGACGGTGGGTAGCGCGGATGCGCGAGGGACGTCCGTGAGCCCGTGGCTGCCGCAATGGAATTAGGGGCCGTGAGGCGATTTGTGTAAAACTCGTATTTGGACCAAAAAAATCCAAAAAGCGTTTCGACGCTCATGATCGGGAAGACGTAGGTTGTACCTGGAAGTTTCTATCTCGGTACCGAGTGGCTTTTAGGAAGACAAGTCGATGGGATGAGGCTATCGGGCTGAAATGATACCAACATCCCGTTAAATGAGCCGGTTTCGAAACCGCAATCACGAAGCCCGTCTCGTGCGTTGCTTCGGGGCCCAGCCGCAGAGCCTCGCGGTGGACAGCGTCCCCGGCCACCCCCGGCCACCCCCAGCCGGCCACCCCCGGCCAGTCGCTGGGGACGAGCTTTTCCACGTAGCGTCTCTGTTTTCTGAGCCATCGGCCCTGAGCCTGGGTCCACTCCCATGTGATTCGAATGCCCTTCCACTGTGGCCACGAACACTTCCTTTAAATCACAGACGTGAGAACGGGGCGCGCTTAGAGCCGACCTAGCGTCCAGTTGGACAGCTGCGTCTGCGGCCTCCGGTGCCCCCGGGCCGCTTGGGGACGAGGGGAGCCTGGAGGGCCCGGGTCGTGGACTGGCTGCCGCGTCTCCCGGCCCGGCCGCTGCTCCCGGCCGTGGGTGCGACCTGCATCCGTGTTATCCGCCGGGATTCGACGTGAGGCTCCGCTGAAAGTCTCACTTCCACGAAAATGAATTGGCATCAGGAAGCCAGCGATCAGACCCGACCCTCGCTTCCCAGACGAGGAGACGAGGTTTCCAGGAGGCAAACGGGTTTCCTGTGGCCGCACGGGCAGCGAGCGAGCGACGGCTGGACGAGGTCTCCGCCCGGGCCTGGGGAACGAGCCCGGTGCCACCGACCGTCTCCCTCTTAGCGCCACCGAGGCCTGGTCCCAGGACCGCTGACCTGAGGCCGCCTGGGCACGGACCGGCTGTGGCTCCAGTGCCGCGTGGGTCCCGTGGAAGGACAGGAGGGAGGCGCGTGGGACTCGCATGCGGGAACCAGCTCCGGCCCAGCGGGCGACAGGAGCGAACGCTGTTCCAATCTCTGCCCCCTCGCGGTTCTTGTTTGCAAACGAGGCCGGTGCCGGCTTCCTCGCGCGGGGGCAGGGGACGGCTGAGCCCGTGGAGCACGGTGACAGGCGCGGAGTGCAGGCCCGGGACCCGGCTTCCGCGGCTTGTCCCACCGCCCGCCTGCCTGGCACCTGCGGGCCCTCCCACACGTGTCTGCAAGTCGGTAGGGGTGAGAAACGATAAAGAGCCACTTGTATTTAAAATTCCTACTTTAAATACGTTTTCTGCCGAGGAAAGGCACGCTGCCTCAGAGAGCGTCCCCGAGCCGTCTGCAGCCCTGACCCAATGCGGCTCCGCGGCGGCTGAAACGCTGTCCTGCGATGCCCCCGAATCAATCTCTTCCTCGGAGGAGCTTCTGTGGCTTCCCTCTTACCTTCTTAGTAAAACAAGCCCCGAGGCACAGGGCTTTGATAACCAATTTGCACTTCGGTTTAAAGCTCCGGGAGAGGAGCTCATTTAAATATAAATCGCCTCCAGGAGAAAAGCGGGTGCTGTTCCCCCCATTCCGCCTTCCGCCTTCCAGGCTCTCCTGGGAGGATGATCCCTAAACGGACGCCGACCCTCGGAGCTCACGTTTCCTTTTCATGAGAGGCCGTCTGTCGCCTCGTTTCTGTGGCGCGTTTAACCGTCCGGCCCTGAGACGACAGGCCTCGTCCTATGACCTGTAGATCGCGGAATTACTGAATTTGTCATTTCGTTCTCCTAGTTGTCTCCTGACGGGATTCGTGTTTATGGAGACGAGACGGTCCTTTTCTATATTTTTTCTTTAGGAAAAGGAATCAGGGCTGTGCGGGAAGAGCCAACGCTGCGTTGCAGGACATGGAGGGAAATACGATAAAATGAAGTTCTTTAAAGGACTCAGTCTCTCCTCGTGACACTGCGGGGGGCGTCCGTCCCGATGCGCGTGGGGTTGCGGGTGAACGTCCCGGAGCCGACGCTGCCCCCTCGGGTTCCTGCCCCCTCGCTCCCGGCTCCCTCGTGGCCCCTGGCACCGAAGGGGTCCAGCGGAACGGGCATGGCAGGAGGAGACGGAGGGGGGGCCTGGGTTCGCGTCGCGGCACCGCCCTCTTTTCTGCTGGGCTGGGCGTGAGTGTTTAGGCCCTCGGGCGTGCGTGTCATGGAGCGCGTGTGCCTCACGGCGTAGTTACAGCGGCCTCTGCCCCTCAGGGCGCTTCTAGTAGGTCTCGTGTGGCATCCTGTCGCTTCCCATGGGGTTGGCGACGTCTCACGGACACGGTCACGTCCCCCTTCCTCCCTCAGCCCACCCCCCACCGTGCGCGGGGCACGACCTGGAGAATCATCGGCTCCTCTCGGTCTCGGCCCCTCCGGTAGCCTAGGGGCTGGGCTGGGCTGTGGCCACGGCCCGTTCCCCGCGTTCAGAGTGCTGGCAGCACGACGCGCCGAGCCCCCATCTCTGCTTCCCGCGGACGGGTCCAACCAACGCGCCATTCGACGCAGGGACGGCGAGTCACCGAGGCCAGCGGGCCGCGCTTCACGTCCGCGTGGCCCGTGAAATCGGGCCTCGCTCCCCGGTGACTCGTTTAAGAGGACGACGTGTAGGTGGCCACGTGTGAACAGCACGGCCCAGACGCGGCTCACACCGATGACAAAGGGCCGAGGGGGCGAGAGGAGGGAAAAGCGAAACTCGAGACTGGGCGCCACCCGGCAGGCCCGACTGGGGGAATTAATAACTTCCCCTTAGAATGACTGTGAGCCTTAAAGAAACACAGAATCCTCGTCATTTCTAAGTGCCCTGTATTAGGTGTGCGGTGACCTCAGCCTCCGGGGCACTTCAGGTGCACGGCGTTGAGGTCGTTTTCTCCGAGAACGCGCCCATGTAGCGAGGCTTGAATCCACGCCGCCTTCCTGATGAGAACTCGTGTCGTAGTTAGCGGCGCTGGCCGCAGCCAGTCGCCCCTCTAAGGGGCGTGTGTGGGGTCGTTGGGATAACCAGGGTTGTGTAACGGCGCCGTCACGCTGCACCTCCCTAACCACCGCTGGCGCTGACGGTGCGCAGGAACAGGCCTCCGGGACGCCGGCCCGGCCCGACGCGGGATGCACTGTTTGCACATCGACGTTCCTGCCAGCCGTCTGCTAAGTACACCCCAGCCGGCACGAGCTCGCAGTGAAGCCGGCACGTCACAAAGCTCAGTCCCACGACCGACGACAGCTGCGCCACGACCGGACGCAATGACAGCGCCCGGAGCGTAAATCCCGGCAGCTCCCGCTCGCTTTCCGCATCGTGGGCGGCGTAGGAAAGAGAAGTGAGACGGGCAGGAGACATAGCATGGCGTGGGAGCGAAGGCCAGGACGACAGCCTCGGCCCGCAGGCCTCTCGGGGCCGGAGGCGTCCCCGCCGCGCCGAGTCCGCGCCTGTCGCTGTCACGCCGTTCCCATTCACAGCCGGCGCTCAGCTCCTGCGGCTGCCCCTGACCAAGCAGATACGTCGGCTCCGAAACAGCCCAGGACGCAGAGGCGGGAACCTCCGCACCCGTCCCTGGGCGCCCACGGACGCCTCCCGACGGCCACGCGCCTCCGTTCCTCCCCTGCGGGGTGACAAACGAGCCACCCTGCAGGACGCCTCGAGGCCTGAAGTCGGGGAATGCGGCGCGGTCAGCACCCTCTAAGTGCTCACGAGCCGCAGCCATGAGGAGCCGTTTTTTCTGCGGAAATCCGCCGTTTACGTGATATTGGAGGCATCTCGCAGGCCTAAGCCGCTGGCTTTTCGGCTCCTGAGATGCTCTTTTTAAAGGATCTAGAACGAAGGCACTTTGCCCACAAAAGGAATCTGTGCTCGCCCCTCGCTCCGGCTCAGGTCAGCAGGGACCCCCACCCCAGACCTGCGGGCGTCGCAGGGAGCCCCCCACCCCTGAGCGTGTGGAGGCCCCACACCTCGTTCTTCTCCCGGGGGCCTGTCGGGGACACGCGAACGACCTTCTCCTGGGAGCCCCTCAGACCCCACGCCCGGCTTCGACCCGGCGGCGTGGGCCCTGCGTGCGGAGCGAGCCGAGGAGCCGCCGGTCAGCCTCTCCGTGGATCGAGCCGCGGTTTGGCTGCCACATTCGACGATCCCTCTGGCTCCGTGACAATAATCTGACGCCGAGACGTCTGTTTTCACACGGTTCCACGGCAGTCGTGAACACACCCCGCAGGCAGTTCGTTTGCGTGGAAGGCCGAGCTAGCCCCCGGGAATTGAAGAGAAGTAGAGGCGCTTCCGCCGGAGGAAGCAGTGGTCGTGGGGCACGGACGTGTGTGCGCACGTGCGCTCGCACGCACACTCACGACGAAGGGCGGGGCGGGCGCAGGAGAGGAACCGTGCGGATCCGGGACTCACGAAGTTCAGGAGAAACCAGAAGCACCACCCGTTTCTAGGGGAAGTAAAATAGGGAATCGTCCACTAACAAGGCTTCCGTGCCAGCAACGTGCTTCACGCTGGATCCAGGCCTCTTGCTGCGCTGGAGCGGCCGTTCACAGACGGGCGGCGCTCTCGTGCGGGTTTGTCCGCGGGGCCTCCCGTTCAGCGACAGCAGCACCGCCCGCAGAAGCCACCCCGGACGCCGGAGGACGCCCACGCAGACGCCAGAGGACCACCCACGCAGACGCGTCTCCAAGGCCCTCTGGGTCCGCCTGGTCCCTCGGACTTGAACTTGTCGATGCGTCTTCTCCGCCCCCTCCTCTGAGCAAACAAGTTCTGTGTTTTACCTGGTTTTTGCTCCTCCTGCCCCTTTTTTTATTGCTTTATTTCGTCCTCAAGGAGAACATCCTCATGATAAAGGACGGCCCCGAGCCAGAAAGACACCCCCGTCTGTGTAAACGCTAATGTCCCTTCACACTCGTGCCGCCCGGATGCCCCATCTCAGTTCCGTTGAGGAATAAATACGCTCGCGCGTGAGTGCACAGACGGGTGTGCCCGCGGCGCACGCAACACGGCCGGGCCCTCCTGGGGGTGCTCGGGGCCGCTCCGTAGCCCGTGTGGTCGGGGTTTATCCTCGTGGCTCGTGAGCGACCCACGGCAGCCGCCGTTTGCTTTCTCCCCCCAGAAGCGCAGAAGAAGCAACTGGAAGAGAGCGTAGAGCTGACCCGAGACGCGCGTGCGACGGGGGACGCAGACCGCTCCGCGGCGGAGCCCACCGAGGGAGGCCCGGACGGGGACGGAGAGGAGACGACGGACGGGCCAGAGGAGGACTCGGACGAAGAAGGGGGTCCTGAGCCGGTAGGAGCTAAGCCCGCGGCGCCCGCGCGCTTGGGGGACGGCGTGTCGGCAGCTCACTCACTCTAGAGGAGGCAGGACACGTCGGGGCCGGCGTGCTGGTGTGCGCGTGCTAAGGGACGGCGGCGCAGGGCCTGGCATGTGAGTGCTCGACGCGTCTTTGCCAACGGAGAACGCGAGGGAGGAGGCGCGTGGAGAGGGTGTGGATGCGCAGTTAGGTCTGGTCGCAGCCCCGAGAGGTCGTTGTCCACGCGAGGAGCCTTGCGTCTGTGCAGTTACAGGGGACCGTGCCTGGACCTAGCACCCCGGTGACGAGGCCTGTGTACCTGGTACCACCGGGGAGAATCACCCACCCTCGTCGCATGGCCCTAGTCGCGGGCCTCCCGACACCGCTCACGCTGACGGCCCCTCGGTGTCCGGCCCGGTCACCCTCCTCCGGGCCCGCGCTGCCGGACGCCCCGTTGTTATGAGCTGGGGACCGAGCTGAGACCTCGCTCTTTGCATGTTTTATGCTCCCAGCATTGTGATCCTCACCTGCCCGTGCCCGGATGTCCTCCCCGTCCGCCCCCACCGGGCGCCTGGTGACCGTGTGCCGAGGCTGCCGTTCCTCGTAGTTCGTCCGCCGCGCGAGTAAACACTGTGTCTTAAGGGATCGACTGATACAGACGATAAGAGGGCGTGCGTGTGCATGTGCGTGCGTGTTCGCGTCCGTGCGTGTGCGTGTCCACATCCGTGTGCGTGCGTGTTTGCGTCCGTGCGTGTACGTGTCCGCATCCATGTGCGTCGAGACTCCCACGCATCCATGGGACGACACTAAGCCTGACCGCCCAGGGCGCTGTCCGACCCCAGATCGCTGTGGCTCCCCTGGTGCGCGCCGGTCCTGGGCGCTGTCGTGGTCACCCCCCCCATCTTATTGACCTTGACCCAGACCAGACGGTCATGTGGCTGATGCCGTTTCTCAGTCCCGTGTTCTCGTAGCGTGGACAGAGGGAAACGCGGGAAAAGGGGCTGGTGCCCGACACCCATCTCAAAATGTTTATTTCAGGAAGGGAGGGCCAGAGGACTTGATGCCGTCGATCGTAAAAGACAGATGACATCGACATCTAATTTCTTAGGCGCCTCTTAACTCTGGGATTCTTGTAAAAGCCCGCTACTCCGAGGTAGTACAAGGCCGAAAGCTCTTTTGAATCGTCCGGGATTCGGTTACGTCCGGCATGATTTGAGCGCTCAGGGTGCTTTGGAAATGTTCCAAAGCCTTAAGCCCTAAGATTTTTTTTGAAATTATGTTTCTCAATTATACTGATTTAAAAAATCAAGGATGTAGTAACAGATAAGGGCATCGCGTTTCTTCCCTTGCCTCTCTCAGTCGCTCTCTCGGGTTAACGTGACTCAACTTTAAAGGCGAAGCTATTTCATCCTATTCCAGTCCCTTGACTAGAGTACACAGTGACTCTAATTAAATTAAACGAGAATTACTGAATAACCGCGACAACCTCTCCCGCCTTGCCGAGCGATCGTGCATTAACTGTACGATTTCCAAGCGCCGTTCGAATTAAACCTCGAAGCCGATTCTAAATCACACTTCTCCGTCCGGTATGAAGTGATTTTAAAGGTATTTCTTCTCGTGGTGCCGAAAGTGATTGCCCAAAGAACCGTGGAAGGTAGTGAACCTCATGAAATTTCAAAGTGCGTAACAGACTTAGCCTCAAGTCACCATTGGGCTTCGGGCGCTGGAATTAACTCAAGCAATCTGGGGTCTTATCCAAACCGATCACTCACTTCCAGCCCCGGCGACAGCTGACGATTGCTGGACACCGTAGAATCAGCGCGACAGATCAGGGATCGATGCCTGATCAAACGCACGTTACACGCAGATGAGTTACTATGATTTGTCCATCGGGCGAGTCACGCGTGGGTGTCGGTGAGCCCAGCACACTCGCACGCGATCATTGTCTTCAAAGAGCATCAGGGGACAGTTTGGAGGAAAAAACAGGGGAAACGTGAACGTGCGTGTCAGAGCAACGGGATGACGTCCCTGCCCAGCACTACAATCATTAAACTTTGCGCAAACGTGTTCACTAAGGTTACGTAACCCCCACTAAACGATGTCCCCAGAGTGACCTTTTTCCCTTAATCGAATGTGTTTTCACACCATGGAAGGTCTCCTTGGGACAGATGCCTGAAACGGGTTTTTAATTAAAATGGCTCTGGATTCGTTCACGTCAGAACTTTAAACAAAACCCCGCAAACCCGGGAAGGCAGGCGGTCGGTGGGTCGTGTGCGACCCCCAGCGCGTGCCCAGCAGCTGTGCCCTTGGCCACGCCCGTCGTCAGCGCAGGCTGCATCCCCCAGCCCGGCCGAGGTCGCCGGTGCCGGGACGAACGGTGCCCGGCCTGCCTCCCCCATGGCTGCCTCCCCAGCGGGGCAGAAGAGACGATTAGGGGAATCGCTGGTTTTACGTAAAGCGCCTGGTTGGGCTGAGGCAGGAATGTCTCTCCCTGGCTCCTCGTCTGGTAAACGTCCTGCGTTCGGTTCTGGGTGTTCCTGGACCTGAAAGACCAGCGCCCGCCTGCCTGAGAGACGCCCCCCCCGCCCCCGCTAAGGAGACTAGTGGCGGGTGCGTGTGATCCTGGGCACGGCAGGTGGACATCCTGGAGGAGGGGACGTGTCACCCCAGCCCCCGAGGTCCCGGCAGCCGAGGCCCTGGCCCATGAGGGCTGGGGAGCCGCAGACACCCGGACGACCCTCAGCCCCAGCTGCCACCCGGTTCTGCATGGTCTCTCTGTCGTGGCTTCAACGAACAGAAGCAAGTTCTCGGGCTTCTCCCTGGAGCAGCATCTGCTGGGGACGGAGCGGGGGCAGGGGCTGTAAAGGCAGCCCACCCCCCCACCTCCACCCCCCGCCCCCTTCCCCCGCCCCCCACAGCCACACGGGGCGGGGGCCCTTGGGCCTGGGGGGTTCCTTCCCGGAAACACGGGGCCTGCTCCGCCTGTGCCAGGCTCATCGCCCCCCTCGGGGGGAGGCGTCCTGCCCCATCCGGGTTAGAGACCGTCCCTTCGTTCTCCTTAAGCATGTCTGTCAGGCCCCCCGGACCTGCCTGCGACTTTCAGTGTCCCAGGCTCGCCGGGGAGGGGGCAGGAGAGGGGTCTGCACCGCCGACTGCCCTGCCCAGGCCGCGATGCCCGCTGGCTGGAGGGACCGGCCACGCAGGGGGCTGTGAGCCTCGTCCTTCCGGTGCTTCCCTGGTGCGCTGTGTTCCTTGGCAACTCGGGTGCCAGACACTGCCCTCGGAGTCCTCCTCCGGGGACCGCAGCCCGGGTGTCGTGCTTTGCACCCCCAAGATCCGTAACTGGTGCCCCGTGTTCTTCTCCACCGCCTCTCCCCTCCAAACGATGCCTCGATTTGCGTGTCTCTGGCTCATAAGACATGCACATTCGTAGATTTCCCTCGTGACCCCAAGAGCCTCTGAAGCGGATGGGATGATGGGTGCGATGATGCGTTTTGTCCTAAATAGAAAGGCCTTGCACTTGGGATTCTGAGATAAACAAACGCCTGCCCCGCTGCCGCCGAAGCCGCCACCATTCACCTTCATCTCCCTCCCCAGCGTGTCGGTCCCAGTACTCGGCCAGTGGGACCGGCCCTGCCTGGTGCGTGTGGCTCGTGGAGGCACCCTGAGTCCTTCACGGCCCTTCCCGGTTCTGGCTCCTCCTTTGGGCACCGAGATGGTGTAGCTCGGAGCAGAGGCCAGGACTGGCCTCCCCTCCTGTCCCCGCTGCACGAGGCTCCAGACGCGCAGTCCAAGCCTCTCACGGAGCAGCAGCCGCGGGCCCCTCGCTAGGGGCAGCAAAGGCGCGTGAGCGGCCCGCACCCTCCCCGGCCTCGGGTTGCACGCGCTTCCTCTGGCCGGGACACTAGCTCAGGCTAAGGAGTTGCCCGTGTCCAGCGGGGACATAGCGGACCTCACAAAGCCACAGCAAGTGACTGTCGTGCAGCCCCAGATGAGGGACCTTGGCAGCCAAAGTCCTCGAAAGGGCTTGTCCCCAGGGTCGGGCTCCTGCTTCTCCTTCCCCATCAGGCCTCAGAATCCACCGCACGCGTGCATGCTGCCCACGCGACACGCGACGCGCGACTCCGCGCTGTAAACCGCATGTCTGCTTCTCTCAGTTTCTACAGATAAAGTGATCTGACGCGACGAAGGACGCCGGAAACGCGGAAGAGAGAAACTGAGGACCCCAGGAATGTGCAAGGAGGCTTCTTCCCGCAGGCAGCGTCGTCGGTTCGATTCGCATAAAGATCCAAGTACACACGACGGACGACGTCGTTCGACGGCAGACGTCCCGTTCCTCCCTCCCACGTTCTAAGCTGTGCGGCGGGCACGTCTCCATGGTTTAGAGCGTCCACGTGTTTTCCCCTTTCCTGACCGTGTCGGGTTTTTTTTTTTTTTGTCGTTTTTTGTTATTTTTGTTTTTGTTTTTCGTCTTCAAGTTCTTAAAACGTGAGGGATGTTCACGCGCGGTACGGGAGGCGCTGTAACGAACGTATATTGGTAGAAGCTATTTTTATGAGGAGCATGTTCAACTGTGGATCACACGCGGAGTCGGGTGGTATCGCGATTCTGCGTGCAAAGCTGATTTCCAAAACTGTCCCGTAAGGAGAGAGACGGCATACGCTAGTTTTTGTAATTTATTTTTAACGCGTAGTTTAAAGAGCTTCAGAGCGTGAGGATGAAATGTTCGAAAGGTTCTGGGAGCACCAGGTTTATTAACGGAGAACGCGACGGTTTCAGGGGAGACTGGACCGGCGGAGGACGTCGGTCCGACCCGTGATGGGATCCGGCACTTTCCGCTCCGCGGAGATGCGGGGACCCCGTCACGGATCGGTCCCGGGGGGAGACGGACAGGTGTTCGCGCCGGTGCGGGCGGGAACGCGACGGGCGAGGAGGAGGCCGTCTTGTCTCGGGGTCCCGACGTCGAGGACTGCGCATCACCGCTTCATTTCGCCTCCCGCGACGAGGGACCCGCCGTCCCGCGCGTCGCGAGTGTCCCCGAACGCCCTTCGCCGTCGTCTCGTGCTGTGGATGTGGAAGCCGCCACCCCGCCCGCCCTAGGGGCATCCGGCATATCGTTTCTTAACAATAAATTCCGTTTCTTCTAAAAGGAAATCGCTGTGCGTCTTTCCTTCGGGGCGCCCTGCGTTCTGATGTTCGCTTTGGATTTGAAGTCGCCGCCTTGTCACAGAGCCGGCGCGGGGACGGAAAGGCGTGTCCCATGTCCTGGGCACACACGGTCGTCGCGCAGGGGCCGGGGGCCCTCGGTGCCGACGGCAGTCTCGCTCTGGCGTGCATTTCTACACGCGTGGCCTTTTAAGTCCCAAGGTAGCGTTTGAAGAAACCATTTCAGGACAGAGAGCGAAACCTCTTCCACGCGGGCATTTTCGTCCCGCCAGCGCCCGCCACCGCATCCGCAAGCCCCTCCTTAGAGAGCAGAGGGAAGGCGCGCAACGTCACCCGACGCTCGGAGGGGCGCAGGCCTCCTTTCCTCAGAGAAACCGAGGGTCTGAAAGTCACCTTGGCGTGTCCCCCTTCTTGTCCTGTCTGAATTTCCCTACGGTGAGTTACCCTCTCCGTGGCTTTCAACACGAACACTGAAAATTAGATCATTCCGTCCCACCAGGCTTGTCCCCAGAAGCCGAAATCGCGGGAACAGACATTTGAAACATGCGCCCCAGGGCGCGGGGCTGGGCCGGGGCTACGTCCCCAGGGGCGTGGGGACATCACGCAGGCCCCGCTCTCGGCCCGAGCGCACAGGCGCCTTCGCGGCTGCCGTGACCGCCTCCTGACGCCGCAGAGAACCCCTGTGCGGTTCTCCAACGGGGTGAAGCCTGCATGTGATTTCTCGGTTTGCTGCCAGACAGACCCAGCGGCCAGGCTAGCTGACGCTCCGGAAAGGTCTGGTGGGCGTCCAGGTCAGGAAGGACACCTGTGGTCACCTTCCCCGACCTGTGATTTGTCCCCAGAGCGGTCGATAAACTGCGTAGCGTTTGTAGCCTGGCATCATCGTAAGTTAAGAATATTCTGCTTCCGCAGACGCTCATGAACCGTCCTCCACGCAGGGTGAACATTTAGGAGTGTAAAATGGATAATTCTGTTACCCGGGTTCATTTTTCCACTTGGGACTTGAAGCAGAACACGGTGCGCCTTTCCCTTCATCTGTCACCCGGTCCTGGCTTCAGAATTTCTTTTGGTGACAAAGATGGAGTAAAGTTATCCCAGGTCAACGCTGCCGAGGGAGGGTTCCTACGCTTTGGAGGTGCATCCCTCCTCGGCTTAGGGGTGTCGAAGGGCGGTGTCTTCGGTTAGGGCCGGGCACCACCCAGCCATCGGCTCACAGCCTCTCTGGGAGGACCCACTCAATGCCCAGGGTGGCCCTGTGCAGGAAAGGGGACACACACACACACGGGGACGCACGAGGACACGTGCAGACACGTGCGCACGCTCCTGCACACGCAGACACATGTGCACGCACACACACGCACACACACGAGCACAAACGCAACCATGTCGAAGAAATCGTGGACGATGACCAGGTAGAGAAAGGCCAGAGCGAGGCACCCGCCCCGGGCACGCGACCAGGTCTCGTGCCTCCCACAGGGCCTGGGCTCTAGGTGAGACCAGCCCCGGGGGAGGATGTTCTTTCCCTGCCCGTTTGGTCGTTAACGAAATGCCCGGTGACGAGGAATCTGCTCGACACGTGACCGCCTCCTCCGGACGGCCCTGCCCGCGACTCTGGCCCACGTGCCGACACGTAGCTCCTCTCCGAGCTGCGGCTGGAGGCCACCCGTGGGGCGCACGTCTGCCCCCGTGCCGTGTGGCACTGCCACTGTCTGAGCCCGCCTGGTTCCAACAGTTTAGGAGGAACAGCCCCGTTCTGAGCCGCGGGGTACGCTCGAGCCCCCCACCTCAGATCGCCTCCCACAGGCAGCGAGCGCGGCTGTCGTCGTCTGTGCCGGGGGCAGTGGCTTTGATGCACGAACCGCCCGTGGACTCACGATTCCCCTTCGCGCTCCGTGCTATCTGTAGGTACCTGAAATTTCAGTCTCAGCCTCACGCCTGGGAGAAAGCGTTGTCAACTTCGTAATGATTTTGTCTGTCAGGCACCACGGCCCAGCGCGCCTGTTCCTCCCAGACAAATGGGACGACGCGGAGCCGTCGTCGCTGCCTTTCGGTGATTCATCCTGCGTCTGGAGAAGGCCGGCTTCCCCTCGGCTCTCCTGAACAACTTCTGCTAATGCATTAAATTGTTTTCGCTAACTGTAGGATTCAAAGCAATTCAGATGAGATTACCGCCTTGGACTTAGTATAAAAAGCGTTATCTCTCCAAGTGTCAAAACTAGGACCAAAAACGCAGAAACCAAACGCGTTTGTACTGACCTCTGTGCATCTCGGTACTTTCCCGTTCCGCCTCCTCTGCCAGCGGCAGTGCCGTGGGCTCGCTCGGCCTGGCATTAGAAAGGCCTTCCATCGTTTCCAGTGCGTTTTCAGTCTCTCAATCTGCAACCTTCCCCGTTACATAGAATACGGACCCTTGCCATCTGAATCTCTCTCACGCACGGATATGATTGCGTCACCTCCATTGTTTAAAAAAAAAATCACATTTAAACCCCGGGTGGCTTGCCATTACCTAGATATTCAATCTAGCATTGATGATCCAGAATAATCTGGACTCGGCATACGCATCCGGGTTCTCTTTTGCAACTCCCCGCCACGTTGTTAGCAAAAGCTGTGCTAGTTGGACTCTCCATCACTACAGGCGTGCGGGGCGCCGGTGGCGGGTGGACCTGGAGGCCGGGCGCTGGGCCCTCCGCGGTCAGGGGCATCAGCACCGGGTCTCCCTGGACAGCGGCCACGCCGCTCCTGAAAGGGCCCGTGCTGCGTCCCCATGTGTCCGTCCTTGCGTTCCTTGGCAGAGGGACAGACTCTGGTTTGGCGGCTGGAGGTCAGGGTCACCCGTCTGCACAGGCCCGGCTATAGGACACGGGCACCCTATTGTTCCTAGAAGGCAGCCTGGCATCTGGTTAGACGGGATGGGCGTCCAAGTGGGCTCCGGAGATTGAACTAGGGCTTGGGGAGAGCGGGCTGGCTGCTGTTTACAGAGGAGGCAGGGGCCACCCCGAGAGAGGACCCAGAGGTCGGCGGCGGCTCTTCTGGAGTGCTGACCGGCACTCGCATATTCAGGAGCTGCCGGAGTTTGAGGAAGAACCACCCGAAAAGGGACCCATGCCTGTACCAGCATGACTGCAGGTTTATGCATAAGCTCACTGAGGTCTAAAAACTATCCCTATTTTATTAATTAAACTAATTAATAATGTTATCCTTGAGATTTAGATTCGATTTTTACTCCAAAAGCCCAAAACAAAGCGAAAAAGCGATGACAAGGGAGACCGTGTGCCATAGAGCATAGAGCATCTTTCGACTCCAGATCCTCCGCTCTCGGAGTTATTTTCTTTCCCATAAACATCAATTTTCAAAAGGCAATTTTTGTCCACAGGCCTACATAAAATTGATATATGCCTCAATAAATTACCTATTTTTATCTGAAGTGATAGGAAAGCGAATGTATTGAGAACAGAGTTATAGAAGATATTCTGGGATGAAAAAAGACACATGAACAGTTTACCGGGGAGAACGAGGCCTCACAAGGGCAAAATACATCTCGCTCTGAATCACTGGACGGACTTAGAATCACCTCCGGTGCCGCTGGATGACTGCAGAAGGAGGGGAAAGGGACAGAGCAGTTTCTGTCACTGCGTCAGCCCAGAGCTTTTTAATGTGACTGAGTCATTGCTTCCTGCTTCACCGGCTCCGTGCTTGTCTGTGCACATCCAGGTTAATAAACCCACAGTCAGTTTAATACCATTTATTCATCTCAACGGTAAGGAGGTCGACGGACTTTGCATTTTAAAATACGGCGCCTTCAAAACACACTTCGGAAGTGGTCATGGTTAATTCGTGTTAATAAAGGCACAATTTATTAAAGAATTTACTCAGAGGGAGTGACAGAATGCGTTGTGTTGGTCAAGAACGGTGACCATCTCGAATTTTACTCTAATACATTATTAGCCTGTTATTATTTTACTGATACTGACAGCAGACACAAGACACGAACCAAATCTTAACAAAAACACTCAGACATGCCCTTCTGACAACACAATATGGTACGACTGGAAAGCAATGACACAACCGGGTCCCCGAGGCTCACACAGTAGAGAAAGAAAAAACACACGTGTGAAGAATATACGGGCTAAAAAGTCATAATGGATAGTATTAAATAATTAGCGCTACTTATAAAATTAAAATGCACCTAGATTAATACTTAGAGGGTGATGTGTAGGCCTGAATGCGTATATCAAAAGATAACAAACATTATGAATTACGATCTACGCAAGCAGTCTAAGAACTTAGAAAAAAGGACAAAAGATTCAACGCGAACGAAAGGAAAGGAATATTGAAGGCAGTATAAACGAATGACTGGAAAGCAAAGAAATGGTAGAGAGCGGTATCGAACATGGAAGATGTTTCTTAAGATTATTAACAAAATAGAAATACTCTGCCATGGTTGATCAATACAAAAAAGGAGAATAGATAAATTAGCAATATTAGCCATGATGCGTTTAATATTTACCTAATGCTAATTGCTGATTTTAACTCCAAAGTGGAAGTGACTTAAAGTGAAAGTCCCCCCAGCTGAGCGTAGACGTTCTGTCTAGGAACTCAGCCTTCTCCCTCCCTGAGCCCGGGCACCCCCGGGTGCTACGGGTCTTCCTCATCTAGACTAAACTTTGTCCATAAGGGGCCAAAGAGTAAATATTTCAGGCTTTGCAGCCCACATGTGCCGTCTGCTGCATGTTCCTTTTTAAAAATATAATTCTTGAAAATGTAAATATATCCTTATTTGACAAACTCCAAAAACGGGCCAAGGACCAGGGTGGTGCACAGACAGGAGTTTGCCTGGTTCTGTAGGAGAGAGAAAGTGAAAAAAGACCCTCCCCACCAGCTTGACTGATGGGCAACTAATGTCGTTTTTTCTTAAATGCCAGTAATGAGAACTAGTCCCAGGACACCGGTAGATAGTAAGCAGGCCTGAAAGAAGGCTCTCCTGGTGGAAATTCCACCCTGGAAAACAGCATGTATTTAGCGGAAAGTTGGCCCTCTCTGGAACAGGAAGGAAGGGAGGCAGAAGGAAATCTTTACAACCTTAAATCACACAAAATCCATCATGACCACACAGAGTACTTCTCAGTGTTGCCAAAAAAAAAGTTTTAAAATACAAAATATGATTCGGCACTTAAAAAGATTAAAGCAGAAAATCCTGAGAACATCTCATTTTAATGCTGATAAAAAATCTGAGAAAAGATAATATTTATTAACAATAAAAATTGTGATCAAAGTAGGACTCAAGGTGAACCTTGACGTGACAAAGAATATCTATTAAAACCGAGACAAGCATCTGCCCTCACTGCTAGTCAATGTGACAGAGCCTCCAGCCTTTGCACGTGCAAGACTCGGTGTAGCCGATGCAAGAAAACTAGATAAGAAAACACAAACCACTGAAAACTGTTTTAAAACAAGTCATAACATAGGAAGTGTTTGTAATCTATGGAACTGAAAAGAAAAGGTCCAATGAAACAAAAACAAAAAGATAACAATTCACAGAAGAGGGTAAAGCATACGAAGATATCGTTCATGGTGGGGGGGACAGAATGGCCAATAAATATGTCTTAAAAATTGGGATTTGAATCTTAAACAACGTGGAATCGCCGCTTCTTGCTGACCCTCCTGAAAAACACGCGAGCTTTTTAAGTCTGACGGGTCGGAGCTCTCCTGACGTTGGGAGTGAGCCGTAGCTCCTGTGGCTGAAGTGGACCTCAGCAGACTTCTGCAGGGACAGCTGATCGATCTCCGTAAGGTTTCAGGTGACAACCCCGGGATCCGGCCCCTCGCGTTGCTGGCTGTTACCGAACCTTCAAATGGCGGGGGTCAGAGTGCCCGCTGGGCCTTCAGTCGCTTCACATCAAACACGGCGATCAGTTAGGGACACCCTAAAGGTGAAGGTTATCCTCTAAACATCTGAAAAGCTTTTTTGTAAAATAACAATCATCATAATAATTTAATTTAAAGACGCAGGGAGGCGCATTGCCCTTGAAACAGGAACCACTCGACGAGCCCTAAGTTCTCACTGACGTGTAAATCGAGCCATACGATGTGTCCTCGCAAGTGCAGGCTGTTGATAATCAAGCCAGGACATTTCAAGCTCTAAGTGGGAAAAGGAGGGTTTCCCTCTTTAGAGAAATGAGGCATCTGGAGAGGAAGGCCGGGAGCCTGGCCTCCAGCGGGCAAAGCGGCCAGCGTCCCCAGAGCAGAGGCTCTGATGGAGCTGAACCTGTTTCGAGTGACTGTGAACAGTTTATTTAAGGATCCAGCAAACGAGCTTTCTCCTCGGGCTGCTGTCGCCAATTAAATCTCATCACTACAAAGGCCGATGGAACAGGAAGATAGCGTTAAGGGGGAAAATGTTACATGAACGTCTTCTACGCCGACTCAGCCCCAAAATGCGAAGTAATTCTCGGTGAAGAAATGCTTCTGAAGCGTCTGGCCTAAAGGTGACCCGCAGACAGTTATTTAATATCGATTCACAGACGTTAGACAGGAGTACAAGCAGCAGCCAGATTTCTCACCGCGATGGCCAGAACATTTTTATGAAGTCCTATTTCTTTTTTTTTTTTTTAGATATGAACTAAGGATTCATGACCAGAAAAAGAATAGAATTTTTTTCTCCCGTAAAGATGACCACTTCATTGCAGTTGATGATCTAATTATAATGAAATGTCTCCTTTTAGAGAGAAGATATTTTAATTATTTATGAGCTTTTCTGCATGGTTACCGCCGTAATGTGGAGTAGATTAAGTTTATCAGGATGTGATGCAGTCGCTTTCGTAGATGAAGGAAAGACCGTAGTCCCCTGGGTGGTAGAAATAAAGTAGCCGGGAATGAAATAGCCCATATGTGCATTAAAACAGAATTCGTGGGAAGGAAGCCTGCCAGAGAGGAGAAATGACCTCGTCACAGAATCCTCAGGTTCCCATTTTCCGAGAAGCCTCACTTATAACCTTGTCTTTTTAGTGACGAATTGCCGTACTCAGGGTATTTTCTGAAGTAAATGCTTTGCTGTTTTTGTGCCTTGCCCGTCTGTATTTCCAGGTCCGAGAACAGAACTCTGCAGTACAGCCATTTCCATAAATGAAAAGCCCGAAACACACGATATCGTCCTCCCCGAACGTGAGTACGAGAGAGAATGCAAAATGGAAACCTTTGGTTAGTGTAAATGACACGCTCAGACGATAACCTTGACGTCTCTCCAGGTTATCAGATCAGGTCCTCAGAGCCCCGAAGGGGCAGCAGGAAACCGCGCCTGTGCCGGCCTCTCTCACGAGCTCGTCCCTTGCATGAGAAGGAAAGAGCGGCTCATACGCACCCCCAAAGCATACAGCTTTTAAGCATCGTGCTGTTCGGGGATGGATTACATTTTCTACACACGCTGATGTCGCTACCAGACAACAGACACCGACGATGCAAGCGGCGCTCCGAGCGTGTGTGCGTGTGTCTGTGTGCACACACGTGCGCTGTGCAGGCCACGGTGACAGGGAGCGCGGATGGGAAGCGCGAACACCCGAAAACAGATCCCCGAAAGCACCCCACGGGACACCGTCCTCTCGCACCTGACCTGAGAGAGCCCACCACAAGCAGCATCCAGCGCTTTGGGGATGGGGACCCACCCCCACGTGTGCGCCTTTCAGCAGGGATGACGGTCCCCGCCTTTCGAGCGATACTCCCAGTAGGCACGTTCTAGGGTGGTCGTGGGGCGCCTCTGCTTTGTGCCCTTCCAATGACCTTGGGAGAGCTATGAGGGCAAAGGCCCCCTCTGGGGCCGGATGCTGCTTGTGGTGGGCTCTCTCAGGTCAGGTGCGAGAGGGGGGTGTCCCATGGGGTGCTTTCGGGGATTTGTTTTCGGGGTGTCCGTTTGTGCGTGTGCTGTTTTGGGTTTTCGTCGCGTGGGTCTAACCATAAATCCCTGCCAAGGACGATTCGAGCCACAGCCCAAGGCTAATGAACGTCCGACCACATGTCTCATCTAACAGCTCGTTCGCTTTTCTTGTAACATGAATGCGTCTTACACAAATAGCTAAAAGTGTCTAAGCTTTTGACTGAAACCCAAAAAAGCTCTAAAATTAACTCATTAAGTTTTATGCTTTTGGTATTATTTTTCAATGCGGTAACTATTTTCCTGCTCAATGAGTCATGGACAGACGTAAAAGAAATGTTCACGGAAGACGAAGCCCTCAAGCCCAAACACAGCATGTGAAAGCTCAAACGAAATATTTGCAAAAACCCTCGAATTAACGCTGAATACTGAACTCTCACATCGAGGAGAGGGAGGGCACAGCTGAGAAAACAGCATCATCGCTTCAAGCGAAAACGTAAGAAGGCTCACAGAGAAAAAGCAAAATTGCTCTTGCGAGTCTCAGGAAGACGGACCGGGGTTCGACAGGACTGAGAGACGACCCCAGGGCTCACCGCCCTGGGTGACAGCAGAGCCCAGACCTCGAGAGCCTGGACCTCGGTCATGCGGCAAGGCCCAGGGCGCGGAAACCTCTAGAGGGAGAGTCCTGCAGCACGAAACGCCTAGCTCTCCAGCTCCGCGTTTCGTTCACACGTGGGGAGAAATTTTAAAGTGATCTGGCCACCTCGCTCTCAAAAAGGGATTTTTCTCGAGTCATTTCAACCGGATCTTTTCAACCGACACTCAAGTACCCATAGCCATGTGGAACCCAGCCAAGCACAAATATAGAAACGATCGCTTTGGAGACAGTCATTTGAGTGGTTTCACGCTGCCCGTCAGAATCAGGAATTAAGTGGTTCTTCCGGAGAATGAGAGGGTAAAACGAGTGAGCCCGCTCCGCGGCCGATGCGGAATGGGGGAAGAGAGGCGATTTGTCCATGGGGCGCACAGAACACCTACAACTGCAAAGCATCGGATAAATAAACGTCTCGGAGGCGGGAGGGGTTTTTATTAAAAAGTCGTTCTGGAGGCCAAGCACTTGATCTTCACTTGACCTTGGAGTCCATCAAAGCCGCGGCCTTAAGAGTTGGAGCGTGTGGAGGAAGAGACGCCTGGCCCCGGAGAAGCCCAGGCCGACCCCCACGCTGTCCCTCAGCCAACACCCGTGGTGCCACCAGCCCTTTCCGCCTGTCTCGTGGGACGGGAGGCGTTCTTGCAGCTGTAGGGAGCTCCACTGACCGCTTGGTTCCCTCAAAGTCTTAAATGAGAACCGGATCATCTTAGCCACCGTTTCCGTGACCCCCGCACCCCGCATGGGGTCAGGGCCCAGTCACTCCTCGGTCCAGGGGGTGTGCATTAATTAGCCTCTTTCCCCTTCTAAATCCCCATCCTTCATCCCGCCCCATCCTGCACAGCTGCTCGTGATGGACACGCTGCGGACGAGTCGCGTCCCGGCCACCTTCGCGGTGGCTCCCCGCAGGAGCCTGCCAGCAGGTGTCTTCCGAAACGGCTCCTGATAAAAAACGTCAGTAGTTCACCAAGGAATAGAATGCAAATTTCAAACTCGCCACGTGGGGATACAGAACAAGGCTCTGAGGTTGCGTCTCCAGGGGCCCCCTCAAATCATTTAATGATCCAACACTCCGGTCCTTCAACGCTGGGTTCGGTTTTGCATTAGGCCACACGCTTCTCTTTAAAGTTCGGTGGAATTTAACCAAATGCAGGCTGTGTTTTTAATAGGATTACATAGGTATTTGGGGGGGAAACATTTTGATTCTCTCCACTAAGCTCAGATGAGACAAATGAAGGCAGCTCGGCACACGGGATTCTCAAAGGTCAGTGTGGGGGCGGGCGTCGGGGGCAGATGGGTGGTTCGAGTCGATTTGCCACCTCATGAGGCTGCACCCTCAGCATCCGCCCCCAGGAGAGTGCCTGTCGCTGAGTCACCATCGTCACATGACGACGCTGCAGACGGGGAACCGCTACCCGGCGTCTACCTGCACATACTACCGCCCGACGATGACACCTCCGTGACGACTACGGGGCTGGTCGATTTCGGGTTCAAGGGGCGGCAGAGAAGCCAGAGCTGCTGCAGAAGAAGGGGAGGGGAGGAGAGCAGGACCACACGGAGAGAGCAATGTCCAAACAAGCTCCGGGGCCCCGAGACACCACGAGGAGCCTGACTCCGACCCCGAGCGAGCCGGGAAGCCAGGCTCAGGTGTGCACAGAGGGCTGAAGTGGACGACTCGTAACTTTTCAGAGTTACTCTGTGGAGAGTGAACTCTGGCTGCCAAAGCAAGAATTAGGCCTACCTTCGAGTTAAGGGCATAAGACAATGTTATCATAGAGCGGGCAGCCGATTGCCCCTCCAGGAGAAAGTACATGTTTAGAAAAACGAAATGGCCCAGACAGCCCGAGGGAGAACCGAATGGCTGTGCCTGCGAGAGCTGGAGAAGCGCTGGGCTCCGGGGCCTGTGCGACAGGGGCCCGGGGACGGGGAGCAGCCGGCGAGGGTGGGCAGCCACAAGCAAGAGGGCGGGAGGTGCGGGGACACAGTCCACCTTCTGGGACGGAAGCCCTGGATCTATTTGGAGAAAGGTCCGTAACAGATACCACCACGCACACCTGGAAGACACCCAGACCCCGTTTAGAAACTCGCAGGTGTTTACCTCCGAGGAAATCTTCGGTGTGGCTGTTTGCCAGTCTCATCCGGGGGGTCTGGGCAACCAGAGACTGTACAGTTCGTGGTACAAGTAAGTGGAGTTTAAACCAACATGTCTTGGCTGAGGACTTTTTTCTTTTCTTTTCCTTCTTACAGCTGCTCCCGAGATAAATTCAAAATGATGGCTCAGCCGTCCGGGGCTGTGGAGGGCGCACAGTCGCGCTGTAACGTGACGCTGTAACGTGATTAGATAATCAGGGAAGGGACAGCTCAGCGGAGATTAAGGAAGGAGGGCGACACACTGATAAGACTCAAACCTGCACTGGCAGTTTTCTTTTTTTACTCTGACTGGGAAAATGCCACAGCTTATAAAGTGAGTTTGGAGAAGTAATGAGTTTTTGCCCTTGAAATACTTTTCTTGATGAAAAAAAAGATAAAATTTAAGTAGCTCAAGCGTCATCATGTCACTGACTCTGTCAGGCTGGAACACAAGGTCGCTGCAGATGAGCACGCGCCCGGCGTCACAGGCTCGTCTGACTTCTCGTGCCCAGGTTGGCAGCTGCCTTCTAAAAGCTGGGCTCTCTGGGTGTCTCTTCTCTTGTCACAAGCTCATGCGACGTGGCTGCGCGCACTGGGCCCCTGGCCTGTCGAACACCGAGGAGGCCTACATGCTCTGTGACACTCTCCAACATACCACGGTGGTGTTTATGAAGAAACACGGACTTCTAGGGTTGTAAGGGACCCTAAAAATAAGCGAGACCAACCTCCTCGCCACACAAAGAGAGCAATGGAATCGCAGAAGGCTCCGGGGACTTCCCACACTCACGCACCCAGTTACGGCCAGACGTGCTTTTTAATCAACTGGGGCGGTTGAGTAGTTTCACTAGGCACTATGGCTGCTCTTCGGTCTGCGATCCTGGTGGAAAAGTGCTGTTAGGGGAACCGAGGCCTTCGTTCCTGTTCTTGTGGTGGATGAAAAGGATGTGGGTAGCATGTTGTTTGGACAGCGGTGGCTTTTAAAAGAGGGTATAGTTATGAATGTCATAGAAATATTAAATGAATGTGTCTCAAAGGTATTATTGACTCATTAATTCTAGAGGAAAACAGAGAGATGTTAAACCCTTAAAAGGGAAATCTAAGAGCAGAGATAGATGGATGATTGACAGATAAACGATGGGTAGATAGAAGACAGATGATGACAGATCACGGATGGATGGATACATACAGACAGACAGACAGACAGACATGTGTTAAATAGGCTTCCACAAACATGAAAAATTGTCCGGTATCAATAGGACAATAACCAACGGCAACTCTAGGGGATAAAATTTGCCACCCTATGGGAAAGAACTGTTCACATCGTTATCGGTGTTCCACCATTTGTAAAGTCATAAAATAGCATTAAATCTACAGTACATAACCTGGCGGTGTGTCCACTCATAACTAACTAGTGTTCGCTGGGAACGCTGTTTCTTACTGAAGTGCCAGGGCTTTTTTACTGAAACAACTCAGGCGAATTCATGTCGCAGCAGCACATCTGTGGGGCATGGAAGTATGGGGGTGCTCACAGTAGGCATCTGGATGTCGACAGGTAAGTCTCGTTTCTTTCACGGAAACTTAAAAGAGCCCTTCACAACCCCATCTCCATTGTCCTCCCTGAAAATGGGCATACGGACAAGACGGGAGCTTTAACTGTAGCAGCAGAAAGTTCTCTTCAAAGAAAATTTTTCTCAAAAGGTCAACAGATGAGCAGGGCTCTCTAGGGAAGGGGAGGGGAGGTAGAGCACCACCCGCCTGAACCGTTGTCTGCATCCCAGTCGACTTGGAGACACCTCAAGAAACAAGTTAACGGTGTGCAATCTACAAAATATATGGTCACTAGGATCTAGAAATCTAAAACTCTAAAAATCCTATGAAAATTCTGCAACGCGTTTCTACTGCTTGGGTTGTTCAAGACCAAGAGAAGGCTCAGACGATAACAGCTAAACTAGTACGAACTCAGAGCAGAGGACAGTGTTATGTTATCCATAAGAGAAATGAGAAAAAGAAGGGAAAGCTATGCCATTGTAACTCATTCCCAATCCCTTCACACCTCGTGATGTAATCCAAACCAAATACCAACTGAATATGAAGGATTATCAGAAAAAAATAAAATTATAATCTAGGTCACACTGACCTTGAACATGTAGCTGTGATGCTTGAGATGCATATAAAAATGTGTTATGTCTTCATACATACAGCACACATTCACATATATTATTCTTCCAAGGTTTCCTTTGCTTGTTTCATTTGGGGGGCATCTGTGTCCCTCACTGTCTTAGGCCCCCAAAGCCATGATTCCTGGTCACCGATTTCAATTATTCCTTGGTGACCATTATTAATCCAGGGATTTCAACAACTTGAGAAAAGATGGAAACTTTACAAAATCTAATCCACACTGCAAGGGTGATACTTGAAATTGTTCAATTTGTCATTCATAATTGTTGTTTCATATGAATTCTCGTTGCCAGTGAATTGCTCGTGGACAGAGCCACTTCTTTCTTGCTTATCCCGATGGCCCCAGCCCCTCTCACAGTACCTGGCATCCACCAGATATTCGGTATTTACTGACAACGAAGGACACTCGGAAAATTTACAGATTTCTGAATTCGCTCCTTAATGACTCCTAGTGGTTTTAAACTTGCTTTCTAATAACTAAACATATAAAGTTTCTTTTGTTATAAAAGACGTTCTAGGCCTCCACATTCTTGAACTAAATGGAATGTTCTGAACACAGATGCGTCCACAGAGCCACCTAGTGTCCAACTGTTTAGCGAGGCTAAAAGTGAAATGGGGCCCACAAAATGCACAACATGCTTAATGGTGAGGACCGCGTCATCTCCACGTGGCAGTAGCAAATTAGTGCATCAGCTGGCCACTTGTCCTTTTTTTCCTGAGCTTCCTCTGCCCTCCACCATATACACCCTGTATCAGTCATCCTAGAATTCGGTTAACTAAAACTCTGAGAGAGCTAGCTCATCTACGCAGCATGCTGAATACGCGTGCTACCTGCCCCCTCCGAAACCCCACTAACATGACATGAAAGCAGCCCAGTAAGCGCAGCGAGGAAGACAACAGCACAGGAAACGCCAGCAGATAGGAGAGGCGATGAGGTTTTGGAACTGAGGAAAGAGATTGAGTGGGAGCCGAAACTGCCATGCGGAGCCGCCCGCCAAGGAAGGCTGTGGGGGAAGCAGGGACCACCTCGGACACGCCGCCCCCTTTGGGACGCCACTAGCTGCTGGCAGCGCCCAGGGTTTCGGGGGCCAGATCCGGTGCATGTGCCACCATCGCACCGGTTGCCCGTCCGGGGTGAGGCTCTGACACCGGCCCACGGAAAACCCCTGGCTGGTACTCGGGGCCCGGCAAGCCTGCCAGCTACGCAACGCACCGCCTCCGGGACTGGCTGGCCCAAGCACGACCCTGCACTCGGTTCGCGCGTCGGGGATCCGCCAGTCCGGGCTGGGCTCGGCTGCTGCAGAGGGGTCAGTGCGACGGGGCGGCCTCCCCCCCCCCCGGGGCCCCCGCGCTGGTCCGCCTGCCGCTCGGACAGTCCCGAGGGAGGGAGCAGACCGCGAGGACGTCCTGCGGGACGGCCTGGGACTCCGTCCCACTGGGTACAAGGAGGAGCGGACGACGGCGGGCGCGGCCGGGCCGGCTCCGGTGAGGGCGGGGGTTGGGCACGGGAGACCGTGGCCCGGCAGGGGCGGGGCGGCGCACGCGGGCTCCGCGCGCGAACGTCCCCGCCCCGCACGGCCGGCGACCGGGGCGCGCTGCGACCGCGCTCGGGCCCGTTTCCTTCCGGGGCCACCCGCGCCCCGGGCGCCCCGGCGGGACGAGCTCCGGGGGGAACGGCCCGCGGCTGGGGGCGTGTGCGTGGGGGGCGGAAGCGGCTGCGCGCGCGTGCACGTGCGTGCGTGTGCGTCACGTGCGTGCGCGTGCGCGCGCCGCTGCCGGCTACGCGAGCGCTCCTCGGCACGGCCCGGCACCTCGCGCCGGAAACGGCGGTGCTTTACGGCCAGCGCGCAGGGCGCCGGGGCTGCCGTAAAAGGGGGCGGGGCCCGGCGCCGAGGGCGCGGCTTCCGGCTTCCGGCGGGGCCCGCCGGCGGTTGGCGGCGCCGGGCCCGCCCCCCGGCCGCACTTCCGGCCGCCGGGAGTTGAGTTCCGGGCGCTCGGAGGCAGCGCCGGGCGCCGGTTGGGTCCCCGCTCCCGGCCGCCGGGGCCATGGAGGCGCCGGTGGAGGCGGAAGGCGAGAACGAGGACGGCGACAGCAGCTGCGGGGACCTGTGCTGCATGGACAAGGGCCTGCGCAGGTGCCGGCGGGGCGGGGGTCCCGGGAGGGGGCGCGCCCCGGCTCCGCCCCGGCCCCCTGCACCTCCGCTCCCCGCCGTCCCCGGAGCGCCGCGGGGCTCGCGTTCGCGCGCTTCTGGGACGCACTGGCCGTTCCCCTGCTTAGCTCCCCGCGTCCCCGTCCTGCAGCCCGAGCGGGCCCCGGGCCCGCGCCCCCCAGGGGCCTGCCCGCCGCCCCCTCCCCGGCGCTCGTCCGCCCGCCCCCCGGGCTCCCCGGGCCTCGCACGCCCTGCGCCTGGCTGGCGCGCCCTCCCCCGCCACCCTCGCGGCCGGTCGTGAGCGCGCACCTGGTCCCAGATCCTGAGGTGGGGTTGGCCCGGGACCCCGGGGAGACGACGCTCAGAGGAAGCGCGCCGCCCGCGTGTGCGCGTCTCAGACGTCGCCGTTGGCCGCGCAGCAGAGAGAGCTGCAGGTGGCAGGTCCCGGGGCGCGGCTGCGTCCACAGTCCAGCCCGCCTCGGCCCGGGTTGCTGTCTGCTTTTCCTGCTGTGCCACAGCGTCTGCACTGTGCCGATCTCCACACGCCGGAATATTCCAGAAAACGAACCTCAAAGAGCGTGTGCTAATAGCGTAAGGTGGGGACTAAAGAGCAGCTCAGGAAGTGACCGGAGCCAGAAGTAGGAAGGCGTTTCAGACGGCCACAGTGAGACACCGCTGGTCTGGAGCTCACATGGCTAGTCTGCGTTGTCGTTTTCTGTCACAAGGACACAGCCCCCGAACGGGTGCTGGGGGCGCGTGTCCCCGTTCCTGTCTGCGCCTCCATCCAGCTCCTCTGAACTCTGTGTGTGCTGCGATTCGTGTTCCTGGAGCTTCTGTCTTCAGGAGAGGTTCAGTCTAAGTGCGCTGGCGAGAGAGTGAAGGCGGGAGTGCTTCTGAGAGACCCTGCGCCCCAGATGTCGAGGAGGGCGGGCAGGCGCTGTTGCCCTAGAAGTACCAGTGCCCAGTACTTTGTTTTGGAATCAGCCACATTCTGAGCCCAGTAGCCTTGCAGACGGTGAAAGGAGTGAGGTTATAAACTCCAGTGCCAGATCCGGATTTATACCAGCTCAGTCAGGTGGTCACTATAAGAACTTGGGCAAGTAATTTAATTTCAGTGATCTTCAGTGTCCTTATGATACCTACTGCTTAGAGAGGTGAGGAGTAAATGAGAGGAAACGGGGGCTCAGAAAGGTTAACTCGTTTACTCAACACAGCAAAAACGTGGACGAGTGCGGACTTGAACCCCAGGGTGTTAGGGTTCCAGGCCATCCCAGTGCTGCCTTCAGTGTGTGCTGATGACCGTTTGCATATAGCAGCTGGAAACACCCAGGGTAGGGTCATTTGCTTGTCTCAAGTGGGTTCCTTATTTGTACGAATGACCCAAAATGCTAGTCAGTGGTAAGGAGCACTGTTCCCTACGAGACATTTCCAGGCCACCAAGTGGGGATGGCGTTGTTACAGAATGAGTAGGGCCCATACTCGTTATCTGCGTGCTGTCGGGGTACATGTTAACTGTCTGTCATGATTTCAGAGTCCACTTTTTCCTTGTTTGTGATAATATGTACTTTATTTTATAGCATATCAGAGTTATCCTTAGATTCAACCCTTCATGCCATCAACCTTCATTGCAATAACATCTCGAAGATCGAAGCCATTGGTCACGTTTGGAATTTACAACATTTAGATCTGTCATCTAATCAAATAAGTCAAATCGAAGGGCTTAGCACACTCACAAAATTATGCACTTTAAATTTGTCCTGCAATTTGATCACAAGAGTAGAAGGTTTGTGATTTTCATGTAATACTTGGAAAATGATTTAAGTCCATCTTTCTTCTTCCCGCAAGAATGGAATAAATAGTATAAACGTTTGAAAACTGACCTAAAATTTATTATGTAAAATTTTTTCTAGAATAGTTATCAGTCTTTTTAAAGTATTTTGCAAAAAACTAGACTAAATAGTCTAAACTAGCAGTATAATGCTGTATAACTAATTGATTGATTATTTGAATCCTATAAAAGCTTTATCTTATTTTATTTTAGGACTCGATGCACTAATAAATTTGACTAGACTGAATTTATCCTATAACCACATAAATGATCTTAGTGGTAAGTAGATGTGCTTAATTCTTCTGTAATGCTGAATATTTGCCACGTGTGATGAGTTAGACTGAGCTCAACACGTTGAAAAACAATTTTAATTTTTAAAAACTTTTTCAAAGATGTGAAAGTATTAGAATTGAGTATTAACTGTAGGTCTGTCACTGCTGGATGCTGTTGAGCAAAGTATATTATTTTGTGGATGAAGTTTCTTTATCTGAAAAATGTGTGTCTTGGGTAAGGTAGGTCATTTGTTTACTCAAGTGTTTACTGAAGGTGTCTGTAGCAAACACTCTTCTGTGGTTATGACAAAGAACGACAAACAGGCAAGGTTCATATTGTCACAGGGCTTACATTGTGGGGGGAACAGATGAGATCAGATCAACCCCAAAAAATAAGCAAAGATTTGAGCAGACACTGCCTGAGAATATATCCAGATGGCAAACAAACACATGAAAAAGAGACGTCTGTTGTCCTTAGTGACTAAGCCAATGCACAGGAAAACGACAGACCCACATCACACCTGCTGGAACAGACAGCTTTAGAGACTACAGCACTCAGTGCAGGTGAGGCTGTGGAGCAGGTAGGGCTTATAGACATTGCTGATAGAATGCAAAATGGTACGCCTGCTGCGGAAGCAGTTTGAAAGTTTCTCCTAATATTAAATATATGCTTACCATGTCATGCAGTCCCACTCTAGGTATTTATCTAAGAGAAATGAAAACACGTTTAATCGAAGACCTGTGCATGAGAGGCCACCTACATTGCTTCAGGACACCAGTCAACTCCACTGAGCAGACATAGCTTTTCACTGCAGGTCTCCTTCACACTGCTCCCTCGCCTCTCAAAACAATTATAAAAACCTTTAATACGCTGTTGGAGAAATTGCTGCAATGGCATCAAAAAGGATTTTTTCATTTTGCAGGTTTTATACCTCTTCACGGCATCAGACATAAGCTTCGGTATGTCGACCTGCACAGCAACTGCATAGACAGCATCCATCACCTGCTCCAGTGCGTAGTGGGCCTGCACTTCCTGACCAACCTTATTTTGGAGAAGGATGGAGAAGACAATCCCGTCTGTCGGGTACCAGGTAGGACCAGTTAGTGCTTTTTGTATCAGCTCATGCTCAGATCTTTATTTTCTTCCCCTGGTTGGTGTTTATTTGTCTTAAGCTTTGCAACTTTTTATTATGTATCTAAAAAAAACATAATTACAAATAAATTATTAGACAAACCGAATTGTTAAAAGAACACAGAGTGAGTAAACAGATAAAAATTCTCTTTACGCAGTTTTACATTTGATAAGTGAATGCCTCAAAATTAAATTACGTCGTTATAGGATCACGCTGTGCAGCCACAATGAAAGAATAGAATCTCTGTAGCTGCATGATCTCTAAGATACACTGTTAAGAGAAGAAAAGCAACCAAATTGAAAAAACATTTCATATAATAGGCTACCACTTGTGAGCAGAGGGCAATGTGTGTGTGTTTGCTGGCTGTACACACGCTACGAGAATGCCCAGACGGATGATAATGGCTACCTCCAGTGCCCGCTAGTGGGGATCAGGAAACGCACTGGGGGTGGGAAGGGAGCTGGCCGTTAGAAATGTTAGTGAAACTGTTCACTGTGCACCCTTCACATTTACACACATGACGGTATTATTGTTTAATAAATGGATTTTTCACGAAAACTTAATATGATACGTAGGAGATGCTGCTACATGTCACTTAGCCTTGTCCAGCATTATCGAGGTTCAGAGCCAGGGCCGACCAGACAGCCCTCCCTGGGACCCGCTCTGTGAGCTGACAGCTCGCATGGCAGCGAGGCATAGTGGGCTGAGTGCACTGTCCTCCACAGACCTGCTCAGGCTCCTCATGGCCCCGAGATGGCCTCACCCCGAGTGGGGACCCATCTGACCACTCAGCTCGCGGAGCCCCACAGGCCTGACCGTGAGAGTCGCCATCAGAGTCAGCGCAGATTTCAGTTTTCCAGGCAAACCCTTTTCTTGGAAGAAGATCTTTTTTCTTAAACAGCTTAATGTTTTTCCCTACTGCCCACAGTTGGATTTTTTTCCTAATAATCTTGTCTTGAGCACCTCTGCTTCCTGCCGTTTGGACCCATGCTCTCCACTTTTCCCAACGCAGTCGCCCTCTGCCCAGAATTGGAGGACTGTTCACTACCAAAATTATGTTTCTCTCCTCAAAATTTCTAATAGTAATTTGCCAGACTTGCTTTCTTTTGGAGTTCTTCCTTGGTCTTTTTATTTCTCACTACTTGGTCTTAGGGTTAAACAAAAAATGTTTCAAGCTTAAATACCAAATTAACATTAATTTGCCAGAGCTCTCATATTTTATTGCACTTACAGAAAATAAACACACCCTTGAATGCTTGGTAAGCTGCCTGTCTAAATCGGAGTCTCCTATAATTTAGGGAGATGGGGATCTGTAATTTTAGCAGTGTCAAGGCCTCAGCAGCTGGATGCTCTGGCCCCCACCCGTCGCGTGGCACATGACGATGGCGTGTTGGGCTTCCTGGCCAGAGTGCACACACATTTACAGCTTTAAAGTACTTTGACGAAAGCTCAGTCCCACGGCGATGACTTTAGTAGCTGGCCTTTGTCAGGAGGGTTTGGAGTGGGGCTTGTGCTCGTTTTCTAGTCACCGACCACCTACTGGGAAAGGACCAGTAGCTTAGCCACGTTCCAGGACTAATTTGTCATTCGGGTGATGTATCTGGTAGCCGATAGATTTAGTTTACTTTAGAAATAATTAACCTTATTTTTGTGTGTGTATGTGTCTGTTTTCATCTTGAATGATTTGTTTCCCAGGGTACAGAGCAGTTATGCTCCAGACTTTGCCACAGCTTCGAATCCTAGATTGCAAGAACATATTTGGTGAGCCAGTGAATCTGTCGGAAGTGAATTCTTCACGTCTACAGTGCTTTGAAGGCCTCTTGGATATTATGGTTTCTTCTGATTCTCCCCTAAATATAAGTGAAGATGAGGTATAGTGATATGTTTTTTTTCTAATCTACTTTTTGCTTTGAATTTAATTAGTAAATTGTAAGCATTTTGGTTTGTGTCTGTGTCACAGGTCATTGACAGTATACCAGTGGTGACACCTCCCAGCAGTGACATGGTACCCTTGGATCAGTTTGCAAACACACCAGCAGATACTGGTTTGACGTCCTTTATATCTGTGTGTCCGTCTGCTCAGCAAGAGAAAGTTAATCATGAAACTGATTTTGAGAATGAGATGAAACTTCAGAAATTAGATGATCAATTTATACAGCTTCTTAATGAAGTAACTATTTTTTCCATTTTCCTAAGTAATTTGTTTGTTGAAAAAAAAGTAGTTTAGAAAATTTAAAGTAAAATTGCATACAGACTGACCAACCAGAAACAACCGATACTTAAGGCACCGGTGGGGTGCGCGTGTGCTTTTGTCTCCTGGAAATAGGGTTCTGCTATGGTAGAGAAGGTCACGTGTCTTTCACTCACTTGTTTTCCTCATTCTTCAGATCTGTATGGTGTGACTTCGTACGTTGTGCTTCATACTCAGCCTGCTTCGGGCTTCTCTGAGCGTCTTAAATCAGTAAACATGCGTCTTTACCCTCATGGGGAAGTTTTGGACATCATTTCTTCAAACGTTTCTGTCCCCTTCTCTCTTCAGACTCCACTTGGACCTTTTGACTTTGTCCCACAGTTCCCTGAGGCTCTGTACATCTTACCAGCTTTTTCCTCCGTATTCTACACATTGGATAATTTCTACTCAATTGTCTTTGAGTTCACTTATTTTTTCTTTTGTCGTTTCACTCTTCTGTTAAGCCCAGCCAATCAGTTTTTACCCCAGATGTATTTTTCCGTTGTAAAATTTCCTTTTTTTAGTAATTTCTATTTCTCTGCTGAGTTTTCTTGTCTCTTCATGATAAGCATGTCTTTTTATATCATCGAGCACAGCCATGATCACTGTTTTGAAGTTCTTAACCTGCTTGCGTGAACACTTAGTCCCTCTCAGGTTGGTTCCCATGGACCCCCTTTTCTCCTGAGAGTAGGTCATGTTTTCCTGGCTCTTCCTGTCTTGAGCGTTTTATATTTTATTCTGGACCCTGTGGCTGTCATGGAGACTAGAGATGCTATCATGGAGTGTTGACGTTTTTATTGAATCAAGCACTCAACTTGCTTTGACTTTAACTGTCACTTTGTCCTTTGGGCAGCACTCCATTCTTTTGTCCTTTCCTGGGCTTCTTGCCATCTACCCTGCACTGCCCTCTGATTCCTCTGGTTCTCTTTGTGCGTTCTCAGGCTCCCCGCACAGTGCTCACTGCGATAGCTCTCGGGCTGGGACTGTAATAACCGAGACACCCACCTGGTTCTTTTCCTGGGTGTCAGCGCCCCTCTGCAATAAGTCTCCTTTAGTTCTCTTGTCAGGCCCTCCCTCCAAATAGTGTGTTTGTCATTTTGTTTGTACTTTTTCCAGAGTTTATGATTATTATCTTGAGAGAGTCAGCCACATAGGAGGTTAATTCCACACGTACCTGGTTTATAAACACTTAATCTCGTAAAAGTTACAGTATTTTAAGAAATCTCAAATTTTAATCTCATATACTGGATCGAACTCTTAACAAACTTTGTTTTTTTATCCTAGACTTCTAGTTCTTTAATAGATACTGTTCCCGAGAAAGATCTCAGACCTAAAAGAGACACAGATGTGACTTCTGAAAGTGACTCTGGACCCAGAAAAGAGTGTAATAGAAAAATTCCTCGAAGATCAAAAATCCCATATTATTCTAAAACTATTCAGACTATTAAGCACCACAATAAGAGCAGCAATCCTTTTATCAGGTACTTGTTTTCGTGTTAGAAGTTCAGATGAGGCAGCAGACAAGCCAGGAGTGCTGGCTTCCTGCTCAGAGCCGGCTCTTGGTGGTGGTCTCCTTCTCTAACGTCAGCCACGTGGCTTCCCAGCCTCAGTCAGCGCAGCCAGCCAAGGGCATGCAAAAGGGGCCCTGTCCCTGTGACAGATTGTGAGTGCCTGAGCGCAAGAAATAGGGATGCTGCACGTCTCTGAGTCATTTCCTGTGTTTTATTCTTTGCAGTGGTAATCGTAAAATGAAACAACCTATTTTTAAAGAATTATACGTAAGGTCATCGTTAGTGAACTATGATGTATTAGAAGAACCGGAAGAGCAGAAGACAGAACTGATTAAAGTGGACAACAGTAGCTCAGAAGACAATACCTACCGGGTAGGACGGATGGGGTTAAGGAAAAAATGATTGCAAATAGTCTCAGTTTTTAAATACGTTTCAGAAAAATAATGCATGTTTTTATGAGCAGAAGCTATCGTGCGTATTTTTATTGGAGTGACAAGATGGTGTGTTTTTCCCCTCCTGGCTTTCAGATTTCGTGGAATGTTGTTGTTTTTGTACTTTTTAAAGGAGTGGAAATTACACATTTATTTGAGATCGCATTTCCATAAAATCCTATGTGAAATGCTTATGGAGGAGGACACAGGTCTAAATTTTCAAACTTCCTAAAGCAGTGGGTCCTCTCGTTGGGGTCTCAGACCCTTTCAGATGTGTGAGGAGGTCTCTGTGCCCTCAGGAAAGTAACCGTGACACGCGCATGCACACACACGCACACCATGGACTGTCCTGAAACCCAGTGTGGACCCCTGGGTTTCAGATGAGGAGGCGTTTGAGAGTTGAAGAGTTCCTCACCATCTGCCATGACCGTCCTGCGTCCGTAAGAATTTTTGACGCGGCGCAGTGTCTCATTTGTGCGTTTTATGACTCGCCCTCGTGCTCCTCAGAGGGACGGGTTTGGATCACGGCGTGACTGCTTTTTACACGCTTCGTGCTGGTGGTTTCCTCCTCGCATTCTCACACTCAGAGGCTTTGATCTTGAACAGGTAGTGATGATGGTCACTGACAGTCGTGACAGCCAGCACTTCCAGCAGTCAGTGGTCACGTGCCAGCCTGCTGCGTGCTTCCACGTCCAGCATTTCCTTTGCTCCTCACACGGCCCTTCGCGTGAGAGGTTGTTGTCTCCCTGCTCTGAGTGAGAAGTTGGGGCAGCGAGAGGACGTGTCCAAGGTCGCCTGACACCATTGTCATCTCGTAGGTACTAGTCGAACAGCTGGACCAGGAGAGAGAGAAGAGGTGGAAAGCCGAGCAGGCCGAAAAGAAGCTCATGGACTATGTCGACGAGCTGCAGAAACAGGCCAATGAAAAGAAAGATATCCAGTGCCTGGCCCTGCTCACCACCGACAGGTGAGGGGCTGGTCCCCTGGGACTGCCGCATGGGGGTGCCGGCCTAGGAGGCCTCCTGCACCGGCTGGCGTGGGGTCACAGTGTGTGTGGCTGTCATTCAGCGTGAAGTGATCTCATCTCAAGATGAATTTGTTGCGTGAGCAGAACTCCTGCTGTGGCCATCAGGCTGGGAGCTGTCGGCCGGATGCGCAGGGGGCCTGGGCTGTGCCTGAGCCAGGGCCCTGTGGCGTAGTGAAGGTCACGTGCAGTGACGCTTCGGCGACCTGGGTAGACCGTTCTCCTTGCACCTCACCGTCAGTTTCAGGGGTGGGGAGGCACGTTGTCCTGTGTCCCAGCCATTTCTTAATCCAGTGAGAGTTTGAAACGTGCTTCATATCTTCTCTCGACTGTAACCTTTGGTGTTGACTACGGTTTTTATCCTTTCTGGTGGGTCATGTATTTTAAAACTACATTTGCTTTCTGCTTTAGGCTAAAGGACATTATTTTTAAAGAGAGAAGTTCTAAAGTACAGCTCGAAGTTATGGTTCACAAACTTCAAAGTGAAATTAAAAAGCTGACAATTGAGTTGATTAAAGCAAGAGATCAGCAAGAGGACCACATCAGACACCTGAGAACCCTGGAAAAGGCGCTGGAGAAGGTGGAGCGGCAGAAGGGGCAGCAGCAGGCGGCACAGGTATCCCCTTCTGCCACAACGGGCCAGTCAAACGCACAAGGTCATAGCTTCCGTCCTGGAACTGTCGTTATGCAGTAAATGCAAAAGGGGTTAGGCTCTGTGCAGAAATTGGTTTCGTTGATAACTAACGTGACCCATGAGATTCTTTCCAAGTGAAGGCCGCTGGCACCGGCAGAGCAGCATAAGGACTGGGGGGACACCGAGGGCAATCAGCTAGTGTTCCCGGAGAGGCCACTTCGAAAGGCCGCCAGCCCCCCAGGTGCTCGGTGGCGTCTCATTTTTGTACCTTGGGACTTGCCCTCGAGTCTGTGAGGCCAGTGGGCAGCAGCAGGTGGCCCTGCGTGTAGGCCGCCAGGGCCGTGGTCTCTGCACCACAGCATCGTGTTGTCATAAGTTCTCAAAGTGAACAGTCATAGGCTCTTCGGGGAGCCACGGGATCGTGGCCTGAACCCTGGCTGTGTGTGTGCCCAGATGCGGCTCATCCAGGAGGTGGAGCTCAAAGCCGCCGCCGCCGACCGGGAGATCAGCCTGCTGCGGACGTCCCTTCACCAGGAAAAGGAGCAGGTGCAGCAGCTTCACGAGCTGCTGTCGCTGAAGGAAGAGGAGCACAGGTAAGTGAGCACCACTCCCGGAAACTAGGACCTGTGACGAGGAAGAGAGGCTGCTCCCCCTTCCCTCCCCAGGAAAGCTAGTGGGCGACCTGGTGGGCGGAACCTGGTGGCTGTGGCTCTCAGGAGAGGACAGGCCTGTGGGCGCCTGCACCTGGCCCACAGAGCTCTGGGAGCTTCCAGAGGAACAGGTGACCCCACGGACAGGCGGGCTCGTAATGATGAAGCCAGTTTGCATTTTTCCAAACCCAACCAAAATTGGTGGTGCGACACACAGAAAACTGTTTCTTGATCTCCGGGTGATGTTAATGAGGTTTATTCATTCCTCTGAAGCGGAGTCAGCACGGCTTTTCCTGCAAAGGGCTGGGCTGCAGAATTTGAGGCTTTGCAGGCCGTCCCTGGCTGGGCCTTCACAGCGCCAGAGCAGCATAGACAGCATGCAAAGCAGCAGGCGAGCCTGCGTCCCCGCAGAGGGGTCTTCCCAGTAAAAGGCAGCGGCCAGACCTGCCATGAGAGTCCGCAGGGAGGCTGACACACGGGGCAGCATCTCCCCTGCCTGGCCTCCCCGTCCAACGGGGTGATGACCGTGCGCCAGTCGTGTTTGTTTCCAGGCCTGTTTTGTTCGCGTCTTTACACAAATTAAAGTCACAACGTATAAATGAAATTTTGACACTCCGGAAAAATTTATCATCACATGTGTAGGTAGGACAGGTATAAAATCAGGGAAAATTAATCACAGAGCTCTAAAATGTTGTACTTTGTGCTCTTTATACGTCTTTTAACTTCTTGTGCTAGTTTCAAGAAGCCAAAACTGGAAATAATGGATTTCATATCGCGGGCTTGATTTATTCCAGAAAAATAGTGGAGAGCTCTAAGGAGTGCATCACACGTACGTGAAAACCGCCCTGTATCTGATTGGTGCCTTGTTCCACAGTCACTGAGTTTTTTCTGTGAACCAACCACCGGTACCCTCTCAGACTGTGGGTCGGAGGCTCGGCCAGAGTGCGAGGTGCAGAGAAGCCAAGCTGCAGGTGGCCTGAGCCAGGTGGCCTCTGACCTGCTCGAGGCTAAGCCGCGGCCTGCCCCTCTACCCCCATCTCCCCCATCGTGCAGAGCAGTCAGGTCAAGCCCATGTCTTTCTATCCTGTCCCCAGCTGTGAGACGCTCAGTTTAAATTAAAATTAGGGAATTTAGAGTAGTTAATGATGATTTAAAGACCTTGGAAGTGTTCTTTGCGGGTGAACTGAGTCCTGTGGTTTTTATTCGCTTTTCTCTCCAGGAAAGAACTGGAAACGAGGGAGTTTTTTAGCGATGCTGAGTTTCAGGAAGCCGTGGCTAAAGAGGTAGCCAAGGAGGAGGCGAGGCACGAGGAGGAGATCAAGGAGTACCAGGGCAAGGTGGAGGCGCTGAGCCAGCAGTACCTGGACCTGGAGAACGAGTTCCGCATCGCTCTCACCGTCGAAGCCAAAAGGTTCCGAGATGTAAGGACACGCGTGTAGCTTTCTGCTGAAAACAGTCAGCAGGACGCGGTATGACAGAGAAACGCGAGTGAGAATTCCAGCTCTGTGTGTGCTGTCTCTGAGCGCTGGCGGGTCGCTAGTCCACAGAGCCGGGTTCCCCCATGGGGTCGCAGCTGCCTCCGGTGCTGCAGATGCTGAGCAGCCAGCGAGGCGGGGCGGGGGCAGGGGGTCGGGCCCCCTCCTGCCCCTGCGGAGTGTGCTGCAGGGACACATGTGGCCCTCGGCCTGCTTTTGTGAAGTTCTGTTAGAACTCAGCCCGGCTCGTGTCTGCTCTTCTTGGGGGTTCCTTTTGTATCTCCACAGCAGAGTCGAGTCCTCGCAGCACAAACCTCACGGCCTGGCCTGCAGAGCCAGTCATCTGTGTGCATTTTATGCTTTGGCTGAACTTCTCTGATTCTAAAAATGAAAGACGTAAGCTGTTTCCAGAAATGCTTTCTATGTTTTTATGATGCAATTTTGAAACGTAGGTTAAAGATGGTTTCGAAAACATTGCCACCGAGTTAGCAAAGAGCAAGTATGCTCTGGTTTGGGCTCAGCGGAAAGAAAATGAGTCTTCCTCTCTGATCAAAGACCTCACCTGTATAGTGAAGGAACAGAAGACAAAACTCGCCGAAGTTTCCAAACTGAAACAGGAAACCACAGCAAATCTACAGGTAAGACACTTCAAGTGCATTGTCGTGATTTTGGGACACAGCGTTTGAACTGCTGATGTTAATTTTATGGTGATGGGGGTTTTTATAGATACATCTGCCTGTTGTGATTTTTAAATTAATTTTTTTACTGCTGTTTTGTCCATTTTAAACATGAGTGATATTTTGCCCACGAGAACTCACTTCCTACAGGAGACCTTCCGATGCTGGTGTAGATGCTCGGTGAGCAGATCTGAGTGTCACAGGTGCACATGCTCTGCTGGGGCATTACGGTGAAATTCAGAGTGTGTGAAGGAGTGGCCTCGCACAGTTGGACTTTTTATTTCCTGGCCCACATGTATCTTTAATATAGTAAAATTAAAACTTCTCTGATGGGAGACTGAGAAACATTTACTTTGACATTTTTTCCTCATAAAATGAAAAAGTAGAAAATAAAGCACTTAAATATAATGATCATTTCGCAATTTTTTTTTCAATGTTTTTGGGGAGTATACAGAATCAAATCAACACCCTTGAAATTCTGATCGAAGATGACAAACAGAAGAGCATCCAAATAGAGATTCTCAAGCATGAAAAAGTCCAGCTCATTTCGGAGCTAGCAGCCAAAGAATCACTAATTTACGGTTTAAGGACAGAAAGAAAAGTGTGGGGACACGAGCTGGCACAACAAGGTAAAATCCTCAACTTCTCAAAGGGAAACTAGCCCATTCTTTTAAACCAGCAAATCCGCTTGTTGGACAGGAAGGGAAGGGCTCAGCCTCTGGGCCACCCCAACAAGCAGTGACGCCCTCGCATCAGCCCCAAAGCGGTGACTCCGCTGCTTGTTGTCATCTTCCTCCCTTGTATAAACATCAGCCCCAGCCAGGTGAGGTGTTGAGAACAGTTCTGACCCCTGCCTTGATGGCGAATTGTTTGTGCAGCGAGCGGCATCAGGCCTTTCCTGCCGATGCCGGGGCGCTCCCCTCACTGCCTGTGGAGACGTGAGGGAGGGAGCTCCGTCTCGTTCCTGTCACCACGAAGCAAGAGACAAATTCCGATCTGTGGCCGCGACAGACACTTGGGTCGTGAGCAGCGGGGTGTGGTCCGTGCGGTGTGGCTCACGTGTAGTCCACGTGGCAGCAAGGTTCCATACGGTTTCACTGGGATGCCCGACCCTGACCAGTATCATAGCCCGTGACTGCGTCACTTGCTCCTGGTTCGTGGTGTTAGGTGTTCAAACTGTCGTGGTGTTCAGAAGGCCTTTTCCTCTTTCCTCTTCACGTTGCACCATTACACATTTTGTTCCTTCCGTTTCTGTCTTTTTACGTACTATGTTGTTAAATGAGGTAGTCTTCAAATACGAATCCTCCACGGTCTTTTAAAGTCTGTTACTGGTGACTTTTGTTTCTTAGGATCTTGTCTAGCTCAGAATCGTGGGAAACTAGAGGCTCAAATTGAAAGTTTATGCAAAGAGAATGAATGTCTGCGGAAGACAAATGAGCGTGACAATGACACATTAAGGATTAAGTGCAAAATCATAGAAGACCAAACTGAAACCATCACCAAGTTAAAAGTTGTAAGTGTGACGTTTTATGTTGGGAAAAGGACGTATAGCAGGTTTGAAAACCTGTGATCTAAGCATCCAGTAAACATTTGTCTCAATGGTTCTCAACCGCCGTGGGATTTGGGACAGGTTGTCACGGGCTTCCTTTTACAGTAGTTGCCCCTTCGCCCTTAACATTCGTTTATTATCTTTAAATCACTTTTACTTGAATATTCTATGGGGCACGTTGTTATGGCCCTTAGGAATAACTGGAAATAGTGTTAACAAAGGGTTAAAGATCACAAGAAAATTAACATTTTCTACATTTAAAGTACCCCCCATTAAGCACTGTTTCATTTTTCCCAATATTGCTAAGTCATTTCTCAAAATGATGACAAAACCTACTGTCCTTTGCTTGAAGGTTTGTGAGTGGTTGTAAGAGATGCATGCTCGTTCCCAGGGGACACCGTTTTGACCCCCTTCTTCAGTTTGGCCTGTCTCAGGAGAGAACTTGCAGGGTCACTTGTTTCAAAGCATCTTACCTAAAATTTCTTCAGAGAAATTTTCTGACAACTGTCTTGAACACTGAGTCAAATGCAAATTCCAAAATATTCCTACAGAGATTATCTCTTCAAGTGTAGAGTAACAAAAAAGGGTTAAGAAGCTTCTAAATATGATTATCACCCATAAAGTTAGGAACGTGGTCTTTAGAGGAATTATAACGACTAGGGTTTAAATTTTTTTTTCTTTTTCATTTTTAAGAAGCTCCTTGAGAGCTTAACTTCGTCAGGTTCGGAAGATAAACAGGTTCCGCCCACTGCGCATCTCTAGCTGGGTTTGGCGCTTGAGCTCCGTCACCCTGATCAGTTATACCGGTGTTGACTCCGTTGAAAATTTGGTTTCAACATAGCCTAAATTTTAAATGCATCACACGTGCCACACAGCATTCAAAATTATTGAAATTTTTTAGCAGTAAACCTTTTTTCTTCTTTTAAAAATCTAGTCAAGCTTATTTTTTTCGAGTTAAGGTAAACAGGAAACACAAAGGCTAGTTACCTGCATTTAAATTTCAGAAGGCAGGTCCGGTGGCCCTTACAGTATATTGCGTTGTGTTTGGCATAGCTGCTTTCACAGCGAGACTGCTGCCTTGTCAATCTGAGCACAGTTGGGGGGAAATAACCATTGATGAATGACATGATGGAGCCAAAACTCAGATTTTAGTTTTAGATGTTTGCTACAAAGTAAGTTTTTAGATTTTCAACGCAGCATTGTCCCCCACATAAAACCACATACAACACAACGGAGCCAGACAGCCTCCAGTGGTGAGTTCCACACAGCTAACAGCTCAAGGTGATCACGATGCTTTGATCTACAAAATTTGGAATTTAATGTCTTCAGTTAAGTAGATTCTATGGTTAGCTTCTGACTGTGGAATTCAGAAACAATTTTTGTGAAAATCTGTTTTCCTCCTCTTGTTTTATTTTGACTTTTCAGTATATGTGGGTCACAAGACTTCGATGCTACAGTATTACTCTTTTTAGCAATAGGGTTCTCATAAGATTCTCTTACAGCTTTTGGGGATTCCTGATAATATGTGTCACTTACTTCAGAGAGTCCTACGGAGGAATAAATTAACTAATGACTTTTATGCAAATGTCAGTCAAGATTAAAAGACTGACCATCTTTGCTTAGAACTTTGAGATCTAAGCACACTGAGGAATTGAACCACACCCTGTATCATACTCAAGAATCCACACTTGTGAGATTTTTCTAGTATTTGCCTCCATCTTCTTCCCAAAAGGAAAAAAGGGGACAAACCTGGACAAAAACAAGGACCACCACCTTCCTCATCCCTGACCTGCAGCCTGACACCAGTGCACAGCGGGGCTGTCCCAGACGTCCCCACAGCCCCCGAGAGCACACGGGCCGGGTATGCAGTGGGATGAGCTAGCCATGCGAGGCCTTGCACCTGCAGGCGTTCACAGCGCCGCTGGTGGCCTCGATGTCTGCTGTGCAGGACGCAAATGTAGGGCAGTCTCAGGCACAGCACAGAAGACAGTGAAGGGAAGTCGGGCTGTGAAGCCTGTTTTCACGTGGCCTTTTCACAGTGATGAAATCCTACTTTATTTTGAAGTGTTTTCTCACTCTGATGCAGAAAACACTCGTGCTTATCACGGTAGAGGTAGTCTGAGCTCTGCCATCATCCGCAGGCAGCATCAGTCTTCACTGTGATGCTCTCAGCCCCTTAGAGTTTTGTTTGTCATGAAAACATGGGTCCTTCCCAGAGCAAAATCAGGTTATTGGAAACCTTCATTGTGCTGCTCTTTTCCTTCTTCTGCTCCCTCTGTGCGGCTCACAACAACTAACTTACTGACGTAATGTGTAAGTGGGACAGCTTGTTTTCCTACTAGCACTCAGCGTAGTAGCGACGTTTCTGTTGGTTGCAGTAAATCTGTTCTAAGACACTCATTGAACGTGTGATTTTTAATTTGTAGTTTTTGTAATAATTGTAAACTATAACTAGGAAATGAGGCATTTAGGATTAATAAACTACTGATTATTTTTTTTTCAAAGTGTTTACAGGAAAGAGAGGAACAAATCAAAACGTTACAAGAAAAGATCACCGAAGTTCAGAAGTGCACTCAAGAACAACTTGAAGAGAAGTCTTCGCAGCTGGATGACATCCTTGAGAAACTAGAACGACACAATGAGAGGAAAGAAAAACTGAAACAGCAGTTGCAGGCAAAGGAACTAGAACTCAAAGAAATTAGGAAAGCCTACAGGTAGTACTCGGCCCTTTGCGCTGAGAAATGAAATGTGGCTGAATTTTGTGGTTGACTTCTAAAATGATTTCTTCTCGTGTCAGTACCCTTAACCAGAAGTGGCACGATAAAGGAGAACTTCTGAGCAACCTCGAAATGCAAGTGAAAGAAGTGAAGGAAAAGTTTGACAACAAGGAAAGGATACTGAAGGCGGAAAGAGACAAAAGTATTGAACTGCAGAAGTAAGCACGAGACTCGAGCAGGTGGAGCATTTGGAGGAGCCAGGCCTGGGGCGGTGGGGTGTGGAGGGGGGACGGGGAAGGGCAGGAAGGGCAGAATGGACACATGTCAGGCGTCATCATTTGCCAGGTGCTTGATTGCCATTCCATCATTCAGTCCAAAAAGGAAGATCGTGGTCCCTGCCGTCGGCGTTTGGCGTGGGGTGTTGAGTTTTGCGTATTTACATAGGAGCCCAGCACCTGACGCACAGCTCCATCGCTGTGCATATCGTGTCTGCGCTCCGACTGAAGCGGTTGCTGGTATTTGGGCTGCTGACTGTGACTTAAGGAGGGACACGGGCCCCCGGAGACACAGCCAACCTGACACGCTGACCGATGGCAAGAGCCAGTTTTAAAGAAAGGGAAGAAACTGCTAATGTAAAGGAGATGGCGTTTTGCCTCTAAGACACTTGTAGCGCTAAAATTTTGCAGATTCTGTGTCATGTGTTTGTTAACAAAGGGTTTTATCTGTTAAGCATGAGCATGGGGAAGTCAGACCCGCCTGTTCATAAACCAGTTACTGTCACACTTCACCCACCTGGAGGAAAAGACGCTGACAGCGGTCAGCTGTGGGGGAGCTTGTAAGACATATCTTAGGCTCAGAATAAATGGAGTCCGAGCACTTGAACTTTCCGAGGGCGAAAACGCACCAGACGGCCATGGACGTCATTCCCGTCCTACAAGATTGCTAGGGGATGAACCGCCTGCCTCCGGTCACCCCGCGTAGCCGCCTTGGCTGCTCAGTGGCGTTATGCCACCGCTGAAGTGTGAACGTGAGAATTGCCATCTAGACCTAAAAGACTCCTGAGTTTTATACCCACAGTTACATGGCTTTGTTTTCCGTTTTTAAGGGACACTCTGGAGAAGCTTCATAGTATGGACGACGCCTTTAAAAAACAAGTCGACGCGATTGTCGAAGCTCACCAAGCCGAAATCATAAAAATGGCAAGTGAAAAGCAGAAATATATCGATTCTGCAAACCTAAAGGTACTGTAAGTACAATGCACTTGGTTATCACCAGCACTGAATTGTCACAGCTAAATAAATCGAGAATTGTAACGAGAAAAGGCAGCATGATTTAATGGCCAGGCAGACGAAGAACGTTGCCGCGGCGGCCGGGAAGCCAGGCCGGGCTGTGGCAGTGGCGCTCAGGTGGCTTGCAGGGTGTAATTCTGCCGAAAGCAGAATTTACGTTTGAGCCTAGTGCGCGCCTGCCCCGCGATCTCCGGATCAGAATTCCCGCCCCTGCCGCGTCTCGGCCGGGAGCCCGTCAGCCCCACACAGGCAGGGCGCGTGCAGCACAGTACACGTGGCCGACCGCTGCCTCGGGGCAGTGCCCAGGGAGCAGTGCATTACCAGAGCTCGGGTCCAGGCCTATCGAGTGTGTCGTTTTAGCATCACTGATGAAGGAGTGCATGTAGAGCGATGCTGAGTGGGGGCAGAACTCCAAATCGCCCATGCAGCGGTTTGACAGTACACGTGCACGCACCCCCCTGACGTTTCCACTCAGAGTTTGGGGTCAGAAGCAGGTATTTTGAAAACTCAGCAAGTGGTTGAGTTTTCAGTTGGGTTCCATTCTGAGTGTGGTGAACCCTCCCACCCCGTCCTGCCCCAGACGCCCGTCATCCCTCCACCTGGCGTCTCCACACTCCGTGCTCCCCGCCTGGTAGTCACTTCCCCGTGGTCATAGGGACTGTCTCGGTATCACAGGCCTTGTGTTCAGGTAATGTTGAATTTAGTCATAGCCCCAAAGCGCAAGAGTAGAGATGCTGGCAGAGGCCTCATTGCCCCCTTTAAGTGCAAAGGTGAACATTCTGGACTTAATAAAGAAAAACCATGTGCCAAGGTTGCTGTGACTTGCGGTCGGAACGAACCCGCTGTCGTGAAATAGGGAAAGATTCATGCTCGTTTTGCTGTCGCACCTCAGCCTACAAAGGTCACGGCCACAGTGCGTGATGCGTGCTTAGCTAAGATGGAAAAGCCGTTGAGTTTGTGGGCGGAAGACCCAAACAGAAAACGGCGAGTTGCACCAGAAAGCAGCGAGCCTGTGCAAGGACTACAGCAAGGGACCTGCCCCCACCTTCCCAAGACCAGTGACACCAGACCATGCGTTGCCAGTGGGGGGCGCTCAGACTCGGGTAGGCTTGGCCTTGTGTCGTCTCACGTCGTCACAGGAACGAGAGAGGATGAGTACAGCGCAGTAGGACGAGAGAGCGACAGGCCGCACGCACCGAGCTGTCAGTGTGGTCATTCGCTGTGTCGCTGGTGGAAATCCCTGCCGGACTGGCGGGCGTCACCGCAGGGAGCTGTGCATAGGAAAAGGCGTAAGGCGCAGGGTTCAGTGCTGTCTGCGCATTCAGGGGACCACGTCCCCTGCGGATAAGGGGGGCCGGCTGCCACCTGCAAGAAGGGTCAGCAGCAGCCGGGAGCGAGTTCAGCCACAGAAGGGACCAGCGCTCCTCGCCCCGACTGCCACAGGCCTGCGGCCATGCGACACCACACTGAGGAGGCCGCCTGCCCCAGAGGGCAGCGAATGAGGAAGCGTGACTTGTCGAAGTTCAGCTCTCTGTTTCAAGTTCACAGAGGTTTCGGATGTTTTATCTAAAATCTCCCGCATTTTTTCCAGGCCCCTCGGGGACCACTAGCTACAGGGTGAGGTTGGGCCCCGAGCTGGGAGGACGTCCTGGGTTCCGTGGTGCCATCCAGTGTAGCATCTCAGGGACACGTCTGCCAGGAGCAAGAGAAATGGCACTGGAGCTGACACGTGATAACAAGGGAAGAAAGCGCGAGGCATCGGCAAGGCATCGTGTAGCGATGATCGTTTAAATTAGGAGAAATGTTAACCTTCTGAGAGAGAAAAATTAGGGAATCTGTCCTAGAGTTAGGTAGAGGGGAGTGAGCAGAAAGGGACGGTCAGCTTGCTGGTGCTGTCAGGGCTGTCGTGTCACCGGACAGAGGGTGTCAGGCAGGAGGTGACAGTGTCAAATACAGAGAATCCGAGGACAGAAGACTGATGATTCAGCGGTTGCCCCGAGAGGCAGTGTCCCTCGCCAGCACTGCTCACCTGAGAATGCAGTAGGGACCCCAGTAGGGGATCGGGGGCGGGAGGGAGGCTGGAGGCTGCTGCAGGCTGGTGAGTCTGAAAGGGACCGTGTTGAAGGTGGCCGCGGCAGCACAGGCCAGTGGGAGGGTGGAGTCAGAGGCTGGGCTTCTGTCCAGAGGTGCCGCTGAGAAGCTGCACAACCTCGGACGAATTTTCTAAGCTCCGAAGCAGAGCTTCAGTAGTCGTATTTATCATCAGGGACCCTGGGGGGGGGGGGGGGTAACGCACGCGTCCGGATTCTGTGTACTGCACGGCCATCGTTTTTTCCCAGTTAGTCTCTGAACAAGTTACCTTTCGCTGACCTCTTGGCTTTAAATAAATGTCACACATTGCGAAATGCATAAGAAAAAAATTTTGACTTTTTTCAGAATGCATTTTTTAAATTTAAGAAATTTTTATTTAGGTGCATCAGGTTGAAGAAGAAATGCGTGAACTTCTGAAAGAAACATGCAAGAACAAAAAAGCGATGGAAGTGAAAATCAAGCGACTCGCTTTTGTTCTGAATGAAATTCAGCAAGATTGTGATAATTCTGAGACAGGACTTAATTGAAACGGACCGGCAGACATTGTAAAAATGATTAAATCTTGTAACAGTAGTAACTGCTATGACTTGGAAATGTCTCTTTCTACACATTTCATTCTGAATATATTTTCAAAGACTTTTGATAAAGTATTTAATTGTATATGTAGGTTTTTATAATAAATTGTTGATAATTATGTGTATTAGAAAAACCTATCAAAATAACTAGACTTAAGACATTTTTTCTTGTTTCTGTGCTGTGCGTTGTTTGGGAGTAAACACTTGCCAATGACTGCAAATGAAAATCAAGGTCAGCATTCGACTACATTAGGGAAAGTGCTTTCTCGATTGATGTCGCTTCTTGTGTTGATGAAGAACTAACTATATCTGCTTGTCCTTTAGTCGATGTAGGTCCATTCTTTTAAAATGCTCCTGTGTGCAAAAGTGTAGCCAGAAAGGCATTGAAATCCGATAGGAGGTCTGGCACCCTTAGACAGCGTCTGTGGCAGTGTCCACGTCACTCGTGACCCCTGTTAGTGCGTCTGGCTTTTCACTAACGACCACGTGCCAGGTTTTGTGGACCTTATTTGCCCCCCAGGAGGGCAGCTTCCCCTCTGCCTTCCTCACGTTCCCCTTTAATCGCTGTCCATCTTTCGTTTCACGTCGGGACACCTCCTGCCGTTCCACGGCATGGCCCTCTCTCCTGTTCCCGCGCGCGGAACAGAAACCGGAAAGCGATTCCTGACGAAGTTCCCACGGGAACGGAACCCGTGTTTAGCGCGTGGCCGGGGAACGCAACCAAGTGGGACCAGGGAAAGCGTAAACGCCCGACAGCAGGCGGCCGCGTTTCCTGCCCGGCGGCGCGGGTGGGCGCGTGTGACCCGGGAAAGGAGGAGCGGGGCACGCACTGGACGCGACCCCACGGCCAGGACCCTACGGATGGAGGGTCCAGGGTAGACGCGCAGCCGCACCTGCTGTTCCCGTCGGGGTGGAGGGGGCGCCCGGCGCGGGCGGGCCCGCGGGCAGGCGGAGACGGCGGGGTCGGAGGGCCCGGGGCTGGGCTCCGTCAGGCGCGAGGAGGGCCGGGGACGGGGTCTGGGGGGGCGGGGCCTGGCGTGGGCGGGGCCGGCGTCTCCCGGCAACGCGCGGCGTCACTTCCGGCCATTTAAACCCGGCCCCGCCGCGTCCGCCGCGCCGCGGGCTGCAGGGCGCTGGGCCGCGCCGGGCCGGGGCGATGGCGGCGGCGGAGGCCGGGGCCGCGGGGCCGGCGCAGGCTCGGGGCGGGCCCCCGCCGGCCGGGCCGCAGCCCGGGGCCGCCGCAGGGGGCGGGCGCAGCCGGCACGAGAAGAGCCTGGGGCTGCTGACGGCGCGCTTCGTGGCGCTGCTGCAGGAGGCCGAGGGCGGCGTGCTGGACCTCAAGGCGGTGAGCGGGGGGGCGGGGTGTGGGGGGACTGGGGGGACCGGGGCGGGGGGGGGCCGGGGGGGGCCGTGCTGGACCTCAAGGCGGTGAGCGGGGGGGCGGGGTGTGGGGGGCACTGGGGGGACCGGGGGTGTGGGGGGACGGGGGGGGCCGTGCTGGATCTCAAGGCGGTGAGTGGGGGGGGCCGGGGCTGTGGGGGGACGGGGGGGCCGTGCTGGACCGCAAGGCGGTGAGCAGGGGGGGGGTGTGGGGACAGGGGGACCGGGGCTGTGGGGGACAGGGGGACAGGGGACCGGGACTGTGGGGGACAGGGGGGCAGGGGGCCGTGCTGGACCTCACGGCGGTGAGCGGGGGGGCGGGGTGTGGGGGACCGGGGGGCCGTGCTGGACCTCAAGGCGGTGAACAGGGGGCGGGGTGTGGGGAACAGGGGGCCGTGCTGGACCTCAAGGCGGTGAGCGGGGGGGCGGGGTGTGGGGGGACGGGGGGGACCGGGGCTGTGGGGGGACGGGGGGGACGGGGGGGACCGGGACTGTGGGGGGACGGGGGGGCGGGGGGGCCGTGCTGGACCTCAAGGCGGTGAGCGGGGGGGCGGGGTGTGGGGGAACGGGGGGCCGTGCTGGACCTCAAGGCGGTGAGCGGGGGCGGGGTGTGGGGGGATGGGGGGCCGTGAGGCGCGCGGCCCGCGGGGGCCGGAGGGTGGACCTGTGTGGGGTCCGGGGAGCCCCGCGCCGGCGGCCAGCGCGTCGGGCGCGCCCGGGGCTCCCGACGTGGCCGGGCGGAGGCGTGCCCGGGACCCGCGCCCCCTGGGCCCCTCCCCGCGGGCCCCGCTCCCGGAGGACCGCGCCGTCCCCCTCGCACGCGTGGGAAGGCTTCCGCCGTCCCCCGCACTTTCGCGCTTCCCCGTGCACGGGGATGGCCGGGCCGCCCCCTCGACGACACCTGTCCCCCCTGGACTCGGGAACTCCGGGCGCTCACAGCCTCGCTGTGCCGCGGGAGTCGCTTCAGCGCAAGCTGCTTGTCCGCGCGACACCGTGACCCTAAAAATCCACCTCAGCCTCCCCATCCGGTCCCGTCCAGCCCCTCAGAGACCCCTAAACTGTCGGGTTCCAGGTTATGGGAGCGACGGGTCGCAGGGCTGCCTCTTAGGCCTGCCCTAAGTAAGGCGCGACGGCGACCGACCACTGTAAAAGCTCACAGTTTACTAAAAATCAAAAAGTAGAGCTTAGAACTGGCATAAAAGGTGGCCCTTCCGGGCGGGGAGGCGCTGGGGGTGTTTGTTCCGCAGAGGGCTGAGCCGGCACCCAGGCCACTTCGGCAGGGGCTGGCCCTTTGCGGCCTTGAGGAGAGGTATTGATGCGCTGCTTTTGACTTCCGTATTGACTGTCCCCGCAGACCCTTTGAGGACCTCCCCGGAACCTGTCCACCGCCACTTAAGTAATCTTTCTCTTTGATCACTTTCTCAGCCCATGAGACTTGCACTTTTTAAAACTCTTTTCAAATGTGTCAGTCACCACCCCAGAGCCTTAGATATGTAGACAGCGTTTTTGTGACTGTTTGTTTATGTTTCCATAACTATTTGAATGGCCCTTTCCGCCATCCCTCCCTATGGGGCTCCCTCCCTGTGGGGCCACCCAAGGGGCTCATCCGGTGCAGTGTCTCACAATGCCCCATGCACCAAGCCCTTGAATTATGGGAGCCCGTTCCAAAACGTTTCGCCACAAATTTATTTCGTGAATGTGTCCTAAGTGTGAAATTCCACCTGATTGTCCATTTGCTTTCGGAGCCCGTCCCCTGCGGGACAGGGCGCGTGGCACCTGCCGTGGCTGTGAGCTGTACGCTGCGCGGCTGCTGTGGAAGGCCGGGCAACACAGTTGTCCCATGAGGGCTTGTGAAAGGCCCTCTGACTGTGGGTGGAAATCAAACATTCTGCATTTTTATCATCTTCCACAGTGTTTGGAAATAGCTAAGATTAGTCTCAACCTTGTCGTGAAATTGATCGCCAGCTTGTCACCGGCACCATTGAAAAGCGGGTTCCCGCTGCTCTCTTTAATTCCCACGGGAACATTCCATAGGGGATCTTGCCGTGTCACTCAGGGTCCTTTGGGCCCCTCTGCCTTGTCGTCAGGACCGCGCAGTGCACGTGGGCGTGTGTCTGTGACAGAGCAGTGCAGCGCGCCGTGGCCTTGTCAGTTTCCGAAGCCCAGTGGCTCCGTCGCTGAGAGCACAGGGGCTGGCCGCTGTGGGCCCCTTCCTCGGGCGAATGAGCTGCAACTAACCTTGACCGAACACAGCTCAGCCCAGGCTCTGCGGGGCTCATGTCGCCAATTCGGCGGTCCATGGAGCGCGGCCAGGTCAGGGCAGGTCGGCATGCCAGGGTGTCTGGGACCGGGACTGCTCGTCCAGACAGTCTGGCCTGGTCCACTCTTCCTCGCGGCTCTCTGTTCTGCGGGGCGTGCAGTCAGGAGCACGTCAGGGGCGCTGTCCTCGTCCATGGGGGCGGCGGCACACGGGGGCCTCCCGAGGGCGAGCGGTGCGGTCGTGTGGGGCCGGCCGGCTCCCTCCTGTCTTCTTTGCGAGTCTGAAAGGCACGGTTGTCTCGGGGGTTTCCCAGTGTGCGTGCGACTCCGAACTTCCCCCAAGTGTCTTGACTTGGCTGTTTTAGAAATTGCTGAGATTTAGCTTTTCAGGGTTTCAGAAAACGACCAAGGCTGTCTGGAGACCGCACCGCTGAGGGACAGGGATCGGAGAGGAAGTAACACGGCACACGATCGGCGGCCCCTCTGTGTCCGTCCTCAATGTCTTCTCTCTCTTTATGGGCTGCGTGTCGCGACCCCTTCATTTTTCTCCCCATCACGGGGTGACCACGGTGTGGCAGATGCTGTGTCTGGTGGGGGGCGGGGACGGGGTCGCAGCCAAGCGTCATGACCCACACCGGCCGTCAGGTCCGAGCTGTAATGTGTGTCATTGTCCTCTGTTCCCCCTCTCCACCCCCCCCCTTCCCTTTTAAAACAGGCTGCAGATGCTCTGGCCGTGAGGCAAAAAAGAAGAATTTATGACATCACCAATGTCTTGGAAGGAATTGACTTGATCGAAAAAAAGTCAAAAAATAGCATCCAGTGGAAGTAAGTCGCGCGGCAGTGCCCTGCTCCGAAGCCTCTGCTCTCTCCCCGACACTGCTCTGCGAGGTCCGGCCTTGCTCCCACCGCCCTCCCCCGAGCCCTCCTTCCCGTCTCCGGCCTGCCCCGCCAGCCTGTGTGTCCCTCCCTGGGTGTCGCCCCTGTCTCAGGGCATTTCATCGCTCTCTCTGCCCTTGAACTCGGACTCTTAGAACTCAACTCCGAGGCCCCCTCCAGCTCCTCACGCGGTGCCCCCACACCGCCTTCCGCTCCATCCACCCTCTCTGCCCAGGCGTTTACCGCCCGGTGAACCGACATAAACTCCGCAAGGACAGACACTGGGCCTAGACGCGGGAACGTGCACCTTCTCAGTCGTAGTTGGCTGACACGCACGTTGTCCTTTGCTGTGTGCTCGTACGTTTGAGTGTGACAAATGCCTTCTGTTCTTCAGGTTCTTCCTCTGTTTTGTCTGTTCATTTGTTTGTTTAGCTAAGATCCCACCAACACACTTAAAGGTTATTTGTTGTACTTGCGTCTCGGTCGACACGTGCGACTTCAGGTGTGACTGTTTGGCTGTGACAGCTTTTTCGGGCCTCGGTCACCAGCCTTACCTTCCAGATGACAAAACTACTCTAAATGTATTGAACGTTTTGCAGTTTGATTGTTCTTAGAAAAGTTCCCTAAGCAAGCCTGCTCAGAGGTGTTAGCATTTCCAGGGATTTCGCTCCTCGGTTTCAGGAGAGCGTACAGGTTTTCATCACCAGGAAAGCCGAGTGGCGTCACGCTGGTCTGAAGCCGGGTGTTCGTTCCCGTCCGACTGCAGGGGCGTCGGAGCCGGCTGCAACAGCACGGAAGTCGTGGACAGACTGAGGTGTCTCAAAGCCGAGATCAGAGACCTGGAGCGGAAGGAGCGAGAGCTCGACCAGCACAAGCTGTGGCTGCAGCAGAGCATCCGGAACGTGATGGGTGACGCCGGCAACAGCACATATCCTTCTGGGGCCCCGCCCGTGCGCGGACTGGCGCGTGCGTGTCCCGTGGCACGTCCTCGCGCGGGGTCGGCTGCCTTATGCTGCTGCTTTTGGAGATTGAGGTTTTAGGGGAGAATGGCACATTTTCACTTTGTGATGTTTCTAAGGGTTTTTACAAATAATCGTTTCCCCGCTGAGTTACGCGGCACGGCCGTTAACGTCGTTCCCGCCTGGCACTGAGGCCCAGTCCTCCTGTCGGCGGGGCGTCGCGTGCCAGCCCGGGCGCTCGGGTCTCGCAGCGAGTGTTGGACGGCACCCTGACCTTCACGGGTAGACGGACTCATAGGCCCCATGCTCTGAGTGGTAAAAGCCAGTCTCAGTCCTGAAAATGAATTCTGGTTTCAAAATGAAAGAGCGTGGGCTGCGGTCGGTCAGTCCAGGGAGCTTCTGCCTGATGGTAATCCAAAGACAATGCCCGCTGGCCGACCGGCCCAGGGCCGTGCCCCAACCACGTAACACCGGGGGTGGGCCTGCGCCCCGATCCGCTATTCGGGCGGCACTGATGTCCGTGACGCCCTGGATTCGTGATCTTCCCGCTGTCTGAGGGACATCTAATCCCCTGCCACTCACCGTGTGCCCCCGACACCCCCACCCCCGTGCACTCCTGACGCGGACAGTGCATCGCCATGCACCTTTGGTGCCCGGGTCCCTGATCCCTTTGTCACTTCCTTCCTGCGGACCGGGGCTCCTTGAGTTGGATAACACTGGGGGGCAGGGGCGGGTTCAGACTGCGCTGTGGCCCCAAGTCAGGAACCACTGGACTAGCTGACCCTGGCCTTGGCCGCTCCAGCTGCCCGCACTGTCCTCGCCGTGCAGGCCCGTGTGGTGGCGGCAGCCTCTCCCCCGCCACCACCCTTCACCCAGAAGCTCGTCTCCTTGAGGGACGTTTTCTGTCCTCTCCCAGGGGCCCGCTGATGCCACTGCTCTTAGGGCCCTTTATCCGGTTGCCTCTGCTTTCCGGGCTGCAGACTTCGGTCTCCCTTTTGATCTGACCACACATCTGGGGCTTCTGTCTGCTTTGGCGTCAGACTTATTAACTTGGTTGAATTGCCTGGACCTGGATAAATGTTGTTCCTTAACCCCTGCGACCGCACATTCTCCTACGTGACTCACGAGGACATCTGCGATTGCTTCAACGGTGAGTGCCGAACGCAGACTTCCCTTCCATCCTTCCTCTGGTCAAGTCGTTGAAGGTGGATGCAGAGCGGGGCGGAACCCCCCCCCGCCCCGCGTGCTCGCCCTGCGCCATGTCCTCCGAGTGGGACATGGTGCCCCACTCCGCAGTGCGCTGTGTGGGTACGCTGCTTTTGTGTCCCTTCTCACGACAGTCACTGAGTCAGTGGTGTAACCCGGGTGTGAGGGACAGCTGACTCGGTGGGATTAAGCGACAGGCTCAAAGCCACAAAGTCGGGTCCGTGACGAAACCAGAGCCAGCGCGTGGTTCTCATCGGCACTTTATGAAACTGCAGCCGATGCCCTGCTCACGGGGGGGTGGGGGAGTGGACCATCAGGGGCCATCGTACAGCCAGGAACGTTATTTCTCACCCCATCCACTGCTTCCGTGCCCCGCCCTCGAAATGACAGCTGCCGTGTCAGTAAGTAAAAGGGTGGGGGCCGTACCCTGGAACGACGTGTGACACTAGTAAGACGGAATTGAGCACGCGCATTTGTATGTCATCACGCACGGCCTGTTGCAAGGACGGCCTGTGGTGCGCCCCGAGAATCCTGCAGCTGGACTCTGGCTTTGCCCCGAGGCCAGGCGGTGCGTGTGGCCGCTGTGCTTTGCTGCCACACCCCTGCGCTTCCCAAGGAAGCCCGGGGAAGTATCCCTAATCCCAGCAGAGAGCACTGCAGGACTGGGTTCACAAGGAAGCTCGCTTTAGCAGAAGCTTTCAGTGCATCGGAACCAGTCTCGAGTGCCCCCTCTCATTTAGGTCGTCGAAATGTTTCAGTCCACACCGTTGTTTTAATTGTGGCCGAAGGCTGTGAAGATCAGACCCTACGGGAGACTGAGAAAGCAAAGTTAACTTGAGCTGAATGTGTCCGTGAGACTAAATCTGACCCGGGGCGATTCCCCTGCTGAGACCTGTTGACACAGCCCTCGCAGCATCTGCCCCCGAACAGCCCCTGCAGCACGTCACCTCACCCCGTTCCGCAGGAGTCAGGGCTGGAGTGCGCGGGCACGAGGCCTGGGGCCAGACCACGCATCCGACTCCCAGGCCCACGCTCGCCTCCAGGCCAGGCTCAGTCCTGTGTTCTGAAATCTAAAAATCTTTGTCTTTTTGACCAGGTGATACACTTTTGGCCATTCAAGCACCTTCCGGAACACAGCTGGAGGTGCCCATTCCGGAAATGGTACGTGGGACCGCGTCCGTTTAAGCGGATCTGCTCTCGGAGGGACAGGTGCATTTTCCGTAGCTGAAGTGAGCTCGTTGTGTGTGGACACTTTTGAGTTGCCCGTCAGAGAGCGTTGCTCCGGGCCTGGGGCGTGTTCGCTGCTTTGGCAAAGTTGTAGGTGTCACCAGATGGGTCCTTCGATGTTTAACTTCTCGATTGGATTTAACTTGTGCTCCAGGTGTCAAGGGCTGAGTCATGGTGACGGCAACAGTTGGAAAAAGTCGATTTAACTGTATCTGTAACAGCCTGAGGGAGATTTCAGTTTAAGTGTCAACAGTGACATAATGCTCTATGTTGGGTTTTCTTCAAAAACACTTCCTGGCTTATCAGGTCGAGTATATTTGACTCTGTGCTCTCCACATATACATGTATCATGATTTTAGTTTTCGGATTCAGAGTTCCTGAAACAAACTGATTGGACAAAGGGGGGAGTGGAAACGGTCACTGCTGCCATCCACTCCCTGCCCCACCACCCCTGAAGCGTGTGTACGGGTCCCGGGGCGTCAGGGCCCCGGGGCTTTCGGAAGTGCAGGGACTCCACATCGGTAATTCCTGTGCGTGCCGGGTGGGAAGAGAGTATTAACTGGTGAAACAGCTACCGTTTGAGGCAGCGTGTGGGGATGCCCACGTCCACGGCGGCCTGTGCCCAGGGACGGGGCCCACGCATGGAGGACGCGTGCAGCGCTGACACGCACGATCCCATTAAAAACGGAAGGTTCACAAGGAATTGCACACCTGAGAGCTGTGGCGGTCAGAGTTTGGGAAAAGCTTGCTTTTGGCGGCACGGGGCCTGGCACCCTCCACACCCCGCTCCACTCGCAGCCCTCGTCGCGGTACGTGGACTCAGGCCATGTCGTGGTTCTGACGTGGCCTCTTTCCGTCCATTTGTCCCAGGGCCAGAACGGACAGAAGAAATACCAGATCAACCTGAAGAGCCACTCGGGCCCCATCCACGTGCTGCTCATCAACAAGGAGGCCAGCTCGTCCAAGCCCGTGGCATTCCCCGTGCCCCCACCCGACGACCTCACACAGCCCCCCACCCCGACCCCGACCCCCACGCCGCCACAGAAGCCCCCCGCGGCCACGCCGAGCCCGCCCGGCCCGCTCGCCTGCGAGAGGGACCAGAGCCTGCAGCAGACAGCGGCCGCAGACCTGTCCTCAGGTGGGTCCAGGGCCTCGTGTACAGTCGCCTGGGAGGGGTGAGCACAGGATGGACACATCGCAGGGCTTCTCCGAACTCGTTGGTTGTGATGTGACTGTCAGCTGAGGCGGGAGGCGAACGGTCCCTTGTCAACCTGTTACTCGGTGTGTGCCCGGCTCTGGGACAGGTTTCATGGGGGGAGTTGGCGGGTGCCCTGTCTTTCTGCTGCTCACTGAGCCACGTTTGTGCCTTCGCCCCCTCTACGACTTGCACGTCAGCCTGTCGTCCGCAGTTTCCTGCCTGTTGGAAACCCCAGGGCAGGAGGTGAGAGGTGTGCTGAGCCTCGAAGGCCAGTCACCGCGGTGGCGTGCAGTGACGCGTGCCCCTCTGCCTGGCCTCGCTGCCTGCCTGCTGTTGGGACGGCGCCGTTTTAGAGTCGGTAGATAGTCTCCACTCCGGTTCAGGAGACCGTGCCGTCCCTACTGGCGAAGTAGCTAAAGGCCTAGAAACGGGAGTCTGGACCGGGGCGAGGGCACACCGCATGGTGGGATGTCCCGGCTCCGGCCTTCCTCTCTGGGAGGACTGAGGGGCAGCTCTGCACGGTGTGGCCCAGACCCGCGTGGCCACCGGCTCCCACCGGCCACAGCTGAGCAGGTAGAGTGTGGTCGCGTATCTGGAGACAGTAGTGGTGACTTGGGGCCAGCTCAGGCGACGTGGCCGAGGTAGGACTGAGCCGATAGTGAGAACTGTGACAGGGCAGACGGGCCTGGGAAGCAGTCGGGAGGGGCGTGGGGCCGGCAGCTACGCCGCCCAGGAAGATCAAGGTCAAAGCCGCGGTGAACGTGGTTAGAAAGAGAAAACATAGGCCAAGTCCACAGCACTTCGTGTGAGACCCGGGGACAAGGGCGTGGGAGGAGCGGCATGTGAGTCCAGGTGGCAGGCCTGGCGTCCATTCTGGGAGGTGGTGGGGCTCGGTCTCCCCCGTGGGTTTGAGGCTCAGAAGCTGGGAGCCGCACCGCCATTCGGCCACTGCAGTGCACTGTGCGCCATTCAGATGCCGCCCAGTAACACACGTCACGTTTCTGTCCCCAGCCGCGTCTGTGAGTACAGACATCATCGACGAGTTAATGTCTTCCGATGGTGAGTGGTTGGAGCTTTACTACGTACTATAAGTTCTAGAAAAGCATTACTGATGTGTAGGTGCTGCGTGACTTAAAAAACGAAGCCCTTGTGTTTTTTAACTGCTTAAGACACTATCCTGTGACAGTTCACAAAGTGTCCCTTAGTGATACTTCACAGTAAATCCTAGTCCCCGTCAGCATGTTCCTTTGCCCGCACTGAGGGAGGACTCCGTAAAGGACAGGTACCTGCACCGAATAAACTCAGCTGTGGGCCTGGTCGCCCTTTTCCCTCCTGAAGAATCTGGCCCACAAGCGTGCAGTAACCGACCTCAGTGCGCAGGCGAGGCGAACACCAGCTGTGTGGATCACCCCGTGTGAGGTCACCGCGCGTGGCCCACATCAGCCATGTCGTCACCTACCCCGACCCACTGCAGAATCGTAGCTAGTGCTGCAGTTACCGTAGTGGAAACGCTCCCGGCCCCCCTCGCCTTTCCGCAAGCTCCAGAGGCAGGGCCCTGGCTCCTGAGGAAGCCAGCCGAGACCTGGCAGGTGACCGCTCAGACCTCTGAGCAGCAGAGAACGTGGACAGGTGTGTCAGCCAGAGTCTGCCCCCTGCTCTTGTCCGAGTAGCAGCTTATTCAGATCACATTCTGACCCGAGGCTCTGCACCACGTTTCAGGGACAAGTCCAACCAGTAAAAACCTTAACCCCTACTTCTCGAGCCAACACCTGTAACCGATATTCAATGCACACACCGTCTTTAACGAGAACCTCAAAGTGCACACCGACCTCGAGTCACTAATTTCGTTACTTTTCCTATCGAATGTGTTTAAGTTCTGGAGCAGCGTAGGAAGCCGTTTAGCTGGATGGGCGTATCGGGGTATGTACGTGAAGCATCGTTACCTGGAGGCAGGAACCACCGCTGACCCTGGACTTGTGTTTTGCTTGCAGTGTTTCCTCTCTTGCGGCTTTCTCCTACTCCGGCCGACGACTACAACTTTAACTTAGATGATAATGAAGGAGTTTGTGATCTGTTTGATGTCCAGATACTAAATTATTAGATTCCAAGGGCACCTGGGACTGTTATCTACCTCTACCTAACGCTCTAGACTTCTTAATAACCTAAGTATTTAAAGTAATGAATGTAACCTCTTTCTAGTTCACTGATTCTGAAGTGTTCTCCTCTAATTTTTTTTACTTCACAAAACTTCAACATAAAAACAAAGGGCTCTGACAGCTTCAGGGGAAAACAGTGACATGATACCCACCCCCACCCTCCACTAATTGCCTTCTGGATTCCAACTTTTCTTCCGATTCTGACTCCTGCTTTTTCCTCTTACAAGAGGAAAATTAAAGTAGACTTGAGGTCACCCAAAAGAAAAGCATTGGCCAAGGACTCTTCACTTGTCTTACGTTTTTACTGCCACAAAACTGTCCATGATTCTACGTCCTCCGACCCAAAGGACGGTCACTGCCACTTAAAAGTGAAGGAGGGGAACGAGGATAGGTTACCCTCCAGTGAACAGTTTGTGAAGTGCCTTCTGTTTTAGCACTTTAAGTTCATCACATTTGGTTCACTTCTGACATTCCACTTTCCTAGCTGTAAGAAAGATCTGTTTGTGTAGTTTATTTTTAAAATGTGCCAATTCCTGTACATTAACAAGATTTTTAAAAATAAAACTGTATAAAACGTTTAATTTATTGGTCTTTGGGGAGAATCTGATGCATCAGCAGCGCATTACAACTGAGCCATTAATCGTGTGGCTTCGTCCACGTTAACGGGTTTGTTTTCATGACTCTGCTGAGGAACCTGGGGAGAGAGAAGCATTATACAGCGTCTGAAAATTGAGATCACGAAGCAAAAATGACACATGTCACCTGTTACCCAAGTTAACTTCTAGCCACACCCTGGGAGATCGAACAGTAAATTCTCATACTTAGACTCAGTGTTTTCGTGTCTGCAGTGACTGCATGTGCTGTACACAGCACACGGCCAAGCACAGCGAGAGCCAAGGACTCTCGGCCACCTGGCAGGCTTCCGTGCCCTGGTGTTTATCTCATTGGCCAGGACAAAAGGAAGCGGTTTCCACTCACCAGCTCTTTCTGCAGAGGTTCAAGGGAAAGGCCTTTTGAGAAGTTGGCAAGCTCCTTTTGTATATCTATAAAAGCCTTATTCACTCTGTTAACTTTTTCAGCATTCACAATGTTTATCTTTAAAAAAAAAAGAAAAAAGAACATTAATCTACGATCTCACAGCCATTAAAGATAAAATACGTTCAATCTTAACTTAACCTTATTAAACCTAAAAATCTAGAAAATCTTAAACATACTAATTTGTGGGGCTGATTCACACTCTTACAGCTCTACTGGGCAATTTAGATAAAGGCTCTGGTTTTAAAAAAAATAAGAATTAGGTGGTGATGCCCTTACCATGACTTTACTAGTACAACCAGGCCCAGGTGTGGACTGCCAGCGTTCCAGGTGACGGTGCTGTCACCACACATGTGAAACGTGGGGCCTGATCAGATGCCACCAGTGTCCTGCTGAGCGAGCTCTTCCTTGGCCCTGCCTCAGTGGAGCGGGTAGTGACAGCTGTGAGGAATGGGGTTAGACTCAACTCTCAGCCTTTCCTGAGCCTGAAACGAGCTGCGGGAATCCTAAGTGGCTGACCGGCTTCACCTCACGTCCATGACCTTGAACTTCCAGTCACCGTTTACAATGCCTGGACACCTGCGCCCTCCCTGTCAGTCGTCACTTTCTGAGAGCACTGCCACCATGCTGCCGTCCACAGACCGCCTATTTTCCAGTCGTGCGTGGGAAGCTTCTTTCTAGCCCTCTATTGGACTAGCCACGTCCAGCATGCCACGCTTTCCCCGCCTGGAGCCTCCCAGCTCTTTGCGTCACCAGCTCCTTATTCCACTCTTGGCTCCAATGTCAACTCGCAAGACAGTTCTGTGTACAACTGTCACCCCCGACCCTTCATCGTAGCACCCAGCTTTATTTCCTTTAAAGCATTTCCAAAGTCATAAAACTCAATCAGAAACTTAGCTAGTTCATGAAAACTGAAAAATGTGACTTTTCTATGGACTATGATGATGGTACTAAGTCCTGGAGAGCTGGCTCCACCTACTACATAATCTTAAAAACATTTTCTTGAAGAACTAATCTCCATGAAGAAATTTCCCATTTCCCAAACATTTTGCAATAAAAACCAAGGAGATAAACTACTTTTCAAATTTTGCATTTTAAGAAAAAGCATTTTATCTTCACTTTACAGGTTTCTGAGCTGCACATATTTTCAGAGAACTAAGAATGACTGAGGATAAAAGTGGGTGCTGACTGACATCCACGCTTTCAGTTTTTCAGTAGCTTTCCCGCATGCTTCGCTTGTAAGATGTACAGTTGGAGAGCTTAACTAATTAACACTCACCTTCTTGAGTTTAGTGGTTACTGGCTTTGCTTTACTCTTAACCTTGAAGTTTTTTTGGCTGGCTATGTGAAACACGTTCCTGGACTTCGGCCCCCAGACTTTGTTTTTGGCCATTGTCTGGGAAGGAAAGGGAAGCAGCTTAATGAAACAGCACACTTAAATTTACGAACTGTAAATCCATTTGAATTTTTAGAGTAAAGGTACCACTTAAATCCCAACAACTGCACCCTGCTGCCGGTTATTTTTAAAGCTGCTGCATGTGTTACATTATCTCGTGTCTTTTGCCCGCCTGGATTCCCTGCTGTTGGACTGCAGGGGATGCCATCCTCCTCTGCCTCTCGGGCGCCTGGCCCCCAGGAGGTGCCGCAGCAGTCTGCTGGCTGAACTCATGGATATGACCCACACAGGGTCCTTCAGCTCTGCGGCAGCTGACGGTGCCACCACGCGTCCTCCTGCTAGCCCACGCGCTGCTGTACCATGCTGGTTCCTGTCTCACTCTCACGCTGACTCCTGTCTCCTTTTCCTTGTTTCGCTCGACTCGCGTTCTCTCCTGTGTGCACCTCCTCAAAAGCAGCCCCGCATCCTGCACCTCCTCCCTCCCCCCACGCCTTACTCCTACCTCCTCTGTGAGAGTGGCTCGTCTTGGAACGAGATGTTCTGTTTTACAGCTACACACACACCAAGCCCGTAATCCTGCCTTAGACATCGCTCTCAGACCTGCCTTTAACAGTGCCTCTGAGGAGCACTTTTCAGGTTAACCGAAGGCTGACTGAGCTGTCACCATGGGCACGAGCACCGCTAGCATGCTCTGGGCTTGACTTACTCCTCACAACAAGCCTCTGGGGAGGTGCGGCTCTCTCCCCGTTGTACAGATTTAAAAAGGACGGATGCAAAGGGGGTTGATTTGCCCGCCGGCGGGCGGCGCCCCGAGCCGGGCAGCCCGGACGCAGACGGAGACCGGGCGATGCGCCCGTGAACCTCCCGTCGACGATGAGACCGAAACAGCGGCGCCGTTCCTGGGCCCGGGCCGGGCCCCTGTCTCTGCAGACGACGTGTAAGGAGGCTCGGCCGTGCTCACGGGACCGCGTTCCGCGCCTGCGGCGGCTGTCCGGCCCGGCGGCGGCCCGCGGCGCCGGCAAGGGGTCGCGTCCAGGGGGGGCAGCCCGGCCCGCGCCGGCGCCCTCCAGGCTGCCCGGCCCGGGGCTGGCGGGGAACCCTTCCCGACGCCGCCGCCTCAGAGGGGCGGACCCCGCGGGGCGCGCGCCGACTCGGCCCGCGGAGACGCCCGCGGACCCCGCCCCCCGCAGTCAGAGAGCCTGGCGTCCCCCCGGGGCGAGCCGGCCGGCCCGCGTCCGGCACCCCCGGCCAGCGCGAACGCGCGGCCCGCTGGGGACGCCACCCACGCACACGGGGGGTGCACGACCCGGGGGGGCGGGCGGGGTCCCCGGGGCCACGCGGAACCCGACGACAACAGGCTCGACGGGGGACCGGGCCCGCCCCCGCCCCCGACCCCGCAGCCCCCGCCAGCCCGCGGGGCAGCCCCCCGCCCGCCCCCAGCCGCACCTCGGACGCTCCGGGCGGCCTCCGCGGCTCCACGTGACCAGCGGCGCGACGGGATCGCGGAAGTTCCGGGGGCGGCGGCCAATAGAACGTCCGCTCCCGGCTCGAGGTCCCGCCCCGGGCCGAGCCCCGCCCCCAGATGAGCCCCGCCCCGCCCGGATTAGCTCCGCCCCGATGGGGCCCCGCCTACCGTGCCGAGCCCCGCCCAGAGGCCGAGCCCCGCCCCCAGATCGGGTCCCGCCCACATTTCTGAGCCCCGCCCACCTCACCGAGCCCCGCCCCCAGCCCTGGCCCCCGCGGCCGTTCTCCCTGCGGCCCCCCCGCTCGCTGGGGCGGGCCCCCGGCGGCACCCCGGGGCGCGGGAACGCGTCACCGTGTCCGGGCGCACGTGCTCGCCTCCGGCCGCGTGTCCGCGGCGTCTCCCGCGCGTCGGGGCGGGCTCACCCCTCCCAGAGCGTCCCCGTGAGGGCGGCCGGGGGGGGGGCCGGGCCTGGGTCCGGTGGGGGAGGGGCCGGGTCCCCACACGCGTGCGCGGCCCACAGCGGCGCGGCGGCCCGGGGTGCGGACTGCGACCCCCACCCCCACCCCGGGGCGCCGTCCGCAATCCGGACGTCCCGTGGCCGTGCTGGTCCCTCAGCCCGGCCCGGGGTCCCCGCGGCGGCGTCCCCCACCCAGACCCGCGCTTCCGCGGCTGCTCGAGCCCCTGCGAGTGAGGGGACCCCCCCCCGTGAGGGCGGCCGTGGGTGACCTCGGAGCTCGGCCGCCGTCCCCGCCCTCGGAGCGGTCGGGGCTGCCGAACGTGCGCTCCCCTGGAGGAAGAGGAGACTGTCCAGGCGGTCTCCTGGCCGAGCGCCCGGACGTCCGAACCCGCCTGGGGACGGTGGCCACCCGGGAGGCAGGCCGGGGGAGCATTCCATGGGGACGCGGAGGCCCTCCCCGACTTTTCCGGGCCCGGCCACCGTGCACGCGGTGCTTGAATTTACAGGAATCGTGCGATGCTGTAGCAGGTGCATGTCCAAACGCAGAACCTGCAGAGGCCGAGAAGGCGGCGTGCGGCTGAGGGAGCCACGGGTTTCGCCAGTGTCTAAAGCAAAAAAGCGAAAGCTTGCGGGCTGCGCAGTGGTCAGGTTGAGTCCGGGAGGAATCGCTCAGCTGTTTAAAGCCTGACAACGGTTTTGTTTCTCAGTCCAAATGCTTACGCTCAGATTCTCCACAGACCAAAGTCCACAGTTGTGGACGCTCTTCCTCGCATTGTTTTATAACCACCCCGTTATGCCGAAATTTTGTTAACAATTACACCGGCGTCTTATTTATGATAAATACAACCGAAAACATGAGGACTCTAAATCCTCGGCTCCTTAGAAACCTTTCTTTTCCTTTTGGATTAGAAACGTCATGAAGAATCATTGTAGAAAATTGGAAAATCCAGAAAAGCATAAGGAAGACAATGAACGAGCAACAATTTTTGCATCGTGACCTGATGCACGGACCGTTTTCTCATTTGGATTGTTGTCACAGCTTCCTAACTGGCTCTCCTGCTTTCATCTCCACCTAGCCCAGCAGGCAGAGGAATTCTGCGAAAATGTTGATCAGCTCATGTCACTCATCAGCTCCAAACTTTCGATGTCCCCGCATCACTGAGAATAAAAGCCAAAGAATTTACAATGGCCCGCAAAGCCCTCTAAAGCAGTTTTTAGCTGTTTTTGTTGGCTGCTGTATTCGTTTTCTAAAGTGTAACAGATCACCCCCAAATTGAGTCGCTCAAAACGACAATCATCATTTATTATCTCATGATGTCAGTGGGGATGGAATTTGGGCGGGGCCCGGCTCAGACTCTCTCCGTTAGCTGTTGGCGGGAAGGCTTGGATGGGGCCAGGGAATCTGCTTACAAAGCACCTGGCTCTTGAGGCTGTGGCTGATGCTGGCCACCACCTGGTGGCCAAATCCTCGCCAGGAGGATGTCTGCCCAGGACTGTTTGCGCGTCCTAGGTGGAAGCGGACTGCCCCCACACTGAGGGGCCCGAGAGAGTCAGGGAGACCCCGTCATGTCTTCTGGACCGGGACTCAGAATTCACACAGTATCGCTGCCACTGTGTTCTATTAACCGTGCCAGTCCCATTCTGCGAGGAAGGAGATGCCACGAGAGGCTGGCTGGTGCAGCTGCTTTGTCCCCTATGCCTGAAACCGTGCTGGCACGTAAAGGAAACCCAACCAGTGTTTTGAACACTGAATAAATTCCACCACTCAGGTTTTTAAAATATATTTTTTGCAGCCTTTTTAGAAGGTAAATACACTATGCTGTTTATTAAAAATATCTTTCTAGGTAAAAAGTACAATCTATTAATATAAACACGCTTAATTATTAAGTATATTTAAAAATATATTTAATGTTTTTCTAAAATTATCCCTTTTTGATACACAGTAAGTTATTGCAACCCTCTTAGCATTTCTGTTTCTAGATTTTTTTTTTTCTGTCATAAAAACACTGCGGTGAACATCCTTTGAGGGCATCTCCTACTATTTTCTTGGGGCGCCTGCCTGGAAAATAGAACTAAGGTTATAAACATTTACCATACAGCAATAGAATGACATTGACTTATTTATTCCAAGCCAAGAAACGATGAACTAAATTCTCTGATGACTGAATTCTTTTGAATTGCCTGGACTTTTCAACATGGACCTGATGTCTATGCGACTTCACTTCCTTTTAAATAATCTTAGCTCTCTCCTTTCACACTTTCATAATATGCTCAAATAAGATGGAACACAAAAACTAATAGGATGTGGATAAATTACTAGGAAACTTATGAGAGTAAACAGTAAAAATGTCGGATGCAGGGTTTTGGCAACGTATTCTCGTCTGACAAAAAGGGCAAAATGTTTGCCTCCAGTTTCTGAAGGCAGCCATCTGAAAAGTGACTTCATAGGCGATTCGTCGGTGTCACCCTTTCAGTTTTTGGTCTGGAATTCCCCAGGCCTGAAACGCCGGTGCTCCAGCGAGTCCCTCGGCTTGCAAAGCTCCTGGGGTGACTCTCCTGGGCAGGCTACATCATGCCGTCCCCACCTTAGAGGAACCTTGGGAACAGGAAGGTAAAACAATGAAAACCCCATATAATGTCAGCTCCATAAAGTCAACACTCCCCATGAGATATCCGATAAGACATTCCTGGGGTTAATAAGTCGCAGCCTGTGAATCACAGGACGTGCTGCGGGAAGGAGCCCGGGCACAGCTGGAGAGCACCTTGGCCTTGGGACTCTGCGGCCTGGGGCTCTGTGCCCCTGAGTGGCTTGCCTCCCTCTTGCCTCCCTCGGGAAGGTTTCCTGCTCTGTAAAAGTCAGAGGGGACTAGCCTGTGGGGTTCACATTTTGACTTCCTAAAAAGAACACTGGGGAAAGTGCACCGCAGAGTTTGTGCGTGCACTCCAATAACGGGATCGATGACTACTCTGATTTTTCCTTAATACGTCATGACACTTAACGATGTTTCTGGCGAGCCTCGTCACTCACAAGTGCTGCTCCTAGCACACAGAGTTGAGCTGACGAGTGCCATGGTGATGCCTTCCATATCTTTGGTGAGGATTCCCGGCTTGTCCGGTCAGTGTCAATCATTTCTTTCTTGTCTGCATGTGGGGGTTGGCAACCTGGAGACAGAGACGCTTTGTTAAGAGGTCAGCCCGCCAAAAGGAGGACTTAGCAAGTGAAGCGATTCTTTGATTTGAGAAAGCAGAAGATTTTTGTCACTCCAAAATTTGAAAAAATGTAAAATGTAAGGAAAATTCATAATATGGGTACCGTGAGCAGCCAAACGACCTTCAGTTGGACCCACCAGTTACCAACCCAGGCATTTCGGTCTGCGCAGGCACTGAGGATGGCTCTGCTCCAGTCTTCCCAGTGCACCATCCCAGCTATGAAAACTAAGGCCCACTCACTGCTGTCCTGGTCGGCCTTGGACCGACTCAGAGCGCCCATCCCAGCTTCGCCCCCAAGTAGGAGCTAACCGAGGGCACGCATCGTGTTTGGTTTGTACCTATCATCATTTCTTAACCCTAAACTCTGAGTATCCTGCCCCCCAATCACCTCTCACCCAGAGTTTTCACTCGCCGGCAGCGGGACGGGCAGGGGGGCCCGGACGCCCGCTGCTCCGGGTGGGGACCCCAAGGCCCCGAGCCCGGCCGGGCAGGGCGCCCCCGCCCCAGGTCAGTCCCGGCCCCGGCCCCGGCCCCGGCCCCGGCCCGCAGACAGAGGGCGACAGGGCGGGGGCGGGGGGACCCCAGGGCGGGCGCCGTGCCACCCGGGGCCTCGTCCGCCCTCGGTCCCCGCCGCGCCACCCCCCACCTACCCCCACCCCGGGGCCCCTCGGGGTTCGGAGCGCGGGGCGGGCCCGGGCGCACCCCCTGCCGCCGCCGGCGCCCCGCGGGCGGCGAGCCCGCCCGTCCCCGCCCGTCCCCGCCCGTCCCCGCCCTGCCGGTCCCCGCCCTGCCGGTCCCCGCCCGTTTCATCCCCGTCCCCGCCCGCCACCCCCGCCGCCCCATCCCGCCGCCCGGGCCATGTCGCGCCTCAGCTGGGGCTACGCCGAGCACAACGGTGAGCGGGGGCCGGGGGCCGGGGGGCCGGGGTCCCGGGGACCCGGGGGCGGGGGGCCGAAGGGCCGGGGGCCGGGCCCGCGTCCCGGGACTCCCCGCGGGGACGCCCCCCCATGTCCACGCCCGCGGGGTGCGGGGTCCGCGCGTGGGGAAGGTCTGGGGACGCGCGCACGGCGCCTGCCCGGGGTACCCCGATGCGAAGGCGCGGGCGCCCCCGCACCCCGCACCCCGCATCCCGCACCCCGCGGCCGCTGCCACCCAGGCCCTTCCCGGGAAATGAGGGGCTCCTGGGCCGTCTCCCTCCCGTCCCCCCTCGTCCCCCTCGTCCCGGGGGACCCTAGCCCTGGCCCAGGGGGATGGGGAGCACATGTTGCCAAAGTGTGTTTGTCGATGGAGCAACAGTAACGAGACACACACTTCTTCGTGCGTTTTCTAAACTGTGGAAAGTGAACCGTTTTCTTAGGATTTTTTTACTTTAACTGAACAGATTATTTAAAACGCCGGTTCCTGTGAACCGACTGCAGGGACGCCAAGGAAGCCTTAGAGTGAATGGCTCTCAGGAAACGAGGTGCTGACACTGGTCATCACGTTCACGTGTGTTATTGAACAGTCCTGTACAGTCCAGCTTTGCAGAAAGTTTGCTTTCACAGAGAAACAGGAAGTTTCGTATCTAATCACAGCCCTCTGAGCTTCTGATTAACTCGGCAGTTTCCCAACGGCAGTGGGTGATGTGGATTTCTTGTTGACTGAGACTATAGTTAGAATCTTACATCTTCTAAGTTCCAATTTATGTTTGGGAAAGAGACCCACAAAATAAATTTCTTTTTAAAATGATGCCGTTATATAAAAAATAATAGATATAGAAGACAGAAAATTTAAAGCCGTTTTCCCTCCCTGCTGGAATAGTTTTTACTTTTGCTAATGGATGGTTACTGCATGCCAGTAGTGCTCTAACCATGGTGAGGAAGAGGGTGTTTTTGATCAGTGGGTACTGACGACTCTTTGATGTGTTAGGGTGCAATGAAGCTCCTCTTCAGAAACTTAAAACACCGGTCTCAGGAAAGCCATTGACAAGGAGTGAGTTCACAATTCCTCTAAGAATTGTGGGGCCATCCCCTGCTCTTAGAAGCGATGACAATCTGGGGACCACACCTGCCGGCAGATTGGCTGACAAAAAAGCCCACCAGAAGTGTGGTGTCCTGAGGGGCCACGTCTGTTGCTCGCATCCTGGCAAAGGCAGTGAATGGACAGATAAAGGCCTCGAGGGGCTGCCACCTCATGAAATACGTGGAACCGCTTCCACGGAAGGTTGAGATTGTTTTGGTTTGGTTTAGGGAACGTGACAATCACTGAGACTACATATCACTATGGATAGTCAAAGGCTCTTCAATCGGTGGAACACCATATATCTCTCCTTAAGAACTGAGTTTAAATGGGTTTAAAATTGGATGTTTTGGAAAATTTAAAGAGGGGGGGCCTCTTAAGAGGCAGGCAACTGGATCTACCACAATGGTTAATATGTAATACTGAGTATTTGATGTAAAGTGGTGTCATTTATATTTTCCTTTGGTTCACCTCTGCTTTTAAAAACAGTTCTGGTTAGAAAGAACAGGAAATCGGAGCTTAAAGGAATTAGGAAGAGAAAGAAGCCAGTTCCTGTTGGAAAAAGTCAGCTACATGTTGTGACACGTGCGCTGCATGTTTCAAATCTGATTCTCTATAGGTTAATTCCGACTTGGTGGCAGTGAAACAACGCTTTTTTTGACATAAAAAATGAGCTAGATTGTCTACAGAAAGAGTCCTAGAAAGGTAAATGAGAATATTTGATAAGTGAGGGAATGCAATCCTCTTGTCTGTAGCGAGCTGCAAGCAAGGACTTGTGCTTTGAAACCCAAAGTGTCAGATTCACGGAACAGCCTTGAAGTGTGCGTGTGCTTAGGTGGTCATGCCGAGACTTTTGGTCCCCTGCGTTCCAGGTCCCGTTCGCTGGAAAGAATTTTTCCCTATTGCTGACGGGGATCGGCAGTCTCCGATTGAGATTAAAACCAAGGAAGCGAGGTACGACTCTTCCCTCCAGCCTCTCAGCATCCAGTATGACCCGCGCTCGGCCAAAATCATCAGCAACAGCGGCCATTCCTTTAACGTGGACTTCGATGACACGGAGGACAAATCAGGTTGGTCTGTCCACTTTTTTTTTTTTTTTTTTTTGGCATGGGGTGAAGGACTTGGAGGCTCGAGTGGCACTTTCTAGTCTCTGATGTTTGAAACACCCGTGCGTTGTATGTTTTTGATAGCCCTGTGCTGGAACTCACGATGAAGGTTTTTTGGGGTTACTTTATGGGAGAGTCTCTTTCACGCTGTCAATAAATAATGGACCCAGCAAATCAAACTTTAGTATCGTCTATGTGTAACAGACTAAATGAAACGGAAGAGAGTATTTCCTTAAAATGAGCGTTTCATTCTTCTTCAAGCGTCCCTACGGTCCAATTTAACATACAGTATCAAGTTGAAAAGTAAAATGAGAAAGATTAGACAGAATCATATTTTGAGCCTTCTGAAATTTTTAAAAATTTTATTGTTTAATATTAGGATGATGTCATATTTGCTCTATTAATGATAAAGATGGTTAAAATTTGAAAGCCCCTAAATGGAAGAAAGTTTTCACTTATTCATTAAGCGCCGCTTTAGTCTCGTAATAAGTTCCCGTATTTATGTAAGGCTGTGACTTTAGTAAAAGTTATAAGCCCGTGAAATTTCCTCCTCATGTTTGTCCACTTTATAAAAGTGACACGTATTATTCATAACATTGAAAAACGTACCAAGAGAGATTCCATCATGGGGGAGAGGAGGAACCCCCTTGTTACACGCGTTCCGGTGCCTTTGCCCGCGTGCTCAGTGTTGCGAGTCTGCGCTGATGGATGCGGGTGAGGTGACGACAGCGAGGCTGTGGCCCCAGCCTTCCGAGTGCGAGGCTTACACCCGCAGTCACAGCGGGACGCTGTTTATAAGTCTCGGGTGCGAAAACTGAGGCTACACTCCTAGGTCTAGAATGAGAGGTCAATAGTGTCCTTTCCCTCAGCCTGCAGTGCTTTCCTTGTGATGCGGCTCCCTGAGTCATAGCATGTTCCTACTCGGATTTGCGGTGACGGGCCAGGTGTCCCGGCCCCTCCCTTCGTCTCTCTCTCCCTCTCGTCACCACAGACTTGGCGTGGAGCACGGTCACGAGCCCACAGTGAGCGCTCCACGCTTGTCGGGTGGATGAGTCACTCGGTGTGATCTACGAGGAGCCAGGCCTCGGGAAGGTTCTCCTGGCCCCGAGCCTGCGAACCTGCGAACCTCCGAGTCTTCGGTCTCCCTTTGTGGCAGCTTCGTCCCCTTTGCCTCCTGTTCTCCGCTCACTCATCACTCACCGCTTCTCGGAATAGGCTCTGCAGCCATTCCGGGTCCCTTCAGGAGTGACCCTGCGCCCCGAAGGTTGTGCTTCTCCAGGCGGGTCTGTTCTTTTCTTACGTTAGGGTGTGTATTGGTCCGGGCACTGTCCTGGGTACTGGGGACACGAGGGAACAAGCTAGTCCGCCTTAAAAGAGTGTGTATCTTAGCGGGGTAGACAGTGAGTGCCTGAACAGACGTTAAGGCTTCTCCTCCCGGATCCAGCGCTCACCCCTGCTGGGCACTGGGGACGATGACCCCTGCGTGTGGGTATTCAGCCCCCGCGCTCCCCGCCCCCCGCCCCCCGCATCCTCTTAGTGGGCCCACTGAGCCTTTGGGAGGAGACGCGTGAGACTGTGTTTTCTGTTAAGAAGCTTTTCCACGTACTTAACATCTAACTCCTTTGCCACAGTTTAGAGGGCAAAATACTGAAATACACTCCGCCAAAGTGACGAAGATACGATCAACGTCTAAGAAGGGGTAATTTTGTCCCATATGTCACACTTCCCCGAGAAGGTGGAATTTGGGCATGAACGACGCGCTTACTGAGCCGGTTTTAGTAGCGGTGACATCAGCAACGGTGAAGCACGGACAGGGGCCCACAGGGCCCGCGAGCTGACGGTGCCAGGCAGACGCACGTGCCAGTGTTCGGTCGTCCTTGTTTTCCCGCGGCGTTGGGGCAGGTGGCGTTACTAAGCTGGGGTCGCAGGCAGGGAAGCTGGGGCTTCCGAGTTAGAGCTGGCACAGGGCCAGGGCTGGCGAGGAGGGTGTGCGGCCAGGCCCTGGGATGCCCAGCCTGGTGCGTGCCCGGCTGCTGTCTGAGTCCAGGACAGGGTCACACACGACGCGTCCCCACACGGGGCCGACGTGCCGGACCGCGAAGGCCGGTTTCTCCTACCCCTGCCCCGCGTGTCTGTTGTCACGTCCAGAAGGGCCACGTGAGCCTGCACCATGGACTCCCTCACCTTCCAAGCTGTTTGTGTTCACCCCGTCTACCTGAGGGCTGGACCGCTGCCAGTCAAGCGGACGCCACGCGTGTAAAGATACCTCAGGGGCTGGGGACACACATCGCTGGGGTGCCAGGGACGCGGACACGTGTCACGGGGGCCATGGGGCCGGGGTGGCGTGGGACACCTCCGCTGACGCCCGGCTGTGTTGCCGTCTAGTGCTGCGAGGCGGCCCGCTCGCCGGGACCTACAGGCTGCGGCAGTGCCACCTGCACTGGGGCTCCAGCGACGACCACGGCTCCGAGCACCTGGTGGACGGCGTGCGCTTCGCCGCGGAGGTGAGTGAGCCCCGGCCAGCTCGCCCCCTGAGACCAGGGGCCCAGACACCCCCGCCTCGGCCCACTCGGTCCCGCAGCACGAAGCTGCTCCACCCGCCAGCGTTGGAGCTGATCGTCCCCGGCAGGGGGGCCAGCGAGGCGGCCGGGCTGCATCTAGGGGCGGCTGGGGGGCTGCGCCCCGTTATGAAGGCCAGCGAATGGGGTGAGGGCACAGCGGGGTGCAGCCGCGGTGGTTTCCACGCAGGCCTGCTGACCCCAGACACCACCTCTGCCCACGGCACCTGTCGCGTCTCCCAATCCCCGGAGGGAAGGAAATCTCTGTTTTAGGCCCGACTGCGCGCGTCCTTGGTTCAGACACAAACATACGCGACCATTGCGTGAGGCCCATCCCGCGGGGGCGGTAATAAACAGCGGGTGCCGCCCGGCGCCCCGAACACCTCACCCCTGTCCTGGTTCTGTGACCGACACGTCACATGTACACGTCCGCGCCTCCCGCGTGTACACCTGAGCGGCTGCATCTACGTCTAGAGAACGTTTTGGAAAATAACGTTGGCGTCGCGTCGCGTTCCTGCCTTTCAGCTCCACGTGGTTCACTGGAATGCGGACAAGTACCCCAGCTTCGTGGAGGCGGCCCACGCGCCCGACGGGCTGGCCGTCCTGGGGGTGTTCTTACAGGTGAGGAGCCACGGGTTTGGACCCGGTGGTTTGTGGTCCCAAGCGCACTGGCCATTTCTTGTTGTTCTATTGTTGTTGTTTATTATTGTTGTTGTTATTATTGCCTCACACTCGCATGCGGACAGGCACGGCTGCCGTCACACCGGAGGGTGGTGGGGGGAAGGGGCTCCTTCATCACACCACCCACTCGGCGAGGAGGAAAAGCAGCACACCTGTTTCCCTGAAGAGCTCTCTCCACCTCAAATCACCTGAGGCTGAAAGTGGGGGACCTTTTCCTCTGAGGTTTTTCAATGTCACGATAGTCAGTTGGGGTCCAGGCTCTGAACGTCTCACCGGTCTCATGGTGCAGCTTTCACGGAGTGTCCTGAGCGAGGTTTCCCTCGCGTTAACCTGTAGCTTAAACAGTCGTAAAGCTACGGGCACGGGAAGCTGTTGCGGCCCGTTGGGGGATCGAAGTTACAGCTCGGCCCAGGAGCCCTGTGCTCGTGTGCAGGTTCTTCGGGCCTGATGAGGCCGACGTGAAAGAGAGTTTCATCCTACAACAACCACTGTTTATTCCGGGCTGGCTCGGGCTTGTTTTGTTTGAAGAATTTAAAAGTAATGACTGGAATGGAGCGACTCAGACACCATCCGATCCCGTAACCATTTCTTTTGAAATTTCGTGTTTTCAGATTGGCGAACTGAATCCCCAGCTGCAAAAGATTACGGACACGTTGGACTCCATCAGAGAAAAGGTAAAGCCAGTCCCTGCTGGCGATGACTGACACACGCCCTCCTGCCTCCTGACCTCCTATGCCCCTTCGCGAAGGCAGACCCCAGACCAGCACGCGCTGCCCTCTCTGACGCGGGTTGCAACGTCCTCCTCCGCTCACCTGTTTCCGCTCGTGTCCTGGAAATCACGAAGGTGCCTCCCTCACCTGAGGTCATCACTGGTCAGCCGCACAATTAGTTCCTGTCCGTGGAGTTTTGCAGAATAAGCCTCATGCGACACGTTAATGACCACTGACGCGAAAACAAAGCTAGCGCTTCTCGGATGCATCTGCGCGGCGTCCTGCTTCCTCTGAAATGTCAGATGACACGCAAGGCAGATGCTAGGAATTCCACGAATGAACAAGCTCCAGTGAAACCACACCTCATGGGTGCACTTTTTTATTTTGACTTTTGAAGTCCGTGTGGGACTTCTCCGTGGTAATCTGTGGCGCTCTCTTTTCCCTCCCAGGGCAAACAAACTCGATTCACGGATTTTGACCCATTATCTCTGCTTCCTCCGTCGCGGGATTACTGGACGTATCCGGGCTCCCTCACGGTGCCCCCTCTCCTCGAGAGTGTCACGTGGATCGTCTTAAAACAGCCCATAAGTGTCAGCGCTCAGCAGGTGCGTCACGTCGTCCAGGCTGAACCCCACTCGTGGGAGGGAACGGCGGGACCTTTTTATCGTTCATCTTTATTTTTAGCAGGAGAAAGCAGGTGTTTGACACTGTGCGCAGGGAACTCACAAAAGCGTGACCCTCCCAAAGTCAGTGGGGCCGCACTGCGCATGTACAATGTTTTTGGACAAAGGGGAAGGTGGGGGTCCTGGTCGCAGATCTCAGAAGCGCGAATGGGAGATTTACAGATGGTCGGGGGAGGGCCGACTCTAAGCACAAACGAGCAAACGCAGCAGCCGGTCCCCAGTTTCTGCTGCGTCGCGCGGCCGGCTCTTCCCTTCACGAAGGGACCGGAGAGATCTCGGTCCTGCTACGACAAGACCCTCCCTCCCCCTTTCGAGTGGGCTGCAGACCCTGCCGTGCGTGCAGCGCCCCTTTCGAGCCGTCACCGTTCGCTCCTGTTTCGCTCTGTCTGAGATGCGAACGGGCTGGGATGGAAACGGGGGGGAAACGGGGGACGGGCGCTCTCAGAAGGTGGCCTTCTTCCTTCTGACCTCGCTCCCTCGGCCGGCCGGTCCCACAGATGTCACACTCAGAAAGCGGGCGTGACCCCCGCCATAGATGCGGCCCCGAGGGACGCGTGCCCGCTGAGGTGGTGGCGTCTCTGTCCTCGGTCGGCGTCCGTTGACGGAATTCCCTGGGGCTGCCTGAGGGCCCCACGCTTGTCCTGGGCTCTTCTTGGGCAGCTGTGTCCCCACTCATCTTTCTGAAACGGGGTTGGAGACCGCTGGCGGGCCAGGCTGTCTGTCGCTCGGGGCGCGTCTGCCCAGGGCCCTGCACGGGCCGTGGACCCCGGCCGTCCTGACAGGTGCACGCCGTGCGTTCGGGTGCTGTGCGTAGCGGGTTTTGTCCTGTTTTCCTGTTGGAGTTACGCGTTGCAGAATCTTAGCAAGAACATGGTCCAGTAACTTTTGCCCCTGATAAAGCACTTCTGTTCCGGGCCGGCCCATCGACCCAGCTGTTTGCCTTTTCCGCCCGAGACTGGAGCTGGTTCACCTTGACCAAGGTCACGTCTACCAGGTCACGTCAGGGAACACCCTCACTGGGCAGGACTCCTGCAAGTGCTGTCGACCTTGGCTTCGGGACGAAAGCCAGATTGGGGCCTGGGGCATGCTTGTTAGCAGCCTTGTAAGGGTCTGGATGAAAACCCGGGGCTCGACCGACACGAAGACGCCTGCGAATGCGTCCTTTCCGTCAGAAATAAGGAGGGCTGCGTCATGAGAACAGTGACCGGGCTCCGGGTCGGTGGTGGCCTTGTTAGTGGGGCCGTGTGCTCCTCCTCGCGTGCCGAGGCGCTTGCGTCACGGCAGATGGTAAGCCTGAACAGTGGGGTGGTAGTGAGGGTTACAGCGCCGTGGTTCCCTCGTATTTCAGGGACATCTTTCTTCCTTAAAGCCACCCGGAAAGTCACTTTTTAAAGATCCACCTGTGATTTGGATGAGAATGTATCAAACTATACGTTAGTTCCCTCAAACGCACAAGGTCACCGGAACCAAAGAGAACGAACTCCCTGTAACCTGAGGCAGCACGACCACCAGCTGCGCGTTCGCCCCGCGTCTCCTCCGAGGCCCTGTGGCTTAGTATCAACCCCGAGTGCTGAATTCTGTACAGGAGCGGGGGGAAGGTAGCGGCTGCTTCCCAGAGCGTTGGGCGATCCATCATCCCCTGTGAATCACCCACTCGAATCCGCCGTCGCGGGAGCACCTTCCAACGCTTCCACTTCCAACCAGACTGAAGTGATCATCCGAGAAAGACTCCACATTGTCATGACGTGATGTCATGGTGACTTTCAGAGTGAAAGAACGAAGCAACAGCTATTCTCCAAGTCCAACCCCAGTCTAACCGTGAGAAAAGCAGAAGCCCCGTGGAGGGAGGGCGGCCTTTGCCAAAATACCTGCTCCGCGCCCCTCGAGGCTCTCGAGGGGACCATGAGACCATACGAGAACCGTCTGCGCTACCTGTGCGATGACTCCTAAACCCGAAGCGGCTGCAGAATCCGTTTATTTTAAAAATCCCAGTCGCGGGGGGGCCGATGCGATCGTCCGCTGCCCGGCTCTCCTGTACCACGAAGCGAAGAGTCTTGGGTGCGTGTGGGCCTCCGACGTCAGGGCTGCTCCCGCACGATAGCTTGTGACCTGGGTTTCGGCCGCTCCTCGTTTCGACGTCGCTGGGGGACGTTCTCCGTACTCATTTCCCAGCCCCGCCCCACGGTGTCACTCGCCGCCGCGAGGAGTCACCCCCCTCGTTTGTTCACGGCCCAAGCTTTTGCAGCCGCCGTGTCTGGCCGCGTCACTGTGGGACCTCAGGGGCAACTCAGGTGCTTTTCCTTTCCTTTCTTCTTCCTCTCGCCCCTTTTGCTCCCCAGAGCCGCTTCCTGGGGTGCTGGGTTCGCTTCCAGGCCAGGGGACAGACAGGCGGGCCGTTTTCTGGGGCTTCGCAGGTCGGAGCCGCGGTTTTCTCGGGGAGGCTGACTCTTGCCGAGCCTCTCCGGCTCACCCTGAGCGGTCCTGCGGCTCCTCGTCGGCTGACGTCAGTGTGCAGGACGCTGGGCGGCGGTTCCCTGCTCCTCTGAAGAGTTTCCTCTCTCCGCGTGAAATCCTTTGCCCACGAAACAAGTCACGGGTGTCGGCGTGCCGAGGATTCGGGTTAGAGCCGCGCAGGGCGAGGCAGGCCAGCACCCCAGGGTTAGCGCAGGGCCTGGGCCCCGGCCGGGGGAGTTTCCTCGCTCCGCTTGGCGTTCCGTGCCCTTCCTTACCCTCAGCCTCGGCGACCTCTGCGACGCGCTCCCTGGACGTCTGCCTCGTCTAGGACTTCCCTTCACTGGGGTCGTACGGCGCGTGGACGTCTGCGTCTGACTTCTCTGGCTCAGCACCGTGTTTGGGAGGCTCACCCACTTGATGGGTGTTTGTCACTCAGTAGCACTCTGCGGTCCCCGTACGCCGCTGTTTAAGGACCCTGACCCTGTCTCCCGCTGGGTCAGTAGGGGGTCCGGTCGCTTCTAACGTGAGCCGTCAGGAGGACAGCTGTCCGCACCTGGTGTCGGGGGAAGTGACGGGCACACCTTCGTGTGGACGCGGGCGCTCACGTCTCGTGGCGATGCCCAGGCTCCTCCTCTTTCTGTTTCTTCCCTGAGACTTCGTTAACTCCGCAGAGAGTTCTCGGGCACTCCAGGGTGCTCTGGTTAATTCGCAGTGAAAAAGCTACTTTAAAACCCTGTGCCTTCCACATGTGGTGCCCCTTGTGCCGGATTCTGTTGCCTTTCCCTCTCTCTGAGAAGGTGGTTCCTTTTCTCGACTCCTCGTCCTTTGAATGACGTTCAGAGGGTTGTCTCTGCGCCTTCAGTCGTATTTGAGCCCTGCCGGAGGTCGGAGGGCCTCAGGCGTTCTCCGAAGGTGCTACAAGGCAGGAGTGTGGCAGAGACAAGAATGTTCTAGCTACGGGAAAGCAGGACGCAGCAGATCAACATTCTCCAGCGTGGGATCGTGGTTCCCGTGAGAAGGGGGCCCTGCCGTATTGGGGTGCTTGCAGGTGCTCAGTGTGGTTCCTGCCGAGGGGCGCTAACCCGCCGCTCCACCTCCCAGCCGGGGAAAGGGACCGCGAGGTCCCCCGCTGAGAGCCCGTGGCCCTTCGCACTGTGCCTTCCACCTGTGCAGGGGACAGTCCCTGATACCCAGACATAGCCTCCTCCACGAGCCACCGCGAACGCGTGCGTCGCGTGGACTGAGGCCTGTCTTGTCCCCGCAGCTGGCCGCCTTCCGCTCGCTGCGGTGCACCGCGGAGGGCGAGGACGCCGCCCTCCTGCTGAGCAACCATCGCCCGCCACAGCCGCTGAGGGGCCGCGAGGTCAGGGCCTCGTTCCGCTGACGGTCATCCCCCGCGGGCCACCCCGCGCGCACGAGCCCCTGCCTCTGTCCTAGACACCAAGAGGACGGGCCCGTTTTGCTCGAGGCTCCGGCACCACGAAGAAACCGGACCCCTGCGTCGAAGGGCCCGTCTGTCTCGGGTCTGTAGTCGCGGGGGTCCAGGCGACAGAGCCCGGCCGACACGCAGTGAGACCCGCGAGGCGCGTCCACCTCGATGCGGGCAAGGCCTCCCCGCGGCCCGCACGGCGGGTCAGACGGGCCTCGTCCTCCATCACCTCTCTCCGTGGCGCCCGCGACACCCGTCTCCAGGACGCAGGACCGTGACGCCGCCTTCTGCGCCCGCGCTCCTGCTTCCTGTCCGATATCACGGCCGCTCATAAAGAGTTGTTTCTTTTCCGACGTGAGTTTGTGTCTGGATCGCGGTGCTGATCCGCACGACGCCTTTAATGAGCGAACGGTGTGCGTGTGCGTGTGTGTGTGTGTGTGAGCGCGTGTGTGCGCGCGCGCGTGTGTGTGTGTGTGTGTGAGCCCGTGTGGCGGGGGCAGGGGACAGCCAGTCCCCGTGTCTGCCGCGGCGCAGAAACAGCCCCACAGTTTGGCGGCCCCCCCCCCGGGACATGCAGAAGCCTCGATGGGTCACGCCACGTACCCCGGTCACTGTGACGCTTACGGCGAACCGGCTAGTGGCTGACGGGACGGGCGCTCGCCATCCGACGGCGTTAACCTGGCTTCTTGGAATAACAGACCGCACGGGACGGGCCGCCGCTTTGGCCCTGTGTGCTGGCCTCAGAGCCGGGCTCAGTCCTGGCAGGTCGCCATCCTGTCCTCTGGTGGAGACAACCACCTGGGCCTCGTACGAGCCACCCACAAGCCCTTCCACCCACCCCCGGGGCAATGCCCATCGCCGCCCCCCCCCCGCACACGTCCGCGGCCTCGCGAGCGATGTCGCGAGCTGGCCCTGGAGACCCGTGTGGGCCTGTCGCTCTGGCGTCCTGGGGTTCGTTTGGGCGAAGGCGGTTGGGGCGGGGGTCCTGTTGCCCTGTCTGGTGCAGGCGTGACCCCAAGCACCAACCTCGCCACGACCACACGCCTGTCACTGTCTGAGGGAGGTGTAACTGGGTTTGCCTGGGCGCGATGATCCGTTTCAGACGCCTCTCACCCTCCGGAGGGAGCTCGTAAACCTGGAGGTGATCCTGGGGGAGACGACAGGGTAGCTGTCGCACGAGACGTCGTGGGGGACCCATATGGCTGCGTCAGAGGGGCCAAAGCGTCCTCTTTTCTGGCCGTTTTGGTTTCCCCTTCACGGCGCCCATGAGGCCGGGCAGGAGAAGGCGCCTGGTGAATGCTTAATGAGCTGAATATTTTTAAAATTTCATCTTTGGTGATTGTCCCGCCTGTGATCGAGTGCTCTCTCAGTTAACCTAGCACGTGAAATGTAAGTTGTCTCTTGAAGACTGTTTCTTCTTTAAGAACGTTTAGTCACGCTCCTTAATGGCTTTGAAAACACCTGCGGTGAGGGGGAAGGCTTGCCTGCCCTCCCCTCCCCTCCCTCCCTTCCCTTCCCTCCCCTCCCCTCCCCTCCCCTCCCCTCCCTCCCTTCCCTTCCCTCCCCTCCCTCCCCTCCCCTCCCTCCCTCCCCTCCCCTCCCCTCCCTCCCTTCCCTTCCTCCCCTCCCTCCCCTCCCCTCCCTCCCTCCCCTCCCCTCCCCTCCCCTCCCTTCCTTTCCTTTCATCTGCAAAGACTCGCTGGGGAGTCTCCCGCTGGAGGACACAGTCGGCCTTCTCTACCGTGGCTCTTCCCCGGGGGTGTGGGGACCTGGGTGCCAGTTACCGTCTGGCCACTTGGTATCTGGTGGCTCCTGATCGGGCCTGGATGGGCTCCAGTGACATCCTCGAAGATCGCCAACTTCTCTGTCTCTCGGAGGCAAAGGTCTTCGCGTCATGTGTTAAAACGGTCGCCTTTGCTTCCCACATGCGTCCGGGACGTCTGTTTGGTAACCGCGTGGGATTTAATTTAAACCGATTCAGCCACAGCGTAGAGGTGGGACACGCTTGGGCTGTACCAGGGATGCCACGTGCGAGAGGCCGTCACCACACCGCCTCTTCGGAAAGCATTTCAGACTCAGAGTAAACGCAGCAAAGGCCATGTTCGTCCCCAGTTACTGAGCGCGCTGCCGACGGCCGCAGCCGGCTCCGGTGTCTGCTTCCCGTGACCAGGACGCGGCTGAAGCAGTCCCGATGCCGCCTGCTCCCTCCGCAGGGACCCACGACGTAACAAGCACCTTCGAGCCCCACTACCGTCGCCTGACAGCCCCTCCCCTGGCCCCGGTACGGTCTCCCCACCTGCCACTCAGGCATCCCGGGGCCACTGGAGACAACGCCCAGGCCCACAGCCGGCGGCTCCTTTGATTCGCTGAGAGTTTCCCTTTGGAAATCGGAGCTCCACGCGCTCCCTCCCCATACAGCTTCCCTGGGGTGCGGGGCTTCCCGCAAGCGCACTTCCCCCTGGCTCGCGCTCGCTCGTCGGCTGACCTGCAGGTAGACGGCGGCGTTCGGAGGGCCCGGGAAAATGTCGTCGCACGCCGGGGTCGTGTCACGGCGCCACGTGGCGGGGCTCACGCGTGAGCACTCGGCGACAGGGTCGTCAGTCCAGGCCCCGGGCGGTCCGTGCCGCGCCTCCCCAGCCCCTCTGTCCTGGCACGGACCAGGGAAGTGCCACGCGCCTAACCGTGCGTTTAATCACCTGGCAGACGTGGGGGCGCGCACACACACACGTGCACACACGCCGACCGGGCTCCGGGGGAGGCCTGCTCGCCTGCCGCCTCTGTCCCCGTCTCTGCTGTGGGCCCCAGGGCAGCCGTCTCAGGCAGCCCGGTCGCCCTGCGCGCCGTGCCCCGCTGTTCCTTCACAGTGTGACATGCACACACCCCGGGCACCCGGACGCCAGCGACTGAGCAGCCCTGTCTGTCTGTCTGTCCATCCGTCCTGGAACGCGGCCTTCCTAACCGCGGGGCTTTACTCTGGCACCCAGGATTCCCAGCACCCACGTAGCGCTGGGCGCGCGCGCGGGGTTGACAAACACTTGTCTAGTGAACACATGAGCGCTGCCCCTCGCACGTGTAAGGTAAGACGCACAGCTGGTCAGAAGGCACCCACCTGGGATCGAGGGCCAGCCCAGCGAGACCATCAGCGACATCGCGTCATAAACCTCAGAGCCGCCGAGAGACGAGACCTCGACCGTCCTCCCCGCAGAGGGGAAATGACAACGGTGTGATGCAGAGGAGGGAGCGAGTCCTACGGGGGCCATCGCGCCGCCACACGTGGATGCTTCAGCGCGTGGACCCTCAGACACGCGGCGTTTCGCGGGCCTTACGGCTCCGCGAAAGTGACACCAGCCTCGCCCCGCGGTCTTTATTCTCCGGGCCCGCTCTGTGCTTGCGCAGGAGACGGCGTCTGGACGTAGACGTGAGCTTTGACGTCACGGAGACTGTGCCGCGCGTCTTTAAAAACCAACCTTACAGAGACGCTGCGGCCCTAAGACGGCCGCGAGGGCAGCCCCGCGGCTGCACGCAGGGCCCCGACCGGCCTCCGCGGGCTCCGGACTGACCGTCGCCTCTGGCAGTCGCCACGCGGTGTTCAAGGGCGTGACGTGCTGTCCAGTCCAGCCCCACGCGAGCGCCCTCCCTCCCGATTCACGGATGCCGCATCCCCAGACGGAGGCGTTCATGTCGCCTCGGACCCTGTCTCTTCCCAGGGGGTCCTGAGAGGGCACCCCCTCCCCAAGAGAGGGGAAGCACCGGAGAGGGCGAGGGGGCGAGGGGAAGGACGTTCCCGCCGCGGGTGGGCAGTGTTTGAAAGGGAGACTGCGGCAAGGAAAGGGGTACGTCAAGGGGAATTACAGAAACTGTAGGAGGGAGGAGGAGGCAGGCGCAGGTGCAGGGCCGCAGGCCGCGGTGTCCCACTGGCCACCAGGTGGCGCGGGCCGAGCGGGGACGTCGCTGGCGTAGGGTGACCCGTCCGGGCTGCCCCTGCTCCTGCTGCGGGGTGATGGGGCATCTTCCCACGCTCACTCCCTGTCCTTCATTTCCTACCGCGAATTTCCCGGGGCTTATTTAGGCGCCCACGGGGGCTCAAGGAGGCTCAGGGCCAAGGGCGACTTCAGCACAGTCCGTTGGCCCTCGGAACCCGGAGCTGACAGCAAACCCCGGCCAAACCCCCCGGCAGCATGAAATGGCAGCTCGAACCGGCGTGTGGGGTCCACCCAGGTGTGCGGGCCGCGGACTGGGCGTCAGCTGGATGTTGGCCATGGCCGGCCGGGCCGGGTCAGTGTCCGCGCCCTGTGCTCTGTGGCCGGCCGCCCGGGAGGGAGAGGATGCAGGACACTCATTGGGGTCATGGGGACCTGGGAGAGGGAGTGAGACCCTGGGCCCCTGTGATGTTGGGGCCGACCTGGGGCCGTCCTCACGGCCACTCTGCAGCCAGTGGCCTCTCTGTCCCTCCGACAGCCTCGCCCTCCCCCGCCCTGTCCCCCTCTGCTGTCGCCGGCTCGCGCGGCCGCTTTGGCATTCGGGCCCCTTTCTCAGTGTCTTTGTCCCCTGACCCAGCACAAACGCGACTTCCTCCTGGACACTTCTCGTCTGCCCCGTCCGCTGGGCAGAAGGTGGCGTGTCAGGGCACGGCCGGACGGTCAGTCGGCTCCTGGTGAGGGTCAGAGGCTACTCTGGAGAGACCTGTCCAGAGGCGGCCCCCCGCACCCAGGAGGACCACCCCGACCACGGCCTGTGAGAATGGATCCTCCAAACGTGGACAAACGACGTGTCGGCTTACCTTTAGCAGTCACAGCGCTTTAATTTGGAAATTTGACGAAAATGTACTGATGGGTCATGGGGGGCGGGGCAGGGACAAAGGTTTCTGCCTTGACCTTACGAGACGGAATTTCGGAGCCCGGATGTTACTAAAGACGTTTTAAAGGTGCGTCGCTGCGCTACCCTACAGGGCTCCGCCCTCAAGCCGTGCGCCGCAGTTTCCTCTCCTCCTTCACGATAACGAGTTCTAGCGACGATGCGAGAAACAAGCGGAAGCGCGAGGCTGTTCGAGGCTTTACTGTTGTTATTATTTATTATTTGCTATTATCATTATCATCATTATTACTGCTGTTACTGGGGAGCGCTCTTTCCCAGGGGGAGGCCTCCATCGACCTCTAAAATAAAGACCTAGGTTGCTCCTCGTCTCTCGCCCCACTTTGAAGCGGAGGGACCGAGGCCCGGGCAATCCGAGCTGATGCACCAGGATTTGGACCCGTCCGGCTCGCTCCAAAGCCTGCAGATGGGTCCTCGTGTCTGCGAAGTCGCCCGCCGGGTCCACCAGGCGTGTCCCCCAGCGGCCGCTTGGCTGGCGACGCGCGGGGAAGCACCGCGCCCGATTCACTCTTGCAGAGGGAACGGCCCGACGGTCGTGTTTAACTCGGGCGGTTGGACTTTATAGAGACCTCGGGGGGCCGGGTGCGCCCACGTGCGCTGGGGGACACCGGACGGGACACGCGTGGGAACGCGCTCCCTGTGGGGTGAGCTCATGTTCGCACTCGGAACTGGGGGGCGAGAGCCTTTGCCATCCCCGTCGAGGGACGAGCGACGCACCTGCGTCTGCCACTCACCCCGGGAGGGCGGGGGCGAGGCCGAGGGCGGCCGTCTCCACAGCGTCGGGTTTCGTGGCGCTCGGCAAGCGTCGCCACTTGGCTCTTGGAAGGTGCTCTGAACTTTTTGACCCGGGAATTCCCAAAATCCGTGACTCCTACGGCTTCTGTTACTGTAGCTCAGGACGGACTCTGACCTTACGCTTTCTGTCCCGGAGCGTTTTATTTCCATTTCCGAAGTTTTAACCCAGCAATGAGCTCGTTGTTGTTGTCAACGCCCAGGTCGACTCTGCACACGGAGCCATTTAACCCACCGCTCAGAGCATTCCCGGTTCCTCACAGCTTCACTGAGATTGAACTGCGCCCAGCGGACCGTCACGCTCGCGGGAATCGGCGGTGGGAAAGCAGGCCGAGGCCTGAGAGCACAGGCTCGCGACCTTTTAGACTCCGGGTCAGGGGCCTCTCCTCCTGGATGAACGCTTAGTCGGGCCGTTCCCACTTTTATTTTTAAACCCGAGCAAAACGGGATTTCTGTCGCGTCTCCACAGCGGCCCGAGGCAGTCGACAGCCGCCTGGAGGAGACGGCGCTGTCAAGCCCGGCCTGGCCCTGTCTCGCTCCCGCTCCTGCTCGGCGTTCAGTTCGCAGGGTCAGCAGAGCCCCCGGGTCGCACTCTGCGTTTGCCCTGGTTTTCGGTGTTTTTCATGTTGCCCTGAGCCAGAGTGCGTGACCTCAGGTGCAACTCGCATGGAGCCGCCCTCCGCGGGCTTCGGCCAGGAGCTTTAAGGACTCTCGAAGGCCTCAGACGGGTGACTTCCTCCGGCCGCGCGTGCTCAGGGTTCCCCCCCGGGGTGTCTCGGGGCGTCTTCAGCTTCTGGAATCAGAAAACTGCGGAGAGGCTGCGGGCGACCTCCCCTAGGGCCCGGGACTCCCCACTGCAGGCTCAGTGGGAGGCGTGCGGAGCCCCGTCCCTAGACCCGGTTTACCTGGCCTGGGGCCGAGTTTCTTAAAGTGCAGCGCTCGGGCCCTGCGGCAACGTCCCCAAACCCTTTCCAACTGCCCCAGGCGCTGCCTGAACGACCCGGTGCAGTTCCACGCACCTCTGTGCGGCCTCCCTCCCGAGGATGACACACGAGGATGGCGCGCCGCGCACGTCCGGCCACCCCACCGTCACCCGAGGCGGCCGGGACCGGCCTGGCGAGAAAGGACCCCAGGCGAAACGGCCCCCAGGGTCATGCCCATGCGCTTTTCTTTTCTTTTAGTTTTTCAATGGGTTGACACACGGAATTGTATTAGCTTTGGGCGGACAACGGAGCGATCAGACGTTTACGTAACAGACGGGGTGACGCCCCGGAAAGTTCGTGTCACGACATCATGCACCATGTTCCTTCCGCTGCGCCTTACGGCCCACCGATCTGAACCTCTTAATCCCGTCCCCTTCTTTACGCCCCCCCCCCCACGCCCCGCCGTCCGGCGACCCTCTAACGTCCCGTCTCCGCGAGTTTGTTTCTGTTTTGTGATTTTGTTCTTCAGATTCCACACGTGAGCGAAATCGTAGCAGCCGATAATGCCTTAAAAATGGAGAACTGCCGGGTCCAGAGGGGTCCCTCGGGCCCCGACCGGCCAAGGACCAAGCTGCAGTGGGAACGCCCCCCGAGCGCGGGCTTCCCGGACGAGGAGGGGGCGACCTCAGGCGGCGATTTGATCTGGGGAAGGTGAGTCCCGGGCGATTCCTCCTGTGGGGGCTTCCCGGGGCGCTCGCTGGCCGAGTGCTCCCCGAGTACTCGGATTCCCCCCTGAATCGGAGACGCCCTCCCCCGCCCCGCGCAGAGCTGGCCAGGGCTCTGCCCTGTGGGGCTTGCAGCCAGCACCGGCTGTCGCCACACTCTTCTGTCTTGATGTCGTTTTTCGGGTAAGGTCGTGTGTCGAGTCCCCCCCGCCCCCCGACGTCTGATATCACGCGGGCGGTGCCAGCTCGTCCGCTGCGGAACACGATCCGGCCTAGTGGAGGCCAGCGGCTCCTTCCAGAAAAGCGGCCGTCACTCCTGGGCCGGGGCTGACGGGCCGAGCATTTCGGGTGCCGCGATGTTTTAAAAGAATCACTTTAACTTCAAAAGGCAAATTAGACCCGAGTCCTCCAGACAAGGAGGTGGGAGGGCAGGGGTCCCCGTTTACGGCAGCGAGAGGATCCGCTCAGAGCCCCGCCAGGGGCGGACGCCAGGGGTAATGGGCCTGACCTTTCCGCCGTGGCCCCTGGCGCGCCCCGGGTAACCCTAGTCGCTGCTTTTCCATTTGGCCGACGCGGAGACTGACGGGCCAGGTGTCCTGCCTGAAGCAACGGATTTACGATTGGGTTTGGGCTCCTTCCTGCTGCCCCTGCAGAGCGGGACCAGAAAGCCGGCCCCTCCCCCCACCTCCCAGGGCCAAGGGTCCGACAGCGCGTGAGCCTGAGGGACTCGGTGCTGCTCTCACATTCGGGGGCTCGAAACACAGCCACCGGCCACGTGGGCCTGGTCCAGACGAAGCCGAGTCGCGCACAGTCAGTCCCTGCCTCGCCGCACGCTCGGGAGCCAGCGCGGGCTCCGTGGGAGTGGGGCGCTGCCCTGGCCCCGGCACTGCCGGTCGCTGACACGAGCCGCGGCTGTGTTTTGTGCCGCGGTTACCCACGCTGCTGCCGGCGTCCCCGCGGCCCCCTAACCCCCAGGGCTGACCCCAAATCACTCGGCCCAACTCCCAGGAACCGGCACCGTGACCCCTGGGGGATGACACGTGGGCTAGACGCACCGAGTGTGGAGCCCGGGGCCTCATGCGGCCCCACTGCGTGCTCCGAGCGCTCCTGCCGAGCCTGCCTCCCCGTCTTGTTTGTCCCCTGCAGGAAGAGCGCGGAAAGCCAGGCCGGGGGGAGGTCGCAGTTCATTGGGGAGCGGACGTCTGTGGCCCCGTCTTCCCTGGAAGCCGACCTCCGCTTCCGGTGCCCGGGCTGAGGGGCGAGCCTGCACCTGGGTGCCGCTCGCCTGCCCGGGGTCGCCCGGGCACCTTCGCTCTCTGGACCTCAGCCCCCCGACCCCACCTCCCAGCACAGACCCCGACTGCTGCCGCCTGCCTCAGGGCCCCGTCTCCTGCCCGCCCAGCAGCCCCGCCTCCCGCCCAGGACCCTCTCGTCCGGCCCCGTACTGTGACCTAATACTGACCAGCTACCGAGTCCAGGCCCAGGTGACTCCTCGGGCCAGAGGCTGACGGTTCGGGGTCGAGCCTCGGTAGCAGGGGGATGGGGACAGCACAGGCCGACGCGGGCCGGGAGCCAGGGGCAGTGTGTGCTCCAGTGGCCGACGCGGGAGCCACGTCCAACCTAAACGAGAAAAAAGCGAGAGCGAGAAGGACGGGAGCCCTCGGCCGCGTGCCACGCCGACTGCCACCGCGAGGCCGTGCCGTGGCTCAGCCGACGGTGGCCACCTTTCCGCTCCGAGTGTCCCCACGTCGTGAAAAACCACTTACGGGTATTTTTACCGGAAAATTCAGTGTTTTTGAACGGGTGATCTGTGGGGTTCTAAATTCCAAGTCTACGGGGTACACGATAGAAGCCTCTGTCTCTCCACCCCAGGGAGAACCAGGCCGTGGATCCTCTCGGACTCCACTGGAGGTGTCTGATGCACGACGCGGCAGTAAACACACGTGTTTCCTTTCGTTTGTTCTAAGAACATGAATCCTGTCCGCTCAGGGCCCTCCCTCTCTCCCTACCGCGGCGAAACGTAGCTGTGTCGCCGTGCAGGGAACGCGATCCTGGGACCTCAGGCACTCGGCTGTTGGGGTCTGGCTACTTTGCCATCGATGCCCCGCGGCTCCCAACCACTCTGGTCGCTGTGAGGGGTGTTGCAGTCAGGGGCGCATCGTGCTGGGGGCGGCAGGGGCGATGGATGCCGCCCGAGGCCAGGCTTTCCGTGTGCTCCCACCTGCGTGTCGCTGAGGTCCTCCCAACGGTCCTCGCATGCAGGGGAAGGAGATGCGAAGTTATTTATTTATTTTTTCACTTGAGGAAACACACACAGGACAGGCGGCGGCGTCTGTCTTCACTGGGGAAGGCGGACAGCGGGAAGGACCTGTGTCTGACACACCCGCGCGCGTCGGTGGAGCCACTTCTGCTGCGGGTCCAGGCGTGCGCTTGGAAGCGCTGTCGGGGCTGTTTCCTGTTCTCAGGCCCCGTTAGGAAATATCTGGTTCCCCAGCCACGCGTGGTGTGAAGGAGAGCAAGCGGCTGATGGGACGGGGCCGGGTTGTATGTCGTCGAGCGCGGATCCGCCTAGAGTCCCCGCAGAGGTCACAGAGGTCGCGGAGACGAGAGAGGTTTCCCCAAGGCCGCGCGTGGTGTTGTGATCTATGACGCACGTTGGTGTTTCTCCCTTTTCTTGCACGGAGCCCCTGCAAGCCTTGGAGTTTTCTACGTGGGGAAAGCGAAAGGTGTGTCTGGTGTTGCGCTAGTGAGGTGGCGCCTGGGCCTGCCTGAGCAGGAGGGCCGGGGCCAGGAGAGCCCACTCTGGGATGGTGATGCTTTCCTCTGTCCGCTTAGCACCTTGACTCTAAAGGTCCTCTAGGCCATAATTTTAGGAAATTAAAAGTTTAAAGTTAATTTAACTGAAACAAACATCGACGCTTCTGGAAAGTTCTCTTTTCCCCTTTCTATTTCACGTCATTTTAAAACTGAATGTCTTTCTGCATGAAGAAAACGACCCAAAGCTTCCCTTGGGATCGAGTCCGGCAAACACCTGAAATCGGGAAAGAAAGCTATTTTGTGGACAAGCAGGAAAAAGAGGACTTGGGGGAAAATCCCCCCACTTCACCTGACGCACTGGAGAAGAGGAAAATGAAACTCCTTCCTTCAGCTCCGAGGAAGCGTCGTGCCCCGCGCCACCCTTCAAGAGCATAACTTAGTAGGATCCCCCCGCCCCACCGTGTGCACGCGGGGCCACCTGCGTCCCAGAGGGCGTGCCGCAGTGACGTGCGGCTGGCGGACGTGGGCGGCCCGGGGGGACGTCCTGTACCCTGCCAGGGCCATCTGTTCAGCAGAACGCGTGCGGTCACGCGACGCGGGACAAACCCGGGCTGCCCGGGGCTCCACATCCACTCAGGTTCCCTCACGGGTGAGTTCGGGTCACGCCAGGTCAGGTTTTTGTGAAAACACTTGGCTTTGGGGGAATTTCGATGGCGCAGCTGGAGGCCAGGCCTGGGCTCGCATTTCCTGTGCCCCGGGGCCAGCTCGCTGGCAGCCTGGTGGCCGGAGATGGGGGATCCAGACGTGGGCGAGGCTAAGGCTGGACCATGGCTCAGTCCTCAGGGGCTGCTGCTGCCCCACCGGGCGGGCGGCGGGCTCAGGGGTAGCGTCCTGCGCCTGGTCCCCAGTGACCACGGTGATCGACAGCCACTGTCACCGACCACGGGAAGCGGCATCTAAGGAAACAGAATTACCCCCCCGTCCCCCCACACGGAAAAACTTGAAGACAGCAGGGAGGGAGGTGGGGATCTGTGTGAGAATCCCTGGGACAGCCCCGCGGGGAAAGGACCATGACCCTGACACATTCCCGGGGGTGTGAGGTCTGCGGGGTGGGGTGGGGATGGGGCGCTGCAGAGGGGCCCACACCCCGTAATGCTGGAGCAGGGGCCGCAGCCAGGCTGGCCATGGGGCCGTTCCGCCTGGTTCCTCGTGGTCACACCCACGGGCAGGGAACGTCGCCGTCCTATGGTCCTATGGGATGTTCAGGACACACCCAGACACACGCGGCCTCGTCCCCACGGGTGCAGGGGGCGTTGGGGATGTAGTAGCAAGCAAATCACCAGAACCATGGTTCTCGCCAGGAGCGAGAGGGGTGCGGCCAGCGCGGGGTGGCCGTCCCCACGGAGGGGACAGGGACACGGGACCAGAGGGCCCCACTGTGCCGCGAGGACACGAAGTGGTGGCCTGGTGAGGGCGGCAGGTGGCAGCGCGTCTCCACAGGGACCATCTCCCTGCCCCGCCCCGCCAGCCACAGCACCTGTCCCAGGAAGGCCTCCCTGACTGCGCCTGACCTCACCTGACCTCACCTGACCTCACCTGACCCCGTCGTTGCACTTCACCAGCCGTTCCCACCCCCGCCCCGCTTTGCTGCTGCAGAGCTGTCTCGCCATCCGCCATCTGAAGTCACCGTTCCTGTGGCCGGGTCTGTGCTCCCCGTCCCCGCAGAGCTTCAGGAGCCCTGGGCGGTCCCCGGCATCGGGGTGGGGGCCGGGGGCCTCTAGATCCCGGCCAAGGACTCAGGAGGAGACTGTGCCCAGGCCCTCAGGGGCGACGAGGCCGGGCCGTCGGGTCTGGGCACACTAGGGTCCCCAACGCCCCGCCTCCTGGAGTTCGTGCCCTCACGGAGCCCGCCCGTGCCATCTGGGTAAGTGGCCCTGTGACCTTTTTGGCCAATGGGACTTCAGCAAGCCACAGGAACACAGACGGGCCTGGCTCCCCACGACCCCAAAGGGGACTGCCACTAGCCCAGCCGCAGAAACAGAAACAGAAGGCCGCTTGGGGCCAGGGCTGCTTCTGTTTCCCTTCGTCCCTGCAGGAGCCGGGCGGAAGCTGCGGCAGCAGCACCCCTCACCCCCTCCACGCTGGGGGTGGGGCGTCACCACAAGGCCCGCCCCGCCAAGGCCCGGGGTGACCTGTGCCTGCGCCATGCCCCGAACCCCCTGAGACACCCTGAAACCGAGACCTAAAGCGGCCGCCGCTGGCTCGCTCGGCCTCCCCGCCGGGAGAGAATCCCCGGAGGAGCGCGGGGAGCTGGGGCTGGCTTTTCGCGCAGATTATGTTTCCTGCTTGTCGCTTTGGGTTAAAAAAAGAAATTCAAAAATAAAACAAGAGATAAAGACGCAGAAAGAAGCGTTGAAGTCCCGGCACATTCTTCTCACCCAGGCTGTGGGCACAAGTGCCATAGCCCTTTTCCCAAAAGTCCTTCCGGAAAGATTAAAGGAACCGGGAGATTCTGCGTCTTTTCGCTCCTTTAACGCTACGGGCCTGGGATAGTCACTAACTCTGTAGTTTAAGCAGGAAATCCAGCGCGCCAGGTTGCACCTGTGAGGCGAAATGCCAGGACTCCCTGAGAAAGGGCTTCCGCGTGTTCTCAAGGCACCACTGACCCCTCCTCGTCCATCCACAGGGTCAGAACGGAGCATCGATGGGTCTGGGCTCCACGCTCGAGCTCCGGAACACGAAAGCGAAGTTAACACGTCCGAGCCGGGTCGCTCGCCCCCCGGCCCCGTAGCGGTGCCTCCCTGGACCCCTTCTGTGCCTCCCCCTGTCCCCCAGCCTGGACGTGCACCGGGCAAGGCCCCTGCGTGTGTCCTTCGTGACAGCGACACAGCGAGTCACCAGCAGACGTCGTAGCTTTTCTTCCTACGTTTGTTTTAAATCCACCTTCTTCCCCCGAACGTCCCAGCGACCTCCCCTCCCACCACCGTTTCTGCAGAAAACGGTGGTCACGTGAGGGTGGGGGGGGGCAAGCGTCCAGGCGCCTCATTTCAGAGCAACACGAAGAAAACGCGGACGCAGGAATCTGCAGGGCGATCCCTTGGCCTCCGGCCGCAGCGGACGGACGGCGACAGGTGAGCTGAGATGGTTCCGCGACGCTGCCCGACCCGAGGCCCGAGACTCCGCCGCGACTGGAGAGAGCGAGCCCTGCTGGGCCAGGCGCAGCGTCCCTGACATGGTGACGGCGGCAGGAATTTGTCGCATCGTGTCTGGGACGCCGACCCCAGCCTCTGGCCGCGGGGCCGCGCCCGCACCCGCACCTGCATGCAGGGCCTTCCCTGTGAGGTCCGCCCCGGGGGGAGCTGGAGGGAAGGTCGCTTCGTGGAGTTTGCGCCCGTTTCACTCGAAATGAACTTGAAAAGGGAGGCCCCACTCCTAACGTTTGAAAAGGGTGTCTTCCCCGTCCCCCTTGGTAGGGCCCGGCCTTACTGGTTCACTTTTGAGGTCACGGGGAACAGCTGTGGCCGCAGTCTCTGGGCTCACGGACGCAGCAGACACGAGGGACGGGGAGGGCCGACCCTCCGGGCGCACAGCCACGACCCCGCTCCTTGCTGCCAGACCCGCAGGTCCCGGGTGTCCTGATGGCAGCCTGCGGGAGCGGCAAGGACCACGCTGGAGAACTGGGCTCGGCCGCTCACGGGCCCGTCGGGGTCCACGCTCAGTGTGCGCTTCGCCTTTCTTCACGCTGTTTTCCCTCCCGTCCGAGCGCCCGGCCCATCCCAGCCCTGCGGGGAGAACACACGGAAGCGGGCTTCGTTCCCGGCATCTGGACCCCCGGAGACAGGAATCCCCGCGACGGCACTTGTCCCGAGACGCGACAATCGGAGGAAGCCGAGCCGAGGCTCCCTAGACGTAAACCTTCCCTTCCGGGACAGACACCTCAGGGGTCCTAAATCCCTAAAGTTAGTCCAGTTTTTGTTTTTTTTCTGTTTCATTTTGGTTGTTTCTGTGAGGGAGATGGGGTCCCTGCGGCACCCCGGGTGATTTTATGAAACGACCTAGCGCGTCGCCGTAGGCGTCCGACTCAGAGATGCTTTTTATTTGTGTAAATGAAATAGAAAGCAACGTCAGCCCCTGAAGGCGACGGGTCTGTCTCCCCATGTGGACGGATCAACCATTTTGTGTTTATGTCTCGGGCCTTCTTCCTTTCCTTGGACGACGTTTACTCATCGTCTCGTATCAGGAATTGTCCTCTCAGGCTTGTCTTAAAGGTGCACGATGTAGAGGACGTAAACGTTTCTCTTCTCAGATGGAGGCGCAGACGCGGCGAAGGCGACGCGTGGACAAGAGCCTCCGTTGTGTTCCAGCGGGTCTCGGAGACGTCGAGACGTCGAGTTTCCGTTTCCGTACAGTTCTCGACTCTCCGGGCATTTTCATCGGGTCTCCCGTCCATGGGCTCTGGCCGTCTGCCCCTGACGTGCCAGGTGTCAGCAGAGTGCGCCCCCCGTGCGCTGTGTGTGCAGCCCCGGCGCCCGGGGCTGGGCTGCGCCCCGTCGGCTGGACCCGCGGGCCCCGGCTCAGCCCCGCGTGGGGGCAGCGGGAGCGTCACGGAGACTTAAGCCACCCTGCCGGGCGCAGTGACACCAGAGCCTGGGAGTGTGAGGAAGTGCGGCTCCTCCTCTATCACCAGGCTCGCCGGGGCACGGGCAGCAGCTGGGTGTGCGCCGCCGTCTCTGGCCGCGCCGAGGCTGTGTGGCGCCCCGCCCCGGGGACCGGGTGACCCTGCCGTCTGAGCAGCGTTCACTCACGCGCCTGCGATGGGCTGGCCGGTGGATACCCCGTGTGGCACCTCGTCTCCTGCCGTGCTGGGCTGGGGGTGCCGGGGAGCATGGGGACCGTGCCTGGGACCAGCACGCCATCGTGCTCTGCGAGGCGGGGCAGGTCACCGGGCCAGCGCAGGCGAGGGCGTGGGGGCCCTCGGCCGCATCTGCCATCGGTCTGCGTCACCAGTGGGGGGCGGCCGGGAGGCGCGTCGTTCTCAGGCCGGTCCCCCGGCGGTGGCCATGGGGGGACCTGGTTCTCACCTCGGGAGAATGACACCAGCAGCGGGGAGAGGCACGGCTGGGAGGCGTCAGGCCTCCTCTATGTAAACAAACATCCGGGATGCGACCGCGCATTCTGTTCTATTTATTGATCCCCCCTCATTCCAGAGCCGCGCGCCCCGCCAGCCTCCCATAGTTGCCGTCGGAAACACGGACGCGTGGCCCAGCGGGGTCCTGCCCCGGCCTGTCGCTGTCTGTCCTGGCCCAGCCGCCCCGAGCTCCTGGCCACACTAATCCTGGAGGAGGAGGGGGAGGAGACGCAGGTGCCCTGGGCTGCCTCCGGGCACACGTCAGCTCCTTATTTAGCATCCGGTTCCATGGTGGCTCAGAGGAAGGGGAGGTGCGGCAGGAGGGGCGACTCGGAGGGTGCAGAGCAGCCCTGTCGCCTGAGGGAACACGGCATGGTTCGTGGGGAGACAGACAGGCGGGTGACACCGAGGCCCGCGTGCGGGGTGGGGCCGACTGAGCGGGAAAGGCCCAAGGACACGGGCAGAGCGCCAGGCGGGGGGCTGCGTGTCCGCAGTGGGGTGCACCTGACAAGGCCCGCTCCACTGTCCTCCCTCCTGCACACGACGAGGCGCGGAGCGGGAGGGAGGGTCCCCGGGGCACCCGGGTTCGAAGGAGGTTTGCCCTGAACCACAGCGATCTTGATCTCAGGAACCATGAGCAAACTCTCCTCCTGGGCTGGCAGTCAGTGCACGAGGCAAACCCGGCCACTTCCAGGACCTCGGCCGGCGGCGTCTGGCCACCCCCACGCGTGTGCCGCTGGGCGCTCCACGCTGGGCCCCCACGCTGGGCCACCCGGGTGGGGACGCGTGGCCCTCGTTCTGGGGCGGCTCATGGACCCAGAGTCAAGGCCCCCAGGCCTAGCCACGTGCGGGCAGCTAAATAGCAACAGATGGCCGCAGGGAGGGGGACGGGCTGTGGCTCCCGGTGGCTCAGCCCTCCTGGCTCGGGGCTCAGGCTCTCGGGACGCAAGGCGAAGTGGACGGCGTCCTTGCCTGGCGCCCCCGTGGACCTCCGCTGCCAGGGGACCCGCGAGGCTTCCGGACAGAGCTGGCGCCGGACCCCTCCGCCTATGAGTTCGAGTGTCGTCTGTGGTCGTCGGCCGAGTCTCCCTCCGAACAGAGCTGACTCCTCCGCGCGACCACCGTGCCCCTGGGGACCGTGGCTCCCCGCACTAACCGGCCTCGGGAGTGGCCTGACGGCTGTCACCCCGCTAAGGGGAGGAGGACCTCCCGCGCCACGCTTCGCACCCAAGCCAGAGTCCGCACACCCGTGTCGGGCTGTCACCTCCACGCTACGTCGTGCCTGGGTGTTCGTCAAACACGCGTCAGCCCCCTCAGACGTGCCGGCGACGACAGGCGCCCAGGCCGAGACCTCCCCGCTTTGCGCGTGTGGAGGGCGGGACCGGGGCCTCTGTTCTCTCTCCAGGTTGCGAACCGCAGTGGTTTTCCGCGTGAACCGATGGGTCTGCAACGAGCTCCCTCCCCTTGGGCACCTGGCAAACGGGTGCGGCCCGCCTGCTGGCCGGCCGGCCGGCTTGCACGATTTGCGTTCTGTGTCCTGGCTATTCTGCTCTGGGTGGGCCTGGGCCGGGTCCCATTGTCACAGGAACCCTGGGACGGCAGCTTCAGGGCTTCGGGCCAGCTTGGAGTCCGAGCGTGGCCCGTCCGCCCCCCTGTGACCCAGGGTGAGTGACTGAGCTTTTCAGAGCTCGGGGTATCAGTGTCACGTGGGGGCATCTGGGTCTGGGGCTGCGCTGGAGTCGCCGTGGGGCCCAGCGGTCCCGCTTGGAGGGTTGCAGCTCGGAGAGCTGCAGAGAGAAACCCCGTGCTGATCGAGGCGTCGTGGGTAATGGCCAGAATGGAACCAGCCCAAATGTCCGTCAACCGATGGACTACGATGGATTAACAGACTGTCATGTGTTCGTACGAGGGAATGTCTCTCTGTCATCAAAGGGAGAGAGGTTCTGGCACACGCCGCCTCACAGACAAGCCTGCGCAGCAGGAGCGAGGGCCGCAGACGCAGAGGGCCGCGGGGCGCACCGGTCCACGTGCCGCGCTCGGAGCAGGCGAACCCGGGGACAGCAGATCCGTGCTTGCCGTGGGGGCCGGGGGTGGAGGGACCGCTGTGAGGGTCTGCGGTTTCTGTGGGGGATGGTGAGAATGTTCTGGAAATCCATAGGCACGACGGTGTCACGTGTGGTGAATGCCCTGGAAGCTGCTTCGTCGCAGACTGTAGGATCCTTCAAGTTTACCGAGTGTATGTTCGGTCAATGTCACCTCAATGAAAACGGCCCACGAGGCCGACAGGGGACTAGGCGTGCATACTCGAGAACTCCCCAGCGACACATCAAGGGCAGATCGGGGTCGAATCTGAAAACAGGCAGGCTCCTGGGAAAGTCGGGAGCACAGGTCTGCACACGTCACATGATTAAGGAATAAATAAGCACGGTGATGCATGTGGCACTTCCCAGCATGCGGTAAAGCAAAACGTGGCGGCATCGAACCGCAAACAGGAGGCCCTCAGAGATCAGCCTCGATGTCGACTCTGACACCGTATCGATGAGCTCGTCACACTCCGTCACTTCACCACACACGGCCTGCCGTCTGCTTTAAATAGGTTGTTTACCCACCGCGGCTTTGTAACCCTATCTTTGCGCTATCTGGAAAAGACTGCTTCATTGGGCTACTGGCAAAGAGAATGCGACGTTAATCAAAGGATTATGTTCCATGACAAGGGGAATGCATCCAGGGATGCAGGGTTGGCCTAACGTGAAGACCAGTCGATGGAACGCACCGTGTCGGTGGGACAAAGGCGCGGAAATCACACGGTCGTCTCCACACTCGCAGAAAAGCGTTTGGCAAATTCAACAGCCTCTCATCATCGTCATCCTCATTAAAACAGGCGACCACCAAGGCTGAAAGGGACGGCCCCGACCTGACAGGGGGCACCCATGACAGCCCAGGGCTGACACGGCCCTTACCAGACAGAAGCTTTTCTCCTCGAGTCAGGAGCCAGGCGGGGCTGTCCGCTCGCGCCTCCGACCCTCCACAAACTACTCAGCACTGGACCGGAGAGCTAGCCAGAGCAAGTGACCGGAAAAGGAAGTAGAAGGGAGAAAGAAAGAGCAAAACTGTCTCTATTTGCAGGTGACGTGACTTTATATGTGAAAATCCGAGGGAAGAAATTAACTTAGGAAATTAAAGAACTAAATCCGCGGGAAGACGTTTCGTGTCCGTGGATTGAAAGACTCGATGCTGTTGGAATGGCAGCGCCCCCCACAGCGACCCACGTAGCAAAGCCAGTTCCCGCCGAAATCCCAGCCGCCTTTTTTGCAGAAATGGGCAAGCAGATCCTAAAATCACATAGGAGTGGAGGGGGCCCAGACGGCCTCCACGAGCTCGAAAAAGGACGAAGATGGAGGACGCGCGTTTGCAGGTTACAGAACCGACGGCAGCGCTGCAGCGTGCGGAGCCGGGGGGCCCGGGGTGAGGACAGGCACACAGCGCATTGGAAGAGGACCCGGAGGACAGGGATGGACCTCGCCGCTACGGGCCGTCGATTTTCAACAGGAGCACCAAGGATTCTCCATGCAGAGAGAACGGCCTTGCCAACAAATGGTGCTGGGACCACTGGGTACAAAAAAAAAGGACCTGGACCACCACCTCACACAGGAAAATTAACCCCAAATGGATCAAAGACCTAAATGTAAGAGCGAGAACTGAAATTCTCAGAAGGAAACACGGACACAATGCTTCGTGACTTAGGGCTAGGCAGTGATTTCCTACGTGTGACACCGAAAGCACAAAAACAACACAAAGAAAAGAAGAAAAAGGACTTCATCCGACCTAAAAATGCTTCACAGGACACTGCCAAGAAAGTTACAAGGCAGCTCAGAGGGTGGGAGGAAATAGTTGTCGATCCTCTGTCTAACGAGGCACGAGTACTCAGAACATGAAGGACCTCTCGCAGCTCGACAGCGCGGTTGGAAAACGGGCAAACACTTCAGACTTTTGTCCAAAAAAGACACGCGAATGGCCGAAAAGCACACACGGGACGCTCGAGGGCGTCATTAGGGAGAGTCACAGGGTCGAAGGACGGCGGGCAGAGGGTGTCGCTTCGTGGACTCGTCTCGACCTGAAGGGACGGACACCCAGGCCGGCGGCAGGACCTGGTGGCCGGATCCTCTTTGACAGCCTTGTCAACGGCGTGAATGAAGACACCGCGGCCGCCGACCACATCTGTTGTTGACACAAAGCGACAGCTAATACGCCCAGAGAGGGAATGGGGATTCGAAAAGACTTCGTGGGACTGGAACTGGGGCTGACATTAATACGGGATGGGGGGGCGGGCTTAGCAGGAATTGGCATGAGAAAAAGAGTTTGATGTTTTAATTGAGCGCGAGCTGGCAGTGACCCGCAGGTGTGAGCCAGAGAGGCTGCGGCCTTCTTATCCTGCATTAAAAGGAACGCGCGTCCCCGTCCTGGACGAGGTGGGGCGGCGTCCTTCTGGGCCCCGCCCTGGCCGGGCGAGTTCTGGAGCAACTTGCTCGGTGTTGGTCAGCTGCTGCTAAGCGGGTGCTGACAAAGCGGATTCGATCGGGAGAGCGAGACCGGGAGAGTGGACGGGGGCAGGCGAAGACCCGGGGCTGTTTGGCTCAGCGGGGAGACACCCTGTGGGAGGCGGGAGGTGGGAAGCAAACAGCTGTTTTCTAGATCGGAGGGGGGGACCTTAGGCCGACGGTTTAATCCAATTCTGTTTCACGGACAGAACCAGGACCCGCATGAGACGGGAAGACAGATTTATGCTCAGGACATGGTTTTCAAATCACTGGGGTAGTGGGAAGTGGATCGCCTGCTTTGTAGCTGAGTGAGCAGGGCTCGTGGGGATCATTCAATCACGTGTCAAAATTTAGAGGCGATCTCCAGAACTTCACTGGTGGCCGGCTTCGGGGACCCGTGAGGTCCATTTGGACGCAAAGAGCTACCAGGAGTTCTAATCACCGTCAGTCCAGGCCGACGTGCATGAGAACGTTAACACAGTAAACATCCTGCGTGCAACACCCCTTCCAGCTCCAACAGGAACGTCGAGAGGTGTTGTCCCCTCCCCGCTTCACAGACAGGGGAACGGGGTTCGTAGTGGGCAGGGTAAGCTTCCCCAGGCGGCCTGGCGCCCGAGTGCCCGAGTCAGCCCTCACGCTCAGGGCCCCGTGATCTCAGGGCCTCGGAGCCTAAATGCCCTCCCGAAGCACTTTCAGCCACTGTGTGACGTGGCGCGGCCTTGCCGTGACCTGGCTCGGGGTCCGTCTGCTCGGAGGCTATTGTATGCTCAGATGCCCCGATAAGACAAGGTCAAGGGGAACGCTCACCTTCGTGGGGAGTAAACGCCCGTCCCCTGGAATCTCGGGATCGACACGTTCAGTGTTTAAAAAAGCAAACGGCTTAACTCAGATTTTCATTCTGGGATTATTCCCGGGAGGCCTTGCCAGAGTACACAAAAGCAGATAGCCTGGTTTCAGGTTTTCATTCCTGAATCGGAACTCCGGAGCGCGTGCCATGCGGGCAGCTGCCTTCCAGAGAGTGGAAAGTACCGTAGTGACTCCGGCGAGGGGCAGGCGGCCTCTCTGCAGCCTGCACGGGGATGCTGTTTTCCTATAGACGGCGACCCCGTGACTGACGGGGCTCTCTGACGTGTCTTTTGGGGGAGTTTGTGTTTAGCTTCATCCCAGGGGTGAGTCTCTGAAAAAGAGGGCGGGCAGTGACGTGTGCTTTGCCACGTTCTCGTCTAGTGCAGAGTAACTTTGGGATGTCGCATCAGAGGTAACCCCCTCACTCGTTCGCTTATTCATCGTAGGAAGCAAACAGGTACGTTGAATAACTGCAACGGTCGATAAATACGAGAAAGAATATGCACACGACGTGTTCGTGAATCCCCAGGAGGATCTAGAGAGACGGCACGGCCGGCCAAGGCCACTTCAAGTTGGGACCGTTAAGCCTGGATTATTTTAAGCCGAAGCCTGAGAGATGGAAAGAATCAGGATGCCGAAGGGTTTCGTCAGACGAAAGGGGACTCTGGCCGAAGATGCGGAGGTGCCAGCGCTCCTGGCGTGGACGGGAGGGCGGGTGGCAGTCCAGGCGAGGGCTCCCTGTGGCCGGCTCTGGGGCGACAGCACTGGGGTGCGGACGAGTGGGCTCGCTGCAGGCCTGGTGTGGAAGTTGACATCGGAGGCCAGAGTGGACCCTGTACACACGAGCAAACCCCAGGTGCGTCGCACAGGAGCAAGTGACCCCAGATGCCCGTTCCCGCTCTCCACGACCTCGAGAAATTATGGAACATTTTCATCCTCAGTTTTTATTGTCACGTAATTGGCATCTGGTAGCCTTTTAGTTTCAGGTGCGCGTCGCATGATCCGATGCGAACCACCAGTTATAAAAATAAACAAGCCATGGGGTGTAACGTGCCGCGAAGGGAAGAGTCAAACCCTCCGAACCAAAGCCACCCGTTTCCTTCATGGGTGAGACGGGCCCGCTCCTGCAGGCGCGTCACTTGCTGTTCGTGAGAAACTCTCAGCGTCCCCCCTCCCTGCCCCCGACCGTCCCCACACCCCCTCCTCACTGCAGGCCCCCTCCCCGCAAGGGCATGGACACATGGCCACCGGGCACTGAGCCCTGGGCCAGACGTCGAGCACGTGGCTGTGAGCAAGACAGTCCTCTTCCCGCCTCCATACAGGTTCCATTTCCCTGGGAGCTGATGGACCCAGTCACCATCCCCGTGTGAAAGAAAGGACACCTTAGGAAAGAAGTTCCGAGTCCGGATGCTGAAGCGGATCCGGGGGGCACATGCCCCGCCCAGGCCACCGCGGTGAGGGGAGCGGGGTCCCCCCATCTCCACTGCGGACGCGTGAGCCATTTCTCTTTGCTACGCCTCCGGGGCACCTTCAGAAAAGAAAGATGTCTTCCAAGCTGATGACAAACCATCAGCGCTGCCCACAAAACCGAAAACCAAAAATCTGGCTCGACGGCCGCCCTCGGGGACTGAGTCCAGGGCAGGGCGGCACTGTCAGGGAGACGGGGCTGATTCTGACATGGAACCGCCATTCCAGAAGTTTCCATTCAGGTTAGACACTGCAAGACGTGCACCCCAACACGTGGCAAAGCATCCATCAGCACTTCGCCTCGTGCAGGGTTCGTGCGATTCGCATTCGTGTCGCACTTTGCTTTCCGGGATCCCAGAGAGAGCGAGCTGCGCCTGCTTCTCGGGGAGTCAGAGACCTAAATGCTACGAAATGGCCAAGGAAAGCACAATGCCACTTCTTAATTGTACAAGCAACCACTATCACCAAATTATTGAAAATGAGACCTGACCGTCTAAATTCGATGCTAAGGAAAGGGATCGTGAAATTTAATCCATGAGTTTTTCTCCATTGAAGGTGCTATTACTGTATTTTTTTAAAAAGAGTTTGCATTTGGAAGAAACACTTTGAATCTATGAACCCCGATGACCAAATCCTACTGCATAGACTGTGGGGTCTCACTGTACGGTCTTGCTCCGACTCTGAAATAAAGTGATCGTCTCAGTCTGGTGATTGAGGACACCAGTTGAGACAAGGCCCTGGGCTGTTCGCCTACAAATTTGCCATGAACAGGAGCCAGAATTTAAGATCCCGTCCAAGTGGCTCAGCTGTCGCTGGTGTCAGACTCAAGAACTGGGCCTGTCATGTTGATATATAATATAGTTGAGTCGAGCTTCCCGACAATGTTTTTTTGGGGGGAAAAAAAAACATCGTCAGGGAGAAGGTAAAAAGGTAAAAGTTATATTATGTATGACAGTCAAATAATTTAAAATTCTGATTTTAATTAGATCTGATGGTTTTAGATTTTTCAGATTTTTAGATTTGATTTTTATTATTTTTCCATTTCTAGCTTAGAACTTGTTCCATGAAACAAAAATGTAGCAGAAAATATGTGCCCCTACAGCATACAATATTCAAGCACAGCTATGCAATTACTTCAAATCCTAATCTACATTTCGATGTCAGAACTGAGGAAGTAGGCAATTTCCCACTTTCTTTTTTTCAGCTGCAGTAGGAGCGCCAGTTGACACCCATTTGCAGAAGGCGTGACTTAGCTGCATGACCTGGTACCTTGCAAAGCAAAACGCCAAATCAAGAGTAAAAATATGTTTAAATTTTATCACCTTAGATCCTTGAAGTTTATAATCTTAATCTACAGCCTAGTTGGAACCTCCACACTCAGAACCCCAACCCCACCCCGACTTGTTTACCCAAACTACGCCCCTCGGTTGCTCTGTTCATGTGCTCTTTCTCTTTTTCTCTCTCTCCCATCACCCCCTTCTCTCCCTCCCTCTGTATGAGACATTCATTTGCCGGGGGGAATGCTACAAATTGCCCAACATATCCACTTTGCAACACCAGTGCTGGGAGAAGCCCTGTCAGTATGCTGGTGCATGGTGCCCAGCTCTCTTGCTGCCACTATTAATCTCAGCGTGTTTTCTTTTCTAAGCCACTCCAGAAATCTCAGTCTTGGCTACAATTTAGAAGTATCTCTGTGCTCTGTGTACAGAGAATTTTGAAATTTATAGACAAACCTGCTGGAGGAGATCAATTAAGATGTAGAGGATTAATTTGTGGTCTCTGAAAAATGTAGTGTGGTCCCAGACAACATGAGTTGAGATAAATTGTCTTGGCATTCCAACTTTCATGAACTTTCTTATAAGAAATCATCATTCTTCAAGACTGCACCTAAAACTATCAAATACCACACTTTGCAAATTCTACCTTGTGTTTATTTGAAATCATGTGCCACTGTGCAAGTCTTTTATTTATTGTTTCTTCATTGTGCACAGTCTTTTGTTTTAATTAATGACAAATAACCCGTTCGTAAAGCTCCTAGGCATAAACGGTCACAGAGTGATGAATTCCCAGACTGTTGGCCTTGCTTGGTTAAAGACCTTTTATCTGTATCACTGCTGTATCAAATAACATACCATTTAGTCTCCAATCTTCTAACCACGCATCCCAGAAAAAGCGAGATTGCGACATTCTAATGAATTGGAACAAGGTCATAGTTTGCTTATATAAATACTTATGCCCTCGGTAAGAATATTCAGAACACCCCCCCAACCACAAACGACACCCCACGCTGCCACGGCAGAGCAGAAGGCAGCCCGCCGACACTGCCACATTTGAGCTCGGAGTCCACCCGACGGCATTGGCTCGCTGTGTTTGCTTCCATTTTCCAAACTACATCTCTTCTCGGTTCCAACACTGCTATTGTGTGGATCAAATAATCCCCGGTCACAAAAATACCCTGGGGAGTGACTCCCCTGGCGTCTGGGGTATGAGTGCGGCCAGGCGGCGCATGCCTGGGGGATGAGCTAGCTTTACCATGATGAGAGAGTTCCTTGCCAAGGCCTGTCATCCGCAGATACCCAAGGCCGGCATCGGTCCAGGCCCAGTAAGGCAGGGTGAGCAGACTGCAGTCTTGCTCCCTGAAATCAGGCCTGACTGCCTTGCCTTTTTTTTTTTTAAAGAAAGTTATTATCGACCCAGAACAAAGAAGAAACTGCAGTGTGTTCTCGGAATGCACGTTTGTGCTCCTGTGCGGACTGCTCCAAGGCCAGCGACAAGGCCTAAACGTGCACCTTTGACCTGTGCACACGGCACAAAGCCGGCAGCCTCCTTTCCCCCGGTTTTTCCTGTTGCAAAACAGCTTGGAAGGGGGAGGGAGAAGACAGCCTAGCCTGCAGGCCCTGCTCCTGCTCTACCCCAAACGCTCAGGCGCCCCGCAGAGGGAGGCCCTTAGTGCCAGCCCTGGGGCTCCCCTTCTGCTCAGGCCTCCCCCTCCACCACGCAGAAGCCTGGATTTGGGGAGCGGGCGCTGCTCGGGCAGTGGGGTCACCGGGTTCCCCGCCCCTGCTGTGTGTTCTCGGGGGCTCAGGGGGCTTCAGGTCCGGGGGGAGGGGACGCGGCCGGGTGCGGCTCCGGGACAGGTCGCGCTCAGACGGGTGGGGGGGCACCCAAGGCGCCGGCACCTGCCCTCCCGGCCCCGTCCCCACCCTCGGGCCCCAGCCCTTCTCGAGCTGCCCGCAGGGGAGTCGCCCACGTGGGATGGACGAGCGGGTCCCCCAGCCGCGGCGCCGGCGCGGGGCGCGTGATGGGGCAGAGGCGAGGGGTCCTCTCCCTCCCTCCCCGGGGCGCACGGCCACCCCCGGGGCTGACACGCCTGCCGCACCCCGTCCCCTTAAATAAACGACGAAACAACAATAATGCACGGGGGAGGGCGGGGGGACCAGGCGCAAGGCGCCGCCCCTGCACCCCCGCACCCAGGCAACCCGCACCCCGCACCCCCGCGCCCCTGCTACTCCAGAAGACACGATGCAAGCGGGCGGGGGGTGGGGACCTCTGCCCCCCCACTCGACAGCTGCCCGCCTGGCCCTGGGACCCCATTGGCTCGCCCCGCCCCGCCCCCATGGCACCCCGAGCCGGGCCTGCGGGGCCCCCCGCCCCGCGGACCTAATAAGGCCACCGGGGCGGGGTGCGGGGCGGGGCGGGGACCGTGTAAAAGGCGGGGCGCGGGGTCCGGCTGCAGACGCCGGCCTGAGCGCGCCATGGCCCGGGAGTGGGGCTACGCGGGCCACATCGGTGCGTCCGGGGACGGGACGGACCCGGGGACCCCTGCGGGGACCCCCACCCCGTGCGGGACGGGGCGCCCCGGCCTCCGCGTCCTCCAGTCGGGGCGCTGCCCGCGACCCCGCTGTCCTGGCCGGGACGTGGGACGCCAGGCCAGGAGGGAGGGCCCGCCCCGGACCCCCGGACCCCAGACCCCCGGACCTCGGACCCCTGGACTCTGCCCCGTGGCGCTGCGGGTGACCCGCGGGAGGGAGCGCGGGCTCCCTGGGGACCACGGGTGTCCGTGCTTTCGCATCCAGGGGGGCGCTGGGGAAACAGGGGACGCAGAGGGGACCTTTGAGGCAGCAGTCTGCAGCCAGCGGAGGAGGGGACACCTGTGTGTGGTCCCAAACGCCAAGCTGGGCGCCGCCCAGCCTCCCAGGGCTTTCCGCAGTCCCCACAACCAGAAGGAGGAGGGTTTGGACTGCACCCCAAATCCATCAGCCCCCTCACCCTGACCTCCTAGGCCCCGACCACTGGCACGAGCTCTACCCCATCGCCAAGGGAGACAACCAGTCGCCCATCGAGCTGCACACCAAGGACATCAAGCACGACCCCTCTCTGCTGCCCTGGTCCGTGTCCTATGACCCCGGCTCTTGCAAGACCATCCTGAACAACGGCAAGACCTGCAGGGTTGTGTTTGATGACACTTTTGATCGGTCCAGTAAGTATGACCCTTAGGTAGAGCATATGGGTGTTTCGAAGTCCATATTGACAAAAGGTGACGTGTGACACAGTAACAGAATCAGTGGGGAGTGGGGACACTTCGTCTCTGAAAACGGAGATGACATTTGACTTTGCTCCTGTCGTGAGTCGTGAGACTAGCATGTATGCATCGAAGAAGCGTGTCTCAAAGCGATCTAGCCTGGGTCGCTTTGCTTCGGTGTCATGGCCCTATGCCATGCTGAAGGTGGCAATGCATTCCTGAAATGGCGCTGCACAGGCAGTAAGGACGAGTGAGTGCTCCCCAGGCTCCGACGGCCCGTGTATGGGGGTCCCTGTGCATCTTAATCACGGTCTGGAGAGCAAGGCTTTGTCCCCAAGTCACAGTGATTCATTTCACAGAGAGCAAACAAGTGGCAAAGACACAGAGCAGGCAGCTCCGTCCACTCCCGGTGGGTGGGGCCGAGGCTGGGCAGAGAGTGAAGGAGTCAGCCCTGATATTTGCGGGGGGGGGGGGGGGGTTGATTAATCCTTTCGGTGAGTGATTTTGAGGTATCTAGTACTTTCTTCTTGGGTGATGATGACGATAATGATGATGATGGTGTGTGTGTGTGAGAGAGAAAGTGAAACACCACATGTTTAAAGAAATCTCATTTTACCTACACTATTAAGCAAATCGGTGAAATAAAAGAAGGCTAATTAGAAATGCTTCTTTTTTTCACTGTAAATTAAATAACAGTCTTCCTCGAATATGGTGGTGTTAGGTGGATGATACATTTTATGACTCCCCCTGTAAAACAGTTAAAGTCATCCTCAGGGTGTAGATAAAGGAATATCCTCAACGATGCTGTAAACCTGCGAGGAACAGCATAGAAATTTATTTTTCCTTAAACGATGATCTCCTGTTCCTGTTGCTTTTTTCTCCCCTCTCCATTTAAATCAAGTTCCATCCTGAAGGATAAACAACACAGTTCAACAGTATCTGTTAGGTTAGACCACATCAAAATCTCATTTCTTTCCGTAAGCAAGACGGTTGACTATTGACAGTTTCATGGGGCTCATCCCAGTAAATTGGATGCACATGTCCAGAAAATAAATGTCCCCAGTGGTCCTGCAGGAAAAGGCAATAAATCACACCAGTCGTCTCGGCATGACGGACTGCGTGAGGGTGTCCTGTGGCCCTCAGTGTGCACTGCAGCCCTTTCTAGAGTAGCCACCTGATGGATTCTGTTTCAGTCTAGCTTTTGTTGTGAAATCTTGCATTTAGGGTTTCTGCCTAGTTTTCATTATCCTTCAGAAAATATCTGAACCCAGGCTGGCTGGAGTGAAACCAAGTTAAGCGACAGGGCCGAGGTATTTGGACACCAAGGTCAAATCAGTGCTGCCGAGCATCACCTAGCTCATCCTGGAAAGTCCCTAACTCCCCCGACCCCATCTGAGCCCGACAGACCTAGTCCAAAATAGACGGGGACTAAAGCTCTCGCTTGGTCTTCAAGAAACTGTGTTGGTGGCAAGACTCGGAGAGGGAACTGGCACGGGCTCGGCCGCTGCCCGCTGGGCGCGGCGACAGCTATGCTCGTCCTTCATCTCATTCAATCCTCACGGCGGCTCCGAAGGTTAGTGTTACCATCACCTTCGTAAAGATGCACAAACGGGCTCAGAGGGGTTTAGCCGCCTGCCCGAGGACGCACAACTAGCAGGAGGCGTGAAGGGACCGGAACCCACAGCCCCTCATCCCCCCCCTTCGTGCCCCTGCACCCCACGGCTGGCCCACACGTGCTTTGTCTACACCCTAATGGCCCACCTGCCCTCTTAGGTTTATGTTCCCATAGGTGACATTGGCGTTTTTAGAGTAAGAAAACGAGCAAACGAGAAAGGCAGGAGGGACCTGGTTCTGTGAGGGAGGCCAGCGCGCCCACCTTCGGCCCGCGGACTGGGCCCCGCGCAGCGTCCCCTTGGCCTTGGGAGCACTGTCCGGACAGGCCACGCTGACCCCTCGTCTCCCCCGCAGTGCTGCGAGGCGGGCCTCTCAGCGGGCCCTACCGGCTCCGCCAGTTCCACCTGCACTGGGGCTCCGCGGACGACCACGGCTCTGAGCACACCGTGGACGGGGTCAAGTTCGCCGCCGAGGTAGGTGGCACCGCTGTCGCCTGCTCCGGGTCTCGCACAATGAAAACCAAACTCCCTCCACGCTGCACGCTCCCAACCTGAAGTCGTGGAAAGAGCAGGGGCCTCTGGGCCTCAGCGAGATGCAGCTGCAGAACATTCCAGGCTGGCCGGCTGAGAGAGGGCAGGGGCGTGAGCACTGAATGGAAGAAAGGCCAGGGCCCCGGGGGAGCCCGAGACAGGCACAGCCAACACCTATTCCCAGCGCTGGGTCCTCTGGCAGACAGGCCGCAGGTGGGGACACCGAGGCACAGGAAAGTTCCCCTAAGGAGATCACCCGGCGGACGGTGCCAGGCCTGAGGCTCTGCCTACGCAGAAGGGAAGGTGACAGGTGTCACCGCCACCCTAGGCCGCCTCAAACAAGAATGTGGCGCTTTAACAATGAATGACATCTCGTAAGTGGGTGACAGCTCATGTTCTTGTCTCCCCGCGACAGTGCTTATAGACAGGGTGTGTGATCACACACACACAGACTTACACGCACACGCACGAAACTCTGGCTCAGGGAACCCACTAGGGGAAAAAAGCATGGTTTGTAGCTCAGGTCAAGGACCCACATGACACAGAAGTGAGATAAGCGCCTGCAGGGTCCGGCCTCAAGCCGGAGTCTACGAGAGGGGACGAGCCCTGGAGGTAGGCTGGGACAGGACGCGGAGGGCACTGGGGGGCTCTCGCAGGCAGCGTCCTTGTTGGTTAGACTCACCCTGGAAGGGTCACCATCCTTCTCGAGATCGTTCCATCTCTCCTGAGCCCAGCCCGAGGGCCAGGGCCGGGCTAGGTTACTGGACTGACTGTCCCTGCGAACGCGCCCAGTCGCCTCCCCACCGGCCGCGAGGCTGAGTGTGCTCCTTACACACGTGGGCAGGGCTTGCAGCTCGCCCTCTGCGCCTGGCGTCATCTCACGCGTCTGATCCGGCGTGAAACAGTCCTCACCGCTCTGGACTGTTGCACTCTCTCGCCATTCGAAGCAACTCCTCGTGGAACATTTGCCTGATTTAGCGGGAGCCTGTGTCCTAAGTGAAGATAAGGTTACCGCGGGCTGCTGAAAGGAGGTGGATACGAAAATGTTCGAGAATTCTCCCCCTTATTTTCCTCCCTTATTTCCTAAGTAATCGTGACGTTAGGGTATTAGCAGGCTCCTGCTTACAGCTGTGTTTCCCTGTTCGGCTTGGGCAGAAAAAGGAGTATGAAGTTCTGCAAAACTAAAATTTTTGAATTGGCTTAACAAAAAGGTCAACTTCTGTTCGTTGTTTATTAAAGCTCTGAATTTTTATTAGAACCATTAAAAATTTCGCTCAAACATGGGATGCTAATAGAAACCTGCCGACTTCTAGGAGAGGGGTCAGGGCCCGCAGACAGCACGATTCCTGGGTGTGTCGTGAGTCATGTGACAGTCGTTTTCTCGTTTTCGGGATGCACCTCGCCACCTGTGTTCTGTGTTTTAGCTGCACCTGGTCCACTGGAACCCCAAGTACAACACGTTTGGAGAAGCGCTGAAGCAGCCCGACGGGGTAGCTGTGGTCGGCGTGTTTCTGAAGGTGAGGCGCAAGCTGACCATTTGTGTTCTTTCCAAGTTGACTCTCTTACCGGTGCTTAGGGTAGCACGAGCGTCACTTCCTCCTTTTGTTTAAAGGGAGAAACAGATGGATCTCATGATTCATTCAACCAATCGAGATAGTTTTGCTAAGATCAGCTCAAAATGGGTTGCTTTCCCTTAAAAAAAAAATCCCTTGTGCCGCACTCCGGGACCCCTGGCGCTTCCGATGGTTCTCGGACTGTGGCGCTCTGGGCCAGCATGTGGGCGTGTGGGTGGGTCGGGGACAAGAGTCTTTGAAGGGGCTCATTACGGTGGTGGTGAGGGCGAGGGCAGCCTTCTCACTGTCCTCTCCCGCTATTCCATTTCCCTCGCCCTGGAAACCAGAGAGGACCATGCTGGGGACCCCCGCGGTGCGGGGCGCCTGGCCGCAGGTCCCTGTGGCCGAGGGCGGTCCGCTCACTCCCCTGACCCCGGATAAGACAGCCCTTGGAATGCGTGTGTTGTGGGGCCAGCCTCGGTTTAGAGCGGACTTAGTGTCATTAACACATGAATTTACTAGTAACATAATCTAGATTTTCAGCCAGAGGTGACAATCCGGCCTCTTTCTTCTTGAATGACCTACTTTGTTCTGTGTCCTTAGCTCACTGGCCCGTTTCCTGGGCTTGAACACAGCACGCCAGGGAGCGGGGCGGGTCCGAACAGGGAGACGATGAGTTCAGTTTTGGATACACTGAGTCCATCCTAGCTCGAATTCTGTAAAAAAAAAAAAGAAAAGAAAAGAAGAAGTGGAGCGACTGCAGAGAAGGTCAAGGACATGGCCGTAGATCGACGTGCAATTTTGTGGTTTTGTACGTCAGAGGCCTGGAGTCCGAGTTTAGTTCAGAAGACACACCCTCTAAAATTCTGAGGGGGAGGAAATCCACATGTGCTTTTGCTCAGCGCACACTTTTCTGGCAGCTTCATAAACACTAGTTGCCGACGGATGGATCAAAATCGGTTTTATAGACGATTCGAAATGACGGGGAAGGGAAAACGTAATTATTGGTTTTCTCTCGTCTTGTAGATAGGACGTGAGAAGGGCGAGTTCCAGCTGCTCCTTGACGCGATGGACAAAGTGAAGACCAAGGTAGAAAAATCATGTCCTCTCCGAGAGCAGATAGCAGCGCGCCCTTTTCCCTTCTTGCATTTCAAGTGCATCTTTCACCTAAAATCTGTGGCTACGTTTGATGAGCGTGTTGAGCCCATGTCTGAAAACCAGAGCCGTGATAGCTGTATGGTTTATCGATTTTAGAGAAATTTCACATACATCAGCTTCTGGAATCCCCACGGGCTTTTAGAGGATTCCTTCCTCAATGAAGCGGGTGAGAGAGGAGTTGAGTGGTCGATCCCAACAGGCACATACATCCCCCAGCACACACATGCGTGTGACACCCCCGCATGCACACACACCCCATGCACACGATGTGTGCACACACCCCCATGCACACACCCCATGCACACACCCCATGCACACACACCCCATGCACACACACCCCATGCACACACACCCCATGCACACACACCCCATGCACACACCCCATGCACACACACTCCCATGCACACACACTCCATGCACATATCCCCATGCACACACACCCCATGCACACACACCCCCATGCACACACACCCCATGCACACACACCCCATGCACACACACCCCATGCACACACACCCCATGCACACACCCCATGCACACACACCCCATGCACACACACCCCATGCACACACCCCCATGCACACACACCCCATGCACACACACCCCATGCACACACACCCCATGCACACACACCCCATGCACACACACCCCATGCACACACCCCCATGCACACACACCCCATGCACACACCCCCATGCACACACACCCCATGCACACACATCCCACATGCACACACACCCCATGCACACACCCCCATGCACACACACCCCATGCACACACACCCCATGCACACACCCCCATGCACACACATCCCACATGCACACACACCCCATGCACACACATACTCCATGCACACACACCCCATGCGCACTCACACTCACAGAGGTAGGTCACATGTGCCCCTGGGGTCGCCCTCTCTCCCCGCATTTCCATCCTCCCAGTGGACTCTGCTAACGAACAGACTCACTTTGCGTGTCTGCGGGACGGTCCTAATCGAACGCCCGTCAGGTTCATCACCGGTAATCAATGTTCCCTGACAAGGCGGCCTGTCTTGTAGTCGCTGAGACCCCAACCATCAGCTCCGTGAAGCGCCCGTGCTGCGGCTTAGATTTGCGCTTCCCCTCCGTGCTGAGACGTGACAGAAGCTACAGTCCCAGGGACGGTTAATGGGGAACGGGCTATCACGTGGCCGTGCCGTCCACCCAGAGCTCGGACCAGCTTCCCTGCCCCCTGCCCTCGGTCTCTGAAAGGCGCTTCGTGTGCGAGTCCCCTTTCCTGCCTGCGTTTGAGCTCCCTCTCCCAGTGGAGGGGTGGGGGGGTGCAGGCCGCACTGACGCTCCTGCCGGCCCCTGCAGGGCAAGGAGGCGCCCTTCACGCACTTCGACCCATCCTGCCTGTTCCCCGCCTGCCGGGACTACTGGACCTACCACGGCTCGTTCACCACGCCACCCTGCGAGGAGTGCATCGTGTGGCTGCTCCTCAAGGAGCCCATGACCGTGAGCTCTGACCAGGTGAGTGGCGGCCGAGCGAGTGCTGGCCGGGCCCAGAGGCCAGACAGGTCGTCGTCCGCCCCGGTTCAGGCCAGTCAGCCCGTCCCGCTCCCTAGAGCTTGGCTCCTAAGGTCCCGGGTCAATGCCAGGCCTTCCAAGGTGGTGGGGAAGCCAAGCGCTCGGCGTTTGGGCTGACACACGTTAGTCTGTGTGAGTCTGCGGGTCCCCCGGGCGCTGAGCCCTGGGGTGGGGACGGGAGGGGCGACACAGGCCTGGGGAGGGGTCTGCCGTCCTCAGGAGGACACCCCGCCCTTGGCTTCTCAGAGGCGAGTCGAGGCCCAGAAACGGTGAGTGATCTGCTCGCGATCGCACAGCCACGCGCTGCCTGCGCCCCACCTGCCCTGCACCTGCCCCTCTCTGCGGGCCCACCTCGTCTTCCCGAGCAGGCGGGGCGTGGGGACGCCCGGGTGACAGCAGGTGGCCGGCTCGGAGCCTCGCAGCGCCGTCCGGTCCCTCGGCCAGCGACCCCCTCACTGACGACAGCCACTGTCCTGTGGCGGCCGGGCATGGACTCGGGTCCTTAGGGCCATTTTTATCTAAAGGTCAGACTGAACCACCAGGTTCACTGACACAGTATTCTGAAAGACGAATGAAACTCCCTTACGGAGAAACGCTAGACACACACGCGCGGACACACACACACATGCATGTGCGCACACACACACGCTCGCGCACACGTGTGCACACGCACACACGCGCGCACAGGCACACACGCATGCACACACGCACACGCGCACACACATGCACACACACGCTCGTGCACACGTGTGCACACGCACACACGCGCACACACACACACGCGCACGCGCGTGGAAGCACAACGATGCCGACGAGGACTTCTTAAAGTCTCCCTGAAAAATCAGTTTTTAAAACTGAAAGGCAGCAGGACTTTCATTCTTTCTGAGCCTAAAAAACCAAAGTTTGCTCCATAAACGCGTCCGACGAAGACCAAGCAGGTGTGTTCTTGGCGCTGATGGCGCAGGGTCCACACTGACCCCTCAAATGAACTGAGTTATTTGGGAATCCGGCAGGAGAAGGCTTTACCCAGGGCAGGGCAGCCCTGTACCAGACGGCGCGACACGGCTTGGGGCGCGGAATGGGATGAGGGCAGGTCCCCATGGCTCAGGAGGCACCACAGGTGCTGCGGGCTGGGTCTCCGAGTCGGGGTTGGCGGCTCGTGGGTCTCTGCAGGCGCACACGCGGTGGCTGCCACTTGACCCCTGTCCCCCCCCGCCCCGGCAGATGGCCAAGCTGCGCAGCCTGCTGTCCAGCGCCGAGAACGAGCCGCCCGTGCCGCTGGTGGGCAACTGGCGGCCCCCGCAGCCCATCAAGGGCAGGGTGGTGAGGGCTTCGTTCAAGTGATGCGACCGCCACCCCCGCCACCACCGCCGCCGCCACCCAGCTCCGTCCGGCCCGCAGCCTCCTCGCCACGCGCGGTTCGGTGTCCTCGCCCAGTAGGGAAGCATCTGGCCTTCACAGTCGTCCTCGCGCCCGCGGGAGCAGCGTTCCCCGCCAGGCTTCCAGGAAGAAACAGGTCGAAGAGTAGGGACCGGGAAAGTGGCCGCTGGGCGTTTCCCCGCCACCCTACACTTCACAGGACTTCAGCTTCCCTGTCTTCCCGTTGTGCGTCGTCTGGCCTGAAGGGTGATGAGTGACTGTGTAGGAGCCGAGCTGCGTGCGGCTCGGACCGCCGCTGGGCACCCGCAGAGGTCGCAGAGGCCCTGGACGCCGAGAACCGAGGCGACGTCCTTCAGCCCTTACACAGAGCCCGCAAGTTCGCCGTTCATTAAAATTCTAGCTACTGTAAGGGTGGCCCGGTTTTGATTATCAGTAATAATTAAAAAAACCACACGTGACCAGGGGTTTTAAAAAAAATCCGACCCCATGTTTTAGCTGCTTCTTTGTGAAGACGGTCGACCTTATCCTAACGCCTATTTTCTTCCCCCGGGGAGGGCCGTTTCCTTTCAATTTCGCTGCCTTTGTGTTTGCATGCTTGTGAAGATAGAAACTGCCTGCCTTGCCTTCGGAGTCTGGGGCGGAGCCGAGGGTTCTAGAACACGCGGGAGGGAGTGGACGCTGCGGATGGAGCGCAGCGGCGGCGCCGAGCGCCGAACCAATAAAGGCGTGAGCGTGAGACACGGAGCGTGGGTCTCTTTCTTCATCGCAAGGCGACCTCTGTGGGTCTGTTTACAGCCGAGGGGCAGCGATGACCCTTCGGAGTTCAGAGTCCGGCCGGGGGCTCCGCTCCTCTCTGGGTGCCTGAGGCTTCTGTGGAAGCCGCAGGCCCGGAGAGGGCCGTGCAGCCGTGAGCTTGAGAGCATGGGCTAGTTCCCAGACGCCTCGAAGCTGGTTTAGGATTTGGGGTTCGTAGGGAACCGTGGGTTCTCCTGAGGGGCGTGGAGTCCAGTCAGGCTGTGGCTCCTGTGTCCTCATTTTAGTTCAACGTGCACTGGGGTGACACGGGCCGCACGCTGCCACAGTCCCTCCACCTCGACCTCCAGGCCACCGAATACCCTTAGTCCTGACGTCTCGTTCTGCGGTTAGTGGCGTCGCTGTCTCCTGCCACCTGGCTGGCTAACACGTTACTTTTCTTTAGAAAGCGGCAGCGATAAGTTCAGTCCCCTGAGCAATGGAAGTGGCTTCGGGTCAGGCGGGGCCGGGGGGGCCGGAAGGCACCTGCTGGATCCCGGGAGGCCGCAGTAATTTAATAGATGGCCGCTCGGGCGACTGGAGCCAGGCGGTCAGTGCGGGCGGGCTGCGCTAATGAAATCCCTGGCAATTAGGAGGCGCGGAGCTCCCGTCGTCAGCGGCGACGCGCAGCTGGCTCCCCCGGGCACTTGCTGGCCGTGCCCAGGGCGCTGCCGAGCGGATGCGGCACACGCCACACCAGCTCAGCGCTGCCCGTTGAAGAACGCAGGGGGACAGGCCGAACCGTCCCCAGGGGCAGGGGGAGCCGAGTCCCCAGGCTGCGAGCCCCCAGGGGACGACGTGCGGCCGTACCCTGACACTCACCTCAGCACCCAGCACCCTGCCCAGCACTGGGTTTCACTCAGTACACGTTGGCGCGTAAACGACGAACCAGGACAAATATTCGTCTTGGGCAACAAGGTCCGGGAGCGAACCTGGGCCTGGCGTTTGGTTCGTCTCACTCAGAGCTCCCTCGAAACGGTTTCTTAGCTGCAGGTGCCGGCTTCTCACTGGGACACTGTCCCCACCCCCGTCCCAGCGGAGGGCTGGGTCCTCGCCAGCGCTCTCAGCTGCTGTCCTCCCACCTCCTCCCTGGGCCAAAGTGCTGAGGCATTGTGAGTGTCCGTTAGGATACGGAAGCCCCACTCGTGTCCTCGTTCATGGGGCTGTTCTCCTGGCCGTGCCCAGGCTTCTGACCAGTCGCATTTGGGGCCCACAGTGGGGACGTGGCTCGGAGGAGATGCAGGGACGACAACGTGCCTCACCATTCTTCGGAGCGTGAACGTTGCAGGTATTTTAACATTTCGACGTAGGGCGGGAGCTCTTTCGAATTAGGAGAGTCGCAAGGTTCAGACGACTGCATCCCCGACGGGTCACCAGGAGCGTGCCCCACGCGGGCACTGCTGGCTTCGGGGCGGAACTCTCCCGCGGTGCCTTTTAAAGGGAATACACACACACACACACACACACACACACACACACACATATATAAAATTCATAAACACAGTATGAAATGGCAAGGGACGCTTCAGGACCACCGACCCTACATTTTCCACGTGCAGCCAGTGAACTTTTACACAGACGAAGGGGCGTCCTGCACGGGCCATGCGAGGCTGCCCGTTTCAGCGTCCCCGGTGCTGGCTCATCTAATTACGACAGCACAGGGGAGATGATCCGTAAAGAAGCCGGGACACGTGAGGAAGGTCAGCATGGCAGTTATTCAAGGAAAAAATAAAATTATTCTAAAGGAAACACATCTTCTAACGTCTTCTTGTTCACATTAAAGGATTCTGGACGCGAGCAAAATACGTAGTGTTAGCAGACGGCGGAGAAGTGAGGAGGAAAACGGAATGATGACTGAGGACACCAGATTTAAACGTTTCCAGATCGTCCGTGTGCACTCGAATGGGTTTTCAGAACTGCCCGGAAGGCAGCGCTTACAGAAGAAGAACGCCAAGGAGGCGGCCACGCCGGCTGCGCGTTAGTCGTTTTCACTCGGGCCACTGGATGGCAGCACGACGACCGCAGAAATGAAATCGGAAGCCGGGCTGCTACACTCGGCAGCGAGGGGTAGTTTGCTTTTTACTTTTTAAAATCCTGAACGCCCGGCTCCTCGTCTGAGTGCTTATTGTCAGCCGTTCATACTCGTGAACAACGGAAAAGCGTGTACGGGATTGCTCCAAATTCTTAGAATTTCCATAGCCCCAGGCGAGGCCCGAGCTACCAACTGGCAGTGGTTCTTGACTCAAAACTCAAATAAACGAGAAAGAAACCGGCCGCAGCCCCGTGCAGTCTCCAGAAGGCCCAGGGGCGGGCTGCGCACGTGGCCGCGGGCGAGCTCGCTTCTCCGTGCCTCCGCTCCCTCCCCCGCCACCAAGAATGACACAGTCAGCGCCTGCCCAGAGACCCGTGTTCATCACTAAAGGAGTTAGCACTCCCGGCCTCTTCGATCTGTTGTCCTACAGCCCCAAACTCTCAGTAGGGTTCGCTATGAACTCCTAACTGTCTCCGAAATCGATTCTGCTTCAGGTAAGGAAAACTCCAGTGGCTCGGTCGGGCCCTAGAAGTGTGTTTCTGTCTTTGTGCATCTACGAGTAACATCGCAAACCCACGCCGTACCCACTCAGATAGTACTTAGGGGGTGACCAGCACAGGCACGGGGGAAATGGGGTATAAGACAAGGTGGTGACGCTCGTCCCTGACGATGCAGCCGAGTCAGAACCCAGCACGATGCCAGAAGGGGCGATTCGGGGGCGGGGAGGGGGGCACCGGTCCTGCTCCTGAGCCCAGCCCCTTACCTGAGGACAGGTGTGAAGAGCAGGACGTCAGCAAACAAGGGAAGACGAGAGGGGGGGGGTGGCCCAGCTCCGCGCAGCGCTCCTGACTTTCCGGAGTCGGGGGATGGTCTTGGAGTGGAAAATCCATCTGCCCCTCTGCACGGGAAGTCCCCTGCCACCAGGTTAACCGAGGGCTCGTCGGAGCACGTCGCAAAATCAGAACCCCGGGTCGGATGCTCACGTCGAGCCGGGAGACACGTGCATGCACTTGGGAGTGACTCGATCTCTCGCATGAAGGGAAATCAAAGCGTCGGGGCGTGCAGGCTGGGATCGGGAGCCGGTGAAGCGCTTCAGAAGTGGAGGTGTTTGCGAGCGGCCGCCAGGCAACCGGGCCGGATCGGCACAGGGAGCCAGCAGCGGCGAGAGCGAGCCTGCCGCGCGTCTCAGGGGACCAGGCTCGCTGCAGCGGCAGCGCACCCAGCACCCTGAGGGCTAATTTTAGCAGGTGAGGCGCGACGCGAGCAGCAAACAGAGGGCAGGTTCTCCGTGGATTCCAACCACCCCAGGTAGAGCCGGGGGCTCCAGGAAAACATTTCGGCCGTTAAATGTCCGTATCCTCTGTCCCAACACGTCCGGAAAGTTCTATCACGCTCGCTTGACTCCTCCTCTGACACGTTAATGCCTCCAAACACGTTTGGTCAAGGGATTTGATCCCTCCTGGGGCACCGAGCTCCCACGAGAGTGTGGCGCTGACGCAGGGTTCGGAGGCTGCGCAGGCCGAGCTCACAGAATCCCCCCTCCGCTCCCAGGCGGTCGGCTTGGCGGGGGCCAGGGGTGGTCGCTGGGGCACGTGACGGGGTCAGCGGTAGGGTCGGGGTTCTGCACTGGAGACCAAGCTTGGGAGCAGCGAGGGTACTTCTAGGGTCTCCCCATGATGGGAGTGGAGGCGTGTGTGCGACGAGCATTGTCCTGGCCTATCACAGGCCCCGGTACCTAACACGCATCGGAAACCTAGTCGGCGCTCAAAAAGGGTTTGTAAGGTGGAGGGGGGAATGGACAGACGGGCACATGGATGGGTGGTGGGGGGATGGGGGGATGGATGGACCGATGGACGGACGGACGGACGGACGGATGAGGCAATGAGGACCCTAAAACACGGAATGCCCCTCTCAGACCATGAGCTGGCGGGAGTGGTGTCCGCATCCCAGGACATCAGCCAGGCACCTCAGAGGCTCCCGGGGAGCACAGGGGTTTCTACTGCGGGCACCGGCCTTCCTGTAGAGGGTGGGGATGGGAGAAGAGAAGCGGCTTCACGCGCGTCCAAACCTTATCACTGGCGAATTTAAATTTTATTAGTGAGTCTAACTCCGTGTAGAAGAGACATGTTCTAAGAGATATACACGGAGATCCTCTGCCCAGAAATTTATCTCTTTTAGCACCTGTGCTTCCGATGTGCAAACCGAAGAGCCAGGGTGGCAGTGAGCGGGGCAGTGGACGCTGGCGACGCCAGTTGGCGTGATCTGTCCCGTGAGTTTGCCTTCATTTTCCCACCAGCAACTCTCGTTCTCCATTTACTCAGACTTGCGTGGAGAAGCCCACAGGGATTGCACCTGGTGATAAAGGTGACTCTCCCTAACTCAAAGTCTCGCGTCCCGGCCAGAGGCGAGCAGAGCCAGAGCCAGACGCTTTTGGAAATTCGATCAATGTTTTCAGCTGACACACCCTGCCCCGCCCCAACCAACCAGAGGCCACCTCGGGCGAATCCCTGCCCCCCACGGGCAGCTCAGCCATGTGCCCCTCACACCCACTCCCACGCTTGCAACTGCTCCTGAGCTTCTTTACAATACAGAGGAGAATTCTCTGAAAAACGAATTGTAACGCGGCGATTTACCAGCCATCAAACCCAGGGTCTGTGTTGGTGTGGGGGGTGGAACTTTGTGGCTCGACCCACAACTTGATTAAGTGAACTCTGCCTGCCTGTTACGAATTCTTTTTTTAGTCTAAAGGAGCATTTTAATGATATTTCATCAGAGAAGGTCTGATGTCTTCCTTTCAAGTTGTTTTCTCTAACAAAGGGTCTGTTGTCAAGACGGTGAGCTGTGCTAAGCCTCGTGTTCTGAGCAGCTTAATTGATATGAAACATTGATTAGGCCCCAAGAGAGGCAGAGCGTTTCAGAGGAATTATGAAACAGCCAGGAGGCTTCGAGGGGAAAGTTTGCAACTTGCTAAGAGGTAGAGCTTTTAGCTGAGCAGAAGCAGCATTCCATATTTGATATATGACTTTAGACACATGCACTAACGGCCAAAAAAAATACCCTCTTTTGCAAAGATTTCACATTTTTCAAACGTGTTCATGTGTAGAGCATGAGAGAAAGACAACTAAGTCACAGAACTACTAGAAGCATCAAGGAGAACAGAGAGAAAAGGGTGACCCCCAAACGACGCCCAAGAGAAACTGCGGAAAGCATGGCAGCCACCCCCGGGAAGGGCTTATCAGCCATGGCCACGGTGCCCAGTGCACCGGGCATAAAAACATGTTAAACGTGATATCGGTGCCAGTCGAAAGAAGGAGCAGATAGCAGAGCCAAGGGCACAGGCGACCTGCAAGCAGGGCTCGGGTCTCCCGTGCCCTTGGCCAGCAGTGGCTCCAGACTCTGGGTGACACGGCCACCAGGGCCCAGTGGTAGAGCAGATGCCCAGTGCCAGGCTGACGTAAGCGATGCACACACGGCACTACACAGCTGCGTGTATCACAAAGTATGAACCGAGTGGACATTTTTAAAGGGTGGAAAAGAACTGTGGACAGAAGTGCCCCTGTTTTCTTCCTGTCGGGCTGTGCACCCTGCGTGGCAGAGCCTCCTGCCAACATTGTCAGGCCGCTGCCTCCTGCCAGCAGGTGGGCTTGGGCCAGGTGGTGGTCCCTTCCCCTTGGGCTGCTCTCATGCACTGACTCACCCAGGTGGGGCTGAGCTGGGGGTGGAGGCAGGAGGGGAAGTTGGGGACAGTTCACTCCATGGATGGTGCTGGCGAACCCTGACTCTCACGCTGGATAGGGGAAAAACCTGTGATGCCCACACTTCCCCTTGCATGGAACTGGCTCAGTCGCTCTTGTTTCTAAAGGGAAGTAAAAAATTCCCCGGGTAAGGTGACGATTTATAAGCGGAAGAGAAGCTTCCTCCTTCAACGAGGCTGCCAATGACAGAGGCCCCACGATTTGGGCAGGGAGGCCACCGTCGAAGTGCGCTCCAGCCCAGTGAACGGACAGCGGTCTCAAGGTGCAGAGAGGCAGGGCCCTGCTCTTTCCTACCCAGTCCGACCAACAGAACGATGAGCAAGGGCCCATTGTGGGCCAAGCCCCGTCCCCAGGCTCACAGGACACACACGTACTCTTTTCCAGACTTTCACAAAAGCATCACCTGACAGGTACTCGGGAGGTGGGGTGTCGTGGTCCTGGTGCTCTTAGCCTTTTGCACGGATCCTTCTTGTGTGAGGGGCTGCCGTGCCTTGTGGGGGGTTTATCCCCCAGCGACAGTGGCGCACACACCCGTGGTGTGACATGCAGAACGTCTCCCTTGTCAGCACCCTCTGAGGCGCCACATGGCCCCCGCTGAGGGCCAGCGTCCTGAGGCCAGCGGGCTTTTGTTCCTGGTGAGCTGAGTGTCCCTGGTGCCACACACGTGCGTGCCGACCGGGAACACCGACTGTCCCAAACACGTGGCTGGCGGGGTCAGAGTCGTGGTCCCACTCAGTTTGTCCGTTCGGGCCTGGCTGGAGGGAAACTTGGTCAGAATCTCAGTTCCTAACTGCCCTTCCGAGCGCGGGGGTCTGGGCACTTGGAGGAGAGTCTCGGTGTCACCAGCGAGGGGAACAGAGACACTCGGGAGCCGCGCTTGCCAGTGCGGGAAGCACGTTTCCGAGGGGAGGGTTGTGGGGTGTGGGGTCGGGCGCTCCCCGCCGCTTGGATGGTTGTGGGGGGCGGTGGGGGGCGAAGGGGGTCGGTCGGAGCCCGGTTCCCAGTCTCCCCGACTCCCCCATACCCGGACGCCGGGCCGGGCGTCCGGGGCGCGGTTCCGCGTCCGGCCACCGGGGGGCGCGCGCCCGGCGCGGCGGGGCGCATCCCGGCCGCCCCAAGGTCACGGCCGCTGCCCGCGCTCGCGGCCCGGTGGGTACGCGGCCAGAGGGGCGGGGGGCGCGGGCGCCCCGGGGCGCGGCGGGGCGGGGCGGGGCGGCCCCGGGGATGCGCTCACAATGGGGCTGAGGGCGCGGGGCCCGGGCTGGGCGGGGGGCGCCGCCGCCGGACGCTGCGCCCCGGAGCCGGGGCCGCCCGGGAGGCGCGCGCCGCGGAGAGGCTCGGGGCGCAGGCGACAGGCGCGGCCCCCCGGGCCCGGCCCCCGCCCCCGCCCCCGCCCCCCGCGCCCCCGGCGCCCGCGGCGGCGCCTATAAGAGCCGGTGCCGGCGCGGCCCGGACACTCGGCGCCGCCGCCGGACCCGCCGCGAGATGGCCCACCACTGGGGGTACGGCGCCCGCAACGGTGAGCGCCCGGCCGCGGCCCCGCTGCCGCCCGGTCTCCGCTTCCCCGGGGTCCCTGCTGCCCGGGTCCCCGCTTCTCCCCGGGGTCCCTGCTGCCTGGGTCCCCGCTGCCTCCGCCGCCCGGGACCCCGCTGCCCGGGTCCCAGCTTCTCCCCGGGGTCCCCGCCTCTTGGGTCCCCGCTGCCCCCGCCGCCCGGGGTCCCCGCCACCTGGGGTCCCCGCGCCCCGCGCCCGGCGCGAGGACGGCCCCGTCCGCAGCCGGAGACGGTCTCCCCGACCCGGGGGAGCGAGGCGGGGCCGGGACGGGAGCGCGCGGTGTCCGGGGCAGAGGGTTGGGGAGCCCCGGCCCCCCCTCGGCGGCACCTGTGGCCGAGGCGCCCGCGCCCCGGGGCGTCCCGGGGCCGGTGGGGACCTCCGCGTGTCCCCCGCCCCCGACCGCACGGCAGGGCTGACCCGGCCCCCTTCGCCCCGCGGGTCTGACCCCCCGGAGCCCGCGGACGCGGGGGAAGGACGCGCCTCCTGGGGGGGAAGGGGGGCAGGTGTGCAGACCCCGGCCACGGGGGTGGGCGGCCCGGGGTCGGTGTCGCTGCCCCGCGCCCGGCGCCGCCGCACCTGCCGGGCGGTCCCCGCGCACCTCCACCCTCGCCCCGCTGCGGGCTCACGCGCCCCCCGCCCCCCGCAGGCCCCGAGCACTGGCACGAGGACTTCCCCATCGCGCGGGGCCCGCGCCAGTCCCCCGTGGACATCGACTCGGCCGCGGCCGCGCGCGACCCGGCGCTCGGGCCCCTGCGCGTCGGCTACGAGCGCGCCGCGTCCCGGCGGCTCCTCAACAACGGCCACTCGGTCAACGTGGAGTTCGACGACTCCCAGGACACGGCAGGTGAGTGCGGGGCGCCCAGCCCTGGGTTCCCCTCCCCGCCCGGGGGCCCGCCCGCCTGACCTGGGCGCGGGGCGCGGGGCGCGGGGCTGGTTCCCCTGCCCGGCCCGGGAGGAGCCGCGCCCGGGACCTGCTCCAGGTGACCCGTCCCCGGAGCAGCCGGTCACCCCAGGGGCCCTGGGCGCCTCTCCCCCCCACGCCCCGCTGTCCGAGCCGCGTCTGGGTAAGGGAGGCCGCCGCGTGCACAGTCTCCAGGGGCAAGGCCCCCGGCAGCGACGGGACGTGCAAAATCAGAAGCTTTCAGGGTCTGGCGAAAGCGCTGTTTTCCAGAATCCATGCCTGCGCAGTAAGAAGTTACCTGAGTGAGGCAGGCAGCCCGGAGGAGGGGTGAACACCCGACAATTTACAAAGCCCAAACTCTGGGAAACATTGTACTTAGGACGTTTTCTGGGCGTTGGGCTTAGGGCTTAGGGCGACCGAGGCGGCAGTGAATCTCGGTGTCTCCCCAGAAACTCTACCCACAAATGAAGACCTTTTGGAGTTGGGAGATGACTGGGCCGTGACAGACAAAACCAATTACCATCATGTGCTCGTAATGAGCTGTTTACAGCAGCCATTGCGTGCCTTTTTTTTTTTTCTTTTCTTCATGTTTAGAAATAGAATACCCTCATTCAGACGCCGGAGCGGCCTTCTTTGCCCCTGGTTGAGTTTATTGCCAGTGACCTATTTTCCCAAGCGCTTCCCTCTGAAGGTCACTGAATGAAAGAAGGGTGATGCAAACTCGCCAGGCTTGCGGGTGGTGTGGGGGTCGGGGCACCAGAGCAAAACGGGACCACGCAGGGACAACGCCGCACAGTGCTGTCCAAGTTCTGCAGCGGTGACTTCCAGTGCCGACGTGCGCGTGCAGCTCTAACCATGACAGTCAGGTGGGCTCCTCCTCTTCAGTGGCTTTCCAGTGGTTCAGTACAATCTAGAAAGACATTCCTCTCCCCTCTCCCCACTCTTGAAAAACCTTTGACACTTGCCTTTATGAAATGGCGACCTGGGAGACAGTTTGATGGCAGACCGTGCAGAGATAACAGCCCAGCACACACACACGTGTATCCTGGCTCAGTGTCTTATCAGATTTTGAGTATTAGATTGCGTGGGGGATGTTCACGGAAGGCATGCCTGCCTCCCCCCTTCCACCCAAGGAACATAGGTCCAATGATTAGGTCGAACGTCAGGGAAAGAATTCCTTTCCTTCGCGTAAACAAGGTGATGTGCTGAGATTATAACAAGGCCAAAGGTCTGGGCAGTATTGCACGTATAGAAAGGATGCTATAAAATTTTATGCTTAGTTATCTGAAAACAGAAAGAAGCCAGCTCCTTTAGTCTGTAACCGGCAACTCGTTTTCTCAGAGGCGGATTGAACGTATGCTTCAGTGTTGCTAGTGAAATCGTTGTTTTCAGTGCATGCCTCGTTGGATGCTGCGTAGAATCCGATGTGAAATGATGTGCCAATCGAGCGCTTAAAGTCTGTTCAGGAGCAATGAGGAAACAAGGGTCTAACGAATGGAATCAGATGAGAGCACTCTCTGCATGCCTTATACATTTGATCATAAAATAGATTGTTCCAGGAGTGCATGTTACTGGAAAGCAGACTTTAAGCATTTCATCTGTGAGCATAGCCCAGGGTCACACAGACCTGGGGTCAAGTTCCAACTCTGTTCCAAGTAGCCTGGTGGCCCTGGGAATGATGATAACCAACCTCTCTACATTTGCACTTTCTTAACTGTAAAATTGGAGTGACGGTAGCACGGCGCCGCAGAGGACTGATGAACTGGGACAGTGGGCGTAAAGCACCTGGCCCAGGGCCTGGCACGTGATGTGCCTCGGGAGGGGACCGTGGCTGTTGTCATGTCTGCACACCATCTGACCGTTTTCACTAGCTGCAGCTCTCTCATGCCTCTGATTTCTAAGGAAATTTTGAATGAACTGTAAGATTACCTCCCATCACTCGATGGCTTTTTAAACATTTTATTTTTAGAGACAGATGTATTATTCACTTAGTTCTTAGATTAAAAAAAAAAAATCCTTACACGATGCGAAGTATGATGAGCTACGGGCTGAGGGCAGGAGGCCGGGTCCACCCACAGTACCCGGAGCCCACCCCGGGCATGCTCGGGTAGAAAGACATGGAAGTCACTTTGATAAGGGCCACGAGGAAGTGCTAGAAACGATGGAGACACGAGGAGGCTTAGGGAGCGGCCTGAGTAAGTCCCGCCAGGGTGAGTAAGGCCTAGACCGAGTCTCAAGGGTTCCGGCGGCTCAGAGGGGCCTCTGGGCGGAGGAGGTAGGACATGGGGACATGAGACAGTCAGCGCCTGCTCTGGACAGGCAAGGGGGTGGGTAAACGGGGAGGCAGAGTAAAGGAAAAGGGGAGGCAGGGACTGTAGAGAGAACTGCCAGCCTGGCCTGTACAAGCCTTCTGCAGAATTGTGTCCGTTCTCTCAGCATTTTTGGTTGTTTTGGTTAAACAAGGAGGCTTTTTCCCCCCTAGAATGCAGACCGTATCAAATACAGATACTCAGGACAAGCACATCTGCAGGATTAAAAGAAACCAATCACACCATGCAGAGGAGCACTCTTTAGACCTGCTTTTAAAGACCCTGGACTCTCAGCTTAGGAGAAACGGTAGCGACACCTCCAGTCAGGCCCTCTTAAAATAAACATGAGGAAACGGACGCCGGAGGTGTGGGCGCCCGCCGGTTGTCTCCTTCCCAGGTCGCTGCGGTGAGACCAGGTGACGGTCACTTAGACGTGGGAGTTCAGTGTCTCCTCGAGCGATAGCCACAGCTAACATTTGTACACGCGCGTGTGTGTGCGTGTGTACGTGTGTGTGCGTGTGTGTACGTGCACATCAAAAAACCAGTATGCTAAGTCTAAAACTAGTGTCTCCTTCTGATCATTTAATTTTTTTAAAGCAACAGTCTAACATTACTTTTTGTTAGGAGGGTTTTTTTTGTTAACAGTTTTAGATGTCCTTTTAGCCACTTATTTTCCATTTTAAATCCTTCAGTTCATTTCCTCCCCCGCCCCCGCCCTTAGTGAGATTTCAGCCTTCTAGAACCTCTCATAGATTTGGATTTTCAAATATCTCCTAAATGTTATCTTCTACCAGGACTTAAACACACTTGGGCACCGGGAACGGAGCTGGCAGGGTTCCTGGCCGTGTCTCGGCATGAGAGAATTCTTTTTAAACGCGGAGTTAATAGGCTGTAACTAGCAGCTCGGGTTAAAGCTCTCATCAACCTTCCAAATTCCTTTAAAAATAAGCCTCCTTAAATTAATGAAAAATTGTTAATCCTGTTAGGTTTTTTAAAATTATTGTTATTAAAAAAACAACTCTCCCTGCTTGAGATCATTTATTATTAGCTTTCTTGGAGAGGAAGGAATGGCAGTCAAGGTTACTAAGTCCTGCTAACTTATTAACTTGTGTTGATGAGCCTAACATGCTTTTGCTTTACTACAGAGTTGGAGGCAAATATTGAAAAATTATGGCCCGAAACATCGAGTCAACCCATGATTTCTGGTTTTTTTTTTGTTTTTTTTTTAGAATTTTTAATCTTTTTTTATCAATTCAAGACCCAGGGCCGGGGCTCGGTTCAGGCAGGCTCTCTGTGTGATATCCTAGCCTCCAGGGACTTGCTTTTGAAGCTTTAAACTTCCTTCCCACAAACAAACAACCTTAGGTTGAAAGGAAACAGAACAGCCAGCGACAGACAGGGCTTGTCACACGTACCCAGCAGGACCCAGCAGGACCGGAGTGGGCGGCCTCAGTGCCCGCACGACTGGCCCACGCCGGATTTAATGACGTTCAGGCCGGAGGCTTCTTTTGTTCGCTCTCGTGTAATCGTCATGTGCCGGACACCCCAACCCCGTGTTCCCTTGGATTTTAATGGTGTTTGCTGCACTCAGAGTGACAGCTGAGCATTTCACTCCCTTAACAGAAGGGGAAACGCGGGCGTCTTTTTCTCAGATTTGTCTGCACCGACGCTCGTTTACTTAATTTCAGTGTGTGGCCCTGGGACTCGGCCGCTGCCGACAAAGCAAAGCGGTAATGCGCGATTTAGTAATTTTCCAGTTGTTCCCGGAGAAGTCCGTTCGCCTGCTGGGCGAGTTCTGTTTTCAGTGTGCTATTCATTTACGTCGTTAATAGGAGAGCCCTTAATTTTAAAATAGATTTTTGGTGGATAGTGTGTTTGTGTTTTGGGTCTAAGAGAAATTACTGACGTCCACAAAGGTCTTATTTAAGTTTGTATTTTTGGATGCGTCTTTATTAAGGAGTAATAAAGCAATTAGGAAGAAAAAAATTTTTTAATGATAAATTTTCAGTTTTCAGTTTGTATAGGAAGTCTGATCGACTTTAGTACGTCAGGAGTGAATATGTCATTTTCCCAAGAAGCACATACTCGATGTAATTTCCCATGTGATCTACGCAGGAAGACAGGCTAGAACACACTTGGTACTTATTTGGGTTTTACACGTATAGTTTGTACAACTGAGGGCAGATCATGAAAATTAGAATTGGCTGGGCCGCTCGGTATTGAGATTTGGATTTAGATTAAGCTGAATAGAAAATCCATTTCCGTTTTTCCCAAGCCTTGCGGGACTTCTTTCCGGGGTGCAATTAGCCGCCGACTCTTCAGAGCCCCTGGCAAGGTAGCCCTTCGCGGAGGAAGACAATACGCCCTCAGCGGTTTCTGCTCTCTTTAAAAATTATTTTTGCCTCAGAAAAACAGGTTTCACTGTCAGTTGGAGAAGTTTAGAAAATAGGACGTGGCAACCAAAACAAGTAAATAAGTAAATAGATCTGGAACGTGGCATCCGCTTGCTGTCTGTCTTTCAACCAAATGCTCTTTTCTATTTTTCAAATAAAAAGGCAGATGCTACCTTCATTCAAGTTTATGGCAATTTACCACTACGCAGTGTTTTTGAGGGACTTCATTGACTAGACTCCATGCTAACCACGTGCTGAGGAACAACCAGAAATGCTGCTTTTGTTAGCAATTAAACCTTAAGAATTTAGTAATTTTCAAAAATTACAACGGGCTTCTGATCTGCCTAGTAACAGTTTCATTTTAGTAGGAGTGACACAGCGGTGTCTGGTGTGAATGGGCCAGCTAGCACAGACCTGGCTAATCCTCCATCCCCAAGCACTTCTCTCTCTTTAGCAGTAGCAGGCGCTAATAAGAGCTCGTCCGCATACTTGCCTCATCCTAAATGTTATTTGAAATAAGTAAATTAGGACGGAATCTCGGGGTGGGTGAGGGAATGAATAAGAAATGGCAGCAAGCTTCGTTATCTTTTAATTTTAAGATTCTGATAGGATTCTTCACAGGGAACGGAGATAAATCGAGAAAGATCGGTAACCGCAGGCGCTTAGTATGGTCCTGGCAGCTTGTTTTGCCACTTGGTAGAATTAACAGATTTCACGATCAGCTACTCGGCGACTTTAAGGAGTTGTTAGAAAGGAATTCGTTTCAATATCAATTTGTTTCATAAACGTATTTTTTGTTTTGAGGGTATATCATGAAAAATAGGAATTCTCTCATTTTAAAAAGCTTATTTGGGGGAATAAGGCTAATTCTTTCCTTACAGAATTATCAGACAGACTGTGGCCCGGCGTCGCGATGCCCGGTGCTGACTCACTGTGACCGGCTCCGTCGATGCCGTGGGGCGGTTATTGAAGTTAGAATTGTAATGTTAAGGGCTAAGCGCTCCGCAGTGCATGTGGGGGCGATGGGTGAAGTCTCAGGGAGGCCGTCGACCATCGCACCCATTTTGCGGAGGGAGTCGAGGTCAGAGAGGTTTTAAGGGAAGCACGCGGGTTGGCAGCGGCGCCCCGCCGGATTCCGAAGACTGGAAAATCGGATTTGGCACTGTCACGACCGAGGCTGCTTCCATTTCAGAAGCTCCAGGGCAGGGCCGGGGGCACCACCGAACCCCACGTCTGCAGGGTACCCTGGCCAGCACCCAGCACACCCCGAAGGATTTCTTTTGAAAACATAAATCCTTTCAATATACATCGAGGGGACTGTCACTGTGCTCTGGACCGAGCCTGAGTCCCGATTCCATTTTGGGTCGAAAATGTGGTTCCAGGCATGACTTTGGTAGGGTAAAATGGGAGTAAAAATGGTGGTGTCTGGGAGCGTGTGTTTCCCGTGCTCGCGGACGATAGGGGTGCATGCTGCCCTGCGCACACGCGCACTCACTCACACACACACACCTTCACCTTTCAGTGCTGACGGGAGGACCCCTTCAGGGCACGTACCGGCTGATTCAGTTCCACTTCCACTGGGGTTCCTGCGACGGGCAGGGCTCCGAGCACACCGTGGATAAAAAGAAATACTCCGCTGAGGTGAGACACGCTTTCTTCTTTCCGGGGGAAAACGCAGAGTGATACTCGGCATTAATTTCAAAGGCCTGACTGTGTAAATTCAACTCACATCGAGGGCCCGCTGCTTTTACAAAAGACCCTGGCGTGGCTCATCGCCCTTGTTCGCGGTGTAACGCTGACCCTCCAGGGACACGGCTGGCACAGAGTGCATGAATTCAGATGGTGGGGGGTCCTGTTTCCGTATAGATCCAGAATAGGGTTCGTGCGTTCCCTCAGAACGTGCACTCCTTGTCTTGGAGTTGTGGATGGGATCACTTGCTACGGTGCCACATAGTGGAAAATCAGAGCGAACAGAAAAGCTGATATTTAAAATGATCACACAGAAGCGGCCTGGGTGTCCGTCAGCACATGGTCGAGGGACATACGCACAGGGACTGTCACTTGGCCATAAACAATGAAATCCTACCATTTGCAGCAACGTGGAAGGACCTAGCGGGTATCACGCTGACAGATACCACGTGATCTCGTTCACATGGGGACGCTAAAGAACAAAATAAACGAACAAAACGGTAACGGCCTCCTCACCGAGGGAGAGCGAACTCATGGTTGCTGATGGCTTGGGGGGACGGGGGAAACGAGGAAGGGATTAGAAGTGCAAATCGGAGGTCACGAAGTGGTCAGGGCATGTCAAGTCCAGCGTAGGGAACAGGGTCAGTAACATGGTGATAACCGTGTGCAGTGCCGGGTGGACACTGGGCCCACGGGGGGAAATCGCTCCGTGCCTTATGGAACCGTCTAACCTCTGCTCTCGGCACCTGACACCAGCGTCAATCACACCGTATGTCAACTCAAATAGGGAAATTAAAATTCCTGTCTCCAGCTGTGCGGCAGGGTCGCCGGGGGGAACCGGGGCGTGCGTGGTGGGGCCACGGCCTGAGGTTTTGTCCCCGGTCGTGCAGCTTCACCTGGTCCACTGGAACACCAAGTACAAGGACTTCAGAGAAGCCGTGCAGCAACCCGACGGCCTGGCTGTTCTGGGCGTTTTTCTGAAGGTTAGTGAGTGGCCGGGTTCTTTTTTCCCCCGTTTTCAAGAAAAACGAGGCAGGCGGAACGTTTGTAACAAGCAGAACATTCCTCCGGGAGCCTGGGAAACGCCGCTGGCTCTGAAACGGTGCGGGCCGGCCTCGCCCTCCTCGCTGCTGCTGGCAGCGCGGACGCGGGACTCCAGGCACCCGACAGGGGTCTGTGGGGTGCGGTGTAGGCGTGAGCGTGAAGGGCGTGCTCCTGGGACACGTGAAACGGGGACGGGCTACCCCACCGTAGGCCGGATGGGACTCGTTCGTGGGGGACGATGCCCAACGAAGATGGGGCTCTGGAGCGAGGCGGGACAGTGGCTGCTCAGGGGAGAGTCGGGGCAGCAGAGGCCATGCGGGAGGAGCTGATTCTGGGCCGTCTGAGGCTAGTGGGGACCCGTCCGGCTGTGAGTCATGGCCCGAGCTACGTGGAGGGTGAGCTACGTGTCTGCAGGGCCATCGGGGCCAGCACGGACGGGGAGGCGACGAGACCGCGCGGGCGGGCGGAGGGAAAGGCCCCTCAGGCAGTGGGGGCCACGCGAATGCAGCACTGGAGGGGACACAAGACCCCAGGGGGACTCTGGGGGGAGGGGGGCGGACGGAGAGCCAGGGGAGAAAATGCTCCAGAGGAGGGAGGACGGGGTGTAGAGAACCCCGCGACCTGACGGGCGACACCCGAGAGGGCCGCTCCGGGGGAACTGCAGGGCCACAGGCCGAGGGCGGTGTCTGCACAGGCTAACCTGACCGGGACCCGTGGGTGCCGAGTAACCAGTGGGGAGTTCGGTTCACTCCCTGGAGAAGTTTCACGCCAAGGCCGGGGCAGTCCCACCTGGCGTCCTGACCCCTTCTCCCCACAGATTGGCGATGCTAATCCAGGCCTGCAGAAGGTCACCGACGCGCTGGAATCCGTTAAAACAAAGGTGCGTCGAGCTTGCCGCCGCCTGTGTCGGGCGCCCGGTCCCCACACCCCACTGGTTCTGGAAAGTTCTTTTGATGGACTGGAGGAGTCCGGGTTTGACCTGTGGTGCCAGGATGAGCCGTTAGTGGGGTAACATAGATGCTGCCTGCACCTCTAACTCTCCATTTTCCAAACCTGACCCGGATGCCGGTCTCACGCTCAGCGTCGTCTGCTGTGCGATCCCGCTTCTCCCCACTGGCCCGTCCGCAGCCACGACTCAGGGACCCTCGTGAGCGCCGCGAGGCCGAGGGGCCATCTGGTCCAGCCGTCCCTGCACCTATGCAGCGGGCATTTGTCCACACACGCTGGGCGCGGGACACTACAGGCCTGGGGAGGCCGAGGAGAACGCGGTGGGCGAGACCCCGCTTCTCGGCCGCTTCCGCCCTGGGCCCTCGCTGAGGTCCCAGCCCCGCGGTGACGACCCCTACGGCACAGCCGCGCGCAGGCCACCTGCTCAGCGCTGCCATCACGAGCGGCAGCCTGGCTTCCAGAGTGCTCACCTGTCCCTCCCAGCTCAGCCCCCTCGAACCGCGTAGAATAAACCCGATCCGAAAACCCCAGGTCGGAACGACCTCCGCACCACGTGCACGGCCGCGGCGCTGACAGCGGCCAAGGCTTGGAAGCGGCCTGCGTGTCCCCAGTGGATGAACGGACAGAGGGACGTGACACAGAGAGCTACATTCTGGGGTCTCAGCCAGAGGAAAGAGGGAAATCCTGCCCCGCGTGTCAGGGCGCACGGGCCTTGGCGACGCTGGGCTCAGGGAGGGCACCCGCGTTCTCGCTCACGTCCGCGGAGCCGTATTTCCGTCGATGCCTCCGTTCAGCCCTTGTGCTTTGTGTCCTGGGGAGGGTCGACCTCTCCGGAAGTGCGGGGCTCTCCGGGGGACGTCTGGGGGCTCCTTCGACCTGTGTCTTTGCCTCCGCCAGGGTAAGAGCGCCGACTTCCCGAACTTCGACCCTCGCGGCCTCCTCCCCGGCAGCCTGGACTACTGGACCTACCCCGGCTCGCTGACCACCCCGCCGCTGCTGGAGTGCGTGACGTGGCTTGTGCTCCGCGAGCCCATCAGCGTGAGCCGCGAGCAGGTGGGTCCCCAACCCGCAGGGGGTGCTCCGGGGCCCTGCAGGAGCTCGGCTCAGGTCCCCGGCTCGGGGCCCCTCCTGCGCGGCCTCTGGCCTTGCAGGCCGTGCCGTGGGCCGAGCAGATAAAGAGCAAACACCCGCGTCACTCACCAGAGCCGCGGGCAGTGTGCTTTACGGGGGCCCGCGGCCGGAGAGCAGTGACTCTGGCGCAGGAGTCAGGGCTGCTGCGGGACTTCTGTTTCGTATTTTTTAACCTTTTGCCTTTTAGATGCTGAAATTCCGCAAACTTAACTTCAACGCGGAGGGCGAAGCCGAGCAGCTCATGGTGGACAACTGGCGGCCGGCTCAGCCCCTGCACGCCAGGCAGGTCAAGGCGTCCTTCCAGTGAGGCCGCCGGGGCCGCCGCCCGGTGCGGGCAGGCGGGACGCCCCTGCCGCCCAGCGCCGACCCGCCGGGCGTCCCGTCTTCCTGATCCTTCAGCTCTCCCCTGCCGAGGTCTCTAATAAACGACGAGGAGCCAGACCAGGGGGCACGCTTGGCAGAGTCGCCTGGCCGGGACTTTGCTCACGAAGTGGCCCTTAGTAAAAGATGGGGAAGGTACCTTGCCTTGGTCGGCAGCCCGTAGGTGGGTAGCTGAAACGCTGTCTTTAGTAGACGTAGGGAGGTAGGATGATCGAGCGCAAACCCACGCCGTGAGATGACGCGAGCCGTGGAACGTAAGCCGGGTAGACTCCACGATGCCATAGCAGAGAAAACTTTGCAGATTCCTATATATTTGTAGCAGAGCTGTCTTAAATATGAATTCCGGTACGATCCCGTGACTTTGAGTCGCAGAGACGTGAAGGAGGCGTTCGCGGGAAGAGCTGTCACGGCTGTCGTTGTCGTGCGGTGTATTTCCACCCAGATAACGTATCGGGAGTCAATAAATGTGTATTTTAGATATATTCTCTAATAAAACCTGCAATTCCGTCCTGGGCGACTTTATCCGATGCCGCGCGGTGGGCGACGGTGGGGGAGCGCATGTCTGTTTTCACGATGCGCCTGGACTCATCGTGGAGAACGAGCCGTCGTCCTGGGCTCAGCGCGGCCCGGGCGCCCCCACGGAAGGAGAACCCCGGGGCCCCGTGCCGTGCGCGTCGGGGGGAGACGCGTGCCGTGCCCGGCTCCTCTGTGCCCCTGGGGAGCAAGGTGGCACCGCGCGCTACTCGGGTCCAAGCAGTTTTTCAGATTTCTTATCTCCGCTCCCGCGCGGGCCCACACAGACGGCGCTGGGTGACCGGGGAGCGGCCTGGATCTGCGAGACGTCCCCTCATCCGAGCCAGCCTCTGCCGCGTGGTGGCTGGCCTGGGCCGGCCAGGGCCCCCGCCTGTGTCTCAGGCTCCTGCTTCACCTGGTCTTTGGGGGGTCACGGCTGAACTTACCCCGCCGGCTCCCCTGGTCGCACAGTCCTGTAGTCTCGGATGAGGGACACCCTTGTCACACAGGAAGCGCCACGCGGCCCCCCTCTTCGGACCAGGTCACGTGTCCTTGCGTCTCCCACCTCCTCGTTCCGATTCAGAAGGAACGGGTGGGAATGAGGACGTCGGTGCCGACATCTCCCTCCCTCTCCCCCGCCCCCCAACGCTGGCTCCGACAGCTGGCTGTCCCTCCCCCAGGTGACAGGGGCGTCCCTTACATTCCGCTTCCTCCCGGAGGCAACGTCCACCTGGACCCTGCCCCAGGGTCACAGGAGCGGATCACACGCGGGAAGATAACTGGTTCCGCAACGAGGGACGTCGGCCATGTCCTCAGTGCGAACGTGCTCAATCCCGCCGGCCGGACGCCCGAAATGCTTAAAATGGTCAGTTCGATGACAACGTTTTAAAACGTCCGATGACAACTCCTTTCACGTCATCTGCCGTTCCCCGGTGCCCTTCCCTCCTGTGAGGTGAGAGCGGGCCTGTTTCGCACGCAGGAGACGTATTTGCACGCCGCTTCAGAGGCAGGAAGGGCTAAGGGAGCCGGCGGGACTGGGTGTGCAGGCGGCGCAGGCTGCGGCTGCTCCCGGTGGGTTCTGGGATCAGACGGCCGGGTTCGACGCCCGGCTTTTGTCTCTTAGCGTCATGAACTGGGGCAAGTCCCTTCATCTCTTTAAATCTCCTTTTCCTCGTCGGCGAAACGAGGTTATAGTACCAGCTCCCACGTCAGATGCCCGTGAGCTGGCCTGTAGGGAAGTCACACAGAAATGCCTAGGACGCACCCAGAAATACCGCCCCCCCCGTGAGGAGATTCGTGGACCCCAAAAGCGGCTAAAAAGGACCCGTCTTCAGAGTCGTCCGACTCAGGCGGGTGGGGGCCCGCGGGCAGCCGTGGACGGCCCGGACGGCTTGGCGTGCCGCCTCCTGCCCGGCCGTCCGCGCTCCCGTGTGCTGGGCACCCCGGGAAGCCAAGCACGTCCCGATCCTGCATTTGCAGGAACCAGTAAGTGCCGGGTGGTGGGCGAGGAGCAGGCATTCGTCTCCTTCGCGTCTGTCTGGGGAGCACTCGCGCGGCCGGAACACACGGCCCCAACGCCTCCCTCCTGCACTGTTTTCTGGAAAACACGGTGAAGGGAGGATTTCAGAAACCCTGCTGGTCCAGGGAGACGCGCCCGAGCCCCTCCCCGGAGCCGCGGACTGTCCCCGGGCCCTGGGCACGGCGGGCTTGGCGCCAAGCTCCAAATGCCAGATTTCCTCCCCTTTCTCCCGGTTTTGCTTTAATTCCCATTTCCCTGAGAGGGAGGCGCTGAATCCATCCCAGGTGGACGTTGGCTGGTTTGGGTGCTGACCGCTGCGGGGGGAGTGAAGACTCTGGGCTTCCTTGGCTCATCTCAGCCTACTGTGACACGAGCACTTGCGTGTCAGCTTTGAGGGAAAAGGCGTCCCGCCCGCACCCCTGTTGTCGACTGTGGGAATCACAAATAAAAACGAGAAGCTCGAGCCGAGGAGGAAGTTCGGCCGCCCAGTCCCGCGGAGGCGCATGCGCCGACTGCGCGACCTTGAGCAGGCTGCCCAGGGGTTCAGACCCGTTTCCTCGTGTAAGACGGGGCTGTGGTACGCATCAGAGGTCAAAGGGCGCAGTGTCGCTCCCCGTAGCAGGCTGCTCGCACAGCACGCTCAGAATCGCCTGCTTTCCCACCGAACGCGCCCGGCCGCGTCCTCCCCGAGGAGCGCATCGCAGGGCCGAGTCGGGTGCAGGAGGGCGGCCGGCCCGCCGGTGTCGGGACCGGCTCCGCAGTCACGCCACGCCGTGAGCTGACGGGCTCGGTCGCCTCCTCATCCAGTGGGGACAAGGGGGGCACCCACTGGCCGGGCTCCCCTGAGGATGTAAGGAGGTGGCCCAGGCTGCACGCTCCATGCTGTCCCCGCTCGGTAAACGTCAGCGAAGGCGGGTACGACCGTGCGGACCCGCCACGCGGCAGCTGGGTTATTCGGGCCCGTGGACACGCGGGACCGAACAGGGGTGCCCACTGCCCCCAAAGGCCACGCCGAGGCCTTTCTCTTCGGAGCCACCGGCAGCCAAGCCGCAGGCCACACGGGATGCCCTGTCCTCCCGAGGGCAGCGGGGAACGGCCGCGGCCACTCTCCAAGGCCGGGCGCTGGCCAGCAGACCAATGGCCATTGACCGGGAGTGACAGCCTGGAGCGAGCGAGTGGGGACAGGAGCACGGGCGTCTCCCCAGGTGCAGAGGCAGAGCTGTCGGGCTGACGGGAGCCGCCGACCTCGTGGAGTTCAGGGAGCGCTCTGGGGACAGTCCCTGGCAGTCCCCAGCCGCCTCGCGTGCCAGTGAGCCTGGCTCTCACGTGCCTGCCCCTCGGGGGAGCTTGCTGACGACAGAGCGGTCGCTATAGCCACAGGGCACGGTGTGCGTCTGCAGAAAACCGCTTACACCTCCTCAGGTGATTCGTGCCGTGCCTGTGTGGAAGACAGCGGTCGCTTCAGACGGACGCCCGTGAGGTTGCTGCCTGACTGCGCGCCAGTCGGGAAATGTTGATTTGATGCTTACATTCGGCTTCACCTCTCTCCACACATCGCTTCGCATCTGAGAGGTGCCTCTGTGTAGTCAGACAGCGCTCCCTGGGCGTGCCTCCCGCGTCGCCCGAGGGCAGTTCCACAGGCGACGGGGCTCGGCGGCCTCTGAGTCTGCGTGTTCTTGTCCCTCCTGCGACCTGTGAGGGGTGGGACGCCGGTGCTGCCGTCGGGGCTGGGGACCCACGTGCAGCCCCGCCAGGCCTTCAGCAGGAGCCGCTGGGCCTGTGACTCGGTGCGGGTGGCCCTCTGTCCCCCCCGGCGCGAGGCTCCTGGCTACTTCCTCCCTGTGGGTCAGGCTTGCTGGGCGCCCCGCCTGTCACGGCGCTGGGCACGGTTCTCACACCACGCACACTCGTGCCACCCTCTCTGGGCGCTCCACGGCACCAGGGCGGCGTGACCCCAGGCCCTGGGCCCTGCGCTCCGGGGCAGCTCGGGCTCCAGACCCATCCTCCCTGCACCCCTTCCCCTTTCGTGGTTCGTTCTGGTTTAGTCACACGCCGCCCGGTTCGCACGAGTCTATAGACGGGACCTCCAGGCGGGCCAGCGAGCCGTGTCTTTCCAAGGGCAGATTTCCAGCTGCTCCGCGCACGCACCTGCTCAGCAGACACTGAGGCCCCGGCTGGCCCTCTGGACTCCTGGGGTGAGCGGGACCCTCGGTCCACTCGCGGCAGCAGGTGATCGTCCGCGCTGGCTCGCTGGGCTTCTGCGACACAGGGCCACACACCGAGCGACTCAGACATTTCCACGTCTCACAGTTCTGGAGGCCGGAGGTCCAGGCCAGGGCCCTGGCCGGGCCGCTGGGGCACAGGGAGCCTTCTCTCCTGCCCCCCTCCCGCCTCGGCTGTTTCCGTGACTTGTGGCCACATGGCTCCGTTCTTCCCGGGACGTTCTCCCTCTGCATTTGCACCCAAATCCCCCTTTTTCGTAAGGACACCAGTCTCACCGGATTACGATCTAGGCTACGCCATGACGTCCTCATCCTAAGCAGTCGCGGCTGCAATGACCTCGTTTCCAGATGAGGTCGCGTTCTTTTTTTTTTTTGCAGGGGACACGATTCGACCTATGACACCCTTAAACATCCTTTCGCATCCCCTTTGCGTTATGTGACAAAGCGAAATGATGTTCTTCCGAGATTCCCTCCGTTGCCTGTGTGGCCTGTCCTCCAACGATCATAACCGTGGAATGAGATGGCGCGTTTCCATCACTGCCACGGAGATTCAGTAGAAATTTGAAACGCGGGGAGCGGGCGGAGGGCAATGCGGACGCCCGTGTGTCTACGCTCTGTGTAGATCTGCGTCTCAGCGGAGGCGGGCGTGTCGACAGCGCCGTGCAGCTGCCAAACCAGACAGAATGCACTCCCACCGAGCTACACGCACGTTGAGGCCGCGACATGTCTTTCGTTAGAAACTTTCGTGTCGGGGGGAGCAGCGAACCTCTCGCTCGCATCCTGTGTCACCAGCTCTTTGTCATTCCACAGACGCAGCTCCCGGGGCCGAGCTATCTCCTCAGGCCTCGGAGCGCCAGGCCGCCCGCCGCAGGGAGTCTATCACATTCCTGTCATCTCCAGATAAAGAAAAGCTCTGGCAGCTCTGTTTGCTGACTTCAGAGTCTCGGGATAGAGTAAGGAGTGCGGGAATTCAGTGTCCCGGTAACTCGCGGCGCCTCTGAGGAGAAACGACTCACTTTCCGACCCTCACTCACGCGCCTCGTAGCCTGGCGCACCTGGTTCTTTTTCAAAAGAATTCAGACTCGATACTTGGCACAGGTTTCCTCTGTTTCTTTTCTTTTCTTTTCTTTTTCCAGGAACAGGAAGCGAAGCGTGAGACGAGTGTTGAGCGGATCCAGGGCAGAGTTGGCCAGCCTTCACGCTGGGGATGCCAATTAAGTCAGATCGCGGGGGAAAGGCCACAGGAAGGAGCTGGGGGGGGGCGCCACCACGCTGCCAGGTCCCCTTCTGGGCCCCAGTGCTCTGCTCTGAGAAGCACGCGTGGCTGTTCCCTGGGCCCTGCCGACCATATCGGACTGAGGAGGGGACCCAGCTCCAACGCAGACCAGGAAAGGCCTAGAACAAAGATTTCTGCCCCAAAGAGATAAGGGCGAGTCGCTGAGCCTGTCAGGCCCGCCTCCTCTGCAAAGGGGCCTGGAGGCGGCAGGGAGAACCGTCCAGCAGTCGGGGGAGGGGACACAGAGCCTCTGGCTTCTGCACGCAGCCCCGGGAGCCCAGCAGAGGTGGGGAGGCCGGGCCGCCTGCCCGCCCTGCCTCCGCCCTGTGTGTGGGCGCTCGGCCCCCCGTTTCTGGAGGCGCCTGCGCTCCTTTCCCACGCACTCGGAATCGGAGGTGGCGTGTCCCGTGACCGTTCGCTGGGCCCCGAGCCAGACCCCGGTCTCCCAGGAGTGCACGGGAGAAATCGTTCTTACGTTTTGTTAAAACAAGCGACCACTTAAATGTGTGTCTTCCATTCAGACGGTAGCGAGAACAGTTTGGTTTCTCCTTCGGGACCCCCGAAAGGCTTTGTAAACCGGCCGTTCCGAGCCGGAGGTACGGGACGTCTTCCCTCGTGTGTGCCCACATGGGGCCACACGACCCGCCGTCCACGGCCGAGGCGGAACGGACCGGTGCTTACCGGACTTCTAAGAACGTCCATATACGCCGTCATTTTCTTCCTCAGATAAATGGAGGCAAAAAGCACAGCCTCGCGCCACGGTGCCGTGACAGTACTTTCGCCTGCATTGAGGATGACTGTATCATTAACGGCGACTAAACTGTTTAATTGTTACAGTTGGAACCTGATTAGACCGCGCACCGACGCCGGCCACGCTGTGTGAGCAAATTAACTTCCCCGAGCTCCCGTTTTGCCTTCTCGAAAAATGTAAATGACCCGACAAGACCCTTCGCGGGAGCCAAGACAGATAATGCACTTCTAAGTACGAAGCAGGGTGCCCGGCGCGCGGCTGATCAATAATCGTTGGCTTCTTTCATCTCCTCCCCCCTTCTCTTCCTGTCCAGTTCGTGTTACCGATGCGTTCTCTCGTCCCTCACGTGACTTTATGGCAGCGTGACGAGGACGGTGTCGTCGCCCTCCCTGTTTTACAGGCGGGCAACCGAGGCTCCCGGGGACGGACTGAGCCTCTGATGGCCACATGAATGCGGGGAACAAGGCTGTGAGCAGTGTGACACGCGGAGGCCACGCAGCCAGTGCCGACCCCAAACAGGGACTGGCTTCTCGACGAACGCTGCTTCCGCTCACCAGCCTTAGATCCTGCCGTCCTGGGTCAGCGTGCGTCGGGGGGGGGGGGGCGTTCCACATGGACATTAGAGCTTGGATTATAACGTTTTAGACAACATTATTCTTAAATGTATTTGGGGAAAATGTATATTCCCCGGGAACCTGGGAGGAGCACCTTTTTGACGTTTTCTCTATCGCGCGTTACACAGGGCGAAGGTGAGAGCTACTTAGGTTAAGCGGCCAGTGCCGTGCCCTGTTTGGGTGGTGATGCTTAAACCTCTCGTAAATAAGCAACATGTTCGTCCCGGAGGTGGCAGCGTTGGTCGATTTAATCTCATAAGTAAAAATATCTACGATAGTTACATGTGGATGAACGTGCACCTTTACGTTCCATCTGTTTCTGGAAGGAGCCGAGGCAGAGCGTCGAGCACCAAGGGCTGGAGGACGCACGAGACACTGACACCTGACACAAGCAGATCCATTCCCGTGCTGTCACGGCACCGTGGCGCGTGGCTGCGCTCATCGGTTCCCGGGGAAGGTCTGCTCGTCCTCCCGTCAGGAAAAGCGGTTCCGCTTCCTCCTTCCCGTCCCTGGGCCTTCGGGTCTCTCCGGTTACCGGGAGCGGTTGCATCGCTGCCACCCAGCACCCCCCCGGCCGGGCGCCCCCTCAGCTGCGGGGAGGAAGGATGTGCCGAAACGTAGCGAGCGCCCACAGCTCGGTCACACGCAGCTCTGCGGGGTGACCACGCAGACAGTGCCCGCCCGGACGCGAGGAGGCGGCCGCCTCGTTCTTCGGGGCGGGAGGCCTATGAGCTCACCAGCGGGCAGCGTGCGGAACCCGTCGCAGGGGTCAGCCCACCTGCCCGAGCCAGGCAAGGTGAGCCCTGGGCCGGGGACGCCACGGCTGTGGCGGTCCAGGCTGGCCGAGGGCACGCAGACGCGACCCCGGGGCCTCTGGCAGTGAGAGAGGGAGAGGAGGGGCCCTCGGGGCTCGGCTGGGGGTGTCGCCGACCCGCAGGCTGACTGTCTGTCCCTAAACCCCGCCGTGCCCCCCGCTGAACCGCAGGGGAATGAGGTCAGGGGCGGTCGCACTGTTCCTGGCGTCGGGCATGACCGCTCACTGTCGGTGCCTGCCCAGGCGTCCGGGGAGGCGGGCGGGACACACCTGGCCTGCTGAATGCGAGCCGTTTATGCCGCTGTCAGCCCGCCGGGCGGGCTCTGTGGCTGCGAGTGAATCCCCTCTTTATCCCATTTTCCTGCGGCCTGGGCCGGGCCGGGCTGGCGGCCCGGGCTGACAGACAGCACCACACAGTCAGAAACACGCGTCGGTGGTTTTTATTTTCAGAAAGACCCTCCCTGTGAATCCGAAACGTCCTCTTGTAAGGCTTGAGAGGTGCTGACGTTCGCTCACTAAAGGTGACTTATTCCCCAACATCGTCTGTCCTGTGCATCTTCCTCCCCACCACGGAAGCGGAGCGTGGGGCCTCCAGCTTCACCCCTCCCCCTTCGGGAAGGGGTCGCTTAAGTTCAGAGGCAAAGGAGCCCCTCTGCTCCGTGTAAGGACGAATAACCTGGGAATCGCCTCTGTGCGCATAGAGCTGCCTTTGAATTCCAAAAAAAGGTTCGTGTCACCTTTTCGAACGCTTTAAGAAACCCTCCGTGAGGCAAACCCACTCTGCAGCCCACACCCACCGCGTAGCCGAAGCGGTGGGGAAAATAGAAGATCGCAGTCTTGAGTTTTAAAAAGCAAACCAAACCGCTGCCCTTTACGAGACGGGCAACCCGGGAGGGAGGGGGCGGGGTACCAGCAGGGTCAGGGGTCACCGCGCCCGGTGCCTGGGCCTGTCCGGTCGGGCTTTCTCCCCCCTGACGGGCAGGGCTGCCCCTCCCTGGAACCGACGCCCGCTTGGGACAGGACTGGCTTCGCGATTGGGATACGGGGGGGTGCTCACGGGGAAATACGATTTAAGGTGAAAACTGACCATACGCATTTGAAAACGTCCTCGTCGCCGTGTTTGCTGGAGAGCAAAGAGGAGCGTGGCGCTGAAGTTCCGGGCGTGCTCCAGGCGACGTGAAGCTGGGGGAGTATTTCTGGTTCTGAATGTCGTCGGGACGCGCGACGTGAAGGTCTGCGGGTTGCGCAGGGACCGTGACACTTCACCAGCCACCCACGCGTCCCCGTGGCGCGTCACCCACGCAGGGCGGGACGGTGGCCGGCCCGCCCAACACCCTCGGCGAGTCGGAATGTTGTCATCGGTTCGTTTTAAAAATGAGGACGCTAACCACCGCCGGATTGAGCAACCTGGGTCAGGTCACACGGCTCGCTGCTCGCTCGGGGGATGGGAGGGAGGGTTTGGGCGGGCCCCAGCGCCGGGGCACCAGCTGGAGACAGCCCTGACGCCAGCCAGCTGCCGGGGACAGCTCCCATCCTCGCACAGTTTTACCGCCAAGAGGGTTCCAATTCCACGTATGAGCCGCGGAACTGTCTCAGAACCCGTCGAATTCACCATTCTGTGGGCTCGACGACGATTATGCACGTGTCACCGTCTAATTATGAGTAACCCCCTTACCCCTCGTGATTGCGCCGAGAGTGACGTCTTAGCGACACGTCAGAAGCGAGGCCTTAATTTCTTCCGAGAGCTACCACTCGCCTTCCGCCATCCAGTTGTCTATTTAGTTTTCCCATCCGCGGTTCAGAATGTCCCTAAAACGTCATGGGTTAGATTCCGAGGGTCCGGAGCTAATAAATGCTGAACACGTGTGCAACGACTCAGCCGGCCGCAGTAACGAAGGCCGAGCACCTGCTTTAAAGCGGGGAGCAGCGCAGTGTCGGGGGCCGGGAACTCGCGGGCGGAGGAGCCGCCACGCCCGCGGTCGACGCCCCGGTTTCTCGGGGACAGGCCGCTCAGGTCGCTGCGTCCCTTCTCCCTGCTCGTGGATGCCCTTACGGGTGGGGTCCGCTTCCTTGTTTGTCGTCTACGAGACGTTTATCTTTTAAAGTGGAGCCACGCGCGGCTTCAGAATGAGGGTGACTCGGCCGGATCCGCAGAGCGGGATTTTGCGAAGAGAGCGGCACGCTGGCCGAGTCACCTCCGAGTCACAGCTGAGTCACGGGAAACGCGCGTCGCTCACGTCGCCTCGGAAAGAGGAATTCCAGGCCGGGGCCATGGCCAGACACGTTCGTCCTTGTGGAGAAACGGGACGGGAAATTAGAGGTCACACTCTCGGGGTGCCAGGTCCTCGGAGACCGCGGGGTCTGTCTTTTGGAGGAAACAGTTAAAAATAATGAGTCACGGCGGCACCGAAGACTGGTTATGGGAAGGAGACAGGAGGGTCTAGGAAAGGGGGCGGGGAGCCCAGGGTGGTCATCGGTCAGTGTCCTCAGGTAAGGAAACAGAAAAGGTTCGGAAAACTAAGGGATGTTTCCTGGCAGATGGCCCACGAACAGAATCGTCAGAATGTCCTGCTGCCGACGGGGGGCGGAAACGAGAGGGAAGCCGTAAAACCGTAAGAACAGACGGCCGAGGGCGCTCGCAGTGACTTCCTACACTTTTTAAGCCCGAGTGTGTAGTTCTCTTCCTTAGGAACAGGAGGAGCCGAAACGTAAACGAGTCCCCAGCACTGACCTGTTCGTGCGAAACCGCCAGAGGGAGTGGCGTGGCGTGGCCATCACCGGCCGCCCAGAGTGTGCGTCCGCGCCCGGGCTGAGTCGGGAGGCGCGAACGGCCCTCCCGCCTGGCCCTGAGGCACCCGGCCTAGTGCGGCGCCTTCGCCTCCTCACGGGAGGCCCCCGGGTCGTTCATGACGTCCCACTGCGTGCCGGGCGCTGAGGCAGATGTGGAGGGATGAAGACGAGGAAAACACACGCGTCACCCACGAGTGTGCGTGGACTGAGCGCGGGCTGCTGAACGGCCCCGCGCCGGGCAGGCCTGCCTCGTCGGCCTCGGCCGTCCACTTGGCCCTGGCCCTGGTCTCGCCCCTCCGTCCCCTCGCACACACGCGTCGGCCGCTCCTGAATCCGAAGCAGGATGCCAACGTGCTTGCGCCTGCACGCGGCGTCTCTCCTTGGGTGGATCCTTTGCGTTTGTAGAAACCTGCCTGCCTAGGATCTGCATTTCCGTCCGACCTCACAGCTCTGCAACCCTTTCCTCCTCTGCCCTCCCTCGCACTGAGCAGTGTTTGTTTCCAGACCTCGTAGCCGCCCTGTCGTGGGAGAAGGGCACCTCTCCCGCAGCAGAGGACACGCCCCCGTCTGTGTGGGCAGCGCCAGCCAGGCAGGGCCCGGCCTAATGCCCCAAATGCGCAGCCTGGAGAAACGATCCCACCTAAAAGCTTTCATTTCCCGACTCCGTGGGCTCTCCACACTGGCTCTGTGGCCCACGCGTGGAAAATGCTGGAAGGAGAGCTCCAGTGTCCGGGCGCCTCGCCACGGTGCTGCCCCCGAGCTACGCACTCGCTAAGCGTCCTCAGCACCCGCGGGGAACGTGGGGCCTCCGAGCCCCGGATGAGGCCGGCAGAGAGAGGCCCGGCCTGCAAGCAGGCAGGGGAGCCCCGTCCGTCTGTGAGGTCAGGTTCCCAGGGCCACCGCCCCTCTCCCCGGAGGGGGCCCTGCGGCCCGCAGGGTGACACATCTCTGTCCCTGGGATCATCACTCCTCACAGCTACCGCCGGGAGTCACCCAGCCGGGTGGCAGCTCACGCACAGTCACTAGGACTGGCCGGACCCCCACCTGCCTCCTTCCTGCCGCCGCGGCCCTGGGCCCCTCACCGAGGCACACGCTGACCCTGTCCGTGACGGACGACTCGTCCTGCAGTGAGGGTTACCCCTGGAGACGGCCCTCGGGGCCAGGGTCCTGCGGCCAGTGCGGGCGCTCTGCCCCGTCCGCACCACACGGGCCCTGACGCTCTGCAGCCCGTCACCCGACTCCCCCCACGGACCCGCTCGCCCACCCGCCTGTGCCAGACTTTTCTCTCCTGGACTCTCTGAGCCGGAGGCTGCCTCTGCTCGCTCCATCCACTCCCGGCCACACAGGCCCGTCACACCCCTCCTGAGTTTTCGGAGCCGGGACTCATACTGGTCAGTGAGGACGCAGCCACACTCCTGACTGGAGCCAGGACCCTGGCAGCCCAGGCACCGCAGCGGCCCACGGTGCACCTGCCCCCAGGGCAGTCGCCCCGCGGTCTCCACCGAGCAGGCCGTGCGCTTGGCCGTGTGCTTGGCGTGCGTTCGCGCGATTCGTTTCGTTGCCAGCGAAACGCCCTTGGAGTTCTCCGCTGGCAGAAAGTCTCCAAGGCGCTGGGGGCATTTGTAATGTTGCATATTGAGACGCACGACTCTACTGCTTTCCGAGTTCTGAGTTTGGGTCGTGCACAGAAATGCGGCCTTTAGAGCTAGAAGACAGCTCTTTCTCGTGCTTCCGTACGTTGCCGTATTCGCGTTAAACTGTCAGAACCGTGCGAAACCTTGTCTGTGTGCAAGAGACAGAGGAGGATGTCATCTGGTTTTTCCCAAGGCCTTCCCGGAACGAAAACCCGTACGAGGCCGGTCCCTCCTCCGCTGAACGATCGTCGGCTGCTGCCTCCTCAGCAGACTTCCAGGGGGTGAAAGTGCCGAGCGGTCCAGGCAGCGGACGCGGTCGTTCTCCCTGGTATTTGCCCAGACTGAAAGCATCTTTGGCTTTTTGCAAAATGTTTTCTTTTCTCCCTCAGAAGCAGCCCGCCCCCGTTGTGCTGGCAGGAACGGACTCGGACGCTCTGCGAGTGGCGGCTCCTCACGCAGCCGGCCGCGTGGCTGCCGTTCGCAGCGGCGCTGACGCCGGCCTCGCAGGCCTCGTGTGCGTCTGATCCAGTCCAAGTGCGCGCCGCCTCGTTGTTCCGTTGAACTTGATTTTTCCCTTTCACCGGGGAGAGCATTTGGCAGGCAGCATGCTCCGTGCCTTCCAGACCGTCACGTGGCCTGAAACAGGGTGGGGGGGGCTGCACTGCCGCGGTCGGACCGCGCTCGTAAACGTCTGCCTTTCATCCTTCTCCCCCGAGCCCGGGGAGTCGGAGGAGCAAGGCCGCTGGCAGCGTGACTCAGCGATCCTCCCTGCCTCAGCGGTGCCGCTGCCTCTCACTCCCTCTCCTTCCGTGTGGGCTGCACCGAGCCACTTGTTCCTAAAGAATAGCAGGTGGCAGGAGTGATGAGATGTCACTTCTGAGACGAAAGCACGAAACCTGAGAAACCGAGACGCCTGTCTCGCTGGCTCCCCCCTCCTCCTGCTGCTGCCTCGCCTTGCCCGCCTGCAGGAGGCAGGGCGCCCTGGCGGAGCGACCCACGTGACCGGGATGCAGGGCTGCCCTCCGCCTTGGCTCACGGGGACCTGGAGCCCGCCCACGACCACAGGACGGGGCTTGGGAGCGGCTCTCCGCCCACGGAACCTGGACACGACGGTAGCCCTGGCCCAGACTTCGATTCTGGCCTTGGGCGAGACCCTGAAGCAGAGCAGCTGGCTAAGCCGTGCCACGTCCTCACCCACAGAGGCCGAGATCATAGACGCCATCGTTCTCTAAGCCCTGGCTTCTCGGTAGTCTGGTATACTCGACGGTCACCTCATCGGACAAACGAGAAGCTGGGTAACAACAGTAAATGGTGTCACCACTAACGTGGCGTTAGTGACCCGGTTCAAGTGTGGAGATTACACCAACGATGGCACGACAGGACCCGGCGCTCACAGCTGGGGGGCTGCACAGGCAGAAGTCGCTCGTCGGGGACTGGCTACTCCGTTCAGCCTTCAGCGGGCACGTTTGTTTGCGTTTACAGAGGAGGAGAAGGACGTACTGAGAGAGACAGGGGCGGGATTCGCATGCGAGGCCTGAGCCCTGAGCTGCGCCGTGAGGTTCCGAGGACCAAGGACGCAGCCTCGGCCTGCGGGGACCGCGGGGCTTCCAGGGCTCGCACCGTTCTTCCGTCCCACCGCAGGGTTCTGCGTCCATCCCCCCGGCTGGGGCTGGGCGTGACTTTGGCCTTGGCCTGCAGCCCGAAGGCGAGGCTCGCCAGGCCCGGGGCAGGCACAGACACCTCGCGGGTCTCAGGAGCGGAGGGAGGGCTGGAGGAGGAGCCGAGAAGGTGTGGGTGCACCTGGTGGCATCCGCTCGGGCGACCCCCGCGCAGACTCCTCCAAGGCCGGCACCGCCCCCGGCCCTGTCTGCTGTGGCCGCTTTCCTCCCCCGGGCTTGCCGCGGAGCCTGCAGGGCTCGGGGGCTTGCTCCTGCGACACAGAGGTGGTCAGAGGCCCTCCCTGGGGTGTCGGAGAGGCTCCCCACTCCCCGCCGCCGGCCTTAGTGTGCATTCTGCTCTGCTTGTTTTGCAGGGGGCGAGGGGGTGGCAATTTGGCAGTTTCCAGCACAATTTAAATCCGTAATGTGCCGCGGCGAAACCCTCTGGCCCAGAAAGTCCATCTTCAGGAATGTGGGTAGAAATGTTAGCACAGCTGCAAAGGGTGCGTGAAAGAGACGCTCGCTGGAACATCTCTGACCGGCCGTGGATGGAGGAACGCCCCGCGACGCGCCCCGCAGATGAGAGACGGAAAGCGGCCTGCGTGGGGGAGGGTGCCCACGACGGACGGCTGTGCACACAGGCCCTCCGGACGGCGTCGCCGCCTCGGCCCGGGTTTCCCGAGATGAGCGGGTCCTGCTCGGGAGCCACGCGCCAGCTCATCTTAATGGGCAGCTGTGTGGGAGCCAGGGCCACCCACCGGGCAGTGCCGTCCTGAGGGCTGAGTCCCGCCATCACACCTCGTCCGAGGCCGGGCGTCTGGAAGCTCCAAAGGGCCCTGTTCGGGACTGAACGAGGAGGCAGTGATGGCACACAAGTCACACCGTCCGTTTTTGTTTACGGCTGGAAGGCGATGGGAATTTCTGGAACGCTGGCCCCACAAAGGCAGGGATGTCCGTGGTCTCGTCGGCCGCTGGCTTCCAGGCGCCTGTCCCCTCGTGACTCCCACACGCAGCGTCTTGAGCAGACAGGACTGTCCTGTCACGCTGACGGTGTTAGATCGCGTCCCCACCCCAGCAGCCTCCGCCTCGCCCCCAATCCTCGCCTTTCCACCCTGTGTCACGGGGCTTCCCCAGTCCTGTTCGGACCTCCCCTCAAACGAGACACCAGTCCCCAGGCCCCCCGACCCCGCCTTCCTCACAGGGGACACTGTGGCGGCCGGCCGACCTGCCCCGGCCTTGTCCACCACTCGTGCTGGTGGCGTTCGGGGGCGAGCCCTCGGCACCCCGAGAACGGCTCCAGGCGTCTGCGGCAGGAACAGCGGGTGCTGCAGAGAGACGGGGTGAAGGCGGGGACTTTACGAGCCCGTTCAGCCTGCAGCGGGATGAAGTCAGGCCCTGCAAGTCCCCCCGCCCCCCCGCAGCAGGACGGGCCCCGGACGCAGACACGTCACACCATGAGCACCGACTTGTTCCCGGTGGCACCTCAGCCGGCGCTGGCACGTCTCCGTGCCTGTTTGATCTTAAATTACTTTCCTAGAGTGTGAGCCAAGCGGTTTCAGGCGAAGGTTCGCGAAAGAGCGTTTCCGACCCGCCCTTGCCGACAAGCGGCCGCGGCGGCGCAGAGGGCCGCCCTCACCGCCCCTGGAAATCGCCTGCGTGTTGCTTTGCTGCGGTTTCCACATGCCCGGTCCCTTCACTCCTCTTTCCCAGGAAAAACGAGCTCCCCTGCAGGGTTCCTGAGCCGGCGGGAGGCCCGCTGCACCGGGTTTCACCTCCAGGGCACCCGCTGCCAGCAGAAGCCGACTCATCTGGTTTTCCAGGGCAGCGGAGGCTCCCGCTTGTAATGCAACCGGCGGCTGCCGCAGCCGCCTCGCCAGGAGGCCCAGCGCGTGCATTATTTAGTAGAGGGAGAGAGAGGGGGGCCAAAGCCACTCTGCGATGAAAAATTCAAACCCCGCTGCCCGCCGGCCGGGACGCCGACAGAGCGGGACGCAGGGGCGACCCAGAAAGGCGACGTTTACCCATAAACTGGAACCGCAGCTCGCACCCTCTCCCCCCTCTCCAAAGCCCCAGGGGAGGGCGGTCAGGCAGACGTTTTATTTTTGCTTTTTCTGGCTTTGCTTCTTTGTTTTACCTTCTAATTGCAGAGCGTAGAGAGCCCCGGGAGTTCAATCCAGATAGAATGCGAACTTCTGTGTCGCTGTCTCTCCCCAAGCTACTCGAGACCGAAATCCAAATGACCCACAGAACTGCTTCCCCCCCTCCCCCTTCCTCTAAGGAACAGCCAGTCCCTGGTGTCTCCGGGCCTCTGAGGAGCCCCCTGACGGAGCCGCCCCGTCTGGGGAGGCAGGATGGCCGAGGCGGGCTTGGAGGGGGCCGGAGGCTGGAGGTGCCACCCCTAAATACGCATCCACGGCAAAGGGGCCGTTCTGAGCGGGTTGTTTTTAAGGCTCTGCAGACAGATGCCGGAGAAGCCCTGAAAGCAGCCTCAAGGTGCCCTTCGGTGAGGGGCATCTACGTTCACGAAGGGAGCTTGTGTGTGGCCTGTGCTGGAAGCGAGCCGCTGTCAGGGATGACGTGCGCTGGGAGGAGCTCCTGTCCCCAAGCATTTCCCCTTCCCGCCTGCCAAGTGATTTGTCGCCCTTCCCCTGGGCACCCCCAGGCCCCAGCCCTGCCTGTGGCCCAGGAGGGCACGGAAGCCTCGGCCGCCTGGCCGCCTTTTGAGTCTTGTGTCTTTGCGGGGCCCTTATACGTAATTAAATTGTTTTGTTTTTTCCTGTTAATCTGCCTTTTAGCATGGAGGTGGGGGAGGGGCGGGGCTCAACCAAGAACCCAGAAAAGGGGAAGGAAAATTACCCCCCCCCCCACGACAGGTGCCCTCGACTCGGAGACTGCAGACAGCGCGGCAGGTGGAGCCTTCCTCTTGAAAACGCTCCCTATAAATCACTGCGACAGCCACAGCGTGGAGGGCGGCGACGACGAGGACGAGCAACGCGTCCAGCTCCCGAGTAGGAGCCGGCGAGCCCAGCCTACGGACCGATCCTGCAAGAAGAAACCGCGTCACCAGGTTCCCGGCTGCTCCGGCACCGCCTGTACCAGGTGGAGGATGGAGCTGTCTGGAGCTCCCCGGGTGGCCTGGCAGCTGTTACTTCAACATCCTCAGGCTTCACGGGGCGGCCGGGGAGAGAGACACCGCAGACTCGGCTCCTACCCCTTTACAGGGAACCTGCAAGGGAAGCGAAACACCCCACCCCCGTCCACCAGCAGCTCGAAGTCGAGCCGGCCTCGCGACCGTGTAGACAGGTGGTTTCAAACAGAAGGGAGGACCGGCCCCCCGCACACGTGTTTAAACGTCCAGGGGACGGGTGGCGTGAGGACGCCTTTGCCGTTTGTTCTGTCGATGGCTGTGGTCGGCGTCGATGATTCCAGAAGAGACAGAGGAGGAATGCGCCCTTGCTGCCACGGGATGTGTTTGCCAATCTCTCTCAGAAAGGAAAAAACAGGGGGGAGGAGGGGGATAGCACTAGACGTCATGAAAGGACGTCACCGGAAATGGAACCGGAGGAGATGGCGCCTCGGAGACTCCCTCACACGCGCCCGCGGGGAAAGGAAACTTCAAGACGGAGTGGCCGGATCCACCGAGGCCTGGTGTCCAGGGCAGGGCGCGGGCGCCTCCCGGGCCTCGGGCCAGGGGACTTCCCGCCGGGCCTCGCCAGACTCCCCCTCGGCCCTCCCTGTCCCTCAGCGCAGCCCCCCAAACGCGCACGCACGCGCCGGCACTTCCTCTGCCATTCCCAGGTTCTGGCCGGTGGAGCCTGCCTCGGTTTACCTCTTTGTTCAGGTTGACGGTGGACGGACTCCGGCAGCAAGACATTCGTAACAGACGTCTTGTGGGGATGTTCCGGAGGCCGGGGGTGCCAACTCTCCAGGCTCGGCCCGAGACAACGGCGGCGGTTTGCCAGGGACAGGGGCGGGGACGAAAGTACACAGGGCACCGGCAGGCGCCGGAGGAGGCGCGAGGCCAGCCGCGCGAAGGGCCAGGCTCGGAGTCGCTACATCACGGCTGGATCGTCTTCCAGGAGACCCGGACCGGGCGCACCGTGCCTAAGTCACGTGTGGCCTAAGCCAAGGCACGGCGGGTCTGGGCCGGCCCCGCCACGCGGCGGGGCTAAGCTCACGGGCACCGCGCGGGGACGCTGCAGGTGCCCTGGCATCTCCCTCCTCCCGCCCCCGCCTCCTGGGCCAAGAACTCCTGGAGGCGACTCTTCATACCGAGAAGCTCCAGCGCTCACTGAGCGGTCAATTATGGGCCCGGTCCTGCTCCCGCTGCGAGACCCGTTATTTAATGTAAACCTCGTAGCGGCCTACGACGTGGCACTATTAACATCCTCGCTGTGGCCGTGAGGGAATTGCGTCGGCGACAGGAACCTGCTTCGTTCACCGCGGCAGGCTGGGAGCGGCGGCCCCGAGCTGAGCAGGCCCCCGACCCCGCCAGGCCTGGGGCGCATCGGAGGGGGGTGACAGTTCCGCGGCCTCCGCGGCGCCGCTCTCAGCCGGTTTTCTCCTCCTCACGGCAGGGCCTCTGGGTGCCCTGTCTTCGTGGACCCCGGGCCGCCCAAATGCCTCGTCATCTTTTCCAAAGTCGTTTTGCGGTCGGGCCTACTCCTAGTTCTCCTTCTCCCATTCACTAATTATTAACGGAATATGCACCGGGAAACGTGCCGGGTGCTGGGGATGAAAAGAAGAGTGAACCTCCTGGCTTCTTGGAGTTGATCACGTGACAATGGCCAATAAGTGGGCATGAGGACCTTTGAGTGGCATCGTCCTGTCCCGCTTTCGTCCGAGTTTTACTTGCGTTTGGTGCTCGAATCCCAGCGTGGCTCGTCCAGACCTCGACAATAGGAACCAGAGGACACCGTCTACCCCCCGTTGAGCACAGCGCCTGGCACGCAGTAGGTACTCAGTCCACGCGTGCTGAGGAGGACGGTGGCCGTGAGGAAGGAGGGAGACGGGAAGGGAGGTGGGAGGGGGAGGGGGATGAGGCAGCAGGCCGGGACAGGCGGGGCCGGGGGCAGGTGGAGAGCCAAGGGGAACACCCTCCCGGTTTGCCTCACGCCTAAAGCCGCCACCTCGAGGACGCAGGAGAAAGCCGTGGGGACCCGAGCCAGCGGGGGGGCTGTCTGCACGGGAGACCGAGGGGTTTGGTTTGACTTTTCCCGTCGTCTCGGGAACCGCGGACGGTTTTTAAACAAGTTGCCACACGACTGGAATTCCACTTCGGGAAAACGAACCTTCAACTTCAGCAGGAGAGAGACCTGCTTGGCCAGCGACGCGTCCCAGGCACCCACCGCGACGCCCGCACGCGGCAGACGCCGCCTCGACTGGCCGCCGAACGACCCGTTGGGGCAGACGCTCGGGAACGTGGCCGCAGCGAGGGAGGCGGCGGCGGTTTCTCCCGGTCCTGATCCGACCACGTTCTTGCCGGGACTTGGGACTCGTCGCCTGTCCAGACTTCCACACGTCGTGGTCTCGGGACCCAGAAACACGCGTGGGGGGTCAGGGGCGGAGCAAAGGGAACGCCAGTTTGGGAGACGTAGCCCTGGTTCCTGGAATCTGCTCCGGGACGTTTTCAGGAAGATTCACGGAAAACGGAAAGACGCTTCCCTCCACTTAGAGGGCAGAGGTTCTTCTTACGAAGAGTTCTTTCCCACGTCGGGGCCTGGCATCGAGTGGGCCGTCCCACAGGCCACAGACCTCGACGCCGGGGTCCTCAATCCTTTGATCGTGTTCTGTGATCATCGTTCTCTGATTTTATTCCGAGCAGTCTTGTCCTGACAACCTTTCTGTGTTCTGACAGAGGGACCGAGGTAGCTGGGCAAATTTGGTGCTTCTTAACGCGTTCCCTCTCCCTCAACAGGTGTGACGAGGGATGTTCCCGTTCGGGGCACGCTCGCCTGGAGACATCTGCAGTTCGGTACAGTTCTCAAAGCCAGGCCCATGACAATGCCTTCTTCTCTTTCGGGAAGGCGGGTGTGCTCTGGGCTGAATGTTGGTGTCCCCCAAAAGCCCGAACTAGGAGGAGTCGCAGACGGGCCTCGGGGAGACAGCTGGGTCGTGAGGGCGGGTGGTGACTAGGGCTGGGGCCATGGGAGAGCAGGCGTGCCGCAGCCACCTCGCTGTTGGCCACGCGAACGGTCAGCTGAGGCCGGTGTGGACGAGCCAGGACAGGGCCCCTGCAGCTGTGTCCTCCCCGCACCCCGCCCCACCCCCCTCCGTGCGGCATGGAACGCCATGTCTCAGGACGCGCGTTCTGGGTAACCTCTGTGACCGCCCGTATCGCTCATCTGACCCCTACAAAAGCACGAGGAGGCCGGCCCTTCCAGCCCGTGTCCAGCAGAGTGGGCTCCGTGGCTCTCTGTGCGGAGAGACGTCTCAGGTCGAGGGTACCTATCGAGGAGGGGGACTTCCGTGTAACTCAGTTGCCCCGACACCCTGGGCAGCCTCGTGGTCAACGGGGAAGCCGAGCCCCCCGAATGTGCCCCCCACTGCACCCACACACATTCCGAGTGTCGCCATGGAAACCAGCACGCGGCCCTGAGCGGAGCATCACAAGCTTTTGAAAATCCGTTCCGAACCCGCCGGCCAGCGAAGGCCCCAAACCCAAAGCCCTGGAAACAACCTTTCTCCCTTTCTGAGCCCTAAACACAACAAATATGACTCAGGTCCCTAACACGTGGCTGCGAGGGGCTTTTGAACGAAGACGTTGACCTTCGCTGTCCTCTAGGCTGGAGCAAACGTGAACGGGCACGCCGCCTCGTTCTCCTTCGGACTCTCCTGACCCCCGACAACGCGACGACATGCTGGGACCCAGGGAGCATCTGAGTCGAGCTGTTTCCAACCTGGATGGAACAGGAGCTCCCATGAGGAATGAGTTCTATTTTTCTGAAGGGAAGGCATTTGGGAATAAAGTCCGTGAGGACCGATCTCTCTCTCCGCGTTGCACGTGGAACTGAGGGAGCCGGTTCCGCCCGCTTAGGACGGGCAAGCGGGGCCCGGGCTCCGTGCAGCCCTGGCGGTGGGTCCAAGGGCGCGGCTCCGTTCCCGCGGGACGAGGCACTGGGTTCTGGGTGTCTCGGGGCGCACGGACCCTCCGCCCCGACGCCGAAGTGGGTGGAATTCTCAAGCGGGGCCGCCCCCGGAGCTCCGCTCTGGTGTCTCACACACAGCCATTCCCTCGAGGGCAGCCCCACTGCCCTGGATAGTCCTCTCCGGCCCCAAGGCCTTGACTGTGAACTCAGGCCCAGGCAGGCGAGACCCTTTCGGGTGCTGAGTTCCTTCCTGGGGCTCCCACTACCCTGCCAGGGACACACCATCCATCGAATGTCCTCAGGCCGCCCTGAACCCTCAAGGAAAGGCTCTGGGACCAACGCCTCTTCCTATGGAGTGGCTCTTCCTCCCCAAAGCTTCGAATCGATGTTTGTGGAACGTACCTAATCGCATCCACCCTCAACATGTGTGTCCCAGACCTCTGCAAAGCCAAAAAGGGCTCCATCGTCTCTCACCCTTAGGGTATGTGCCTGCCTTCCTCCCTCCCTCCCTCCCTCCCTCCCTTCCTTCCTTCCTTCCTTCCTTCCTTCCTTCCTTCCTTCCTTCCTTATTTATTTATTTATTTATAAGTAAAAGAGCCATTTGCTGACCCGTCCCTGAACAGAACCTGTGAAAAAGCGATTCGATTTCTCCGTCTCAGAGCAGAGCCTGTCAGCGGCGGCCTTTCCACGGCCATCCTCTCACACGAGAAACTGCCGGAATAAAACCAGTCCAGAAAACCACACGTTCTGAAATGTTCTCTGCTGTGGTTTGGCATTAACAGGACCGATCTGCGAGCCGCTGAAGCCTTTTTGCCGAGCGAGTCTGCCCCGCAGGACAGCGGGTTCCCGGATTGGTTAAATCTGGGAGAGACTTCCACTGTCATGGGCAGAGGCGTGTTTCCGAGTCAGTCGCGTTCCCGTCCCGGCGGCTCCCGACGGCAGCGGCAGAAACTCGAGACTGGGTCTGTGTTTTTCCTTCCACTTTTCACTGACGTTCTGCGTGCACATCACGGTGTCAGCAAGGCGCCTACCGCTACACTTGGCCCCTCTTCGCGTGGACTTTACCTGGTCCACCGGCTGGAGTCAGAACAGCGCCGAGTCAGCGTCTGTGTTCGGCCCTGGACGTCCGTCGTGCCCTGAGCTGAGTGGCTGTTCCGCCACCTCAACGATCGGTAACGAGGGAGTGCGTATCCTTCTACTTAAACCTCTTTTAATGGGGAGCAGGCACAGAAAACTCCCGGTCCGGCTGTACAGGCCTCGACGGCTCGCGTTCTGTTTCTCGGCGGCGTGCCGTCCTTTTAAGTTGGCATTTGATGAGCTGTTGGTGGAAGTGGCTGGGCTAAAGGGGCAGGAGGGGGATTTTGACTGTAAGCGGAGAGGTGTGCCCTTTAGGCTGGCGGGACCCGGGGAAGGGGCGTAGAGGGACGCGGACCCAGAGGTTCAGCCAACGGCCGTTTTGGACCACGGCAGCTCTGAGTGTCTGTGCCGGTGATCTGCGGCGTCTCCTTCACCCTCGGCCGGTGATCCGGTCAGAGTCCTCGCTCCTGGGGCCCGCGTCTCCTTGACGTGTGACCCCCCGTGTGCCAGCCCGGGGCAAAGCGGTGGTGTTTGCACTGGCTACCACCCCGGGCATTGGACGACAATGGACGCAGTAAAAATGGGAAGCAGGATCTGGCCCTTTCCCAGAAAGCGCTTCGATCTTATCCGGGCAGCAACAAAACCCTGCAGTGACCAAAGAGCCTTTCAGGGGCACTTAGCCAGCCACAAGTCCTCGCCACAAGCACTCAGGGAAGGAAAGACTTTGCTGACGAGTCAGCACAGGTTTTCTGCAGTTTCCAATAACCACATTTACGCAGCCCACGGATTCTGGGTGGGGAGGGGAGGGCGGGAGGGAAAGCAAAACGAAGGTGAATCAGAAAGCTGCCGAGGGAGGCATCGATGCCGCCCGCTGCGTCAGCGCTGCCCGCTGACCTCCGACCTGAGCTGCAAGCGGGAGGCACGAGCGATTTAAAGGCATCGTCCCGCGACACTCAGCCTCGGGCCAAACGGAACACTTCATTATATCTCAAAGGGCCCTCAAGATGGTCTCTACTGCAGCTGGAGACTTTGTGAAAAAACGACGACAACAGCAACAACGTCGTCTTTCTAACCAGCACTCGTCTGTCTACTGAGGAGCAGTCACGCGGCCACACCTAACTGGGAAAGGTGTCGTACGCCAGAGCCCGACTGGGGACACACGAGGAGCTGGTCTTTCATCTGTCTCTGTCTAATACAGCACTGGGCCCCGCGGGGCCGCTCGCCAAGGTGCCGCAGCTCCTCCGCAGCCTCCCTTCCCGATTTCCCAGAATGGGAGAGAACGTTTCCATGATTCCAGAAGTTGCCGGCGAGAACAAAGCTCCGGCTCAGAGTTCATTGCAGCTTTGAATTTCACGCCGACCTCCTCATCGGACTCCAGAGCCGTCTCCCCCCAAAGTGCAGGCCGCCCCAATCCGCGCGCAGCGTCCCGGCAGCCGACCTCGGCACAGGTGCAGTCGCACGACCTCGGGCCTCTCGTATGTAAGCTGGACCTGCCGCTGCCACCAGCTCTGGGGCATTTTCGTGACAAACGGTGGAAAAGGCGAGCTAAACTGTGGCGAGCTAAACTGTGGCTTTCTTGAGTTCAACAGCGAGGCTGTTCTCGAAGGCCCAACGGCCACTGTCCTGCGTCCGTAAACCATCTGGGTCTGTGCTTCAGTAGAAAACCGTTCCAGTCTTCACCTCCAGACGAACTGACCCGTCCAGAGGGACCTGCGGCCTTGTCGTCCTCCCGGCACACGTGGCAGCCTCAAGGGCCCTTCGGTCAGCCTGTGGGCCGGTCACCCAGACCAGTGGCTGGCGAACTGCGCCCCGGGGCCACGCTGCCCACCACCTGTTTCTGGGAAAAGCCGTGTCGCTGGGGCTGGGCCCAGCTCACACTGATGCTCTCACTGCAAGGGCAGAGCCGCGTGGTTGGGACAGAGGCCATAAGGCCCCCGGACCCGAAAGCACTTGCTCCCTGCTCGCTGCGGGGAACGTCTGCCCACCTCTGGTCTAAGCCACGCTGCCGCTGCTTCTTGATGAAGGACGTCGTGCCCTGACCGTGTAGGTGACGAGGCCCTTCTGACGGCCACACCAGGCAAGGCCGGCGCTGTCGGCGCACGCGAGGCCGCACGTCTGGACTGCGGAGGAGCCGGCGGGTGTTCAGCTAGACTCACCCCCTGGGGCAGAGGCAAACCCTGGTCCCTAGAGCTGTCCCTCCCACCGGGAGGGCCACAGTGTTTCAGGTCAGGGAAAGGCAACTGCGTCCTGTGCGGCCATTCTGCGAGGGGCCAGGGAGTCAGCGTTTGGACCGCCGGGTCTGACAAACACGATCAAAGGAAGGAATTCGAAGCTGGAGGGAGGGAGAGGCCAGGCGCCGCCCGGGGCCATCGGGACAGACCAGCTGGGGCAGAGTGCAGGCGGCTCCGGGAGAAAATGCTGAGCGCTTAATCCGGGATGACTGTGACTGACGACTGGAAAGGACAGGCACCAGCTAAAAATAGCCCATAAGCCTCCGAGGGAAAGCAAAGGCAGACTCGGGGCGAGAAGGGGAGCAGCACGGCGAGGAAGCGTCCGGAATCTCGCAGCTCAGAGGGAGCCCAGCTGCCCTCGCTGGCCTTGGGGTTCGGGTCTGGGGTTGGAGCCCCTGGACCCAGTCGGGGAAACCGAAGCTGTGGCGGGGGGGACATCAGTTCGATAAACGGAGTTTCCTCAGTGCTTCTGAAATCGTTTGTTTGTTTTTTTTTCCCCTGGGATTGAGGGCAGGAGTTAGAGAGCCCCGCAGAGAAACCGTGGGTCCCAGGGACCGGGCGGTGGACGGCCCGGGAACCAGGGTGCAAAGGCCAGCGGGGACGTGAGAGATAAAGCACGGCGGCTCTTGGAGCAAAGGTCGAGAACTCGCCCCGGGAAAGGCTTGGCTGGCTCAAAGGAATGTGGGGAGGGCCGCGGGCCGGGCCGGGAGATGTAAAGGTCTCTTTTCCTTACCCTGGGTCAGCTCCGTGCCCGTGATTACATCACACACGTGGAATCTGATGGGCTCGATGTATAGTATCGATCCTGAGGACTTTTCCGTCTGTACCCCGAAGGGCTGTGATTGCGTCCCGCCCTCGGCAAACACGACTGGCCCCGTCCTGTCCCTGATGTAGATTATCCACCCTGGGCTCGGGGTCCGGAAACGGGACGGGATGGGGCTTCGTCCTGAGCGAGGGACCTCGCGGGGGCCCTGCTTCCGCTGGCAGCCCGGCTGGCGAAGGGACCCGGCGGCCCAGGGCTTAGCTCGGCAGGGTCCGGGAGCACCTCAGTCCTCACCGGAGCACGGAGCCGCCGGCGTCCTCGGGGCTGGACCCCCGGTTACAGGGCTCCCTCCTCTTCTTTTTCGTTGTTGAGGTCGTTCGGATTTGGAATTTCTACTGTTTCCAGCCAAAGGCATGCCCGGATGTGCCAGGTTCTCCTGCGGAACCAGAATGCTCAGGTGGTGAAAGTGAATTAGGCCAGGGCCGAGGGGGGGCGACGGAAGCAGAGGATTCCAGTCAACGGGCCCCTCGGCCCCTCGGCCCCGCCCTCCGATGGCTCTGCCGATGCTGCTCTCCACAGCACGATTTGCGTGTGGGGGCCGGGGTGGGCCCTGGGCCAGCAACCGGACCCAGAGGAGGAGTCCAGGGCTCCGAGGTGAAGGGGTACGCATGGGACATTGTGTCGGGGGGACATTGTGACTGGGGGACAGAGAAGGGGGAAGGCTTACTGGGGAAGTCCTTTGACGGAAACTCAGAAGGGACACCCAAGAATGTGGATAAAATCCAGGAGAATTATGGAACTGAGGAAGCCGAGAGAGAGCGTTTAAAGGCAGCGAGGTCCAGCTGCGTCGGAAGCAGCTAAGAGGCCAGGAAAACTGTCCGTCGCCGCTAGGTTTGACCCCAGGACGTCAACGGGAGACGTAACAGAAGTGGGTTCTGTATAGGGAGAGTAACCGGCCCCCGAGTCCACTCCTGTCCCTCCTTTCCCGGCGTGGCTCGCTCCCCGACATCCTCCCGTCTCTTGACACCTCGCAGATGCTCCGCAGGCACAGCCGGCTGGTGGCTGCCGTGCGGGATGGCGCAGAAACGGACGTTTCCAGAAGATCGTGGGGGTGAGGCCAGGGACACGCATGCGGGAAGAGGAGGCGCCTCTAACCCCGGAGCCAAGGAAAGAGCACGGGGTCTCGTCTCCTGTGAACACCTGTACCCTGGTGTCTGAGAGAAGAAAGGCTCTGAGCACCTGGGGACAACACGACTAGGGGAAACGCCCATTAGGACAAGTACATCGCTCCTGGATTTCTACCCTTCGATTAGGCGCTGTTTGCTCTCTCTCTTGTTCCCTGGACTCCAAGGACGTTCATCTTAGGATCCCTTAGAAATGAGTCAGCTTTGAGATGCTTTCAGTCGGAGGAGCATGTGGAAGCGTAAGGCCTGAGCACATTACAGATCTCTCCAGGGCTCGAAAAGTGCACACTTAGGGGGGAAAGAGAAAAACGAGTAAACTGGGAGTTGGCCAGAAATCATGGTTTCAAAGGAAGCCTCGTCGGGAGTCAGATTCCCCAGAAGACCCTGGGCCTGTGGCATGTGTTTCTCATCGAAAAGGCGGGCGAGCATCCGGTTTTGTCGAATTCACTTAGTTCCCTGCGTCAAGACAAAGAAAGAGACATTTCTCAGAGATGGTGGGCAACCCAGTTAACCAAAAGCTAACAAGCTGAAAGGGGGGCAAACGAGTGTTTTTCCGCGATCAAAGCATCACACCCGAGGCGGCCCGGGTCCGGCGAAACCCCGCGTCGTGATTACGGGTGAAGGCGGGGGTCCCGCGAGGAAGGGACGGGAAGTGGTTACAGGGACGGGGGGAAGGGATGCCCTTCGGCTGCAGCGCCTGGTGACTGTCCGTCTTCAGAGGCGGCCCCTCATCGCCGTCCTCGCGGGCAGGGCCTCTGCTTCTCTCCTGCTGACTTGACGAACAAGCAGTCGTCTGAACCACAGTGAGGGTTGGGCCCCAACAAGGGTCAAGGAGCGAGACGGGGGTGGAGGTCGCCACCCGGTTCAGTCCCGAGGTGTGGTGCAGGGACACCTCGGAGAGCCCTGGGCTCCCTGGCCTCCCTGGCCTCCTGGAGCCGAGCGGGTGGCGGCCCGACCTTTGTCTTCGCCTCCTCCCGGGAGCCGGTTACCGTCCGAGCACGGAGACGCCGCTGCCTTTCCATGTGCTCACCATCTACCTGTGACATTTAGTGTCTCACTTACGTGAAGACACAACTTCAGAGCGCGGGAGTCGACTCATCAGAAACGCCGCAGACGAACTCTCTTTCTCTAAGACGCGCATTCCCCGCGACCGCGTATTTTCAGGGAAAATGCTGAGTCATTTGTGCTACGTTGGGGGAAAAAAGTCTTTCTTCCTCCAGCTCTACCCTTCGGGACTGGAAACGGATGTGCCAGATGCCACAGAGCAGTCATTCCCGGAGGTGCTCCAGGTCCGTGAGCCGCTGCTCTGGCCTCGGACGCCGGAGGCTCAGGCCTCGCGGTCCTGGCGGACGCAGAACCGAGAGACCAGGGTCCTTTTATTTTTATTTTTAACATCGCCTTATCCCCGGTTCACCGGAAGCGTGCGTCCGCCGTGGGCCGATGCGGGTGAGGCTTCCTCCCTCTGTCCTCGCTGCCCTGGTCTCCGAGGGCTCGGCCACCGAGTCCTCGGAGTGGGTCACCGCGCGGCTCTGCCCGTGCACTCGTCCACCGCCTCCTGTCACCCTCCTGGTCTCTTTCCAGCTCCTCGGTCTTTCTGGCCTCCGGGAGCCTGGAAACAGCGCTCCAGATGCGTCTGCTCGCGCCCCGCCCGCCCTGCTCCGTGACAGTCTTCAGAGACGGCCCGAAATAGCACGGCCTCTTCTCGCTGGCCCTTCCACGTTCCCAGGCCATTGTGCATTTTTAAAATGAGGAGGGAAAAAAAAAAAAAGCTACATTAGATCTCCAACAGCGCGGGCCACTGCTTTTCTGCAGAGCCGGAGGCTACGTCTGGGCCTCGCTCGAGGTGCGGACGGGGAGGGCTCTGCCCCAGCACGCGGCGAGCCGCGGCTTCTGCTCGCTGTCCCCACGCCTGAGCACGGAGCAGGTGACACCCCCGCCCCGCCACGGTGGCTCTCAGGGCATTTAACAATGCTTTTGGTTGGACAACATTGAAGATCCAAAGAATAATGAATTGGCCTGACAGAGTCCTCTCCACCAAACTGGTCAGGAAAAGCCACATCTTAAACACGACTCTGCCCCTTCCTTTCCCACGTGCTTAGGGACCGGGTCTCCGAGATGGGCTGCGGGTCCCAGCGGATGTCCTGAAGGCCCACAGGTGCACCCAGGGAAGGCTGAGCCCGCCAAGGCGGCTCCGTATAAGCGGACGTTGGCACCTACGATCCGAGAGAGCGAAGCCTGAGCAGGACTCAGTATGCGGCCGTGGGCTTGGCGGGAGGAGGCACGTCACAGCGCGGGGACGCGCTCAGGGGACACCCCGGCCAGCGAGAACCGTGTGCGGGTGCGCCTCGCGGGGACCGCCGTGAACCCGCGTCTTCAACAGCGATGTCGCGAGAGGACTTGGCATCCGGGCGCACCGCTGACTGCGAGCCGGTTGTTCTAACCCCGGTGGGGACCGAGATGGAGAACGGGGTGGGCGGTGTTTGCCTCGCTTTTGATCGAATTGACACACGGCCTCGCGGGTCACAAGCCACGTTTTCGTGGGGGGCTTGGGAAGTGCCTCTGTAGAACGTTCTGGAAAACTAGTTCTAAGCATTTGCGAGCGGCGTCGCCTTCTCTAAAGCGCTTCTCCGGGGCCGTTTCAGAGGAGGCGGGTGTTTTCGGGCCTGTCCCCGGCTCACGGTGGCTCCGGGAATCTCTGTTCTGTGGCCCAGGCCCTGCCCGTCCGCGCACACCACTGATTGCCTTCACCGTTTCCCTTTAGAACAGACAACAGGACGTGGGACCAGAGGATCCGTGACCCACAGACGACAATAGTTTACGCAATGATAGATGAGAATGAAAATGTGTATGTGAATCAAACAGACACCCACGCGTCACCATCAGACACGGCTAAGCCCAGGCAGGAGGAGGGAAGGGGGTGGGGACGCCGGACCGTCCCCGGGTCACGCCACGCGAGAACCTGTCTCTCCAGACCTTGCAGGAAACGGAGTCAGGACGAAGGCGGGAACCGAAGGCTGCGGGACCGGGTGAGGGGGCAGCCCTTGGCCCACGTGTGGCGAGGTCGAGGAGCGAACGTGAGGCAAACAGAAGCTGGGGGAGGAGATTTGGGCTCAGACGCCCCCGCGGGGCCGGCAGATCCGGCCGAACGGCTCCACCCTCGGGGGTAAACACAGCGTGCTGGGCGGCTGCAGGTCCTGGGGCTCAGGCCTGTTATTTCTTCACTTTAACGTTAATGTGACTAAAATCCTCCCCAGCTTCCTGCTTTCCACGGCTGTCGGGAGCAGCAAGCGGCCCGGCTGACACCCCCAGGAGGGAGGCGTAGCCTAGGGGAACCCGGCAGGGGTATGTGACCTTTGGAGGCGGCCAAGTGCCAGGTGAATCGCTGGGCCACGTTTCAGGCCCCGTGACCTGCCAAGCTGGGCATTTCTAAACAGCACGGCTGATGTCGGAGATAACAGTTGGCCAGACAGAGCCGGGTGGACCGCGATGGTTATCACCCGGCAGAACCAGAACTGCAGGGCGCTGACCACGGGGACAGGGCGGTCGCTGAAGGTTGATCCAGAGACTCTCAACCAAAGAGCAGGCGCACACGGGGGCCCAGCCGGGAGCGTCATCCGAGGAACCCGCTGGAAGCCACAGATGTGGCGAGGCCCCCGTTAGCTCCATGAGAACCAGAGAAGGCGATGTAGGTTTCAGAAGGGTTCTCCCCTCCTCTCTATGGCAACGGAAGCTTCTAGAATCAGCAGGCGATTGACTCATGTTTCTATTACCCACAGCAGCAACAAAGGGGCCGACTCGACCCTGTACGAGGTACCGGCATGTCAGGGTGCTGAGGCTGACTCACAGTCCCCCCAGTCGGAGTCTGCTCCACAGCCTGCAGGAAGCTGGCCACCGTGGGGACGCCTGGCTGTGGTCACGTGACTCGCCAACCTGCCCACGGGGACCCAGCCTCTCACCCGCTCCCGGTTCCACCGGTTGTGACTCATGAAAAGCTCCTTTGTTAACCAGCCTGTCACCTCCAGGCCGTCTGAACCCGACCCCCTGTTTCTTCCTCGCCCCCGAGAACTCCGGCTGTGCTTTCCGGGACAGGGCGGTGACGGCCTTCCACCCTCGGCTCCCCCGTCTCCCCGCCCCGCACCTGAAACCCCTGCTCAGAGGGGCCCGCGGCTCCTCCTCTTACTGTGGCACCGCTTGGGAGTGGGGGCGTTGTCCCCTTTCCTTCCCGGTCCACTCCAGGCCACAGTGCGTCACCCCCGCAGTGGCCCCCAACCCCACCCCCACTTTCAAAGGGAAGCAGCGGCCAGTCAGCGCACGACAAAGGGGCCGAGAACACGCCACAGGGAGAGGGCGCGGGGAAGAGCGTGTGGACGGCCGCGTGCGGAAGGATGAAGCCACACCGCCCCCCTCCACCGCGCACGGAAAGCCACGCAGACGGGGTTAGGGCTCGAACGTGGCACCGTGAAACGTGCCCGGCGCACGCTGTGGCCGGCGGCTCCGGCCTCCCACCACGGTGCGGAAGGTTCCTCTGGAACATTCTCTCTCACACGACAAACGGGATCTGCTGGGGCCGGAACCAGCCGCCGGCTCTCACAGACCCAGGAACGTGAGCCGGAGCTTAAACCCCAGGGCGGGCCCGTCGTTCCCCTTCACACCCAGGAGCGTTGCCAGAAGGCGACCTGAACGACACATTAACGTGATTAATGTGCTGATTATGAGGTCACTTTGTTAGTTTAATATAGAATATTAAAAAGCAGCTCAGGAAGGATCGCGTTCTACGTGGAACTGGTCCCAAAATCGAGCAGCGACCTGTCAATCCCCTGTGTCGACTCCTGCCCCCCCCCCCCGCCACCGAACCCTCCGGATGACGGTGATCAGCAGGGATGAAGGGAGGAGTCGTGGGCTGGGAAGGTCACTGACCGTCCCGTGACAGCGCAGACGACGCGGCGGCGGTCGGGGGTGTGCGTCTTCTCCCCGTTGGGAAAGGAGAACAGCCGCGGTTTGTCTGCCTCCGATGAGGGCGCCTTTGTCCTCCGGCCTGTTGTTTGGTTTGAGCACAAGCCTGGGGCTTGTGTAACTGGATCCGGAAAGTTGAGCGACAGGAAGATCCTCGCCGGCCACAGCCCGGAGTCCGGTGACACTGGTGCGGGAGCAGAGCCAGCGCATCTGCTGAGCTCGCAGTTTGGGGAACATGGCCCGGAACTGAGAACCTCGTCCTCGCTGACCTTGGGGTTCAAGGAAACACGGAACCCAAGACGCTCTGTGGGACACGGGATCCGTTCCCCTCCATCACACGCAGGGGATCTCAGGCAGGTCGGGGGGACTGACCTCCAGCTGGGTGGCCCCGGCCCCCCTCTGCTCGTCCTGCTCCCTGTGGCCCTTCCCGTGGGAGTCCGGCCTCTTCCCAGGGCGGCCTCCTCCACCCGGTTCTGTCGGGGAGGAGATGAGAGAGCGAGCCTTGCGTCCCCTGGCCCCGATGACCTTAGAGCCTATGTCCCTAGGCCCCGGATGACCTTAGAGCCTGTGTCCCCAGGCCTCAGATGACCCTAGCATGTAGCTGGAGGTCGGAGAGGTTTGCCCGCGATGTCGGCACCAGACCCACCGCGGCGCCCTTGAACCCCACCTGACGTCCGGGTCCGTGGCCTTACAGAGCGTGGCCTGAGCGAGTAAAGGCTGGCTTCGGGAGAGGTCCAAGGAGGCTCTGGTCTCCTCTGGGGCCCTGGCACTTCCCCAGGGACCCCACCAAGGTGTTCCTAGGGGCCCTTCGGGTCCTTCACGGCCCCATCGGCATCAGCTCGTGGCCACCTGCCTCGGTTAGGGCTTTGTCTCTTCCAGGAATCACGGCAGGGGCTTCGCTCACTTGTCGTGTGACCTACAGTGACACCGGGATTGCTAGCAAATGATTCCTTCCTCTTCAAAACCGAGTTAAATTTAGTGTCCCCCTCGGAGGGGGTGACGTCCGGATCAAAATTGCATGAGAAAGTTCGTGTAACGAGGTCAAACGCGGCCCCTAGTCCGTAAACGTTCAGTAGCACACGAGAAAGACAGCGCTCCCAGTACGATTTCCTGCGCCTGATTCCATAAGAAGGGGAAAGCGTTTGTGTTTCAGGGTGATGTTTTTGTTACTGACACAAACAAAGTCTCTTTTTCCCAAACAAAAGTGGAATCCTGCTGGGAGAGCACAGGGACACAGTGCCCCGGTGCCTGCGTGGTAAGGACACTGGTGAGTGATGGCCCCAGAGACCGTCTGCCGACTAGAAGGTTCGTCCCGGAGAATGTCCTGTCGCTTCTGTTAGCAAGGATGGCGCCAACCGAACGCTCTGATTTCAGAGTTTCAAGGTGGTGACGACCTGAGAAAAACGACCCCCTGCTGGGGGAGCGGCTGAAGCCCGGTCTGGTCCGAGAGGCCTCACCGGGTGACCCTGTTGGGCCGGAATGGCCTCCCCAGCCGCGCGGTGCCCTTGGGGACGGGGGAGGAGCCTAGAGAAATCGCGTGCGAAGCAGAATGTAAACTCTTGGCCTGAGTAACGGTGGCTGTGCTGGGTGAGGTGGGCAAGCAGCTGAGCCACCCGTTTAAATGGATAAAGTGGTAACGTGGTCACTGGAAATCCCTTTTGGCCAGAAGCAGGAAGTTTGGGAAATCTTTACTTTCCTTGTTAATAATTGACTTTTCCTGAACGTGGATGCCGCCGGTGGGAGGGTAGAGTTTTCTGAGCCTGAGTTTCCAGCACGAACCTGAACCTGCTCGTAAAGGTTCGATGCAAGAGTCGCGGCGAAATGCCGTCTCCCAACGCGGGACGCCGGAGGAAGGGACGCCACACACCGCCAGCACGCTCCCTGAGAGTTAGGAAGCCGCAGATGGAAAAGCTCAGAGAGAGTCAGACGTGGGTCCCCTAAAGGGGGAAAAGGCTCAGAGGGCAGAGGCTATTGCACACACGCGTCACGCCTGTGAAGAGAAGAAGGGCGCGTGGACCTGGCTGCAAACGGCCTGCGGACCAGCGGGAGAATTTGTGGCTGACGCCGCAGTGCCTGAGGCCGCCGACTCTGAAACACGGTCACCTAGTCTCGCGGAGATCTCCGCGAACCAGGTGCCCTGTCCGTGCACCTCTTTTCTTCTCTGTAAAACGGTCCCGAACGCAGACCCCACAGGGGACGGTGTCGGGTAAGATGACGTGTGTAAAACGCCCGACGAATGGCAGACTGAATCCTGACTCACAGTTACGAACACGAAGCGAGACACGGACCTGCCGTAAGAACAGGTGACAAGGCTAAACAAGTCAGGAGCCGCTGTTCGTGGGCTGAAGTCGCAAAAAGGTCAGGAACAGCCAAAAAAAAATTTTAAAAACCCACAGATCTCCAAGGTGCGTGCAGGCCCAGGAAAACGGGGTGTAGGCCAGATGCCTGGGGCGAAGGGCATCGCCTTAGCGCGTGACAAAGTGAAAATGTCGCGGCGTCCTCTCTGTCCGCGCGCTCAAGGAGGTGCCGGTCGTGTTCGGAAGAGGAGTTCTGTTTGGAGACGCCGCAGTGAAATCAGCAGAAATCGGGGTGGGAAACTGTAAGAGAGCAAGCTTTTATTTCACTCAGCTGGGGTGTCCTGGGCGAACTGCCTCGCGTGTTCGTAACGTGCTCGAGGATCGTGGATTACATTCGCCTCCGTGGCCCCGCTGGCCCCTGCTCACCCTCTAAGTGACCTGCGGAGGGGGCCGGCGGGAGGTTCTGGCGGGACTGGGTTTCCAGAAGGCCGGCAGCATCAAGACGTTCTGTCCTCGGTTTACTGTAACAGTTCTGACCCGATGCACGTGCAGGGGGTGATGGTTATCGTGCCAGCTCGGGGGGGATCGGCTCAACGTACAAGGGAAGACCCGTCGCTCCATTCGGGGGCAGTGGCCGGGGCCAAACGAACGCCTTAGGTGGAGACGAATTAACTACGTGCTGGGTGCTCGTTAGGAAAAGCGCCACCACGCACGTACGGAAATCTAACGTGTGAGTACCGGCCTACGCTGTGACGAGGCTTGCCCGAGAGGTCCTTCTAAAGCCACCCTCGCTGCATTCTTCTTAGGATAATTTGAGATCGTCTTTCAGCGGTTCCACGGCGTCTGTCTTGCAGTCTCCCAGCCCAGAAGGCATAACCTGAGTCTCAGGACAAGGAAACATTTGAAAAACCCAAAATGAGCGACCCAAAATGCTATTCGAAGGACTGGCCGGACTTCTTCAGGCGTGCTGTTGACGTCAGACAAACAACGAGCAAAACCGAAGACAGGCCGAGACACGGCTCCAGGTGGAGGAGACAGCCCGGCCCTGGAGTCCTGCCGCCGGAGGAAATGGCCTTGGGAGATGTCGGTGTAAACACTAAGGAGTAGAGGAAAACGAAGTGTGCAACCTGCCGGCACGTAGTTTCTAAAACCGTGGGCGGGGGGAGCCACGAACAAACTGTGCGTGCGTGAGCGTGTGTGCGTGTGTACGAGTGTGTGAAGCAGAAAAAGGAGCGAGAAAGGGAGAGAAAATGACCAAGCAAACGTACCGAACCGTGTAAACACTGGCGAGTCTGGGTCAAGCCCCTACAGATGTTCTTGGCTCAGGTTTTCTAAATTAAACGTAATTTTTCAAAATTTAAAAATCATAAAAAAAGAAAGAAAAAAGGCTGTGTGAGGGACAAACGCAGACAGAGCCCCCTTTAGGTCCGAGGCTTCCGGGGAGCCGCCGCCGGCCTGCGGCCTCGATTTAAAATGTCGTGGGACGGACCTGAACCAGTTAAGGAGACGGTTAAACCGAACACGGAGAAGGCCAGGTGACCACCGCGGGAACCTGCAGCCGAGGAAAGCAAAGAGCTCCTACGCTGCAGCTCCAGGCTGACTGGGTGATTTCTTCCTCAAGGTTCGTTTGAGAGGGGACAGCGCGGAGGCAGCGCCGGCCGGGAGTTTCCTCCTGGAGGGCGGGAGGCCGGGCCTGAGCGCCGGGTTATCAGGGTTGCCCGCAGGCCCGGCCCCTCTCTTATCTGGGGCCTACCTGGAGCCTGGCCTCCCTGCGGCCTGGAGGGCGAGGGGCACGGCACACAGAGGGCTCCGATAACGAGCTTCACCTCAAATGCTCCTTCGTGTTGTTTGCTACACCACTTCCTGCCCGCAGGCCGCTGGACACGTCTTCCCCTCACCCCGCCCACTAACGCTCCCCGGGTTTATCTGTCGCTGCCACAAACCGGACGTCTGTTGCCCCGGCTGAGAGAGAGAACTCTGTGAAAGGGGGAGAGTGTCCCCGTGAGGGGACACACACCCACTTCCCGACAGACACAGACGGGTCGTCGGGTCACCCGGGCCCGGCCTGCTCCGTGTCGTGGCAAATCCGTCCCCTGGACGCTGGGTCCCATGTGGAAAGACCGAGTTGAATCACGTCGTCCCCGAGATCCTTCCAGACCTAGGGATCCCCATCGCCGGCTCCTGTCTAGAGACGATCTCGTCGTCCTCAGCAGGCGACCCCAGGCTCTTGCCCTGGTCTCCACCCGGGAAAGCTTGTCTGTTTCTAGTTTCCCAGGTCGTTTTTAGATTTCTGATTCGCGAGGCGTGTGGCAGAGCGTCCCGTGGCTCCGTGGGGGGCCTTGGAGCTCCTGCTGCACACACACGTGCGCACACGCACACACGCGCGCACACGCACACACACGTGCGCACACGCACACGCACACGACCACGCCGCTCTGTGCGTGTGAGAGCCAGAGAAATCCCGCAGGCTGCTCGCGGGGGAGGGTGATGCGGGAGGCCCACATGAGGAAGGAGCCGCTGCCCCGGCGCCCAGGACTCGAGACCCTCCGCGTGGAAAAACAACACGGGCCCCTGCGGGCCGACACGGCGCGCGCGGGTCAGCGGGCGCGGAGCTCCTGGTGAAAGTCAGACCGGCGGCTTCCAGAGCAGCGGGGGGTCCTGGGCCAGGGATTGAGCCGTTTCCCTAAAGGGAGGAGCCGTGCAGTCGACCCAGAGGCTGTCGTCCCCCTGGGAAGACCGCGTGCCCCGGGATGCCGGCCCGAACGTGTCGGCCTCCTTCCCCTCCCGCAGTCCCGTGATCTTCGTGCCGTTCGTTATTTGTGAGAGCTGTGCTGTGTCGCTCTTGTGACATCGAACAAGGTCTTGGAGCTCGGGGCGCTCGTTAAGGTCTCCGGAGCGTTCGGGAGAGCCCAGCACGAACTTCCTACGGGTTTCAGCTCAGACTTTTTAAGAAAACAAGTAAACCAAACACCCTGGATCATACAGCAATTTCCGAGATACCCCTTTTCCTAATAAACCAAAGAAGGCATAAAGTTTTAATCCACATTAATTAGAATTGAGTCAACCCCTTTCCACGTTGAATCCGGTCCCGCGCAGATCCCTGACTCTATGGCCCAGGTCGAAGGCCGAGGTGACTGTTCTCTTTGCACCAATATTCGCTTTGTGAAATCGGAAGAGCAGAAAGATGTACAGGACTATGCTGTTACGAGGAATTGTTTTATATACAATAATACATTCGCTTCTTACAGTATTTTCCTAAAAAAGAAAAAAGCTCAGGCCGCAGAATCAGCTGAAGGATGGAGAGCTCTGGGAACGCGGCCGAGGGAAGCACGAATAAGGGAGGATGACTGTCTCGTGAGTTTTGGTGACCGACCGCGACACAGAAGTGCAGATCCACAAAACCTTAAGCCGTGTGTGGCTCTGCTCACCCCTCTGTTTTAAAGGAGACCCCTTGAATCATTAACTTTCGAGTTACCCGTCACAGCCTTAAAACTCCAGCCGGTCGCCAGCTGACAGCCTCGTCCCCTGAGAGCCGATGGGGGGAGCTGCTCTCGGGACAGAGGGACGAACGGGACGTGAAAGGGCTCTGAGACAGGAGCGGGACCCCCAGACCTGAAGGACGGAGGGACTTGGACATTCCCTCTGACTTTCCTCCCCCACGTCTCACGCAGACGAGCTCACGGCGGGTGTGAGGGCCGCCAGCCTCGCAGGGTCCGGGCTGGGCCTTCGATCTTATCTCCCTGCTGACCCCACTCGGAGCTGCTGTTGCCCCAACAGTCACCCTGGCCACAAGTGGTTTGACTGAAAAGACCACACGCCGAGAGGGAGGGAGACGGGGCCTGGAGGGTGGGTGTGGGGGCGAGAGCGAGCCAGCCCGGTGACCGGCGGTGGGCAGAAGCCGCCGACACCCTGGCCCAGGGAACTCGGGCTCCGTCCCGCGGTGTCGGGTCCGTTGAGACGCTGTCCATCTGTGGGTGAGAACCCGCTGATCCCCGCACAGACCCGCCCACACACCCCGGCTGGAACCTAGGAGGCAACCCAGAGCTGGCCCAGCCGTGACCTAGCACCCGCCTGGGTAAGAGGGGCCTCGGCGACCCGTCCTTTTGTACCGATGACAGTTCATCCTCCGGGTCAGGTCAGAATGCAGTGGCACCAATTCCCCCGTGCACACTTTTTCTCATTTTAACGTCTCCCAGACCAGGATGATCTCGGTCAGTGGCATGTCGCAAACACAGTGACTCTGCTTCCCTTTGTAGGGGCGCCAAAGGTCGATCAGGATCTGCGGCACCGTAGGGGCGATGAGAATCGGCCTCACCGGCCTTAGGAGCCCACGTCAGCCATGCGCCAGAGCCTGGTCCTGCCACTCCCCCGCGTGCACACGGGGTCCCCGCTTCACACTGCCGCACCCTGGCCACTGCGAGGTCGCCGGTTATGATTTGGGAATTCATCAAGGATCCGATTGACAGTGACGGAAACACCATAACCCACGGAACCCAGAGTCCAGGTCCCGGAGAAAGACTCAGTTGTGTGTACCTTGGCCTCGCGCATCACAGACCGATGCATTTTCCAAGGTTTTCCACAGACGAAGGTCAAGGACTCGCCTTTTCTTCATCCCTGGGGTACAGTTTGGTGTTTTCCTTTCTCTCACACACCATGGAGGACTTCGCAAGAATCCCAAGGACGCGAGGAATGTCTCCCGGGGCCGAGAGCCGGCCCTCCTTCTGGGAAAGGCTCCACCTGGAATGCCGGGCTGGGGAAGGAGGCCGGTTTTCAGTCCCCGCGGTCGCACCCGTTCCAGGGTTCCCTGCCACCGCGAGAGCTCGCCCCGGGGGCTGCTCCCCGGACGGCAGAAGCCCCATTAATTTTCGATTGATTTGCACTGAGCTGCGCTTGTCCCATGCTCGTCCACTGCTGCCCCTGGCCGGACCCGACACGGGTTTTTCCCGTCTTCCTGGCCAGAGTCTGTTAGAGACCAGCTCCCATGGGTGCTCTGCCAGCTCAGCGAGGACGCGGGATAAACCCCCTTCAGCGGCGCTCAGCCCGCGGGGCTGCATCGGCCTCCCGAGAGCGTCGCTGCCGTCCGGGACGAGGGCCCTGGAAAACCGTTCAGGCGGCGACACTTGCACTGCGGCCGGGCTGGAGGAGGCGTGGGGGCACCAGCACTTCACCCCCTCGCGTCATGTGGACGTCAGAGGCCGAAACGCAGCGTAAGCATCTTTAGAGGAACTGATACCAGGAGAAATGAAGATATTAGGAAATCAATACCCATTTGCCATAAAGGACCAGGGTTGACGGTTCAGAAACAGACGACTCCTCCGAGCTCCAGGCCACTGAGGTTCCAAGAATAAAAACCCTCTTCCCGACTCTGAGAAACACGTCAGGGGCGCAGGGGGACGCAGGAGGAGCACGCGGGTTACTTGACGGCAAACGCACAGGGCCGCGGCCTCCCCCGGGCTGGGTCCTCCTATGTCTGGTGGCAGCCGTCAGAGGACACGGAGGCGGCCGAGCCCGCGCCCCCAGGCAGCCGGGACTTGCGGCGAGGGGCTGCTGAGGACGCGCGGGTTTTCCTCCTGGTGGAAATGTCTAAATAGGGCACAGGCTGAATCGGAAAGGAAACACACCCGGGCGGGGAAGGGGGTCCTAAATCGTTGCAGAAGGAGGCCTCGCTGTTCGCGTGATCTTATTCTGCACGGAATTCACATTCGCCGTAATCGGGTCGAACGAGTATCAGTACGAGAATAACAGAGTCAGGTGATCACAGAATCTGGAAAGATCGGCCTCTCAGAGACGTCCCATTAGACAACACAATAACTTTAAGGAAAGCGCTGGGCGCCGTAAGTAAATAAGGATCCCGGTCATTTTAGAATTGCCCGCCTACCAGCCAAAGTATGTGATGACCTTGAGAGTCGTACTGGGTCAGGAAAAATCCGAGTGTTTGCTTAGCAGCTCGTGTCTGTCGCGGGAAGAAGCGGGAGGTGACACGCACGTCGAGTGCCTTTTCCGCCTGAGATGGAACGTGCTGGAAAACCAGTCCTGGATTCCCGAGAGCCGAGCGTGTGCTGTTCTGCAGGCGTCAGTTCCGGCGCGAAGCAGGGACGGTCAGTGGGGAGGGAGTCCGACCCTCGCGTCCCGAATCCCTCCCTCCCGCCTAGTCACCGTGCCACGTGGGCCGTCTGCTCACTCTTGCCGAGTCCCCTTCTGCCTGTGCGTGGACAATCCCGTCGACCGTAGGGTCTGGGGGATGGGCAGCTGGGTCGCGTGTCCAGGCGCAGCCCGCGGCACACAGCAGAGCCTTATACCCGTGGAGTCGCGTGGCACGGACTCTGGGGGCGGGGAGGGAGACCTACGCGGAGCCTCATCCCCAGGAGCCCAAGTCCCGCTGTCCGTACCTCGTCCTTACAGAGGCCCCGAGCCTCGGCTACGCCGCGCATCCCTCCGAGACCCCGATGGTCTGCGACCTGTCTTTCCGGGGTGGGGTGGGGTGAGGAGTAGTCCCCACCCCGCCAAAGCGCTGCGTGTGATTTCAGGGCATTCGGGGGAAGAACGTGCTGCTTCTGAAAGCTTTTCCAGCTGTCAGATACGTGATCGGAGGGAGAGCCTCCACATATCACATCGAAGCTGGAAGGCGACGGGGCTGCGGTGTCACACCCGCAGGGGACGCTCCTCCCTCTCTGTTCTCAGGGCCTCTCCACAGGACGCGACAGCTCTCTGCTGTTTTTAATAGAAAGGCTGTCCCTTCTTCACGCGCGCATCTGTTTTTCTAAGGGGAACGTACTATCTTAGTGGGATGTTAACGTATGTGCACATGGGAATGCTCGGAACGACGTACTTTAACATGCAAGTGACCATTTTACGTGCACGATAGGGGGAGTTCATATCTGCAGATACGCATTATCTTGGAAAATGACGTCCGTATCGCCACGTGCAGCCCCCAGCACATCAGAACACCGTTTGATATTTCTGGAAATCTTTCATTTCCTGCCTAAGCGGTGGCTTTTTTCTCTCAAGTGCTGCGACGTTTTTATCAAAGGAACGAATGGGAGAGCAAAGGTGTTGCTTTGAGGAGAGGACGGATCTGGCAAACAACAGCCGGGGGGGAGGGGCAGTGTCCTAAAGTCCGGGTCCCCGAGAAAAGAAATGAAAAACCGCGACCCTTGGGAACCTCCGGCGCCGGCTTTGATCTCGGCTGCAGGAGTCGCCAGCGGAAGGCGCCTGTTTACATGCGGGGTTCTGAAGAGAGCTGCGTGAAAAACGGGGTGCGCAGCAGTGGGTGGGTGTGCTGTTCAGCGGAAGGGGCTGGGTCTTTCCTTAAAGCCACTGCGCGTGGAGACGGACGCGTCACAGGAGACGAAGTGGCCCCCAGCCAGCCCGTGAGCCTTGGAAGCTGAAGGTCGTCGGGGGAGCCGTCCCCGGGGAGGCTGGGCCTGGTCCCGTCTCCAGCTCTGGGCAGCCACGAGCGGTGCCACCTGCCTCCTGGGGCGAGTCGGGACCCACTGGACCAGCTCTGAGATGCTTCCTGCCGGTGAAGCAGTGCCCTCCTCCCCCACGCCCGGCAGACACAGGCCGAACCTCCGCCCTGACGGACAGTGGTTCGTCCAAAAGGAATCGCGCGGATTAAATAGGACCACGGGCCTGTGCGCTCCCTGGACGTCGCTGGGCTCCAGCCTCGGAAAGGATCTCGTATCCTCTCGGCGAGCATTTTCGAGGTAATGGGCGAGCTTCCCGGTACGGTCTAGAGCGGCCAGAGGGAGAGAGAGGGGCAGAGGGAGGAAAGGTCAGGTTAAATGGTGTGAGATCTGCGGTCAGACTACAGCGCTCATGCTTTTTCGCAAGAAACCTTTTTTTTTTTTTTTTGTCTTTTCTCATCGTTTTTTTTTTCTTTTGAGAAAACACATGGTGTGCCCAGATGGTCTGGAAATGAGTGTTCTTCCTCCTCGTCCATCTCGTTTTCTTCCCTGGTTTCTCTCTTGTTCTTCGCAGCCCCCAGGCCAGAGGCAGGCCCCGCGGGGGCGGGGGGCTGCCCTCCACCGTGGACCCTCAGTCCCCGCCTGCGTCCAGCTCCTCTGGCACTGACGGGGCGAGTCCGGCCTCACCGTGTCATCGGGGCCCTCCGAGTCTCAGGGAGAAGTGACGGGTCATCTGGTCCCGTCTCCCTCCACTTGGAAGCTGTTCGGTCGCCACCGTCACACTTTGTCTGCAGGCACTGACGGTGCTACTGTTCGGTAAATATTTTTATTTAAACGGCCTATTTTTTTTAATAATGTTTTTAAAAAATGAAATCGTATCTTACCGGCTGGTTGAATTCAACAAAAAAGAAGTTAAATATAAATGTAGGTACGATGGAAGCAAGGCAGTATCACTTAATCCCTGAGAACTGCAGCCTGGTCCCTGCTCCCTCTCAGCTGAGAAGGAAAGTCACTAAGATGACGAAACCTCATTAACGTGGCGCTGAGGCATCTCGCCCTGACATAATCAGAAGGAATGAAAGCTGATGGAGAAGGATGTTCTCGCTCCACGATCCAAGGTTAGTCAACGCTCTATGAATCATTCATATGCCTCCGGGCTAGGCTAGGGTGGAAACAAAAGGGCATGGGGATCTCGCGAAGTCACACAAAGTGAAACAATTCACTCCGCAGGACTCGTACCTTTTGGATCCACTGGAAAGCAATCTAGTCTTCCCCTTCACACCGCTTATCCTTGCTTGTTCAGTGAACGCCTTGAAAAGGTTTTAAAAAGAGTGAAAACCGAAGCGACATGTGTCCTTGGTGAAGAATCTTATGATTTGTTTTCGGAGAGAGAGCAGCCTCGTAGCCAGAGAACAGAGCGATCTGTGTTTAAATGCCAGAGAAGTGGGAGCAGCTTCCCCGCGTCCCCCTTTAGCAACCACGCAGGGCGGCTGCCAGCGAGGTGCTGAGTGCTTGGCAAACATCCTCTTGTTTAACCTTCCTCCCGACCCGATGGGGCCGTACCTGTTATCCCCACTTTTGGATGAGGAAACTGAGATTGGAGGAGGAAAGTAAACAAGCCCAAGGCAAACAGGATCGGCCTGCTTCTCCACATGGTTTATTGCTCAGAGACACAGGCGTCCCGGGGTGAGCGGGGAGAAGCCGGCTGAGGTGCTCGTCCTTTCTCCCAGATGGGACAGTCGCCTGGCCCAGACCCCCCACACAGAGGTGCGGTTTGCACCCCGTCCACCGCCAGAGCGGTCAGCAGAGCACCCTGGGGGCCTGGGCCCGAAGCAAGTGCCGTGGCGTGGCCCGGGGCAGCGTCGGTGCTCAGAGGGCTGGAGGGCTCCTTGAACCGCTTCCAGCCCCCGGGCCTGCACCCCAGGCTCTGCGGTTTGCCCTGTGCTTGGCTTGAAAAGGAAAGCCCAGGCCCCCTCACTCACCCGCCCCGGGCCGGGTGGCGGGGCCAGCGAAAGCACCCGGTCTGAGGCGTCGCGGTGGGGACAGAGGGCAGACGGCTTTTCCAAAGCCTCCAGCTGACACGGCAGCAGCAGGACCCTCAACTGAAAGCTGAATTTAAGTGAAAATCACAGACTCGGGCATGACAACAGGCCGGGAGAAAGTTCCAACGGTGGTGCCCGGGGCGGCGGCAGGGGCCGCAGGCGAGGCCCAGCCACCCCGGGCGGGCAGCGGACTCCAGCACCAGCTTCGGGGCTTCTGCCCGCAGTGCCCGGACTTTGCCCGAGGCAGGCCGGCCCCGTGCCAGCCAGCTGGGTCACCCCTGAGCCACTGCGGGCACAAACTGCTGTCCTTTGTACCCTCGCCTGTGACCTGGCCCGACCTCCCGCGCTCGCACCGTGCACGGTCCGTGTGTTTAGCAGCCGTCACAAGCCGTCGAGGTTGGATCGCCAATGACATCAACATCGCTGTTTCTCTGGCGGCCTAACCTGGGGCCCAGGCTAGTTTCTAGCCGGGAAAAGGAGTGGTTTTAGAAATGAAGGTGCAAACGAGCGACGACCGTCTGCATGTAGAGTACGTCTGATATGACAACGGGGCCAAGGCCGTACTCCGGGGAAAGGACGGTCTCTCCAGGAAGCGGCCCGAGAAAACTGGACAGCCACGCGCCGGAGACGGAAACGGGGCCCACCTCACAGCATTTACGAAACCAAATTCACGGCAGGTCAGAGACTCGAGTGTAAGGGCCGAAACCACGACACTCCCAGAGGCCAGCGCGGCAGCGAGCTCCCGGGCGTGGGTCCGGCTGGTGCCTTTTGGGATTTGACTCCAAAGCAAAGGCAACAAAAGCAAAGATAAGCAATTGGGGCCACGTCAAGCTAAAACGCTCCACACGGCAAGGGAAACCATCAACAAGCGAAAAGGCGGCCGGAGGGATGGGAGAGGCATTTGTAAATCGTTCATCTGACAAGGAGTTAATTCCCAACCCATGTAAAGTACTTGTTCGGCTCAAAACGAAACAAAAACAACCCAATTAAAAAGTGGTGGAGGACTGTAACAGACGTTTCCCAGAGAAGACATGCAGGTGGCCACGGGTACGTGAGGGACGCTCGACGTCCCGAGCGGCGAGGAAGATGCGAGTCAGAGCCGCACTCAGACCGCACCCCCCACACACACCTGTCGGACGGTCGTTTTCCAGAAAGATGAGAAACGGGCGCTGGCGGAGATGAGGAGAAGAGCGAACCTTCGCACACTGCTGAGGGGAATGCAAATCGGCGCCGTGGAGAACGGGATGCGGAGTCCTCGGAGCTCAGAAAGGAGAACTCCCTCCGGACCCGGCGGTCCTGCTGGGGCTTCTCACGTCAGGAAGAAAAACACGGACTGGAGAAGACACATGCCCCGTGGTCGCAACAGCCGCGACCTCACTCAACCACAAAAGGGAAGGACGTCCTGGCCCTGCGGCAGCGGGGCCGGGCCTTACGGGCCTTGTGCATGGCGAAGTGAGTCAGACAGAGGAGACCACACTGCGGGATCTCTCCTCCGCGGAGAAGCTCCAAACGCAAACACGCGAAGCCGCCGCGCGCAGGGACAGAGGCGGCAGGTGGTGGCGGGGGGAATGGGGCGGGGGGTCAACAGGGACGAAGCCCCGGTTACGACACGGAGCAGCTGCTGTGTCAGTGCACAGCGTGGGGGCCGCGCTGACGACGCGGTTTTGCTGAGAGAACAGCCCTTCGAAGCCTCATCCGAGAAAAACAGACAGACTGCACCGACCCGCGCGGTGCCGGGTGGTAACTGGACTGACGGCGGTGCCTTCGCCCTGTGCCGGCATCGAAGCCCCGCGTCGTGTGCCTGAGGCGAAGGGAACGCCAGGTGCCCGTCCTGCCGCGATTCGAGAAAGAGAAGGTGTCGTCCACCCGGTGAGTGGCCACGGGGCCCGGCACACCCTCGGGGCGAGCAGCCCCGCTGGGCTCGCTGGACACGCTGGCCGCCGCCGCCAGCCGCGGAGGGGTCGGTGGGGATGGCCCAGCTGGACACGCACGCCTTGGGCCCTCGCTTTACCTTGTCGTGTCTTCGTGTGGCGGGTCTGAACCGTGCTGGATAGCTGGTCGTGGGGCCAGCTCCGCGGACGGTCAGTGACGCCCCAGGGGGGGGAGCGTGAAACATCCAGCAGCGCGCTTGCACCTGGAGACCGAGACGCAGAGGCCGACGGTCCGCGCCGAGGGGCCCAGCAGAGGCAGCTGCCCGGCCGACCGAATGGACGGCTCGGCCCGTGTGGCCTGTGCGGTGCCGCCTGCAGCGGGGGTGGCAGCCGAGCAGGGCGTCGTCCCTGGGGCCTGACGGGACCCCGGGACCCCACGACCCCGAAGGCCGCTGTTTGCAAAACGAGAAAATCTCCCTGCGCAGCGCTGATGTGTGCGGACCACGTGTGCTCCGTGGGCCGAGTCCTCGCTGCCAACGCACGGAACACGGGAGAGCCTCCCCCACATCGCCTCAGCGCAGATCACCCAGGCCGGTCGGCCTCGGACTGGAGAAGGATGGTTCAGGGACACTTCGGCTCCAAAGTCCCCGAGACGCTTCTTTCTTTCCTTCTAGCGCAGTGAGAGCCGAAGGCCTGTCTGACGTGCTGTGCTCCCGGCTCGACCCGCAGGTCCCCGGCGAGACGGACACGAGGGGGAAAAACCTGAAGCCGTCCCCTCCGCACCATGCGGATGCCGCCCCCTCACGCCCATTGGCTCAGGATCCTCGATGCGCGTGTGAAAGCTCGGGCGGCGGCTGTCGCACCTGCCCACGCGCCTCCGCGCCGCCGAAGTCATTAGGCAGAAGGTGGCAAGCGTCCCCCGCCGCCAGATGGCACGCCACCCCCCTCTCGCTCAGTGATCGCCGCGCGGCAGGCGATTCATGAGAGCCCTCCAGAGCTGGCCGTGTTGGAAAAGATGGCTCTGAAAGGAGTCCCGTCCTGCCGAAGACCGCCCCCAGCGCCCGCAGTCCCCCGTCGTGAACGGACGTCCGGTTGGGGTGGCGCCCTGCGCCCGGGGTGGTGACGGTGGCCTTCACGGCGGCCCCACCTCCCCGTGCCCGGCCGGACCCGGGTCTTCAGTTCCAAAGCCCCTTTCCCACTTGAAATGAGATCGAATTCCGCGTGAGCTGGCACACGTTTTCCGCAGAGAGGCTGTGGTTCTCGGAAGAGGCCCGGGAGAGTTTAGGCGAGACGCTTGTTCCCTAGAAGCAATTTTTATTATTATTTTTTCCTATTATTGGCCAAGGCCCCCGTGCATCGGGCCCGCCACGTTTACCGAGGACGAGGCCCGGGCGGTCTGGAAGGCACCGGGCTTGCTCCTGGGGCCGAGGGGGTGTCGATCCCGCAGAGACCCGCTACCCTGCTGTCAGATGTTTATGTCTGGAATCCAGAAGCGAGGGCCGCCGCGATGGCAGCCGTTGTCTGATCTATGTTTCTAACATCCAGGCTCGTTTCCTGAGCCCAGGGACGAAGCACACGAAGGCCTTTTGGGAGCGAGCACTGCCCACCCGCGGCACTCGGGCCGTCTGCCTCCTCGAGTGGGGGCCGAGAGCCCGGCCTGTCCCACACTTGGGAGAGCGTCACGCTGAGGGCGGTCCCCACTGACCCCCTGCAGACCCGGGACCCTCCGGAGAAGGAATGGCTGCAGGCCACGGCTGGCCGGCCTTGGGGGGCCAGAGCAGACGCAGCGCGGGCCCGGGGAGCTCCCTCCCGCACGCAGAGTCGCTTCGGATGCGGCCCTTGTGGGCGGGACATCAGCGCGGACATCTGTGCCCCGCAGAGTGACGGCTCGCGTGCTGGATGCGCACGTCACGAAGCTTGGTTCCGCGTGCGTTTCGCATAAACTTTCAAATGTTCCCCCCCTGACGGCCTCACAGGCAGGAAGGACCCTTGTGAAGTCTGTCTCGGCGTTTTGAAACGGGCTTTGACGCCTTCCAGGCGGCGCTGGGTGGAGGGCTGCTCCCTCACAGTCCCCAGTTCTGTCGTCTCACGGGACGGGCACGCCCGGCGAAGGGGTTTCAGGCGCTGTCCCTGTCGCGCTGCTAATCAGTAGGGAGCTGTGACGTCGCGCGCCGGGTATTTGTTGCGTGGAAGAGTCGGGCCTTCAAACGTTTGTGTTGCACAAGAAACCACGTTCCTCTCTCTCCTCGGCTCGTTTCTGCATTAGATCGAAATTCGTCCTGAGATAAATTATTAAAGGCCCGATTAAGGTTCTTGCTCACGTCTCGCGAGATAACGTCACCTAAACAAAGGCTCCGTGTCCGCCCGTCGGGAAAGGTCGCTGACCTGCAGCAGTCGTCGACAGAGGGAATTTAAGGATCGCGGCAAGCGGAGCGTGTAAGGAAGTCTCCGGAGCCACGCTTTACACTCAAGCTATAAATATTTACCCAGGCGGCAGCCAAATGGAAGTGGTTTTCACATCAACTGTGAATTGGAAACTTTAAGAAACAAGGGAACCTCATTTAAATTTATTTCATGTAAAAATAGCCACGGTTTCCACAAAACGAATCTTGTAACGTTAGAGGAAACAACGGGGAATAAGCTCTAAAAGGGCCGACTCTAAACCAGCGTCTGGTCCCAAAGTTGAACACACCTTTGACTTCGCCGTAACAGAGTCTGGGACGTGTTCGAACCCGAGCTCACACTTAATCTCGTTATTCGGGGTCCGGACACCCCCTTACAAGGTCAAGCTGTAAGTGTACCACTGCGGTCATATGCCGTGAAACCGTCCCGGTCGCCTGCACGTCCTCCTGTCACGTTCGGCGCCCCGGTGGGTAGGATGAAGGGCGCCCACGCACCAGGCCTGGGTGGCAGGTAAGAACGGCGTCTCTGCTTCCCGGTAACTCACCCCCAGCATCCGCGCAAGACCCCCCAGTGCTGGCTGTGCCGCCGACTGTCTCTCCTGCACCCACCCGACTCCTTCACCTCCCGGTCCGCCGGCTCTCGTTTCCCTGCCCGTCTCCTCACTTCCTGCCCTAGCTGCTGGTTTGCTCCCTCCTTGCCGATCCCCAGATCAAACAGGTATTTGAGGCCAACACGACCTCTCAGTCGCCCCTTCTCTCCGCCGCTCCACCTGCAAATCGGCCCCACCTCTCTCCTGCCTCCATTGTTGCCTCCCCAACGCCACGGGGTCTGCGTCCCCCAGCGCTCCTCCTGCACAGCCCCCTGGCATGCACCCCGTCCTCTGCCGCCCCGGCCCCCGGGTCTGACCCATCGTTTTTGTGATGGTCGACAGGTAAAGTCAACACTCCTGATGGCATGTGAGGGGCTTCAAACAGACACGGGAGAAGGCCCTCACGTAATTTTCCCTGAGACCGCAGACACTCAGAGGACACATGTGAGCCCTTTCCACAGGAGCCAGGGGCCCGACTCACACCTCGCTGGCGTCTCGGCTCCGAGGCGTTCGTCGCCGTGGAGAACCTTGGCGTCTCTGTTTCTGAGTCTCCACGTCAAGGCCAGAAACGGTCGTGCCTGTTCTTTCCTTCATCCTCACGTCTTCATGAGCCCGGTCAGCGATCGAGGACACTGTAGGGCTACAGGGCACTGTTCTCCGACCGCGACCTTCGGCGGTTGCCCGCGGGTTCCACACAGGGTAATCTTTTAACCCACTTCGGCGTCCTTATGCGCCCTTATGCCCGATCCATTTAAAAGGTGAAAGCAGCCCACACCTCGTCTTTTTCATGGCGTTAAAGGCACGAAACATCGAAATTAAGTCTGTGTGTTTCATCACACGGACCGTGTGGAATGCTCCAGGATTGCAGGTGCCAGCATGCCAATGACATTCGTGTTCTAAGTCAAGGGTCCCCACGCCCCAGGCCGCAGACTGGAACCAGTCCTGGCCGGCCAGGAACCGGGCCGCACAGCGGGAGGTGGGCAGAGGGCGGGCGAGCAAAGCTCCACGGGTGTCTGCAGCCGCTCCCCAGCGCCCGCCTCACCCCTCAGCTCCGCCTCGCATCCTCCGGCCTCAGATTCTCCTAGGAGCCCCCCCCCCCCGCCCCCGAGACGAACAGCGCCAGCGTTCTCTGCCCTGAGCACACCCTGATGCCCGGGCCCAGACGCCCCGCGGCCGTTCTGAGACGCTGAATGAGCCGACAGCACCTCCCCTCAGACGCGGTGGTCTCTGAGAAGTTGCTAATGCCGCTCGCCTCTGTCCTGCTACTTCATTCGAGAACCCGTTCCTTGTCCTGCTGCCACACTCAGATGCACCGAGGCCCCATATTTGCGCTTGGAGCTTTTATTTCATGAAAGGGAAAGCGAGTCGCTGGACTTTAGAGGCGTCGTTGGTTGCGAGTCCTCGTTTTGCTCCCCCTCCCTGGAAACGTGCACACGTCCTGACACCCCGATCGTCTGTGAGTCTGGAACTTCTGAAGTCAGACAGACGCGTCCCTTACATCAGTTCCCGTTCTCCACCCTAACCGGGCGCTTGTCGCCCGCACACTCCGTCCCCCTCCCCGCTGCATCGGGCTCCGCGTCTGGTGGCCGGAGATAAAAGCTGCCTCCTCAGGCTGTTTTCCAGCGGCCGACTTTGTGCACTCGAGGTTTGAGTGAGCCACCAGAAGCCGGTTTCTTTCCCGGATGTGTAAAGACGGTGCCCTGTAGGGGAATCTGGTTTTGAAGTCGTGGTGGCCTTTGATGAGTCCCCACGTACGGCTGGAAGGCATTGGCGCTGTGTCTGACCCCGACGGTCCCATGCAGAGAGCCACTCGACACTCAGTAACGCCTGGCAAAGGGGTCGCTGCGTGTCCCCGAGTACCTCGTGACGGCGGAACAGGCGGCCCCGGGTCTGCCTGGATAACGGTCACTATGGGCAGGTGAGAAAACAGTCGACTGGTTCAAATGAGGGGAGGGAAGACAGCACCGGGGTCGCTACTGTCCTTCTCTCGCGGAGGAAATATCTGCCCATTTCTGCTCCAGGATAAAGGCTCCCACCAACCATCGGTGCGAAGAGCTGTAACAACTCAGACTCTCGCTGGACTTCCACGCGGCCAGCGGCAGAGGCAGAGCCGCCGCAGAGAGCCCGGGTTTCCTGGGGCGGGGACGTGGGACCTGTGTCCTGCTAACCGGACGCCTGGCCCGCGTGGGCAGCCCCTCACGTGCTCTCCCGCGGGACCCCGGAGACCCTCACACGCCTCGAGGCAGCGCGTCCGGCCCAAAGCGTCTGTCCCGCAACCGAGGACCCGCTCGTTGCCCTTCCTGAGGCGCCTCCTTCCTCTGGCCCTGCCCAAGGTGTCTTTCTGGACAAAGCAGAAGAATGCAAAGCCCAGCGAGTAGGAAGCAAGACGGGAGGCGACTCTCCTGACACGTTTCTGCGTGCGCTCGAGAGATCTGCCCCCATCACACACACGCACACGGGTGGGGGTGGAGCCGCCCTGGAGGCACGCTCGCAGAGGCGAGGTTGGTGTCAGGCCACCATGGGAAGCAAAGTGGGGCGTTTACGTTGGGGGGGGGGCGCGTACCGTCTCCTGGGTACACAGACGGGGGCTCACATTTACAGCCGCCCTTACGGACACCGGCTCCTCACGGGTCACCACCGAGAGTGCGTCCGTGGCCGTCCACTCGTCAGGCTGCCCTCACGGCATGGCGAGTCCTGAGTCACCTTGAATCGCTGGGGGCGGGGGGCGGGGGGCTAAAGTGTTTACAGCGGATGACGAAGAAGTGAATGATCATGAATTGTAGCTCCTTTCTCGGGCGGCTAAAAGGTGGCTCGTACCGATCGGGAATTCAGACACGTGCCCTTTCCGTCCCTTCCCAGTCGCCCTCAGCCCCGCCAGGCCCAAACTCCTTTAAAACAGAGAGGGGGCAGGTGCTGTCGTGACACACGCACAGCGCTCGCGTCCTTCTCCTGCGGCCCTGAGATAAGGGGTTTCCGTTGTTTGCTTTCTCCTTCAGGCAGCAAGATATAATTTGTGAGCATTAACTTTTTCTGTTCGTGCTCTGGGATGCCCATTTTTCATCTGAGAACACTACTTGACAGCACCAGAAGGGAAAATCACATTTGTATTTTGTTCAAAACAACCGTGGCGTGCGGAGAAGAAAAAAATAACACAGCAGGGAGGTTGTTTTTCCTTTTGGTGCCTAATGGCCCTGCTATCTAGCCCTCTTGACATCTTCCCAGTTTCCCCCCACAAACGCCAGGAGCTGCCCTTGCAGCCCCCGGGAAGCTGGCCACGGCCCAGAAAGGCCTGCTCCGCGACCAGCTGTTAGCAGGCTGCAGCAGGTCACATCTTCAAGGACGGCTGCAGCGTCGCCTCCCACCCCAAATGCCCGCCAGGACCTTGCAACTGCCGCTCCCCCGTGGACGTGGGCAGGCGCCCGACCCACTGGCTAGCATTAGAAGGCAGCGGAAGCGAGGCTGCGTGTCCCTGAGGCGGAGCCAGCTGCCCCGGGCGCCGACATGCTCCGAGGGGAGCGCTGAGCTGCCCTGCAAGCCCGCCAGCCCGCTGCTCCTGGGCGGCCACGCTCGGAGGAAGCCCAGCGTCGCCACGGGGAGAGTCCTGGGGCGGGAGAGGGCCCCGCGCGGCGGCCGCCCCTGCTTGTCCATGGCCACACCCCGGGCAGGCCGCCCAGCCAAGCCCCACAGGAACAGGACGCGTAGGAAAATACCTGTGTGTTAGCTTGGCTTTGTGTGGTTGGTTACGTAGCAGCGATGACTGGAGCAGGGACACCCCGAGAAGGGAAATCACAAGTCAGGGTGGGGCCCCGGCTGCAGAGGTTCGCGGCGCGGCCGCGTGGACGCAGTCGCTCCGCCCGGGCGCTCCACCGTCCCTCGTTTCCACGCTGGAGACTCCAGGTGGCGGTTTGCGCAGGGACCGAGACACCTGAGTCGTAGAGGAAACCGCATTCTCTTCTGTCTGTAACACACTGACCGGGAAGAAACTGCAGGAGAGTCGGGCCCAGACGGAAGCAGTTAAACGTCACGTAGGCCAGTGTCACGGCGAACGAACCAGACGCTGCCTCGCGTGCACATCCCGCTCAGTCGCCAAGTTCCCTCCCCGTTTTCCAGGGACCAACGAAGAGCCGCCTCCCGCTGGGCTTCCCAGAGCGTCCGCTCCCCCGTGGGAAGGGGAGCTGTGCTGCAAAGCTGACACGGCCCGGCCGGCAACATTTAGTCGTGCTTTCCCAGAGGGTTGGCTTTAGGGTCACCGGTCAAGATGGCGTTGAAGGTAGACGCTGTGCCCGCCTCCTCCCACGACCACATCAAAATCAGAACGAAACTGCAGATCAGCCATCTCCGGGGGTCGCCTGAGGTCTGACTGAACAGACGTCCTACAACGGGGGCCTCACAGAAGAGACCGCCTTGAGACTGGTAGGCGGGGCAGAGACACAAAGCAGCCGGTGCCACACCCGCGCGTGGAGGTCTAGAACTGGGAGGGATGATCGGGTGCAGGGCCCACGCCCTGGGGAGCGAGGGGTCCCGGCCCCACACTGGGACCCCAGCCCAGGGTCCCAGTCCCCACGACTGTTGGCTGTGAAAACCAGTGGGGGAGGTGGCTGAGCGACCCGAGAGGCACGGGAGTGGCAGACGCTCCTCTAAAAGGGCCCGCGCACAGACACCGCCGATAACTCGCTCGTTGAGCCCCAGCGCTGGGGCCACGGCTCAGAGGCTCCAGGGACACACAGGAGGGACCGAGTCGTCCGGCTTCAGGACGAGGCCTGGAAGAGCGGCTCCATCCCAGGCAGACGTGCGGGTAGAATCCATCCCTTGTCGAGCTCTCCCCCGACACGGCGTGCAGACGGACACAGGCGGCCGGCGTGACTGAGGCTCCATCAGCCTGGAGGACGCCTCTCACCCTCCCAGGCGACTCCCTGTGACTCCACCTCCGCAGCATTTGGCTACCCCCGCGGCCTCCCATGGTTTATTCCACACAAACGGCCTGCCGTGGCTCACGCTGGGGGCTTTCCTAACATCCCTCAGATGCTCATGAACCCCAAACAAGCGCATGCGGCTCTGGCGTGCCTCGTGCCTCGAGCCTCACACTGGTGGCAGCCAGCCTCGGTTCCCGCCTTGCCCTCACCTGTCAGCCCAGCACAGGTGGCGGTCACTTGTGGGCTGCTAGGTGACTCTCAGCAGGGGGCCCTGGGAGTGCACAGAGCAGCATCGGAAGAGGACGCACCTGGAGGGAAGACTGGGCAGTCACCAGGGCCCTGCGAAAGCAGATCTTGCTTTGTAGGGTCGGCCCCGCATTGGTCGATCCTCACAACCAATCAGCCTGAGGGTTCATCCCTCCCATCAACGTGTCAACAGCAACCAAGGCGTAACCACAACAGGTGGGCACTCGCAACCATAGAAGGGATGCGACTGGATCACCTGGCTCAGGCGACCGGGGAAGACTGTGCCCCTGGGTCCCCTGGGACACCCACCACGTAAGGCCGTGCCACTACGATCCGGAGTCTTAGGAGCCCGACCTAATACGTAGAATGAACACAGGGAGGCAGCCAAAACGGAGACAAGGAAACACGTCCCAAATGAAAGAGCGGAACGAAGCTCCAGAAAAAGACCTAAACAGAACAGAAGAAAGCAGCCTACGGGATGCCGAGTTCAAAACGCTGGCTATGAGGATGCCCAGTGAGCTTAGGGCAAGAGTAGATGGACTCTGCGGACTTCATCAAAGGGAACCGTCAGAAAAGAAGGATACAGTATCCGAGACGAAGAGCGTGTGAGGGGGAATCCACAGAGCGAGTGAAGCAGAGGGTCGAATACAGTGTGGGGTAGCACAGGACACCCCATCAGAACAGCAGCAAGGAAAAATGACCCCAAAAAAGGCAGATAGTTTAGGGGCCTCTGGGGCAAGATCACGTGGACCGACATTTGCACCATAAGGTACCAGAAGGAGGAGAGAGCAAGAAGTTGAAAACCTATTGGAGAAAATATGACGGGAAACTTCCCTGACCTGGCGAAGGAAACAGACTTACAACCCCAGGAAGCTCAGAGAGTTCAAAGCAGCTGAGCCCAAAGGGGCCCACACCAGGGCGCAGCCCGGCTAAAACGCCGGAGGTCACCTTCGAAGAGCGCATCTCTGACGCAGAAGAGAAAAGCCGTCGGTCACCTCCAGGGGAGCTCCCACCGCCCGGCAGCGGATTTCCCAACAGAAGCTGTAGGCCGAGGGACTGGCAGGAAACACTCAACGTGATGAAGACCCTACCCCCGAAGGGCCTCTATCCCGCAAAGCTCTCGCTTAGGGCTGCCGGAGAGATGACGGGCTTCCCAGACGAGAAGAATCCGCAGGACACAGGGAATGCTGGGGGGACTTCTTTAAGGGTAAAGACACGTCTCAAAATCTAAGTAGAGGACGGCAATAACTACATGTCTCTCTACACATATTTCAAGTGAAAAAGAATTAAACGTTCCAGTGGAAAGACAGGGTGGCTGAACGGATGAGAAACACGACCCCCACCTATGCTGCCTACAAGGGACGCGCTTCAGATCAAAAGACACCACAGGCTGAAAGGAGAGGGACGGAAAGGACATTTTATGAAAACGGAAATGAACGCGACCCCTCTGACAGCTTCTGGCCGTTTCTCAGATTTTCCTTAACCTGGATCCAGCGGCTCCGAATGTTCCTCCCGAGAGGAGACAGAAGGGAACTAGAGGCCTGGGCGGCCGCGGCTCGGAGCCGCTGTGCGGGCCGTTTCTGTGGTCGCCCGCGTCCCGACTGCACGCGGGTCTCCCCGCCGAGTGTCTTCCCCTTGGTTCTGGGCCGGTTCCGCCCAAGCACAGGTTTGGGCCGTTCGCGTGCCCAGGGCGCCCCCTGGTGCTAGGCAACGGGCACACCCACCGGGACTGCATCCCACACCACGCGTGGAGGTGCCAGGGACCCGGAGCTCCCTTGGGGGTCAGCCTCCCCGGGATCCAGTTCCTGGTTCTGCTCCCTGTTACCCGAGTGACGTTTGGCAAAGTCACCTACGCTCCCCGGCCTGCTGCGACGCGACGATGAAACGCGGAGCCACGCGTGGATGGACGTGCTGGAGGTGCGCTCGCCTCTCGGGAGAGGGCGCGTGGTGCTCACGGTTGTGAAACGCATCGGGAGAACGAAACACGCCCTAGCGACGCGGCTTTTCCGTCAAACCGACAGAAACAGCTGAAACTCGCATCCCCGCTGACGCCAAAGACCGGTTCGTTTTACTGAATTTCGTAAATTAAAAGCCGGTCTGCCGCTGTGAATGCAGCTAGACCGGGACCGGCAAGCGCACGTGGACCCGAGCGTGGCTCCGTGGGCAAACGGAGCATCCGGGCCTCCGCAGAGACAGAGGACGGGTTCAAAGGAGAAAACGGGCCCGGCGCGAGCGTGGTCTGTCATCCGACGAGGAAACACAGTTCCGGTTTGTCCAAATCAGAAACGTTTGGTGCCGTTTGTCACGTTGTTAACACCGGAATTACGTGGCGTACGCGCTGGTCGTCAGGCCGTGTCAGGTGGAGGGACACGCAGAAACCGTGCGGGTCTCAGGCCGATCGAGTCAGGCACGTAGGACATCGATTTATGCACCCTCAGAGGACCGCACACCCTGAAAGGCGACGCTTTCTGCACGTGAACCCAAAAGAAGCCGCGGGGCCCTGGGACCCGTGTTTCACTGAGAGGCTGACTCGGGAAAAGCCGTTGCAGTGACAGGGATCCGAGCCCTGGGCTTCTGGGCCAGCTGGGGAGATCCTGGCTTCCGCATGAGCATCGCTGTCCTCACAACAATTCCCGAATCCCCGCTCGTCGTCTTACACGGGAACAGGGTGGGTCCGCGGCGCGAGTGCAGTAACGTGCCGACGACACTCGCAGCCTTGCCCGGGGCTGACGGCCCCTGAGACGCTGCTCCGGACCCATCCCACCTTCCAGCTCTCTCTCTCCCCAGACCCTCGTCAGCCGAAAGGCTTTAACCCAGAGGACGTAGCGAGACGCGGGTACGTGTGTCGTGAAGCGTTTGGCGTTTGCCAGGGCTGCACCCCCAGCCGCGGAGGCTCATGAGTCGCGATCACGTGCCACCTTGTTTACGGGTTGTGCTCGGCCCGTTTGGAGTCTAAGTCGCGCCTGTGTCCCCAGAAGCTCCGTGACCCGCACGCCTTAGGAGCGAAGACCTTTCCCTGGGGTGGAAACCGGGAACATGCGGGCTAATTAGCTGATCCTTCGGCGGCTCTGAGACCGCGTCATCCGTCCTTCCTTCCTCCCCAGACGACCAGGCTCCTCTCGCTCCCCATCCGGCGACATCCCTTCACCCCCGACCCCAAAGAAGCGAGCTGCAGTGGGTCCGGTTCCTACAGAGAGCGGGCGTGTGTGCGTGTGTGCACGTGCGTGTGTGTGTGCGCGTGCACGTGTGAAGTGGGAAATGAGGTCGTCTGGGATGTTTCTGGAACGACCGCTCTGACGGAAGGGACAGTGCCTTTTCCTTTTTTCAGTCAGGGACGTGCCGAGCTGGTGTGCGGGGACCGAGGTGAGGCTCCTGCCAGTCCCAAGAGGCACCTGGCAGTGCTAAGCGGGGTGAGGCTGCGGGGGTTCCTGCGGGAGGCACAGTCTCCTCTCTGGTCCACGAGGAGAAGAACGTAAACGTCCCCCGGCTCCCCTCCTCCGTGCCTCCCCCACCTAGTCTAGCAGCCTCGTCAGAGGAATGATTTCACAGGGAGACCCATCGCGGGGACGTACGGGGAAGCTCTGCGGGTTCTTTAACCCGAGGTTTTCCCTGGCGCCCGCCCCCGGAGCTTCTGAGTGTTCGGAGACCCGTTCCTACCCCAGCGCCCGACTCGTCGGGCTGGGAAACAGCAGGGCAGTTGCGTTTGGGGCAACAACTGCCGAAACCTACGAGCTGCAGGAGCAACGCGACTCGTCCGAGAGATCGTCTGCGCTCCTCAGAGCTGGACGCCTTCCAGCAGCTTCAGGGCCGATCGCCTTTCTCTGTGGCCTCGGACTGCGTCACCGTCACCGTAGCCTTGACTACAAAGGAGCCATTGATCCGGGAACAAAGGGCGCGGGTCGGGGCCTGTGTCCCAGTCTCCCCACGCTCACTCCTCTGAGCTCAGCCGACAGAGACAGAGAGCTCCTCCCGGCGAACAGTTCACCATCCATCCACTTTGGCCACCAGCTGTTTACAAAAAGTGTCACCGTGACTTCCTCAGGTCAGAGGATGCTTGACCAGGTCAAGGCTCCTTGATCTCTAAGCAAATATGTGGACCGAGGCTCTGCTCCCGGGCTGTGACGGAACACCGTCTTACCCATTTCCTGCTGAGGGTAAAGGAATGTGAATGCGCACTGACGTGATCACATGGAAACCCACGGACCGATAGGAAAGATTGGGGAAAAGGCATACCCCCGTTTCGAAGTTTCTTTTATTGGTTTTGTACTTTTTAAAATACGTACGAATTTTTAGGATCTGAAATTGAAAGCCATTAATATTATCTTTTATTCTGGAGGAATAAAATAATAATAATCTTAAAAACAATCTAACAACGAAAAGGACTTGCGACGAGCACAGACGTACTAAGGTCAGTTTATGTCCGGATCCGGCCGCTGCCAAAGCCCACACAATTTTCGAAATCAGCAGCCCAGGGCTGAGCCTGTCTCTTCGCAGGCCACTGCGTGAGCCCCACGGCCATTATGCTTCAGCGTCACCGATGTCAGTGTCGGTCACGTCACGTCCTCTCCTCTCCGGGGAGAGACACGACACACGGCGCAGGGGTCACTCACCGCCAGGCAGGCTCTCCATAGTCTGGCTTCAGAAAACTGACCGAGATGAACCTACAACTCAGCACGACCTCCCCTCGCGCCTTCGGTGACTGCTTGCTGCCCCAGGTAATTCCCAATGCGTTCGGGTGGTGCACGAGGCTGAAACACATCGATGCACGAAACAGGAGAAGCCGCCGCCTGCTGTGGGCCTCGCGTGCTGATGCAGACGAAAGACACGAACCACGACTCGCTTCCGGCGTCTTCTTGCATCCGCACGTTCGCTTGCAGCTGCCTGTTAAAAGGCAACTATGAAAGAATAGGTCAGAACCCTGGGTTGGTATAAAACTCACCCCTGTTAATACCTTCATTCAGTTCGATCCGTGAGGGGAACACACCGATTCTACCGCTGGTTCAAGGGAGAATCCAAAGGGCGCTAATAGCGACTTCAAGCCCGGAGTGACCGTGCCTGCCTCTTAGCATTCCCACGACGACGCCAGCTGTTTCCATGTTTACTTTCCAGCCCGATCAGCGGGTTGTGGGTGAATGGGAGCTGACTGGCAGCTCTCAGAACAGCGTGAGGTCTGAATCCGTGCGCCGAGCATGTGGTGTTCCCTGCGCTCAGCGGTTTGGATGTGCCGCCTTCTCGAACCTTCACCGAGACCGAAGCACCAGGTCCAGTGACCATCACCCTTTCCTCCCGGGGGTAAGCTAAGGCCGGAGGAAGTCCAGCGATTTTCAGCGAAGACGCGGAGCGGGGGTCTAGGGGCCGCACGATTCGTCCTGCATCCCCAGGCTCAGGCCCGGCTGCACTGGCTCGTCACAGGCCCTGCCCGGCCTCCCCACAGGGACGGAGCTGAGGGACCCCACGTCAAAGAGAGAGCGAGCGGGGAGCATGCTCTCGCAGGCCAATGCCGGGGAGAGCGAGGTGGCCTGAGGGCAGGCCTGCCGTGGCTGTCACCCCACAGAAATGCCGACAGCGATGAGGGGGGGCTGTGGCGCCCCGGACTGTGTCCTGCTGGTCACTCAGCGTGAGAATGACCTTCCAGAGAGCCACAGTGGGCGACAAGCCTGCAAACGTGTGACTCCGGGAGCGGCCAGCACTTCAGCGGCCCCTGAGCTGTGTCTTTGATTATTTAAGCCGAGACACGACCCAGGGGGACGGCCACAGGACAGACTTACACCTACGACGAGCGCGGGTCCCAGGACTCGGCCTGGCAGGCTTCCACAGAGGGGAGGCCCGACAGGGCTGGTCCCGTCATCCTTACTCAGCCGTTCGGACCGCCGGGGTCATCTGTGAGTCAGACGTTCACACTGTCCTCCCACATGTGTGCTCTTCCGACTTTGGACAACATTGCAGCTCGGTTCTGCCTTCATCAATACCCCTCCCCCAAAAAAACATTTTTTTAAGAAAGGATATTGTCGTTGCTAACAGGGTGGGCCTCGCGCAATCAGGCGAAGGCGGCGTGGTTTACGTAATCACCGCACGAGCTATTCCCGTAGCAAAACAGATCCTGGGATCTCTGCCATCGAGACAGAAAAAAATAAAAAATGAAAACTATTTGGAGGGGAGAACAAAACATGGTAAAGCTATTAAGTTTTAAAATACGTGACTTTGAAATATCTGACTTCTCCAAGTTAAAAATGAGTTCACTATTTCTGTCGCAGTGAGCTGCTGTGTGAGTTCTGTAAGTTTTTTTTAAAAAAATAATGCTTTGAATCAGAATTTCCCAAATCGTGTTCCGAGGGATACCACCACCTCTTCAGGTTGTTAATGGTGTTAATTGCCCCAATGAGGGCGCCCTCGCTTCATCAGCTGTTTGGAAAATGCTGTTTTAATCCCCAGAGCACGTCTCAGGGGCTTCGCTGTCAGCAAGCACCCGGAGGGTCCCCGAGCAGGTGCCCCATCTACTGTGTTTCTCAACACTGTTCACAGAGCGTTTCCCTTCCCCACCCCATCCCGCCCACAGGGATCCTGAACACCAGGTTAACCCACCGCGTCCACAGGGATCCTGAATGCCAGGTTAAGTGGCTGCGAATGAGCAGGGCCCGTGGAACAAGACTGAGATAAGATGAAACGATTAAAAAGCAACTTGCTGCTTGGGAGAAAGAAGAGTCACTGCGTGTTCGGGGGCTGGGGTGAGAGATGGGGGCACGGAGCTCCTTGGCACCTGGCGAGACACATGAAAAAGCCTCCCCGTGAGCCACTGGGAGCAGCTCCTCTCCACCTGGACGTGAACCTTTTTCAAATGAAAACACGTCCAGATGAGGCAGAGCGGATGCAGACGCCGGGCGCAGTGTCGTGGTGACCTCTGGTGGTTCCAAACCAGAATGACGCTCTGAACGGTTAACGCCTGGCACGATGAGCCGCAGCAAGCTCGGAGCTTAGCTAAGCTCCTTCGGAGTTCACGCGCACCGTTCTCAGTGCCATCCCTTCAGCTCGGCCTTAGAGGACGTTCCATCCCATCGACTTCTGGAATGGTGGCGTTTGTGCAAAAAGTTTGCATTGCTCTGGTGAACAGGAAAAAACCCAAAAGAAACAGAACAAAATATAAAATATGAGAAAAAATGATCCTCTCGCTCGGGTAATTGGTCATTTCTCCGCAGGTGAGAATGTAGGATTGGGATGGAAGTACCAGTTGAAGCCCTTAGCTTTTGGAGTAAAAGGCGTTCCAGGATTTCGAGCGGCTTACCTCTGGTTTATAGTGATACCTACGTACGCGTCATCTCATGTCGTGAGTGATGACTGGCCCTGGCACTCCTCTAACCCGGTTAAAAGTCCTCACCATAGCACGGATTTTGTAAAGAGAAGTGGAGCCGTGTCACCGAGGAACAGTGAGACGGCGTGAGGGCAGACACGTGCTCTGCCAGGCCCAGGCTTAACTAACACGACACGAAAACAAAAATATCATTTTGTTTGAGTACAAAACACGACCCACGAGGGCAAAGAGCACATTACCATTCACTGATGGGACGGACTCCGCAGCCAGCCAGCTCCTGAAACATCCAGGCACCCTTAAAACTCCGAATTATCCCAAGTCAACAACGTGCAACTCGTCCCGCGTCTAAGCTCAGACACAGGGACCTTCCCGGCCCAAGCAGCCCAGAGGCCAGCAGTTCCGTCGAAAGGACGCGCTAGGTTTAAATGCAGAAGTTAACAGCAATATTTCTTATTAAAAAAAAAAACCTTATTGATCACTTTTGAAGGATGCAAAGGAACCAACTCTATTTGAAAAACTGGTAAGTAAATGGAATTAGCCAAGCGCTCATCCTGCTCTCTCGTATGAATTGTGAACTAAGATAGCCACTAGTTGACGTCAAACAGTTTGCTTCACAGAAGTAGCCCGGCTAATAAATGAAGAAGAAATGACCACCCAAATAATAAGGATCGTTTTGTTATTCCAAATAGAACTGGGCCTAGGTGGTGATCACAACGGCTGCCGACATTTAAAAGCGGGGAAGAGACAAACACCGCGCGCAGCCTGGTGGGGAATGTGCGGGCCTGCTGTGAAGCGTGCTGGCAAAGAAGGAAAAAACCTAACGTGAAAGTGCTCCAGCCCCCGATTTGTGGGAACTATGGGAGAGACAGAGAGCAGGATAAATGACCCCGCGGGGTGCAACCCGCAAATGCCAAAGACGCAGAGCCCTTGAGACCCGCTTTCTTAAAGAAGAAGCAGGCTGAGTGGCCGGGGAGGTGTACCTGGGCGGAAGGGAAGGGAAGTACGAGCCAAATGCCAGGTGTCCTCGTGCAAACGAACCCACGTGAAAAATAAACAGGAAGGGGGCTGAGAGAATCTGAAGATGACAATGTATCCAGCATGAAGACACAGCCGTAAGTATTGCACAGAGTCGTGATTATGTTCTGGAAGGATCTCTGTCTCTTAGAGACAGGCGTTGAAACGTTTATGGGCAAAACGATACGGAATCGTGGATTTACTTGACCGTGATTTGGGGGCACAGAGGAAGTGAACGAACGAGGCCCTGGGGAGGGGTCGGCAAGCCCGGGCCCGGAGGCCACATCTGGCCCGCCGCCTGGTTTCGTGAATGAAGCTTTACTGGAACGCGGTTAGTCCCTTCGTTTCCGCGAGGTCTATGGTTTAGCGTGGGGTCGCGGCAGAGACTGCACGGCCCACGAGGCCCGGATGCTTGGCGTCCGGCCCGGGCAGAGAGCTCACGACCCTGGCGAAGCCGACAGACTGGCCCGGCGAGAGACGCAGGAGCCGGGGGATGGGTTCCCGGGGGGCTGACTCTGGTATTGTTTCCTTTTGTATCATTCAAAAGTCCCATCATAAAGGTTTATTTAAAAGTTTGGAACAAAGAAACGAAACAGTTTGTTTTACAAGCAGCTATGTTGCCCAGTTAGCTCCTCCGGATTCCTCAAACTGCCTGTTCAGGTCCAATCTGTTCATATAACTTAACTTTTTAAAATTTCCCCTTTTTCTTCACATTCAGTTCTAAAGAAAGTTGGAACAAACGTGATTTACGCTTGAAAGCTCAGGAGCTCACATGGCTGGGCGGGGGGGTGGGGGACAGGTATTTACAAAACATTCAGGAGTTCACCTTGCAGGGACACAGCCGGGAGGGCCAGGGGAGTCTGTCCCCGGCCCCCACCCCCACCCCGCCCCCACTGCCCTTGGCCTCCAGGCTGCTGGGGCGAGCGGCTGATTCACCGCAGTAAGCACAGGGCTGAGCACGGGTGCGCAAAGTCACTGGAACCGGAGGAAGCTGGTCACGAAGGAAACTGTGACTCTCCGCTGACGCCTCCTGATAACTCCAGGGGCTGCCGGCAGTTTCCCGAGCAGGGCTGGTCGTCAGGGGCTGGGGACACGGCGCGTCGGTCTGGCCCCCGTGATGGAGAGCCACGAGCTGTCTTTCAATGTGGACCACGGGTACCTGGAGGGCCTGGTGCGGGGCTGCAAGGCCGGCCTCCTGACCCGGCAGGACTACGCCAACCTGGTCCAGTGCGAGACCCTGGAAGGTAAGGCCACCCCGCCGCCCCACACACAGGGAACGCAGGGAGCGTGGGTGAGGGGCTGTGGTCCTCCCCATCCCCCGCCTGAGGGCCGGGGCTGCGTCCCCCCCCCGGGGCCTGACGTCTGGGGCCCACGAACCAGGGTGCGAAACGCAGCTGCACCTCCAGGTCCAGCATTCCCTGCGTGAGACCGAGCAGCTCCCGTCGCTGCGGAGGAGCAGGCAAGAGGTCACCGTGTCTGTGGCTGGCACTGGGTACAGCTCTATAGACGCTTAGAAGTTTCACCGATGTTTCCCGGTCTCAGCGTAGATACCGCACTCATCCTCTAATCCTGACCTCGGAGGTCCTGATAAAGGACAGCGTTAAGTATTTTAGAATATACTTATTTATACATGGGAATTGGAGAAAGATGTCCCCAGGCTGCCTCGGGATCTGTGGCAAAAAAAAAAAAAAAGCTAAGAACCCTGGACCAGAGAACTTCATTCCGTCCCCAGTTTATCTACGGGTGTGAGGGTTTATTTGAGGTTTGTCTTTAACCGGAGCTTAACTTCAAAAACACCCACCGAGGGCGGGGCGTGGGCCGAGGCCATCGGTGGGTGCGAAGCTCCCGACGTCGACCTCTGCCGGGCCGAGGGAGCCGCCCTGCGCCTCAGAGTCCTCACTTGAGAAATGCGGTGGTAACACCCGCTTGGCTGCGTGTTTTGAAGGAGGAGATCAGGAAGCGCTTGAGGGAATGCCCTAGAACTGTTAGCCCCCCCTTTCCCGCACATGAACATTATCTTTTTTTTAAACCACTAATCGCTCAGGTACAAGCGACATAAAAAAAGCTGCGCACGTTTTCTACAACGTGGTGAGTCCAGAGCGGAGCACACACCGTGAAACCACCACGACCTCTGCCGTAAACCTGTCCACGAGCTCCGGCCCAGGTGTTCCGGTCCGGCACCTGGAAGGTGACCTGGCACCTGGGCCCTCTCCACCCCCGACCCCCACCCCATGGAAACGGAACCACCTGCCTGACAGAAGCCCTGACACCCCCTCCCCCCAAAACAAACTAAAACTAACCCTTTATTCACTGATAGTGTCCCACCCTGGCCCCACCCATTTTCCTGCAAAACCCTTCCGTTTGGCTCGAGTCCTTGTGGCGCCCTTCTGCCCGCTGGACGGCAGGCCTCCCGGTGGGGTCCCCACCTTTGACACCCCCTCTTGCAGTTCCCTTTCCTGACTCTCCCTCATGAGGTTCTCACCCTCAACCTCCTACCCCTGACCCCCACCCCTTGCAGTTCCCGTTCCTGGTGCGTCCGGTTCGGGCACCTGCACTTCGTGCTCTGCGGTACCCGCAGCGGACGTAGCCCAGCAGAGCGTCCGTGACGTTGGCTGGGAGTGTTACCCTGGGTCAGGACATCTGTCCCCTCATCTGCCCGGTCCCCAAATTAGCTGTCAGGGGCTTAACTCATGAGTGAGCACCGGCCCCATCTCCTCCTGTCCTGGAAGCGTCTCACGACAGGTGCGTGAGCTCGTGGAGGTGCGTGTTAGCTAGGTGGGGGGTCACCGCGCTGTACCCTTTAAATACCTCACAATTCTGCCTCGATAAAGCCGAAGTTAAAAGAAAAGAGCTCTCATTAAATAAAAAAGGGCAGAAACATCACCTCACGCTTGCCCTCCTGACCCCCGAGCCTCAGGCTGGGTTTTGCACTCATGAGACCTGGACACACACGGGAGCCGCGTCTGCAGGGTGCGGCCCTCGTCCGAGCCCTCCGCTCCCGCCTGGTGCGCCCTCATCTGATATCACGGACGCGTCGCTGGCCTAACTGCAGTTTCAGGACGGCCGGGGTCTCTGAAGATGCTCCCTAAACTAAAGCTTAAGAAGTCCCGGCAAACGCGGAGGGCCCCAGAGGGCGCTGTGCGTACACGGGACAGGAATTCGCGGGCCCCTTCCTGCGAAGCTCCCGCACCCCCAAAACAGCCCGTCCCCTCAGTGAAGGTGAATGGTGTTTGGCTGGTGGCCCTGTGACTGACCCTCTCCTCCTTCCGAGAACAGCCGTTTGCTTTGGAAATACCCGTCTTGGAGCAGGAGAAGGCGGAGCCGCCGCTCTGGCGAGGCGCCCTGAACTCCCCAGTGAAGGGCCGTGTGGCCACCCCCGGGCTTTAACCACCGCTGAACATGCTGATACTGGAAGCTCGTGTAGGGGATGGAAACTGTATTAGGGAACGTAGGGAATATGATAAACAGGCACCTTTCGCCCTCTAAACGGCGTCCAGCTGAGAGGATGACATAACTAAGTAAAAACGATGAAAGTGCAAAAGCAGTCTAAACCTACGGGTGGAAGGCAGATTGACGGTGAACCAGATTTTGGGGTCTAGGCTGGGAAAATGCCAGGGGGAGGGGGTGGGTGCTGGGGGGAGGAGAGGCCAGCTGACCAGGGTTCTCGGCCCACAGGGAAAACAGATGAGGAAACGTCTCAGATAAGAAAAGTAAAGGCGGGTGGGAGGGGAGCGACCCGTTTGGCTGCAGTGCTGGCATACCTGGAGATAAGGCTGGAATTTAGGCGGGGAAGAACACAGAAGGATCTGGAAGGTCTCGAGATAACGATCGAGGACAAATGACGCGTCTGCTCTTCAAACACTGCGCGTGGGGGAACGGGAACAACGTATTTCTCCGAGTCTCCGTTCTCCACCTGTGAAATGGTGATGACGGTTCAGGTGAGGGGAGAACGGGTGTCAGAACCAGCCTTCCCATTGTCAGGCATCCTACAAATGCCGTGGGTCGCTTTCAATCGGCCCGAAACCTCCCGTGGCTCCCAGCTGCTTACGGGGTCACTTAAAGAGGAAAATGATTTCTAGGAAAGATCAAAGCACGAGGAGAAACGAGCCTGCAGCCGGCCCGTGGCCCAGGCGTCAGCCGCTCGCTCCGAACCGGGGGTGTAAGGGGTGGATGCCAGGGGGACGTCGAGGAAAGCACAGGCCACGTGGGTGGAGCGAAAGCGCACCAGACGACCTGACATTGCATCGCTACGAGGACGGCGGTGAATTAGCAGAAACGGAGGAGATACTGATATGTCCATTAAAATCGGGGTCATCGTAAGACGCGGTGGGTGGTTCCAGCATGTTCCCTGGGAAAATTCTGGTTTAGAGACTAGAATCCAAAGTCCTGAGCACGCCGAGCCCAATTATTTTAGAAGCAAAGGGCCCGAGCGAGAGGAAACGGAGGCGACACCGTGTGGGGCTCCTCTGGGCCGGCTCTTCCCGCATCTTGTGCCGTCCCCACAGTGCCACACGCACGGGTGCTGACCCCATCTCCGGACAAGGAGATGGAGCTCGGAGAGGCCGGGCGACGTCGGATCTGGCCCGGCAGAGCCGGGGGAGCCGAAGGTGCTTCTTGGCATGAGCACCTGGGGGTGGGTGGGGGGTGAAAGTTCCCTTTTACAGAGAGGCCCTGACAGAAGCTGCCAGAAAGGAGCAAAAGCAAGCGAAAAACTCGTCATCCTCTAAAACCGACCCGCCTGACAAATCAATAGGAGAGGCCCCCACGACCTCCCAGTTCCTCGTCCCGTCTCCCAAGCCGCGTGGCCTCCAGCTCCTGAGCCCGCAGAGGAGCCGTTCCACACGTGGCCGTGGGTACACGCCTGAGGCACCCGCGCCCACCCGCCCCGCGGGTCCTGCCCCGTGTGCTCCCTCAGCCGCCTTCGGCCTCGATTCTGCCGCCGTCTGAGACCCGCTCAACCGATCTAGTGGGTCCGATCTACGGTTTGGAAAACATTCCACTTCCTCACTTGAACGGAAAAGAGAAATAAGTCGCCACGTGCCACGCAACCTCTCCGGACGAAAAGCAGCGTCCTCTCCTGGAGCCTGCCGTGCAGCGGCCCCGTGGCTTCCTCGCAGCCGGGGGGCTCTGTACCCGAGGTCCCGCAGGTCAAGGTGCGGAAGGCCGTGGGTCGCTGAGTTGGGAAGCCGTTGGCCCCACCTTCTTTGACCACGAGGCCTCGTCCCTCGCATACCCGTGTGGAGAGGTGGGTCCAGGGACGACCGAACCCGTTTCGGGAGCCGGAAAACCACACGCGAGCCTCGTCGTCGTGACCGGCAGTCAGTCGTCCTTCCATCTGAACGCAAGAGTCCCTTGGCCTGATTCGGTTTGGGGACACAAAGGTCCGTCCCCTCACACTCGCCCGCCCGTGGAGCACCCTACACCCGTCCCTATGGGGTCCGCGTCACCGACGAGGTTTACTCTCGGGGTTGCCCTGGTGGCTGAGAGGTTTGGCAGTCGTTTTGCTTAAAAGAAACATGTCACAGGAGCATGTGTCCGTGTCAGTGCCGCGCTGGACGTGCTGCCAACGCACGTGGAGGTTCGGGCGAGCGAGATGGAATGGTTCTGCCCGACGGAGTTAGGCTTTGCGGAGCGATCGATGACCTAGTATGCGTGACGGCAGAGAAGTGCGGTCGCGGGTGGCTTTGGGGTCCGATGAACCTGACTTCGAATCCGTCTCTGTGTGACTGTGACAAGGCTGAGCGTCCGTGTTCCTGCCTGTCAACAGGGGTAAGACTTGTTCCCGCTCAGGACTGCCCTGAGTGTTTACGCGACACCACACGCTCGGACAATGCCCGGTAGGCCCCAGCCCTCCACCACCGGCCACGGCTACCGTAATCCTGGAGGACGACGCATTGTGCAGAGCGAATCTGGGAAGGGGCAGGGGAACTGGGGCGAAGGGGGGCTCGCGGCTGACCAGAGCACACGGCTGGACGGCCGGGGTCTGCTCGGGGGGCCGTGACGGCTGGCGACCAGACACATCGCTGTTTGAAGGATGCTGACGTGGTCGCGTGGAAGCGACCCTGGGTTTTAAGGGCAGGGACACCTGGTCTCAGCTTGGACGCCACCACTGTTCAGCCCAAGACGCGACGCCTTGGTCTGTGGCAGGGGGACTCAGGGCCGCCTGCCCCCGCACCCCGCTCCACGGTCTGCATCACGGGAAACCCCGCTGCCCTCTCCCCCTGTGGGTGGCGACCGGCCCTGCGGCCGCGCCGACCTATCCAGACCTCTCGGGCGGTTGGAAGGTCTGACGTTGGGCTCCGGCACCTGCGCTGTCATCGCATTTGTTGTCGCCTGAGAGAGAACGCGCACGTCCAGACCACAGGTCGTCCCTCCCTCAGGGTGTGGCGGGGGACGCCGGTCACACACGCGTTTACCGGAAGGGGGACATAGGGCCCGCGACGCCGCAGAGGCTGCCCACACGTGTCCCGGCTTCACCCGACGCCGTTTCCTTTCAGATCTGAAGCTTCACCTCCAGACCACTGACTACGGCAACTTCCTGGCCAGCCAGACGCACCCGCTCACCGTCTCCAAGATCGACGCGGAGATGAGGAGGAAGCTGTGCCACGAGTTCCAGTATTTCCGGAACCACGCCCTGGGGCCCCTGAGCACGTTCCTCACCTACATGACGTGAGTGGCGCCCGGGTGCCCGCCGGGCCCGCCAACGCGGCGTCAGCGCGGGGTGGCTCCTGGGCCGTCTGCTGTGCCGTCGCCCGTTTTCACCTAGGGCTGGGGTTGTCCGGCATGTCGGGGAGGACACGGGGGTCCGGCCCCAGCAGCTGTCCCCGGTGGCCACCAGCTATTCCCAGACATTTCCGTGAATAAACGAGGGAAGCAGCAGCAGGAAGACGATGGGGACCGCGGTAGGAGGCAGGATGCAGTCGCAGGTGTGCCTGGGGCGCGCGGGCAGCGCCGGGCCCCCTGTCTGTGCCCTCAGCCCCCCCTGCCAGGCTGTGGGTCAGGACTTCACTGGCAGACAGGACGCAGGCGCCAACGTCTGTTCAGGATCCGCTGTTCTAACGGCGAGTCGGGGTCAAATACGAGACGTGAACTCGGGACTGGCTCAGTCGAAGCCCAAGCACCGCCTTCGAGAGGGGAAAGCCTCCCAGAGGGGCCGAGGTCACTGCCATGCCCGGAGCCGCAGAGGCGGCCGGGCCTCTGGGCTGAAGCCCGGGGGTGGGAGGCGGGCCGTGTGTCCGATGAGGACCGGTCAGCTCCGGCTGGAGTCGGGGTGCCACACGGGGAGGGGGGACGAGGGGGAGGGAAGTCAGAGAAGGAAGTTCTAGCCAAGGCAGAGAAGGGGAGCTGGGCTTCGTCCCACCGGAGCGTTTTCGTGCGTGTGTGTGCGCGTGTGCGTGTGCGTGAGAGTGTGCGTGTGTGTGCACGTGTGCACGCGTGTGCGTGTGTGCGCGTGTGTGCGCGTGTGTGTGTGCGCGTGTGCATTGATATGGGCAAGACCCTTCCTCAAAAGCACAACCCTTTCCTCGGCTTTTCGGTGACTTTCTGGCGAGGCATCGATCGACCACGGGGGGGGGGGGCACGACCGATCCCCTCCCGGGGCCTGGGCCTTCCCCACAGCCGCTGGGGCAGAGACCTGGGGCTCGCCCCGCAGTCGGGGGCGGGATCCGCCTGCTGTGGGTCCAGACGCCACAGCCCCCGTGTTATCCCCGTGTCTAGTTACTTATTTTTTACTTTTGATTGGAAAGAAGCTTGTGGGCTTAAAAGTCGTTAGAAGTCACGAGTGCGCTCTGCACGCCAGCGCTGTTACAGTCGCTGCACGTGTGCGACGTTCACTCCCTGCTCCCCCATCGGGGGCACCGAGATGGCTGGCATCTCAGAAGTAAGGAAACAGAGGTGAAGATGGGACCCCCAGAACCTGCGGGCTGCCTGCCGTGAAACCTCTCGACCTGGGGAAACCTCCAACGGGGACCCACGGGGCCATGCGGGGTTACAGATGCAGGACAGGAGGGGGACAGGCTTGACGACGGAGCCGTGGGTCAGACTTAGGCTGAAATCCCAGCGGGCTGCACGTAGACGGTGGCCGTGCCGGTCTCTCGCGTGACACTGGGCTCCCCGTCTCGCCCACCTGCCGGACGACCCCTCGTCTTCCCGGAGCGAGAGGTGAACTTGGAAAGGCTTCCACGCACTGAGGCTACGGGCGACACTACACAGACGTGGCCATGTCGGGCCGGGAGGGGGGCGGGGAAAGTTCTCCGTGGTCGCACAGGAGGAAAGGAATACAGAATGTCTTAAGTAAGTAAGTATTCCGCATTTACTGGTAAGATCAGTGAGCGCAACATTTTAACTTGTGTTTAAATACTTTAAATTCTGAATCCTTGATGCCGGGCTTTGTCGCAGGTTTCAATAGTGTCTGGAGGAGCGTGAAAGGCGCTCGGTCTGTTTCTCAGCCTCGCAGGCGCCTTCTGACGAAGCACACCGTGCCCCTAAACCGTGCCCCTAAACCGCGCCCCCTAAGCCGTGCCCCCTAAACCGTGCACCCCGGCCACATGGGACGGCCGCTGTGCGGGGGCTTCACTAAGCCATACCCAGCTGTGCTGGCGTTGCATATGGGTGTTGAATGCGGGAGTTTCCTTCGCTCACGCCCCAGAGCTCCAGGAAAGGGACTGGGCCACCGCCCAGGGGAGGCGCTGGCCTGCGCGTCCGTCCCGCTCCCCGGGGTGGGGGGCCGTCGCGGCCACCGCGCCTCCCTCTCGCGCAGGTGCAGCTACATGATCGACAACGTGGTCCTGCTGATGAACGGGGTGCTGCAGAAGAAGGCCGTGAAGGACATGCTGGGGAAGTGCCACCCGCTCGGCCTCTTCACGGAGATGGAGGCCGTCAACATCGCCGAGACCGCGGCGGACCTCTTCCAGGCGGTGCTGGTGGAGACGCCGCTCGGTACGCGGCCGGGACAGGAAGGAGCCGCTGAGCCCGGCCCACTCATCCCTCAGGCCGGGACGGGCGAGCCGCCGGCCAGGGCCTCGGGGAACCGTCTGGGGTGAAGGCTCCCCCCACCCCCCCACCCCCTCACACCCCCAAACCCGCACCCCTGCCTCCCCCCCAGACCACGGCCAATCGGTGGCAGAACTTGCCGCCTCCAGAATGTCATCTCCAGAGCCGGGTTCTGCGCGAGTCACCCCGTAGCCTTTCCTTTTAACCCCGCCTCACGAAGGCTTCCTGTCGGGAGCGTTTTGTCCCGGGAAGTTCAGGAACCCCATTTCCCCGGGTGCTCGGGCTGTCTGCGGGGTGATCTGAAGCCCTGAGACAGGGAACGTCGATTCCGTCCCGATCTGGCCCCGACGAAGGCTGGAGGCCCACAGGGCCAAGGGGGCGGTGCTGCACACAGTGCTGTCGCGAGGTCCAAGGAGCACGAGGCACTCCAGACCGTTTGCGAAAACAGTCGCCATGTAGGGCAGACTTTTTTTTTTTTAACTGCCATCGTCTAGCATCTGATGCTGAGGGTGCAGGCACAGAGGGAAGACGGCAGAGTGACTCGGGGCCCTTCCTCGCATTAGTCTCGGGCACTAAGACGCAGTTTAGGTACAGCTCAGGGCTTGGCACACAGTAGGGTCGCGGATGGAAAGTGTCGCTACGGGGCCCTGGGTTTCACGCAGGGCTCGCGCGCAGCTGTGCCTCACGGACGCCCCCACTGTCCTCGTCGCCACGAGGCCGGCGCGTCGGGGGGTTGAAGCCCCAGGGTCCGTCCAGGCCTGGGTGGGGGCGGTGCGTCCGCGGTTCCTGCCGATTTCTTCTGCATGGGCTTTTCGGTTTCCAGCCCCGTTCTTTCAGGACTGCACGTCCGAACATACTCTGGACGAGCTGAACATTGAGATCCTGCGCAACAAACTGTACAAGGTAACTTTCTGCGGACGCCGTGTCCTTCCTCGCTGCGACGTGCGTCACAGCCAGCGTCCGGCAGCTCCCGCGGTGACGGCGCGAAGCGTGCCTGGGACACGCGTGTGTCAGCTTCGCCCGCCGGCGACACCCCACTCTGCTCTGTCTCCCCCGCTCTGCTCGGACCCTGCGCGGGTTGCTTGGGTGGACGGACAGGGGAGAGGGGCTAAGCGCACCATTTTTAAAGCAGCCGCGCTCACGGCCACCCCAAAGGTGTCCCCTGCGCCCCCAGACGTGAAATGCCACCACAGGCCAAATCGAGAGCCCCCTGTTAGCTCAGGAGAGCGTGGCGCTCCCGTCAGAGGAGCGAGAATCAGCCGCGTGGCATCGCCCGAGAACCGCGCGGAGCCGTGCTCGGACGTGGCTACGAGGCACGACGAGGACGACTGGCCCCTTCGTGGCGTCTCCTCTCAGGCTGTGCCACACGCCCGATGCGAACGCTTGTTCCACGTTCACCACAGACTATCCCCCTGGGGGGAGGGATGCGGTGTCCACTGCGGCGTTCAATAGGCCGTGAAAAGCTGATCTGGAAATGGGAAAAGGAGGAGACACTCACTCCAGTGTCTGTGATCTGTCTCCTTCTTAAGTCTTACCTCGAGGCGTTCTATAAATTCTGCAAGGACTTCGGGGACGTCACAGCGGAGGTCATGTGTCCCATCCTCGAGGTAAGAGTCCTCGCGTTTCCCACGCCGGGCGACGTGCCGATCCGGGCTCCTCTGCGAAGCCCACTCGCGCGTCGTCCCAGACGCGCCCTTCTCGGCAGGAAGCAGAGCGTTTAGCACGTGCGAGCCGCTGGATGGCTTCCCCAAGAGTGGCATCCCCCCGGGTTCTACGCGGAAGTGTCATTTTGAAATTAGAAACGAACGAGGCTTAGAAAGCTTGGGTCGGGACCCGTTTTGCTGTCGTGTGAGCAAACACTATAACTGGTTAAAAAGCAGTGAGCTGCAGCCGTCGGCGGACGACAGGCACCCACGACCGTCGCCCAGATTCCCTTCGGTGAGGGAGCCCTGGGCGCGGGGACCCCACGGCCCCGCAGGGGGTCCGCGGGGGGCGTGGGCCTCGGCCCTCGCATAAACGCTAACGCGCAGGTGGCCCAGGCCCTCCGTGCCCTCCGGCCGGGTGGGGAGACTCCGTGGCCAGTCACCGCGGCGGGCGCGCTCGGCTAATTACGTCAGACGCCGCCGTGGGTTCCTCTCCCCTCTCTAACTCCCCTTCGTCGGCACAGACTTCGCCTGTGCCCAGAGGCCTGTGCCTTGCACAGGTTGATTTGCAAACGCACCAGGCAGGATGGGGAGAGCGGACAGGCCTCCTGGGCGTCTGCCCTCGCCGAGGTCCCCGCAGCGCCCTCCCGCGGGCTCCCTGAGGCACTCGGGTTAGGAACCTGGCGGCCCCAGACAGCTCTCTCCCTGCCTTCCCGTCCATGCGACCGCCAGCCGCCGTATGAGGAGCCACGTCCACAGCGGCTCGGAAGCGAGGTTCCGCACGCGTGACTCCTCCGGGCTAGAAATGGCTCGTATGCCGTATCCCGACACAAGTGCGAAACCTGCGTCACGTTGGCGCTGACGGGAGGCGTCCGAGGGCACCCCCATAGCGGACGTGTGTTACAGGCCGGATGTCACCCCAGGAGCTTGGGACACACGGGTCCGCTCGGGCTTCGGAACGGCCCAGCGAGGCGGGGGGCGGAATGTCTGCTTCTCAGAAGGGGCGGCGGAGGCCCCGAGGAGGCGGGTGGCACGCCTGGCGTCGTACAGCGAGGAGGTGGCCGCGTCGAGGTCTGAACCGGGCGGCCTGGCTTGTCCCTGCGGGTGAAGAAAGACAGGGACCTGCAATGTGGCGATGCCCGCGGACGCCGGCCCTGTGCAGACAGACGGCCGGGCTTCGGGGAGCGCATCCTGCCCCGTGGGCGCCCCTCCGTATGTGCCAAAGGCCTGCTGAGGACCGGCCGGGGGCAGCGCTCGTGTTACAGTTCAGAATTACAGCTCCCCTCAGCGCGAGGACGCGCTCGGCCTCTGGACGAGAAGGACGAGGCGAGGCAGACGCGGTCAGGACAGGGAAGAATGGCTGGGGACGAAGGAAGCGTGCCCCTCTGGGGAGAAGAGCTGTCAGGAAGGCCGGCGTCCGACGGGGTCCGCACGCACAGGCGGGGTTTCCGCGTGGGGCGCCGGGGCCGGGGGTGCGGCCGGAGGGAAGGCGCGAGCAGGCAGGACGCTGGGAGCCTGGGGCCCGTGTAGCCCGGTCCAGCCCGGCCTCGCCTTGACCCGGCCTGCGACGCCCCTCGTGCCCCCTGCCAGCCACCCACCCTGGTTCTCTCCACGAGAGCCCTCACCCCTCGGGCCAGGGGGCAGCAAAGCTCATCTGAAACAGGGACCCCCGAGTGCCCCTCCCGCCTGATCCTTAGTTTCAGGTTTCCTTTGCCCTTTCTCCTCTCATCCGTGCGAGGTCGGACATTCCCACCGGGACCGGCTCTGTCCCCAGACAGGCCACCCCCTGCCTCCGGCTCCCCCGGAATTTCCGCGAGCGTCAGCGTCGTCGTCGTCATTGGGAGGTCAGGGGGGGGCGGGACCGAGCCCCGTCCCGCCAGGAGACACCTGCTCGACAGTGAGCCCGGACTCGTTCGGTTGGTCAGGAGGACGCACCCGGAGGAAATCCTGGGTTTTCTTTCTGCGTCCGTGGGCGGATGGATAGCCTTGGCAGACCCGGTTCCGCGGGCCGGGGCTGTGGCCGAGACTCTGCCTTTCTGACGCGGTCCTGGGCGACGTCAAAGCCGCGGGCCCGGGAACCGCAGCCGGAGCTGGAACCCGGGGAGGATGCGGAGAACGGTTCGCGCGGCCGAATCGTGGCGCGCGCTGCGGGCTCCGCAGACGGCTCGGGCCCGCCTCCGTGTGTCGGGCGCGGGGGGTGCGCAGACGTGCAGCGAGCGAGAGGTTTTGGGGCGCCACACGGGGAAAAGCCACGCTGCAAGGTGGTGTGGCCGAACCCGTCTCACATGGACTCGGACCCTGGCGGGAAGGCCCTCGCCCCCGGCCACGGGACTCTTAGCCACGGACTGGTTGGAGGCCAACCCCGGACTCTAGAAAAGAGAAAGAAAGAGAAAACGCGCAGGAAACTTCACTGTGTAGAAACTCGCACTGACGCCACCCGCTGGAGAGGGACTCAGCAAGGGTGCCGGCGCCTTTTGTTCCCGGGCACGGCCACGTGCATCCCCTCGTCCTGCCCCTGAGTGGACCCCGACACGTAGGTGCTGCTCCCGCTTCTAAGGAAGAGACACTGGAGAGTCCAGGGGCCTAAGTGGCAGGGGCAGGAGCAGTCACAGTGCCTGGGCCTAAAGGGGCTCAGGGTCACGGGCCACCGTCACGGCCCTGTGCGCCCCCCCAGCTAACGACGGCGCTCCCCTCCTGGAGGGACCAAGGGAGGGCTCCGCATGCCCGTGTCATGACCAGACACGGACCCGGAGGGAAGGGGGATGCTGCGGGGACGACCTGGTCTCTCAGGGTCACTCTGGGGACGACCTGGGCCCTCGGGGTCACTGCGGGGACGACCTGGGCCCTCAGGGTCACTGCGGGGACGACCTGGTCCCTCGGGGTCACTGCGGGGACGACCTGGTCCCTTGGGGTCACTGCAAGGACGACCTGGTCTCTCAGGGTCACTGCGGGGACAACCTGGTCCCTTGGGGACACTGCGGGGACGTCCTGGTCTCTTGGGTTCACTGCGGGGATGACCTGGTCCCTTGGGGTCACTGCGGGGACATCCTGGTCTCTCGGGGTCACTTCAGGGGCTACCTGGTTTCTTGGGGTCACTGCGGGAATGACCTGGTCCCTCGGGGTCACTGCAGGGATGACCTGGTCGCTCGGGGTCACTGCAGGGACGACCTGATCCCTAGGGGTCACTGCGAGGACGACCTGGGCCCTCGGGGTCACTGCGGGGATGACCTGGGCCCTCGGGGTCACTGCGGGGGCTACCTGGGCCCTCGGGGTCAGGCTTTCACTGCCTCTCTGTCTCGCACACCAGTTCGAGGCTGACAGACGAGCCTTCACCATCACGCTGAACTCCTTCGGCACCGAGCTGAGCAAAGACGACCGGGAGACCCTCTACCCGACCTGTGGCAAGCTGCACCCCGAGGGGCTGCGCCTGCTGGCCCAGGCGGAGGACTTCGAGCAGATGAAGAGGGTGGCGGACCACTACTGCGTGCGTGGGGGCGCAGGGTCCCCGAGCGTCGCGGCGTCCTGCCCTCGCGTGTCCTCTACGAGTCGCGCGTCACGTTTACACTCTCCCTGAGCGGTTCCCGCGTCCGAGGCGGGGAGCAGAAACCCTTGCAGTCCTGTCTCTCCCGAAGGAATACTCCCAGCGCCCCGCCCAGGCGCCTCACCCCGATGTCCACCTCGTCCACCTGCCATCTCAAAGGACCCGCGTCCACGCGACCCAACCCCAGGCCGCGCTGGGCCTCTGTAAGGTGGCGACCGAGCGAGCCCCCAGGGCTCAGGTGGAGACGAGCCGGGGTAGTGCGCCCTGCGGGGGGAGCCCATCCCACCCCTCTCCTGTCTCCCCAAACCCTACCTCCTCGGGAGCCCCGAGATTTCCTTGAACACGCGCCCTTCTGGACAGGGCTTGGTTTATCATTATTATTATTATTATTATTATTTTAAACAGATGCACAGTTCCCACGTGGTTAGGGAAACATCGTCACACATCTTTACGAGAAATAAGGGTTTGCTCAGAAAAGGTCTCCCGTCCTCTTTGCAGGCGTACAAGCCTTTGTTCGAGGCCGTGGGGGACGGCCGCGGGGACAAGTCGCTGGAGGACGTGTTTTACGAGCACGAGGTACGGCACACGGGTGTGCCCCCGCGTGCCCTCTCCCCACCCCGGGCCGCAGGCGTCCTCCTGCTCCGGTGTCCGTGGTGAGCTTCCTGCCTCGGGGGCCCTGGGCTCACGCACGGCGGGGCCCGCGCATGGGTCCCGCGCTGACGTGCGCGCCTGGCGCACTCTGGAGAGGGGCAGCGTCATGCCGCGTCTGCCCACGGCCGCCCGTTAACCCCCTCGCGACGTCCTGGTCTGGACGTTGCCACCTGCTCGCTAGCGTCTGTTACGGAGAGAAGTAAGGACAGGCGCAACGGGCGAGTTAGGGTGCCACACGGCCCCGCGCGGGCGGCTGCTACGGAGGCCCCGGCGGCGCGAGGAGTGGGCGTCGGTCCTGGGGCCTCCGCCTCCCGGCTGCTCCGCTCGCGTGTTCAGAGTGGCACGAGGGACAGGGTCCCTCCCCGCCTTCCCTCAAAACGAAAGAGCACGGGGATCCTTCCGTTTCTCACTGGACCCCAGTGAAATATATATGTGTGTATGTTTTTCATTTTCCTCCTTCACTCCCCTGCCTTCTGCAGAAAACACCCCCCACCCCCACACCCACCCACACACGAGTCTGAGACCCTCTGTGCTCACGCTGCCTCTGAGGCCCGGGGACTGCGCGGGTGTCGGGGCCGCGTGCGGTGGCACAGACGGGTGGGGGTCCCGCCGTCGTCTGCGTCCGGCCGCGCGGCACGCGCCGCCCCGGCCGACGTCCAGGCGCTTCTGTCCCCCGCAGGTGAGCGTGAACGTGCTGGCGTTCAACAGGCAGTTCCACTGCGGCGTGTTCTACGCCTACACGAAGCTGCGGGAGCAGGAGGTGAGGAACGTCGTGTGGATCGCCGAGTGCATCGCGCAGCGGCACCGCACCAAAATCAACAGCTACGTCCCCATTCTGTGACCCTCCGGGATGGGGTGGGGGCTCCGGCACGGAAAGCCACCAGCGTCGGGAGGAGGCTGTGAGGAAGGCCGGGGTCGTGCCCGTTGCCCGGGTCCTTCTGTTCCCCGCGGCCCTGGATCTCGTCTCCGCGGTCCTGCCCCGCTCTCGCCAGCCCCCGACGTGACCTGTAGCTAGGCCCTCGCTGCTCTTCCTCTGCCTGCTCTCTGCTGCGTCGAGGATCAAACCCAATAAAGCGTCGGCTGCTTGTCCTGCTTCTCCGCAGCCGCCACACTGGGTGTCTGTGTCTGTGTCTGACTGGCCTTTCCCTCCTGGGGCCGCACACTCGGGGCTTTCACGGCCCACAGGGACCGCGTTGATCGTTAAGGTCTGTCGTGACACGTGACGTGCCTCGCCCGCCCCGTGTGACCCGCCACCGATGCTCGTCCATCCGCCACCAGCGCCCGCACCTGGCCCTTGCTGCAGACGGGGCAGTGCCCCGGGCCCTGTACGGAGCCTGGCACCCGCAGAGGGGGCGGGGGCAGCTGGGCTCCCGTCCTCCGCCTGCGGTCACGCCTGGCACACACCCGCTCACGGTCAGAAGCCCAGCCGACCCCTAGGCCAGCCGAGGACCACTCAGCGGGACGGAACCCACCCGCTGCGTCCCCAAACGCAGGCTACAAAGGACAGACCCGCGGACAGGCAGAGTCACCCCCGTTGCTCCACAGGACGGGTCCCCCACACGCCAAGAGGAACCTGGCTTGACTCTCGATCCAACCTGCCCACTGCTCAGAGGCTTGACGTCCACGGACATTCCCGGGAGCCCGGAACACGGCCGAGAGCACCTGGGCCCCATGGTGCACACTGACGAGGGGGGAAGAACCCAGGAATTAGCAGGCCAGATGCCCCCACGCCCCACTGTTTGTCTACCCGACTAATTAGTCCTCTCTCCTCAGTGTGCAAGGCATGGGGTTAAGGGCAGAAGCCCGGAACGTTCCACGTGGGGCATGAAAACTACTGAGTGTACGAAGGAGGAGAAAGACAAACGCCATTTAGAGGAAGGAGAGGAACGGGGACCACTTCAAACCTCTGCGAGGGGCACGTTAGGTTCATCTCCACGTCCAAACCCCCCCTGAGACCAGGGTCCGTCTGCCCCCGAGACCCAGCGGGGCAGTGAGGTTTTCTGAAGTAGCTGCTGCGAGGGTGCTGGGTGCAGGGGGGACGGAACCTCTGGACTGCGGGATCCCTGGGCGGGGAGGCGCGGGGCTCCCTCCGGGCACCTGGACAGCAAACCGAGTCCACCCACAGCCCCCAAACACCCTGTGCCAGAGACAGAGCCTCACGGGGCCGGTCCCCTAGACGGCCAGGCCACCGTCCTCGTCCTTCAGCTCACGGAAGGCGCGTGCCGGAGGGACCCAGGGAGGGCAGGTGGGGGGTGGAGCGCTTCAGACGCCCCGACCTGACTCAGCCGGAATCTGCGCCCGCTCACAGGGCTCCCCAGGACGCTCTGCGTGGGGCGGTGCGGGACTGGGGTGAGCTCGCCTTCCGGACGCACACAGGCACCTGTCCTCGGGGCGCCTGCCGCCTGGTTACTTTGCCCCGCGCCCCAAAACGGACCCCTCTGCTCCGCTCCGCTCTGCAGTCCGCAGACGACAGCCTCACAAAGCCGGTCAGGCATCGCACGCGCACCCGCACCCGCACTCGGACTCTGAGAAATGAATCGGTTGGCCGGGTCGGGCTTCAAGGGAGCCGCCGGGGGCAGAGTCTGCCGTCCCTAATTTCCAGAACTGGGTGGCCGGGCGCAGGCTACTGAGCCTTGCGGGGCCCGCGTCCCACCTGTGGAAGCGAGACGGTGACAGCTCCTTGCTGAGACTGCGCTGGGGTGTAGGTTAAAGCACGCGGTGAAGTGCCGAGCCCCCGGCCTGCACGAAGGGGGAGCCTAGCCCGTGTCCGAGGCCCAGCCCCTCCGCGTCAGCATGCCCGGGGCACGGGACCACCCGGTCGCCGGTCGCTGGGAGGGAAGCACTGGAGAGCGAGGGCCGCCTGTGTGCCCCGCGGTTCAGCGCAACGTTCGCTTAGAATCCATCTCTCATCTCACGGGCTTTTGAGGTAAAGTCAGGCATCTGCCGCCGGATGGCGACACACGCAGATCTAGGACGAAGCTAATGTTGGCCGATTCACAGGTGAGAGTCCACTAAAGATCAGTAAATTCTGGCAAACGAGGGCATCGACCTGCACGGCAGGGCGGAGCCTCCATTTCTCTGCCTCCGACTCCGGGACTCCAGGCCGCCCTCCCCGAACCCCGGGGCAGCTCGTGCGCGGCCACCCCTCCCGCCTCTGCGCTCGCTCGCCCTCTGCAAGTCCTGGGCCGCCCCCGCCCCGCCTGCCCCAGCCCCAGGCCTGTGCCCGTTCGTTTCCTGGGACTCACAGCCCTGTTTTGGGTCCCCTCCCCTCTCATGCCTCGACTCAGTCTTAGGATAAATTCTAACTAGAAGTTAGAAAACTCTGTCCCCGCACTGCACACAAGCCCCCTGACGGCCCGAGATACTGCCCTTCGCCCCAGCCCCTTCCCCCGCCCCCCGTGCTTATGTTTTTGTCTTTGTTTTGTTTTAGTGATTTGCCTTTTTAGAAAGAATCTGTAGGGCCACCAAGCCTGGATGGAAGAGCGGTCCCAGGGCACCCGGACACCTGAGTCCGGCTCCTACCCGGGCCTCAAGGACCCAGGCACCGCTCACAGCCAGGGCCCTGCACTCCCGCGGTGGCGGCTTTTCCGTGACTTGCTCGCCCTCCTGTCCCTGTCGGGGGGATGGAAGTCGTGTTTGTCTCTGCTCTCGAGCTTTCTCCTGTTGGGTCGGCTTTGCTGCTCTCACCGGGAGCAAGACCACCCGACTTCCGTCCAGTCACAGTTCGCTGGGAGGGGGGCGTGAACAGAGCCCCGGGGCCCAGGCAGTGACACGGCCTTGGGTTCTCAGGGGGCCGTGGCGTGGAGGCCTCATCACCTGCGTCCTGCGGGCTGAGGCTGCTTTGTCTAAAATGCCGGGCGTGAAGCCTTGTTACGGGGTTGGCATTCTTGCTGGTGGGAAGGGGCGGAGCGGAATCCGCAGGCCGATGTTTTAAAGAATGTCCTGTGCCGGCCCTTAAGGACCTCGGGGGGAGGGGGGACGCCAAGTGCCCAAGTGCATTGCGAAACCGAGCCTTCCGTCCCTCCTGATGCTTCGGCATCGCGCCAGCCAGCCGAGCGGGGACACAGAAGCGCAGTCTCTGCGGGTTCTGCCAGCCCTCAGCTTGGGCTCAGCGGTTCCTGTCCCGTGAGGTGACGTCTACAGAAAGGCTGCATCGCATACCCTCATCCTCGGGCAGGAAGAGGGTCGCCGTGTCCCGTCCGGCTACTTAGAATTAAAAGCTGCTCGTGGCCGGCTGCCGGGGGAGCGCCAGACAGTATGTCGTGCCGAGCGTGTCCTTTCAGCTGGCCTGGAGGGAAGGCAGACCTCACCTCTAGAGACAACTTCAGCCAACATCCTTCACGAGCCAGATGCGGCATCCTCAATTTGAGGTGAAAAGTCATTTTCTTGAAGGAGAAAAAAATATTTTCTTCTTATGCAAAACATAAAAGCAGGACGCCCGAAAAGAAAAAACAGATTGAATCCAATTGTGTTGACGAGGTTTGCAGAAACGAGGACCGAGGGTTTGTCTACCCTCGTTTCTGCGAGATCTGACCTCCGGGAGGGCTGCGGCACCTGCGCGCGCTCCCGTTTCTCCCGTGGGGTCGTAGCTCTGAGAGGTGCCTCTTCCCTCTGCCTTTCTGTGTTCGGAAATGGACCCCGCAAAACCTGAAACTAATACCTAGCTTCGCCGTGTCCTTGACTATAATCGACCTTTTCTCGGGTAGCCAACCGTCTTCAATGCTTGTCGGAACTATCGAAAGGATGGACGAGAAATTAGAAGATGAGATGGGGAGGGAAGGGGTGGGGGAGCGGGTTTGAGGCCGACTGGGCCACAGGCACCTGCTGCACATCTGCAGTGCGTTCTGCTTCTGATAACTGCGCCACGTTTCGGACTCTGCCGGACGTTTTCCAGCGCGTTTGGAGGAGCCTTGACGTGTGTGGGTCACAAGGGCACCCGCTCTTAAAATGCCAGAAATCCACCCAGTCTACCTGTTATACTTACAGAACTCAGTGAGGCACGGCGGCAGAGGCCGGACGGCGGCTTGCTCGGGCCACAGCTGCCTGGTTGAGGGTACCGTCCCGGGAACACCTGAATAACCGCCCCGCAGAAGGGCCTTCCCACTGCTCGCTCCGGAAACATTGCCGAGCCCTTGCTGCAGGCGGAGCAATTACACGCATCGTCCCATTCAAGCCTCGCAGCAACCCCGAGAGGACGGGACGTCGGCACACATGGCCCCGTGTCAGAACCTTCACCTCCAGGGTGACTGTCGTCATCCTCCAACTTAGTGCACGCCCAAACTGAGAAAGCCTTTGGCTGAGTCGATCCTCCCCCGTTGGAGGTCGAGGCCTCCCTGGACCTGTTTCCCCCGGCTGAAGACGTCCTCAACGCGGTCGGGCTCCGGCCCAGTCAGCCGCTCCGGAGCGTCCCTCCTGTCATGACCGACGCTCGAGGGTGTGAACAGACGTTTGTCCGCAGCGGACAGACGGACGCGGCTGAGTCCTCCTCCGCTGCTGAGGCGTGGAGACTGTCATCCTGAGGCCGGACGCACATCTGCAGCTCCCACGCAGGACCAAGAAGGCAGATGGCTCCATCCCGCGGGCGGCCTCCCCCAGCCGCAGACGGTGCCCACAGGCTTTCACCGGCTTTCCACCAGAACCCCCGCAGCATTCATTCTTCGTCGGCTTCGGCTTCTCAGAACCACCCCTCTCGGATTCAGCCTGCAGGCTCGCGGACTGTTTAGACGGCGATCTCCGCTTCCTTTCCAGGGGACTTCACCCAGGTGTCATCACTGAAGGCATTTCCTCCACGCCGACCGAGGCGGGGTGGGTTCCGTGGAACCAGCGTCAGAAACGTCCCGAAGCCCTGACTCTCGCTTTTAAAATCAGGATTTCTGCAGAACCTGCCGTCAGCGTTTTAAAAAATTCCACAACAAGAACAGGCTTTGGATGCAGCTGTGACGTCGAGGGTTCTGCGAGCCAAGTGCTTTCGGCGAGAAACACAATGCATGTTTCCTGCGAGCAGAAGAGCATGATGTTATCTTCGACTTTTCCGTGCAGAACTTCTTTTTAAAACACAAAGTGTTGTGATAAGGGCGAGGCCAACGGATGACGCAATTCGAGCTGGAACGCTGCTCGGTGGCCGGAGCCAGCCGGTGGGTTCCGGAGGTGGACAGAGCCACAGAGGCGCTGGCCTTCACGGGGACACCGTGTTCCGCAGAAACTCTGCAGACTCATTTACTGTAATGAATTCCGTTTATGGCAAAATGCTAAACGTGCATTACAGAAATTGCAATTTGGTGTTGCGTAACCCTGTGAGGTTCTCAGACAAAACCCAAGACGGGGTAAGAGACAAAGTCCGATCCTAACACAGTCGGAGGTTTCCCTCGGGGGCTCCAGGGCAGTTTCCCGGGACGCGAGGGGCCGCACGTCTGTAGTGAGGGGCACCATGCGACGTTGGATGGGGAACGCTTCGCGTTTTGCCACTCGCCCTGCCTGCGCGTTTCATAGTTGCCTGATTTGGAGCAGCGACTGAAGAAAATCTAAGTAATTTTCTCTGCAGAAGAGCGATTTCTCCTGCGCAGACGGGAACGATCGCAGTGAGGGAGCACGGGGTAGCTAAGCTGGCCGGGAAAATCGGGGTTCTACGGAGAATCGGAACCCACAGGACGCGCGCAGAGAAAGAGAGGGAGCGGGAGGTGAAGGTACGGAGGCTTATTTTCAGGACTTGGCTCACGTGACTGTGGAATGGGCAGGTCCAAACCCGCAGTGTGGGCTGGCAGGCCGGAGGGTCCGTGCCGCAGTTCAGGTCCAAAGACCACCAACCGCCAGAAGCCCTTCTGGCTCGGCAGAGGGCAGTCTTCCCATTAAGAGCTTCAACTGGCAGGACGGGGCGACAATGTGCCTCACAGGAAGACCCCTGATCCAGTGTTACTCTCCACCAAAACACACCCGCACAGGAGCACGCAGAGTGACGTCTGCCCAAATCTCTGGGCACCCCGGCCCAGCCGGGCTGACACAGAGAGCCATCCTCACACCGGGGGACGGCTCCTCCGGCCCGACGAGCCCGGTGACGTCTGTGGATGCCACTTCCCTGGGATGAAGAGAGACGGGGGGGGGGGCAGGGTCGGCCAACCAAAGCCGCGGAACACCTTCGCACACGGACCGCCTCTGCTTTCCGAAAGCCTGTCTCCCTGGCCAGGACCTGGAAAACGCCAGGCTAAGTGGACAGACCTTCTAGATGGAACGATACAGGGGGACGCTCGACGGAAGCGCTGTCTGCTCACCCGACGACCACACACACGCGTCGCCCACGCTGCTACCTCGTGGTAGAGAGGTCAACGCTGCAGTCGAACGGAGACACGGAAAGCTGTTCTTCTGAGAATTCAAAGGATCGAAAAAGGAAACGCACCTCGAAACGCACGCTCCTAAAGTAGCCTTTAGGCTGAAAACACCACGACTGGCGGGAAAAGCTACCAGACAAAGGGGTAATCCCTCCACCTTCGCGTCGGCACCGAAAGGACTTGGGAGAGAGGAAGAGAACGCTTTTTTATTTTTATTTGTTAATTTTCACTACAAGAGCCTCACAAATCAGTCGAGTAGGGCGGGGTGCGGGAAAAAATGCAAGAATGGGACAGACATCATTGAAACGGCGAGCAACGCGGGACTGAGACCTAAGCTTTTTGCCAAACGAAGCAGAGTTTCGTCACTAGACCATTTCTCTGAGATTTTTAAAGCCAGGCACTGTCTTCGGCACTTTTTTATCCATATTATTTAATTTGACGGAATTACCGTAGGCTTTTATTTCACCATGAAGATTGCATCATGCGCGTAACCTTGGCCTGGAATCCGGCGTGGCTCAGAAGGCTACTTTGCTTTAGCAGCGTCTGCTCCTGGCATCTGTTCGTCAGACACATCGGGCATGCAGATATTAAACAGCAACTGCAGGTGGCACGTCATCTTCTGAAACCCAGCCAACTTCCACTTAAAATACACGAAGGGGACGTAGAACAGGAGTCCGCTGAGAATGAAGAGGCACACGTAGACGTAATGCATGTGCGGAGACTTCACCAAGGGAATCAAAACCAGGCACAGGCTGATGGCCATTGTCACCAGGGGAAAGAGCAAAAACACCTGAAAAAAGTAAAATCCCCCCCCCCCAAAAAAAATTAGCTATGGAAGCCATATACGTACGGTATTTACATACATGAAGCTAGGATTCAAGCAAACCATGGAAAATGGGTAAACAACCATCGCCTGCTCAGTAGAGGGATAAGTCTGCTCCCGGCGACGTGAATCCGTTGGGAGGGAGTTTCTAAAGCCCAGTGGAAGTCACGACAGTTTCCCCAGGAAAACATCTCCAGGCAGTGAGAAGTTTAGGCCAAAACCAGTGTCCTCAGACCCTCTGTTACTCAAGCAGACGTTGACCGGTGCTTATGGTGACTTTATAGACTCAGCTCATTAAAAACAAAGCAAAGCGAAACTTTTGGTCAAAACAATTCTCCCTATTTTTTGTGTTTTTTTTGGGGGGTGTTCTTTGTCAAAAAAAAAAAAAAATATATATATATATATATATATATATATATATATATATATATATATATTTGAAGCCCTATCCCTGCTTTGTGTTAGGATCACAAGTGTCCTGCACCGAACATGACCCGACCTAGGGAGAAAATCTAGATTTCGGAGGTCGCTTTTGTGATGTCTTGAGGAGCTGTGAATCTGTGCCCTAGACACGTAGCGCAGCTAGTCATAGTTTTGGAATCCTCTAATGAAAGGGTCATTTACCGGGGGCCTAAGGCATTGAGAATCTCCTTTGAATCTGTAAAACACTACCCCTGCGGAAGATGGCCTGTCATCTCACGATCAAATAAGTGACGGGGAGGAAAAAGCAGCGCTCATGTGGCATCGAGACAAATTTCAGCCCTTACGGTTCTCCTTGTCTTTTTGGTGCAAATGTGTATAATACGGATAGTACTAACTAACGGTCAATGTGGGATGCCTCAGTGCATCCTGGAGTCCCGCGTCCCGAGGGGGTAGCCACTATTTATTCTCACTTTAGATCCTAAGAAACTAGGATCGGAGGTCAAAGGAGGAGACGGCTTCCCTGCCCCATGTCCCCTCTGAGCGTCCCGGAAGCCACCATGTGGCGACGACCATACTCTGGTTCGGGGCACCGGACTGTCCAGAGGGATCGCGCACGCTCTGCTGAAAGGCCGCAGCCACGTCCTAGTCCTTCCTGTACCCAGAACCCCCGAGCAAGGGACTTAGACAGACAACGATGCTTAAATGCACACAGCTAGGGGTGCTGGGCAGAAGCCGGGGCAGGCGACTAGAGCAAGGGCGGCTGTGGGTGCCCCGAAGCCCACGATGAGCACACAGCTGCCTTCCCACCGGCGCCTTTCTGGGTTTTGGTGCTCAGGGAGCGAACTCTCCAGAAAGGCTGCCCAGATCCGTCCCGTGTGAGCTTTGCAAGGGGCTTGAAGTCTCTCAAACTGCTCCTGACGGGTGCCTGGTCAGCCAAGACCGACTCCCGACCACTGGCCCCGGGCCGCCTCTCCCCGACACCACCTCAGGCTGCCAAGGGCTGTCCTCAGACGCTTCCAGACTGAAGGCGGGGTTAAAAGTGAGTGACGCCGAGAAGGTGGAATCTGTGGGTGATCGGACCCGGTGGAGGTTTCGGGACAGGAGATGCCATCACAGAGCACACAGGGTGACGTCTGGGCACAAGACACGGGCCCATCTGCCAGCCCCGAGGGAACCCTGTCCTTCTCTCTAGGAAACCTGCCGGAACCCAAGCGAGTTCACACCGTGTAACATCCACCCCAGAACGATGGGAATTCAAACCCCGACCCGCTCGTCTTGACGCGTTTCCCAGTCTGTGAGTCTTGGCACAGGAGAAAACGGAGGACGCGCGTTTACCTTGTAGGGTCGAGGCAGATCGGGCTCCTGGTACCTCAGCTTGAGTATTCCTATCATGGATAGCACGTTCCAGATGGAGATGGCAAAGTTGAGGTAATTGATCAGGTCGATCAGGTTCGTGGACACCACGGCGACGGACGCCATGGCGACGTGCAGCAGCACAGACAGCACGGGGGAGGAGTGGCGGTTGAGCATGTGGAACAAGGCAGGCAGCTGGCCCTCCTGGCCCGCTTTGTACACCACCCTCGACGCCTGGAACACGTTCAGCAGCAGGTTGCTGAACAGCGTGGCGGAGACGCAGAAAGGGACGACCCACGCCAGGGAGGGGAAGACCCTGTGCGTCCACGTCACAGCCACGGCGTCTGCGGGAACAAGAGCACACGGGGGAGCACGTGAGAAAGGGACCCCGACCCAAAACCGTCGGAGTTTGTTTCCAGGGGAGCGCAGGACGTTTCCAAAGGGACGAAAATGGAACGTCGCGTCATCTCTGTTTCTGTTTCACACGTACGCAGCGCCGCGTGCCCGTGTCCACTTTAGCCCTGTCGCACCGGGTCATCACGGGTGGTCGTCATCTTACATGTCTCCCCCCTCACTTCCTAAGCGAAGGGTCGTTCGATTCTTTTCTATAAAACGAGTGTTTCACCCGGTGACCGACACGGCGTGAGTTTTCAGTGACACCGTGGAGTGCGCTGGTGTGGGTGGGTGGGTGACTTGCACGCGGGCTTATTTTATGAAAGAGGTTCACGGAGGGCTGACAGTCGCAGTTTAGAAAGGAGACTGAGGACAGCACACGTCACGGGGCCGTTGGAAATACACGACGGGAACAAAAACGAGCCGCATAGACAAAGAAAACGAACCACGCGCCCACTAGCATTCTCCTTCATTTGGGTCTAAACCGTAGACCAGGCTCTCAACTGGAGGTGTCTTGGCTCCTCGGGGTCATTTGGCAACGCCTGGACCTTTTCCTGGTTGTCACGACCGGGGAGGTTTACTCCTGGCATCCAGTGGGCGGAGGCCACGGGTGCCGCCAAGCGTCCTGCAACGCGCAGGACGGGCCCCCACGGAACCCTGTCTCGTGCTGGGATGGAGAAACCCCTCGGTTAGAGACTGTTCTGATTCTGTTACCTAAAGGTGAAGAGGCCGAACGAACACGCGGCCACTCTGAGCCAGTAGCCATAAAAGGCGCCGGGGAAGAAAAGCCTCCATGGCCATGAGAACTGACCCCTGCCCTGTTCCTGTCACGCAGCGGTAAACAAGGGCACGTCGTTCGGACGCGGAGAACTCGCTTTTCCACGGGACAACCAGTGCCTCTGGGTCACGCCCTGGTGCCAAGGCTGGCCTCCCGGGTCCCCACACGGCGGCTTAGGACAAACAGTCAAACTTCTCAACAGGACAGAGTTAAAACGTCACCACCGGTCCTGGGTCTGAACCTCTTTGCACTTAGCCTCAAGCACCATTTGTCACTTTTCTCGTTGGGTCTTGTGTTAAAGCCTCCCCTGTGTTACCCATTGCTCATGTCAGACTGGGAGAGGCCGGGGGTCCCTCCAGGTCCACACGCCCACACCCAGTCCCCACCTCCAGGCAGATCCAGAAATGCCCCTTTCCAGGAGAGACTCTGGCCCCCGGTCTCCTGGCAGCGCCCCCAGACCGGCCGCTGCAAGTCGAGGAGGTGCCAGTTCAGCTCTGCCTTCACCTCGCCCCACAAGCGGCTTCTCCCTCTTACTCCTCCCCTCACGTCAGCTATTTGCCTGCCCTGGCGGGTTCTGAGGCGGGTCCCCTCTTTCTGGAGTCTGAACCATGTTTCATGAACACACTGTGCCTCCAGGTCTGGGCGGGTCGTGTGCGAGCGTCCTCTCAGCGTAAATTCTTAGCGTGGGGCTTGTGGGTCAAAAGGGATACACTATTTAGAAAAAAAAAAAAAGAGTGAGATGTCACACAGTTACCCTGCCTAACCCCCTCCACCATCTTCTAGAAATCCTCGGCCACTCCTGCTTGGCCAGATGAGGGCCGGGAGGGAGGGGCAGGGAGGCCCTCTGGCCTCTGCCCCCGAGGGCCGCTCACCTCAGGGACTAGCTTTCCCTGCGCCAACACTGTCTAGTTTTAAATGGGACACGGAGCCCTCGGGAACACTGTGCGCCCGGGCGGCAGGGACATTGAAGCCCTCCCGCTGGGAAAGCCCGGAGCAGGCCCCTCACTGCCTCAGGCCGCAGGGAGGGACGACGCTCCCTGAGTGGAACCGGTTCAGAACGAAGGCCCCTTTCCCGTCCTTCAACAACCAGGAGGAAGCAGGCCAGAGTGCTGACGACACCAACGAAAACCCGACACGACCCATGCCACTGGTCCTTTTCCTGCGTAAAACGCAGAATCCAACCTGTGTCACGGCTCACAGCTCGGTACAACCCGCTCTCAGTGTCCCTCGGATAAAACGCGGCCTTCAGTCCCCACCACGTCCCAGATTCTCTCCCTTCTGTAGGAACTTTCCACGTCTTCCATTCCCATGTGACTGAAAACATTCACTCTCCCATCCTCAAAATTCCTCAATTCAGAAATCCGTTTCTAATGCTTATAATTTTTCTCTTGTATAAATTGTGTAGTTTGTTAAAGAAAAGACGGAAAATTCAGTAAGGAATAAGGCGAAGTCACCCACACTACCTACCATTCTAGCAGTTTTCCACTCTTAACTACTTGCTTTCTGTCTCAGAGTAGTATAGATCCTGCTTTTCCCATGTTATAAACATTGTTCCTTTGGGTATTCACCAACAATATGATCTTTGAGAAAGCTCAGAATGGGCTATTGCAGGGATTCCCGTAAATCATTTGCTTATTGCAAATTTGTCGGCTATTGTGATGATCCTTAATTTTTCGCTCTCATGTGTAGTAGCTGTCCTGCACATACAGGTCTCGTCTATAGCTCTGGTTTTCTTAATTCAAATTCCTAATACCGTAAGGTAGTATAGGGATTTTAAAAAAATTATTTCAGAATTTAAACATGCTCTGAGAATTGTGTGCCTAAACGGCAAGCACTGTAAACTAAATTATAAGCAATTATAGTCAAAACACACGTGCCACAACAGTAGTGCCACCACCCACGGAATTGCCGCCACCAGCGCGACACACCAGAGGAGACAGCCACCGGCACGGCCAGGGCTGACGCTTCAATGAACCGCAACAACCAGGCCAGCTGACCGCGGCCCTGACCACACCCGTCATTAACCTTGTAAACTGGTTCTCTGCATAACCAAAGGAGTTAATACATCACCTCCGGTTCGCATCCGATTCAGCTTCGGCTGCTTCCCGCAAATTCTCAGGATCTAGGTGCATCTGACTTAAAGGGCCCGGCACCACCCTTCACTGGTACCGCGCTCCCGGCAGGTGTGTCAGGACTTTTCTATCCCACGCCCCTTAGGTTGTCCCCAGGGTCCCCCAAAGACTTAGGCCAGCAGTGGGAGCGACTGGAGGCTGGTTTACCTCAGAGGTTCGATGCTGATTTGGGGAAACTGTTCATCTTCTGTGTTCCCTGTTCCTCAGCTCTTTCCAAATTTAAATGTTATTTGCTTTTAAGTATATGTTTACTTACCATTTTATTCTTTCGTTGTTTACTCTACAATCAAGACAGTTACCTACCACTAAAACAGTTATCCCTGAGTTGAATTTTCAATATGTTCAGGGCCTTTTGCCACCATAAATTTTAGCATTGTTTACAGTAAAGGACATTATACAATATGAGTCAAATCTACTCTTGTAACTGCTAAAACCCTACATTTCAAGTTTCCCGTTCTTTACATCGGCGGATAACATTTGAAAAATGAACATTGCAAAAGTTTTAGTCACCGTGAGCCCTGAGGACACAGAGCCGCTGCTCCGAAGAGGGGACGGGAGGAAGCCAGGCCTCACCACACACCGGCCTCGGCGAACGGCCCCACACTCTCAGAAAACACGCTGCCAGGTTCAAGGATAAAGCTGCTTTCTAAGCCAAATCACACTCCTTTCCCCTCTGTCGTCTTCAAATTTACCAGTTGATTCTCTAAACAAAACAGTAGGAAGCACGCCCACTCATGCCTCGGGAAGGACCAGAACGGTCCTTACCATTCATCGCCTCGGCCTTTGCATACAGACCTGAAGAGAGGATCTCCCTGGGGGTCAGAACGGCCAGGTAAGACACGTTAACCAGTAAATAAAGCACGGTCACCAGAGGTAAGGCGGTAAGGATGCATTTCGGGATTGTCTTTCCAGGGTTCTCCAGCTCCCCTGTAACACACAAAAGAGCAAAATCACAACGGGTAAAAGTTACGTCTTAAATGTGAGTTTAAGGCTGCTCGCTGTGCTGGTGTCGGGCTGGCTTCTTCCTCTGCCCTGGGCCCCGCCACCGCACACACGCACCTGTGTGCCCAGGCACCGCACCGGCAAGCTGTGTGCCACCCCCTCTCTGAGCTTGGTGCTCGATGAAGAAAAGTGGGGAGGGAGGATTTCTCCATTTTCCCCATAGATGGTAAAATTACTGAAGGAAAACACAGGAACGAAAACAAAAGCCAAGCCCACTGGACACTGTAGGGTTTGGAGCCGCCCTGTGTCTGCGGCCTCGTCCACAGAGGATGCGGCACCGGGCGTGGGCGGTGGTGTGCCCTGGCAAAGCCACCACGAAGAGAGGAGACACACGATTAAATGGCCACGTTTAATCAAAGGCAAATGCGGACCGGGGCGGGCGTCCCCTGGAGGGGCCGAGAACGTATCGCGTGACAGTCTGGTCCCCTCTGCCCTCTGCGCGCCTCACGCCCTGTGGTCACCAGCCCGTTCCCTCCTTCTCCGGCTGCCTGATTAGGCTTTGCTTGTCCTTCGGACCTTGGCAGATCATAATTTCTGGGGAATTGGGAAGACACTTTCCCTGGCCAGTGAAATTGCCCCATGATACGTCTCCAGAGCCACACGAGGGGCCGGCACGAAGCCCCTTCCCGTTGGGCACTCTGCCTTCCCTTTCTGTCACCGTTACATGCAAAACAGAAAAAACCCACCGTAGCATCACGTACAGTGGGTTTTCCAGGACCGTCTTATTCTCAAATATTGTCCCATTCGTCGCATTGCTCTCCCCAGTTTCACCCTTCTCTGAGGCTGGTCCCCGACGTGCAATGACACGTCGTAGCTACGTGCATGCAAAGTCGCCCTGTGCCCCGGCCTCTGCAAGGGACCAGGCACAGACCTCCCCCTCGCTGAAAGCCAGCAACTAACTGCCAGTCCTCAGGATTTCGCTCAGGACAGAACCATATGCCAACAAAACCACACACACGCACACGCACACACGCACACAGGAAAGCAGTGTCGTGGCGGCAAGAAAGGCCGGTCACTGAGGGCCCTCGCTGTTCGCAGGAACCTCCCGACGCCTCTCGCCCGCGAGGACTGGTTGCTCAGGGCTCCCTAAAACACGGACGTTCTTCCAGCACATTCCCCTTTGTCATTTATTGCACGTCTGTGGGTTTCTGCTACTTGGAGCCAAATCTGTCCGTCTGCCCTCTGACGCCGTCACGTGTCACCACCTGCGACGCAGCATCCGTGACACAATCCGAGGGGAGCGGGTGGAGCACTCGAGGACCGAAGGGAAGGTGCTCATGGGGCCCGGCCTGTGCCATGTCCCGGTGGCGGGCTCCTGGACAGGCTTCATACTGGGAGAAATGTAAACTTTAGAGACGACGCAATGCCAGTCAACTGCCCGGCACTTAATGGGCTAGGAATGGCTCTGGACTTAGGTGAAGCTTTTGGACAGCGAAGGGACAGCGTTGGGGATGAACTCCACCGTCCTCTGGGCCCCCCCTCCTTCTCACTGTGTCATAGATCATATCGAGGGGGCAAGGGCCATAATCCAGCGAAACGTAACGCGATTTCGGGTTACAATGGCCAGACAGCGAGCGAGTATCTGGGGCTTGAACTTAGAAGGTGGATGTTCCTGCGATACGCGAAGTCGCTGTCTACAAATCACCGTTTCACAGGCACGAGTGTTACCTGGAATTTAGTTCTATTTAAATCAGTTGTAAGTAAATTAACAATCCCAACCGAAATTCCTCAGCCTTTGCTCACCGCCAGGCGCTTGTGGAGAGCCCTATAGGTTAGCAAACACCGTAAACCTGTTTCCAGCAGACGAAACAGGACCTAGCGAGAAAACATCTCTGGAGACGGAACAAGGTGAAGTTGGCTCAAGTAGAGGCCAGAGAAAATTCTCCAATCCTCCCACGACGGAGACAAGGGGAGAGGCTGAGAAAGATTTGCTAACCGCCGGCCCCTCCGGTGCAGCGGCCCATTTAACCACAAACCGCAGGAAGAGTGACCTCCCGTCGCAGCTTTCTTTCCTCAATGCCTCACTTTTTAACTCGGTGACGCCTGACCCACCTCTCTTGCTCAAAGTCCACCAACGCCCTCCGACTTAGGGAGATGGCTTCTGGTCAGCACGGCACCGTGTCGGTCACACCCTCTTGGGGGGAGATGTGGGTTTTGCTCACGATTCTCGAAACCTCCTGTGGCTCCTTCGTTAGGTCTTCACCCCCCTCCTGAAAGCCGGCCCTCCACTCCCCCGTCCCCAGCCCTGTGCCATGCTGCTCTGCTCTCTGCGCACTTGCCCGGGAAGTCCCACCTGTCATCAGCCCACGAGGTGGAAACCAGTCCGCTGTCGCCCGCCACCATGCCCCGTGTCCTGCTCGCACCTGCACGCTCTGGTCTCCACAGCTGTGTCAGGCACAGAATGACCGTGACTTTGAGCCACGGTGCCCATTTTCCAGAGGGGGGAGGAAAGAAAAAAGCAAGTGCAGAGAGGTAGGGATACTTGCCACAGCTGGTGAGTGGCGGAGGTCAGGCCGGGATCTGGGGATGGCTCCTTCCACTGGACTGTAAGCCTCTCACGGCAAAGAACACATCTACTCAGCTTCAGGCCCAAATGCGGGTTTTAAAAATAGTCAGTGTTTATGAAGGTGTTTGCTGATTGGATCATTTACTGAACAATCAGTGATTATGGGGCCTGGACAGGGAAGGGAGCTTAGTCCAAAAGCAGAGAGTCTGCTTCTTGCTTACACATCCAGGGAGAGAGCCGGTTAACGAGGCTGAAGTTGAAGAAAGTGAAATCGGTGAAGATGGACGGTCCCCGAGGAGGTGAGGGAAGGGATACAGATAGCATTCAAGGGGAGAGCCTGACTTTGAACACGGAGAGAAAACTTCTGTCCTGGCTTCGGAGGCCAGAGGGTTAAATCCAGCCTCGGAGCAACCTAGACCTACGATTCTCTTCTCTTTAGAAGTGCTCACGAGCCTAGGTGTCACAGCCACCCGACACAAACACGTGTCATTCCTGGAGTCACAGTGTCGTGGAGGGAACGATTTCCACAGCCCAGAACCCATCCTTTCACAGAAAGGAAACCAGGGGATCACGAAGAGCCCCTATGTGTGGTCCCAGGAAAGAAAGCAGCAGAAGAGAAGCTGCTCGACGGAACAGTCTGGAATAACTGTGGGGCGGGGGGGTTAAGAACAGGGGGCCAGTGCGAGGCTGGCACGTTCTGACCCGGTTTAGAAAGTTGCCAAGAAGAAAAAAAACGACTCATTTGTTTAACCTCCAACTCCAAATCGAATCAAACAACGTCCCTGTCTCACTGTGTGCAAGAAACCCTGGCTCGCGCGGCTGTGCCCGGCGAGCTGCTCGTCACCTGCGACAAACGTGAGGCTCCCCGCGCCCGAGAAGGCGAAGCAGCCCTGGAAGACAGCTTGGATGAGCTGGGAGGCGTCGGGGAGCTCAGCCTGGAAGGGCCTCCGAAAGCTGGCCACGCTCTGCTCCCCGCCCCCGGCCAGCAGCGCCAGCCCGCTCAGGGCCACCAGGCCGAGCACGGCCGTCTTGAGCACCGTGCTGGCCACCTGCAGCCAGGTGACCTCCCGCACGCCGCGGGAGCTCAGGACGCCCGCCAGCGCCAGGAGGGCGAGCGCCAGGCAGCGTGCGGGCAGGCCGGGCGCGGGGCAGCCGGGGAAGAAGGGCTGCATGCCGTACTGGGCCAGCAGCAGCGCCTGGCTGGCCAGCACGCCCGCGCCCAGGAACAGGCCGGTCCAGAGCTGGAGGAACGCGACGCCGCTGCCAAAGCAGCGCAGGAGGAAGAAGTAGTGGGCGCCACTGCACGGGAAAGTGACGGCGATCTCGGCGGCGCACAGCGCGTCCATGAGGGCCAGCAGCGCGCAGGCGGCCCACACGCACAGCGACAGTGCCACGTTCAGGCGGCAGTACCGCAGCACGCCCGCCGGCGCCACGAAGATGCCCATGCCGATGATCTTGACCATCACGAAGCTCGTGGCCCAGCAGTAGCCGAAAGCCCTCCGGAGCTGTATCTTCTTCCCGCCGTCCATGACGCCCCGAGGGTCTCACAAGTCGACGTCCGAGCGGGCCCCGAAGCGCCCTGTCTGCGCGCCGCGCGGGCTGCTGCCGGATTCTCGGGCCGAGCAGGGCTGTCCTCTGCGTCCCGGCCCCGTGAAACGCAGCCTGTTCTCAATCATTAACCAAACACGCGCGGCGCGGCCAAGGAAAGCGGCAGGAGATTCCTCGGAGGGCTTTGGTTTGACTCGTTCTGTAATTATTATCAAAATAATACATTCGGGTGGAAAAGGAATTTGAAACAAGACAGGGTGCTGTGGCCACAAGCAGCGTCCCGGGTCACCGTGCTCCTCTCGGGGCCGTCCCCTCTTCCTCCGTCTGCGAACACTCATCTGTGACACACGCGGTCGCCTGTGTGACCCTAAGGACCACAAGAAGACGCTGACCGTTGAGCATCTTAACTCCGGAAAGCGTCCTTCACCTTCCTGTCGTGGGAATGAGCCTCATACCCTCTCGCGGGCCCTGGCCCCTCTCCCTCCCATCTTTTACCCTCAGACTTTCAAGAGACGAAGTACTTACCTTTGGTCAGGACCCTGGAAGCTGGTCAACAAGATGAGAGTGTGACAGACCCCACACGCAGGCCTGTCCCTCGACCACTCATCGTCCGGGTAGCCAGGGTCAAAGGCAGGACGATGAGGACAGGACATGCAGGAGGAGGCCTTCCCCACGAACGAGGGAGGGACGAGGGTGCTGAGCACGGAGCAAGGCTGGGGCCTGTGTCGCTCTCATACACGCCAGCACCCCTCTGAGTCCCTGCCTTCAAAGCCTCGCAAGGTTCGAGTTTTCCTCTACGAGTAAATGAAAACATTTATGATTTTGCTTCGGTTGTGGGAACTGGCTACTGTCTGACAGACTGCATCCCAAATCCCACTGATGTCACTGTGGAGGGCTCAGCAAATGTGAGCAGGCCCTCCTCTCAAACAAAACCAGGCTCCCCGCCGGGCCCAGAGAGATAGGTGGAAGGGAAATAAAAAATAAAATAGCATTATCCAATTGTACACAGTCTATCAGTGATATCCCCGATTCAAAGATAGAAATAGGTTAAAAGCAGATAAAAATCGGTATATAATGGAAACAGTGTCCGAAAAAGAGCTGTAGAGGCTTTACCAATAAAAGGCAAAATGGCTTTAAGAAAAAACTGCTACTAGACGGGAGAGACATTTTATAATGACAAAAAGGTCAACTTAGCCAGAGAAATAATAATGACGAACTGTCAATACCTAACAACCGAGCCCCAAATCTATGAAATTAAAATCGACAGAATCGGAGGCGGAAACAAAAAATTCAACAGCAGTTGTCGACGTTGACACTCCGCTCTCAAAGTCTGATAGAAAAACTAGGCAGATCATATACAACTTAAGGTAGAAAACGAGAATATGCACAACTTAAAAATACCGACCCGCTCGACCTAACACCGTCAAGAGCAGAAAATACATCCTCCTCAGCCACCGTGGAACGTCCTCCAGCACGGGTGATATGCTAAGGCGGGAATGACTGTTAGCGCATATAAGAGAATTTAAGTTTGTTAATCCTGACGGAGTTAAATGAAAAACCACAACCAGGAGGAAGCTACAGCAATTGTGAGTGTGTGATGTTGGCAAAAAACAGACAAGGAGATCAGTGGGACCGAGTCGAGAGACCAGAAATAAAGCCTGATACTCTAGTCGGCCGATTTTTTGTTTTTTCCCCCACAAAGGTGCCGAAGCAATTCATCGGTGGGTGAGGTCGTCTGTTCAGGGGACGCTGCGGGGACCATCCGACATCCACATATGCGAAGACCCACTGGACTTTCGTCTCGGACCATCCACAAGAACGAACTCAAAATGAATCAAATAATTGAAGGTGGCCCTTGGAGCAGCAAAAGTCTGTAGGGGGAAACATAGAAGAAACGCTGCAGAGCCGCATGCCAGGCAAAGCCGAAAAGCGTGCTTCGTAAAGGGAAAGACGGTTAAATTGGACCACATCCAATTCTAAAACTCTTGTACTTCGAAAGGCACCACCGAGAAAAAGAGAGACACACCAATGATGGGAAGCCCGTACTTTAAAACCACACAACCAGTAAAGGACTTATGCCCAAAATTTACCAAAAAGGAAAAAAAATGCTTACAACTCAAAAACAGGAAGTGGAGGGCCAAGCGCTGTGTGGGGGACGCGGCCCTCCCGGGTGGCCAGCTCCGGGACTTCCTGTGTCTGCAGCCAGATGGCCCTGAATCCTGGAAAGCCCTCGTTCTCGGGCAGATCAGAGATGTGGCCCCGCTGCTCTCAGCCCACGTCTCCTGATCGAGGCTTGGAGGACCGAGGCAGCCGTGCTGCTGGGGACCAAGAGAAGACACTCACACCCCGACGCCCACCAGGGACTCCTGAAAGGCAGGGCCTGCCACACCCGCCAGGAACCAGGAATGGGGAGCAGCAGACAGGGCGGCGAGGGAGGCCTGGGAGTGGCGGCCACGTCCACGTCCTCCCGGGACACCTGTGGCACCCGCGGAGTGGAGAAGAGGCGTGGCAGCCAGCTGGGGGAAGATGGCCCTACAGTTGGGACAGAGACCTGGCCCAACAGGTCCTACGGGGCATCCTCAAAAGACAGGCAATGAGAACGGGCTCCGGGCGTCACCAGAGCTATGAAACAGAGTGGATGCCGAGACGAGGCCACATTCCCCCGGGGAAAGCACCTTCGAGCCTCGCCAGGGATCCGACGGGGTAAATCACATAGATGGCGAGGGCCCGGGACTGACGAAGCAAGACGGGGCTGGGACCACGGCCCTCTCACACCCCCCACTGTAGCAGCGCGTCGCCCCTAAGATTTCAAAGTCGACCCCCAAAAGAGGAGAGACGGCAAGAGAGACTGAATGAGGAGCACGTCCTGGGCGCAGTTCCACTCACCAGCAAACCACTGGGAACAACCTGAACTTATTTTTACTTAGAAATGCCTGTGTTTTCGGCCTCGGGCAAAATAAGAACTTTGAGACAGAAATCAGAGCAATCGTACAGAAGGCAAAGGATGGGCATCCGAGAAGCTCCTGAAGCAGGAGCCCTGCCCTCTCCGAGAGCGCGGCAGGGACAGCTGGCCTGGAATTTGCCCGAGGGTCCTGCCGGCAGTTGCGCCGACGACACACAGGTGCCCGCGGCGCCGCCAGCCCCCAGGTGCCGAGCGGGCGGCGCCTCGCCCTACAGCCCCTGGGGACCGTCGCCCTCTCACCAGAACCGAGAACAAAGGTTCGCTCTACAAACGGCGGTTTTCAAGTGCGAGGTCGTTCGGCAATCTTCCCCCTGAACTTGAGACTCTGGTTAAACAGTGTCTGCTCGGATCTGCAGGCGCACAGGGGCAGAGAAACCACTTTAGTCCGTCGTTTGAAACTTTCCTGAACTGAGAAAAGCTGCCTAAATGGCGCTTCTGTACAGGAAATGGGGCAGGCTGCCTTTCGATGCGTTTTGATCGATAAGACACATTTTCTTCTGATCCTGCTCCGTTGAAAGCGTTTATAACACAGCCAATTACGTCATTCCGTCCTATCAGATTTCTGGACCCTGAGGGACTTACAGCATTCGGCTGTACGAGTGGGAAAATATTGATAAATAACCAAATGTCATTATCATTCGTGATCTCGCATTTCGGCTTGGATCAACACCCCACAACTGTGGCCTCATGGTGTTTCTACAGAAAAAAAAATGGGGGCAAGTTTTATTTGAGGCTGAGGATCCAACGAACTTTTCCGCTGCTGGTTCTGTGGCCCAGCGTGCTGGCAAGACACCCACAGGACCGTGAGGAAAACGTGTCGGCCACGGAGGCCCGTGAGCACTGAGAGTGGTGTCTACCCTCCACGTGGGAGGTGGGTCGTATCGCACTGATAAGACAGCGGACTCTCAGCCAGAAAGACGGAAAGTGGGAAGACTGAGTGGAGACAAACACTGAGGGGGGAAGGGTCGGGAGGAAGAGAGAGAGAAAGCAGGAAGGAAAGGAGACCTGATTCCCTGTACTCCTCGAATCTCAGGAGTTCTTCCGGGTGGAGGTTTTTACATTGACTCACGATGACGTTTTGAGGGACGTGGCCACTTTATAAAAACCACTGCTGGCCGCCCGGGGCATAGAAGGTGAGACTTACCACTAGACAGAGGAAGAGGAAGGTGGTGAACGGAGAGGGGACGTGAATGGCAACTCAGCAGACGCGCTTTTCAGTTTTGAACTCGGTCTTGACGTTGTTCTCCACGCTGAAGAGGGGACGATGTCCGGTTCGGCGTCAGTGCCCCGGCCCTCTCGGTCTGGCACAGGGAAGGCAGGGACAGCCTCATTTCTCCATGTCGGTTAGGACCTCGTGCAGATCGAGTTCCAGGAAACATGAGCGGCTTTGAAAACATAAGGTCACGAGCTCTTCTTGCACCGGAGGAAACAGGTTCTTCCTCCGTTCAGCGGCTGGCTGCCCCCAGGTGCCTGATGGGCACAAAACGGCTGCCAGAGCTCAGGCAGAGCCCGAGAGGCCAGGGCGTGAGCATGGAGGTGGCGGTGTCACCTCGCCCGTTTCTTTTACCAGAAAATCAAGTTCATGGAGATTCTCCCACTCGAGGGGCAGGAGGAACTGTCGGGCCAGCCGACCAACAGGATTGGCCGTTGTTTCCGAAAGCTGCTTTTAGTTCTTCGACCCAAGCAAGACCCTCGTTATGAACTAAACCAAGTTCAAGAGCTTTGGAAGCTCACGACCCAGTGTTTCACGCTAAGACCGTGGTCCTATTAGGTGGGAACTCAGCGATCCTTTTACAGCAAAAACCCTGAGACTTGCATCTTTTTTCCTGGACCGAAGCAGTCGGTTTATTTATTTATTTTTTGCGTGGAGAATTGGGCCAAACTTTGGTTGCCTAAGACCTTTGTTTATCCTTGAGATTCATTGTTTGTTTTTCATGTTTCACAATGTTTCCCATGATTAGCATGCAAGATGAGCATGGCCATCATCTTTCCTCTTCCTGCCGGCCGCTCGCGTGGGTGCTGGTAGACCCGCTCTGGGAGGGCCGGAACCGGTCCTCAGGGCCTCACAGAGCAAGTGAGCAAAGCCTCAGACTGCCCCACGGCTCCTCCCAGAGAGGTGCCAGACAAGCCACGTCGATCAGGTCCGTCAGCGTATTGGGGGTCTCCAGGTTATCTCTGGAAGACTCCCCAGGTCTCTGTCTGCTTCTGGCTGGACGTCCTGATGGAGGCAGGGCCTGGCCGCCGAGGCCCTGCTCCCTGTCTCAGAGGGTTTGGTAGGGACAGTGGCTCTGCCGAATTCAGAGAGACCCGCGGGCCCCACAGGCCTCGTGCGAGCCCCAGCTTGTCGTCGTTTAGATCTAGAACCACAGTTCATATTTGAAAGAGTCACGAGAGACAGGCCAAGGCAGACTAGCCTGCACGGCATGGTGTCCGTGGCCGGGAAAGGTCGGGCCCACGCACTAGGGGACTATTTTTGACATCTGGGAGAGAGCAGCCTTGCTCTGCGAGCTGTTTACAGCCCGCTCGGAGCTTCTCCTTACGTATTTCCGAAGCCCGTCCTTGAGGACCCGCCACGCCAGCACACCGGACGCCAGCCACCTTGCGCACGACACCTGGCTGCCCATGGAATGACCTCCATCAATACCTGTGCACGTGGGGAGCACGGTTAACCCCATTTCAGAGACCAGCCAAGAAGCTGTGCTGTGGCATCACGTGCCGGAGAGAGAAAGTGTGGCCACGGGGCACTGTTTTATGTAAGACTAAATCCGAAATTAAAGAGACGACAACCCTGCTCTACGATGACGCTCGTTTATCGTTTAAATGGCTGCCAGTGGCTGTGAATTTGAAACTGTGAGGCTGGATCCGCAAAACGGGTTAATAACTGCAAACCTGAAACCACAAGAACCAAATTCTGCCATATAATCACGGCACCTGAGGAGGAAATGGATGAGAGTCTTATCTGGAATTGAATACACACACGATGACACTGTTTCTCGAAGGCATTCGAGAATTGTTTAAATGGACACAGAAAAAAAAAATAGAAATAAGTATCCCAATACATCAGCCTGCCAGCCTGGGAATAAAAGACCAAGGAAAAAACGTCGATTTGGGGAAATGGCATTACCTATGTCTTCAAACCAACATGAGTAGAAACTTTCAAAACAACTGAAGAGAATGTTTCACGTTGTTGCAATTTTTTCTTTCTAAAACTGAGCCCTCATTCAGTAGAGAAAGCCCGGAAGGAAGACGTGAATGTGAGCAACCCTTTTATTTAACGAAATGATGGTGCAGACCAATTTTAAAGAGGCACACCGTCAAAAACACCACGAAGCTGCGAATTTCTCCTTTCAGCAAGAAATGGGCGAGAGCATTTCACCGTCGCTGGCCTATCTCGTTTGTATTCGCAGCAAAATCGGGAGGTACAGAGGAGAAGGCGCGGGGCTCTCGGAGGTCTAGACCAGGGCCACACAGCTGGATGAGCTCGAGCTGATGGCCACTGCGCGGGTCTCGTGGCCACTTCATCTAATCGTGTCACCACCTGATGGACGGATGAGCAACAGCAAAGGAGAAAGGTGGGGAGGTACTGGACCTCCTAGGACTTTGAAAGGAGGGCCCGTCCCGGGGTAGCGTCCCCACGCCGGCCGCGTGGTGCCTGGCCCCCTGGTCGTGCCAGCACGGCCCTTCCCTCACCGTATTTACAATTTTTCACTTATTTCTTGACCATCCCGCTGGGCGGTGCGCTGCTGGAGGCCGGGGGCTCGGTCTCATTTACTTTTAAACTCGCACCACCTAGCACAGTCCCAGGACCATGGCTGGTGACAGTCGGTGACAGTCACTAACGGCTGGGTGAGCACATGAGCAATAAGCTGGAGTCTGAGGGAGCCATTTGGAAGGAGACGGGCCGGACGCCTTTGTCCCCGGCGTTGCTTCCAGCACACAGGGTGCCACAGACCCTGCTCAGGGGCCGAGGGCAGAGCTAGGAGCCCAAGGGTGGGTTCTCGGCCCGACTTGGCGGGTGTGAGCCTGTGGCTCTCTACTCGACTTCGCTAAGCCTTAGTTTCTTTATCTGCAAAAAATAGACAGTAAAAGTCTCCAACTCTCTGCCGATGCATCGTTAGCTATGAGAGTTCTCGTTCCCCTCTCAGCAGTGAACCCAGGATCTTGTCATTGCTCCACACGCGCTGGTGTCATTGTTACCACTGCATTAGGAACTCGGCACAAGCTCCTCCCTGGAGCACCTTTCCCTAAAGAGTTTCTCTACGTCAGGCGCCTTCTGACGGATGATTCTGCCCACGGGAGCGTGGTTACTCGCTCGTCTGTCAAAACTGTCCTACCCTCTGAGACCCTGCAGGCCGAGTCACCTTCCAGGCCGACAGGAGGAAGGTCAGGATGGGAAGTGGAAGGTGTGGGCTGGCATTTAGGGGTCTGAGTTCCCAGAACGATGGGAAGGAAAAGCCACAGACGCCAAGCACACGGGGCCGTGCCGTGTGCTAGGCCTGCAGTCCTCCTGCCCTGACACTTCCGACTCCCCTCCCTGGACGACGACAGCCAGCACTATCCAGATGGGGGGACAGCGGCCCACGAGCCGCATCGCCCACAGCCCGGGAGAGGAGGACATTGCATGTCACGCGGGCCACACGGGGATAGCACTCGGAAGCACAGTGGGACGGCCGTGGCTGTGGGCATCGGGCTTTGCGGTGACAAGAGGATGGGTGCCTCCTGCTCCCTGCGGGAGGATGTGACGGGCCGGGGCAGTGATTCCGCGGGCCGACCCAGAAGCGACACCTGTGAGGCCGAGCGCGGGGCCGCTGGTCCAGCCGAGGCGGGGACAGGCGGGGGAGCCCATCTGCGGGAGCTGGAGGACTCACAGGAAGCCCTTAGGGGTCACCGACGTCACAGCAGCCCCTGAAACGTTATGTCTTACCCATCTGCTCCGTCGAGCCAACCGACTCCTGAGGATTTTCGTGACCGCTGCGGTGCCCGGCTTCTGGAGGGGAACTGAGCGTGTCTGTCGCCCTGTCTTCATCACAGAGATGAGTAGGGGGAGGACCGGGCTCGACACGAGCCCGTGGCGGGAACAGGCCCTGGGCGCCCCCAGCCATCCTGCCTGGGGGTATCCTCGGAACACGCTTCCTTGCGTCCCCGCACAACCCTACAACGCACAGGGGCCAGGAAACGGGGTTTTGGATCGAGGGCCGGGGGCAAACGAGCAAATGCCACTCCTAGGCCCACGAGAGGGCCTCCGTGTTCTCCTCCTCTCCCACAGTGGCTCTGGGAGGCGTGTGCTGAAGGCGACAGCCTCACAAGAGAAAAGGAACCTGGTCCCCGAATGACACCGGTGCCCTGCCCCGCAGCAGCCTCGCTGGCCCGGACCTGGGGAACTACGGTACACTTTTATTGAGCTGAATCTGCGGGGCTGAGGACTGCTGGCTACGCGGCCAGCACGCCCTCACTGCTGACCCGGGAGGGAAGGCTGGGAAAGCATCGGGCACGGGAACCAGCCTGGGTTGTGTGGCAGAGACCGACGCCCCTTCTGCTGGGCGACCCTCCTGCCATCACGCCGTGCGCTGTGGAAAACGTCTCTAACCTGGGTCACAGGAAAGAAGGTCAGCTCCCCGCAGGCGCAGAGGAAAGAATTAGGTACGGTAGAGCCAAGGTGAGTCCTCAGCACCACCCCCAACCAGAAAGAGGCGAAAGGGATGGGAGGACAGTCTGTTGTGTTGATAAATAGAACAGGAGCCAGCAACAAGATTAAAATAATAATTAATAACAATAATAATAAACCAGCAGAAGAAAGGAAGAGACGAGGGAGAGGAAGAGACGAGGGAGGGAAAGAGACAAGGAGAGGCGCAGTCCGGAAGGGAAGAATTCTCTAGGCGTCGGGCAGTGCGCGCTCGCTGTGAGCGACGGCCTCGTTTCCACGGCAGGGACTTCGGTTAACGCTGTTCAGATTGGAAATGAAGAATCTTTAAGAGTGCCTCCAACTGCTTCATGTGGTTTATTATCTTTTCTTAGGCTTAGAGAAATCTTGTAGACCGTAACAGCTTGTCGACTCCACTTCTCTTAAACACGAACTTAGCGTCTCTGTTTAGAGTATGATGTCATTAACAGTTCGTCCCGCCGATTTATGGGCCGGAGCACAGAGAGGTCTGGAGCAGAGTCATTCCTATCTGGTGGGATCGGCAGTGACTTCTAAAACCTTTTTTTTTTTTTACGATATTTAACTTTTTTATATTGGTCCCGTTATTAAAATTAAAACAATATTATATGGGAACAAACACTGTGCTCCTTGCCCTGCTGGGATGGTGCGCCTTTTGGGGTTACGTACTGAGGTGTGTTTGCCTCTGAGACACCAAAGGAGTTTATGGGGCCAAACACCTCGCCTTGGGGAAACCAGCTGCTTTACAGTCAGATCTTTGGGTTCGGCTCCCTACCCTAGCTCTGCCTGTGGGAGCTTTTTGTCATATTTGATTTCATCTTTTAAAATTTGTTTTCAAGCTCTCTGTTAGAAAAGTTACGTAAACTCTTAGAAAACGTCTAAGAAAAAAAAGGTTTTGAGAAATGTTCTGTAACCAAAAGCTTATCATTTTAAGCCTTTTGGGCACACAGGTCTGTGACGTCGTGTGTCACCGTCGCCACCATCTGTGTCCAGAGCTTTGCGTCTTCCCCCGCGGTCGCTCTGTACTTACTCATCAACACCAACGTCCCGTTTCCCGTCGGCCCACCCCCGGCAACCACTTTTCTACTCTGCGTCTTTGAATTTGACGGCTCTGGGTCCACAGATGTGGACTCGCACAATGCTGGTCCTTTCGTGACTGCCTTATTTCACCTGCAATGGCGTCAGGGTTCGTTCACGCAGTAGCGTCTATTATTAGCGTTTTCTCCCATTTTAGGGCTCAATGACCTTTCATTGTGCTTATGTCACCGCATTTTGTTCGTCCATTAATTTTGTCGCTGGACACCTGTGTCTCTTTCACCTTTTGGCTCTTGTGAATAAAGCTGCTGTGAGCACGGGTGAGCAAATATCATCGAGCCCTTGTTTTCACTCCTTTTGGGCATATGCCCAGGACCAGAATTGCTGAATCTCATGGGAATTTCATGTTTAACTTTTTGAGCACTCTCCATGCCATTTCCCAGTGGACGTACCATTTTACATTCAACCAGTAATGCCTGGGAGTCCAATTTTTCCACAGCTTCATCAACACCTGCTATTTTTTTTTTAAGTAACAGTCATCCTCATGGGTGTGAAGGGGTAGTTGCTCTGAAAAGAGTATGTGCTGATTGACTAGTAGAAACGTGTCAAAAAACTCACAATGCATAGTGTTCTCATGGTTATAGCAAGTTTGAAAATAGGCCCTTAAAACAGGGAACGGTGGACGAAGCAGCATTTTAGGGTCCCTGGAGAAGTACAGGAAGTGGGCGACGAGCAAAAATACCACAAAAATCCCAAAGAGGAGAGCGTGGATTAAACAGAAGCAACAGGCCCGGGGAGTCGAGGACCCTGGAGCAGGGAGGGGACTAAGGGAGCAGGAAATCAGCACTTACCCAAGGACACCGCGGAGCTGCATTCGCTCATCTACTGTAACCAGAGAAAGTTCCTCTTCGGTACGTGAGTGAACGTCTGAGAAGGTTCACAGGAGACTTTAATCATGGATTTTGGTTTTATCTTTGTTCTCGAATTACGCCAAGAGTAGGGGACGTTGGAGTCCAGTGATCCGGCCGTGCGAGGGACATGCTCGCTGGACAAGAGCCGGGTTGATTTTCAGGGTAACGAACTTCGGAAGCGTTTATGTATGAATGACGCTCAGTTAACTGGGTGCGTGTGGCGTGAGTGTGATCACAGTTTCTACATAGTGGAAGAGTTTGGAGGTGGGGACTCCGTGAAGCAGACTGAGCAGACTGTGAACCGCTTTCCCCTGATTTGAAGTGCCGACTCAGACTACTTTGGGCTCAGCTTTTTGCCCCCGGCCCCCTCCTGCTTCCTCCCGTCCTCTGAGCACATTTGAGCGTCGGGCACTTCAACGAGACCCCCGCTCTCAGGCCCTGCGTGTGTTCGAGGACGCCTCTAAGGATGAGATTCGGGATGTGGGCCACTGGCCAGCTCGTCGGTGTTGAGGACACACCACGGGGACACAGGGAGCGTCGCAGTCACTGGCCTGCTGTAGCCATGCGGCTGGTAAGAGTTCCACGTCTGGTCCCACTAGGAGGTGGAAGGCACAAGGAAGCGCGCGCTCCGTCTGGACGTTCGAGAAGTGCTGGGCGTACAGACTGGAACGAGTTCCCGAGCATGATGATTCTCCGAGGGGAAACCGTCTCCGGTGTATCTGCCAATAGCTCAGCAACACGAGGACGGTGAGGACCGCCTTGGCTTTCCTTCAAGGGACTCTCGTGGCCATGGCTGAAGCAGTGGACAGCGGGAACAGGATTTGATTGTAAAGTGGCAGACCCGCCGCAAAGGCTAGTTCTGACTCTGGCAACGCCGGGCACGGAGATTCGGGCTGGGGGAGCTGGGGGGACGCACCACAAACCTTGAATCTCCAGGCTCCACGGGGCCCCCTGGGCTGGGAGAGCTGACGCATCTCCCGTTCCAGGGGGGCAGACCCTCAGCGGAGGCCTCTCACCCGGCAGAAGCCTGAAGATCAAGGCCCTGGCAAGACCCGCCCCGCCTCCCCGGCAGTGGACACAGACTGCCGGGCGCCAGGCCCCAGGGAGGGAACAGATGAGCCCTCGGGCTGCTTAGGGCCCAGCTGCTGAGTCCCAGCAGGGCCTGGGGCAGTGAGTGTGCCGAGTGCTGAGGGGAAACCAGACACGCCGTCGCCAACACGGGGACAGGCTACGCCGGCGTGGGCCTCAGCTCTCGGCGGGGACCGTGGGAGCCTCGGAGAGGGGATGGCGCCCCTAACTGAAGGCAGGTCCAGCTGAAGGGGTCAGAGGGCTCGGGGCAGGGGGTGCAAGGTGGGAAGAGCCTCCACGGGACCACGTTCCCTCCAGACACTTCCCATGGTACAGAAGTGCATTCAGGACACGGTTCCACAGTGCAGCGGTGAGGGCTATACACGCAGAAGGTCCTGGGTTCAGACCCAGGGGAGCCACGGACCGTGGTCTACGGCCACGCCACCCTGAACGCGCCCCCATGTCTGATCTCGGAAGCTAAGCAGGGTCGGGCCTGGTCAGTACTTGGATGGGAGACCACCTGGGAAGACCAGGTGCTGTAGGCATAAATAATAAAGAAAATAAGGGATTGTAAACTGACAAGGCCCTTGCAACCTGTGAGGTCCACCAAGGATTGCTTTATTTAAAAAAAAAAAAAAGTGCTTTTTAAGTGTAAATTCTGTGCAGTTTAAAAAATATACCATATCCTACATGCTGTGTATGTAGGAATACTGAGCTATGTGATTTCACACTTTAAAAATGAAAACAAGTTGAATAGAACTTCCGTGCCGATGCTTTTATCAAGGTTTATCTTTATGTAGAATCTGGAGAATCCATTTCCAGACACTTCAGAGAGGGACGCATTCGATGGTAATTTTAAGTATTAAAATTTGATTGTTTTCAAAATGAAATAATATTGAAAGCACGTTCAAGTTAATTCTAATAAGAATTCCTTCAGAAAAAAATAGAAAACCATACATTAGAATGTATCTGTTGAGACTTGATCATTGGGATTAAAGTTGAGCAGAAATTAAGGCTTCCTGGCCAATAAAATAAACACATTTCTAAAAAATGCCTTCTATAAAAATCTAGATACGCTTTTATCTATCTTCAGGTAGAGATACAGGAAACAACAGAGTTAACGAGGAAAAATGAGTCGATATTAAGTTGTTAGCTAAGGACGATTTTCAAAGAGACATTATAGGTTATTTTTTAAAGGACATTGGCCCCCCAATGAACAGCAAGATCTAGACTGGTCAGGCAGTGGCCCTCTCCTGGAATGGTGGCAGTGGGCCGTGCGTCCTCCTGGCCGGCGGAACGGAGAGTCTGCTTCACGGGACGAATCTTAAGGCGACGAACCGCCGATGATCCAAAACCCAAGTGATATCTTCGGGCCTATTGTTGGTTACAGCAGGAAAGATCAACACCAAGGGCATCATTTCAGGCCTGGGAAGGGATGGCGAGCAGAGAGGGAATCTGGAAACTTGGCCCAAATAACTCCCCTTAGCATCTGCCAGGAGAAACACGAATCCACTATTACGCAGTCCTTTGATTGAGCCCTTTGAGGATGCGGCACTGAAGCATAAAGCTTGGAAAAAACAGTCGGCAGACACTGCGAGGTATAATTTGAGAAAAGCAAGGCTTCTTCTCTGCCCCAAAATATCTCCACAGCTCGTCTCCGTTCTGCAGCCCATAATTAGATGTGCATTGCTTTTGGGTCTTGAAGGACTTTTGGGGCGGGCAGGAGGTGGGGTGGCAGAGAGGCAGGGGGTTGGGGTGGCGGAGCAGGTGTGGGGTGGCGGAGCAGGTGGGGGTGGCGGGGAGGCAGGAGTGGGCATGCAGAGGCGGGAGGAGCCGGGGCCGGAGGCCGCTGAGCCCCTGTCTGGCATGCGCTAGCGAAGGGGGCGAGGTCACTGCAGGTGTGTGACTCCTTTGCCACTCTCTCTGTCCGGCCACAGTCCAGGAGGAGAGAGATGGCGGGCTCCGTGGGCCCCTGCACTGCCACCGGAGAGGTGAGGACACGCGGCCGCAGCTCCGATGGCCGGCCGGGCCAGGCGGTGGGCCAGGACTGGCCGGTCCGACAGGTGCCTCAGAGTGGCCTCCGCTGGGGGCTCGGGCTGTGGGGACCGGGAAGGGTGGGCACACTGGGCCCGTTCCATAATCGATCCGTGGCGATACGACGCAGGACACGTCGCGCTTCTGCATGGCTCACCCCATTCCGGTCACATTCATACACACACCGCAGGGGACAGCGCTTGAGTGTGAAACCCTTTGTAACTATGTAGATGGGTTTCGCGACAACAGCATTTCATCCCACTCGGTAAAGAGGAGGCGTTTCAGTGCCCTGTAGTGGGGGGAGCGCGGTCGGCTTCGCACGGGGGAAGCCTGCCCTAACGGCCAGGCAGCTGGAGGGGATAAAGTGAGGAGGGAAGTTGGCGAGCTGTTGATAAGTCCTGAGGGTCTAAACTTGGGCGGTGGGCACAGGAGTAAGTGACAGAGGCCGGAATCTTTGGGAGGAGAGAGGGTACGTGCAGACGAGGAGAGCGGGGAACTAATAATGAATTCCAGGTCTCTGTCGGGCATCTGGGCAGAGCCCCATGACGGGGACTGAGCACAGGAAGCAGATGTGGGGGGCAGGCAGGGGCCAGGGAGGTCAGGTTTTCATTTGTAGAGTCAGAGATGCCTGGAGGACTTCAGCGAATATCAAATCGGCAGATGGAAATATGAACTTGGGTTCAAGACACGGTTTTAGGTCGAGAGGATCTGTAATGGTGAGGGTAGTGGCCGTGAACCTGTGGAGCCCACGCCTGGGGCAGGGGGGAGAGGAAGAGATCGACGAGGCCTGAGGGATGCCAAATGCTCCATCCTGTCCGCTCCCTGAATCCTTGAGTGAGCTCTTCTGATGGAGGAGGTGTCTCTCCTCCCGGGAACTCCTATCGACACTTCTCTTGCCAAACCTTCCAGCCCGGGCCACACCCGTTCCCTTGTCTCATATTGATCACCCTCTCAGACCACTTCACATGGATGGTTTCCAATACACACCTGTCGACGGACTTAGCTCCAGTGCAAATACCATACTGGACTTTACTTTCGTTCCGCATCCTAATCAAGCGCTCTCCGACTCCGTGCTTTCAAAGCAATGCGGTGCCTGTTCGGTCGTCGCAGAAAGCAGACAGGCTCTGCGTGTCCACGGAAACTGGCTGTGCTTAACGGAATGCCATTCTCGCCCCGATCTCGCCGTCTGAAGAAGTACGTGTTTTGAGAATGGCAGTGCTCACGCGCCGCGTCGAGAAGCGGGGAGCCACGTCTGTGCTCGTGCACGCCGCTTCCCGAGAATGGAGGGGGAAGAGCAAGAGGCAGGGGGTGACCCGGGGAGGCTGCTCGTCCATGAGTAAACGCGTGCCGGGCGCACACTGAGCCATGCAGCTGCGTTTCAGAAAAGGCAGAAATTGCAGCTACTCCTGAAACTCCGCTCCCTCACACCTCCCTGGGGGCAGATGTTTTGTTCGCTGTGAGGACTGGGGTCGAGGAGGGAGCAGATGCTGGAGCGTCGCCTCAGAAGCAGGCTGAGAGGGAGAACACTGGTGGCTGAGGGCTTGTCGGCAGAAACAGGAGAAACCTATCTTCTCACCAGAAGGACACAGGCACACTTCATCCTTTTAGAACATTTGCAATCCGAGTGGAGGACGGGATGTGCGTGGAGGGGGCGCGAGGTCAGTGACAGTTGCTGGCACCAGGAAGGTTTTCAAGGTACGTTTAAGCTCAGACACTTCAGTCAGGCACTGTCAGGGACTCCAGGACTCGGACTTGTTGCCCGGGCCTTTGGCTCATGACCGTGGCCCGAGTTCATGGACTTTGCCTGAGTATTCAATAAGTATTTACTGAAGACATCCTAAGAACCAGACCTTGTTCAATATGCTAGAGCACAGCGATGGGGGAAAATCAGATTAAAGTCTCTGCTCTAAGGGATTTTCATTTTACTGGAGAGAGAAAAACAACAAGCAAATAAACAATAAATAAGATTTTCAGATCGCGACAAGTATCACGAAGAAACTGAACTCGGGTGATGTGTGACAGTGCATGACCTTGACCTTCAGCAGTAGGGAAGCCCTCCAGGGCACCAGCCTGGCTCCCCTGGGGTCTGACCTGTGGGAAGCCGTCTGGGCCCCTGCACTACGTAAATGCGAGGTCTGCAGAGACGGGAGGCACCTTGGTCCCCGTTGGACAGCATCTCAGTCCCAGCCCCGCCTTGGTCACTATGTATGCCCAGGAGCAGGCCTGGCATCCAGCAGCTCCGGGCTGCCCTGAAATTACAGCCCTCTCAGCAGATGTTCCTTGACGAAAATAGCTGCTCTGCCCAAGCACGCCTGACCTGTGGCCCGCTGCGTGCTTTCCCTGATGGCCTTCACACGCCGATATCAGGTTCCCTTTGACCTTGAGCCGCGCTCACCGCAGGTCCCCACTGCCCTAACTGGACTTCCCACTCGCTTTCCGCGACAAGGCGAGCTCGTCCAGCTCTCCCGGCTGGACTCCGTCTACTTGTAACTGGGCTGGAACACGCTGCTCACATGCCCCACAGGGGTGACACGCTGGCAGGGCCAGGCCTTCACTTCCCCTGTGCCAGGGCCAGCACTGTCGTCCCCTGTGCCAGGGCTGGGACTCCTGACGACTTGCCTATTCTTGCAGAGGCTCCGGCAAACGCCTTTTAAATCCACACTATCTGGAATGTTCTGCCGACTGATTTAAAATGCTATGTTTTGAACTCTTGGTGGTAAAGGTCCTGAGTAAGATATCTGAACTCTCGGCCTGCTGGTTGGCAGAGGAACTCAGCACCCCCGAATGTCAACCATTAACATGTATATTTACGCACACAAGAATTCAAGCTAAGAGAGGGACGAGTTCCACATGGTGAGCAGGAGTGATTGATTAGCAGAGCTGTCACATCAGGTCGCGTCTGAACCGAAGGGGCCCCAGAGCCTGGCAGAGGCCTAGTTCAGCTGAAGCGACTCAAGAACAGAAACAAGGACCCTGAAGAAAGAAGTCTGGCTGCGTGAGGAAGAACGAAATGGTGGTGCAGATCGAGGGGTGCAGAGAAGGGATGTGGAGCTGCCTGGAAAGAAACAAGAAGGCCTTGGTCGGAAGAAGTTTTCAGCATCCCTGGGGCCTGGCGTGCTAGTCACGGGCCCCTCTCAAGGCACCAAACACGCAGATGAGGTTCTTCGTTAACGACCATCACACAGAAAACCCACATTTCAAACAGTTTCATCAGAACTTTCAACCGGGGGAGAAGACTGTCAGATCTCATTAGAGCTTGTTTAACCCTGTGGCGGCCAAAAAGCTGGTTCACAGAGACAAGTGGCATGGCTACGCCTCTCTCTCTTGTTCTGTGGTGCCTGTGTTCCTGGTTTCACCTGTTATTTCCTTGTGGGAATTTTTTAAGACACTCATCCACTTCATGGTTAGTTCAGTTAAAACTTAGCCAAGTCAACCTGCAAAGCCTCACGAGGAAGGAATGGGAGGAAGCGTCCTTTGATCTGGGGAATGTAATTCCTCCCCCGTCCCTTCCATGTGACACCATGTCAAGTCGAACGCCATCGTCAATCCTTTTATTAATGTTAGTAATGATAAAATTAATTCATATGCCGGGCCCCACAAAGTGGAGGCTGCCCCCAGAGGGTTAAATTATTTCATGGAAAAGTGAAATTATCAAGCAAGGAGAAAAAATAAGGCAGATAAACGACATGACCTCAGGATGGGAGAGGTCTCGTGAAGCAAAGAATAAGCAGGTTTTATGTAGTAGGGTCAATAGCTGTATTATACGTAAATCATCTTTTGGTGAATTCCCAGTGAGAAAATGAACAATGACCAAGAGTAGAATTCCGTATTCGCACACATGAAAATACGCCATGAGACGTTGAGGAAAGACTGAGAAAGGGAACACACGCAGTGGAGTCACTTGAAGAGAACTGCTGAGTATCACCATTGTGAAGGCTGAGGCACAACGAAACACCATTCTTGTCCTAACCAGCCTGACAACTTATACTTTTTGCACTTTCCGCTCCTGCGTCAAAGCCTGGATAGACATCTGGAGCTCCAGGTAGCACTTGAATCCCTCTGAGGGACTCCCGCATCAGGCCACCTGATTACCCCCTGGAGAATTCACGTATACTTCCTCCTGACCTCCCTCATCCAGACCACTGGCAGATGGGCAGGCCTCTGGGACCTATCTCCTGGACCACCTGGCATCCATCATCCTGCCTGTCAGCCGACTGATAACTGTTCTGGGCCAACCCCAGTCCTGAGAAAGCAGGACTGATAATTCTCAAGAATGTGCTTTTTGCCAAGTGCCTTTCTTCCCCCAAACGCCTCTGGGCTTTTGCCTAGCTCTGTTTCCAGTGTTCAGACTCCAAGGTCCTGGGATGAATCTCTATCATTTCTAGCAAAGCTCCAGCCTCTTGAGTTTGTTCAGCGACTTCGGCGCAGTGAAGAAGGACCATCACATGCTCTCATATGGCGCTAGGGGGATGTGGTAACAATGATACGGCAGTAATTTACCATGTGCCATGCAATTCTAGGCATTTTCTTTGTAGTAACTCATTTGCTTTTACGGCAACGTCATATGGTGGCATCACATCAGTCTCCTCGTCGAGGCACAGCCGGATGAAGGAACTTGGCCAAACCTTCTAGCTCAAAGGTGGCAACCGGCTAGACTTACCCAACTGTCCGGTGGGCACAGTACCTCAGGTTGACCTACTTCTGTGTGTGTTACATGCTACTGAGTTGGCTCTGCCTCTGGTGACCCCATAATGTGCACAGTGTCCCCCGCTCGACAGCCCTGCCCAGCCCCTGGAGACTCCTGCCTATGGCTTTTGTTATGAAGTCGATCCCTCTCATCTTTGGTCTTCCTCTCTTCCTTCTGCCTTCTATTTTCCCCAGAATTACTGTCCTTTCCAGAGAACACTACCTTCTCCTGCTGTGCCTGAAGTAGGACAGCTGCAGTGCTGTCATGTGTGCCTCCAGCGATGTTTCTGGCTTGATTTGCTCTAGAGCCCGCTTGTTTGCCTTCCTGGCTGTCCAGGGTGTCTGTAGAGTTCTCCTCCAACACCGTATTTCAGGTGAATGTTGTTCCCCTATCAGCTTTCTTCACTGCCCGACGTCCACATCCCATCACAGGAACTGGGAATGGGAGGGTTTAAGTGATCTTAAGTGATCTAGTGACACGTCTTCGGTCTCGGTGATCTTTCTTAGTTCTTCCATTGCTGCCCTTCTGAGTCTCTGCCTTCTCGTGACTTCTTGGCTGCAGTCTCCATTTTAATTGATGACTGAACCAAGTGAAATAAAATCTGTAACCATTTTTGTCTTCTTTGTCTATGTTAAAGTTGTGGATTTCTTCTGTAGTCATGATTTTTGTCTTGATGTCCTAATGCAGTTCTGCTTTGGCACTTTCTTCTTTGACTGTCATCAGAAGTTGTTTCAAATCATGGCGTCCATACTTTAGGGGCCCCCAAAATGTTTAAATTTTAAAATCAGAAGTAAAACAAGAAAATGTTGAAGAAAACATTTTAATGTACAATATCAATAAGTTCATTTTTATGTCAATTCAGTTATAAATGTAATTTTTAATATCATTTTATAGAAGAGGCCCACAAAAGTAAAAGTATGCAGGGCTCACGAAAGTCTGAATGTGGCCTTGTGTGGCAGAGCTGCACTTTGATACCAGGTAATGTGACATTTAACTGTAGGTTTCCTAGAAGATAACTTGCCAATACATTTTAAACGGCTAAAATTATTCATTCCTTTACTTTTTAATGATTTAAATTCAGACAGTAAGGACATGAACAACACTTTTTGCAAAGATATTTATAGATCATACTCTTCATTTGAAATAAACAAAAAAAATAATACATGATAATAAAAGGCTGGTTCACTATTGGCTGTCCACGTAGGGGCCTAGGTGAATACGAGATGCTTCTGAATGGAGCTGAGCTGAGGCAGAAACTGAGGACTCAAGAGAGCTAAACGTGAGAATGAGTAGAGCAGGAAGTGGAAGGAGGCCTGTATGCGTTTGTAAGCATGTTCTTGAATTTATTTTTAAAGGAACTGGACTGGTAAGGAAAGGGTGAGGAAAGGGTTAGAGGACCCAGTACTTGGTAAAGCAGAGATCAGCAAACACAATCAGAGGACTCTGAAGCATCTTCATAACAGGAGAGACTGAGCATTTGAACACAGAGGCCTTAAAGCTCATGTTAACCTTTGTCTTGGAAGCTCTGCTGGGCCAGTGAGCGATTTTAAGCAGTGGGGTGACATGCTCAGATGCACATTTTAGAATAATCACTGTGAATATAGTGTGCCTCGCATGTAGGTATGGCATAGGAGGGTGGAAATGATTCAACGGAGAGTAAGAGAATGTGCATTCATCCAGCTGACAGACGTTTACTGAATCCTACAAATATTCACTGAGTGTCAGTGTGGCTCCTGGTACACAGTTCTTTCAAAAGCTTAGTAATGATGGAAGAAGAAAGAGAAAAAGAGGTTTTAAAGTCAAGGGACAGTCTAAGACAGAAAAGACTTAAAACACAATTAAGCTGAGGAGTTGTAGCCAATAGAAAAGGTGGGGTTAAATGTATGCCAAGAAGGAGGTTGGGGGGGGGGCACAGAATTGCAGACAGCGAGAGGTTGCTTTGCAGAGGAGCAGGGCCACCCAGCCTTGAGACTGAAGAAAAACTAGGTAATTTGTGGGGTTTGGGTGAGGTAGTTGAGAAGGAACTGTAGAAATCCATGCTATAATTTTACTAAGTCTCTTAAGCTATAGAGAAGCTCCTTGTGCATGGAAGCAACCGAAGTGTCCTACGATAGATGATTGGATAAAGAAGTGGTACATATACACAGTGGAATATGACGCGGCCATAAGAAGTGATGAAATACTGCCATTTGTGACAACATGGCTGGACCTCGAGATAATCATGGTAATCGACATAAGCCAGACAGAGAAAGTTAAAAATCACGTGATGTCACTTATATGAGGGATATAAACCTAAAAGCAACATGCAAACAGGACAAACAGACAGGGACTCATGGACATGGACAACAGACTGGTGGTTACCAGAGGGTAGGGGGAGTGGGTAGAGAGGAGGTAGATGGGGTAAGTGGGGTCAGGTATGGGGTGGCAGAAAGAAATCTAACTGGGAGGGGTGAACACACACGTACATGTATGTGCCTGACTGTCACAAAGCACAGGTGAAACTTACTAGGTTTCTTTAACCAACGTCGCCATAAAAAATAATTTTAAAAAATAATACAATGAAGACGCTCCTGATGTTATATCTTGACCGACTGGATGGAGGCCTGCCGCGGGGCGTCATGTGCACCTTCACTAACCCATCCGACGAGCTCCATGGGACCCAACCGGACACACGACTCTGATCAGTCCAGACGGTGCAATTCGGACCAGCCCCACTGAGCAGATGAGGACTCCGCCTGTGCCCAGAGGCGGGCCCGTCAGGGACCAGGGCTGGCGCCCGCTCTAGGGAGCAGCCCCCGCCCCTCGGGGGAGGGCACTGTCCCCTGGAAAAAGTCTCCCTTCCGAGGCGCCCCGCCCTGGGGACGCCCGTTGGCTCTGGCTTGGGGCAGCGGCCTTTGCTTGAAGGTCCCCCGGTGCGTGCCGTGGCCACCGCCGCCTTCGTCCGCACACAGTAGGGCGACAGGCCCGCCCCGCCGGGCTGCTGAGGGCGCCGGGCGCTGCGACCCGACGGGCCTCGTGCTCCTGTCATCGCTGCGCCGGCGGGGCGGGGCGCACGGAGCGCGCGCCCGAGCGCCCGGCGGGGCCGAGACGCGTGCCCGGACGCCCGGACGGCCGGCCTGCGCCGCCGGGCGCTGCCCCGACGGCCGCCCGCACCCGGGTCCTGGCCGGGGCCGGCGCCCCGTCCGCCCGCGCCGCGCACGTCAGCGGCACGCGCCCCCCTCCCGGCCCCGCCCAGGCCCGCCCCGCGCGGGCCCCGCCCGCTCCCATTGGCTGGACCCGCCCAACCCCGCCCCCGCGCCCATTGGCCGGACCCAGGCCCCGCCCCCTCGGCCCCGCCCCCCGCGCCCATTGGCCGGCCCTCCTGTCCGGCGACCGCCGCGGAGGCAGGGCGGCGCGGGCCCGGGTGCGCCTGCGCCGGGACGCCGGATCCGGTCCGGAGGCGCGCGGGGCGGGGCGGGCCGGGCCGGCGGGGGGCGCGCTCCGGGGCGCGGTGCGGGCGGCGGATCCGGGCGGCGGGCCGCGCCGGCGGCGAGATGGCGGGGCTGGGTGCCCGGGGCTGAGGCGCCGCCGCGGGGCGCGCCGCGCGAGGCCGCCGAGGCCGGTGAGGACGGCGGGGCGCGCGGGGGTGCGGGGCGCGGTGCGGGGCGCGTCCCCCGGGGCGGCGGGCGGCGGCGGGGTGTCGGCGTCGCCGGGGCACAGGCCCCGCGAGGGCGCCGGGCGCGGGGCGGGGCGCGGCCTCGGGGTGCTGCCCCCGCCCCCCCCGCCGGGCGGACTCCGGCCCGGGCCGCGCCGCCCGCCGCGCGCACCCCCAGCCCGCCCGCGCCGCCCGGCGATCTGCGGCGCCCGTGACCTTGCCGCCCGCCCCCGTGGCGCCCGCTGACCTCGCCCGCCCTCCCTCGCCCCCTCCAGCACAGGGTCCGGCCGCGCGGCCCCTCGCGCCCCGGGGCGCCCGCGCCGCGGCCTCGCCCGCCAGGTGCCGAGACCTCCCTGACCGGGACGCGCTCCCCGCGGCCCGCGTGGCCGGCCCTTCCTCGGGTGAGTTCGCGTCTGTCGGTGGCGCCGCCCGCCCGCGCGGGGACGGCGGCGGGAAAGGGTCGGGCCGGCCGCCGGGCCCCCCGGGCGTGTGTGCCGGTTCCCACGGGTCCGGGCTGTGGGCCGGTTCCCACCCGCGTGCCACGCGGCCACTGCACCTTCCACGGGAGGAGGGCGTCTCAGGGGCTCGGCTTGTGGCCGGACCCTGCACCAGCTCGGACCGGGACCATCACAGGGAGCGTTTTCCGAGGTGGAAGCGCCGGGGCCGGGAGGCCGGCAGGTTGAGGACGGCACGTGGAGTGGTGGGCTCAGCTGCCGCTGTCAGCGCGTGGGACAGCCCTTCCCACCGCCCTTCCCACCGCCCCTGTGGAAAGCCTGGCACGACGGGCGTCGTGGGCGAAGCCTCCGCCTGTTCGCCGCGCCGCCAGAGTCTGGGATTCCTTCGCTTCTTGGCGCAGTTACTAAGCGTCTACTGCGTGACTGTGCCGGCGTCTTGGGCAGCACCAAGGTGGAAATGACAGCAGTTTCTGTCATCACAGACTAGTGAGGCGGACGGGACTGCACACACATGCCCCATTCGCCTTTTAGCAGTTAAGTGCGGAATCCGGATTCAGGGGTGGTTAGAGCTCACCTCTCGTGTGGCAAGGTGAGGTGAGGGGCGTAGTTGTAGAGCCGGCTTCTGAAACCTTTGTTTTGATGCCGACAGGCTCCTGAGAGGCTGGGTTTGGTCATCCAGGCAGAGGGAAGGGACAGAGCACAGACTTCATGCGTTTGGGCAGAGGCAAGTGATGACACAGGGATGGAACGGCGTGTGTGTACCAATAACGAGGGCGATGAAGCTTGAAGTAAAAATTGGACAAGTTTATGACTGCTTTTAATGCCGGGCTGACGGCGGTGGGGGTCTTACAGATTTTTGAGTTGGGAATGTAACGATTAAAGCTTTGTTTCCGGAGGATCAATCTGGCAGTAGTGTGTGGTGTGAATTGAAGCAGAGAGAACGTGGGGGTAGAAAGACCTCTTGATTGCTCGGGTCGTAGGTGTGAGGGGCTGAGCTGTAGCGGAAATAATAGGAATGGAAAAGAGGAAGGAAATGGATTAGACGTGATGATGAGAGAGAAAATGAAGAAAGTAAAAATGAGATTCTGATCCAGGTTGGGTGAGAGAATAGTGGTACTGTTTCGGGCAGCATCCATGGGAGCTTCATCTTTGGTGCGTGCGCGCGGGTGTGTGTGTGTGTTTGCAGCAGTTCTCAATCTTTTGAGGATTAGTAATCCTTGGTGAAATTAAAGAAATCTGGCCCAGGAAATTTCCAGGTGCACCTGTGTTTTGTGGTTATAATTTTAGAGGCAGCGGTAGACCACCTGAAGCACACCCGTGGAACCCACAGGCCAGTGGGTTGGCCTGCTCGTGGCACTTAATTCCTGGGGGCCTTTTAAAACAGAATCTTCAGTTTCTCCTCATTGATAAGAGCCCCTCCTGTAGAGATATACTGTATGTACACCTAGAGACATTATTTTATTAACATTTGTATGGTTTACAGTGAGTTTTGACTAACTTGTGTTATTCGCTATAATATTACAGAAGTAGCCCAAGAGGTAAACGATTTGCCCTAAGTATTTTACTTACAGGTGGTGGGTCAAGTAGAATCAGGAGTTGATGACCACGATGGTTTCTCTCTTGAATAAAAATGGATGCAGCTGATTCACCATCATTGGATATAGTTACTACTTTGAAGTGACCTCATCAGTGAGGACCAGATGATCCTGGGAAGGCCCCTCTGGTTAACCAAGTTTGTGATTCTTGGGTTTTAGGTTTTCACCGCCTGTCTGTACCCTTCTCATTTTCCATGGGTGGGAGAGCTGGTGAGGCTGAGAAGTGATTTGGATATATGGAGAGCAGACAGTAAGATCAGACTAGTCTTTTATTTATTTCCTTTGTATCTTCATTTGGATGGAGGAGGGGGAGTAAAGTAAGTGAAATAAAAAACTTTAAGAACTTTATTCTGTCTTCTCTTTTCAGGTAGGCCCTACTTGAGAATACTCCTCTCCTCCATTCAGGAAGGCTTTATGAAATAAAAATTGCAACTTTAGAAAATAAATGAAGTGCTGGGGCCTAGTCAGTGAATTTTTTCATTGGACTAAGTAGCCAGCTCTCCCTAGTATGGTTAAAGCATAATTTGATTAGTAAACAATTGACTTTTCTGCACTTATAGATTATCTTCCTAGTAGAGAACCAAAGAGAGCTATTCGTATCTTTTATAGCTTTAGGAACTTGATTCCACAATTATTACTAGAAACATTGGGATCTTTTTTACTCTTATAAACGTTTGATTATAACAAGCAGTGGAAAAACCAGTAAGTTATACTGGTTTAAGTATATTAAAGTAACTACTATTAGTGGAGGAAGAATGTTCAGCGTTGTTGATTTTCCTGTCTGCTGGCATTCAGAAGAGGGTCAGATTAGAACATTTATATTTTTTCGTAATGCCTCTGTATACTTTATCATTAGATTCTCCTACAACTGAGCAGTAGGTGTGTCAGGAGATAATCATTGCTTTCTAGGTGAAGACACTGAGGTTCAAAGTAAGTTAAGAGTTCCAGGGCGTATGGCTAGACAGAGGCTAAAATCGTGCTGGAGCTGTAACCTGTATTTGTTCTTGGGCTAGTACCCTTTCCCACTGACTCTTGCGCAGTGGAAATGTAGCTGGGGCTGCAGGTGAGGGGTCCGCACCTGCCTGGAGTCTGTTACACTCTTGTGCTGTGTAGATCTGAACTTGTCTTCAAATGGTAACCTCATTGGCAGTGGCTTTTGGTCGGTAACTGTGAAACTCGTAACTATCACAGAATAGTTACTCTCCTGTCAAGGAAAAAGCGAAAGTTGATTTCTCATCCGAAAAAGTGCATCAGTGAAAGGTAGGTGTTTCCTTTTGAAAACTTACGGTTTTTCATTCAGATGCTTTTACAGATGATGATTTTTCTTTTATAAAAGCCTACTCTGAAAATTTGTATTGTTGGAGAAAATCAGGATTTCCAAAAGTATGTCACGATATTTCATGATTTTTACCATTACACGAAATGCTTTATCATTAAAAAAATTGCCACTGAAAAAGCTTAGTATCCACGCCAAATTCACGTTTAAACACCTTTGGGGGAGCAATCATGTAAACCCACATGTCAGGTGGTTTCTAATTTGTAAGGAAGGCCAGCGTTGGTCTCGGCATCCCTTAGCCCTGCTCCCGCCGGGTGCGGCGGCCAGGGGACACCCGGGAAGCCGACCCCGAGAGGGCATAGCCCTTGTCTTCTGCGACAGTCGGGAGTTGCAGGCACACCTTGGAGTCGTGGTGGGTTTGCTTGCAGACCACCGCAGTGAAGTGCGCTGCCTGTCTTCTTGCTGGTGGAGGGTCTTGCCTTCACTTTGTAAAGAAACACAGCTGTCAAGCTCGCTATAAGGTCTGCCTGTAATTCTACCCCTCCTTTTCTCTGGCTTTTGAACCAATTATGCAAAAACACGCACCAGATGAGCATTGTTTTGGTTATTGCTTTGTGACAAGCCTAAAAGTAAGTGACTTAAGACACCTTTTTTTTTTGCTCACATTTTTGCTGCCATAGGCTGGACTCATGTGAGCATTGCCTAGGAAGTCCCTCTCATTGCTGCGTTCAGGTCGGTCGATCTCTGTCTTGTGCTGGCATCCTGTCCTGGGTCCACTTGCTCTCCACATGGCCTTTTCAGTACTGCTGGCCTCACGTGGTGGCTGAGGGCTCCCAAGAGGGAGAGCAGCCAGGCCTTCTTAAGCCGTGGGCTTGGAACCAGCATCGCATCATTTTTGCCGCGTTCCATTAGTCACAGATCTGGCCCAGGTTCAAAGGAAAGGGCTTGGAGAAGTGCGCGAATCCTGGGGTTCCCATGGACAGCTGAGTATCACCCCAAAACGGGGCTTTGGGAAACTTTGGGAAGCCGAGACGTGAGCCGCCTGGTACTTCTGCTACTTTGAGTCTGGCCCCTCCTTGGGGAAATGTCAGGAATAAGGGAGTGAATGCTCATCCCACCCGGGAACAGGCAGATTTCTTGATTGCTAGCTGGATTTTTCTCGCCATCTTCACCACTTGTCTTTTTCTCCTGTCGCTTGATGTAGGCCTCAGGAGTTTTCTTCGTTTTGTTTTTTAGTTCCAACTATGTAACGTGGTAGCTAGCTGGAATGAGGAAAATGGGCATTTCTTCGTTATGATGGGATAGCTGCTAGGGGGAATGATGAATTGACAGGTCTCGTTTTAAAGAATCCAGCTGTAACTTTGGAGGACTTCTGAAACGTTTCATGTACACTCAAAAACGGGCCTGTGCATCCTGGTACGAATCTCTGTAAATTTCTGAAAATAGTACATTGGCCGTCGTGAGGAGTTTACTGATTGAATATACTGGGAAGGCGAGGGCGCAAGGCAGGGCCCAGTCCCATCACGGTGCTTCTCGGTGGCTCTCCTCCTCTCAGTTACTTGGGTAGTTTAAAAATGCACTAGCATTGGCAGGGTTGTAGGTGTGATAGCTTTTCTTTAACTGAGGTGTTTAGTGTACCCGTAATTATGATTAAACAGGGTGAGTGGAAGCAAACTGTTGAGTCCTGACTTAAAGCAGGATACTGTGGCCGCGTGTGGGCCCCGGCTTGCCAACATGTCCTGCTGTTTGTATGTGCTCGGTTAGTGAGAGGAGGAGGATAGTGAACCTGCTCTTAAAAGCAAGTAAACTAAAGGGTTCTATTACAGCTTAAGAATGAAAGGCATGCTGGCATATGGGTTTAGAGTTGTCATTGTAACGTCTCTCAGTACAGTGTTGCCTCAGTTTTATCTTTGGTAAAATGTAAATATCTTTACTGCATTTTTAAAAGGATTAATTGAAATAAAATAGGAAGTATGGTCTTTGGGACAAGCATCTCTCAACCATTTATGTTGCTCATAATTTCATGTTAACAAATCGAAAATACAAATCAGTCCGCTGTTCTGTGAGCTACTCATATCTCAAGGACAGTCGTTTTGGCGTGAGCAGAGCTGCATATCAAATCTCACCTCCTAACTTAAACAGTGAGTTGCTAAAATGAATCTGAGAAAGACACTGACTCGACACAGCCAAGTGGTGCCGCTTTGGGTGTGAAGGAGACACTGTGAACAGCGTCACCAGATGCAGCACAGAGCAGACCAGTGTTTGTCAGCACAGTCTCTGGATGCTTCTTAGTTATGTAGATTGTCGAGTACCTCTGTGATCTGTGCTATGGTCCTTGACAGCAGGATTCGGGAATTTTCCTGTTTAATAAAAAGTTCAGATGCGCATTAGTTTGAGAGCTGCTGGTGAAACAGTCTAATTGGGGGTTCCGGTGTTCCCCAGGGCGGTTCTTAGACACTTCCTAAGCTATAGTTCATGAAGCCCATATGCATAACATGACTACAAAGAGCTTAACATCTGAATCTTTCAGATGTTTAAAGAGGCTTAAGATAATTGCCAAGGACTCGATCCAGAGAAACTGGAAACCCGATCCTGGGCGATTACAGTAAGGAGCAGGCAGGAGGGACCCTGCAAGAGGCCTCTCTGTCAGGCTCCTTGTTCAGAAATTCCCCGTGAGTCTGCAAAAGAATGAAGACATTTCTTAAAAACAAAAACAAAAGCACAAGAAAAACCCCTACCGAAACAGTTAAGTTAGACGTTTTGCTTATCACATAATCTGATTGCTTTTTGCTTTGCTAAGATAAGCTACTCAAAAATAAAGATTCCTCTGAAGTGTGTCTAATGGAGTTTGCGCTTCTGGGTGGAGAGCAGGTTGCTCGGGGCCACCGACTGTCTCCTGTGGGGGAAGCCATTGCTTAGCCTGAGGGCACTGACTTGGGAAGCAAGTCATGAGAGAAGATTCAAATTTTAAATCAATAATAATAAAACCCAAAAGTTGAAACTTATTCTCTCTAATTTTTGCTTAGGGCAGTGGTGGTGACAGTCTGTGTCTCTTAAATCTTTAATCTTGTGACCATATCTGTCATTGGACCGGCAGATCTTTAAATTGGGGCTGTTACTGGAAAAACTTAACCTATGTTTATAGCAAACATTTTTATCATGTTAGTACATTTTGTGGTAAAAAAAAAAAAAATGCCAAACCCATGAGTCCATCTAAATTTGAGTGGAAAAGATTAGCTGGCATTTGTTTGAGGAGCCTATTGTTTGTTTTCACTGACTGTGGCCAGGAAGTAGTTTTGGGAGAAAAACAATAAAATCAACTTTTTGTCCTGTGAGTTGTGAAATGTGGTGTTGATGTTTAAATGTGACTGCACAGACTAGAAAGTACACACTGTACTCAGAAATTTCATGTTCCTAGGTTAAAGGTTTTGTTAATACCTTGTTTTAAAACTTTCTTCGTGATTAATTTCCCTTTAAAGTGTTGGCTATTTTAAGAGCTCAGCCTTCAGGTAAGACAGACCTCGATTTGAGTTCTGGCACTCATTTATTGGCGGAGTGAACTCGCTCAAGGTAACTTTAGATTAAGCTCTAGTTTTATCATGTTTAAATGTATTCATATGTAAAGTGGAATAGTAATAATTCAGAGCCCTCCTGTGTGGTTTAAACCTGGCATTTAATATTCAGTAAATATTCCCTAGGATGAGTTCGTAATACCTTGTCATTGATGACAGATGTGTTTCAGAATTAATTTTTTTAATGTTAGAAAGGAAATGTGCTCCATATACTATGTTACATAGACCTCGGCGGAGTCTAGGTGGCATCCTGTGCTTTCTTTGGCAAGCACTTAAGTGGGTAAATAAGGGCAGAGAATAGCCACACACCTAGTCAGATTTTGCTGCTAAATGAACTCAGGTCAGTTCAGGTTTTGTTGCTAAATAAGTTATGAAGGAGATGTTTTTTGGGTTTTGGATTTGTGGATAAAGATTGTGTTCCTGTATTTCTACTGTGTTTTCTTTTTTTTTTTTATACTTGAGAAGAATCGCATTATTCTAAGAGTAAAATTTTAGCTGTTTAATTGATTGTGTCATTTAGGGAGGTTTCTCTGTATTTGGATTCTAATATTTTTCTCTAAGAGTAAGGATAGAAGTAGGCTTTAAATTCTTTAGAAGAGTATGCGTTAATAGTAAATTAAGACTGTTACTTGAGTAGCCTTAAAATAGCTTGAAATTCTGTATTTGTAACAAAACCTTTAGCAGTAATATATTCCTCTCAGGTGCCTACAAATAATTTTGGTCTGATCTTGCCGCAGATCTGGGGGTTCGCAGCATGGCCTTGTGACAGAAGTGCCTTTCTTAATCTACTGTTTTCTGTTTTGTTGGAGGGAAGATAGTGGAGTTTCTTAGCCTCAGATAATTAAGAGTGTAGCTGAGGTGGCAGTGGTGCTGGGAGGATGGGCACCTTCTGGGCCAGGGCCCAGACACAATTCTCGTTTCCTGGGGCTAGCTTAGACTTCTTTCCCCTTCACATCTGCATTTCACAGAACAGGAAAACAGAGGTGACAGACAGATTATAGAGCCGAAGTTTGGAGCAAACTGGGGCCTCTCTGAAAGCTGCTCTGTTATCAGGTTACCCAAACACACACTTCTCAGAGTCAAAATTAATTAGCACTTTGGAATTGAAGAGCTACCAGATCTCCATGACTACTCAGATAGATGCTGGTCAGCTGGAATCCTGAACGTATTCAGGAACAATCAGCAAGTGTTTGGGGTGAACTTCACAATCACACACTCCTGGTGGCCAGTGCAGAGGGCCACTGGCCTCACCAGCGGGTCTGACCTGGGAAGCTGTGTCTCAGCCTCAGCTCTAGGCTTTCATGGCTCTGCTTTCTGCTGCTTCAGGAGACGGCAGATCCTGTGTATTTGAAGAATACCAAACGTTTGACATTTTTGGATTCGAAGGAAAAAGTCTGGTAAGCCAGTATTGAAATAGCACACTTTGAAACAAATGACCAATAATTTATGGAAACGTTCGTCATTTGGAAATGTGAGACGGTGATAATATAATTACGTGCAGTTTGGTCCTTGCAAGGTAAGAATCTTCTGTTGCCTTGAACGTTTTTCCCGGACACATGGCAGTGCTATATTATGCACAGTCCCGTTGGCTCACCTCCTCTTCAGCGTTGAGGTGCTTACACCTTTACACACATTTTTAAGACTACTTATTCTTTCTCAACCTAAGGAAAAACATCTTCAGTAACTAGCTTACAAGCCCACAAAATCACCTGCCTCCGAATCTTTAAGTAAAAAAATAAGAGAAAAGTACAATCTGATTGACGTGGCAGACTGCTCATTTTGAGGCAAGGGTTTAGCTCAGCACTTCTTAGTTTGCATTCTGTTTTCACAGTGCATATGCAGTGAAAAAGCATTGGCTTTAAGCCCAAGAAATCTGGGTTTAAAATCCAGACTTTCACTACCTTTGTGGCTGTGGGCATTTTCAGTTCCTAAAGCCTAATTTTCCTCATTTTTTAGTTGGAATATCAAAGACTCTGAAGGGTGATTGTTAACACGAAAGGTAGTTTTTTTGGTAAGGAGATGGCGAATAATAGGAGCCCAGTAAGTGGTCACTGACACTCTTACTATTTTGGGAATCAAACCTGATTCAGATTCCAGGTTTAAACTGGCTGTCGTCCTGTGTCACTTAGACACTATGGAAGTGCGGTTGGTCCCAGATAGTTACGCTTTGTCATCTTACTCTGCCTAGGCAGTATGTACACACAGCTCTGTTTATATGTTAAGTTTTAAGATGCCCATTGTTATTTGAATTTTGTTTTCTTAATTGACATGCCGTGAAGGAGTGGGCAATCTGTTTCTACTGATAATCACTAAAGCATGTGGAAAAATTACCAAATGCAAAGATTTTTGCTTGAAAAGTTTTGGTATTTTGCAATTGTAAACACAATGCTGAATATTATAAGAAACTGAGCAAATTATAGCAGATTGGAGATTATTTGATTCTTATTACTGATACCATTTTGGCGCACCTCTTTTGTCGACATAAATAAAATTTTAGTATCCATTTTTTTAAAACTGAGAAAGGAATCTCATCCTAAATCAAGATTAACTATGGAAAATAAAGTTAGTGCGTGCCAAGTAAAAATATATTTTGTTTCTATGACCTGAGGAAGGGGGTGGTGCAGGCAGAGAAAGGAAAGATTAGTGTGATAAAAGACACAGCGCTAGTGCCAAAGGCCTGTGTTTTTTGCTTTTAGGACCATAAGTGTTTAGCTTTAAAATTAGAATAGTTGCCGCTAAATTTAATGAATATTTTCCTCATTAAGATTTTCCAGTAAAGTCCAAACAGTTTTGATAACCCTTACTTGCAATGAAGGAAAATGTTTATTTTTTTGGAAAGTTGATATAATGTATTATATTTTTTTAAAGGTGCATTTTATGGAGCAACAACACCATCTTGTGGCCTTTTAGAATAATGTTGCCAAAGTTAGGTTTTTACAACTATGAACATAAATTGTTCTGATGTTGGCCGAGGGATCAGTCAGGTTTGTAATTGGACGTTCTTACTGTAAATGGAAGTTAGGGAGTAGATAATAAAATTATTTGTATACTAGGGTTGCAACTTTGTAAATAAAATGTATTGGAAGAAAATGATGGTATAAAAATGAAAATAACTGAGTTGGTATGTGTATTGGTATGATTATGGATGATTGCTGCTATTTCTTATTTTCATGAAATTTGTAGTAAAGCAATTCTGAGCTAGAAAATCTCAATGTGTCCTGTGCTTCATTTCTTATTTACTGAGACTACCCAGGCCCAGGGAACTTAGATGTGTTCTTGCCAGCCATTTAACAAGACTGCTTTTGTCCAGGACAGTGTTACCTAAGCTGGCGGCTTTTGACGGAGTATTTTCTTCATGTAGTTTTGTACTTTTTTTTCATTCCATCGACAATTTTAAGCAACAAAAAAATTAGTTTGTAAAGTATGGAAGTTCATTTAAAAGAGCACCTAAATCTAAATAAGGCTCTTTGGTTTTAAGCTTGTTTGTTGTTTGGAGATCCTGATGACACTGTGACCTTCATTAGCAGACAGATAACAAACACTTGTGGGCACCAGGCTTTGAAGGAGGCACGTGGTTACAGTGGTGAGGATTTGTCCTGTACTTTCACCGTTTACAGTTAGTGTGCATTGAGAAAAATAAAGCTATTTTGTTGAACACAGAAGTTTGAAATCAGGGATTCTGTGTAAAAATAGAAGGATTTATTGAGTATTTACTATATGCTCTGCTCCATGCAAAGTGCTTTTGGTACTTTTTTCAGTGTCAGCAATTTATTTTGCAATTTTGGTTTGATTTTGTGGGAGCAATACACATGGACACTAAGTATTTGTGTCAGCCCTGAAACATCTCTGTGGAACAGTAGGTTTTCTTGTATAGGACAAATGGTTTAGATGTTAATTGTCTGGTGGGCGTCCGTGGCTTGGTCTTGATAGCCAATCACCATTTATAATGTTTCTTGGGGAATTTTGTACTGTGTTCTAAGCAGCCATCTTTCTCCCAGACCTTTAGAAAAGTCCAGTTGATATGTAATCTGTATATGTAATCTGTCAATTAGTATGTGACTTCTGAATTATTTTTGAATAATTAGGGCTAGAGAATGTCCAAGTTTAATGAGCTTTCCCCTCGTTTATGCACTTTTGGCCATTTTAGTATTTAATAAGTCAAATGAGCATTTGAGGTAACAGTTAGGCTTTTGTATTGGACATTTTGTATTGAGCATTTTGGGGGCGGGGCTGTGGAGGTGAGATCACATTGGGTAGGTGGACGTGGACTTGAAGCTCAGAATCAAGGCAAAGATGGGAGAGGATGTATAGTTTTTAGTCCCACCTGTTCAGGATTTTCTTTATAATTTAATTAAAAATTTCAGTTCTATGCTATATAGCCCCCCACCCCTTTTTCTAACCTAGCTACCCCAATCAAGTCCACAGTACTGTTTTATTAATTGTGAATCTCCATTTAACACTCATTTATTGAGAATTTGGTAAAGGCTGAACACTAGGCTAGGGGCTGGAATTATAAAGATTAGTTGTGTACCCAAAGGGCAGACTGGGCAGATACCAGAGCCCCACTGAAGCAAATCCCACTCCACAGTGTCAGCCCCCACACAACAGCTCCTCCACTGTGGCCATGGCCATCCCTCACAGCCAGTCAGCCTCAGGGTCAGTCCCTCCCGTCAACATGCCAACCGCGGCCAAAGCTCAACTATAGCAGGAGGGCACACACAACCCAAAAAAGGGATACACTTGGAGCACCTGGCTCAGGAGACCAGGGAGACTGAACCGTTGGGTCTCACAGGACACTTAGTACATGAGGCCACTCTGCTAAGATTGGGAGACATAGTAATTCTAACCACTGTATAGAAATAAACACAGCAAGGTAGCCAAAATGGAGACACAAGGAAACATGTCCCACATGAAAAAAACAAACAGAATAAAGCTCCAGAAAAAGAGCCAAACAAAATGTAGCTTCTTAAAAGCAGCAAGAGAAAAGCAGTTAGTTACCTACATGGGAGCTTCCCTAAGACTGTCGCTGATTTCTCAACAGAAACTTTGCAGGCCAAAAGGCTTTGGCACGAAACATTCAAAGTGACACAAAGCAAAGACCTTACAAGCAAGATTACTCAGCAAGGCTATCATTTAGAATCAAAGGAGTTCACCACCACCAAACCAGTATTGCAAGAAAAGTTAAAAGGACTGAGTTCAGAAGAAGATAAAAGATAATAAATAGGAACAATAAAAGGGCAATAACTGCATACCTGTCAATTACTTTAAAAGTAAATGGGTTAAATACTCCAATCAAAAGACATAGGGTGACTGAATGGGTAAGACAGCAAGACCCTTAAGTATAGCGCCTGCTAGAGACCCACTTCAGACGAAAGACAAACTGAAAGGGATGGAAAAGGTATTTCATGCAAGTGCAAACAAAAAATAAACGCTGGAATAGCAATACTTACATAAAACGGGCTTTAAAATAAAGACTATCGTAAGAGACAAAGATCCAGCAATTCCACTTCTGAGTATTTATCTGAAAGAACTCAAAATCCTAGTTTGAAAAGATATCTGCATCCCTATGTGCATTGCAGCATTGTTTATAATAGGTGAGATGCAGAAGCAACCTGTGTCCATGGATAAACAAGCGGATAAAGAAGAGGTGGTACGTATATGTAATAGAATATTACTCAGCCATAAAAAAAGAATGAAATCCTGTCATCTACAGCAACATGGGTAGACCTCGGGGATATTTTACATGAATTAAGTCAGACAGAGAAAGACATATACCACAGAATTTCACTAATGCGTGGAATCTAAAAAAGTAACTGAACAAACAGATACGATGGGGGGGGTGGCATTAAGATGTGCACATTACCAGTTATGAGAACAGTCGCTGGTGTGTAAAGTGCAGCATAGGGAACGTTGCTAATATTCTAATACATACAGTGCGGGGGAGGGGGTGCTAGACTTACTCCGATGATCACTTTGTAAATTATGTAAATGTTTAATCTCTGTTTTGCACCTGAAATTGATACGATACTGTATGTCTAGTGTGATTGAAAAATTTAAAAAGATGAGTCTTAATAAAGAAATTCACAGTGCAGTGGGGGAGATGGAGGAATAAGCATGGTTACGGAGCTGTGAAATGCATAGCCACTGACTAGTTCAAAACCGGAGAGCTGACAGGAGCGGCATCTTGAAGGATGATTAGATTTAGGTCGATGAGCAGTGAGGAAGTAAAGTACAGGAAATTAGTGGGCAGCAGTTATGAGGATGTTAGAGGCCATGATGATTTGAGAGGGCACGAGGTTAAATTCAGCAGGGCTTTGGATTACCGCAGTGAGGAGTGTGTGCAAATGTTTGTTGACGAGTAAGGGAAAGAAATCTGTATAATTGGTAGGTGAGTTATAGAGTAATTTTGAGAGCAAAGCATTCACATTGTTTGGAAAAGGTTGAAAATTGGCTATAAAAAGGGTATCTAGAGATGGGTCAAGGTTTAGAGCTGTTAAAAGATAAACAGCTATGTGAAGGATTTTAAGAGCTTATTTGAAAAGGGTCTACTCGAATGGGACAGCACCAAGCCCGCTGCTGACAGGAGCCGGAGGAAAGGCTTATCTAGAGAAAGTGCAGAAGCAGAGAAGGAAAATTATTTGGCTGTGGCTTGAAGCCTAGTGGGCTGTTTGAGATCGGCTGTCCTCGCGTTTTGATTTCATAACCATGAGGCCTTCGTGAGATTCTGGTTTGCTCTCGTAGGCCCTCATGCATTAGAGGCGTTAGTGCCTCTAACTTGGCAGTGCTTGGAAACTTAAAATTGTGATATGCATTGTGTATTTTAATGTAAGATTTTTGAGAAAAGTTAATTGTAAAGCAGAGAGAGTTCCCATGTCACGTTTGAGAGGAATGACACTTGAAAAGTACAGTTGAATGTAAATTCGTTATGCTTGAGAAAGTGAAGTAGGTTAAGAAACTAGGGAGAGAGAGGAGATGGGAGATAGGTCTGGAAAAGGCGTCAAGAGAAGGGCTAGCTTGGTGGTGCTAGAAAAAAAAGGTATAAATTGGAAGACTGAAAACAAGGCTCGGGAACAATTCATGTATTTACTTCCTCTGGTTGAAAACCTGGAAGTGGGTGGAGATAATAAAAGCTGGGTATTAACACTGACTTAGGAAATTTGGCATTTGGAAGATGAAAACATTTTCCTCATCCAGAACCCTTCTGCGATCCTCCCATAAGGTGCTGTAGTTCATGCACTGGAAGGAACATTGAAATTGAAAGTACAGAAAGGTGGAGAGAGATGAGGTTATTAGATCCTCTGGTTGGACAGGCCTTTTCAGATTAAAATAAATAGCCAAACTCTAGGCAGAGGTTAAAGGGACCCACGGATGCCCCTCCCTCTGTCCTTTGGTGGACGTTGCAGGTGCTCTTCGGGTTACTGGAATGGCAGTGTTTACAAGTGCCACCCCCCCCCCCCCGACGCTAATAAATTATCAGGAGGGCGACATTCCTGTGTTTCGCATTTAAGAGGCTTAATCAGTGACTTCTCTGGAGAGGCCAGCGTAGAGAGAGATTCTGAGAAATCAGCTTGGCTTCGCTCCCAAGCAGTTCAAAGTACAGTCGTTGAGGCCTTAGCCCAGGGCTCATCTGCAGGTAGCGGGGCGTTGCGGAGGGCGCCGGGGAAGAGGTCTGTGGGAGGCAGGAGTTAAAGTCGCTCTTCACGTGGCTTTGTTAAGCTTGGACCTGACTGCACTGCTGTCTCCCCGACGTGCGTGTAAGTTCGGCACTCTGAAGCGCTCTGCCGACATAAAGCGGGGTGACACTGCCACCAGGTGGGGCCGGGGGTCCTGAGTCGCGCGGACAGATGCTGATGGCGGCTGCAGGGAGGCTGCAAGCATTGGGCTTGTCGCTGGAAGGGAGAGTGGGCAGATCCGAGGCCAGCAGTTGTTGGCAGTTGATGCCGAGACAGTGGAGTGAGATGATGGCATGGGGTGTGGGAACAGTAGGACCGTGTGTTGTGAGGAGGCCACTCGGGGAGCTGGAAGTGTCTTCAGGCCCTCAGGAGACCGCAGTGGTGATGGTTTGCAGAGTTTGGGGCAGGCGATTCTGGGGGCTGTCCTGGGAAAGCTCCCCGCCCCTTCCTCTCCACACGTGCAGTCCGTTTGTGTGACATCCAGGCCTGGTGACGAGCCGTCCCTGTGAAACAGATTCTCCCCTTTGTGTATTTGGGTCCAATAGAAGTGTAAAAGTGAGCGGAACCATGCTTTACTATAACGGGCTCCCACTAGAAAAGGCTCCTTGGGATACATCAGAAAAGCTGTCTGCAGTGAGGGCTGTTGTTTACCAAGGTTACCCTGTTCCCGTCCAGGGCCTTCTCCCAGGGAGCAGGACCAAAACCGGAAGGTCCAGGCGAACCGGGACGAGCTGTCACCCTCTTGTCTCCTGTCGCATTTTATAAACTCACTGAGATAATGTCTTTTTATGAATGTTCTCTGTATATAGAAGTGGTATTTCCCTGTGGTTTACATTCCCCTATTTTCTGCTTTAGAGTTGCTGAAGCGTGGCTGTTTCAGAACATGGGAGGCCGCCGGGTTCATCTCTCTCTTTGCCGCATTCATTGAGTTTTAGATTTCGTGCTGCTGATGCAATACATTTGGCTAAATGCAGGCTTTCTCACCCTCCAAGTTCCGCGTTCACGAGCCTCCGCTTCTGTAGGCCCTGACAGCAGCCATCCTGACTTGTTCCTGAGAGGTTTCCCGCGTGTTCACAGTGTCTTCCAGAGTCAGCACGGAAGCCAGGACTTCGTTTTCTACCGGTTTTGTGTCCTTGCCACACCCACTCGACAGGCTAGCCAGGCAGTGAGTGTGTGCTTACTAACAGATCCAGGCAGACAGGTGCATGGCAGCGTTTCCCTGGCCCTCCCAGGCGTCGCGCTGTGCAGGGTGTGCAGAGTGGGTCAGATCTGTTGTTGTTTAAGACGTTGCTTCTGACCTAACGACATCTGAAAGAAAGCAGGCCGTAAAGGTCCGTCTTACACGCGGGGACTGGACGGTCTGGAATGCTGGAGGACGGGCAGTGCAGTTCCTTGTCCGCGTGAAGGGCCCTGTTCGCTGCAGCTGAGTGAGAATGAAGCTTGACTGTCCGTGGGCGTTTTAAAGGTTCTGCTGGACACAGTCGGCTTACGTGTAAACGGCCGTGTGCTCTGGGCACTGGTTGTGACCTAAGTTCGTTCGGATGAATAACCAGTTTGCTTCAGCTCGGCTGAAACGCAAGCTTTGCGTTTTCTGTCGCCGCGCTTGGCCACACGGCCGTGAAGTGGCAGAATTGGAGTGAAATCCAAACGTTCTGACTCCAGAGCTGGCTCTTGAAAACTGCTGCTCTGTCTCCCACCGTTTGCCCCTCTTCCTAAGAGTCCTTATCCTGGTTATGGCGCCTTTGTGCCCCCAGAGGGCGAGGTGGGGGATTGTCGGCTTTCAGACGACCTTTCTAGTCCCCAGCTACCCTGTACTCTGGTCAGAGACCTACAGATCCTCACTTGTCTTTTTCTGCTCACACTCTGGTTCAGACGAGCTCGTTTAAATCTACCCGCCACTGCTGCCAACTTCGTTTTTCTAAAATGCAGTCCTGGGTATGGAAACCTCTGTGTCTGGGGGTCCCCCTCAGGGTAAACTAGGCCACTGTGCTTGGAGCATGTCGAACGCCCGTGAACTGTTCCGTAGGAACCTGGACGGCTGAGGACACCCTGTGGGCCTCGTCGCCTCACACGACCCTCATGTTCCACTTTCTAGTGTTTCTCAACCCTTCAGACGCGCCATGGTTCAGGACAGTTCGTTCAGAGGTGGTTTCTCTGCGGGCCACCGCCTGCCTGCCGAAGGCTGGGCTCGCCAGCCTCCCGTGGGTGCCCCCGACGTGCGGCTCGCTGTGGCGCGTGTTTCCGCGACGGCCGCGCTGAAAGCTCTGTATGTGTTCACAGGTTCACGTCCTCGTGGACTATGCGCGCCTGGAAGGAGGGACCCGAGTCTTCCTCGTCGTCACGTGCCCAGTGTCTGGCGCGGTCCCGGCACAGGGTAAGTGCTGACGGCCCCGCTGTGCCGCGACCGTTGACCTGTCAGGCCCCGTGCGTGTCGGTAACACGCATGGTCACGAGCAGTGAGGCCGAGCCCTCTAGCGGCGCCGAGGCTCGGTGTCCCCGTGGGAGACACGAGTCCTGCCTCCCTGCTCACTCGGTTCTTGGTGCTCAGTGTCCAGGGCGCGGGGCACAGCGTGTCCCGTTCCGGGTGCCCTACGACGTGATGTTACTGAGCAGCGCGTGGGAACCAAGTGGTCTTGCAGTGGCCTGTTTTGTTGGTCGTGGTCGTGTGTCCCCCGTTCGAGGGCGAGCTTCCGTCGCACTCGCGTTCGGCAGTTCACACCCGCGCTCCTGAGTGTCCGCAGAACGAGGGGAGCAGCAGCCCGGGGTGCGGAGGGTGGGGGACACAGCCTGGGAGCACAGCCGTGGAGGAACCGACTGCTCCCCGCTCGGCACCTTTCCCATCTGCGTAGCGTTTAGGCTCCGCGGTTCTTCTCGAATAACGGGTCCTGTGCCCGTTTGCCCCTCCTGTCCTCAGCAGGTGTCCCTCTGTCTGGTCACTTAATAAAGTCCCTCTGCTTTCTCTGACCCTGCCTCCCAGTGAGCTACGACCTCCACCTCCCCTTAGGTCCCTAGTCTACTGTGCAGAGGACGGAGCGTCTTTTCCTGGAAGGCCAGGTACACACATCCGCGTGCAAGCCATGCCTGTCCCTGCTTTCCTTCGCGGGGACAGGCTACGCCCTCCCCATCACACCCGGTGGCTAGCGACTGCCGCTTCCCTCATCTACTTCTTTGCCTCTGTGCCTGCTTAATTACTGAAAGCTCTGCAGTTTGAACATTCCGGTTCATGTGAGACATGCGGGGTTAATAACGAAAACAAGCATTTGGGTTAAGAACTGGTCAGTGTCCAGTTAGAGTCACCGTGAGTGCCTCTGCCCCACAGCCCTGTCTTTCCCAGCCCTTCAAGTAACCGCTGTTCTGAATTTGTTTTTTACCTCCTCTTTTATTAGTTCTCTCTCTCTCTCTCTCTCTCTCTCTCTCTCTCTCTCTCTCTCTCTCTCTCTCACACACACACACACACACACGTATATAAATTTTTTTTAAATACATTTTTCATCACTCCCATCAGGCATTTGTTGGTTTGTGTGTTCCAAGAACTCTTTGTTGATACTTTCTGTTATCTTTTTTTTTTTTACTTCATTGGTTTCTGTTCTTTAGTATCTTCTACTTTTTTTGTGTTTACTATTATTCTAACAACAAATTGGTCTATGAACTCATTAATTTCCAACCTTGTCCTAGTAGAAGGCTGTAGATTTGCCTCTATAACTTCTAATGTATCCCATAAGTGTGTAGACTGAATTAGGTACTATGTTTAAAAATTGCGATGAAGGCTGTTGTTGGGACAGTTGATGAAATTACAGAATATATATTAAATAATAGTAATATATACTAATTAAATTCCTGAATTTGATCATTGTACTGTCAGTATTTAAAAGAATGTTTTTATTCTTTGGAAATACACACTAAATATTAAAGGGTAAAGAGGCAAACTACTCAGATGGCTTAGATAATACGTGTATGCGTACATATGTAAATGTTAAATATGTAATAAGATAGATTAAAATTATTTGCTTACAAATCAACATGTGACCTGGTTTCTTTGCTCAGATTGACCCAGATACGGTTTATTGGCCATACTCTTCTGTAATACTTGTAGTACTAAGTCTTAATTTTAGATGGAATACAACTGTGACTGTATCAACATGTGATGAGTTGAAAATATTCTGTTAGGTATGATTTCTAAATTGATTCAGCTTGTTTTAATCATTGACAATAATCTCTTGTCTAACACACGAATAAATTAAATTTTTCATAGGTTTAAGCTGAAATTTGGGACATGGCCACTGCTTCCCCAAGGTCTGATACTAGTAATAACCACAGTGGAAGGTTACAGTTACAGGTGACTGGTAAGTTATATTTTCTAATAATTTAAAGTAGTGATTTCCCGATGAAACTTTCCTTTAATCCTAATTCAGCGGATTTATTCTGTATCTTTTTTTTTAGAGTCATACCATAGTGCATTTTTTTGCAACAGACCTCAAAGGTAGATACCCTCTAAAAGCTTTGTGTTTATTCAGTAAATATTTATAGAACCTGTGCCGGACGCGGAGATGATCTATTGTTCGTTTGGGAGAACTTGAGTGTTGGGATAGGCATCATTGATGTGGTCCATAATGTGGCTTATAGTGTGGTGTGTGTTTATCCTGTAGTGTGGTATGTACATGTCTGAGAGCACACAGACGTGAATCCTTGTCAGTATTTTAGATTTCGTGCTTTCTACTGGAAAAGGTCAGAAATTAAGTGTGTAAGATGTATAAAAAGATAAGACTAGAGAGTGAAAAACTAATGGGCTGTTATATCCACATTTATAAATTATTAGCTACTGTGTCTGTTAATAGTTTCAGTTTAAAAATTTTTAAATCATTTCTATCTTATTTTTGCATGAGTATTATGAATTATAGGTTCAACTTTAGTCTATTGAAATGCTTCAACATATATGGAATAATCTCTTACTGATTTGAAATGCCACATTATCACAAACTAGCATCTTACTCTGTTCTTTCATCTCTGTTCTTATATCGCAGGCAAACCATTTTAATTATTTTACAGTACTTTAAAATCTATACATCGGGGAAAATCTCTCATTACTTTGCATTTTAAAACATGCCTTCACTGGAGGCTTTTGAGAAAAAATGGAGAGAGCTTCGTTCATGCCTCTTGTGACCACATTAAAGTTGTGACAGAAACACAGAGCAAACAGCAACAGAGCCACCTGGGATCCAGACTAATAGAAGCCCTACACCTGGGGAGAGAAATAATTAATCACCCTGCAGCGGTAGAGGGGAGGGCGAAGGTGCCAGGCGGCCCGGTCCCAACGGCTGAGGGGGACAGAGGCTGCGACAGTGCAGATGCCACTTAAAGGGGCCGTGTCCGCAGTCGGACTTCCACGGTCACGGACCTGCTTGTTCTGAGCACCTGCCCTGGGTTGGCTGCGCGGGGGCACCAGGCACGTACAGGGGGACACGGAGTTGGCAGAGCGAGAGCTGGGGGCGAGGCTCTCTCCAGGCACGAGTGCCGGCGCTGTTTACGGTTCCTTCCTCTGTGGAGCCCTCCCCGCTCCCAGCGTGCGACCCGGTGCTGCCACCGCTGAGACATCATCCCCCAGAGGATTTCCCCAAACTCCGCCTCCCCCACCTCGCAGTTCCACCCAAGCTGCTGTCCTCACCTTGCCAGCCTCTGGTATGGTTGAGGACTTTGCTGATTGAAGAGAGACAGTGGGTGGGTTGTGAAGGTTTCTGCGGTGAACGCAGAAGTCAGTGCTGACGGAACGCTAGTCCCCGCTGTTGGGCGCTGGCTCCCGTCCATGACGACAGCCCTCTGCGTGCCTCCACACCAACCCTAACAATCAGGTGCTATCGTTCCCCTGTTTTTCAATGAGAAAATTGAGGGTCAGAGGTTAATCGACTGACTTAAGGAGGTTGGGTGTCTAGTAGGTGGCAGAGTTAAAGTGTGAGCCCAGACATGTGCAGCCCGGCACCTTTTCTTTTTAATTTTCAAAGCAGCTGTAGGTTTGCAGCAACACCGAGGGGCAGATACAGAGATTCCCCCATGCCCCTGCACCCACACATGTACAGCCTCCCCTTACCCTCGCCCCACCTCCCAGCGGTGCACTCGTTACAGCCACGCCGCCGTCACCCAGAGGTGGTCTCTTTACGTTAGGGTTCACTCCTGGTGTACATTCTGGGGGTTTGGACAAGTGGATAATGTCTTTTACTCATCATATAGTATCACACAGAGTAGGCCAGTCTGCAGAGAGAGAAAGTAGGTCACTACAGTCGAACAAGGTGGGAGTTAGGGGTCCTGACCCCCATGTAGTCAAAAATCTGAGTGTAACTTTTGACTCCTAACTGCTAATAACCGACTGCTGCCCAGAACCTTCCCTGATACCAGTGAGTTAACGCACGCTTGGTATGTCACACGTATTTCATGCTGTGTTCCTACAACGAGCTAGAGAAAAGAAAATGTCATTGAGGACGGGGAAATACAGTCACGGTGCTGTACGTGCTTTTATGGAAAACTGCACATAGTGGACCTGTGCAGTTCAAGCCTGTGTGGTTCCAGGGTCAACTGTAGTTTCCTCGGGCTGGGGGACAGGGGAGATGGGAGGTGCTGGGAGGAAACAGGGTGGTAATTGGCTAATGATATGGGATATCTTTGTGGGGTGATGACTTTTTTAAGATCGATTGTGGTGGTGGTTGCACAACCACCATTAAATTGTTTAGTTTAAATGAGTGACCTGTATGGTATGTGAATTATATTTCAGTAACATCGTTAAAATGGCAAATGGTTCTCAGGCATTTTCATACTCCTGTTATAATGTGTTTTTGTTTTTTTCACTTTTTCAATGAAAAGAGTTTGAGTTGCACAGGAAGCACAGTTCTATTTTTATTTATTAGTACAAAATACTTTTTCTGGCTACATTTATTCACGAGCGATGATCCTGTTTCTGTTAGTTTCTAGTGCCAAACTAAAAAGAAAAAAGAACTGGTTTGGAACAGCAATATATACAGAAGTAGTTGTAGATGGAGAAATTAAGAAAACAGCAAAATCCAGTAGCTCTTCTAATCCAAAATGGAATGAACAGCTAACTGTGTAAGTACCTTACATAGAGGATGCAAAACTTTCAAAAGGGAGTGTGATTCCTGGAATTATTTTTATTATTATTTGGTAGCATGACTTCATAGTGATGTCTGTAATTATCCAGGACGAATGGACAATTTAAAGTTTGAAAAACTTGGGGGTTAATTTTGTTGTCTTTACAGAGGAAGCATACTAATGCTTTTGCTTTATGAAGTAAATTATTTCCATGTAGCAATATTTATCACTGTCTTGTAAAAATAAATAGGGCAGAAAATCAATTATTCTTAATTTTGGCATTTCTGAAATATACAGTGTTATAAATTCGTGTGTTATAACCAATGCCATCCATCGTCTTAAATCTTTAGAAACTTGTTCAAATAGGAATAGTCCTTGTGAAGTCTCAGACTCTTGCTGTATTCTTGGTGTTTTGGTTCGTTAATTATAAACATTCTAATCTGGCTGTTAAAGTCCTGATGTTCTTGAAAGTAAATACTTTGTATAATTCAAGTAGTTTACTGTTTCATACAATATTTTTTCCTTAGATAAACTGAATCATGGCTTTAAAAAAATGATTGAAGTAAATGATTTAATAGGAATTATCACTTAGAATAAAGGAGTATCCTCCTGTGTTTTTGTTCCAATTTTACCTGTACAGAAACGTGACCCCACAGACCACACTGGAATTCCGAGTTTGGAGCCATCACACCTTGAAAGCAGATGCTCTACTAGGAAGAGCAACAATAGACTTGAAACAAGCTCTGTTAACACACAACAGAAAGTGTAAGTTTTTTGTTCTAACCTTTGTTTCTTCGAAAGTTTGTTTAGACACTTTGAAGGGGTCCTGAAGCCCTAAAGCAAGAATGTGAATTCACATTCGTAAAGGAGAGCTTGCGCTGGCCTGGGGCTGTGGTGTTATATGCCTAGGAAACTGGCCTTCGTCCGCCTGCGGATTTACAGAGCACTCTGTCATTCAGACTTCTCCAGAGCGTGAGTCCCTTGCAGCGTGCTGGCTAGGACACAGGTTTTCTGATTCACAGGGCCTCAGTTTTGATTAGAAGCAGTAGAAAATTAGTACGACTCTAGACGGCCTTGTAGAATTGAAAAATACACTGACAGTTGATAAAATTCTCGGCTGCTGTTCTTTTGGCCTCTTGGCTTTAGCTCTTACCTTGGGCTTGAGTTTGGTGTCAGTTGAATGAGCTGTAATTGAATTTGGGGGTGTTGTGGGATTATTTTAAAAGAAGCAAACCAACAGAAACTGCTCTTAAACCAAACAGTGACCCAACAAACACATGACAGCCTAGCGACGAATACAGTTACGCTCAGCACCGAAAACACCTCCTGTCAAATGCGAATTCACTCCCTGGTCTGTGGGGAAAGGTGGTTCATAAATAGGTGTCATGTGTTTGACGTGTGCCGTACCCAGAGAATGCTCGATAGGTCACCAGCACCCTAACTGCCCAGAATCCGGCCGCGCGGAGGGGAGGCCCCAGCGGAGGGGTGGGCGGGGTGTCCGCACCTGGTCACGGGGTGCGGGTTCTGTGGGAGGAAGAGCGGCGTGGTGTCCCGAGAGAAGGAAGGCAGACTGGGACTTAGGTTTCGTGACGGTGACAGAGAGGACACGGAGCGCGGGTCTGTGAAGGAGCCCTGGGTCTGTGTGCCGGAAGGTTCCGGGACGCTTTCTGGGAAGACACTTTGGAAAGTTTGTGGTGTGAGGGGCAGGCAGGGTAAAGTCCTGGAAGGTGGACCACAATACGGGGGAGGTGACTGGGACCAGAAGAAAGATCTGTGGGGCCGTGATATTCTAGGGCAACTTTAGGGACAAAGAGACATGATGCGGTCGCAGTGGGAAATGTGGCTAGTGTGACTAAGGAGCTTAGTTTTACATTTTATTTCATTGTAATTAAATGTAAAAGCCACACGTGACTACTAGTGGCTGTCATGTTGGATAGTGCAGCCTGGAACCATCTTCTTATGTTCTTGTTACAAAATCAGAATTCTTGTTTTTTTCTTTTTTTTTTTTTAAACTTTTGTGCGCGTATTCTGTTTTCCTTTTATAGAGTTTCAGGTTTTACAGTAGCTGTCACACTGGCTCTCTGGTAAGGGTCAGTTCTGGAAGCTCCTTTAGTGTGTTTTCTTAATTGCCAGTCCGAAATCTGTTTTGATTTAGGAAAATTTCTAAATTTAGTAGATTCTAGGTTTCTCCCTTGCTGTATTCTCTGCCATTTGTTGTTTGCGTTTCTTCTGGCGCCGTATTCATGCCATTTAATCATGGTCATCTTTTCTCCTAGGAGTGTCATCTCTTAGCTTGGTCTCTGTTTTGTTGTTTTCCTTTGTTTTCCTTTTTTATTTTCCTTTCTTTGTCATCTCCTGTATTGTTTTTACGTTTTCATGATTACTATTATGTTTCTAGTTTTCCCTCCAAAGTCATTTTTTTATAATAGTTCTTAGGATTTTATTTAAAAGTTCTCAAAACACGTATTAGTCAACAGATCTTCTTTACCTGAGATCTTAAAAGCTTTCTCCTATAACTTAAGTATTTTTTTTCTTTTGACCCCTGCAATCTTTTAAATCAGACTCAACTTGCTTTTAACTTTATTTTTCCACTTGCTGACAGCTAGGAGGGCTTATCTTCTCATTTCTAATTACTTATGATATTTTAAAATAAAGATGTTTTGTTTTCGATATGCTTGATTCAAAGCTTCCTGTCCCCCTAGAAGTTGCATACGTTACCTATTTTGTGCTCTGATAACTCGAGAGAGGTTAGAAGCCCATAAAACTAATTGTATCTTCACTTTCTTAGATCTAGGACTTTTATTTATTAAATAAACATTTACTAAGTTTAAGGAACAAACATAGAAGATAAGAAGAATACACTGTTTCCTCCAGCAGTCAGCAGTCCCCATATCAAAGTGTCTTGCAGTTGCCAAGGCCATTGTCTTTCTGCTTTATGGGGCTGATTTCTTCTCACACTCGAGGCCCTGACATTTTGTTCTCACGTTTTCATGTGTCCTTTCTCCTGCTCTATTTGGGGTAAGGGGTGGAGGATTAATTTTTTCAAATAAGTTTTCTTCCAGTTTTTTGAAGATATTTGCTACTTCCTTTATGGCGTATGTAATGTGAGTTGTTGGAGCCACCCATAGCCTTAAATAAAATTCACATCTCATCCAACATAAAATCTTCCGTATTTATTTTCCCAGTAGAAATCCAGCTGTGACTTACCAGGGAAATTCTTTCGCTTCTTCACATTTAAATCCAAGAAGCGAAGTGTCCTGTGGTTTCAGGAGCTGCAGAAAGGTGGCGAAGATCAGATCGAAATAGTCGGCCTCATCGTGTATCACAAAGGGGATCACTGATGACTTTCATATATGTTCTGTGGGGTGGAAGTTGAAGCGAAATGACCTTGAGTTTAAGAACTAGATATCCTAATAAGAGGAAGGAAATACTTGGCCTGAAAAAAGAAAACGCTCTCGTCGCAGGACTTAGCCTTTTGGCGCTTACTGCGTCGGGTGTGGGCCCAGAGCGCTCTGCATGGTTTTGCATCTGGACCTTCTGACAGTCTCTTTAGCCTGATGCTCTCATCATCCCTGTTTTGCATGAGGAAACGGGACCTAAATAGTGTGAGTGCTTTCCTCAAGGTCAAGCTGGAAGTAGCAGAGCCGGGATGAGTGAGCAAACCGTCTGACTGCGCAGAAGCATCGTCTCCCGCACGAGAGTTTTGCGTGCCACCCTGGGCAGCCGCCGCCCTGGCCGTCTGGTTGTATTTACTGTTCTGTGTGACCTTTGCCATGCAAAGGAGCAGCCGAAGGTGGTGCTGGCAGCGCGGGTGGGGCGGGGCCCCTGCAGACGGGACGCCGTCTTGGGGGCTCGGCGGGGCCCGCGGACAAACACAGGTGCTGCTTCCCCGTGGCGCATCAGGGGACGCGTCAGCCACTCTTCACCTGCAGTTTTGATTTCCACATTTTCATACGTGGCAAACGATTTTAAATTAGGATTTTTTCCCCCAGTGGAAAGAGTGAAGGAACAATTGAAACTTTCCTTGGAAAACAAGAATGGCATAGTGCAGACTGGCGAGCTAACCGTCGTGCTCGATGGCTTGGTGATTGAGCCAGAAAGCCTCACGAACTGCAGTTTGTCTCCAGCCAGTAAGCTAACTTCATTGCTTTTAACATTTGAAGGAAGAAAATTGAGAAGTGTGTATACACCTACTTTCTTTCTTCCTTTCATGTCGTTCAGTAGAAATACAGCAGAATGGTGATGCCTTACACGAAAATGGAGAGTCCCCAGCCAGGACGGCGACCAGGTAGGATGCCATATTTCCGTGTCTGTGGCAAAGGAATGTGACATTTCCCATATAACAGGTTTTTAACTTTAACTTTTGTTTAGTGTTTGCCATAGAATTGAAAACATGTCATTTGACTGAATTCCTGAGAAAGTAGTTGTTAAGAAAATAACAGCTCCAGCGAAGTAGAACATGCACACCGTAACCTTCACCCCCTTCGAGTGTGCAGTTGGGAGGTTTGCAGTGTAATTCCAGAGCCCGGGGCCGACCCCGCTCTCTAATCTCAGAGCGCCGCCACCCCCGCAGGAAGACACCCTGACCCACAAGCCATCTCTCCCAGTCCCTCCCCTCCCGCCGCCTTCAGCTGCTGACCTCCTTTCTGTCTCACTCCAGATGCCTGTTTGGCCATTTCATGCAAACGTGATGGTACAGCACGTGACCTTTTGTCACCGGCTTCCACGGAGCATAGGGTTCATCCACATGTAGCACGTGTCGGTACTTCTTACAGGAAATGGGCTTTTAAAAATCTGTATCTGGGCCTGGTTTATCAGCACGTAGAGTCAGGTCACGTGGGCAAATGGGTCCCTCACTGCCGTCTGAATTCCATCTTCCTGGAGGTCACTGGAAGATGCTCCGCAGATTGGCGTCTCCCCAGAAATCACCCTGCCACTTCAGAAACGCCGCTGCCTTTCCTTTTGGTGACAATTCATAGGGGCTTTCTGTTCGAAATGACTTCTCTGGTGTTCAGTAAGATTACAGCAGTTGGAACTGGTTTTTATAAGTTTCACGAGCGTTTTGAAAATGCTTTAAAAATGAAGATTGATATTCTTAGACTTAAATATGTAAAATGCAGCCTTTGAACATTACTTCAAGGGACTGCGTTCATTTTGACTTAACGTATTTGTGTTTTCCCGTGGAGATTTACCTGCCGATACAGATACACTTAGAACTGAAAATTGACATTTCCGTGTGATACAGGCACGCACACGTCAGTCCATCACTCTCTACCTGTCATTCTGCTTGAATGTCAGCTCAGTAACTGAGTCCCACGAAATTCCCGACGAGTTATGTAATGTGCTTACCTTGTTGCACAGCGGCGTCGTCTTTTACAGGCCGGCGGCTGGCGAGGGTGCCATCCAGGGTGCCGACGGAGCAGACCCTGCCCCCACGGACGCGCTGGTGCAGAACTGCTGCCCCCCTGTGGTCAGCGGGGACAGCGCGCCTTCACCTCCCTCTCAGGTCGCCGCCGGCCCCCCAGGGCTGCCGGCTCCGAAACCACCCGCGTCTGAGCCTGCCGGCGACTCCAGTAAGTGTGAGTGACTATGACACGTTGTGCAGATGAGAACTCAACAGGCGGACGTATCCGTGCCTCGACTCTCGTCGTCCAATCTTTGTCAATCTTCAGTTCCGTGATGCGAGTTAAAACACTGCAGCGCCATGACTTTGTGTAATAATTTGAATTATTCTAGACTATTTAGGAAGAAAGGCCACAACCCTATTCGAGACCGTGACACATTTCCCTAAGGAAGGAAGCACTCCCACCGTAGCTAGCCCCGTAGGCTTTACGCCACAAAAGACTTAACATGTCACGTGGAACGTATTTCTGAGGGACCTGCAGTGAACGTGTCGATTGTCAGTAACGAGAGGTCCCTTTAACTTTTCGGTATCCAAATACCTATCTCTAGGCAGGTGGCTTAGTAGAAAAGAGCATGGAGAGCTGACAGGGCTCTTAGTTTTGTCTTCCCAGAGCGAGTGCCATTCCACGGGGAAGAGTCCCTCTGCGGTCCCGCTTTTTGGGGCTCAGCTGGAAATCTCGAGCTATTTTGTTATCTCTGTGCGCTCACTCTTTCAGACGAACCTGAGAAGCAATGCCACTGTGTGTTGCCCGCTGTTAGCTACATACAAGGTGCACGTAGACAGGGAGATTGGAAGGGGTCATTTTAAAGCTTTTTCCTGACCCACGCGGACTCTCAGATTTCACAGTTTGGAGGAAGAACATTTGTTATTCTAATGTTGGCTTCTCTCCTTAAATTAAGGTTGTGTGTGTGCCTGTGTTGTTAGATTTCTGTTATTCCTGTGTTCATCTCTGAAACGGGCACAACAGAACGCAAGCGGTCTTGTTTGCCCCGGTACCGGTCTGGGACTCCGCTGGACGGGTGGCTGAGTGATGTTCCCTTTGCAGCTAATGGAGAACTGTCCTCCCCTGCAGCCACGGACAGTGCTTCTACCTCGGGGCCTGCGGAGGCCTCTGAAGATGCGGGCGCCCCAGCTGGGGATCCCCCAGTGCCAGAAGTGCCAGCCGCCTCAGCACAGAGCGGGTGTGCCCCCTCCGACAGTGCGGCCCAAGGGGCTGGAGAGGCCGGAGCTGGGAGCACTGTGGACCCCGCCCCGCCTGGCTCTGCGGACAGCCCTGCCCTGGAAGCCCCCAAGTCCAGGCAGCCGGGAGGGGGCGTGGAGCCCAGGAGGCAGCCCTCGGGGACCGGCTCAGAGACCCTGCCCTCGGGGTATGTTCCGTTTCTCCTTCAGGTGCTCCACTCCCGTTGACTTGCCCTGGCAGCTGCCATGTCCCCATTGTTCAGTTACTGGAATCTGAATTGGAATCTCATTCATAGCATTTATTTGCCACAAGCTGAGGTCCCTTAGGCTGAGCGGTGTGAGGGGCAGCAGAGGGCGACGCTAATTGCGAGCGGTGTGAGGGGCAGCAGAGGGCGACGCTAATTGCAGGGCCCCTCGGTTCGGTTCTGGGGCCATCCTCGCTTTTCGTAGGAGCCGCGGACACCGCCGTCGTAACCCCAGTTCTCTCGCTTCCTTTATGGCCTGCTCCCTGCGCCCCAGGCTGGAGGACAAGTGGCCTTTCTCCTCCGTTCATACTGCATGCCGGGCCTCCCCCTCTGCTGAGTAATTCGTAATCTCTAAATGACCCGGCTTCCCCGATGTCCTTGAGAGTGTGCTGCGTGTGTGCTCCACGTGGTCACCTCCCCTGCGTTTACTTGAACAGTTCTCTTACTCTTTGCTCGGCTCCAACGACACTTCTGCCAACGGTTCATTGTCTCTGCTCTCGAGAGGCCTGTTTACCACCGCAGACGTGGGGACACATGCACACGATACAGTTGGAAATGCCTGAACGGGGCTGTCAGCATGGCCCTTTCCGGCCTAGCTCGCGTGTCTGCAAGGTCGCGGCCATGGACGAGCACGGAGGGGTTTTACGTAGAAGGGCAGCGTGTCACGTGGCATGGCATTAAGGTGGTCCTGGCAGCGGTGGAGACAGATTGTGGGGGCAGAAGCGGGGGTCCCAGAGGAGGGAGTGGCAGTGGGAAAATCAGAGCTTGAGAATCTTCGAGGTGGAACAGAACAAGATACAAAATGAGGTCAGGGTGTCTAACTCATGGTTGAGGGATGGTGAGTGTGCGTGGGGCGAGCAGCGCTGCACACGCAGAGGCGGCGTCTACTGAACCCTCACACGTGCACAGAGATGCCCCATTGACATCTCGGGCCTCGGGCACGACACGAAGCTGCAGGCTCCTCCACCCTGGACGAAGTGGCCGTGTTCGAGGATGTGGATTCTGTAGCTTGTGACTCCTAGAAGCTTTAGGTACTGCTCTGCTTCCTTTGCCAATTAAACGCATCGAGTTTCTGTTAGTGTTAAAAGGAAATGATTCAGAACCTAAAAAGCACGGATAGTTGGGAAAAGAAAACGTCACGAGTGCACATCTGTCTGCACATCTGCACACGCGGAGGCGTGCGCACGGGCGTTTCAGTAGAGCTCGGCTGTCGGCTTCCCGAGCGCAAGAGCGACGTGTCCAGCTGTGTGTTCTGCTGTCTCTTACTGACGTTTCTGCATTTCTGTTCAAGGTGGGAGCAGAGGAAAGACCCTCACGGCAGAACCTATTACGTGGATCACAACACTCGGACGACCACGTGGGAGAGGCCCCAGCCTCTGCCACCCGGGTACTGTCGCAGCCCCACGCGCCCTCAGCGGTGTTCACGACGCCGCTGTTCAAGGTGGCCTAGAGCCGCCCAGAACGGCTCTCACTCTGCGTGCGCTTGCCTTGGGTTTGCTTTCGTGACCCACGAGTGTTCAGTGAGTGGGGCTTCCGGCGAGCGCGTCCCAAGTCCAGAAAATCCAAGGCACGAAGTGTTATTTTTGTGAGACTGGTTGCCGAGAGGATTCTGAGCGCGTCACATAACTAGTGACCAGACATGGTCTGAGGTGACCCGCGCCCCGGGGCCGGGGTTCTCTGGTTGGTGGAGACGTAGGGAAGGGCGTTGAGTTCGTAGGGACAGGGGAAGCAGGACACACCCGGGGCCCGTCAGCAGTTGGGCTGGCTCTAAGGGGAACGCGGGGTGAGGGGCTGTGGTGGGGAAGCCGTGCGGGGGGAGGCGCGCCTCGGTCTGCAGCAGCACGGTGGCAGGAGGGGGGGGCAGGTGACCGTCTGCCTGGGGCAGGACCGAGGGGGCCGGTCGCTGGTGTGGATGGAGCGAGCGTTCAGTCGGGGCTTCCGACGGGGGCGGGCGTGAGGCTGGCCTGCCGGGGTTCTGAGGATCGCCGTTCGCGTTTCCGGACTTGCTTGATCATGTCTTGCACTTGACTTTTAAACCGTTGGCCTGAAGTGTTTCCTGAGAGCGGCGTTTCTGTCTGTCGTGTGTCCCCTCGCGGCAGCTGGGAGAGGCGGGTGGACGACCGCGGGCGCGTGTACTACGTGGACCACAACACCAGGACCACCACGTGGCAGCGGCCCACCATGGAGTCGGTGCGGAACTTCGAGCAGTGGCAGTCACAGCGGAACCAGCTGCAGGGGGCCATGCAGCAGTTCAACCAGCGCTACCTGTACTCGGTGAGGCCTCAGGGGGCGCGGCTGAGCCCCTCGTGGTGGGTGGTCAGCGGTTCTTGGTTGTCTAATCCCAGCGCTGACGTAGCCTGCACTCAGGGCTCGGGCCTGGCTGCTGGGGTCCCAGTTGCAGTTTCTTAACGAAACGCCGTGCCTGCCCGTCCCCAGTCCCTGCCTTTACTGGTGCGGGTCCCGCTGGCTCTCAGTGAGACCTGGCCCCTGGCGCCCAGCCTCGGCCTGTCCCAGCCTTGCAAACACCCCTGGCGTCTGAGCGGTCGGCGGCCTATTTACTGCCGAAAGCAAACAACCACAGGAGAGGGGGGAAGCCCAGCACCTCTGTTAAATGGCTTCGATCACAGGGAATGGCAAAATAGACATTTTAAGTTCTGGGCACCTTTAGGTAGTGTTTTGAGGCAACTTAATCCCAAATGTAGTCGGTGGAAAGGCTCAGCAGTGCCATTGAGGCCCGGGCTCGCTCCGCCCTGGGACTCGTGCCCCCACCTCCCTGGCGTCAGGATGCGTGTGCTTCCTCGTGAAGGAACGACTCTCACACCCGTTGTTCTTTGAAACTGATGGTGGGAGGTTTGCACTTCCTCAGGATACGTTCCTGGGCTGAGGCGACGACGTGTGAGCACAGATGTGTTTAGGCTGAGTATGTGTGAAGGACATTACTGTCAGGATGACAAGTTCGTTTGTAGGATGACGACACCAGAGCTCGATGCTGGCTCTGTGACGCGTTCGTTTCAAAAAGAGCGGCAGCAGTCGTCTGTTCTGAATCACGCGTCGCCTCACTTGATCGCTGCAGTTTTCTGTGTCCTCATCCCTCACCTCGTCTCGTGCCTGTAGGTTATCGGGGAGGGGCCGAGAGGTTCAAGTACGGATGGTCAGTGCAGTGTCCCTGAGTCGTGCTGGAAAAACCCACGGTCCCACGGTCGGGGGACCGACTCCTCTTAGCTTAGGGCTTAGTGTCCTGCATTACTCTCGTCACGCCCCTTGGTTCTTAGAAAACTGTTACGTGATTCTCCGCGGCGTCCATGTTGTCTGTTTCTGTGGTAAGACAGCGTGACGTTCTTCCTCCCCAACCCTTCCCCATCAGGCTTCAATGCTGGCTGCAGAAAACGACCCGTACGGACCTTTGCCACCGGGCTGGGGTAAGCACACGTGTTGTTGGTGAAAACGCCTGAAAGGCCCGTGGAGCAGATGTTACGCGTCATTAAATGCTGCTCTCTGGGTTTTAGAAAAAAGGGTGGATTCGACAGACAGAGTTTACTTCGTGAATCACAACACAAAAACCACGCAGTGGGAGGACCCGAGGACTCAGGGGTGCGTACGTGGGCCAGCCCCGCTCTCCCCACCCTGCCTGCGCGCGTCTGTCGGGAGAATCGTGTGACCGCGGTTCGCGTGGCCTCGTGCCCGGGGCCTTCGCCCTCTGATCCCCACTTCGCCTGCAGCTTGCAGAACGAGGAGCCCCTTCCGGAAGGCTGGGAGATCCGGTACACACGGGAGGGCGTCCGGTACTTCGTTGACCACAATACGAGGACGACCACGTTCAAGGACCCTCGCAATGGCAAGTCCTCTGTGTAAGTGGGGGTCCGGGGTCTCCGTGCCGTGTCCCTGCGGCGTCGCGTTCAGCTGCTCACGTGGCCTCACCTCGTACTTTTAGGTCAAGAAAACCCACCCAGGGCCGACCCGGCCTGCCTGCCCTCGCTCTGCCTCGGCACAGCGCGGGTCAGCGCCACGCGGCTCCCTGACGAGCAGCACGTGTTTATGTCGTGGTCACAGCGTGCGAAGCGCCGTTCTGAGCCCTCGACGGGGTTAGCGCGTTGCCTTCCCGCAGCCCCTTGCGGGAGACGCCATTATTTCCCCTGAGGCTTAGGGAGCAAAATCCTACCCTCGGGGAAAATCCTGTAGCAAGGCACGGGGCTGGTGTGGGACCGAGGCGAGCTGCCTCAGCCCCCGTCACGGCTCCAGCGGCGGGTCGTCCTTCCTACGTCGTTGGTCTGTCTCTCTCTACTCCATGTCTCTCCTCAGCTGTTATTCCTTTTAGGCTAAAAGTAGAACCCACGAGGTTTTGTCTGTGAGGCGAAGAGCCTCACACAGCCATTGCTGCCCTGTCCTGTCCAGGAAAACGCCCTGAGGGCTGTCCCCACGTAGCCGCTTCGGATTTCTCTCCCGCCCGAGTCCTGGGTGCCCTGGGCGCCAGTGCTCCCACGCGGCCGAGGCAGGGTGGCTTGCGTCCCGTCTCGGGGCCTTGTCGGGGGCGTTGGGCACAGCACCACTCTTGTTCTGCGTGCTGCAGGGGCTGACCGGCGGGGTCCCCTCTGCCCCGGGTCACCCTGCTTCGTCAGCCTTACTGGGCCTCCTCTCCCTCAGAGCGCCGACCTCGGCGGCCTGTCCCCAGTCTCCTGGTGACTCTTACCTGCTCCCACGCGTCCCAAACACTGCTGTACCCCTCCAGCTCGCATCTCTCGCTGAGACTGCTTCATGTGCTCGACCGCCCCCACACCCCTGATTGCTGGTCACTCCCGTGAACCGTTCTGCCTGGGCCGTGTCCGCCGTAGGTGACGGCAGCGACTCTGCCATCTGGCCTGCCTGGGCCAGGACTCGGGACCACCCTGACCCCCTGTGTCCCTCCCCCCGTTCACGCATGAAGAGTTGTGCTCACCCCCGCTGGAGCGTGCGCGGGGACCGCGCCGTCTCAACCCCCGAGTGCCGTCCACCCCGCCTCGTGGGATGCCACTTCCGTGGCAGCGAGACTGACTCTGAAATCTGAGTAGGAGGTTGTCCCTTTGCACGGGAGCCCTTGGAGGCCCTCATCCGTCAGAGCGACACGCTGGGTCCTGACCAGGCGCCAGCACTGGCCTGTGAGCTCGTCAGCACGTCTCTGCCCTGGGCCCGTCATCGTCCACTTGGCTCCGGCGCCGCGGCCCCTCCCCGGGTCTGGGCTGTGCTGCCCCGTGCGCTCTCCCCGGACGCTGGGCGGCCCGGACCCTCCTCTGGCTCAGGTGCCGCCACGTGTGCAGCCCGCCCCGCCGTCCCACTCCCGTCCTTTCCCAGCACTTGCCCTCCCGGGGGGCGGGGGGCAGGAGTGCTGGGGCGTCCCCCGCTGGATGGACGCCTCGGGGGCACCGATTCCTCCACGGGCACCCGGCGCCACAGAAACAGGCCTCTTCACCCGTTTCCCTCACAAACGCCTGCTGTCCAGGCGAGTGCCCAGGGCCCACCGAGCGTTCCGTGATGGTCCGCGGAGCCGATTCACTGGGTCCTGGCAGCATGAGAACGCGCCCCGCCCTGCCGGGTGTCCCCAAGGTGCTGCTCGTGCTCGTCCCTGGGCCCCTTTGTGGCATTGAGCTGTCTTAGGGGAACCTCCCGCACGCCCCCGCCCTGACCGCTGGGCTGTGCGGCCTGGGTGCCACCTCCGCCGGGGGCGCGGACGGGGGCGTTGCTTCTGCTTAGAGGACTGACTCCAGCAGTGTCCATCTCCGTGTCAGCTCAGGTTTGAGACGTGGCAGGATCTCGCGTGTCTCTAACTCCTCTGTCCTCCTCAGGCCCGAGGACCGTCACGGTGTCCTTCGCAGCACCCAGCACTGGACTTTGTCTCACCTCGCGCTGCGTCACCCAGGCCCCGCCCGCAGCACGCCCCCCCCGCTCTGGGGCGTCGCGTGTCATCATGGCTCGAGCCTCTGGGCTGCCAAGGGCGCCTTCGCGTCTGTCACGGCGCGGAGCTGTGTCGCCGGCAGGGCCAGCGCGCTCCGCCGCGTGCCGGTTCCCGCCCGCACCGCGCCGGGCGTTAACACGTGCTCTGTTCTGTCTCTCCCCAGAACCAAAGGCGGGCCGCAGATTGCGTACGAACGCAGCTTCAGGTGGAAGCTCGCGCACTTCCGGTACTTGTGCCAGGTACTGCCATGGTAGACAGGCCTCGCCACGCTCGCCGAGCCGCGTCTGCCATGGCCGGCCGGCGTGACAGCGCGCTGTTATTTCTGTCCTTAGTCCAATGCACTACCCAGTCACGTAAAGATCAACGTGTCCCGGCAGACCTTGTTCGAAGACTCCTTCCAGCAGGTAAGGGCGACGCCGTCGGAAGACACGGCGCGGCCAGTGTCTCGTCAGCTGCAGTGAGGGCCGCAGGGGCTTCACGCCGCACACCGCGAGCCCGTCACTCGGAGCGAGTGCCACGTGCTCGCGCTGGTGTCGCTGGCGTCGCGTGTACTCCGGCTCCACGGCACCCCGCTGAGATGGCCCCGCACAGGCACAGGCACGGGGCTGGCAGGGTCGTTAGGCACGAATGAGACTGCTGGGAGGGAGCTAGCCGCGTCTGGAACGCGCACCCCTTTCGACACTTTCCTAAGACTTTATTAATTCAAACGAGCCTGATGACAGCCCCTCAGGAGCTCTGCGCACGGGCCCGCAGGCCGCTGACGCGTCGCAGCGCGCGGCTTAGGGTGGCAGGCCCAGCTCACGGCCCCGGGTCCCATTCTGGTCGCGCGTGGGCCTCGGCCCCTTTTGGTAAACTTGCTGCTGCCTGGCGCACGTTGTCCATCTCCTGACGACAAGGCGAGCTCCGGGGCCAGCACCTGGGGAAGCCCCGCCCAGGGGTGTGACACGGTGTGGCTGTCCGCTGGAGTCGGGATACTGAGAGAGAAGCCAGCACGGCAGGGTCAGGGTCTGAGGCGAGGTGGAGCCTCGCTCCGTCAGTCGCCTCCGTCCCCTGCACGGCGTCAGTGACGAGCCGGAGTGCCCTCGTGCACGTGCGGGCTCGGGGCCTTTAGGCGACAGCCAGGCAGGGGCAGTGGCCCTCTGGAGCCGGACACGCCCCCACCCTCACTGCCCGCTGCCCTGTCGGCTGCCCTGTCGGCCTTCGATCCACTGTCAGCAGGTGGATTCGTTTGAATTAATAAACTCTCAGGCGGGGACACGAGGGTCGGACGCATCAGCCTCACTGCCGTGCGTGTGCACCTCAGCTCCAGCCCGGGCCCCAGCGCGGCCGCTGCCCGCGTGGCCAGCCGTCGTGGCCGGGGCCCGAGCCGCATGCCAGTCTCGGCCCACGCCCTGGCACCAGTGTGGCCGGAGGAATCATTTTTGTCTGAAACTAAAGCCTATTTACTGGTGGCCCTGACAGAAGCCGTCAAGGACCCCGAAAGCCTGCTGTGGGCGTCGTTTTGAGGCGTCCTCCCTTAGGCGTAAATTCACCGGCTCCCGGACAGGTCCCCGCTGCAGCCGAGTCCGTTCCCTCCTGGGAACTGGAACGTGTGCCCTGAGCAGGACCCAGAGCACGGCCTTTGCTTCCATGAAGTGCTGCCAGTCAGAAAGGGTTAAAAGTTACTTTTTTGTAAGATTTCAGCAACATTTGGGGAAGACGGGGAAGGGGATGTTTTCTAACCTTAAAGCTTTCCATGTCACACTTCCTCTGCTGCCACCGAGCCGAGGTGGCGCTGCCGTTTCGGCCCAGCAGCGGGAGGAGGTGAGCCGGAGGGAGACGCAGCTCTGCCGTGTGCGGACCCATCCGTTGACCTTAAGAGTTTCTAAAGGCGTTGTCATCGGAGATAAGAAAACGTGTAATTCTGAAAATGCAAATGACATTTAAATTGAATTGTTTTTGGAAGAAACGTGTGCTGTATATGAGTGTTTAAACCTCCGTGTTTTTGTTTTTAATTAGATTATGGCATTAAAACCCTATGACTTGAGGAGGCGATTGTATGTAATATTTAGAGGAGAAGAAGGACTTGATTATGGTGGTTTAGCAAGGTAAAATGAAAAACACGTACCCGCCTTTACACAGCGCACCTCCACTGTCCGCAGCGGACGCATTCTCTAAGATGCGTTTTTCATAGGAACCTAGAGTCACTTTTACGAACGAAACTCGGACGGTCTCACAGTCTAGCGGGGACCGTGAGGGCTCCTTTCTGGGGTGCCCCGCGCACTTCCTCTGCGTGTGCCTGAACTCGTGTCCGTGGGGGATGATACAGTGCGAGTCTCGTGTTTTTTAAACAGAATTGACCGTCCAGTGTGCGCCGCGTAGCACCTCGACGCCGTCGTTCTGTGTGTCATGGACGTCCCTCCGTGTCATGGAGCGAAACGCTCGACTGGGTGGCCGTACGGCGCCCCGGGACGTGGAGGTCCAGTCAGCGGGGCAGCGTGTGTCCAGCTGCTGCTGGTCTTCGCTGCCGTGGCCGTGTGTGTGGGTTTTACGTTTGTCCGTGACCCAGGCCGAGTCCTGGGGAACAGGTTTCCACACGCACTCAATGCGCCGTTAAAAGGGGCACGGGTGAAGCCGTGAGTGGGAGATCCTTTCAGCGCTGTTTTCACTGCTTTGCCGGAGCCTAATTTGATAATAATTCGTTTTTTTTTTTTTTTTTTTAGCAAAATGGTTTCATTAAACCTTTCCAGAGAGTTAAACTTGCTTTTCACAGGAGCAGCCCTCCTGGAATCGCGTTCCACGGGCGCGCGGCACCGTGGCATCCCAGGTCTCGCGTGACGGGCAGGAAGGGGTGTGGGGCGAGGCCCGGCCGGCTGGTGGGCGTGTGTGGTGCCACCAGGACCGGGGTCGCGCGTCTGTGCTGCCTGTCGTCTCATTGGGGACGTTGACTTGACAGGAAGCTTTTCTCAGGAAAGATACTGCCTGCCGCGGGGGTGCGCGGGCCACATCTACCGCGCTGTCTCAGTTTCAAAGAAACGCTCAGGCATGAGACGGCCTTGAGTTTAGGGTCTGGCTCTGATGCCGTCTCGTTCCTGTCGGACCCGCTTTGGTCTGGTCGTGGTCGGGAAGTCATGACGCGCAGTCAGCTCCTCCTGGCCTGGCTTTCTGACCCCCAGAGCTCTTCGCCGCGCATGCGTATGGGTTTCGGGGTGCTCGGTTCACGAGGGCGGCCTGCGTGTCCCTGCAGCTTCGCACGTTTATGGCTGTGCTCTCCGGGTGTGCTCTCTGGCTGGTGTCCACACCCGGTGCCGGGTGTCCCACGCAGCAAGCTCTCTGCTGTCCGTCCCCAGGCACGGTGCCAGGGCCCTGTGCGGCGCCCGGCCCGTCCGCCCTGCCCCGACGTCTGTCGTCTCATTGTGGATCGATCCGCACGTCTTCGGGGAACGTGTGGAGGCCTACCGTGGGTTAAGGGGCTGTTTCTTCGGTCACGTCCTCGCTCGCGTGTTCTCCCGTTCCATCTGCGCGCTGTCCCGTCCTTCTTCCGTGTCGCCACCTTTTCTGGTCTCTGTGTCTCTGCTTTTCCACTTGTGTCTTCTCAGGCCCGTCCCTGTGTCACTGTGGGCAGCGCTGCCTGGCGCGCACTACGTCCAGTGAGGTCCTTCTTTAGGGCTCGGGTGGCTGCTCTGCCACCTCGCGGTCCTGCAGCCTCCGTGTCCCCTCCGTGTGTCACGAGCGCGGCGGACACTGCGTGGAGGGCGAACCTCGCCTCTTGCTGGTTGGAGCACGTCCTCTTCCTCCGCCGTGTCAGGCACGGCCGTGGTGGCGCGTGGCCACCCCTCCTCTCTGGGACGGGTTTGGTCCCCCGGGCTGCTGTTTGCTCGTGGCGTCCCGGTTTCCTGTCTGAGCACATTGTCCCCGGGTCTGTTGCGTCCTCGTCCCCGCACTCGTCCCACCTCCCAGCTCAGTGGCTCTGTCCGGACCGGGCTCAGGCCCGGGGCACAGCGCTGGTCGTTGCTCAGGTCGCGTTGTCTGGGTTCTGCCCTGTCTGCCCTGCGGGCATCTCCGAGTCGCGCTGTAAAATGACCTGAGGACATCAGTCGCTGGATTGTGCTTAAGAACCGAGATTTCTGGCGTTTTGAATCCCCCGTTTGCATTCCCACTTTCTCACGTGGCCGAATCGGTGGCCGCCTCCCTCGGGAGAGTGTACACCCCTCGCCCCATGCCGCCCCGCCCTGCCGTCTCAGGATGACAGCTCTGGGCCCAGAAATTATTTTTCTTTAAAACTGACTCTAAGTTCTGGGGGACGCAGTGAGGAACAGGGGCAGGGCGAGGCTGTGTGGATGGGAGCCCAGCGCTCCCAGTGCGGGGACCCCTGGGGGCGCGCGCTGGCCGTGGGTGGTGACGCCCGTCACTGGTGTCGCATCCGGTCGGATCCCGTGAGTTGGACTTCCACAGAAGCGGTGGAGCAGGTTAAGGCGGGAGAGAGCGGGCATTTCACGCCAAGATTTCACTTTTAAAAATTTCCTCCCTTTTTGAACGCGTCGGTAGCACATTCAGACGGTTCCGAGGTGGCTGGTGCTCGCGAGCGCCCCCTGCGCGTCGCTCCTGCAAGGCCCGTGAGAGCGGAGGACGCAGATCTGTGTGGCGTCCAGGCTTTGGCCTTGGGGAGCTCGCGGGCGGGTGGCGGGCGGGTCACCTGCAGAAAGAGGGCCGGTGCCGTGAGGTTGTGACCGATGCGGACGGTGGATGCGCCGACCGTGGCCACTCCACGAGCGGCTGAAGGGGGTGGGGGCTTTGAGACGTGGGCCCTGCCCAGGCCCACGCCCGACAGTGTGCAGAGGGATCAGCCCGTCCCGCGTGGCGCGGGGGCATGGGCTGACGCGCGGCAGTGCGGGGGCTGGCGGGGCGCAGGGGGCGGCAGGCCCGCGTGCGGCGCGTGCCGGGGTGACTGCGGCTCGTTTCCTTGCAGGGAATGGTTTTTCTTGCTCTCGCACGAAGTCCTGAACCCCATGTACTGCCTGTTCGAGTACGCGGGCAAGAACAACTACTGCCTGCAGATCAACCCCGCGTCCACCATCAACCCCGACCACCTCGCCTACTTCTGCTTCATCGGCCGCTTCATCGCCATGGTGAGCCCGGCGTCGCTGCGCGTCCCTGCGTCCGACTGTCCACCCTGCCGGCCCCCACCTGCCCTGGCGGGATTTTCCAAGAGCAGCAGGCGGCGTCGCTGATCATGCCACAGGTGGCCACGCAGGCGCCAGGCCCTGAGAACGACCGGTAGCTGGCGTCAGTGTCAAGGGCGGGTTTTCTCCCCTTCGGCAGGCGCTGTTCCACGGCAAGTTCATTGACACCGGGTTCTCTCTGCCCTTCTACAAGCGGATGCTGAGCAAGAAGCTGACCATCAAGGACCTGGAGTCGATCGACACGGAGTTCTACAACTCCCTCATCTGGATAAGGTGCAGACACGCACCCTGCCGCGCGCGTGCCCTGAAGCCCGTGTCCCTGCCCCGTTAACTAGCGCGCACGTGTTTGTCACCCAGAGACAACAACATAGAAGAATGTGGCTTAGAAATGTACTTTTCCGTCGACATGGAGATTCTGGGAAAAGTCACTTCGCATGACCTGAAGGCGGGAGGCGCCAACATCCTGGTGACGGAGGAGAACAAGGACGAGTACATCGGGTGAGACAACGCGCTTGACGCGGCACCTGCGGGTTCTGGACCGTGGCAGGCAGGCCGGTGCTGCCGCCGTCGGCTCCTGGGAACACGTCCCACAGTCACCCCGTCACCGTCCTCTGTTCCCCCGACCTCTGAGCCCCGGGGCGACCCTCTCTCCCCCACTGCTCCTTGCCGGGCACATCTCACCTCCGTCCGGGGGACACCGAGGGGGACACGGCACGGCCGCCCCACCCATCCCTGGCGAGGGGAGCAGCGCCCCAAGTCTGGAACCACGGTGGCCCACGGGCTCTTTGTGCCGGCCACCACCCCCGCTCCCAGACAGCTGTCCCTTAAGCTGCGTGGCCCTAGCGCCTCCCGGTTCTCGTCACCTCTGGCCCAGGGCCACCTCCCTGTCCACTCTGGCCAGGGGCGGTGTCCAGGGCTGCCCCCGCCCCTCCAGATGGGCACCCTGGCCCGTTAGTCACCGCAGTCCCTGCACCTCAGAGGTGATGCCCGTTCGCCAGCCAGGTGACTCCAGACTCCCAGGAAGAGCCCAGGGGCAGAGGGTTCAGGCTCGTGCCACCGTCCGCGGTCCTGGGCAGTCACCACGTGTGGCCGTGTCCCAGTGGGACCGCTTGTGGGCAGTGGGATTGGATTTCAGAGTTTTTAAATCCTCGAATCTTCTCTAAGATTTGTCAACCACTTAAAAGAAACGTAAAGACCCACTACTCTGGCTCACGTGCCGGGCGGGGCCTGGTTGGGCCCGGCCGTGTCGGCCAGTTCCGGGACGGCTGACGCTGTGTCAGGGTGTCATGCGTCACCGCAGACTGCGCGTGCTTCTGCACCTGTTTCTCCTCTGGACCTGCTGCTCCTGGCGCTGCCACCCTTTTACCCCCCTCGTAGACGGGCAACGTCCCCGTCCGCTCCGTCTCTTCTTTTAAGGTTTTGTGTGTCTGCTTTGGTAGCTGTGGCCACGGTGGGATCACGTGACACCCACGACGCAGTAGCTTGCTTTCCCCAGGTCGGTCCACACAGGTCTAACCTCTTTTCCAAGAGCCGGAGCGGCCACGCCGTGTGCACTCCGTGTCATGGAGCCGTTTCTGCGGTTCGGTGTCACGTGGTCGCGTCCCGTTCGGGAAACAAGGCAGCAGGATCACACGCGTGTGAGGGACATGTGCGGCACCCGCGGGAGGCGGCAGGGTGGAGGACGCCCGCTGTGCTGAGCGCCTCTGTCGTTTCAGTTTGATGGCGGAGTGGCGTTTCTCCCGGGGCGTGCAAGAGCAGACCAAGGCGTTCCTCGACGGCTTTAACGAGGTTGTGCCCCTCCAGTGGCTGCAGTACTTTGACGAGAAGGAACTGGAGGTGAGGACGGCTGTCACGCGCTGCAGGGCGCCGGCGGTGGGCGGGGGCGTGGGTCCTGCCCCGTCGTCCCTCCACGTGTCCGGGGGCTGCGGTCCCCTGGCCCACGGCCATGGTGCTTCAAGGTCATGAATCGGTGCCCGTGGCCTCGCTGCGCACGTTGAGAATTCCCTGGAAGTAGCGCGGTGCTCCCAACGCCAGATTTCACAGTCCGGACGGAGCTGCTTGTGGTCCCCACCGGGTTTAGACTGTTAGGGGTGTATCGGGGACTGTTTTCTCTGGAAGTTTCTCTGCGTGTCCTCAGTCCGAGTTCAGTAAGATAAAGCACTGAAGAACCCTGCAGGGTAAACTGCCCTGGGTTTCAAGGGGCCCGGGGCACTGCGCCCCGGCCGACCGTCTGCTGGCCCCGCAGGTGATGCTGTGCGGCATGCAGGAGGTCGACCTGGCCGACTGGCAGCGCAACACCGTGTACCGCCACTACACGAGGAACAGCAAGCAGATCGTCTGGTTTTGGCAGGTGAGGGGGGCGCGTCCCTGACGGACAGAACAGACCCCTGGTGCGCCAACGGCAACGTGTGCGGGGCCGCCGCGCCCGCGAGGGGGCACTGTCCGGGGAGGGGCGCGCTCCGAGCCGCTCAGTGCTGACCCGTCTCACGGCGCTGAACCGGTTTAAAGTGCTACTCAGTCGCTTGAAGACGTGCGGACCCGCTGAGTCGTGTCTCACGTGTGTCGCCCTGCACTGAGGTGCGCGCCGGCGCCGCTAGTGCACCCCGGTGTGAGCTGTGACGGCCATCCCGTCATCTGTGCTTCGGGACCACTTTCTTAAAAACGCACGTCAGTGAACGTGCCTGGACACGACATTTCCCCACGGCATCGCAGGGGACGGCAGTCTGTGTCCGATGTCGGGGGGGGGGGGGGACTTGGCGCCCGGCGCAGGCCCTTTCATCACCCCCGAGCGCTGCCGCGCTGCGTCTGCTGCCTGCCCGCTGTGCGGACTGAACGGACCAGGGACTGGCCATCCCCCCCAGGCCTGACACGCCGGCAGGGACCCTCCCGCGGGCTCCCCCGGGTGGGTGCTTGTGTCTGTGAAGCTGAGCTGCGGGTGGCGCCCAGCAAGCTGGAGCCGTCACCGCACTGGTCCCGCCTCCGCCGCCTCAGTGAGAGGGATGGACGCGGTGCCGGCGGGAAGCGGCTGAGGCCCATGGGGGAGGGTCCCAGCGTCCTTGTCCTGATACGCGGTCAGTGCCACGACCACCGGGTTCTGTCACGCGTCTTCTGTACCATTTCAGTTAAATTTCTTAAACTAGTTCTTAATTTCGTGGAAGGAATTTGGAAATAATCTGAGCGTCTGCTCTTTCGGTATCAAAGACTCAGGGTGAGTTTGATTCTGTTCCAGTTCGTGAAGGAGACGGACAACGAAGTGAGGATGCGGCTGCTGCAGTTCGTCACGGGCACCTGCCGCCTGCCCCTGGGAGGCTTCGCAGAGCTCATGGGTGAGTGCGGGCGCTGCTGCGGAGGTGCCTCCGCGGTCATGGCCTCGGACCTGGGGCTCCTGGGTGCTCGGGAGGGCGCTGCGCCAGGAGAGACCAACCAGCACCTGACAGCAAGGGTGTCACACGGCCCAGGCGGGACCCCGTAGGTTCCGCTCTGTCCCCGCCAGCATTCTAATGAATGGGTGGGCCTCTGCTGCCGTGAGTCCCTTCTCTAGGCAGGAGCGGCTGACGTTCCTAACACGGTGGGACACGTTCTGTTGTTCAGTCAAAACCCAAAAGTTTGAAGGGTCGGATACATTCTGTCGTTTTCCTGGTTTAGGAAGTAACGGGCCTCAAAAATTCTGCATTGAAAAAGTCGGCAAAGACACCTGGTTACCAAGAAGCCATACCTGGTGAGTAGTTTGGGGTTCCTGAATATGGGGTGGAAGCCAGGCTTCTGGCTTTGTAAACTAAGTGCTGGTACAGTGCCAGCTCGCCGGAGTGGCCGGGGTTTCACCCGGAGAACCGCGTCACCCCGCCCTTCAAGTGGGCCCCGTAGTTGGCTGATGCAAATGCTGGGGGACTGCGACAGCGACCACACACACTCAGTACCCGCCCCGAGTGCAGGGGGCCCGCGGGCTCCATCTGCTGTGGGGTGTGCACTCCGTGGGAACGGGCACACAGCTCGGTCAGTTCCTGGAAGCGAGGCGGGAGGTGCCTTCTCCGTGCAGGGTCATTTGCAAAGGCCCCGAAGAAACTGCAAGGACGTGAGATGACGGGGGTGGGGGGGATGAGGCGAGGGGGGTGACAGACCTGGGAGGAGCAGGCAGGGGAACGTGCTCACGAGCGCACCGGAGCATTAGGTGCGTTCACGTTAGATGAGGTGTTGGATTCTGCCAGATTTGTGTGTCCTCCCATCCGTTCAGGTCTAGAATTTGTCAGAAACCTCTTCGGTGTGTTTCACTCGAGACGTCCGCTTTTGTCTCTGTTCAGTTTCAATCGCCTGGACCTACCGCCTTATAAGAGCTACGAACAACTGAAGGAGAAACTCCTGTTTGCCATAGAGGAGACTGAGGGGTTCGGCCAAGAGTGAAGGCCTCGCCTCAGAGGGACCCCCCCCCGCGTCTGCGCACGCTGCCACGGAAACCCGCTCCGACGGTGTCACCTGTTCGTCTGCAGTGACTTTTCCAACGTTTCTAAGTGTTTTCCGTTCTTCCAGAGAAATATGCAAAACAGCTCCTCCTTTCTACGTTATTTATTTTTGTTCCCTTGAAAAGTCTGACCAGGAAAAAGCCTCCTAAAGGCCGGACGCGAGACTTCGTACGTGAGCCTCGTGCACCCAGACAGACACACGCGGCAGCAGCTCTAGTTTTATAGAGCTCCGGGCGTGCACGTGCCGCACGGCGGCCGTTCCGACAACGGCGTGGCTTGGCTTTACCTTGTTTCTCATCCAGGGAAAATGTGTGATCGCTCCTGCTGCTCTCCCTGAGATGTCTCCTGGGGGTGCCGGGTGGCACGGCTGGGAGAGGGTGCCAGGGCTCAGGCCAGGTCTTGCTCTGAGCGTGAACACGTGCTGCTGGCCTTCCTGGAGACGAGGCCCAGCGGGTCCGTCTGTTGTAAATCGGCTCTCCACTTCCCCCCTTTGCTGGACCAGTGACAGTCAAAGGATGGGCAGCTCTGCTGGCGTGGCCGTGGAGGGCGAGGCCCCATGCCCGCTGGTTTACGCTAGAGCCTGGGAGGGACTGCGAAGCGTAGAGGTTTACATGACTCTGGGATGCTGGGTGGTCGTGGAGCTAAAAAGAATCAGGCACGCCTAGACCTTTGTTTTTAAACGTGACGTTCTTCAATTCAATTCTCAGTAAATTGACGAATTTGATACTTAGGAACGTATGAAAGGTGACGTGAACTTTCGTACTTTCTGTCGGAAGTTCTGGTTCTGTGAAGCCAGGTGGACTGAGGAGCCGCAGAGCCATCTGAACTCTCTGAGTCTGAGGGTTTTCCATTAGCGTTTGAATATCTCAGCTCGTGAAATTCTACGTGCCAGGATTAAATGAGCTTATAAGAAATCTTCTCGTCCTCCCCCCTTGTTCAGAGATTGTTTTGTCCTAGGTTTTCAGTTGTTTTTCGTTACTAAGGGCATTTGCTGGACAACAAATCTGACGTAAATGATACTAATGCGACTTTAGCAAACCGGGCTTCCTCATTACTGCAAAACTACGTTTGTATCATTTCGATGTGGACTGTAACTTAATTTAAAATTATTTTGTAACCACGGAGCTGACATCTCAGAATGTTACCTGTAACATACGTCACTGCGTACACACGAAACTATCAGTATACGATTTACTGTCCCTGAAGTTTGTTTTGCCAAATTTTATTTTTCTATGAATTAATGAAGACTGTGCTCTGCATTTTTACTCGGGACTCACAGTGACGATGCAATAAAGGCAGTGATCCGCTGGCTGAGTAAACTCCTTTCCCCCCGTCCTGGCGACTGACACGGCTATTCTGAAGCCTAAAGAATTAGAACTAACAAGGGAGTATGCAACAGGAAGGGACCGACCTTCAAAAGTGTTTCTCGGGTTCTACCTCGTTCCACACCCAGTGCCAGCCGCTGCTGGACGAGTTTTGCTGTGACGTGTGCGTGTGACCGCAGGGTCCAGCAGACTCGGCTGAAGACGGGGTCTCCAGGGTGCTGGTCCCCCTCCCCAGGTAAGAAACCACTGTCCCCAGCCAGATTAGGCAACAAAGAGCCCAGGCCACTTTCCTGGGGGACCAAGCAGCAGTGCATGACTCTGGAACGTGGCCCACCCCGTCCGTCCCTGTCCCAGGGGAGGCCCAGGAGGGCAGGCAGCTCATGCTGTCCCCCCGCAGCCTGGTCAGGGACGCTGACCTCACACCCTCTGAGCTCGGCAGGATGGCACACACCCGCAATACTGACCGAAAAGCCCAGGCCACCTCGGATGGGCCCCTTCTGTCACCACTCGCAGTCACTGCGCCAAGGGCAGGGGTCGGCCCAGGACTTCTGTATGATTACTACCTAGGCAGGCAGACCCTCCCGTCTCCACACGCCCGGCATCGCCCCAGTCCCGGCTCTCCCCGCCCCAGCCTCAGCAGAGCGGCCGCAGCCGCTGGCGGTGGCAGGGAAGGACTCACAGGACGTGCGGGAAACCCCGGCCCGCTCTGCGGTCCTCAGCTCCCAGGTGGTGGTTTTGCCCTTTCTTTGTCCTCACGATGCTTAATTTAGAGAGTGGAAGAGTGAGTATGGGAGGTCGTTTGACAAAGGCCACAGCCGACGACCAGACACTCCGCTGGGCCGGTTCCGTCAGCATGACGGATGGATGAACAGCGGTTTCTCAGATGCGGCGTCCCCACCCTCTCGGGAAAATGGACACGGGTCTCCAAGGAGAAGAGGTCACCAAACCCCCTCCCGCCCAGGTCACTATGTTCAGGAGACAGAACACATGGACATGGATGGGAAGTCAGCGCTCGGCTCGGGGACACAAGCCTGGAGGAGGGCAGACTGTGCCCCAGAGGGACAGGGCAGGAGCCGGGGCCTCGGACAGAGGAAGCACCCGCAGGCGCCCCGCCTCGCAGCCACGAGAGGGGGGCACCAGACAGGCAGGCTCGGGTACAGCCGCGCTCCCGGCGTCACCCCAGCGATGAAAACCAATGTCGCTGTGACCTGGACCCGACACTCAGAGCAGCCACGGGTGGGACCAGCGTCCACACGACGAATGCAGTCAACGGTAAGAGCCACCACGCACTGCCTGAATTCACATGCGGACCCTGGGAAAAGCGACCTCGGGAGCCGATGTCCTACACGGTTCCAGGCGTGCCACATCCTTAAAACAAGGATGGACTCGGGGTTGCCAGGTGGGGGGAGGTGTGGAGATGGTGACGACAGCGACTGCACTAGGGCTCTGACGACGGACGAACTCTGTGCCCCACCCGGGGGCAGTGACACGTCTGCTCGTGTGATCGAGCTGCAGAGAACACACGTGCGCGCACGGGAGCACCTACGGTGTAACGTAGTCACATGTCACCACGGAGCAAAGCAGGGGACGGATGCGCAGGACCTCCCGGTTCTACTGGGGGACGGTCCCTCACGTCGACGACAGGCTTCCCCACTGGAACACAGACTACTTAGCAGAGGCTCTTCTCAAACTAACCAAACCACGCGCGTCCCATGCGACGGCCGGGTGTTGACACCGGTAACCACCCTCCCAGAAACCACGTCCAGGAAACAAGCAGCACAGGCACTCGAGCAGAATGTGTAAGCGCCCTACACTCGTACGTATTAAACGTCCAAAACAATTCAACACTCAGCACTGGACAAGTAACCACGTCGGGACGCGAAGTGCTCGCTGACTGGAATCAGGAAAAAGTAACAAATAGAAGCGAAGACAAAAGGTTCCTGAGGAAGAAAGCGATCTGGAACCAAAAGGACACAGAAGACAGAAATGAAGCGAGCCAAAAAAGAAACCGAAAGAGGGAGAAAGAACAACCAGAGGAAGCGACGAGTACGCTGGCAGAGAAGTCTCCCACATGTGCGACTCACTGGAGGCCCTGGGCCACGGAGCAGGGGGTCCCCGGGTGCGTCCCGCAAGGCCAGCCTAGACAAGGGACAACCCGAGCCAGCCGTCCCAGCCTCTCGCTAAGTCAACGCTGTGAAAGGTGGGAGGACGTTCAGGTTTAAGCGAGGGCAGCATTGTGACGTTTGGATCCTGGTTTCAGAAAGCGTGAGACCTTTGGGGACGCTGGGGAAACACTGCTGTGACGACAGGTCTGTGGGGGTGTCCTCGCTGTGAGACCGTGCGTGCGCGCTCAGGTACGCAGGGATGAAATGAGTCGTCTGCAGCTCCAGGACTGCACATCCACGTGAGTCAGACAGGTGTGCAGAGTCCACTGCTTTCCTCTTTGCCACACAACACACACCCACGCAGGTCACTTGGGCAACTTCCCTCCCCTCTGGGGAGGGGCCACCGCACGTCCTCTCAGCTCTCAGTGGCATTCGAGGTCCTCCTGTTCACAGAGCCCCCAAGTGGGCAGTGCTGCCGGCCCCGGTGAGCTGCACAGTTTCCCTTCCTGGTTTCCCTTCTCATTCCACCCTCGTTCCACCCTCTGGGGCTCGGGACCAGGGCTGTGTCTGGACACAAAGCCACGCCCCTGGGAGGTGGAGTCACAGTGCTGAGGAAATCAAGTCCCCTCCCAGTCCTGGCCGGACACCAGGCAGCTCCCAGACACAGCGCCTTCACCCCTTGGTTCCCAGCCTTGCTCTGCCGCTCGCTGTCTTGGCAGGATCTCGACTGTGACTCCAGCCTGCAGCGCAGCCCCCGCTGCCACCTCCCCACCAAGCCCTTCCTGGTCCCCCTCAGCCTGATGGGGCCGGTCCTCATCCCTGATCCCATGCTGCACTGCCGGGGTCCCCACTGCACCGCGGTCTCCGCCTGAGCCAGAGACCGCCAGACCACGCTCGGGCGACGAGTTACTTTGTGACTTATGAAAGGGTCACCACGTTAGAAGAACCGAGAAAACAGGGAACAGCTATCAAGCACTTATAATTTGATGAAAAGGTGGTGTTTCCTGGGCATTGCATGTGTTTTCTTCTCTGAAACAGTTTCAGTTCTTGTCGCTGAAACTTGTAAGCAACTGAGCGGCTTCCATCTGAATCTGAAACGGAAGGACATACATCACGAATCGACGGGGCAGCGTGGACCAGGGATCAGCCTGGCAAAGGCAAGTTCATGAAGCGGACGTGGCTTCCAAGGGCCCCCGAGCATTAGGGCACGCGGTGAGAGTGAACGTCCTTAGCAGTGACAGGATGGCCCTCGGGGCCCGTCCGCGTCCGCATGCGTCCCGCCGTGGACGCGCCGGAAGTGGCATCCGCTGGCCACGTGACCCTGCACCGAGTACGTCCCTCACAAGCCTGGCTCGCCCAGCTGGACCGTGCCCCATGCAGAGGTGACGCCCAGCCGCTGCGGGCTCTGCAGTCCCCGCCTCGGGGGCGCCTACCTGCCTGTCCTCCTCGGTGTGCGCGGGGTAGTCCCTGGCTCTCCCCAGCCAGAACGCGGCAAGCTTCCTGTTGCGCAGCTTCAGGTACGTCTTCCCCAGGAAAAGCAGGTTCTTGCTGTAGAAGTTCGGATCCACTACTCGTGAGGAGGAAAACGGGCTCAGGTGAAACGGCACTGCGCGTCCTTTCAAAGGCCTCGTCTGGGGGTCTAAACCCTAACAGGTCTGCGGGTCAGGGAAGAGCAGCTTAGCAGCTGGGATTCACGCTTGTGTGCAGCGATTCGGACCCGAAACACCTGCCAGACGTCCTTGCATGCTGCGTGGGGCGCGCAGCTCCTCTCTGGCACTCCCTGGGAGGGGGTTGAGTGGGGGTGGGGGGCCTCCCTGAGGGCAGGGCCTCACCTCACCACCCCGGCCCCCTAAGTGCCCGGAGCACCGCGCCCCACACCAGCCGAAGGCAGCTGTGACAGCGCCACCGCCGCCGCGTGCTGGTAGGGCCACGCAAGTGCGGGAGGGAGGGGGCGTAAGGCGAAGAGAAGGCTCCCATCAGGGCATCCCCATTTTAAAGTGCGACGAGAAACCAAGGGGAAAAGCAACGTGAGCTTCAGAGGTGACAGCGGGCCGGACGAGGGGCCAAATGGGCGCTGACAGCAGGGAGGCCGCCCTGCGCCCGAGGGAAGGTGGCCTCTGAGCCCCCCACGTGTCGGCCCTGCTCGGAGTGCGCTGCCCCCGCTCACATAAATTCTTGTTCAGAAAAGCAGACAAGGTCTGCGACAGTCTAAAACCAGAGTCCTCGTTTAAGTGCGCCTCCTCAGCCGTGTGACCCTGGATACGACAGTGCGGAGCCTTCCCCCAAAGGGCAGGCATGCGGCCCCGACCTGGGAGGGCCCACGGCTCACGCGGGCGGTCTTCACTGAACGAAACCATGCGACAACGTCTAGCACACAAGCGTATCCGAATAAACGGCGTCGTGTTCTGAAAGTTCCTGTCACACACACAGCATCCACACGAGTTAAACTCCATCTGTATCTGAAATGAAAACATCTTACCTTGCTCTGCTCTTTGGAAGTAGCCCAGGGCCTGTTAAACAGAGCACACCGTGAAAAGGATTAAAACAGAATCAACACAAAAGCATTTCCTCAAAAGGCCAATCCCGTACAAATGGTCGGTTCATCAACAGTGAGTGAACAAAGCAAGACGAACGCAGCCCCACCCCGGCCGCCGGAGCTGATGGTGGGCCGGTCCTCTCACGGCCTGCACCAGACGGAGAGGTCCCCGAGCGCGACTCGGGTGTTCGGATCTCTCCTGAAGTCCCAGGAAAAGCTGGATGCAAAGGGGGTGCCGGTGGAGTTTTAAAGTCCTTTATTACTGAAATTCCCGTGTAAAGTGTTAGAGTCTGGAACTGCAACTTCTTGTTGTCCTACTTTAGCTGTTTTATAATCATTACTGACGGCTGACTCCTCAGAAACAACCTGTTACAGTGAAGCTGACTACCTTTTCCCAAAATGCACTTTCTAATAAATAGTCCCCAACTGCGTCTCAATCACACACTCTCCTAGGCTTCACATCCAATTCCACACTGCAGCCCTCCAGGAAAAACGAGCTGCTCCTTATCTACGTACCAGGAAAACGCCTTAGACTGCCTGTTCCTTATTCTGAAAACGTTGTGATGAGTAAACCCGAAATGTCTGCCCAGAAGCCCCTTTAAAATTTTATGTTTCACGGGGACAGAAGCCGCTGAGGATGTGAGCCAGAGCCCACTTGAAATAAAGAAGCAACAGTGACTCTGTGAGCCACACACGTGTCCTTTTCCAGGGACAGCGCACACCTGAGCGTGCTGAGGAGAGCCTTCTAGGTGGTGAGAGCCTTCTGAGTGTGTGACTTCCAGGTGGTGTCAGTTTCACGGGCCACCTCAGCGGACGACAGAGCTGAGTCTGCCGCGTGGCGGCCACGGGCCAGGCCTGCGCTGACAGGCGCACGGGCAGTGGGGACGGCACGGGCAGAGGGCGCAGGGGTGTCACACTACCTCCTCGTAGGTGGAGCTGGGCGGGACAGCGAACAGCATCCTAGCGATTTTCCTCTGATACCAGGGCATCTCCGCAAACGTGTAGCACCTGCGGGGACACAAGGGGACCCTCATCCACATGCGGGTCGGGCCTTTGCTTCCTCCAACACTGACTTGTGTCGATCCGTGGATTAGGACGTATTCTGTGATGAAATAGAAACAGTGGGGACAGCACTCGCGATGACACGGTGCAGCGTCCACGCCAGACGCTCGCTTTGTGCCAGGCACTGTGTGTGTGCGGTGACCGTCGTCGCATCTGCCTATGACTGCCGAACGAGCCGGGATCACCGCCCTATTTGAACGTGGGGAAAACTAACTCGGGGGAGTTCAAAAAGAAGGAAGCAAAAGGACCGATCGGCAACCGGCAGTTCCAGGCCACACGTGTACAGGGTGAGGTGACGGCGACACGGGATGGTCCTGACAATGCTGACAGCAGAGGGAGTGGCCGCCTCGGACCCCCCCTCTGCACTCTGGGCGAGACAGTGTCTCAGCCGAGTCTGCTGCCCAGCACCCGGCTTGGGCTGTCCCATGACCCCCCTCAGTCCCTGGCAGGTGTCTGGTCGGTCTGCTGTGTCCTTTGTCCTCAAGGACTCTGTTCTAAGAGTCCGATAGAGAACCTGGAGGACGGTAAGCGCTGAGCCCTGCAGACCACCCCCGAGGGAGACAGGACGAACCCAGCTGGAGACAGACGCCTGACTCAGGGGCAGTTAACCCACTGGTATGCGCTTGCTCTAGCCAGCCGATGCGGGGCGCTGGACAGTGGCCACACGAAACCCGAGACACTGAGTCAGGCAACAATGCTGCTCAGGGGCCAAGGACCGTGGTGACCCTCTGAAGACGCAGAAGCGCCCCAGAGAGCTGTCTCAACAAGGTGGATTTTAAAGGGCCGTGCACAGGTCAATGCCTGTCCCCCTGTGCGCAGTCCCCTGCCATGGAGTCGCTTTCTGCAGCTTCAGTTACTGTGGGTGACCATGCTCCAAAACTATCACATGGAAAGCTCCGGAAGTACACAATCCATCAGGTTCCAGTTGCATGCCCTTCCGAGCAGCATCAGGGCATGGCACTGCCTGTGTTCCATTCGCCCCCGTTTTACTGGATAACGGCCCCCACACGCAGGAGCGGCGACGCTGTGATGTGGACATGTCACAGAGAAGCACACAGCGCTCCGTGGGCAGACAGGGGACACGCAGGGAAGTGGTTTCTAAATGAGCCGAGTGATGAGGCTTAATGCGATCACAATCAAATTTTGTATTTTCTAACAAGACGTGTACAAATGGCAGTCGATTTAATGGATTAAACGCTCTTAACTGCCAAGTGTTCTACATCCTGCTTCTGTATGCACTACAAAAGGTCACACTAAACACCACTGAAAAGTTTAGAAATTTTCTTACCAAACGCCCATTAGGTGAATTGAAGTAGCATCTTTAGGGTTCAGTTCAATTGCTTTCTAACAAGAAAGAAGAAAATCAGTCATTTGTTTTCTAAATACCAAACACCAATAAGAACTTCACTAGGTCTCTGAAGAAGCCACGATTTAAAAAATAATTCTGCAACCCTACATTTCAACTTTTCTACGATAACACCAATTCCTTCCTCCAGACTCTGTTTCAATCCACCAAAACGACTGTGCTAAGATTACTATTCTACGGGGTTCAGAAACTCCTAACAAGATTTATCAAGATGAGAAGAACCATGAAATCTGGGAGTGAAAGTCATTTTGAAAACAGTAATAATCCATAGCTCTCGCCGCTTCTTTCTTCTGGATTACATAAAACGTGAGTTCTTTTTGCCAAGTCAATAGAACTACTGAATAAAAAGTACTTTCCTAAAAGAACAAAACACATAACTTTAGAAAGTCCACTCCTGTATGCAAATGCTGTTCAGCTTCCCCATTAGACTTAACCAAAGAAAACTACACTCATCCAAAGAACGCGTTAACACTCGTGCACAGTGTGAATATGCTGATGAAAGCTCTCTCTTTTCTATGTGAAAGTCTATGTGAATTAACGTCAAACATCACCAGAGGATGACTTTAAAGAAATTGCTCCTCCTTTTATCTATTACGTTTTTGAAAATGAGGGAAACCTCACAAATTAATGTAAATGCCATTAAAAACAAAAGACCCCTTTCTAAAAACAGACTTCCTGGCTGCGCCTGTCCATACACCACACCTGGGTGGGCCGTGGTGACGTGTGAGGGACCCATTTCCAACGCTGTGGCTGGTTACCTACGTCAGCACCAACGCCAGGTTCCCACCGCAGCTCGACGGCTTCTAACTTTCCACCTTGGCTCGTTTTATGTCCTTGCCATGTCTGAGGAGTTTGTTATGAGGGTGGAGATGACACGTCTCCCTCACAGGGTGTGGTGGACGTGAAATGGTGGCAGGGCAGGAGGTGCTTACCACAGCGACGCCCTGCGTCACCTGCACCATCATCGCTTTTTACTGGGGGTCCGGGCACGCAGGCCTCGCTTCCACAATGTGGACGTGAGTCAGCGCTGACCTAAAACCGACTTTTCCATAGATGCAGTGAACTGATTTATAAAATATATTTCAAGTGTATGCAATTCGTGTTCTAAGCAACTCGTGTTCAACTAACGAGGAGTCTTTCCCTCTGGACGTCCCTTTGCAGGCCAAGCCCCGCAGAAACCACACGGCGGCCTTCGCCATCCCGAGGCACCAGCGCCTATGGCCCCGCTGTGGGTGCAGGAGGAGGCAGTGCCTCGCTCGGCCCAGGGCGCCCAGGTGCCCGGCTGCAGTTCCTCTATGAGAGGGGCTGTGACGGGCTGCTCTTGAGCAAACCCTTCCACAGTTCTTCCTGTCACTAGTTTAAGTGTCTTCAAAAACAGCCTAAAGATGATTCCTTCTGACTTTTGACATAATGACATTTTAAATACTGCTATCAATAATACTGTGATTTTTAAATATTCTCAACACGTACATTTGAACGCTTATACGAAACACTTTTTCCCATAAAGTCTACAGTACTGTTTCTTTAAAGTATAATTTATTTTCTGTAATTTCTCATTATTCACATCGGAAATTGCTTGTCATGTATTTCTACATCTCAAGGCACAGAGTCATTTAGGAGATTAATGTTAGCAAAATACTGCATCTCACCGAACCTACAATATGGTAAGTTATGATACATCATTATTGTATGTACGCTATGAAAAAAAGCTCTGCCAATCACAAGCTACCACTGAATATATGATGCAATCTGATTTCAAAGGTCTTAGAATGTGAAAAATATACATTAAATTGAAATATACATACACACGTGTATGTCACACACACACACTGACGGCTGAGCAGGAAGCTAAGTCTCTGACTCCCAGTCCCAAGTCCTTGTTCACTACTCGTTTAACAAACCAGGAACTGAGACTCTAGCCGCGAAATGCAGGACAGGTACTGGACCGCACACCTAGCATCACCCCTGAACGCTGTCATCGCTTTTCCTCCCTTTGTTTCTGAGATGGTGTAGGAGAGCGAAAGAGAACTACGCTGTGTTGTTCGTGGCAGTTCTGTCTTGGGGACAAGGGAGCAGCGCATAGTGAGATGTGCGAATGCTGGAGCGCTCAGGAAGAGCTTATGTAAACAGGTGATCGACGTTAGGGGGACTTTCCACACACACGGTGGTCACCGCTCCAAGCAGGACTGTCACTGCTGGGAGCGGTACGCCAGCTGTGGTGGACGGTCATACCGGTCCCGCGTCCTGGCACCGGGGCCGTGTACAGTCCCCGCCCACAGACACTGGTCTCGGCCGCACGGCGGGTCTGGGTCAGCAGGCCGGGACACGGAGCAAGGCAAGCAGAGGCTAAAAGCCTGCGCTGGGGCTGGCCCCTGGGCGCCTGCACTCGGGAAGCCGGCGCCCACGCCGAACAGCTTGGGCTGGACAACTAACGAGAAGGAAAGGAGAGCAAGTGCGGCAGACATGAGGCCATCCTGCACACCCCTGTCCCGGCTGAGGGCCCCCGAATGGGCTCAGCGACACCAGCACAGCAGAAGCACTGCAGGCTGTTAACCCACACGACGGGGAGAAATGAACCATCGTCCCTGCTGGAGGCCGCTAAGTTGTAGAAGGTTTGCTACACAGCAACAGATAAGTGACCCAGAAATCCACCCGGAAAACGAATGACTTTAAATTCATTGGTACCTCGAAATGCTCCTTGATAACGTAGGCATTTGCAATCTTAGCCTTGATGCCTTCGTAATCTCCAACATCGCTAATACAGATGGCGTACCACTAAAAATGAAGAAAAAGGTATAAGAATCATAATACTCTTATAATTCCATTTAACACGAGGTATAACCGAGTGGCTATTCCTCAGCAGTCACTCTCATTGAACAAAATGAGCATAAGCACTGCATTAAATACCTTTACATGGGCTTTACCGAGAAAAGTGAATGTGTTCGTAGAGGACCAGAGCACAAGACAGGACCAGCGAATTTCTAAGAAACAACATAATACACACCTAACGGTGCATGTCTGTGGTCCGCGTGTAAATTTAGAAGTATGTGCAGCTGAATGACTATCGTTTTATTTTCTCATCCTCTGTTCTGAGAGCTGCCTCTTCTCCCACATGTGCATTGGTATAGAAACAAGAGCCACATCCATCAATTGTGACCACATCCCCACAGCTGTATTTGGACAACGTGAGATTATTCCATAAGAACTGAGTCCAAAAGAGCTAAGCTCCATAAACCTGGCTGCTGTGGGAAATCACAAAAATCTATAAATATATAAGAAATAGAGAGAAAAGAATCAAACGTGACAATACAGAAAGTCATCATCATGGAAGAGAATAAGAGAGAACCACCAGAAAAAAGCCAGAAAGCAAACAAATGGCAATAACACAGATCTATCAATAATCAGATGTAAATGGATTAAATGCTGTAATGCAGCTGTCCCCAACCTTTGTGGCACCAGGGACCAGTGATCCCATGAGACTAACGCCTGAACACCTGAGGTGGGGCTGAGGAGGTGACACTGCGAGCCCTGCACTGGGGAGTGGCTGCAGACACTTGCACGTATGGGTGATGCGTCGCTGCCACTCGCTACCTGCTGCGCGGCCCTTAGAACAGGCCAAAGCCCTGCTCTAATCAAAAGGCACAGAGCAGTACATGAATGAAAAAAAAAAAGACCCGTACACACCTGCCTATGTGGACCCAACAAACAGTCAAGAGATAAAAGACATCCAAATCAGAAAGGAAGAGAAAAACTGCCATTGTTTGCAGATGTTATGATACTGTACAGAACACTAAAGATTCCATCAAAAAACTATAGAATCAATTCAGTAAAGTAGGATACAAAATTAATATTCAGAAATTGGTTGCATTTTTATATACCAATAATGAACTATCAAAGAGAAATTAAAAAATCAATCCCATTTACAGCTGTGCCCAAAATACTCAAATACCTAGGAATAAATTTAACCAGAGTAGAACATCTGTAAACAAAACCACACAACATGAAGAAGGTTCAAATAAAGGGAAGTATATACTGAGCTCATAAATAGGAAAAATTAACATTGTTAAGATGTGCATTAGTACCCAAAGCAATCTTCAGATTCTATGTAATCCCTACCAAAATACTAATGGCATTTTCCACAGAACTAGATCAAATAATCCTAAAACCACGAAAGACACCAAATAGCCAAAACAATTGAGAAAGAACAAAACTGGCAGTAACATACTACCAGATAGCAAACTATACGACAAGGCTAAGTAATCAAAATAGCAAGGGACTGGCATAAAAACAGACAGGGATCAATGGAACAGAATAAAGGGCCTAGAAATAAACCAACGCACACATGGTCAATTAATCTATGATAGAGAAGGTAAGGACATACAATGGGTAAAGACATTCTCTTTGCTAAATGGTCCTGGGACAACTGGATAGAAAGATACATGCAAAAAAGTGAAACTAGATCTCCTTCTTATACCATATAAGAGAATAAACTCAAAATGTATTAAAGACTTAAATATAAGACCCAAACCATAAAACTCCTAAAGAAAACAAGCAGTAAGCTCCTTGACATTGCTCTTAGTAATTTCCTTTGAGCTATGTCTCCTTGGGGAAGGGAAACAAATTAGACTACATTAAACCAATAAGTTTTTGCACAGCAAAGGAAACTATCAACAAAATGAAAAGACAATCTACTGAATGGGATCCCCCAAATATTTTCCAATGACACATCTAATAAGGAGTTATTTTCTAAAATATGTAAAAAATTCATACACCAAAAACCCCCCAATCCAATTAATAAACAGGCAGAGCACCTGAATACATATTTCTCTGAAAAAGACATACAGATGCCCCACAGACCTATGAACAGATGCTCAATATCACTAATCAGGGAAATGCAAATTAAAGCTACAATGAGGTACCACCTCACACCTGTCAGAATGGCTCCCACCAATAAACCAAACAGGTGCTGGCAAGGACGGGGAGAGAAGGGAGCCCTGTGCACTGCTGGTGGCACGCAGATGGGTGCAGCCTCTATGGACGACAGCACAGAGTTGCCTCGAGAAGTTAAAAATAGAAGCCCCACATGACCCTGCAATCCCTCCTCCGGGTATTTTTCTGAAAAAAAAAAAAAAATCCAAAATACCACTTCAAAAAGATATCTGCACCCCTATGTTCACTGCAGCACTGTTCACAATGGCCAAGACATATATGGAAGCCACCTAAGCGTCCATCGACAGACGACTGGATCAAGAAGGTGTGCTGCATCTACACACTGGAATGTTACTTGGCCATAAAAAAAATGTCATCCAGCCCTTTGCAACAACATGGATGGCCCTAGCGGGTACTATGCTAAGTGAAATAATTCAGAGAAAGACAAATACTGTATTTCACTTCCACTGGAATCTAAACAAATAAATGAACAAAACAGAAACGAACAGAGATACAAAGAAACTGGTGGTCGCCAGATGGGAGGGGGGTTGGGGGTTAGGTGACTAAAGTGAAAGGAAGAAAGAAGTACAAATTGCCAGTTATTAATAGTCAGGGGGATGTGAAGTACAGCACTGGGAATGCAGTCGATAGTATTCTAATAACTACGTATGGTGTCAGACCTATCCAGGTGATCACTTTGTAAGTTATATATACACGTCTAATCACTGTTGTACACCTGAAACTAATGTTGTACGTCAACTGTAACTGAAAAATCAATTTTAAAAAATTTAAACATTAGCAACAAGAAAAAAAACAATATTTATAAATTGCTTACAAAAAGTACATGCTAAATATAAAGAAATAAGTTAAAAGAACAGGAAAAGGATATAACATGCTAACATTAATCAAAAGAAAGTGACAGTGGCCACACTATCAGACAAGGTAGACTATAAAACCAAGAACAGGTCTCGAAATAACGAGGCTCATTTTATAATGATAAAGAGGTCCATGCATCAAGAAGATATAGTAATCCTGAATGTTTATGTAGCACTTTAAAGTACATGTTGTGAAATGCAACAGAGGAATCTGCAGTTATACTTGGAGATTTCGGCACAACTCTCTCAATAATTTATAGAACAAGCAGCAAGAAATCAGTTAGGACACCGAGGACTCGAACACCCTGTCACCAACCTGATCCGAATAACATTAGTGAGACACCCCCAACCACCGCCAATAAACGTTCTTTTCAGGTACACGAACGCCACTTAGAAAGATGGACTGACTATGCCTTGGGCCAGAAAAGAAGTTTCAAATTTAAAGGATTTGAACCTGGTTTATCCTTAGCATAAACCAGGAGCAGTGGGGGTGCCAGCCCCTGAAAGGAGCATTTGGAAATGTGTGGGGACAGAATCTGGTTGTCACAATGACTTGGGGGCTCACTGAGGACAGTTCAACATAACAAAGTGATGGACTCATCTAAAGTACCAGTAACACCCCCCTATTTTCGCCAGTGTCCATTGAAAAAGGTTGCTCTAAACCAGTTAGGAAATCCAGAAATGATCTGTTAATTATACTCGATCCCATAAAACAGAAAAAGAACGTGAGGAAAACAGGAAAACATTTGTCAAGTGCTCGTCCTCTAGGAGTAAAGACACAGGGAATTCGTGAAATGACACTTTGGTTCAAAACTAACTCCTCTTCCTCCTTTAAGACAGAGCAGTTTTCCTTCCTCTGTAACTAGGAGGATGGGTTGCATGGACGACGTCCCCCTCGATGCGTGGTCAGTCTTGTCCCAGCAGGCCCCTCACCTTATGCGCCGCAAAGCTTGCTCCGTTTCTCTCGAGCGCTCTTTTTGCGTACGCCAAGGCTTCGTACACCAACAGCTTCCTCTCTACTTCCGAGGTTCTGTGAAGCTGAGCTACGTCACGCGACACCCGAGCCAACCGCCACAGTAACTCTGCATCTTCACTAATTCGAAACAAATACAAGAGAACCATTCTAGCTGGCATTGGAGATCAGCTGAAGTCCACACTGCTAATGAGCACACACACCGACTGTCAGGTCAGAGGATGCAGTAACACGATATCAAATGCCATTATGCATGTTAAACTTGTTGATTTCTCTCACTTTATTTGCTAAATTTTCCTACAAAATATCTAATATTATACATAAACATTAACTTACCTGTAATATCTAATATAGTAACTTCGTAAGACAACACCTCTGTATTTGAATTCTCCAAAGGCTTGCCCTACAAAATTCAACACATAACTGGAGGTTTGACTTCATTGGCACTGTGCTTCAGAAAACTCACTAACTGGTTCAGACAGCATCGTAACATACATGAACCTGACAGGGTCATGTTCTAAAGAACAAAACCACTGTCCCCTAACCCCAAGCACAGCACCTAGCACACACCAGGTACCTGATAAGTGCTTCTGAATGAATGAAGAATATAAGGTAATCTCAAGGTAAATCCTATGTTTGAATGACTCATTCATGTCATGATACATGGCATATTTCAAGTAAGGCCATTGGATTCCTTGAAGAACTGTCATTTAAGTATAAATTACATAAAAAATTGTTAACAAATAAAATAGTAACCACATTTAAGAGTTAGAAATATTTTTAAAACCAACCTTAAATTACTTTTCAAAACTAACCTTAGATTCCTATTAAATGTTTGCTTTTAAGCCTACTATATATTAACAAAAAATGACATTCACATAAAAATTTTAAAGCAATGGTAGCAACAGAATATCTATAAATTCAATGAATAGGGAATAACTACCTTATGGATTACTTTTCAAGTAATTACTGGAGTGTGTATAAAATGCCCAACCAGCCACCTCAGGTTATTGAGGGGAGAATGGAGGAAAAAAACACAGGTCTTACAGACATTTAGGAAGTAAAAGATGGATCTTAGAGAAAAAACTGGTTTTAGGAATCTAAGAAAGTTAACAGAAAATGACCATGTTTTTGGTCTGGGAGATGAGGTTGATTAGCAATCTGGAAATGCCACACAGCATTACTGGCTTATTATTGACTTACTGACTTTTCTCCCTTTGCCTATACCTCCCCCCCACCACCTCCCCCCAAATGAGTACACGGTGATACCCTGGACTGAATATATAATCTACTGAGAAAAAAAGAAAAAAGAAATAGATATTTTTAGTTTCTCTAAAAGATTATGCATCTTAAGTGATACAATGATGAAGGCATTCAATGGTCATTCAATGGAGACATAGGATTATCCTAGTTCATAAAAATCTTGTACCAGTAAGAAATTAAACAAAAATGAAAAATATAAAACAGATGACATAAACATATGTTCAACAATGGTCTTATATGATCCAAAGCAAAATGAAATGGATAAAGTAGTATTTCAACATTCAACTAGAATAAGTAGAACAACCTTTTCTAAATCAATGACACACATGTAGCATTTGAGTCACTTAATGTAAGAAAGAGCATACTATAAATTAAACTCTAAAATATTATTTTGAAGTAAAAGCTTAAAAAAACATAAAAATTTCAAGCCCCAAGAATCATTTTAAGTGTTAAGTAACAAAAATGTTGATGAAACTGCAAACCCAGGCCATCATGCATTGCTCACCTATCCTTGTACTGAGTCAGCAGCTGATAAAGTTTTTCTGTTTCTCCACTTTCATAGAGATAGTCTGCTTGTGCAAGAACTTCTTCAACTCCCAAGACTATAAAGAAAAAAAGAACACAGTAAAGTAGGTATTCTCAAGTCAAACAGCAATAATCCTAAGAAACAAAAACACTTTCAAATATAAAATAAAGAAATCAGACCTAGGAATCACCTATAAAGACAGACCGGAAATTCTGAAGTATCTAGAGGTAAGGGTAGTAGAAATAAGTATGAAGCTAGCAATGATTTATTTAAACCATGAAAAATAATTAGAACACTGATTCTGGTACTAAGTACATTTTTAAAAATGAAAAAAAGAGTTGCCTGTGAGGGGTTTATGGTACTCTCGCCTCCAGTCTTTGCTGCTTTGCTGCTGGTAAGTAGAAAATGATTAATACCCACTTATAGCACTGAAAATTATTAATTTGCATGGACTGAACCTTGGTGTTTTACTAGATTCTCTTTATGACCGAACTTATACAGTTATGAAAAAGGAGTGAAATTGGTCATCCAAAAGTTAGATAAGTGCACAGAGAATTTGAAACTTTTCATTGGCACAATGCTCCAACCAACGCATTAGTTTAAACGGTACTCCAAAACACATAACACTCATAGACAGTGTAATGCTTTAAAAAAGTTGACTAGTTACTGAAAAAAAAAGTCTGAATTTCAGGATATTTCAATTATTACTAAGGAACGTATTTCATTTTGTCTTCCATAAGGATGATGTATTACTCAGTCCTACGTATAAGCCAACATTCCAATGTGTTAAGTTTATTATTAATTTTGGTATGTTTTTATCATAGTATGTTTGAAGTTAAAATTTAAAAAAATTTTTTTGAAAAATTAAAACCTAGATCAGCAAAAAAGAAAAAAAAACCTCATGAATTTATGACACAAGCATGTGAAGTACCTTTTATTAAGTTAGTATCATGGTGTAATGGTACTAGTTTAAGAAAAATTAAATAGCAAAGAAACCCTAAAATTAAATAATGATTTTTTTCCCCCTCCTTAATCGTACTTCAATTTGGTTAGGTGGTGGTGGTAGAGTTTAGTAATATTCACATTGCTGGGAGACTAAGTCTGCTTCCATTTTATTCTATATTTTTATTTTTATCAGTGGCTGATTCTCCAAATCTGGGTTATAACCCAAAGATTCTTAAAAAGAACGTCTGGCATTCTTAGTTGATAACTGTGAAAGGCAGAAAAATGGCCCCAAACACCCTGCCCCAGAGCCTGTGAAAACATATAGGCCAAATGGCAAAGGGGATCAAGCCTGTGGATGGAATAAAGGCAGCGAATCAGGTGACCTCAAAGCAGGAAACCATCCTGGATGAGCCAGGTGGGCCCGCTATAAGCACAGGAGTCCTTAAAAGTGGGAGAGCGAGGCGACAACTGAAACCCGTCAGGGTGATGTGGCCGCTGGCTGTGCGCAGAGGAGGGAGCTTCCAGCTGTGGACCACGGACAGCGCCAGGAGCCGGAAACCCCCATAAAGGAGCGCAGACCCACCCCTCCTGATTCAAGCCAGGGAGAGCCGGCTTGGACTCTAGACCAAAGGGGACCTGGGAGGTTAGTGTTGTTTTAAGTCACTAAATTTGGGGTAATGTGTTACAGGGGTGGCAGAAAGCTCACGGCACATTAGACTAGATGCACCGATGTGGTGTGTCTAAAAGTGTGTCTGCGTAGGCAGCAAAGTTCCATTTAATTCTATTCACGCTCTCCCTCCAACTCCCCGAGGACAGTGACAGAGATTACCATCCTTACACCAGCGGGGACTCTACATCTCATCACCCGTGTCACTAAAGAAAATGGAGAAATCTAGTGAGTAATTTAAAATAACATAAATCTTTTTTGTGTTTTATTCTTTTATAACATCTTAAATCACTATCTCCCATTTCTTTATTATCCAGTACAGTACTGTAAGCCATCTAGTGTGCAACTTAAAAGAAAACACACACTTACTCTGATTCTACAGACTCACACAAGCACTAGGGTGGGAGCATGGAGGCCCAATCAGCTGTGTTTTTTTACTTGTTTAATACTCTGCATTTTTCCTGGAAATATTTAAAAATAAGCTCTGTTACTGACATAGGAATATAGTCTATAAAATGGACTAAGCTTCTAAAGTAAATTACTTTTCAACTTAAGTAATGGATAAGTTGAGAAACTAATTCACCTGCAACTATGCAGTGCATTTTTAAATTCAGCCTAAAGTGAATATGCACAAGATCATAATTCTTAGAATAATAAAAAAGTCAATGAGAAAACAAAGTGAATGATGTGACGTGCTGTGCGTATAAGTGAACGCGGACGTTCTTGTTTCTTTGCCGAGTGTGCTTAGCTGTGTGAGGCATCTGGATGGGAATGAAATACTCTCCTCTAAGCAAGTACAATGGCTCTATTTCTGACGTCTCTCCACAGAGGATTTACAAAGCAAAACATGAATATCGAGATTTTCTAGACACTCCAAGCGTTTTCTAGACATGAGAAGGCTCTCAGCAGAGCAACATCATAAAATTTAAGGCAAACGTTCACGCCAACAATACTCAGTCCTGGACGTGGTGTCTCCACACGTGCCTGCAATTGGCCCAACGAAGGTTGTGTGCAGGAGGAGGGACCTCAGTCCGCAAGTTCGTCAGGAAAGAGACGTCAGTACCAGGACAGGAATAGAGACTACGGAAAGGATGACGTGAAGGCCATGTGCACCAAGCCGTGTGTCATCACTGCCTCTAAACATCTGACAAGTGACCTCTCTCCCTCCCTCCGTCCTCCCTCCCTCTCTCTCTCTCTCACGCACACACGAGAGCACTGTGAATATATCTTGAGGGACTGTAAGTTTTGCTTATTTTAAGGAAATAATGAAAACCTACTGGAATGCTTCAATCACTGCTGACAAGTAGGTATCTAGCACGATCTTGTGAATACAGACGTTATCGTTTAAAAAATGAGTCCCATGATCCCATCCAACTTGGATGTGAAAAATATGTATGCCTTTGGATTAATTTCTAAAAAAGTCTCACTTCAGAATATGAGGTAATCCCTGTAAATGGAGAAGAAAACATATTTTTAATCAGCTTCAGTGAGCATGAAGCAGATCCAAAAAGAATAAAGCAGTTTTGATGAGTGGAATTATTTAAAGACCAATTCCAAAAAATTTGAAAAGGATCACAGCACAGCAAAGGGAGATATATGACAAAGTGACACTAGTGAGGACCAATGAAGTTCTATTTTCACAAGAACATGGATTATTTTCCAAGTTATAAAAAAATGGTTTCTATAGTTTATTAATAGTTGATGTTTTTCCAAGGGCAATGGCCTAGTCTCACAAATAAATTATATAAACATGCCAATCGAGTAATTATAAAGTGAGGTTTTGTTTAAGAAAACAAAATGAAAGAAATCAAGAAAAGGTAAATAAACACCCACGCTCTGTTCTTTGCATTAACGTCTTAAGTACTCAAAATACACTTGAGAATAAAGGATTCAAAAATATAAGGCAATTTTCATTAAAATCAATAGCAAAAACAGTAAATTTAGTTATCAGAACAAGTTACATTTTGGAATATTAAAATGTTATTTTTTTCCAAGGTTTTATTTCAAAGTGTTAGGATTGGAACTAACATTTAGGATTAATTTTTATTTTCACATTGTAGAAAAAGTTATGACTTCTTTTGAATAGCACATACACGAACATAGGTACAAGCCAGCAAAATGAAAGAATTGGCATTTACTGGATAAAAAGAATCAGAATTTCTATAACACAAACACATATACCAGACATACTTCTGGGCCAAGTGACAACTACGTATGTATATAAGGCAAGAACTGGTACATCAGAGGTCCCGAAAACATCTTTGATACAATCACGTAGGAACTGTAAAAAATAATACCCAGCACCTGTGAGCCAAAAAAAAACAAAACAAAACAAACAAACAAAAAAACTGGAAGGCTGTGCAAGGCCATCCCCAGCTCAGGAGGCCTCGGGGAGCTAGCACCTTAGTGTTATTTTCAGGTCACTGGATACGCAGTACTCTGTCATCAAAGATGCTTCTGAGAGAATGCGCCATGATCACGAAGGGTAAAAGTTAACTTTGGTTTCCCTTTGAAGCGCTGCACTTTGTTGCTCAGGGAGGCAGTGACGCTCTGCACTTCTTTTTGCAACAAAATGATGCTGAAGCGCACAAACTAAGCGTGATAGACACAAAAAGAGCTGGGTTCTAACCTCTGCTGACAGCTCCACTTGGAGGAAATTTAACCTGGTGACACACACACACACACACACAAATCTTAAAGGTGCAACAACTAAACACATCTCAAAGATGTTTTTAAAAAATTAATATTATGTGATAATACAGTTTGTGCTAACTACAAACTTGCTGTGAATAGTGAAGTTATGGTGAAAAGTCTAGGAAGATTTAAAAAGCTGAGTTCTTGTACTTGCCAAAACACTGACCCAGTGACAAAACCAAGTTTGTATTTTGTCCTTCATGAAAATGACACATTACGAAAAAGGATGAAAAAAAGAACACATTCTCAATTATCTGCTTTTTAAAAGAATAGTCAAAATAAATAAAATCAGAAAATAACTAGCAATTTTTAGATAATATTCTCAAATTCCTCAACTATCAGATTTGTAATAAGAACATCTATTCAAAATCAAATCTTTGCTTCTCTCTCCAACCACCTTCTTGATGATTAGAAAGCTGGGATTGTGAAAAACAAAAAGGCTTAACCCATAAAAGACTTTTTCTCTAATATACTGAAATTGTGGCCAGTCTACATACACAACTAGTTTGATTAATTTAATTTTTAAAATATGGCAAGTATTAGTGTTTATTTAACTCTAGTATATCAGATAATTTATGTAACACTCTACTTTTCCACCAGTTATTTGATACTTAGTAGCAAACTGCATTGTTTGTAAAGTAACTGAGTCTGTTACTTAACTACATCACTAACGAGGAAACAAAAGAATCACTGTATCTTTGTAAAGCTGGGATTAGCAACCTTTTTCTGTAAAGACCCAGAGAGTAAATATTTAGACTTTGTGGGTCAGATATGTAGGGTCTCTGTGGTATATTCTTTCTGCCCCCCCCCCCAATTTTTTAAAAAATGAAACAAATGTTCTTAGCCTAAGGGCCCCATAAAACTATAAAGTATCAAGAGTACTTCTCACTGAAGGAGCTCTAGTTGTTAGAATAGGTATCAGACTGACAAGTAAAGAAAAGCAGAAAATAATCTAGCCTATACCAATGTCAGTTCTAGTACTTATTCAAAATAACCATAAGTTATTACAAGAAGAAAACACACATGAATCACTAAGTGTTGCCCATGCTTAGCTCAGACTCACCTTTGGCTGTGGCATGAACCACAGCAGTTCCAGAGATGACCTGATAAGTCTCGAAACCCAAGTAAGACAAGGCTGAGAATATGAGGCTTCTTTTAAAGGCTCTTGGGTTTACCATCACCTATAGAAACAGTTATATGCAGAGTTAAACAGAAAATCTGAAGCAACCGCTAAATCAAACAAGTTATATCACTTTTCTCCCACCCTCACAGTGATCAATTCTAATACTGAAATCTCAAAATTTACTTCATTGAATTTAGTAAAATTATTTCACATTATTAAAGAGATTGCATATTCTCTTAAAACATCCATAAAAATGGTAAAGGGGGGTAGCTTATCTAAAAATCACAGTCATGATGATTAGTGCTGGATCTGTATTTCATTTGAGGAGGCACGGATATTGTAATTGTATAAAACAAAATGAGACACCAATACATAAATATCGATTTTAATAACAGACAAAATGAAAAGAACAAAAAAATAGACAAGTAGAAAAATATCAAATATGGTAATTACACATAAAAAATGTACATGGATTTAAGTGAAAATATCTTCAAGAGATTCAGAAAACCCATAAGTTTTCAATGAAACAATGAAAACAATCAGGTTTAGCAACTGTCGTAATTATGGCCAGAATTCTCAAGGCCAACGGCAGAGGAGTGCATGGGTCTCAGCTCCCTTTACCCATGTCAATTTTCCTTTCACAGAGCACCACGTTTTCCCTTTCTGCTGCCTCACCCCCATCAGTATAAAAACAAGATATAGTATCATCTTTATAGGCTGTGACTTTTACCTTCTTTATAAGCAAAAAGCAAAAGCCCTCCTGACTCCACATCTCCCTTCAGTCTCATCTTCCAACTTCTCTTTTCAGCAAAACTTATAAACTTGTCTGTACCTTATTTCCACTTCCTCTTCCCATTCTGGCTTCACTCAACACAAATCACACTTTCATTCCCACAACTCTGCTGAGAATATTCTAGTTCAGGTCACCAAGGAGCCTATTTCTTACAGTCATTCTGAATCCTCATCTTACTTGACCTGCCAACAGCATTTTACAGCTGATCACACCCTCTTTTTAAAAAAAAATCATGGAAGGAGGTTTAATTTTGTACAAACAGCTTTCTGGAGCTATGTGACACACACTAAACCACATTTGTACAATTTGAGACATGCGTGTAAGCCCGCAAAACCGTCACCATCAGCCCACGGAAGATGACAGACACCCATCGCCCCTTGGTCTCCTCGTGCCTCTTTGTGACCCCCCCAGCCTTCTCCTTCAGCAGCCACTCTGTTCTCTCCTTATTGAAACATTTCACCTGGCTTTTGAAACACTCCTCTCTCGAATTTCCCGTTTCAACCACTGTTCCTTCTGCTTTGCTGGTTCCTCATCTGCAACCTCTCACTGTCCCGGTGTGTCCCGGGCTCAGTCCCAGACCTTTATCTGTATCAATTTGGTGATCTCATTTCATGTCATGACTTTAAATACCACCAGCACACCCCAAACAAGCACGTGTAATCTAAGCCCCGCATCACCTCTGCGCTTCTGAACCCCAAATCCAGCGGCCTGATGGACATGACTCCCTCCACACGAGTATGCCAGGCAGCTCGGGGTCATCAGCCAGACAACTACTGCCTCCCTCGAGTCCCCCGTTTTCCCCTGGTGAGACCGTCTGAGACAACGAGAATCTGCCGTTTCGCCTCATACCTCCCACACCCAGCACAGTGCCTTCCATATGATGAATTCTCAAAAAGTACCTGCTGCACCACAGAAGCTCGCTCGCTCTCAGATGTCTTCTATTCAACACTGATTATACTAACTTCAAGCTATAAAAAAATCAAAAACACAAGCTCGTCACTAGATAAAATAATGTGTCCCCACCATCTGTCGGTTTCCCTACCTTCCCATCAGCTCTTCCTCTTCTTAAATGCGGGGTTCCCTCTGTGATGGGTACGAGCCCCCCTTCCGGTCTTGCTGCAAACATTGTCGACCCCTCAAGCCCTGCACTACTTACAGCCAGGCTAGCAGCTCCCAAATCCGTACCTCCAGCCCAGACCTACCAAACTGGCTATTCCACGTCAACCTGGACATCTCATCCGTCAACTTAATTACCTTAAAACGTGATTCATCTCCTCCTCGAACCCCCACATCGCTGTCTGGAGGCCTCCCCAAGGAAACAGCGTGGCCACCCACACGCGACACTGGCCAGAACCCCGAGCCTCCTCGCTCCTTCCGTGAACTCCCAAAGCTCAGCTGTCCAGTCTGCTCTGCCCACCTGGAAGCTGTGAAGGCAGCCACTGTCCCCGAGGCTGTTGCATCAGCAAGGCCCAAACCACCGCTTCTCACCTGTCTTGCAGCAATGACCTCTCATCTGGTCTCCGGCACCCACTCTACCTATCTGTTCTTGACACCGCACAAATTATTTTTTAATCCAAATCCAAGCAAATAAACATCCATGTTTAAAACTCTTTCATGATTTCCTATAACTTTAGAATCTCAGAAATACACATAATTTACAAAGTTTTCAGGATCTGGTTGTGGGAGGAACCTCAAAAACAGCCCCCAACAGGTTCCCATTCATCATGGCCACCAGGGGAAGGGTGTCCCTAAAACGCCTCCTCCCCAAGACACATCAAATTTAGAGCTATAAACAGAACAATGCCCTCTGAAAGAAACCCCAAAATAGCTGACCCCTACACACCAAGTAAATGAGGAAAAAACCCAAGAGAAATGGGTAGGAGGGCCTGAGACACACTCTATAGGCTCCACAGCAACCCCAATCAGGAGAGAACTCACAACCCCAAGCTCTGCCCTGAGGAGCGAAGGGTTTGAACCCCACACGAGGCACCCCAACTTTTAAGGCCTGCACCTGAGACAAGCCCCCCAACAACCTGCTTAGAAAGCCAATGAGGTCTGCGTCCATGAGACCCACGGGTGACAGTGCACTGAGCAGTTCTCAAAGGACACCGCAGACTCGCCCAGCCACCAGCACCCCACAGGGACAGCGGACGCCACACAACACCTCCTGCCTGGCTGCCAGACAGGCCTATTAGCTCACCCCTGCAGCTACGCCTGAGGAGCAGGAGTCTGGTGGCCAACCACAGTCTCTCCCACAGTCAAGGAGGGCCAGCGGGGGCTAGGTTCAGGCTCTACTCCTGCCCCGCTCCAAGCTGTGTCTGAGAAAGCAATTTGTGTAAACGTCTGGCTCCCCACTTTGGTGGCTGCCACTCCAAGGACGCATCCCCTGAAGGCGTGGGGGCCAGCAAGGCTGTGTTCTTGGTTCAGAGAAACAGCAGCAAAGAAAGAAATGGGCCTTAGCCGGATAGAGCTCAGTGCAGAGGGGGCAGACAGAAACGCCCACCTCTGGCTTCCCATGAAGGAGGCTTATTTCGTATTTAAAAGCTGCTGCCAGAGGGTCTAGCCTGCTACTCTCCTTGCGCAAAAATGTTGTCCTCATCTTTAGCTAGTTAACTCCCAGTCATTCTTTAGCTCTTGTCTTTAACTGCTTACACCTTTTCCCCTGCCCCCCCCACCTTCAAGATCAGATTAGGAGTCCTCCGCTCCGCTTTTCCTAACACTGAGCATTCACATTTACTCAGTGACTGCCTTTCTCGTCTGTAACATCCACAAGAAGGTTTCTGCTTCTCATGTTCATCATATCCTCGGGGCTCAAACAGAGCCTTGCTCAGGGTGAGCGCTTGGTACAAATGTGCTGAAAAATAAACATTCAGAGATGGGTGTTTTATAAGACTGTAAATAGGGAGAGAGAGATGAAACATCTTCCAGCCACTCAGAAGTAGCCTCTGATCGCTCCCATCTCCTGGGAAAGAAATATCTCCAACTCGACTTACTGACATTAGGCTTAGAGAAAAATCTGGGGAAAAAAAAAATGAAAACATAAAGGCTTGAAAACACATAAACAACTGCAAAGTTGGTAATAACACCTAGTTCCAACTCTCTAAAAATGCTGTACACCTAGAAGGGAGAATTTTTGTTACTGCCTTTGGCTCAGAGTGGAGTGTTATTACAGAAGCTCCTGGGATAACTGTCTCTTTCAATGTTGTCTCACCGTAAGGCTGACTGACGAGATGCCATTAGAACCTAATTCCTGTTGTATCAATTAGCCTGTGGGAAACCCGGTTTCGTGACACAGGTTGACCTCATTTCACTGTGCTCGGCTGACTGCGCTTCACAGGTGTGCGTTGTTAACAAACTGAAGGCACGACCCTCCCTCCACCAGCGAGAAGGTGACTCGCTTCAGCTGCAGAGTTCTGGACAGGAACCCGCAGTGTGGGGTTTGCTGGGACCTCGTTTTGCCAAAGTCCCGAGAACCCACTGACACTGAGTGAGCACTTACTGCACTCCTACATCTTCCTAGCTCCTCCTGATGCTGACTTTCTTCCTATCTCGCTCCTCCGGCTTTCGGTTTTCCGGCAGAGGCCATGGCAGCTAGCTCACGGGCTCCGGAGACCTCCCACCTGCCGTCCATCTAGCTGTGCGGCTGGGACGCGTTACTTAACCCTGTGGCGGTTTCCTCTTTTAAAAACACAGGTAAAGGAGTTCTTCATAGGGTGGAAATGAAGGTGAGACGAGGTAACGCCTAACACAACGAAGGACCGGTTACAGCAAAACTTCCATAGCCACCACCTGTTGCGGTCCTCTAAACCGCGGTCACCTGAGCATTGACAACCCGCGCCGCCCCGCCCGCCGCTCGGGTCTGACCCGCCCGGCCTGGCGAGGCGCTCCGAGGGCAGGGACTGGGCCCCCCCGGAGCTCGGCGGCGGCCGGCAGAAGGCGGTGTTTCGATGTGAAACAAGGAGCCGCCGAGTTCAACGACAAGGGTCACGGGCCCCGACGCCTGCTCTACCCCGCCCGCCGTTCGGGACAAACGGCCCCGGCTCCGGGGCCCGACAGCAGCGCCCGCCCGGGCCGCACCCACGCGCCCCCCCCAGTCCGTCCTTGACGTCGAGCAGCTCAAGCGCGCGGCCCGACGACGAAGCCGCTGCTAGTGACACGCGGGGCTCCGGGGTGGCGGGGGGGGCGGGGTCCACGGCCGGGCGGGCCGCCGGGCCCGAGGGACGCCGCGTCCCCGCCCCGAGCGCGCGAGGGGAGGGAAGGGGGAGGGGGCGGGACCCGGAGGGCGGGTACCTCGGAGCCGCCGCGTCGCCCTGGCCCGCGGACTCCGCGGCCGCCGGCAGCGCCAGTCAGAGGCCGAGGTCCCGCGGCGGCGCCGCGTCCCGAGGGGAGGAAGCGCCAGAGCCGCGCCGCCAGCGCCATGACCCCGTCGGGCCTGACCCTTCACCTCCGGCCGCGGGAGGGGCGGGGCCAAAGGCGCCCCGTCCAACCCCAGGGAAGCGCGTCTGCCCGCGCCTCTTCCTGCTTCCGGGCCCGGGCTTCCGGTGGGCGGGGCAAGGCCGAGTGGGCGGGGCGGGAGCCACGCCTGCGCCTGGGGCCTGGGGGCGTGAGGATGCCCGTCTGGCCTCGGCGCGCGTCTGTTCCGAGTCCGAGGGCATCGGCCAGGCCTTCGGAGGGTCCTGCTCCAGAGCTGACATGGGTGAACTCGCCGGCAGCGCACGGAGTACCCACTGTGTGGATTACGTGAAAACGCGGCGGGGATGAGGCGGGACAGCCCTAGGGTTTTCAAACTCGTTGCGTTTGTGTAGCGCTGGCAGTACTGCGCTCATTCAGGGTGGGTCGGTAACGTGCGGCTTTGCTGTACCGTGACCGCAGTGGCACGTCTGATTTTCGTCTGTTACAAGTCCTCGCACCGTTTCTTCGTTCAACGAATATTTACTGCGTATCTCTCATGTGCCTGGTGTTTTCGATGTGAACGAACTGTTCCTAATGGCACATTTGTTTTCGTTGGGGAAAAATAGTAAGCAAGACAAGTAAAAGGTATGATAGATGACAGTAAGTTCCACAGTGGAAGGTAAAGCAGCAAGCAAGCAGCATGGAGCGTGTGTCTGTGTAGGCACTGCCGTTGGAAATAGGGCGGTGGCCACAGAGGACCCTCGCTGAGGAGTGAAGACCCAGAGAAGAGGGAGTGAGTCGGGATGGTATCTGAAGGCAGAGCACGGCATGAAGCGGGAAAGGAAGGTCCAAAGGCCCGACCTGGGAAGGCAAGTGGCATTTTCCATGGATGGCACGTCCACTCTAGAGTGAGTGCAGTGAGCAAGGATTGCTTATCCTGGAGGAAGCCAGCACCAATGCCATCAGGACACTGACGCAGCCCGATTGAGAGGCTCGTGTAGAGCGGAAGTTAGGCTCCCACCAACAAACAGCACCACTGTTCCTTGCGAGTAGGCCACCTGGAAGTGGCTCCTCCACCCTGTGAGATGACTGCCACGGGCTCAATAGCTGACTGCATCGTCATGAGAGAGGATGAGCCAGAACCACCAGCTAAGCCACTCATAAATCCCTGAACCACAGAAACTAAGAGAGAATAGATTACTGTTAGTTTTAAGTCAGGAAACTTGGTGTAATCTGTTGACTATGAACATCTCATTCATTGTAACATCCATGTAAATTTGCACCAAGTGTCAAGTCCCACACATTTGTTCTTTGTTTCTGGAATCTCGTCATGCCTGATGTAGAATACATGGCGAGTGAATGGGTGAATGAACAAGAACACAGAAAAGGATTTAGACTGTAGTTTGAGGAGAATGAATAAGTAAGCACACTGAGTAACTATGGCACTAGGCATTGAAATGAGATTGCTTACTGGGTATTAAACACAAAACCGCTTCCTTGTCTCTACTTCCTCCTATTGGAGACAAAGGTCATGAAGGTTAGATATGGAAACTAGCCTATTTTGAAACTTACAATTAAATTTCTGGTGCCTGAGGACTTTCACTTAAATGTAACAACATAAGGATGAAACAAAAAGGTTGCTTTCAGCAACTTCTAGTAAAAACAAAACACTTCTTCCTTTCCACTGTGCCCCAGACACAAAAGCCTTGTTTTTGACCCCTTCACTTGCTGGGTCTATTTCTGCTTGGCCCCTGCTTTCACCCTACTGCCATGCCATGGGATCACTGCCTGGTTGGCTCTTTCTTATTTCTCAGGTCTCAGATCAAATATCACCACCTTCCCCCATCCCCAGGCAAAGTAAACTCCCGTTATTCCCAGATCAGCCTTACACCTTTCCTCACGGTAGTTCCGCCTGGACTCCTCCCTTTCGCTTCCGATAACGTGTTTCTTCTCCCTCTAGGATGCAAGCTTCTGTCACTAGTGTATCTCTAGGCTGGACCGATACGTGGCACACAGTAGGCATTCAGACGTGCTGAAGCCTCACCTGCACCGATTTATTTAAAAAGTATTTCGTTTTCATTTTTGGACTAAAGTAAAGTTTCGCTCAGGAAAGCCTGTATATTTTCAGTCGTTTCATTCTCCATTCCGCAAGCAAAAAGATTATCCTTTGCCCATTTTTCTATTTTAAAAAATCAGTTTATGCCTCAGATACTGGCCCCTTCCTGCATGACGTTAAAGCTGGGAAGTGACGTGGACGGGGTCTCGGCCAGGACGGTCAGGAGCCCAGCCGCCCCCCCCCACCCCGGCTCTCACGCCCGTTCTCCCCGGGTTCAGCCGCGGAGATAATTTCCTCAAATCATTCAACTCTCGCTTGCTCCAGGAGCTGTTTTTGGCGCCAAGAACGGCTCATTTTAATGTCCGGAGTCGACGTGGGGTTTCCGGGCAGCAGGCGAGCCCTGCCGCAGCCGGAGGCCACCCAGGAGCCGGGCGGGGACCGGCAGGCCCGCGTGGGCGAGTCTGCGGCCGGGCCCGCTCCTCGCCGGCCCCGCCCCTCCGGCCCCGCCCATAGCAGGCCCCGCCCATCGCAGGCCCCGCCCGGATTGGCCCCGCCCTCGTCCGGCCCCGCCCCTCTTCCCGCTCAGCCCCGCCCCCGGCCCCGCAGGTTCCGCGATCCCCGGCCGCGCCCCGAGGACTGTCCCTCGCTCCTGCCCCCGAGCGGCCCCCGCGCCCGAGCCCGGAGGTGGAGGTGAGGCCTCGGCCCCCGCGGGCCCCTGGGCGGAGGCCGGGGGGCTGGGGGGGCCGGTCCCACGAGGCCGCGGCCGGGGGTGGATGGGGGAGGGGCGCCCAGGTGGCCGAGGTCCTGGAGGGGCTCGGGGGGAGGGGGCGCCGGGCGCAGGTCCGCGGTCGGGGGGCTCGGGGGGAGGGGGCGCCCGGGGCAGGCAGGCGGGCCTGGGGTGATCGGGGGGCATGGGGGGCTCCCGGGGCAGGCTCGAGGTCCGGGGCGGGGGATCGGGGTGGGGGGCGCCCGGGGCAGGCCGGCGGCGGGCCCGGCGGGCGCGGAGGGAGCGGGCGTCCGGCCCGGCCCGCGGACCTCCGCTGCCCGCCCCCGCGTCCCCGCCGTCGCCGGCCCGCGCCCCGGTGCCCCTGGTCAGCCCGCTTCCCGCGCGGGGGCCCGCGGCCCCGCCGTCGGGGCCGGCATCGGGCCGAGACCGCGGAGCGCACGATCCGGTACCGGGTACCGGGTGCGAGCCGGTACCCTCCGGGACAGACGGGGACCCAGGTCCCGGCGGCTTTGGGGTCTGTGGGCTGTGTGCCCTTGGGCCGGCTGACCTCTGGGGTCTGTTTGTGCATTGGTGAAGTGGAGGCCAGGTTCCTCCCGGGCCACAGCGCTGTCCTGAAGTCCAGGGTCACTTCTGTGCCCTTGGGAGGGTCCGTGCATCGTGGGGGCTCTGTGTAGCCTCAGGTGTCCCGCCGTGGTCATCCTGCTCTGAGGCCCCTGCCAGGGTCAAACAGAGCTGTGGGGCCCAGAGCACAGGTACAGGGACGCAGAGGGGCCCCAAGGGAAGACCAGTTACAGAGACACAGATGTGTTAGCGGTTCCCGGGGCCACTTTGTTGCCTTCGTGAGAATTTTTTTAAAGGTGAAATACATTGTACTCTGGGCAGAAAACCCCCGAGGCCAGTCTGGGGGGCTGGACCTGCCGAGGCTCCGGAGAGAAGGCCTGGTTTCAGCACCCCGAGGCCTGGTGTGCCGCCCTCCTTTGGGGTTTCTGCTCCCGGCTCTAGTGGAGAGGGACAGGCAGTGTCAGCACAGGGAGCAAAGGGGGCTCTGCCTTCTAAGGGCTGCTTACTGACTGGACACCTCCCCTAGCGTCACCTCCAACTGTGAACACTTTGTGGACAGTGAGCTCCATTTCCACGTGACTGCAGGCAACCTGAGGGTCACACACTTTGAAACACTTGATTTCTACACATGCTTCAGGATGCTGCTTATGCCCTGACCATCTCCTTCTCGGCACCTGCTGGGTCCCCAGCTGCTTTCAGTTCTTGGCACCACAGCTGATGACGAGGTCACGCTTTGTCTACTAGGGTTAGAGTTTTTTTTCCTCTCTCGTTTTCAAAACTTAATCTCTAGTCGGTGATTTATTATGCTGGAAAGTACCCCTGTCAGCAAAACTGGGAAAGGTAGCGTTGCATGTAAAATAGGATTAAGTCTCATTTGACCTTCAAAGATCTGTCATGACCGCCACTGCTCATCAGGAACACACACTTCAGGTGCCTCTCTGCGTGAGGGCCAGAGCGACGGTGGCCGGGGGGACTCGGCAAATCCAGGACCCAGACCCGGTCGCTGCTCCGTGGTGCCCGCTATGCCGTTCACCCTGCAGGCTGGCTCCCTTCCCGCCACCGTCTGCCCTGCTGGTTCTTACCTATCTCGGAAAGACTGCTAATCGGGTCAAAGTCCAAATGAATCCGTAGGATGTTGCCTGGGAGGTTTGTTGAAAGATCGCCCGAGAAAGATGTTTAAATTAGGACCTAAAATTAAAGTGTCAGAGATGTTATTGAACTATATTATTTGAGTTTCTGATATGATGATCGAAAGCAGACACGATGTGTACGTTTTGATAACGTTATGATAAGTACATTTACTCCAGTTACGCGGCCTTCAATGTATTTGAAGAAGCTGGAGGGGTATTTTTTTGGAGAGGATGAGAGACTGTTTATTCTTTTAATGTATAACAGCTTTCCAGTCAGCAATCCTAACTCTTAAAAGCACATTAAAATTGGTGTAATGGTTAAATTTACCAATATAAATTAGGTGAGTAGCGAATTGTTTCCCCTTGAAAAAATAGAAGGAAATGCCACGTATTCACTTGAGCAAATCATTTTGAAATGTTCTCTTACCCAGCGGATGCATTGCATCTGGTTCCTGTGAAATTGTCACAGCGACCGTGGCTGTGGCCTGCATTGTCACCAGGCTTCTTTAATTTCTGAGTGTCTCATTCACCGTGCCTGTGGGCTCCGAGGCCATAGCACATGTTAAGATTGATCCCTGCGGCTGTAGCCAGGAACTCGTCTGTCCACATTTTCATCTGTTTAGAGATCAGGATTTTTTAGAAAGGGAGACTCAAAACAAGTGCTTCCTGATGGTGCTGTTAAAACACGTTTATGAAACATCGGAAAGTGCCCACTGCACCTGCAATTCTTCCCTGCTTGTGTTTCTCACCAGCACTTCCTACTCCCCGGCGTTCGCCATGTTCGGCCGATTTTTCACCTGTCTGTCTCCCTGCCGTGCAGCCTCAGGAAGGCAGGGGTGTTGTGTTTCGTTCGTTCTTGTCGCCCAGAACCTCAGGAGGCGCCTGACACACAGGCGGCCTGTGAGTGTGTGCTGATGAGAGTCCAGCGAGGGACCAGTCCAGGCTGGGAAGCGTGCGGTTTGCCTGAAAGTCAGACACAGCCGGATGGACATGCCGAGCAACCACAGCACGAACATTCTTGAACTCAGGAAACGCGTAAACATCTCGGCAGCCGCTTTGGCCTTGAGAACAAAGCGCCATGGTTGCTGCAGGTCCACCCTGAACGGTTTTCACGCCGCTTCGTAGTGACTAGAGAGCAGCACTTGGTGACAGATGCGAAATGCCATCTTGCCCAGGGAAATGCCTGTGTCGTCCCCGCCCCCCCTCCCCCCCCCAGAGACAAGCAGGAGGGAGCCCAGTTAGAGCTGGCACAGCTGGGACGCAGGGCCCGGTGAAAAGTGCTGGTCCAACAGCTGGGTGGCTCTGACAGTGCCGGCGGGGGGGGGGGGGTGAGGGCCCCCCGGGGCTTCAGTTTCTGAGGTGGCTGTGTCTTGGGGCAACACCCAGCCTGCTGGTGGCTCGGCCGACCGACGGGCAGCTGCACCGAGGCCCTGTGACCTTACACTGCAGCTGAGCAGCTGGGATTTCCGGCGGGCGAGGGGCGCAGCTCTGGTTCTCATCACGGCAGTTTGGGGTGATTCACTTGGGAGATGGTGCTTGTGGCTCTCTGTGCCAAGATGCATGGTAATGGGGCAGGCGACTGAGCCGTCGTTGCTGCGTCTGATTTTCATTAACCCCTCAGTTGTTTATTCAGTTGTTTATTAAATTATTAAACGGCAAATGGAATCACTGATTACGTTTCAGGCTTATCAGAAGAACTTATTAGTCTCTGCAATAAACTCTTCTTCTGATGGGCTTGGAAACATGAACAGTGACATTTCTGAAACGTGGGCCGTAGTCAAGGGAGTAGAACAGCGGTGTCGTCTGAAGCGCGTGCTAAGTCACCTCTGTCACCTGCTACGGATCAGAACAGATCACTGCTTCTTAGGGATTTTCTAGAGAAATCCGGAAGTGGCCTGAGTTACTTGCTCACTTGGTACGTACTTATTTTTAAAATTAAGAGTAATCAAGTCTCAAGACCTTTCTCTTAACTCCTGCTTTCCCCAATTCCGAATGTGTGGGTTGCAGTAGCATTGCTGTTTAGATTTTATTCAAGAATCTGGAAACTTATTTTTTTAAAATCGTGGCCAAAAGCTGATTCCTTGTCCTGCAGTGGTAGGAGCTGAGGGTTTGCTGGGAGGAGGCTCTGGGGTGGGGGGACCCCCTTCCTTGTCGTGCTGCCTGGACCCAGTGGGGTGGCCCTGTGTCTTGTTTGTGGACGGGCTTTGTTTTTCAAATTACCAGGATGTAGAGATTTTAATACCAACCTGAAGCAGAGGGACCTCACTAGTGGGAAGTTATCTATAGACATTTTTTCAGGTTCAGCTTTTTCAATAGCAGAAGGTGGAGGCTGGATTCGAGAAACTTTGTCTTCCACTTCTCTTTTTGGTTCTTGTAAATGTTCTGGTATTTTTCTATTTTTTTTTTAAGTTTTCCTTTGTTAGGAGCCTTAGAAATCACTTATAGTGATCGACTTGACTCAGATTTAAAAATTGAAAAACTGAGACCTGTTAGGACATGTGACCACATGCCGTGCGCCTGACGCAGAACTGCAGGCCATTTCGGGGCTCTGATCCCTGTTGGTCCCCTTTTCACAAGAAAGAAAACACATCCTTTTCTGTCGATGTGCTGTAGCGCCTGACCTACCCCCTGCCCCCACTGCTAGTATCCCACGGCAGGGGTTAGAGAAAACAGCGGGCCTCGCTTCCTTACTAAACACAGGACGGGCTGGGTGCACACCCCGAGCCAACAGTTCCCCGTCTCAGCTGGCACCACCGAGAGCAGGGCTCCTGCGGCCGCGGTCCCAAGAAGCCCGCAGCGCCCTGGGAAGGGGCAGGACCGGCACGGGAAACGCTTCCTTGTCCTTGGGTAATTCACAGTTCCCGCTGTCTGTCTCCCAGAGGACCCGCTATGGGCGCGGAGCCACCGTCTCGTCCCTCCACTCCTTCAGCAAGCGACTTGCTCTGGTCACATCTATCTAAGGAAAGTGTTAGTAGCTGTGGCCTGAGTGTTAATCTGTAATTTTTAGCATCTTGTAGTTCGTTAATCCGTACCCGGCTGACTATTACGTTGGACATGCTAACTAGAAAGCCGTAGGAAAATGGACTGGGGAGTGTTTCTGTGATCCCAAGTACGATTAGCTGGAGGATACGGTGCCCTCGGGGCACTCTGGTGTGGGGGGACGAAACCTGGGTCCATGCCCTGGCCTTGCCACCGATTAGCTTGTTTTCATAGGGAGTAGTTTTATCATTTTGGAGAAGTTCTTTTTTCTAGTAGACACTATACGTTCTTTTGAAAATTAACAATGTGCTGAGGCGGTGGTCACAGGCCTGCCGTGCGCACACTGGTCTGTGCTGGCGACCCTCAGCCTGCCTGGTTCACCAGGTTCAGGGGACGATGTGTAACTTCGAAGCACTGAAAATTGTAAAAAGCAAGACTAAAATTTGTCCAGAGGCGTGGCATCATTAACTCTTTCCTTCTCCCCCTCCACCCTTTTAAGGGGACAGAAGTCCGGTGGCGAGTGGCCACACGAACGCGCATCTCTGTGGGGAGAGCAGTTCAGCCCCCCGACAGTCGAACCCTGGCGCCTCCGGCTCCGAGGCGCCGTCCACACCGCCCCGCTCACGCGGGTGCCCCGCTCCTGTCCCCCACCCGCCGCCCGGCCCTGGCTCTGCTTCTGTTTGGCTTCGTGGGGCACGGAGAGGACAGGAAGCTGAGACTGCAGAGCGGGTACGGCTCCCGTGGTCCGTCCGGCCACCAGCATCACAGTGGTCAGTGAGAGCGGGACCACAGTGGCCTGGGGGTCTGTGGCCACGTCGCCCCCACGGTGTCCTCGAGGGGGCCCTTTACCATCCCAAGAAGCGCTACTGGACCCTGTGCTGCTGGGCCCCTCGCCCCAGGCCTGCCACTCGCTGCCTGCGCTGCGGGGGATGCGGAGGGCATCCGCGCCGGCAGAAAGGGACCTCAGGCCTCCTCCTCTCACAGCTAAAGATGGGGGGTGCACAGGGGCATTGGGGTGGGCACCGAGCTCCGTCCCAACTGCCTGAGGACAAACCGTGAGTCACTGTCGCGGGCCCTGGGCCCGCCCCTGTGCACCAGCTACGCAGGAGCTCAGTCAACCCCACTCCTGAGGGGATTCGAGGAAATTCAGCTCTTATCTACCCTCCAGGCCCACTCCTTCAGCAAATGAGCTTCGTGTGAATCCTGGAGACCCTTTTCTTATCATTCCAGGAAGCTCTTCACGAACAGGGATGAGGAGGGTGCTCACGTGTTACTATTTAGGAAGTCCCCAGTGCCGAGGCAGGCGGCGACCTTATTTGAGGGCTTCGTATAGGGATACCTGGTACAGTTCCGGCGCGGTCACGCCCTGGACAGTCCGCAGTCTGCTTTGCTGGTTTCCCCTTGACCTTGGTGTCTTCGGCACGTGCCGTCCGCGCTGTGTGTTGTGGCACCTCGTCATTCTGATGCGTGTCAGGCGGCAAGAGCACCTGCCTCCGCAGTGACAGACCGGGGCTCGGAGGCGGGTGGCGGACGGGTGAATTCTGCTCTGCCTCGGGGAATGATTCTCTTCCCGGGTGAAGGTCCACACGTCCATCAGGGCTTCGCTTTTAAAAGGAATTTCTAGCTACTAAAACTACAAAACCTGTCTCGTTTTTCTCAGTTTCCTTTAATTTGGGGATCTGAAATGCTAGTATCGATCTTGACGCATGTCGGGGGGTCGCACTGGTTTTACAGCGTCCCCCAGAGTAACGTGTCCCCGTGCGGTGAGGCGTTTCTGACAGCATCAGCGGGCACGTCCGGGACGACCCGTGATCCAGAGAGACCCATCTGAACGGAGGGCGAGGGTTCCTTCCTGCTGGCCAGTCTCGGCCATGTCTCGGAGCAGGGCCAAGGGCACGAAAGAGCCCGCCCGGTCCGGGCGCTGCCCACAGCTCCGGGCCACGAGGACCTGCCTACCTCAGACGAGCCCTCCACCCCTCCACCCCTCTCTGGGTGCCCCCCACCCCTCTGGGTGCTGTCTGGCTCCTCCTCCTGGCGACACCTGTGGGTCCTTCTTGTGGATCAGGGGCAGAGTGGCTCACCCTCAGCACCGCGGCCCCTCATGAGGCAGCTGCCATGCACCCCGCTGCGTCCCCGTCATCCTCTCCATGTCTCGATGGAGGGGGTGGAGTGGGGCCGCCTCCCTGTTTCTGGCGAGTCCTGAGCGGGATGAGGCATTTGCCGAACGCGTTCTGTGGACACCGGGTCTGTCAGCCTCGTCTGCGCCCTGCAGCCACCCAAGGGCTGAGGCCCGGGGCGCACCCTGAACCAGGGCACAGCGTGTACGTGGGGGCCTCCCCGGTGGTTCTGGTGAGCGGCCCAGATGAGACCCCCCTGCAGCAGGAGCGGGGGTGGGGAGGGGACGGTGTCTTTGGGGTCTTTGATTCCCCAGGCTTGGGGTTTCAGCTCCAATTCTTTGAAAACAGAAAATGTCTCACTATTTTGATGGATGAATGAATGAATGAGTGAATGAATGAATGAAATTAAGGTCACAGCTTAGAGTGTTTGTTCTGAAGCTGAATGCTACTGGACTTCTCAGTGGGAGAGTGTGCAGTGGGGTGGAAAGGAGTTACTGTTGTCCTAATGGCTGCATTTCACGTCAGCGGTGGGAGCCCCCCCGAGTGACACCCGCGTCGCCCGAGGCACGGAATGGGCCTGTCCCAGCGTCCGCACGGCGGCCTCGGTACCCCCGCTGCTGTGGGAGGGATGCATGCGCTCGGGGCCGTTTCATCGCTTTCTCCCTCCTCGTTTTCTCGCAGCTTGAGAGATGGCTGCCCAGTGTGTGACGAAGGTGGAGCTGAACGTGGCCTGTGCCAACCTCCTGGACAAAGACATCGGGTCCAAGTCGGACCCTCTGTGTGTGTTGTTTCTGAACACGAGCGGCCAGCAGTGGTACGAGGTACGTTAGGTACTCCGGGTGAGCTGCTCTTTGGACAATGTGGAGGATTTAAAAACGTTAAAGATGCTCAAACCACGTCGCCTGGGCATGCAGCTTTGGGACCAGCCGGTCCTTGATTGCGGGATTCCTCAGACACGCGCAGAAACTTCCCTCGCGCAGGCCTGCGTTTGGTTAGCGGGAGCACGTCACGGTGTTGAGTGCAGCTCCACCTTGACCTGAAGAGGGCTTCTTGCTTTGGGGCGGGTACAGGTGGAGCGCACAGAGAAGGTCAAGAATTGCCTGAATCCCACGTTTGCCAAGACGTTCATCATCGACTACTACTTCGAAGTGGTTCAGAAGTTGAAGTTTGGGATTTACGACATCGACAACAAGACAGTGGAGCTGGGCGATGACGACTTCTTAGGAGAATGCGAATGCACCCTTGGGCAGGTGAGCGCCAGCCGCCGTGGCGTGTCTCAGTCCTGTCCAGGGGTTGGCTGTTTTGGGAAGCGCTCGGAGTTTCATTTCTCAAGCTGAAAGCCGCGCGGGCCCCCTGCGGACGGCGTTCGCACGTGCGCGCGGGTGGCGTGAGCCGTCTGGGGGGACAGTGTTTCTCACAGGGCGGGCCCCGCGTTTCGGCAAAGCCTGCTAGTCCTTCTGAGTGAGGGTGTCGGTCGGACGTGTCAGTGAGTGTCCGCTTTTAACGACCTCACGCGGACTGCGCGCCGTCTTTTCTAGAAACGATTCAGTTTAGAAATCCGCTGCTGCCGTGAGGTAGCCCTCGCTCCGCTTTCTCGTCCTGACAGATCGTTTCCAGCAAGAAGCTCACCCGGCCCCTGGTGCTCAGGAACGGCAGGCCTGCGGGCAAGGGCAGCATCACGGTGAGCACCTGTTTGTCCTTCGCTTCGAGAGGGTCATGTGAGGGGACGTGTGGGAGCTGCCCCTGGCGCGCCCCACCGCCGCGTTCACCTCACGGCACTCACAGACGGGGACGCGCGGGCCAACGGGGAGGACCCCCTCTCTGAGTGTCCGGGGTGCCCATGGGGTCGGGTGCAGTGTGGCGATGCTTCCTCGACCCTATGGGAGCGTAACCTCCCAAGTGAGAGAGACACTCCCTCGTCGTCTGAGTGGCTCAGTCTGACTCTCTGCAAAGCAAACGGGCCCCTCGACGTGGCAGAAGCTTCCCCGATGGACTGTGGGCGCAGCCTTGCACCGTGTGTGACGGGTCCTGGGCCCCTGCACTCAGCCCGGCCTCTCTGCACCTGCTCCCGCCCGGCTGTTCACCGCTGATCGCGGGCCCAGGGCACGTGGACACATGAGCCTTGTCCCGTGTCCCAATTCGGTTTAGGCACCGACACGCATCCAGGGTCTCGCCTATGGGTGCTCCCGTGCAGGCTGTGGCTGCCAGGGCCACGGCTCGGACCGCGGCTCGGTGTGGGAGGGATGAGGGGACGTGCACCTCTGAGCGTTGCTCTCGTCTGAACTCCCTGAAACGGGGACGTGGGCTCTTGGGGCGTGGACTGCTGGGGCCCCGAGAACTCAGCAGCAGTTGGCTCGCTGGCCCTTGGAGCCACGACAGCCTGGGATTTGTTTTTAGGTATCTGGGGGAAGATGCTTATTTCACACGTATGAGGGACACCGTGGTCGATCTGACCGTACAGTGTAGCGTGGAACGGTTTAGAATCCTTTTAGATTCGCACAGACTTCACGTGCTGTTGGTAGCAAAGTGGATGGGTGTTTGCCGAGCCTGTCGGGGTCCCTAAAACACTGTCTCCTGCTCACCCTCCTGCCTGTAGATTTCGGCCGAAGAGATAAAGGATAACAGAGTCGTCCTGTTTGAGATGGAAGCGAGGAAACTGGACAACAAGGTGGGCCGGCTTTGCAGATTTCAGCAGGGGTTTCCCCTGTGAGAACGTGATCACGTCGCTGTGCGAAGCCCCTCGTCTGAGCAGCACTTGTGTGTGTGAGTGTGTGAGTGTGTGAGTGTGCGAGTGTGTGTGTGCGCACGCGCGCAGAACCTGTTTCCCTGTGTCCAGATCCTGCTCCCGTGTGAGTGTGTGTGCGCACGCGCGCAGAACCCGCCTCCCTTCACCTCTTTCCTCCAGACGTGGTCGTGTCTCTGGCTTCAAAGACGCGTTGCTACACGCATTCACGTTATCGTAAAGACATCCGAGAGAGAGTGCTTGCATCCCCGTAGGGGAAAAGCAGAAATTTCGTGCTTTGTGACTTACAGAATTTCCTCTTTGCATTCAAAACTCGGTTCTTTCGTGGAGGTGAGCACTCGTATCTGAGAACAACGCGGTACGTGGCAGGGGCCGGCTTGGTCCTGAGTCAGTTCAGTGTGCGTAACCCGTCGGTGTTCTTCATCATTTAAATTTCCGCCACAGTCCAGTTTGCAGACATCTGAGACTGGTAACGAGGGTGTTGTTTTTCCGGAAAAATTTAAACAGACAAACGTAGAATAGTATCTAAAAAGGACATCCCCCGTCTCCACCACCCATCTCCACCCACTAGCTCTCAGGACTGGCTCTGTTTCATCTTCCCCTGTCTGCCGCCCTCCCCCCGAGGTCGTCCCAGGTCATCTGTACCTGGTCTCTCTCTGAAGACTAACAAATGCAGTGGGGTACTACTCTCTTAAAGCGTTTTTAATCTGTAAATTCTCTCCTTCCTCTTACTCCTACCCTCCCTCCCTCCCTCTCGTCCACCTACCCACCCATCCATCCGTCCCGTGGACTTGATTCAGGACGGAAGCTGGCGACCTCCTCCCGTAGACGCGTCCGTCGTCTGCGTGGCGGAGTCAGCCTCTGTGATGGTATCTGACATGCTCTCCTCTCCCCGTCACGTGCTCATTGCCGTGAGCAGGCAGTTTGACCTGGAGGTGCGATCTGGGGTGTTCTGAATTGCCGGTAAGGCGGTTTCGGAGGTGGTGGCCCAGGCCTCGGTCAGGAGGCTCGCTCGCACTGCTGCGTCGTGTCGCGTTGGCACGTCGGTCAGCAGCGACGATGGCCGCCTCGGTCTGTCACTTACCAAGGGTCTGGTAAGTGCCGTTCCCAGGCAGCCATGGCTTCTGCATTTATGGGTGAGAAAAGTATTCTCCGCGTTTGGTATTTATTCTGACAGTCTGTCCAGAGAGAGCAAGTTAAAGATTTGGTTTGTCCCCACACGTATCATTTTTCAGAATAATAAGTTAGCTCCCTGCTATGCTCTGGGTGCGACCAGTGAGCTGAGCGATAAGATGGACTGGTATTGACGCTCAGAGTCCCTGTGGGAGCCTCTCTGAGTTCGTCCCGGGACCATCTGGCGCCGGCCAGGCAGCCCGGGTGGTGTCTGGCTCCGGCGTGGCAGGTGGCCCAGGCTCGTTTCCGGCCCTGGCCGGCAGATGAGCGGAGCCTTGTGACGCGTGGCCCCGAGGCGGCCGCCGTTGCCCGGCTGCTGGTGCGCCCCTGTCGCTGTCCCCTCTCTGGGGCTCGTAGCAAAACTGAATGATAAACTCACACGACCATTTGCAGTGCAATAGAGAGCCTCCCGGCCGTACTTCCTGCGTCAGTGTTTACGCTTCTCTGTTAGGCTGGAAACCGTGGTCCCAGACGATTGCTGTGCCGCTTCTCTCTCTTCTCTGTTTCTAAACGCCCCCAGCACCTGGTCCCCCAGGTGGCCTCCCATCCCAGCGCTAACCAGGCCCGGCCTGCTTAGCCGCCCAGATCGGGCGGGACGTAACCGCTTCTCTGTTGTCTTCTGTGCACCGGATGGTTTTGGAACAAAAGGATCCACGTGCTGATTAGAACATCTTCACTGAGAACAGTTTGAGCTTTCCTTGAAGTTCCTCTGGTCCTTGGGGTTATGTCCCGGGTGGGTAACCGTCAGGTTTTTGTGTTTTAAAGAAATAATTCTTCTCTGCATGGTTATGCTGTCGCACTGACATAGAGTTGACTTTTCCTTTTGCTATGGAGAAATTGTTTTTTTTTTTGAAAAAAAATTGGTTTAGTTTTGTTTTACAAACACGTAAAAGCTTTACGTGGTTCCAAAGCCAGAGCTCTAAAACAAGCGGATTCATTTGGTTCCAGAGTGAACAATTGCTCTTGCCTCTGTAGGATCTCTTCGGGAAGTCGGATCCGTACCTGGAATTCCACAAGCAGACGTCCGATGGAAACTGGCTCATGGTTCACCGGACCGAGGTGAATATCTGAAGCCGAAAAGCCGAATCGCGGTTTCCCTTGGAATGACAGTCATCTGAATTTTAAAAATTGACTTTATAGAAACATCGATCTGCGTTCACACGTGTAGAGCTAGAAACAGGTCAACGTGCTCTTCTTTTGATGAGGACGCGCTACCACGCTTAATTATTAGTAGTTTTTTGAGAAATTTAAAACCCTGTAAAGGACACTAAAATGTGTACCCTCTGCATTTGTACCTTTGCCTGCACACGTCTCACGCACACATGTGCGCCCAGGCGCGTGTACACCGCCCTCCCTTCTGCAGAGGCCCCTGAGGCAGGCCACACCCGTCAGGGCTCCTCACCTGGGAGGAGTCACAGGTGTTCCTCAAGGCGGGCACGCCCCCGCACGGCCACGGACTGCGTAGCATCAGCCAGTTCAGCGCCACCTTCGGACGGCCCCGCCGTCCCACGTGTGCCCGCCCTGTGTGGCGTTTCGTTCCGTCAGGACCCGTCAAGGTTCACATTTCACATTCGGCCATTATGCTCCCAGCGCACGACTCCCCGCCGCCTCCCCTGCACTTTCCTGCCCTTGACTCTCTTAAATGTCAAGACCAGTGCGTCCGGCTCTCTGGAGTCTTGTTCCCTCACGGCTAGGTCCAGACAGGCGCCGCCGTCAGGAACTGTGTGTGCGCCTTGCTCTGCTTCAGCAGGGACCCACGCGTCACGCTGCCGGTGACGCTGGCGACCGAGTCCCGTTTCCCCCTTTGTGACTAGTGAGCGGTGTGTGGTGTGACAGCTGAGACTGCGTCCGTGACCCGTTCCCCAGCATTTCACCCAAAGGTCTTAGCGTCCTGATGATGCGTACCTGAATCGATGATTATCTTGGGGTTACAAAGTAGTGACTTTTTCCCCTTGCGTGCAGCAAGGGTCTGGGGGAAAAAAGAGCAAATGTTCACGGACGGACTGTTTTCCTAACCTGTCTCCAAACCTTCGTTTTCCCAGGTTATTAAGAACAACTTGAATCCTGTCTGGAGGCCTTTTAAAATCTCCCTGAACTCCCTGTGCTACGGGGATATGGATAAGATTATTAAGGTAATGCGGAATTACGCGGACATACACACTCACCTCTTGTGAAATTAACCGATTAGTTCGTTTTTAAAGAAAGTTAGTGATACAGCAGACCTGGAGGATTCAGTTCTGTTCGTGCTCAGGAACACCGAACTAGAGGTGTCTGGTAGGTAAATCGTTGGCAGAGTTGGCACGTTTGACCTGTTGATGCTGAACCAAACGTTGTGATTTTTTTTCTCTTCATTTTTATAAGTAAAATGTCAAATTTAAATCTTTCTTACTGAGATCCCTCTGCTCTACGAATAGGAACCCTTAACTGCCTCTGGCATGTCCCTTGCAGATGAAAATGGATGTTGCTTTGACTAAGGCCCCAGCCCGTCCGGCCCCAGCCCGTCCGGCCCCAGCCCGTGCCCTTCCCTTCACGGAAAACGCTCGGCCGGCTGTAGCTTCAGGGCGCCAGGAAGGCGCAGTGCCAGTGGGGGCAGCAGCAGGGCTCGAAGGATTTCCTAAAACAGGGTTTCATGTACAGCCACGTAATTAGAAAGGTTATTTTTAAGGCACTTCTGTACTGAGTCGCAGCTTTACCTGGGACTCCTGATAGAAGCTCTTTCTCGTTTTCAGGTGTCAGCAGACTGAGACGGGTTTCTGTTTACTTTTTACTCTTGGTGATGAACACGGTGAAAGCAGGAACGCCGACGGCGTGCACGAGCACCGGGTTTAGAGTCAGCCGCTTTCCAGGGCTGGATTTAGTCCCTTAAGCAGCTAAGGGATCTCGGGCGGGTTATCTCACTTCTTCACTTACGTAACAGAAAACAGTGTCTGCGCGACCAAGAAAGTAAGGATCAAGGAAAGTGCAAGGCGTCTGAACTGTTGAACCCAGCACAGACGCTGTTATCAACACGGTGTCTTTCTTAAATCCGTCAAAACGTGTCCTTGGTTTGCAGAGAGCTTTAAGAATCAGTCTCAGTCTGACTCGTGTGGTAATTCCAACGGCTCCGAGACTCTAGGTGCCGTGGGAGGAACTACGCACCCTCGAGGTTCTCTCTGTGGGTCTGATGGTCCGAGTTGGATACGCGGGTACCTGTGGGGACCCCACATACCAGAGAGGTCGACACGGGAAGGGAGACTGAGGTCCAGCAGGCGGTCTGCCCCCGGGCTTCAGAGGGCCATGGCGGGAAGAGCCGCGTCCCATCTTCAGTAGGGTGCCCGGCCCTACAGACGGGCAGAGGTCACGTCTGGGGATAGCTCCTGGGAGCGCCAGGCTCCTCATTTAAATTCTTCCGACGGTCCAGCGGGCAGTGGACGTTCCTCTTGAGCCGCAGGGTCTCGGCTGCCTTTAGCTCGAAGTAATCCGCATGCAAAATAAATAGTGGAAAAGTAGCCTTAAAAATTACTTTTGGGAGCATTTGGGATCTTGTTCCCTAGCGTATGTCGTCAGTTTGGCTCAAACTCGTATAAAAATCCGAAATATTTACTCTTTGTTGCTATCCTGAACCTAGAGCTTTAGCTTTTCACATTCAAACTAGTGAGCTGAAGCTTCGTTCGACCTGAGAAGCGAGAAAGGCCGGGGGAAGTGTGCCGAAGTCAGAACTGCTTGGCTGTTAGTAACAACGTGTTAGCATGAAACGATGTTTCTTGAATTTTTTCCTGCACACGGGGCTTGCGTAGAGGGCCGTTGGGCTATAGTAAGTAAATGGGTTTCTGGGCTTTCTCTGCTGAATGTCTTCCCTTCCTACACGCTTCTCGGTCTGTTTGATGACACGCTGGGCCTGCCGCGTCGTCCCTGTCTCTCCAGCCCCACATTTCTTGGTGACGTCGGGACGTCGCACGTCTGCGGCTTCATGGGCTTGGGAAACCGCCTAGACGTGCGGGGAAGGCTCAGAGAGCAGAGGCGAGGGTCGGACTCGGCTGCCGTGTGGTGTGCAGTGTGTCCTCTCCGGCATGGCACAGTGTTCCCGTGAGCTCCAGAGAGGGCGGGCCCGTGTGTGCATGCTGCCCCCGCCGTGTGCCGTGTGCCGTGTGCCGTGTGCGTCCTCCCGCGTGCGTGTGCGCCGACGTGCACACGCGTACGTCCGGCTTGCAGGCACTGCTGACCCTGAAGTTCAGTGACAGACCAGTACGTCCCCTTCCCTCAGCCTACGCCAGCACGACGCGCGGCACGTTTTTCCGTAGCACCCAACGTGTCTGCGATGGGCGACGGCGGGCTTGTCCGTGGGTCAGAGTCAGTCGTCAACCCACAGTCAGAAACGCCTTGACGTTCCCTAAAGTTTCAGCGACCAAACCTGGGAACCGTGGTAGCGCATCAGAAGCTTTGGGTAGATGAGATCTCGGCATCATCGAAGCCTGATCCTGTCTCAGGTGTAGATCATGGTTTCCCAAGCGCAAATTTAAAATGTAAAGTTCTGTGGTTCACAAGTTAAAAATAAAAACCTATTAAAATGCAGTTATTAGAACGTTAGGATGGCTTTTGACCTTATCTGAATTTCAGATCACCTAGAAAAAAATCACGAAGGTCGTTAATGTTCTTTCCCCCTGACGCCTTAGAGAGACAGACATACCTCAGAGAGTCTGTTTTGGAATTGACTTTGTCGCACCTGATCAGCTTCGCCTGGCCAGGGGGCAGGACCGGGGGACGGTGTCCGCCATTCTCAGTCACCTGGACTTCGGTATGAACGCTGTAGCTGCCTAGGGTGCCGACCTCTTCCCTTCCTCCAGACAGTGGCTTTGGGCCACTGGGCGGCGACACGGGGTGGAGAGCGGCTGAGAAGGGGGGGCCATCCTGCTTGGACTTCACGTCACTTGTAAAGGGACAAAAGACGAGCTGCCTGACGCGGAATCTGAGAACTGTTGCTTCCATCCGCCGGTGACCGGTTCTGGAACCATCCCAAGGAGCGTTAGGGCCTGAAGGGTTTCAGCACCGCGCCTCCGGGCAGTCATTCCCGCTCCTCCAAATCGGACTGCAGACGGAGCACTTCCACCTATTTTCACGAAAAGGGCGCGTCTGGATGGGTCTCATTTACCGCGGCTAGTCCGTCTCAGCGCAGCGCGCTGGTTTTTATGCGTTTTTGTCACACTTGATCGCAGGTGGAGTGCTACGATTACGACAACGACGGGTCACACGACCTCATCGGGGCATTCCACACCACCATGACGAAACTGAAAGAGGCCTCCAGGAGCTCACCTGTAAGTTCCTGTCGTCTGCGCGTACCTGCCAGTTGGGCTCTGCGGGTCCTGTTTCGGTTTTTCCTTTGTCGTGTCTTTCCTCGGTGCTGCGTGCTGGGTTGGTTTGTTCAGGGGTCAGACGAATCAAAATTCAGACCTGGGATGTGAGTTTACGTTACCTCTTAGAGGCCTGGTGTTCTGGGCTGCAGACGACCTCCGTTATTGGATTGAAATTCCTTCATTTTAAGGCATTTGGCCTTTCATGGTCACAGTAATTAACATGCCCAGCCCTGGACAATACCTGGTTTTGCCCTGTGTACACTTCTACGGCCTGCCTCTGGCTTTCGTGAAAGGCACGGTTGGGGACTTACGATGAGGGCGTGAGCCCGGGAAGGGCAGCCACACAGCCAGGGGCCGGTGAGACCCCGTCCAGGGGGGCTCAGATGCTCCCTTGTGAGCGCTGATGCGTCGCCCGAGGCCCGCAGGGCCCCGGAGCCCGCAGGTGTTAGTTCCCATGACGCTGTCGTCTCGCTGTATCGAACGCACTTTTAAAAAGGCGTCTGACGTCGGGGGGCCTCTCGGAAGTGTCGCTGACGCGTGTTCCGCACCCCGGACGCGTCACGTCCTCGTTCTGGAGCTGCGTTCTGCAGCAGACCCTCGATGGGAAGGTGGTTCGATTCCAGAAGGAAAAGGCACCCACGGGAATTGACACTGGCATTTCCGACGCCGCCAGAGAGAGAGAACGTTTTTCTGCTCTCCCTGCAGGTCGAATTCGAATGCATAAATGAGAAGAAGAGACAGAAGAAGAAGAGCTACAAGAACTCGGGGGTCGTCAGTGTGAAGCAGTGCGAGGTCAGTCCAGCGAGACCGTTTTCAGTCGCGTTTCCAGTTCTTTGGTCGTGTGGCACGTGTCGCACACACACGCGCATTGGGGGAGCTGAAGATCACGCGGGCACCTGGGCCCTTTGAGGGGAGAGACTAAGAGTCAGTAAAGACATCCTCCGGGTAACTTGACTTCCAAGGGGTGACTTTTTTAGCGAAGGACAAAGAATGTCAGTTTTTCACGATCCCGGGAAATGTGAGGCGCGTGGCGTTTTCCGTGTTCGTGGAAACACTGTTAGGAGTGGAGAAAAAATCCCGATTTCTTACGATAAGCAAGCGGGTTTTTAAAAAATCTTCGTCATTATGCTCATTAAAGCTTTCAACGTGTTGGACGCGTTATTAGTTTCTTCAAACTAGGAGGGAGGGAGCGTGTTTCATCTTCGGCCAGTAACGTGCTAATCTGACCGTCGTCATAATTATCTTGAAGTCAATCTCGGATTCGTGATAAAAACACCCGCCGGGGAGGGCTCTGTCTGTCTGTGCAGTGCGAGAGTCTTACTTTCGACCGCTGCTGTCTGGTTCTAGATCACCGTGGAATGCACGTTCCTCGACTACATCATGGGAGGCTGTCAGCTGAATTTCACTGTGAGTAACTCGCCGAGTGTTCGACGTGGGCCGTGGTGTGTTGCTTTCCTCTTCCGTTTTGCAGCGTTCTTTCTCTTCCCGCAAAAGCGACCGCGTGATGACGCTCACGCGCTCTGGTTAGGATGGTCTCCTTAGACGGGGTCCAGGTGTGTCACGAAGCCTTCAGCTCTGCTGCGAAGAGCTGTTCCTTCCGAAGGAAGTAGACCCCGTGACTATTCTGCAGCGATTTAAGTGATACAAAGCGTCAGTCAGACGTGCAAAAAGAGGCCCCACGTCCAGAGTCGTGGGTGTGATAGCTAATCCATGATCTGAGGCGTCTAGAAGACGCAGACGGCTGCCCGTTCCAGGCCGAGGCCCGAACCTTTGGCTGCGGAAACACCTGCAGTCCCAGGGTTCGTGAGGACACTGAGCAGAGGCTCCGGGGTGGACGTCTGTGCCCCATCTGGACGCTGGCACAGGCGTCCTCCTGCTGAGTGAGCGCTGTCGTTGTGCTCGCAGGTGGGGGTGGACTTCACCGGCTCCAACGGCGACCCGCGGTCTCCCGACTCCCTTCACTACATCAGCCCCAACGGCGTGAATGAGTACTTGAGCGCCATCTGGTCCGTGGGGCTGGTCATCCAGGACTACGACGCGTGAGTACGGCCGAACGTGCCGCTCCCCGCAGAGCTGGGGCCGGGGCTGCGGGGGGAGCAGCCTCCGCCCTGAGGTTTCCCTCGTCTCTCTGTGTCTGCCTTTCTCCCGGTGGCAGCCCCGGTGTCCGCCTCGGACCTGACTGTGGTCTGTGTTCTGGATCTGTTAGGGCACAGCATAAGCTTTCACTTGTTTTACCTGTTATTTTAGGATAAAAGCTCTGCCACGTGGATGGAGCTTCTCATTAAACTGTTAGGACAGTTAGAGGTGAGGTTTTCAGGCAAATAACAACTCTCAGGCAGAGGTAGCAAGTCCAATATTAGCCTCATAGAGTTTAAGGCAAAACTCAACAGATATAAAAATCACTTCATGAAACACTGTTGTCCCCAAAATGAAAATGAGCCATGGACGTGTTTGGTGACAGAGTAGTGAAAGGTCTCCCCTGAAAACAGAGAAGCACAGTACGCGTTTCACAGCAGCACCCTGACAGCGGGCTCCCAGAGGGAGGGTCGGCACGGACAGGGGCACTTTCTCGCGCTGCCGTCTGGAAACCGGTGACAGCGGCGTAACCAAGGCCGTTTCCTTCCGCGTGGGAAGTAAAGTTTTTAAGTGGGTCCTCGGTCAGACGGGAGTGCGGGCGCAGACTGTGGGAATGCCGTAGCCGCGCCGCGTTCACACAGGAGTTTCTGGCTTTACTGCTCTTATTTGTAAACGAGAAGAACTGCACATAAATGAACCAGTTTTTCTCTAAAATAAAAGAATAAGAACAAAAAAGGTAAAGAAGAGTAGTAATAGATGCACACGGGTGTGTCGGAGACGGCGTTCACCTCGTCCTCAGCTCGCCCTGAGGCGGGTCCTGTCGGAGGCGTGGGGGCAGGTCACTTGTCCGGGGTCACTCTGGTTCCTGGCAGGGACAGGATGGAGCCTGGCCTGTGTGGCTCTGCAGCCGTGCTTTCCGGCTGTCACCCGCTAGGCACAGGGTGGGAAGACCCCACCGAACCGCTGGCTGAACGCAGCGATGGAGCTTTGCACTCCAGGATCGTAGGTGAGGGACAGCGACGGAGTCGCACCGAGGAACGGAGGAGGAGGAGGCTCGTTTCCCTGGGAAGATACACGGTTCTAGATGCGAGTCACAGTGACGTGGGATGTAAACTCTCTCCCGGAATTAGTCAGTTTGAGGCAAAGCTGAAATGGAACCTTGACAAAACGGTTCTTAGAAATTTCTAGAAGGAAAAATGAATCGGATTGGCCAATAAAATTTTCAGGGAAAGAATTTGTTCCAGAAAATAGTGAAACGTTTAAGGCTTTAGTGAGACGATGGGTCCCGTACGTGGCCGGTGGCACACGCAAGAAACCTGAACCAGACCCGCGCGTGGGGTGGCGTTTGAGGGGACAGGGCCGTGACGGCTGCCGCGCTGCCCGGGAGCGGAGCTCGGGCCCCTGGCCCGTCCCCATGTGTGTCAGGACGTGACACACACTGTCGTTTGTAAATTCTAGACAAAACTGCTGAAACGGACACCCCCAAACAAAGTGGTTTCGACGACGCAGAGGGTTCTTCCCTCTCGCGTTGCGGGCCTCGGGCAAGCGGGCGGTTCTGCCATCCCAACCCCCGCCTCCACGCCCCGTCCCGGAGCTGCTGTCGTCCCCACCTTGTCCGGCCCAGAAGAGGAGCGGGGGCGCGCGTGCCTGCCCTCCTCGGGCAGCGCAGCTCCCGTGCGATGGGTGCGGCCGGCACATCTGTTCGCGCCCCTCGGCCGGCGCCAGGCCTGGCCCACGTGCCGCCCGGGGGGACCGGGGGTGCCCTGGGCTCCGGCTCCGTGTCTGTTCCTGGGGGCCACGGAGAGGTGCGCCTCCTGCGTCTTGTCCTCCTGCAGAACCTTCTGGGTGGACTGGGTGTTTAATGGGAGAAAAGGTGCGTGACTGACTTAGTCGTGCCGTGAGGACGGCCTTTCAGCGAGAGAGCAGGGGCAGACATCAGGGATTTTTTTGGGTCGACGTTAATATTAAAAACTATGAAAGGAAAACATTTTACAGTTAAAGACAGATTACAAACTGGGAAAAATCTGACAAGTATGACAGGGTCGATCCTCAACGTGAAAAGAAGCGTTAAGAATTAACATAAAAAGGCATGTCCTGAGTAGAAAAGATGCACGTTTATGGGGGCAGGACCCGGGAGACGGTCCACGCAGCGGGACACCGGGCACCGACACGGATGCTGTGCCGTCGGGCCCGAATCGCCGGGGCCACGCAGTCCTACGTTCCGCTGCAGGAACGTGAGATTGCGCCACGGGTCTGTGGCCGCGCGGATGTTCCTTCTGTGTGGCAGGGGGACAGGCTGTCATCACCCCCCATCCGCTGTGCTCAGGTGTCGCAGCAAACAGATGGACCCTCACGTGCGTTAGGGCTTTAGGGACTGCTCTACGTACTTGTTCGATGGAGTAACATCCAGTGTTTAAGGAGAGGAGAAGGTCGCAAAGCATGAACGGACACGGGTTTTTTATAAACACACACGACGTTTCTCTCCCTGATGCACGTGAAAACGTTTAGAAGGGGAACTGCCAAACACCAGGTTCTTTCTCTGGCAGTTTTACGGGTGATCCTTGTTTTATCTCTATATTTTTTAAGGTTTTCAATTAAAACAATAAGTTCACATTGGTTTTTATTACGAGTCAGGATAAAACCCTATTCTGAAGAAAGAGCTTTTATTTTTTCCAAATTTTCTTTCAGCGATAAGATGTTCCCGGCCTTCGGGTTCGGAGCTCAGATTCCTCCTCAGTGGCAGGTAAGGGGGACGGCCGCGCGCGGGCCAGGTCTGCGGCCCAGAGCGGCAGAGCCGGCCTCACCCGCCCCCTTGCCCCTTTGCAGGTGTCGCACGAGTTCCCCTTGAGCTTCAACGTGTCCAACCCCTACTGCAACGGTGAGTGGGGGGTGCGCGGGCCCGCGGGTGCCGCTCGTCTCCCGGGATGGGATGTAGGTCCGCTGCAGGCGCCTCTCCTCGCTCGGGCCCCTTCCCGCCGTGTGTGGAGCGAGGCCTGTGCCCCGGGCGGTTAGAACGGCGGGTGGCGACCGGCGGAGGGGGAGGAAGCGATTTCAGGCTGGGCTCCTCGTCTCGTGTGGACGAGACGTTGGCCGGTGTGGCCCGGGAGAGCTGATGCGCTTTGTTTCTCTAGGCATCCAGGGCATCGTGGAGGCCTACCGCGCCTGCCTCCCGCAGGTCAGGCTCTACGGGCCGACCAACTTCGCCCCCATCATCAACCACGTGGCCCGGTTTGCTGCCGCGGCCACGCAGCAGCGCACGGCGTCGGTAAGTGCTGTCCCGGGCGCGGGCAGAGCGTGGGCGCGGGCAGAGCGTGGGCGCAGGCGCTGCCCGGGACGGACGCGTTTCCGTGGGCTTGGTCCGTCGGGACGCAGAGCGCGACGTAACGGCCGTCGCTCTCCGTCTGGAAGGAGCGTCTGTCGTCGTCATCGAATGGTTGGGTCTTTAGAGAGAAGACAAGAACGCCGCCGCCCCGACCCGCGGGAGCCTTCTCTGTCTTTTGAATTGAGTTTTAGATGGTTCCATCCCCAGAAGGTGGTCGTTGCCTGCCCTTCCGCAGGTCGACCTGACGGACTAAGGCGTGTGGAGGCTGACGACGTCAGCGTTTTGGGGAACGACTCGCCGTGCTCCACGGCCCTGACCCAGGGGCCGCGCTGCCACGTCCGCCCTAGCCCCGTGCGCTCACGGGCGGCGGGACGAGGCTCCATGGGCGTGGGAAGGGCAGAGCGAGACGGTTCACGCCGCGTGCACGGGGCACGCTGGCCGCCGTCGCAGCCCTCGCGCCCTCTCTAGTTACACGTGACCCTGAGGGTGGGGTCGCAACTCTGTGTGATGTCTGAGGGTCTGTCAGAGGGGACAGGGTCGGGAGACGTCCCCCGGCCGTACCCGCTCGCTGCGGTGTTCTCGTCGGATAGACAGTTCTGCTCCCGCGTCGATCTTCTCAGAACCGAGTTGCCGCTCGCTCCCTTCGTCCACTCTTTGGTGCACTAAATGCCGCGGTCACCCCCAGCGCCCATCCCTGGCTGCTGACGGCGTGACCCGGGGCGAGTCGGCGTCCCGCCTCCGTGGGCCTGTGGCCCGTCGTGCTTTAGGGAGCCCGGGTTCTCCTGTCCACGTTCCTGGCCCTCAGGGTCTCAGGGAGCCATGGGCAGACGGCACGGAGGGCGCGCGGGAGGGAGCCCTGAGCTGATGTCGTGGCCTCTGCCCTTGGCGTGGGCAGCGCGACGGCTCAGCGGGCGTCCTGTCCTTTCTCGGCAGCAATACTTCGTGCTGCTCATCATCACCGACGGCGTGATCACGGACCTGGACGAGACCCGGCAGGCGATCGTCAGCGCGGCCAGGCTGCCCATGTCCATCATCATCGTGGGCGTGGGCGGCGCCGACTTCAGCGCCATGGAGTTTCTGGACGGCGACGGCGGGGGCCTGCGCGCCCCGTCGGGGGAGGCCGCCGTCAGGGACATCGTGCAGTTCGTGCCCTTCAGGCAGTTCCAGAACGTGAGTGTCGCTCTCCCGTGCCTGGGCGCCCGGGGGTCGTGGAGGGGCCCGGGGTGTGAGGCCCAGGCGTCGGGCCGTCCGTGCAGGGAGGCCGGTGGGTTACACGGGCCGCCTGGGGACGGGCCCCGTCTCTGCCCAGTGCCCGTGGGGTCTGGGCGCCCGCGTCCCTGACGTCGCTCTGCTCCCTGCAGGCGCCCCGAGAAGCGCTGGCCCAGTGCGTCCTGGCGGAGGTGCCTCAACAGGTGGTGGGCTACTTCAACACCTGCAAGCTCCTGCCCCCCAAGGACCGCGCCGCCCAGTGAGACGCCCCTGCGCCGCCCCCGCGCCGCCCGCTCCCCGCGCTCCCCAGCGTCTGCGATGGAAACCGTGTCCCGGGGGCCGCGGCTCCTCCGAGCATCCGTTTCTACTTTTCCTGGAAGAAAGCGCTGACTCGGCCTCTGTCCCATCAGTTCGGCGAGTGCCAGCGACTAGAGACGCGCGAGGAGGGAAGGCCGCCCGGCCTTGGCGGGGGCTCCCGGATGGAGATGCCGGGACGTCTGCCGGTGGAAAGGATGAAGACTCGGGGGAGGGGGGGGCGGGGGGAACAGGCCACTGTGCTTCGTCGGCTCGAGGCCACACGCGCCACAGGTCGGGGTCCATCCCCAGTGCCGGGCGCGTCTCAGAGCAGACCTGCCGGACCGGCCCCTGTGGGTGCTGAGGGCCCGACCCAGGCCCGAGATCGCCGCGGCACAGCCGCCCCTGCAGCACCCCACAACCCTCCGAGGGCGCAGACGAGGACCGGCCCCCTCGCGCTTCTCAAAGAGGAGCCTCAGGATGCGCGCGCGGCCGTCCCGTGGGCCTGTCCAGGGCCCGTCTGCACAGGGGTCAACGTGGTCACGACCGCCTAGTCCGGAAAGCCACGAGGACCGGGCGTGCAGAGGCGGCCGAGGGTCCCTTCCCTTCTAACCAGCGGAAGCCTCCCCTTACGGAGAAGGGACGATCTCTGTCCCGGCCGAGGTCCTGTGCGTCGATCTGTGCGTTTCTTCTCGTCCGCGGAGACGTGTTCTCCCGTTTTCTCCTTCAGTCACTCTGGTCTGGCCGTCTATTCATCGAAACCGTGTCTTGCGTTTTAATCCTGTGCCACATCCCAGCCCAGACTGTACTGTGTTAAGCATAAAACCTGCTGCAGCTTAAAAAACATGCCCGCCCTGCCCTTCCAAGGGCCGAGACCCCTTTCAGGACGCGGCACGCAGCAGACGCGCTGTCAGGACGGTCGGTGTAACCGAGGGCCCGTGTGCCAGGCGCCGCACACGCCCCCGTGCTGTCCTCACGGACCCTATGGTCCCCGAAGGCTGCGGCCTGCGCCGCCTTGAGTCCTGGCTCCAGTTCTCCCTGCGCCTGGGCCCCGCGTGCGTGTGCGCCGCTGCGGTTCCGGAACCTTCCGTGCGAACGCGCGGAGCCGCCTAGAGGAGGTTCTCATATGTTCCCCCGCCCGGCCGGGCCGCAGGCCACTCCCCGGGCCTCCTCGTCACCCCCTCACCGCCCCCCAGCCGTGGCCTCCGCAGGGCCCTGGAGAGCTGTCGCGGGTGCTTGCTGGGCCCATGGCCTGGGACAGTGCCCATCACCACCGTCAGGTCGACGTGGTCCTCACAGCCATGGAGTCTGTTTTAACCGAAATTGTTCCCTTTCAAGTCAGTTTCTGCCGCTCATTCTCGACCGGGTTCCGCGGTGGGTGCTGTGGGCACGGGAACCGTGATGCCAGCAAATTCGGGAAGCGGGTCCCTTCTGCAGGTTTGCGTAAGCGCGTGGACAGTTTCTAAGCTATCCGGGACCCGTGCCATTTCCACGTTCCCCCTCCTGGCCGGCGGTGTAATGGCGTTTCACTCACCCCGCCGTTTCCCGGTCGTGCCACCGTCGTCCAAGTGCCATCAGTGCCTGAGCTGCCTTCTCAGGAATCACAGCCCGTTGCCTCCCCGCCTCCCGGCAGGACGCACTGCGGACGCGTTCGGCCCGACGGCGCCCCGGGCACAGGCACGGCCTCTCCCGCGGCCCTCGCACGGCCCTGGCGCGGCCACGCCACCGTGGGCTCGGGATCGAAGCCGTCGCGGTCCCAGGGTCAGTCTCAGGTCGGCACTGTGCGCCGTCGCCTCGCAGGAGCAGATCCGGGGCCCGTGGCGGCGCCGCCTCACTCCACTCTGTGCTCTTTCCATTTGCGAACCCCCCGGGAGGCCACCTGCATAGCCGCCGCCTCGTGCACGCGCCGCCGACAGTCGTGGAAGCTTCACCCACGCGGGAAGTTTGGCTTTGGTTGCGAGAAACTCTTCCGTGCCTTTCAGATGTCACACTCGACGGTGCACGAGTCGCGGGCGTGCGAGCGGCCGCGGAGCATCTCCCCGCTTGAGTTCCCTTTGGACACAGCGGTCCCTGGGTGCGACACCGCGGTGCCTTGTTCCCGCTTTTATTTTCTGTCGTCAAAGCTGTGGGAAGGTCAGGAATAAAGAAGGTCGTGTCTCAGGTGGCCTGTGTCCTGCGTGTCACTGACTAAAGGGGTGAGGCGCTCTGTCGATGTCGGGCCTGATCCAGTCAAAGGGTTGTGGCCGCGTGCACGGCACTCTGCTGGGTGCGGCAGGGAAGGGCTCTCAGCTCCGGCCAGGTCGGCCTGACCACGGCGCTCGCGCTGACCTGTCCGTCAGACGGGGCGGCACAGCCGCCTGGCCTGCTTTTTTGCCTCTGCCACACTGAAGCCGTCGGACAGGGGCTTGGGGTGCAGCGGCGACCGAGGCAGCCACAGCTGCCGCTGCCGCCGTAGGAATCGTGGCCTGCGGGACAGGGAGGTGACGGAACGAGCAGTTACGGAGACGTGGGCTGGTGTGTGATGTGACACTGGGGGACCTGGCCCACGGGCGGGCGAGGCGCATGTCTCTGGGGACGCGCCTTACGCCAGGACCCGCAAGTAGCGGGTGACAAAGGTCTGAGCGTGTGTGAGCTGCCAGGTGCACAGCAGGTGTGGGCTGGACGTGTAGGGGGGATTCGCTGGGATTTCAGGTGTGGGAGGGAAAGGGGTCGGGACGGGGTGTGAGGGGGAGGACTCAGACTGGGGCCAGAGGTGGCCGCCACGTGGGCTCGCACAGGGGCAGTGGGTGGGCATCGCCTTTGAAAAGCTGAACGTTCAGCCGAACGTCCGTTCTGTGGCACGGGAAACCCTGCTGCCCCGTGGTCTGGCCTCAATGGTTTTGCCTTAGGAGGCCCCGATGAGGGAGTCGGTGCCCTCGGGGGAGGGAGACGCCGCAGTCGGGCCACGTGCCCACCGAGGGCCTGCCTCTAGGTCGGGTTCCGAGGCCCACACAGCGATGTGTGTCTCCGCCGGGAGGCGGGACCCCAGCGGGGTCTGCAGCTGCCCCCACCCCCCCGGCTGCCGTCAGCTCCTCACATGGCCCTGCCCTGGCGCGAGCCCCCTCCCCCAGCCTCTACCCCCCCCGTGTCCCTGTGTCCCGTGACAGCCCTGCCCCCCCGTGTCCCGTGTCAGCCCCGCCTGCCCCCCCATGTCCCGTGTCAGCCCCGCCTGCCCCCCGTGTCCGGTGGGACACCCGAGTCTCCGCTGCAGAGCGGTCTCCCTGGTGCAGCGAGCGCACGAGCTTGGCTTCGCGGGGCCCCCGGTGCGTCCCTGACGGCTGTGACCCGAGACGCCTCACGAAAGCCTGCATGCGGGAGTCATGAAGGGCTCCTCTTCTCTTTCTTCACTCGTGACAGCCACGCGTTCCTTCCTAAAAGACCTCTCCGGGCTGGTGTGTGGCATCGGACCTACGACTGCTAATGGCGGAGAGAACCTTCCCCTTAAACATGTCCACGCCCCACACACGCCGCCTCCTTCTACCCATTGCCCTGGGGTAGACGCCAGGGTCGCCCCGGACCCTTGGTGCCCCGTGTGGGCCCGCCGGGGGGTCTGGGGGGGGGTGGCGCCGCTGAAGCCAGGGCGAGTAGTCCGTGTGTGCGTGTGCGTGGGGGGACACGTGGGCCCCTGAGCAGACAAGTCACGTGGCCGAACGTCACCCTCCCCGAAGTCACAAACGGAGGTCCCGACCCCTGAACACGGTAGCACTAGGAGGCGGGGCCTCCAGGGGGGGGTGCGCTGCCCCCACTCAGGGGACCGGGGTCCTCGAAAAGGCCCCGGCGGGATCCCCTGCCCCGTGGACCCGCGAGGACACGGAGCAAGAGCCCGCCGTGTGCGGACCAGGGGGGGGCCCTTGGGCCCGGACGGCCCGCCTCCAGGGCTGCCAGACGCTAAGTTCTGCCCCGCGTGAGCCGCCCCGTTTGCAGGGTTTCCTCTCGGCAGCCAACCGGGCGAAGCCGGCGGCGCTCCGGAGACCGTGCTGGGGACCGGCGATCAGAGCCGACCGCAGGGAAGCAGCCAGCGCGCACTTGGGTTGAGCAGACAACGGCCCCGGCGCGCGCCCTGAGGCGGCCGGGTCCTTAGTTCTGAGAGGGCGGGCGGGCCGGCTCGGCGACCCTGGACCACGGAGGCTCCGTTTTAGCCTGAGCCTAGGAGGCGGAGATGGCGCTGTCTTAGGGGCGGCCAGGAGTGCGAGAGGAGACTCCCCGGCGCCCCGCTGCGACCGCGGGGGAGGGGCCAGGGCGGCGCCCACAAGCTCGGGGCTGTCCCCTGTGGTTCTGACTGTCAGACTCTCCTCGGGCTCCACTTCCACCTTCCCAGTCCCTGCTCCCACGCGCAGACCCCGTGGACCACATCCCCCCCAGCCCTCCCCACACCAACGAGCCTGCGTGCGACTGGCCCCGTCCCCGATATCGAGAACCGGTGACAGTGGAGGGAGGCTCTGCTGACGGACGCGCTTTATTACAGCGGCCGGTTCACACACGGCCCGCAGACCGCGCCGGCGCAGCAGGCTCTGGGCCGCCACCCCCGCCAGAACCCTCTCAGCGACGTGCTGTCCCGACGGGCAGCCCCGGGGCTTCTCGACGGGTAGGGTCAGCAGGCTGCGGGCCTGGTCCACCGCTGAGTTCATGGGGACACGCGGCCCCTGACTGCTGAGCCTCTTCTTCGACCTCGACCGTGAGCACCTCTTCCCCGGCCTCGGCAGAGGGAGCCATGCTGACCACGAGAGACGGCCGGGCCGTGGCGGGGGCCGCGCTGCGCGTGGGTCTGCCCGTGGGTCCTCTCCCTCGACCTTCGCCCCCTGTTCCTTCACGCTCTCCTCCCTCGGGGCTGCCTCCGCCGTCCTGGAAGAAGCGGTTGCAAACAGTTGGTAGTGGACGCGCGACCAAGGACGCAGACGACTTTTGATTAACGGCGAGGGCAGGGGTCCCCCCGCAGACAGCGGTGGAGGCTGGCGGGCCTGCGTGCGTGCGTGTCACCGGGCGAGCTTCCCCACGAGCCCAGCGCGGGCTCAGCTTGGCGTGTGGCCCACGGTACGGGGCCGGGCCGCGTGTTTGTCCCTGCCGGGGCCTCCCCCCGTTGGTCGCACGCCCTCTGGATTGTAGGTCTGGTGCGCGGGACTCTTGGCTGTGCTGCTGCAGTGTTTACTGATTTGTTTTAAGGAGATGAAATTTCAAATATTTTTAAATAAAGAGCACTGACTGGACGCCACAGAACCACTGCGGAAAACGCGGCTTCCTCCCGCGCGGGCCCGTGGGGCAGCCGCAGGAGGACCCGTGTCTCCCGCCCGGCCCCGGCCGCCGAGCCCGTCTCAGCACGCGCGTGCTCAGCGCCACCGGGGGAATTTCCTCGTGAAAACCTCTGCTCTCGCGGTGATGCCGGCTCCGTTTCGGGGAGGCTCGGCTGAGGGCGACGGGGCGTGTGCAGTGGGGGACCTGCGTGAGCACAGCGGCTCACGCGCTCCTGCCCTGCATGTGACCGTCGCCACGGTGGACGGACGTGAGGCGCGCAGCGCACGCTGTGCCCTCCTCGCACCACAGGGGGACGGGAGGGGAGGGGACGCTGCACTCTCTCCGGAGGGACCGACTACGCTGGCCTCACGCGTCTCTCGAGGAGCCACGGCTACCCGCGTCCTGCCGTCAGGGACGACCCAGGGCTCAGGAACCGTGAGCCCTGCTGCGTCTCGCTCCCTGCCCTCGCGGGCTCGTCGCGAGAACCACAGAAATGCACGTGTTTAGGAAGGGGACAGTGGAAACACCCGAGTTCCCTGACATTCCTGGGAACTGGAGGGCCCGAGTCTGAACACCCGAGGAACAGCCCGGCTCTGCCGTCGATCGCATCGAACACGCCGATCGGGTGAGCCTGCTCACGCGTGACACCAGGCCCGGAGCGACGTCTCCAAGGCCGTGTCCGGCCACGAGCGTTTGTCACCGCAGCTGACCGAACGCCTGGGAGCGTGCCTGCCGGCCGGTTGGCACATGTTTCCCAGGTGGACGCGCACGCACACTCGATCCTCGTTCCTCACGGTGGCTTCGTCCTGGAAAGCCGCCGCGACCCCTGAACGGGCCCTTGCTGACCCCCTGCGCCTGGGCGATGCCGGATGAGGTTCCCCGAGCCCCTGGCCGTGGCGTTTCTGTCAACCGACCGGGTCGGGACCCTGCGTCACGTGCGCTTCTGTTCAGAGACACGTACGTTCTAGACCCCGGGGGCCGACCGCACGGCACGCCCGGCCACGGCGACAGCTCAGGCCCGGGCGAGCGCGTCTGCCCACGCGGCGCCCCCGAGAGGCGCTCACTGCACCTCCGCCCCCGGGACGCCGGGCAGCGCGCCAGCACGAGCTCGGGCACGGCTACCGGGGAAAGAAGGTGCGCACAAGTGCGGAGATGTGACCCTTGGGCAGACCATGCAGAGGCCGGGGCTCCCTGTCCGACCTCGGCGGGAACCTGTCCTGGCTGCTCTGCTCGTTCCTCGTCTGCGGAGGCCCCGAGGGCGCCCTGAGTGCAGATTCCGGGGTTACAGAGGCGTCAGCGAGTGAGCCGATCCAGAACACGGGACCCACAAACAACGAGCGGTGACCGTCTCCCTGTCTGTCTGTCAGAACCACTGCAATGACCCCGCGAGGCTCAGGCGTGGGGACAGACAGGGAGACGGTCCCAGAACAGCCGCGCCCTGCGTGGTGTGGCAGCTGCGCCCATCAGCTGGCTCCCGCCTGTCCCCGGGCGTGTAGCGGCGCCGGAGTGCGCCCCGCCTGGCCACGCGGGCCCAGGCCCGCCCGCTGCGCCCCGCGCCCTGCTTACCGGGCCGGCCTGCCCTCTCTTCAGCCCGAGTAGCCGCGCGAGGCCAGCTTTCCCTGGCCTTGCTAGGAGAGCCTTCAAGATCTTGGGGGTCCCTGGCTTGGGGGGGAAGAGCAAGGCGAGCCCTCTTTTTGGGGATGTCGCCTCCGTGGCGGGAGCCTTCCTCCGGAGCAGCACCCTGCGGATGGAGAGAAAGGGCCTGTGGGTCCCGGGGACACCTCCGCACAGAGTCGTTTCTCCTGGCCCGTGGAGCTGTCCACGACGGCCACACGCACAGTCGTCTGCTCCGCGCGTGCCACGGAGCAGGACCACGGCCACCGTCCCCCGCCCCGACGGTCCGGAGCCACGCCCGTTCCTCTCCCGCGGGGCCCGAGAGGCTGCACCTGGCTTTCTTCATGAGCAGCTTCTCAGAGTCCGGGTAACGCAGCAGAATTTCGCGGAGCGTCTTTCTGTCCAGAGTTAAAAGGTTGGCGAAGCCGTGGGCCACCACGTCGGCGGTCCGGCGGTTCCCCCCCGTCGCTGCGAGAAGGCTGAGGAGACAAAAGCACGCCTGTCACCACTTCACTCTTCCCCCACCAAATGCGTACGGGGTGAACTCGAACCTAGCACCGTCCGCGCCGCCCCAGAGACCACCCCCCGGAGGGGAGAGAGCGGGCGACTGCGCACGAGTTGCGATGCGCTGACCACCCGGTGGCAACGGTTTTCCACGGGTTTCGCCTCCGACTCCCTCCTCACACCAAGGCCGTGGAGCCCTCAGGGGCCCGAGACCCCTCCCCAGACTCCGGGGAGCAGCCTCTTCAGACGGGGTGTCCCCCACCTCCTCTGCCGGGTTCGCTCCAGCCTCCCTGCCCCCGTCCCAGACGCCGGCTCGGTGGCCTTGCCCTCCGACTTCCACCTGGCTTCGGCCAGCAGGAAACAGCCGTGGGCAGGAGGAGAGCAGGTCAGCGGGGTGGAGCCCCTCCCCGCCCTGTCCCTGCCAGGCCTCCCGCAGCAGCGGCTCCTGCCGGTGGCCCTGTCCCGAGGCGCAGCTCTCCCGGGTCACCTGCCCTCGCCTCGTCCCGGCCTCGCCGTGGAAACAGCTCCCTGGCCGTCGCTCGCTTCACGGCGTCACCGTGCTCGGCGGGCCCTTTTAGATCTCCCTTCACTCCTGCGAGTCACCTGTCCCCCAACGTCCCCCAGCCGCCGTGCCTGGGGGCGCATCCTGCCTTCCACCGGCTCGGCCTGACGCACAGCCCGTCACGGTGCCGGGGACCTCAGGCCAATCACCCTCGCCCCGTGCCAACCCCTCAGGCATCCTGCTCCTCAGCACCACGGAGCGCTCCCGCCCAGTCAGGCGGACGCCCCTTCCCACGCGGAGCGCCCCTGGGATCCGGGCCTTCTGTCTGCCGGGACGCGGCTGGGCGTTTTGCACTTGGGAAGCGAATAAACGAACACGTGGATGATGAAGCGACTACAAACTCACCCACGCACCAGGGGCCTGGACACGAGGGCTGGCCTTTGAACCGAGGCAAGGAAAGCGCGTTTCTGACGTTTCAAAAACACAACCGGCTCTGCGGGGAGAAGACGACGCGACTGGATCTCTGGGCGCCAACCAGGGAGACACCAAGAGCGAAGGCGCACGTGAGTGAGAACAGTCTCCGGGGGCGGGAAGGGCAGAGAAAGACCCTGGCGACGGAAAGGTCCCCTCCCACGGTCCTGCGGGCGGTGGGGAGGTCGCGGGGCTGTGCCTGGGGCTTCCCGTGGACCACGTGCACGCCCCCGCTGTCGCCCCTGCAGGAGAGGTCCCGACGGGCTGTCAGTGTTACATTCACACGGAGAAGCGAGGGACGATTTTAAAAGGGACCCGTGGCGTCGACGTGAGCACACGACGTTTTCTAACTGGAAGACAGGACCTCTCCGAGCAACGACAGACGCCAAGCTGTAGCTCCCGGGGACTCAGAAAGTGTCTAGGACACCCCAAACCTGCTCCCAGGCACGTCCCACTCGAACTGTACTAAAGAGGAGCGACGAGACACTCCGGGAGCCAACTGGAGCGGTGACCCGCTCCAGAGGAGAGGGGGTGACCCCCGACCGTCCTCAGAAACCGCGCAGGTGCGGAGAGAGCGCGCGTGAGACGGAGCGGCGTCCACCTGGAGTCCCACGCACGGAGGGAGCATCCTCCGAGAGTGAAGGGGCGCGAAGGTTCTGTCGGAAAAACCAGAACCGCGGCCTCGGCGTCAGCGGCGCCGGAATGTGAGAGGAGGAAAGGGGTCCGGGTGAGAAGCCGGGGCTGCCTGAGGAGTGGAGGGAGATCGCCAGGGCGGGGCGCGCAGAGGGAAGCAAAACCAACGCTACTGACCGAGCACACGGCTGCAAACAGCAGAGCAGCCGCGCGTCGGGGCCTGCGGCCTGTGGGTGACAGAGATGGGCGGGCGGCGCCGACGTCCTGTGGGCCGGGGGGTGGGGGGACCGAGAACGCCGACCGTCGCAGGCTCCACGCACCTGTGGGGGAGGGGGGGGCGCACTGTTACGTGCAGGTGGACTCGGATGCGTCTGAAAGGCAGACGGCGGCTCTCGGCCACCGCGAAGCTTCTGAAACTAGGTGTGGCCGACGTGCCGAGACGGGAGAGAAGATGCACCGCACAGGGTGCTCCATGGCACCCGGAGAGGATGGGGAAAGGGGGAAAGCGTAGTTAAGGCGTCAAGCGGGGCCTCTCCCCTGCACTTCACGGTCAGTCTGGGTCCGGGACCCCCAGGCAGCCGCCTCGGGGGGGACGACCCCCTGAGCCAGAAGGTCCGGCCTCAGACTCTGGAAACGTTGACCGTGTCACTACCCATTCACTTTGCTCGGTGGTTTCCTATGTTAAACGTCTTGCTCCACGGAAAGTCTCTGACTTTGTCATCCTTTCCGGAGGTTGTCCCCAAGAGAGGCTCTGCCATCAGCCCTCTTTTAGGAAGAAAAATGGATTTTACTTCATCATCGATCGATCAATCAATCAATCAATCAGTCATCTATCTGTCATCTATCTGTCTTCTGTCATCGATCCATCCATCATCACAATCATCTTTTCACTCAACTTCCCGTCTCCCCGTCTTCCTGTGAAATGGACGTTAGTCTGTGCAGGACGTGACTGGACGAGCCGACCCCGTCCGGGTTCTGCCCTCCGGGACACAGAAATCCAGGAGTCAGGAAGGGACAGACGCGGGGAGCGGGGTGGGGGGCTCGACTGGGGCCCGAGAATGTCCCCGTGCGTGTCAGACTGTGAGAGCAGAACAGAAATAGCCCATGTAAATGTCAGCCTTTTTGCGATTTCTCCGCTTTCATCAGGCTTGCCTACAGGTGACACGCTGGCAGTGCCTGATGAGGCTCTGAACGGAAGCAGCACTCTGCCAGATGGATTTTGCCCAAACTCTCAGCCGTGTTCAAAATAGCATCCCCCGCCCTCCTGTCCACAAAGCGCTTCCCCAGCACTCCTCCCGTGGAAAGTTTCACTCGGTAAACAGCTTAGTAAGACGATCTTTAAATATCCCCAGCCCGGCCCGAGCTGCGGAAAGGGCACGTGCTGGGGGCAGACGGGTGAGGGTGAGGACAAGTGTTCCCAGGGACAGGAGACACAGGGCGGGTCCACTCCCAGACCCTCTCCTGCATGCCGTGACCTCGGGTCGCGACGTAAAGTCCTTTTCGATTTTCCGACCTTCGCTCCGGCCACGCGGGTTTGCGTGACGCGCTGGCCGTGCATCCAGCCCTGTGGCGTGGAGGCAGAGGGGTCATTACGGCTCGGAGCGGTTTTGTGGAAGGACACGAGGCTGGAGTCGGACGACTCGTCCTTTGTCCCGTGTGTTTCTGGGCAGGTACTCGACCTGTCTTCTGGGAAGAAGGCCCCCTCTCAGTGCCCACTACAGACGTCATCTTTAGGGAGAAACAACTCCCCATAGACTCCCGATGCTCAGTGATCGAAAGGATGCTGTTAGGTAAAATTCTGGCTTAGAAGCTTGAAACGTTAAGGTAACAAGGACCAGTGAGCGTGATGGCTCTGTCGCTCAGGGTTCCCCAGAGAAGTGCTGCCAGCGGCGGGGACAGGCGCGTACACACGGGAGCTGGCCCGCGAGCTTGTGGAGGCCGAGAGGCCCAGCGTCTGCTGTCTGCGAGCCGGAGGCCCGGGAGGGCCGGGCTGCCATCTGGCCCGGTCCATAGGCCCGGGAAGGGGGGAAGGGGAGGAGGGGAGCCCGGATGTGAGTCCGGTGGGCCCCAGAGCCCAAGAAGGCGATGTGCTGACGTGCGGCGGCGGAGGGCAGGAGGCGGCACGGACTCAGCTCTAGCAGAGCGCGTTGGACCCTCACAGACCTGATGACCCTGCCCACACGGGCGAGGGCCACCGCACTCAGCCCACCCGTGGAGTGTGCTCTCCCTTCTGAACTAGAGGCCCCTCGGCTCTCCCGTTTTAAAAACCGGGTGTCTGTTTGGAGGGAAAAAGAGATTTAAAATGAGTTTTCAGATAGTCGGTCTTTCCCAAAGCCTGCCTCACTGCTCAGCCCGCCGGCCCCCGCCAGCCCCCGCCGGGCTGTAAGCTGGGGGCCCCCGCGCTGCGCTCGCAGAGCACTCCCAGGGCTCAGAGCGGGACCTGCCGCCCGGCACCAGGCTCTGGCACATGTCTGCTGATGGACGCGGGAGCGAGTGTAAACACGTTACGCATCGGAAGTGACCTGCGCCCGGGACGCCTCCACCTGCCGTCGGCTTCCTTGCCCCTGGGGACTCAGTCGCAGCCAAGGCCAACACGGGATGGCGGCGACGGTGAACGCGGCCGGGCCTCCTGAGAGCCGACTCGCGGGCCGGGCCTCTAGGCGCGCACTGCTGCTGTCATCACAGATGAGGCGACAGCGGAACGCAGCGGTCCAGGAAGTGGTGACCCTGGACGTGGGCTCGGGCGACTGGGGCCCACAGCCGTGGTGCTCTCACTCGCCTGCGCGAAAAGGCTGCCTGGCATTCCAGGCTTCCGGCGGCGAGACAGCGATTCTCCAGATCGCTTCTCTCACCGTTCACTCCCTCCTCGCTCGCTCCTCGCTCCTCACTCACTCACTCATTCATTCACTCACTCACTCACTCACTCACTCATTCACGCCTCCAGTCGGCATGTGTTAAGCACTGGCCTAAGTCTCGAGACTGAACAGCTGTATGAGCCAGGTCTTTTGGGGGAGGAAAAGGGATAAACAGAAATGAAAATCCTTATTTTACCAACACTGTCGGCAAAACCAAGCCTTTGATAATCCGGAGCAGAACGTTCCCCAGTTTTGCAACCTAAGGTTTTCCCTTTGTGGCAGCGACCGCCTCCCGCGGTGACGAGGTGCCGTGCGGGTACCTGATCTCTCCGAACACCGTCCCAGCTTTCAGGGTGGCCAGGACGTGAGCGCCGCCGGAGCCCCCGAGCACCTGGACTTCTCCTTGCTTGACGATGTACATTTCCTTCCCGATTTCTCCCTGCAGGCCAAACGCAAAGAGGCGCTTGATTCCAGGGGAATCAGTGTGAACGAAGGAAGCAAGGACCATCGCCGAAACGGCAGCCACGTTCAGGCCTGGGCCGCACAGACCTGGCTGTCAGGGACGTCAGTGGGAGGAAACCGTTGGCACTGCGAGCGCCGACCGCCGCCGCCTTGTGTTTTACCGACTGTACTACGGGCTTGGTCTCTCGAGACATAACCCCAGGTCATCATTCCTTCTCTCCCCCTCAGGCTGGTCGTCGGAGGTATGCGGAAATGTTCGTTTTGGAGGTGTCTCTAATAGCTCGTGTTTGCAAACTGACTGGTATTTCCATAGATTAAATTATGTGGCTTTGCAAATGAGGTTGCAGACCGTTTAGGAAAATGTAAAGTGCTGCTACGCTGCGTTGTTACGTGACAGGACAAGTTGCAAGCGTAAGCACAACATGATGCCAGTTTTATAAAACGACCCGATCAGTGTAAAAGACAGGTCAAAAGACGTTAGCAGTGGCCACTCCCGGGTGGTGGAGTTTCTGCCTTTGCCCTCTCTGTGTTTTCCGTTTCAGAAATAATGAACGTGTGTCACTCCTGTAGTCGGCAAGAGCCCGTAAAATGGACTAGCCACGAACTGGGGGAGCTCAGTGGAGGTCACCGGCAGTTTGGGGAATGCGCAAAAGGGCACAACCACCTTTTACGGCTGTAACTTTTCCCTCCACTTTAAATATCTGGAATTCATGGGGTGTGGTGCTTGGCGATTTACATTTACACAGAGAAACCTTTCCGACCAGCCACCGGTGTCCTGTCAGTGACGAGTCCACGCTGCCTTGGTCCCTTTTGAGCTCCGAGAGCGCATCATTCTTTTACGGAATCGTGTGTCATACTTATTTCCGTGCTACAGAGTTCGCCCCGGACAGACCCCCTTTCAACAATGCGCGGAGCTTAGGTCGGGACTCCGCCCGTGTCCTTGTTACTTGCCGTGCGACTGAAAAGCAGCGCGCGCTCACCTTTCTGCAGACGAAGTCACCCGGTAAGTAGACGGAGGACTTCAACCTTAACAACATGTCATGAAGCATCTGTGCATCGCAACCCTGGAGGGAAAAGCAAGAGAGAAAGAGAATTCCTACAGACACAGACAACGGCCAAGGTTCCAAGTGACTTTAAAACGAGACGGAAATGAGCAGCAACAGGTGACGTCTGCGTCGACGCTGAAACGTGAGTTGCCAGCTGAGTTGTCTCAGCTTCAGGGGGAAAGGCCCCTGTGGTGTGCTGGTGAGAGTCTGGACTCGGGTCCGCTGGACCGGGGTCCACCTGTCCCCAGTATCTACTGCTACGTAACCAACCTCTCTTGCCCTCAGTTTCCTACATGTTAAATGGGTAGAAATGATACGCAACGCAGAACGGTAAATTTTTACTCTTACAAACCTGACGCTTAGTTAACGGGGGCCACTGATGATTGTGACAGCGTGACAGTAATTTATTAGTTGTACGTTAATCAAGACCGGCACCCCAATCTTGGCTGAACGTGTTTCTTTCCCGTGACGTCTCTCACACCATCGTTGGTGTCGCCTGACGTCACGAGCTGAGGCGTCTTCCTGCTTCCATTCTGTCACCGTCTTCTGCAAGGCAGAGGAACAGACACACAGGCGGTGTCTGCTGAGTGAATATCCGCGTTACATGGTAATAGACGAGCCTGACTTGTTAGAAAATATGTCTATTTTTGCATTCTGGCGAGTAATGAAAAGTCATCCCCATGCCAGGCTAAAGAAAAGGCTGCAGATGCTTCTACGATCCTTTTACGTAGTTTTAACTCTTCCACTTCCACCAAATAGTTTCCTCTCTCCTCCCGGAGCCGCCTCCACGCAGCAGCTTCCTCTCGGGGCTGGTCCTGCCCATCCTCTGCGGAACTGTCACCTCAGCAGGAGCTGACCGTGGTCGGCAGGAGAGGAGGGAAAGGAGGAGCAAAGGCCCGGTCCCCGCTCGTGCCTGGGTGCTCGTTCGCCTGGCAGCCGCCCGTTCTCTGCAGTGATCTCAGCAGCAAACCCTTGACCGAGATCCATTCGCAATCTGGACCTCGGGGCTGCCCGGCTGACGAGGAAAGTTAATAATTTACGAGGGAAGTGTCTTCAGGTCGTCTTCGGCGAGACGCACTCAGAGGCACCTGCTGTTGGAATTTTAAAAATTTACTTGCGAAAGGGTAGCTGTTGGCTGTCTGGACTAGGAAGGAGGCCCGGGCTGGCAGGAAGGCCTCGTCGGTAACACAGTTCAGCAAGCGTGGGGGGAAGCTGCCACGAGCAAGGCCCTGTCCCACGCCCTCGGAGCCACGGGCGGTGACGGCGCCAAGTCCCGCTGGGAGGGCGGCTCAGGTGAACGAAGAAGCCGTCACTGATGACAGAGCTAATCGTGTCCTGAGAAACCCTCGTAAATGCCCATAAAGCTTCGGGGTTTACTCCTGCCTGGGAGTGGGGATGGGAGGGAGGGGAGCCCTGGGAAGGTGCTCACGAGGACGACACGTTTGAGTCAAACGAGGATGAGTACGACGGATGCAAACATGGAAGGTCTGCAGGTGGGAAAGCCCAGGAGGGGTTAAAATAATGAAATTCCCTCTCTGCCTGTGCACGCAGGTACGACCGAACTCAGCAAGCACCGTGTCTGCTCAAAAGCGAGCTGTAGGATGACGCGACAGGACTCCACGTGTGAAAGGACCACACGACACCCTGTCTGCCGTCGAGGTTTACGTGGGTACCAAGTGCAGTAGCGACAGGGGGGACCGGAAAGGCCCCGTCACAATCGTGGTGGCCGCCACTGCTGGGCGGGAGGGCGGGGACGGGCCTGGGGAGAAGCGCCCATGAGACACCGACTTTGATTTTTATTGAATTAATGAAAACGCGCCTCCCAAGCCGCGCACGCCCTCCGTGGAGGAGGACGGTTCGTGGTTTTCCTCTTGACCGTGAGGCAGGCTCCCGGGCAGGGAGCGCCCGTCGGGGACGCTGCACCCAGCTAGGCCCACGTCCCGGAGCAGACCTGCCCCGCACTCGGCTGGGGACCTGGGTGTCCTCGGGGAAAACCGTCCGGGCCCTTTAAACGTGAATCCTGACGACACGACTGCGCTCGTTGGTCCCGGAGACGGAACGCAGCTCTGGACGCAGCTGTCACCCGAGTTTCACCAGGGAGGGACTCTGTCCCCTCACGGCTCCCCCTCGTCTGCACTCGGCCCCAGGAAACAGCCGTCCATCGAGACCGTGTTCACGTCACGACGTGTTTGAGACGACGACCTCTTCTCCCTCCCGGATGCCTGCTTCCTGGTGCTACCCCCTGCTCCGTCCCGTACGGTAATGGTCACACCCAGGGCCCGTGCTCCCCCGCGATGCGGCCCTGCGGCCTTCAGGGGGGTCGGCGGGAGGTGTCCTGGTCCACAAGGCGGAGCAGGTCACGCCGTCGCCGTCTCTCTCAAGTGAAGGCGCCTGTGTCAGGGCTCACGGTGACGCTGCGTTAACCTCAAACGTCTGTCCTCAGTCTTCCATTTCTCGCCTTTACCCGTCTGGTTCTTCCGAGCGCCCCGTGCGGCCTGGCACTGCCAACGTGCAGTTGTCGCCGCTGCTTTGCCGACGAGGGGACGGAGGCAGGACGTCTGCTGGCTGTCTCCCGAAGGTCGCGCCAGTGACGGGCGTCAGAGGAAGAGACCCCCAGAGCGAGATGTCGTCTCCCTCGCACCCGAGCATCTCGAGGGCCGACGTGCGCGTCGCTCCCCTCTGGACCCGCGCCCGGCCCGGCACAGATGCGGCCTGCTGCGGGCAGGGGCTGAGGGACGCCCCTCGGCCTCCGGAGTGCTCACAGGCCCGTGGGAGTTCCGGAGATGCGTGCGGGTGGCCTCCCGCTTAGACGTGGTCCGCACGCCCAGAACGTTCTTCTAAAAACGGCGAGCACGGGGCTCGACAGTGAGGCTGGTGGAGTTCGTCTCTGGAAAGCCTCTGTCTCCAGCTTCATTCCCGCTTCTTCGGGACAGAACTTAAGACTGTCGGCAAGGGACAAGTCCCTGGGGCGTTCAGTCACCCTCGAGTATGAATGAGCTTCTCGGGAGATGAACGCCCGCCCCATCCCACCTCGCCGCCCCGAGCGAGCGGGGTGACACGCCCCGGGCAGGGGACGCGGGCCCGCCCGGTGGCCATGCCCTCGACGGCACGGCTGCGCGGTGGGGGAGCTGTCGCCGATGCGGTTAGTACTCCGTGACGTCGGGCTGGGTCACCGCACACTGAGCTCTCAGTGGTGCGGGACCCAGCCCTGCTGCGTTCACTGCCCCGACTCCTAGCGACGGGCACCTCCACCAAGCCGTCCCGAGAACTGACGATGCTGCTGCTCCTCCAGCGTGTCAGCCCCGCAGTCCCGGTGCGGGAATCTGCTGGCTGGAGCCCTGGGGCTGAGCCCGTCCCCACGGGAGGAGCTGCACCCACCTGCGCAGGGACCCCCGGGGCCAGTCGGCTTTGTCTCTCGGTTCCTGAAAACGGCGCGATGACAGCACGACTCGCTGAGGTCAGGCGCTGGCCCGAGCAGGGTATGTGTTTCGGGGCGCGATCGTCGGGTGCTGGCCGGGTGAGCCCCCCTCCCGCTCCGGTGTCCGGGTCCCTGGCCTCCCGGGTCCCTGGCCTCCCGGGTCCCTGGCCTCCTGCCCCTCCCGCCGGGCGGTGGCCGCTTCCCCCCTGGAAGGCTGCAGTTCCAGCTGCGGCCACGAGGCGGCACAGCAGAACCCGTCACGCTTCCTCACGCTTCCTCCCGCTTCGGGGAGAAGACGCCGTTTCCCAAGCGTTTCATTTCACGAAACACATTTAAAAGGAGAAATTAAAATAGTAAATCATGAGAAGGAGGGGCAGTGGCCCGACTCCACGGAAACGAGCAGCATCTCATTCGCTGGATGCTCGGGCTTGCACTGGGGCCACAGGAAGCCTGCGAGGAGGAGAACCCTTTGTTACGAGGAAACTTGAAACATGTTACGACTATTCATCTCCAAGGTCTTTAGACGCTCACGACCCTACGTGGAAGCAGCCAATCTCACCGGTTAAGCACAGCTCGCGGAAGCAAGGTCTAATAACCACCCGTGTGTCCCGTGCCACCTCTGACGAAACGAGACCGACCGCGTGGGACTGGGGCCTTTCTCAGGCGGAGGGCGGCGAAGTGCACGTGCGGCCAGGCGTCCGGTGCGAGACTGACTGGCCACGTCCCAGTCCGGGACCGTCCGCCAGGGGCGGCCTGCGGCCCGTGCCGCTCTGCCGCCCTAGGGTGCGGCTCTGGCGGCCTCGGCGCCTTCCCGCTCGCCCCACCGGGTGCTGAGGAGGGGGAAGGCCCGTTGCAGCCTGGTCAAGCGCACGGACTGTAGAGAGACAGAGCCTGGCGGCCCCCGTGCCATCGCCTAGACCCCGTGGCTGCAGTCGGCCAGCGGTTCGCGTTTTCTGTAAACGGGGACAGTCATACAGAGGCTTGCTGTGCGCTGACAGAGCAGGTGGCGCAAAGCCCGCGCTCAGGGACCCGCAGCCAGGGCCGTTTCCGAGAGGACGTGCACGGTGCTACCGCGTGCGCTGGCAACGCCCGCGTCTGCTGCCCCTCACTGAGCTGTGCCCCACGCGGCTCCGACGATGCTCGGGAGCTCGGTAGGTTCGCCTGCCGCCCGGGCGAGGCCACGGTGTTCAGGTGTTTGCAGCTCAGGCTACGTGTCGCCGTGGACGTATTCCCAGGTGCCCATCCCGTCCGTCTAAAGCATTAGCCTCTGAGTCGAGCAGGGGGTGCTCGTCACGTGGGGGGGTCTCCTCCAGTCAGTGTAAGAGAAAAAGGGCGGACGCCCTGGGGAGGAGGGAGCTCTGCTCCGACCGCCCCTGGGCTCGGGCTGCAACGCCAGCCTGCCCCGGCGTCTCCCTGCGGCCTGCCCTCCAGGTCTTGGCCTTGCCAGCCCCACGACCGTGCGAGCCAGCGCCTTGTCTCCCTGTGTACCCACACGCTGTCCTGGTTTGCGGGAAACCCCTAATGCAGGCGCCACGTGAGCACTGGTGTGGGAGAATGGCCACTAGCACCCGAAACTCCCTTCCGGAGCAGCTCCGCTCCCACGCCGGGCCAGTCGCCTCTGCATCTTGCACAGATGGTAGTGGCAGCTCCCGTGGGGCCCTCCTGCCCTCGCGCGCTCGATTCCCGTGGTCCGCCTTCCCCACGGCGGGAAGGAGGATGTTTTTCAAACCCGTCTCAACCGGGTCACCTTCTGCGCAAGAGCTCCAGTGGTTTTCACATCCCGGAACGTTCCAGAGTCTGCATGGCAGCCTCCAGGGCCTCCATCGACCGGCCTCCTGCCGCCCCTCCCCACTCTCTCCTGACGGGCCTCGCTCCCCACCACTCCGCCTCTGCTCCAGCCTCCCAGCTGTGCACTCCCAGGCGTCCATCCCATAGCATCCCGGCCCCTCCCGTCCCCTCCCGCTCAGGGCATGTGCCCGGCTCGCTCCGCCCCCGGCCCTGCATCAGAGCATCAGAGTAGCCGCAAGGCCGGCGCCACCCCAGCCTCCCTCATCTGCTCCACTACCCTCCGCGCAGGATGTGTGCATTTTCGTTTCCCTCTTCTGGAATGGGAGCTCCGTGTGTGGGCGTGTTTGTTTTAAAATGTTGTATTCCCCGTGGCTGAAACGAAGCCTGAGACATAATGGGAACCTAATACGAGTCTGTGAATGCACATGCCCAGCAGATGACTCAGGCACGTCCCACGGAATTAAGCGTTAGGTGAGAGAGACTTCCACGCTGTGGAAGGCGTCAAAAAGGGGGCAGTGACTGAAAACCATTTCCCTGTTACGCATTTTCTCTAAAGACGAGCAAGGCCTCTGGATGTGGACCTGGCCACCTACAAAGTTCACCTCCAACGCGTTTCCGCAGGAGACGTGACTGGGCACGACTCTCTGGCTGCCAGGCTGGTCCGGAGCCGATCGGGGCCCGCCCTGTCGGGCGTCACAAGGCCCGTTCCAAGCTGGGGCCGACGCGCTCAGCAGCAGAGCCCCGGGCTGCAGAGTCTCGTGTGTCTAACCCAACACGAGAAGAGCCCGGAGAGCCCAGTCTCCTGGACCAACAGGAGAGGGGCTTCCAGAGAGCCGGCCATCCCGAGGAGCGACCCACAGTTCACCTGACCCTGATCCTGTGGACATTCTCCGGATTGTTTTGACTTGGCTAAAACACACGGCAGGACAGTCCTAAGTGCATGTAAAGAGCTCAGATTCGACACAGAAACAGGCGCGGCGCCGTCCTGGTCACTGCCGGGGCACTTGGCGCCGTCCTGGTCACGCAGAAGCACTTGCCTTGAACAAGTCGACCTTGCTGAGGAGGCCGAAGTTCACGTCGACGGCGAGCGCCAGCCGCATGGTGGCGGGCAGGGCCCCGAGCAGGTCAGACTCGTCTTCGTGGAGCAAACACGGCCACCGCAGGACGGAACGGACAGCGCAAGACGTCCCCGAAGTGGGAGGAAAAGGGAAAACATCACAAAATGCCAGCCACGTGTTCGTCACTTCGACTGGCCACACTCACTATCACGACAGCACTCTCGCCTTCGGGAGAAATGACAAGTGTTCTAAGTACCGATCCCCTGATGTTCTGAGTAAACCCAGGGCACTGCGTCTGCCAGAGTTTGGACACGTTTTGGATACATACTTCTTTGGACAATTCTGGATATTAATGGTCATGGGACAAAGGCTGCGGGGCAACTGCGATGGGGAGGGGTCTCGTTCTTGTCGTCTGGGTCTGCGGACTCCGGACCGAACACCCTAAGAAAGCGAATGAGGAGCAGCTCGTGCCGCCTGGAGGCCGCGGAGCTCTGTCACTGTCTCCCTGGACCCTCGTGGCACCCGGAGGAAAGGGTTCTCGTTCCTGCTTTGCAGAAAGAGGAAACGAACAGAGCACAGGGGCCCCGAGAGGCTGCGGTGACTCGCTCGACTGTGCTCGTGCACGACCGGGGGCCGGCGTGGCTGGGAAAGGAAGCTAAGGGAGAAGGGCTGAGTGAGTCAGTTCGTGATCGCCGTTTACTCGCTGTTAACCCAGCGAAGAACGTGGATGCGCTGGGGATCCCTCTGCCTCGAACTAAGGAACGGGCCTTCGGGCCGATCAGACGTTCCACAAACAAACTGCCCATTCTCAGGTCCGGCACGCTCCCAGCTTGAGAGCTGATTATTTTCGATGTTTTCCTACATCCATTTAGAAGAGAAAAAATCACTATGTTCTGTCCTCATTTCGATTCTAAATACGAAGATGCCTTCTCAACAGCACGGCTCCTTGTGGCTTTTTGGGGGTGGGCTGTCGGCCCCTGTGCCGGGAGGCGGGGCCGGTGCCGGCTCCTCTGCTGCTCCCGCCCACGTGGGAGCCGTGGGCGCTCCAGGGCGAGGCTGGAGGACCTCGGATTCGGGAGGGTCTCTAAACGTGGGCCTGGGACCCCTCAACAGTGGCAGAAAAGTGAAGATAAGTTACAAAGTAGTCACAGGGACATGCGGGGCAGCAGAGTGAACATGGTCAACCGTCCTGGGGCCCAGGCCCATCGAGGGGTCACTCCATACATGATATGAATGACCAACCACCGCGCTGTGCACCGGCACCTAAGGGAACGCCGAATGTCAACTGCAACTGAAGGACGAGTGAAGGAGTAAATGAACCCAGCTTGACTGGGAAAGCCTGAGCCCCGTTAGGTTCTCTGCTGGCTCCGTGCCCCCGACCAGATTCTTCCGTCAGGGGCCTCCACTTCCTCGTCTCCCCCAAGGGGCTCACGGCCCCTGATTTTCCCAACTCTGTGTGTGTGTGTGCGCGTGCGCGTGTGCGTGTGCGTGCGTGAGGATTAGGTGAGGCAACGCGTGTCATTCCCAGCATCTGGTAGTCACTCTGTTCTTCCAGGCTGCGCATAACCAGTAAGGTATGGCTGGATGTTTATGAAAACAAACCCGTGGTATTAAACTAACGCCCCAAAGGTCATTTGGCGGGTTTTCAACCTTCCGTTCAAACCCACTCGGCCTCCGCTGTACCTCACGGGGCTCCCGCCACGCGCCACGGTGTGCGGGGATGCGGCGAGTAATTTTCCGCGCTTACCCAGCATCCGCTGAGCCTCCCAGGTGTACTCGTACCAAGTCCGCACCCGATGCTGCACGCTCCTGGGGATGGAATAACTGTTCATGTAGGCGACGGTGCGGTCCACGCAGGCCCGAAAGCTGTTCTGATTGGCCGTTGCCGCTCCGATCACGTCCCGCATCTAGAACCAAACGTGGTCACTGCCACAAGCGGCAGAGGAGCTGGGGGGGCGGTTGCTGAGGGCCCAGCCCAGGGCAGATCGTCCCCCCTTTCTGACCCAGCAACGAAGCAGTAAGACCTGTCCCGTCTCCCGTGTGAGGTTTCCGTGACGGTCCAACATACCATGCATGTGACGACACGAAATTCTTTGAAAATGTGTATCTGATTACAAAGAGGTCAGGTGGCTTTTAAAAAGTCGCCCGGCTCGTGCTTACGCGGGGAACGTGGAGAGGAGGGAGCCAGCACCTGGCAGAGGGGCTCGTCTCTCGTGGTGAGCCGCATCTTTCACAGGTTACCCGTGTGGCTGGCTGTACAGACCCAATTCATCAGGAATTGCAGCCCCTGTAGTTCCCTTTGTGTCGTTTGGACAGATCAAGTCCAATCTCCTCACGCTTAAGGCGCAGCGCTCAGCGGAAGCCGAGCTGCGCTGAAATCACCGAAGCGTCGCCTGCCGCTGCGACAACACTTAGAGAGAGGACTGTCGGGTTTTAGTGCTCGGATGTTTATAGCTCAACCATAAAAACCCACTCTGGGTTCAACGCCGATCTTAGAGGTCTCCGCACAGAAAGAGATCTAGAGCTCGACTCTTCCCCGCGCACGGAGCAAAGCAAGTGGCTGTCGATTTGCTTCGACCGAGGGTCATTACGGGAGGCGGCCAGGGCCTCCTCGCACTCGCACTCGGGAGCTGCGGCCGCTCGTTCGCGGGAGCCGAGCTGTTTCTGCTGGTGGAGAAACAGCTCATTCTCTGAGGTTAGTTTAGGGGGCTCTTTTGTTGCGATGGCTTCTGTTTTAGAGTTAATAAAAGCCGTCCAAACTGTCAGCTGAGCGGCCGTGCAGACCGCCAGCCTGGAGGCGGCGTCGGCCTCTGCCTCCCTCGCGGGGCCCCTCCGAGCGCCCTGCGCAGCCTCGGTGCCCGGGCCTCCTTTCTCCCAGCTGCACCTGGCGGCCGACCAGGAAGCGGGTCCTCTAGGGCAGGAGAAAGGAGCGCGAGGGGAGGGGCTGGGAGATGTAATAGAGTTTTAAATTGGGAACCGGAGAACATTAAAGGCGTTATTGATCGGGGCCGAGGGCCCAGAATCTGCAGTGACAGTGAGCTGAGCAGTGTGCGTGCTGCCCTTGGCGGTGTGGGGTTGAGGAAGACTTCCGGCCGTTCCAGCTATTCCAGCTATTCCAGCTATTCCAGCTATTCCAGCTATTCCAGCTACTCCGTCTACTCCGTGACGGGGTCAAGGGCAGGGAGGTGCATGAGGGTGCGAGAGGGAGGGAATGCGGTCTCTGTGAGTCCAGGAGAGAACTGACCATCACAGGCAAAACGGGCCAGTCAGGCCCCGGGCCGTTCGTGGCGTGGTGCTAGGTGGGGACTTTGGATTCCGTCCCAGGCCCTCTGACTCCCTTCTGTTCTCCTCAGCATCCCCGTTCATGGTTCAAGGTGAAGGTGCAAGTCTCGGCCTCCGGCCCCATCCTTGTCTCCAGCTGCAGTCCCAGCCCTCGGGGCATGTGGCTCTCCCAGGACCTTGCTGAAATGCAGCTTCGACTCTGCAGTCCTGGGCAGGGCCTGACTTTTCCCTGAATTTCCCAAGGGACTGAGCTGCCGGCCCGGGGACGGCACTTTGAGTAGCAAGAAGACTGACGGAGGAGCTAGACACCGTTTTTAATCCTGAAAAACCTGCATCGGACAGAGGGAGTGCAAATGCCTGCCGTTTTACTGTTCTTGTCCGAGCCACTTTGTGTGGCACTAGCAAGCGGCTGTGTGAACGACACACACGACTCAGGGTGCCTCTCAGGCTCTTTAAGCTGGAGTCCCCTCCTGTAAAACTGAGAAAACCCTGAATGCGGCATGACTGCCTCACAGAGACTTTAGGAGACGGAATTAAATAATGCGATGTTTGCGATTTATATTCAAATTAATGTGAATTATGTTTCGCGTGAACCGGCCTATTTTCAATCACTGTCAATGCTCCCTCCCCAGACGTTAAGCTTACGACGTTTCATACTTAGTTTCTAACTGCTTGCTGTTCGTCTTCCCAAACCTAAATGTTAGGTAAATAGTTTCTTTGACAAGGCCCTCGCCACTCTACGACCCTGTTCAGGCGGGGTCGCCACACACCGGTCTATCTATACTGACCACGTTTTTCACTTTCTGATTCCGATGCTTCGCCATCTGGGACTACCCCTCCCAGAGTTTGCTAATTCCTAGGGAGACCCGCAAACTCTGCAGGGAGAGCACCTGCCACACGCCAGCCGACTGACCCCGAGCCTGCCCTGGGGGGTCCCCACTCCCGGTCACGCCCGCCTGCCCTCGTCACCCGGGGCCAGGCCCCGATCACGTCCTCCTCCACGTCACTGAAACAGGGCCCCGTTAGTTTTAAAAAGCACCACGGAGATTTCGATTCTTCCTCGGTAAGCTTATAACGCTTTTTAAAGACGACAACAACGTTGCGTATCTCGGGAATCGCATCTTGACTTACCTGACCAATCAGGCTGGAGAACACGAAAACTCCCAGGAAGAAGTTCAGCAGCTGAAAGATGATTTCGAATGCAGTGTGCGGCTCCGGGAGGCCTCCGATGGTGATCAAGCTCCGCACCGCCCAGTAGTAACACCTCAGGTACCTGTGCGGAGAGCGAACGCTCACGTTGCCTTCACCGTGACTCTGCACTCGCCCATGCCCGGGCGAGTGGATCGCTGCAGCGTGACGCGTTTCCTCCTGGTCGAGATGCCCTCCCCAGGGTTTGCCCTGGCACACGCTGTGCGGGCGAAGCTGGCGAACACTGAAATGACTCGGCCCACCCCCGGAGGGTGCCACGGGGTGGATCCACGACTTGGCCAGGCCCCCCTTTCTGTGCGCCGCAGTCTGTGCCGCCCAGCAGAGCCTGCGCGTCGCGTTCGGTGACCAGCGGTGTCGGAAAAGTGTGTGACAGTGAAGGAGACACCCAGGGAGGAAACACGCGGTAGGGAAGGACTGGGGTTTCCTCTTCCCAGGAAAGAAAACCCTGCGCCTTTCCTTCACAGGCGCCCGAGACGGCCCCTCGCACTGGGCCCGCCGCGCTGGCGTGGCTGGCAGGGCCGGGCGGCCTCCCTCCTGAAGCCCAGCAGGACCAGCCAGGCCTCCGCGCGGTGCGGTGGTCCCGGGCACGGGGCGGCTTACACGGTGGCCGGTTTTCCCCGAGCGGGGGCCGTAGGCTTCCCTGAACTCGGAAGGCCCGCAGCGTCCTAGTCTCTTGCCACATCCTCTTTGTCCGTCAACACCAAGGCCAGCCCAGATTCAAGGGGAGGGCTGATAGAAGCCACTTCTGAACGAGAGGGCGGGCAAAGGGACGGAGCCATTTCTAAACCGCCATGCTCGGGCGGGGAGGGCCGTCCGAGGGCTCCAGGCTCTTTGTGCGGACGGGACAGCCTCCTGCTGTTCAGATCCAGTTGGTTTCACTGGAGGAAAGTGCTGCAGGTGCACCCGTCTCCTCTCTCTCTTCTGCCCATGCCTCATCGTGGTATTGAATATGTAAACCATGCAGGGGTAGAGAAGGGCTGAGCTCTGCCTTAAAAGGAAAATTCCCCTCAGGTGTGGTTAGTGATTTCCCGAGAAATGCAGTCTGGAAGAAAACCGAGCATACTCGGAAGTGAACTTGGTAAAGATTCTGTGCTTAGCTTGAGCAACTGCAAAGGGAGAGTCTGGGATCATCGCAGCCCAAGCAGGAGAATGAGGAGCCTGGGCCACGGAAGGGAACCCAGAAACGATAGGACAGAACACGGGACACCCGCCGAGCTACACCCGCTAAGGGTTTCACGGCGTCCGCTGGTGCCACACCCCCGGGCGTATAAGGTGATTCTTGTGCACGGCCAGGGGTCCTGGTAGGACTATTCCGTGTAGCTCTGATGACAGGCCTGGGCCAGGTGCTCCCACCGAAGCCTTAGGGAGCAAGGTTCTGCCCACAGACGCATCTCCGGACAGAGAGGCCCTTGGCTCAGTGGGTCCCAGCTCCCTGCCCTACGGTCCGGGCAGACGCGGAGAAGGAGAGCTTCGCCCAGAAGCCTGCCCTGGTCGGCGTGTCATTTCCGGTCCGGGCGTGCCACGCGTACTCTCGGCACGTCGAGTAACCGCACAGTTGTCTTGGACAGAGTGGTCTTTTTCTTGTGAAAACAATTTACAATTTTTAGATATTCAAGGACTAAGAAGTTGAAGTTTACAAAGAAAGAACCAAACTGCAGTGAAGTCCACATTCAAATAAAAAGATCTAGAGAAAGGTCGCTCATTTTGAATTCAATACCTTTTGAAGGACACTAGCGTTTCCGCTTTTTTAACCTGGTGGATGTAGGAAGAGAAGGTTCCTGTGCCAGGAGAATGAAAATGTTGCCAGTCTGTCATTCTTCCTAGCAGGCTCCCCTGGACTCGCTAACATCAGCGTGAACTTGCTGCCCAAGAGAACCCCCTTGAAGAAGCGTGGAATCAATTGCACGGACAGCATTTTAACGTTCGAATTCCAATTTACGATTTCTCGTACCGGATTTAATTTGGCCCCGGGTCCCGGACCTGTGGGTCTCTCTAAATTGAGGCACTTTACTGAACACAGTACCACTCAAGAGCGGGACAGGGAATCGCTTCTTTCCCTATGTGCCCAACTCCAGCACACGCACTGGGACCACTGTCCCCTCCAAGGTCACGGGAGCGTCAACAAGAACAAACATGACTTCCTCTCTCTAACTTTCGTATTTATGGATGGTAAGTAACCATCAAACGTGCAACTTAAGCACTGGTTTTCCAGATCTGGAGCGTGGGCCTTGCACTATTTTTTGTGTGTGAAATAGTCCACTCTGTTCATTGGGTGTTTTCTGCCCTGAGGCTTTGAGGTTTTTATTTTATTTTATTTTATTTTATTTTTTTGGATCCTTTTCCCGGTCATGTCTGACACCCAGATGTGCACAACCGAAGGTCAGATCTGTGATTTAATTAGATGGCCCCTGGTTGACTTCCTAGGATTGGGTGGGGTACTTAGTCCGGTGTGCCCACTGCTAACACTGGTACCCGGCAGAGAGGTCTCTGCAAGGAGCTCCCACGGCTGATTTAGTGCACGATTGTCTGACGGGCTGCATACGTGTACCCTGTCAGCTCCGAGTTAGACCAGCAAGGCCAAATCTGACATAAAACTATAAAGGACGTTATTTAGTGCGAAGGAGATTCCTCCTCTGTGAAACAGGCGTGTCGGGAAACTTTTCTGCAACCGTTTATCATGAGAAATTGCACAGGGAAAACCAGAACCGCCTACAGCGAGCGCCCACGTGTCCCGTGCCCCGGCATCTACCACGAATGGTGCACGCTGCCCTTTGTCACGTGATGCTCCCCTTTCCCATCCATTAATGCATCTTAGCCTTTGGATGCACTTCAAAGTGATTTACAGACAGTGAGTCGCTTCCTCCTAATGCAGGTCTTCAGAACAAACTCGTTAACTCCCCAGGTTAAGTGAAACACTTTAGGCTTTAAGGTCAAAGTGCAACATGAAGCAACAGAAGGGGCAGAGGATGCTAACAACTGCCATCTGCAAATCATCTTAAAACACGCGAAAATGCTGCTTTTAAAGGTACTTGCTTTGTAAGCCTGGCAACCCGTGTCCTTGACCGAGTGAGGCCTATTTCTGTCCCTCAGTGGTTTTCTCTGCTCCAGCTTCGTGCAGCATGTACTTCTGTTTTCTTAGACTTGGGAGAGTCTTTTTATTTTCTAGAGAACTCTGCAACCATTGAAAACTTTTAATTTTAATTGTGTGGAAATACAACAAGTAATTTTACAGCAAAAATTACAAGTAATTTATCTTGCTGTGCCATAGAGACAGGGCGCTCTGGGCGTCTGGCCTACACTTGGCTGAGGTCAGAGGCCTCAAATGCGAGCCTACGTTAGCTTAAGTTTCCTAGGCGCTGAAGCTGGGATTTCTTTCTTTCCTTTAGATTTGGTCATTTCTTCTTTTTGTCCTCACTCCCTGTCTCCCTTCCTTTCTCCTCCTGTAAATACCTGGCAGATGGAGTGTTTACTACATACTTAACGATGTTCTAGGCGCCGAGAACAAGATCCATTTTCCGGAAATGCTACAGGGGGCCTCCAGGTGTGAACAAGGAATAGCTCGACTTTTCCTCGAGGGCATCCTGATGCGACTGTGTATGAGTCTGCTAACTCGATGAAGTTATCGGACTCACGCACGTGATGACGTTGGATTCCATGCTCCCTTTCAGGCCGTATTTACTGCAGCCGGTACCGTACTCGGTTTTCTATATCAAATATTTGTATTAAATTAAGTACGCACTTAATTCACATTCTAAAGGGAATTACTAATATGTTTGGTTATAAACTTTCCAGGAATAGATATTCTGCGTGAGTGTGTTTCCTAATCATCGGCGGGCCTTCTGACTTTACATTTTTAAGATCAGGTCTGGTTCAAAGTTCAAAAATGTTGCTCTCATCCCGCACACACATCCGAACCAGTCTGGGGGCATGTGCTTTTGCGAGGGGTCGTCGCTCTCTCTGCTGTACCTGAGCCTGCTTTCCTTCCCACGCTGCTGTGAAGTGCCCTTCACAGTCATGCTGGGGCCTGCTCTTCTCCAGCGAGGACATGGCCTCACAACCTGCTCAGTGTCCTGTCACCACTGGAGCAGGCAGCGCGTGGCGTCTGCTTTACGCCCGGCCCTGGGCCTGCCGGAAGGAAACCTCACTACTGAGCGAGCCCCTGCCGTGACCCAGTCCCGATTCTGCCGCCCTGAGGTGTCCTCCACGTGGTGGCTTTTCCTCCCGGGGTACTCGCACATCCAGGTGTCAGGTTTAAGCTGGGAGCCTTGCTCCTGCCTAGGTATCTAGCTGAGTTAGTGGTTCTCGCTACTCGGAAACCCATGAAACCGCAGCGGCAAACGAAGCGGCCGCCGCACCTGCCCTCCAAATAGCGAACGTTGTCGTTTCTAAGAGTGGGTGTTGGAGCTATCAAAGGTTACCTTCCCGCGCAGTTGTCTAAGACGGAGGCTTTCGAACTTCTTTTTGTTAAGATCCAGAGTGAGAAAAGCATTTGCACGGTCAGCCCGGGGGCGCACACACACGGACACGCCTGCACACACGCACCTGCTGTGTACGACAGACTCTGACGCGTCCTGTTCTGGTCCCCTCTGCTCTCCCCCCCCCCCGAAAACCACCGCACTAGGGGGATTGTCCTGTCCCTCCCCAAGTTGTGACTTCCACTTTTCAAAACACGGGCTCAAGGAGACTCACACACCGAAACGAAGTTAGGGCTCAAAGGGGTTTCCCTCAAAGTCAGAACGTACTCGTTTCCCTCCCCGTCATACGTCCACTTGGTGGCTCCCAGGCCTTCGTAGGCAGAGGCCCAGTAGTAGAGGCAGGCATTGACGTGCAGGGCGAACAGCAGGTACCCCGTGGTCCGGAGGACTCTGTCGGGAGGACACGTGCGGGGTGAGGAGCTCGGCCCGTCCTGACCTTTCCTGCTCCTCACGGTCCCCACCAGGCCCCTTGCTGGGGGTCTGCGCACTGCCCGCTCCCCCGGCTCGCTGTCGAGTGACGGAGGCCTGGCGGTTCCCAGTCCTTCCTCTCTTTCCACAGGGGGGACAAACCCACTCCCTGGGAGACCTGCCTCCAGGGCCGTTCTCCCCTTGGAGTCCCACAAACACGCCGCGCTGGTTTGACGGGGCATCTCGGGAGAACCCGTGGGGTCTTACGCGGCGATCAACAGTGACCAGAGGTCTCTCTCTGTGCAAGGGAGGCTCGGGACAGCAAAGAAATGAACTTCAGATGGGAATGAACTGTCGCGAGAGCGCTGGACAGTCCCCCGGGACGGGGCCGTTTATCTGTACCATTCCGAGGGGAGCAGGCCACCTGGCCCGGCTTTCGTTCTTGTCTTCTGAAAGCGAGCTTGGCTTTCGTACTTTGCACGTCTGTTTGTCTGTTTTGGGACGTGACCTCCTGTTTCATCCCACCAGGAACCAAGAGCTGAGGCTGTCCTGCTGCCTTCGCAGGGACTCACTCCGCCTCCCCCGGCCCGCCCGAAGCCCGCAGAGCCACCTGTACCTGTAGATGTAGGCCTTGTCCATCACAGACTCCAGGCGGTGATTAAACTCAAAAAACGAAGTGTACTGGGTAGAAAACGAGAAAAAAAATCCCCAAATGTGTCAGTCTTAGACTTCTACTCAAGTAAAACTATAGGAAACAGAATTAGTTGTTACTGAAAATGCTCTGTTCACACCTTAATAAAAACCTGGGCTCCCTGCTCTGTGGTTTTCTCCTCCAGGCAGTACGTTCTGGCGTCGGGCGAACTTCCTGGGCCTCTCGCCTTGTTTTGTTTCTACCCGCTAGTTAGCCCTGGTTATGATGTTCGTTGAAAACCAAGCTTAGAAGCATCTCCTTCCTTTTTCTGTTTAGACCGTATCGTAGGACTCTGTCATACAACATTACAGCCACGCTCTCCCCAAATGTAAGCAAAATGGGAAAAGCGTGAGGTAAGACACCGAAGACACAGAGCTCAAAACCCCGAGGCTCACCACCAGCAATGCCTTTAAGCACGGTGCATGAGACGCGTGTTTATTTCAACGAAATGTCCAGTCCGGGGACGACCAGCACCGGTTAGCAACTCGTGATGTTGTTCAGAGAGACGGTGAGTTCATTCTCATCGTGTCCAAACCGGGCGGCTGTTGCCCTCATTCCTGTTCCTGCTGACGTCTAGGTCTGGCTAAGCTCACACCCCTGCGTGCCCCCCCGCCCCCCATACCTCTAGGCAGCAGAACGCTGGAGAGAGAGCGGGGAAGCGCGAACGCCAACGCGGCCTTTTCCATTTTCTCCCTGTGACCCTGGAAAAGTCACTTAACAGTTCTGTACTTCACTGTCCTCATCCGCACGGTGGGGACAGCAAGGGAACGTGCCTCTAACGGGGTCACGCGTGTGAGTTAACGTATTTAATTCTTTAATGTGCTGGGACTGCCAGGATCTGACGGCCAGGAGGAACGATTAGAAGTGACCTAAAAACTTGTTTAGTTCAAAGTTTCACCTAGTGTGGATATGGCTGTAATACAACATTTGGAATTAAAAACAAAAACAGACATAACAGTGAGGGCTCAAACTAGGACACAGTCAGATGGCTTGCTTTTCCAGAATCCCTGCGTAGGAGAAGTCCCCCAAACACTCAGATTTAGGGGATTTCAATTCGTGGTAACTTGTTTGCTGCACGGAGTTCAAAAACAGCAGCGAAGACAGACTCGAGAGTCTCGCTCCTACTCCTGCCTTTTATCCATCTGGTTTTCCCTCTTGCCTCCCATCCGCAGCTCATTTAACCATTTTTGTCATATTTGTTGAAGCCCCTGCTATTGGCGTGAATGCAGGAACCTGGAACATTCCCCCTTTCTGTTACACTGAGGTTAGTTTTGTTCTATAAACTGTTCTGTCTGTGACTAGCTTGTTTTTTAACTCAGCAATCTATCTTAAAGGTTTCTCACACCAGCTCACAGAAAACGTCCTCTTTACGTAAGTTTTGCATTTCAAAGTGTCTTCATCAGACAGATGTGCCACAACTTATTTAACTCGTTCTGTGTTGATGGACACTTGGGTTGTACCCAAATTAAATAAGTTGGCTATGCAAAAGTTATGCTTGAATTTTTTTCTGGAATTACAGAATTCTGGATGAGTAAGATAACTTAGAGGTCGCCTAGCCAGTCTCCCTCCTTTCACAGACTGTATTCTAGGCATTCGGTGGCTGCCGAATAAAAAAGGGCCAGTGGAAAAGAATAAACCTATAAAATTCGTTTAGGATCACAGCTCTGTTTGTAATCGTGAGAGCGTTCCCGTCTCAGACTGTAAAGACCCCTGTCACGACACACAGGAGGAAGCAACCGAGAGCAGCAGCAGAAGCGACAACGTTGATGAACGGAAAACGGAGGGCGGTTTGGGAAACTCGAGCACGCTGTCCTCTCAGGAGGTCTTAGTCACTTTACGATCTCCGTCACCGCAGTAGGACAGCTACGATACAATGGGGAACGACGACTCGCTCATCTCACCTTTAACATCTTGTTTGCTCTGAACAGCGGACTGAATCCAAAGTAGAGGCCGAAGACGTCCAGCGGCATCGCCGACGCGGCGTCCAGCTGTTGAGAGAGCACGGGCACGATCACGCCGCGGGCACGCGCGTCTCCGACACGACTGGCTTCCCCTGACGCGTGTGGGAGCTGCCCTGGCACCGCGGGCCCTGCGCTGTGGATGCAAACGCCTTCAGGGGCGCCCGGCGGCGCCACTGGCAGGCGTGCTGTCACCCCCTCCCTGTGTCCGCGCCCCTGAGAGGTCACTGTGCTGTCACCTACGTGCATTTCAGAGGTGGCCCGGTCGCTACTGCTAAAGCACGTCTGACAGCGTCTGACACGCAGGGCTCTGGGACTAAACTCAAGTCTATTCTTGATTTTATCTGAAACCGTGACGTGTTCGTCGCGGTGACGTATGTTTACGTTCCGGCCACTTCTCCACGCTCAGGGGTGAGTGCGTGCGTCGTTGCCTGTGCAACCTGGCCCCTCGGTCTCTCTGCTGCGGTCTGCCCGGGGTCGGGCTGCCAACAGCAACCCGCCGAGAAAACACCTGTCAGAGGCCGTGCGGGCTCGGAGGGGAGGAGAGGACAAGACTCAGTCCCATTTACAATTGCTCTGAGGGGAGGCGATCCTCAAAGTGCTATTACAGCTAAACTGTGTATTTTGGACTTTCTCCTGTATTTAAATTTTTCCGGCCTCCTATTACCCTGGTGATTGTGAGATGAGAACCTCAGACTTGCATCCTTTCCTGATTGCAACGATAATAAAAATTCTTTTACGTTAGATAATTATGCACTTTCGTTATTTTTTACGTGGTATTGAAAGATAGGGTCCATGAAACAACATTTAATTTATTTAAGACAATTAAGAGCAGTTAGAAGCTTTCTGTGAAGCCAGACAGATGAAATGGAGAGTTGAGGTAACTAATCGTGCGCCAGAATTTCGCAGAATTTGGCCTGGTGGCACTGATGAGCAATGCAACTTTTGGTTGGAATGATCTAGATTGGCAATTGTGCTGAGCCGTGCGGCAAGCTGAGAGGAGTGCCAAACGGCGGCTGGAACAGGACGCAGGGGTGCGGGCTGCTGACACGTCTGGCATGCTTCCAGAGCCTGTGCTGCCCGGCTCGAGTCATGACGAGCCCTTTAACATGTGGAATAACGGCATGTGTAGTGAGATGGCGGAACAGCGACCTTTTTACCTGCCGCCTGTCCCACTGCTCGACGGCCCACCTGACTGCTCCTCGCAGACTGCACCAGTCGTGTCTGACAGTCACATTAGCATGGGTTCGTGTAGGAAGGGCGTGGTGGGGATCCTTTTTGTTCTGCCTAATAAAGACCCATATGTCGATTTATTTCTCTTTGAATTGTAGAAAATCGAATTGAGCATCGACCAACACTGCCTTCTGTACCAGGTACTCTGAAAAGCATGGTGGGTGAAGTAAAAGGAAGATGCCGTTTCTGCCTGCGACGGAACGACCGAGCACAAAAACAGCTGTGACACCGCGCCGTGATTCACAGTTCATAACGTGCTAAGGGAATTCAATAGGAGGAGCGGCCACAATTAGATAAATGTAAAAATTTACATTTATGAACCCAAATTAAATACATGATTAACTTGCCCTTATCGATTTTCAGAAAGTGAATAAGGGTTTGAATGAGCTTGTGGCACTTAGAAAGCACATTCACCCACCTTGCAGAGTTCATCCGAGTAGCGTAGGTCTTTCACAAATACTTAGTCTAAGTATGTGGATGTTTTTCCCAAAGAAAACTAGTTGGAGATAAAAACAAACTGAACGGGGTTTTAACCGCTGTAGATTGCCAATAAGAAAATTTGGCACCTGGATGCAGGCTTGTAGTTTTCAACAGGATCTGAGGCCACTCAAAGGTCATCCCTGAACTGGGAGGCGGGCGCTCACTCGTACAGCCCGGGGACCTCAGTGAGCCCCGAGTTGCCACCTGTTTCTCAGAGTCAGGAGGAGCCAGCGGAGCAGGAAGCACTCGGCTGTCACTAATTACGGGTGAAAAAACCCCGTACGATTAGACTGCTCTTTGAGGAAAGAAACATGATACGTCACGTGAATGTTTCTTTTCTATTTTTCATTTTGTTTATATGAACCAAAAAAACCCCCCAAAAAACAAACAAACAAAAAAAACCAGGAGTAGAAACAATTTTACAGACTGTCACATCATCACGTTGCGTGAATCGGAGGCTAGCACTCGGTCTGAACAAGACAAAGCACGCCCCTGACTCTTTTTCTGCCGTTTAAGTCAAAATCTCAGCGTGGGCACGGACGGTTTGTCTGCCTCATAAAGTCCCATGCTTCAACTTTGCTACAGAGGCTGTGTTTCTGAAGGAAAGCTGATTTTTTGGTAGAAATTTATAGATGAGTCTAAAGTCAGAATGGACTGGACTGCTTGCACGCTTTTGAAGTCGGAAGGCGCCTACCTGAAATTTGGTAGAGCTCCTGTAATGCCTCGCCAGCTCATGCGAATCCACCTGAAATATATTATAGTTATATTTCCTGTTAATTCTACCCCATTTCGTAAAACATTTCCTCACTTCACAAAAATATTTAGATATTTGTCTTACTGGCTCCTTCCACCTTCGGCCTGCAAACATGCTATACACACTCACATCTGAAAACAAAAGCAAACCTTCCTCGGCACTAGTTTCCTTTGTTTTTGCCCTATTGTGTGCCCCCTCCTGCCCTGGAAGAACGACTTTAGCACAATTATCCCGTCACTTTCAGAGTTGTCTATGGTCCTGAGATTGAATGAACGTCAACGAAACTACAACGTGCCAGACTAAGTGAAAATGCCACCTAGTGACTGTAAATCCCTTTCCTTCAGGGCCCGAATCACATGTGGCATCATTAGCTTTGCGAGGCTCAGCATGCTCACGGGTTACAATTGGGCACTGATTTTTAAAACGTCGTCCTATTTAACTCTCTCTTCAAGCCCCACCAGGACGCAGGCAACCCGTGCAGGGGAAGCTTGCAAGGGGAGGAATATGCTGACTACACCTAGAAACTTCTCAAGAGAGAGTTTTTGACGACGCTCTACCCGGGTATACATATATTTACTTATTACTGACCTTTCCTGAAAAACGGTTCACAAAACCTCATCATTTCACATTGAACAGACAGAAGTGTTTCAAAATGCCATCATCTGAAGAACTATCATGCAGATTATTTGAGGCAAGAAATCCTTGCAGCAAGACTGCCCTTCCCTCACTCCTTCTAACGTGTCTTGAGTGTACTCTCTGAGTTCCTAACAGAGAGGGAAATGAGTTGAATGTTGTTGCTACTCTCGAGGAACCGCTTATCAGAAAGACAGCTCCGTGTGCAAGAGGAGACGAGGGGGGAAGCGAGGTGTGTGGACGCGCATTCATCCCGTTCATTTCATTCGGGAATCCACTGCGCGGGTTCCCCAGGAGCTTGGTGAGGGGCCCCACTCATCCTACTTCATGGGTGCAGGAGGCAGTATTTAAGGAAAGGATACGTTGACTTTCTTCGGGAAGCGCTGCTAGCGCATTTCCGAGGTGGAATGTGGCCCTGTCGGTTTGTTCCACTGTGTCACAGTGGGCCTGCCATTTCACAGATGACAGAGGTAGAGTCAGTCACACAGAGCACCTGAGAAGGGGGCGGCTAATTTTCTTTGCTTCTGTTGATAAACAGGAACCGGGAGGATTGTGCCACCGTGACCGACCCTAAGGGCAGGTCTGACGGACACTGTCACTGGATGGCACTGGCCATCCCCGTGGGCCCTCGGGCCGGGTTGTTTTAAGGAGAGGCTGCAGGCGTGGGGTCTCATACCCCAGCAATGCCCACATCTCTGCTGTGTCTGTGTCCGGAAGGGGCAGCACAGACGAGAGACTCCTGCGGGTCCCTGGGGGGCTCTCTGCTCCCAGTTCCTGCGGCACCATCCTCAGATGTTGCTGCAGGTCATCGAGGCGGAAAACCCGCACATCCTCCTGACTCCTCCGCGGGGCCTCTGCCATCCCATCGGTTGTCTGCTTGTTTTCCCCTAAGACCTTGAGGAGTCAACGTTTCCATCCTTCGCCCTGGCATGCTTGGCAACTGTGGCATTTAACAAACGTTTGTTGAATGAAGTAACGACGGACTCCGTGGCTGACTCGTGTGGCGGCGACTGTCCACCCAGGGCTGCAGGGAGAGCTGCGTGGGGGGGGGCGACGGCGACCTCCCGTCTGGTCCCCCTGCCCCCCCACCTGTCCCCCCACCTGACCCCCGCCTGACCCCCCACCTGTCCCCCCCCCGCCTCCCGGCCCCCCCCCCCGGGCCCACTCACGAGGACGCGGCCCCTGCACACGCGCTGCACGCGCGGCTGCACGAGCAGCAGGTCGCCCAGGTAGAGCAGGTCGCAGAGCAGGTCGCAGGCCGGGCTGGCCAGGCGGGCCCCGTGCGGCGGCGGGAAGGCCAGGCGCGCGGGCGTCCGGCAGCAGTTCCAGGCGAAGGCGGCGGCCACGGCGCCCAGCCACAGCAGGTAGCGCGGGTCTGCGGGGTGCGGGGTGCGGGGTGCGGGGCGGGGACCCCAGGCCCCCCGGCAGGTACGTGACCGCGGGCCCCCCCGAGGGCCCAGGCCCCCCCCACCGCGCCCCCCAACCCCCACCCGCGGGCAGCCCCAGGGCACCCCTGGGGGGCCCATGACCCCCGGGCCCCCGCCACCCCACGGTCCCCCCCCCCCGTACCTGTGTACGCATCTATGCTCCCCGGCAGTCGGGGGCGCCTCAGGGAGCCCGTCGGGAGCCCCGTCGGGGGGTGGCCGCGCTCCCCCTCGGGCTCCGCGCCGCCTTCTGCGGTCCCCGCGGCGGCCGCCGGCCTGGCTTCACGGGGAAGGAAAAGGCTCTCAGGAGGGTATGTGAGCCTCGTGAGCAGAAAGCCTGGATTTCTTCATGTCAGAACGTTCCTGAACCTTCCCCCTCCACACAGGCAGAGGAGGCGTTTGACAGCGTTTAAAACAACGACATTTGTGAAAATAGCAGGTGATGCAAACACGGGGATTGGGAAACAAATAGCGGGTTACAGCTCACTAACATGACCCCAAAGCTGCCACAGGTGACAGACTTAGAATGCGAACTCGGCTCTCACTGTTTTGGAGCCTCAGTAAAGCCACAGCTTGGGATTTTCGTTCAGAAGAAACATTAGGAACGCGCACCGCCCGGCAGGTGTCACTTAGTTGCATGCTTCTTCAGTCCCACGCACATCCTCCCAGTAATGGGCAAATGAAACTCAAACTCCCCTCTTGGACATGCTTATCAGGCTATAGTGACCGCTTTATTTAGCTCGTTACAGGGAGAATATACAAGACACAGCTCATTCTGAGACTCCAACTTTCATCCAAGCTATGAGAAGACCCTTAGCTCCACCCTGTGTAATGAACCATTTGACTTTTAACTGTTAATAAACAAATGACTTTCTTCTGGGTTTTTTTTTTTTTTGTCACTACATTTATAAACATGTCACAGGTGCCCATCACTTTTGTGCTCCCTCTGATTATCCTCATTAGTTTTCATAAGCACGTTTCTGAGGTCATCAGGGACATCGACGATGGCCCCATCTCTGTGGGATCAGTCTGTTGATGTCCTGTGCTTTGCTGTGTATTCAGGTCATGTTCTTTTATTTCTAAAAGCACTTTGCACGTTATGGGTATTTGTAATTAATATTTGCAACCAAACTTGCTATGGTGGATGTTGGCCTGTACCCACTCCGGGGGCTGAGGCCTCTGTGCCTGAGGGTGTCCTCCCAGGTGGCTGGCTAAAGGGTGGAGGCGTGAGCGGCAGCCCGGCAGTATCCCTCAAGGAGTGAAGGACGGGAGTCAGTGGGCCGACTCCCACTCCCCCCCTTATGTGTGAGCCACAGACTTTCATGCTGGTCTAGCCCCAGTGGCCCACCGGAGTGACCCTCTCGTCGACACCCCTTACTGTCTTGGCTCCTGTCTGTCTCACCTGCCCACTCTCACCTTCCTGGATCACCCTGGATATGAGCGATCTGAACATAAATCATTTTCTTGGGGTCTGCTTTTGGGGGAGCCCAAACTAAGATGCTTGCAAAATGCATGTCCCCTCATAACTTCCTTCCCCCGCTTGGAGGAGCAGTGCTTACCTGCGTGGGGGCTGGCTTCGGGGGAGGACCAGTCCCCTTCCAGCAACCTCCCCTTGTAGAAGGCTGTCCTCTGACGCAGCCGTCTCACGAGGTCGCGGAGCTGGGCATCCACGTGCTCGTTTATGACAGGGGCTCCAGGTCGTTTGCGTTCTGGACTGAAGGAGGGGAACAAGTGGTAGGGACAGGTTGTGAGGAGACACGCAGGGAGTGGGTGAAGCCTTTCCACCTTCCCAGTGTCCCCACGTTGATTAACTGCTCTCTTCTGCACCCGAATAGCACGACTCCAGCACTTCGCCTGGTGGAAACTGTGCCGCTGCCATACGGCTGAGCCAGCGAACAATCAGGACCCACAACAGCAAAAGGCCATTCCTGCCCGCATGGATCGTGACCGTGACTCCCCACTAAGTCGTATCATGAGCGGAATGAATCTTCAGCCGGCATGGCAGGCGGGATGCCAGGGTGGGCCTTGGCCTGCACGTCCCGCATAGTGCCGGCCACCGCCAGGCGGTGGGTCTTAAACTGGAACTGAGCCTGCCACATGGCTCAGTCGACTCGACGACACGGAGGTTCTACAGGCGAGCCTCCCGCTAAAGCAGAGCTGGTGACAGAGCCGAAGGTCAGAGGTCTGAGGCACAGGGGGACCTACGTGAGGGAAATTCTGCGCTTTTGGCTTCAGAAGGGGAAAGGGGCCCTGACAGGACCTGCGTGAGGCCTCCAGGAGCTGAGGGTGGCCCCTGGCTAGCCGATAACAAGGGGACGAGGACCCAGTCCCACAGCCACGAGGAGCTGCATCCTCCGATCATCTGGGTGAGCCTGGGAAAGACTCTTCTCGGCGCCTCCGGGTAGGGGCCCAGCCGGGCCTGGACGACACCTCATTTTGGCGGTGTGGGACCTTAGGCGGAGAGTCCAGCCAAGGCCACCCGCCTGCTCATCCACAGAACCGTGAGCTCGTCGACGTGCCGTGTTAAGTCACTAAGTTTGCAATAAGTTGTTACACAACTAACCTACAGAGAGGTTTAAGGCAGCAGTCCCCAGCCTTTCTGGCACCAGGGACCGGGGCTCTTATGGGAATGTAACCCCTGAGGATCTGGGGCGGAGCTGAGGGGTGATGCTGGCGCCGGGAGCGGCTGCAGACACTGATGCGGCTTCGCTCCCTCACCTGCCGCTCACCTCCTGCCTCACGGCCCGGTTCCTGACAGGCCGCGGACCGGTACTGGTCCATGGCCCGGGGGTCGGGGACCCCTGCTTTAAGGAACTTCCCTTCTAAGAAAACATTCAACCAGACTCACAGGGCATGAGTTTGGAAAAGGAGGTCCGTGGTGTCTCGTGCTGCACCCAAGGTGAGCAGGGGACGAGACGGCAACTTTGTAATTCTAGAAGTGAGACTTCATCCTCTTGAAGAAATGTGCAGTGGTAAAAGCTGATCATTTCCTCCCATTTGTCTTAATAAGTATTTTGTAAAAAGGTATGTAGGGTCTGTCTTCTCTAAATCATACATTGAATTTCCGTTCATTATTTCCCAAACTCAATTAAAAGTGATATGTATTTATTTCCTCTAATAATCTCCTTGAACAAACTTGGGCTTTTGCAAACTTTGCTAGACGCCTCTTAATGCTTAATTAAGAATTAAATTCACTTTCCAATGACTTAACTCATTAAAAAAATTCCAGTTAATCAAAGACCTATAAACTCTGCTATTTCTGTCATGTCGAATGGCAGACAGGAATTAGGCAAAAAAATAAAATAAAATAAAATAAAATCCACTTTGAGGAGTTTGGGGGAAGAGAGGAGCAGGCCTTTCATCTGTTGTTGTGTTTTCACAAAAATTAATGATAAAGTCGGACAGTGGTTCTCAAAAGTCACATCTGAAGAAGAGAAGCCTGCTGTGAGTAAGTGAGCATTCTTGTAGGAGTAAATTTCTGATCGAAAATGCTTGAGATTACTATGAAGTGTGGGTTTGTACCTATGTATGTTGTGATCTACCTCAAAACCGACAAGTCTAAGCAAATCTGGGGCAGGACAGACACAGCCCCCCGAGTCTCGCTCCGCGCCCTTCTCGGGAAGATTCTGAGCTGTCTCTCTCGCTGCAGCTGTGCACGCGGTGCTGTCGGCACACGTCGTCTGCACACCTGCTGATGCACGTATGGATTGTGTGATGCACAGTCTCCCAACCTAAATCCTCCCTGACCTGTCGAGACGCGCGGCAACCACCTGCGGCCCCGAGCTGCACAAGCACATCAGCAAGCACACCCACACACACGGACTGGAAAGAGAACGAACACCCATCCCAACACAAACATAGAAGTCAGCATACTGATGTGTTTCATTTCCATAAACATCTTACACTCCTTAATGAGTTCAGGGTTTTTTGTTTTTTGGAGTAAAATAAGCAACAACTATGTTTTTATCATTTTTCCCCCATGTAGTGGCAAAGGAGAGAGCTGAAGGATGCCTTAAAACACTGTTCCTCGGGAGGCTCTGAGGCGCATTTTAAATGTCTCATCCGTTCACTCAGCGGACGCTCACCGCACTCGTACTCTGGATGAGAAAACACACCCGACATACGCTCACTCTGGAGGTCCTTTCATTAACCTCCCTTCCACTTCGGACAGGCCCTCCCGTTTGGTCTGACTTCCTGGCCTCTTCTGAGGAAACTGCTGTTTTCTTCATTTAAAAGCTGATGCCTGCGGATGAGCTAGGGATGCGTTCTGTGCCCCCGAAGTTCACAGGCTGAGGCCACAAGCCCCCAGAGGGCGACACATGCGTCTCTGTGGATTAAGCCCGCAGGGCCGCGGGGGGTGCTGACGGCCACCTGAACAGACCCGCAGAGCGCATGCGGGCCTGGGAAACAGGGGAAGCTATTTTAAGAAGATGAAAAACTGGATCAAGATAAAAAGCGAAATGCCATAAATCTCTCAAAAGGACAGAAAGGATGATGTGAAAAACCCACAGTGCTGGACAACAGGAAATTGCGAGCTGGGAAACAGGAAATTTGAGAAGTTTCTCTGAGACAGAAAGAGCCTGGGTTCATTTAATTCTCACAGACTGTGACGGGCCGAGAACAGTGCTGCCCTTGTCAGTTTTCACGGAGAAAACCATGGCCTGGATAGTCACGGGACACGTCTGTGGCAAAGTAAGAGGGGTCCTGGCTCCGGCAGCCGGCAGGGCCGCGGTCAGCCAGCGGGCGATGACACGGGGACCACACTGCGCGAGGCGGCTGGCCTTCCTTCCCACCAAAGCCCACTGAATCGGGGGAAGAGCGACTCGCTCCGGGAAGGCCGGTGACATGGCAGCGGCCTGGGGAAGCGAAACCTGAAGGAACCGGGCAATTTCAAGTACGAGATGATCACGCAAGCCGAGGATGATCGAACGATGACACAGAATCAGCTACCTGAAGCTCTCGGTGAACAAACAGCAAAACTAATGCCCGAGGGAACAGAATGAACCAAACATGGTCATTAACATCTTCACAGAGATGAGGGGATATGGGTTTTACGTTCATTGGAATAGGTAACTGTGAAAGAGGATCGATTAGAGACTTAGGGATACAAATTATTATCATCCAGGACACAAAAATGAAACAACAGAAACCAAACAGATACCAAGTTAGCGAAACTGCAGGACAGACGCAACTGGAGACTTGGTGAGTCGAAGGAGTCTCCCAGAATGTGCACAGAAGGACGAGGGACTCGGTGTGCAGGACGAGGTAGGAAGGCGTGAACGGTAAGTCCAGAAGCTCTAACCTCAGCCAGACACGTTCCCAGAGGAGAGAACAGAGGAACGAAGGGAGAAAATCCACCCAAAAAAATGACAGAACTCTCCTTAGGGCTGAAGAAACATGCCGGCCTTCAGACTCAAAAAGGTCACCGAATGTGAGAGATGAATGGAGAGAGCTCGGACCGAGCACGGTCACACATCTCGGAACACCACGATGGAGGAGGAGAGACCCCAAACGCTCCGGAGGTGGGGAGAAAACCCTGCAAACGCAAAGCGGCAGGATGGCACCAGGCCTCCCAGGGACATGGCTGGACCGAGGAGGGCACCGCAGCGTCTCGAGTTGTCGCGGGACGTGGACTTTCCTCGCGGTCCGCGCTGGCCACCCTGTGTGACCTCTGCCCTCTGCCGCGCTGGGAGAGACTTCACCCTCCAAGCACAGCTCTGCCAGCTTAGCAGGCAGCAACTTCAATTTCCGTGTCACCTCTTCCGTGGTGGCCTCTGCCTTCAACGCTGGAAACATAATTTACCAGGTAGAAAGGCTTGAGAAGGGGAAGCAGAGGAAGGAGCTAGCTTTTGGCTGGCAGAGGATACGGAGCTCCGGGAAAGTCAAACTGAGACATTCGGCTCAGGCCGTGCAGCTGAGGCAGAGCCCCCAGCCTTCCCCTGAATCTCAATTTGGGAGCCACAGGCTGGGGGAATGCGCTCCTTCCACGGGCGAGACCCCACCGCGGGCGGCAGCCCCCGTCAGAAGCCACCCGTGCCCGATGGCCTTGCCGCCTGGCAGGGGGAGCCACCGGGAGAAAGGCGAGGCCTGTTCTGGCTCTGAGGTGCAGCGACCCCAGCCCCTCGTACTAAGTGGTCTGGGTTCTGACGAGATTGGCAGCTTCTTCTCTATGAGTAAACGGCAGGGAGCACGAGGCAGGCGTGACAAGAGGAACGTCGAAACATCTCAGCTCCCCAAACAGATGCCAACGACCCTGCCACATCTGTCACTGCCTTGGCAGCGGTGTGTGTGGCCGTGACGTGGGGGTGCAAGGAGGAGCTCAGGATGCAAGCGCCGACTCCTCTAAGGCCAGTGAAGCTGGAGTGAAGAGCCCCAAACAGGTCGGGGTGCCCTCTGGGCAGTGCCGTGACTTAAGTGCAAAGGGACGTGGTTTGTAGAAAGAGGGATCCCAAGACTGTCTGGGCTGACGATGGTGCGAAACCACAGGAGAGCCTCCTGCACCCCGAAACAGCACAGAAGGAAGCCAGGCCGGGGGTGGGGGGCAGAGGTCGGGTGCTGACCACCGGGCTCTAGAGCTAGGTCCTGATGCTGCCCACGGGGCACAGGCCCGCAGAACAGGACAGAAGGTGCACTGCGCTGGCCTGTCCGTCCATATGTGGCTTTCAGAGCCGGGGGCACCAGGTCCCCAGTGTCCCCTGGAGGCTCAGTGTCCAGGGAAGGTCCTTTCTTCAGAGGGAGTGAGTGGCAGGTGGTCAGCGGGGGTGCAGCTCCTGAGCGGGAAGACATCCGCACAGCTTCTTTGCTCCGAGAGCACGAGGGACAGCGTTTACAGTCTAGGAACAGGGCTAACGGCACCTCACACGAGGAAATAACGCAGGATGAATTTCAGTCTGACATGGGAACGAAGGCGAGGACGGCCACCTGTTTCAGAAATACTGAGTGTCACACGCACCGTTTCTTCTGTTTCTTCTTTTCCTTCTGCTCGACGTGTGAAGACGCCTCAAGCTGACCTGAAGCAGCAATATGTTAAAGAGAGTGCTGGGCGTGTGGGGAAAACAACTGTTTGTTTACAGTGAATAATAACTGTTTACGGTTAGCCTCTAAGTGAAAGGATGAAGTGGCTGCTAGAGTCCATAAACGCAGACTGACTTCAACAGGCTGCGGACGACTTCTGCGTCAGAGGCCTGCTCGTCGTCTGCCTCCGCGTCGGAAATTTCCTGAGGACGCAGACTCGGACCACGTCCCTTCTCCACTCGTGATTGCATTTTCACCAGGACTCTGTCCTGGCCGGGTCACCGCCTCTGTCTTCCCTGCTGCCAGGTGTCTGCCGCTGGGAGCAGACGATGGGACCTCCAAACGGGACCTCCATCCACCACAAAAAGGCCCCGACTTGTTTTTGATAAAAGGTGCAAAAGCAATAGCTCTCTCAGTAACTGCTGCTGGAACAAACAAACGCCAAGGCAGCAAGGCGAACTTCAACCAAAACCTCATCCTCTATCCGACAACTGACAGCATACGGATCATGAATGTTAGAGTAAAAAAAAAAAACCCGTAAAACTTTTAGGAAAGAAAAAGGAAAAATCTTCGGGATCTGGGGCTAGAAGAAGAGTTCTTAAACTTGACACCAGAAGCACAGTCCATAAAGGGAAAACTATCAACTGCATCTGATCGATATTAAAGCTTCTCTGTCCGGTCCTGTTAGGCTGGAAAGACAACACGGGGAGGAAATATCTGCAAGCGACAGACCCAACAAAAGTCTAGGATTTATAAAAATCCTCTCAAAACAGCAAAAGAATCAAAATACAACTGTAAAGAGAGCGAAAGGCGCGAACAGGTGTTCGTGGAAGAGGGTGTCCTCACACAGACCCCATGCGAGCTCACGACAGGTGTGCGGCGCTACGGCCGCTGAGAAGGGCGCGCTGAGGCCACAGTGGGGCTTCACGACCCGCCCGGCAGAAGGGCCAAGACAGGAGACAGTGGATCCGCCGAATTCCGGCCGGGCGCGGAGAAACTGGCACTGAGACGTGCTGTGAGAACACAGGGGGACGCGGTCACCCTGGAACCGGCTTGGCAGTTCCCTATGAAACCAAACACGCGGTTATCGTGGGATCCCGTACCGCACTCTTGGACGTTCAGCCCAGAGACGTACAGACCTGTGTTCACATGAAACCCGCACACAGACGTGCCCAGTGGCTTTGTCTGTGATAAGGCCAGGCCAGGAACGACTTCTGTGACCGAATGGCCAAGCACTGACAGAATGACGTCGCGGAACAGCACTCAGAAGAAAGGTTAGACGGCACCACTGACGCGCGCAGCGGCTTGCAGGAACCTCGCGGGAGTTACAACTTACAAAGCCAATGAGTCAAGGTTAAAAACCGTATGACTCCACTTATATGTCATTCTCGAAATGACAGACCCATAGAGTCGGAGAACACAGCAGTGATTGCAGGGGCCAGGAGGGACAGACGCGTGGCGGGCGGGGTGGGGGGGGGGACGTGGAGGCCACAGAGGGGCCACAGGGGAGATCCCTGGTGGAGGGTTTTGAATCCTGACTGTGGACTTACACACGTGGTGAAACGACTGGACCCCCCACCCACGCGCACACACCGGGAAGCACAAGGAAACGGGTCATCCTGACAAGGCTGGCGGGTCACCTGTGCTACCGTCCGGTTGGGACATCGCCCTACAGTTTTGCAAGCTGTTACCACCGAGTAAAGAGTGAAAGGGAACGTTCTGTGTTACTTCTTACAACGGTCTGTAAACCTGATTATCCCAAATTAAAAGTTAAAAAAACCTTCTGGAGGACATGGCGTTCTCAGAGAAATGCGGAGCGCACCAGTCCCGAGACTCAGGGTGGCCGTGCGGCCCGCGGACGCGAGAGCCAGGCCGAACTGCAGCCCCGCGGTCCACCCCGGTCCGACCCGGTCAGGCCGTGCAGGCTGACGAGCTCTCGGGTCCCTGCATGCCCTTGAAAGTCTGCTCCCGAGCAGTCAGTCTGTAAAGTGCTGGCAGGAGCCACACTCTCCTACCAGCTGAAGCGTCCTCTCCCCTTCGTGAGAGAAGGCCACAAAGTCCAAGCCTTCCTCGACAGCGGCTGTGTCAGCATCTCACGTGGCTCCCCCCAAACTCGGTGAGATGGCTTCATCACACCCCTTTTCAGATGAGCAGACTGGGCCCCGGCCCGTCTCACTGAAAGTCCTGCACGGAAAATAGGGGATAGGAAGCTACGTGCAAGCTACGACAGCTGCCGAAGGGAAAACGGGCATTGGAGCTCAGGGAACGTTTGCTGGTCTTTGAAAGGCGAGCGCTCTGGTGTTGAGGGACCGCACTGGTCCGACAGCGCATCCTTCTCTTAAAAACGGGGAGCGTGAAGCGTTCACGGAGCACGATGCGCGAGAGTCTCGTCGCTCGGGCCGTGTTTCGGCAGCGTGTGTGCGGGGGGCGAATCTGTTAAAACTGGGTGACGTGAGCCTAAACGGGGTTTGCTTACGTGTGAGGTAAGACCAGCATCTCACAGAGGGTGACACGAGGCACTGCAGGGAAACGCTTCAGTCTTCAAGAGGAAAATGCGGAAAATCGAACACACCATATGACGCCCCAACATACATTTCCCAGGCTCTGCAGAGAGCCGGGCTGCTCTCCCGATGCACATTGTAATCAAATTTTATGGCCAGAATCACTTACCATGTCGTGTGCAAATTATGCGTCTGGTCCTTGGCAGGCTGTCCTGGCTGAATGTTTGGTCCAAAGCACCCCGTTGCTGAAGAGCATGACAGCCCGCGGCCGCAGGCCGCCCACAGACCACCGGGCACGGCCGGGGGGCTCCCATCCGATCTGCCCGCAGACGCCATCGATCGTGGTGGAGCACCACTGGTTTTTACGGAAACCAAGGACCTCGAGCGTCGTGTGAATTTGCATTTGCAGCGCGAGTCCTCCTAGGGAGCGTGACAGAGTCACTCTGTCGGCTGCGAGAAGGCCGCAAAAGCGACGTGGAGGAGAGCGCAGCTCTCAAACGTAGCAGACGCCCGTGGCTCTGCCTTCTCATCTGGTTTTGAGAAGAGGAGGCCGCTGTCAGCGGAATTACGTACGTGGCTTCTTTCCCCTGGCCGCTCGCACTGACCTCTCCTCCGTGCCTTTTCGTGACTCGATATCTCGGTTTGGGTCACTAAGCAACCTCCCACCGTGGGGAGGAGCCACAGTTTGTTCATCCGGGTGCTCACGGACAGACGTCGGGGTGCTTCCAAACCCTGGCGACTGCGAGCGGAGCTGCCCTAGGTGTCCGAGCTCAGTTTGGTGCGGACGTCGTGCACCTTCACCGTGTTCAGCACGCATCCCTGGGGCCGTGCTCGCTCGGTCGTGCGACCCGTCTGTGTGGCTGCAGCGTTGGATTCTCACTGGCCACGCACGAGATTGTAAACCAGCATGAGACAAAACTCACCCACGATCCTTAATCTGTTTTCTGAAACGACGTGAGGCAAATCTCAACCCTCTTCCATCGGATGGACAAAACCACCTGAGGACAGCCCCCACTCCCTCCCCACTGCGGGCTTTGATTTTCCAGGACCCCAGGTCGCTGAGGGCGTCCTCGTCTCGGCCAGATCCCAGGCCCTTCGCCCCCGCCGCCGGTGCCTTCCTGGGGCAGCACTGCGTTTGGCAGACAGAGCTCCTCCTTAGAAGAGACCCTGAGAGACAGACGGAGTCCTGCAGGTGAGCTGTGACCAACACAAACCGCGGCGGTGATACTGTGCATTCTGCTTTCATCCTCGTCGTCAGCACCATCTTGTTCTAAACGAGCGAGGGGCCGGCGTCCGCTTCGACCACCTTTGATAGCCTCGTGCTTTCGATGCCATTTCATCTTCCTTCAGGGTCTTATTCTTTTTCCATCAACCAGATTCTTGTCCCGAACACGGCCAGTTAACGTGCCGCACACCTCCACGTGTACACACGCAGTTATGCATCCACTCGGGGCTCGGCCACACGCATCCTTCCCCTCCCCTCGGAGGCCCGGGGCAGGCGTCAGTGAGGGGGCCCGGGGGGGGTTCCTGGGGCACGAGGAGCACACGACAGCTCTCTGACGACTCGTTTCCCACTGCAGGAACCCCCCCTGCACACGCCTCGACCTCTTCTCTCACGCCTCCTCCTGCCCAGGTCACTGCCCTCCCCTGCCCGCCCCTAGGCCTGGCGGTCGCGCCCTCCGACCGCGGCGGCCGCCAGAGGGCGGTGCGAGCGCGCGGTCCTGGTGCCGACCCGGCCACACTCACGGGGCTCGGAGCGGAGCCAGGCCTCGCTGGGGCCGGGCGGCTGGGCCTCTCCTGCTCACCGGGTCCCCACAGTGGGTGGGCGCCGGGCGGCCTACCGTAGGCCGCGGGAGGCCGCGCACCCGAGCGCCGCCTTGTCGGGGCTTCGTGCTGCGAACTTGCTCGTGCAGGCATTTGCACTTCCAGCCCAGAGTGAGCGGCTGCGGCGCTCTGCCCCGGTGCTGGGATCAGGAGTGACTGTTACCTGCATCCCGTGCTGTTTGCACGTTGCCTACGGTGCGCATGTGGAAATGCTACAAGGGTAAAGGCTTTGACCTGGCTGACTCTTACTTCCAGCAGCAGAACTTACTGTGCATTATCAAAGGGGAGGGGAAGACCCACTGGGTCGTGTTTTCCCGTTCTGCGAAGCTGGGAGGCTGAAAACGCGCTGTCAGGCATCGGTGGGACCAAGGGGAACGGCTCGTGGGGAAGAAAAGAGAAATGTTAAGTCCCTGGAAACCAGGCCTATCTGTGGACCTGGATGGCAGGTGCTGCCCCGTGCAGCCCCCCACCCCCGAGGGCCTTGTAGCCTTGGACACTTGCGTCCAGGCGCGGCTCTGAAGGACTCTGCGCCCAGGCTTCGGCGACCACACCAGGGCCTTGGCGGTTCCTCCCTAGCGACTGGCTCTTCGGTCCACTGGGGCCCGAGGCGGTGACGTGTGCCAAGCTGGACCGCGGCGTCCAATCTCTCACGGATTAGGTCTGCAGTTCTTTCCAATTACAGTCTAAATTGAATTTTGTAGGTCTGTGCTGGCACCTGTTACGATGATAAAATGCATCAGGGGATTCAGACAACTCGTGACGTTCAAAGCACCATCTATTTTGGGGGGAGGGGGTCATCAGCATGGCCCCGGGACAGGGAGAGAGTCAGGCTCCCTCCCTCGGGATCACCAGCAACCCAGGGCTGAGCATGTGCTATCAGCAGCCACACCAGGGGAGAGATCAGGGTAAAGGCCAGGCCTGGGATCCATTCAGATAGCCCACGTCCGAGCATTCAAAGTCGTCCACAGGGACACACCTCTCCTCACAGCCCGAAGAAGCATCCTGGAAAAAGCAAATTGCTTTTCTAATTAATTATCTGCTGGAGTCCGCTGCCAGTGCTCCCCTTTGGGCAGAATCCTCAGATGTCTTTCTGTCCGTCAGTGGGCAGCTTTGTTCCCGGCCAATCACAAGTCGGGTCTGAGAAGTTTTCGGCTTCATCCTGAGAGTTTGGTCCAGGTTCCTCCTGTACTTCCCCGACGGGCGGTCAGTAGTGAAGTCTCCAAAGCGAATGCGCCTCCGGCGTGAACAGCAGAAGGCGGCCCCCCACCTGTGTCTGTGTTCCCATCCCGGGACCCCTTGCCACGTCACCTACGTTAATGGAAAAGCACTTTGCAGGTTCCAGACTGAAATGCGGGGATCGTCGGGCGCCCAAGCTAGACACCTAAGCCCTGACAGGCAGAAAGCCTGCCCTGGGTGCCCGCAGTGAGGTGCTGCAGAGCAAGTGGTCGGACCCGAACACCGAGGGAGGCCGAAGGCGAGGAGTGACCCCCTCCCGGAGCGGGGACAGAGCCGCACGCGGTCGCTGGGCCTGCTGGACCTGTAGTCGCCGCAGTGCACAGGGGAGACCCGACCAGAGTGGACAGGTGCCACACAGAGCGGGAGCAGCAGGGCGGCGGAGCCAGAGCGGGGCTCGGAACCCAGCGATGCTAGCTGCCGCCGCCGCCGTCACACCAGGCCGGACGCTGGCCGGGGACAGAGGGAAAGAGCCGTCAGCGCGTCGCTGCCTTCGCTGAGGCCCCACACTGCCATCGAGCTAGGCCCCTGAGCGGGAGCTGCCCATGGAGGGTACCCCGACAGTCAGAGTGCAGCTCCTTCCGTGCTGCGGCTCCTGCCCCTCGGCGGACGTTCCTGAACCCGGCCTCAGACGGGAGGGCCCTGCTGGGACCGGCCGCCTGGCCCGAGGAGAAGAGGCTGGCGACCAAGTCACAGGGGCTGGCGAGGCAAACGGCCCCCTTCCCCTTAGACCGATGTCCGGGTGAGGCTGCTGAGGTGCACTTGAACCACAGGTGACATGTCCAGCTCCTCTCGACACACACGTGGCCATGTTCGAGGCGAAGCACTCGTTACTTAAAAAACCCCCGTGATTCCAATTTTAAAGCACGAGAGGGGAGGCACCGCTCGTCAGCGCGAGGAAAACGCGGCTCTGAGCTCCAGGTGGGGAAGGGGCAGCGGCCCCAACAGCCCCCTCTCGGGGCCACCGCGGCAGCTCAGCCTGGGGGAGCCCGACGTCCCTCCACCCGGCAATGCCCGGAGACAGGGCTCCCTGCGCCCCGCCGTCCGGGGCTTTGTTGCGTGGCCTGGTGCCTACTCAAGTGCAGACTGGAACCCCCTTCTCCTCGTTCACCCAGCGCAGCCACCCCCGGGCACAGTGCTTTCTCCCAACCCGGTCACCTCCGGAGTCTGCAGCGGAAGCGGCCATCGCAGGGAGGGAACCCAAGGCCCAACGTGCACGTCTCACACTTGAGGGACCAGTGAAAGCCTGAGGGCCCGATTTTGTGCTTGACCCCAAACAGCTTAAAAGCGCATTGAATTGCAAGGTTGCTCCGAGCCCCTGGAAAGGACCCGGTGGTATTTTCTGATAAAAACATTGTAAAATTAGACATGGACCTGGGCAAATCTATTCATGGAAGGAAACGTGCCGAACTGCTTAGAAGAAACGAACCTGGCAGTACATTCACCCCAAGAATTTTTAAAACCAAGTCCTAAATCAATGAAGCACGGCCTTGCCTCTACAGTTCTGTCATTTGGAGACCCCATTCATTCATTCATTCATTCAGCATCTGTGGATAAGTTTAGAAGCAAACGATCAAGTCCTAGCCTCCAGTACCTAGTAGGTCCTGACGACGGCTCCGGAGCCAGACGAAGCGCGGTAAGAGACAGGGGCCAAGGGCTGTGTTTTCCGTGGAGCCGTCGGGGATGGCCTCCTACGGGTGACATCGCGGCAGGGACGTAGGGACGTGAGGGAGGAACTTGAGGGGAAACTGAGGACTTATCCGGGGAGAGCTGTGCAGAGTGGCTGGGTCAGAGTGAGTGGGGCGTGGTGGCACCGAGGTCAGAGCAGCAGCGGGGAGGCTGGGGGCAGGTGACACGGAACCACAGGTCTCGCTCAGCCTGACCCGAATCCGAAACGTGACACAATCCCAGGAAGGGACGCAGCAGAGCCGGCATCAACACACCCGAACCTCATCCCTGGGGATCCCTGCCAGGGCTGTCCGGGTTTAGGATCTGCTGACGAGTGAGCGAGCTCCGTAGACGGGGAAGCCGTGGAAGGCGCCGCGCGTTCTCCATCCAGCAGAAGACAGAGCGCGCTTTCCGGGGCAGAGGCAGCTTCTTGAATCTTCTCTGACTTCGCAGCCAAGGGCCAGTGTCCAGCCTGGGAGTCAGGGAACAGCTGTGTTCGGGCAGCTACTTTTTGCTTTTTCCTAATTTCTTGGCTGCGGTCTCCACCCTTGCATTTTGCTCTCCTACCCATGACGACAAATTGTAAACAGTCGAATGTCTCGTATTCACATTCTTCTTGAAATAGCTGGATTTTTCCCGACGGAACGCTGACTGCTCCAATCTGAGCCTCCCCTTCTCAGATCATCTTCCTTTTCCCTGAAATACACATGCAAACTTTTCTCAGCTCGCCTCGCTTTTGCTGGACTGAAGATGTCTAGTTTACCTTCATCTGGAAGAGCAGTTTGCCAGGTGTAGAATCTAGGTCGACTGTGACGTTTAGGATTTGGTAATGCCATTCGTACCGCCTCGCGTTTCCACTGTCCCCGCTGAGAATCGAGACAGTTTATCTCTCCCGTTTAGAAACCATCTCTGGCCACTTTCCTCTCACTGCTGTCTTTTGTACTGTAGAGCTTCAGTAAAATGTGTCTGGGATCAATTATTTGATTCCGGCTGGTCTGCACTCGTTCGGTTACTGAGTCTGAGAACCAGGCCTTTCGTTCGGTCATACCGTCTCTGGATCGTGACTGCCCGCCATTCTGTTTGTCTCCTCGGGATTCCGATACGCATTCGCGCCTTCTCACGCTTCCCCCCATGCTTTCCAGTCTCTCTCTCTCTCTCATTCTCCATCTTCGTTTTCGGGTGGAGTTGTGGGTGGCTCCTGCGGCCTCTTAGCCACTTCACGGCTCTCTGACTCTGCCCCTCTTCTGTCTAGCTTTCTAGTTTTAGAGATCTTTTTTACTTCTAGACGTTCTGCTTAGCTCGTTTGCAAAAATGCCTTGCCACTTTTGACAGTTTCTTGTTCTTTGTCTTATTTGCAAACTTCTCCTTTGTTTCCTTAAATATGCGTAACGCAATTTTATCAGCAGCAAATATAAACATCTGACTTTGCACTTTGTTGTTTCTGTTGCCTCGTTCACAGTGATTTCTTTCATTCGTTTGTTAATTTTTGATTGTGAATTCGTGCTCATTGGAACTTTATAGGGATTCTCTGAGATCTGGTTTTAAAGTTTATTTTCTTTATTTTCTGGTTATTGGAAGATGTCTAGGCTCTCAAATTTAATACTTTAAAATATATTTTTTAGCCTCATTTTTTTCCCAGGGTACAGATGTCGTAGGAATCCTGATTCCAGATCTGTCTCAATACTGGCTTATGGTTAATAACTTTTTTTTTTCTCTTCCCTCCTTTTCCCTTGCCTGCCCTCTGGTCTTCTCTCCTCCCCTCCCGTCTGCTCCTCTCTCCTCCCTTCCCCTCTCTATTCCCCTCTGTTCTTCTTTCCTCTCCCCCATTTCAAGTTTCTTTCCTTATTTTCCACTCAGAAGCAGAATAAAACAAGTATTATTTCCACTTCTTCTCTCTGGAGGACACTGTACCTTCCAGTGGGTTACCCTTTTGTAATCCTAGTTTTATGGAGGAGTCACTAATGTGTATCCAGCTTAAGCCCAGGTTTTGTCTTACTGATGACACATTTAAAGTCATATCCAGGCCATAAGAGTTTGGAATGAATCCTCAGAGAAAACACTAATTATTGGAACTTTCTAACAATGGAATTTATTTCTCATCAGCTCAGACATGCATTCAAGTGTAGGTCTTATATTTCATCTCGTCTTTTTAATTACATTCTCCCCGATAAATTTTCTATGGACATTTACTCTGCCATTATGCTCGAAATAAAGTGAGCATTATTAAAAATAAGTGGCTAGCCTGTTTGTAAAAGTGTTTGCAGCGCCTAATTATAAAACTGTTGCTTATCACAGAGGGAAGTTTTAATTTGTGGTGAAAGTAATAGCGCATCATTTTTGTGGAATCATTATGCATTCCACCCGACTGGCAAACGGGTGGCTGGTTTCCTTTTTACAAGCCGATACATTATTGAAGTATAAATTGTATTTCATATTTGTAAACTCGATAGCTGGCATTCCTTTCCTGCTTCAACGGTAAAGCCACATATGGCTTTTGACGCGTCTTTGCGGCAGTGATTCTTGCTTGTCTAGCTGCACGACAATAAGCGTCAGTGCTGATGAGTGCTGATGAGCGTCGAAATCCTATTCGGCTCTCGTTGTCCCCGCTGTGAAATGGCTGCCTATTTCAAAGCCTCCCCAACAGAGACTGATTGCTGTTATGAACCGAGAAGACTATTCATAGGAATAATCTTCCTCCTCGGCACTAGCGGTGGCAACGGTGACGAAAAGTCATGTGCGGTGCTGTACAAGTCAGTCTCGCAGTGTGCCCTGTCACGGCACCAGACGTGTCACTCCCTCGCGTGTTCATTATTTAACCACTTAACCTCTCAGCATTCACCTCTGTCTCATTTTCCAGACACAGCTATTTGACATTTCCAGGCAAAACACATCTTATTTTGCTTGCTATTCATTAGTGTCCATCAAACTATACTCGTTGATATTAAAAAATAAGACTGCGTTGAGATGGAAGGCCAGAAACAAGCCATCTTTCCTGGCAGTAGACAAATGGCATCGATAAGACTTTCCGGGGCGAACTCCAGGTCGTTCAGAAGCTAAATAATTCATTTGACAAGATAATGAATTTGTTGCTTTTGGGGGGTTAGATTGGCAAAGAATTTCTTTTTCCTCGATAGATAATTTAGAAAATGTTGTGAAAGGCTGTAAAGAGGAAGCAAGCTAGTTCAGCACAAACAGATTCCAGTCAGAAGTGTGGACGTATAACACGTGGATACCATGAGAACAATATCCTGGGCTGACGTGTGTCTGAGATAAGCATTGCTATGTGGCGAGAAAATTAGTTTTAGGCTCCGTTTAGAAAATTATCGAGGGCTGGAGAAAAAATCAAGTGATTTTTGGTCTATGACATTCCCATCTTCATAATAACCATGTAAACTCGACTCACTTATTTGTTCACATAAAGAGCTAAACAGACATCCTAAGTGAAACTGGCTTAAATACGCATCGCCACACTCTTTTGTCCTTACCAAGCAACATCTGAGACGAGGACACAGAAGGGCACGCAGCTTCGTGCATGGTCAGATCAGACTCTCAGTCAGGGGCGGGGTGGGGGCGCTGGTGTGTGTGCCCAGAGTCCGGAGCCTCTGTGGTAAGGAGTCTCGGGTGCTATCTTAGTCCACTCAGGCTGCCATAACGACGTATGGACCGGGTGGCAGACGAATGCCAGCAACTTGTTCCTCACCGCTCTGGAGGCTTCAGGTCCTAGATCAACATGCCAGCACGGCTAGGTCCTGGTGAGATCCCTCTTCTGGGCTGCAGGATGCTTAGAGCGGACGGGGGGCGAGGGAGCTCTCAGGTCCCCTTCATACAAGCTCCGATCCTGTTCATAAGGACCCGCCCTCATGAACTAATCCCCTCCCAAAGGCCCCACCTACTGACACCGTCACCGTGGGGGTTAGGGCTTCCCTGTGTGAACCTAAAGGAAACATGGGCATTCGGTCCTTGTGGGTGATGTGGGAGGCCAGTGTCAAACAGTGAGAAGAGATGGTGCTTTAGCCTCGGGAAAATCTGGGCTTCCTGAGTTTCTATGTGAATGATGGAGATATCGTGATGGCTAATTCTCGTGTCAGCTTGACCGGGCTGCAGGGCCCAGGTAAAAACGTCATTCTGGGCATGTCTATGGGGGTGCTTCTGGGTGCGACTGACACCGGAGACTGCGCAGTGGATAGAGCAGACTGCCTCTCCGACGTGGGCGGGCCTCACCTACCCAGTCGAAGGCCTGCAGAGCAGAGAAAGGCCGGCCCTCTCACGACGACGAGGGGGACGTCGTTCACCTGACTGGGCTGGGGTGTGGTCTCTTCCTGCCTGGTGACCTAAGCTGAGATACTGGCTGTTCCCGGCTCTCAGACCTGCCAGGTCTTAGACTGGACCCACGCCATCGGTCCTCCCAGAGCTCGGGCCCTCAGACTCAGAGCGGAACTGCACTTGGCCTTCCTGGGTCTCCAGCTCAGCTTCCCTGATGGTGTGAGCCAATCCCTGACAATAAATTTCACCCTCCATCCGTCCATCCCGTCTGTCCCATCTGTCGTCTGTCCGTCCGTCCATCCATCCATCCATCCATCCATCCATCCATCCATCCATCCTGGTTTTTTGGTACCCACCTCTGCTCATTTCTGAGCAGCACACGCAGACAGCAAACCCCCAACATTCATTCCTCCCCCCTATTTACTGATCGGCCTTGCCACAGAATCCCTCTTCAGCTCAGGGCCTAGGCCACAGGACAAGAGAAAGGTATTAGAATGAGAAACCTAATTTAAAATTTTATTTATGAAGAATCTTTTTCAAAATTCGAAAAATGGAGGTGAGACTCAGTCACTCACACAGCATCTATATTTAGTGCCTGCAATCAACCCAGTCCTTCCGCCTTTCTGAGAGAAAGAGCGTTTGAAAACCTGACCTCACCAAGGTGGGAGGCATTGATTTTAAAAACTGCAAACGCCAAAGCGTCTAGACTCATTGAGAACACGATGGAATACAACTGTCAGCAGTCGGTTCTTTCATCGTGGGCATTTTCCGGCACCGTGTTATAACTCTGCCCTCTAACCGTGGCCACTGACGCCCGTGGAGCCCGACGACGAAGCCTTCGGCAACGTCTACGCGGCACTGGCCCACGAGGCCTCCCGTGTCCCATCAGTTAAAAGTGACTCTGGAGCTCCCAGTGACCCCTTGGGTTGCTCCTTCAATGCGGCTGCTTCTCACTCAGCCTTGAAAGGAAGTGTGACCCGCGTGTAAGAAGCAAGCAAGACCTTTAAGCTGACTGGGCCTACTCAGCGCGTCAATAATTCACAAGCCGTTGTTGCCTGCACCGCAAACAGGACAATCACTTCTTCCAGAGAACGAGCAATGCCCGAGCACGACACGCTGAGGCAGGACTGGTGTGGTGAGCGGAGGCATGGAAAGGGGGGAAGAAACCGTGTCGGGAGCGGACAAGTGACAAGAGGTGAGGCACGGACCTGGCAGGGCCTTACAGGCCATGCCGGGTAGGGGGGTCTGCGCTTTGAGACACGCCGGCCGGCCCACTCTCGGGTCATGGAATGCTGTCCAGCGTCACGCTTCAAGAGTGTGAGGGCGCCATACCAGGTACGAGCACGTAAGAGGACGACGCTCCCCCAAATGCTAGTGAAAATCCGCCTGTCGGCAGTGGTTACTACAAAAAATTAAACATCGTGAAATGAATGCTAGAAGGAAAGACTAGGTCAGATGCTTAGCCACCGGTTAAAGGCGAGTGTATGGCTGGGAGGGAGGAAGGGCCTCACTCTGGAATCTGAATCCTCCGCGGCCTGCTCCTGTCTGAGCGCCCCTGCTCCCGTGGGGGAACTCCTGACCTTTGTGCCTTGGCTGCTTGTCTGTGAAGACAACGGGGCCCACTAATAAAACGGCCAGTCCCTCTGGGCATGCCAACAGTTAATTACGGAAATCACAGAAATGACCGCCTACCCTAGCTGTAAGATGCCCGTCTTCACCTCGGACTTTCGACCTCTTCTCTCTGCCAAATTTCAGTGTTACTAGCCAGCCTGTGTGTGTGTGTGTGTGTGAGTGTGGTGGAGTGCGCGTGTGTCTGCTGAAAACTCTCTCTCTGATGCCAGTGTCCACGTGCCACACGCAAGCCCGGGATGCTCGTGTGACGCCCGCGGCAGTGCACACTTCAGCACGGCAGAGGGGCTGCTGAGAGGCAGCGGGCGGGGGGGACGGGGTAGGGGGACAGGCACTTTGAGTTTCTCTTTAAATGACGACTCTCCTCGCTCGTTAAATGTGAGGAGTGCACTTTTATCACTTCACGAACCAACCGCAGTCACATTAACCAGTTAGACAACGCAGATGGGAAGAACAGGCACACAACGTGCCGAAAAGCAGCACAGCTGAGGGGCTCCTCGTGGGGTTTCATGTGGCTTCACTGCTCTCTTTTTTGTGATATTTCCAATGAGTGTTTTGAGAGAAGAATCGAGATTACCCGTTCCCCGGATGGTGCATGGTTGTCCTGCCATGCTTCCCGTAGCGGATGAAATAGCAATGACATGTTTACAGGGTCAGAACGGCCCTCTCTCCGAACCTGAAGAAGAACCACACGTTCTCCCCAATCTCCTCCTTCTGGAACGATGCCCAGGAAACACGTCAGCTGGTGCGGCGCCGCTCGCGACTCAGGCGCGGAGCTGCAGCGCTTTCGTGAGGCCTGACCCACACTCGACGGGCCACCGAGGTCCCGCGTGAGGGCCTTGCGTGGCGACAACGGGCCGGAGAGGAGGCCCCCTGTGTTCTGTGACTGCTGTCGCCCTCGGGCCCTTAGCTCAGCTCGGTGGGGGAACACGTGGTCGTCCCGAGGGAGGCTGAGTGGCCCCCCAACACGCGTCAGGTGCTACTGACTCCTCACCTGGCCGGATCGTCTTCCTCAGGCCCCGTTTCCCTCTGCTCCGGCACCGCTCCGGGGGATCCTGCTGGACTGGGAGGGTCCGGGTCTGGGGTCAGATCTCGGAGCGAATTTTCCTTGCAGATTTCGTCTACGGAAAGGAAAGAACACAGAGATGGAAGCACACACGCCACGCCCGACACGGCGACCCTCCACGTCGCAAGCCACAGGGGCGCGCCCGTCTCCCCAGGGCAGGCCTTTTAGAAACGCCACCCCTGGGCTCCGCGGCACAAAGCAGGCCTCCAGGCGGAGGCGCTGGCCTGCAGACGCGTCAGGCTGGCGAGAAACGGCGGCCTCGAAGCTCCGGGCTGTGCGACAAGAAGCTCGCCTGGCGTGCTTCCTTCTGAAGTGAGCAAAGACGAGGAGCCGTCACTGAAAAGGCGTTTTGGTTCTGCCAAACCATTCATCATTTAGGCTGAAATATGAATGCCTCGTAAAGTTCCAAAAATCACATAGAATTGAAGCCCCCGACAGTATTTCAGGATGTTTAGGCTCCAATTTTTTCAATGCAGTCCCCTCTCGATCACCTTTAGCTACAATCACCTTTAGTGATGACATCTTTTCTGAAGAAGGAACCCAAACATGTGACTGGGTTCATTTTCAGTCTAAAAATTAAAATTTCCCCTCAGGTCTCTAAATATAATTTCCAATTGATATAGTTTGAATTGTCTTTTACCCAGAGAATAACCAACGCACTGGTAAATATCTGGATTACAGAGAAGACTTTAATGAAAGTCAATTATTCAGCATAAAACAAAACGCAGAACAAAGAAATACAGTGACCAGGAGGTAACGGTATTCGCTGTCCGCAGTTTCTAATTTGTTCTTAATGGGATGTACTCTGCTTAGAAAATTACGATCAAGGCACAACCGTAACTCTTATTTTACTGTAATACATCATAGTTTCAAAAAGTTAAGCCAACCCAGTATTGAAAATCTGGATTTACAAAATGGGAGATCGGGGGTGGTCACTTGGTTTACCAATGTTTTCACGTGCGAGTCCTGTAATAGGAACATCCCTGTAATCCACCCGAAATCTTTCAACGTCCTAAGCTCTTTAGGAGCATATTTCGGGGTTAAAGGAAATCATCATGTTGTCCTTACTTAGATTTTTAAGTTAATCAATGAGCAAGCTTAAAGCGGGCTTTCCCACGGCGGTTGCCCGCAGCGTGCGCCTCCTCCCTCCCTGTTTCACAACTGCGGGAGGCGCAGACAGAATGCAGGAAGCACAGCGATGAGCACGGTTTTGTCATGTTTGTGACGGGCCCTCCGGGTACTCACTGGCTGGGGTGCAGAGAGCTCCCCAAAATCGCATCCTGGGATTCCGAGTCTGGGGACCCCATTCCAGGCGGAATGTTGCCGTCGGCGCGCAGTCTGACCCAGGGTTGTAGGACGGGTCCTTTCACACGAGCACGTGCGGGGACCAGTGAGTTTACCAGCGCTGAACGGATTTCAGAGTGAAAACAGCCCTTTCAGTGTGTAATTCTGCACTGAGAGGCTCTCAATGGAAACACATACAGAAGGAGCTATTTCCCTGTGTGCTTGGATGAAGCCACATCCTCCCGTTCCTCTTTGTCCAGATCCCCGACGGCTCGCTGCAGTCGCTGCCTGAGAGGTGACAGCCGGGTCCTCCCGTGCTCACGGGCTGGAGCGACTGCTGTGAGGCGTGGAGCAGGGTGCATACCCTGCCTGTGGGAATCGCACCTTCGTGGACGGGCGCCCCTGGGACTGTATGTCGTGTGTGCGTTTTCACACGGAGAGGGTCTAGGGTGACCATGAGCTCCTCCCAGAAGTCTGGGCCAAGAGAGGGTTACAAACCACTGGGCTTACACACTTTTCTAGGAGCGCCTGGCCCCACAGAGAATCGGGATTGAAGCAGAGCATGAAATATGAGTAGAAGGACCGGGAACAAAGCCTCTGGATACGACTATAGGACGGTATTTCGCAGGAGGCTCTCCGAGAGCACATCTCATAAAAGACATGGCCAGGAGCCGCGTCAGATGCTTCCGTCCCCCGGGCAGGCCACACAGGTGTCCTCCGCTCGCAGCACGACGCTCCTGCTCGGGCCAGTGAAGTGACCGCCTGTCTGCCGCGGCCCTTTCCTTCCCCTCTAACAAGGGTTGGCTCCTCAGCATGACGGTCGTGCTCAGCGAACTCCGAGCAGACACTCGCCCCTACCCGGTCTTCTCGGGACATCGCCGGGACCTTCCAAAATGCGGCCGCCTCTGCCAGGGCGAGGCCGGGCTCTTGAGAAACGAGTCTCAGCCCATGTGCCTTGTGCACGAGCAGCTCAGCCTCCAGCTAATCCCCCAGCTGGAGCTGTGGGTGAAGATGAGAAGCCCGTGGCTGCCCCTTCCTGGGCGCCGAGCAGAACGACTTTAAACATGCCCCTGGGGACTTAGCACCAAAGGGTCCTCGCCAGCTCCAGTCGGCGTGGGCGTCTCGTTCTCCACGCGGCATGGCGCCTGTTTGTGGGAACAGATGGTCAGGCTGTCTGCCTCGTCCTCGTTCTGAAAGATCTGAAATCCAGGGCACGTCCTACTCTGGCATCTGGGCGAGGTTCTGGCAACTGCACGTTGTGCTCCTCCCCATCTCCATGCAGGGACAGCGGGATTCCCGCTTTCGTCGCTGCCCAGACGAGGAGCGGAGGCCTTCCTGTCAGCCGCCAGGGCCCACGGGTCTGCTCGGTCACCATCTGTCCTGGAGCGGGCCCACGGCAGACGCCGAAGTCCGGAGTCCCTGGGAGGGCTCCGGGGGGCGCTTCTACTGACCGTGCAGGCACGAGGACTGCCTGCCTGCCTCTGCCGACGCCGTCTTCGGCCTGCCGGCGTCCCCGGGCCTCTGTCAGTCACTTCTGGGCGGCCTGGCCCCTTGGAGCAGAGGGCCACGGACACCTGCGCAGGTGCAAGAACACCCGCTTCCCTCCTCGCGTGAGGGTCAGTCACACAGAAGGCCAGCGGCCTCCACGTCTTCTCGGCGGCACTGAATGGCTGCTGGAGCGGGAGGGAGTCGAAGAAAGAACCGGCTCGGAACAGCAGAGTGAGTCTGACAGGCCTTGGTTCGGATGGCTTTCGGGGGGGATGGATTTGACGAGGAGAAGGCTCGACAACGGCCCGTCGGCGGGAGGTTTGGTGCAGGCGGTGCCACCACCTGGCTGTGGGCTTTGGCTCAAACACAAATCTCCTTTCACTAGACACCACCGGGACCCGAGAAACTAGACTTTGGATGAATTAATTGACTCAGTCTGAGCACTCTGACTAGGTGCATAAATGATATTATTATTTTCATCTCAATGAATGAAATCTGCAGTTAAAAGAAGGAACAGCACCGTTTTAAGGAGTGAGGATTAAGGACTGTTTTCTGGCACCCAGGACTGTATGTCTGGCTCTGCTTGTGGTCACTTCCTTGGTTGCCAGAACACGTGACGTTCTTAGAGCTATTTTAAGTATCACACTTGGAATTCTACGTTATCTCTGTCGACCGTCAAGTGACGCGCAGGAAGCTGACAAACACAGCAACGCACATGAAATGGAGAGCGAAAGGCACCATAGAACGTCCCAGAGCAGCGGGACGCTTTACGGTAAGAGGAGCCCACACAACCCATAAAAGTCCGGGAGGCAGAGTCAGAGGGGGTGCGAGTCCTGGAGAGCCTCCCGCGCGAGGCATGGGTCCGGAACTTGGGTTCGTGAGCTGAAGCACTGAAAACCAACTGGTGGCCCAGCCGTTTCCAGGTCTCTGAAGGGCTGCTCCCCAGGAAATAGCCTGCCCGTGTTCCGGAAGGCGGGAGGAGGGCCCGTCCGTGGGACGGACAAAACCCACGAGACGCCCAGCTCCCCGACGGCGGTGCCCGTCTGACGGCGGGACACTTGGCTCTGTGGGCAGCCGGGGCCATCTGGCGGAGGGGTGCGGGGCGGCTGGCAGGGTCTCGGAGTGGGTCAGGGCCAGAGGCCTCCATCGGCCTCCATTGCTGCAAGTCCTGAAGGGTTTTATTTTATTTTTTTACTTTAAGATACCTCGTTGCAAGTAGAGAAACCAACCAATCCACCCACCAGAGTGCAGGTCCACCCGAGGGGGCGCCGCGTGGGGACTAGGGAGGCCCGTGGTGCCTCCGCGCCACGCTTGGCTGCAGAGGTTTGCAAACTGAGTGAATTCCCCCAGAAACACGTTTTACGTGCAGGGACTGAGGGATACGGAGAACCGCCGGAGGCAGGCACCGACGAGAGTGCTGATGCTGCATCGCTAACTCTCTGGGCGGCTCTGGCTCAGTCGCCTTTGCTGACAGTTTCCTCATCCACAAAACGAGAAGCACTTCTGTCTGGGGATTTCTGCGAGGATTCGATGAAGACTCCGTTCAAGACAAGTGCACACGACCACGCGGCATTGCGCGGCCGGACGGCAGGAAATTGTCTTTTTCAGCGACAGGCCCACGGGGCTCCGGGCTCTGACGCTCGCGGGCCGGGCCGTAGCTCTGGGTCCCAGGGGCCGGGCGGCAGAGCTCAGTTCCCTGCAAATGAGCTACGTTCTGCGGCAGAGAGAAGCGCAGAGGCATGAGGTCTGACTTCACTGAACTGTGCAGATGTGTGCAACTCGGGCACGCTGCAGAGGGGGTGGCCTTTTCCCTGTCCCCAGCAGGAAACCCAAACCCAAGAGCGGGCCCACCACGCCCACGCTGCTTAGGTTGTCTCAGGCTTTAACGGCAGGTGCAAGCGCCGGAGCCCAGCCTCCTGTTTGCTGTTCGAGGTGTCCTTCCTGCGCCTGACCCCCCTGCCAGCTGATCGGCTCTCCCCACCGCTCCACTTCAGCTCTGGCCACCGCATCGCATCGTGGCAGGACCGGTCCCTGGCCACCGGGCCCCGACCTGAGGAGGGTGGCCTGTCCGCGGCTGGTGGGGACCCGCATCACGTGGCAGTACGAGGGGCCCTGCCCAGCGGGGCAAGGCTGTCATCTGAGCGGGGGGGGGGGTGCCCGCCGTCTGGATGTGGATGGGAAAGGGGGGGATGGAGGAGCGGCCCGGAGGGGACCTGCGGAAGGACAGCAGCCGTGAGACCCGAAGCCGCGGGCCCCCGAGAGCGACGCGGACTCGGTGGTGAGGCCCTGGGGCTGGCTCCAGCCGGCAGCAGGTGTCCAGCGCCACCGGCCACACGGTTTCTTGCCGTGAGCCCTCGCCAGCCATGGTGCCCTGATGATGCTCTGTCGCTTGCCAGACCGGGGCGGTGACAGATTTTCTTCATCGTTTCAAACGCTGAAGCGCATCGCGTGTAGCTCCTCTCCGGACCAGGTTTCAGGAGCGTCACGTGCCAAGTTCACGCGTGCCTTTCGTTCACCCTGGCGCCGGGTGTCACGCGGGAAGACTTTCTGGCTGTGTCCTGTGGCTGTCGTTGTTCGTGAGACGATTTCTTTTCGAGGGAAGCAGAGTGATGTGCTTCAGAGGTCTTGTTAGGTGGTTTCATTCATTCTTTTTTGTCGTGTCGACATTCCCCCCTCATCCTCCGCGGGTGAAGCGGACGCGCTGCCCAGACGAGCCGCCCCGGCACCTCCCCGCGTGCGCTCACCCTGGCTGGTCTGACACCGGGAGCCTCTTCTGTGTGTAAATCAGACGTCAGAAGTCAGCCTGGCCCTTTTCCTGTCCGTACAGGGCACACTCAGTGGTACAACGTAACTGTTCTACCCAGGACCAAGAACAACCTAAGATTTTGCCTCCATTTTTCTGCTTTTATTTAAAAAATTAATATAGCTTTTTTGTTTGTTTGTTTCCAGCAACGTTAGCTCTAGAACAGGTTTTCGCTTTCCGGATTTCTGTCCAAACTGAGAGTTGGCTGAGACCCAGGCTAGGTCGTCTGGACAGAGGAGGGACTGGTGAGGCCTGGACGCCTCTGAGGGCCTGGAGCTGTGCCTGGCGTGGAACCGGGGTCTGGGCTGCGGAGAGCGGTTTGGGCCCGGAGGCCCAGGAGGACACCGCGCCTGAGTCTGCCTGCAACATGAAGTCTGGGACGGGGGTCGTGAGAGAACAGTGGGGGAGCGTGCGGGGAGAGCTAGAAACGCCGCCGGATCCGACCTTGTCTCGCTGTCCGTGTTCACAGCTCTGAGCAGTGCTGCGCACCGACCGCGTGGTCGGTGGGCGGCAGAAATGGCTAAATTTGCAGAGAACTCGGCTTTTCTCTCCGTGAATTAAAAAAGGGAACATCTAACCATTACAAGAGTCAACATTTAACGCTGGGAGATTTCAAATTAAAATTTGTGCTGCAGTTGCTCTCGGTTGCAGATGGGGCACCCGGCAGCACCTGACCCTGGTGCCCACGTGGCAGCGACGGGCCGGACCCGAGTGGCCTCCAGCCCCTCTGGAGGGGCGAGCACGGGCCTCACTTATACTCCGTGACTTCTGTCAGCATCGGATGCTTCTAGCCTCAGTGCTAAATGCTTTTCATCATTAACCGATTTAATTTATACCTACAACCTGGTGACGACAGTCCTGTCCTCATTTCACAGGGAACTGAGTGAACTGAGACTTAGAGACGTTAACTGTCCCGACTGGGGTCACGTCGAGCCAGCGAGCAGCAGCGTTATAACATGAATTCCGTGGTGAGACCCTACCCCCGTGCTCTTTCTGGTATAAGGTACTGCCTTTACTACGAATGCACATACATTTTGGAGGAAAATTCAATTTTCTATTGTTACTTTTTAAGTAGCTTGTTTTCAATTACTTTAAATTTTAAAGTAAACTGTTGCCATTTACAGTTTTCAAAACTGTACGCATCAGTTTTCTATTGCTGTGGCATGACACGGGCTGATGGCCTAAAGCATCACAGGTTTACTCTCTCCTGGTTCTGCAAGTCAGAAATCTGAGACGGGTCTCAGGGGCTGCGCAGCCTCTGGAGCCTCCAGGAGAGGATGTCTCCTCATCTTCTCCAGCCTGGAGAGGCCATCTGCATGCCCTGGTTCACGGTCCTGTCCTCCGTCATCAGACCGCATCCATCCAATCCCCGCTTCCATCACCCCGTCTCCTCCTTCTGCCTCTTGCCTTCTCGTAAGACACTGAAGCCTCCTGGATAGTCCAGAATGATCCTCCCATCTCCTGATCCTTAACTGAATCACATGAGCCATGTCTTCCCCACGTATCAGACCCTCAGGTTGGGGGATGAGGGGACGGCTGTCGCTGCGAGGCTGCTTTCCAGCCTGCCACACCACATGGGGCCTAATTCCGATCCATTTCCTCCAGAAAGAGTCACCTTGCAGCGTCATGAACTGACAGGTGAGTCACTCACATACCCCCCAGCGGTGCCAAAACACTGTACCGTGAAGCCTTTAGGGCGATGCAGTGAAATGGAAGCCTGAGAAAGATGCTTGTGATCAAAAGAGGACTTAGAAAGTTATCTTTGTTTGAATCCAAATGTACCGCGTTTTCCATTCCATGGCGATGTGAATGAGCCCACGCTCAGGAGAAGACGAGAGGCCCGTAATCGGAAACCACACCTGCGGAGATTGTGGCACTGTCCCTGCGTGTTTCGAAGCGAAGAACATGAAAAGACCAAGCATGTGCAAGAAGCTGTGCTTGAGCACTGATAATTTCGCTCTTTCTGAACAAAATATCTTACACTGAATTGTTGCTGCCATTAAAGTCTTTGAAGACTCGCTGAGTCTGCAGATGCGGATGAAACTTTTCTTCCCTCCCACCCAGACAGCGCCACCGTTGAACGAGGCTGAAACGACGCTTCCACAAAGGAGTTTTCTCACCAGCCCTGGAAAACTGAGCTCACAGGGCACCGTGAACAAAGCAAAGCAGGGTGAGGATAAACTCGTCATCCCAAGGATGCGCTTCTTGGTTTCGTGCCACCAGTGTTGTGCTTTCACACGAGAAGACCTGCAGACGTGAGACCGTCACTATTATAAAACCACTCACAGCAAACAGAACTGTAGTGCAGTTACCTTGACAGTTCTCTTTGTTTTGGGGCAGAGATGGGAGTCGAAGCGGTGGCTAACGGAAAGCGATCAGTGTTTGGGCCGGATGAAAAGGGGAGACACCGGGGGGAACAGAGTCCCGACAGAAGAGACCACTTAGCGGAGCCTGGGATGCCCGCAGGCACGAGTCGCCGACAAGGACGGTACTGGCGGGACCGGAGAGGAATGAAGGGGGTCGGGGGGCTGCTATGAGGAGAGATCTGGTGACAATTTCCTTTACAGGACAGCCTAAGTAGACAAATGGAGCGTAAGTGAGGTGTCACGTCTGGGATGCTGAGGAGGTGACAGGCCCTGGAAGAGAAATAAGTCAGGAGAGGGAGCTTCTCTGAGGAAAAGTGAAGAATTCAATTTAAAAAATTCTTTGTTTGGGGTGGCCGTGGGACATACAGGTAGGGGTGTCGGTGGTTACTTGGAAAGTATCAGGCAAGGCCTTAAAAAGGGATTGGTCTGGTGGAGATCTGGAACGACCGACGTGGAAATGCGTGTGGCAGCCTAAGGAGTGGATGCGATCGCTGGTGCAGAGCGTTTAGAGAGAAGAGCAGAGGCGTGAGCTCAGCACCTTCAAACGTGTACGGTCCACCTCTGTTTCATTGCTTTTATGACATTTATCTGAAATTACATGATTCGTATGTGCTTATGCCGACACAGTCTTGGCCCATACTGTTCACTATTCTACCTCCAGCCCCCGAGGGCCTGGCACATAGTGAGTTGGGGATAAAAAAGCATCTATTTAAAGGATGGAAGAAAGTATGGAGGTTCCTTAAAAATTAAGAAGAGAACTACCATATGATCTAGCGATTCCTTTTCTGGGTATTCACCCCCCAAGTAAGCAAACGTTAGTTTGTAAAGATACGTGCCTGCACGTGTTCGCTGCGGCCTTGCTCACCACAGCCACGCCACGGAGAAAGCCGCGGCGTCCTCTGGTGGACGGCCGACTGGTGAAGAAGTGGTATTTACGTATGATGGAATATTAGCCATAGAAGAGGAAATGCTGCCACGTGCGACCGCACGAGTGGATCTTGAGAATACTGTGCTAAGCTAAGTCAGTCAGAAAGGACAGAAACCATCTGATTTCATTCACGTGTGGAATAGAAGACAAAGAGTAACAAATGAACTAACGAACAAAGACAGACTCAGGGATTCAGACAGCTGCATGGGGGGTGCCAGAGGGGGGGGATGGAGTAAACAGGGTCGAACAGACGACGATGGGACGTAAACTGGACCTTGGGTGGTGAGCGCACAGCGGGGCTTTCAGACGGTGAATTATGACGTCGCGTGCCTGAAGCACTGCGATGCCGTCCACCAGGGTCGCCTCCGCACATTCAACTTAGAAAGCCTCGATTGATGAGCGACTGCACGAAGCGACGTTTTGTGAGTAGTCAGATCTCCACGGGGCCTCGAGTGTTTCCTCAGACCCGCACTCGGGGACACACGCACTTTACTTCTCGGTGTTTGTACAGGTTCGGGTTCTGACCTTGTATCCTGACGGGTGGCTCTTCCGCTGCAACTGGAGCCAGCTTGGTTTTGAGAGGTTTCTTCTCACTTTCGTTTTCTCCCTTTGGAAACAAAATAGACGGTACATGATTCGTTGACATAAAAACCAATTTGGAGGTAAAATAGGACAGTGTTTCACCCAATTATCAAGACGATCATGAGCATTGGTCACCTGTTTATGGTATATGGAAAAGCAAAATCCGTGCACTTCGATGAACGCTCTTGGCTGCCCATCGAGCCTGTTCCCCGCAGGCCGCTGGCCTCGGCCCCGCCACGTCTGTCGCTGTGGCAGCCTCATCCCCCGGCTCGCACCCTCCCCGCAGCCCTAGCGCTGGTCCTGGTCTAGGTCGCCATGGCAGGATGGAAAACGCTGGAGAGAAGAGGGCCGAGGGGCCTCCTCAGAGCCCTCCTCTTCCTGCCCCCACGGTTTCCTCTGCCTCCCCCACAGCTTTCCTCTGACGTGCAGGTGTGTCTCCCTGGACGCGGTCAGTGTGTGCTCCTACGGACGGAGTGAACAAGGCGAGGGTTACACGCAGTCACGCCGGCTCCCCGGCCGCTCTGTAGCAGGGGGACGAACCCCTAGAACGTAGCTACGATGGAGTGTCTTAGCTGATGGCACAGGGTCTGGAGGGCTCACTCCTGTGCTCCGGGCTCATCTAAACCTGAGCAGTTGGACCTTGCTACGCTAGTCCCCGACGCACATGCCTGCTTGGACTCGACAGCTTCCAGCCAATTCTCTTAGAAAGTCATTCTCGCTCTCGTGTAGCCCTTTTAGAAAAGTCCAGTGAGTAATTCATGCAGGATTGTCCTATAGAGGGCTGACAGTGAATACTGCTCATGTAAGTATCACTCGGGCCTGTGCGCATGGAAAAACACACTATTGATAGTAGTGGCCACTGGGAAGTCCCTACTAGGTGCGTTACATATACCGTCTCCGTCATGTAGAACAGGACTGCAGGCTGGCGCTATCTGCATTTTGCAGACAAGTAGACTTAGGGTTTGTGAAGAGCTTTGTCTAGAGCAGGTTTCCTCCACGTTGGCAGTGTTAACGTTTCGAACTGGATAATTCTGTGTCGTGAAAGGTTGTTCTGCACACCCTAGAAGGTGGAGCTGTGTCTCTAGCCTCTACCCACTCGATGCCAGTAACACCCCCACCCCAGAACTGTGCTGACCGAAAGTACCCACAGACACTGCCAAATGGCCCAAGCAGCAAACTGCTCCCTGTGGAGAAGCCCTGGAAAGTAGTGTTAAATTGTAGTTTGCTAAGATCAGGACGTTTGTCATTCTTTATTGCAACTAAATCATACAGCCAACTTAACGGTCAAGAAATGAGCTCATTCTGGATGGTGGCAGAAGTGAAAATCAACTATGAGAAGGCTTCCTTGGCTTTTCCAGATTCTAGGAGTCTTCGGTACATTTATTATTGTTGTAAGGCGCATGCGCGCGCGCGCACACACAGAACTCATAAAATAGTGGTGATAAACCCCAAGGAAAATAGTCTGCGACCCGGACAGTGGGGGGGAAAGCTGTGAAGCAATTTTACGCCTCACAAAGCTTGTTAAAAGCCAAACCAGAAACGCCGAGAACGGAGACCGACGTCGGACCGTGAGGAGCCTACCTGGGCCCTGAGCCGCTGGGGCTGACTGCGTGGACCTGCATCTCGTCTGTTCTCACCGTCCCCTTCCCAAGGTTGCACCTTGTTGAATTTCGTTGTCAGCGATTTGAACATCTTCTCAGAGGTGGCTCTGAAGTCTCCTGCTCCTCTGACTCCGTGTCTCAAGGCAGAGGAACGTCCATGACTGTGTTTTCCTTTTTGTGAGTAGACAAGCCGATCAGTGACTTAATCGGGATTTTGGTCTGGTTAATTCCTGGGGGCAATTCGCTAGTCAGGGCTTTGGCTTAAGAGTGGGACGTGACCTCTGCTTGGCTAGTTTGGATTGTTTGTAACCTCAGAGTCAGAGCGCACCGGAGAGTCACTTATAAGTGGCGGATGGAACGCAACTTTACTGTCGATTCGACTTGTTTAAATGTGATCACATTGCCCCTGGTTTGTTTATATTCTCTTCCTACCCACCTATTTCCATCCATCTAATTTTAATCAAAGTAACATGCAAATGATTTAAAAAAATAAAATGTGCATAAGGGCTCATGTTACGAAGCAGCAGCTCACGCCCAAAGTCTCCATCTCTAGCCCTATAGCATGAAGTGACTCCTCTTTACCTTTTCTGTTCTAAGGTTCCTTTTGATTAGGCATCAGTATTTTATTATTTGATTAGGTTCATAGATTTCTGAGAAAATATGATGAAAGATGAGACGTACTGTTTCCTACTCCCAGTAGCCTAAATGCCCACTGAGGACCATTAATGATGCCGACACTGAAATCGAGCCAGCGAGTCTATCAGGTCGCAGGGCCGCTGCCCGGGGGCTTCAACCACAGAGATTCACCTTCTCACAGCTCTGGGGCCGAGGCCCAGGACCCCAGCAGGGCTGGCTTCTCCGGAGGGCTGCGAGGGAAGGGGCTGTCCCCCGTCTCTCTTGGCTTGGAGATGGCCATCCTCTTCCTGGGTCTTCGCAGTCCCTTTCTGTTCACGTTTGTGTCCAAGTTTCCTCTCCTGATAAGGGCGCCCGACACACTGGATTAGCTCCCACATCAGTGACCACCTGTTAACTCTAATCTCTGAGGCACTGGAGGTTAGGACTTTGCAGGAGTACAATTCAGCTCCAAACAGCGAGACAGAAGGTTCGAAGTAAATGTTCTAACAAGTTTATTTTCCTACAAATCGCCGAAAGATCGTGAAAACTGTGTATGTGATTCCTAGTTTTATAAACTTAAATAATTCTATTGAATTCCTAATTTCACAATTTGAAAAGTATGTTATCCTACTGCAGCATGGCGTTTTCCCTCTGATCGCCATTTAACTAAAAAGGGTAAAGTCCTTGGAGGACACTGGGCATCACTCAGTTACCCCACCATGCCTTCCTATGAGTAAAAACTCAGGTCTCAGCATCTGTGAACAGAATTTAACTGAAAGTCCTTTCAGAGATCTGACAGCTCTAGTCCTCACTTATGTGTCTGCTTCAATTCAGACCGAACAAATTACATACATTTTATAACTGAAATTTAAACAATTTCAGTTACAAATAGGTTGTTCTACAACGAAGTAATTTGCATAATGAAAAACCCTCTTTACAAAGTTTGAGAATACTTTTAAAGTGAGGTCCTGCTCACTACCTGGAGTTCCAAGGATACCCGAAACATTAAAATGCTGAGAAAATGTACCCGATGAAGTCTTACCTGCTTTTATGGATACTATAAGTATTTTATATAAATATAAAAATGCTACTGCTTTTCTCTTTCTAAACCCATGTCTGCAACTGGGGCATTTTGCCCATTTTGACAAGGAGTTGTCACTATTCAGCTCTGTTTATTAATGGCTTCTTATTTTTTAACTTGCTTATATTAAAAATTAGTGTTTTACACATAACTCTAACTCTAACTTCTGTGACATTGTGTCATGCTGCACACATACGGTATATCACGGACAAAAGGGATAACGAAGCTACGCGAACGTAAAAAGAATATCGTAGCAGACAGTGCCACATTCTGGTTGTGACTAGTGATTTAGTCAGCACAGAGTCATCCATCAAACCAAAGCTGTTAATCTGACGGATTTTCTAAGTTTCATGTTAAGTTTAGCTTTACAGTTATACGAAAGGTCTAAGCGAAGGGAGTTTATATCTAGCTCCGGGTTGGAACACATTTACATATTATTCCTATAAAGTCATTCAGATCAGTTTGGGAGGGGCCACAGTCAAGTTTCCACGCGACAGAAATCAAGCTGAGAAGTGCTACCTTTGAGGGAATCGTCTGTGATGAGATTTTAACAATTCCTGTTGCGGGGAGACTTGAACGGGGAGAACTTGCTATTCATGAAATACGTATGTTCGCCAGTGTGATTTCACGCAATGGCAGGTTTACAGTATTGAGGTTTTTTCTCGGTCTCCGCAGGGGTAAAATGACCAGATGCAATGCAACCCAGCTGACACGGACATTTCCTGAACGAAAGTGATTTTAAATATAGCACTTCAATAGGTAGACACGCTCTCTTTCTCTCTGGTTCTAATATTTGCGTTGCTTTGAATTATAATTAAAATATATGAGCAGCAAAAGTGACAGATATTAAGGTGAAAATGCCTTGAGGAGACTGTTAATAACTGGTGGCATCTGTGACTAACGAACGCTATCTTGGCTGAGACGGTGACTAACGGAATCAATGTTTTGAGAAAACCCGTCTGTCAGAAGGTTAGAAACAATCATCGGGGCGCCGTGGGTTGGTTACGTGACCGTGGAGGGGTACCTGGGGAAGGATCTGCATTCTTTCTTCTGCCAGGTCCATCGGCCCACTTCAGTGTTTGCTTCCGGCGACGGACTCCCACGGCTTGTTTATTTTTGATCGCCCCGTGAGCTGGCTGAAAGCACTTCAGCTGATTGACCGTCAGGATCTCCTTTTAGGTACGGAGATTAGCAGCACATTTCCTAAAGCGGATTGTCTCTCCACAGTCGGCTCCCTGGCCAAACTGTTTTGAACTGGATTCGGTGCTCTGACCCTCCCCCCATATTCTATATTTATCCATGATCAGAACCTGATGTTTTAGGAGTTTCTGAGCTACATCAGGATATTCTTCGTTCGAATAAAAAATAGATCCAGCTACTAATGAAGGTGGTGGTTGGCGTATGAAAAATAGCCGAGGGTCATCTCCATAAAAAGCCAAGGCATGCAAAGCAGACGTATTAATCCTTGGCCCAGCATTGCTTTTCAACGCTCAGATTTACCAGTTTCGGAAACCTCATTGGTCTCTTAGGTTTGAGGAGTGAATGTCATATGTGATAATTTGAAAATCTTCTGGGAATGATTATTAGCCCTTTAATTAGGAGCCCAAACCATTTCACCTATGGGTTTTAGCCTCGTGGTTCCGAGTCTGCTGGATGTTTGATGTGGAATGTCCTGTAATCACTTCATGATCAACCAACTTAAAACCAAATTTATCTTCTTTACCACCGCTCCAGAAGCTTCTTCTGGCTTCCTGTTTTGTTAAGGCTCTATCACTCCTTTGATCTCCTCCCTCACCCTTATTGTGTGAATCGGTTACTTGTTCCTCTGATTCCTCCTGTACAACTTCTGCTCCTTCCTCCTTCGTCCTCATTTCACCTTCAGATCTGAGCACTTAGAGGAGGCTTTGCTGTTGCCATAACTTCTGGGTTGGCTACAGGAAGCCACAAGCAACGTGTTTGGAGTCCAGACGGCTAGCTCATGCATGCGTGGGGGTGGGGGGTCATGGAATCCCACCCACAAGGAGCAATAAGGAGTCCAGCAGGGCAGTTGTTGGAATAGTGTGCCTGTGTTTCGGTAATATCAAAGAAGCCACTGGTTTCATTAAATGTACGTTCTGAAACTGATTTATAAATATTTCTCATGTTTAATCTCCATAGGCACTTGTTAAGAAATTTAGAAAATAACTTCTTTGAAATAATTTAAAACTTACAGAAAAGTTAGAGCACCACAAAGAAATCAGTATCTGCTTCGTTAGGATTCCCAGTGGGGTGACGTCTTGCATTTTCCTGGATTTGTTCTGTCTCACTGTCTCTCCGAATATATGCTAATTGTCATGAGTCTTTTTCTGAACCACGAGAGAGCCAGCTGCAGACACGATGCCCCATCCTTCCGATGTTTCCCAGAGACACGCTCTCCTACATGCAACCACGGTTCCAACCTCCAGTCAGAGACTCGGTGTTGACGTGACCCTGCCACCCGGTCCACGGTCCCTGATTAAACCCTGCCGCTGTCTCAGCCACGTCCCTTTTCCTTCCCAGTCCAGCATTCAGCACAGGATCACGTGCTGCACTTAACTGTCACGCCCCTTCAGTCTCTTCCAGTCTGGAGCGCGTCCTGTCTTTCGTGACCTTGACAGTTTTGAAAACGACCGGCCTGACTCTCTATAGGGCGACAACATCTATTTTACACCTTTGTTCAATTAACATTTCCAAGAGGTTTAATCGAACCTCTCAGATGGTGCAATCCAGATCTGCCACTGGCTCTCTTGTGCGTACGGTTGAGCTTAGAGGTCAAGGAGTTTCCAAATAGACAAATGTAGAGAATTTTGATCTTATTAGTAAATCTATCAAATAAATCAAGTGAATTTGCTTGCTGGGGGTCTGTATTCCCTGAATTAAATTACTGCATTCAATTCATGAGATACTTCCTAAATTCTCCCCCTCTGCTTCTGCAGAGTGCTGCTACCAGCTATGCAATCCTGGTTACATAAAGGTACGTAAAGTTTCTGTTATTTCCATTCGTGATTTCACAGAATAATTGCAACTGCAGAGTTTCTGAGTGTCAACTAGTCCATTCCTTTGTCCTTAGGCAGTGTCCCAGAGAGCACTTGTTTGTTTCATTATGGAAATCTGTAGCAGTGAGCTCTTGTTCTCTCCTTAACATTTTCGTGTTTAAGACATATATTATCTGAATAAAGTGGAGACATCATGAGTCATTAGGAAGAGGTGAGTTGACCTCGCAGGGAAAACAGAGTATTTGAAATGAAAGGATGTGGACTGAAGAGCCAGTTCCAGGACCTACCAGCTGCAGATGTCAGCAGCTCACATCTGATATGATCTATAGCTTTCTCCTCTGCAAAAACGGAGATAAGCACGTCTCCTTCACAGTATTCTCTTCGATAATGAAATCTTTGCTATTTAAATTATGCATTTGCCATAGTGACCTACAACTTCGAGAATGCCCGACAACAGATCTTTTAATAATTATAAATACTGCATTAAAAGTAAAAATCGGCCCATACAAACACTGTATTAAAAAGAAAAGTTAGCACCCTACAGCAGGAATGCTAAGAATGGTTTATTCTGCTTCCCTAACATTCCTAGCTAACCGGTTCACCCATAACCTTTAATCCCCGTTGATACCACACATCGGTATACTCCTTTAATGTCGTTTTCACTAAGATTCACTTGGTGTTTATTTTAGAGGACCGATAGCTTTTCTGCAAATGCAGGTTGAGACCACAGGGCAATGCCAGTACCTGCTGTCCAGTGTGGCAATGGACACGCTCGCATCACCGATTGGAGCGCACGTGCTACCCCCACGTCAGAAAACGGTCCATTTCTGGTATACCACAACACGTGACCACTCCGTGGCTCTGGATCCCACCCCCAGAAACACATCCCAAAGAAATGAGCGCTGTGTCCACGTGAAGGCTTGTACAGTAATCTATAATTAGCTCAAATCTGGAAAAAACCCACATGCCCATCATCAAAAAATAGTTAAAACTGCGGCCTGTTCACACCCGGGGATAGCTCCGAGCAGTCAGAAGGAGCAGACAGCTGGTCTATGTGACAGCACGAAGGTTTCTTAAAACCACTATATTGAGAGAAGGAAGCCAGACACGAGATATTACCTGATCAATAATTTCATTTACATGAAGTGAGCGAACAGACAAAGCTCATCCGCGCTGCCACAAATTAGGATGGCGTTTCCTTTTGGTGCTAGGGAGGGGTTGGGAATACAGGGGCGGGAGCCGACTGGAGAAGGAGCAGGAGGGAACTTCCCGGGGTGGTGGAAATGTTCTGTAGCTTGATCTGGCTGATGCTTACATGGGTACGTTATGTTTGTCCAAATTTAGTGGCGTCTCCGTTGAATATTTATGCATTTTATTCAATGTTAATTTTCGTTCAGTAAAGAATGGCGAGCTGCCCTCTGCCTCCACCCCCGTCTCTACCATCTCCGTGTTGAGTGCCTTCTGCATCACTCTGCGTCTGGGTGAATCTGATAAATTCCTGGACTGGAGGGGCCACCCTCTAGAGGAGGTGGACGGCGAGTCGGCGCGGGCACTGTGAACACCAGACAGGGATAATACAAACATGGGGTAACCTTCCTTGCACGATGTTTTCAGATCCCCATCGAACTAGCTTGAGCAAAAGGGGAATCTGTTAAAGGGCTGCGGAGTCTTGGCGGCTGAGGAGAGACCTGGGGGAAAATCCCATGGGGGACAGGTGGGGCTGTGGGGGGTGCTCAGCTGCGTGGGGTGTTGGGTGGGAGGGAGCATTCCAGGCAAGGGAAGGACAACTACGAATTGCAGGAGAGTGAGCTGAATTTGTATCAAGCTTGGTCTACCCTCTAGAATTTTCTTTTTTGGAGCAAATTTCCTGTTTGCTTTTTGGTTAAATTAAGGAAAACAGCTTAAATCTCTGAACTAATCCTCTCCTGCTGCATAAAAAAAAAAAACAGCTCTCCACACAAACTCTCGTCACGTCTTCTGCAGCACGTTTGGCAACGCCAGTGTGACAACGCACATCACACATCCACCTCCACCTTTTGATGGGAAGGAAATAATTGAGTAGCATTATTTTTGCTAATCTAAATCAAAGTCTCTATTCAAATACTTGCTTTATATATTTATTTTCCTAAATTTGTTCTTTTATTTTCCTTCAGAAAATACCTTTTAGGAGGAACTATCAGGCAAAGTAATTTGTAAAGAGGAAACTAAGCAAGAGCATCAAACCAAACTGTGGAATTTATTAACAATTTCAATTTAAAAAGCCAAGTAATAAAAGGGAAGGCTGGATGAAGCACGTTTTCGGAAAATTTTGATAAACTAGAAATTAACCAACTAGGGGTCTATTAGTAACTTTTATCATTTTTAAATTTATTAAAGTTTTTTTTTTTTTTAATTTCAAATAAAAAAACCGCGATCAAACTAAGCCAAAAGGGGACTTTATTAAAGATACAGAGAACGACTCCCGGATTCAGGGACAGTGCTGTTTCGCCCTCGGGGTATGTGCTCATTCTCGTTCTCTGAGTCTCAGCTCTGCACGGGTTACACATGGTTCTCTCTTTTCCTCCTCACGACAGGTGATGGAAAACAGCGGTTAGCGACCCCTGGCACTCGCAGTGTCACAGTTCGGAATCTTAGAGAGAACAATGTCACAGGTCCGGAATTGTCGGCCCAACTTACTGGCCTCACTGTGCCGCTGTCAGACGGCCACCAGCAGTTTGGCTCAGTCTCCCGATCCTTTTCCGTAGTTCTGGGGAGGGAGAATGGAGGAACAACGTCAACCTCGACCTTAAAGGAAAATCCATGCTGTCCAAGCAGCGAGTCCTAGAACAGGGACCCATCACGGCGGTGGCTGTGACAGTGACTGTCCCTGCCTGTGAGGACACACCACAGTGAGTAACCCTGGAAGTGGCAGGGAGGGCCCGAGCCAGCGTCCGATCTGAGGTCCGCCTCATCCCAAACCGGGGCTCCTTCCACCGCATCAGGGTCGAGAGGCCCAGTTTCACGAACCTCTGCTACTCGCCCAGCGCCCAGCACATTCTTCCCCTTTCTCCCCAAATCTGTCGGAAGCAGCCGCGAACCGGCGGCCAGGGGACCTCCTCTAGCCAGTGTTTCAGACACGGGGAGGATCCTGGAGCTCGTTTCCCTCGGGCTCTCAGCTTTGGGAGCACAGACAGGCCCGCCACACGGGAGGCCGCAGGCCTCGGGACGGGGGCTGGACCTGCACCTGCCTCCGCGCGGGCTGCGCGCCGTCCAGGCTGTCGGGCCTGAGTTTCACCGCGAATCCCAGCAGCTGCTTCCAGCCAAACAGGGGGGAGTTGAACGTATTCCCACAGGCTACTTTGTGCGGAAAGACTGGCAGGGCCCGTCAGAAAAGGTCTGACCTCAGGGGGAAGACCTTCACTTTAGGACGCAGCACAGGAGGGTTTGGGGACTGGAATTCCTCCCTTACGGTCCTAGTTTCATAAGCTAACAGCATCCATCTTCAGCAAATCACTTATGTTTTCGTAGGTTTCCCATTTCCTTGTCCTTTTAAATGTAAGCTATAGCGAATATATAAAAATGCATCCAACCAATTTCCAATCTGATAGTTACAAACATTATAAAAGTCACTAACAGATCAAGAGAGCACGGCCGAACAGAAGCCTCTCTTACTCATAAGGTGCTGACCACTCCCATCCCCCCTTCCCCTCTCTCTCTCTCTCTCTCTCTCTCTCTCTCTCTCTCTCTCTGCCTTTTTATCTGCTTTAATACTATTTTTAAAATTACTTCCTCTTTTCCCAACGGTTTGGATGATATCCACTGCTTCTATTCACTTTGGGGTTACCCTAAAAATTCCTGCATTTCTCTTCAGTCTGTACAACACTTCCACTCCTCTCCAAGACTGTACAAAGACCTTAGAATGCTTAACTCCAAACACTTCTCCTCATGACCTGTCATTGTTGTTTTATCTCTCATCCTCTTCTTAAAACCCCATGAAACATTCTTCTTATTTTATAGTCAGAGCTCTTTTTGACTTGATGCATAGTTTATCCTGTTTGGCCCTTGGTTTCTTCCTGCCTCTTAGACCTTTCCTTTGGCATAGTTTTCTGTCTGTCTGATGTACGTTCACAGAAGTTTCCTTCATGACAGTTTTCTGGAGATAAATTCTTACATTTTGTGTTTGAAATGTTTTAATTTCACCATCATTCCCGGGAAATATTTTCTTCTAGAGACGTTCTGACAGCAGATCGACAGATGATTCTCCTCTGGCTTCCAGAATGACTGGTGCAAGGTCAGCACTCACTCGAAAGATTTCTCTTTTGGAGATGGTCTTTTCTTCTCTGCCTTCTTAAAGGATCCTTTACCTCACACTGGCAGTCTGCAGCTTCGTCATGAGGGGCCCAGGCCTGCACTTCTCTTTATGTATTTTTATGAGGTTTGCTGGGCATCTTGAATCTACGGGTTAGTGTCTGCAACACGCTGCCTCCGAGATGGCTCCTAGGGACCCCACCTCCTAAGACTCATGCCCTTCCATAGTCCGCACCCACATTTACCAGGCCTGGTAGGTGCAGGCAACAGAACGTGGCCGAAGCGACGACACGTCACTTCTGAGATGGGTGCTGGCTCCTTTCTCCATCTCACTCTTGCTCTCTCTCTAGCCATTTTCCCTGGGGAAGTGAGCAGCCTCGTTGTAGGGAGCCATTCTGTTAGGCCCTTGGTTTGCGGAATGGAAGCCTCCCGCCAACACTCACGTTCGTATCCTTGGCAGCAGATCCTCCAGTCCAGTCCAGCTTCAGTGAGTCCATTTTATCTGAGAGAAAGCTGCAGACCACATAGCAAAGCTTTATGCTGCGTTCTCCTTCAGTGAGACAATAGGAATTATGAATAATTTATCATCCACCAGGAGCCTGACAATATTTTGGTTAATAAACCTCAAATGCAGAGAAATGAACTGGCTTTTCATTAAGAAAACACCTCTAGGAGATAAGTGTGGAGTAAAGTCGCGGATAAAATCGAGCCTCCTGTCACTTTCGTTCTTTTTTGTTGTTGTTAGATGAATTGTAGTAATTGCTGCAGTTAGAAAAATGAACCCCAAGAGAGCCAGCTGGAGGTGAGACAAGGTTGGGATCATTATCTGATAAGGTCATCACGTTCCTGGGTCTGGTTCTCAGCTCGGCGGGCCCAGAAATTAATTTTTCAAGCTTGCCCTTAGCTGATGTTCTCTGGGCTTTCTTACTAAATCAGATCCCTCAGAGACTGACGTGTTGTCCAGAGTCCCAGCTTATTAATGCACCATTTTAAATCCCTAACTTCCGGAGTAGCAGGTTGGGATCGTATGGGTGCATTCTATTTCTTCTCAAGAAAAGCCAGTTTAGCAGGTGGGCAGGGAGCCAGGTCAGGGGAATGAACTGGATGATTAAATGTCTCTTCTACCTGTCTTCACCCGGGGTACGTTTGCGGGAGGAGCTGGGCGTTTACCTGAAATGAGATGCCTCCATATTTAATTTTCACCCAGTCCTTCATCTGTTACCAAATGTCTTGCTCATTGAAATTCTGTAACATTTATGGGTGAATTTGACCTGCAGGTCAAGCACTCAGGAGAAATGCATCCTTCTAGAAGAATGTCTTTCAAAATCTTTAGAGTAATATGCATGCTGGAAGGCAACTCATACACGATTTCCTAGATTTAATTTTCTCTAATTAAATGTATCGTGCTCGATAATTTATTTTCCCTTCAGATATTTTTGCATTTAGAGTAAGCAATCACTGGGGGAAAAAATCCACATCCGTTTTGTGGACCAGGTCCTGTAAACCTCAGGGCTCTTACCCCTCAAGAAGGAAAGGGGACGGGGGGAAAGGAAGAGACCGGCTGGTGCCCCTGGGAAGCCAAACTGCCATGACAGCAGGGGTGGAAGGAGGCCTGGCAGCCGTCGTGTCGCCTGCACGTCGCCAGCACTTCTTTATCCTGCACGGACACTGAGATTCCTGCTCTTTTCTCATAAATAAAAAAGCTTGTCACCACGAAAACTACAGTAGCTGGTTCCCGGTGGAACCCGAGTATCAAATACCTTAGGAGGCAGACCTGGAACAGTTTAAACAAGAATGGGAGGTACGGTTGTCGCTGCATATGAAACTCAAAAGTGGGGAAGTGCGGATCCACCGGGATTCTGTTCAGTAAGGAGTAGGCAGCTTCGTGCCCGTCCGAACCACTGTCCTTTCAAAACAGCTGATGCAGCCTCATCTGCTTATCTCGAGGACCCTGTGGAGGCCGCCTAGTCGCCCCCCGCGAGAGGCCGCGGTGCTGGATCCGGCTGGTTCTCCTGAGAGAAGGCCGAGCGGGACGTCTGCGGTCCAGGGACGTCGGAGGCGCTGGCACAGGTGAGCACGGACCTCGGTTCTGTCCCCTGCTGTCCTTCCTGACCACCACGTCAGCAAATCGATAGGTTGGGATAGCAGAGGAGACGGCTTTGCCACGTGGTTCCAAAAAGAAACGATATTGGAGTGAGGTCCAAAGCCCGTCGAGTGTGGGACTCCACGTCGAGCATGAGACTCACCCGGCGGGCGCGGCTGTGACCGACGGAGCCTCCACCTTTGAGGGACCAGACTTGGAAGACCCCAGTCTTCGGTCCCCTTTCTCTCACCCTTCATGGGGACAGACGGGGATGCAGGGACCTGTCGACGAGGAGATGGCGCTGCACGTGCTCTGCCACCTTTTTTTTCAGCGATAACACGTCATGAGCTTCGGGCTGTGTCAAGTGTCGCATGACACCTTGTGTCCAAGTCCGTCCTCACCGTACAGATTTAACAAACTCCTTCATGTTGAACAATTTTCCACGCAACAGAAACTTGCTAAAACAGGGTCCAGTCACCCTGAACTCATTAGACCGCGTTTACACGGACAAGGGACTGAAAAGGCTGGAGAAAAAGTGTCCAGGGCTCAGTGTGGCACGTGGATGCGGGATATTTTAGAAAATAAAAATCGTGGCCCGCTTTTAGGTTAGAGTGCTGACCGTCACAGAAGAGGGAGCAGTCTCCTTGTCCACTTACACAGAGGTCAGGAAAGTCAGCCCAAGGACTCGTCACAGACTTGAAATCCTTCCTAGGCCCGGGCAAGCCTCCCGAAACACACCTGCCGTGGAGACCAGAAAACTGAGAGTTTGTGACTCCACCAGGGCGGGGACTCTCTGTTCTCTCTGCTGCCGTATCCCTCACATCCAGCACAGTGCTAGGTGCACCCCGGGCCTCGGTAAACATTCACCGACAGAACGGACCACAGGCAGAGGACTGTCGGTCCGGGAGCACCGAGAAGGAGTGCTCAGTTTGTACACTCAAGAGAAGCGGAACAGCAAAGTCGGTCTTGGAGGTAAATAAAACGTTGGTGACATTTCAATCCGTAAATTTCGTCTGGCCTAAGGCGGAGGGGAGCACAGGGGATGAGGCAGAACAAGCAAGTGCTGACCCCTCATTACCAGGTTTGTACGACACGGAGGTGAGGACCAGGCCTGTTTGTTTGGGGAGAGGCAGCGCTGGCCCTGGGCTCCTTTCCTCCTGGGCACCTCTCCTGGGTGAGAGCACCCACCCGCGAGCCCTTGATGCACGTCCAAGAATGTGACTCCACAGTCTCTTCCTCCAGCTTAAGTCTTTCCCTTGAAGTTCAGACCCACGTATCCAATGACACACTCTTATATTCCTATTTCGATTTCATGTAAAGAAGGCAAACTCAAGTTTAAAATTTAAACTGGTTTCCTCTCCCTCAGTCACTCCTCCTACGCATTTCCCATTGCAGGGGCCGGCACCCTCATCCAACAACTGCCCAAGTGAACATTTTAGCATTTCCTACCCCTAAACCACCAACCCATTCACTTTCTACGAGGGACAGAATCACACTCAATATAGTCCTACAACATTATGGGGCTTGTTTTCAGGACAGAGAGTCCTTTTTATTATTATTATTTTTAAGCCCAGGAATATTAACAAGAATTCAAATGTTTTCTTAGAAATAAGACATGTAAGAAGGGATGGATGGTGCTCTAGGTGAGAAGTTGCACTGTCATCCCCCTGAGGGCAATGACTCTGACCACGTTTGCACCTCTCTCTTCCCAGTGCTTAACACGGGGCCTGGGGCACTGAATCTCACTGAGAACTAGAGGATACTTGCTGATGACGAAATGAGGGAGAGGAATGCAGACAGACCAACGGAACATTTTACCAAGCCTGTGGCATCAACAAAAACTGTTCCATAAGAGCTCGTGGCCACAGTGGCCCAAATCCTAACACCTGCAAGACGGATTCAGGACACACCTTGCCTGCAGCTGGCTCCTCTCCTAAGCTACCCGCCAATGTGGATGGGTGAACCTAAGTATTTCCTGCTTTTCCACGCCCACTTCACGCTCCTCCACACTCTACCTAGACGTCGTCTGGCTGCTGACGGTGAGAGGTCTGGGAGGAATCTGGCATTCCTTCAGCCCGTGACAGGCACATTCTCTCCCAAAGGCAGGCTCCACATGGGTACACGTTATACCATTCCCCAACCCATAAGAATTAGCAAGTCTTTGAAATGATTAATGAGATATGGAAACCTCTGGCAAAGTGATAAAGGAAAAAATGGCACGCAAGTAGACAAAACACAGAATGAAAGTGGGAATACGTATAATCACGACAGAGATTAAAAATTAAAAATATTAGAACAACTATAATCAGTTTAAAATCCAAAATGGAATATATACATACTCTTAAACCGTAAAGGTCACAAAATTGGAAGAAACGAAAACCTGAAAAGAATAATAAACACAAATAAATCGAAATGGTGCTCAAAGAAACCTGTGTCCAAATTCTACCAGTCGTTCAAGAAGCTGGTAATTTCAACGCATACATTTTTTCTGGAATATAAAAAGTAGCAAAATCTGTCAGGCCTATTTTATACAGCCAGCTTCAGCTTGATTCTAAGACTGGGTAACGACAGCACAAGAGGCCGCTTCGCTTAGAAACACAGATGTGACAGTCGTTAATACAACATCCGTCAACTGAACTCACAGCATGAAAAGTTACACGTCACACAGCCGGGCTTTCTCGAGGAATTCGTGGATACCTCGATGCATGAAACAAGCTAAGCATGAACGCACCCGTTAATTGACGCAGGTGAAGACGGTAGTCATCTTAAACTCACGGAGAACCTCTCTGACGAATGCTCTCCCTTACAACACCCTGAGGAGGCAGGACACGGATGGGACATTATTTGATTCGGGGAGGGTAGGCACCAAGTTCTTACTGTAAGCACATTAGATGGGAAAACTGGACACATTCTTTCTAACCTCAGGAGCAAGACGAGGATGTCCACCGCCGCGGTGGCTGTGTTAGACAGCACTGGACGTTCTGACAAACCCCAGAAGAAAGATGAGTTGCAGGGGTGGGTAGGAGAGAAGGGCATCTGCCGTTGTCGCGGACGGGATGATTACCTGCGATGTTGTTTTCCTGGGGCTGGCACAAAAAATGACCCCAGACTGGGTGGATTGAAACAACAAAACCTTATTGGGTACGGGACGGGGGTGGGGTGGGGTCACTGGGTTGCTCGTGCGTTTGGCCCACGTCGTCTAACATACATAGTTCACTGCTGACTTTGGTTTCGGAGAGGGACATTCTCTAACGTCATCCTAAAGTCTCAGGTGAACTGTCACTTGAAACCTGTACTTGGCTGTCAAATGAGCAGTCTGGACACCTCAGCGTATCGTGTCGGCTACGCCTCTCAGCCCTAGTGAGCAGGCCTTGGTGATCCTAGCCACACTGGTGGCTTCTTAATGCTTTGAATATTCACTCGGCTCCTCTTCCACATTCATTCGTTCCACCAACACTGTGCACTGGCTCAGTGCCAGGGGGGTGCTGAGCACCACTCACACCACAAGGAGCCCCGCGCTGTGCAGAGCTACACCATGTGCCTGGCGTGGGTCTGTCCTCGAGGAGCACAACACCTGGTGGGTTGTTGTGTCAGCTAGTGAGCAGGTCAGATGGACGCACACACACGTGTGCACACTTAAATGTCTAACCTACAGGAACGGGCCACGAACAGGCACTGGAGGGAGTGGGCGATGTGGTCAGAGTGAGGTGGGCTTGGACCGGGGGCGGTTCCTTCACGGATGCCAGGCGACCTTGTGTTTCTATTCCGCACCGAACTGAACTCCTGCAGGTGTGGGTGCTGACGTTACGTGTTTGGCCGGTATCTCCACATTACAGAAATTAAAAGAAAATTATGCATCGTCTCAATTATACCACTTGACAATTTTTGCATGATTGAATCCACCAAACTTTCCCCCAAAGCAGAGTGACATTTATTTTGGTAGCCATTTCTCACCAGATAACGTACACACTCATCAAGAGGTGCCGTGATTCCCTAACGCGTACAAAACAACAAACCCTAAATCAAAAATAGGCCCGTCTACTTGATAAAACAAGAATGATTATACTGCGTACTGATTACCTGAATATTCATGAGAGAAAGTCTCCAAATTTAGACGCTGGATATTCAAAGCTGGGGCACAGTCGTGTGTCTCGTGAGGAGGAGTGGTTCATGCTCATCCCCTGGCGGCGGGGCTCTGGGGGAGCCGGGGAAGGTGCCTTCCTTCCTTTCTGTACATTTAAAAGGCAAAGGGCAATGGGGAGGGAGATTTTCTCCTGCGTTGGATGCAGTGGACCAGGACGATTCCGCCTTGGATGCACACAATTTTAAAATTTCTTCTGATTGTACAGGATTCTCCAAATGTTGAAGATCTGCATTCTGAAAATGGACATGTCTGTTTGGGTTTTAAAGACCTTCGCGAAGAATGGACCACTGCCAGTGCCCAGGGGAGTTCTGGGCCTGTCTGGAAAACACTGGAAGGCGTGGCAGGGCGGTCTCACACACCTTGGGTACCTGTGATCCTGACGCCTCAGTGTTAGGGCTGAGGTGGACTCTCGGATGCTCAAGTCCAAGCCATAATTTCGCCGATAACGAGCTGGGGATCCAGAGGCGAAGGGGTAAGAAGTGGGATTCGCAGCCGAAACGAGATGAAAGTTCGGCTCCCGGAGCGCCGGTTCAGTGCAGTCTCGCTGCTGTGCAATCTGCAGACTTTCTTAGTCTTCAGTGATGAGAGCCGCAGCCCCACATGTGGCCTTTCTCCAAACGAGGCTGGCAATCAGGCATGCACCTCCACTCCCGTGCCCCTTCCTCTACCCCTTTTCCAGGCCACGTTCTTCCCCCGCTCCTGGTGCTGCGGGTCGCCCCTTTTTGCCTCTAGGAGACCTGCTGTCCCACTAGCAGCTTCCCTTAGAGGCAGCCACGTAGTTCACTAACCAGAAGACGAGGTGGGATGACATGGACAATGGGTGGAAAGAAAGGCAAACCGCCCTTCCTCTGACGTGAGGCACGGTCTTGCGTGGCCATTAGTTTTCATGTGTGTGACTGTCACGTCCCCTAGCAGGTTTTGAGCTTGTCGAGGGCAGGCCTCTGGGATGGTCTTTTTTTTTTTCTCTGCCGTTTGTCAAGAAAAGGAGAGCTCAGTGAATGTGACGTCATGACAATCCTTTCTGAGCAGCACTTCAGTTGAGCCAGCGGCAGAGCCCACAGCACAAGCTCAGCGCCACTCTGGGAGCTGACCGAGTCACAAAGCGAAGGCCACCTCTCCATTCACTCTCCTGTGAGCTTATCGAATCCGATGACAAGCCATCAGCTGTCCGAGAAAAATTTAGCGTGTGTTGTCCACAGTCTGGTCAGGAAGACAAACGCCCCTCAAGAGATCTCAAGCCGAAAAAAGATTCAATCAATCAGACAAATTAGATCACGAAGGTAATTAGATGCTCGTGAAACCACTGGCGAGACTGGAAGAGCCTGAAAGTCAGAAGAGCGCCCTTGACTCTCGGATGTCCCCGGGGTCACAGGAAACCGCTGGCTGTGTCCCAGGCTGCCCCCAGACCTGAGCTGGGACAGTCCCAGGCGAGCACCCGGCCGCAGATGCAGAACCCCCACCTCACCTGCGGACGCCGTGACCTGCGGCTTCGTCTGCCTCAGAGGAGGAACGAGCTGGGCCCCGTTTCTCTTTCCCGCTCTGATTCCGTGCCAGTGCCTCTGGCTGGCACAACCCGAATCTGCCCACGGACGTTTGAGGGGCGCAGCTTTCAGGCTTCTAGCTCCCAGCGCATCAGACAGGCAGGTGGCAATGGTGCCAGGACTCTAAGACAGTCCACCCGTCGCCAAACATTCGCCCCCCCTTTTTAACTCTGGGTGGTGAACGCACAACGCCATAGGTATACATAACATTTTATATGTATATATGGCATTTTACATGTATATATAATGTATTACTGAACCGTACACTTGAAACCCATTTGATTTTATTAACCAACGTCACCCCAATAATTTTAAAAACAAATAAAAAATAAATATAATCCAATACATAACAACTTCCACAGCTTCTCATTCCTCTGCTTTTACCAATTATTTTAGATTCTGTTAATTAAAAAAGCCCTTCTGGAAATTTTACTCATGTATTCATCTGGTGACTTAAGCGTGTAACTCATATATGCATAATGATTTTGCCAGAAGGAGTAATTTGAGAAATTATTCATCGGAATGGCCTGTGAAAGAGAATGTGGTATGTGGACCACTGAAAAAATTCTTCAGATAGAGAAATGGTGTGGCTATGCTCTGAGGAAAACCCACCTCAGGGAGATACTTGGCTTAAAAGAGTTTTATTTTTGAAAGGAAAATATGGTACGTGCAGATAATTTTTCAGCAGTTCCATTTGCTGTGGGGGGAGACGACGGGACTATAACTTTGCAGCAGCCTAACTAGTGTCACTGCCAGGTGTATGGTTTTTCTTTGCTCGAACCAGTGGCAGTTCCTAACACGACACACACGTACCTCGAAACCTTTATAGTGACAAATGAAGAACTGCTGATCTTTGAGGGAAAATAAAAGTTCCCTTTGCAGAAATAATACCGTTTTCTTGCCATTTCTGCCATTTCCTTCCTTTGTACATATTTAACAATTTACGCATTTCAAAGCTGTCAACTACGAAAGTTAAACATCTGATTTCCCAAAGTATCGACTAATGCACTTAGGAAGAGAGTCACTCACACACACACACACATGCACACACACACGCACACACACACGCACACACACAGAGATGACATGAAAATAGCTACAAGTAGGGAGAGAAATAAAAAAAGATCCTTTCACCGTTGTCCTGGAGGGGGAACTGTACCGTCGTAAGTGTGCCAGGACAACATTTATTGATCTGTCGCTGGCCCCACCAGCGTCAGTAGCAGGACAGGGGGTGTTGTAAATACTGCAGAGGGGGTCCGGGTAGAGGACCGCCCAGGGAGGTGCTGGAGGGAGAGGGCTGAGCAACGGGAGTCTCCTAGTGCGTGGGGGAGAGTGAAGAACTGGGGAACACAGGCCAGTGCAGGGTGGGACTTGTGTTCCTCCCATGCCCTTTGAGAGAGACGAGCAAAGCCTAAAATTCTACTTCATTAATGATGAAAACTAGCAATACCCTGTGCCTGCCGGTGTGATCCTTCCTAACGGGCCACCCGAGTGATGGCTCGCAGGCTCCGTGAGCACGCGGGGCTCTTACTGGGAGACCCACCGTGGGGTGAGTGTGCCCAGGGCCGTGGGAGAATTCTGCCCACCGCCCGCCCGGCCCCCTGGCCAGCTGCTGGGCACCCCTGACGTGGGGCTGCGGCCTGGCCCTTCAGAGGCGCTCATGGTCTGAGTCCGGCACCAGGACACCAACTTCCACAACTAAGAAGCTGGTCAGTCAGCTCCAGGTCCCCCAGCCTTGGCCCAGCCGCCTCGTCACACTGTGGTTGGACCCTGTGTGTGGGTAACCGTGGGAGAGGCTCTCCTCGCCTGGGTCATAAGGGCCATCCGTACGCTTAGACGTTTTTCTGTCGGGGTTTGGTCATTTGTTTAATAAACACACAGTCAACATTCAACATGTATCCAGATGCACCCTCAGGGCAGTGGGCTTCAGAAGCGCACGACTTAAGTGTAAGCCAGTCATGGGAATATGGTGTGCAGGTCAGCACCACAGCGTCCGCTGTGAGTGGGGACAGCGGGTCCTAGCCTTGCTGGGCTGATCCCTTTGTCAGCTCTGTCAGTACTGAATCACTACGTTAGTGTGTACCTGACACTAATATAATATTGTGTGTCAACGATAATTAAAAATAAGTTTAAAAAAATAAGTGGGCTCAGTTCGAAAAATACAGTAAAGAAAAAGGTAAGATCCAAGTCTTCATGGAGCTCTCATTCCAGGGGCAGAAACAGGCATTTAACAAGCAAAACACATGATGACAGTCACAGGTTCTGGGAAGTATGCAGGTGATTAGGTGCAACAGGGGAGGATACCACAGGCCGAGAGAGAACTCTCTGGAAAGACATTTCCCAATAACGAAAAAGACTTGCCGTGGGAAAAACTGCTTGGAGAACATTCTAGGCTGACGGAACCGCCAGTATAACATTTCAGTAGCTAGAGAGAGACCACAATTTGCCAACATGGCTTCCATGTGCCAAGATCTACGTTGCTGGTTCTCTGTGTTCTTTCTCTTCCATTTAATAATTTTTGGAAAATTTACTTAACTTTTTAAGCCCCCGGACCCCTGTCTTCACTAAAGAATAATATATAATTTTGAATATTTTTAAGAAAAATAAGTGAGACAATAGAACACCTCGCACCGTCTCTAGCTCCTAAAGTATTGCTTTTATCGTCATCATCATTAAAAAATTAAAAATATAAACTAAAGGTGATGATGGACCTTCCAAAGTTCTACCTATTCCTTTTGGTTTGATCAGGCTTGTAAACGGCCTTAGGCTGACACCGATGTTAGCTGAAATTCCTTTGCGAGCTGTGGAACTGGGAAGCCCCTGACAGAAACATTGTAGTTGTTGGAATGGACTCTCCCTCCTCAGTCACGTCACCACATGGCTCACTGCAGAAGTTTTAGGAATCCCTGTGGGAGAGAGAAACACTTGGATTCCTCTCCCCCTCTGCCCCAATCCATCCGCCATAAAGAATAAATTGGCTCTTCATCGGTGGATTGGGAAGTTGAATTCAAGATCTGGAACCACGCCCATGCAGAAAACTTATAGTACCTCGTAATCAGTATTCATCGCCAATATTTTTCGTTTGATCGTCTAGACTCCAGTGCCTCAGCTTAGGACAGATGTCACACTTGGCGTGTCCATGAACTCTGAAGCAGCTCCCCGCCCCGTCAGCCTCACTGGAGCTTGTCGTCAGATGAGCGGGAGTTGTTCAACTGTGAAGCCTGAATTTCTTCTCCTCCATTTCCCTCATGGGACACACCTATGAGATTCCCACTTATTAGCTAAGGAGTGCTCCATAAGAAAGCACGTAGGCCGAGATCAGGTTAAGATGTGCACCCACGCAGCGCGTGACCTACCTGTCCATCCTTCTTCGCACGCATCTGTCCTTCTTGAATCTGTTCTTCACGTTGAGTAAAACGTCCCACGACCCTCCAGAAGGTAGCCACACTAGGTGGTAGTCCATGGGGGACATATGTTTTAAAAGATAACCTTCCTTAGGAGAGCAGGAGCTGCCAAGCGGCCACTGGAAGCAGTGATTGCAGTTTTGACTCCGGTGTCCGATCAAAGCCTTGGTCCCTTTTCTTTTGTAGAAGTCAAAGCCTCGGGTTCCCTCATCTCTAAATTTGAAATAACCACAGCCTACCTAGCGTGCGGAGTTATTGTGAGGATTAAGAGCATAGGAGGTGGAGGCACAGAGCAGGTAAAAAACACGAGGAAGACCCGGAGAGAAACTACAGGGGAAAAGGAAATTTAAGGCTTTCGTACCTTCAGTGGAGCTGTTTAAAGTCATTGGAGTCACCCTGGTTCACAAAACCAAACAGGTTCCAAGTGTACAATTCAGTCACCATCCGTCACCTGTAAACTGCACTGCGTGCTCACGGCCCAGAGTCGGATCTCCGTCTGTCACCACACACTGGACCCTCTTGACCCTTGTCCACCGCCCCCCACTCCATTTGTTAAAGAATCAGGTAAAACAGATACTAGCTACAGCACACTGCACCTACACCCTGCTGCCAGAGGGTGTAGATTTTAAAAACCAAAATGAAAATGAGAAAAGTTTTGGTTTTTGGGTGGCGACATTATATTGCAATGTGGATGTGGAAGTCTATTTCTGTGACTGAAAAGAAGCAATTTGAAGAACTTTTCTAAAATAATCCAGCTCGAAATTTCCTCCTCGTTAGATTTCTTGAACAATCCTTCGCGTATTTCTTCAGTTTTGTCTGTGTAAACACAGATTCAATTTCAGAATTATGGTTCCAGTGTCTTCGAAAGTGTTCCATAATTTACATACGAGCAGCGATACAAAGGATTCACAGACATATTTTCTACTTCTGTGTTAGTGATGAAAAAGCAGAGCTAATTCCAAGATCCTCAGAGTCTGCATTGTAAGAGTCTGCACAACTGATCCCTAAATTTTTAAATTTTAAAGACTCTTTTTTTTTTTTTTGCCTTTTTCAATTAGAATTGACATTCAGTATTATTTTACAGTAGTTTCAGATATACAGCGTAGTGGTTAGACATTTATATAATTTACAAAGTGATGCCCCAACTGGCCTAGTACCCACCTGGCACTAGACAGCATCCTCTGCTGTGTTCCCTGCGCTGTGCCTCCCTCCCATCCCATGACGGGTTCGTGACTACCACGCCCTTCCCCCGTTTCACCCAACCTCCCTGCAAGATCTTTTCTAAGCCTCTATTTCATCGTTTGTTTTGCCTCGGGAAAAGTTTGTTTTTATAATTTCAGGTACTTCAAGCTTAGTCACCAAACAATGGGAGAGTTTCATACATTTGAAAGGCCACATCTTGAAGATACTGCAAACCAACTTCATAGGCCCGTGATAATAACTGGAAATCACCTTAATTTCAGCTTTATTTCCACCATCTACTCCTTTCTCATGTGCTGATCTTTATTCACTAATTCAAGATTTACTGAGCTTCTACTACGTACACGGTATGTTCTACGCATGGTGACAACCCAGCGGACAAGACAATCCCTACCTTCCTGAAGCTCACATTCTATCCCTTCCCCACGGGCCACTTCTGTCCCACGTCATCTTTGTTCTCTTAACACACCTGGCAGTTGTAAACCTCTTGAGAAATTTAGGAGTAGGACAGAGTGGAGGAGAAGAGATGTGAGAAATGAAAAGCGAATCGGTGGGATGCTGGAGACTGAGCAGGTGGAAGTAAGTGACTGAAGGGCACGATTTTGTTCTTTTTTAATAGGGGACGTGTCTAGCATTTACTCTTCTGTTGTTCAGGTCGTCAGAGCATAAGCCGCCTCCATTCCTGCTGCTGTTCAAGAAGCACATACAGGGAAAGCCAAGGGAAATAAGACAGACGTTCAACGGCAAACCCATAAAGCAGCTGCATTTTTCATGCCCCACGAAGCACTAGTGAGGTGTTAGGCTTTAACTGTCACCGCCTCACAATCCTGTTGCCAGGGGCAATAGAATTGATGACGTTTAGAATGTACTGACACGAAGGAAAGGAACCCAGAAGAAGAGCAGGTGGTGAACCTGGCACCACCGTAAATTTCTCAGTGTTGTACGTAAGATGTTAATATTTCAAATTTTACTCTGAGAGAAGTGATAATACAGACAGCAAAGATAACATGGCAAACATTTAAAGTCTAAATTAAACTCCTGCGGAGAGCCTTTTCCTAACTGAACTTAAGTTCACAGTTTTTAGATTTTAAACGTTTGGGTGAAACTGACTGGCCCCTTGGCAAGGGTGAAAGCAAGATGGTCTCCGGCTCCTCTCCTTCCCTCAGGTACTGCTGTCTGTGATGGGCCTTGGCAGTAAGGACTGGGCCTTGAAAATCTCATTTTTGCCTAAGATAACGATCTAGGGTTTGGGGACTGGTTACTTTCTAAATTTCCTAGGTGGGACCTTTGCAAAATGTGTGTTGCAGTAACTCTGTGGATTTTTTTAAAAAGTGGAGCGTGTTAGTGACTCGGTGTTGAATGAAGGAAGCACACTGATATTGGTTTCAGTAACTGATATTCTCCTAGAACATCATCCATTTCATGTAGGATTTCAAATACACGTGAGGAAGGAGCCTCCAATCCTGTCTTTGAGTCTGTTCCTATCGATGATTTCTCATTTTGTGCTTTTGTGTGCTCCTTTTGCTTTTTTCTCATCCCCCCTTGGTTATCTAATGGCCCATTAAGTTTCTTAAAAGAATTATTTCTTGGAATCATTTTCATGAATTTACATTTTAATGTTTATCAGTTCATTGCTTTTGGTATCATTGTTTGTTTCCTTGTTTACTTTTTTCCAGCTTCTTGAACTGGATGTTTATCAAATTTTATTCTTTTTTTTAAAATGTAAGTATTTAAGGCTATGAATCTTCCTCTCAGCACTTTCTCACATCATTTCTAATAATTTCATTATCATTTCTGGATGTCTTGCAGTTTTTTTATTTGTTTTGATTCAAGTTTAATTTTTTAAATTAGATGGTATGCTTTTCTAGTTTTATTATGAATTTCTAGTAAGCTTTGTGATCAAAAGTATGTTGACTTTACTATGTATATTTTGAAATGTATTGAGTTCTTTTTGCTCATTAAACAGACAGATTTGTTAATGTACCCTGGACACATACAAAGCAGACACAGTCTCTTTCTTGATGAGTCGAATACACAGGGTTACATGCTACAAAGTCCTTGCATATTGTCATTCCATTTGTGTAAAGAGGTGGGTTCTGCTTGGACTACAGATTTTCCAGGAGCTCGAGTGAGAAGGGGGCCGAGGTGGTCTTTAAGCTGGCAGGAGTTCATGCTGTAGCACAGGCATGTGTGTGAGTGAGGTACTTCACAGTCTTTGCTTCTCATTGTCTCAGGCTGGCGGCTCCAGGGCTGCTCATGATCTAGTCTGCGTCAGTCTGTCTCTCCCACAGCCTGCTTCCTGACAACACAGTCTGCTCGCACGGTTCCTCATCCCAGCTTCTCTTTAACGACAAGTCATCCTAGAGGTGCTCCCACCGCTCGCCCGTGTGCTCCGTTCCCGTGAGCCCCCAGCTGTCACCTACTCTGTGACAGAAGAGGCTGTGCTTCAGGTGTCTTCCTCCCTGTTATGGGTGATTTCTGAGACAAGAAGAGGTCAAGCACTGCTTCAAAATCCGAAGCCTCATGTTCACTGTGGACCTTGATTATCTAAATCTCTACTCTCTGCAAATATGATGCCATAATTAGCTGTCTGCATTTATTAACCCTTTGATCTGTACATACGTGTTACATTTTAAAGGAGTCAATTCTCTTTATTAAAAGTTGGAAAACTGGCATGAAGAAGTCGTCTGTTTATTTCTAAGACACTGGCAGAAATTAATGATATTATTAATAACAGTGGCTTAACACGCAAGTTTTGCGGCCCACTAACACGATTAAAATTTGGGTCCTATTTCTCACTTGCTATGAAGTCAATATGCCTCAGTTTCCTCATCTATAAAATGGTGAAAAAAACCCACAATTTTTTTCAAAGAGTTCTTGTGGGAGTTAACTAATACATATAAAGTGCTTAGAACAGGGCCTGGAACCTAGAAGGTATCTGATAAACGTAGATGTTATCACCAACATCACCACTGCAACTATTTTCACTATTGTTATTGTTTCACCATTTCCTAATTACGATGGAAGTTAAGTCTAAAGCTGTCAACATTGCATCTTAAAATCTAATTCTTCGCAGCAGCTTCACTTCCTTTAAAATAGCTAACTCACAGGCATCGTGCAAGATGTAATTGAGAGGTAATTAAAATCAAGTCTTAATTTAAGGTTTTAAAGAAATGATGTTGAATGCTAATTTGATATAGACTATGTTGAGCATTTAAAAGATGCTTACGAGAGCCAAATGTTTCAAATTTCCCGTGGATTTGATAACGATGAAGTGGAATACTAAACAGAAGAGCTTTCAGGTAAGATATTGGTAGGAAGACTTTAGAAATGAAATGGTCGACGGGAAGACCAATGATATTAGACGAACGTCCAACCATTTTAGAGCAGAGGTTATCTTATTTGTTACTTTCTGAAATTCATTTATTGCACATCTCTTTGCGTAGGGACTATCAATGTTTACTGTTACTTCAGGAATTGTATTACCTACAAAAGAAAAATTGTGATTTAACTGGCTCTTAAAGTTGGAGGGAGCTTTAGTGCAAAAATTCTCTTTACTGTACACCAGGTGGGCAGTAATTTAGTCTTTGATTCAATTTCTGTCTGAAAAGCAGGCCAGTCTAATTTTGTGGCATTTGTAATTGTTCTAGAAACCTACTGAACTAAAATGTGTGTCTCTATTACTTAAATACTTGGAGCTAATGTTTTATTCCTCTGTCACACTAAGTGCAAACTACCACAAGAGACATTATTGTGCTGTGTCGTGAATATGAGCTTTGGGCCACCCAGTCCTGAATTAATATGCTGTCTGTTCTATTCCAGGTATGACAGGTTATTAATTTTTTTCAGTCTCAAATGAATCTATGGGTAGTTTTGATTAAAGTCTGTTGCTTTCATTAGGCCAGAGGTGGAAACTTGGCTATTTTTTTCTCCTAATTATATCCTGAGTGGTGAACACAATACTTGGCAAAAGTGGGGGGCTTGTATGATGTCGACCCAGTGTAGTTGGTCAGTTATGACTCATTATTAGTTTACCAGAATCATTTGAAGTCATCCGATGTGCAACTTGATTTACAACTCAAAACTTTTATTTAGAAACGTTCTCCACAGCATGCAACCTTATTCTTGCCATTTCCTAATTTACATCAACCTTTTTCTTCTGCCTTCTCAGATACCATCTGTTCTCTAAGGCCCAGCTCAGATTCTACTACTTCCTCCACCTGCCTTGAACACTGTAATTCACGGAACTCTCCACACCCTAATGGTGCATTTTATTATGTCATTTAACATTTAATAAGCTTGTGTTATTTAAGATTATCAGGTGTATTTTGTTGTTTTTGATCATTCAAGGAAGAACTCCATGTTATATGGCATCTTCTATGGTGTCACAATGAAACCGAGTGGTTAATGTATATTTGTAGAAGTTTTGATTGGTCTCTGACACAGGAAGGTCCTGCGTGTCATCTGACTCATTAAGGAAAGTTTAAAGGATATTCAGTTTAGTGTTCACATCAGTGTGTGTACAGGCAGCAGCAATAATCGCTCCCCAGCTTAGGGAGCTCAGGCTTATTGGTGCCTGTGTAGAGACTGGACTGGGTTTCCAGGCCTCTAGCATTTGAACGATCCAATGTAATATGTATTTTTCTGGAAAGAGTTTGTATAAGAATATACAACACAAAATAACTAGGAAAAAAGCAAGCAATAGCTTCTCTGAGCTCCAAGAATGTGTTCTCTTTCCCTTTTCGTAAATTCATCATACAAGGTTAGTGGGTCTGAGGGCACGGAACTCCAAGTGCACCCTTTCTTTGGAAAGATGAAAAGGTGATACCAAAAACATCAAAACTTCAGGAGAGGCTTTCTAATGCACTGCCAGAAAGCTTTTCTCCTTGAATGGGCACTTACGTGCTCTGTTGTGTAGCAAATCTCCGCGAGTGTCTAATGCTCATCGACACACCAGTTCTCAGCAGCACAGGAAGGTCTATCAGGTTTTCTGAGTAAAACCTTGCTTTTATAATGCGCCTAAAACCATATATATATATATCCTCAGGACAGCTTGCAGTGGCTTATGTGTAAGCAGTTTTTCTTGTAAAATGTGTTCTTTCAAACCTCCAATATTTATGTTACGTTTAGCCTTATTCTTGAAGTATAATGCACCTGTGTGAACAAATATACTTTAAAATGTCCCTAAAATGAAGAGTAAACAAATATCCAAAATGTCTATTTTCAAGGCTTGATGTTATAGTCTTTATTTTTTTTTCAATAGAAATATGAGAACAAAAGCACCTTTCAATTCTTTTTCATAAAAATTTTGATCTTTAAGAATCATCAAATAGGGATAGACACAAAGGTTCTGTTGGCGTGCACCCATCCGTGAGCAGGTGTGTGATCTTGTATGGGCAGTGACACTGCTGACTCATTACCTCGCCATGGAAAAACGTCAGTTTTCCCCAACAGAACGAACCCCGCATCACCTCGCTCTTGACTGTGAATGCTCAGGTTCCTGGGTTCCATTTTCACTTCGCTTGTGCTCAGCTTATGACATTGTCTCTACAACGCTTGAGGGCTCTAGAGGTGTAGGAGTGACTATAGTCATTGTCAACACAGTCGAAAACGGTTTTCCCACAACAGAGCACCTTCGACCACTTCCATGATTAACTTTGCTTCTGTGTAGCGGGCGATGTTTCAGTCTTGTCATTTCACTGTCGCTACAAAGCTCACACTGATTTGACAAACATTTTGCAGTCTCCGTGCCATGTGCATAGGGGGCAAGGAAGGGGACAGAAGCGCGAGGAAATCCCCAGAGAAGGCAGTCCCCCCTTTGGCTGGCTCTTGCCATACATGGGAAGAGACGCGGATAAACCAATAGTCACCATACACAGGAACTGCCATGTGCTGTAAGAGCAGTCTGCCCAGGATGCCGCTGGTGACCTCTCCTTGGGGGAGACAGGAGCAGATTCATGGGGGATGTCAGTCCCGGGAAATTTTATATTCACGATCATGTAAAAGCGAATCGAAGGCTGATTAGTTCCCTAAGCAAGGAGACACAGAACCTCATCTTCCACGTAGATTTTCAAAGACTGGGTTGGCAACAGTTACTAGGGCTTAAGTACGAAATAATAGATTAAGATGTGGTTTGTTTATCTTCTTGTAAAGTTTATGATGTTATTCATATTTATCGTGGTCCTTACCTGTGCCCTGACTCATACATTTTTAAAAACTATTTTTTTAAAGAGCAGTTTTAGGTTCATGGCATAGTTGAGGGGAAGGTACAGAGGTTTCCCATATAACCCCTCCCCCACACAGGTCCAGCCTCCCTGATCATCAACCGCCCCCACTAGAGAGGCACACGAGTTACCAGAGATGAGGCTGCACTGGCCCGCTGCTACCACCCGAGGTCTGCACTTTCCATTAGGTTCACTCTTGGTGCCCACATTCGCTGGGCTGGACACGTGCCTGTCATTACTACGTCAGTTTCACTGCCCAAAAGTCCTCTGTGCTCTGCCTACTCGTCACCCCCACTCGACCCCCGACGACCACTGATTTGTTTACTGTGCCCCAAGTTTTGCCTTTTGCAGAATGCCACGTCATTGAGATCGTACAGTATGTAGCGTCTTCAGATGAACTTCTTCCACTTAGTAAGCAGCTCTGAAGTTCCTTCCTTGTCTTTGCATGGCTTGATGGCTCATTCCTTTCGAGTGGTGAATACCATTCCACCATCTGGATGGCCCACGATCCATTTACACATTCACCTACTGAAGAACATCTTAGTTGCTTCCAAGTTTTGGCAATTATGAATAGAGCTGCTATAGAATATGTGCAAGTTTGTGTGGTCATAAGCTTTCCGCTCCTTAGAATAATTACCCAAGAACATGACTGCTGGATCACATGGTAAGAGTATATCTACCTTGTAATAAATTGCATTTTGTTTTCTTTCCCTTGTAGACTATAGTACCTTGAAGGCAGACTACGTTAATTTTTCTCAAAATCTGTCCTAGTCATCTAGCTCAGTCCTACCCTGAGCAGCCCCTAACAAATTATCTTAATAAATACTTAACATTTTGTGTATAGAATGAAGTGTTTTTTTTTTTTGCTGAAAGCAAAACATTCTGACCTTAATATGGTTTTATAACGAGCTAATTTTTAGCCCAATTTTAAATAATTACTAAGTGTCAATCCATTTAACTTTCTTGATATTCATTTTTAAAAAGTTCTTTAAAATGAAGCAATTGACCTACATGATTTTAAAGATTTATTCCAATTTAATATTCTAGGACCTAGTTACTAAGTTTTATTTATTTTGCCAAATTTAAATTAGGGCTTCAAAAGGCCACATGTGAAAAGAATACACAGACTGTATTCTCTAATCTTTACAGGAGAGAAGTATGGCTGTTCCACCTTAAATAACTAATACTCCTCTATAGCACTTTGCGATATCTATGTGCTGCTTTATAATATCTCTATATGTTGTTGCTGTAGATGAGGAAAGCGAGATTTTGGACATTAGACAATTAGCACAAGCTCCCCCTGTAAAAACCAGCAGAGCTACTGAGCCTTCTGACTCTAGGGACAGGCTCTTTCCATCAAGGCAGTGATGGGGACTGGGGAACAGGACTCCAAGGACACTCTCAGTCTCCCGTTGCTTTGACTGAAAGCTGTGTTTTCCCCTTTGACTTCTTTCCCTCTTTTGTAAAGTGAATATTCTGTTGTGAAGAACTTCTAGCCCCTGTGGTGATTTTTAAATGCAATGTCTGCTGCACTGATGTGGATGAATGCACACAGAACAGAGAATGTTATCAAGAGCTGATAAAACCCTTTCTCGGAAGAGAGAAGAAATATTTATAAGCTTTTGGGGATATCACCAAGAAATTCTGCCAGGGCAGGGTATTAGGTCATTGGGGAATAATAGATTTTTCTAAGACAGTTTATTCAGGAGGGGTACTGATAACAATATTCTAAAAAATTATCCACTCTCTTCCCTACAAAAGAATTGAATGTTTTAGCAGATTGTTGGAGCAGATGGAGAGATGACATTCACTACCATAATTTACATTAACACGCTACAAGATAGATTTGCCTTGATTAAAAAAGAGCCCAAACCACTTCAAAGATTCAGAAACAGCTTTTCATCAGTTCATTTAATCTCATTTAAACTTGATTTGCTTGAGTCAATTTTGAAAAAAAAAAAAAGACATTATAAATTTACGCCAGGTACAATGATACACTGTAGTAAAAGCCTTTAAAATGTTCTATCTTCAAAAAATTTAATTCATAAAAATCATCTCTTGTTGCCAACTGTGTCTCCTTCCTTCATTATAATGTTCCCTCTTACTGAAATAGAATAGTGAATGATGCATCTACTCAAGGAAGCAGAGTAACATTTAAACATCTGTCCAGTATTATCACATGTACTGAAAATTCCTTTCTTTAATCTCGAGGCCTCACTTTAATGGAATTAAAATTCTTTGTTTTAGATTTTTCTTATCCAATTCAACACTAGAATTTCTATACTTGACACTGATAAAGTACTCCTCACCTTGAAAGGGTCAATCTAATGCAAGTTATTCTGTTATTAAAAGTATTTTGAATATTGAGTGGATTGTGGGATTAGGAACATGATAGAGTCAAATAAATGGGATCTAATCATAACCAAAGTGTGAAATAATGGCTATTCATGTGAGGAAAATTAACCTGGTCAGTCTGATTAGTCTGTTCAATGTCTACAAAGGTGTCTTTCTTATAGTACATGCCTAGTATATATTAGGTGATTTTGGTTTTCTTATTATAGATTGGGCACATTACCTAAAGCTTAGCTAAATGAAGTTTTTCTGGGCTTCGGGGTTAAAGATGGGCAAATATTACTATCCCGAGTTAAAACTTAATGCACACAAAGTTGAAGTTCTCAGAAATATGGGGCTTTTTCATAGAGTGGTTGCAACTGCTGTTTCATAGTGCCTTGTCTTAATTTACACAATAATGAGCTATTGAAATTTATAAAGTTGAAACATGAAAATTCATTTGTAGTTTACTGCCATCAAAACAAAATGTATATACCAAAATGACGTGCATTTTTGTTCTCTATTACATTGTATACAAGCTCAGTTTTTATTCAATCAGTTGAGACTTGTATATAAATCATCTTTTCCAAAACAAAGCAAGATTTATGAACTTTGATGCAAATAATGACACATAGTGAGTCAGAATAAGATCAAGTACATTAGTCAGTATATTAAAGTCAGTTTCACATCTGGTCTGGGCTTTTATGAAGCTGTGCATAACTCCATGGTACTATGCAAAAGCTTAGAGTACTTTATATGGGAAGCTATTAATTATCACCAACTACAGGAAAATGTTTTCATGAAATAAAGAATGCAAACTAAATGAGATGACAAAGCTCTCAATTCTTTCAAGGACTTGGGTAGAAAATGAGGTAATCTCTGGATAACCTTCAGAAGATAAAAAAACAGTTTTTCTGCCTGGAATCACAGTAAGAATATTTGTTTAAGAAGTCATATTTTAAATGACTAGAAGAGAAAAATCCTTTTAGTATCAATTAGAGCAGGAACATTACTGTTTATGGCATATGCTAATAAACTATTTTTAAGGGCATTTTTTTTAGCGTAATCAAGACATCAAGGACTGGAGTAGAATAATCATCTTTTTTTAAAAAAGGCAGTGGTGCCTAGAATATGATTGAGGAAAAAACCGAAGGGAAATTATTTAGGGTTTTATAAGGAAATATGACTTAAATAGGGGTGATTGAGAAAAGCTGGAAGACAGAACCCTCCCCCGCCGATAGAATCCTGTTTAACAGGACATTCTGAGAGAATGCATTATGAATATTGTTGTGTGACCCCATCCCATAGAAAGTAAACCAGGGAGGGCTAGAGAAAGGAGGAAAAAAATTTAGTGGGACCACTTGGTTCTTCCATGGTTAATCTCCCATCATACCTAATGAACATAACACAAATAGTGGCCATTATTACAGTTAAGTAGAATGAAGGCTTCTATGTGGATGAATGGGTCAAATTCCTGTACCATATGTAATGTGTATCTCTAGGGTCATATGGGATACATGTGGAAGTAGGTGGGTTGCAAAGAGAAGGGAGTGGAGGGTGGATACTATGGGGCTCTCTTATCTGTGTGTATGTATGTCTGTGTGTATCATCTGTCTGTCTGTCTGTCTGTCTATCTATCTAGCTATCTATCCGAATGTGAATAAACATACATAAATATTACTATAAAGGATTGTGCGGGCTGTTTCTGACTGATGAGGAATATTGATATTGATCCACAAGAAAGCAGTATTTAAACATCCCGTCTTCAACCAATAGATAGCTATGTAGCCTTAGGAAAATCACCAATAAATCAACAAACAGCAAATGCTGACGAGGATGTGGAGGAAAGGGAACCCTGTGTACTGTGTGCGGACTGCAAACTGGTACAGCCACTGTGGAAAACAATATGGAGGGTTCTTCTAAACATTAAAAATAGAACTACCACATGACCCAGCAATCCCACTTTTGGTTTTCTGAGGAAGACAAAAACACTAATTCAAAAAGATATATATATCCCTATGTTCACCTGCAGCATTATTTGCAATAGTCAAATATGGAAGGAACCTAAATGTCCACTGATGAATGAAGAGAGCCATAAAAAATGAAATCTTGCTATTATGCAGAGCATTATGCTATGAAAAACAAGGCAGACAGAAAAAGATAAATGCCATATGATCTCACTTATATGTGGACTTTTAAGAAAAAACAAATGAACAAAAAACGCAGCTCACAGAAATAGAGAACAGATTGGCGATTGCCTGAGGGTGTGTGGGGGGGGCGGGTGAGGGGTGGAGCATGGGCAAATGGATGAGGGGGTCAAAAGACACAAACTTCAGTTAGAAAATGAAGAAGTCCGGAGGATGTTCTGAACTGGGTGGTGACGAGTTAATGCTGGGCTGCATATCTGAAAGCAGCTAGCTGAGAAAGAGAGGGCATTTTAACTGCTCTGACTAAAAACGATCAGGAACCGGAGGAGGATATGGAGCCTTGAGAGCTCTTTACCCAGCACGTTCCACAGGGAAAGTCACCACACTTTTTACAGTTATAATGACTAGAGAGAGCTGTGTCTGTCCTTCCTGCCTCCTGATCAGAGTTGACCTTGAAGAACTTCAAACTGGCTGTTCCCAGACCCTGTCCCCAGGCTCCCTGACGCCAGAACAGGACGACCCAACCTTACCAGTACACTCTCTCCTCTCTATGTAAGACTGCGGATCAGCGCAACGCATGCACCCCCATGAGGTTCCCTTCAAGGGCTCCGGGCACACCCCCCTCTCAGTTTCCAAGTCAGGGCCCTGTTTCAGGGCTTCCTGAAGCCACGTTCTCAGGCTACTCCTCAGTTTGGGCTCAAGTAAAGCCTGTTCCGTTACAGTCACAGAGGCTCGCGTCTCTTCCATCCACTTAGCAGAGTGGATCCTGGGCGTCCCCACCACAGGAAACAACAACTCATGGCCAGGCGTGACGGCGATGCTGGCTGGGTGGTAGTGGGCACTCTGCGTCGCGCACACACGGCATCCCTCGGCTGCATGCCCGACAGGAACAGGGTGTTGTCTGTCACTGACATAATAATAATAACAACAACAACAACAACAACAACAACAACAACAACAATAATAGTAGTAGTAGTAGTAGTAAGGGCTGCTGGGAACGGAGGAAAAAGAATTACCAGTGAAGGTCCCCATTCGTGAAAGAAGAAAATTGACATGCTGTTTGCAGGAAGTTTAGCTTACGTTTTCCCATGTTTGGGGCTCCCTCCGAAGGCTCAGTCCAGGCGGACTTCCCTGAGGGGAAGGGGGGACACAGGCAGCCTAGAGGTCACGTGCGGCCCGGGGGCTGCGGCCAAGGTGACAGACGCGGCCTCAGGGACAGATGCTACGGGGGGAGGGGGGACACACGCGGCCCAGCACGCCCTGGCCTGGGGACCCCGCAGGCACCCACCCTCGGCCAACGAGCGTCCCCCGCAAGGACACCCGCACCGCCCGCCGCCGCCGCCTCGGGATAGCCCGGAGAAGCGCACCTTCTGCATCCGGCCGCGCTCCGTCAGGTCCGTCAGGTCCGTCAGGTCCGTCCAGCTCGGGCCGCCCGGCCGCAGGCTCCCTAAGTGGCCGCGCGCCCAGTCCTCCGGCTCCGGCCCGCGTCATCGCAGCGCCAGGTCCAGGTCCCCGCGGCCGCGCCAGGTCCCCCCGGCCACGCCACCGCGTCCCCGCGGGGCTGGCCTGACAACAGGGCCCACGGCCAGGGACGCGCGGCCGCCGCGGCCGCCACGCTGGACGCGCGCCTCCGCGGGCCCCGCCCGGAAGCCCCGCGAGCTCGCGGCCTCGCGGGAACTGGCCGCGGCGGCGCGGGAACTGGCCGCGGCCTCGCGGGAACTGGCGCGCGCCGGGGGCCTGCGAGCGTGTGAGGTGGGGCCTAGAGGCTCAGTTACCCGGGTCCCGAGCCCCCCCCCAACCTGGGCCGCCGCCCGCGGCCCTTCGGAGGCGCCCACGGCCCCCGCCGCTGGCCGCGCGGTGCCCCTCGCCCTGCCCCGGGCGCGCGCTGAGCTGCCGCTGGGCGTTCAGGGCCCGGGCCGGGCCGGTGCGGGGTGGGCGGCGGCCACCGCCTGTGCGGAGAGTGCCCTCGGCCGTTCTGGGGTCAGCCTCCGCCGAGGACTGTCGGGTCCCTCCTCCGGGTCGCTTTCCCAGGAGGTGTCCAACCCGGCGGGGACGTGGGAGCGACGCGCGCCTCCAGTCTGTCTGCTCCTCCGGCCGGGCCCGAAGATCCGGTGAGTCCCCGGGCCGCTCAGGTGTCTCGACGGTCACCTCCGGAGCTTACGCTGTGCTCTTGGGGCGGCCTTCTCCCTGTATCAGACCGAGAACGGAAGGTCTTCCGGGAAGATAGACAGACCGGAGGCAGAAGTAGCGACACAGAGAGGAAGGTGGTAGAGACATGGACAGGTGATAGACCAATAGAGAGGTAGAGAGACATACGACAGATGACACAGATCGAAATAGACGACAGAGATGGAGCTCGACACAGGAGATACAGAGACAGAGTGAGATGCACAGGTGATAGAGAGACAGAGACAGCGATATGGATGATAGGGACACGGACAGAGAAATAAACAAATACACGGAGGGAGGTAGATGACGGAGATATAGACACATGACAGAGAGAGAGAGAGAGAGAGAGAGAGAGAGAGAGAGAGATAAAGAACATCACGAGAGGGATCACAGTGGAGCAGGAACACCAAGGGGCCAGGTGGATCTCCGTGATCTTTTCTGACAGCCTTAGAAGTCACAGTCAGTTCCATTGAATGCTATTGATCACCCGCAAATCTCTTCAAACCCAATCTGCCACTAGAGGCAACCAACGGTACATTCATATGTCATCCTTTAAATAGCTTACCGCAGGGCCAGTGCTGCACACCATGCTGCTCTTCCTTTCGGATTTCATCTTGGAAGTCCCTCCCATGTTAACTCTGGGTCAAGCTAATTCCATTCTGGCTGACTCAAGCAGGAGAGTTTATTGATGGAGCTAGGGGAGCCCATAGAATCTCTGGGAGAGGCACATAGGGGCCAGGGAAGCCTGGTCGTTCGGACCGCCCAGCTACATGCAGAGGTTCTGTAGTGGAGACATTGTAGCTCCCACTGCTCACTGCAGGTGACAGTTGGGCTGGACCAGAGGCTCTAGTACTGATGACATTACAATCTGCCACCAGTGACCCCAACGAGTGAATGTTACACGCATGTGTCACTCGTCCTTTAAAAAGCTCACCAAATGCTTTAGCCACCTCACCCGCCAGAAGATCAGTTCTCCAGGGTGCAGCCTCTGTTTTGCATTGCTAAATTGCAAATCCAACTCCATATGGTGCGTTCGACTGGCAAAATTTCGGCCTTATGTTCGTGCCTTAGGTGCAAGGGATCCTGGGAATGCAGGAAATTAGACTTAAATTGGCAGCCATGACGGTTCGTTCACTTCAGCCTCCATCCATTCTCTTCTGGTTTTCACTGTTTTATGTGTTCTTTCTTGGGAACAGAGATATCTGTTGACTACATAATTCCTGAGAAAAGTAGAATGTTCTGGCATACCAGCAAAGCCAAAAAGTACTCTCGTGCCTTTTTATCAGGAGACAATAAAGAACTCGAATATACCTGCTGTTTTTGCCTCTGGTATGCAGAAGAGGCAAAAAGTATTCACAGTACTTTTCTGAAGTTGTTTGAGAATTCAGCATAAGAAAAGTTAATTCATATATGATTTAGTTATTTTCACTCAAAACATAAATCCAATTTAAAACACCCTTGTTAAACATCTGTTGTAAACTAGGCCTTGTGCTGCTCCCTACATCCACTGAACTTGTGAGAATGCTTTTATAGTCTATAATAAGATTTTCAACTCGTGTAGCTTAATATTCAGAAAGAGGATTAGGAAATACAATTGTTCATATTAAAAGCATCTAACTTTAGCAACTTTTTGATGGTCTTTTGAACAGAGTATATTTACTTGCTGCCTAAAATAACTGAACAGTCAAAGAAATTACATATATAAAACTAAATAGAAATGATTAATCACCCTACTTATATGTTGAATTATTCAGTGAAAAGAGTATTGACAGTACACTTGTCAGCTTTAAGCTATATTTTTCTTTATAGAGCTGCTAAACATAAAATACTTTTGAGAATTTGGAGCCCACTAAGTCATAATTTAGACATTTGGTTGGCAGATATGCGATTCCTGCCATATATTTGTTACTTCAACTCCTTTCCTATCTCAATAGCATCATGTCCAGGTACCTAAAGACAGAAATAGTCTGTAAAAGAAATGCAGTAAGAAACTCTAATCACCTTTTGGCTTTCCTTAATTTTCATGAAAAATCTATTTTGAAATTGAATACCTTTTGATTAAAAACAATTATCATCAATTCCATTATCAACTCTAATATGAGAGTGTTTTGAAATGGGTGAAATAAAAATAGTAAATCACTTTTCTCCTGTTACCGGGGATGTAACTGTGTGATGCTGGGTACATGCCCCAACACCTTTGGCTCTGTTTCAATATTAATAATATGTTGATACTATATTTTTTAGCCTCTGATATAAGGAAGCAAAGAAAAGAGGAGCTGGGTGGAAAAATATTTTGCGTGGGGAGTTATTTGGACTGGGTCAGTATGGTCACATGTGCAGCTGGGCTGCAGAGCCACTGCAGAGGAAAGGCAGTAGAGGAGACAGAAATAAAGGAGAAAATACGACTTATAAAGATCTCACCCTACTTTTAACACAGAATCACTATTTTAATACAGATTCCAAAGCCTTCAGAGTGACCCGATGGCCAGAGGGGAGTGGAGGTTGAGGAGCTGGGAGAATGGAGTGAAGGTTTAAAAAAGTACAAATTGGTAGGTGATAGATGGTCACAGGGATGGGGAGCATGGCATGGGGAATGTAGTCAGCAGTAATGTATTGGCTGGGTGGAAAGCCAGAGGAGAGAAGGAACAATGAGGGGGATCATTTTATAAACTATATAAATGTCTAACCAATGTACTATATATTTGAAACTAAAATAAATAAATTTATAAAAAGTAAAAGTAAAAGCAAAGAAGGAATGTACATTCATCTAGTCATTTATCCTACATTCCAGAGAAATTTGAGGCTGCTTGCTGCCTCAAACAATGCCTGATGAACATCTTTGTATATGTTCCCCTGTGAACGTGTGTAAGTGTTTCTTGGGTTATGTTATCAGATATAGAATATCTGGGTGACAGGTTGAGGCTGGGCTGTGACCCATCATCATTCCACAGCAGTAAGCAAAGAAAGCCCAGTGAAACCAGTTTCCTTTAAAGCAGGGCTTTTCCTGTCATCTGTTGGAGAAAGCTTGGTCCCATAGCCATGATCTGCTGCAGGGAGGATGAGAAATGTAATTCCTGATTGTTCTGTTGCGTGCTCAGGTAAAATTATTACTATATAAGAACAGGAATAGATGTTATATGGCAATCAGCATTTTTCCATGCAGGAGAGGGCTAACTTGGCAGGCCAGGGTGGCTCAAATCTGCACATTCTCAAGAAGAGCTTGTCTTTAGGACCGACTCTTGGCCAGTGCGTGGGAGACGAGCACTGAGCCTTTGGGAGAGTCTGTTTGTGTGCCCAAGGCCCTAGGCGTGAGGTACTAGTTTGATCAGAGGATTTCTGTGAGCAGCATGATTCGCGGTGAATACTTGTTTCTGCTCTGTGAGGGGCTAGAATCTGAGCAGCTGAAGTCAGTCGTGCAAGCAGGTACCACAGCCTGTGTAACTGAGCACCCTGGACTTTCAGGCTCAGGCAGACTTCCTGAGTGGGTAGCAGTTGGCACATTTCACACATTGATGCTGGGAGCATTAAATGCATACCTGCAGCCCCACTGAGAGGAGGTACGGGAGACTTGTGTCTGGTTTCAACTGGAATTTGCCTTTTAGGCCTTTCCCTTTGCTGATCTTAATTGGTACTTTTTTTTTTTTTTTTTTTTTTGCTATAATAGACTAGAAATGTGAGTTTAACAGTTTTTCTGAGACTGTTGATCTTTCTAGTGAATCATCAAGCCTGGGCATAGTCAGTCTTGGGGGTTCCTGACACAGACCCAAATTTCATCCTCAAAATAACGAGGAAGAAAAAATTCAGTACTCTGAAGTACTTAAAACTGAATGCATAAATAAAGTTTTCAGAAAGGGGTTCATCCTCCCCACTTGTTAAAGTTCCTGAGAAAAACCGGGTATGTGGGAAGTTGTATTAACTCTTTTGAATCACAAGAGGGTTGCGCAGCCTCAAACATATCCATTGAGCTCATTCTGTGTCAGTCTGATCAGGCCTCAGCAGCTGAGGTCCAGGGGGGCATTGTCAAGCACCACTTTGCCACACTTGATAAGGTTCACTGTTCACTGTTGAGAGCTATTTCGAGGAGAGAATTGGAAAAATAACACCCTTTTACTACTCATCATTTGAGTTGGCATGGAAACATTGTTTCAGCAAGTTGGCATGGTAACCACCTTCTCCACCATACTGAAGAACCTAAAGCCAAGGGCCTGAGACTTTGGCACACATTTTAGAAGGTTGCTCGTCTCTGAGACAACATAATACTTGTCTGATTTGGATTCTCATTTTTTAATTCTATTTATAGTTATTACTTTTCTCGAAAATACAGTAATTTTCTTGAAAAGAAATATTTCTTGCCTACTCTCCTGGGTATATTACTTTAACATGAGCATCTAGCACGATCATTTTGTGTGATAATGGCCTTCAAAGCCATTTAATTTACTTACATGCTAGTCGGAGAAAATTTTTCTCTTGGGCTAATTCATTGGCCAAATAGTACACTTTCTATTCTCCATTTATTTTCATCCTAGATGTACATCACTAAACGCACTCGTTAACATTGTCAGATACACAACATGCCACTAAAGTTTTGTTTTGAGTCTGCAAGTACCACTGAAATCCTGTTACTTAGACAAAAGACATGAAGGTGAAGGCTTGGGTCAATAGAGGTGCATGCTCAGTTTGCTATAGATATTATACATTTCGGAAGAATGGTTACAGGAACAAAAACAAAATGTAAACTGCTTCTTAGTGTTCAGAATTTGATAATCTGATGGCTTATTATCTGTTTAGCCTAAGTTCGGTTCATCCATATGAGACTGTCATTTTTATAAGAAAAATGAATGAATATTAGCAGTTACGCGTAGTTCAACTTCCTGTATTATCTTAATTTTTTTAGGGTTTAGTGACAGAGTCTCGTTCCAAAGCAACTCATTCCCCCGAGACTGTGTTTCCCAGGGGTGGGAGTCACTCTGATTCATCTTTGACATTTCGACAGTTTCGCTTTGTACGTAATTCAGATTTTAGGGAATAACTCGTTTTTCTGGCTGGCTACCATTGGTGTCATTCTCAATGGCACCACACCTTTGCGGAATCGCCTCTCTTCCACTCTGTGCAGTTGTGGTGACAGGTGATGCTGGTCACAGTCTCGCCCTGGGAAAGCAGTTGTTGAGGACCTCCCTCCCCTGTGAGGTAATGGGCCCGTGACCCAAGCTAGGTCAGCAGACCTCCTGGAGAACTTGGAACGTAAGCAATTGGGGCTGGAGTGGGAAAGCTGGTAGGAGGAACGGCAGTGATCTCTAGAATGTTCTGTGCTCCTGTGCTGTCTGCAGCCGGTCCCTCGGCGGCACTTTGGCTCCTGCCCTGACCTCCGCTCCGGACCCTCCAGCCCATCCTGTGAGCCTCCTGACCCACTTCCCACCAAACGCTTCCATTTGAAATTAGAATCGATTTCTGTTGCTTATAACCAGGAATCCTAGTGCTAGGATATTGGTTGTTTTACTTACTGACTTCTCTTCATGAGTTGAGAATGAATAAGTAAAATTGGATTTGATGAATGCGAAGAAAAACTGATTATCTAGTAAGGCTCCCCAAGTACCTAATGTACCTGAAAAGCAGTTCTTACAGAAAAACTTTAGAGGAATACTCTACTACTCAGATACGCTAAAGAATAACATTTTTTTCTTCAGAGTTTTTACAGCTGCCTCCTTTCTGCCATTTCAGTCAGCTGAAGATGGACACGGGAAAGATGAAATAAAATTCAAAACAGCTGAAGGACTGACTATTTCTACTTCCTGCCATTTAATCAGTTAATCAGTCGAGCATTTGGTAGGCATTTCTCGAACACTTAATCTATCCCAGGCATTATGCTTTGCCATCTAGACACAAGCCTAAGCAAATAAGAAGTGATGATGACAAATTTTCTGTCCTAAGATGAATCAGTCTAGCAATAGGGAGAAGCACATCAAATGAAAGAGTATAAGCTTCATGCTGGAGTTTTGAGCACCCACCTGTCTGCAAAGGAGGAGACTATGTCAAGGCAGAGAAGGTGATCCCTAGGTTCAATAATGAAAGAAGGAAGAGATTTTACAGGTGGAAGGGACAAAAGGCAAGGGGACCGAGCTGATTAGTCATAAGGGGAATACCACGGACAGTGGGCCTATCGTGGAGACGAAATTCAGTGGATATAAGTACTTCTAAATGGATGAGTAGACTGATGAGTAACTGTGCAGGACATTTTCAATTAACTGTGATTTTGAGGATTCGTACTCTTCCTTGTATCCGTTCACGTAGCTGAAGAGTGAATTCCAGTTGCAGAATATCCCTGGCCGTGCTACGCAAGAGTGATGTAAAAATATCGCAAACCAACCCTGATATTTCTGCAGATTTCCTGCGGAAACTCCAAATTTTACTTAATCTGAAAATGAAGTTACCTGTTACGAACAAAACTGAGTTGGAACATTAACCATATCACACTTTTTCTTTCTTTATCTGGGAAGATGCACGTTGTCCCTACTTCCCGCTCTTCAGCTACTAAATTATCCATTTTATGTGGTGTCCACATTCACGCCCAACATACTTGAACCATGGAGGTGAAATTTAAAGTGAAACGCTCATTTCTTTGGACTCAGCCTTGCGTGTATGCAATTTTGGGTCGTGAGGGAGGGAACCAGGCAGCATTGATTGACATATGCTGTCATCATGGTACTGCTAATGAGCCTGTGCAGTGTGTGTGCAGGAACCAGAAAATGTCTGTCTCGCCCAAGTCAGCTCACTGGGGTGAAGCCTGTACAAGGACGCTAGTGATATTTTTCATATGTACGTACGTCACACGGTTTCTTTATGTTCCTTTCTGTCTTATGTCTATGATGCGGGAGGTTTTCTTTAGCCAAAATCTTCTCAGTCCTATTTAAACAGGTGCCTAACATTTGTACAAATTAAATGAAAACGCTGGAGACTGTGTTTACTAAGAGTTGAAAGCGTTAGCTGTTATGACTACAATTGAATATGACCGCTCACCGTGGGAGAGAAGGAATTAAACGAGGCCGTGGTCGTGGGGACAGGGCATGCCAGAACGTCTCAGATTACTCGTGTTTTCACTCTGGGAGTCCGGACAGCGGTTTCCCTGATGCTGGGAAACACCGAATGAGCCTTCTGAGCTCTGCTGTGATTGTAGGGACTTCTTTGTCACCTCTGCTCTGAAGAGAGCATTGGGGTCCTGTCTAGGATGTGGTCACCGAGCTGCAGATGTTCAGCCATCAAGAATAGAGGGCGGCGAGTGACACCGAGGGGTGAGGATTGAGGGGGAGGAAGTGGCCACCCCGCAGTTCATCAGCTGCGTGAGAAGGGATGGCTGCTTGGCCAGACACACTGGTTTCATTTGGTTTCGTGTAACACTCTAGAGTCAGGCCGTCCCACTAGCCGATGCTGTAAAAGCCCTCATGGCCCCAGCAGGGCAGTTTCTTACTGGGGACAGGAACAGTGAGGAAAACACTGTGAGAAAGAAGTCACTGCCGCGTGGCCTTCTGGGGACAAACCACGTGAGGAAGCATCTCTCAGCTTCCACACTTGCCCCAGGGTGGAGCTTCGTGTGTGTAAGGTTACCCAGAGCAGGTGTTTGGGGAGCACGCCCTAGTGAAGGCCCAATGGCCTTTCCGTTGTCCAGAGACCCAGCTCTTGAGCAGGGACACCCGGACTATGTGTCAGGTGGATATGGCCACTCCAGCCAGTGACAAGGACAGAGGCGATGCCGGGGGGTGGACTGCCCTGCACCTGACCCTATGTTTGTGGAGCAGGAGAGTCCTGGAACTTCTTACGTGGAGGCAGAGAGACTCCTCCTGATTTGTTCCTCGGAGGCAGGAAACTTGTTTTCATGGACACCTTGCAGGGTCAGGCGGAGAAAGACAGCTCCAAAGGAGACGTTCAGATGCGTCTCTGCGGTACTTGCAAGTTGTCCTGGAATTTAGACAGTTATCCTCGTATTGCATTCACCTGGTGTCTTCCTTTTGAACTCAAAACCAGCAAGGAAGAATCCAATATAAGAAGTTTGTTTTTATTTCTGGTTGAAATGGTCTTTACATTTTTCCTTACAGCTCCCTTCTTCAACAGAGTGGGTTTTAATGTTTTTCTGCTTTTGTCGTGTTGTAAAGAAGAGTATTATAGCACGAAAACAAACAATTCTGACAAGTAGGATTCCTGTACTTGAGTTAGCAAATAAAATGGCTTCTTGTTTTATCATTTTTTTCTAGGAAACGTATTTATGTCTTTTTTAAAGAGTCACTTCTTTTCTTTTCCTCTTTAGGCTTTTTCTTGGATTCTTTTTAGCAAATGCCTATATTTATTTAACTTTTTGCCTTTTTTTTTTTTTTTTTTTTTTTGCTAAAAGTCTTATTTGTGATCTGCATTATAGTTGCTGTTGGGCTGAAGTTGTGGCCTATGTTTGTGAAGAACTGGCGGGAGGTAAAAAATATGCTTTCCTTTCTCAGCCACCAGAAGAAAAAAATCAGTGGTATTTTCCCCCGAATTTTAAACATCAGAACTCAGCTACCAGAGAACAGGACTTACATCTAAGAAATCTAATTTTCAATCCCAATTCTGCTCCTTACTGTAAGTCAGTTGGACACGTCGCTCCGTCTCCCTGAGCCTCAGTTTCCTCTCTTCAGTGGAATGATGGTTATAATGAATGCTGTGGAAAGGGAGTGAAGGTCAAGTGGGATAGCGTTGGTGGGGATGCTTCATAAACTGTCAAGTGCTGTATGTGTGTGAACTGGTATTGCTGTGTTATTTTGTAAAGCCTCATGAGACAACGTTAAACCCTGGAGGACATAAATGCCTCTGATGACTCTGGGGTACATTAAGTCAAAAGGTTTCTTGTCTACTACTTTTCAGGTGTAGTTTTGTGGACTGGAGATATAGCAAGGACTAAAACATGCCCTCCGAGAGTCTAGGTGAGGAGATGTGGCCCCGCGTGCCTTTAAAGGACTAGGAATGGTCCCTTGCCCCGTGGGACTCCTCTGGAGAGAGGGTTAGGCTTAGGCCTCTGAAGGGAAAGGCCCCAGTCTGTCCTCATCACTTCTGAACTGTGATTCCCCCAGAACAAACAAACATTGTACACTTTCCTGTGGCCCCTTTTGGACCTGACCAGGTGCTTTGGGTTGCAGTGAAGTTTGTTCTCGACGGTGCCTGAGTCTGCTCCAGGAGGAGTGGCATGTAAGCACACAGAGGCCAGTGCAGACTTGTTCATGACAAGTTCCTTCAGAAGCCTTGGGTTCCATTCTGAGTGAGGTCCTTCTTTGTGCTCAAGAAATTTTCATGCCGAAGTACACTGCAACGCCTCTTAAATCCATGGGTCCATACGTAGTAATTCTAAAACTGTCTTCTGAAAGGATCTATTTTAACTTAAAATTGCATATTGATTAAATTTTTAGTTGTTTCAGATATCTGTTATAATGTTTCCAGCTCATTCTGAAATTTGCTTTTTTGTAGAGTGTAAATTGGGAATTTCACTAAAAGGGTAAATGCTCTTAGGGAAAAAAAAGTACAATGACTTCTCTTTGATGAGAATGCAAATTTCAAGGCCAGCATTTACTGCTAGTTTTTTGTTTCTTAACTTTTTGTGAATAGACAGAGATGACTGGAACCCACCAACAGTTCCAGACAGATCTGACAATTTCCCGGGAGACTGCAGAATGACTTTGATGCTTGGGAAATGTAGCTAAGAGACATCCCAGCCGGGGCTGTCAGCAGTCAGCTGGCCAGCCTGACAGCCCTTCCAGTGCTCTGAGACTGCACTCGAGTGATTTCTTTTTCTTTGAAGAAGCTTTACGATATTTCCTTTAGAGCACCCGCATTTAAAACTTAAAACATAGATGCGGCATTCTAAATGTGGGGCGCAAAACCTGTCTCAGACTTGATTTCAGTTCAATAAATATAATTAATATAAAATAGTATAACACTGGGGATCTCTTTAAGAGTTTTAAATCATTCATGCACTGCTAATGCAGCCTTAGCGATGACTGATGCTGATACAGCCCCACAACGTTTAAAAGCGAGTGATTTCTTTCTTAAGCAGGTATCACTCTAAGAAAAGCATTTTTGGTGTAGATTATGTCAAAACATCTGTATTTCAGTAGGAAAAGAGTGATGCATCCGAGTCTCTTCCTCCGTCCTATTGTGAGGCCAAAGCATGGGTAAGCTGAAGGCAGTTTCCAGTGCACAGTTCACTTCAATTGGCCAAGGAAGAAGAGCACTCAGGTTACCAGCTGAAAAGACACAATAGAAAATGACCTAAATCAGTTGAAATCACTAAGGAGTGCCAGACGCAGAAGTCCAGTTGTGATGAAAATCCCTTTAATTAAATTGCCAGTTAAGTCAAAAGTAAAATTAGTTCTTATTTAATCATGAAACAACACGTTTATGTAACTTGCAATGAGAATAATTAAAAACTTAAACGTAAAATCTGTATGAGAATTTTATAAAAACAATATCGTTCGTTCAAACACACGATAATAGTAAAGCTTTGCAGGGTAGTTTCATCCAATATAATGAAATACAGCAAGAGTTATGTGACATCTTAGGCCACTGAGGCGATTCTTTTCTCAGATAACCAGCTAACCATCTGGAGCGATGACATGCGTCCTCCCTCCCACACACCCACGTTCGCGCATGTCATTGCACATCTCCATGTATCTGTCTCCACACGTATGTCTCGGGCTGGCCAGGAGCTCCCGGGGAAGGGACAGCCTTGGGAGCTGAGATACCCGATCCCGAGGCAGCAGGTCCCCCGGTGGAGGAAGATTCTGGCAGTTCATCTCCGTGTTGTGAAGGTCCCCCTAAGCCGGCCTAGTCGCTGTGCTTCAGCAGTCCTGGTCGGAAGGAGCACATTAGAAGGGGAGATGTTGCCACGTTCACAGATGCCCAGATCACCTGCAGGAATATTCTGAAATTGGAAGGAGTTCTCCCATATTAAAGGATGAGGCTGTTGAACAGGCTGTGAGAGCACCGCCCACTTTAGTTGCTTCCAGGGGCACTGACTACAGCACGACAGTCGATGTCCTTGCTGACAACTCTGAATCAACAAGCACGACCAAAACCTGTGCCGTAGCTCCCCTTATTTTAACGAGTTCATCAATATTTTAGAAAGGTTTCCGTCTCAAATGGCAGCAAAATTTTTAAAAGGTTTTGGTGCTCCACGTGTAACATTTCCGTTGGCCTTTCCAGCGCCTGTGATTCTGTTTTCGGATCTGCTGTGCTCCAGGTGAGGGGCAGCGAGAGCAGGGCCTTGCCAGGTGCCCTGGTGCACTCAGCCGGGCCGCCTGGTATGTGGCTCTCAGGGGGCGAATGACAGAGCGGGGCGGGGTGGGGTGTGGTGGAGCCCAGAGCTGGGCTACTTGGGGAAGGGGCCTGACTAGGGTTGGGAGTCAGTTTGGAAAGGGAAAAGAATGAGCGTGGGGGACTGACGAGCAAGGTCGATCAGGGCACACGGTAGGGCAAACCTGAAGGAGCTGCACGGCAGAGAAGGGGGCCGTGGCGGGCGTGGAGGGGTTCACGCCCCAGCCTGAGGCAGGCGGCATGGGAGAGGACACTGCCAGAGCTGACCGTGTCGGGAATCACATCACGTGATGGATGAAGCCTGTGAGCGCATCGTTTCCTGGGGCTGCTGTGACAGCACCAAGGACTGTGTGGCTTATACAACAGGAACTCGGGTTTCAGGTTCTGAGGCCAGAAGTCTGGAACCGGGGTGCCAGGAGGGCCGTGGGGAGGATCCTCCTCGCCTCTTTGAGCTTCTGCTGTTTGCTGGCCATCCTTGGTGTCCCTCAGTTTGTAGATGTATCACTCAGGTGCACGGCCATCTGCGCTTTGTGGTTTCACGTCACCTTCCCTCTGTGACAGTCCCAATTCCCTCCTTATTGGAGCACCAGCCACGTTGATTAGGGCCCACTCTAATCACCTTGCAATCTGATCAGCTCTGTAAAGGTTCTGTTTACAAATAAGGCCACTTTGCGAGGTAGGGCATATTGAAATAAGTTTCTAGGCTCAAGATGGAGCCACTTCTGCTGCGGTGTCACTCCAGCAAACGGGAATCCAGCTGACTTGAGTGTTCCTGTAAAAGATCCCCTTGACCAAAGATGCAGAATATCCCGCAGCCAATCACCCACTGCCAAGACTTTTTAATGCTTTCCTTGTTCTAAACAAGGTTGGATGTGCCACCCCGGACAATCGACTGGAGCTAGATGTGCTCTCCTTATCCCCTGATTGCCTTCTTCTATAAAGGCTTAAGCTCTGTGCCCTGTTTCGTAGTCCTCTGGACTCTGGAGAGTGGAGCCTGCCTGCTTCACGAAGTCTAAAATAAATTTTGCTTAAACTAAATTATTCTCTTTGATTATTTTAATAGACTTAAACTTGTCATTTGGGGTGGGGGGAGTGATTAACCCTATAACAGGTAGCTTCTCAGCAGTCCTACTCTGTATGCTTTAAAATTTCATGGAGTTCTCCCAGATTTCATTGTGTTATTTATGACTTTTAATTTCAGATATTACACATTTTGTCTTTTATGGAATTTGTATGACTGTCTTAATGAAAGCTCGGAGGAGTTATCCTGGACTTGGTGTGCAGATACTGTGTTGAACCATGTTGTTCTGTTCTCTTGGATGTATCTTGCATGGTGATTTGGTAGAGGAAAATAGAAATTAGATAAGTTCAAAGATTAGCAATGAGTTGATGAGGTAGATTTGTATCATGTCAGTGGATGAGCTCAAGTCTCTATAATAAATCGCTTATTCTGTGTATCTCCTAGTGGTTCTGCTTCTCTGAGCAAACCCTGGCTGATACAGTTGACAGAGGAGGCAGCAGTTCAAGCCCTGAAAATCAGATAGGATATTTTTTTCAGATCCAATCCATCAAAAAAAGTGAATCACACACAATTTTGGAGGACAATTTGTTATATCATGGAAAATAGATAAAGCATCAGAATCGATGACTCCAGAGCTGCGTTCCAGCCAGCTTTTGATGGATCATTTTTCCTGTCTTGTATGTGACCTGATGAGGTCAGGAATTTGCTTCGATTCAGCCACGTCATGGCCTATAAACCCGTTCTGTGTTTGTTGCAGATACCATGTAACAGAATAATGTTTTATAAAAATATTCAAATGCACATCAGGCCTTTTTACATGACCCAGCTTTTCCTAACATATGAACATGCATGCATGTTTTCGGTTCAAAGACATTGTGTCTAGTAAGCACGAAAATATAGTTTTAAACAACAGCAGCCAACAAACAATGACAGCAGCAACAAACCCTGGAAAAATATGGTCATAGGCTTTTTTTCTGAGCAATAAAATGTGACTATTAGTTCTCTAGAGAAAAAAATGCACAAGGGATATTTACCTAAGTAATGTTTTATGCCAAAATAGCACAATGATTTCTGATATTATAGGCCATTTCAGAAGTTGCTACAGGACACCTTGTGCAGGTAGTGCACTGTGTGGTGCAAATTATGGTGATTTGGGGAAGTGTAGAGTGGAAGACGGGAGTGATAAAGAAAGAACATTCTTCCTGAGTCACTGGGTGAAAGTGTGGCTCGGCACATGGCCTGGGCATCGCTGAAGAGTACCGCGTATTGGAGTTCGGATCTCTGAAAGGTCAGGCCTAAATGACAAGGAGATCACATTTGAAACAAAAAAGACAAGCTGAGAAGAGGCTCATTTGATGATGGGAATGGCATCTCCCGCAAAGTCACTTATGGTGTGGTGAACTGAGAAGCACTGCAAGTTATTGGGTGAAGAGGAGAATCATTGTCACTCCTAAACGAGTGAGGGAAGGACGCCAAGAGGCAGGCAGAACTTGCCTGGGCAAAGAATTTGTCATCCTGGCTCTGTTCCTGATCCATTTGATGACCTTCAGAAGGTCGAACCTGGACTGGGTGACGCAGTAGGTCCAGTTCTGCCTGCTGCCCAAGCGAAAAGGAGGCTCGTGTGTGCAGGACACACACAGCACTCAGGAGGTTCGGCCCGCAGAGGAGGAGACACCACATGCCATTCACGGGCTCCGTGAGTGCTGCCATGTCCATCTTTCACGCCTCCAGCCTCACAATCCCCCAAGCTAGAAAGGAAGGCCACACCCAGGACAAGACTGGACAAGGCATCATGTGCCACGCACACCTCGGCGACCCTTCCACGCACTTTCCTAGGCAGATGTGAATTTAGGCAACCGAGTCTTTGAGAATATCTGAGTCACTGAAGAAAGTGCAAGAGAGGAAGAAAGAGAAAGGGACTTTACTGTTTTTGTTTTTTGTTTTTTATTTTTCTTTTAGTAGATCAGGAAGACATGCTTTTAAATATACATGAATTTCGAGCACCTGCAGGGTAAAATGTTGTGAATTCAAAGTTCTGTATCTGGGGGAAAGTCAAGAGAAAAAGTAGATTGTGCGTCTAAGGAGCACGCGCCAGCCAGGGTTCACAGCAGGCAGGAACAACAGGGTGGGTAACACTCGTCTTTGTTAAGACCACTGACTCGCTTAAATTAAAAATTTTTTCTTCTCACAAGAGGCATCACCATTTAAAACAGGTCTGGGAAAATGACTGTGGAACATGTTTTCCTTCACTTGAATGAATGGAAGAGTCAGCCAGACGTTGAATCCTGGAGATGTATTTTAGCGGCAGGAAGGCCGGAGAAATTATCTGTGACAACCAAGACTTTGTTTCCAAATTCGTAAAATGGGGGATACTCTCAGTTTCCGCCTCGGAGACTTTTGCAAAGATCAAATTAAGTAAGAGATAATGGAAATCGCTCAGCGTGGCAATTCGAGTTTAGTCCACAGACGTGATTGGCCGTCCAGTTATCACTCTTGTGGGAATGGAAATTCACGCTGTGAGTGAGCCTTCTGTCACCACATTGGGCTAAATTTCTATCAAATAAACCCAGAGTGTGGAGCACAAACCGTTTGTGACTTCCAGGGCGAATTTTAAACATCATTCAAGAAACTAGGGCACTTCGTGCATAATCTAGTAAAATGAATGGCTCCACACGCTACCCTGGTTAACAGTCTGAGTACTGTAAACCTTTTCTATGGTTTCTCTGTTTTATTTGGGAAAAGTCTCTCTTCAATAGGAGATGCCATCTGTTTGTGACCAGATGAGGGAAGGAGTTTTAAAATCAGCAAGAGAATAGATTCCTAAAGTTCTATGATACATTGAATGTGCTTTGAATAACTTCACCTGCAAGCCATCGAGAGAATCACCGATACCATCAAGTCTGACCAGGACTTCTGGGCGCAGCAGTTTTCCAGTCTCCGTCGCTGTGACAGTGGTTCATTATTTCTGCGAACAGTTGATTTCATCTTAGGTGTTTCTGTTTGCCGTCTTCAGCGGTCGGTAACATCTTGCTCATCTTAAAGAGTCATCCTCCATGAATGCCTTTCCTTCTGGATTTTTATAGTTGCGAACAGGGCTGGGGTGAAGTCTTACTTGGATCCTGTTGGTTAGATTATTAAGAGTCATTTCAGAAAGGTCGTTGACTTGTATGTTTTAAGAAAGCAGTTGTCGGTATTATATTTCTGGAGAACTATGCTGTATTTTTAAAAAATCAGATTGCATCTGGGTTCATCTTCATATCGATTTCTACATGAGATCCCTGATTTGATGGGTGTTTTCTGAGGGACGTGCAGGGATCATGGATAAAATGCAGTGTCCTCATGGCGATGTGGGGGGGGGGGCAGTTTCCCGAGCTGTGGTGGGGGCTCAGCCCTGAACCGAGGGAGAGTTCTAGACGGAGCTCAGGAAAGGGTTCAGGTGCCAGCAGCGCTAAGAGTGGAAACGAGTTCCTCAGAGAAGGGGTGAGCTCCAGAGACCAGGCAGGTGTCCTCTCGGGCAGGGGCACAGAGGCCTGGGAGGGACGGAGAGACAGACAGACAGAGACCCGCGTGTTCCGGGAAGTAAAGTCGCACGTCAGTCCTGGTTTCTGGAAACGAATGGCCAAGGCCTTGCTCACCTGTGTCCTTCCAAGGCCCGGGCGTGGGTGCGGGAGGCGAGGGCCGCGGCCCAGTCCCCCTGTCGGGGCGGTGGGGGGTGAAGGGACGCCCCAGGCGAGGGGGGGGACGGGACTGGGGGCCCTGGGGCTCCCGGCCTATCGGGGCCCGCCCTGGGGCCCTGCTCTGTGACGCCGCGTGGAGAGGGGCCGTGGTCGTCGTCCCTCGGGCCCCGTGGGCTGCCCCGGCCAGCCAGCCGCAGGCATGCCCCTGTCCTCGCTGCCGTCCGCCATCCTGGCCCACATGGCCGCCGTAGGGCACGTGCTGCCGCCGCCGCCACGCCACGTCCCGGGTGAGTGGGCCCCCCCCCCGGTCTGCCCCGATGGGGGGCGCGGGGGCCTCGCCCACGGCCAAGGAGGGCCGCAGGGCCCCAGTGCGCGAGCCCTGCCGCGTCTGCCGGGGCCGCTCCGGGCTGGGTGCTGGGTGCCCGCCTGTGCGGCCGGCGCCCGCATGCGCCCCGGGGCCCAGGCGGCACCCACGCCCGGCGGGGACCCGGGGCGGGGCCGGGGGACCAGAGCGGCCGCGGGCCGGGCCCCGCCCCCTGCCCCTGCCCCGGGCGCCCCGCTGCCCGCCTCCGCCTCCGGGGGAGCCCGCCGGCCGCCACCGTCCGTGTGGACTCTGCCGTGCGGTCCCTGGTCTCGCAGCAAAGGCGCTGCAAGTGCGGGGTCCAGCGCTGACAGCTCCCCCGGGGCCGCGGGCACTCGGGAGTCCGTCCCGGAGACTGCTGCCCACGGCCGTCCGGCCCGCGGCCCGGGCGCCGACTGCGAGCTCGTCTCAGCCCTCGCCGTAGCTGAGGCTCGGCTCTCCTTTCACAGCGAGGGTGATCGCTGCCCCGTTCGGCTTCAGAAAGCGTCTGCGTACAGAATATGGGATAAATGAATAGTGGATGGATGGTGTTGACTGAAGTAGAGCTTTTATTTATTCTGTTAAACATTACTTCATTGAATATGGGTTTTATTTTAATAGGGCAAGTTTAAAGTACTGATTTCAGAAGCTGATGCATCTATTTTCTATTCCGTGAGACTTATCTCTCCTTGATATACTGCTTACGTTAATGATAACAGTCTCCCGGGGAAGAGGTGCACAGGCAGCCGCTGATACCTGTTGAAGGGGCACACGTATGTTTGAACAGTATCGACAAAGTTCTTAGATTAAACCAAATTAATTCCTACACATGTTACTTCTATTTGCTTTTATTATTATTATAAAAATATGTTTGGATGGAGTCAAAGTTTTGTATTTCAGTGCAAGTGGAAATAAGTATTAAATGTAATTTTGACAAAACCCACAACTTCTGCTGCACAGGTTTTATTTGTGCGAAAGAAGAAAGGTCACCCAAAGCCTACTATTTTTTTTTTTATCAGCCTAGGAGACAGTAGCTGGCAGTTAAAAGATCAAATTAATTTCGAATCAATGGGACGAGGTACGTGCCACCCTCTGTAGTGTCTCCCAAGGACACTTAGCTTGCACGAAGTGATTAAAAGATGAAAAATCAGGAGCAGTTGAGATCTCAGAACTGAGTAGAGCATAATGAGGACCATCAGAGGGCCAGACTTCCCTATCAAAGGTTCCCACTCGAGGTTCCGTGTCTGTGACTCCTCTTTGGAGACATGTCCTGCTTGCTTAGTGACCGTGTCTTGGTGTTAACTCTAGCCAATCTGCACTTTCCCTTAGCGAACTCTGATGGTCGCTGCTGAAGCAGTGAGTGATCCCATGAAAGCGGTGTGAGGGTGCTTTAGTCTGTAATGTGACTGGGCCGGAATGATAAAGGGGCTATAAACGGGGTGATTTGGAATGTACTGGTAGAAATGAGAAGGCTCAATCAAGGGCCTTACAAATATCCAGCCCTCATGTACCTCCCCGTTGACTCTGGGTGAGCTGAGTTGGGTTACGGTTGGTCAGTCTTACTTCCCTTCTCTAAGGCTGGCAGGTGAGTCACATTTATTGCAACTTTTCATAGACGTTGTGTGAGCATTTTGCACACTACTTTGTCAGGTCCTTCATTTCTCACAAGAACATCCTGAGGTCTGTTGTAGGCATAATAATGGCTCCCAGCGACGCTCATGTTCTCACGCCCTGAGTCTGTGACTCTGCCATGCCATGTGGCACGGGGAGGTAAGGCTGCTGATCAGATGACCTTGAGATGGGAGAGGACCCTGCATGACACAGTGGGCCCCGTGTAATCACCAGGGTCCCTTCTTCTAAGTGATGCCAGTGATGCCAGCTGACAAAGGCCCGACTGGCCATTGCTGGCCTTGAAGATGGAAGGGATGGGGGACAGGAGCTGAGGAGTTCGGGCACCTGTAGGAGGTGGAGAAGTAAAGAGATGGGTGCTCCCCCCAAGCCTCCAGAAGGCATGCAGCCGGCTGGCATGTCGGCCCCAGCTGAGACCTGGTTCGGATCTCTGACCTCCAGACCGTGGGGTGGCCCATCTGTGTTGATTCGGGCCAGCAAGTCCGTGGGAATTGGCTGCAGCAGCAGGAGGCAGCTGACAGGGTCCGTCTCACAGGCGGGGGTTCAGCAGGAAACCTTGAGGTAAACTGCAGTTTATGGGGACTTGGGTAAGTAGGTCTCTCTGGAAAGTTATGCAGATAAAATGTGCATCAGGCACAAGGGAACACTGGAAAATCGAGTCTTTCTCCCAGCCAGTATTCCTTACCTTCAGAGGTAACTGTCATGAAAGAGCATTTTCCTTGAAGTTTCCCATGTGTATTAATGTGTACATGTGTGTGGATATATGTATATGTAGTGTACACACGCACACGTGTGCATGTGGAAGGGTGTATTAGTCTTGTTTTTCAATACATATGGGGTGGCATTTTTGTCACCTCATTTCATACCTTCACTTTTTCACTTAACGATGTTCCATATCGTGAAAGCTTTTTTACATCAACCCGTACATACATATGTACTTTATTCATTTCAGGGGGTTAATTGTATTTCCTTTTCTGAATACCCCAAAATGCCACCTATGAACGTGCCAGTCATCAAGCTGGTGTCCCACCTCCTCACCCTCCCCTTCTGTGTTCTTCTCTGTAGGCCTGGGGCTAGGGCTCTGCAGACCAGTGTTTCCCGGGAAGCCAGGTGGCTTCCTATCCTAATACCTGTCAGCAGCAGGTGTTGGAGGGAGGGTGGGAGGCAGGAGTGAAGTTAAGGAAAGTGTTGATGCGCGCATCTTCTGTTCCTGGGATTTACCGGTGCGGTTTCTGTCCGCTTACCAATGCGATGGGAATCTGTTTCTAGTTAGTTTGCTCTTCAAATCAAGTCAATGTCCTCATATGCCTTTTCGCGGTTGGAAACCAGTGTATGAATAGACGTTCAAGCTGAAAGGATGTGTGCATTTTAAATGTTGACAACTGTTGTCAAATGGTCTGCCAAAGCGGTTGTGTGGATTCCTGGGCTCACCATCAGTGTATGCATGTGTTTGTCCTGCAGCAGCTATACTCACGTGCATCAGAAAACAAGAATTTTGCCAATTGATTGAAAGGAGTTTTAATTGCCCTTTAAGTTTGTATTTCTTTGAGAGTGCTGTTTAGAAGATTTTCATGTATTTGTGGCGATTTGTGTTTATGTGAAGAGCCTGTTTCATGTGCCATTCACTGAGCTTTATTTTTCCTTTTATTTGAAAGAACTCTGAGTGTAAAAGAAACGAACCCTTTGGCATATGCTTTACAAATATTCTTCTCAGTGTGCGTTTTCCTTTTGTCTTTATGAGTTTTGTGCCACACAGAGGTTCTAGACCGTTGGTTCTCTGTTCACGATTCTTGCGTAGACTGTCGTTCTCCATGCCAAGACAGAAAATAATTCTCCTATATGTTCTCTTAGTATTTATACAGGTTAGCTTTTTCACATTAAGCTTGTTAAATATTTGCTGCATCTGGAATTTATTTTGGTTTCGAATGGTGAGGTATGGCTACAACTTCACGTATATGTGGATATGTTTCTAAATGACCAACCGGCTGACTCCAGTTATGACTCCATTTGTTGAGTAACAATCTCTTTCCTACTAAATTGTGCTAAATTTTGTATGCATTCTATGTGCATTTCTGGATCTATTATTTGCCGTTGCCACTTATCCGTTGTCTATGTATGCATTTGTGATGAATTGTTAAAATTTGAAGTATTATAATGTATTTCAGTATCTGATAAGAGTTACTGATTCTTTTGGAAAACAGAATTTTGCTGTCTCTTCTCCCATGTATATTTTTCTCTGTGAACTTTAGTAATATTATATTACAAATAAACATTTTGGTATTTTAATCAAAAATGCGTTAAATTCAAAGATTAATTGAGGTGATATTGAATTGCAAAAAATCTGATATTTGAAACTCACATAATCTTATAGGAACATTGAATGTTCAGTATAAAGAAACTTATATTTTCAGAACCATTTGACACTTCATCATCCTTAAATATTTCAGTGTGTGTTTCTTAAAAATAAGAACATTCTCCCACATAATCAAATACATCTGGCAAAATCAGGAAGTTAGCACAAATAAATCACTGTGATCTAATTTATAGACCGCTAGGTTGAGAATCTGAATTTAGTCAGTGGTTTTGACAATTTTCTTTCTAATAAGAGGAGCCAATCCAAACTCTCATCTGGCATTTCATTGTCTTGTGCCTTCAGCCTTCTTCAGTCAATGTTCCCTGCCTTTCATGACCTTGATGCTGGGAGATTACAAACCCCTTCTTTAGTAGAATATCCTTCAGTTTGGTTGGTCTCATGTTTCCTCGTGATTAGATTCAAATTAGACATCTTGACAGAAGTGTCAGAGAAGTGATTCTGTGTTCCGTCTCATCAGGCGCCTTGTGACTTGACTTTGGCCCACTATTGATGACATCCACTTTAATCAATTCATGAAGGTGGTATGTTGCTGTAAATTTACTCTTTTCCCTTTCAAATTAGTAAGTCTTTTGTGAAGAAGTATTGCAAGGTATTAAAGTATCCCATATCTCATAAAATATTTAATCACTCACCCCCCACACCCCTTGGCCTCTAGTATTTTGCACTGGCCCAGCCCCACATACGGTACCCTCCACACCGTGTTCTTGGCCACTGGGCACCCTACCTTCCACCCTGCCCTCTGGGCACAACTGATGCCTCCCCTCGTCCTCTGACCTAGCGGTTCAGAGAAAGGGGCAAGCTACTGGGCATTTGTCTTTGTAATCAGCCACTTCACTGAATATTCTAATGGGTTGCAGTCTAGGAGGTTCTGCTTTCTACTCATATGGTTATGATGTTAGCAGTGATTTCTGTCTCTTTTGTCTAAAATTTATAACCTGTGAATTTCATTTATCAAATCACATTGCTCAGTACTTCCAGAAATGTGTAGCACTAGTGGATATTTTTGTCTTATTTCTGAACTTCTTGTTTCTAGCGTTTCAACATTAAACATAATTCTGTGTTTTGGTTTGGTATATTTATCAGGTTACGAATAGAAACTTTTTTCTACTTAAATTATTTAAAAACATTGAATTTTATTAAATACTTTTTTCTGTATCTATGGAGATTATGATTTTTAAAATTTTGACTTGTGGTAAATTATACAGTTATATGTCACAGTTCAAATTTTCAATTACTTGGCGAAATCTACCTTTGTTGTGTGAAATTACTCTGTTAAAGGGTTTGTGGGCACTGTATATTTAAAATACTCATTTTCATTTAAAAAAGATCAGTCTCTGATTTTCTTTTTCATGCTGTCATTGTCTTATTTGGGTACCATTGTTTAGCTTGCTTCATCAAAATAATCTGGGAGCTCTTTTTTGTGTTTTGAAACATTTAATTGCCATTAGAATTATTTCTTTGATAAAGATTTGATAGAGTTCACCTGTGATAATGCCTTTGGCGCATGTGTGTGTGTGTGGCAGAAAGAAATTACAGTGGGATTATGCTTTATTTCTTTCTGGGCAATTATTTCAGTTTTCTCTCCCTTCCAGGGTCAATTTAGATAATGATTTTCTTGAAAAAAATATTCATTTTTATTCAGAGTTTTAATTATTTGGGGATATACTTGCATGAAATATTCCTTTGATTTTCTTTATAATATTTATAATTATTTCCAAATTTTATTTCTGACTTTGAGAACTTATAACATTTTTTTCTGTTTAGATAAGCTAGTAGTTTGTTTTTTCCTACAAAGAACCAGCTTTTGAATTTACTTTTTTAGTTTTTCCTGTTTCATAAATACATTAATTTTTGCTTTTCTCTTTTCTCCTTCCCTCATTTAAAATTTCTTTTCTTATACCTTTTCTAATACTTCCCTCATTTAATACTTTTTCTTATACCTTTTCTAATACTTCCCTCATTTAATACTTCCCTCATTTAAAATTTCTTTTCTTATACCTTTTTTATCTGGCTTATTTCGCTTGGCATGATTACCTTGAGGTCCATCCATATTGTTGCAAATGACAGTATTTCATCTCTTCTTATGGTTGAGTACTACTCCACTGTAGTGACAGGAAAAAATCTAACTATGGGAGGAGAACACACAATGTGAGATTACACACACACACACACACACACACACACACACACACACACACACACGCATGCATGTGCCTTACTGAAACTTACTGGATTTCATTAACCAATGTTACCATTAAAAATAAATTAATTTTTAAAAAGATTAAAATTTATTTTTCTAAATTATTGAGTCAGATGCTTAATTCTTTTTATTTTATTCTTTCTCTTGTAATACGTTGTGGGCCTTATATTAATAAAGATAATTGATTTTTCAATTGCACCATGGATTCTAGTTTAGGATTAACTTTGTATCCATGCCTTTATATTAGCTTCTAATCCTTTTGCAAGTTTATTCTGGTCAAAATCCTCGATTTCATCCCCTCTACATCTGTCAAAACTCCGGCCAAGACATATTCATGAGGGAAAACAAGATGGGGATGCAGTTGTAAACTTAGGACTCTTTGAAACTCTTTAAGCTTTATCCCTGTATTAAAATTGATCACCAGAAAAGCTCAACTTCTGGTATTTACAAAGCTGCAGTTTCATGTTGAAATCTTTTGGCTTTTTCCTTTTTAATGAAACTGCTTCAAAGACAAAATGCATTGCGTTGCTCAGTACCCTTCATGTAGAGACCCTTGTGACAAATATCCCTCTTGGAAATGAGGATGAGTGAAGAGGACATTTTTTAGTGGTTGTGGAGTGTCCTTTTCAGCTGTGAGTACCTTCTAGCTGTTCTGGTTTTGAGATTTCTTGCCTGTGCCAAGCCTAATGTAAAACTTTACCCTCAAGTGCCGTAGCTTTTCTTGGGCAAGGTGATCTAAAGATGTAAGATAGGGTTTGTGACAGGCTCACTTCCGAGGAGCAACAGGACGTACACACTCTCCAGCATTTACTGGAATTAAGCAAACAATGCCGGCCCAAATTCGATGCCAATGAAAAGCATTAAATTTTTTCCTCTTTCTGATCACCCGATTGAACTCTGCTTGCACCAAACAAAGACATACAACAATACCTCGCTTTCACAGGCACAGAATTTCTCTACTATGATGCATGTTGGCAGTTAAACTCTATTTATACACTTGGTTAATAAAATCACAGACAATTACTTCATTTTTAATTGATTTTTTTTTTTTGCAGGCTTGAAAATGTCGAAGCTCATTGATTATGGTCAGTTGAATGCACTATGCAACAGGAGTGCCCAACAAAGCTGGTAATACACTCATTAATTTCTCTGTTTGTTGCTCAAACGGATACCACTGTGTGTGTTTCACGGATAAAGGGTAGTCATGAACCACCATGGACTCTCACAGACACCCACTTTACCACACAAATCAAAACGTTTGAAAACCGGAGGTGGTTTGCCCAGACTGAAGAGGCAGAATATGTGTCACCTTTTAGAGGAACAGCTTCTGTGAAGCAAACATAATTTCTCCCTCGCGGGGTCCTCCCCAGGACTCTGAAGGCAGTTGTGGGGGAAGCTTTGAGTGTGTGTGTGTTGGTTCGGCAGGATTTCAGATCCACCTCTGTCCATGACATATGACAGAGTGCCCTCAGGTACAGACTTTCCACTTTAAAACATCTCTGCATCACATCCTCTTAACCCTTCAGACGATTTCTGTTTTTATTCACCTTTCCTTATTTCTCAGGGAAAGGGAAGGAGGCATGCTTCTGTGAAATTCCTTGGATTTCTCCCAAGAATGCCTTTTTTCTGTGCACTCCTGCCTCCCCGTCACTCCCAGTGTCCTTCAGCCTGGGGTGAAGAATGAAGCACTTGCACTCAGGTTGCCTGGTCCGAACCCTGGCACAGCCGTCTACCGGAGGTGTGTCCTTGGACCACGCTCTTGAACTTCTTCGGGCCTTAGTTTCCTCAGCTACCAAATGGGGAAGATAGAATACTGGCTAATACAGAGTTACGTAAAGGCTAAATGATCTGATTCATGAACAGCCTGGACGAGTGCCTGGCACATAGTAGGAACTAACATGTTTCATTAGTTCGGGGGACAGTATATCCAACCTGTTAAGAAACGGGGTTTGAAGTCAGTTCAGTTTTCATTTGCACCCTGTGTCCTCCACAAGAATTAGGCAAATTATTAAGTTTTCAGTTTCTGTATGTGTGGAATGGGCAATAAAGGATGCCAGTCTCTCAGGTTATATAAATATACGATGAGAAAAAAAAAAAACAAAGTAAAGGTCTGAGCATGATGGTTAGCCCATAACAAGTGCCCAGTACGTAACAGGTCAATCTGTAAAATGGACAACTGTGGAACGTGAGTTCTAAATAGAAAAGAAAAAAGGAAAAAAAGAAATCCTAGGAAAGCTTCCAGGGCTGTCAGTGGTTGGATTTAAAAAAGCGTGGGTTCTCGTCCGGGTATCTCTGTGGTGAGGGAGTGGGACTGAAAATGCTGAATGTCATGTCGAATCACATTCGTGTTGCGTTATTTAGATTAAGTTAAATAGTGTTCTTAAAGTGCATAATAGTTGTTTTGCATGTAGGATTAAACATTGTTTTAGAAAGTTTGGAAGAGAAGCTGTTATGAATATTTCACTGTGTCGTTATTATTTACATTACAAATAAGAAAAGCCTCGGAAGCGTTTTTATACTCACTGCTATGAGACAAATATTGACTAAGATGTTGGTCATTACTCAGTTTTAAGTATAATCACTTTTGAAAATTATTGAAATAAGCTGTCAAGGTGAATGTTTAGCATTTTAAAAAACCGACCAACTTTTCATCGTGCTCGTCAAGGGAAAGTTGCATGAGGCCAGGATTTTCCAGAAACAGGTGTCATCACCTGACACCGAATGACAGTAGATCTCGTTGTTGACATGTTTAATATTGGCGGTGGACTGGAACCTGGCTGCAAGTAGGAATCAGCTGCAGGAGGAGGTTTAAAGTAGAAAAGCCCACCCAGACCCCACCCTTGGGGGATCTCACGCCTTCAGGAAAAGCGTCAGAAATCTGCGCTTCTTAAAGTGCCCGGATGATTCCAAGGACCTGCTGGATTTGGGAAATGCTGATCCTTCAGTCTCACACAGCTTTGTTCCGGCCCTAAAAAAATACTGCATGAGATTTTCACTAATCATTGCAAAGACTCAGATAATCATGCTTTCCAGGAATGTATTTGTAAACTACATGTGAATAATTTTGGAGGAATTCGAATTATCTGGTATATTTTATCCAACACTTTAATCAGTTACGGAAATAAAAGTTTTCAGAAGGCTTAACTTAAATTTTAATGTTGACATTGCCATAAATTTAATAATAAAATATTTCTCACCGAAGCACACTATAGACAATTGTTATAGTGGGTAATTTAAAAGCATAGGATGTTTGTTTCATGTTTTTGTTTTTTGCTTCTTAGAATAAGTGGCATAGAGCTAAGTTGGATGTATTGAATTAAAAATCTTTCCCTCGGAAGCTACTGTCATAGTTACAATTTAATCTCTCTCTCTTTTAAAGCGGGAGTACTTGCAGTGTCCTGTCAGCCCACACCAAGTTTATGAAGCAATATCCTAAAATATTTCTGAAGGAAAAAGTCAGACTGCCTCAACTTGTCACACGGGAGGGGAAAAGGTAATGGTGTCTTCTCCTGACAGTAGGGCCGACGTGTGTGTGTGCGTACAGGAAAAGACAAGTGGGACTCGAGCACAGGCGTCATGTGGTCAGTTCCCAGCACTCCATGCTGGGAAGAGCCAAAGAAGTTGGGGTCGGCAGGGAAGGGGACATTCATGCCCTCACTTTGGAGGAATGTAAATTATGTGGGATGAAAATTGGGACTGATGAACGTGTGTGGCTTCCTGAGTATTATAATTAAAATGAATGAACCAGCCTTATCTAGTAACAGAGAGAATACTCTTAGAAATGAGAAAGACAGTACAATAAATGGCACAGAGAAAACTCAGAAAAGTGTAAGTTACGGTATAATACTTGATGTCACAAGGCTAATTGGATAATCTAGATGTTATTGGTCAATTTTCTAAAAAAATACTAAATTTATTCCAGAAGATAGAAATTTTAAAAGCTGATGGTATAAATAGAAGTTGTAAAAAGTACTCTTCAAAAGTATTTTTGAAGCAAAAAAAAGAACAAGATATTAAAAAATATTCAAAACTTATAAGTGATATCACTAAAAGTTCCTTTTAGGTGAAGGTAATTTCTATGCAATTTAATTCTTCTGGAGTATACACAATGGAAAGTAGCTTTTAAGTTTGCTGTGGATGTATAAACCTGATATCAAAATTTAAGAAGAATAGCATAAATGAGAAATACTGATTTTAATTACGACTGTATAGACAAACATACAAAATAAATTATGAAGCAATGCGATAGTGTATTAGCAGATTTACACTTCATGGTCAAACTGTGTGAAGGAGGTTCAGTATTAGAAAGGTGTTATCATAATTTTACAATCTAAGTAGCTCAAGGAGAAGTTATGCGACACCATCTGGAGAGGATGAAAAGGCGTTTGGTAGGATTCAGTGTCCACATCTCACAGTCAAAGTAAAATCGTGCTTTTACCTCTCATGTGTGCAGTTAGGTGGCTGCTGAGAAACACAAACACTTGTTTGTTCAGACAGGAAGAAATCACACTAAAGTAGCAATAAAAACACCTTAAACTGAGTTAAAATAAATTTTATAAAATGCATGAAGAAATTAGAAATCTTCCCTAAGCTTGGCTCACCCTGGTCCCTGGTGTCACGTGCCCCCCCCCCCCACGCCCAGCAGGGGGAACAGAGCTCAGGTGATTCAGAGATGCTTTCGGCAGCCTGGCACCAAGGAGGGGACGTGCCTCTCAGCGACGCTAAATGCTCCTGCTGTGGAATGATGCACCGACAGCCTTCCTCCACTGTTGTGGTCACGCTCCACGCTGTAATTCACCATCACGCAAACTGTCACGCAACAGACACAGGAGCGAGACGTGGAAGAGCGGCGCCGCCTGGCTCTGGGCAGCTGGGCAGGGTGCCTGGTGTCAGGGCACTCGCCGAATGGAGCAGGAGGACGGTCACATGCAAGGAAGGAGGAAGAGGTGCTTCCCGACCGCTCCATCGCCCGGAGCGGTGCCGTGTGGATGGGGATGAGCGGGCGACGCAGCGGAGGCGCAGGCAGCCATCCCCGCGGGGCCGGGAGCGTGACCACAGGGCCGGGACGAGACCCAGGACTGCCCTGCGCCGGGGTCGTCCTCTAAACTTTATACTATTCACGTACCAAGCGGAGAGAAGCTACGTTTTTGGCGTAACCACAGACACAGTTAATCGAACGGACAGAGACACTGTTTTAAAAGGAGCATTGAATTTTGACCCAGAAGACTTGGATTTCAGTTTTTGTTTTGCCCAAAAGCCATAGTGTGAGTCTAGAATAGTCTCCGAACGTTGACTGCAGTTTTTAAAAAATTATTTGTTCTTATTATTTATGCCCACAGCATCTGGTCTTCCTAGGCGGTCTCCACTCCAAGGGCTAACCAGGCCTGACCTTGCTTAGCTTCCAGGATCAGACACGGGGCTTGCTCAGGGTGGCGCGGCCATAGACCAGGGACCATGGCTCCCCTGGGGTGTGAAGCCAGGCCCTTCTGCATGTAAAGCAGACGTGCTGACTGCTGCACTGTGGAGCCACGTGCTGTGGTCACTTTTTACTCAGAAAAACAGGATCACATTAATATCCTGCTTCAGAGTTAGGCACTAAAAGAGCTTTTTAACTGTACAAGTAGTGTGGCCTGTAGATGGCCAAGGTGTCTTATGTGGCTATATGTCTTCGTTCACACAATTCTACCTTTATTCAAACATGTTAACAATAGCAATGGTGTAATGCATATCATCCTAGTCAGTAAAAAATTACTGTATCATTTACTTCAACAAATTTAGTGTCACCCCTTTTAAACTACAAGAAAAAATACAGATTTTTAATCAATGTGTCTTTCTATCATTTTGTTTCTGGAGAAAAAGTTTAAGAAAATGATACTAATTGAGGAAACAAATAAGCATTCACAGAATTGTGGAAACCTATGTTAAAATATATTTATTCAAATTGTGACTTATTTGGGGGTAAGAATTCAAGTATTTATAGGGAAGCCTGCGCTCTTGTTATTATCTTATTTGACCTTTATGAAAATCTCTGGTTGGTCTTAAAGATGCATTAGGGAGACATGCAACGAAGGTAATGTTTTATCTTGTCTTGTGATAAGTCTTCTCCTGATAGCATGACTGTTTCTCCTCCTGCACCCCCTCTGTCATCCCAGTCTCAGGAAAAGGGTAGGGAAAATACCACTCTGAGGAGGGGGAAGACGTGGATGGAGGCCTTGGGAAGGCAGAGTGAGGTAGAAACAGGGAGTGAGCGCGGCTCAGGCGTTGTTGATCCTCACCCACTCCCTTCCCCATGTGAATCTCATCCTGGGGATGAAGCCTCGAGTCATCCAGATCACTGCTGAGCAAGCTGCATCCTCCAGGGCACTGATGACCAGCATGCACTGCACGCTAGAATCACCCGGTGCCGGGTCTCTCACCAACCCGGACTACTTAGGTGGAATCTCTGGGTTGGGACTAAGGCCTCAGTGTTAAATATCTATGTTCCTCGTGAGGGTTGTGTGTGCCCTCCCGTAGAGTTGAGCCCTGACTGCTGTTGGGAGGACTGGCTGCGACCACAGTGGAGGCGCCGTTGTGCGGGGGCCAACCCCGCAGAGCAGGATTCGCTTTAGCTGGGCTCTGGCACCTGCCTCGTTTGCCCTTTGGGTGAGTCCTTTGTGGAGGTAGTTGGCTGGTGCTCTGGCGCAGTCTGAAGCTGGCCACTGGGTGTGTGGGTTTTGCGGCATCCTAGGAGGGGTTCTGGTGCAGGCCAAGGTCAGCCACTGCTTGTGGCCTGCCTGAGGCCTCCTGGTACAAAATGATCTGCAGACGGTTGCCACTTGTACTGAGTTTGGAAGCACTTGGAAGAGGTTAACCAAGGCAGAGCCGCTAGAGCCAGGCTTGGGACTGCTTAGCGAGAGGTACAGGGTGCGCCGAGGCCAGATGATGCTTATTTGGGGGTTGCGAGCCTTTGAGAGATTTTAGGAAATTCTGCAGTAGAAGCCAAGACCAGCCATTTGTAGGGAAAAGCCACTGGAAGTGGCGTGGGAGGGTGTGCAGGTTGGGTGGGGTGGGACCGCAGGGAATCACCAGGGCAGAAGGAATGATGTCAGACAGGTTGGTGGAGGCTCAGATATGGTCCCCCCCTTTGCCTGAAAGCAGGGTGTGGGGAGGACTCAGCAAAGGAACAAGGGCTGTCCAGGGGGAAGCTGCTCCTCTAGCTGCTCCTCTAAGCCAGACAGTCAGTTCCCCCTGGTCTGTCCCTAGGGCCTTCTGAGCGGCCGTTCCAGAGCTGGAGCTCAGAGTGAGTGCATCCGTCAGTGGGTGAGTCCACACGCGGGCCCTTTAAGAGGACGCCTGGGATTCCAGCCACCTTCTGTCTCAGCCACAAACTCTGCTGGTTTCCACAGCCGGAGTTGTGGGGACTTCTCTGCTCAGCACTGGAACCCTGGGCCATGGAGCCCGGTGTAAGTCTGGGACACCCGGTTCCTCGGTGAGGGGACCTCTGCAGCTGCAGTCTCTCTCCCCGTTCTTTACTGCCCCAAGGGAGTGTGGGACCAGCCTGTCCTGCATCTCCACACCTCCTCGCAGTCTCCAGGGGCGTTCTTCTGTGTGTCCTCAGCTAAAGGACTTCAGGTCAGCTATGCTCCAGCTACACTCAATGATGGCCGTTCTGTAGTGTAGTTGTAAGTTTGGTGTGGTCGTGGGAGGAGGTGGGCACAGCATCTACCTGCTCTGCCATCCTGACCGAAAGTCCTCACTCGCCACATTTCTGCCACAGAGTCTGCCATGTCTACCTCCACTTCCCCTCTAGACGATAAGGAAACTTTATACCGTGTGATTTGAGAACTAGGGCTGGGTGAAGGGAAGCGGCCAACTGCTTGATATCTGAATCCCCATCGTTGCTGAGTTTTCACTGTACTTGCTGTCGTAACCTATTTACAGGAGTGAACAGGGGTAGAGTTTTCAGCAGGGTTCAAGGTCTCTGGATGGGATGGCTGAAGTTCTGTGACCAAGTGGAAGGAGAAATGTTTGGCTGTGAATTTAGCTGTGTAGGTTCTGCCAGAGTATTCTTTCTGTCTGTGTCCAAGAAACATGTTACTCTTCAGCTTTACTATTCTGTGAACTTGAGATTAAAAAAAAAAGAACCCTTTCAGCTCTACTAGCTGTGAGTGATTAGACAAATTTCATAAACTCAAGCTGCAAGTTCCTTGTTTTATACATGGGGGATGGTATTGTTTATCTCACACGACTGATGTTAATGAGATGTGTGTGTATAACGATTTGAAGAGTGGCCAACACGTGTGAGGACCGAAGTGTATGTTAGACGTTAAATTGTGATGTTGTTATGAACAAAACATCTGAAATGGGGTCACTAATGTCAAGGGGCCACGGGGGAGGTCAGACTGATGCTTTTGAACTTCTTGTTAGTGCTTGCTGCAAGGCCACGCTCGGATCTCCCTCCCCTGTTTCCATGCCAACACCTACCCCAGAGTCTTGCCACCTGGACCTGACCAATCATTTTCAGACTAGCCTGAGAGCCGTGTTAGAGAGCCAACGGGACAAGTTTCAAAACAACTTGGGGGTTTTGCCTATACAAGCTGGTGTTCTTTGTCTTCTCTGGAGAGGCTTCAGGTTTCCTTTGGAATCTGTGACACTCAGATTTAAATGCCCAAATACCCTAAATAAGCTTTGGTTTTACTCGGAGCCTCAGTTCCTTCTTATTTGACACTGTTGTTGGTATTCCACGTAATGCTTATCTAACATTTAACTTTATTTTTTCTCATCTCATGTCTATAACTAGAGGTGACTAATCATGATCATTTGGGTTTTGATCATGTCCTCCATTATTTTTTTCTTAAGGATGGACAACATTTGTTAGATTCTTTGCCCTTAGGTTTCACGTGACCTCTTAATAGGAATGGTTGGAGCCGGAGGATGAATGGGAAAGGGTCATTTGTTCGTACATCTCTCAGGAACTGAGTGTATAACATACTGTAGCAGACTGACAAAGTATGGTAGTTGCTTTTAAGATGTCCATAATTTACAAATTTAAAAAACAAAAATTTTTTAAAAAGCATTTATATCACTGGTGCTAAAAACACACTGGAAAACAACTTTGGGTGTAAAGAGAAGGGTTTTACCATTGATTTGAAATATTTCCTTAAAGTATGTATACCTGACTTATTATGAAAGGCGTTTCAATCACTCGGGACAGCTAGAATACCTATAATCAAACTCTGCATGTAGAAAATATTTTACGTATGCTAATTTGTAGACTTAACAGAGTGACATGTTTACCTGCACTACTGATGCCTGAAAAAAAACTAAGACATTGAAAAGGAATATACTATTAAAATGCCAAATTATCTCAGAACAGTGCATGCTACTCTTGACAATAAGAGTTCATGTGAGTAATTTCTGTGCGATCTGCGGTACCGTAAAATGTCACGTTTCCTTGTTCAGGGAACCGAAAGGCACTGAAGAAAGTCAGCCCCGGCAGTGTGATGCTGAGTCTCACAACATAGCTGTCTATGTGAAAAAAGCACGAGGCGGCCATACTTTATATGGACCCAAAAAGTATGAGGAGAAGCTAGAGGAACTGCTGGCTATCTTAAGGAAATTGTAAGTGTTTTTCATATGTTACCACTTGCTGCCGAAGAATTCTTTTCAAGTTTTATTTATTTATTTTTTAATTGAGTTGTTTGCTGCCAAGTGTGCTGTCTTTGTGAGCGAGCAGTGGTGGCTGATCCAGGAGGGATGCACGTGCCGGAGCTCTGTGTCCAGGAGCGCACTCCCTCACGGCATTTCGTGCATATGTACTGGCCGTCTAGTCAGTCAGGACACGCTTTAAGGTGCGCGCCAAGTAGGTGTCATTTGCTGATTCTGTTCAATCAAAATCATGTTGAAAGTTCCCTTTCCTTAGGGTTGCGTGTTGGTCTTTCACAGAATTTAAGCTGCCTCTCCATCTCAGGGCTTTTATGTAAACTCGCCTCGTGTTCCCTTTGGTTTCCCTCCTGCTTTGTGTTGTGACTAGAAGGTCATTGCCTGAGGGAGGAGGAGGAGGAGGGGGAGGAAAGGAGGAGGAGGAGGGGGGAGGAGGGAAGAGGAGGAGGAGGAGGAGGAGAAGGAGGAGCAGCAGCAGGAGCAGGAGGAGGAGGAGGGGAGGAGGAGGGCTTCGGGTCTGGCGGGAGCCTGGGCCGGGAGCTGCCGTGGGCTGACGGTTAAGACGAGGCGGGAAGGGTCTCGGGGAGAAGGGGAGCCTGGGACGGAGACCAGGGACAGGAGAGAAGAAAGGGCAGGAGTGTGAGGACCGGGGCTGCGCCGGGGAGGCCCGCGGCGCGGACGGAAGCCTGCGGGCGGGCGCGCGCCCCTGGAGAGGCGAAGCCGGGGTTGCGCGGGGCGAGCGCGGTCCCCCTCCGGCCCCGCGCTCTGGGCCGGCGCGGGCCCGCGCTTGGGGGCAGCGGGCGTGCGGGCCCGTCCGTCCGGGAGGAGGCGCGGGGGCTGAGAGCTGGGAGTGACCGGAGCCTAGTGCTCGGGGATGCGAGGAGCGCGCTCGCGGGCCGGGGACCCCCAGCCCGACGGGCCGGGACCCCGTGCACCTGCTGCCTGGACCCTGGGCCGCGCCGGGCCACCCCGGCGTCGGGTGGCCCGTGCCCGTGTCCGGACCGCGGCCCCGGCTCCCTGGACGTCTGTCTCGCCCACGCCCGCCCGCGGTCCTCACGCGGAGACGGACCCGGGCGCGAGCGGCCTCCCAGAGTGCGCCCCGGGATGAGACACCCGGGACCCGGGACCGCGACAGAGCCAGGCGTCCTTTCTCCTCGTCCTCGTCCTCCTCCTCGTCCTCGTCCTCCTCCTCCTCCTCGTCGTCCTCTTCCTCCTCGTTCTCGTCGTCGTCTCCTTCTCCTCCTCCTCCCTCCTCTTTTTCCTCCTCCTCCTCCCTCCTCCTCCTCCTCCTCCTCCCATCCCCTTCCCGCCCCCCTCTCACACACGCAGCAGGCCTCAGGTCACAGTCCTATAAACCTCAGATTCGGTCCCCAACTTGACCACTCACAGGGAGGATGCTGGACGAATGAATCATCTCAGCTCTCTCTCGTGTTTGCATCCGATTGCACCGCCTACACCACCACCAGCTTTTAAAATGCAATTATAGGCTGCTTTGGGGAAAATAATTGGTTTCTTTATAAATGACTAATTTCCGAGGGAAACAAGTGACAGGCCTGTGTATTTGTGGGGTCTGTGGGAAGAGCAAAAGAAGAGATAAACTTATAAATGAGCTGTGAAAAGCACTGTAAATCCTCTGAGAGAACTTGGCCCAATTGTTTTTTTCTCCTACTTTCTCCAATTAAAGATGTTTCCTTTGAGGGAACGAGGCATCTGAAGATCATTATGTTGCGGAGGGGCAGTGAGGCAAAGCCACTTCTCAGGAATGACTCAGAGAAACTGTTCCCTGAAAGGACATCAGGATTTTCGCTTTTTAAACTCAAGCTGTTTAAAATCCAAATGAAATATGCTTCTTGCACTGCTGTCTTTAATGAGATGGCATACAGGATAGGATACAGACCTGCATCTCAAACACTTAGGGGCTATGAGAGAAAGACACTTTGGGCTGCCATTAAGTCTGTTAAAAAGACAGAATTTGGAGGAAAATGACTGGAATAGGGGAGCCTTGTCCTAGAAAAGAAAGTCTTTTTTTTTTTGGTGCTAAAAGGGAACATGATGATCATTTATGACATAAGAATGGAAACTGAAGGAATCAGACGCACAGGAACCAGATGCTGAGATAAGCTACAAACCCGCTGGCAACAGGTTGACGTAAGGAAGAGTAAGGCACTGGTGTCGGGCTCGCCATGGTGGAGGCTGAGTTGTCTGGAATGCACGTGCTGCAAAATGCCTGGCCTCTGGAGTCAGAGAGAACTGGCTTTTGAACTGAACTTCTCCTGTCACTAGATGTTTGATCTTGGGCAGATTTCTACATCTTGATACTCAGTTCACCAATCTACAAAACAGGCGCAGTTATTAACCTCACAGGATGAGGTTGTGAAGCCTGTGCTAGGTTAGAAGTGTGAGGGCCCGTGCGTGTGACCTGGTCCAGTGTAGACCCTTTGTTCACGTCAGTCTTCTTTTTCCCAAAGAACCTCACACATCTTGAAAGGTTTTCTTAAATAAAAGACTTGGCTATGTGTTTGCTACAGTCGAAGCATTGAGGGGCTCCTTTACACTCAGAATAACAAGCAGTGTTCCATCTCTTAATCCTTCAAGAATGAATATGCACATTTTTCTTATAGTTTATGAATAAATAATAGCTATTGGTTATTTGTCATATATTTACATTAGTTCACAAAGTTGCCAGTAACGTTTTTATACTGGGGTTTCAGAAACTACTGTTTTATCACAATTAACTAGTATTTTAGAAAATTATGCCTCTATACATACCTGTATTCTACTGTTTGGAAATAAGCAAATATCCTCTATTCCAGTGTTTCTTGTAAAAATATTGTTTTCACTGTGTAGATATGTCTTAATGCATTTGGGTTGCTATAACAAGAGTACCACAGACTGCGGGGCTTAAACAACAGAAATTGATTTCTCAGCATTCTGGAGGCTGGAAGTCTGAGATCAGGGGTGTCTGGTGGGCCCTCTCTCTGGTGCTTCGATGGCTGTCTTCTCCTGTGTGCTCACGTGACAGAAGGGGTGAGGGAGCTCTCCGGGGTCTCTCTATAAGGGCACCGATGCCATCACGAGGGCTTCATGGCCATCACCTCGTCACTTACCAAAGGCCCCAACTCCTAACACCATCACATGGGGGGCCTAGGATTGTAATATATGGATTTGGGAGGACGTAGACATTTAAGCCATACAACACAAGTTACTTCAACATAGGTGTGAGTGTTAAAGCTGGGACTTCTTCATTTTTGCATTTCAAGGTAGAATATTTTTTTTTCCCCATCAAAAGAAACTTATTTTCCTGTTCACTCTCTTTAGCTGGGCTTTTTCTGGAGTGCTGATCTCGTTCATACTGTTCTTAATTTCAGTTACTGCATTTGTCAGGCCTAAAAATTTCCAGGGGAATCTATTTCCAGTGTAGAGTTCTTTGCCAAAATTTTCATATTATCATAAAAGTCCTTGGACACATCAATCATGATTATTGATTTGTGATACCATTTTATTACACTTAAAAATTATTATGTGCTTGGGCTAACTATTGTTCTTATGCCAATTTTGTATGGATTAAAAAATAACTTTTTTAGTTTTAAGATGTGCTTCGATATCTGATAATTTCTTATGATTTTGGAAATTTATTAAATCTATAAAATTGTAACTTCCTCATTTAGAAACGTGGTGTATATTTTGCATGTATTTTTGCCTTCTTTTGTGTCCCTTACTAGAGTTTCATATAGGTTCTATACTTTTTTGAGTTAATCTCCTAGCTTTTCTTTTGTGAATATTATAAATAGCTTTATATTCTTATATACATATATTTTCAAGTTCAATCTTAGAAGAAATTAGTGGGCAAAATTTATTTGAAGGATTTTTTTTTCAATTTTATTAAGATGTACTTGATACTCAGCGCTGTGTGAGTTTAAGGTGTGCAGCTTAAGTCGGCTTAGGTGTATTGTGAAATGATCATGATAAGTTTAGTGAACATCCATCATCTCATCTCAAAACAAAGGGTAAAAAAAAAAATGTTTTTTTCCTGGTGATGTGATGGGAACTTTTAGGGTCTACTCTTGTAACAACTTTCAAATCATTGTATTTTCTCAGTATTGTTAGTGTATGTGAAAGCTATTTAACTAGGGTTATAAATATTTGTAATTGGCTGCCTTACAGAACTTATATTAATTCTAATATATTTCAACTGACATTCTTTTAATTATTTTAATGCCATAATATTATCTGGGAATAATCATTATTTGATTTCCTTTCAAATAAATATATTTTGTTTTTATTTATCACCTTAATACATCAAATACAATAGCATTAAATAAGTAATTATGGGGATAATAAGCAGCTTTTCTTGTATTTTGTTTTAAAAGTGTATAGCACTAGTGATTTATCATACTATGTGATGTTGGCCTTTGGCTTAAGGAAGGAAACATACTTTATGTCAAAAGTATTGAGAACCCAGCTTGCATCTTGTTAGATACATGATCATGAATAATTTATATAACCTGAGTTTCTATATTCATAAAGAGGTAGTAAGTTTATGTAGTCACTAAGATTTTTAAGGTTAAAAGTAGATATGAAGTGCAAAAAGGTAGAGTTTTGTCACGCAGTTCTCATTTTAAAAGTCAAAGGTACAATTAGACTGTTTTACTTTATACAAGAAGAAATAGTAATGAACAATACACACATTAAAAAATACTCAATCTCATTAGTCATCAGGAAAGCACAGATATACATTTCAGTGAAATACCAGTACATGTCCACTAGATTGAGAGAAGTAAAAAGTGAGAAAGTGCAACATTTTGGCAAGGAGGTGGTGCAGTGGGAGTTCTTACACACTGATTTTGAGGGTATAAATCTGTACAATAACTTTGAAATACGTAGCATTGTGTAGTATGGCTGAACATTCACACAGCTCCAGTCTAGTCCTATGCATGTGCTACGCAGTAGCTATTGCACATACGTGTACCACGAGGCATATGTAAGATGATTCTCAACAGCATCTTTTTGGTAGAAGTGCTGCACCTGCTAAATGTCCAGTAATAGTAGAGTGGATACAAACTGTAGCATTCCCACACGGTGGAACACTGTATTGTGAATGGACGCGCTGCAACAGTGACCCATGAGTAACACCATAGGTGAAACTCAGAAATAGGATGTAAATGTGAAAAGGCAGATCGTGATTGTAGCATACAGTATTCATTTCATTTGTATCAACTTCCAAAAGAAGTAATACAAATCTGATATTATTTAGGGATATAAAGATGAATGACTCAATATTAGGAAAGTCAGATACCTTAGAAATGTACTGTTCTTGAGCTGGATGATGAATTTGTGGGTGTTTGTTTTTCTTGTGGTGTTATTTGAATGTACATGTGTGTTATATGCTTTGTATCTTTTCCATAGGAGAAAGGAGAGTTAAGATGTTAAGTAGACCTTAAAATAGTCTATTCCCATTTTAAAATGCAAAAACTAAAAATCCATTCAAGGTCAGGTAAAAATTTGAGGAAAAAAACTGTTGGGAAAACTCCTTTATGCCAGAGGAAATGAAATATTCTCTGTTTCGGACAAATTACACTGGTGTTATGAATTCTTCCACTTTTGAATCACCTTCAACATCTGGTTTCACAAGAGGAGAATGTACTATGTCTTTCCCCCTATTTTCTTGTCATTTGAGCTTATGCTTGTCATTTTTGGTCCCTTTAATTGTTCAGTAGATAACAAGGGGAAGAAGTAAGCCACTTTTCACTGATATTTACCTGAAGCCATTAGTCTAGTTTACAGAAAGCCAGTTTCCACATGGACCTTTGTGTCTCCGTGTGTCTATGTGGGTGGGTGAGTCTCCCCATAAGGAAGCAGCGATAATACAACAGCCAGACACAGCCTTTCATCTTCTAAAGAAAGAAATGAGACAGGAGATAATTTAAACAGTGGATGTGAGAATATTTATCTCTCATTCAAAGTTAGAATTTGCCAGTGGCTTTTATTTAAAATTTGATTTATAAAATACTATTTATTTGGAGCTCCTAATAAATAAGCTTTTTGTTTGTTTGTTTAAATTTCATGGTATAGTCAGAATAATCCTTATAAACATCCCACTTTGTGTTTGCAAAGAACATGCTTTTTGTTTTAATAACCTATATTCTCATTTTAGCCCTCTGTGCAGCAAATACATATACTTTCATAGAAAAAAGCGTCGTCTGCCGTAGCCTAGATGTCATTTGGAGCGTATGCAGTGAAGATCGTTCCAAGTGATGAACCACACAACGTCCTTTTCATCTGTCTCTTGTTCACTTGGAAATATTAAGATATGTCTTCAAATCAGTTCAGGTTTTAAGTCCATCGGTGAGTTATTAATTCGTGATCAGATTACCACTGGGGTCACGTTTCCCCTCTGTCACCTCGTTGTCTTTATCATTAATCACCGAGCGAGTGTTTGTTTTCCCGTGTATTGGTAACATCGGCAGTGCATTTCCCCAGTTTAAGTGAGAAGATGCCAGAATGGAAGCCGTAATGAGTCACGCTGAGCACCTAATTCCAAGTGATGACCCTCCTGGACACACTTCCTCAGAGACGGCTATTTCAGGTCGGTTCTCTGCTCGGTACAGAAAACGGACGTCCGTCCGGGTGCCACCCTTCTGCGCACAGGGACCCTGCGGGGTGTGTGCCCCCGGGACCCGGGCTGTCCTCACAGCGGCTGCCGGTGGTCTCAGGGCCTCGGCCAGGCGGAGGCCAGCCCGGGCAGGTGCGCGCCCCGGCGGGAGGGAGGCCCGGCGGGGCCCAGTCTCCCCGTGGGAGGCCGCCTTCGGGCCCCACGCGTTCGGCCCCGAGCGCGTCGCCCGGGTCCCCTGGGCCATGCGGGTGACCCCGTGACGCGGGGTCCGGCTTCAGGCCCTGAGACCCGAGGCGGCAGCGTCACGGTCACGGCGGGGGCTGGGGGCACCCATGGGCACCGCTCTCCCAGGCCCGGCCTCGCCACAGAGCTTCCCCGGGGGGGTCCGGAGCCCGCGTCCCGGCCCGCGGGGCGGGGGGTGGCTCCGAAGGCCCATCTGGGCGCTCAGCGCCTCCCCCCATCACCACCCCATCCCCGACGGCAGGTGCTGCCCAGGCGGGCCGCTGCCCCGCGCTCGGGGCTCGTGGGGACCCCTCTCTTCTCCTGGCCCGACCGCGTCTGCTCCCCTTTAGGGACTGGACGCATCGTCGCTCCTGTCGCGGTGCCGCTCGCCTCCGACGGGACCACGATCTGGTCCCATTCCCCGTACATCTACAGGGGTTCCTCGGCCCGCGGCGGGCCCTGCTCAGCGCGAATTCGGGGTTCCGGGGGAAGCCCGCCGCGCCACTGCTAGCCTTCACCTGGACCGCTCGCTGTCTGTCTCCGGGATCCGGCTTTCCCTGTCTCTTGCCTCCTTTCCTGCGCGTGGCCCGACGAGCCGTCCACTCTGCCGTTCGCGCTTCCAGCCATCGCTGCACACAGCCTCGATTTCCCAGAGTCCGCGAGAAGGCAGGGCTTCCCGCTCTCCAGAACCCCAATCGGTCTTTGAAGAGTCGCACAGCGTTCACCGCCCTGACTTCTGTTTCTTCCCCCACTGCGTTCAGCTGCACGCCTGTCTTCCCGCTGGGGACCGATCCTCCGGCCCCTCCACAGTCCTCACTGTTCAAATGCCGCGGTGCGCGCGTCTCTCTCTTCTCGCAGCCTCCATCGCCCTTCTTTTCCGGGAAAAGTTCCTTCTGGTATCTCTTTCTAGCTGAGGCCTGCGGCTGACGCATTCTCTTGGCCTTCATTTATTTGGAGCATCTTTATTTTACCTTTATTTGGTGGAGGGTACTTCTACTGAGTAGGTCGTCCTAAGGTGCAGTTACTTCCTCTCAGTGCCTTGAAGATGCCACTACACTGAGCGGCGGCCCGGCCTCTGCCCCCGCCCGCGGCCGCCTCCCCCTATGTCCCCGCGTCTGCCTTTTCCTTCTTCTTCTTCGAAATGAAGGTGACTGACAGTCTTATTTGCCTGTCACTCTGGCTGCTTTTAACTTTTCTTTCTTTCCTTCGATTTTTGGAAAATTTCCTATAATATGCCTAATTTGTTGTTTCTCGGCACAGACCTTTCCGGTTAATAAAATGCACGAAGCTGGGGCTTAGTGTCTTTCATTAGTTCTGGAAACAATTTACAGTCTCCTCAAATATTGCTGCTGCCCTCCCCCATTTTTTCCACTTTTCTCTAGCACTTTAAGTGTACATGTTAGACCAATAGTCGATGGCCTGTGCGCTTCTGAAACCCTTCTCTGGTTCTCCATCTCTCATTTTTAAAGCTTCAGCCTGGGTATTTCCTGCTAATCTGTCTTCCAATTTACCAAGGTTCTGTTTGGTGTCGAATCTGTTGTTAGGCTGACACACTGGTTATTTTTTTCTATTATTGTAATTTCCTTTCTAGAATTTACATTTTATTTATTTATTTATTTTTAATTTCAGTTCTATGGTAAAGTCTCCATATTGTCATCTGTTTTCTTGAGCATGTTGAAAACATTTATTTGAAACCCATATCTAAAAATATAGTGTCTGGACTGCTTGCAAGTACGTTTCTTTTTGATTTACCCCTTTTTTTCTCCTGTCTCCCCCTCCCCTTCTTCTCTTGGCTTTTAGTCTTTTGGTTTTTTTCTCCTGGCTTGCCTAGTAGTGTTTGTTTGTAAGCTAGATGGTGAGTGTGGAATATTGTAGAGACTGGGTGATATCTTTGGTGGGGGAGGATCAACTTCTTTTCTGGCAGAGAGTAGGGGCAGATCACCATGCTATCATATTGGAAGTTTCAGGACTGGATCAAGTCTCTCCTGGGGCTGGTTCTATTTGTTTTTCCCAAAGTGCAACTTTCTGGGTTTTGAAAACATGGGGTGTTTGCTGGGGCCTTTTCCTTCTTGGCAGTTCCTGAATTCCAATATTTAATTTCCATAGTACCGTGAGGCCGGAGGAATCTCTGCTGAGATTTTATCCTTGGAGATTGCTGCTAAGTTTTCTTTTTTCTTTGGCTTGCGAACTGTCCAGTGTTTTGATGAGAAAACGGCAAGGACTATTGAACTTGCCTCTACGACTTCCCCTTCTCTGCAGCATTTTGACTCCTGGTCTCCCTTAGTTTTCAGACTTCAAAATTCTGCTTTTGTTTGTTTTTGTTAAATTTATCTTTTATGTTTTTTTTTTTTTTCTTGTTGGGGGTGGTTATCCAAGAAGAACTATTTTACCACAGTAGCCAGAGCAGAAGGACTTGAAATCTTCATCTGACAGCCTCCAGATAAAGAAATACTTCATTAAATGGGGTGAATATTTTGTTCCATTTGAATGAGAATTAGGAAAGCATTTGATTTAAGAAAAACGTTTTGTTGAAAAGACTTGTCTTATTTTCTGTTGTTGGAATTATGCTATTATTGGCAGTTGGTTCTAGGACGATGAAGAATAAACATGAGGTTCACACAGTTTTCACAGGAGACTAATTGAAACTCTAGAGCAGATAATATTGGAAGCCTGGCTCAGATAATTGACGTTAAGAAAAATCGTACATGAAATAATTTGCGCTTGAAGGAGGAGAACAGATTAATTGGAGTATAAAAGCTAAGAGGCATCTGGGAACCTTGTTTTTGTCCTTTTTCTGAGAAGCGGAGGAAGCTCTAGGCCTCTAGTATAAATAAAGCCACGTGAGTGGAAATATCCAGCACAGTGCTCCCGTCCTGGTTGGCACCAGGGACTGGAGCTCCTATAAGCATCCAGTGTCTGCCGATTTGAGGTGGAGCCAAGGCAGAGATGCTGGCGCTGGGGAGCCTCGCTCGCTTGCCCACTGTTCACCCCTGCTGTGCGGCCCGGTTCCTAATGGGCTGCAGACCAGCACCCGCACCACGGCCTGGGGGTGGGAGACCCCTGTCCAGATCTGTTGTAGGACAGTTTGATTGTGGGTTCAATTTAAAAGCTACAGAGAACCAGAAAGGCAATAAGTGAACAGTGACCAATGTCATCCTCAGCAGCAGATGAGTGGCAGAACATTTGTTGTCCAGCCTTCTGCCGAAGTCACTGGGTATGGGACCGTCGATGGTTGTGTTGGTTGTTCCCGATGCTGAGTTTTGTGGGGCAGGGTGGTATACAATGTGTATAGCGTGTCAGACATCTTTCATTCTTTCAAAGTGCTCTTGTAAGGGTTGGTTCAGCAAGCATTCCCGCCGTCTGGGAATGCTTTCGTAGTAAGTGTGTTCCTGTTCCTATTGTATTTCCATGTGTTATTCGTATCGTAGAAACACAAGTATGTATGGGTAATTAAATGTGATTTGGGAGCTACACTTCTTACATGTTTCGGCTACGTTATATCTCAGACATTTTAGTTTTTAGCATTCCAATGGCTGCATTTTTTGATCAGAGGTTAAAACTCATTGATGTAAAACAGTGGTTCCGAACAGAGGGTGATGTTTGCCTCCCTGATGACATTTGGCAATATCTGTAATGTTTCAACTGGAGAGAAGGTCCTGTTGACATCCAGAGGATGTTGAGGCTGGGAAAAGCTCCTCAATACCCAAGAGTGCACGTGAGCAGCCCCTGCCACGGAGCACTGTCTAGCCGAAAATGGCAGGAGCATCAAAGCTAAGAAACTGATCGAAAGGTCAAGTGATGTGAACAAAATGGTAGAGGGAATGTGTCTGCATGCACTGGTATTCCAGCCATAGGCACTGCGAATGCGCAACGTCTGCTCCGCTATGCTTTCTCAGAGGTGAATAGGTGGAGACCTAACGCGGGAAAACGTGCATCTTCCTAGTGAACATTGTGTGCTCTTCATTGAATCAAACGCATCTGCTGAGTTTTCAGAACTATTATCATCACACAACAGAGATGCTTAGCAGTCAAGAAAAACATTAAAAATTGTCTTTAAAAATGCTTGGCGGCGCTAATTTGTGTTAAGCAGCTTGCCGAGTGTTCATGGCTGCTGGAGTTAACAGCGGTAACCATGGCAACCGGCTCCTCATGCTTTGTGGCTGAATAGGATTTAAAATATCCGCTTAAAAGCATAAACACTTTGACAGCTGTAAGAATATTTACATTTCCTCAAATTTTGATTTGATGGCACAGTTTAGAAAACGAGAGAATTAAGCGTGAACAGAAGCAGTCGTAGATATTCTTGGCATTCCTCTGGAATATTCCAGCACTTGGGGTTGTCTGTACAGAGCGGCTTACTCTGGGGGAGGTAGCGAAGGGACAGGAACGTTATCGAATCCTGGACACCTGTCCAGGTACACGGGCATCGCCTGTGCCTTTGTTCTCTCATCACCTCCTTCTGCATTTCTTTGACTCATCCTTCTCTCCTGCAGCCTTCCTAAGCGGCCTGGCTAAATACGCTTGCAGTATTTAAGAACGTTTTGAAGTGTAATTGTCAGAGAGGAGGACTCTCCACCTCAGAGAAGCAACCAGCCGTGTGTGACTGCAGTCACTCGTGATGCAGGGACACAGAATGCAAGCAGAACACACAGGAGGTATCAACCCATCTGACGAAGATCCTGCCTGAGTGTCAGCACACGGGCAGGACAGTGGGAAAGACATGATTTTGACTTTAGCCTCATTATACGGAAGAACCTAATAGAAAGGAGCATCATGAGTGACATCCGAGGACCTCGAGTCGCACCCGCTTGAAATGGCGCTCTGTTTGAGAATCACTGACATATCGTTGATTATATCGTACTGAGAGAAAGCAAATCTCAAGATAACTGAAATAAAGTATTTTTTGGCTCAGCCCATTCTAAGCTTGCCTTAGATAAAATAATAGTCTGCATGACATTTTAAAGCCTTTGATCTCAACAGCTAAAATGAAAACTTTTTAAATTAGAAATGTTTCCATCCAATATTAAAAGGGATCATGCATCTGTAATATGGGGAACTAACAGAACCTGAAAAAGAAAATGGGTAAAAGAGATCATTCATGAACGATAGAGAAAACTTTTGATCAGAGTGGTTTGCCCATGGAGGAGAAGCTGGTGAGGGGTAGACGAGGGCTGTAGGGCGTGGACAGAGGGGGACACCGCATCGATGCTCTCTCGCCCCCGGCTCACCCGAGGAACACATTGGGGAGCTCAGACTTCGGAAGCCGTGAGGCTCAGTTCCTTTAGCGCACTGTTGATTTCCAGAAAGCCAAGTTCGCAGTCATCAGACTGGCGAGAGAACTTCCGTGGTTGCTTGCAACGAGTGTCGTCCTTCCTCTCTCAGGCCAGTGGGAAAGTGTTCTGCCCACGCAACCACGTCAGAGCTGGCTTCCCCGGAACATGTGCCAGGCAAGAAAGAGACCAGCAGGAGGCCGAGAGAGAAAAGGTGGCTAAACAGGATCAGTGTCCCTCCTCAGGGCTCATTACCCCCTTCAAGTGGCAAACCCGCTGGGGCTCGGCCGGCTGGGGTGGCACAGCCGGCAGCCTGCAGGGTGATGCTGCAGACAGTGTTCTTTCTAGGCTGTTCTGTGAACCCGTTTTTTCCCATGAATTTTTATTTTCTAATCAGATATTTCATCGTCTGAATTCCCACTGACCCCTCAGAACGGCTTTTATAGTCTCTTCCTCTCATGTCGAACTGACTTCTGCAATGGGGCCTCCTTCACAACTTGCAATAGCCGTTGAGTGTGAGTCCCCAGGCCCGAACGTGTCACCATTCTAGCGTTGTTGAATGCACACCGGGGAGGTGACGGCACTTCGAATGGCTTAATTTGTCTCTGTCTCATGCATCAGAAGCACGTGCATTTCAGAGAATGTGACAGTCACCTCAGGAAACACGTCTTCACATGGTCCTCCCCAGAGAGTTGCACGTTTGTGGAAGAAGAGGCCGCAGCTGGGCGGGGAGCCTGGGCCTCTCCTAAGGCTTGTCTGGGGCGTCTCCACTAGCGTCCCACTCAGGGCGGTGGGCTGTCCGCACCACCAGGTAGACAAAGGACATGGAATAGTCCGTGTTGTTCAGGACCCGCTTTCAGCCGAGCCCTGGTTGCTCAGTGCAGGTAGCCAGCTGTCTGTTGGCGGGAGCTGACCCTAGGGACATCAAGGCTGCGACACCAAGCCGGATGAAAGTGAACTGCGACTTGCTGGCCCGCACGTCCCCCTCAGGCAGGTGGTGACACCCGCTCGCACACATCGCCGACTGCAGAGGTCTGTGACGACGCCGGGGCACCCGCCCCTTTCCACGCGGCCTTGTACTTTCTCCTTCGAGGTAAAGTTCGTTTCAGTGACAAATTCGTGGTGATGGCAGCCTCCCTTGGGACTGATTTGGGCTTGAGGCAACTTGACACATCAGCACCTGTGCGTGTGTTCGTATTCTGTGTTTGCACGGAGGTGAGCTTGCTCGTTTCCCTAGGAAGCGCCTGCACGGTTGAGGCAAAGCCACATCGTCCATCAGCTAGTGTTGGCCGCCTGCTGGCAGCCAGGCGCTGATTCGGGCGCTTTCTACAGCAGGCCTCATTGCCCCTTCCCTTTAACAGGGTTCAAGGTAAACCTTGGGGCTTAGGTTAAAAAAGTAGTTTGCAAATCCACAATTCAAAATGTGGGACGCAGGACTTAATGTAATAATATGTGCGGGATAAAAACAGGAATTTCCGTGACTGTAACCTTAGTAGAAGCCACAGACGGTGCGGTGCCCTGAGAGTGAACACGCGGCTGTGCTAACCGAATCGCAGCGGCGACACAGGAAACGTTAGTGATGAGACCAGAGGCGCGTGTTCCTTCTGGTCGTGTGTTTTCAGGGACAGTTGGGCAAGTCGTAGGCCATCGAGAGTGACGACCGCCGTGACGGTGAGTGGTCCACAGGCTACGGCACGTGGTGAGCAGTGCAGGGCGCCTCGTTCGGTGGGGACGTGAGTGCCCAGGAGGGGACGAGGGCTGGCAGTGAGGCCTCCTCATCACGGGGGCTGTGTTTCCGCAGCCACGAGTGTGGCCCGAGTGAGCGTGTAAGGCCGTGAGAGCGGGGCCCAGGCGGACCCCGTGGGGCGGGCCAGGAGCCAGCACACGAGCTGCGTGTGCTTCACGGCGCCCCGTGCCCCCGCCGTGGCTGGGCTGCCGCGTGCGCGGACTCCGGTGGCCACTGCTGGCCTCGGGCCTCGCACGGCCTGTCGCCGCAGGTCGTGCCGAGGTTGCGTCGCCCCATTATTTCACTTTCTCATGAGACTCCATAGACTTAACATTCTCAAACCTCATTCTTCAGCTTTGGGATCCACAGCTATTTCTGCTCCTTAAATCTCCACGTGAAGTTGAGAATCCGATCATCGATGTCCAGAAAAAAGGTGATTCAAGCTTTGGATTGGGATTCCGTTATCTGTACATTGATGTGAGGAAAACTGACATTGCAATATTGATTTTTCAACTCGTAGATAAATCTATCCATTTATTTAAATCTTTCAGAATTGTTGTCCACTACATTAGTAATTTTCTTAAGATAGGCTTTGGTAATTTTTGCTGGACTGATGTGTAGGAGTTTCTCATTCCGATGCTATTATAAACGGTATCTTTTCAACAGTATGTTTGATTTACTTTGTGCTACTTTATGGAGATGCAACTGATTTCGGTCTAGTGACTTATCTAGCTCCTTGTTCAACTCACTCGTTAATTCAAATAATTTATCTATAATTGCGTTTTTCCTGTACGTGATCTAATCGTCTGTGAGGGCTGGGAACTTTTCCAGTCGAATTTCCTCACAGTCTTAGAGCTTCCCGGGCTCTTATCTTCGGTCGGATGTTGCCCTGGGAAATGGGGTTGAGGAGCCCCTCTCCCCACCGATGTTAGTCTCCCCTATTTACCCCAACTACTGACTGGCATCTGGTCTTAAGTCCATTATCTCTCTTGCTTTCTATTTAAAACGTTCTATATTCTGCTTTTCTCCTACCTCGTCTCCTTTTGCATAGTTCTTATTGTGTGATTTTCCGATACATTAGCTCGAAAATTAACAGATGATATCTTTTTTGTTTCTCTAGAAATCACCACAGGTATCTTGGACTTGCCACACTGTGGTGTTAATTGAATCTTTTATTCTCTTCCTAGGGAAGGAAAGGGGCTTAGAGCACTGAGATCTACTGGTCTCCACCCTCGATTACAGGCTTTTTCACGTATTTCGCTATATTTTAAGTTCTAAAAGATGTTCTTATTTTACAAAATCCATATTTTGTTGCTCTTTATTTCTATTCCTATATCCTGCTTCATTTGTCTGAAGAACAATCCTTTAGTGTCGTCTTATTCATATATTCAATTTTGTCTGAAGAACACCCTTTTGGGATTTTTAAGTATTTTTTGAGGTGACAAATTTGCCCATTTTCTTTTGTTCATTTGTTTGAGAATGTTATTACTAACCTTCACCTTTAATGGATAGTTTCGCTAGGAATAGGTTTCTAGATCCTGCGAGGGTGCAGGTGGGTTTCTTATCACCTGCTGTTTTGTCTTCCCGGAGCTTTTTAAGGCCGAGGCCTGTGGTCTTCTACGGCTTCAGCCAGGCAGCCCTTTGCTCTACCGAACGTTCCCCGCTCCATTCTCTCAGCGCCCTCCTGCAGCAGCAGTTACATGGACGTGAGATTGTCACAACTCACCCTTCTTTCCCCTTCTTTTCTGTCTTGTGTCAGTCCGCCTATTCCATTCAGTGTGGTTCATAAATTCTGTGTCTGTGTTTATTCTTCTGTTTCGCCCGTCGATTCCGTTCTGAATTTGGTTGTGGTGTTCAGTTTTGTGATTTCAAATCTTCCATATAGTTTTTATAGGCTTTCCAGTTCTCATTTTGCTTCTTTTTATACCTCTCGTTACGCCTCTTTGAGGCACGGTAAGCACAGTTGATTTGATAGCCCGTCCTGGTAGCTCCGGTATCTGGAGTGGTTATGAGCTTATTTATATCGTCTGTTTTTCTGCTGTTGTGTTGGTTTATGGTGTCTGTTCTCCTCCCGGGTGTGACTGTTATTTATTTTTATGTGCCTTCCACGGCGTTTGAAAACCTGTGGAAACACTGTGAGCCCTACTGATGTGAGCAGGCCTGGATTCCAATTTTTGTTCTTCATTTTCCATTTCAAGACTTTAGAAATGGGCAGGTTTTTAAGGGAAAGGCAACTCCATATACCGGGTTCACTTTTCTCCATGGTCTCACTAGCCCTGCAGTGCCTTCACTGAAATATTTTCACATCTTGTCCAGGCATTTGAATTGTCCCCTGAATTTTCCACCAAATTTAGTAGCGATCTGGGTTTGCCCGGGAGATGCACCAGGTGCTGGGCGTCAGCTGCGAAGCACACCTTCTCACCCAGCATGGGACCCTCTCCTGCTGGGCCCTGTGCTCAAGGTCCAAGGAACAATGTGCGGTGATTCTGAGATGTCACCGGAGAAGTGCCGGGGACGGAGGCGACAAGCACCAGTGCAGCCCTGCAGCGGCCTCTGGGAATTCACTACAGACAGGGTCAGATGCCATCGTCGTAGGCGTAGTGACCAGGGTTTGTTCCTCTCTACACCCATGTTCCCGAGAGCTTCAGGCTGGGGAGCTGGTGTGTACCTGGGAGGGTGCTGAGCTCACCCCCTCACTTCATGTTTGGGGAGCAGAGACCAGAGGTGCCGAATGTCCTGACAGAGGTCCTGTGGGCCACAGGCGGTGAAGCAGGGGTGGGAACACAGTGTTCTTGGCTCTGAGTCTGCAGCTCTTTCCATTAGCCTGAGCTTGTTCTGAAAAAGAAAATTTCTGACCACACCACGTGCACATGAAGTCACTCGTCACTAAATAATAGCCTCCGTGAAGTGGTAAGTCGGTTGCAGAAGTTCTGTCGTCCTTTCCAGAGGCCAGGTCTCATGTGTGCCCGATTCTGAATGTGACTTTCAGACCGAAAGGCGTTTTAGCTTTATTCCCCCTGCTTCAAAGACGTTCTTCAGAGGTTTCACCTCTGACGCTGCCTCCTGCTCACACTTATGAATATTAAGCAGGTTGAGAGGTTAATGCACTAGTAATGATAGATTGTTGTAACTCACTTGGCCCCTCTTGGCATGAAATTGCAATAAAATGCTCTTTTTATAGCAAAACCTAAGCAACCTTAGTTATACTGCACCTGATTGAGGACACAGGCTGTTCTGTGGATGCGTGTGGCACAGCTGTCTTTCAGGATGATAGATGAAGAACGCTTGTGACTTTGACAAATCATTTTATAAGTTATTGATAATTTTACCTACTTTACCGTATCCGTATATTCATAGTTCAGACTCTCTTTAGTAATGCTTTCAATGCCACATCATGCTAAATGAGTACATGGGTCTGAATTATACTTTATTCTTGCATTTTCTCCATTAATTTTTCTCCTTCTAATTAAAATTTTTTTCTAGTATTAGATTTGGTTATCGGGCATGTTCCTTGTTCATGCAAAATGCCTCTCATTAGTAGCATGTAGATATTTGCTAAAACAGCTAATCCGTTCCTCAGATTGAATGATCAGATACACAGTCTTACTGTACAGATAGGAACAGGAAATTCAGGTTGGACACATTCCTTTTTATTTTCACCATATTTGCTCCATTTTCTCATTTTAACATGTTTCTATGTATGCAAATGTGAAATGCATACACCGTCATCGCATCTTGATTGCTCGATTCTTCTGCATACCCTTTCGAAGACTAACGTTTCCAGTTTTCCGTTTAATTATTGTTTAATTCGTGTGCAGTGTGTGAGGGAGGGGGATTCATAGTGTACAACAGATAAGCAAGCAGCGATGTGACAATGTTCAAGGCAGCGCATGTTTTATAGATTATACGATTATTTCCTTTTTGTCATTTTCTACCATATCCCCTGGAGAATGTTAATTTATCGTGAACAACTGCCTCGTATGGAAATTAATAACCTCCTCAGCTGGTCGACTCGTGACAATACGGTGTTCACCAGTATCTGCTGAAGAGGAGGAAGTGCTCGGAAATATATCAATTCATCAGAAAATATCAGTTTTCATTGTTCTCCTGAATTGACAACTGATGCACTTTTAAAGTAACACGTTTACAGTTGGATTCAGTTGGCAAAAAATGTTTACAGCGAGATCCTTAGTTGGCTTATCTTCGAAGCCAAATAGTTTTATTTTTAATATTTCAACCTTATTCAGGAATGATCGACAAGTATAACTACATGTATATTTAAAGTATACGGTGTGATGCTTTGTCATACAGATACACGGTGGATGACTACTATTCTTGTCTACCAAATTATACGTCGATTTAATTCTAACATTTAACAGTTGTAGGTAGATGTTAGTTTTGCTGAAGACAAAACTGAGACACAGAGAAATTAGAATATGCCAGAGGGAGAATACATTAAGAGAAACAGTGAAGGGGGGACTTGGCTGTCCTGGTGCCGCTCCACCTCCAGTCAGCCTTCTGCCCAGGGAGGACAGGCTGCTTCACACCCACCGCTGCATCTGGTAATTTTCAGAGCTCGTCGTTCTTTCCCCATTCTGTTTTCCCCTCTGCCACGGATGGGTTAGGTAGGAATTATTAAGTTGTCATCTCGTGGATTCGTGTCCCTGGGTGCTACCTGTCCTCTGACCTCCAGACCCATCTGTCATTTCTGAAATCGACGTGTCACGGCCACTCACGCTCAGCACTCACAGAAGCTAGCTCATCGCCTCTCCCCAACCCGAGACTTCGAACCTCTTCCTCCCGGTGTTGCCTCCCAGTCAGGTGAAGGGCCTTTTTGTCATGACTGTAGCTACGTGAAGGCAGAAACCCTGGCGGCTCCTCTGCTCTTCCTCCCTCCCCCTCTCGCCTCTGCCCCTGTGCGTTTCTCACTTCTGCCTTACGTGAGGCTGGGATCATGACTGTGCGAATCCACACGGTCTTTTCTTCCCCTGACTTCTAGGACAAATGTGTCCTTATTTTTTTTGTGAACCCTTGGCAACTCCTTCGGGAAATGGGCTGATTCTTATAGGAAATGCATCGAATGGGGCCTCTCATTTGTGGGACCTTGGGTTTTTGTCGGGGGCGGGGGGGTAAAGCTGCTGATTTTCTGTTTACCTGTGAGCTGCAAATGACAGCGGGAACAGAGATGGCCACGCCGCTGATAGAGAGCGAGCAAGTCACATGACATCGTGGGTAGGGGGTGGCAAAAGGAAGTGAAAGGAAAGGCCCCACGGTTGGGAGGGAGCAGCACGTGGAGAGGAAAAGCTGATTGCCGTGAGACTGTTTAGTCATGGTGTTCTAGAGAGACAGAACCAAGGGGGTGTTGTCCATCTATCTGTCCGTCCATCTGTCCATCCATCTACCTATCCATCCATCTATCCATCCCCCCACCCATTCATCCCCCCACCTACCCACGTGGATATTCATTTGAAAGAACTGGCTGTGTGAGTGTGGGGCCGGCAAGGCCATCTGAAGGGGAGACTGGAGAACGAAGGGGAGGCTGGATGCTGCCGTCGGAGTCCTGAGAGAGTCTGGAGGCAGAATTCCTTCCTCCAGGGGCGACCTCGGTCCTTTTCTTCAGGCGGTCAGTCCACTGGACGGGGCCTAGCGGCATTGCAAAGGGTGATTTGTTGTATTCCAAGTCTACCGACCTCAGTGTTCATCCTGTCTACAACACACCTTCACGGCGTGGACACGGGTATTTGACGGAGCAACCGGAACCACAGCCAGTTCACCCCTAAGACTAGCCCTCACCGAGGGGGAGCGTGTCTGCGGGGATGTTAGAAGAACTTCTGGTGAGAAGTAGCGTGCCTGGAGGATTGTCTGCCGTCCCCTCTTGTCTCTCCACTGTCACTCGTGCCTTCCTCCCCCACCTTCTCTCCCTGGACCGGTTCGTGAAGTTCATGTCACCCTGAGCATGCCACTTTGTCAGGGGAGCCCACGCTGGTGTAGGGGCGAACCCCTGCTGCAGTGCTGGCAGTCGCACCCCCGCTGGGGTGGCGCTTCCGGTCCCCGGGCCTATTCCTAGGGCCCCCGGGGGCACCTCTGCTGGTCATGAGTCGCTTGGGCCCCAGCGCTCACCCACGGGGATGGAGGGCGCCGCCGTTGGGGGGGTAGCTGAGGAATAGGAGCGCCATGTGTCCTTGAAGGTTCTGTCTGGTGTGATAAAGTGTCACCAGAGTCCAGCACCTGAGTTACTACGACACGGAGCTGTGCTGTGCACCCGTGAAGGTCGGCGTTCGTTCTGGGGAGAATCCTGAGCTGCACAGCCTGGGGGTGGTGGGTGATGAAGACGGCCAGGGTCTCATTGTCCCACAGTTTATAGTGTCTCACCCCATGACCTCCCTGTTCCTGGCATCCTGGCTTCGCTTCTTCCGGCTCCCTGTCCCCACCGCCGGCCATTTGTCCTGCTAGAACACCTGCTCCTGCCCTCTCCTCGGGCCACTCTGCTCTTTGTAGGAAGTGGGTGCCCAACACTGTCGGGGCCGGGGGGCTCTGCCCTTCAGGGCTTCCCCTCACCCCTGGACCCCCTGGATGGATGTTGTAGTGCGGGGACAGCTTCTCGGGAGTGCACGGCTCCCTGTGTGTGGCAGGCACGATGCCGCCCAGCGGGCCACCCCAGTGTGCAGCGAGGCCTCGCAGTGCTGCTCCTGATGCTGGAGGGTGACACGGGATGCGGGAACTCGGCCTTTACATTGGGGGTGGCCGCCCAGCACACCCAGACTAACGACAAGGCGGCAGCCCCTGTCCTCCGCAGCGTGTCACTGCTGCTCATCAAGGATGGTCCACCTGGTGTCCGCGGATGGGCCTATCTGCTCCGTGCGCTGTCCGGGGATTCCAGGCCTTTGGGATTATCCTGTGACACTCGGCTAAGCTAGACTTGGGGCAGAACAACAAACATGTGTGTTCTCCATCGCGTCATAACCATTCAAGATAGTGGGAAGCCAAAAGCCATTTCAAAGGGGGAAACAAAGTGATAAAGCGTCTCAAAAAGAGTGCCGATGTGTTTGTTTATACCTACAATGTGTGTGTGTGTGTGTGTGGTCTGTGCACATACACACACTTTTCCGAGTGTTTGGGGGAACAGAGCTCTTGGCTTCGGAGGCCGCGTTTACTCCGCGCGTGGCTCGGGCGTGCCCTGCTGCCCGCGCGTCATGGGGATCCTCTGCTGCGGTCAGAACGTCCCCGACGGCCCACAGATGCTGCGGTGGAGAAAGTCCAGCCACCTCTGACGGCCGGATGGGGCTCTGACTGGCCCCACGCGTGGTCGATTTCTAAACCGTGTTCAGATCGGTAGTGCTGACCAGCTTTCTCTCATTCGCTTCTGCTCACCTTGGAAAGACGACTGAGTGTGCACGCGTCTGTGACTGCCAGAGCGTCGAGTGGGCGCGGTGTGCTGGCTGGGAGCGCGTGGGAAGGGCACGGCCGCCTTCCACGTGGTCTTACTCCACGTCTGGGGTCACTGTGCTGCGCGCGTGAGATTCGCATCTTTATCACTTAGTGAAAATGAACAGTAGGCCGAAACCGGGAGGAAAGGAGGCCCTGGCGTAACACAGACATGCATGTTTAGCTTCCACATTAAAGGTGACGGCCGTTTATCATGTAATTTATTTAGAGAAAAGAATGCTTTTTCTACGCCGCTTTAGCTGTATTGCACAATTTGTTAGGTTGTTGTTATCACTCGATTGAAAACATTTTTTAAATTCTTGAGTTTTTAATTTTTTTCAGAAGTGTGACTTTTATGACTGAATAGTTTGCTTTTACTCGAGATACATTGTTATTGACTTTTAAATAACTTTGTTACTGTCAGAACATACTGATATTTTGAAATATACTGAGCCTTGGCTCATGTCTCAGTGTGTGGTTTACCTTGGTGAATTTCCCACGTGCCCTTTTGGGTGCAGTGTTGTGTGTGTATAATCGTCCGCCAAGCCAAAGCGGACGGTATTGGAATGACACATGCGTTCGCTACTACTGGCACACTCAGTGGGGAAGACCCTGCTGTGCCCTTGCGTGACACCAGCGTGCCCAGAAAGGTGTCATTCATCACAGGTGGCCACAAGCCACCCGTAAATGGAAGGACATACAGATTGGAAAGCTCAGAAGTCGAGGATGTGTTGACTGGTTGGTTGGTTTGTATTGACGCTGTGGTCTCTCGGTTTGCATTTCGTTTAAGGCCCATGCGCAGGACGCCGCATGAACACAACGTCGTGTGGAAGATGCTGAAGACGATTCCAGATCTGACTGCCCAGCTGACCGACGAGGACCTCAAAGCGCTGAGCAAGAGTGTCACGTGCGAGACCTGGGTGAAAGGCAGCACAGGTAGGCGGCTAATCGGGAGGGACGCTGGCGAGATAAAATACATGGCACTGTCCTTAGAGTGGTCACAGTTTCACCGGACACGTTGGAACCCACTGCCTGGACACACTTCACTTGTGAGTGTCTAAGAGGTGGAAGGGAGGACGTTTCGCATGTTGTGCTTACGTTTTAAAGACGGACACTGGCCTTTGCGTACGTCAGCGTCACCCAGAGGCCTCACTGTGACGTCGCCGTGTTTGACACCTAGAGTTTCCGGTTCCATAGGTCGGGGGCGGGGCTTAATTTTCGTTTCCAGTGACATTCCAGGCGACACTGCCCATCCGGGGACCACGCTTTGAAAACGACCGCCGATGCCCACGTTGCGTAAACGTCTAGCACTGGTTTCCACTGTTAAGACAGAAAGAGGTCAGAGTGAGTATTCTATGGCTCCAGACTGATCAGATGTCGGGAAAATACGTTTTTTAAATTGTTCCCTTAGCGGAGGGTGGAGGAATCGAGGGCGGTGAACGGGGACGGTGAGGTCTGGTTGTGAAGTCATCGTTGGCAGCGGATGTTGTTTTCTGATGGCAACTCGACAACTCGGGGGCCTAACTGTGAAGCTACAGACCTTCAGGCCTTGGCAAATGCCAACTTAATTGATGTTAGCAGGGATGACCATCCCCGCGAGCTGAAGTTCTGAGTAACACACACCCCCCTCCGTGCAGGCCGGTGTGGCACTCAACCCTGCCCACTGCGTCAGGCCCACACGCATCCCATAGCAGAAGTTACGCGTGCGTGTGCAGCCCATGCACTGGTCACGTCCTTCGTTCACACAATCTCAGGGACGACCCCTCGGATCCCTCCTTTCGTGGCCTGGGCCAGGGTGTCGTGGTTGGCAACCGAAAGCCCTCGAGTCGGAGTCCCGAGCAGGATTTCATCACTGTGCTCCCTTATGTGAACATCGAAGGCGTCTCATGAGATGATGGACGTAGGGATTTTTTCTTCGTTATCTGTCTCATCCATGCTTGGTTTTCTTCACGTGAAGTCCACTAGGTTTTACGGGGTTATTTCCCTTCTGTTTCTTCTACTGTATTTCATTTCACTCCCAACTTTCATGAAGTCATGTCTCAAAAACAACAGAGCTTCTTATTTTAATAAAATGTAACATTTATTTGTAATGCTGAGAATATTTTTATGTTACTGAATTTTTATCTTTTTCTCAACCTGCAGAGACTGATTTTCCACTGTGGTTGAAATTTCATTTAACCTCTAATAGACACAGTAGCTAAACCTCACGAAAGAGCGGAGCGAGCCTCTCTGCCACGTATAAGCCAACCGTAATTCAAATAACGCCTTCGTGCGACGTGAGTGACCGGACGTTTAGTCCCGCCACGACGCCCAGCTCCCTTGAAGGCAACCCGAGCCCTGAAGAATGCCCGTTGGCCCTAAGGGCGGGCTGGCTGAGGGGTGTCCTGTGATTTCTGATGACCTGCCCCTGGGCGCTGGCCAGAGCCTCCGTCTCTCGGCATCGTGGGAGCCCAGTTCCCTTCTCGCCTTTCCCTGTCCAAGAGGCGACTGTGAGGTTTTGAGAAAACGAGTGCAACAGCGGCTGCTTTTCAATCCCAGGAAAATGCCGGAGGTACTTGCCACGACGCTTTTCTCTCATTGTCCTTTCAAATCTTAACGTCTAAACAGTGAAAGTTATAAGCGTGGCCGAGATTTGAAATAACCGTACCTGGCCAGACAGGTGTTTGCTCATCACCCCAAACGCCTGCGCTGGACAGCCAGCACGGGTGCCGGGGTAGGCGACAGCGGGAAGGGAGACCCCGCGTGCACGACTCCCCCCGCTCCTGGTCCTGGCACAGTCTGAGTTGATAGAGAGGCTCTTTTCAAGTTGTTGAGCATAATTCTACTACTCAGTATCTAAAACCTAATGATTTTCTAAAAACCTGTTTGACTTTATTGGAAAACGATCAGGTAGAACTTAGGTTTGTTCAACCCCCTAGGCTGATTCTCAGGTTGAACATCTCAGAGGAGTTGGCAGTTTTGTCCGATGGCGAAGGGTCGTTTTTAAATGAACCTTTGTATGTGCTCTGGTCACGTGCAAACGTGCAGCGTGGTGTTGAGCTAAGTGCTGAGGAAGGAAAACTGCACAAAACCGGTTCCCGTTTCCTGCGGTGACATAATTCAGTTATTAGACAACCGTGATTTAAGTCCTCGCTCTGTGCTGGTGACGGTCACCGGAGCTTATCTTCCGTTACGGGATGCAGGAGGGAAGTCACACGTGAAACTGCGATACAGAGTTGGGAAATCCGTCGCATGGCGCACGGCCGGTGACCGGTGGTCGGTACGTGACAGCTGGTTTTCGTCGCGAGCACAGGACACCGGGAATGACCGTGCTTCAGCTTTGGGAAATCTGGAAGGGTGGTTTCCCAACGAGCCATTCTTGAGGAGCGGTCTGTCGACCTACTTATTAAGACTTAAGAGCAGCGACCTTGTGGAGAAAAACTAGAGAAAGGTGTCATCATCACAGTTCTCAGCAAGCGCTGTTATTTTGCTCAATAATTGTCTTTTTTGATGAGTTTTATTTAAATTACACTTCGTTTTCTCGTGAACAACTGTAACATGAAGTCTCTTTCCAGTCTTGTTTAGGATAAATAATGTTTATGCCACAAACATATGCTTCCAGGTACACATATGTGGATTTTTAAACATTTTTCGACATTTTAAACTAACATATGTTTCTTCAAAATGTGCTTTTCTTCCACTGAAAATGAAACGTCTGTGCAGGCCACACTGTAGTCTTACTTCACCACAACCGAGACCACAGGACTGCTGAATGTGTTGTGAGGGAAAGGGAAGGGGGGGGGGGTTGGGGGAGAGGGCGAGAGGTCCATGCTGCACGGGGGCCGGCACGGTGCTGTGGCCTGACCCCGTGCTGTCCAGGTGCCGCTGCTGCCCGCCCGCGCCGGGCGAGATGCCCCGTTTGTCGGTGCCTTCAGGGTGCCGCCCAGCGATGACCTGGGGCCGTCACAGCAGCTGATTGATAGGGCAGCTGAGTGGGTAGGAAAAGTGAACACGTGTGTCACGTTTGGAGCAGTGTCTGGCTTAGGTTCTCCTGGGAGCCCCGGTCCCTGGGCCACAGAGGTTGGGGACTGCGGCCATAACCAAACCCCTGGCAAGATACAGAACTTCCCTGTCACCCCAGAAGTTTCTCTCTGTGCTTCCTCCCAGCTCCTCCCTGGCCCGCCTGCCCCGGGCACCGGCTCTCATGTTGTCTTTTCCTTTTTCCCGTATGAACCGGTTCTGTATAGATCAGAACTTTCTAATGACACCAAACGGCGCGTGTTCTCTTGGTGAAAGCCCTTCGGTCGGCTCGGTGTTTCCGAGACTCACTCGTGTCACTCGAATCAGAGGTTCTTTCATTTCCTGGCCGAGTGAGTGATGTCCCCTGTGCGTGTAGACAAGGGGTGTTGTGCGTGTCCTTGTGCGTGGGCCCCTGGGCTGGTCCAGCCTTTGGCTCTCGTGACAAAGCGGCTCGTGACATGCGTGCGTTTTTGCACTTGGCCGCAGCCGTCGTCACTGTTACAAAATTCCAGTGTCTGGTCCCTGCATCTGCAGTGTGCTCGCCGCCGTGTAGCTCTCACCCAGCTCGCCGGAGCGTTGTTTAAATGCACGAGTTCTGCAGGCCCCGCCACGCGGACTCGCTGTCCGTGAGAAGTGACATGGCCGCCCTTCAGAAAGGAATCTGGTCTAAGCTCAGGCTGCAAAGCAGGCACAACCCCCACTTTGGAGAGGACTGAATCGCTCTCCTGTGAGCACCGGTACAGACGGGGACCAAGGGAGCCCCTAACGCACCCCTGGTTTAGGGACAAGCGGAGAAGGCAGGCAGTCGACGTCTCGTAGGGCACAAAAGGGAGTGTAGGCGCCCCAAGCACCTGCTTTGGAAGTGTTGTTCATGGCAGGGGACATGAGACGGCACTTCACCCGCGTGCAGGGCACCAAGCACGCGCGCAGCCCTCGCGCCGTCGTCCTAGAGCCTGGGCCGGCATCCGTAGCGCGTGTCCCGGTTTTGTCTCGCTGCAGTGGTCGGGAGTGACGGACTTTATGTCATACTGAAGGGCCTGGCGCGCCCGCGAACGCAGGTGTGCAGACAGCCGCTCGAGGAAGCCGAGTCCGCGGCCGCCTTTCCGCCGCGGAGCTCCCCCAGCCTGGGCGCCAGCGACAGCCCCGAGCACGCAGGGCCCGCCGAGACGCACACGCCTCCGTGCGGCCCGCTGGTAAGACCCGGGTCCCCCTCCGGCGTCGGCAGTGGGATGGGGGGTGCCTTCAGGTGCGTACGGCCCCCAGGCAGGGTCTGCAGCGGATTCGATGGCGGGGACCAGCGGTGTGGGCGAGTCCGAGCGAGGAAGGGGGTGGCTAGGGACAAGGGAGATGGAGCGGGGCACTCCAGGGCTGGGAGGACAGGCCGGTGAGTCACGTTAGGAGCGTGTGCCTGGCCTGCGCATCTCGAGAGCAGTGCCGAGGCTGTCGAGGAGCTGATTCCACCTCAGTCAGCGGGTCTTGCTGGAAGAGATGCCTTCATGTCCCAGCGAGATTTCAGGACTCCCAGCTGGTCCCAAAGTAGATGTTCAGCCTCATCTCTCTGGGTCTCTGGCCTCCCAGCTCCGCTGCGGCCACGCGGGGCCTCGCGTGGTCCTGTGTCACCGCAGAGCTGCTTTTCTGTCACTGCAGAGGGCGCCGCCAGGATGTCCATCGGGGATGGGTGAAATCCGTCCATCACTTTCCCTAGTACGCACATGAAAAAGGTTTCTCAGAAATTAATTTTCACACTTTTATTGACATGTATAGTTGACACGACGCTGTGGGTTTAAGGTGCACAACGTGTTTGTTGGTGCATTTATATGTCACAATACAATTGCCACGTGGCATAGGCTGCCAGGTTTCTGCTTAGGAATTCGCAGATAATCTTACGGGGGCTCCATTTGCTGTGACAAATTGCTCTTTCCTTACTGTCAAGATTCTCCAACTTTCGATCATTCAACTATGCTCTGTCTTGATTGACCTCTTTGCATTCAGCCTATTTGGATTCTCCGGGCTTCTTGAATCTCGCTGTCTGCTTCCTTCCCCAGCCTGGGAAGTTTGAGCTCATGATTTCTCTAAGGAAGCTGCTTGTCCCTTTGTCTCTCCCTCCGCTGGGTGCGGTGCGGGTGCAGCAGTGGTGCTGGGCGCAGGGTGTACATGCGCAGGCCCTGGGGTGCCGGCCCTGGGGGGGGGCACAGTGGCTCCAGTCCAGGAGGCACAGTAGCATGGGCTCCGTCCTCTCTGTCGGCCGAGACTGTGGCCGTCCTCGGTGGCTGGTCCTGGTCGTGTCCTGTGAGGAGGAGCTCACGGTGCAGAGGATTCCCCATGTCACTGGGCGGCGCGGCCTGGGGAATGGCCGGGGCCAGGTGAAACGCTGCTCCCTTTGTCTCTCTGACCCTCCTCGGTGCCGAGGCTGCCCTGGGCAGCTGCAGCTTCCTCACTGACGGCTGACGCTCAGGCAGCCGTTGTAGTTTGCTGCTGTCGGATCGTGTTTCTGCGAGGGCGTCAGGGCTGGGTGGGACTCCTGGTCCCCCCCCCCGCCCGTTGCCGATATCTGCGAGCAGCTTTGATTTATGTCTTGGCTAAGATGGAGGAGGGTGAGGGGAGGGCAGTCTCAGAGGCTTCCCTTGGCTCTCCTCACTGACAGCTCTCACTCCCCCGGCCAAGAAACCATCTGGGGTCGACCCAGGATCCACCAAGTCGTGCATCTAAGGGGTCCGGAAATTGCCATGGACTAGATCTAATGACTCGGTGGAGCCGCTGTGAACCAGACCTGGCCCAAACTCCGTTTTTTGATGCATTCTTCCCATTTCCTCACTGTAGCAGGGGCCTCGATGACACGTCATGTTCCCAGGTTTCGACGTCGCTGCTCAGCGTTCGGGTTCGGTGGAAGACTTGCGAGGGCTGGGAGCACGACCTCATCTGTAGCTGCGCTGTCCTTACAATTAAATTATAATTAAAGACGGTGCCAACCCCTGTGCTTTTCCCGCCTCGGAACTGTCAACGAGGAGGGTTTTATGTTGCCATGGAAACCTTGAGTACACACCTCACCTTCAGGTGGTGATGGACTTTCCTCGACCTTCCATTCTTCCTCCCATGTATCGACGTGCCCCAGCGACCGGCGCTCTGCTCTGTGGATCTCATAATTCCTCATCCCCCAGCCTCGCAAAGGGCTGAGATGTTAAACTTCCAGTGCGTTCTCTGCAGCCGGCACCCACCTCTGCCCAGCACCACTGAAAGCTGTACCAGTCGTGCTGCCACAGCCTGGCAGAGGCCCTCAGGACCACAGGGACCGGCTTTTATGGCAAGCCGGCTGGCAGGCAGGTCACGGCTCTAAAGTTCTTTTTGTTTTTCTCTGTACTTCTGATAGAATATTTTGGAAAAGGGTAGAAATAAAGACTGAAAAATTTGTTAACTGTCACAACTGTAGAGCTTTTGCTGTCATTAAAGTCTGCTGAAGGACACGTGTGTGACTATTCACTAATTTACCTTGGAGTACCAAAAACTTAAATTGCATTTGCCGACGTGATGCCCTCTAGAAAATCTGAGTTATATTTGTAAAACATGTTGCTCTTGTCCTAATTTTAGTAACTGGCCTTTCTGTGTGTGTATTTAATGGGATTTTACAAGTAAAAATATTACCATTTCCAAATAGTTGTGCTCAGAAGAGTCTTTTTGGCTTTTCACAGACAACCAAAGGGTTAGATATCTGCTTTTTCTCCATCAGTTTGCCTCCTGTGCCATTATTTGCTTTTTTATTGTGCTATGTCAGAGAACCAAGCTACGAAGAAGAAAAAAATGGCTCACTCCTCAGTGTTAGCCTCTAACGGTGCTGTTGATGAGTCGGCGTCATCCGAGCACAGTGGACATGAGGTGAAAACCGTACCGTCTGAGGGTCAGTTCATCTTTCCTGGGGGAGCGACGATGCTAAGACGGGCACATACGTCTGCGGTGTTTACTCCCCGCTACGGACGCAGTGGTGCGGTGCAGAGGTAGGGGAGGATTTGGGTTTTGCCTGTTTTTGATTTGCGCATTAAAACAAAAGCGTTTTTATTATGGAGTAGGTACGTGTCGCAAGAGCAGGAGTGTCACGAGGCTGTTGGAATCGGCTTTCTAAGCAAGCTTTTCTCATTTGGCCACTTACTAACCGTGCTGCACGGGACAGCTTCAGACTCAATTGCTTCACGTACAAAATGGGAATCATAAAAGTCCCCGCCTCAGGGAACTCTGTGAAGGTCACGTGGGAAAGTGTAACCGTGTTTCTGGCACAGGATACGGGTTGAACAAGTAATAGCGTCTTTTTTATTATTACTATTATTATTGTTGTGATCGAATCAAATGAAGAATGAAAATATTAAGAGCATGTCTGCACGCTGTCGGACGGGGAACTCGTCCCCAGCTTTGACCGTGGCCGGTCTCTGGAGTCGGGCAGCACCCTGCACCGGCCCTAAGTCGGATCCCCTGAGAGGTCTTCCGGGCCCGACACACGCAGCTGGGCCTGCTCCGTGGTGAGCGAACTCGCGCGTCAGGAACCACTTCCCTTCCCCTCCCACATGAGAACCTCGCTCGTGAGGGCCGCCGAGGAGCCCTGGCCGCGGGGAGAGCGAGGGGAACACTCTCTGCCATTCAGAACGACGGAGGCGGAGAGCGAAGCACAGGACTCCGACGGCGGCCCGTCTCAGCTCGAATCCTGCCCGGCTAGTTACCGCCCTTTGGCCTTGGACATGTGCCTGCGTGTCTGCAGCTCTGTTTCTTTGTCTGCGAGATTGGTTTAATGGCACTAAAAATGCTAATAATGTCTTCCTCCGAGCGCTGGTCTGAGGATTAAATGAGATGGTTCGTGGAAGTGCTTAACACAAAATAAGGGCTCAGAAATGCTCTGCTTTGATCATTACACATCAGTGATAGGTCTGAGTGGTCAGGGAGACGTAGGAGGCAGAAGTTAATATTTGATCTTAAAGGAAAAAGTAGTACCTTTTGGCAGGATGTAAAGAAGAGAGATTGGAGAGATTCGATGTTAAATGGATAGGCGAGCAGATTCGGGAAAACGTTTTGTGGTTTTAGAGGGCTGTTAGGAAACTAAGAATTCGCAGAATATTTTTGGTGTCAACGAATCAGTTATATTACTGGAATGATAGGGCTGAAAAAATAGGCAGGCGTACACCACCTCAAATGTAAGGTTTAAGGCATTGGTGCCTATTTGGACATTTCTCGAAATCACAGACATTGACTTATGTCCACATTAGCATTTAACACAATTTACACGTGGCCTGTTTTTGAAAGGATGACAGTGGAAGCATCTAGCATGGAGCTCGGCACATGCTGAAGAGCGAACAATTGTACGATCGGTGCTGTGGTTCGGGAGTGAGGATTAGAAAGGCGCTAAACCCGCAGCCCTTAGATGAGTCTCATGTGAGACCAGTGCGAAAAGAAGACAAAACGATATTTATTTGCAGTCAGTTTGGCAGCTATAATTGTGCCATTTATACTCTTATTCAAATAGGTAAAGGCGATGGCTGCTTCCCATTGTAATTGTATCAGTTGGGTAACCAGAGATAAGAAGCAGGTGGGCACAATTGCTGGCTGCATACATTTTATTGTTGACATTTAGATTAATTCCTGTGTTTCGTGGGAATAAACCCCCTTTCAAAGTCAAAGTCATTCTTTACTGGCTTGTGTCAGTTCCAACCAGCCGGCCAGTAGCCAGCCGGGTGAGTGAGGACTGGCGGTGGGGGTGGGGGGAGGACTGGTGAAACCTGTGCTGCCGGCATGTCTGTGTCCTTCGTTGGGGGTGAAGCTATTTTAAGCAAGCCAATCACGCGACCATTGAATCCAATTTCTCTATCTATCTCCCAACTACAAAATATTTCTAATCTGTGTTATTATCAGTGCAGATTGCATCTTTCTTAGCCAAGGGTAATTGAGGCGTGAGGATCTTGCTCATGCTGCTCAGTACATTTCAGATTTTATCAGATATTCGGGTGAAATTCGGAGACTTCAGAGGCACTGGTCCCAGTCCAGACTTCTGCTGATCCCCTCCAAGTCTTATCTCGTTTATTCAGACCGTCTCGAACGGTTCTCTGGAGCTGATCTTCCCGGACACCCGTCCCAATCCCCAAAACCAAGGTGACTGCCATGATATCGGGGAACATACTTTTTTCATTCGCCCAGTATAGTATTCCAGGAACTTTTGAGGTGTTCAATAAGAATAAATTAAATTAACTTCAGTTGAATTTAGACAGAGCCTTCAAAATATCAAAGATATCTGTGAAATGAGTTTTGATTCCATTAAATTGCAGAGAATAGAGGATTTAACCCCTATCGATTTAGTTTCTGTTTTCATATGCTACATTTTTTGTCTTAGTTGATGTGTTTAAAATACATACAATTATTTTGTATTTAAAGTGAAACAAATATTAGAATATTCAAAAGTTTAAAAAATCCTATGCATTGCTAATAGGAATGCTAATGGGTGCAGCCACTACGGAAAACAGTGTGGCAGGTCCTCAAAAGTTAAAAATAGAACTACTCTAAGATCCAGCAATTCCACTCAGGGTATTTATCCAAAGAAAAAGGAAACACTGATTTGAAAAGATACATGCCCCCGTGTTTATGCAGCAAGATTTACAATAGTCGAGATAAGAAAACAACCCAAGTGTCCGTAGACAGGCGAATGGATGAAGAAGGTGTGGCACATATACACAGTGGAATATCATTCAGCCCTAAAAAGGAGGGATCTTGCCATTTGTCACACCATTGTGCTAGGTGAAATAAGGCAGACAGAAATACCGTGTGATCCCCTCTGTGGAACTGAGAAAACAAACCAAGGCTCGTGGAGACAGAGGACGGATTGGTGGTTGCCAGAGGTGGGGGCGGGAGGGGATGGGGGGAGTAAAGACAAGTTTACGGTCTGTGTGATGGTCTTACGGCTCCTCTGTCATAGAAGCAATGACGACGTGTGTGCATGTGTGTGAAGTCTAACAGCTTTCTGGATCACGTCACCAAATGGTATCTAGAGATACATTAGGCATTAACTCGGGCGTAGCTCATTTCACAAACATATGCTCAGGAGAAATAAACCTTTCAACAAATTTGGTTCCATCCGTGTTGCCCCCAGTCGTTTTTTTTAAAAAAGGTTTGTTCTCATTCGACCTCTTTATTCGGAAGACACCAAAATATATTCAAGTATCTTATCGTTTTGTTCAACTTTTTAAATAGTGGCTATCAAGGAGCTGGTCAGCATCTGCAGATCCACAGAAGAGTTGGAGTAGGTGTTAATGTTCTAGCACTTACTGAGGGGTAGAGAAGTGAGTCGGCTCCTGGTGCGTGAGCGCTTGCGTGTCTGCTGCAACGCCGCCTTCATTCTGTGTCCCTTTTGCTCTCAGGCTTTGTCTCTTTGCTTATTCATTTACAAGGTCTTTGGGTATAGTAGTGATTTAGCTTTTTTTGCTCATGATTATTATTTCTTAGCAAGTTTGCCTTTTTTGCATTGTAACAAGTTCTATTTAATTTCTGGATTAAGAATTCAGGTTTTAAAATTGTCCATTTTCTCAGTTTCTTTACATAATCAACTAAATTTGAAAAATCATGTTGATTGTAATTTTGAGTCCAGAAACTCTTTGGCCTGTATCATTATATCTGCTTAAAAACCTTTATTATATCTTTAAGGCTTTATTTTTGTTTAGAGCAGTTTTAGGTCCACAGCAAAATGGAGAGGAAAGTAGCCCCGTCCCCTGCCTGCACAGTTCCCCCTCCCGTCAGCGTCCCCCGCAGGAGGGGTACCCTTGTTCCACTGACACCGCAGTCACCCAGAGTTCACATGTCTAGGTCTGTGTTCCCAGACTCTTTGGTTTGGTTTATTCTGTCCCAAGGGGCAGTTCACCTGTGCGTGCTGCGGCCACTGGCGTGGCTCGTCATCCCAGGCCCTTCAAGTAGCCGTGCCACTGTGCCCTGTGACTCCAGACGTCTCGAGTACGTGTTAGAAAAGCGACTTTCCTTCTTCCATGTGTCACTTGTTCTCATCCTACCCCAGTCGTTAACAGTAAATGCCCTGACACGTCACAACCACCACTATGTAAACAACCCTCATGGTCTTATATTTTTAAGATTTTGCTTTTATTTTGTAAAAATTAGTTTTCCCACTGGATGATTAAACAGGAGAAGGCATCCCAGCTGCCAGAGCCACAGGCAGACACTGTAGGGCTAGTAAACAGACCTCTCATTTGGAAGGATCACTCTTTCAACTGACAGCATTACCTAAATATGATGGTTCAGGTAAAACGGGGTCGTTATTTAACAGTCCAGCAGGTTCGGGGCCTGATATCTCATAGGCTTACGTTCGATTTCGTTTACTGCCAATTCCATCTCCGGAAAGTTTTACAGAACTACTGCCTTGAGATTGCAGTTTATTTTTTGTCACTATTTTTATTTTTAATTTTTTTCAGGAGACATGAAATAGTGAAAAGATGAGGGCAAAAGCACTGGCAAGCCTGTTCCACTACCCGTTTTTCTCCCACTCCTGGAATGAACTTATTTATAGTTTTTCATTTCCCAAGTTCTAATTTCTATGATCTTTCTGTCATTTTTTATACTGAGAACGGGAAGCTTTGGGTTTAGTTATGAGCGAAGTAGATGATGCCAATGAATGTCAGGGTATTTGACAGTAACTGAAACTTCGAGTACGGCTTGTCACTCTTTGAATAAAGGAGGTTTTTTCTTCTTACGGTTGAAATCCACTTCATGAGACTTGGTGAGAGAATTTGGTTTTTTCTTCTAAGTTGAGAGTTTCGGACTTAGGTTGTGTAAACCCCCGGGGATAATGGCTTAAGCGGTGATGTATCCTGCCGCAGGAGGGAAATCTGGAGAGAGGAGCTTCAGGGGTTTGTTCATGAGGGACTCAGGGCCTTCCCACTTTCCCATCCTGCCAGCCTCAGAAGGCCGGCTTTCCTCCTCAGACTGCTTCTCAGTCGTCGTCACTTTTGCTCGTTACAAGCCACCCGGGCTGTCGTGTTTTGTCCGTGCATCCAGGATGGACTGAGACAGTCCACCTTCCCACTCCACGCTGACAGAGGAGGATGTGACCACGTTACTGACTGTGGCTGATCCCCGATTCGGCCCCAGGGCTCGGTCGTGATTCGGGTGCTGGTCCGCCTGCCGTCCGAACTGCCAGGCTTCTGCCGGCCAGGGGGAGGGTGGCGCGTGTCCCACAAGGCTTCTTGACGGCCTGACCCGGGCCAGCCCCGTGCCCACCCTGCGGGCCGGCTTGGCCCTCCACATCCCAGGCCCTCCAGGCCCTGAGTGTGATTTCGGTCCCTCATCTGTGGGCCTTGTCCTTCTGGTATCTGCAGCACCAAGCACGGTCGGTGCCTCTGTAACATGACAGAGTTTCCCAGTGATCGGGTCGACCCTCTGTCTAGCGCCATGTGGCATTTGTCCTTCCAGGTGTGGTGGCACTGCTCTGTGGCAGGTGGCTTTGAATGTGTTCGCTCGGGCCTGTTTTCCAGTTTCCCTCTGCGTTACCCTAGGCCGGCTGTCGCGGCCCTGGGTGGTGCGGGCAGAACACGCACTGCCCCCAGGCCCGAGGCCTGCCCGCACCGTCTCTCACACGGAGAGCCTCTGCGTTCACCTTTTAACACTGTACTTCCCAGTAAGAGCTCTTCGAAGAACATATTTTTCAGGTGGAAGAGAGATCAGAAAGCAGCATCGTGGAGTCCATCTCCATATCTGAGAGCGGATCCGTGTGCCCACATACACTGATGATAGTGTGAGCGTGTTTGAGAGGACAGTGCCGTCATCCGGATCAAATTTAGCATGTCCCTTCTGATGTTCACTTCCTTTTTTCTTTACGCTGTTACAACCAGAGTCACATTCATTATTGTGATAAAACAATAATCTTAAACTGTGGTTCAAGAGGTACAGGTCCTGTGGAGGAGAAAGGAAACATGTTCTTTCTTTGTGTGTTTACTTAACATGAAACAAAGTGTCCTTTCCCCTTATGTCCAATTCTATGCAATTTGTCATCTATTTAACATCAAACAATGAAATTGACTTTCAATATTTGTTAGTGCAATGAGAGTTTTAACATTTTCCACCATCAATTCTGTTTTTATTTCAATGGTTATATTTACATGAAGAAAGACAATTTCATATCCAGGCTCTGCAAACTTCTTCATAATCAGGGGAGCAATTAGCTATTTTACTTCGAGAGTAAGTTAGTGGAGGCATGCAGGTTACCCTTTCACTGGTTCTTTTAATGTAGTTAAGGCAACAAACCTTAAATGGTGACGTGTTAATTGCAGAGTGCGGCCTATTCCTGTTCTCAAATTGCAAGCCTAGTGTGCAGTGTTTACAAAGCTTTGTTAGATGTTACAGGGAATCTAAAGCTTAGGTTAAATTTTTTTTTTTTTTTTTTGGTCACTAAGGGTTTTCAACCTAGCTGGGAACCGAATGCATGTACACATGCCAATCATGGAACAATGGAAGTCAGTCCCTGTTGAAGTGCTAAGTTGCTGGGACAGACAGAGGATCGTTGAGTCGTTATTTTTAGATGCTTTCCATACATTGAAAAGTTTAAAAAACAGGCTGCACAATGATAAAATTCAAGAGTATTGTTAAGAAGCTTACAGTTCTTTAATGATGAATATGGACAAGCCCAAAATGCGATTCAAAGTACTTATTTTAGCTATAAGTCAAAATGCAAATATGAAATCATTTTCACATTGAGGTGAGGCTGACACAGTTATTTCACTTTACATCTAAGCTGATTCAAATGAATCTTATTTATAAGAGCACATTAAACTCAGAATAAATGGATACAAGAGCCATTGAATTCAGTGTTACGTGGAGGAAACGTTCGATTCTGAATGTAAAACCAGGACGCTGTGTTTCTGGCGTATTAGATAAAGGAAAAGTCTGCTATAAAAAAAACCATAACTATATATCATCTTCCATATAAATTTCATATCACATCAGAGAAATGTATTTAACAATGGGTGATTCATTAATGCTCTAGATTTCATAATGAATAGCTGATTAAATGGGATGAGCACGTATGGATGACTAAAGTATGCATTTCAACGCAGGCTCCATTGTTTAGTAAACTTTATGTGCTGATTTTTAAAATTTATGATTATTTAAAGTAGATACTAACATTTTAAAATTGATATTTAATTTTGTATTATAAAAATATTTTAGTTCTTGGTGCTGACTCGAATTATTGTGACTATGCCACTTGCAGTTTTATTTATTTCTCTACCTACCTACCTCCCTACCTACCTATCTAGCGTAACATCCCAGTATGGAACGAGAAGTTACTAAGTGGCAGGCTGGAATGGTTATTTCTGGTGGTTGAATGGCGCACTCCTACATATCACATAGATGAATTTCTCCCTTGTTATAAGAAAATAAACATCTCAAATAATAATCATATGAAAAAGATTTTTCTCATTTATAGCTAATGAGGGCCAATAATGCTTAGAAAATTATGACATTTATTTCCCCTAATGTTATATTTTAATTGGTTGGTTTAATGATTTGAACTGCACTCTGAGAGAAACATCCAGTTTTTCCAAATCAGATCAGCGAAGTGTGGAATCATGCTGGGGGACCGTGGAATTCAGTTTAGTCAGGACCTTTCTGAAGACTTCTTGAGCATGCGTTGTTTCCCTGAAACATAAAAATTAATGCAGTAGGAAATACCTAGGACCAACCCAATTATTTTTTTTAAATAATTTGTCGTTTTCTGGAAATGTTTGCTTTTGTCGTTCTTATTTTTTAAGTCAAGTTATAGATGTTTATGAGATATTCAAGCGACAGAGCGACATTTCAGCACTTTATTTTTGTGTCGTTAAGTTTATTTTTCCATCCACTGTTTTAATTTCTGTATAATTTCCAAGTTGAACTAAGAAAAGCTGACTAAGAAGATGATGTAAGTGTGTTATTGTCTTCGTTTTTACAAACAAACGTTTATTGATGCTCTGCATGCCGAGCGCTCTCCCAGGCACTCGCAGTGAGTCAGTGCTTAGAGCAGACCTGCTCTCAGACGTGACTTTCCCTTCGCGGGGACGAGGACCTTACCCTTTGGCTTTGGGGAGGTGACGTGGGTGGGAGGAGGGGGGCATCCGCAGTGGCCGGGCAGACCCCTCCTTCCGCAGGCCCGGAGTCGGGTTGACACCCCCCCGCCATGGCGAGGGGTCCTGACCCGGACCCGGCCTCTGGTTCGTCCGCAGCTCCGGCCCGGGAGCACCTTTGGGAGCCTGGACGGCTCGGCCCAGGCGCCGCCGGAGCCCCGGGAGCTCGCGGTGGTGACGGAGGAAGACTGCGACGTCCTCAAGGTCCGCGCCAAGGACCACGCGAGGATCAGAGCGGTAGGACCCCGGCGATCCGCCCGGGCTGGCCCCCACGGGACCCGGGACGCGCCCCCGTCACCGCCGACGCGGCTGGGCCTGGGGCGCGGGGGCGCGCGGCCCCGCCTCCCGCGGGGACGGGGCAGGTGGAAGGGGGGTCCGTCTCCGTGAGCTCTGATCGCCTTCGGTCCCCACGGATTGGAGGCCCCCCTCCTCCCCCACGGGCCCGCCCCGCGCTGGGTGCGGGGACATTACCCCGGGGTGGGGGGAGTTGGGGGGGCCTGGGTGCCATCCCCTCCCCGGCCTAACCCCGAGCCGTGCGGCCAGGTGGCCGGACCTGAGGTCCCTGCATCGGGGCGACCTGCTCCCTTCCGGCCTAGCAGCCAGTCTCCCCCATCGCACCCCAGAGGCGGCCCCTCGCCCCGTCCTCCTCCCCGACGGTGGGGGGGGGGTGGACCACAGGGCGGGGTCCCCGCGGCCCTGCTGGGCGGGGGTGGGTGAGGGCGCCCCGGGCCCCCAGTCTGTCCCGTCGGGTGCCCGGCCGTGGCTCCCCCCAGGGCACCCCTGCGTGTCCTCGGCCTCCCTGCCCGGGCCCCACAGGGGACAAGGCCCCTCCCCCGTCCTCACTGCCGCCCCGTGGCCCGGGCGCGCGTGATGCTGACCCGCCCCCTGCCCGTGTTCCCCGTGGCGGCCGCTTCTCCGCGGCGCCCCCACCCGAGGACCCGACACGCAGCACGAAACGCTGCCTTCTTCCAGGAGAAGACGGAGTCCGAGGCCCGGCAGACCGAGGGGCTGGTCCGCGCGAGCCCGCGCTACGCCGCGTGGCCGGCGCTGGCGGCACACGAGCTGGCGCTGCGGGCCCGGCGGCGGCGCGTCCCCGCGGGCCACGGTGAGTGGGCGCGGGGCGCGGGGGCGTTTCGTGTTCGATGCCGCCTCTTCCCGGTAGCGGCCGAGCCACCGGCCACGTCTCTCCCGGACACTCGGATGCGCCCTGGAGTCTGTGCCGGGGACCGCCCGCCGGCCTCGCTGCGGGATCCTCTCCCTCCCGTGCCCCGACATCGGGGCCAGGGCCTCGCCGAGAGGGACGAGGGGCGGCAGAGGGCTCCGTGCCCTGCCCGGTCCCAGCGGAACGGGCGCCCGCCGGGCAGCTGGCCGGACCCTGCACCTGCACAGGCACCTGTGCCCGCCCCCGCCCCCACCGGCCATGCCCCGGCCCCTGCAGGGGGTCACCCACGGCCCCCGCCGGCGCTCCTGCCTCCCTGGGCACCCGCTGGGGTCCAGCGTCCGAGCAGGTGCCCAAGGGGACCCCCCAAGGCCCCGCCGTAACCCTAGCGGGAGTCGGGGCCCCGGGGATCAGCTGCCAGTTACCGGCCTGAGAAGAGCGGGTCTCAGCCGCGGGTCCCGTGTCCTGATAAGGACAAACCCGGGTGGGGGGTTGGGGACCTCACTGAGGTGTCCCTGCAGGGGTCACTGTGTAACAGACGACTGAGGCCCAGCGTGGCGCTGCGCCGGGGTCCCCTCCCTCACTGCAAGAATGTCACTGTCACCGGGCCCGAGACACCGAATCAACCTGACACCCTTTCCCGCATCTGGTTCAGATTTCTCTGCCGTGCTGCTGCTGCTGCTCATGTTTCATTTATCATTTTTCAAAGTATCATGTTTAGCCCATATTTAGCCACATATATATACACACACACACACACATATATATATATTTGCTTATAAAAGTTGAATACTAGTCATGTTGCATTTTCATTCACAAAACATTATTCCTAATGAGGTAGAAATGCCATTTTTTTTTTTTTTTTTTTTGGCCAGTAGTGCTTCTGGAAGGCGAGAGTAAACTGACTTGTAAAAAATGGGAATTGAGCGTTCTAAATTCAGCATGTTTTCTGCACCGAAACAATTTTTTTTTAATTTGGATGTTTTGTAGTTATTGTGGCTTATCCCACTTGGTATCAGAAACTTCACACCTTGGTCCATGCCCGTTTTTAGGGCTCTTTTGTATAAAAATAATATCTCAGCCTTGCCAACATATCAGGACATTAATATTTTTCAAATGATTCAAAAGGAGAGAAACCATAATCAAAGATATTTTTAATTACATGAGTCAAAGGAATACAAACCTTGGAAAAGGGGAATAATTATATGCTTTGAATGTATTTGATGACTAATGATGAATAATCTGTGTCTCCCTCCAAAATATTTAGATTTAGCTTCGAAGACTAAAGAAGGCACTGACTTGATGCACAATTTCTTAGACGAATGCTGGGTTCGAGTTCTTATTTAGTAAATGTCAAGAATATCGTGGAAACTATATTTCATTGGACAATCTGAGATTATATTGAATAAGTCAAAAGTAGCATTATTTTACAAAATACATAAACATGTGGAGTTACATTTCTACAGTTTTAAAAATCATCTGTCCTCCCTAGGGAGGAAATGACAGTTTCCCTGGCTGATCTTTAAAGCCCCTTTCAGCTGAGAAATACCGTGTGTCTTATAAATAAACATCCGTAGGTGAAGAGTAAGTCCTGTCATCCTAATCTAATTTTCTTTCATGCCAGTGACAAACTGGATGTATCAAAGAGGAGCATTAAGTATAATTCATCTTGACTTTACTCAAGATTTATTTTGAATTTTTATCGGAAAATGTAGAGAACGTAGCTCCAATTACAGTGTCATCATCTCGGTTTAGAATGAGCAGTAGTCTGATTTCCAAAGCGTAATTAAATGTGTTTTCCTCTTATTTTAGAAATGTGCACTGCATGAAGTTTCAGAGAGATCAGCTAATTATTCAAAAAGTTGGTAGGACTTTGGATGTCTCTTGGTCAGTCCCTGAAATAAGTGGAGCTTTTTTCTGGCTTCATCTTCTTCCTTTTGTGTGTGTGTCAGGGGGGCCTGGCTGTGAGGAGCGTGCCCCGGGTCCACTTCCGTGACCCACTTGTCTGTTGTCTGTCAGGTCATCGACGCCACACTGTCTGGCTTAGGGTTGCCTGTGGGTAAGCCTGAAACGTGGGTGGTGTCCCTCCCCCCACGTTGTTCTTCACCCTCTCCGCCGTGGGGGGTCTTCTGGGCCTCTTGCTTCTCCACGGGAGCTTTGGAATAGGTTTGTCAACACCCACAGAAACAGTTGGGAAGTGGGGAACGCTTTGAATCTATAGGTCAAGTTGGGAAGAAACGCTATTTTGAAAATATTATCTTCCTCGCCTAAGCATGGAGTCTCTCTCCGTTTATTTGGTTTGATTTCTTTCACAGGAGTTTTATAATCTTCCTCATATAGCTCTTAGACATTTGGTTAGATTTCCATCTAAGTATTCATTTTTGGAGTGCCAGTGTAAATAGGATTGCATTTTTGATTTCACATTCCACTTGTTCCTTGCTGGTTTGTAGAACCAGTGTTTGGTTTTGTTGATTTTCTCTATTGATTTTCTGCTTTCGATTTCATTGATTTCTGTTCTAACTTGTCTTATTTCTTCTGCTTGCTTTGGATTTAATTTGCTCCTTTTTCTCTCTTCCTAAACTGAAAGCTTGGACCATTGACTTTAAATATTTCTTTTGTTCTAATATTTGCATTCAGTGCTATAAACATCCCTCGAAGCACTGCCTTCACTGCATCCTGCAAATTTTGATAAACTGTCTTCATTTACATTAATTCGAAATATTACTAAAGTTCAGAATTATTTAATTTTTAAAATTTAATTTCTAATTTAAATCGCAAATTTTTTAACCTAATCAAAGACAACTAAATTAAATTATTAAATCTCTCGTGGTTTCCTTTTGACCCACCTATTATTTAGAAGTGTGTCGCTTAAGCTCTGCACCTTTTGAGATTTTCTGATTATCTTTCTGTTATGGATTTGCAGTTAATTCCGCTGTGGTCTAAGAGAAGACATTTTATTACCACTTCCTTTTAAATTTTTTGTGTTTTGTGGCCCAGAATGTGGCCTGTCACGGTGACTGTTGCATGTGAGCCTGAGAAGTGGTGCCTTTTGCTCTTGTTGGATTAGCTGTTACAGATGTTCACGCTACCCAGCTGACTGGTGGTGTCAAGTTCAGCCTGGTCCTCACTGATTTCACGCCTGTCGGATTTGGCCCCTTTTGAGAAAGGGGAGTTGACGTCCCAAATACAGTCGTGGACTCACCTTGTCCTCCTGGCATCGCTGTCACTTCTTGCCTTACACGTTTTGATGTCCTGTTAGCAGATACGTATTAAAATCATCATTTTCCTGGAGAATTTACCCTTTTGCACAACGCAGTGCCCTCTCTGTTGCTCATACCTCCCCTTACTCTGAAGTCGGCACTGTCCGACACTGAGACAGCTGCTCCCATTTTCTTTCCGGTAGTGTTATCGTGATGTTTTTTCTTCAGACATTTACTTTTAATGTATACACATCTTTATATTTTGTAGATACCATATAGTACGGTCTTATCTTTGATCCAAACGGCAGTCTCTGTCTGTTAGCTGGCGCGTTCAGATCGTGGACATTCAGTGTGGTGACCGATGTAGCTGGGTCATGCCTACCATATCTGTTCCTGCTTTCGATATGTTGCCCTTGTTCTTTGTTCCTATTTTTGACTTCTACTTGTTTTTCACCTTTTGTGATTTTAATTGGGTCATTTATATGATTTCATTTTCACTCCTTCCGTAGCATGTCATTTATATTTTAAAAAAAACCTCTTTTTAGCAGTTGCCCTAGAGTTTGCAATATATATTTTTACAAATAACTGGACCACACGTCATGGAGGGTGCGAGTCCCTTGTAGTAAGAGTTATCCTTCTTCCTCTACCCCATTCCGTGCGTTATTGTTGGCATTCACTCTGCTTGTCCATAAGCACGGCCAAGCACACACGGATCCATAGCGTGCACAGTCAGACACAGTGCCACATACACATACATATCATTGCGAATTTCCCGGTAGCAACATTTTAAAAAGTGAAACCAAACAGATGAAATTCAGTTTAAAGTATTTTAACTCCATTTCCAATAGGCCGTCGATATGAGGTTATCAGTGAGATGTTTCGCATCATTTTATTCACATTCATCTTCGTGTTAAGTTTTCAACTTCCACGTGCGTTTTGTACCTACACACCCTTCTGCGTGGCCGTACGATGCCTCAGAGGCTCAGAGGCCCACGTGGCTGGTGCTTCGTAGTGGCCCAGACGCAGGACGCGCGGTGCCCTGTCTGACGCTGCAGGACGTAAAGCAGGCACGGGTACCGTGCCGCAGATTCGCAGAACCGGACCGTAGACTGCTGGCAGCGGGGGGGGGGGAACCCACGGCTGCTTTTCTAAGGACTTTATAAATCATTTTGGTGGCCGCTTTCTAACAAGTGGCCACAGCTGGGAAAGCAGACCATGTCATTGCAGGTTTGTTTTTCTTACTCTGACTTTTGTCTGAAACGTCTCTGAAATGACACGTTTAAAGACGTGTATGTGTGGGGGGTGGGGGGATGATAATATGATCTCAGGAAGACGAAAACACATTTTCCTGTAAAACTTGTATTTTAACTTTTGAACAGACTCCATTAGAGTAACACATAGATCTGTTGGGATGCCGCAGGTCTCTTTCTTCAGAGACGTGAATGGACCTCAGAAAGGAACGTTTCAGCTTTAAAATTATTCGTGTAGGATTTACGGAAACTCAAGTGTACTCTGTACGGGGCACTAGTATTGGAAGGTGTCCTATAGTGGTTTACCCGAGAAAAGGACCTTCAGATACTTCATAAATCTGACTTTAGTGTTGAGGTTGTAGCTGCATCACTGCAGTTGTTGAATAACAAAAGCAACTTGGTATTTCGTAAGGCTGGGCCCTGATTGCAGACACGTTCTTTCTGTCACATACTTGGAACCTGTAGTGTCCCCGACGCCCCATCCAGGAAACAGTATTAGCTAATTAGGACAATGCACACACGGTGACATCACGTTACCCTGAAGTAGGGAAGACGTGAAAAATCCCCTTCCCTGCTTCTGAGAATGAAGCAGGGCCCCGCCCCGCCACCAACATGGCCACCATCACGGCCACCATCATGGCCACCATCACGGCCACCACTCTGACCCGCCGAGCAATGTAAGTGGATCCTTTGGAATTTTCTGGAATCTGTGGAATGACTCCTGCTCGAGATCATTATAAAGGAGCTCTGTAGGCTTCCACAGTTTCAACGCTGCACACCCACCTCTGTCCGTGCAGCCGTCTCTCAAACCTGTGTCCACTTCTCCGGCCGGAGCCACGCCTGGAGGACCTTCCCTGTCCTTAGGGCGAGTCCCCCTCTCGCGCTTGCCTCCTCGAGGCAGCACGGCAGGGCTCTGGATCCCGATCGTGTGCACGAACCGGCGCCTCGTCCCGCTGCAGCCCCATCTTGGTGACCGCCGCAGGGGCGAGGTGTGTGGCAGGCCTCGCTTTCTCTCAGGATGCCGGCCACGCGCTCGGCGTCGCCTCCTGCCGCGGATATGGTGTCGGTGGTGCTGCTCCTCACTTCGGGCCCCAGACACATGATTCGGGGTTTCCTAAACTGCATCTGAGCAGTCTCCGGCGCCTGGGAGGCAGCAGCGCCGGCTGGAAGACGCCCGCGCTGCCTCCGAGGACAGAGAGCCGGGCCTCCCCGGAGCCACCACGCCGCCTGGGGCGCGCCCCCCTGCGGCACGTCCTGCGTTTCTCCTGCCCACGTCGGGCACGCGAGTAATCACTTACTCACCAGCCTGGCGATGCTCCGACTCCGACCAGAACGGTGGTATTTGCCTGTTTGTCTTCCCTTTTGCGTTTTAGAAGACAGAGATTCGACGTCGTAACACTCTCAAAAGTCCCTCGTGGAAACGAGACGAATCTCGGATCGGCAGAGGGCAGCCTCGGCCCAGACCTGCCTTCCTTTTCCGGTCTCCTTTGCATCCTGAACCTTACAGGGGCTTTTGCAGGATCCTTACGGCTGTGAGATCACTGTCCGCGCTGAGAAAAGCGGGGGCATTTATAAACTTAGGCTTGAACGTCATCGCAGTTCGGCTTAAACGTCTCAAATAGCACGCTTTTAAATTTTCAGTTATTTTTATTATTTAATGTTTGACTCTCTGACCGTGCAGGGCCATTACCTGATGTCTGCTTTAGTATCAGCTCCACCTTCCCCCAGAAAGCGTGGCCGGGCTTTGTGTTGAAACACCTCGCACCTAAGTCCTGTCTCAGCAGGACAGGGCGACCCTGAACCTGAGAGCGTTTGCCGCTTTTCGCACACACTTCATTAACCCGAATTCACTTGCATTCCTCAGCCCAACGTTATTTTAGAAAACATCGCTGGAACTCATGTGGAGGTAGTACTTTATTTGCCACAGAGTGAAAGCACAACGCAAATTTGAGTTACTATTCAAGCATGAACGGCTCGGGTCCGCATAACGTGACGTCAGTTATTGAGGCGTTTGTAGACTTCCGTGTGCTTAAGCAGTTGTTGCCGAGAAGTGCATTGGCCCCGCACTTACTCACGCCATCGGTCGGGTATGTGAGACGGGGTTTTGAAGAGAGGAGACGTAACGTGTGTCACTCGAACAGATCCTCCACCGTGAGGAGCTGTCACCAGTGTCTCAGGCGTGAGAACCACAAGAACATCGCCCAGCAAACGACCTCGCCCACGCAGCGGCCGGCGTGACCTGGGTGTCTCGGAGAAAAGAGTGACATCCCTGTTGAGCACAGGGAAATCTGGTCTCGTATACTCTGTTCTTATGTTCTCTTCAGCAGATTAAAACAGCTAGATGCCGCCTTTGAAAATTGCAAGTTGTTAAACAGTTGAAATCCATAAAAGAAGGGAGAATAGAAGGCAAGAGCGTCTGGCCGCTCCGAGGTGTTCTCGCGCTGTCCTAACGGGCCTCGCCTAGAGAAATAATAACACCAGCAGGTGACAAGTGCAGCTGTCCTCTCCGCTGGCCGTACCTGCACGGCCTTCACCTTGCATGCCTGGAGCCCAGAGGGCCGACGCCTACATCCAACAATCCGCGGTGGTTGCACACGAGGAATGGTACAGGCACGAGCATAACGTAACCTCAAATCGCGGGACGAGCCTACTAGACAACAAGATTGGAGAGCAGGACCGTCACCAGAATTCTGGAGACACAGAGAAACCCTCCTGAGACGGTTTTCCGCTGTCTCTGCGGATACACCTCGTGTGATTAGGGCTCTGGGGTTTCGACAGAAAAACTGTTTTGTCAGAAGTCAAAACAGTGTGCCGTCTCCCTCGGGTGAACGACTTATTAACACCAAACGACTGAAGGAGTGTTTGTTCGTAAGGAATTGTGCGTGTGCGTGTGTGCGTGTGTGCGTGCGTGTGTGCGCATGCGTGGGTGCGTGTTCGTGTGTGTGTGCGTGCGTGTGTGCATGCGTGTGCGTGTGCATGTGACCCGGGATGTGTTTCGATGGGGAGGGAATGAAAAATGCGAGTAGCTCAGAAGTTGAATCTCACCACGAATTTGTTTGCATTGTGGTCAGAAACAGACCACGGGGACAACACGACGGTTTGAAGGGTTCGGCGTTGTCCTGCGGGGACAGCGCTGCGGGCAAGCCTCAGAGCGGCCTGGCGTAGGGGGAGCGGCCTTTGCCTGCTGCGTCCAGAGCTCTCTCTGGGACGCCTGACGGTTTTGTTTCCACGTGTCTGTGTGTAAGTCCTTTTAGGTTCATCTCAGCTGCAGCGACGTGAACTTCTTGAACTCGCAGGCCCGGGTTTGAGAAGATTTTGCCGTTTTCCTCCAGGTAGGTAGGGTCTCTGTCCCCCTTTCGTCCGCATCTGGGACTCCTGTATGTTCTTCATTGCTTTCCTTTCGGCTCTGGTGCCTTGGTCAGTTCAAAGGTCCCACCTTCCAGTTTGCTAATCAGTTCTTTCTCCTGTTTGGTCAAGGGCTGTAAGTTCCCCCCGTGAAATCTTCGAGTCAGTCGTTCTTCGGTTCTGGGATTCCAGTTTGCTTCTCCTTCGTCGTTTCCATCTCTGTTGCCATCGTAGTTTTGCTCGTGCCTCATTTTCCTGATTTAGCTTCGTTGTCTGATCTCTGAATTCATCGCACATCTCTGCGATGGCTGTTTTGAATTCTTTGGTAATTCACGGACCTCCACTTCCTCAGGGTCGGTTTCTCTTGATTTAAGTGGCTCCTTTCAATGGCCCATATTTCTCTTGTGTGTCCTGTGATCTGCTGCTGGGGCTTCAGGGTTTGAAAAACTCCCCACCTGTCCCGTTCCTTAGGGTCTGCTTTTATTCAGGGACAGACTTTCGCCAGTCGGTGCAGCTAGAGGATTCAGGGCCTCTGAGGCCTTTCCTGAGGCTGTGTGTCCTCTGGATTTGTGTGTGTAGGTTCCTAATGAGAGGAATTCGCTGGTTGCTTTTTTCCAGGAATCCGTGATCTCTCACTCTCTCCAGGTCTGTCCGCTGTACCACGGGTCCTACAGCCAGCAGCAGCATGCCCCCCAGTGCTTTTTTTGTCCTCAGCAGCCCCCATATAGTAGAGTACAGACAGGTCCCACCCATGACCTGGAGATAGTGCAGGGGCCAGGCCATCGGGCCGCCTGCCTCCAAGCCAGAGCGCTGGACGCAGGCACCTGTTCTCTAGTGCCCGAGAGGGCGGCCGCCCAGACAGCCAGCTGTCGTCCCCGTCTGCCGTGCCGTTGCTCTTCTGGAGAAGCAACCGGCCCATTGCTCTTCCTGTACTCAGTGGCCTGCAGGCACCAAATTGTGAAAATGGTGTGTCCTCAGTGTATGTGGTTTGGGGAGACAGAAGGCAATAAAACCTATGTAACATGCAATTATACTCACACAGACGCCAACTATTAACGTTTTCCTGTATTTCCCAGGTCCTTACTTCAGAAGCAAGTAGCTTCTACGTAGTTCCCCAAAGCCGAATACGATAGAGTTAAGGGCACCTTTTCCTGTGGCTGTTCTAAAATGAGCATATTCCATGGCAATAACAGTTTTGAAAGTTATGGATTTTAGCAGAAGCGTATTTTCTGTGAATTGTCACAATTTATTTTAAAATTTCTCTATTAAGTTGTATAAAATATCTTACATGCTTGGTTTTGAACACGCAGTGCATAAATACTATTTACCTGATCATTTTCTTAGGAAAATTTCTTATAACTAGAGGTATTTCTTCAATGCATAAGCACATTTTATCATTCTGGACACAGGCTGTACATTTATTACAAAAGCTCTAGCCACATCTTATGCTCTTGGCTTCGGTTTTTATTAGAGTGTTAGCTTGGACAGGACACTAGGGCGCAGAAGAACGTGGACAGTGTGTAACGGGAAGTGTCATGCATTAATGGGAAAGGTTAGCATTTTTTTTAAATAAAAAGTGTTAGGAAATAATCTGCAGACATAGGGGAATAGGTGAAGTTAGAGTTTTGACCTGTCCTGTGGCAAAAATGATCTTAAACAGATTCGTTATTATGTTAAAAATAAAAAGGACAGTTGGAAGGAAACATGGGCAGATAATTTGAATGTTCGACATGCAAAAGTGATGAGGTTAAGAGGAAATCAATAGTTTCAGAATAATCAACAAATACTATAAAAGAGAATACGAAAGAGCTCACAAAATCTAATAAGGAAAATGGAATTGAGATTTATCGTATCTTTTTCAACTGGTTTTGAAACTGCTCAAGTAATAAAGAACACCTGTCACACATTTTCGCTGGAATATCGCACACAAAATTGGGAGCTGGATCATCAGAAGGCATACTGAAGTTTGATTTTGCATCAGTATCACATAGGGTTAATAAGCTGAGTGTAGACAAGCGACGTCCTGAAGTCGGGCAATGAAATATTCTCTTTATGCAGCGGTTTACCTTACTGTTCCGGGTACGCCAAGGAATACCAAACGGAGTATTTCTTAAATCAAAATTAATTATTGTGACATGAACGAGGTACGCCATGACCTCACCTAATGAATAAACTTAGTTGCCGTGCGTCCTGGGCACGAGCGATCAAGGCGTCGCGGTGTCCGGGTGCTTCCTGGGGCCAGTCCGTCTGGTGCGTGATCACTCGCCCCTGAAATAGGGCTGCTTCGGGATAGGATGAAATCGGTGTCGATAGCTAGGTCGTGTCAGAGCGAGGTAACTCATCAGCGTGCCATTGTTGAACGGACAGTTAACCGTGATTAGCTGTAATTCGCGATGGGCATATGTGGTTGTCAGGCGATAACTTAAAACTTCTTTCCTACGCAGATATAAAGGTAATTTCCTCCCATTAACTTCTCATAAAGCGCTGCAGCTTTCAGGCTGTCAGATCGTCTCTCTGCCCCCCTGAAGAACCCTGTGGGATAAGGACATTTTGCCATTTCCACTGAAAATAGTTTTGGCTCCAGATGTCAGGCCAAACCTGACCGCTCGCTTGCCCTGAACCACAGCGTCTCGTTGGGGTGAAGTGCAGACACCTGTCTGTCCGTTTCAGAATCCTTCCGTGTACGTGCACACCCAGACTCATCGCGGCGCTCGAAACAGCGACCTGTCCGGGGAATGGGAAATCTTTGGGCAGATGGCACACCTCCCGTGGAATTTGAATCCTACCCTCCTTATGTCATTCGAGTGTTTTATGTGCTTAGCATCTAGGCAGCCACTGGTAAAGCCCCCAGAACTCTTCTTTGGTGACCAACAGCTCCCGCACGGGAGGAATTTCTCTGAGGACCTGCCACCAGACCCAGTTTGGCTCAATATGACCTTTCCCTACGGAACAAAACTCTTGAGAACCCAACGCAACGGTGGAAAGCGAAACCAGAGACGGGAAGGGACTACAGCGTGTGTTTCACTGAGACCCTACAGGACCCTTCTCCCTGTAGGGATTCTCTGAAGCCGGGGACGCATGTTAATTCACCTGGAAGGCACTGATTCCCCCCACCCCACCCCCAGGCACCTAGAATGACAAAAGCAAAAACAACATCATTCAAAATAAATGCTCAGTTCCCCCCGGGGGGTGTGAACTCTAGCCCCACACCAGGACCTACGGTTAGTGACTTTCAGAGACTTTGTCCTTTCCCTTTTCCATCCCATTTGGCACCATGAGGAGGAGGAGGAGGAGGGGAGGGTGTCTGCTGGGACTGCCTGTGAGGTGGGCTTTTCCTAGTCCACCTTCCGGAGGTCCTGCCCTTTGGGGCTTTCTGAGGGAGGCTGTCCTCATCTGAGTTTTTGTTATCATCCGTGCCAAATGGTAAGTACTTAGTATACGTGAGGACATTTCGGATATTTAGACATTCTTTACGAGAACGACCTATTTTGGGTTAAGGTACCGTGAACTCAGAAGGCGTAGAGCAGTTGGAAGGTGGATAATGAATCAGTGAGCGGTTCTGACCTGTATCTCTGTTCAGCCATAAAAGCCACTTGTCTGCATATGAAACCGCATTTCTAAGTAGCGAGGACGCGGGGTTTAACATGTTTCAAGTTTCTTTCGTGCAGACCCTTAGAGAAAGAGTAAACAAGGACGCCGTGCTAACCAAGACGTTCCCTAACGTTATAAAAACAAAATATACGGAGGACACGCTCAGATTAGTTTCTCTCACTGGAAAATCAAATTAAAAAGGGCGTCCGTGGTCCTCTTCTGCCACATCGCTCCGTGCCTGGTCGTCCAGTCTTACAGGAGCCGACACCTGTCGGGCGCTGAGGGGGCTACCGGAGGCTGCATCAGCTCGACTCGTCAGACGATCCTCGGTCCCCAAACCACGCGCGAGTGAGTCCGCGAGGCCGACGAGCGGGGTTTACCCTGATGAAGAAGGTGTCCTCCGACAGCCTTTCCAGTCGCTGGTTCCTGTTGAAGCCGGGACCTCGTCTGTCCCGGTGTGAGGCCCACAGCCGGGAAGGGAGGAGGCCCCTTCCCGTGACTCCTCCTAACCACTCTGGAGGTCGGGACGAGATAGTTCATCAGACTCGCGATCGTGTCCTGGCACGTGATCCACGACAGAAGGAAAAATAGTGATGCCTGAGGCCCAGTTTCTGGGAATTCTTCTTCTTTTCTTCTCATTACTTACCTTTAGGATAAAATTAAGTTTGTTCTTTTCCTAATGGTCTAAGGCTTTCAGGCTTAAGCATGTGGGTCTGAGTTTGGGTGAGGCTCTTGGAAACCTAACTTGTAAATGCAGATCAGCTTTATTTCTTGAGTTTATGAACACAACCTTTAAATAGTAACAATCAAAACCTTATCTGGCCCGTGACTGGGTCTTTTCAGTTAAAACTGAGCTATGATCCTTTGGCTCTTCTGATGTCGTTTGTCGTTTTCTGTGCCGCCCCAGAGGAGAGCGAGCGAGAGGCCGCACTTACCTTGACAGACTATAATGGGAAGCAGGGTCAGAGGCCAAACGAGTAAAACTAGAAACGCGGTTGGGGGCTGTTCGGGCTTTCGCAGGTGGTCAGCGTGGTTTCTTCTTTGTCACAAACTGTCACAGTTAAGACTTCGTAAGTGCGGGGACACATGCGTGGTGATGCCGTAAACTCAGACTGCTTGGCTGGGTGAGGAGTTCCGCTGCGTCGTCTTCGTAGGATGCACGTTTGCCCTGATCCTTGGACAAAGACACACACTCGGGGAGCAGGTGCCCCGTCGAGTGAGTTGGCCTCACGGTGCTGCCGCAGCGGCCCGGAGGGCCGGCTTCTGCATCGTCGCCTCGCCGTCATCAGCAGGCCTCCATCCTCGCTGGTGCCGTGGGTGCCTCTCTGCCATCGATGGGGGCTTGGCTCTCCAGAGGAGCCTGGCAGTGCTAACGTGTTCTCTAATGTCTGCTGAGGCGCACCCTCTCCCTGCCTGTCACCACGGCCAGGACGCTCCCTGGCTCCTCTGCATCCTGTTGATCGACTGAAAGAAGCAAACAGTCTCTGCTTCGTGTCGCCCCTCGGGAGGGGCGTGGTCTAGAGTGTGGTCTGGGAGAGACCTCCCTTCGTCTGTGCAGGTTACATGCGATTCTGCAGACGCGTTACACTCTGGAATCGTAAATTCTTAAGAGTCGTAGCGTCGTTGGCTGTAAGAAACACAGCATCAGACAGTCTCACCGTAATCGTTTACTCGAGCAAAATAATAATTATTCAGGGAAATAAGTGATTGGCGACAGTAGAATAACCTTTCACGTTTTTTATGTGAGCGTGGAGCTCTGAATGTTGTGTGAGGAGAGATGACACCGCCTCATAAACACGTCAGCCAAGTAATTGAAATGCCGCTTGACTTATCTTAAAGCGTGTTTCCGTCTGATGTTGGTGCTCATGTATTTTGTGCTCATGGTAGAGTACATCACCGACAGAGACCTGGTTCGTTAGCTGTGGTTTTTAAGGAGCCGTGCTATCCTCTAGCCTATTGTTTCAATGACGTCAGTCATTTCCGTCCTGCTATCACTCACCATGTGAGATAAATACGTTGAATAATCAAATATTCAAAAATTTCAGTTTTCAGTTTTCTACTTTATGAAATCATGGGAAAGATACACATGTGTATTTCTATTTATATTATCTCAGTTTTAGGGTCTTCAGGAAAAATTCTGATCTGCTGCAGAATGAACAAAGTAAACAGTCAATATGAAACATAATTTTAATTTACATATCTGCTTGGTTTTACTTAAACCCTGTTGACCATTTTAAGTGGTTTATAGATCAGGAGGTTTTATTTAAGTTGCTTTTTAATATATGCATTGATAGTTACAAAGGTGTTATCCAGTTAACCTTCAAGTGGATCTTGGCCGTAGGATAGTTTCACAAATTTGAGCACAAAAACCCCCAAAAGCTATAAATAACACGATTCATCGTTTAACGCATCATGCTAAATGCTTTTGTGAATTCTGTGTCCACAGTCCTTTGGAGTATGGGGTAGGGACCCCTAGTCTGACCATCGTTAGGATGAAGAGCCAGCCCGCGGAGACCACATGCTCCACCTGGGGTGACACGCAGGGCGCAGAGCGGGGTCAGAGGGCAGGCCAGCGTGGCCTCCAGGCCTTGCTTTGGGCCTGCCGCACTCCCGGAGGGCCAGGGGGCTCCAGGCGGGATGGGAGCCCCGCGTCCGGTCCCCGGGGACGTCCCAAGCTGCGGACCGTGTCAGCCGGGGCCCCTGCTGTCACCCCCTCCGCGGGGTGCTTCCTGCGTACTGTCGCCTCGACTGCCCGCGTCCTCCAGTGCTCACGGCCACGTCAGTGGCAGGTGTCAGCGCCACACGCCCAGTGCGGCCTATGAGCCGGTTCCCACTAAGAAGCTAACGTAGTCATTACTGATGACGTGCGTCCTACCTGGTTGTCATGAGATCTAATCTGTCATGGTGCGTGTGTGGAACAACGAATTCTTTCTTTTGTTTTCAGTGATAGTGGAGAGTGGAAATGTCATTTCCTTCGTGGCTTTTATTAAGTCTGGATATTGTAACGTTTACAAACCTATTGTTGGACTCGTGAAACTGCAGTCCAAAAGAGTGGTAAGTCTCCACCTCACATGCTCCCTCTAACCGCGAATCTGCTCTGATGGACAGTGAACACACCGAGCTGAGCTGCGCCTACGGAGCGCGGTCCTAGGGCTCCGACAGCGCGGTGCGTCCCGTGTTCCCTAGACATCTTGGAACTGAAACGTTGACCTTGCGGCCACGACGGGATGGTGCTGTCGGCTGCCTTAGGTGTGCCCGACCGGTCGACTTCCTCCTGCTCGAACGTAATCCCAGTGCACGCGGAGGTAACTGTGGCCTCTGGTTCGCGTGGATGACGATTCGTTTTCCGTACCGTAGACCAAGGCGATTCTGAAGAGGATTTCTGCTGGTCGCAGTGTTTGCCCAGTAGATGGAAGCGGTTTACACACCAATATCTGTTTCTCTGGCAGAAGAAAATTCGAAAACTCGTGTACGTGGGCCAGATGAAGGAGATGGAGTCCTTCGGGGAGATCAGCGTCCTCCTCCAGGTCCCGTTCACGTGCACGGTGGTCACCGGGAGCGAGGTGGAGATGGCCGTCATCGAGGACAAGGACCTGCTCGGTGAGTGTCAGATCCCTTTCTCTCATTCTAACTGTTGTACCGTTTTATTAGCTGAGGTTTTGACTAGAGTGGGCGTGTTTCACCCACGATCGGGACACTCGAGGGGGTGTTCACAGGTGTGTTATGCTGTTCAGAGGGACGGCGCATCTACAGGTGGGCAGCCCCCTCTCACTCCAGGACACATCTGACTCAATTGTGCTGTCTTAGAGCATGTGAGCAACACTCCAAAAGGCTTCGATTGGCAATGACTGAGATCCCTCTTCTGATGTGCATGTTACCGTTAAGAGCAGCGCTCCCACTTTTTCCGGACTATTTTTTGCTTTTTCATCTCTAAATTTGTTGCTTCTGTGTTTCTGGTTCAGGCCAAGTGTGTACCATCCTCCCGCGTGCGGTCTGGATCAAGTGTATGTGAGGCCTCTGGCTCGTGTTGAAGCCTTGACCTGACATTTGAGAGTCCTAGTAACGCGAAAAGGGTGGTGGGTCAGGCCGCCACCAGTGTTTGGCCTCAACAAGGATCCGCACTTCAGCACGAAGGGTGGACGAATAGGGTTGATGAGTCATCACATAAAGGGTTGTTAAAGGAATATCCTTTTGTATGCCGCCAGACACAACGTCGAACATGAATAAGAGGAGAAGCTCGTTGTGGGGGTCGCTTTAAGGGAACCCAATGAAAAGGTGTCCGCGACGAGCCACGTGCGACGGGAAGGAGCCCCTTGTCCCGAATCCCTGGTGCTCTGCGTCTCTCTAAGGCCGTGCGCCCCTGGCCGCCTCGCTGCGATTCGGCGACCTCCACACTCACATGTTCGTCTTTAAAAATCATAAACTCGCAATGGCGATGATTGACTTTCCTTCCTTCTGTGGCATTCAGGTGCAGCCGCCCCAAGTAAACGCCACTTAGGAATCACTGCTCGCCCCACTCGCAATCGCAGCGCCCTCGCTGCCGCAGCCGGGCCTCCCTTTCCCGCACTCATCGTGGCGACTGGTGCGTGGGGATGCCCCGTAGACTCGCGTAGATCCGCATTTCACGCAGGAAAGCGCTTTTCTCAGGCGGGCTCTAGAATCTTCCGTGCCATCCGGCGACCTCAAACAGCTGGCTGTGTCGTGTAAGCAGCAGCTGTGCTCGTGTGCGCCATTCGCGTTTTACATTTCATTCCGTCCTTGTTCACCCGGGGCCGACGTAAAGCAACAGGCGTGTCGCGTGCCCGTCCCTACACCCTCCCTCTGCGACGACGTTCTCAGGACGGCATCCGGCTTGTTTTCCCGCCTCACAGGGAGGTAAAGGATTGTTTAGTGTCAGAGCCTCTTCATTCCTACATTCTGATTATTTTATCATTTATTCAAAAAAATGTCTTTAAAATAGCCTAAAAGCTAGTTTTCATAAAAAATGTAAAAGTTAATTTTGCCGAATCATCCTCACGCTTGAGGAATGACGATCTCCAGTTTTGCATTTCACAGAACTTCGCCGTTTCCATTTATTCCCCTTCTCCGCCAGCCGGAGAACGTGCCCGCCTCTGTGGAGCAGCAGAGGCAGGACCCGGGGGCAGCAATGTGCCCCGCTTCACCCTGTGCGGGTGCAGACAAATGACACCGTCAAACCAGAATCCGGAACGGGAGCGAGGAACCCGGGGCACGGTCACTGCCCCGAGTGTGAAATGGTTGTGTCTCGCCGTTGTGTCACGCTGGGGTTGGGAAAATGAGAAAACTGACGTATGTTTGCAGCAGAATCCGCAGTCGGAGGTCGGCCACCGGGCCTGACGTCGAAGGCCGCTAGACGGGGTGAATTTGGGGGGGTGTGAAGTGTGTCTGTACCTTCTCTCGAGTGGACAGACCACACTCCGCCTGCCCCCGCGTCAACCGTACTGAGAGCCGGCGTCGTGGAAATGGCCCCCTTGTCAGCAGCAGTGACTATCCAAAGGGAGCGACGCGCGCCCGCACCTGCGTCTGGGGACGCCAGAACCGAATCCGAGATGCACGAGGCGGCACGGACGGCCGAGCGCCTCACCCGGAGCACCTGACCGTGCGGACAGGCGAGGGGGAAGCCCCGGGCAGCACTCCGTCTGCGTTACCTACAGGGCCTTGGCGGGTGACTTCTTGGTTCCCATAAGTCGTTAACTTCCAGAGGACAGGAGACACCGTGTCTTGTCGTCTCCGTGCACACTTCTCAGGCGTCACTCTGAACGACTAGATAAAGACGAGGAAGAGTTAAGTGTAAACAGATGTAGATACGCTTTATTTTTAATAAGCGCCACTGGGGGTCAGGTTCACCTGATTACGATTTTTGTGGGGTAACATGTCTGTCCAGATGCTGGCCTGGTCACGCCAGCCATGCAGGTGAACGTCACGCGTGCCATCGGGAATTCCCGTCCCACCTTTAAGGTGAGTGGACGCCCTCGTAAGGGCAGAGAATGCTTTACAGACGTTTCTGTCTTTTATCAGTTATGTCTCGTTCGGCCGCGCGTGATTGACCTTAACTTGTCTTTTCCGACGGTGACATTGACACCCGACCTTGAACAAGGCAGCCGGACATCTCCAGCAAAGTGGGCGCGGGGTGGGGGGGCGCGCAGCCCGTCAGGCCGCCGGCAAGTGCGCTGGGGCCGAGGGGAGCAGTGGGCCGGGCTGGTGGAGGGGCCCTCCCTGGCGCGCGGGGGCTGGGCGAGCGCCTCCCTGCGGGTCCCCTCACTTTGCTTTAAATCGGGTTCTGCTCCCTCGCGTTCTGCAGCACAGACCGTGTGAGAGTCTGTTTTGAAGCAGGGAGGCCGAAGACAGAGCTCAGGTCAGCGTGGCCTCCACCAGGGTGGCTTCCTCGACGGGCGGCTCCCCTCATCCTTTCTTCCTCTCTCCCCCTCTCTTCGTTTCTGCCACTTGAGTTAGCTTTCGGTTATCACATCCTTACCTTACATCAGATTCTGTTCCATAGCCGACGGGTAATAACCTTTAAAGGTATCTAACGTGAAAGTCGATGGATGAATTCGTTAATGAAAAGTGCAGTCCACGTATTTTTTTAACTAATTAAAAAGGCAGAGGTTACGCTTTTAAATAAAACACTGGCTGGTATTTTTCTGCAGAAAAAGGAAGTGTTTTGGAAACAGACTTTCCTGAAGATGGTGACTAATGCCCAGTCCTACTGCCGGTGACCCTGGATTAGAGGCGCAGCAGCTCAGCGGGTTCGGGGGAAGCCGCCCGCCGCGCGAGTGATTTGAGCCAGGTAGCTGACCCTGACTTCAAGTGACGCGGTTCGAGATGCAGCCGGGCCGAATCCCGGTTTCCGGGCGTCACCCAGGCAGAGCGCACGGTGCGTCGCTTGCTTCCCTGGACGCGAAGCGTTTTGATGACGACAGGTGTCTCAGTCGTCGTCCTGAACGTCCGTGGACGTTGATTCCTCGGAGTACGGTTACGTGAGGCCTTCAGCGCGAGCTGTTCTCAGCGGGAAATGTGGATGACAAGTCGCACGAGGTCGTGGCTAGCGTGTCACCTCACCTAGAAATGCTCCGTCTGCTTCAAAATCACAATCGCTTCTAAAGAAGAGGGATCTTAGTGAGTCTTCGGGGAACAGGAAATTGACACGCTGTGCGGGGCACCGTCCTCGTCTGGCAGACGATGCAACCGTACGAATCAGATGTCAGGCTCCAGCGGCCCCGAGCGCCGGGGAAACTGCGCGTTTCCTCAGCTTACTTTAGAATCGGTTCCCAGGAAATTTCACGCTTCTCTACGAACTCTGCTTCAGTGTTTTTAGAGAGACCCCACACCTATGCACCCACGAATATCGTTTTACGGACTTAGACTCGCGTTGCATTTCCTGGTAAGTTTTAACGTTTTTATCGTAAAACCTTGCCTAACGGCTGCAAAGTGCCATCGCTTGCATCTGGCTGACTCAGTTGCAGCCTCAGGGGATTAGCTGGCCACGTTGCTGTAATGCAGTGCGTTCATCTTTTGGTCACTTTACTATGTGGCAAAGCTAATCCCCTACAAAGTACGCATCTCTTACTAAAGAATTCATGGAAAAGAAAGTCAGAACATCGGAAATAATGCATCCCATCCATCCTCGCGGGCACGGCCGTCAGGGCACGCAAGACCTGGTGCCGTAACGTTTTTCTCGAGAATTTCTGAGGCTGCGTCTTGGCCACGTGCTGAATATTGACTGATACCCGATTTTTTAGGGCAGCACGTAATGAGTGGAATGCGCCCTGTAAGTAATTCGATGAAGTCACTCCTCCTGACAGTTATGCAGAAATTCAAAGAAACTCCCCCATTTTAAAATGGGACTCCTGGAACCAAGTTCCCGGTTTCCTTTTTAGTAAAAGGGCCATCGCCGAGGGGTCTCGTTCCCGCTGCCGCTACCGCATCGGTCTGCTCGGGGCTGCAGCCGGTGTCCCACCCGCAGGCCGCAGCCTCGCTGTGTCCTGAGCACCCGGGGCCTGGGCCCGCGCCCGCGGGAGCAGCTGGGCGGGCTCAGCTGGCTGAGACGTGCACGTGTCCGTTGAGCACGTGTTGGATCAGGCGACCGAGATTTTGCTTCATTGGTTACAGCCATGAGCAGGTCCTCCCCCGAGTCACGCACTCATTCTTTGGGATAATCGTGCAGTCGAGGGGGAATTCAGAAAACCGCCATCGAATAACCTGCATTCGAGAACATCACCGAAGCTGCCGCCCCCGGGGTTTTACGGACGCACAGGGCACGTTTCTGACGTGGACGCGTCTCGTGAACCGCTGTGCGGCTGTCGTTGGGAACCGCTGGTTCGAAGGACCTCACAGCAGCACGCTGCCATGGTCTCAGTGCGATTCAGGTGATCCTGCGTTAACACGAAGTCCCGGGGCCCTTAAAGGCCGGCCCGCGTGAGCGCACATTCATCCACCGAGGACGTCCGGTTTCTCTGTGGACTCGCTCGCCACCAGGGGCGTCTCCGTGGCTGCCCGGGGCACGCGGCCCGGCCCGGGAACCGAGCTGCAGAGCGGACCTGACCGCCCTGGGAGGGCTCGCGGGGCCTCTCCGGGCTCTGACGTCAAGGTCAGCCGCCAGCCTCGCCGGCAGGTTCGCAAAGAACCTTGGCTTGAGTGCGCGTTCACCTCCAGAGCAACGCCGGTCGTTCGCCTGTGGCCACCCCCCCTCCGTACCCCGTGTGCGAGGTGCTGCGTGCCTGGACGCACCCCACGCTTGCCGATTCCCTGGTTACTGGACGTCGAGGTCGCTGCTGACTCCCGTCCGTTACGGAAAACCCCGCGGGGCCCCGCCGCGGGCAGTGCGTGCCTCTCACTGCGCTCGTCCCGCGGGGCCCGTCGCAGGGTGACGGGCCCGGCCCCGCTGTGTGCGCAGCTCAGCGTCAGCGGACGCTGACAAGCGACTCCGGAATCGACGCGAGGACGTTCCGTCCGTCCATCAGCCCGTCAGCCCGCACGGATCCCCGTTACCTTCGCCGCCCGCCTCCCTCGGGGTTTTCTCTCTCCAGCAGCTGGAGCAGGTGGCAGTGGCACCGGGGTCCTGTTCGCACTCCTTCCCCCACGAGGTCACAGGGCCGAGCGGCCTCAGGATCCCCTCGTGTGGGAGCTGGACCCCCTCCGCGGAGGAGGGCCCGCCACACCTTTTGCCCACTTGACTGCTGGCGGGCCTGCGTTTTTACGGATTTCTAGATTTTTTTCGTAGATTCTATACGTGAGCCAGACAGGTGTGTACCTAAAACGTCCTCCCCTTTGGGCTTGACTCTTCTCTTAATTTCTCTGCTTCGTTAGTCTTAACGCTCTCCAACCCATCACCCCACCCCGTTCGGACACTGCTTTTGTGTTCTTCGAGGGAATTCCTGAAGGCATTTTCCTAGATGTAGGTTTTTCTCATATCACCTTTCTCTTGGGTTCTGTAATGTCCTTTAAATTGAGTTTTGCGTGTGTCGTTTGAATTCTAGGTAATTACCTCTTCACTGTTGCCTCACTTCGTTGTCTTCGTTCTTCGTGGGACTACAGTTGTGCACGTGTTGGGCATTTTCTGAACTTTTTCTCCGTATTTTCTAACCTCCTCACTCCCGGCTTCAAGCCGAGCCTTTTCCTCCGAGTTCCCTTGAATTCGCTAATCCTGTGTGTCCGACCTTACAATCCCACTATTGAGCCCTTCATTTATGCTGGTTTATCTTTAGTTCTGTCAGCACCTTTGGGTGCTTATTGGCAGATGTTAGCTATTTACTAAGATTCCCTGTCCCCAAACGTGTTCTCATGAAAGGGGGAGACGAGGTCATTCCAGAGTCCTGGTTGTACACCGGTCGCGTCCGCACCACCTCTGAAGCACTTTCGCGTTTTTTCTTTTTCTTTTTGTCTCTTCAGTCATGTGTGTTGATCTGGTGTTCTGACAGCCTGTAGTTTATGACCGAATCCCAGTCTTTGGGTAGAAACATCTAGGGCTGACTGCCGCCCTGGATGTTGTCTTCCTCCAGCGAGTTCACGCTGCGTACGTCGGGCCTCCCTCCTGACCTCAGGCCCGGGACCGGGCAGACTTCAGGCTGGCCGTCTGTTCCTTTCCGGGGCTGGTCTAGTTCGGGTTTGCCCTCCCACCTGAGTGTGGCTTTCGGGACCTGCTGTCTTAACCGGGTCCCCCCCCCCCCGCCCCAGCTCCATTTCTGCCCTCGCTGCCCTGGGGGACCGAGTAAGGTCTGCGCAGCCCCCAGCCTCTCACTCCGCTCTCTGCCTCTCTCTCGGCCCACGGGCCCCGCTTAGGAACCGCAGATGCCCGGGGAGGAAAAATGGCACCAAATAAGTCTCATTCCCGCATTTTCTTTTCTGTCTGGGCTTTTGTCCCCTGAAATCTTGGTTGCCCCGGTAACTTTCTGAGTCCCTGAGAGATTTAATGCATTTTACTCAGTTTTTCTAGTTATTTCTGGTCTGAACGAGCCAGTCCGTTGTAACCAGAGCAAAGCCCCAAAGGTGGTGGGCTGTGGATTGGGTGGTCACGGCCTGTTCATGAGACTCCGGAGAAACTAGATCACAAAGCTGGCGTCGTTTCCGGTTTTCCTTGGGAGGGTCTGTTTCTAGGTGGCATTGTCTTGCTAAATGTCTTCCCAGTTTATTGCCGTTTTGAAATGGAAGCCCCACGCCGACCGCGAACTTCGAGTGCGCCCCGACAAACGCCAGCGAGTGGCCGGCCTTCGTCTCCTGGGGCTGACACCGTAGCGGCATCGGGACAGACGCTACCTTAACGACACTAAAGACATCGCTTTCCGTAAAGGCTGACGAGTGGCCGTGCAGTCGGGAGAGCCCGAAGCTTAAGCCGCCCGTGATCTCAGAAGCGCCGGCTGCGATGGGGCGCGACGTGGCCTTCCTCTCTGCTCCGTTATCGCAGCTGAATGGGATTCTTCAGCGTGTCTCACTCAGACGACCATTTCCCCGTGTGACGAGGCCGGCCGCCGTGGCCGCCACCACGGGAACCGCGCACCTGCGTGGAGGCCGAGGCGGCACCGTTTCCGTCCTGCGCTCCCTGCGGCTTTGGGTCTCTGCAGCTGCGTTTCGAAAGGATTCGTCTTCACTCCCTGAAGGACCTGGAATGCTAACGTGGTTATTCCCTTTGGGTTTTAGCTGATGACGCCAAACCGCTCAGGCCCTGCTGGTGTACATGTTTGTTCTTGTTTGTCAAGTGGCCAGATTTCCCCCGCTCTTCTGTGTTGCTCTGTTTTGCTGCTTCTCCGGGTTTCCTGTCTTTGTTGCGTTTTGCTCGTCTCTGTCACGTGTCTCCCACGTGAGCGCTGGGAAGGCTTCGGGGGGTGAGAAAGCAGGGTTCTGGGCGTGTGCGGATGATGTTAACTGAACATCGCTGTTACCATCGTTACACGTTTTCCTGATACTTCCAGTTTCGTTCAAAGTTTATGGTGGGAAAAGTAACAACAGCGCAGGAAAGTAAGCAAGTGTTTTCTCATTAGAGAGCATTTTCTGTGTTCAGCACCCAGCGTTTGGGTCCCACTGTGCAGGCGGCCTGCGCGGTGCAGCAGTTGAAGGGAGAATCCACTTTTCTGACGGTAGAAGTGAGCCTTCCCGGCCGCACTTCCCCGCGCACCTTGCAGTGGGACGGGAACTCCATCCCAGGCGCCTGGATGCTGTAGATCTGACCCCCCAGGACCCCTGCCAGGCCACCCTGAGACCGCCCAGTGCTCAGGCAGAGGTGACCTCGCTGCGCCCAGGCTGGGGGACGGCAGGCTGACCCGCTTAGAGTAAGGGGCATCAGTGTTCTCGGGGCGTGGGTGTCCCCGGGGCGCTGAAGGGGCTCTGAGAGCGTGTGGGTCAGCGGCCCCCGCACTCAGTGTCCGGGTCCGAAAATTCGTGGTTGTGACCAGGACCTAAGTGTCACCCGCCTGAGAACCAGCGCCTCACGGGACCTTCTGAGGTCACAGGTCATTCCTGCAGATTGTCTGGGAACGCCCTGGGCCAGGCCCACGACGTTTCCCACGGCCGGGGTGACGTCCAGGTGAGCTTTCAGGGGCCGCTCAGTGCAGGTGGCACCGGCTGCCCTGGCCTCACCGCCGAGGTGGCCCCGGGCAGCCCGGCGGGACCCTGGACGCTGGCCTCGTGGGAGTGGAAGGAAGATTTATTTCTCTCTCCTGAGGCCCTGCGCACTGCAGAGAACAGCCTAGAAGGTCACGAAGCGACTGCCAGGGTCAGCAGCCCGGTGCCCATTCGTGCTGCCGCATGACGAGCTGTGAAAACATCCCACAGAGCAGAAAAGCCAAACACAGAAAGCTGCGTCTTGTGAGATTCTGGCTCACACCTGCTCCGGGTTTGGTCACGTGCTTCTGCCTCGGGAGCAGGGGGTCCTGGAAAAATAAAAGCAAACACCCGTTTTTTTAAACTCTGTTGTGGACAGAGGTTCTGGCCAGGGGTCAGGTGACGGGTGGCTTCGGGGCAGGTAACCGAGAGTGGCTGCCACGTGGGAAACGCTAAGCCATTTCCGATTGGGAAATGAGACTCGTGCAGATGAGACTGACTGATTTAGCCTGACGTCCTCCGTGGTGATTGCGTGTCTGTGAATTTAGGACGCGGCATCAGTGAATCAGTGTTTTAGGAGAAATCCCATTGCGTCATCTCCATCAAACGCCGATGAAGAGGAGATGGGCACCTTCTACGTTTTATCACCGTGGCTGAGATTCTGGTGGTTTCCTTTGCTTTTCTTCTAGGACTCGACCCAGTGACCCGGCAGCTTATGCTCCAGACCGCGCAGCCCACCTTCGGCCACCTCACCGATGTAAGTAGACCCTCAAGTGATAAGGAACGTCCCTGCTGTCCACTCTCTGGGGAACGGTGGGATAGATGTTTCTGGAAGTTCTCACCGCACGACAGGCCGGGCACGGGGCACAGGGCCTGCCTTGCGCCCCTCGGCCGCGGTCTCTGCAGTTAGGGTTGCGGGAGCGAAGGAGGGGACTGTGCTTTCCGGGACCGGGAGGAGCTGCTGCTCGGTGGGGGAACCCTTCAGCCCTGCAGGACGGCCGTGTCCTCAGGACCCGCGGCGCCCGGAGACGACGACGTGGCGCGGCGTGCTCACCTCGCACACGCGCCGGCAGAGCCCTCATCGCCCTGCCCAGGGCCCCGCCTTTCCCGCCCTCCCTTCCCCCGTGCCGGCTTCCCGCTCGGCCCTGGCATTTCCTCGTGTTGAGCCGTTTCTGCTTTTGTAGGAAAAAGGTTTTAAGGTCCATCAGGAGAGTCAAGTGAAGGAGGTCGCATGAACCACTTCACCGGGCGGCAGCCACCACTTTACACCTCTCCACCTTTAACCCCTGTCATCAGAGCGGCATGTTTTTAGGTGCCAAGTATACGTGCCGCTAGATGGTTTATTCAGTAAAACTATCCTAAAGTGAGGTGTGAAGACGACCGAGACGATCGCCAGGGAATTTCAGGGAGAGTTTTCACTGTGTTCGTTTGCTTACTGAACCAGTGTGTGGTGCAGGAGAAGCAGCAGCAGAAGAGTTGCTACTATAATTCAGAAAATACTTCCAATTACATGGATGAAACACGACCTTTCCCGTTAGATAGCTTCTAAACAGACTCAGGACGTTGACATTTAACTTGATTAATTAATCGACGTGGTTAATTTGTCCTTTTACGTTTTCAGTCCTAAATCACGATTACTGTGGATCATCCATGCCACATAATCCTTGATTTTTAAATTTCGGTTTAAACCAGGGTGTTCTTTAAAAGAAACGGAACCAGTGACTGTAAACACAAAGGCATTTTAAAAGATCCGGCGTGACTCCCGTTTTTCTCCCTTTTGGGAGCAACTCTCTTTTTGCATAAACAGTTTAAAAACAATACAAAGCGCTTGCGGTTCTCTTGTTTTAGTGGGGGTTTTACTCCTGAACCGCGACGAGAGCGTCGCGCCGCTGCCTGCACAGTGGCACTCTCGGCACCGCCATTTCCCACGCGTCTGGTGCGCGACGCGTCCTTGTCCCTGAGAAGCACGAGGAAGGGAGAGCGAGTGCCCGCGGGCGGCTTTCTGCGGGGCGTCGGACGGGTGGTTACGGTCGTTGGGCTTCGCTGGCCGCGCTCTCTGACGTGCCCTCCTGCTCTGGCACCTTGTTATTTTCAGAGACGAGACCTGGGGATAGGTCTGAGGTCTTGCGAGGGCAACGGGAACCTTTCCGTGAAAAGCCGGTACCAGCATTCGCAGCCCGAGTGTAGAGTCCTCAGCGCCTTCGGCCACGGATGAGTCAGGAAGTCCTCTACTCCTCAAGGCGTCAAAATCGCACGATTACTTAGGATTATTTTAAAAGACTTGGAGAAAGTGCACGTGGTAGAACGGCCTTACGTGAAGAACTCCTTAGCACGAGGCCCAAACAGACGCACTACACAGCATCAGCGCCACCAGAGAAAAGCCGGAGCTGTGGCTCTGAACCTCAGTATCGACTGGAACGTATCACTTCCAGTGGCTCGTATTTCTATCTTTATGAAAAAAGCCATTATTTGCTTGCCTGGACTTTATTAAAGTGTGTTTGTTTCGATGCCTCCTCTGTGTGATCAGAGATAAACTGTCCTTGCCCTGACAGAGACCGGGAGTGAGGCTGTGTGGGTTGTTGACCGACAGTCTTTCACTGCTCCCCGGGACACACACCTGCGTTCCTCTTCCGGAGTTCTTTGTCGTCTGATGCCCCCGCCCACGATCCTCCATCCTCTGTCTTCCATGTCCGCTCCTTGATGCGGAGCGTCCGAGGGACTGTGAGGCTTCTGCAGTGGGGCAGCCGTTCCACGGGAAGGGCCCGGGTCTGAGGGACCGTGCAGCGCGGGACACCGTCCATCCCTACAACCTGCCTCGCAGAGTGACGGGAGCAAGAGACGAACACCGTTGCCTGAGCTGGTCCTTTCTAACAGGTGTCAGATACGGCACGATTTTTATTCAGCTCAGTGTTTTCAAAGACAGAAAGTGCCTGTTTTTAATGTAACTTTCCGGAGAATTCCTGGCAGACGGAATAACCGCGTTCGCCACTCTGTGTTCTGGCATCTGACACATAACGGGAACTCCCTGGTGGTTTGCTTCATTACGTAATTAATGCAAAACCCAGGAACCCAGTCGAGCGGCCGTTAAAGCAGGAGATGAATTCGAGAAGGCGGGGGTCATCAACTTCAGATGCTTTCCAGGCTGCGCTTGGCCTGAAACGTGCACTGAGGACGTGACGACAGCAGAATGGTCGCGAAGTTCGTTTCGTTGCGTCGGGGGCGACACGCTCCGCGTCCGCCCGGGACAGGGCGTCCAGAGGGCTGCGTGGCGAGCACCCCGAGGAAGTCGGGGGGTTCCTCACTCAGTCGGCCGACGCCTCACACTCACCTGGCAGATTCAGTGTGCGGTGGCGCCAACTGTGTGAGGGTGACCGTGTCCCCCCAGCCCAGTGGACAGAAGGACTTGGCCTCCTCCCTCTTGCGTTGAGTCGGCCGGTACTGACTGAGCACCTGCCCGCTGTCCCCTCCGCCCTGGGCGTGGTGGACAGTCCTTCACGGGCTTCTCGTGGGGGGAAGGTGTAGTGTGTCGTGTCAGCCATTTCCCTGAAGCGGAGCCAGGGAAGTCCGCCCCGAAGGTATTGGGAAGGGTCGGGGTCGACGATGGCAGAAGCCTCGTGGAATTTTTGGACCAAAGGGATTCAGAGTTATTTGATGGTGTAGATAAGTGGCTTGTGCGTGGTGCAGCCTTTTGTTGTTCTATGTACAAATGCTACGAGAGTAAAGTGACGGTTTGAAAATCATGGGTGGTTCCTGCGACTTTTGACAGGAACGTCATTTGGCGGCAGCAGCATAGGGACCGGGAGGTGGGAGGATGTCGTCATCCGTTACAGGAACAAGATGCTGCTCTCCCCACTCCGAACCCGCCCCAGGAGGCCTTCCCCGTGGCAGGATCCGAGGAGTCCACTCCCGACGCCTGTTGGGCGGGTCGCCCTGACATCAATCAGCTAATACCGAACACCTGCCTCTTGCTCTCGTTGGGGATGTCTCGTCCGGTCTGCCCGAAGGAGAGCGGGGTCAGCGGTTCTCCAGCTGACGCGCCCCTGCAGCCTGTGCCCGTTGAGGCACAGTCACGTCAGGACAGCCACAGGCACCGCACGTCCTCCTCGGGCTGAGTCTCACCGAGAGCCACCAGGGGCCCGATCCTGGACGAGGCTGCCAAACTGTCACGAACCTGCAGCTGAAAACCAAGTCTCTTCACGTCGCCTTCAGCACCTGGGAACCGTCGCCAGCCGACGTTCCTGAACGAACGCTGGAGTGAAAACCCAGGTCGTGGACGAGCCCGCTGAGCGCCAGGGCTCGAGTGGCGTTCAGTGCGGTCTGATCACAGCTGCTCAGTCCACACGCCTGATCCAGGCGACCTGTTTCACGTTTGCTGATTTTACTGTATCAACTGTCACAACGCATCGTTGGTCATCAGGAGCTGGAAACACTGTTTCATGTCAAAGACCGAACTGCAGAAGGGAGTGCGATGTCGTGCGCTCTGCGTCTTTACTAGTCTCATGGCGCGTGGCGAAGTGTGAAGTCAGATTTGCTGTCGTTTCAGTCGTGCACAGGCCGTAAGGCACCGTGAGGTCCCAGTTTCAACAGAAATTGTTGGAATGTTGAGCGGTCGTCTTTTCTGCTTGAGAAACGTGTTTTTGTATCCACGTGTGTCACCATGTCCTTCTGAAGCAAGTGGAATTTAACCGTCCTCTAATCACGTCCTAAAACGTGAGGACGTCCTTTGACGTTTGGTAATGAAGGCTCTGGGGGAGACTACCAGTAAGAGATAGTCGGGTTTTACTTTTTATCTGCATTTTATAGACACGTATTCAGCATGTATGTAGAGCTCCATCTACTCGTTATGTTCGCAATTGGAATTCAAACAATAAAAATGAGAAATGATCATATGCGCAAAAGAAGTGGATCAATAATCCTAATGCGACGTGGACCACGGAAATCGGCCTGGCTTAATCTTGATTTAAAAAATGGGAGCAAGTCTGGTTTCACCCCTAATGTCTTCGTTGTTTTCTATTTTACAAAGTGGAGGTGTCGTTAAGGCTCCAGAGCACCCGGAAAGACTGTGCGTGTGTGCATGTGTGCGTGTGCGCGTGTGCGTGTGCGCGTGTGCGTGCGCGTGTGTGTGCGTGTGCGCGTGTGTGCGCGTGTGTGTACCTCGACTGATATCCATGGAATTAGATTATTTACGTATCTGATCATTCTCCTTCTAAGCTGCCAGCAGAACTGTTGGTCTCGGAAAACGTGACGTCCCCGACGCGTGGCTCGGAGCAGGTGGCCCACCTCAGCCTCGCGCCTCCCCCGCCTGCTGCGCCGGCCTTTCCAGCTGCCCCCGGCCGGCCGTGGCTGTGAACGTAGCCGTTCGAATCACAGCACAGAATACCAAGTCGCTGCAAAAGTCCTGGCTCACTCACTCAACGGATCTTATGTCTTGCAGGAAGATGTCAAGAACGAGTATCTGCAAAAGGAACAGCAAAAGGAATGGAAGAGTTTCAAGGTACAGCACTAAAATGGCAGCGCAATGCGCGGTAACTGGCCCCGCTGTGCCTGGGGCAGACTCTGTCGGGGAAAACCTCCTCAGGGAGCGTGGAGATGACGGAAACGGGAATTAGATGGATGGATGTTAACACAAATATTTCCGCTGAAAAGCGTGGTTCCTGAAAGCTTAATTCTGCCTCGTAAAAGGCACGCAAACCTGTTTTTTCTCTCGGAATTCGAAGGGAAGCGTGTGCTTGAAGTAGGTACTGTGCGCGGAGCACTTTGTATGTTGTTTAACCCGCTTCACCGAAGTCGCTGCTTTTCTTGTTTTATGAGAGAGGAGGGTAGGGACCGGGGAGACTAAGCAACTTGCCCAGAGGACAGGTGCCGGCGCTTCAGCGTGCATTCGCCGGCTTCAGAGACAGTGAGTTTGTCGTCATTTCATGGTGCGCTCTACGAGGGCCGTAAGATGGCGAGTTGGGGTGAAAGTGTCTTTGCTTTGTAACATACACGCCAAAGGGACACTGGGGACTGTGGCGACGTACGTTCCCAGCGCTGGGCGGCCGTTCCAGCGCGGGGCAGTGGGACCAGCTGGGCGCCGGAGGCGGCGCCACTGCTGCCACCAGGCGGCGTCTTCTGCTGTCGCTCACCCACACCTCCCCTGAGACAGCGCGAGCGAGCGACATCCTTTAGGGAGCTCGTTCACCTCTGTCTTCAAATGTGTGGAGAGACAAAGAAATAAGAAGGAGAACAGGGTGGTGGCGGCAAAGTCTCCAACACATACACGTAGGGAAGACCCCACGCGAGGGCCTGAAGCAGCAGCTTCTCGTCGTTTTCCGACAAACCTGGTAGGACGTGGAGTACGACACGACCCCCTCGACGGAAAGTGAAAGTGGGCGGCAGAGGTGTTTCGTGGGGCTTTTTACTAAACACACAGACACACGCGCTCACACGCAAACTCCCGCGGCCGCCTCCCACAGCCAGAGAGAAGCAAGGGCGACCACGTGGCAGAGCCCAGCATCAGCGGCGGCTCTGGGACACCCTAGGGTGGCCCGGCCCCGCATGTAGTCCTCTGCATCGCGGGCGTGGAGGGCAGGCTGGGGACGCTGACCCGCTGAACGAGAGCTGGCGTGTCAGAAAAGCTCCCAGGCGTTTCCCTCTGCTGAGAGAAGCGCAGCGAGGCAGAGCGCGGGCCGAGCTCCCGCACCCGTCACCCCTCCCGGGACCGCGTGCGGCGACGCGGCCTCGGGCAGCGGGAGGTTTGCGCTCGCCGTGCCGAACTCCTCGTTCTGGGCTCCCGATAGCGGGTTCCCGTCCGTCGGTTGGTGCTCTCGTCCGTCGGTGAGCAGCGATTCAGCTCCCACTGGGTTCCCTTGGTGCCGGTTACAGGTCACCAAAACTGAACACCAAGTCTGTTGTCGGAGCGTTCGGCATTTTCCCTCCCAGACGCCGGCTCTTTCGAAAATAAAATTAGATCATCTCTTTAATCCGATCCACACAAGTATTTCTAAATAAGTAACTTTTTAGTACTTTTCCGTTTCCTTTAAAGGATTCCGAGTGTTTTTAAAGTCTGCACGCGATTTCGTAAGGATTTCGCCGCTGCCAGGGCGCATGGCCCCTGCACTTCTCGCAGGCCTTTGAGGACCGTCTCGGCCCTGAGCTCGTTTGTGGCTGCTCCTCGTCGTGCTTCGTGACTGTGGTTTCAGCGAGGGGGGCGCCAAGAGGCTCGGCGCCCGTCACGGGCTGGGCCCTAGCGTAGCTTTACCTCAGCTTTCGAAGCAAATCACTGCTGACTTGGGGGTTATTGACTTCGTAGTTGTTTAGGCGCATTTGCTCGCTCTAAGTCGCAACATGCTTACGTTCCTAGATGTACGTGTAATTCTGTCGTCTCACATGCTCAAGGGACACGTTGCGTGATGATTCACGCCAGTCCCAGGGTCGCTGACCGTTTTTAGAAGGGGCTGTCCCGTCGTCCTTATTGCAGTCAGTCACGTGCTCCCTGTCTGCTACGGCCGCGGCGAGGGTCAGCGGAGACGGGACGGGCCATCACGCAGGCCCATCCCCTTTGCTTATCCATAGACGTCACTCACTCTCCGGCTTGCGTCTCGCTCTGTTTTGGTCAGTGAAGCCAACATACACGCAACCAGAGTGGAGGAGGCGTGTTCTCATCACGTGGTCGTTCTCCAGACCAGGCTGCGCGTCCTCTGGTGCAGTGGGCGACCCCGGGCCTCCGCGCCGTGCAGCAGCCCAGGCTGCTGGCGGGCCGCGTGTGCCGGGGCTCAGAGCGCCGCTGTCCGTGGGGCCCGGGACCGTGTGGGGACACTCAGTGCTCCGGGAGCTTCTCCATCCCGGGAACGGCAGGCAACACGCCGTGCCCAGAGTCCGGCAGAGAAGTCCCGGCCTCCTCCGCAAGGGGGGCGCGTGGAGGGGCGTCCGGAGGGGCGGCTGGCATGCACGTGACGAGACCAGTTACGATGAGCGTCTGGCCCTCCTGGAGGGCGACCAGGCCCAGGAATTTCTTGTTCCCCCTCAAAAGCCAGCCACAGGAGGACAGACGCACGCCAGAGGTACAGAGTGCAAGGGTCACGGACAAGGCCTGCACTACCGACTCCCAGCTGCAGGTTCTCCTCGCGTCTTTATTCAGTTCGAAAATGCGTCGCTCCGTTGAGAAAAGCGCACAGATGTTAATTCTGAAAGTCATCTTTGTTAGTGGAAACTGTGTGGAATGTTATTTTCCATCGGTTTTGCTTAATTAAGAGGTAGGAGAGCTGCTCTTTTTTTGTTTTTCTACGCGTTTTTCTGGGGACTCGTACTCTTTCTGCTACTGTAAGTTCTAAAGCTTGGGGGTGACGGGATTAACGATCTTCAGTCTTCCTTTCTAGGATAAGACCGTGAAAAACTCCTTGTACTACAATGGAATTGTCCCAGGCTTTGGAAAGTGGGACCACTGCTGGACCAGCATTCCCCGGAACCTCAAGAGCACCCTGGTCAGTTACTAAAGGTGCCAGCTCGTGAGGGGCGGGGGACTCCGCACGGATGAGCTTGTTTTTGGTTTATCGTGTACGCCCACTGGAACGGTCCACCAGGTGACCTTACCCCCGATTCTCTCCCGCAGACAAGCCGCCCACGAACTTATTTACATAAACACGTCCCTTCTGAGAATGTCGGTCAGCTGAATCTTCTTTCGTTTTCCCTGCATTTTTAAAATTAGGGTCTTGTATCATAAACGAGATGGAAGCGTCTTCCTTAACAAACTTTAGGGGACCAAAGATTCTAACATGGGATTTCCGACATCTCGGTCCCCGTGAACACATTTACGTTAAATGCTGTGCTTCGGCTCCTTGGGTCAGGCATGAGGTTGAAGCCGAATCAGGAAGCTCATGCTGCTTGTCGATGCCCGTGGGTCACGGCCGTTTCACCATCTCAAACTCGTCTGCACAGCCCACCCCACTTTCCACGTCTCAGCAGTCCGGGATGGCTCATGCATTCGGGCTGCGCGTGGAAACACTGTAGACTGGTGGCACATGGACGACCCTATCCGTGTCTCACGGTCCTGGAGGCTGGAGGCCCACGGCCAGGGCACCGGGGCGGCCGTGTGCTGGTGAGGACCCTCCTCCTGGTCCCTCGCCTGCCCCTCCTCGCCGAGCGCGCAGCTGTGCACGGGGGCCTGGGGCGCTGCGGGGTCCTGGAGCTCTGTGCCCTCTGAACACTATCACCGTGGGAAGGGGCACAAGCTGTCGAACCACGCCACGTGTGGGCAGGACGTCTACCCGACACGTTCAGAAAAAAACACTTCACGGTGTCGAACGCAAACGTGGGTCTGAAACAGTAAATAAAAGTGTGGAGCTCTGTGGCTCAAGAGTCGTCGTCCTTTTGAGACGTTTCCTTTGGTTTCCTTTGGGTCCTGCCGATCTCTGTGCCGTCCCCCGTAGAGGAGCCTGCCAGGCCTCACGTGCCGCCTCTCGCCGCTGGACCTCCTGGTGTCCAAACACGGTTTCCGATCATTTGTGCTTCAGAGTAATAATCCGCGTGAGATCTGCACGGCTGCTCATTTAGGCAGAAATAGTGACAGAGAGAAAACCGTCGGATGCCAGTCCCAGTGGAAACAGAAGCGTCTCGGTTGGCTTCTCTTCCCCGCTGAGGCCGGGAACCGGCGGGTTCAGAGCAGGTGTCGTCAGGGACTGTCGCACTGAGCGTGGCTTTCCAGGCGGAGTGCTGAAGCCCCATTCCAGGGCTCCGGACGTCTCCAGGTGCAGGGCGGCTTCGGATTCGCCCGAAGTGTAAATTCGAGCTAGCATTAGAGCAAGTTGTAACCCCGAGAACGTTCACGAACAGTGCAAACAAGTGTCAGTGGCTCACGATTTCAAACCTCTTAGCCCTGTCGCCGCATGTGCCCCGTCCAGAAGCCTCTTGTGGAGTGGAAATGCACGCCAGGCGCTGAGCCGGGTGCGTGAAGTTAAAATCTGACCAAGATGTGGGCCCCCGCTTGGGGCTCATCCGGGCTTAGAGGTCTGTAACCACGTGGCAAACGCAGCCACAGCTCTGTGTGCTACGGCGTCATCCAGAACGCAGCGGTCACACGTGAGAGCTTCGGAGGACGTTTCATTGAAGAGCCGCGTCCTTGGAGAAAGCGCGCCTTCTCCTGGCCCGGCTAGGTGGGGAGGCGCCCCCGACCGAGGGCACGAGCGGCACTGCAGGGGCCGGGCCCGTCGGGGCCTGCGGTTGCTCCTGCGTGCCTCAGCCCGAGGCCTGGTGGGCGGCGAGTGACATGAGGCCAGCTGCTCGTCAGCGGCCCGTGCCGTGGCAACGGCCCCATGCTCAGAACGCCCACTGTGCGTCTGAGGCCACTGTCGTCGTGTCGAACTGCTGAACGATCGTTAAATAAGGGGCCCACGTGTGCATCCTGCACTGGGCTCACAGCTGTGTGGCCGGCCCCGAGCGCGTCCTGCGTCCCGACGCAATGCACGTGCCGCCCCGGAGGCCTGGGTTTTGTCCTGGGAGGCCTGCAGGCCCTGGGACAGCTTCCTGTAGGCCGGCGATGCCATCGTGTCTGTGTTTTAGGGGGGGTCACGCTGGTGGGGACCTCACACCAGTGCAAGCAAGAACACGGTAAGAGAACAAGAGGGTGTCCAGGCGAGGAGGAAGGAGGCTTGCTCTGGGCCGTGCTTGCCAAGGGGAGCACGGGAAGGGCTTGAGCGAGCCACACCAGGTGGCTTCCCCACACTTTAACCATCGAACAACCTGTGACGGCGAAGTCCAGCTAGTTGTGCCCGTCCTTATTCTTCACGGTGACGTGGCGTCAAGTCCCGCCTCCGCCTCTGCCCCTGCCCGCCCGGCACGTGTGGCTGAGGAAGGGCACGCTGCCTGGTTGGACCGGGAAGCGGGTCTGTCCTAGATCGTGCAGGAACACAAACTCATTGCAGTTACAGACTTAGTCATTTTCAAGAATAAGACAGAACGAGAAGCAGAGAGTTAGGTGTAGAAACAGAAACGTTTATGGGGCCGTCTGCCCGTGCATGACATAGCGGAGATAGGGGCTTCTGGGAACTCTGCTTTTGTGTTTCTCATTAAAGCGAATGGTATTTCTTGTCCGTCACAGCCAAACCCCCAAACATCCGCAGCCCAACGCCCGTTTCCCCGCTGGGTCTCCCTGTCCCGTCGGAGCTGGTGCCTTCCCCCTCACTAGGCCGTCAGGGTCAGCACACAGACGCGGGCCGTAGGGACGCCCCCGCCCGGGGCTGCCACGTCGGCCCTCAGCGGGCCTCACTGTGACCAGGCTGCCGTCCCACCCCACTCCCTCCTTTACGTTGTGAAACATTCAGTCCCGTGAGCCCAGGGGAAAGAGTGACGCAGGGACAGGCACCTGCGCTGCACTCGTTCACCAAATCAGGACGCACCGCGAGCTCTTTCCGCGACTCGAATCAGAAGCCAACTGACGAGAAGAGCTGGTTGTAACGAAGAAATGCGGGAAGGGACAGCTCGTTTACACGCACGAGTGAGACATTGCGACTTTAGGACGCGGTGAAACGTCACGTGAGTCCCACGACTGAGGAACTGGATTTCTCTCTCTTCCTTCTGGCATTAACTACAACCCAAGCAACGTCTACAACTTTCGGGCTTTTTTTTTTTTTTTCTGTTCAAGTCGAGTGAGAAGTTAAATCTTCAGTGGGATCCAAAAGCAGAAAACTCCTATTTTCTATGATTTTTTCCGATGGAAACACTTCCTCTGGTGAAAGCCGTGACAGCGCGTGTCAGCACTCCGGGGCGCGTCTCCCTCTCTGTGGAGACGGCGGAGGTCCTCAGCAGAGCTTCCCGTGGCTGAGAACAGACTCTCTCCCGTGTTCCCTAGGCAGGTGCCTCACTTCGTCGTGAGAAGCCCGGTGTGCGCGGACGCATTTCTAACCTGGCGAGGACTGAGCGACTGTAGGCGAGGGCCTGGAGCCAAACGCAGGGCGCCCGCTCGGGCGAGCAGCCCCTGGGTGTGCGTGGGGAGCGGAGCGTGCTGGTTGATCTGGTAAATCCACCGTGGTCGGTGGGGAGAGCTTACAGGGATGATGAGAGTTCACGGAAGCAGGAACTTCGGAGCCTTCAAATGGGGAAATTCGGAAACCACACGAAGCGGACCTCACTATTCGCTCTCTACGGGTCAGGAAACGGACGCGGGGTCCGTGTTTGCGCGAAGGCCGGTGAGTGTCCCTGTGTGTTTGTCGGTTCCTCTCGGATGGGAATGAAGGAAAAGTTCAAGTCGTGATCAGCACGACCAAAAGACATTTACGCTGCCAAGGTTTCCTTCTGCCCCGAGTGAAAACGAAGCGGAGCGTCTGGGCGCACCCCGGGGGCGCGTCCGTGGCTGAGGAGAGGCCCCCGACCCTCCGCCCCTGCCCTCGAGGTCTGGGCGGTGTTTGGTGTGAGAATCCCCCAGCAGCAGGGGCTTCCGCCCGCACCCTGCGGCCCTTCTGGTGTGATCGATCTATTTCGGCCGACTGCTTCGAACCTCTCCTCGGTGAACAGCACAGTCTCGGGGCCAGGGCTCCCGAGTCTTTCGTGCTCACAGAGCCGTGGGCACAGGGCCAGGCGCGTGCAGGTTACTTTCCAAACTCTTGTCTTACAAGTGAAACAAAGTACGAGAGTTGGTCCCGCTCGCACGTACGGAGAATGCTGACAGTGAGAAGTGGTCTGAATGACCCCAAAATTATAGGATTATGAGATAACGGGTCCGAGGGGCCTTGAGAACGTGTCTGTTCGGGCCGCCTGCCTCCCGGCAGGGAGGCGTCTGAAACGCTTTGTGAAAACGTTTTCCTAGTTTCTCTTAATATCACCAAGAAGAAAAGCTCCAAAACCACCAGAGGACCGCCTCTGAACGATTTTTGGTACAAAAGGGAAAGAAACCATCATGTAGCACCAAAGTTGCTCCTCCTCTCTCCCTGTAGTCCGAGGAGACATGAGCCTCCTTGTGTTTCTTCTTAGGACCTCGTTATTACCTTTGTGGACCATTGGGCTGATCATTGCCGTCTCTGGACTCTTAGATAATTTTTAAGTGGAATAGCCAAAACTGAAACTTTTACTCGTCGGTTCTCGTGGCGTGATGCCACACAGAAATTTTGTTGCTCAACCACTGTGATTTGAGTGAAACAATCGCGTTTTTCTACTGTTTCTTGTCTTTCTTCCATTTCTGTCTAGCCTAGTGGACCCACAATGGTAACTCTCATTTTAGGATCCCTTGGTGGTCCGGGGACCACCTGTTCCTTTGGCAGAGCCTTAACTGACGTCGTCCCTTTCATAAAGGGTCAGTGATAACAAAAAGGATTTTATTTATCGTTTCCCCCAGGACGTAATTTCTCTCCATGCATAACTGCTCTTCTTTTAGCAGTCCTGTCTTCCAGAGTTTTGCATAATTCCGTGCTTGCTCTGTCTCTGAGTCCCGTGAATCCTGCCACGGCACTTCTCCTACATTCATCGCGTTTGACACTAAGAACAGCGTTCGTCCTAAAAACATTTCAAGTGACAGAGCACCGTCCATTCGTGTGAGAAGAAAACTGGATTTAGAAATGAGATACATAAAGCGTTATTGTTTCCCCCAAAATGCGATTGCAGGAGAAACCCGAGGACCCTGACTTGGGCCTGCTGTGTGTTTTGAGCCGTTGTGCAGTTCTGCGTCTCTGTTGGCCCTCCGTGGCACAAGAATTCTCAGACTGGGGAGCATTTGCGCAGACGAGGGACGGCCGTCTTCTTTAGGACTGGAAAGAGAACGGCAAGACTTCCTCGGGAACTCTGAAGTTCGTTATCCGATCTTCAACCTGGGAGGGAGGCGAGTGCCCCTCAGTCCAGCGGCACGCCGGAGCAGGCAGGCCGAGTTCGGGGCCGCAGCCGCGCTCTGAAGTTTAAGTAGATGACGTGGTCCGTCCACATTCTCTTACTTTCTACGCCTGTTTCCATCCCTGGCGTGGTCCTCGGGCCTGAATGTCGCCGGCTTTGCGGGGAGAAAACCGGAGTTTCTGTGCCCTTACCTTCTCCCCGGGGGAGTGCCGTTGGGATTGAAGGGACGCGTTGGGCGTCCCCGAAAGACCCCTGCGCTGTCGAGCTGGGGAGGGAATGACATTAGGTCCCGTAACAAAGTCCCACACTTGCTTCAAAGTCCAGGGGAGTCCCTGCTGACGCCACCTCGGGTAGGTGACCCTTCACAGAACGACGAGGCTCGTTTCGGCATCGTGGGTCACGGGGTTCGGACCCCACCACAGTCAGTCGCTGGCTGCCCCGCCGCGCAGGCCTCAGGGAGGAGCCGCCGTCCTGTGGCCGGCAGCACAGGACGGGGTGCACGCGCTGCTAGCGGCCTTCGTGTGAGCCTGCCTCCGCGTGTCATGGCGTGTCCACGTCCGTAGGCGAGCGGTGTGGGAGATGCAGTGAGCAGAGGCTAATCCAAGGGGCAGCTATAATGTATCTTTTTTGCCTTTTATGGTCGTTTTAATTGTTTACGTACATTTGAGGGCTTTTTCAAGCTTGTGTTACTTTTCTACCGAAAATAGCACCAAAGCCGCCTGCCTGTGTGCTTTGGGTCGGCTGGGACCTCATTCCTGGGGTCCCCGCTGTCTGGGTCCCAGAGGTAGGGGTGGGAGCGGCGGGCCCCCCGCGTCCAGGTCGTAGTGGCCACTGAGGGACGTGGTCCCGGGGTAGCAGAGGCAGAAAGCGCACGGCTGGCTGCTCGTCCCACCCCCTGCGGAGTGCAGAGGAGAAGGCAGGAGCCACGGTCATCGGCGAGTGTCCGAGTCACAGGTTACACACGGGAGTCCACGGTCCTGGCCTCTGCGCCCACCGCAGCTCAGATCTGTCGGTTTGCACTTCGATTTCTATGACGTAACGAATCATTTCATTTAATTTGACCCATTTTCCCCCTAAATCTTCCCAGCAGGAAAAAAGCAAGAGAGTGAGTTCATCCTCACATTTCAGAGATGAGCGTTGCGTACAGAATCCCTTTTCCACACCAAGTTTTTCTCTCAGAGCCGGAGGGGTCCGAGGAGCGCCACGTCTGACCCCGCCCGGGGCAGCTGTGGACCCCCACGGCCCGCGCCTGGGAACTGATGCTGCTCAGATCCCGTCCTGGCCGCCTTGTGCGCCACCGGCCTTCGCTCGCGGAGCCTCGGCCGATCGGGGTTGAGTCCCCACGTCGTGTCTCTCGCGCGGGAGGCCGGTGGCTGGATTAGAGAACGTGGTCACGTGGGCCAGTCCTGCGCCTGGAGGTTAGCCGCGGGGCTTGTGTAATTCCGAAGACACCAAAGGCCTTTTTCTGCCAACTGAAGTGTAACTTGTGGGAAGTTGTGACTCAGCTCACGTGACTGGTTATGCTAGTTCCCGGGCAAAGAAACACCACTTTGGAGCAATCCTCTCTGTTAAACTTTCCACCCCTGCCCCGACAGCCGTGCCCTGCTCTCTCGTGCTCCCCCAACGACCCGCTTCCCCGGACGCGGGACCCGGTGGAGCGCGACGCCTTCCTGGGTCGGAGCCTCCTGCGGGGCTTCAGACTCGGCCTGCGGCGCGCCCGGCCTCTCCTCCCAGGCCCACACCTCCGGCCTCTGTGACCCGGGGCTGCCCGGCCGCACGCACAGTCGGGCTGGTTCCACGCGTGAGCTGGCCTCGGAGTCGTTTGGAGAAAAGCTGTGAATTCCAGCGTCCTCTCTCGAGGCCCCGTCTTTAATGAAGCACGAAAGGAAGCAGCAGACCCTCTCGTCGGTGCTGCTCCTGGATCCGTCCAGGTGCGTGTGCGTGTGAATTCCTGCCTCGCGTGCAACTTCGCCCTCCGCCCTCGGTGTTTGCTTCCAGCTGGAGGGGAAAGACAGGTAAACGGACGGACGGTGGGGCTGGCCCAGCGCGGGGGCTGTCTGTGCCTGGCATGTACGTGCCGCCCACGTCCAGCTGGTCTCCGTGTCTCTGCTCCTCGCCCCGCTGACCTGGGCCGCCCCGCCCGCCCCCATCCCCTCCATCCAGGTTCCTAAGATCACCCCGCGGGGCCGGCCTCGACGACCCTCCCTCAGGGCCCCCCAGCCTGCGCGGGGATGGGGACGGGGTACGTGGGGGCACCCAGCGCAGTCCCTGCCGCGCGGCTAGCCCGGGACACCCGCCGGGCGGCCCCATCCCGGCCCGGGGGCGCCGTTCCCATGGCTGATCCGGGGCGCCTGAGGGGGCCCTGGGGCCTGGTCCCTTCGTGCCTGTCCACCCCTGCCCCTGTGACCCGGGCCCCCCGCACGGGCCAAGTCTTCGTCTGGCCTTGATCACGTGGGCGCGCAGGCCTGTGCGGCCTCCTTGGCCTCCTCCCCGTGGCCACCCCCCCCCCCCGTCAGGTCAGGGCCGTGTCCCAGGCCAGCGCCTCGCGACGTGCTGCAGCCGCTTCCCCGGGATCTCACGGGCCCTCCGTCTCCACGGCCGGTCCCGCTGCTCCTCTCTCGTTCATTGCGCCCCGGCCCCCCTGCTGGCCCCCCCTGCTGTCTGGGTCTGATGTGTTGGTCACTACGTCCCTGAGGCGGACACAGTCCGCGGGTCTTGGCCCCCGGCCCCACACCTGCGCCCAGGATGTGCCCAGCAGGTGCGCCCGCCGCGGGCATGGACGGCCCCTCGGTCCGTGTTTTCAGAACTAACGCCGGCTCGGGTGGTGTGGAGGCTCCACCGCCGCGGCTCCTCCGGCTCTCGCCGCTTCGGGTTCGCAGTGGACATGCTCTCCTCTCGGTTTCCCCGAAGCGTCTCCTCTGGCCCTTCCCTTGAAGGCCCTTCTCCTGGACACAGGACCCCGGGCCCGCAGCTCCCGCGGTCGGACCCCGACAGCGTCGCACGTCCCTGTGTCAGCCCCACTGCTGCTCCTCGTCCCTGCGGATGCTTCTGGGTGCCGCGTTGCCTTCGGTTTATAGCAGCCGTTGTGTCCGACGTGCGCCTCGTTTTGTCGGAAACTGCGTGTGACACTTGATGGAGCTTTAAATCTGTGGCCGGATGGTTCTCCTCAGTTTTCTCTCCGCACGTTGCTGTGTCCGTTTCTCCTGCTGGGACCCAGTCTCACGGGCGGTGGACTTTGTCACAAACCTTTGTGCACTTTCCCCTTCCTCTGCATTTTCACCCTGCGTCATCCCCTTGCAAACCATTCCGGGCCTTTTACTTTGTCCTGGCTTGGACTCCTGATCTTTTTATCCTGAGTCCAGTCTACGGTCAGAAGCATCCTCTGAGCCACAAGTCCTGCTATTTCAGCACTAAGTTCTCCCTCCCTCCCTCCCTCCTGCCGTCCCCTCCCCGTCGCTCTCTCTGTCACCTCATCTTTCCGGCTGCTGCGCCTGCTTATTTTGTGATGAGAAAACATGTACGTCCGACTCTTGCCAGATGCAGGGGCTGTTTGTTAGCAGCCTGGGCTCACGCTCACCGCCAGGGACGGATTGAGAATGTGTGAAAGGGAACTTCAGTCCTGCAAAGGGCCACTCCTTTCTCCTCATTCGCCTCACCCCTGCTGCGCCTCTGCCAAGACGCCAGCCCCACCTGAGGACTTTAGAAGGCCGCCCCGTCTTGCACGGCCCGTGCTCCAAGCGTCGCCCCGCTGAGTGTGAGGTGCTGGCGGCAGCTCAGCCGCTCTCTGAGCAGGGGGGTCGCCCGCCCCAGTGTCGTAAAACTCTTCCTGGACCTGCGTAAGGAGGTGCGTGTAGGACACCCCCGGAGGAGCCTCCGAATCAAGTAGAGGACGGTGCAAGGGGGGTTGTGTGACCCACAGCACGGGGTGCTGGTCTAGACTCAGGTCCATGGAAGTTACCGGGGACAGAAGAAGGCGCCGGAACAAGACGGCGTGAGGAGTCATGGAGCCTGGTCACGGGGGAGGAGAAAAGGGAATGCCTCACGCTGCTGTGCACGCGGAGTGGGAGACGCGGGGCCCCACGTTCCCGTCACAGCTCGTGTCCTCACGCGGCCCTCTTGAAGACAGAGCTCGGATTCTCTTTGTTCCGTGCGAACGTGTGAGTCCAGATTGTAGCATAGGGTAAAAGGAAAGGGACAGGCCCTCTGTGCACGCTGAGTATGGGGGAGGATCCCTCCAACGAGGCGCCTCCAGGGAGGCTCGATGCCAAGAGAAGAGAGCAGCCAGCGGTGCGGGGCGGCCGGTTGTACTTACGGGCCTGGGGGCCCTCGCTTGTGTGTGGCTTCGCCCGAGCTCTTGGCCGTGCGGTTCGCTGATAGCATGAGAACAGAGTACAACGGGGGAGCCAGAATGTTCGGTCATCTGGCCAACGGACGTCACGTCTGTGCCAAACGATAGGGCTTTCTCTGCATTCCGCATTACAAACGCGTGACATCACTCGTAAACGGAGCGTGGAAGAGGGGAACGCCTCGCTACGCGGCTTGCTGACCCGTCCGAGGAACGTGTGTTCCTAGAGGCGCTTGTGGGTTTCCTTTTTTTGAGAAAAATCAGCCAGTATTGCTAATCGCTGAAAGTCCGTCACTCACAGAAACCGGCTGGTTTCTGTCTGCGTAGCACGTGCCACTGCAGTCGGGGACAGAGCCTCGTTGCGCCCGCCGTGTGATTGCGTCCGGGGCCTGCAGGCGCCTCAGAACCACTTTCGTTCCGCACAGGGTCTCGCGCAGAGCCCGTGGCTGTGGGCGGCGGCTGTGAGGCGGGGGCAGGCGGGGGCCAGGGAGGCGCTCCTGAGACTCGGCTCTTGACTTTGGTCACAGACGTCCCCCTGTGGTGATGGGCCACGCCCACCGCTCGCCTTTCTCTCCTGACACTTCTGGTTGGGCAGGGTGTCCCGGTGCCCGGGCCTCAGAGCCTCGCCCAGCTGCCCCCCCGCCCCCCACCCCCGGGTGCGGGTTGGGTGCCTGTCCTCCTCCTGAGAACCTCTGCCTCCAGGGCCGGGGAGGCATTCACGGAGGCCGCGGCCGGAGCAAGCAGGAGCCCCGTGTCCTCCGAGGCGGTGGGCCGACCGACCGTGTGCGGAGAAGCCGCCACAGGGCCGGCCTCTGACCCGAGTCTGAGTGCAGCGTTGACGCCTCCAGTCTGTGCAGTCTCTGTTCCTGCCTCCTCGCTCGCACGCTCTCCCTCCCTCTGTTAAAGTCGCAGACGGTGTCTGTGTCATAAACGGGCCCCGGGTGATCGATGTGGCTGTAATTGTCCATAAAGCGAATCACACGTTTCAGGCCTCCGTACCTTTCTTCAGCGCCCTGTCCTGGCCCACGCCGAAGAACGGGTGGTTAGAAGACACGACGGGGACAGGAAATCGACCAAAATAGCATAATCCGAAATCGGAGAGGACAGAGAGGCTGGGTGGCACGGAGACGCGTGAACAGCATGCACACAGCTGGGCTCTGTGGACGAGCCAGGGGAATAAGTAAACGTTGAGGTTCCCAGAAATAGGAGGATCCAGAGAATATGGAATCCCCTGGACTGTCTGGAAGCAAAAGAACAAAAACAACGGCAGGAAAGGAAGGTGGAAGCCGTCAGAACAGCTGCTAGGGCTTTAGAGGAAGTCATCCCCGAGAGCCGCCACGGGCTCGGGCATTTGGGCGGCGGCGGAGTCGCGGGGCCGCTGCGGGGCTCGCTGGCGCACTGTCGGGACTGCGGGGGCTAGGCCGCCGTGACAGGGTCTGACACAACCAGACGCACTTCACCGAGGAGCCTTGTCAGCAGTCAGCGGACGCGAGCTCAGCGCGACTCGAAAACGTGGCGGACCCCTTCAGGTAGAGGATCTTCGCGGAAGCACCGACTTGGGGTTCTGCGTGGACGGGGACAGTGGACCGCTCCGACGGCCGAGCGTGTGTCTGGAGAACCGACGCGATCCCGGCCTCTGCTCCGTGCCCTCCCGCCACGGGCCCTGTCTGCGCAGACACGGGGCGGGTGTGGGGACGCCAGGCACGTCGCCCCACTCCCCCTGCCCACGTGGGCCGGGGCCGGGTGCTTTCTGACGTGGAATCGTCAGGAAAACCGGTCCGTGGCACCCGACGGCGCGTCCCCACGGGCTCCGCCTTTCTTTCCGGCGGGTATGTCCTCGGCAGGAATGTCTGGTCTTCGTGGCCGCTTCTTGCTCGCTTTAGGACACGCAGTTCTCGCTGGTCCGAAGCCATCAGCTGCCCGAGCGTGGGGAGCACGACGCGTTAGACGCGGTGGGTTCATCTCGGCCGCGTGTCGATCCTCCCCCCAGGCTGCCGCGGGTTCACGCCCACAAGAGGACCGCTCAGCGGAACGCTCCGACGCGCCGGGCCGCCAGGTTCACGCAGCTCGTGCGCGCCAGAGACGGGAGCACCTTCCCGCAGCGCTGTCCGCGCCCACGGGCGAGGCTGCGCCCGGCTCCTCTCCGGGTTGCCCGACGCCCAGCGCCACATTCTGTGGTGTGTGGGGTGGGCGAGTGTGCGCCCGCGGTGTGAGTTTAGGGACTTTAGGTGGAGGAGGCGTCGAAAATCGGAACATTTGAAGTTACAGATTTCGGTGTTTTTCTGACGCGCGTTCGTAACTTTCCACCGAGAATCCGCGGTCCTCACTTTAAACTGTGACTCGGTTTTCTGAGCCGGGGACGTTTGTGAGGCCCAAGCAAGCGCTTCACAGATCCGTGTCCAACGTCAGGGACAGTTCCCCAAATCGGGGCGAATCGCTAAGGTTTACCGCACCCCGCGGAGTCTGTCGGTAAATCCTGGGAGGAGAGGCAGGCCGGGGCGTCCCGTTCGGTGCTGGGAGTTCGGCTGACACGGTGGCGGCAGGAGGCCTCTCCGTCCCGAGGAGACCGAGGCTGTCGCCCCAGGGACCCCCGTGAGCCACGAGCCTCTGGGAACCCCTCCGATGGTCATGCAGGTGTGCGGGGTGGAGACGACGGCCTGAGATCCCACGGCTGGGACAGGACCGCGACGCGAGGTGAGCGATGGCCGGCGGGTCCTCAGGCGGCTGCTCGGCCTCGTCCCCGGTTCCCGCGCGGCGCACTCATTTTCCTAAGGACTTTCGAGGTCCTCGTGGGGGGAGCTTCATTTTCAGGTGCATCACGAGGCCCCCAGTCGCTCGCGAGGTTCTTGTCTGCTTGCCTGCCTGCTTGCTCTCCCTCACAACACACGAGTTTGGGATTTGGTTTTGGGTTTCTTTCCCCTGAAAAGTCTGCTTTTGTTTGTGCTTAAAATCAGCCGCCCAGGCACATTTTTACCGGGTTGTGGTCATTCTAAACATCGGCTCTGGCTCAGGAGTTCGCGCCCGCCCCACCTACTTGGACCGACCACAGCGGGAGTCTGGATGGAAGATTCTAGCCTCCAGAGGTTTCCCGTTACAGAGTCAGCACAGATTTTATGATTATTACATATATTTTTTGTAAAACCGAAGGTCGTTGCTGCGCTGCACTAGGGAGGTCCGAGAGCTCCTGCAGACCGGTCCACACGCGGCCCGAGCAGCCCCCACCGGGCCGGTCGTCCCACGGGGTTAGGCCCCCGGTGACCGGCCTCCTCCTCCTGGGCCCGCGCCCACGGGTGGGGAGCCGTGACGTGGCAAGGCGCCCGCAAACTGCTTCTGGAGGGCATCCCCGGTCCCGGGGCAGTGTCCGCAGCCTGGCTTAGCCGCTGCTCGTGGCTCTGTCCTGCTGCCGAGGCTGGGAGAAAGCGAGGCCGCGGTGCGCTTTTCCGTCGAACGACCCCTGCGTCCCTCGCGTTTGATTTGGACTCAGGCAGGAAGGAGAGGGGCGTTTGGGGGCTCCCTCCAGTGCTGAAGGTGAGAGAAAAGTTAGGGAACGGTTAGGCAGCTTTCCTGGGAGGCTGCGGTGGGTCCCGCCAGCTCATCTCAAAGCCGCTGGGCCCTGCCCGCCCAGCAGACCCCACCGGCGTGAGAGGCGGCTCGCCCCGCGCACTGGTGGAAGCAGCAGGACAGGGCGCGTTCACTTTACTCCCAGAAAAGCTCATCTGTCCGTTTGGAGAGCAGGGACGAGCGTGGGGCTCAGCCTCAGGGGCTGCCAGGCGGAGCCGCTGGGATCAGGCCCTCGGAGCAGCCGGGAGGCGGGTCCAGGGCGCCTCCGGGAGCGGACCGCGCACCTGCGTTTCGCGCCCGCCTGTGCCGCCTGTGCCGAGCGGTGCCGCGGTCTGGGCGAGCCTGGAGCTGGGCCGAGGATGAGGGCGGTTCGCAGACCGAGCGTCCTCCACGGAAGGGGAGTTACCCGCCTGCCGATGCCACCTAAAGGCGTTCAGGAGAAATGGCTCCCGTTTAAGCCGTCCGTGCGCGAGGGGTATCCACTCAGCCATCTTATTTTTTTTGAAGAAATCTCTGTTTCCAGACGAGGAAAGGCTTGTTTAATCCGTGCCTGAGCTTAGAAATAATCCCGACGTCCACCCACGGACCTCTCTGGGTTCACGCTACGGTCGGGCCTCCCAGAACCGCCGACGCGGACGTTTGTGTCGTCCCTTCGGCCAGCCCTCCCGCCGGCAGCCTGGGTGCTTTCGGGGGTAAGGTGGCCTTGGCCGTGCCCCGTTTGCACGGGGGAGGTTGTCCGCGAACCTCCCCGGTGTGTGCTGTGGCTCCTGTCACCTCACGGGCGGAGTGTTCGTCATGTGAGTGCGTGCGCTGCCGCCTCCTGTGCGTGCTGCACGTGGTGTGCGGTGTCACGGGACGCTCCCGTGTAACAGGTGGTTCGTGTCGGCACGCTTCGATCTTGAGACTCCCGCAGACGGCTGGCATTTCTGAGGATGATGCTGGGCAGGAGAAGAGCAAGAATTCCGTCCACGAAACACGCACCGGACCCTCGCCAAGGCCGCCTCGTCAGTGTCTGGCTGGAGTCGGGCCTGTTCCGTAGTTGTCTGGCACCTGCCGTCAGGTTCGTGTGAAATTCGGAACGGAGTTCGGTTTCTCGCTGTACGAGGCCCAGCCACGTGGACGACACGCGGACGCGCGCGCTAGGCCCTTCTCTTTCCTGTGCCTCCATCCCCCCCCCGCGTGAGCCCGCTCAGCGAGACGCTCCCCGGGGCCGCCGGCTGCCGGCGTCCGCGCGTCTCCCGTGCTTGGTAAGTCCTACATCACACGCCGTCACACCCTTCCCGACAGGACTCCGCCTGTAACCCCACAGTCGTGTGGGGTGCACAGGACATTCGGTGGCTTCGTTTCCTGGGAAAACGAAAGTACTGACCTTTTTAGACAGAAGCACTGTGCAGGCGGCGCGCTGCGGGCTGATCCTCCTTGCCGCGTCAGAGGCTAAACGTTACGGGGATCGTAGCCTCATGGCACGCGTGGGGACAAACGCCCGCCCCCGCCTCGTTCTCGGCCAGTGTCCGGTCACTGTGGGTGGGTCCTCGCGCGGTCGCATGGCGTGTTGAGCGCCCGGTCTCCCCTCCCTCCGGTCGGGCCCGGCCTTGTGAATTTGCAGATCAGTGGCTCCTGTTCAGCGGCAGGGTAGCAGGCGCGCGCTTCGCGGGCCACCCTGTGCCCGGCTCCCCCCGGCTCCTCTGCATTCGCCCCACGGGCCTCAGTGTCCCAAGCCCACGGCTCAGGGGATGAAGCGAAGGGACCGTTTCGCCCCCGGCGCAGCGTGCGGACGGGCCTCCCGCTCCCTCACCTGCGATCACTGCCCCGCACGGCCCCGCACGGCCCCGCACGGCCCCGCAGGCTGACCTGCGGCCTGGACCAGCCGCCCAGACGGCTCGGGCCGGCCTCGCTGAGCCGCAGTCAGCGCCACGGCTCTGAGCGCCCGGCGGGGTCCACGGTGTTCGTTCCTGAACGTGCTCGTCGGGGGCACGCTCCCCGAGCTTGGGCCGCGCGCTGCACGACAGTGACGGCTCCGCATCCCCCCGTCACCTCTCCATCCTGACTCGGGAGCAAACGAAACCTTCCTCGTTCTTACTCACGGAACATAACCTGTGCCCTGTTTTGAAATAATGAGAGAAAGACGCAGACGAGCCGTTGGCGTCGACGCAGAGCACGAGCGTCCCAGCGCGGCCTGGCGCGCCCGATGAGCCTGCGGCACGTGAGCACCCCCTCCCCCTCCCCGGTTGCTGAAATCGTCCCGGTGGTTCAGATCCCGGGCGCGCACGAAGGTTCCGACTGTGTCTGTGCTCAAAGCTTTCCTCCCGCGTTAGTGGGAAAAGTTTTTAGGAAGAGCCAAAAGGAAGAACTCTACGAATGCCTTCTCTCCAGTGTCTCGCAAGCTCCTCGCTTCCATGTAGTTCCCTGCCTGCTTCATTTAACGCACTCAAATCGCAAACAACAGGAAAATCTCCCCAAATCCACACGCACGCGCTGTTTAACAGACTCTGCCCTCGTCTGTGACGACTCTGCTTGAAGTCCAGATGGAGCAAGCTGTGCGCGTCTGTGCTCCGAGCCCAGTCGGCTCTTGAGGGTGGAGGACAGAGAACCCCCCCGAAGATCCCTCTTCCTCCCCCCACGAACCTCCGCCCTCACGCCCAGAAGAGACGGCTCCTGCGACCGTTTCCAGCAGCATTTGGCCTCTCCCGGAGACCATAAGATGGGATCGCGGCGCGGGACTTCTCGGGCGTGAGGCGCGCTGTTCTCAGAACGTCGGACTCCTCCGCGGCGCTGCTCGTGCCGGTCAGTCTGGGTCGGTCGGTCGGCTTTCCTGGCTTTCCCATCATGCTCCTGGGGGGTTTCTGGGCGGACTTCGTGTGGCTGCCAGAGGTGAACCTACAGAAACCTTACGCGAGTCCTTCGTCAGCACGCGCTCCCGTCCCCCGGGCCCAGCGTGCGGATCCGTAGGGCGCGGCGGTCTGGGTCCGGTGTGTGAGAAGCAGCTGCCGGTCACGAGAGTGGAGAGCATCCCCCACGTGCGCTCGCCTTTCTGCACAAATCCCGCAGGTGAGGCGAGCGCTGCTGCCCTGTGACTTGAGCAATCGCCCCGTCCCGGGCCCGCGGCCGTGGCCTCCCCTCCAGAGCAGAGCCGGCCGTTCGCGGAGAGAGACTCGGGCCCCTGGGCCCCGGCCCCGTCCCGAACGCAGCCCCGTGTGTGTGCGGCCGTCGCCTGGTCCCCCTCGCGACAGCCGACGTCCACTGCCTGCCGCCGCCGTGGCCGCCGTTTCCCGTTCCTGTGGCCCCAGGGTCCGGCCTCCTGCCAGCATCCGCGGCACCGCGGACCAGCGTCGGCCTGTGAGGAGGGCGGCTCCTCAGACCTCGGAGGTTTCCACGAGCTGCACGTTCCCGCTGACGTGAGCACTCTGGCGTCCGTGACCTCGCCACCCCGGAGCGGGGGAGTCTCGACGTCTGTCCGTCCGCGGTGCGTCTGGCGTGCGTGGCTGGGATTTTAACTTTTCGTGCGCCGGGTAGGCGACGAGGCTGACGACGTCCGTGACTGATTCAGATGTTCGTAGATTTTCTTTCAGGAAGTTTCTGTCCAAACCCTTTGCCGTCCTTTTCTGCTTTTTAAAAATGTTAATGAGAATTGGGACTCTGGCGTGGGCATAAGTCACAGGCGTAGCTGCAGACCCTACCACCAGCCTTTCGTGTCTCTTGCTCGTGGGTTTGCTAACGGCGTGTGTTTGATCGACGTCGTTACTGGTTCTGGTGCTTCATTTGCCCTTTTTCCCGGGATGGTGGTTGTAAGTACGTTAAGAAAAAATACTCTGCCTGCCACCGAGACACTAACGCACCCCCTCACGCTTTCACTTAGAAGCTGCCGTCGTTTTAAAAATGGCACCTTTCCAGGTAATTGTGGATTCACGTGCTTTAATGAGAAACGATCGCGCGGTCTCCTGGAGCGTAACTGCTGAGTCACCGGCCAGCTGCGGGGTGAGTTACTTTAAGAAACAGGAAAACCCTTTTCCCCGTGGCTGAGGGCTGCGTCCGTCTGCATTCTGCCAGTGACGTGTGAGGGAGGCGGTTTCCCGCTCCGTCCGGCGTTGTCCCCAGTCCCCTGTCACCGTGGGGGCGGGGCGGCACTCTCCGGCGGCCTCCCTTTCTCCGATGCGTGCTGTTCCGCTTCTCAGACTTTGGTGAGGCTGCGCCCCCTCAGCCAGTGTGGTAGGGGGACTTCGCACGTGCCGTCCCGGTTAGCAAAGCCGGAACGCGCGCTGGCCGCTGCCGGTGGTCGCCGGCTCGGGAGAGACGGCATCGGACTCAGGCCCCCGGGGAAGAATGGCAGCGCCAGATGTTCCGCAGCTTCTGCGGGATTTCCTCTTGTCTTCAAAGTGAGGGTGACTGAGGCTGCCATTTGGACAACTCGTGAACCCCCAAACTCTCACAGAAGGGGGAGCCCTGAAAACGAGGAATGCGTTCTGCCGTGGGGAGGAGAAAGGCTTGGGTCCGTTTTGTCCGAATAGCTCCAGCGAGAAGAGATTAACGTCTAAGACCCACGTTCCCACCAAGGAAAACCAAGAAATCTGGATCGCACGGACACAGACCGGCAGCAAGCACAGGGCAGTGCAGGGCAACAAAGCAGCCAGCCTTACGGGACCGAGGCCCCGGGACGCGGGCAGACGCGGCAGGAGCCCCGGCTGCCTGACACGTCCCCCGCCGGGCGTCTCCAGCGGGGCAGACACCTCGGGCTCGGGGTCCTCCAGGCCCGCTGCTGGGCAGATAGGGTCGGCGCCCAAGGCAGCCGTCGCACAAAGAGGCAGATCCAAATCCTGCGACCCGCAGAGACGCGAGTCTCGCGCTTCGGGCTGTTTGTTCTCGCCAGGCGTTCTGCCTGCCCATTCCCGCGCTGCGCACGAGCTGCTGGGACTAAAGCAGAATCGACCTACGAAAGGCGAAGAGTCATCGGGGACGTCAGCGGTCCCGCTCGGACGAGGGCGCAGAAGCTGGCGTCTGTGGCAGCGACCCCGCAGAACTCACAGACACCACGGCAGGCGGCGCCGGGCCCGGATCCCTGCGGCGGCGGCGTCTGCGCCCCGCTCCGGCCCGCTCCTCTGTCGTCTGTGGTCGACGTCCGCCTTGAGGGGAACGGGATTAAAAGGTAGCAGGCCAAATTACAGAGTTGCAGGTGGCAGTTAGAGGTGAAAAATAGATGCAGGCGCGGCAACGCAGACTGCGGACACGGTTTCGGTGGAAAGGATAGGAAACTTGGAAACGTGCGTCGGTCGCGTTTCCGGGAACGAGAAAAATGCAGGCACCGACCTCTGCTCATGCCTGGCTGCGCGTACGTTTGTGATGTCGTCAAACACGACAGAGGACGACGGAGCCGAACGCGGGGGCGCAGGGCAACGGGCGATGGTGCGGGAGCTGGAGGGTACGCTCGACTCCCCGATTAAGTGCAGGCGAGGCCAGGGAGAAGTGGGATAAAGGGGTAAGTGTCGGGAAGCAGGAGCACTGAAAGGAGTCGGTGAATTCACAGATGCGACCATCATTACGACTCGACGTCGGGTAGGGGACGGTCTGGCTCGGACCCTAATTCGCAGTCTTGTTTGAGGGGAAGGTCGGCCCTGCCCTTGGCCCTGAGGCCAGGAGGACGCCGGCCTCCAGACCTGTCATTAGCTCGACCAGAAGGATGCGGCTCCTCCGCCCCCACGTGTGTCCTCGGAGCGGGGCGTTCCGCTCCCTTCCCCGTTCTCTCCGGCCTCCACGCGTCCCGCCCCCAGCCGGGCGGCTCGGCTCTCTCCTGGCCTCTGCTCCTGCCCCCACCCAGGAAGTATCTGCCCAGAAAGTGGCCTCGAGGCGCTGTCTTAACTGCCTCTTGCTTTTGAACACGACCCTCACCCTCCTTTTCAGGAAGCAGGTGCCCGCGGGCCGGGCGCCGGCTTGGAAGGAGGGGCCCACAGAGCCGTGGCCGCCCCAGCCGGAGGCTCCGGGGCCCTCGCCGCCCCTCAGGGCACGCTGCTCAGACCCGTGTGTCGGGGGACGGGGGGGGGGGCGGCTCAGCAACACAGACACGCAGGACGCGGAGGGGACGCGCCTGCCACCCAGACAGGCAGCCGGAGCCGTGTCGAAGGCTCCAAAGTGCCGCCCTGGTTCGGCCCTCGCAGCCAGAGACCCGTTTCCAGGTGGCCTGCTGCCTGTTGACCAGCATGGCACATTCTGGAAGGGAAAAGCGCCAGCCGCACGTCGGAGGACGAAGCAGCGGCCGTTCTCTGAGAAAGGGCCTCAGGCCGTCCCTGAGTGGCGAGGTGTTTCTGGCCGGGGCTGTACCTGTCGACCGCCCCAGTGGAGGAGTTGTCCGGGCTGTGCCCGTGGCATCGCCCCGCGCACCCTGTTCCCTGTGAGATGCTGTTTCACGTGCACGTGCCACGGCACACGTTCGACGGCTGGATCCTCGGAAATCCACTCGGGAGAGAGGTGGGGGACCTTCGGGCTCTCCCCAGACACGCAGGGAACCGTCCCGTGCTCGCTCCTGCGCTGCATCCGCGTAGGTACGACCCAGAACCACAAGCGCCGAACCGACGAGGCGGGGCACAGTGCGTCAGGGGCTCCCGGGTCCATCGAGCGGCCTTGACCGAGCTTCCACTTCGGGTTCGGTGGTTCAGAGTCCCCCACGCGCATCCCACGTTCCCTTTCCTAGAGAAACGCCACGTGTAGCAGGAGACACCCACACACCATGACGACGCTACATACGTGTCACGTGCATGTCACGATGGTCCAGGCTTTCGTTAAAGTAACGAGAAAGAGAAAAGGTTACGTCCTCCCAGTAGTCACAGGAATGAAGCGATCGGAGGCCGCGAACCCCATTTTCTCAGGGGACGGTTTCGCGTCCTGCGACATGCAGCGGGCGGAACGTGAACCGCCACGTGAGAAGCGAACGGACCCTGCGGCGCGGCACGGCAAGCCCGTTTTCCGTCAGGGCTCGGTGTGAAGGGCGCTGGCGTCCGGGGCACAGCCGGGTTCGAGCCGACAGACTCGCGTCGTTCAGACCGCGCCCCTCCTCGGCGGCGAAGTGGCGCGTGCTGGTGACCCGCTAGGCAGGAGCATCGCCTCCAGAGGGGATTTCCCGCACGTGCAAGGCCGTTTCATCTCGGGAACGTTCCCGTGCCGTGCTCGCGGGGCGTCCTCTGCCTGCCGAGGGCCTCTGGGTTCCCGCCTGGAGAAGCGGGTGTGACGTGTTCCAGGCTGTTGTCGTCATCACCTCCGTCCGCTCGTTTCTGAGGCCGCTAGCGTGGAATCGTCTCACAGCGAGGGCGTCGCGGGGAGAATCAGTCGAAATCGGGACACAGAATCGCTGCGAGGGCGACCCATGCCCGGGAAAGGGCGGGCCCCGTCCGGCGCACACACGCGCACCCACACACACTCATGGGCACGCGCACACGGATGCCGTGATACCCGGGGCCCCGCCCCGCCGAGCTGCGTTGATCCTCACGGCCTTCCGCAGGCCGGCCTGCTCCGGTCAGGCGACTGCACAGCGGGGCTGTCAGCGTGGGAGAGGACGAGGACGAGGAGAGCTGACGCCCAGCGGAGCCTCAGCGGAGCCGCGGAGGCGCTGGGCCGGGCACCCCCCCCCCCACTTCCCTCGCCCGGGAGCCTCTCCTCCTCTCCTGCCTGTCACCTGTCACCGCCCGAGGGATTCCTCTCGGCTTCGCTCTGCTTTTTCTCTTTCCCTCTGTCCCGATCACACCATCTGGTCCCGTGTCCGCCATCCGGACCCCGCTGATTGGACGCGCGCCTTCCCAGGTGTTAATCACGGTCCCGTTGGCGCGGTGGCGACTCTCGCCTGGTGCAGCGCCCTCACGCGACGAGGGGGTGCGCTGGGCGTTTCAGAACGTGGTCTCGGGGGTCAGTAGCCTGCCGTCTCGAGTGAGAGCCTGGACGACCTGCTTTCCGGGGCCGTCCAAGCCTGAGTCCTAAGCCAGGTTTAGGGACCACATCTCGCCCCGCGCAGCTGCAGGATTTGCTTCTCCTCCAGGGGTGCTTCTGGGTCCCCCGATCGTTGGGGGAGGGGCTCGCGCGCACCAAGTCAGCCGCTGTGGCCGCGCAGAGCCCCCGACTCCGGGGCAGCTCACGCCCGGGCCGTGCCGGGGCCCGGCGCGCAGACTCGCAGACAGGTGCGGGTCGCTGTGCGCGCATCGCCACCCCCAATGCTGGGGAGGGGACTGGCACCAGGCTCTGGTGTCATTTTTCTAAGGACACTAATGCCGCCCCAAAAGCCCCGCGTCAGGGCCTCATCGAACCGCAGTTACCTCCCAGGGGTCCCCGCTCTGAGTGTCAGCACGGTGGTCTCGGGGCCCTAGGGTGCACGTTGTGGGGGACACAGTTTAATCTGTGCCGGTCCACCCCTGGCCCCCGAGTACTGTGCATCTCACGCGAGAGGATGTTCCCTCCATCCCACAGCCCGAACGCCTCAGCTCACTCTGGCACCCGGTCATCTCAGGTCCCCCGTGAACACTGAACCAGACACGAGTGGGGACCCCGAGACCGTCGTCCTGAGCGAGAGGCTTGGCCGGCCGGGAGCCCGTGAGACGAGACACACGAAGAAATACGTTTTCCGTCCTTTCCCCCGAGGTGTTTCACGTAGCACCACGCTGGCACGGCAGCGGATTTCCGCCTCGTTCCGGGGCGGGGAGCGGTGTCCCCCGTCCAGCCATCGGCCCGCGGGCCCCCGGCGGCCTGCGCGCTCGGCTGTGGTGAGTCCTGCCGCAGGGGGCACAGGGGTGCGTGTTCTCAGTCCTTCCGACCAATTCCCGGGAGAGGAACCACCGCGTCATGTGGGCGTTCAGGTCGGGACTCTTCCCGAGGATCCTCCGTGCCGTGTCCCGTGGGAGCTACGCTGCAGGTGGGGAGCGTGCCAGGCAGCGTGTACAGGTGCTGGGTTGCAGTGCCGTGCGCCCCGAACTCCGGTGACGTCGTGAGCGAGCAGCGCCTCACCGGAAGGAAGTGACAACAAGTGACTCCAGGGCCAGCTCTGCGCCCTTCTCTAAAAGGGCCCCAGAACGGACGCGGACCTACGTGTCGGTCACGACACTGAACTCTGGAGACCGCGCGGGAGAGGGCCCAAGCGAGCCCGCCCACGGCGACGACTGTGGATACAAGTCACGGCGAGTGGAGGAAACCAGGGCAGACGGAGTTTTCCCACAGGCGAAGGTCCACTCTGTGACGTTCTCGGGAGGATCACAGGGCGAACCCCAGAGCAGGGGACGGAAGAGGCTCCGGGCAGGGAGCCAGTGCGCCCGAGTGCGCGTCCTGCGGGAGGCCGCCTCCGCCTGACCGTCTGTCTCACTTCCCAGGGGCGCGGCAAGACCCCGCGCCCGCCCCCGTGCAGGGGGAGGGAAACGCTCGGGGTAAAACTGGAAACACTAGGACGTCTGGAGAGCGGTGACGAGTTTGTCAGATCATGCTTCCAGCTTCTCTCGCCCACCGCGTGCACCCGGGTGCGCCCGCACGCGCGCTGACGCGCCCTGAAGATCGGCCGGACTCGGGGCCGAGTTGTGATTCGCGACAGCCGAGGAGGTGGCCGCGGAGGGGCCCTCCCCACCCCGTCCTCCTGCAGGCCCCCCTTCCGCGCGCTTTCCTGGGGCCCCCGCGGCCGCCATCCAGCCTCCGCCTGGGTTCCGCGTGAGGGCGAAGACGCTGTTTCATAGAAAAGGCCTCTTTTCCTTGAGAATGTATTTCTTGGTGTTTTGTGCCTTCGACACCAGACGCCACAGCCCGTCAGTCTAGTTAACACAGAAGCTCTAGGAAAACCCAGCCTCCCGGGGACAGTCTTCGCTGCCGCCGCCTCCGGGCCTCCGGGGTCCCGCTGGCTGCTCCTCAGCGCCCACTCACGCCTCCCCGACCGACAGAGCACGGCCCCGCCTGTCCGTGGTCCCGGACTCGGGGTACGGCCGCCTCCCAGCCTCCACCGGGGCCACATCCCGTCTCCAGGAGAAGGAGAGAGTGAGCGGGCCGGGCCCCCCACCCCGGGGAGCAGGCCGGAGCCTCCCGCCGCCGCCTCTCCCACCCAACCAGACGTGTGTGCCCTGCGTGTCCGCGGCCGCGCCCGGGCGCAGGGGCTGCTGGGGCCCTGGCAAGTCCGTCCAGCTCTACAGGAGGGGTCAGCAGCGGGGTGCGGGGCGGCCTGGCCCCTGCAGGGAGGAGGGACCGGGGTTTGCGGGCAGAGGCCGCGCGCGCGGCGCAGCAGCTGTGGGAAGCGCGGGGAACTGGGGCCCCATGAAGAGAGAAACCTCAGGAGGCCCGGACACCCCGGGTTCCCGGCCCCGGAGCGTGTCCCTCTTGCTCTCCCTGACCTGCTGGGGACGCGCGGGCCCAGCGGTGCCGGGTGCGCCGCTTCCCGTGTGTCCTGCGCGTGCCGAGCTTGGTGCGCCCGAGCCCTGCACAGATGCGGTGTCGTTCCCCGCTCCCCGTGCTCCGAGGCTGTGCAATCCCGGGTCCTTGGCCCACGCGGTTTTTATTCTCACCCCAGTGTTGAAGTTAAATTTGTTTCCCCAGAAAATGATCCTTTCCTTCTATTTCTAAAAGCCACACTATTTTAAAATTATCCAGAACGTCCCTTCGTTCTCTAATGATCGTCTCTGAAGCGACATTCATCCTGGGTTTTAATCTTTTTCTGACTGGCTCTGCCCAACGTTGACGATCCTGCGACATTTTAAGGGCTTTTCTCTAGTTTCTACTTATTGACGTTCTGTGTGGGGGCTGACGGTTCTCGATTTCACGATTTCTTCTACGTATTTACTTCGACGCCTTCCTTTCCGTTGTTTGATTCTAAGTGTCAGTTCGTCTGCCCCATACGACGACCCCTTTACGTAACGGTCTGTATTTTCGGTTTACAAACGGAAATGCGTTTTTAGTTGTTGTTTTTCAGTTTGGCATTTTCCCAGAGCGCACGAAGGACGAGGTCTGCGCGAGGCCGTTTTTGCACGTTTTAAGGCCTGCCCCGTGGCCCCGCTCCCTGGGGCGGGGTCGAGCTCCGCGGCCCGGCCCAGCGTGTCCTCCGCAGCCATCGCATCGGCGAAGGTCGCTGCTGACCAGCAGGCGGAGGAGACGCGAGTGCTGTCACGCGTAACCACAGGGTTTGCTGATCTCAGGGTGACAGTCGGCACAGGGGACAGGCACCGCAGCGCTGTCCCGAGCACTCGGGGTGGAGGCTCTCGGCCCCCTGGGGAGCAGTATCTACTGAGGACGGGTCCGAGGCGGGTCGCCCCAGCCCTGCGGGGCGAGGCCGGCTCCCGCCGTGGCCTTTTCCCGCGCTCCCCCGTCAGGTGGTTTGAGGGCGGGCAGCAAGTCCCCGGGCCTGGCCCACCTCGTGGGTCACAGGGCCGTTCCAGGGAAGACGTGGCTGTGCTCATGTCCTTGCTCGCTCGTTAGCTCTGCTTCTTCAGTCCACACCCCCCGGCATCTCCCCCCCAGGACCCTGCCGGGAGACACGAGCCGGCGGGGAGACGCGGGGGACGTGGGGAGACGCGGGAGCCTCGGGGAGCCACGGCCGCTGCGCGGGGACGAAGCCCGGAGCTGCCCCCGCGTCCACTTCCACCCGCACCGCGGCCACCGCTGCCCCCAGCGGGATTTACGACCCTGGGGCGCGTCTAACAGAAGAAGGGACGACTCGGCGGTCGTCCGCAGGCGCCAATGGAATCGCACTCGCACAGGACACGTAATAAAATACCTTTTTATTTGCCAGGAAACGTTTTGGCAACAACATCGTCTCTGTCATAAATGCGCTTCCGTGGTACCGGAAATCCCTTAAAAACGACGGGGCTGCAGGGCGTCCGCTTAAAAACCCGACCTCGCGCCTGCGCCTGCTGCTGCCGCTGCCGGGGAACGGCCCGCCCTGGCCCGGGGCAGGACCCACAGCCTGCGGCGCCCAAGGACACCCGACAGTCCTCAGGGGTCCCCGGACCCGACAGTCCTCAGGGGTCCCCGGACTTGCCGCTGGCGTCGCGTGGCCTGCGGGACGGCTATCCCGGCTCCTCCTGGGGACACGGCGCTTCTCACTCTGCTGCAATGACAGACCCGGGGCGGGCGGGCTCCCGCGGGAACACGCTCGCGGGCGGTGTGACGGACGCCGGGCCCGCGGCTGAGAGCAGCCGCAGAGACGGAGAACGACGCGTCATTAAGGCTGTTTCCATATTGCAGAGGATGGGCCCTCGCGCGGGGCGCGGCCCCCGCAGCCAGAGCGCCGCCTTCTTTGGAGACGAAGCTGTTTGGGGTCTTCACGCTGTCCCGAAAGGCCAGCTGCGGTCTCTGGAACCTTCTCTAGTCCGTTTGCTGCCCGTGCCCCGCAGGGCTGAGCCCCGGGAGGGTGGCACCATAAGCCCCGAAGATGCTGCCGCCGCCTCCCCCTCGGGGTTGCTCCTACACCCTCAGCGGGCGTCGCACGTGCAGAGGACAGGCCTAGAACTGATGACGAGGGAGGACAAAGGACCGGGGGCGGCGGGAGCTGTGCGTGGAGCCCCCAGGACCGGCTCCGCCCGGGCGCAGCCCCGGGTCTGAAAGGCCGCCCCGGCCGGGCCGCCGCCGCCCGCCGCCCGCCGGGCACCCCCGGCGCAGCGCTCGCCTGGACGACTCTGCGGCTCCAGGGCCGCGGCGGCGTCACACCCACTCCTGCATGGAGCGCTTGCAGTACAGTATGTGGCGCGGCGCGCCCTTCCGCTTGAACTGCAGCACGGTGTAGACCAGCGCCAGGAGGCACAGCGCCAGCGTGCAGGGGATGGCGATGGCCACGGCTCTCACGGTGCCCGCTGTGTTGTCCAGTTTGATGACGATGTCCACGTCGTCCGGCGGGCTGTGCCCCTCCCTGTCCCTGTCCGTCGCGCCGTCGCAGCCCATGAAGTCCTTGAGGATGGACCTGGGGAAGCCGGGCTCGACCTTGAGCATCTGGTTGTTGAACTTCCAGTACTCCTTCCCCTTGTAGAAGTACGTGAAGCCTGCGGGGGACACACAGGACCTTACCGGGACAGCCGTCACCCCGGAGCCCGACCCCACGGGCCAGGGAGACGTGACCCGGCCCGGGGGGCCATGCACGCGTGACTCCTGGCCCCTCGGTGTGCGCAGCCGAGAGTGCCACCCTGAGCCCGGCAATCGTTCCTGTGGAGCGGCCATGAGGCTGCGCCCGCCGCTGCCCGCGGCGCTGGCCGGGACGTGCGTCTGCCCGGGGACGAGAGCGCCACCCCCTGCGCCGGGCTGCGTGGCTGGCAGAGCTGCACTCGGCGTGACCACAGCCCCCCGGGGCGGAGGGACGCTGACACGCCCATAAGCCAGCCCGGGGCCCCGGCTCCCATCGGAGACGGCGCCGCACACCCCCACAGGCCCCACCGGGGACACCTCCTGGGAAGTGAGTGGCAGCCCCCCCCCCCCAAAGCTCTGCCTCATCACACGGAGCAGAAAGACGCCACACCGCAGGGCGTGCCCTCCGTGGGCGGGAACCTGGGGGCCACGCGTCCCGGGGCCCGGGGGCGCCGCACGCTGAGCCCAGGCCGCGCCCATCTCCCTTCTCCTCCCCCCTCGTGGCTGAACCTCCTCGTTTCCTCGACCCCGTTCCCTGTCATGGCTGCGTTCCCTAGAAGTCCTCGGGCCATCGTGACCCTTTCAGAGTGAAGGATGACCGAGCAGAGCACCAGCGAGTTCGCAGCCCCACCGGCGAGCCCGGGAGGCGGCGCACGAGGCCGAGGGACCCGCCCCACGTGCCCCCCGAAGCTCCGAGCCGCCACGAACGCAGACGACAGGCTCAGCCGCGGGAGTCCAACAACGCGCGCGCTTCTCTCGGGGTCTGCGAACACGGCTGTCCTGCCGGGCACGCGTCAGCCTCTCCTTTCTGGCCACAGCCCCTTCGTGTCGCGCTTCTCTGCGACGCCGCCGCCGACTTGTTCCAGAAGCGAAGAAGAGGCGGGTCGCGTCTGGGCTGCGCGTCTGGGCCGTGCACCTGCCCCACGCCCCATGGAGGCCGCGCTGCGCGGACGACTTCGCCAGCGACACCTTCCCGTGCTCGCGGCGGCCGCTGGCCAGCAGGGCCGGTCGCCTGCGGCGCTCAGGCGAGGGGCGGGGCTCGCGGGGAAGAAGCCGCCGGGGCCTGGCGGGGACGGGTTTACATCCCGGTCTAGCCCTGGAGCCTGACGCGAGGGCCGCCCCCAGCCGGGCCCCACCAGAGACCCGCCGGTGGACAGCGCTCTTGGGTACGCGGGACGGGCCGGGGGCGGTCGTGCCCACACCAGCCCAGGGGGACAGCGCTCCAGGGCTTTGGCCAGAGCGCCCGTCACCGCGGGCCCCTGCGTCCTGGGGTCGCGCTGTCCCGTGCCACGAAGCCCGCGGCCGCTTGGAGCTGCGAAGGGCCGCTCCGCAGAGCGAGCGCCTCGCCGGTGGGCGCAGGTGTGTCGCGTCGCGCGCTCCTGCGGGGCGCTGGAATCTGACCGAGGTCGCCCTGCGGGTCCCCCACGGCGCAGGGAAGGGGTGGAGTGGACGAGGTTCTGGTCTGGATTCAGCGGGCTTCACAGTGGGCGGGGGGGGGCCCACGTGTCCTCGCTCACGGCTGGAGACCGGCGGCTGGAACCCCCCCGCCCCCCGCGCCCCATCTCAGCCCAGGCTCGGGGGCACGAAGCTGCCGGGCGCCAGCGGTGCGGGCGGCCGGCTTCCTGCTGACCAGGTGCGCGGCGACGTGACGGCTGCGCACGCGCGAGGGGCTCGGTTTGGGGACGTGTGTCGGAGGGGAGCGTGGCAGAGGGAGCTGAGGGAGGCACCTGAGCGGAAAGCGGCAGCCGGACAGCGCGGCCTCAGCGCACGGTCGGCTCGACCCCACGGAAGGCGCCTCGTCCAGTAACTCAGGCTTGTTCCGTTCTCTTCCACTCGGGAAATGGCGGCGGACACGACGTCTGCGCCTCAGACGCCTCCCCTTGCAGAGCAGCTTCGGTGTCGTGTTCGGGTAGAGGTCAGACCTACCAAGAGCAGCCAATTCCTGCCAATTTTTTTTTTTTTTGAGAAGTTCCGCGAGGATTCAGGGGGGCCGTGGCGTGTCGTTTGATGACACCTGGTGACGGCGTCGCTGTGGCGTCTGTTCCTACGGCGTCGTGCGCCACCGTGCGCCGTGGCTCCCGTCAGGACTCCGCCCCCGTTCCGGACGGCGGTGCCGGCGTCCCGTTGCCCACTCTCAGTCTCCCAGTGGGATTCGGTTCGTGTTTAATGAGTGTGCGTGAACCAGCGAACCTTCCAGGAACGTCCGTCAGAATGACAGGAGCGGGAGTGGGGCATCGACACGCCGAGTCCACACCGTCGAGGCATCCACGCGAGAAAGCAAGACGGTGTCGGAAGCCGCGTCTCCGTCCACCTCAGACCGGGCTCCGGACACAGACTCCTTGGGGCGGGCCTGCGGCAGGGTCTCTCGAAACCACGGTTCCTCGTTCGTCAGTGACACACGAGGCCGCGCGGTGTCCGCGTGGGAAGTTACATCGGACGACGCGGCGCGGTGGGCACGGAGGACGGTGGTGGCGCTGGCCGTTTCCGCCCTGTGGCTCGGGGCAGCGCGGGCCGCCAGGCGTCCGGGAAGGCGTGTCCCGCCTCAGTGTGGAAACCCTCCTGTGGCCGAACCTTCAGCTCGAGGACGTTTTCTTCCTCTTTCTTCTTTTTTTGTTTTGAAAATCACCATCGGGAGAGGAGTCGAAGGCGGGAGGGAGGGAGGGAGGGAGACACTCGACGGCCGAGGTCGCAGGCCTGGACCTGGCCGTCCGGGGTCACTCTGGGCCTCGACGTAAATGCCAGCGAGCTGACCATCGCTGGGGCGCGCTCTTTCGTGCCCACGCGGGGCACGGAATCCGAGCGTAGGGTGGCAGCGCGTGAGATTCGCGTGGGGCGCGGACCAGTGGTCTGCTCCGCGTCGGGGGGTGGCGTCCGGAGCGGCGGCGGGGACAGAGCTGCAGCAGCGAACAGCCCCGGATCGGCCCGTGGGGCATCCTGCAAGGTGGACGGGCTCTGGTGCCCAGGGCCGTGGGGCGGGGAGGGACACGCCGGCATGGTGTGCACCCCACGCTGCGCCCTCCCATCGCTCGTGTGCGCGGGTCCTCCCAGCGTGCCCTGCTGCCGTCCGTATCGTACACTTACTCCCCGCGATGTGAAAAGAAAACCCTAAGTTCTGAACAGAAGGAACCCGTCGGCTGTTAATCCCCGTGAAGGGCCCGTCGGGCTGCACGTCTGTGGGGAGCAGGGGCGGCCGCCGCTGGGCCGGCTTCCCGCGGGACCCCCGGCTGGACCACAGGCCCCGAGACGCCCCCCGCCACGCGCCGGGCCTGCCCTGCTGCCGACACCCTGGGCCGGAGCCCCCCGCGATGACCGCCGCCGCCTCCAGGGGTCTGGGCCCTACCACGCTCGGCCTTTCTGACCGTCCCTGCTGCCTTCATACGCGTTTCAGTGGCCGGGGCCAGGGGACCTCCACACCCCCGTTCGTGGTCTCCCAAGAACTAAGGGGACTGCGGCTGGGGCACCGCGGAGCCGCGCCGCAGCCTGGCTGAGCAAGGAGCCCGGGCGCAGGGTTGGCGACACCTCCCCCGCGGGTGGCCCACGCCCTTGCCCGTGCGTACCATTCTCCTTGTGCACGAAGGCTCCCTGGGGAGAGTCGGGGACGCCCTTCCAGACGGTGATGGGCTTGGGGTAGCCGGGGTCCATGGTTTTCATCTCCTCGCTGTACCTCCAGTACCTAGAGGGGGAGACGAGCACACACGTGGGCGGGACGCGACGTGCAGCCCGCGGCGACCCTGCACGGCCCCGAGTCCCCCCGCAGACGCAGACACGTCCCGCTGTCCGCGTTCGGCCTCCGCCGGCGGCTCGTCCACCCTGGGACCTCACGGGGCCTGCACTCCCGGCCCCGAGCCCCCAGCCGGCCGCTCGCGGAGAGCGAGGAGCTGGGGACCCGGCGAGGACAGGCACGCCCGGTGCGTCCCCTGTCCACAGCACGGGGGGAGAGCCACGGCACGTGGGAGCCGGTGAGCGCCGTGGGCGCAGCGTCGGCCGTCGGGGCCTCGTCCGAGCAGACGCTGGCTTCTCCCGGACCTTCCCATCCGGAGCGAGCGCGCGGATACGCACTGTGACCTGGGAATCACGGGGTCACAGGCACACGGATAACCCGTCCACAAACACCACAGCCCACACCTCGCGGGTGAGGGCCCGTCTGAGTTGTCTGAACCCGTAGAAGCCGTTGCTTAAACGGAACTTAAAGTGTCGCTTCTGAGCGTCCTGCTGCGTTTCGGACGCAGTTTCTCGGGCAGGAAACGAATGACCTGAGCGCCTCCTGCCTCCCGCCGTCTTCGCTCTGCTGGGGCCTGTGTGCGCCCTCCACGGGCCTCGCTGACCCGGGCGCCTGCACCTCGATTCTTCAGGGAGCACCAGATTCTAGGACGGGGAGTCGTCCTTGCACGAGTCAGAGAAGACGGCCGTCGGGTAACGAAAGGGTCTTCGTCGCCGTCTGTGAAATCCTCACGGAACCGTTGGGGCCGCTAAGCTCTCGTGTGGACGTTCCCTGCCTCGTGCATCTTCTCAGCCCATGTTTCCGCCCTTCGCGCCCAAGACCAACCAACCAACCCCAACCACACGGCTCGGGACGGAACCGGGCCTGGAAGGGGACACCCGAGCGATCAAGCTGAGGACCAAGCGCCGCGTCCTTGAGGTCGTCACCTTGAGACTCTGCTCCACGTCCGCAGACCGAACTTGGTCCGCGCGCTCCAGGCGGTCGGTCCCTCGGCCTCATCGCCATCGTTCCTGCTCGGCCTCGCGCACGGCTTCCTGTAAAGCTCATGCTTTCGGGCGCTGAGCAGTGTCTTCCACTTTAACAACACTTTTCTCGGACGGATCTTTTTCATTTTGTGGTTTTAGTAAGAAACATCGAACAAAATCTTAGTCCGTGACCGCGAATTACGGTCTGCGCGCGCTCAGCACTGAAACGTAGGAGGTCGCAGGACGGACTTAGACGTGCAGCTCCGATCTGTGGCGGCGAACGGCGGGCGCTTTTAGGTAGAGAAGTAAAGCGATGGGACAGCGCCCTGCGGGGCACACACGCTCGGCTCGGCGTGTCTCGGTCACGGGCAGGACGGGGTGCTGTGCGTTGACGTCCGTAGGAAAGCCGTGTCATCTGGGAGTCTCGGAGGAAGAGTTGCCCTGGGCGTTGTTTAAGATACGTTTAAAAATATCTTCGCGTCCAGTCGTCCTGGGGTGGAGGCCCACACGACCCTCCCATCGACAGAGCACGCCGCGGTGGACGAGCAGTGACCCCGCGCAGGCGGTGCCCGCCCCCCACGCAGCGCACTGACCTGTCCCCCTTGAAGAAGTAGGTCTTCCCGACGTCCTCCCACCAGATGGCCGAGTCGATGCCGTGCGGGGGAACCCCGCTCCCGAGCGACACCAGGTCGTGGGGGTACCCGGGCTGGAGGGTCGTGTCCTTGAACACCCAGTATTTGTTGCCTGGAAGACACAAGTCCGGACACGGAGCGACGCCTTAACGCGGGGCTGAGCGCGCCTGCTCCCTGTGCATCCGCCATGACTCCTCACGGATCCGTGACGCGACAGCAGCAGGTGCAGCGGGACGCGGGACGCAGCGTCGTTGCCCGGGGGGGGGAGGGGTACAGCGGGCAACTGCGTAGAGACGCGCCCGGGCTCGGGAAGAGGCCCACGGGGAGGAGGCCCGCAACCCGCCCGGAGGGACGAGCCCCGCATCTGGGCAGAGGGGCCCCGGGGTGGGTGCCGCCGGACACCTCCCCGCTGCGCGGGTGCTGACTCCACTGTCCCGCCCCCACCGCCTGCGAAGCCACCCCGCGTGCCCCAGCTCCAGCTGCGGGGCCGTCGCGGATGGGGCTTCCATGCCACCCCCGTGCGCAGCAGCAGCTCCAGGACTCAAAACACCACCTGGCTCCTCGGCTGGTGGGAACGGGGCTTCTAAGTCACTCCCTTGTGCGTTTACGGCACTTTTGGGGCACTTTAAAGCAAAATATAAAGGTTCCATGGAATCTCAACGGCTGCTAAACTCGACTTAGACGCGAGCGGCTGAACGAGAAGTCGTAACTTCGAGATTCTACGCCCCCCCCCCCCCGCATGGAGCCCCCGCTACGGGGACGAGGGGCCCCTCCCGGGGCGGGCCGTGGGCCGGGCTCACCTTTGAAGAAGACGAAATTGCCGTCGCTGTTCTCGTAGACGGCGTCGATGCCGGGCGGCAGGCCCCGCCAGAAGTACGTGATCTGCATGGGGTAGCCGTCCATCACCCTGTTGTTCCTGACGCGCCAGAACCACTGGTCCTGCGAAGCAAGCAGAGGCCGTCTCAGCCGGCGCCCCCGCCGCTGCCCTGCGTCCCGCCGGGGCACGGCGACCCGGCTCGCCGCGGAGGACCGAACCGCATGGGGACGGAGCCGTGCGAATGTGCCCCGCTGCCCGCTCGCCGGGACCTGAGTGTGGGGGGCACAGGCGGGCCCCTCGGGACCTGGGCACACCGGCCGGACCCCACGCCGGCCACGCCGGGCGCCCCTGGTCCGCCCGCCTCCCGCCGTCCCGCGGAATCACAGCCGCGTCCTCGGTCACCCGCCCGGGTCCCGGTGGGGTGGGATCATGTGGTCCCCGCAAACGAACAAGGGCCCCTCGAAAGCAAACCGTGGAGTGGACTCCGGCCTGCGCCAGCCGCCCCCTGCGCCCAGCCCCTCCGCCTCGGCACAGCGGAGGCCGCTTTACACAGACACGTCCCCCTCGGCCCGCGAGCAATCCGACCTGCCCAGAGCACGTTTGTGAACGTCGCCGAATTGACCGCTGGCCGACCCGAGAGACGTTCCACCATGAGCAACTACTGACGGCAAAAGATAATTAAATGAAAGACACGTCCAATGACGTGACATTGTTGAGCGTGAAAACTTCAGAACACGCAGCGGCCTCCCCCGGTGCTCTAGTGTTGGAAAGACCCGGAACATTTCCCAAGTAGTTTCCCATAAACCTGCGTTCAGCTGAGCCTGACTTTCCCCTGGGCCCCCGCTGTCCACGTCGCCGCCACGCAGGTGCGGTGGGAACGCCGGTGCGGGCGTCAGCGAGAGGGTCGCTGTGCGGTGTCCCAGGCCCCTGGAGGGGACGCCTCGCCTCGCCCGTCAGCCGCTCGCACACGGCCTGCGAGGAGTCCGGATTTCGGCGGCGCGATGCGAACGAGCCTTTTCGCATCGCTCGTTCCGCGCAGCACAGCCGGGACCTCTGGAGAGGTGCACGGCCCCGCCGTGTCAGCTGCCGTCCCCACTGAGCCCTGCCGCCTGTGGAGGGAAGAGGAAGTCGCGTGGCTCACAGCCCTGATGTCCCGTCCGTCCTGTTCTCCCGTCCTGACGACTGGCGCCGCGGCGGACAGACCTCTGGCCGCAAACTCACGGCCGGCTCTCAGCGGGCGGCTGTACTGAAGGACCCCGCGGACCCGGCTTCCAGCGCGCCGGCTGTCACCGTAGAGACCGTTCTGGAACTGGCACCCGGTTCCCCTGTTCACAGCTCTGCTCCTGGCTGGCCTGTTCCTCCGGATTGCGGCGGGAAGACGGCCCAGCCAGCCCGTGTCCCAGCAGCGTCTGCTCGCGTCGCGAACTCCTGCTGGGGTCTTCCCGGCGCCAGGCCGCCCGGATGCACCGGTTTCCATCCGCACGCAGTGGGCACCCAAACTGGCCCCGGCACGCAGAGCCCCTCGTGAGAGGTCCATCTGGAAAACGCACGGGCACGGAGACCCGGGGCTCGCGGCACGGACATCCTGATAAAAGGAAACGGCCTCTTCATCGGGCCGAAACGGCCGTTAGCCGGTCGTGAGAGTCATGCCCGTGTCCACGCAAAACCTTCCTGGATCGTCGCAACGCGGACCCTAAACGACGCGCCCAAATGGTTAGGGGCCCGCTGGGCTCTGGTGGAGAAACGCCTGTCACTTGAGGGAACGATCCCAGCGGAGCTGTGGGGGGCGGAGGGTGCGAGGGTGCGGGGGGCGCGGGAGAAACCCGCGCACTGACCAGGAGCGGCTCCATTTTTGACCTGAAGGAAAATGTGTCGTTTACAACAAAAACCGGGCTCCTGCACAACGGCACGCAGGCCGTTGGGCCCACGGCGCACGGGGCCGTGTGGCCGTCCCTGGCCGCCCACCCGAAGCCGTCTCAGCCTCCCCCTCACGCAGCGCGCGGCACCGCTGTTCTGGAGACCGTTCCCCGCGTTCCTCGCCCGTCTGATCCCCGCGACCGCCCGGCCTGCCCACGCGTCCGGAGACGGGGGGCCCTGGAGCCACCGAGACACACGAGCGACCCTTCTCCTGGGCCGGATGTGGGGGGCCGGCCCGTCAGCCTGCGGCGTGAGGGTCCCCAGGCTCCTCCCCGCCCGTACGCTCACACCGCCAAGCCCCCGGGCTGCGTGTGGACAGGGCGCCGGCCAGCCCGGGGCGGGGGGACGTCTCGTCACGCATGGTTCAGAGGCTCCCTCAGGCTCACACCCCCAGGCTCCGTGGTGTCTCTGCTCCCCCAAGGTTCGGCCTGCCCTTCAGGTGACCCCGGCTGATCCCCAGGGCATCCTGCCTGCAGCGTCCCGCGGGACCACGCGCGTGACACGGCTGTGCCGGGGGGGGGGGACCGTGGCTCGCCCCAGTCAGCTCGCTCTGTCCCCGGACAGACGCCACCGCACGCACAGACACAGCCCTGGGGCTGAAGACTGCCCGGGGGCTGAGGCGTGCGCGGCTGCAGGGAAGCTCCAAGCAGACGCAGAGGCTGCAGGAGGCGACTGTCCGGGGACCGTGCGCCCCGCCCGCTCCTCGGGCGAGAGGCCCGTGTGGAACTGGAGGTACCGGGGGACAGGGGTGGACCAGGGGACAAGTCCCAGGACCCACCCCGCAGCGCGGACCGCGAGTCCCTGGGCGACGCCGTTGCTGTGACGACAGAGGCCGTTGCACCTGCGCCCGCACCTGCTTGGCAACGGCCCCCGGGGGCCGCCTGGCAGGAGTTCAGAGGCGACTGCCCTTCCTTAGACCCGGCCCTGGCAGACGCCGCGTCAGCAGAGCGGGGCCGGCCAGCCGCTCAGGACTCTGCTGGAGGGACAGGACGGAAGGAACCTCGGACGTGGGGAGCCAGCTCCCCGGCCGGCCGCACAGCAGAGCGCGGGACGGCGCTGGTCAGACGCCCTCTGAGCCCCCGGGCACCGGGCGCCGGATCTACAGAGGCGGGACAGCGAGGGCGAGTCTCAGGTCCTGAACGTCCCATCTCGATGAAGAGCTGGGAGACGGCGGTCTGGCCGTGCGTTGTCTGGAAAAGGCCGTATGGACAGGCGGAGTGAGGTCAAGGGCAGGCCGGCGCTGCCCGGACACGCAGCACGTGGGACCGTGTGACCTCCCCCACGCACGGCAGTGGTGACGTCGGGAGTATCTGTCAGAAACGGCGGCTGCCGTGACGCGACGACGGCCCACCACCCCGGGGACAGGCGGGGGAGGGCTGGAGGCCTGCGGCAGGCAGGCGGGGCGGGGGGAACCTCAACGACAGCCCCGGGGACAGGCACCCCCTTCGACCAGTGCCCTGGACTCGGGAGCGTGAGCCCAGCCAGGCTCCTTTGTCTTGGGAAGGTCAAGGACACCCGCGCCCCGCGAACGCTGGGACACCTGGCGGTGACGGTGCCTGACACGCTGGGCAGAGCGGTGTCACGTGGGTCCCCGAGGCTGGTGCGCGTGGCCTCTGCGGGGACGGTGCTGGGGGTCCCCCCTTGCCTGCCACCCCTGAGGTCCCCGGCCAGTGCCCCACGGTGACCTCTCCCGGACGTCCACTCTTTCCCCATCCTGGTGTGCGTTTTGACGTAAGGAACCAGGGAAAACGTTTCAAGATTTTGGTTTAAATTTCTACTATTTGAAGGGAAAAACACCTGTTTAACCTAAATCGGAATCCGATCTCTGCCGAGGGGGCATCCCCTCCCTTCTGAGGGGAGCTCGGGGTCCCCACCCGAGCAGAGGGTGGCGTCTGCCGGGTCTCACCAGCTCCAGGCGGACGTCGGCCTGTGCCCGGCCTCTGGGTCCCCTCAGGCTGCGGTGCCCTCGGCATCCACGGGCGGGACCCACGTTTGTCCCTGAGAGCGGCTCGCGCGTCCCAATCCTCAGCCCGTCACTCCGCGCCCCCGAGGTCGGGAGCTGGCGCCCGCAGTGCTTCTCCCGAGCCCTGTCCCCTCGTCCTGTCCCCGCCCAGCCCTGGTCCATTCCGCCGGCGGCGAAGCCTCTGGCCCTCCATGGGCCCCTCGGCTGCGCGGTCCCGCCCCGTCTCTCCGGCCTCGTTTCTCAGCCTCTCGCCTCGGCTCCCACGGCGCCATCCTGTCACGCCCACACCTGGCTCTCTGCTCGGGGTGTGGGTGAGGCGCCCTCCACGGGCGTCACTCCCAGCGTGTGGCCCCCCCTGGGTGGGGGAACCGTGTCCAGCGGTCGACGTCTCGCTGCCATTCAGCAACCGTGAAAAGTGACCAGAGTGCGAGGGGGCGACCATCAGAGCACGGCGGTCGGTCTCTCGGGCGCAAGGAGTGCTGTCGCAGGCTCCCTGCAGTCCCGTCGGGGTCAGCCGCCGCGCCGCGCCTGCACCGTGCGCTGAGTGGCGGCAGCGACGCCGCCGCCGACCGATGGCCGAGCCCCTGGGTGCGAAGCGCCTGGCGCGGCCCACAGCCGGCAGCGTTCACTGAGCCGACGCCCTCTGCTACATGGCGACCCCGACACTGCGTCAGCGAACAACGTTCATGGATCAGCCGCCAAGCATCTTGTCACTCTGCACAATTTTAAAGCCGTGTCACAGCGCAGGGTCCCCGAGCCCTAGGTCACGGACCAGCACGGCCGGGTCCTGGCCGGTCAGGAGCCGGGCCACCCAGCGGGAGGTGACCACGGGCGGGCGAGCCTCGTGTGCATTCGCAGTCGCCCCGGCACCAGCGTCACCGCCTCAGCCCCGCCTCGGATCCTCAGGCACCGGAGTGTCACGGGAGCCTGGTCCCTGGTGCCAAACGGTCGGGGACCACGCTGTAGGACCCGGAGCGAGTCCTCGCCGTGGCGCCTACAGCTGGAGGTGAACGGGCAGCAGCTCGATCCACGAGAGGCCATGTCTCTCGAGATTAGTGTGCAACATGCAAACCGTCCAGCGCTGGGCGACCTGCCGGCCCGGCGACGTCGCGTCACCGAGATGGCCTCCGTGACGCTGAGCCTGGCCGTTCCCAGCCACGGGCTGGGAGAGTCCCGGCGAACACGCTTGCGGCTCCCGTCTACCATAATGTGCGTCGTCACCGCCGCTCACCTCCGCCGCCGCACGGCGAACGGGCTGTCCTAACGCCGCCGTGTCGGGGCCATTCACGCCACACGCGCTGCCACCACCGCCGCGCGCTCGCCCTAGGCCTCCACGCACGATTCCGTCGCTCTGCAGTTTGCCCGACGTCGTTCTTCTAGAATCTCTGCGCAGTCGGTACGCGCTTCAGATGATGCACTTCGTCCCACGTGAACGTCCTCCTGCTGGTTCGTGTGCGCGTTGTGACCGCGTCTCGTGGTCTCAGAGTCTCCGAAACTAAACTCCCAAAGGCTGCGTCACGGGCTGCGGAGCTGACGCGCTGCTACCTCCTCCCCGCTGCCGGGTTCCAGGTAGCCCGGTTGCTCACAAAACTCCTCCCCGCTGGCCGGACAGCTGCCGTGGACGCCTTGTTCGTTTCGGATTCGCGTCGTCTTTTCCGGTGAACAACCGCACACGGGGTACTGTTGGGGGCCGCATGTTTCCTCTTCGTTACGAGACGTAGCAGGGCTATGGCTGAAACCCTAAACGCTCTCCCAGTCTCACTCATCCGCTATCCACACTGTCTGCAGCTTCTTTAAAATAATCACGTAAATAAAGCGTAAAATGCCCCGGAACTCTGAGCTGGCATAGAGGCACCTACGGAGGAATAGACAGAATCCTCCGGAACCACCCAGATGGAAGTTAAATGCACGGAAGACAGAGTCGGAAGGAAAACCCCTTTGCCGAATGCAGCCTGCGGACCAGCGACTGCCGGTGTAGTTACTCCTACGAGTTGCTTTTCCACGTCGAGAAAGTTACTCTCTAACGATGTGGCGCCGGAGCCGATTAGGAAAGCTCTACGCAGTCCCTTTACCGTGGCTCACGACACGCGCCTCCGTGATGTTAACAGTTTTAACTTTTTCTGTTCATTTTCACGGAATTTCTCAGATTATCACACAATTTGCAAACAATGGTGAGCGACCTCGACTGCGTTTGAGATGTGTGCTCGTGTGTCTCCTGCATCAGAAGGAATTTCGAAGAGCGGGCTGAGTGTTAATGACTGCGCTCGCCCCGCCAAGCCCAGCCACGATCACAGCGCGACGTGGAAGGTAACGGGGAACGCGGAGCAGACCCCATCCGGGCGCTGCAGACACAGTGGAGGTACAGGCGGCGCCGGCGCCGGCGCCAGGCGTGAGGGAAAAGCCAGACGCGCGCCGTTTCCAAACGTCCAAACCGAATCACTTCTTGTGTGCAACACGCATCTCGGACTGGACTCCGCTTCCTGGTCCCGCCTGACGGTACCGTGCCCCGCAGCGCGAGGGCACCTGCAGGCACGAATCCCGACGTGAAGACACCCCATCGGCGGGCGAGGAGCGGGGAAAGTGTATCGGACACTAACAGGTTTAGGCCGTGACTAATGCCAGAACAGGAAGGCTAACGCTACTGGGAGTCGAGGGTTTCCCAGGTTAATTCGCACTTCGCAGACCTTCAGGAAGCGCCCTGCCTGACCTCGTAGCATTTCCCTGTCCACGTTATCAGTTCACGTCACAGAAAACGTGCGCAGACGTGTCTAACCTCCAGAGGGCACACGGTGAGCGCACGCTAATGTTTTATGTTATTAATAAAAACAGCTTTACTGAATCCAAACCCAGTACAGAAAAGGTACTTAGGACGTTTAAAGTCACCCCGGGCCACGGTGGCGAGAGCAGGGCAGGGACCCAGGCTGCGGGACGCTCACACGCGCCGGGACGCGACAACGAAGGCTCGAGGGGTCGATCTGAAAGCATCATCCGGTACGAGAGTCGACGCCCATCGCGCTCTCAGACACGGGGCCACCTCGGTGACGTCACCGGGATTTCGAGGGATAAAGCAGGGACGTAAACTTCAACCAAAACACCGAAAATAAACCCTCCACTTGTCATTTTCTCACTTGCAGAACGGACAAAAAACCTCGTAAGCTGTTCATCCTACTCCGTGCGTGTAGCTAACCTGCTTACATCGAACGGGACGTGTCTAATGGGCATTGCAGGCCATTTAGGGAATTCAAACCCATCCCAGGGACTTAGCAGGATGGATGTTCCTGGACAGCGCGATGCTCTGGAGCATATTTATTCTATCAAATCCAGACCTTATTACCCAACAAGGGACGTAGAGCATTCTGCCCACTAGAAGTCACACAAAATCTATATTTTTAAAGTATAGCCTCCGGTCGGCAGAAAGTTCTGCATAAGCGGGACGATATTTCATTATCTATCGACCTGTGTCTGCCCCAAGGGAGCAGGTAATTCTACTTTTAAATGGATGGCCCTGGTGAAAGCGGGACGCATGCCCCGCGTTCACGCTCGGTTTACAGATTCTGGGGAGGAACTGCCTCCCAGTGCTGCGCTTTCTCCGCCTCTCGAGACGACGACCCGGCTGGGACCCACTGCTGGTTCGGGCTCGTGGCGGAGAAGCCAGTGACAGAGGTCACAAGCTGCGAGGCCAGCGTCGGCTCACTCCCTCGCTCCCTTTCCAGACGAGAGGGTGGACTTTTAGGTGCGAATGCCCAACGAGAGGAACCGCGCGTGCGTGAGCCGCAGTGACGTGCCTCAGGGCTGCTCCGGCCCCAGCGGCCACCCACAGACCCTACGCGGAGCGGTCAGCACCCCGCGGGCCACAGGCCCTGCCGGTGACACACTCACGGGAGGGCTGCAGTGTGCCAGGAGCAGAGACGCGGGAGCGACACGTCCCGCTGGCTCCCTAGCAGAGTCTGACTACGCTCTTCACCCGTCCCCCGCTGTCCCCTCGCTGTCCCCCGCTGTCCCTTCACCGTCCCCCGCTGTCCCCTCGCTATCCCCCGCCGCAGCATGCTCCCGCCGCCCATCCCGCACCCGGGCCTCTGCCCCACCCAGGACGCGCCGGCGCCCTCCTGCCAGACACGCGGGCACCACCGCGACCCCACGGCCCTCGGCCGGCCAGAGCAGGACACGCGGGCCCCTACCTTGAAGACGAACATCTCCCTGCGCAGAACCGCCAGCGTGTTGAAGTCCCCGTCGCAGATGCTGGGCTTGGCCCCGGGGGCCGCGGGCCTGCCCGTGGGCGGCCGCGGCGGCCGGGGCCTGTCGTTCCTGCGTGGGTCAGCCGGCGGCACGGAGCGGTGCGGGGGCGCCGTGGGCAGGGCTCTCGTGGGCGGCGGAGTCTTGTCGGGCGGCCCTGCAGGAAACAGGAGGACAGCGTTGGCCACCACAGCCGGGGCGGGGGCTGCCGGGGCTAGAGGTCCTTAAGGTCACGCATCTCCCGGACGACAGGCCGTGTCGCCCAGCGCGCCGCGGCCACGTCGCAGCAACGGCGCTCGCCGTGCTGGGCCTGGGCCGAGGACAGGGCTCGCTCGCGGGTTAGTTTTCAATGACACTGTGAAGGCCTCGCCGCAGACCTCGCCGGGAAGGCTGCGTCCGCGTCTCTCTGGGAAGCCGGTGGCGTGTGAATAAACGAGAACCAAATGGAAGTGGACGCGGAGCCCACACACCCCCGGGCGCACCCCCACCCGACTGACGATGGCGACTCGGCACGTGCTTCTGCATGGCAGACGGGGAATCGATGCCGACTCCACCCCGTGTCTCCGGTTCTGTCCCATGCGCTCGTCCCGGCTTGGCTTTCAGAGTCCTCTCCTAGCAACACGCTGTGACCAGGGGCTAGGAAGTGTTCCGTGTGACCCCCGACCCTAAACACCCGCCGATCACACATCAGCGTGAAAACCTCCCAGCGGCGGAGCGCCCTCGCGGGGCGGGCACGGCCGGCGTGCGCTCCTCGGGGGTCTGCGTTTTCCAGAAGAAACTCTCCCACAGAACACGCTCATGCCGAGGCACGGAGGCGTGTTCCTCTGCAGACCGCCTGTCTGGACGCGGGTTCACGGGGCCGTGGGCGGGGTCACCACGCGGGCGGGGTCCCCACCAGTGGGCGCTTGGCCGCCCTGAGCCCCAGACGGCGCTCTCTCCTCGGCGCCCTAAAGGAAAGAGGACCTCGTGGTGGACCCCGCGTTCCGGACCGACGTTCCCCGGGTGAGGACGCTCCACGCCGAGACTGACCCGAAAGGCTGTGGGACGCCACGCGAGCCAGGGACCTTGTCTCTGCTCCTCGACAACGAGAACGACAACCTCTGGACCCGGGACGGGACAGGCGGGTCACGCACCTCGTACCAGGAAAGCGGTCCCCTCACAGAGACGGCGAACGTCCAGCGCTCGGCGGTTCGGAGCGAAACGAACGCCTCCGCGGGGGCGCGGGGCCTGCTGGGGGCCAGGGTGCAGCCCCTGGGCAGCGGGGCCTCCCCCTTTCACCCGAATTTGCAGGCGCCGGCCGAGCCCCGCAGGTAAACCCGAGTTCACCGTCCTGGGGGTTTGCTCTGGCGCGTGGGAGTGAACTCAGGCGTTTGCTGCCTGTTCCTGTCAGGCGGCCGTCGCGTGCTGCGGGGCCGCGTCGTCACCGCTGCCGCACGACTGCAGGCGCGGCCTGTCCGGGGTCCGGCGTCCACCGTCAGCGGCCGTAACCCGAGGGCCATCTGTCTGCGCGAGCCGGAGCCCCAGGGTCCCACGGGAGAGCCTCGTGTGTCCCAGCGTTTCACTGGTCACAGCCGTTTGGAACGTCATTTTCCCTGAATATAAGCACTAAAGGTCTTCGCTAACCACGGGTGGTGAATAGACTCGATGAGAAAATCTTCCCAGCGTCGGGGGCCGCCCCGTAACCCATGAGTCAGCCCCGGGAGCTCTGCCCACTGGCCCTGCGGGGTGGACCCCGCTGCCCCGCGGCGGCGGGCGGGCGGCACCTACCGTATATCTTCTGGATGCCCTGCAGGTCGTCGCTGGGCAGCCGGAAGCTCTCGGTGTCCATGTACTGGTAGAAGGGCGCCATGATGGCCGTGGGGTCGTTGGAGTGCTCCAGCCCCAGCGCGTGGCCCAGCTCGTGAACCGCCACGAGGAACAGGTCGTTTCCTGTGCAGAGGGGGAGAGACGCCGCTGTGACCCGCGGGTCACAGAGCTGCACCAGGGAGGGCACTGGGGAGGGCACGGGCGGCGTCACCAGCGAATTCGCGTGGCCGCCTCCGACGGGCCTCGTGAAAGGGGGTGGATGGGGAGGGTGACAGCGACGACACGAAAACTCAGGCACGGAAGGGGAAGAAGGAGGAGTGGAAGCCCAAGGTGGAGCAGCGGCGTCGGGACCTGCCCCGAAGCAGCCCCCGGAACAGAGCCCGGCCGAGCGACAGCCCCGCCGCCCGCTCCAGAGCCCCGGACTCGGGGGCCTGGGGACCAGACAGCAGAGGCAGGAGGCCGCGCTGCACGGGGCTTCACACGGGGGTGGAGCCCACACCCGTCCGTCCCTTGTCCCCGAGTGTCAGCGAACGCTGTGCAAGCAGGTGACGGCGGGGTGCCCGGGGTGGCATGGGACCCGGGGCCGCCGAGCACTGCTGGCCAGAGACACGGCCCAGGGGCCGAGCAGGCACCCTCCTGCCGCTGGCTGGCGGCGACCCAGCCCCACCGGCCGCCCCGCAGGGGTCTAAACGGAAGTCGTTGCGTGAACTGCCGCCCTGCGATTCTAACCCACCGGGGACACACGCCACCACGCACGGCGAGGTTAAACCTGGCTCCCGCGGGCGACAACAGCCAGCGCTCCCGTAACTCATCGCCCACGCACGCCCCTCGAGGTCGTCCTCGCCTCGCACGGGAGCCTCGGTCCCGCGGCCGCAGCCAGGCTCCGGGTCCGGACCTGCGGCGCCCCGTCGTCGTAGCCCTGGTCTCCTTCCCTGTTTGCCCAACACGACGTCAGGACGCGGACTGGCCCGGAAGGAGGGACGGCGCGGGTCCTACGATTTCCTCATCACCATCACGTCTCTGTGTCTCGTGTGCTGTTCCCTCAGGTGACACCACACCTGAGTGTCAGAGAGAGGGACAAACACAGAGGGACAGAGGGAGAACAGCTCCAAGCAGACGCCCGCTCCCGCCTGCGGTTCGCTAAATGTCCCCGTTTGCTGGCAGAGGAACGGGACAGCAGGCTCCGGGGCCAGCGCCGAAGCAGCCGGGCCGAACGTTGAAGCGCCACGACTGCCACGCGTGCCTGGGTGGAAGGCGCGTGGTAACTGATTCAGTCACGGCGACCGGGGAAGACAACGCCGACCTGGTTTCTGCTGTCGCCGTGAAGACGGTTCTGTTGGACAAGCTTTTTGAGAGAGACTGAATGTGTAACGACGTTCTTCACTATATTCTTAGGAATTTTTCGAAAGTCTCAATAACCTCGCTGAGGGCACTTCAGGACATTTTGATAGAAAGCACCGCTGCCTGCCGGAACTCTGAAAACCAGCTACCTCACAGTGACACTCAAAGAGGAAGAGGATGAGCGGCTGTCTGCTGAGCAGCGTTCTGTTTGAAGAAACGAAGGCACGCGCTTTGTGTACTTTAACGGGAAACATTTTAAATTCCGACAAGACGAAGGGATGCACCACTTGAAAAGGCATCCGAGGTACCGACTAGCACCCACGGGGAAGCCCAGGACGGCGCCACCCCAGGGAGGGGACCTCCCCGCCCAGGACGACGCATGGGTCAAGACCGCGGAGGCAGAGAGGCCGGGCCCAGACAACGTGTCCTGCCCCGTACTCAGATTTCACCCACAGTTTCTTCCCTCGTTATTTCCCTGTTTCTCTGTCAAAATTGTATTTTTCCCTTGATTCTCAGCTCACATACCTCATTTCTGCATGAAAAGCCAAACCCACGTGGTCAGTACATCTGGTTGACATGAAGTCGTGTTTGGGGTCCTAATCATGTCACAGTCGACACGTGTCAGACCGTACACCGAACGCGCACGCAGTCTGCGCGCAGCGACTGCGCCGTTTCCCCGGGCCCTGGCTTGCCCACTTCACGCTGCCGCCGCACGGGACCAGGGCGTGTGTTCCCTCCCACTCGGCTTTCCGTTCTGTAAACAAACAAACGACGCTATGCGTGAAGCTCCCTAACGAGCAGGCAGGCGGACGGCTGAAGACACCTCCCGGTGCCGTGGGCGAGACCGATGAGGTGACCAACGGTCCACACGTGACATCCTGATTCACAGCCAATGTCCAGCTTCGCTAGGTTTCTGCCAGACTCTCCCCACGGTTTGGAGCGTCTCTGCTTGCGTCCGCACGTGTCAGTGTGCACGTCCTCACAGACACGCGCCGTACCGTTCTGGGTGAGTGTGAACTACAGACGCGGGGCCTCCTTTTTACTTATTTAAGGGCTTTGCTTTATGACTGGGAGGTTGGCCACGTCCACTGTTCTGTCTTGCACCACCTGCTGTTCTCTCTCGGCCCTCGGTGGCCACACCGGTGAGCACAGGCCTTCCTCACGCAGTCTGCCGACTCGAGGCTAACCTGGTCCAGGTCCTACCCTCACGGTGCAGCCAGAGGTATCCACCACGTGACACCTAGACGTACCCGTCACAAGGAGGTGACAGAGCTAAGGGACCTGACGTCTCAGGTGAACTCCCCGCCATCATCCCTCGCTCCCTGCCTGCAGACAGACCCCCTGCCCCCGCAGAGGCCCCTCTGACTGAGCGCAGAGCCCACCAGCAGGTGGTTGTCGCGAGGAGCCCTGTGGCCACGGTTGAGTCAGGCCGCTGGATGTTCCTGCCACAGTCTGCGCTCCATGTCCACAGGCAACCCTTTTGCTCGGTTTTCGATTTGAAACCCTAGCCCTGTGACAGATACGTGCCAAGAGAATCTTTGTGACGCCTTCTTGTGTACCTCGGTGGTGCCATTTGAATGCTAGACCGTAGCCACGGAAACGATACGATAATGATGCTCCAAAGGAATGCCAACATTTGCTAGAGTTAAGTTTTCCAGCTCACATTTAGGCAACGTATACGTTTCAAAAACCCATCACAGTCGCACCTTCTCTCTAGAGTTACTACACACATGTTTTGCTTATCCATTCCATCAGGGAAAAAAATTCTAAAAACCTTTTAGAAAGGCATTTCTGTTAGGGCGGGGGGGGTGTTTATTTTGGTGTAACTGTTGTGCAATTTACTGAATGGGCTTTAGATTGAGTTTCCGAAAGGCATCGTGGCTATGAGCAAAGGGCAGGGAGGGGGGTGACGATGAATTAGGGTCGATGGCAGCCTGAGACCCTGCTGAGCACATTTGAGGAAGATGAACTCAAATTGCCTTCATTAGCTGAGCAATAGGCCCCTGGAAGGGAGCTGGGAGCTTACTAATAGGCGCTTCCATGTGCATTTTTGCTAAATGATCAGGCAGCTACCTCTGTTTCCTAGGTGTTTAAGAGCAGTGAATAGGAGAGGGAGAGACCATTTCAGGTAAGGACGCCGGGGGCATTCGAAGACGAAGAAAAAGTTTATCAGCGGAGATGTCAGAGTTATGCTGAGTCTATTTGTGGCACAAAAAGACAATCTCACCAGCAGCTGGGCTCCGGGATGTTCAGCCGCATTAATTCCCCCCGCGTCTGCGGGCACCACAAGAAAAGCTCGCGGCTGTTCTTTTGATAAATGATCAATCCTCTGGCATGACACTGCCCTAGCCGCCCTGCTGCTGCTAGTTAAAAGTCTGAATTTCAATTAAGCAGTCAATCTTTACAGCATTACATTCTGAACAGTCAGTTAACTTCTCCCTAATCCCCTACAAATCTGAAACACAATCATTTTGCAGAGTCGTTTCCTGCAAGCTCACCGAAAAGGAAAAATATTCTTGTTTGACCACTAAAGAAAACTTTTCCTCTAATAAAACATTAAGAACTAAGTAATTGTTCTGTTCAGGTTTTTAACAATAGGCCTACATACGGAAATTATACCTCCACAGTGTAAGTTAAGACGCAATCGATGTGTTAATGTGTGAGGAGTCAGGGTCCATTTTCTTCACTGTGCACCTTCAGCATGTGCGTCCCCTCTCAGAATTTTTCCACGTGCGTATTTTTTGGAAGAATTCTTATGTCACACGAAACACGTACGCATCCACAACACCGACCACGCTCAAATCACTCTCATTCCCCACGTCACCTCACATGCCCCCAGAGACTTTTTTCTTAAAACTTCTTGTTTATTTTCAAAAAAATATTGGTTGACGACTAAAGAAGAAAAAGAAACAGCTAAGAGAGAATATGTCTATGGGATTTCTGCAGCTTTCTTGAGAATCTCAATATTTCAAGAGAAAATACAGGCCATTTAACAGGCACCATTTTCTTCATTTAGGATTTTAAAAGTAATTTAAAAGTAATGAGGCCACAAAGCCAAATTAACAACTTCGAAGCTGCAATTTTAAAGAAGGCTTCAGAATCAGACCCACTATTGGAACGGAACATAATTTTTGCTGTTCAGAATCTGAGGAGAAAGTCTTTTCCTTGGGAGCAAATGCAGTTTTGTTCATGTTAACAGAATTCTGCCATGGTAAGCGCTACTTCTCTCAGTCATTTAGAATGCAAACATTTCTTCCATTCATTCAGATAATTTTAACACCTGAAGATGTCTGAACTACTCCACTAGAACGCCTGTGGGATTGTATTAAAAAATAAAATAAACACATTTTAACTTAAATGATTTATGCATCAAACCAGTATATGGCAGCTATGATGTTGCAGGTATGTCACTCGTAGCTGCTCGGGATGAGTTAGTTGCACCAGGGTCCCCAATCCTCAGGCCATGGGCCGGTCCCAGTCCGTAGCCTACTAGGAACCGAGCCACACCGCAGGAGGTGCGTGGCGGGCCAGCGAGCGAAGCTCCATCTGTATCTGCAGCCGCTCCCCAGCGCTGGCGTCACCCCTCAGCTCTGCCTCAGGTCCTCAGGCGTTAGATTCTCGTAGGAGCATGGGTCCCTGGTGCCGGAAAGGTTGGGGACCACTGGAGACAGGTCTGAATAGGAACTGTTTCTACCTACAACATCCCAGCCCTGCAACGTAAGACACTGAGAACACCAGCATGTAGCACAGGGCAGAGGCTCCCCCGGCCCACGGCCCGGCGAGCCAGCTGCTGGACGCGGGGCTGCCGGACCGCAAGTGTTTGTTTTTCATTCCACTGCAGTGAAATCTTCCAGCATATCTGCCACTAGTCTCCAAAGTGGTTCTTAAAAATGAAATCATAGTTTAATATGATAGCCAATGCGCCCATGGATAACAATTCAACATCATTTTGCTTAATACTAGATATTTTATTTTTTTGGGGAAAACACAGTTATTTATTATATTTCTTTCCCCAAAGTTGGATGTTATTTTAAGTTTAACTCAACCTAATTTATTCCATCCAGTGCTGGAATACTGTGTGTTCTAAAAAATGCATGGATGGCTATTACACCACTCCAGCTAACTACACCTTCCAATGAGCCAACAAAGCTTACTTTGACAGCTGGGCTTGACTCATGAGGGAGGAATAAACAGCGTGGTGAGCGGCGAGTCGCCACTGAGCAATGCATGCTTGTATTTTCAGCACCGTCCTACTACGGTGAGAAAACAAGATATTCACGTCTTGATTGCAAGAGTTCAGGAGAGGGCTACTGGGAGCCTTGTAATTTCTGGAATCCTATAATTCTGTGATTATTTTTTATACAAAATCAAGGTATGGATTGTTGTGTAGGAAGAAACACATGCCTCTTACTTCAAGTAACTACTCTTTTGGTCACTGAGTTTTATTTTTTGTGACATTTGCATAGCAAATTAATTATAAGGACTGAAAAACTGATAGGTGTTCAAATACATTGGCAAGAAACTTAGATAAAAGTAAAGGAAGATGAATTACAAAATAACAAACTATGTAGTTGCATTGCGGTGGGAGACCGGAGGAATGGACATGGGGGAGACCGGAGGAACGGACACGGATGAAAGAGAAGGGGCAAAATTTTACAGAAGAGGCGGGTGATGACAGAAAGGAAAACCGGAAAGACAGGTAGAAGCCACAGCACATGCGTCCACAAGGTTAAGTCTCAAGCAGAGACGCTGCAGTCAAGTGTGGAAACAGCAGCTTACTTAGGGGGGACCCAGAACTTCGACACAAGGGACGCTTAAGGACACCACGGAGGAACCAGACTCGCGTGCAGATGTCACAGAATGTGCGCCACAGGCCGATCGCTAAGCCAAAGGCTGGCGGGAGGCCATCCCCACCCATCCCCACGTGCGACCCCTGGGCCACTGCCACCCATCCCCACGCAGGACCCGCATGCGTCCCGGGCCGTTGACAGCCCCACTGTCCACGGTCAACGTGCGCTTAGCAGTGTCACGAAGCACACCCCGCTCCCCCCGCCCCGCGCGCACCCCCGTCGTGGTTGGGGGACCCCGCGCCCCGCACCCCCCGTCGTGTTTGGGGACCCGTGGGGACCCCGGCGCCCCGTGCCCCGCACCCCCCGTCGTAGGTGGGGACCCGTGGGGACCCCGGTGCCCCGCGCCCTGCACCCCCCGTCGTGGTTGGGGACCCGGTGCTCCGCGCCCCGCACCCACCATCGTGGTTGGGGGACCCCGCGCCCTGCACCCCCCGTCGTGGGTGGGGACCCGTGGGGACCCGGCGCCCCGCGCCCACCGTCGTGGTTGGGGTTGCCCAGCGTCCAGGGCTCGTCCGAGTCGAAGTGCGTGTCGCCGCCGATGCCGGGCCCCGGGAAGTAGGCGTGCGCCAGGAAGCCGCCCTCGCCGTCGAACGGGGAGCTGTCGCCGTGGAAGCCGGACGCGAAGATGATGGTGATGTCGGCGTCGCGCCGGCCGCTCTCCAGCTCGGCGAACGGCACCTCCTCGAACGTCAGCGGCGTCACGCCCTGCCACACGTCGAAGGCGCGGCGGATGGCCCTGCGCGTCTCGGGGTCCCCGACCTTCGGGGTCACGTTCTTGATGCTGCGGGAGGGAGAGGGACAGAGAGAGGGCGGGGGCGCGTGGGGACGACGTGCGGGGCCGGGGGAGGCACAGCGGCCGGCGGGACTGTCCCGGGACGCGCGTCCTCTCGGGGAGGCCCCTGCGGACACGCCCCAGGAGGGCCCCGGCCTTGGGGGCAGGACCCAGGGGGCGGGGCGGGCGGACGCAGAGGTTCCCGGCCAGGCCCAGCCCTCAAGGTCCCGTCGCTCCCGGGGGTTCCGAGCTTCACCCTCCCCTGGGGTGCCGCTCCGAGCCGCCGCGGGCCGGGAGCCCCGCTGGGGCGTCCCCTCTGCGTCCTGGGGCGACGTGGCCCCAGGGTCCCCTGCGCCTCCGAACCCCGACCCCGGTCACGTCCCCCACCCCCGGGAGGCAGCTGTTTTCCGGGTCCCACCCTAGGGACCGCGGAGTCCCCGCCCGCGGGGGGGGGGGGGTCCTCACGAGCATCCTTAGGACCGGGTGGGGCGCCCGGGGGGTGAGCCACGCAGCTGCGGGCCAGGCTCGGCCCCCGCGGCCCCTGCGCACTCCGGTGCGAGAGGAATGGAAGGACAGGACAGGAAGCAACAGGACCAGGGACCGCACAGGTGCTGAGTGCGGGTCTCCACCCAGACCGTGTTCTGCACAAGGGCGGGGCCTGCCCAGCCCCCTGGTCATCACCGGTGCCATCACATGACCCCTGCAAAGAACACCTCATTACCCTAGAAGCAAAATTCGCCAAAAGAGATCCTAAATCTGGTAACATATAGTAGCAAACGCTGATACATTCACTCTGCACAGGCAACTTCTTAACATTTCCTGTGTACATTAACTTAAAAGTGCTTATCCTTGGCTCTCGCTCTCAACTTTCCATAATCCTCTTAGAAAACACTCCATGGTTTCTGCAATTTGGTAAATTAGAGGAGTAGAGATGATAGCTGGCATTCACTAAGCTCTAAGTTCCAAGCGCTGTGCTGAGTTTTCTCTCCCCCATTATCTGACAGTTTTCTCCCAGGCTTTATGAGGAAGGTATTCTTATAGTGTTCACTTTGCACACAGGGAAACCGAGACTTAGAAGGTTAAGTGACTTGACCCTAGTTGTACAGGGAGTAAGTAGCAGAGCCAGGATTCAAATCCAGATATTTCTCCTCTGAACCACGTGCCGTGCTGTGCTCATCAATAACCTGGACTTTCACAGGGACAGACATTTAATTACTTGAATATTCAAAATGGGCTGAGGCAAGGTCAGTACAGGGACACAGCATAAATGGAGTCATGCCTGGTTCTAAACACACTGGCCTTTGGCAGTTCCCTCCTTCCTTCTGAATTCTGTATCCAGTGAAAATACCTTTTAAAGGTGAAGGTGAAAAAAGACTTTCTTAGAAAAGAAAAGAAAAAAAAAAAGAAAGAAGACAAACAGAGGGAATTTGTAGCCAGTAGACTTGCTTTTCATGAAATTTTAAAAGGAGTTGTTTAAAGAGAAGAAAAACCCTGTAGGCCAGAAATTCTAATCCGTTTAAAGAAAGGAAGAGCATTAGAAGGAAAGTGAATAAAGGTGAAATAAGGTTGTTATTTAATCTGATCTAACAGATAAGTGTTCAAAATGATAATAGCAACAAGATATGGGGTGAGAACAGCTAATGGAAGGGTGAAGTGAAAGACAACAATGTTATGAGGGACAAGAGGGGAAGAGGAACACTGTAAAAGGCACTCACAGGGCCTGTGAAGTGGCACAGGAATTTGAAAGTGGACTTCGATTTGTTGTAATGTGTATCTCAAACTCCAGAGTGCCACTAAAATAATTTTTAAAAGGGTATAACTGACATGCGAATAGAACATGGAATTATATCAACTGCTCATTTAAACCATAGAAGGTAGGAAAAAAAACAAAAAGGAAGACCAGCAAATGAAGGGCAGCAGCCAAGGCAGCAGAGAATTACAACCACGGCAGACTTGATTCGGCTGCACCACTCATCTTGTTAAATGGTCAAAATGCTCCACTGAAAAGACAGACATATTAAGTGGTTTAAAAACCAGATTCCGCCATATGTTGTCTACAAAAACCCACTTTAAATATAAAGACACTGGTAAGGTAAAAGTATGGGATGAAGAAAGATATACCACATTCCACTAATCAAAATAAAACTAATCCCAGGCAGAGCGGGCTTCAGAACAGGTGGACTCTGCAGACAGGAGATGGATAGGGATGGCTGAACTGGACACCAGCAACCAACATCTCGATCTAACTGATGTTCCAGAAGACTCCGTCTTTTCTTTAAAAGATCTGGACAGCTCACCAAAGAAGATGGCATCGCAGCACGTGAAGATATGGTGAACGTCGCATGTCATCAGGGCAAGGCAAACTAAAGCAACAGCGAGACACCCCTGCGCGTCCATCAGCATGGAAAGGTGCTGACGTGGAGCCACGGGAACGCGCGTTCACTCTACTGCGGGACTCGGGAGGGCAGTCTGGTGGTTTCTGACACAGCTGGCCATGACCTCACCGTATCGTCGGCAGTCACACCGACAGTAAAAGTTAACAAAAGACTCAAAGACATTTGTTTCAATGGCAACAATTCATCTACTTTGTTGTCCGAGGAGCTTTTCGGTTCCGACTCCTTGTGATAGGGCGGAGCACGCTGACCGCTCGCCTTGCAGTCCCCCAGGGCACTGGCCCTCGTTCGAAGAGGCCGGAGCGTCTGGCTTGCAAAGGAGGCCGGGTGCGGCCAGGAACACCTGCGAAGCCCCCGCATGGACCGTTCACTCCTTCCCAACTGCAGTTTTAGCTCCTGACGTTAGCACCGTATCACTATGGCACCACATTGGCAGTCAACGCGCATGGGATGTCAAACAAAAGGTCAGAAAAAACAGTTGTAAAGAAACAGAAAAACGGTAATTAACCTTTGGTTCTGATACCTGTAAGTGATGTGTTTGTGCTGCCACTTCTGTCCGGTTAACGCGTATCGCTTTCGGCGAATGTTAAATTTGGAGCTACCTCTCGTCTGGTCGGGCACACCGCATCGAGGCTTCTTCATCCAGCTGCAAAAAGCAGTGTTTTCCAGTTATTGATCAACAACCCTAATCATTAATTTCAAAAGGAAATAAACTGAGACGGTAATCTATGACCGTGATAATGAAAATGGAAATCAAAAAGGCGAGGACTGTCCATTTTCCTGCAGTTTGAATCTACGTAGAAAGCACTTTTTTTCTCTTGCCCATCAAGGATCACTAGTTTACAGCTCAGATCTCCCAGATATTTTTTCGTGAATTTATTTTTAGCCAACTGTGGACCCAGTCTCATACAATGAGGCTTTCAAATGTAAATCACCATTAAGGTCTCTTCCGGCTTTGACGTACAACAAAGTTCCAGGAGTCAAGAAGGGCCATGCCGCTCTCTCCTGCCCACACAGAAGTCACTAGTTCGTTTAAGTAACACTGCCTTCCTTCACCTTCTTCTTGTCACTTTGATCTTTACCTCGATTTCTAAGTAACAGCCATCGGCTTTGGGTCTTTAATAATAAACAAATTCAAGGCTTAAATATTTTTTCCCTGAATGTAACATACTTGTATTTAACATATTCGTGTTGGGAAGATAAAATGCTGCCTTTGATTTGTTCAGTTTACTTACTGATACAGACACAGTTGTCTAACTGCTAGAGTACGCTTTGACCGCTGTCATGCTTTCCACATAGCCTTGCTTCTTATCAAAGGAGAAAGTTTTCATTTTGAGCAGTTTTTCTTTGGTGACTCAAAGGGTGGCTTTACTGTTCAGCATCCCCTTTAATTTAACGATTACAGAGCTAATGCGGGCTTCGAGGGCAATGTGCTTCGGACAGTGATATGAGAAAAGAATCTTTTTTGCCGTATTTCACCAAGCCTTAACAACGTCTACACTCTTTAAATGAAAGAGAATTGCACTGAGGTGGAGATGACTACCAAGATATGCACATTCTGTAAAAATGAGTCAACCAACTCACGTGCGACATGGTTAAATCAGCTAATCGGCTTTCACAAACGTAACAATAATGACGTTTCGTGCAACGTCATCATGACAGCCTGCTCGGGCTCTCGCTGTCTCCGGGGCTCCTTCCGTCGCCCAGAGGAGCGTGGGGGGGAGCGGGGTGGGAACGGGATCCAGGAGCAGGGGGGTTGGACATGGGAACAGTCTGGAGTCCGCCGCCAGCCCACCCCACACCCGCGATACCTGGGTCCATCTCTTTCAGCCCCTGCTCTCCCCGCCTGCACCCTCCCGAGTCCCACAGGGTAAACCAGGTGCGTCATGTGAAGCGCTTGGAACCAGGCCTGGCGGACACAGCCGCGGTGGCTGCCACAGTCCGGGCCGTGTCGCCTGTCGCCGTGTCACTGCCACTTTGCGGGCCGTGGACACAGCGGGGCCGGTTTCAGGGAAAAGCTTTTTTTACTGAGTTGGGCAACAGTGTCCAACACACTGAGCAGCCCACTGAACGATCTCGGGGAGGGGCCCCCACCTTGGACTCTGCGCCCTGGATGGGGGGTCGCAGGCAGCAGAGCACAGTGGGAGCCGCCCCGGAGCTGGCCGGGGCCACAGGGGACCCTGGTGCATGTCCCACCTTCACAGAGAGGACAGAAACGACTCACAAAAATGTATCTGTGCCCCACAGGTCAGTCACCCGAGAAAGCTGTTCGTCAGTGTAAAACGTTCCAGAGAAGGTAGGACTGAAACCCACTACTTAGAGTTTCTAGATGTTTCTAAATACGCTTATTTTTATTACTTTAAAAATCCTTAGGTTTTGTTTGGTTCATGGAGCCAAATCCAGCAGTTAGCGCTATTTGTAAAAAGTAACGTCCTTCAGGCTCGGCTGTGGGCGAGCTCCAGTGCCCTCGGTCCCACAGGCTCTCCTCCCAGCCACTCGTGAGCTGCCCGCCTGGACACGTGTGCTCTTCACGAGGCCCATGTTGCCAAGTTAAACAACTGAACAGAGCCTCGGTCACGCCCGCTCCCAGGTAAACCTCCACCTCTGGCGTCTCCAGGGGCAGGTGTGAGGCCCCTGCTCCCCATCGCCCTCTGCAGCTGCCAGCACGAGGACGGCCCAGCCTGTGGCCTGAGAGCGTCCACGCAACGCTGGGGTGCTCAGAACACACCTAGACGTGTGAACAAAAAGGACTTTAACTGCTTACATCTAAATTGAAAAAGACAAGTCTTAACTTCCCAAGTCAGACAAAAGAGTAAAAATCACGACACCGTGATGATTAAGCCAAAAAGCTTGTCGTTCCTGGGATGTAGGTAGCTAAAAAAAATTTTAATTCTTAAATTAGGAGATCAAATACCACTACAGTGTTATAATAATTCTTTAATAAAAGTTACTTATTCCATCTTAAATTAACTTGAGATAAATCCCTGGGCATGGTTTGAATAAATTAAGCAGAATTACTCAGCTCATCCTAAATATACATATATACACCCGCATGTGCATCTCCATGCACGTGTACGTGTGCGTATATATGTGTGTGCGCGTCTGTTTGTTAATCACGATGCTGTGCACACATCGAAGATAAACTAGAATTTAAAAATACTTAATATTAACATTAGAAAAACCTATTAGACTCGTTTTCTCTCCCTGCTAAATACATCCCTTCTATGCATAAGATAAATTATGCCACTTATTGCAGAACTTAAGTGATCCTACTTCCAAAAATGAGCTAAGAAACCCGTCATTTAAAAGAACCACTGCACTGTATGCTAATGAGCCCATTCTGGGCTGCGGCTACGTTTCTGTTTCTGTCTTGCCAATGCCAGAGCTGAATGACGAAGTCCGGAGCCGTTCGTTAATGGCCGCCCTCTGGGTAAACAAGGGAGTGTTTGCTCAGCAGGTGTCTGCAGTTACCTGGCTACTTTGGTAGCGACTGAGAAGCACCTGTTGCTCCAGAGAGCGAGCTGATTGTTGGGAAGGAGGATGGGAGCCTTGAGAGAGCAAAAGGCTCCCTGTGCAGGTGCAGGCAGTTGTCGGTCTCCCACGCAGTCGTGACGCATAAAGAGGGGGTGCTGAGTCGACGCGAGGCTGCAGTACGACCGTGAGCCCTCCCGAATCTTTCTCTTGTCTCTGCCTTTTCTTTCATCCTCACTCCCCCTCTCAGGGACGGTGCACTGTCGCCGACGGGCTCCGGCAAACGTAAAACGATGTGATATGCCATTTAATGTAACACGTACGTTTGCTGCTTGAAAATAGTTAAAATTTCTTCAGCATGAACTAGAAATGACCACAATTGGCATGGCTGCTTTTAATACCCAAGAATTATAGATTGGAGCTACCAAATGTCTGTCTGCCAAAGGGGGGTACAATAATTTAATTGAAAAACAATTCATCTTGACGAGAGTCTGAAATTTGATAGAAGGTTACAGCATCTGCAAACGAATCCTAAGGCATTATTTTAATACGGGGGAGTGGTTTTAGGTCTATAATTATAGCAATGTTTTGTGAAATAAGGCTTAGATTTGACTATTCCAGCACGGGTTGTCAGCATGCATTCATTTCAGATTACAAAGGCACAGACAACTGCTGAAGTGGAGTGATTATAGGAATTTTACTACAGAAATAGTACACCTTCGAGCGGGACACCCTCGACCCTGGGGTCGCGGCAGCGGAAACACGCAGACAGGCGGCGAAGGCACAGGGTTTCTGAGGTGAGTGGCAGTGACAGTGGCAGGGAGGACAGAGGAAGCATGGCCGTCTGCAAGGGAAGATGCTGAGGCTATGGTGGGTTCACCTGGAAACACCTGCAGGGAGATCACCCTCTTTCAAGGGAAAGATGCCTTTCCGGATTCCAAAAGGACTGAGTTAGAGCAAAGGTTTGTTAAACAAACAAAACCCCCAAATAGACGCAAGCCAGAAACCAGGCTGGCTTCGATGAAAGGCCACCCGCAGGGCTGACGCCTGCTCGGTGGCGCCGTGACTCACGCGGACGCGACCTTCCCGGTGCCTGCCGGCTCGGCCCTTGTCCAGGTCGGGGTCCGTGCCCTAGGCCGGGGGACTCCGGGTCCTTCTCCAACCTGCTCAGACTGCCGTCGGCAGGCAGGCCGGAGTAAGTCCCGCTCGCCCCGCCGCCGTCCCCTCCCGACGCAGGCCCATCCCGGCTCCTCGGGGAAATCCAACCCCCACCCAGCACGCATCCTCCCAGTGACCAGCAGGAGGGGCCCTCAAAGCTGGGGGACACAGGTGCCCCTTCGACCAGCCTCCACTTCCTTAATTTCGTCATCTAGTAAGAAGTAGATTTTTCACAAAAAATCAAAAAGTTAATTTGTTCCCAAAGGTTTCAATTTCCTGTATTTTTAAACAGTGTGTGCTATTTCCAAGCAAGTCCCTCGTTAGATAACAGCTCTGGCGGGGCCAGCGCTGTGACGTGCCAGCGAGAGGACTCGCTCAGATGGAGTCCCGCGCTACCCACGGCTGCGAAAGGCAGGGCCCCGGCCCGCGCTAGCCCACAGCTGCGTTCGCCTGGGGCGAGACGAGCGTCACGGGCTAAAACGAAAGTGTGAGACAACGATCGCCACGGTCAGAGGGCAGCTGGGCGAAAACACCCGCATTCGGTTCCCAAGACCAATACGAGCTTCTCCTCCTTGCAGATGCATGAACTCTGAGTGTGTTCCCCCGGATGCGGATCGAAGTTAATGTTCGCACATCTCTTAAAAGCGCCAGGAGGGGGCATGTGTTTATTCTCCACGGCCGCGGCATCCCCCCTTACACCTTTATCAAAGCCTGCTTCTGTATCGCCGTGAGATGGAAGCAGCGGGACTAACACCTGCCGGTGAGGAAGAGAAGGCCAGGTGTAACTTGTAGATCATACGTTAAATTAGTCTAATACGTCAGGATCGATGATGTGCGTCTGAGCCCACCTCGTCCAGGTACTGAAGGTTCAGACAGAAAAACGAGTGTGTCCTTGGCTGAAGCACCCGCCTGGTCCCATGGACAGCTCCTCACCCAGCCGCCACAGGGCCAGGGGCTGGGGACCCGATGTCGCTGAGCCTCCGCGGTGGCAGGGGGAGCCCCAGCCACCCTGGCCTCCGCCGCCACGGACAGGCCAGAGGCCGCGACCTCGGCAGGCGGTGGGCCAGACTCCCACTGTGTCTGGACCCAGCAAACACAGGGCACGTCCCCTGCCGGCCTCCGGGTCTGCACGCCCGACCACGGCACCTGGCCTCGCCCTAACTCCAGGTCGCCTTGAAGAAGCCACTCTGGCCCTGACGCCGTGTCCACCTCTCTCACCAAGACAGCGCCCGGTGCGGAGTCGCTGGTTGAATGAACAAACGAACGAGTGGACGAATCAGTCGCCTAACAAACACTGCGAAAAGGCGAACACAGCCCTTTGATAATAAAAATCAAAAGCGAGACTCTCCTGTGAAATGTCCTCTGTTCTGCCGCGTGTGGGGCGCTGTCACTCAGGGGAACCGGCTCCCCGCCCGCCCCCCAGGAGCCTGGTGTGTGCTGTTTCCCACTATCCCCGGTGTCACCGCTGGGGCAGATTTCAAGCGACAGCTGCCGAGTCATTCACGAGGGAAGGGACAGGCGCAGGGCCCCACCACCTGCTCTGACAGGTCACCGGCTCCCCGTTTTGAAAAAGTGTTGCTAATGCCAGGGGCATGGACAGCCTCTTGGGAGTGGGGTGTAAAGGGGCTGAAGCCACAACACGTTGGCGGGCCATGCGGGGCACTGGAGGGCGGGGGGGCGGCGGGGCGGCTACTCACGCGAGCGTGTCGGGGTCCACGCGGCCCGTCGCGGCGATGCCGTAGAACTGCTGCATGGCGGCCAGCGCCGACTGCACGGTGGCAGGGGAGCGCAGCGCTGCGGTGCGCGGCCCGGGCGCCGGCAGGTAGCCGTACTTCTGCAGCCACACCTGCAAGCAACATGACCTTTTAGAGAGCAGCACGGTGGGGGCGCCCTCGCGCGACCGCAGCACGTCCTCGGGGCTTCGCACTGTCTCCTCGACAAGGGCACGCGCTAGCTAAGAGTTCTTCCTCTTCTCACACGTGTTCTGTTATTCAGGCTATTTCAGCAGCGTTTCGGGGCTGTTCTGCACCTTTCGGACATATCTATCTACAGATGCTCTGGGAAAGAAAAGGTGAACCATCTGTTGCAAGCTGCGGTTCACGGCGCCGGATAAACTCACCCAAGGTCATCCTCAGGGACCAACAAGGGCGCACCCGTAAGACTGTCGGCCGATTTCCCAACAGAGACTTTGCAGCCCAGGAGGGCGTAGCATAAACATGTCCCAAGTGATGAAAAGCCGGGAACTGCAACCAAGATGACTCTGCCCAGCAAAGCGACCGTTTAGAACCAAAGGACAGATAAAGGGCTTCGCAGACAAGAAAAGCTAAAGGAGGTCATGACCTTTCGGCCAGGAAGGAGCTCGGGAAATGTGGGAGGGACTTCTTTAAGAAGAGGAAAGAATGTGTCTCAAAAACATGAAACAAGAACGGCAGTAGCTGCAAAACCATGAATAAGCACTTCCAATAAAAAAGAATTAAGTGCTCCCATCAGTTGACGGGGTGGCCGAACGGAGAAGCGAGCAAGACCGCTCCACGTGCTGCCCGCGAGACTCGCTTCTGATCAAAGACACACAGGTGGGAAGGAGGGGATGGAGAAAGCTCCCGCACGACGGACCGGGGGGCAGCGTGCTGAGTGGAGCAAGTCAGATGGAGAAAGACACGCCGTACGACCTCACGGACGGGTGAGACCTAAAGAAAAAATAAACAACAAGGAAAAGGAAAGAACCAGACGCACAGACACAGGGAACACTTTGAGGGTTAGCGGTGGGAGGGGCGGGGGATGGCTGAAAACGAGGGGAGGGATTGAAAAGTACAAAGCGGCAGTTACAAAACAGTCACGGGGACGTGACGTGCGGCGTGGAGAACGCGGCCAGTCCCATCGCAGTGACCGTGCGCGGGGTCAGAGGGCACTGGACTCACTGAGTCACACAGAGGCCGAATCACTATGCTGCACGCCTGAAGCTAACACGACATGGTTTGCCAAGGATCACTGAAAAACTGAAAATGTTACTTAAAAAAAGATCATCCTGCCTCAGGATCTCAACTCCCCGAACAGAGGGTGGCAGCGACGCGCAGACCCCGCCCCAAAAGGAAGAGCCTAGCTCAGGAGTCCAGGGGGCGGGAAGGACGCCCCTTACAGGGCACAGAAACGACGGGGGGCGGCGGCGGGGACAGGAAAGGAGTGTCTGCCGGGCCCCGCTGTGAGCGAGCGACCCGCACCGCGGTGCTCGGTGAGGAGGAGAGGGCGGAGTGGCCAGCGCATTGTAGCATCGACTCAGCCACGGCCACTCCCGGTCACTTAAGCGTGTCCCAAGCCACTTTGGAACACCGGCTTTACAAATTAGTGACTCCGTGTTGGATTTGAACACGTTTGGAACACAAGGTTTACGTCTGTAACAGGCAGTACTACATTCGGATGGAAGTGACTGACTTTCTCGATCAAATACAAGTGCAAGAAGGCATTTTTGACAGCTAAGTCCTCGACGTTCTGAAAGCTATCGTCCGTTTTTTAGTACGAGGCTTCTAAACATGTTTCTTGGTCATCAGACGCCAACGGACATTGCCCCCTGAAACGCAGCGTTTCCCTGGCTGAGATGAAGAGCAGAATGTAGGGCCCACATTTTCCAGCCCGAAAAGTCGGTATAAACACGAATTATAACCACATGTTAAAGGAAACATTAAACTGGTGTGGGCGCAGACAGACATTCAGGACTGGTCCAACAGAACGCTCGTGGGACACGTGAACCAGGCTTTCTGTTCATTCGAAAACCCGAATGGCCGGAAAGCGCACGCCGCCTGCCCACACCCTGGAGGTCCTGGGAACCCCGCTGGTTTCACGGGCCGAGGTGGACGGCCCGAGGCAGAACTGCAGCCGGCCAGGCTCGGGGTCCGCGTGCTCAGCATGTCCGGTCTGACCTCCGCAGGGGCCCTGCGTCCGGGGCCGCCCCCGTGTGGACAGGGACACGGAGCTCTGCACTGGCTGCCCCTGCAGCCTCGGTGGGGGCCCTGGTACCGCCCCCCACTTCGCCAGGTCCCCCCATGTCCTCGCGGCGCCTGCCTGTCGCCAGCCAACTGCACCCACACTCTCCCGGCCACCTCTCCTGCAGCCAGGGCCGAGTCGCCACGTGCTGATGACCGCCGAAGGTGGCCTCTGGCCCAGCGCCCACGCGGGCCCTCCACTGCGGCCGTCAAAGTCACGGGCGTCACCCTCAGAGCTGCTGTTCCCTCCCCCGTCGTCACAGCCACCCTCCCGTCACCAGGTCCTCACTTCCGCCCTGAAGGGACACTTCCTCAGACGCCACTCCTGCGTCCAGGACACCCTCGCCCCCCACCGGAGACGTCGAGGGTCGCCACTGGCCTCCAGCTCCGTGATCGCCACCATCCCCTGACCTCGCCCACCCGGCGTGACTTCTCTCTCTTCTCTATTGGGGTGAAAGACACGTAACCCGGAATTCTACCCATTTTAACCATTTTTGAGCGGCTGGCGCTTGTTTTGCAGCACGAAGTACCTTCGCATCGTCGAGCCTCCATCGCCACTCTCTGTCTCCCCGAGTAGAAATGCCAGGCCCAGTGAATGGAAGCGCCGTCGCCCTCCACCCCGCCCGCGGTGGCCTCCGTTCTGCCTCCAGGTACCACGCGGCAGCCGCTCCCCGTGCCCGGTCTGTGCCCCTCAGCGCGTTTGCACGGCTCGCCCACGCACCTGCGCACGCCGTGTGACGGCTCTCCAGCCGAAGGCCGCCCCTCGCGTGTGTGTCCGCGTCGTGGTCACCCCGTGGCCAGCCCCACCGTGAGCACCGCCCGCAAACGCCTGCGGAGCCCGCTTTCTGCTCCTCTGGGTGTACGTACGTCAGACGCGGCGCTGCCGGCCACGTGGTGGTCCTGAGCGCGACCCCAGAGGGTCTGACACATGCTTCCCACGGAGGATGGGGGTTCCGCAGGGCAGGCCGGTGACGCAGAGGCCGCACACCCCCCGGTCCCACCAGCAGCGCGCGCGGGGTCCCGTCCCTCGCGCCTCGCCAGCACTGGCCCCTTCCTCGTCGCGGCCACCCTCACGGGGCAAGGCGGCGCCCACGGTCCCCTCAGACGCAGGTAGAGCGATACCGCCCGTTTGCCCACGGCCCGTCAGCGGTTTCCCGCTGACGACACATCAGACGCCTGCCTGGGGCCCGCGGTCCACGCGCGCCCGCTGGCGACCCCGTACCCCTCCCAGCGTCCTCTCGGGTATTCCGGAGCCGCGGTCATTTTCTGTTCCTGAAACAAACCGAATCCCCTCCTGCTTTGGGGCGTCACGTCTACTTTTCCTGCGTCCGGGACAGAAAAGTGCCCTCCTCACCCTCCTGGGTGCGGCTCAAGCAAAGCCTCCTCAGAAGTCCTCCCTGGCCCCGGCTCGCCGGCTCCCATGGCCACCGGTGAGTCCCCGCAGGCCCCGGGGCCCCTGCACCCTGTAGCCTCGGGGTGCGTAGTTCTTGGAAACGTGAAACGTGTTTTTAGGGGACTAGCGTAGAACAAGTGTTTAACGTCTGTTTTAATTAAGGTGCTTAAAAGATTAAATGCCTTGTGACAGGAAGAAATTTCTTTTTCAAATGGGATTAGCCGCGTCTTAAAAGTGAGATGCTTTAGGGCTGAGAGGAGACTGCAGTTTCCCAGAGGCGGGGAGAATTATTCCAGATTCCTCCAAGAAGCGGCGCTCGGCAAACAGAAGGCCTCCTGTGGGGTGCGGACTCCGCCGGTTCCTGAAAACCCGTCACAGGCAGGTGTCATGGGAGCCAGCGTGGCCTTGAGTGGGGAGGACTCAGGCCCCAGCCCGGCCCAGACACCTATGCGTGATGACCCGGAGCCAAGTCCCTGCCCTTCCTCGGTTCACGGGACGGTGAAACGAGGTGACCACGTCGCCACACCTGGCCGCGGTGGGGAGCCAAGGAGAGGTCCCTGCCACCGGGCAGCGCGGGGACAGCGCGGGGACCGCGCCGGTGAGCCCCGCAGCAGCAGACAGGAAGCTCGCACGCGAGATGCTGCAGTTGTTGATACAGCATGATCACCTTCCCCGGCACGTGAAGAACACACGGCCATTTTGGGTAACAGATCATTACATTCTTGACCAAAATATTTACGATCTCTACGTCCACTAAGAAGAATCCACAAAGAGAACCAAGCCTGTCCTCTACTCCCACGTGCCGTGTTGGGGACGGCCCGTGAGCTTCTGGGGTCCGACGCTCGAAGGCGCAGGCCCTCCGAGCTGTTCCCACTCTCTGCCCTCAGGCCTGCTCCACTGGGTCCCTCAGCCTCCCGTCGCATCCTGTGACTTATGCTAACGAGACAGTCCTATCAGGGGGCGAGGTCGATACTAGTTTTTCCTCCTGAGACCATGTCCCTGGCCGCCTTTATACCTGCGCACACTGCTGCCTTCCCCCTTCTCCCAGGCTGTGGCTCACTGACGCACAGCGACCGAGCCGGCGCGCCCACCCGCGGGTGTCCCATGGGAGCTACGACTCGGTTGTCGCTGAAGTGGCCAGATTCGCGGAATTCCGAGGGCCACGCTACCTGCGGGCAGCGGTGGAACAGAGCGCGGGAAGACACAGAAGAGAAGATGGGGACACCGGCGATCGAGGGGTGCCAAGGAAGGGGGCCGACCAAAGGGGCGACGGGGCGCCAGAGACGCAGGAAGAGGGCCAGGCATCCCGGAGGTCAGGAGAGGGTCGTCGCAGGTCACGCACCTGGAGACCGATGGCACTGAAGGGAAGCCTCTGACCTGAGACGGGACGAACAGAAGCAGAGGTGGAGCGTGGCAGCGGCGCACACGGCCGGGGGCCTGGCGGGAGACCCAGACCAGGACGCTCTCCCGGCGCCGGCTGCTGGCGGCCGTCCGACACCCCGTCTCCGCTGAGGAGCCTCCCATTCAGCCCGACAGACAGGCCGGTCTCTCCCGTCAGCTGGTACTTGCGTAGGCCACTCGATTCCTCTAAAGCAGCTTCCCAAGAGATGCTTATTTTATGGAGCTTCTTGTCTCTCACCGTCTGGACTAAGCGACCCAGGACCCCTAACACATGTCCCATTAATCGGCACGCAGAGCAGCTGCTGGCCCGAGGGGACGGACGTCGTGGTGGAATCCCATGGACGCGTAAACGAGACCTGGATGGACGCCCGTCACCAGACGGGAAGAGCTGAGTGCGAACTACCGGTCAGTGCGAAGGCACATGCGTGTGCCGGCCTTGCAAGCCCCCAGAAGACGTCTAGTGTTCACCCGAGAAGTCGGTAAAAACATTTGCCTCTCACGGGTGGAACTCGTGGGTCAAGAACAAACAGGAGACTCCATTTCTGCACTATTTTAACTTTCTGGGATCACAATTTAAAAAGACCTAGAAAATAGATAAAAATTCAGAGGCAAAGTCGGCCTAAAAGCCATTTTTGTGTACGGAAGGTAGCCCAGGTAATTCACAGAGCCTGCCCAACGCGACACCCCAGGGGGGGGACCAGGGCCGGCGACACGGGAGCGCGGTTTCTGCGGCAACGCCGTTAGACCTCTTTCCCGGTGAACGTCAGCCAAGCCCCGCCACGCTGACCCTCCCACGTCCCTCATTTGTGTTTAATTTAGCGGTATCTCGACGTGGTAAATATTGCGATTAAAATCTGAAACGGGTCAACTCAGCGATCCTCAGCTGTTCAAGGACGAGGGCAATGGCTCTGGGAAGCAGAATTACGTGACGACATTTGTCTTCGTTTAAAAAGCCTCCCACCTCGTGCAGAGTCTCACGCTGCTCACGGGCAACATGAGCTGAAACGGCCACGCTGACGTTTAGTGGGGAAGAGGAGACAGCGAGATCAGGCCAGCGACGGAAGTGACAGAGGCCGTGGACGTGCTACTGCCCCGGACTGCTGCCGCGCACCTGACTCATCGGAGTTCCCTCAAGCTCAGCGCGAAGACGGAAGGCGAGCGGCTCTGAGATCGGTCGGGACGGCGACAGGGCTGCTGCAGGAGACCACGACGTTCTTCTGGTCCGATCCTAAATGCTGTTCTTCCCGTGCGCTGTGCCCCTGCGGCCCCGAGGTGCACATATGGGCCGGCGGTCACAGACCCAAGCGGGGCCTTGGCGGGGGAAGAAGTCGCCACTCGGAACGGTCAGCGCCGACCACGCGCACCACGCGGGGGAAGACAGCAGCCCGCCCTGTGCTTGCTCCCATCTCAGCCTCCCCCGGACAGTTAGACAGCGGCCTGCCGTCCGCCCCCTCCTTGCTCAGGGACACCATCCCCTCCTCAGCAGGTGGGTCATGGTGCTCGGTCCCACGAGGGCCGGGCGGCGGCCCTGCTGAGGATGCGCCCGGCTGCCCCGAGCCGTGGAGCCGCCCCTCAAACACAGCGGTCCGCTCAGGTGTCGTGTGTGAGCTGAGCAGCAGTGACACCGCCGCCACCGCCGCTGCTGGGGACGCAGTCGTTTCAAACGAGCCCTCGTTACAAACAACTCTTAAAAGGGAGCTTTAGAGTCATTTTGATGGCGGTGGTGTGCACCTTCCTGGGAATGCTGAAGGAGGACCGACGTGGGTGAACACCTCAGGTCGCCGCTGCCTGGACCCGGCCCTCTGCACAGCTGAGCCGCTTCTCACGTCTCCCGTACCCCTGCCGGGAGCCACCATTCCCCGCACCTGAGGACGCTGGTTACAGGTGTTGCCAGTTTCATAGAAAAAGCGTATCTGCTTTTTTATTTTTATTTATTAGGGTGTTAAGAAGGTTAGACGGTGTCCACTTTTCATCTGTCCGCTTTCAGTTGGGACGCCCGCTTTTCTTACACGGCGTTTGTCATACCTTTTCAGACAATTTAGAAGTATTTTCCTAGTTCCATGTTTGTCTTTCGGTTGTGTTCATGGCGTCTACCTGTCAACACGGTGGGTGGGTCGGTGGGTAGGTAGGTAGTAGAGAGAGATAGACGTGGACCTGCTACTTTTCAAGCTTCTATCTGATCTCAGCCCACACTGTTCAGCCACAGAGGGTCATTGTCAAGTCCGACGGCGTCCAGTGGGAGCCGCTCCATCGGGAAGCACGTTTTGCGATTTTCTTCATTAACACCGTACGCCCAGGTAAGTTTCTCCGCGTTCTCACGTAGGTCAGCTTTCTCGCCCCGAAGTCTTTCTACGGGAATTTCTTTTCGTCATCAGTCATGGGCCTCCCATGGGCTCCTTCCACGGCCCGGGGCCAGCGCTCGCCGCCTCCCGGTGCGGCATCTCTGAGAGATTCGCCAGGGTGTCCTCTGCTTCCTTGGGTGGTGGATGCCTCCGTCCTGGAGCGCTGCCCCCAGCCCAGGCGCGTGCACCACGGTCAGGGGAGATGTGCTTCCCGACACTAATTACAGTGAGAATACCCAAAGGGCCCACTACTGCTTTTTTCTTCTTTAAAAAGAAAAATCAAACAAACGAGAATAGTGAAACAGTAACTAGATCCAACACCCAGTGTGCTCTGTGCCTGCCTCCTCCTACCTACGAATGCTCAGGGCTAGGCCAGTGTCTGAAAACCATCGGGTCTGCCAGGCACAGAAAGTCACGAAGATAAACACGAACGGACGTTACAGAGCCGAATACCCTGTCACTCACACGGAAGGGAGAGGCATAGGTCTCGCCGGGCCAGTGTCTTGGTCCACGCACTCCCTCGCCTAAGGTCAGGGGGTCGCTGGAGCCACAGGAAGCCCCTGAAGGGTCAGCCCCTGACCAGGCTTGCACCAGCGCTAGCGTCCCATCCCCCGGCGCCTGCTCTTGCTAATGGTCGATGCTGCACCTCCCCACTCTTCCCAGAAGAAGTACGAGGCTCTGCGTGGCAACAGGATGAAATCTGATTTGGCGTCGTGGCCTGCGAGTGCTTTGTAAGCAGACCCTTCCCATCTGGCCTACGACAACCTGCTTATTTTAACTTCGAAGAGCCAATTTCCTGAAATAGGTAGGAACTTAATGAATAAGCGTCACTTTTCCTAAAACGACTTTCATCCACAAAGGGTTAATATCGTTAGCAGCAAAGGGAAAACCACAGCACCACAATTCAGAACCTGGCAAGGACTGCGGACATAAAATTACCAGAAGAAATACAAATGACTAATGAACTCGAATTATTCAAATGCGACTCATCAAAGGAATGCAAATTAAAATAAAACACTGTTTTCCCTCATAAACTCAGCAGCACCAGCACCACCGTACCCCAGCTGAACGGGCCCTGAATCCAGTACTTTCTCACCCTGCAAAAGGCACCAGTCAGCAGATGGCTCTGGAAACCCGGCTGGCAAGAGGCTTCGCGAGCTTTAATTTCTGATCATCGCCTTTTAGGAAAGTATTATAAGAGAATAATGAGAGAACCAGAAAGACACAGTTGTACGAAAATGTTCCTGAAGAATTACTTTAACAGAAATGTCAAAATAACTAAGTATAAGCAATTAAAATTATTAAATACTGACATGCTTTAAATAAAATGTTACACAGCCATTGCGATTATTTTTATAAGCACCAGGGACATGGGAAAATGCTTATGTTCAATGTTAACAGAAAAGTATCAAGGAAAAATATGCATGGTACCAATTATGCAGAAAAATGATTGCCAAAGAAAGTTACGAAAATATAATGTGTAGTTCCTTCTAAATGACACGTTACGGTGATTTTTATTTACATGTTTAGAATATTAAATGGAATAAGTTCACTTCTGAGAACCCATCAACACCAAAATAGTGGGCAAATCAGATAGACGAAGACGTCCTTCAGGTCAGCGTTTACGACAGTCACCGTCCCCATGGCCGTGGCTCGCATCCCCAGTCGGAAGGCAGCTATTAAATAAATTATGGGATGATCCAACTAGGTAATTGTGGAATCAATGAAATTACATTTAAAAGTAAAATTGTAATAGCCTAAAATGTTTACAGAAAGCACGGCATAAAACTGAGCACTTTAGGGAATGAAAAGACAAGAAAAGAACCGGGAGAAAATATTTATAAAGGAGCCACCTGGTAAAGAACTGTTACCCCAAATACACAAAGAACTCTTAAACCAAAAATAAAAATAAAAAATAAAAATAACAAGGAGCTGTTGTCACAAGATAGAAACTTCCAGGAGAACACGGACAGGCTCCGGGACTCGAGTTTACAGCACGGCGGCAGCAGTTAAGTGGGGCGTGTCAGACACTTGTCGGGAGTGGATAATAAATGCTGTCCCCACACAAGAAGTGCGACCGCATGCCGGATGGGTCGACGAGTGCGACTGGGGCGACCGTTTCGCGAGGCGCACGTACGCCACACCGCCGTGTGGTCCCCCTTCCGTGTACACAGTTTTCGTTTGCCAGTTGTCGCCCAGTCACGCTGGAAAAGGTGTGTGAGTGTCACGGGTCATCAGATGACCACGTCCTGGAGTAAATCAATCGCGAGGAAACAACATCGAATCAAGGAAGACACATAACAAAGCATCTCAGAGCGTGCTCTCCAGTGTCAGTTTGGCTAGAAAACATGGAAAAGGAGTTGTGGGGGATGGCAGGCAGGAAACGGGTTCTCACCGTGTCCAGAGACGCCTCGGCAGGGGCACGCGTCGCCTTTAGGAGCCAAGCGAGTTTCCTCTGTCCGGTTTGCGTTTGTTTGCGGAAGGACGGCAGGGTCAGGGCGCCACTTCAGCGGCTTTCTCTGCACAGAATTATTAAAGGTGCCGGAGGCACCTGGCCAGCTCCGGGGCCGGAGCGATGACCCAACGCCTGGTGACCGTGGGAAATGCAGAAGGAAGGACTCGAGTCGGCCGCGGGGGGAATCGCCAGAGGTGGAGGCCGGGTGACCTGGGCGCCAAGGCAGCGGAGGGCCGTCTTGCAGGTGTGTGTGTGTCCGAGTCTGACAACCTTCCGAGAAGAAGTCATTCTGCGTTTCAAGAACTAGGGCCGCGGCGAGAGCAGCTGCCACGTTTTAATGGTTTCACTTCCGGCGCTCACACGAGGCCGTGTCTTCTCATCCCTGTATGACAGCATACTGGCCAGTGCACGTCCCCTTCTCGACAGAAGCAAATAAATATTCAGCAGTGAAATGCAGTCGAGAGGCTGACAACTGTCCGTGGGCGCTCCGTGTCACTCGCCACAGCAGTAGCCCTGCCACGGTCACCACTGTGTTGGCGCATCCGGAGACAAGGGTCTCAAGCCGCGGTGCGCCCGAGCAGCCCCCGAGGGCTTCTGGCGGACGTGGGCTGCGGGACCCTCTGACCCCTGCCGCCGCCCAGGCCGGCTCAGGAGGATCTGCACCCCAACTGGGACGTGCTGCCAGCTGGGGACTGCAGCGGGGGCGGGGGCGGGGGCGTGAGGTCGGGCTGGCATCTCAGCGACCGCTCTGCAGCAGGCTGCACACAGCTGCAGTAGAGAGCAGCGCGGCGACTCCAGTGTGCGACGCTCGTTGTTTGGGCGTCAGAACTGAGGTCCACGGAGCACAGCCCGCAGAGCCAGACCGAACCCAAACGCGAGCACGCGGGGGCCACGGCGCAGATGAGCGCTTCAGTGAGGAGCAGAGATGAGAGCCGTAGGGAAATCATTAACAACTGAGTCTTCCCTTCGCCAGATCCACGCTCGCCACGCAATGAGCCAATAGACAGGGTAAAGGGTAGAAAGTCGGACGACGCAGGAGCCACATAAGGTTCGGGTGTTCAACAGTGAGAGGGGACGTTAACATCTCCTGAGGAACGTGACCGTGTTTTATAAGGTGTGAGACGACGAACGGGGGTCAACTTGCTACGCAGCTTCCCTTGTCCTCAAATTTGCCTCCTGCACCCCTCTTATCCACGACTTCTCTGGGACTCGTAGGAAGCTGCACATCTTATAAAGTCCCAGGATCAGGAATCGAGGCACTCGAGGACCCGTCACGACAGACCACTGGCGCTCGGCACCTGTGCGGATACAGGCAAGCATATAACCTTCAAGGTCTCAGTCTTCTTTTTGCCAAAATGGGTATGAAAGCTTCCGACTCCAAAGTATCGCTGCCTTAAGTCGGGCAATGTCTGTCAGTGCCCAGCTGGGGAGGATCTCAGCGGCGCCTCTTCCCGTCGGCTCCGAGGGCACGTCCACCTGGATGCGGGGCGCCCGTGACCGAAAGGGAGCTCCGAGGGTTGGGCCGGACCCAACGTCCCCCTAAGACAGAGCTTGTCCCGCAGTTCACCCACGTCTGAACAGACGCTCATCGTGCAGGACACGAAAGCACCAGCTGCCCAACGTTATTCAATCGCTTCGCCTGGAAGGTCCCCGAGGTGGGTGTCAAACCCAGTTATTTCACTGTGATGATTCCATTTCACGGCCAAACCTCTGCACTGACATTCATTACACACAGCTTCGAGAAGCTCGGTCTAGCCTCTCGAGACTAGCATTACTCAATTAAAGATTCGAAAGGAAACGCAGCAACAAATGATTAAATCAGCATTTCACGGAGTCTGTGCATCGATAAATCTCTCTGAAATACATATTTATGCTCGTTTGTAGAGCTGCAGAATGCCTTGCATCATTCATCCTTAGTAAAACACAAAATGGAGCTGCCTCCGTGTCAGCAAACAGCAGATAGGTATCTCAGAAATCCACTCAGTTAAGCAAACATGTTAATTCGCATGCGTCCGTCATCCTGCTGCCCTGAATTCTTCTAAAATATACACTAAAATCTGGGCATCCTTCAGGTCTAAGATGTGGTACTCATGGCTTCCTGCAAGCTTAATCAAAGTTCCTGGGCTTGGCAAGAGGGGGCTAGGACCCACCGCGGAGTGACACACCCTCCTCGCCACGCGCGCTTCCACGGCCCGGGGCTGACGGGTCTCCCCAGCAGCTACTTTTAGGCTGCTGGCTGCTTTCTGATTTCATCACTGACGTTACTTTTTCCCCTGGACCTTCCTTTAATTACAGTGAATCTTTTCGTCTCTTTCCAGAAACACTAGGACGAATGTCAGGGTTAGCCTCTGACCTTGACTCATGGCCAGCGCCGGAGTGGGGCCCTCTGAGCTCGGGGACCCAGGGACGCCCACCGCGGCAGCCAGGGCGGGGTGCTGGGGGCCGTCCAGAAGCCCAGGGTGGCCGTTGCCCTTTACTCCACTTACCTACCCCCCCGCCATCGTTCATCTTTCGGGAAGTAACAGAAGGAGCTCGCAGCCTCCTTCCAGCTCCCCGCTTCTCCAGATCCCGCACTTTCCCCTCCACACCCATTCTCCTTTCAACATCTTCAGCTCCTTGCTCTCCAGGCCGTGCCATGATCCCTGAACGGGCCTCCCTGCAGGCAGGACAGGCTGGCGTCTGGTGAGGGGGCTCCAGGTGAGGTGGCGTTGCCCCATCGAGTCTCAGCCAGGTCCCCATGCCAGAAACTCCAGGATATTTTCTTTGCAACGGAAGTAAGTTTCTACAAGTCTGTACACGTTTACACCCTGAAAAAGGTATATATGCGTGTGTGTGTGCGTGTGTGATATATACACACGCAACACGCATGTGAAAATCCTAGCAGCTTCGTGGATGGTTTCACGGGGGTGACTTCCTCCCTCCTGGCACCGGTAAGGACACGCAGGCAGAGGGGAATTTTCTAGAAGACGGTACAGGGTGGAGACGTGTTTTCACACCATCCCACTTCCCTCTGGAGGAGCGCCGCGCTGCCCCAAAATGCTGACGGACAGGCAGCTGGACGTCGGCAGCAGGAGAAAGACGCATCCGGGCACCGGCAGGTACGTTTAAGGCCACGAAACACATAACTGAGAAAAAGAAGATACATGACGTCCTTGTTGCAATTCTCCTAACTTACAGTTAAGGCTGGACATCAGGGAAGAAGCGGACGGAGTCTGCGCCAGGCTACGTTTCTCGTGCCCCCGGAAGCCGGCCAAGGAGAGCTGGGTCACGAGGCACTGTTCGCGCAGAGACGGTGTGTCTGTTTCTTTCCCACCTGCCTTCACCGGGGTTTACCTATAGTCTTAGAAGATTCCCAGCTAAATATACAGTTTTATATTCATAATTTTAAACAGAGAGACCAATGTGCAAGCACCTGTTCAGTCATCTTTGGAGCCCAAAAGCATGCCCGTGACCACAGGCGATGTTCACGTCTCTATGTGACAAAGCACACATGTCACTAATTAGAAAATACCCAGAATACGTAGTTTTATGCTTGTTTCTCCGTTTGCAACCTTGTGAATTTGTTTTCTTACCCTGATCCGTGCAGATGATGATGATTAGTATTTCTACAGAGGGGCAAAGTGGCAGACAAGTGGTCAAAACCGGACGTGAGTCCAACGATGGGGAAAACGCACGTTCCGGTACGTGCCTGTGATGGACTATTATGCGGCAGTAAAAAGGGGCGCTGTGCTGACACCTGCCCGTGGGTCAATCTAACAATGGGTGCTGAGTCAAAGCCAGACACGAATGAGCGAGTTGGTGCACAGTCACCGCACTGAGGTACAACTCGCCGGTAGCGACAGGAAGCGGTCGGCGTTGGCCCCGGAAGAGGCGCACAGAGCGGGGGCACGCCGTCGGCAACTGCAGCTCACCGGACGTCAGTGACAGCCCGACACGGCCATCCTCCCGAGCTCAGTGTGCAACAGATACGCTGCCGCCTCCCACGAGCGTCTCCGCTCGCTCAGGCATCACCCCTCGACTGTCCGAAAGCAGGCCAGGAGGGCGGGCGAGATCCGAGCACGGAGACCGTCCCCCGGGCCTCGCGTCACAGCCGCGCCAGAGACGAAAACGCAGCCACGATCACAGTGAAGTTGTGACAGACGAGATTTTCAAAGCCCAGAGGAAAGGGCAATCATCTTCTTGTTTTCTGGAGTATTTCAGACCCTCCTGCAGATGTCCGGTCTGCAGGGACGGCCTCCCGGGCCACGCTGTAGGAAGCACGACCTGTCCCCGTCTCTCCCCGTGTCCCTCTGCCGTGCTCACCCCGCTGGAGGGCATCCACTCGTGTCCTTTGCTGGTACCCACCCACCCCCCGAACACGCGCGTGGGGGTGACCTCACAGGGGCCGGCGTCTGTCTGTTTTGCTCGCTGCTGACTCGTCAGGGCTTCCGGGGGACAAGTAAGCTCTTAGTCCTCCCGAGCTTCGTCGACCTCCATCAGCCCTCCGAAGCCCCGACCGCCTTTCGGACCCACCGTGTTTGTGTTCATCACGCCGCTGGCGTGCCCTCTGCATGGATGTGTGATTTTACCATCACTGTCTCCTTCCTCGGCCTTCTCCGGGCACGTTCGTCTCTTCCATCCGACCTCCTGCGTCGGACGCCTAATGACTCCCGAACGCTGCTCCTTCTTTCTGCCGTGACATTTGGGCGACAAATCTGCTTCTCCCCAAATATTTCTTCGGCTCCATCCCACGTGCACTGACGTGTAGTGATTAAGTTTTCACTCAGTTTCTACTTTACAATTTCTGTTATGACTTCTTCATTGATCTGAGGCGTTTGGAAGCACGCTTTGAGATTTTCAGACACGGCTCTTACTTTTTTTTACTTCGAAGCTAATTCCTGTCAGAAACGGATTCTGCAGGAAACATTTTGCGTTGAAGCTCACTGTACGGTCCAGTGGCAGTTGCCGTTTTTAATAATTCCCCAGGTCCTCGAGACGCACACGCCCGTCCCGTGGGAGTGGACGAGCCCGAGGAAGAGGGGCCGGCTCTGACGGAGGGTGTTGTCCCCGCACCAACAGGTGCAGCCCTGACGAGCCCTCCGCTGTCCTCGCACATTGGCCCCCGCGGCCCCCAGCCACCACCCTGTCTCCTGGCTGCTGCAGCGGTCCCTCTCCGAGTCAGCCAACTCACCAGCTCCTTCAGAGCCACAATCTCCTGGCTCGGTTTAGACACTTCTCCCATGGGCGCCCACGGTGCCGGGCCCACGAGTCTCACTGTCCTCCTCTCCCCGCTGAACCGTGACCGTCCGAGGACAGGGACATCTGAGAACCGCCTCTCTTGGCCTTGGTGTCGTGGCTCAGGTGCTGGAGGAGCTCCGCAAGCATCGGCTAACGAGCGACAAGGGGCCCACGAGCTCCGCCAGGCCCCCACGGGAAACACGCAGCTCGACTCTCGTGCGGAACCAGCGGGGTCGCCTGGGACCAATTCTGCTGTTGGAACTGAAAAGTCTGCAGCAGTGAAGTTTTTAAGGCCCAGAACCTCTGTTCAAACGTCAGTCTGAGGAAACGTGATAAATGAAGACATCTTCCAGTCCTAAACCTGGTGTCGCCGGGAGATGCGGTTTATCCTGAGGGGAGGGATGGTTTGGGGGCTTCCCCGGGGGGTGGCGGGCACCCCACTGGGCTGCCATCCCACAGAGCAGCTGCGCGGGGGGCGAGGCCCCGCCACCAGGTGGAGCGGCACAGACGCCGCTCCGGGTCTCCACAGAGGGAACCGCAATCAACACGACCTCCGCGCGCCCGATCGACAACACCTTCTGGCACTTCGGACCCGAATCCCAGCACAGGAGGGGGCGTGCACGCCAGGTGATGCCTCGCAGTGACGTGAAGCATGGCCCTGTGCGCGGGGCCGCGCTGTCCCCGAGCTGTCCCTGTCGCATGCTCAGGCCATCTGCATGGGACCACGCGCTGGACGCGTGGGCTGAGCCATCCTGAAGGAAACACGGAGTGCCGGTGTGGCCAGCACGGAAGGTCGGGCTCACGGGCCACACGGGGCCCCGAGGGGGCCGGGGTGAGGACCCAGACCGGGAAGTCTGGTCTTGGCGGTCCTCACCCAGCGAGCCGGCAGCAGTCACTCCTCACGTCGCCACGCCAGTGAGAAAAATGAGTTGCACCAGGGCCATTTCTCAGCACCTATCACCCAAGCGTTTTCTTTCTTTGCCTATTCTTGATGGCCTCAGGCTGGCCGGGTATTGTTTGGGGGGATCATGGTGGTAACTGCGCATCCGAGAGCGAGCCCTCCGCACCTCGGAGCCAAGGTCACACACACCTGCAAGCAGGTTTCTCTGGACCCCTGGTTCTCAGGACTGCAGCGCTGCAGTCCTCTGCAGCATCGGGGCGGGGGCGTGCTGCCCCAAACGAAGGTCGCAGTTTCGGTACGTGTGAGGACAGACTGACAGGTCCCCAAGGTCACACGTGCCTGTGAAGGCTTCGTTTCTGACTCGGGTGCCACTGGATGGCACTCTGTGTGGCGTGACTTAGGAAAGGAGCTGTCCTCTGCTCACCCCTCCACCAGCCCGGGCACAGGAAAAGCCCAGGGGAAAAGCATCGGAGAGTCACGTGCAGCGCGAAGGCCACGACCTGGTGCTCACTTCACCAGGGGCCTCCAGAGCGCCCTTCGCAATGAGGGGTGACGGGAGCCCTGGCCACTCTGGAGACTAGAGACGCTTCAGTCCCATCGCACGTGTCTCCCTAATGTGATTCCTGCTCGGCAGGACTTCATAGGGAAATGAAGCTGCGGGATCTGGGGGAAGATGGAGTAGGATGTAGAAGCTTAAGAGGCCGTGTTTTCTTAGGGCAGAGTCCTCAACTTCACTACAGAACCGCACTACGTACTTGCTTTCTGCTGGTGCAGTTGCAGTAGGTTTTCATGCTAATGGCTGGGGGGGAGGCCCAAGCTGCCCCGAGCCCAGAAGCTCCTGGTAAGCAGCGTCTCGGGTGCTGCCCGATCATACCAGGTGGGACACCGCTGTTTCACCAGAGCGGCCGCCTGGGAGAGGGGCAGAGGCCTCGGGACAGCTCTCGCGGTGGCAGGCCTCGGGCTGCCCCGGGAGGCCGGAGGTCTGCAGTTCACTGTCACTGCCCCTCGTCCGAGCCGAGGAAAGAACGGACTGGCGTGAAGGCTGCAATGCTGCATTTCACAGAAGCCAATGAGTTAGCAGATTGTGTTTTATCACGGGTAGTTTACGGAGGTAACGGCAGTTCCTTCCTTTCCTTCCTTCCTTCTTTTTATCCAGCGAAACGTCCTAACAAAGAGCCTCTGGGCCTGAGTTGCGGGCGACGACCGTGGTATTCACAGACGTTCCTTTGGCCTGAAGCCAGCGCTGCTTCCAGCAAGGCCCACATTCACAGCCACAGGCTGCGGGCAGACTCACCTCTCTCATCTGTAGCGTTGCAGAGAAACCCCGCGATAACTTGGAAAACGTAACAGTGTCCGACATCGCTGTTACCTTGTGAACTGACCAAGATCTACTGTGCGACTCACAGGACCTTGATGTGACTGAAAAGCATTTATGAACTTGGATACAAAAGCCGCATCAAACTGTGGGGCGCGAGGGTCTGAAAACCACTTGGAGAAATTCAAGGCTGGACGGTAAAACAGACCCCATCCCCGTGGCACCCCTGCCCTTCTCTCTGTTTTGTGTATGTTGCATACATGCACGCGCGTGTATATCCATGTGAGCACCCACATAGTACACGTGATGTAATGTACGGCTTACGTGTGTATCGTGGACGGGACACCCCCCCCCCAGTCACTCTGAAACGACTTTGGGCTGATGTGGGTGAGCATCTTCCTGAGCCGGGCACCCTCGTGAGTTCCCGTATTCGTGAGTTTAGTCTGCCCTGACCAGGGCCCTACACCACACATGCCAGGATGAGGAAACCACGACAGGACACTGAAGGCCGCTGGAGCCGTGCGCTGGGAGGAGGTAGGCCAGACCGACAGCAGCTGTTTGTGGTCACACCAACCCTCTTCGCTTTTGACCTCCACGGACAGGAACAAAACCACGGGCACCGAGGGTCAGTGCTCCCAGGGTGGACGCGAGTCCCTGCTCCAGCGCCCCGTCTCTTAGCGCCTCCCTCCCGCACCCACACCCCGGAGCACGCGGGTCGAGGCCCGGGCTGCCTCAGTTGCTCTGCTTTCCTTCCCCAGGGCTTCGAAAGCAAAACCCTTACTCTTCCTCCACCACATTTGACGGGACCTTCCTCCTGACAACCCTGCCAACTGCGTCCTCATAGGCGCGAGTCTGTCCCCTGGCTCAGAACACAAACCCTTCGGCGAGCGGGGTGCAGACCTGAGTTCTCACATCGGGGATTTTCCCCTCCAGGGCCCGCCCCACAGGACGACACCTTCCCGGGCCCCTCACCGGTGGGTGCCAAAGGGCGGTGAGTAAGTGGCCCAGGCAGCCCCAGTGGATGCCCTGGGGGCTCGGCGGCCGCGCGGCAGTCACCTGCTTGCGGGCTGAGCTAGGCCCCGCAGGCCCCGGGCCAGGGCAGGGAGAGCCACACTCCTGGGACTGCCCGCAAGGCCCAAGCCGGCTGGGCCTGCGGGACGGCCCCGGACGGGGAAGTGCGGCGGGGTCTCCACGGTAGCTCGGGGGCGAGGCCAAGGCCCGGCGAGGCCGGCCAGCCAGTTGGCCAGCCAGTCGCCTTTGTCGGAAAAGCAGCCAGGATTCTGACCCGCTTAGTGTCCCTTCCGTAGCCTTTGGGGGGGGGGGTGACTGATTTCAGTCAAAGCAGGCCGACTAGAGTCAGGTTTGCATGAAACGCTGTCACACTGGCAGGAGGGACGACGTGCAACGCACTTGGGGAAGTACTCGGAGCCCGCAGTGACAGTGCCGCCACCTGATCTGCGCCTTCGGCAGCGCACTCACTGTCGGACGGAAGGGAACCCAGAGAACCGACAGTGCACCCTGAGCAACACTCCAAACCCCGGCCAGGTCGCATCCAAAGATGGCCTGCCCTGACGGTGGTGACACCGGCGTTTTCGAGTCGGCGTGACGGGCAGCGTCTGCACGGCTGGGCCAGAGCACGCAAGTCCCTCCCTGCGCGCGGCTGGCCGCTCGCTGCCACCCCATCCGTCCCGCCAGCGACACACGGGGAGCAGGAGATTCAGACATCTCGTTCGAGCTTGAGGGACCCCCGGCTCAGCTCCCAGAAAGAGCGCTGCATTCCCCTTGGGACCAGAACAGCGCCTCTGTCTTCTCTGCCGATTGTCAGCCATCAGAGGGGAAGGCGGCATTTCAACAGGCTCCGTACGTGACGGCGCGTTTCACGGGGCTCATGGGCCCCGGCGCGCGGGAAGGTCCCACTGACGGCAGACGCTCACGTGCCACGGTGTGAGCACGTTTCCTGCGCAGGCACGCGCCGCCCCGCGGCCTCACGCAGCCGCGCGCAGGGCCCCCGCGCCATTCATTTCGGTGTGACGGACGCCACGGGGTTCAAGGAGGAGGGCGGAAACTGCAGATACCTGGACGCGGACTTGGAGGCCGTGTCTCAAAGAACGTATTTGATATTCTAACCTGTCTGTTTTCAAGAAGCCCTCAGTACATCCAGAAACAGGGATCCATCAAGAACTTCGATCATCTCCAGTTCGGCGACAGGAACCTGAAGACGTCTGTGGCCCACGCGAGAGATGAGTGTCCGCCTCTGCATGGCGGGCCCGTGGCGAGCAGAGCGGACGAGCCGGGGGCAGCGACCGGGACGCAGGCGACACTCTTTAATCACGGTAACTATCTGTCTCATCTCCCCCGGCGACATTCAAACCCAGCAAACCTAACTATCTGACGGTTTCAAAACAAGAAATCCTTCCAACAGTTTTCCAGAAGCTGAAAAATAAAATCACAGAGCTGCGCGCTGACTTCCATTCCTCAAATTAAGTCTCACTCTGAGTGTGTTTACTCATTTCTATGTGACTTTAAGCAGAATGAATAGCCCTTTATGCAAACTATGGCAGAGTAACACGGAGAACCCGGCAGAGCAGGCCTTCTGAAGGCCACGGGAAATGACGACGACCCGGGAATGAAGAAGAAGACTATTAAACAGCCCAAACGCTGCAAAGGCGCAACGTGCCGCGGTGAGCAATAGCCACGGGGATTGTCTGTAGTCTTCACAAAGTGTTTAACGGGCACCGGAAAGCAATAGGAAAATTTTAAACAATTTTTAGAGATTCTCCACAAAATTATATTCCAAGTGTAAATATTCCACAAAAATAGATTTAAAATAGAGCATTTTGAATCCCATTTTGAGGATGTTATAACTCTTTAAATGATGCAAGTCGTTACCATCACACTGGTTTTCAGAAACGGACGACGAGGTGCCCCGGAGGTGCGAAGAAGTGACTGTGTCCGGGACACACGTGCTACACCTGCCTGCCCCTGCGTGGTCCTGGCTGGTCACTGTTCACGGCTGGAGAACTCACTGCTGCGGTCCCTACCGAGGACGCCTTCCCGCCAGTCCAGGGGCACATGCGTCAGGGAGGGGACCCAGGGGTGACCCCGGGCACAGCTCCAGAGAAGAGGCGAGTCCTGGGTCACGGCTATGGGGCGGCTCTGAGTACACTAGTTGGTCCTTCTCCCCGCATGGCCCAGGGCAAGTCCCTAACCACTTCCTTGCCATCCCCGGGAGCAGTAACAAAGTCGGGGAGCAATGATGAAGCGGGGGTGCCAGGCTGTCCCCAGGAGGCCCTCCCACTGCCGTTTCTCAGCAGGACGATGAGGACTCTGAGGCTGGCAGCATGTGCTCTCGATGGGAAGCCACGGGCACGGCCCTCTCCCACTGCAGCCCCAGCCTGGTCACGAGAAATTTCAGTTAAGGGCAAATACATCTCATCGAGACTCCTCAAAACAGTAAAGGCCATCCAAATCAAAGAAAATCTGAGAAACCGTCACTGTGGCAGAGAGGAGCCCGGGGAGACGTGGCAGTGAAGTGCTGTCCTGGATCCCATCCTGGAATGGAGGAGGGACAGGCGTAAACTGAGCGAGCTGGAACAAAGTGCGGGCTGCGGGTCACAGCGGTATGCTAGTCTTGGACCCTTAGTTGTGACAACGTGTCCACTAATGTGAGATGCCAGCAACGGGAACACTTGTTCTGGAGGTCATGGGAACTTCTGTACCACCACACCTTTTCTGTAAATGTAAACCTATTCTAAAATGAAAGTTCTCTTAAAAAAGAAAAAAAAAAAAACAGGCAAGAATCCACGCCCACCCACACCCCCTAAACTCCAGAGAACGAAGCTCCGCCGAGACCCGGTGACCTGTGCGAACCACCGAGCCCAGGCTGAGTGTGAACCAGGAAAGGGTGTTCTGGCCTAAAAGCCACCCCGTCCTTTAGTGTGACAGAGCTGCCCCCTAAAAAGCGTTCGCTGTAACTAACAACGTGACGCACCCATTTGAGCTGAAGAGTAAATCCTCATTTGCCCCAAGATGAGCAGGAGCAGAGGGTTGATGGTTGAAACACTTACCTGTGCGCGTCAAACACCGCAGTCTCCCCCACTCACACACCCGATGAAGGGCCGAGCGAGGGTCCAAGTGCTGCAGGGGTGGGGCAGGCGCCGTGGGCCGCCTGCTTGGAAAATGGAGGGCTCGGGGCGTTTAGATCACGCCTTCTGCACTCGCGGCTTCAGGGAGCTTTCCCGCAGACGCGGCTTCACTCCGCCCTGCCCTGTCTTTCCATTTATCCAGAGGTCGTCCTTATCTCTCCTCTTGGGTGAACCTCAAAGGCTGTCCCAGCTTATCTTTGCCACGTCTCTGCACCCAGTGTCCCCGGTCTTATTAAAGCAGCTCAGCTCCTCTTTGCAGCTGGTGATTTTTCTAGGCGGAATTTTTAACCCGTTTATTCTTCCTTCATCCGTTCTGTCTCCCAGAGCTGAACACTCTCTAAGCCAAGCTCATACTCACCAACGGCCAACATACTGAAAAAATAAGGCGGACAATGCTTCTATCACCTTCTTCATCGAAGATAGGACAGAACAAAGTAATCATGTCTTTACTTATAAAAATAATTTTCTTAATTTACAATTACCCTGTGTCCAACAGGAATTGATCTTTTTCGGTAAGTAGATAAATAGGCTAAAGTTCTGTTTTTCCAAAACCGCAAACTGAAGGGTCACACGTCTTTTTCATCACAACCTGTAATGCTGAAGGAGCGCAACGTGCGTCACATGACCTAACGCTTCGTCTTCTCTTTTAAATAAAGCCCTATGGGGTCAGGATCTGACCCCCTTTCCGCCCTCGGAAGGGACGTCCTGGGGCAGCCAGAACATGACAGACTTGCTCCCGGGTCTCACCCTGGCTTTTACCCCCCGCGCTCACAGGTGTAAACGTCGGCCACAGCACCAGCACGCCACGGCGATGGACGCAGCCAGAAGACGCGCTGCTGGTGCCATGGGGAACACCTGGGACCCAGAGATGCCCGCACCCTCGTGAGCCTTCTGGCCGCCCAGCAACCCGCAGTCTCTGGCCCTGCGGCCCGTGTCCACATGACAGAGCGACCGCTCTGTGCGCAGGCTGCCGAGGTCCGCAGAGGCAGCTTCAGACGCCCCGGGGGGGACCGGGCTGCAGCGTCCCAGGCACCAGTGGGCAGAGGTCTCCTGGGGCGGCCAGCGCCGGGAAGCTGGGAGCAGGGACACCCTGATCTCTGAGTTTCATGTTCCTCGCCACACCTTGACCTTCCCACTGAGCAGGGCTGCAGTGAGAGCGGCCCGAACAGGCTCGAGTGAGGCCTGTGCCACGGGGAAGGGAGACTGCACCGGGGACTGGGCCCCGCCCCGCACGTGGCGTGGGCGAGGGGGACTCGAGGGCCACTCGATTGCAAGCTACTGGCAGGAGCCGGGGGGGGGGTGCAGGGCTCTCAGCGACAGGAAGCCAGGGGACCGGACATCCCGTGAAAGACAGTGGAAGTGGGTTCGCTCCGGGTAAAGTGACACAGCAGGGCTCTCGTCAGAACTAGGCTTCACACCGACGGCGACAGATGGGCCTCAGAGAAGCCTGGAGGCTAGGGTTCGGTCACGCAGAGTCTCTGTCACGTCCGCCACCATTCTGAAATCTCTCCTCCACTGGAAAACTGCCCAGGTGCTCAGTCGCCCTGGGGAGGGGGGAGCGCACGGCCTCAGCTCCCCTGCCCCCAGGACACCAGAGCTTGGGCGAGTGGCGGAATGGTCGCGAGTGTCTGCCGGTTCGAACTCTCGCAGGGCAGAAACGAAACGTGACCTGAAAGGCCAGCCCAGAAAGTAGGCACAGAGGCGCTCCGCTTGTGTGTGGTTTCCACCTGTTCTTCTGGTGTGGCGACTGGAAAGGGACCCGGGGGACTCCGGAACAGAGCGGAACTCGAAGGAGATGGCACCACGCAGCGGGCGGGGGTCTGCGCAGTCTTCCGTTTCCTGGACTGACGTTCAGCTGGGGCTGCCGAGAACAGCCACGTCCAAACTTAAACATCAATCACCACTCAGTTCGACAACAACAAGGGCCTTTGAAGAGAGAAGCTGGGACTCCTGGGGACAGCGAGGTCTCAGCCTGCCGAGCAGGGCTCCAGGCGAGTCCTGCGTGACCGCTGCCCGCACAGAGCCGTCGTGCGGTCCCCAGACCCCAGCCGCTCTCCCTCGGTCGGGCCCGGCTCTGAAGGCGTGGGAGCCAGCGCGCCCGGCCCTGCGAGGGACGCCGTTCCCATGAGTGGCAGCAGGAAGCGAGGGGCGTGACGAGCCTCATGGAACTGCGCCTTCCGACTCCTCTGGCCAGTTAGGACATCATCAGTTCATCTTACTTTTTCACCAAAAGGTTTATGTGTATTTTTTTACTTTCCAGAGTCAGTTATTGAAAGTCTCTGAACAGGTTGCCAAAGTAAGTGCATGTGGATCTTTTCTTCCCCTTCTGGGCACGCCTAGCAGAGCATGCGTGCTACAGTAAACACAGGACATATCTCACTACTGTCTTAAACGACTTCATCGATTTGCAAATAAAATTCAAAACACAGATCTCTTATGCTTCTGCCAGGACAGAAAGCCAATCAACCCAGACCAAAACTATTAGGGGAAAACATCACCATTTCAACCAACGGCAGTCAGATGAGACCTAGCAACTACGGTATTGATTACAACTTAGGGAAAGGGAGGACGTATCAAGCACAGATGCAGCAACAGGACTGGAAACCCCTCATGTTTCTTTAATGGGCTCTGTCGTACTCCTCGTTTACAGGTACCTTACCAGCTGGCGATCAGACTTCATCCGTGAGTGCGTTAAGAGTAAATGATTCCCATTCAAAGGGCATTATTGCTCAGAGTCGATAGCTTCCAATAGACTAAATGGCTGACTTGACGTCAGCGATCTCAGCCGGCGGGTGCACTGCAAGAAGCACCTTGTGCCCGGGCGGCCCAGCGGCTCTCTGCCCCGCTGCGCGGGCAATGAGAAAGGTGGTTCATGCTTTCGGTTGCCCTACACAGCCTTCCCTGCCTCACTAAGCGGAATGCACCAATTCTGACTTAGTCATTCCCCTGGGTCTGGAAGGCACCACCGGAAACGACCGTCTCACCATCACCGAGCGTCTGTGGATGGGCTGGGTCTGCACTGATTTGGGTCATTCAGCGCATTCATGTTAGAAAACGTTTGGGAGACAAACATGGCATCTTTGATTCAAATATTCTTTCACACGGAGAATCGTGCTGTCCATCCCAGAGAATCACGCCGCTGCATACTCAGCATTCCGGTCTTATGAGGAAAAAGAGCCCGGTTTACAACAACCTGACCCCCTAAACGACAAGCCACTGAACTCCCGTCCTGTCGCTCAGCTTTTACTTCCAGCCTTGATGACACAATCGATACTTCTCTCTGCTTCACTGCGCAGGCTGTGTTTTCCACCCAGCCCTCCACCAAACCCCTCCTTCAGCTCCACAAACCACTGGGCAAAAAGGCATCGGGCGAAGGAGACTGTGAATCCCCATCCACGTCCAGTGCTGGAGACGCATCTCAGACACTCTCCGTTCAGCGCGTTTCATACGGATGAGGATGCAGGTACGGGCACAGGTGCAGGCAGAGGCACAGACGTAGACATACGTGTACACCACATACACTACATGTCGCATACAGATGACAGACATACACACGTAGCCACACCACATGTACACGTATGCCTACCACACGTAACACATAGCTGTAGACAGACGTATGCCAGAACATGTAAACGTGCACGACGGACGAAGGAGATATTCACTGAGTGTCCCTACACACTGAGCTCGCCCCGAGCATGAGACACACATCATAGTGTTTAACCACCATGGGAGCTTACAAGCGACTTAAGAGTCAGAAAGGAACCTGGTCAAGGTTGTTTAGGGAGTATCTCTATTCGACTCTGGTCAACCCACGCCAAACCTCCAATCCCACCAAAAACGAACACAAACAAATGAAATCATAAAACACAAACAGCCAGGACTACGTGCAGCGGTGAGAAACAACGGTGCTAGAAACTGCTTAATGACCAAATGTACCGAAGGTCTCTCCCGAGAAGGCCGCCACGCGACAGGCTGGCTCAGGAAACGAGCCACGCCCTCGTTCCTCATGGCAGGAAAAGCCGGCCCACGGCAGGCAGTCAACGCAGAGTCACTGGCGGCTCAGAAAAGCATGCCTCCTCCGGCTAGTGGCGCTCTGTCCTCCCTGTCACAGGCTACGGGTCTGCAGAATGACCCACCACAGCGCACTGAAAAGATGCTATTCCTAAACACTGAAAGGAAATTTCAGGGGGAAATCGAGGTTGTTTTATATTCACTGGAGTCAGACATGTGTAAGCTCACCATAGCTTCTTAACAAGCGAATAAAGCCAGAGACAGAGAGGGGACAGGGACCGGCCCCCCAGGGTGTGTGCCCCGCCCAGCAAAGCCCCACCCAGATCGCGGGGACCCACCCAGACTGTGCCAGTGCTGGGCAGAGGTCAAGAAAACAGAGGGGTTTGTGTCTCGGACGTTGTTTAAAACGCACATGTGTTCCACAGGTTCCCCGATCCTAGACTCGACATAAAAGGCCCTTTGTCTACTTAGAGTTGAGCACACAGCACCTTCTGGCACTGTCGTCATGGGGTTAAAACGACAGGATCCCATGACGTTCAGACACCTCGATCCTGGTGCAGTGACACTGCCTTCTCAAGCAGTGCCTTGAGACAAAGGACAGTATCGCCTCCCAGCTCGACCAATTGCTGGAGAAATGCACTGCGGCCCGTGGAGCAGGACTGCCACACGGGAGACCGAAGAGCAGACCCACGTCGCGCGGCCGACAAATGCTCCTAATGAACCTGCGACATCTATGTTAACAGTCCACTTCCGCTTCCTGCAGAACTGATCGCATCGCTCTGCGCACCAGTGAGAAGAGGACGTGAGGCAACCTGTGCAGGGTTCAGAACAAGAATCGCTGCCGTCCCCCTGCGACCCATCCAGCCAATTGTATAAATCAGGAGCAAAATCAAAGAAATGATCGAAAGTCAGTGAACACTTCACAAAAACACCTCTAGGTACCATAAGCCACGTGCACATTTTGTGCAGAAGGACACGGAACTGGGGACACTCGCGCACTGAGTCACGGGGAGGGGGTGAGGCTGTGACTCACTCATGTGTGCCTGGCCCGGGCCTGCAGAAAGCTCCAGTGCAGGATGAACATGCAGAGGCAGCCCCTGCACACTCCGCTGGGGTCAGCACGGTGGGCATGTCCTTCTTGGCGTTTCCTGAGACTCCAGGTAAGCCGAAGCCCTTCCTGTCATGTCTCGGATTCTGCTGCCATCTCGTCTGACGCTCAGCACACCTGAGTGACACGCGAGGCCGCAGTCCCGCCAGAGCTCCTGGGAAGAGCCCAACAGGCCGAGCCGTGGCGGTGACTACTTGATAGGTGGGGGTGGGTGTGTCCCCCGGACGTCCCCCTGTGGGAACTGGGCCTGGCTCACTAGGTGCAGGAGAGCAAAGTAAGTACAAGTGCAGCGAAGGGCCCGCACTCCAAGGGAGTCTCGGATCCAGGCTCACGTCACATGAGACGACGCAGGAGACGTCCGATTGTGTGGGGACAGCGCCAAGCTCGCCAGACCCAAGAGACGAAGGGAGTGACAGGGTGCAGCTCAGGAGACTGGCAGCAGAGGGAACACACAACCAGGAACCAGAGCCACCCACAGCCCAGCAGAGGCGCGGCTCACCGCCGGGGCCCGCAGTGCCCGGCCACCGCGCTCTGCACCACTGTCACATACGCCCCGTCAGGGAAGCAACGGCAGGAACTTCTCCTTTAGACCCACAGCTGGCTAAATCAGAAAACCTTTTGGTCACGCGCATGCTGCACGAACAAATTTAGCAGAAAATTACTTCTGCACCAGCTAATGAGTGAGGCGTCGGGCACGCCCAGTCGTGGACTCAGACATTAGGACAGCTCATCCTCAAAGTTCCAGGTGGAAAGTTTGGTATAACCCCCGGATGCGAGCGCAACAGCAGAAGAGACCGCGAACCCACAGTCCCAGAGAAAAATGGCTCAAAAGTGAAGTGGTGGGAGGAGGAGCACAAAACGAACACAAGGAACTTTCTGGACAACAGCAGAGTCCGCTGAAAGGTGCGGAATGCGCACTGCGCACTGCATTATGGGTATGTCAGCGGTTTGGGGGCTCGAGGAGGCTTGCCCCGCCAGCTAGGAGGTGTCCGGTGCTCCATGGGTCCGTCTACCCAGTGGGACCACCCCCACCTCATGGAGCTCGACAGCCGCTGAGCGAGGGCGGGTACACACAGTGCTTAGTGCGGGTGGTGGTGCAGGGACCGCGCAGTCACACAGGGCTGCTGCCGGGTTAGTCGCATCGTCATTGTCGTCGCCGAGGCCGTCAGCTCAGGAGTAGCATTATCATAATCGCTCGCATCCCATCACCATCACCATCATCACTGTCAGCAGCAGCAGCACCATTATCCCCAATGATCTCTGAACCCTGGACAAGGAGAACGGGCAGCCACGTCTGAGTAAAAAATGACAAAAGTGTAAAGCTCAGTGCTCGAACCAGCTGTGCACGCGCGCAATGACTTGGCTTCTGCTTTGTTTGAACTTCTTTGGGAGGAAAACCTTGTGACTCTGAGAGGATCGAGGTCAGGGAACGAAATATATAATGAATGGAATGACTTTCAGGCACATGTGATCACACAGCCGTGGTGGTGACCTGTGTTGTCCTGACGGACAGGAAAGCATCCAACCCTGCAGGCACACAACGGTGAAACCCGCGTTGGAAAGGTTCGCGGGAGACGGATTTTCAAAATTGTAGACCAGCGTGCGGCCGAGAGGTTGTACAGTCACACGGCGATGGGAGCCGCAGTCGCAAAAGTGGGTACTCTGGGGACACTGAACGGGAGCTTCGACTATGTGACCTTAAGATTTCTTTCTAGAGACTAACAATGTCAGTCCCACGGTTCCGTATTTTTAGACAAATCAAATGAAACAGAACGGCAATGGGGCTCGCCCACTCGGCCTCCGCCACCGGGCTGGTTCAGTGAGATCATCCCGGGAAAAGGGCAGCTCACTCGCTCTGACTAGCTTCGCGGGAAAGAGCCCGACTTTGATGGCTGGCTGGCCCCGAATCCCCTGAGTGACCCACTTGGGGAACATGACATTCAGCTCTGGGCTGATCTTACACAGAGTGACAGAGAATGCCTGAATTCTGACACAGAATGGCACTACTCTGCATGCTGCCTACAGAGAAAATTGAATAAATTAGACTAAACAAATGCTCCTGTGCCAACATGATAGTTTCCTAATTAGGATGGCTGACATCAATTGTAAGTTTTTCTGAACGTTTTACAGATTTGAAGACTTTTTCCCTGTGAAATACTTTTTTTCTGACTTATTTAAAACTCCATATAAAATTATTGCTGAGTGCTTACAAATACTAGAAACTGTTCAAAGCCGTCTTCAAACCCAGTTCTTCCCCTTAATAATTTAATAGCAACAATAACTCTACAACAAACCTTGCTGTTTTCTTCCAGGAAAGAACTCGGTAGTAAAATGCAGTGCCACTAGCAGAGTCTCGGTGCTAACAAAACATGGAGGAGGAGAAGACTCCAGACAGAAGAGCGGCAGCAGGTAGCGGTGCTTCTCCTGCCTTCACCCCTGGAAGGTGACCGCTCCTCGAGGACACAGACTCTGTCTTATCTAGAATCTAGATTCGTATCTCTAGTACCCAGGACTGTCCTCAGCACAAAGCAGATGCTGGAAAGAAAGGTGCTGAATACGTGTATGAAAAAATTAAACAATGGTCGGCATGAGTTCACTGAAAACCAGATTCCAGCAGACACACTGCTGCATGTAAAAGATCCAGTCTGCGATCAGTAATCTCTGACTCTGTGAGAGGTAACTGGTCCGACCAGACTCCTGTGCTCTTCAAGGAAGGGACAGAATTAACATTTGCTATATCTCCAGGTGCCAAGTGACAGAAGAATCACACCAAAAAAGAGGCATTTAAAGCCAGCCTGGTCTGGAAGTAATCAATCAGAGCAACCAACATTGCTATCAAGGACATCCCTCAACTAAGCTGAAAAAGGAAGGTTGACCCAATGAGTTGCTAAAACTCTCCTTAAAAGTATCCTGAATATGCACACAGAGACATATTTATTCATCATTTCCCAATTCTCTGATTTTCCTTATAAAACATTACGTCTTCTAGAAAGAGAACCACATTGAGGCGTAAAGAACAGTACAAAGTCACTACAGTTAAAGCAGTGGTTACCTGGACTAGATATTGGAGGGGAATAGAGACATCTAAAGTAGAAAGAAATATGAGTATTTAGCTTTATAATACCATTTCTGAAAGGGAACTGTTAGAATCAAAATTGTCAGTTAATCTTCCCATTACTTCATGTAAATCTAGCTATGATTCAAAAAAACATAGTAGCTAGTAATTTAAAAAGCTTAAAAATAGTTGATAGATATGCTAGATTCAAGATTTACCTGGAATAAAATATCATTTATGAGTAGATCCAGGATAAAGCTAAGTAGTTATGGAATGCCCATCCTCAGTATCTTTTAAGACTGAGCTAGGTCCCCTGGTTACTGGAACAGGTTTGGAATAATGATTTTAGTCCCAATATATTAGCCATTTTTTCTCAGAATCCCTTCCATCCTGTTCAGTCACTGCCACATATTACTTAATGTCGAACTATCGGAATTGAGTCCCATAAAGGGCATCAGGAGGGCCTGTCATTAACACTGACAGTCACAAAAACGACTCCCCGAGGATGTGCTCGCCAACGTCATGACTCATGCTGCTGTGAGCATTTCAAACAGACAGAGCCATGTGCATCTTCTCCTTACGAGACAGGGATCCATCCCGCTGAGGTCCTACAAGCTATGAACTTGACCCCCTCGTGCCAACCCCCATTAAATCAGCTGACTCCACTATCAGGCCTTTGGCAAATAGCAAGGTTGTGAGGATGTCACAGAGAGGCCCGCTCTCTAGCTGTCACTTTCACGTCATGTCTCAAGGTCTGGGGCAAAACTTTTGTCCAGGCTAGCATACCTCAGGTCTTTCAGCATTGCAAATTAACTGATTTAGAAAGTTAAAGTTACAAGCAAATAAATGTTAAAATCTGCAGAAGTGGACACGAAGAATCAAGCCATAGAGATTCTCTTAAGAAACATGGCAAAGCTTCCAGTCAAGATGGTGGAGTAGGTAAATGCTGTGCCCGCCTCCTCCCACAACCACATCAAAATTACAGCTAAGCTACATGACAACCGTCGCTGAGAGTCGTCTGAAGTCCAGCTGACCAGAAGTCCTTTAACTAAGGACATACAGAAAAACGCACCTTGAGACTAGCAGGAGGGGATGTGGGGATGCAGAATAGGCCGATCCCACACCCATAGGTAACAGTAAAGAACTGGGAGCAGGAGACCCCAGTCCCACACCAGGCTCTATGCCCCTGGGTTCCAGGAAGGAAAGAGAAGTCTCCATGACCACTGGCTGTAAAACCAGCAGAGACTGTGGCTGAGTGTGATGGAGGGCAGCTGGTGTACCAGGCATCCTCTTAAAGCACCTGAGCACACAGCTTGCACTGCTGACAAACTCGCTCGCTCTGAGCTCCAGTGCTGAGGCTGCAGCTCCAAAGGCACTGAGGACACATGGGGAGGGACTGAGTGGTCTGGCTTCATGGCGAGGGCTGGAGGGGCAGCTTCCTCCCGGACAAAAATGCTGGCAAAAGCCTTTGTTGCTTTGCTGAGCTCTCCCCGCTCCCACATGCAGACCCAGGCAGCCATCAACCTGGCTGACACCATGGGCCTCACCCTGGCGATTCCTTGAGACTCTGCCCCACCCAACTTGTAGGCCACCCATGCCAACTCCAGTAGTTTTTTTCCATACAAACAGCCTACCTCGGCTCATGCCGCAGACTTTCCCAAATTCTCTCAAAGGTGCACAAACCTCGGACAAACAGCATCTGGCCCCGTACCTCTTGCTCAGCAGCCTATAGCCCGACAAAAGCAGCAGCGGGCCACAGTTACAGCTCAACCTCTCCCAAGCGTTTCCAAGCCCAGCGTAGGTGGAAGGCATCTAAAGATCCCTTTGTGGCCCCTCCCAGGATGCCCCAGGAGTGAAAAAGGAGAAGGGATCAAGAAGTCCCAATTGGTAGTTACAAATTAGCCATGAGGATGTGAAATACAGCTTAAGAAGTCTAGGCAATAAGGTTGCAATAACCATGTGTAGTATCAGATAGTTACTAGATGCGTTGTGGTGATCACTTTGTAAGTTACACGTCAAAATACCTAATTGCTGAGTCGTACACCTGAAACTCATATAATACTGTCTGCCAAGTATAATTTGAAAATAAAAATATTACTTTAAAAGGTTTTTTAAAGCAACATGACAATAGTGAGGGATCCACATCCAACACACAATGGAAGTATAGCTTACCTTGCAGGAGGTTAGATAGCTTCGTGCCTCCGATAGTAAAAGTGCGTGTGTGTGCGTGTGTGCGTGTGTGCGTGTGTGAGTGCGTGCATGCGTGTTTTCATATTCTGACAACATTCTCTGGTCTCTGCAGCTTTGGTCTCAGCGTCAGTCATTTCCCCTGGGTATGATCCTACCATCTCCACAGAAGCTTAAATAAGATGCGAAAGTGATTTTCTGCTTCCTGTGCTCAAATGTATTGCTTTGTGTTTCTGCAAATGTTCAGCTCAGTCTCTTAGAAGAGTCAAGAGAATTACCCTAAATAACTATGAAGACAAAATTTAGGTACCTACTATTTCAAAGAAAATATTTTTTAAAATTTCTTTAAATATGCAGGATTTACAATGCTGAAATCTCCTGCTTCATCAGTCCATGTCTTATGCCATAAAAGGAAGCACATAAACCAGTCATTCTAATTCATACCTCTTACTCAGTACGACGCAGGGGTAGGAAGTTATCTGAAGAGAAGTTAACACACCCCACCTCTAAATGACACTTATGACAACCCCGTAAGATTCACGAATCACTCTGCACTGGTTACCTTAATTAAATGTTAATTCAGTTAGGTTTTATTCTCCCTGCTTCCACGTTTTAAAAAAAAAGAATATTAAACCATGATTTAGTTGAATGTAAAAATCACAGATAGTCAATACTAATACACTAAACCAAAAGAATCATCTTTATTGTTGGCTAAACATTTTTTCACTTGATAAGATTTATACCATAAAAGATTTTCTTTCTGTGTATTGAATAGTAGTAGAGTCAGAACATCTTAATTACAGTACATAGTTTAAAAGAGGAGTAAAGTGCATCTGCTTTAGGCAAAAGAACATATGCAGTACATATTAACTATTCTTAAGCTACCAAGTAAAACTAAAGATGCTCAACTTACATTTTAATTCTTTACTCCATTTCAAAACATTTGGAATTTTGCATATGAGCAAAAGCCATGAAAAGCTCAGCAGCTCAATACTAATCGCTTTGGATGTATCTCCCCCATATATTTAATTTGTCACTACGATTAGAAATATTTTCTCCAAATCCCTTTAATTATGAATATTCTGTTCAGGCCATTCAGAGGAAGTCCCAGAGCCTCCAGATCTGCATCTACACCCAGGTGCACTGTTAGGATGAAACTCATCCAGGCTTTAGGAAGATGCTAATCAGGAGGCTCACAGATGTCTTCCTGAGAGGGGGCTGGGAGCAAACTGTCCCGCCCTAGGCCCCCTCCTGGGGGATCGTAGCTGACACATGTGCCGGGCAGAGACATTCAGTATTTTAAGTCTGACGTACGAGCCTCAGGAACGAAGAGTGATCAGGTTTATGGAGCTGCTGCTAAGGAGCACGCCACAAACCTGGTCACTCTTTGGACGGTAGAAGGAAATGGAATGGGTTCATGGTCAGCTGCCAGTGCGCTGTGTAAGACCAGGGTGCACAGGGTAACCTTCAACATGTTTCCTTTTCAGCTATAAGAATCACTCAGCATCCTCACCATTGGGTCCGAAGGATTCTCAGAATGATGCTTTCGCTTTGGTTTGGAGAAACTAAACAAAACAGGTCCATTGTTCTTCCTGGGAGGCAGTCACTCGTGCAGGGGCATCTGGTGTGTGGGCATTCGATGGGTATTCATCAGATCCTCCCAGCACTACTGACTGCGTTGGACTCCGAAAACCGTACTGAGCATCTTTAACGCAGAAGGTGCTAGTGCCAGTTGCACGTATTTGAAATCCTACACATGGCAGGCAAATGGCTAATACTTGAACAAAAGGACCAGAAAAGGCACACGAATTGTTGTCACTGATCCCCTGAACCTGCTCCTCCTCCTAGTCTCGTATTTTCTGAACCACCGCCTCTCCAAATAAAACCCGAAGCCTGCTTTGTCGGCCGTCTTGGCATCCTGTTGACCCTGATCCTGGATCTAAAATATGAGACTTGCGATGGGCTGTGAAAACACACCCACTGCAGGCAAGGAGCCGCTCGCTGTACAGGGACTGGGCTGTGCACTGCTGTGGTGGCCACGCTTGGTCCCACGACCCGGGCACATCGCCACAATGGCACTGCAACATCTTCACATGCAATGCTAACTCCCTGGGACCCTGTCACTGTGGAACACACACGGTGGCTCAGGTTCCAAAGGCACCAACATGAAATCCTTCTAGATGGCTCGGAATAAAAAAAAAAAAAGGTGCATGAAGAGGCTCTGGCACATAATCGTGACCTGGCACTGCTCAAACCTCAGACGGGAGGGTGACGGAAGAGTCCTCCTTGTCTTGTGGCGAGGACCAGCACAGGACCTGAGACGGCACCCACAGAGTGAGAGGACATCAAATCAGCTTCTCTGTCAAGACACCAGTGGGAGGTCAGGGGAAGATGAAGTCATCTTCAAAAAGACCCTACAGCGAACTCGGTGTCATGGAGGAATAGCGATGGCCGTGGCTGCCTGGGCTTAGACATACAACTGCGGAGGCTGGCACTGTCAGAATCGAGTCAGGGCCCCAGCCACTGAGCCCAGGCAGGTCGGCCTGCCAAGGCCACGGCCACTCTGAGATCCACTCAGTGACCAATGGCACCAGCGAGTGCGTTGCAGGTCTCGACCGCAGTGGTATCTGAGGCTCCCACAGGCTGCCCCCCCCACCTTCGCAGCCGCCTCCCCCTCTTTACGGGCGACCTTCTGCGTGCCCTTGACTTTGGTAGCTGCTTATGCGTTTCCGACTCACGTATTTATATGTGACAGTCCAGCCAAACTTCTCTTTGAGCTTAAGTAAGTATTAAAAACTGCTTTCTTATTGTTTCCTACCAATTACATGCCCCACTCCCGACTTGCTCCTCTCCGCTGGCTCCCTTCCCGCATCTTCCGCTTCGATGAATGTTTCTCTCATCGACTGGCCGCCTGAGACCCAGACTCAGTCTGGACAGCCCCTGCTCCCCACCTCCACGCTGGGAGCGCCAGAGACACCCGGGGAACAAAGCGATGGGACGGATGGATAAGCGAACTGTTGGGAACACACTATTTCAGCAAATACTTGCTGGTTTTACTCCCTAAATATGCCTCCTAAGCCACCTCTTCTCAGTCGGTGCCACCACCCTGCCCAGCGTCAGCTCCCCAGGCTGTGGGACGAGCCTCAGAACTGGCTTATCCGCACTTACTCCGGTCCCAGTTCCAATGCTTTCTCTCTGCTGCAACAAAGCCCCAGACCTCCAGCTCACGGACAATGAAGCGAGGGCTCCGCCGCTTCCAGAACCAAGACGAACCTCCAGCCACGCGCTCCGTCAGAACCTCCAGCCACGTCTTGGCCCCAGGCACGTCCAGGTCCCTGAGGTGCAGCCGCGCGGGCACTGGCTTCCTTCCAGGCCGTGTGCCCACCCTGTGTGCGCTACTCTGCATGCCTGGAACGCTCTCCATCCTTCTCTATTTTGTGTAGGTAATTCCTGCCCGGCCTTTAGAAAGCGGATCCAACGTCCCTTGCTTGGAGGAGCCTGCCACAGCTGGATCGAAGCCCGCTATCAGCTTTCATGCCGTCAATACAGCTTCTTCACGGCCCCAGCACAGGATGGGCTTCCCTTTGGTCAGTGCATGTGGATGCCCTGCTGCCAGTTCCTGACTCGATGTGCAGACCATGCTTCTCTCTGCTCGCCGTCCAGCCCTTCCATCTGACCGAGTACCTGGGATGCAGCCGGCACCCAATAGGTATCAGAGGGACAAAATAATGGATATGTGAATGGATAAATGAATTGTAGGGCCCTAAATATTTGCTGAGAAAGCACATTCTTTCAACAAGTAATTCACTAAGTTCTTACTACATGCTAGGCACTGTCCAATGCATTGGCCAGTAACTAACACTGATTGACCAGTTCCTACGTGTCAGGAAAGGGCCCCAAACTTTGATGGATCAGGCACTTTTTGTTATCATCACAAAATGGTTCTGAAATAGGTGCCAGTATCAGTCTCATTTACAGGGGAAGAAGACTGGGGCCCAAAGAAGTTCCACGATTTCCTTAAAGTCATATAAACGACAAGTGAGGCCATCGGAATACTGTCCAGGAACTTCAATTCCAGAATCTGGCTGAGCTCCCTGGGTGGGTGACGAAACCCATACTTTCCAAACATGACAATGTAGACAAACACAGCTGTCAGCTCCGTGAACAAGCCACAGCCCGAGGTGGCCTAGGACCCAGCGTCGGCACAGCACTTGGCCACACCAACTCAAAGCCTCATTAGCTCTAGAGTCAGAAGCCTGTTGGGTGTGCCCCAAGGTGATCACGCGCCTGTTATCAACAAACACGACACACTTTAGCGGTTAAAACCACCGAGGTAACCATTCTAAGGGCAACAAGTTGTTCCCCTTCAGCTTGCGCAGCTGGACAGCCAACACTTCCCTGAAATTCCGTGAAACACAGTTCTTCCAAATGCAAGTACGGATCGGCAGCAGTTGGCACGCACCTTGCGGGACAGCACGTTTCTCGTGGTGTACCAGAGGAGAGCCGCCGTTGGCACCAAGTGTTGCAAGTGATGCCGGGATCACCCGAGACCTCCCGACTGCATTCAGAAGGCAGACTGATATGCCACGAGGCCAGCGGTCCCCCATTGCATGGCTGCTGACCATCAGGAAGCAGGACTTCTCCAGAAGGCACTGGCATTGCAGGAAAACAGTAAAGGGGCTACTTTTTCTACCCCCAAAGTTGATGTTGACAAGAATATCTCCAAGCTTCCACACTGTTTAGAAATAAAGTTTTTGAAAGCTGTTATAGAAACTAGCAAAATACAGAAATAGTCGTAATAGCACGTGCAGTTGGTCCAAATGCACATCATGAAACAATACGCATCAGAGGGACATTATCAGGAAAAAATTAAAAGAGCAACGGATTCCAGAAACTTGAGCAAATAAAATATGTGTACATGGCACAGGCTCAGGCACACGCCACACAGTGATTTTAATCTGAAATCCGAGAACGACTCGGATTGGCAAATTCTATTATCTGAGGAGTAAACGAGCTCAGAGTGTTGAGTGACTTCCCGCTACCAGGAATAGCATGGGACCCAGCCCTCTGGGTGGCCCGGGTGCCTCGCGCTGGCTCGTGGCCCTGCCATCTCTGTCCCCTGGTCACTTCTGTGCCAGGTGGACACTTCTGTGTCCCATGTCTACCTCTGCACATGCCTGCAGATGACCAGGGACCACCGCTGACTGATGCTGCAGTTACCAATAAACTAGAGCGAGTAGGTGAACCGGCGGGTGACAAGGTCAGCAATGCAGTGCAGGGGCCACCCCCGTGCGGAGGCGTTCGTGCCACCCTGCGACACATGCAGAGGGCGAGCTGCAGCGCCCGCCGGCTCTGCAGCACGCACGCGTTTTGTCTGTTCACGCACAGTGGCCAGGAAAACCCCCTGAGCAGCCGAGAGCTGAAGCAATTACCAGTCTCCACGAGCAGAAGCTGGGTCGATTTGACATCGGAGGTCGGCTCTCAAGTGAGGTCACGTTTGAAGGGAAACGGGGACTTTTGTTGAACTCTGGATGCGGCTAGAACGGTTTAAACCCTCTCGGCCCAGAAGTGTTGTCGGCGCTAAACCCCGCAGCACTGCGGGAGGCTGTGGAGAACTGCCAGGGAAGTGACCCAGAAAGACCTTCCTTCCGGAAGATTCTATGCATGGACACGCACGCAGAGCCCTGGTGTAAGGTTTCGGCTCATGCCCACCCTGGAGTGCGGGTGACAGAGGCGAGAGGGCAAGGGATGAGGGGACAAGGGGTGAGGAAACCGCTTCCCCAGGCGGGTGACAGGGGCCAGGAGACCGCTTCGCTGGGCGGGCAGCGACAGCGCCAGGCCTCTCCAACAAAGCCGGACACACATGGGCAGCAGGTGGCTGGCATGGGCTGGAGGTGAGGAAAAGGCCCAAGGGAAGGCCAAGCCTGGAGTTCTGGAGAAGAGTCATTAGTAACTTTATTATTATTTTTTAAATTTCGAGCTAATATTTAGGGTAAATTTATTAAAAATGAAATGTGAGTGAAACTACATATCAAATCGCATTTTCAAGAGCTCTTTTTAATGTGAGTGACAGCTACCATGTTTGGAGAAGCTGGCCTTCACCCTCGTCCTCCTCCGGGGACCGGCTGAGAAGCATCCTGGCCTTGCCCTGTGCGTGAAGACACGCAGATTCAGACCTGCTGGATTACCGCCCTGGAGTTTCACGCGGCGAGTGCTTTAGTTTCGACACAAAGTCCGTCTCACTCTGCTGCACGATGGCACTGCTCCTTGGAGGCCAAAATCAATAGTTATTAAGTAAAGGATTGTTCTGAAAGATTTGGCTGCTTTGTTTAAAAAAAATTAAAAAGTTGGCAAAATCCTTTGAACCTCTTTTAGTTTAACTGTTATTCTCTTTTTAAAAAAAAATATTAGTTCGGTGTCAATAGTTCTAAGTCTTGGTTAGCGGGGGCATCCTGGAGAACTTGTTTTTCTGTCTTCCTTTCTCCTCACTGTTTCACCTCGCTACTTACGTAGCTGATAGTTATCAAGTTATTCCTCCTCCCAAAACTACCTACTTTTTATAAAAAACACAACTCTAAAAGTTGGTGATGGATGGAAGTTTAAAGTAGCTTTAAGCTGGAAGTGAGACGATCTGATCAAACCCATGATCAATTAAAAATTTCTGTCAGAGTACCAACATCCAATTCAGTTAGCTACTGTTACTTTTTAAAGTAACACTGATCTACACGACAATGAGAATCAGCCGCTTTTAAAATTTTTAATCCACTTCTTTTAAAGGTGATCATAGCCTCTTTTCTGTGACTTTGAAGAGCACATAACAAAGGTACACTAGAAAACGTTAAGTGTGTGCTCTGCCTTTCTGAAACCTCATCTGATCCTCGAATCTTGATGAGGTTGGTACTACTACCCTGTCATCTGTAAAACAGGTCACTTCTTTTAGAAAGCAAAACGAACTTCGGCATGTTTAAGCAATTTGTCCCAGGGCACACAGCACAAGCGCAGTGAGGGTTTAAGTTCGGAGCAGGTAGCCGCGGGGTCTCTGCTCTCTGCACAGCGTGTCCCTAGTTATTCCAAGTCCCAGAGGCCGGTGGGCTTAGCAGCCACTGCATGTCCGTAGCTCTCCAGGTGCTCTTTGATTGAGTGAGAAAAAAGAAAAAGGCAAGTGCACAGAAGTCTGAAGACTCTGCTTAAACATGTCAAAATGAGACCAAGACTCAGCCCAGCACTATTGGTCAGTCATCGGAACCAGCGTCAGGGGACACTTCCCACGTGAAGATTCTCGGAAGCAGGTTTCCTATCTGCCAACGTGGCACCAAAGAGACCTCAGAGTCACGTCCATTCACCCTGGGCGCAGGTCACAGTTCCCCCACGTCAGCATCTGGAACGGCAATCCATACCAGAAAGATACTTTCAAACTTCCCCCCATCTTTTTCTTTATCACGTGGGAATCACTGAGGACCGGCAGGAGGCGTGGCCCATTCAGACCTGGAACAGGCCTTCGGGGGAAGGGGCCGCAGAATCGTCACGTAAACAAGCTCCTCCGGGTGACGCATCTGCACGCTGAGGTCTGGGACTCACAACTCCATGGCACAAAAAGTGGTGATGCCAAGAGGTGATGAATAAAAAGTATCAAGTGCTGGTGGCTCTCAAATCCGTGCGGTCTACTCTGTGGCTGCCGACGTGACGGGTGTGATCTGTGTCGCCCTGTAACTGGCATCCATGTCAAATACATGCCACACAGCAGCAGTGCAGGTTGAAATCACACTGAGTTTCAGTGTGTGGTGATAATTAACTCTCAGCAGCCCTCTGAATTTTTTAAGCACGGACAAGCCACAGGCAAAATTGTCTTAGTTCACTTCTAACATTGTATCTATGGTTTACAACTTGTCTACTACAAATCTAACGTTTTTCTTTTTATGCTCTACTTTGAAAACCACAGAGTAGTGTGGAAACGGGGGGAAAGGTCCGGTGACAGAGGAACAAGGCTGCGCTTCCTAGGCGAAGCCCGTCCTGTGCACCACGTCCGGCCACACAGGCGTCTGCTCGCCTCCCGGAGAGGGCACACCGCGAACACATGCGTCGGTTTTCCGTGCTGACCTCTCTGCTCAGAAAGCAGCTGTACGAACTCCTGCTTCACACTTTCGTTTATCCGTCTGCATCAATGTGATGTTTCCATTAAAAGACCTCTAAACTCCAAATGCCTCAACTCATGCTAACGCCACGGCACGGCCCTCGTCTGGACCATGTGGACGGCGTCGGCCGAAGGGCATGGGGCCCAGAGCCCAATCTCTTCGCATCACCCACCTCCTCCCCAGCCTCGGAGGGGATTCGCGAGGGCAGCACCACGGACTCAGCTCCCACACCGGCACGACCACGACTGATCTGCCACCACCATCCTCGTATCCACCAAGTTCTTGCCACCAGAGACCCAGATGCCATGATTTCACCAAATCAGTCAGTTCGAGGGGATCTATAATATCGCTAGACTGTAACATAGCCTGCAGAGGTAACTCCAAAACAACAGTCACATGTATCTCAGGAAACAGATAAGAGCTCCTCTTTGTTACCAAGTCATTGCTCTGTCACCTTCTGTGACTGAGTCTATTAAGGCATCTGTAAACGAGCTCGTGTCACAAACATCAGAGCCTGGGGACACATCGCTCTGTGCTCGCTGCGCGGCTGCCTCCCCGGCCTCCCCAGACTCCGCGCTCAGCAGAGGACTTCACGCCACTCTCCGCGTGTCCCGATGCCAGACGGAGCCTGGAATGCGTGTTCACAGGCTCAGGATCCTCTTCTTTCCCTCTTAAGGTCAGCACAGACACCTGCCCTGATGAGACAGGCCAAGAACGTCACGTTGAAAAGGTGAAAGTAAAGTGGACCCACGTGCACGTGGGCTCTCCAGTGAACAGTGGCCAGTACGTCCGTAGTGTCAGCGGCCACACTTTGCAGAGAAGGTGAAGAGCACCTTGTGTCAGGAAAAACGGTGACGGGGATGCTACCGCCCTCTGCACTCGGTCTCTGGGCCTGTAAGATTCAAGCATTCTGTGCTAAAACATTACCCAGCAATTCCGGGACTTAACTAGTACATTCACTTCTCCAGCTCTCATGGGGTGGGACAGGGGGAGAGAGAGCGCGAGCACGCGCGCGCATGGGCAGGTAGGCGGGGAGCGCGAGGTAGCACAGGAGCACAGAAGCCTTAGGTTCCTCTCCAGGGCTTGTTCTTTCGGGAGCCTGAACTGGAAGTGCCTCTCCTGCCAGCCCTCGAAATGCCATCCGCCATGAGCGCAAAAATGACTTCAAAGCAATCGTGGGTGGAAAGACAAGGACGGCGGCGGGGACCGCTGTCTCCGCTGCATCCAGAGGCGGGAGAGACAGGAGGCTGAGGATTAACGGGAGGGAAGGTCTCACTTAAGCCTTTATTTTCACCCTATGTGAATGCACTAAAACTTAGTGAATCGTGTGCTCTACCACAACAGTGTCGCCCCTTATTTTAAACCCAGCTCGATGGAAAGGCCAGGATTGCCTCTCGTGGGCTCCACCCAGTAATCCCAGAACGAAGGACACGTGGCCTTTGGAACGGGTGACTCTGAAGGGAGACGTGTGGGGAGTGGTAGGGTCCTTCCTCGGCCCCCAGTCCCCTAGTGTCCCCTCCCTCCTCCTTCCCTGCCTCTCTCCATGTTACAGCCGCAGTGAGTCTCACACGCGACACTGAGGGAAGAGCCCGGAGAGCCGAAGAGTCTGATCCACAGGAATACACTCATCTCCTTCCAACGTCGCTCTCATTTATTTGCCACGAGGTATAAAAAATGAGATGAAATTCCCAAGATGTACATAAAAAGCTGATTTATCTCCCAAAGCGCCCGGGGAGCTCGCTCTGCATGCACACACACACGTGCCGTGTCCTACACCCTTCCTGCGGGAGCACACGGATGCGTGCGTGGCGAGGGCGCTGCGTGTACTTGGAAGCAAGCATGTTTAATGGTAACATGGTAAGACACGTTTAAACACAGACAAAACAAAGATGCTCTTATGTAACAGTGCCTAGAACCGCGACGGCTGAGTCACAGCCTCAGCACCAACATCTCTGCTGCTGAGGAAGGCGGCGTGGCTCCCATGGAATCATTTCAGAGAGGAAAATGAATTTGTCGAAGTCTGAATTTCAAAGGCATTTGGCAGTGTCCTAATATTTCCCCTCTTTTTGCCCTGTTAAACTTGGTCTTAGGAAATACATAAATAACAAATTTGTGACATCGATATTCAGCTGGCTAAAACTTGTCACTGTTTCTCAAGGTGTCTTTGTCCACGGTGGGCAAGAATCCAAATCATAATCAAATGACATCTGCGACTCACAGATCTCAAAGGGAGTTCCTACGCCCAAACACTGACACCCTAGCGCCATGCCCGCTTACGACAATGGGCCCCCTCCTCGCCACCCCCGCGACAACACCGGAGGCCCAAGCCTGGTTCTGCTCGTGGGCCCGGTGGACCTTCTGTGAAGCCCGAGGTAAAGTCAGGTCCATCACCGGGCCCTCGGGTTCCTCGTCCATGAAAGCATTTGCTGTGGCCTATGGTGACGGCCCTGACGGAAGAGGCAGGACTTGGGGACAAAGAGCGACAGTCTCAGACTCTGCTAGCGCATCTCAAACACAATCAGGTGAAGAAATTTCCGGAGAAAGAGCCGTTGTTTATTTCTCATCTCTCGAGCACGCATCTTGAGTATAAGCCCCAAAGCTGTTGCTTAAACCCAACCTCAGCCCCTCGCTTGTCACCCCCAGGCACCCGTCACGCTGGCTCCCACCTGTCCTCGGTTACGCGGAGTGCTCTGGGCGTTATGGCTACTCCCACCCCGTTGCCCAGCACAACTTCACATGATTGTCTCCGAATTAGAGGTAACAGCCCTGTAAGTAGAAAGCACACCTTAATCCTGTTTGCCCAGAGACGGAGGAAGGAAAGGGGACGAGAAGTATGGTCGGAAGGTGCCTGCACGTGGCACGGCGCAGCTGCACACGCAGAGCGGGAGGGAGAGGGGCAGGGCTACGGCGCACCTGGCTCAGACCCCTGCTGTCCACGTGTCTGAACGCACCTGCCCAGTTTCCCAGGAACATGCTGCTCCGCAAGTCCGACTATCTGCATATCCTGGGAGCCGCCACCCGCGGTCCCCACACACCACCCACCACAGGCATAGGAGGCATCCACGCTGGCCGGGATCTCCCAGGGTTTCCGCGTAGGGCTGGGCGTGTGTGCACGTGGGCAGAGGGCAGATTCTCCTTCCCAGAAAGTGCAGGGACAGTAGACGGTGGCCGGCAGACAGAACACGCGTGGCACATGCAGGAGGGCGCACGCAGGGAGCATGGGGCCAACCAGCAGAGCAGAGCTGCAGCGACAGAGGGCGACAGATCGCCAGGCCCAGGCCTCCACCCTGCCTTGGGTACCTGGTGGCTGGCCCTGCCCCACCACCTGTGAGCCACTCGTGGAGGTAGCACAAGGGAGCTCACAGTGGCTTTCTGTGTGTGACACCAGAGTCTTGAATCAAATGCCCAGATTCCAATACAAAATTGATCCATCCATTTGTTAATCAAAAAAACAATTTTCATGAAACTTTAAAAAAACTTTCAAGAAAATTCTAAGGAAATATGAAAAACAACACTCATTAAAATCAAGAAATCGAATGGAGAATATCATACTATATTTCAATTTCTTGTCATGCTGGCCATGCCGTGTCCTCACTGTCAATGTTAAGTCAAAAGCAATCTACTCTAGAATTAATTATCTGGGGCAAAACGACTAGGATTTCCATTTTTCTTAAAGGCAATGACTGACATTTGGAAACGAATGGGTCTTCATTTCCCCAAAAGTCACAATAATTACTTACTCATGCTCTGGAAGAACCAAAAGACTGAACTAGAGAAAAAAAATGAAGGAGGTAAAATTATCTCTAAGTATAAATATTATAACCACGTGCCCAGACTGCTCAGGAGAACCTACAGAGACGATCACGTGCTACACTGGGATGGCAACAAGGTGGTCCCTTGAAAATTAACACAAAAACATCAATAGTTTTTAAAAACAAAAATTGCTTGATACAGTGGAAGTTCCCTTTCTAAACAGCAACAACAAGAAGAAACCCCGAGTCTAGGAAAGAAGCGAAACACAACCAACGGGAGAAGCACAAGAGCTTGGCACCTTCCCAGGCCGAGATGAATAAAGCAGGGGAGCACATTCAGAAATAGGCCGGGGACACGCGAGGATCGCTGTGTGACAAAGGCCGCGTTTAAACCGGTGCGGGTGGCACAGACTGACGGCACGCCGCTTCCTGCGCCTGCCCGGCCCACACCCACACACCGCCTGGCCCCGTCAGAGGCGGCTGTGCCCGTCCCGACACCCCGAGGTGCCCAGTTTGCTTTAGGCAAAAGGGTGTGGTCAGAGAGCAGGCATCTGTGTGGCTGCTGCTCCCTAGAGCTTTTGCCGCCCCCAAAAGAACCCCTCCCAGCTCAAGGCCGTCTGAGGCCACTGCATTTCACAGCCACTGGTGCTCAAAACCCGTGACGTGGAGGACCAGGCGGATGACTCAGCGTGCCCTGCAGCCCCCGTGAGCCACACGGGGCGATGGCTGAGACTTCAACCTCGGCGCCTGCTTCAAAAGCATTCTACGCAAAGCAAAGTTTAAATTGTTTTTTTTTAAAGAAAGGACAGAGAAAGAAATGTGTGTTTTTAAAAACAGTTTGAAATGTTAGAGACTTTTTGAACCATGATATAAAACTAAACATCATATTGCAATAACTAATTAATATGAAAAAAGTAAGTTAGCAAAATCTAAACAAACATTTTGCTCTGCATGACGAAGAATGGGAGGGACAGTTGTTTTCCTCATACATGTAAAACTGGGATAAATCAGTAAGAAAGAGATGACAAAATAAAGGCAAGGGAAGAAAATTTTTGCAATAAAAAAGTAAAATTAAAATATTTTTAAATGCTGATTATTAATATTAACTTAAATTTGCATAGAGTTAATTTTCACTGCTCAACCCAGGAAAAAAATTAAAAGTCCTGGTGGGGTGCACACAATCGCCCATGCTCAGGCACTACTGGTAAATATTAAATTGATGTATTTGGGGGGTAGCAGTTTGGCAGAATCCAGCACGATTATAAATAAACATAGCCATCAGTGCAGCAATATCGCTTCCGGAAATTTAAACTCACACATGCTTACTTACGCACACAGCACTATTGTTCTTAGCAGAAACCATCCTGAAAACAACTACTGGCCCTGCAATAAGGCTTCAGTTAAATAAGCTACCATATAAATTACCATACAAGGATAAGATTGTTTTAAATGCATTGATATGAAAAATTCTCCAAAATATGTACTTAAAAATATATAGATCATTTAAAATAATGTATTTCCATACGAAAAAAGAAAGGAATTTTGAGTGTGTGTGTATAAAATTTCTGGAAGTTATTTACATGACAAGAAAAAGAAAACCAGGTTTTTTTAAGGTCAAGCCAAGAGGAACTTCTATAAATGTGGTACTGGTGAAGGGAGATAGAAAACACATACCAGAACCACTGATGGAGCATGAGGAAGAAGTCTAGAAAAATTCCAGAAGCCTAAGCCACTCACTAGTTAACCATTAACCACTAGGATAAATGTGGCCTTCCATTATGAGAAGTTGGATCCTTTCAATAAAGAAGCTGAAGTAAATATCAGATAAACTAGAAACTCACACCCATGAGAAGGGATGACACAACTCAGTCGCTCCTTCAGTGCACATCTGAGCTTGCTGCCTGTGCAAGGCGGTGTTGGGCCATGACCTCTGTTCCCTGTCTCACCATAAAGTTGTAACTGACTGCGAGAGACGATCTGTTACTCACAACTTGGTACGACAGATTACCTGCACATGCATTTAAGTTGCTCTGACATATCAAATTTAACCACATGCTCCAGGCAAAAGAGAAAAAACAATTTAATTCAAGTCCCTCTGAATTTCTCCTCCAGCTGATATGAGTTTGGCCTCCATGATTCCAGAGAAGGGAAAAGCCAAACAGAAAGGCACAGAGACGCAGAGGGGTTGGTACGAAGCTCCTGAGGGTTTGTGCGCCAAGTCCGAGGTTAGTGAGCCACTGAATGGATTTTCAACGGTGATGTCAGGAGCGAGCTTCCTGTTTCCCAGACAATGTCAGAACAAGTAGAGGAGGTTGTTGCACATGCATTAGAGCTCCTTCAGGGTGGACTGAAATGATGGAGACTAGGAAGAGGGCGGACGTCCGCTGGGCACTGAAGGCTGTGCAGAGGCATGAGGACACAGAGGAGGTCAGCATTTTGATGAAGACTACAGGACAGGCATCTTGGCCTGTCCACGAGGAAAAGAGGAAGCGGTATGGCTGCTCCCACAGCGGTTCTCAAGTTTGGTCCAGGAACCTCTGGGGATCTGAAAACTCTGTGAGGAGTCGGCTGCGTCAAACTTTTAATATGATGCTATTTGCCTTTTCACTCCCATTTGCGTGCAATCGACAGTGGAGTTTACCAGAGGCCATGTGGTTGATAACATTATAAGTGTGAATGAGGAAACAAATACTGAGGCCAACTATCTTCTGTTAAGCCAGATAGTGTTTTAAAATATGTAAAACAATGTAATTTTTTTACTTTTTGTAAAATTTATTTTTCATAAAAATGTTATCTACATTAACAAAATAACTATTATTTTTAAATAAATTTCTAAGTAAATATTTTTAAACTTTCTCATGTTTAATTGTCCAGTACTGTAAATATAGAGAGATACAAACCACATAATATTCTTTGGTGTTTTCAATAGTTTGGGCCTGTCATGGGGTGGGGTCCCTACTTTGAGGACCACTGTGCCGGGAGGCTAGATCAAGGGTCAGGGGCTGGACACGAGAGCCATGCTGGCCACAGGCACACGTATGTTCAGACTGGACAGAGAGGCTCAGAGCAGGGCTAAGGCAAGGACACACGGACAGAAACAGATGGAAGATGCTGTTACAGGAAAAGCAACAACTGACTGGGACTAGGGGCAAGGGGGCGGTGCCCACCTTCCCGACATGAGCGCCCGGTGGTAGGTGGTGCCAGTGCAATGCCAGGGAGGACAAAAGAAAATGCCTAGGACTGGACCCAGGAAGGCTGTCACGTCGGCAAGGAGACACGAGAACGCGGGCTCCACCGAGCAAAGGCTGCCAACTGGAGACAAACGCCGGCAGCCACCCTCCTGCGGGTATTTCAAGTCACGGGAACCCACAACGTTGCCTGAATAAATATCAGACAGTGAGACGCGCCTGAGGCCAAGCCCCAGTCGGCCCGACACTTACTAGTGAGGCAGACTGCACTGCCTCGCCGTCTCCCCTAGGCTGTCCCCACGTGACACTGCCAGCCGTCGTTCCTCAGCAGGTGCTGGAAACTGGATTACATGCTGTATTCTGGAAGGTCTAACAGCTCTGGTGTGATTGACACCAGAGTGGTGAGCACTTAGAAAGTATGACCTGATATCTTTGGCTCACACCACGAGACCGCCACAGTACTCAGGGTGAGGGGGAGACCCGTCGGGAGTCTCCCACCCCGCGCCTGTCTCCAGGCAGACACTGGTCTTTCTCTTGCTGTCGGTTAGTGTCCATTTGCTGCCACTTCACATAAGTGAACCTCACAACACGTGTCCCTTTTGTCTGGCTCTGTCCAACTGCGGCCACATGGAGACTCACTCAGGTTGGACTGTGTGTCAAGGTCCATCCTCTCCCCGTGCTGAGCGGCTCCCCACCGCATGGACGCCGCAGCGCGTGCGCCGCCAGGTCCCGGACATTTCGGGCAGCTCTGCTTCCTGCTGACAAAATCGTCCAGCTTCCCAATGCCTCAAGAACGTCTTTATTTGCCTTCATTTGGAAAGATACTTTCACTGAGTATAAAATTCCAAGTTGACAGTATTTTTTCTTTTGGCATTTTTCAAAACGTTCCTCTAATGCCTTCCTGCTTACATTATTTCTGACACCCCCCCAAAAAAGTCATCTTTTCTTTGTGTCTCTATATGTGAAATGTCTTTTTTTCTCTCTAGAGATTTTCTTTGTCACTCATCTGAGCAATTTGATTATAGTGTTAGTTTTCTGCATGATTCTTGTGCTGAGATTCATTGAGCTTCTTAGATCCACGAGTCTATATATTTTCCACCAAATCAGAAGAAGCTTTAGTAATCACATCTTTAAATACTCTCGGTCCTCTGCCCCTTCGGGGACTCCAGCCACACATACGTCAGGGCACTGAAGCTGGCTCATGTATCACCAGAATTCTGTTCACTTTCACATTCTCTTTTTTCTGTTTCACTCTGGATAACATCTATTGCTGACTTCAAGTTTACTATATTTTTCCCTTCAGTAACATCAAATGTGCTTCAATTTCAAGTGTATCTTTAATCTCACATATTGTAGTTTTGATCCCTAGAAGTCTAATTTTAGTCTTTTTCGATATCTTCCCTGTCTCATTTTTTTGAACAAAGAATACAGTTATAACTACTGTTTTAATATCCTCGTCTGCTAACCCCTCGTCTGCCGTTTCTGCTCAGTTCAGATAGACTTACATTTTTCCTCTTTGGTTGTGTTTCCCTGCTTCTTCCTGGGCCTGGCTTTTTTTTTTTTTTTTTTTTTTTTAATTGCTGGGAGCTGGGTACCTCTGCACCTCTGCGCACCCCTATGCACTGAGGTTTGTTCCGGGACAGTGCCAAGTCACTCAGGACAATCTGAGCCTCTGGTCACGTTCAGTGAGCTGCAGTGATACAGCTAAGGAGTTTAAGCATCTCCTCCCACGCTGCTGCTCAGGCCCTTTAGGGCACCTGCCTCTGGAGGAGTGAGAGCCAAACACACGCCCTGCACACAGCAACCGCATGGAGTCAGTGAGGTCCTCACCATCCCAAGCGGGTTAGAGACAGTCCTCCCTAGAAAGGCTACTGCGCAGGACACGATGAGCCCTGAGAGCCGTCACGGCCGAGGCCCGAAGGCCTGAGGAGCTTTTCTGTCCTTGGGTCACCACCGTGTTCAGGACCCCCCTGTGTCCTCCACCGCAGAGCCGGGCACCACAATGTCGCGTGCGGCTCGCATGCGCCGCCCGTCTCCTACAGAGGGAACCACCACGCGCCCTGCTCCGACTCAGCAGGGAGATGCACGCGCGGTCTCCGCCGTCCGTCATCGCAAACCTGCGCCGTGGATAAGCCGCAGGGGCCCGGATCCGCGGAGGGGCGGTCACAACTGGGTGCGGCCGCTGCGCGCTTTGCCCGACGCCTCGGCGGCGCGAGCGAACGCCCGCTCTGGCCGTGGGTGCGGGCGCCCCGTGCGCCCCGGGCCCGCTCTCCGCGCCACACGGGCCACGGGGCGCGCGTGCGGCTCTGGAAGTCCTGCGAAACGGCTCCACCTTATCCACAGCGGAGGAGCGGGGCCTGGAAGTGCCCCCGCCTCCGCGAGCTTGGGGCCCCGCGGCGTGGCCGACGCAGGGAGGACGCCCTCCAGGCCCCGAGCCCGGGAACGGGGGGCCCGGCCGCGCGCAGGGCATGCCGTGCCCACGACGGTGCCCGCGCCGTGCCCACGACTGTGCGCGGAGGGGAACACGCGCCGGCACCGGCACCCGCCGCGGTCCGAACGAGACACCGTGGCCACGCAGAGAGGAGGAGTTCTCACGGGAGAGCGTGGCCGCGCCCCGGCCCGCACGCCACCGCCATGGGCTCTCCGGGACGAGACTGCGGTGTGAAGTCAAGTCCAAAAGTGTGCGGTGTCCCCGAAGCGGGCCGTGCGTCCCCGGAACTGCAGCACGACGCGAACGGCGCCGCAAAATTCCCGCCTGCTGAGTGGGCCCCTGGGTCTGCTTGGTCGCGTGAAGACATGACCCTCAGGACTGCCTCTCCTGAGAATATGGCTTCCTTCATTTACCCACATTTCTCTTCATTCACTAGATGAAAAAATGATGAAAAACGTGAGCGCTGCTCGTGAGTAGACATAACATCCCAACACTGACGTGTCCTGGTGCGTAAGTGATGGCCTTTTTCTTATTCCCCTCCCTCCACCAGAGGTCTAGAATAATCTGCTCAACTGAAAACGTATCTGAGCTTCCCCTTTAAAGAAAAAGACCCAGTTTCACACTTTTGCGGCTCATTTCTTACATATTTTCTAAAAAGAGAAATAGGTAAAACACGTACATTAAAATCTGCTTTCAGTGGAAGATGTCTATTCAACAAGGTCCTATGGTAAACCTTAAAAGTAAAATATCTTTAATGTCACAAGTACTGAAAACTGGATTTTTGCTACATGTAATGTAAAAGGCACGATCAAATTAAGTTTGTCCCTCCTTTAATCTGTTAGACAATTATTTTTAGGCACCTTAGCCAAAATGAGAAGAGCAGAAGCACCTTCGGCCACTATAATGTTATCTGACTTTCTATGCCTAAAAGCAAGGGACACACAGAGCAGTCTGCATCATATAGTCTTTGCCACATTGTCATGCTCAGAGCTCCTGCTCTCCTGGAAAAGTGCTGATTTCCTCCCTAGTTCATCAAATATGAAATCACGGACACCAAGTGGCTCTCAGTAAACCCAGCTCCCATCTTAAATTACACACTATGTCTTCACTGATTTCCTTAAACACTCTCTGATTGGCTAGGATGCCCTCTGGAAGGCTGATTGCACCCAGTGTCCTTGATTTTAGACCCATCCTTCGGCCAGGGGTCCTTAAGCAGCTCAACAGCGCCCCCTCGCCTCCTTTCCTATGCCACACCTCGGGTCCCTTTATGAAAGGTCGGGGGCTGGGAGGCGACACTCGACTTCCTAGGCTAAGCTCCTTCGTACCGCCTCACAAGACGGCGAATGATCCAAGCCCAAGGATACCCGTGCCAAACAGTCGTGGTGAGCCACGGAGACAAAGAGCACCCACTCAGAGTACTCAGAGTACTAAATGACAGGAAACGGCGATCAAATATGGTTTCGTGAGTAACCTTTAAATCTATAAGTAGCTTTCCCAAGAAAAAGGAAAGGAAGGCAAAAGAAATGCTAAGTGTCACAGATGTCGCTATGCAGCACTTTATCCTCTTGGTATGAGATTTTTTTTGTCGTTCACATCAGCTGCATATTTTATAAAACAAATGCTATCTGATTTTTCACATTTGAAATTAAATGTTAGAAGAACAAAAATAACCTTCAAAGAGCCATGTACCAAAGTTATTTTCCACAAGGGGCAAAAGGGATGTACAGTATAAGCACTTCATTTCACTACAAAATCTGTGTCTATTTTATAGGTAGACAGATAAATAGGTTTGAATTTTGAGACCCTCCTCACCAAAAAAAATAAGATTTGATTTGATTCCAACTTGCCTTTTTATGATTGGTGTACCACTTGTAGGGTGTGTGTGTGTGTGTGTGTGTGTGTGTGTGTGTGTGTGTGTGTGTTTTAAATAACATCAAGCCATGTTTTTAACATTAAATTTTTAAAGTTTCCTATCTTGGCCAAAATTGATTTTAAAATTACATATAATTTGCTGTCAGTGTTTTTACTACTTAGCAGAAGGCTAGGATTATTTCCAAAATGGAACACCCTGCATCACTACAGATGATAACACATATTAGCTGGAAGTGGACATTCTGTATTTTTAAGATATGCATTTCAGAAAAAAAAAACTGAACACTCTAACTTTGTGATCTAGTTGCCCCAAAATGTACATGGTAAATAGGTACATTTCCCTGCCCCCTGACCCCAGCTTTGGCTATATGAATTAAAGCTTGGAGGCTAAATAAAATAGAATTTCAAATTGGGAAATAGCTGTAGGCACAATTTAGTTCAATTCTCATTTTGCAAGTGAAAGCAGGAAAGAAATAACTTGTCCAAGACCAAAGCTCATACTACAAGGACCAAAGTTTTAGCCCACACACAACAGTGCAAGCCACACCCAGCGTGTTGTGTCCTGGACCACCTCACATGACAGCACTAGCTAGCCACACCCAGCGTGTGTCCCAGACCCCATCATATGATAGCGCTAACTCTCTTCCTGTCCAGTTACATGGAGAAGAGTGTTTTGTCGAAAAAAATTCATTGTCATTGCGGAAAATATCTTTTTCTGCCCATCCTCCTCCTTCCTCTGTCAGTTAAAGAGAAAGATCTTCACATGGATTTGGGATCTAATACAGAGCTGGCCTAAGCTCCACACGGAACACTATTCCTGCTGTGGATCGAAGACACTTGGGCTTTGGGCCAGTTGAAGCAAACAGACCACCGACTCCTAAAGGCCTATTTATCTTTGATGGTATTAGGAAAGATGAACAGATTTCAGCCAACTGAGTCTTGTAAGAGAAGGTGTGAGCTGAACTTGACACTCTAAGATAGTAACAGATGACAAGACAAAATGTGAGAAGCACATGGCTGAACTAAACTGTCTAAGAAAAACCCACGGGAAGAAAATGTACTGATGTTAGCTCGGTTGACTTTCAGTATATTACACTTTTTAAAAAGAAAAAAAAAAGGCATTAACATAAAATCTTCCTAGACTAGCTGGTATGTCCTAAGCTGACAGACTTTATGTAATTAGATGCTATCATGCCAGTTACCTTTGAATCAGCACTTATCTTTTTTACTAATGATAATGACATCTAAAAAGTATGAGTGTTCAACCATGCGAACACATGTACCCATCTATTTATCTAAAGAGACATGCATTTATTTAATCACCTAAACGACCTATGAGGCAGGTACTGCTAGTGCCCCCTTTTTACAGATGTATACACTGAGGCTCACAGAGATGAACTAACTTGCCCACCATTAATGTAGCAATTCACTTGCTGGTAGAAAGCTGGAATTAGAATCCAGCCAACCTGGTGCCAGAATATGTGCTCTTAACCCCTACAATACCTGACAATAGAAAATGATTTGGTGGATATAATTATATTCACAGATACTTTAAATCATAATGGAAAATAACATGAAAAAATGCTTTCTCAACTTGAAATATGCTGAAGGGTCAGAGAATTCCTGCAGGAGCATAAAGAAGTAAATCTCTCTCTTTGGATGTTGACTGGATTTAACTAATTGATTCCAATGTTCAGTGGCTCTTTTTCAGTCCTGAAATAATTGTGATTGGTCATTTACCAAATATTCTAAACAGGTACATTTGAGTAGGCAGTGAAATAAATTTACATAAAACAACTGATTAATCCAACTCCAGAGAAAAGAATTACACCACTGAACAGGTGTATTCAAATTGTCTTATGCTAATAACCTGAAAGAGCGTGAAAAAAACATAGAAACTTTAGATCTGTTGCTAACAACCTGACTCTAGAGATTTTTTTTAAAAGCTGCTATGAGACCCAACTCTACCCTTAAGTGACAGGGAAGAAGAGACTCTAAGAGCAGAGCCAGTGGCACAGAGACGATGGGCTCCATCAGCCACTCCCTGTGGAGTCCTCATGGGACGCTGAGACAACCCACCTGCTGGCATGTGCTCACCTGGAAGGGTTTCATGACAAACCCTACTCCAGGCATCCTGTCCAGGCAGCAAAATGGTTCAGGTGAAACACACAGGAAAAGGTGGAGAGCGGAGGACCATTTGTCCCTCGGTCACTGCCTCTGGCCCTGGGAGCACTTTGAACAGCATCCCTGGGTTGTCCTATACAGCCTGGGGGCTTGCAGCAGACAGAAACCTTTAGGAATCAGTCACACAGGCCTTGTTGACCAGTATCAACTACCACTGTGGGGAGTCATGGGATGTAGTCAGAAGAGTCCTTTAGTATTCAACCAGGTGATGGTGACACCACCCTTCCATGTGCAAATGAAGCGAGGCTTATTGAAGACTGATGCAAGGAGAACACAAGGACTATGAAAAAAGTGGCCCTAATATATGACATTTTAAAATCTTTAAAATATATATATTTTTTTATATTTGGAATGTCTTTCCACCAATTACTGCCAAGTTTACATGCAGTACAAAGCCACTCCAAGCAAATGCTGACCTTTTGGGTATATTAAGATAAACCCGACAAAGTAAAAAAATAAATAAATAAAAAACTAAATCAAAGAAATGTACTGCAAGAAAAATGTAGGAATGGTTATACTCAGGATTCATAGCATTTGTCATAAAATATATTTATGAAATCCAGAATCCCTCTTTTTTCTCTAATTAGGAACAACAAAATCAAATTTTTCTTTATCAAGATTGTTTTTGTCACAAAGAAGTAATCATCTTCTTATGCTTTGATATGTGCACCATTCAGAGAATCATACGTGTTTATTTTACCATTAAATTCTTTAAACAGTTGTCCTCAGCAGAAAACAATATTGCTTTGAAAACAATATAAATATGTTGCTCACATATTTAACACTTGACAAACCATCAAAGCTGCTGACAGAAGTTATGAGTATCATGAACTCGAGTCTAGCTTAGATTTCAACACAAAACAATGCTCGCGGCGTACCCCAAACAAGACAAAACCAACAAAGGGGCCACGAAAACCCCCGTAACGACAGCAAGAAAATGACTTTAGGGACGAACGCGCGTGGGGCAGAGCAGCCAGCTGCTCCGTCCAGCGGTCGCGGGGCTGCCGAGCGCCGTCCAATGGCAGCGGCCGGGCTTCCGGGGGCTCCGGGCGACGTCGCGCCCCGCATCCCGCCCCGCCCCGCATCCCGCCCTGCATCCCGCTGCCGCTTCCACGCCGCTCCCACGCACAGCGTCTTCGAGCGAGGGTGCCCTAAAAACCCGCCTCGAGCGGGGTCTGTCTGAGGCGGGGAAGGAGGGCAATGAACTGCACCTCTGCCCGGCAGCCCCCAGGGGTGTCAGACCCCGCCTAGGCTGCCGACGGTCCTCTCTGCTTCTTAAAGACGAAACGCTCCTCCCCCTCCCCGTGACTCTCTGATTTGCATCAGCACACTAAGAAATAGCTGCTGCTCCGATCACTAAAAGTCCCGAGTGTCTACACTCTTACAGTAAATCAGAGGGGAAAGAGTTCACATGAATACCTCGACCTAATTCCCCCACCTTCAGGAGGAAAAAACACTGGTTTTCTACTTTAAATTGCAGAGAGAAAAAGGGGTTGCAGTGCCTCTGATTGTGAAGTTCGGTGAGGAAGAGGCATTGTAACCTCAGTCGTCAGCACTGAGTCGGAGCTCCCTTCTGACTCTAACTCCTCGCGTGCCCCCCAGAAAAAATGACGATCGTATGAGCTTCATGCATGATTGATACCACTGCTGTTTATTTTAAGACTGTCCTTGAGAATCAGTCAAATGAAGCACTGCCAGTGTGAGTTTTGCAACCAAGGATGAGACACAGAATACAAATGCCCTTTCTGAAGACGACGTGATGGCCTATGCTTCCCACTACCGTCTCCTACCAAAAAGCAGCATCTAATCAAAGTGAATTGGGCAGAAACTCGTGTCAGAGGAGGATATCCTGTCATCCCATGCTCTTTACAGTATGTCGAATTTACCAGCAGTGAATTAACACATGATTTTTTTAAAAGGGAGCGAGGTTATCATTACACATAAAGAAGCATAGAAAGCTAACTAATAATATGATCAAGTGCTTAAAAAACATTTGGGAAAAATACAGCTATCAAACATAATCTACTCTAAATCATTAGAAATCTCCTGTGTATCATAAAAGCTTTATAAGGTCTCACTTAGATGGCAGTGCCTCTTATCTTTCATAATTAAATCTTTGCATTATATAATAAATATGTTCTAAAAATGAGGAAGTAGGTTTTTTCCATAAATCCCCTTTTCACTCATATCTTGAATAAAGAGAAGATATCATGGAAATTCAAAATGAAATGATTTTTTAGTAAAATCAACTTTTTCTGGCATAATATCTGATTACAGTGACTGAGGTATTCAAACTAGGAAGGACTACAATCAAGTTTGTATTTAGCCTCAAAAAAAAAAAAAAAAGCAAATAATCATCAAAACATGATGCTATCCCAAAGATGTCTGAAAGCAAAGCCAAGACTTGCCGGAAGCCAGCAGCCTTGGTGAGCAAGAAGAACCTAGCCCTGACTTCCGAGCACCCGTAGAGCCCACCAGAGCACCGCCAGCACCACCACCTGCCGCTGCGGGCCTTCTGCCTGTGACATTGTAAGGAAAGGCCTGCCACTGGCATTCCTGCTTGCAGTCTCTCAGCTAATTACATCTTCATCTCGACATTACGTGATGCCTTGATTTAAACAACAGGTACAAACATCCACCCGTGGCATGCAATTCCCAAAGTTCGAATTCGCAGTGGAGAACAGTGGGCATTCATCCCCTTCCCCTCTCTTCTTATCCAGAAAATAAAAATTGTGTTTTTCAAAGGGTTCAGCAGTTTTTGGAATTCGTATTGGGTTTTTTGCATAATATAATCCCACTTAACATCTGTGAACTTCTTGAACTCATTTGGTCAGGGCTGTTACTTTTTGAAATACTTTCTCTACCGACCGTCACTCATTACGTGGAGTCCAAGAACAGTTTCTGTAAACAGACGGTTGTCAGATGTGCTCTCACACACGGCGCTTTATACGTCAGTATGTTACGAGAAACGCGTTCAAACGCTGTGCAACAGGTTCTGCTATTGTGTAAACACACTCCCAACAAAATGACAGGAAGCTCGAAAGGGTCCACAGTCTAAGGTAAAAATCACGTGATTTTTCAGGGACTAAATGCCTCTGCGACGCCAGCAGCAGCTCTGGTCAGGATGCATCTCACGAGCCGCCCGGGCTGTCTGGACCGGGCTGGCTGGACCCCGCCGAGTCGGAGGCCAGGCGCGCGCACGCCTCCGCGGGCCCCCTGCATGCCGCCGGCTCCAGCGCCCAGCTGGTGTCAGGAAGGGGACTCTGGAGAGGTCTGGCAAGTCCTCGCCCTTAAGTTCCCTGTGGCTTTGTGTCTGCCTGTTCCCAGAGCTGCCTTAGCCAAGCCGGTGGCAGTCCAAATGCCCCCCGTTCTGCCACGCGAGCGTGAAACCAAATTCAAAACAAACACCCCTCGGAACTACGGCACCCGGCCGCGCTGAGGTTTGCGTGGCGGGGGAGGGGCGCGGCGGACACTTAGGAAGGAACGGAGTCCACGTCCCCCGTGTGGCCAGCGCCAGACACATGCATCAACTCAGGTCTGAACGGAAAGGACTCGGGCTGGGCGAGCGTTTCATCACAAAGTAACGTCACCGATCGCAGCAGCATCCCCCCTGCCCTCCGGATCCCGCTCGCAGCCCCCTTTGTTAGACCCGGCACCCGGGAGAGGGGGCCCGGAACAATGCCGGGCGGCCCCGATGCCCGGCAGCGAGCCCCGGGGACCCGAGCCGCGGCCTCCCCCCGACTCGAGCCGCCTCCCGGGGCCCCGCGCCCGCCTCTCCCGGCGGCAGCGAGGCCGGAGCCGCGGCCGAGCGCGCAGCATCCCGCTTTGTGCCCGGGGATAACGGACTCGGCTGCGCGCATCCCTCGCCCACACCCGGCGCCCTCGGCCGGGGTCTGCGCTGCCGGCCACGCCACTCGGCCCTCGCCCTGCGCAGCCGGGACCGAGGGCGCCCGGAGCGTGCCTGGGGCGGCGGGGCGGCGGGGAGCAGGCGGACGGGCGGGGCGCCCGCGCTCTCACCTCCACATTGAAACGCTGCTCCGTTCCGCAGACGGCGGCGCACGCGATCCAGAGCCAGGTCTGCAGGAGCGCCGCCCCCGAGCGACGCGCGACCCCCGGCCGTCGTCCAGAGCCCAGGGCGAGCAAGACCATAGTGGCCCGCGCTCCGCGGACGCACGAGCCCCCCGCGCCCCCTCGCCGACGCCTCGCCCCCGCCTGCTCTCCGCCAACTCCCGGTGGGAAGGGGCCCGCAGGTCCGCGGCGCCGGCCGCAGCGGGGCCGCGCTCGGCAGCCCGCGAGCGGCGCGGGCGGGTCAGCGGTGGCCCGCGGTCACCATCGCCGGCCGAGCCGGCCCGGCCCCGCCGCGTGCGCCCCGCTCCGTGCACCCCGCGCCCTGCGCCGCCGCCGGCTCTGCGGAAGGGCCGGCGCTCCCGGCTGCTCGCCGCCGCCTCCCGGTCCCTCCCCGCCGCGCTCCCTCCGAACGTACATCCGTAATCTACATAGCTCCGCCCCCTGCCTTCCCCCGGGTCCGCGGGCTCCGGCCCCGGCGCGCGCGCACCCGACCGCGCGCGTGCCATGCACACAGCTGCGCACGAGCACACACGCACGCGCACGCGCGCATCTGCACACGTGCATCTGCACACGCGCATCTGCACACACGCACGCACGCACGCGCCCGCTCATCTGCACACCAGCGGGCGCGCGCCTCGCAGGGGATGGCACGGAGGGGGCCTCCAGGGCGCGTCGCCCCGCAGGCAGCCGGCGGCGACCCGGGCCTGGGCCCCCGGGGACCCGCGGCGAGCAGGCCCCGGGCAGGCCCCGCCGCCTCGCACGCCCCCAGAGCCCCGCGGAGCACGCCGGCCCCCCCGTGCGGCCCCCCCCCGCGCGGCCCCACGCGGTGCCTAAGGCTACTCCGGGAAGCGGCGCGCTGGGCATCGGGGGAGGGTGCGGGGTGGTCAGGTTTAGGAAGCCGGAGGTCGAGGCCGAGCGCCCAAACTTCGTTGGGGTCCGCGGACCGAGCCCGAGGCCTGCGGTCCCCCGACTTCCCTCCGCCATCGCCCCCAACCCCCGCACGGCGTCGGGGCGGGGTCCAGCCGACGCGTCGCTTCCCTAAGGTGCCCGGGAGGGCGGACACAAATGCGCGCGGGGCCGGGGTGGGGGAGGAGGGCGGAGCCGCCCAGCAGCGGGCGCACGCAGCCTCGGAGGCGGGGAGCCCGAGGCCGGGAGCCCCCGGCGGGGGCGCGGGGCCCTGCGGGCCGGGACGCCTGCCTGCGGGCTCCGCACCGCGAGGCCGTGGCCCGGGCAGGTGACGGCTCGGCGGAGGACGGTCGTGGGGCGGCGGGGCGCACCGAAGGGCGTGGGCGCGGCGCACCGAAGGGCATGGGCGCGGCCGGCGGCTCCACGTGGCACAGCGACCTCCGGCAGGTGGAGCAGGGACCGACCGGGCTCACGACACCTCCCGAGGTCTCGGGCTGCGGGAGGGCACGCTCGGCGCGCAGAGGTGAAACGCTGGAAACACGTCGGCGGACACCGAGCAGGAACAGGAAAGCTGAGGACCGGACGCCGTGGCTGCTTCCAAGGCAGGAGGAGCTCTGACCGCCCGGCCTGGCCCAATCCAGGGACGTCCTCCCGGCGTCCACCCTGACGCCGCACCCGGGCCCCAGGGAATCTGGGGGACACAGCAAGCAAGAAAGGCCTCCTGCCGGGCGGCCCGACACAGCCCACGGCCTGTCCCCACGCACGGGCTCTCCCCGGAGTCCCTGCATCCCTGCTTTGCCTCCGTTTCGCAGGCGGAGAAAATGGTGGCCAGAGAAGGGAACTTTCCAGCAGAGCACTCCGGCGGCCAGCCTCGCACCTGGGCGCCGGGACTCCCAGCTCCCGCGTGGCTTTCCACACAGAAATTCGTTTCTGCTGCTAACGGGTGTTTGACAGTTTGCAGCCCATAGACTGACGTGGCTTATGGAAAAGAAACAGGAGGCCGCGTGGAAGCCAAGCCATCAGATAGATGTTCCATGGTGCCAGTGCCAACATAAAGTAACACAATGTGATGGGGAGCCTTTGTCCACAAGAATCCAGCAGAACGTGTACATTGTATCTACCAAGTGGTGATTAGAGGAGAGTGACAAAAATTTTATACATTGTATCTTGCAAAGAGCAAATTTAAAGACACACAGAAAGAGCTTATACATTGTATCTAGCAAAGTCATGGAAGAGATACAGGAAACAAGTTTATACATTGTATCTAGCAAAGTACATAATCAGATTGGGGAGCCATGCAGGAAAAAAGATACTCTTCCTAACCTGTGAGATGGCACTGACAGGGAGGAGGTAAAACGAGTTTACGCAAGGTGTGCATGAGGAAACATCTCGATGCTTTAGTTCTTGCTCAGAGAGCCCGAACATCCGAAGATTCTCTCAGGGAGGAGTTTCCCAGAGGAAACACCTCCCACCTGAGCCAGGAAGACACCACATTTGCTGAAACAGGCAAGCCAACATGGCCCAAGTATTTTAGACAGGAATAGGTGTCCGGGAAGACCATCTTCAACGCGATGCAGGGGACCAGCCATGGGCACGGAGAGGACAGGTGGTACAATCACCTACACGTGGAGGCCTGTGCTTCCAAGAGCCACCCCAAGGGAAAAGAAACGGAGGAGCCCTGAAGTCAAAAGATAGTCTCAAACTAGCGGTCAGTGATGCTGACAATCTTAAACATTTATTAAATTCATTAGTGGACATTCACTGGGCAATGGGCGCGTGAGTGAACGTTCGAGGTTCCAGAAACACTGACAGAAATAAAATACTGGGACGCACGCCTATGGACCATAGTGATCGTGTAAGGACTCGGGTAATTACATCTGTAAGATGCTACAGAGAGTAGAAGTAGCTGATTTTCCCTGAGGGTTTTGGAGAAAGCATCACGAAAGTGTTAGTTCTCAGTGGGCTTCTTACAGAGAGAGTAGATATCTACGAGGCAGATGGAAAAGGAAGGGTGATTTCAGAGCTGTGCGCGATGGAAAAATAAATATACAAGGCGCATGTGGACTGCCACAGATGGTCTGTCAGGGCTGGAAGCCAAGGTGCGTGGAAAGCCAGGTCAAGGTCAGAGGTCGCCTGCAGACATCAGATCAGAGTCCCCTGTGTACCTCAGGCTTTAGACTTGACCCATAAGAATCCTTGGGAGATCACTTGGACATCGTCACCTTCTAGAAGTTACCACATGTTTCACTTCACATGTTCCATCAGTCCTTTACTGCCTACTGTCTTTGTAGACCTGATGGCAGTGCCAGTCCAATAAGCTCGATGCAACTGCCCTCCAGAGGGGTTCAGCTGGGCACCCGTGGAAAAGCGATCACTTTGCCAGCTGTCATCTGATCCACAGGCTTATCTTTTAAGGCGCAGACTTACGAAGAAGCCCCGTCCTCACACCTTTGCAGCACTGGCTCCTTCGTGAGCACTCTTGGCCAAGGACTCGTTTTCCTCTGCTCAGTAAGACGACACATGGAATGCCACCCTTCCCTTTAGAGGATTAGAGGACTCTGTCTTCACAACTCAGCTCTGCTGCATGTGCCTTGTTCGAAACTGTCTTCTCATAATTTCACAAAATTAATGAACAATCTCAGAAGTACATGTGAATAAAGAACAAGGAATGAAAAGGGGCAAATGAAAAATAAATAAGAAGCCAGAGGACAGGAATAACTGCTGCCAGCAGAGTTTAACAGCAACCCAATGAAATGCGCCCTGGGAGAGAGGGGTCTGAGGAAGTGAATGATACACGCAGCTCCCAAGAGAGAAATGACTGATCCTTACCAGTGAGGAGCTGGGTAGCATGAGGGATGTGGGAAGGGTTACAACTACCTCAACCACACCACAGGTCAACAGTAGATCACGATCACCATAGAGTCCGATTCGTTAATAAACAAGCCTTCCAGAACTTAGAACATTACGTAACTGTCCATTCCTTACCACATTAAGGTACGTGTTCTCTATTCCCATCAGTTTTTCTTTTTGATTCAGAGAGTCTGGTGTAGTGCTGAGCCCCTGGCCTTCTCAAGCATCAGCTACTAGCGGGGGCAGCGTGAGAAGAACAGTCATCCAGAGCCTTCTCGTCCAGGCTGTGCCCCCTGGTGGGACCTTAAGGTCCAGAGCTCATCGCAAGTGCCTACTCTCTGTCCACAGCAGGACCCCCGGCTCACACGGGGTGAGAACGAGGAGGTGCCAGCTCTCCCTGCTGCCCTGAGGGCAGTACCGCCTTCCTGTTTCCTGCGCTGACCTACACTCCTTTCAACTCCATAACTATGAGTGTTTCTCAAATATGTGATTTTCTGCCCATTTATTTGCTCATTCATTCCTCCACTCAACATTCATTAATGACTATAAAACACCAAGCAACCGAGGGTGGAAACAGGTACACCCCGTCAGTTTGGTTCAGTTCCAAGACAGATGAGAATGACATCTTGGACTTTAGAGTTGTTTCATGCGGATTCACTGTCAACTTCAAGAGCTAGTGGACGAAACCTAGAGACGGGGTTTGGGTTGCAGTGGCAGAAATGGCCCGGTGCCTCCAGGCTCTTCGTGGAGGAGCATCGGAGGTCTGGGGGACAAAGTGGCCGGGTGGTCCCAGGAACCAGCAGAGGAGAGGTGAGACCATGGTGAACAGCCCTTCACACCATTGAGTAGCCCCAGAGTTGTCTCTGTCACCTTATAAGGCCACCCCTCCAGAACCTCAGGGACCTTGGTTCCCAAACACACACACCGGAGTCTGCCGCACCTCAGAGTCCAGCTCTGCTGCCCCTCGCCCGACTGCCGCAGGGAGGTTCTCTGTCACATGTTACCTGTATCTTTCACTCTGCCGACTTCGGATCTCTAGCCTTGAGCTCCATCTCATGGCTTAGAATCCGTGCCATCACTCTCACTGAAAACTCAACATGACCCCACTACAAGTTCATACTCTGGCCTCAGATGGCGTATCCCTTAGTTCCCTCATTTTGACCCAAACCTTGAACACCCCTTGACTCCACTGCTAACGTATGCTCAGGGCTGAGTCAGTCACCAGCAGCTGTTATGTCTTCCTGTCCAAGACCCCGTTGAGTCATTCCCTCATTGGCACTCGTAGTTCATCACTGTCCCTCACAAGTCCCTACCCTTGTCATTTCATGACTCACCACTGCAGTAGCCTCCAATGTGTTGTGCGTTTGCATATGTTACTTTTTTGTCTCCACGCCAGTCTACTGAGACCTTCCCTTTTACTTTCCTATATATCGGTTTCAACGTAGACATGGCATTAAGTTGGGAGAAAAACATTTTTAAGTTCTTTTTCAAATTCCTCTGTATTTAGAAGAGAAGATTGAGGCTCAATTGAGGAGGTTAAATAAATCATGTATTTGGTTGGAAAAATCTATTCTGATTTACAGTTGATTGCTTTTTTATAGGAAAAAAATGCATTGTAAACTATTTAGACATGCAAGAAAACACCATAAACAAACAACAAAGTTTAAGAAATAGTTCATTGCTGTTTTGCCTATGCCACACAGATAATTATAGCAGACTCAAAATGCACAATACTCTATGGATTATCAGACTTTCCTGGTTTAGCATGTGGGGATGGACATGATGAGAAAGGACATAGGTGGCTGATCAAATGAAGAAGAGAAACTGAGAATTTCGTTAGACACTGCATAGCTGTAGAAGAGTCATTTCATGTTCTTCGTCTATAAAATGGGATTTCATAGTCTCTGGGAAGTTGTAAATTAAATGAGATATTAAGTTGGAAGCGTTCTGTAAATTTTTTTAATACTAAAGATCATAAGGAGTTATAATAGCTGTGACTATTGCGCACTGTCCATGCAAAAAACAGATGACAAAAGACTCACTTGGACTCTGATTAACAAAGGAAGTTAAGAGAGAGAGAGAGAGAGAGAGAGAGAGAGAGAGAGAGAGGAAGGAAGGATGAGGAAGGAAGGAAGGGAGAAAGAGAGAGAGAGAGAGAGAGAGAGAGAGAGAGAGAGGAAGGATGAGGAAGGAAGGAAGGGAGAAAGGGAGGGAGGGAGGGAGGGAGGGAGGGAGGGAGGGAGGGAAAACAGAGTTGAAAATATTCAGAGTGAAGACATGTAAGAACATTCCTAACCAGTTACATTGGAGAGTAACAAGTGTTGCGTGTTTAACTGGTATTAATAGAAATGATAAAGGTTTTCATTTCTCAGTAAAAGAAAAAGGGCTGTAGCATGGCAGTCTTTAACATTGTTATCAAAATATAATTAGTCCCTTTTGAACTATTACCTAGTATATTAAATGTACTTTTCATTAGTTCACTGGCAAAGAAAAGGAAATGGAAAACAGAATAGAAATTAGGTTGGCATCCTTAAAAGCCATAAGATCTCAGTAAAAATGTATGACATAGAAGTGAATATTTTATATTAAATTAGAGGCACAGAGTTAGAATTTAAACTCAGGGAGTTCAGAGAAGCTTTAAGAGCTAATTTCCAACGATAATGAGAAACTAAAGATCTAAGTTGAAAATCCCTTTCCCACATATAAGATCAAGAGTAAAAGTGACGAACCAATGTCATTGTGGTTGTAATCAGAGGAAGGACAGTAACAGGAAGGTGAGAAGCAGCACGGGATGATCACTCCAGCGTATGCAGTGCTCCCACTGTGCTTCCTCATTTCGAAATGATTTTACCTCACTTAGCTTTGATTTCCTTAATGCTGGATAAGGCAGAATCATTCACATGTTGCTTCTTATTATTAAGAAACGTAACGTGACAACGAGTTGCACCACGCAGGTCATGATCCAACTTGCTGTCTTCCGCTCTGTGGAAGGCAGGGCATTCTAACTGGCTGATAGTCAATGGGGAGTTACTATTCATGCACATTTACACTCCCCCGAGAAACTCACTTTCCTGTCATATGTTAGATGCTCTCATTGTTTTAATAATATTATTAAGATATCTGATTCTGTTTATATTTAAATAGTGTTTTTATAGCATTTACAGGGTCAAAAGCAAGTGACTCATTCCTTGTAAACTATAAAGCAATCAATATCTGGAAATCTGGACACTTATAAGCATTTACTTCTTTGAAAAAATAGCTATGGGCATTTCAAAGGAGCTTAGATTTACAGAATTTTTGTTTATATAATCAGAATGGAAGCAGTGTGATTTCAACATAAGAGCATAAGCTAATGTTAGTAAATCATAACTGACACTACAGTTAATAGTTATTTATTTGGGGGGTAAGATATAAAATTAAAACTTATCCAAATAAAAGTCTGAAAATTAATTTTCGAAAATTATCTAAATTATTTGCACCCAAGATTTTCTTCAACATCAAGTATCCTCATCTTTCTCAATAAACCCAGCATCAATCATATTAACCCAAGGAGTCAGGAATATATATTATGCTTTGGCTTAGACTCTTAGTTTCCACAGGATAATCAAACATACTACCCAGAGGTACAAGTTCAATGTTGCCATAATGAAATCTGGAACAGGAATGTACACATGGAGATGCCTTTGGAATTTTAATTTATCCATAGCTAAGTTTCATCTGTATTTACACATGTTTAATTACTTTCACTTAAAACATTCTCAGTGCTGTTATTTTAAAAATAACTTTTATTTTCTCTCTTTAAAGAATCTTTATTCAGATGCTTGTTTGACCTTGGAAAATAAGATAATGAAGTTAGCTAGATATTGTTTACCATAAAAGTTGCTTAATTTTTAATTTTTATTTAAATTGGATTGAGATCACATGTCATAGGACTGTGAAGACTCAACTGTTAATCCAAAAATTACAGAAAGCTTCGTTGAGAAGGAAAGGGGTAGATGCCTCATTCTGTGCTCTCATCCAATGAAGAAGTTCATTCTCAATATTCCTAATAAGTAGGCAGTCAGGGATGGGAGTCTGACTACTTTACAAAGAAAATATTTAGTGGCGTGTCCAAGGGAACAAGACCATTGGGGTTTTGATCAATTTGTCTATAATTTGTGCATACTGAAATTATACAGTTTTTCATATCTAAAATATTTTTAAAACTATATAATACCCTATCAGCAGAGTCACCCAGGTATTTCCATTTAAAAAATAAAATTACAAACATGAAAATTCATGATTTTGGTTACTGATCAGGAACAGAAGAACATATGTGAAATCTGCTTATAAACTTATCGTTGGTTTAAAAATAATCCATAAATTGTCATAAATCCCATAAAATGCTAAATGTCAAAATTTCTGATGAGTTTTTGATAGATATTAGTTAGTTCACTTTTCTATCCAAGACTTAAATCCTCTCTACAATGTCATCAAATTCTTTAATTTAAAAGAACTCTGTTATTACAAAATTATTTAAATATGTATAAGTTCTTACTAAAATTCATACTAAAATTAAATGCAAAATATTGTCTATGTAAATGCAATCTATATTTTCATAGTACTGTATAGTTATAGTGCTTGATCCGTGTATTATAATGTATTGGCTTAAGGTTATCCAATTTAATTTTTAAAAATTATCCAAGTTTTGTCATTGATATGCACACTTAGCTATACCATAACATTAATAAGAATGTGAGACCTTATCTCTTGCTTGTTAGGATATGACTGTAGTCTATCGACAAAAAGATTAATACTTCCCGTCATGAAAGATATTATAGATTTCCTTAATGAGTATTAGGCTCCTATACAGAGCCACACATTTCTGCTCTTTTTTTTTTTGTGAATCCTGCAACCTTTTAGCAGAGATACACAAGTGGACATCAGCAACTGCACTGAGATGGCCATCCGGAGATTATTCTTCGTTCTGACTCTGCCAGTACCTAGCTGATAGAATTTGCAGAAGCCTGTCAACCCTCCATTGCTCTGTATGTTCTGTCTGCAAAATGAAGAATTTGAATCATATAATTTCTGAAGTGCCCGAAATTTCTCAAACTCTGGGAAGGCATCATTTGACGTCAACTCAAAAGTCCTAATCAGTACCCTCTGGCTAAGAAGTCAGAATTTAAAACATTGGACTAGATATAAATATAATTTAACTCCAAGTTTTTTCATGAGTTTAGTAAGATTTACGTCCTGAAAGTACTAAGTAAATGAAGTTACTTTTAGATTAGCCTGAATTAAATTCAGAGCAACGCGCGGATTGATGTAGCAGCAAGGAGAGTCCATATACCCACGCGAAGCTCCGTGGTTGGTTCAAAGCCCATCTGCCTGTGTCTGGTTGTGCACGTGGCACGTTTGGCGGCTTGGCCACTAGGGGTCACCATAACGATGTCCGGGGGAGAAGGGTTCTGGCAGGTCCATGCTTTTCGTTCTGTTTGTTTAGAGTAGGGACAGCAACACATGATAACCAGCTTTTATATAAATTTAAGAGGGAGCCTTGAGGTAGAAAGAACTTTCACGTTGGCATATACGTGAAATTGTTCTACCATGCGAACTACTGTTACGGAAAGGGGGGAAAAGTCATGTTTTATTTCCCATCCCCCATTCAATTGCTTCATTTCACAGACAGAACACACAGAGCAATGGAGGGCTGACAGGCTTCTGTAAATTCTATCAGCTAGGTACTGTCAGAATTACAGACAAAATGGCAGCAGAGGAGGGAGATTGGTAAGGAAGGAGGGAGGGTAGGAGGGAGGGAGGGAAGGAAGGAAGGAAGGAAGGAAGGAAGGAAGGAAGGAAGGAAGGAAAGGAAAGGGAAGGAAGAAGAGAGTTACAGCATCTCTGGCTCTGCAGAAGTGGCCTGTGACCCCCTGGCAGAGAGAGTGACCAAACACAACGTAAGGAGGAAGGGACTGTGCTTCATGCTCCACGGCTGGTATATTGCCAACTAGAAAAGCAACACTCGTATCGGCAAGCAACTGCACAAAACCTGGGAATTATGTAGGAGAGGGGCAGGCAAAGCAAAAATGTCAAAAGGAAAGTGATGGAGACAAGATACCAGGGAATTACAAAGAGCCTAGGCTTGGAAGTCTGGCCAGGGACGGAGGTCCAGTGACTTAAGTCAGCGCAGGCTCTGTGGAGGTGAGAGGGGTGGGTCAGCCATTCTCTCCCAGAGGCTACCCCAAGCATCGGTACACCTAGAACAAGCCATATTGTCACTGGCCCACTCTATACCATGGTAAGAGTATAGATGAGGAGGGTGACGGCAAAAACATTTCTAGTCCAAGTAATCACCAAAAATGCAAATCTGTCTTGCCATAAATCTACACATTTCGATGGTATAAGCGAGGCTGTGTAACTTGCTGAAAGTCACACAGCAAGCAAAGGAGTTGTCAAGAGGCGACTCCATGTTTTACAACAAAAAAGGCCCATAATTATTTCACCTGGCCCGATCATCATACCAAACCAGAGATTCAACCATGCAGGAGCAACAGTCACTCTAGTAGAGATGAGTTAAAACAACGCAGTGGAGCTGTGTGACCTGCATGGTGCTTTACTCGTGGAGAGCAAACTCAAGTTCACCATGTGTTGGAGCCAAACGAGTGGAAAGACTAGAGAATATCATTCCCACGATCTTGTTCTAAGGGAAAAAAGAAATGTTTTGTATGGAAATACTTTGGAGTGAGTCCTGTACGCAGAGATCCAAGGACATCCGGGGACGTGCTGGATATAACTGCATCACTAGTGGTGATGGCATCACGTGTGCACTGTCCCACCCATGTCCCTGTGACATTAAATAGGTGCACTCCTTTGTAACTGTGTGCATCAATAAAGCTGTTAAAAATAAGTGTTCAGTTGAAACAACTGCCATTTAAAAAATACAAAAAAAAAGTTGTTAATTTTTAAGAAAAAAAGGAAAGTTAGTTTTAAGCGGAGAGAAACAACTATCAACCCATGAAATTATAGAATTATGGGCAGTTTGGGAGAAACTGAATGTAGCATGTACAAAACCTTGGTGAATTATTGACCATTTGCACATGAACTAAGGCTGTGATCAGTAAGTGTCCTCAGCATAGTTTCAGCCAGGACCACAAAGCCATTGCCTACACTTCACACCGTCTGGGGTATTTTTATATCGGCACTTAACATTTAATAAATTGAATATAGTTTATCAAATAATAAGAATCCAAACACATTGACTAATATTTAAATCTACTGCTATGTTGAAAGAATCCTTTAAATATTGGTTAATAATACCACCTGATTTTTTTTTTTAATTTAATGGAGATTACTGATCATCATCGCAATTTCCACCCTTGGAAGAGACTATCTGTATTATTTCACTGCAGTTTACCTAGCTTGGTATCTGTCTTTTAAAACTACAGCAATGGCATATTTAACTCGCTATCTCTTTAATTTTTCCCTATATTGTTGGACCTTCTTTTCACCAAATCTCATTATTCTAGTCTTGAAAGAAAAATTTCTTAAACATCAGTGTTTTGGAACATTAATGAAAATGGGGAGTTTCAGTTACTTGATTACAAACTGAGAAACAAATAAGCCCACATTCATCTAAAAACACAGTCTCCATAATTTCTATAAAAACAAATGTAAAAACATATTATATTTGTCAAACAAAAACTGCACCAGGCACGGAAGACGTCATGTAAGACTACCGCAGTGGAAGAAAGACTGAGCTGAGCTGTGCTGAAATCCAAGGCTTTCTGGTGCCGAGGTGAGCTCCTGGGAATCCCTGCCGGATCTCGGTGGGGTGAGGCCTCGGGGGGATGAGACCTTCTGTGTGTGCCAATGGCCGCTCAGAGAAGTTAGGTTCCTTCCCTCCCACAGCACCGGGAGACAGGGCTCTGTCCTGCTTGGTAATTATATTTCTAAGGGGTGACGCCTGAGTACTTGAGAAAGACACCCCTTGGTCGTAGGCTGTAAAACTGGCAGAGCCTGAGGGAAGACTTCCACCGTAAAGGGTCACAGAAGGAATTTACGATTCCAAGTCTTCCAAAGTAATGCTCCATGAAAAGACAGGCAAGGGGCCTCGAGTCAGAAAGAAACTGTCTGAAGTTCTGTCAGTCTGCGAAGACTATCTTGGTCAACTCCCTTCTGAAGCTTTCAGATGACAGAGATTTTTCAAATGCATTAATTCATGTCTGTAAATCTTCAGGAAACATTACATTAGCCCAAACTTTGTCCCTACTGGGTCTTAAGGACATTGACCCATTGCTTAATTCTACGGTTAATCAGCCATATCCAATTACGGATTATTTTCAGCTATTCCAAAGTTCTGTTGGACACCTAAATTGCCTTGTTGTTGGTTGTTTTGAGCAGAAATCACCTCCTTAAAGATTTTAGTTAATTACTTTTGGTTAAAACTAACATTTGGCAAACAGTGCCCCTAGTATAGCCTCTCCTAATCTCTCAAGAAAATTCCCAAGAAGACACCGAAAAAACAAACAGAAAATAAACTGTCACATGAACTCCAGCTAAGGAGAAGAGAAGAAAACCTACTCTTTGAAATACTCTGGCAGGAATTGGGGAAAGCTGTTCCTACCTCGTGTCCCTGAATTGAAACACAATAGCTAAGAGAGGATTAAAGTCACCTGCCACACCCCCACCAACTGGCCCCTGGCCCCCAAACCCAGGGTCTGTAAAGAAACTTCAGTAGCCTTCCATCCTGGGAAAGCATTGCTTTCTGAGACAGTCAGAACATGATTTGCTCATTCTACCCCATCACCCCCACAAGTCATTTGGACCTTCAAAGCTCAACAAGTCACCCAGCAGGAAACAGTGTAATGGCCACAGCCCCTTGCATTCTAGGAAATGGTCCCCAAGGAGAGTATCATCAAGCCCTGCAAAGTGAAGGGAATTTGGTGGCAGAGGGACAGCACCTAAATCTACTAGATGACAATGGCACAACTCGGGCTGGAAGCTGTGCACGGGCGAGGTCCCACGAGCTTTCGTTCCCCAGCATCCGGCAAAGGTTCACGGTGGTTTCTGCGGACCTCAGGCAGAACCGTCCCTACCCTCACGGGCGGGTCTCTGACATTTCGCACAGATGTTGTTAATGCTTAGTCTGAAACTCCTGCGGTATACGAAGGGGACAGTGTTGAACTTCACCTCACTCCTCTCCTTCCTCTGTCCCCCATGGGTTGTAACCCAACCAGAAGCCACTGGACAAGGAAGCCTACTGACACAGCCCAAACTGATCAGGGGTCAGAGAATGACGGCCCGTGGACCTGTGCACCAAATCCAGCTGGCCACCTGTTTTTGCATGGCCTGCAAGCTAAGAGTGGACTCAACTTTTAGAGTTGAAAACATTTTGCTAAATATCTTACGACATGTCAAAATCCCATGACATATAGCTGAAGCTATATCACAATACAGCCATGCTCGCCGGTTACGTGGTGCGTGTCCACCTCTGGGCTGCGAGAAGACTCTGGCCATTGCAGCACAGACCATGCAGAATGCTCACCCCACTGCCTGGCTGCTTGGAGCACTGCTGTCGCAGGGACACAGCGGTGACTTGACAGGCTTTGAGTGCCACGTGCACCGGGGAACTGTGCTAGTTTATTATTTATGCCCTACCAGTGTACACTCACCATGTCAAAACAAGAAAAAAGACAGCAGTGGACTCTAAGCGACGAGCCTTCACGGCAGAGCGGTATGTGAATTGTTTTGTTATAGAATTAGATGGCAACAATTTTGTTTATTATTCAATGACATTATAACTGTGGTAAAAGAATACAACACACATTATTGTCACATAAGCACTCTTGACAATATTCCCAACTCACAAGAAAGTGACAAAAAAATTAGAAAATTTTAAATGGAGTATTTAGTAATGGCAGAATTTCTTCATAAAAATAAAAACTGAAAATGGGGCTATAACAAAATAAGTTTCTAAGTGGCTCATTTGTAAATCAAGCAAAAAAAAAATTAATAGATAATTAAATTATGTCTGATTGCTATGGCCTAAGGTCCCAGAAAAAATAAACTCAGTTAAGGCTGTTCGCTTTTTGGTGAGAACAAGTGTTCAGAGGCTTGAGCACATGGACAAAAGGCCAATAGTCAATTAAAAGACACATTTCAAGTGGTTTCCCTTAGCACCTGGTGCATCAAGAGGTGACGCTAGTCCTGCCCAGGTGTCGTCGTCTATCTAGGGAGGCAAGGCCAGGTTTGAAGTGGCTGAAGAATCAACCTATAGGAACATTCTCTGTGGACAGGTAAGAATATTTTCAAAGACACTGAGAAAACGTGAATTTGGCACAACCAGAAGGGCGATCTGTTACCATCTGTTTTGATAGTGACAAAAACCTATGTGTGGTAGAGGAAGGACGAGTTGGACAAAGTTATGCCGCTTGTGGAAGTGCAGTGCTCTTAGAGCCTGTGGAAGGTTACTGTCACTCGCATGCAGGTGCTTTGTGGAAAATGCATTTGACCCCTGTAACTTGTGACTGCTGTAAATATGAGCTTCACTTGCTCTGGTGAACCTAACTACTGTTAGAAATAGAAGCTGCCTAATTGGACCTGCCCGACTTTACGAAAGTTTAAATGACCTGGTGGTAAAATCTCATGGCGACTTTTTGAGCACAGGAACAAAATCGATTTCTTCTGAATGAATACAATTGCCTCAACCACTATCGGTTATAGACATGACAATATTTCTTAATGAATTCAACATAAATTAAAAAGGCAGAATGGTGTTTATGTGTGGAGCTTATGCTGCAATAGTCATTTCAACAACAACCGGTGTTGTTTGAATCACAAGTAATGTTGAGCTGCTCTGAACAGTTCTCATACTGTCAAAATTAAAACAAGCAGAGAGCTCTCCATTCCCATGCAGCTTTGTAGTGGATCTACTTCCTAAGCTCAAACTACAGGTCCAGCTGTGTTTTTTGGAATTTGACCCAAATGTAAAAAAAATTGTATTTCAAAATACATTTCACTGTCCAACTGGGGAAGTTCCACCCAACCTTCAAGGAGAAGTGGTTATTCCACAATATAATGATACACTAAAAAGTGAGTATCAAGAGAACAGTCATATGGAATTCTATAGATGACTTCCAAGTGGCAGAGATGTTTAATTAAAATTACAAGCTTGTAGATATCAGTATTTAAAAGTGCTTATTTAAATGGAAAGACATTTTCTAAAATGAAATACATATATTATTACATTGTAGCATTAAACACTAAATTTCAACCTCCATTAAGCAAAAGGTTATCCCCCCAAAAAGCTGACATCCAATTCTAATTCTCATTTAGACTGTTACTTGTAATTTCTTCATGAATTTTCAGATTATTGTCTCTTTCTTTTAATTCTGCACTTTTAACCTTCCCTTTAAATTTTCCAAGTTTTTATTTTAATATCTGTTCTATTGTATCTTCTAATTTTTCTTAAAGTCCTCTCCCATGGCTACCAATCATTTCCTCCTCCTCTGATTTGGATTTCTGTCCCCAGCTTTGCAATGCAGCTATCATCATGGACTCCAAGTTGAATCTTTTCTCCTTTCCCTTCTCCTTGTTCTATGTCTCTCAGCCTCATTTTTCTAGACTATTAATTCAGTAATTCACGAGAGTTAACATGTATGGTTCTGAAAATATCTTTGTTTTGTCTTCACATTTGATCACCTTTTGGTTCAGTATAGAAATCAAGACTGGAACTTTCTTTTTCATTACTGAGGGGTTTTCTCCACAACCTTTTAGCTTTTACTAAAATAACAAACACACTTCTTGTCATTCAGATCTGCATTTATTAATGGATATCTCATGATGATTTATATTCAATCTAGGCTATTTTACTTTTAAAAACTTGAATGCTAACATTTTATACTCTTAAACCTGGATGTGAGTCTCTTCTGCACAAAGCTCTGGCTTCCAGTTTCTGCTGATTTCTATCTCTCTGATAAGTAGTTAAATACGGCCATACTGTATTATTCCTGAATGTCTTCTATATTTTTTCTAAGATTATCTTTCCCAGCTATTCGTTTTTGTTCTACATGTTAGGAGAGTCCCTCAAAATTAACTTCCTTTTCTGCATTTTTATTTGTTAATTTGTAGTTATATGTTTCGTTTCTTAGAACTCTTTCTGGCTCTGTTTTCATATCTCTGCGTCCCCCTTTGCCAAAGTTGTTGCTTTCTGTGGTTCCTTCCCTCCATGCAGCCACATTCATTCAGATTCTAGACTGGCTTCTTCTGCTCACACTAATCAATCTATAATAGTGATTTCCTTTTACTTTTTCAGACATATGTTGAAAAATGTATTCAGTAATGGAATATCTTCATGTTATCTTCATCTTAATTCCTTCCATATTTTTTACTGGGTATTAAGAAAGAAGAGATAAACTCTCAGTCTGCCATACTGAAATAGAAACACATATTCTGTGTATATTTATCAAGCACCTGCTGTGTGACATAAATTTCCCGTATTTTTATAAGCAGAACAAAAATGGTCTTAAACCTCATAAGTTTTACTTTCTAGTAGACATAAAAATTGATAAGTAACCAAATAGTTACAATATAATTAAAAATTATATGTAACATGAAGAGAAAGGACAGATAAGGAATGACAGAAGAGACCAAATCGATATTTGACAACCAGGTAAAAACCTGAGTAGAAAGCAATTAAGTCCAATCTTAAGAGATAAGCAGGAGGCAACTGTATGATGAAAAAGTGGGTAGAATATTATAGAAAAAAGGACGTCTATTTGCAAAAGTCTTTAAACAGTAGAGTAGAAATAAGTGACTGAGAAGCAGCCAAGGAGTCTGAATGTTGAGAGAGTAGTCAATCAAGAACAATTTAGAGATGAAAACAGAAGCCACACCATTCAGAACACTGGAAACCATAGAAGATGTTTCATGTTCTTTGAAACGTTTTATTCAGGGATAGAAAACAATTCATGTTTTAAGAAAATTATTTTGTTTTTCTGAGGAGAAAGGTTGGAGAGGAAAGGCAGGGGATAGAGACAGATGGCAGGAGCTCATCTCAGTAATCCAGGTGAGAGACAGTGGTGGCCTGAGCAAATACAGCAGCAGAAAGGAATGACTGAGCTCAGATTTCAATGGGTGTGAAGGAAGGAACCACTGAGACTTACAGATGAATTAAGGTTATGAGGGTAGAAAAGAGAAAAATCCAGATTGTTTACTACAAAACCAATTGTCACATGGAATTTTTATTGAGATGAGGAAGAATTTAATTTTGGACTCATTAAGTTTAAGCTGCCACTAAAGCATTCAAATGCAAATGCTAAGACAAGAAGGCTAGAATGAGAATTTAAATTTTGTTTTATTAGTACATATGTGATAACAAAAACCATGTAACCCAAGAAGAAAGAAGAGAGAGGGAGGAGAAAAGAGAACAGAACTGAATTCTCAGGTCAGACAGAGGCCGTGGAGCGGGCAATGGAGATTGAGAAATAATGTAATCAGGAAGGCTTAGGAAAAAAGCCAGGAAATTCTGAAATCAATCATGAAAGTGAATTTAGAACAGAGTTCCAAGAAGGAAGCTTTCAAATGTGAGGCAGAGAGGTATGAATTAGGTCCGTTGATTTCTGATGATGGCATTTCGGAGAAGGCAAGTTGATTGGAGCATTTTGAAGAGTAAATGAGAGATAAGGAAGTGGTTGAAAAAACATGTAGAAAATTACTGTAAGAATTTGAGATATGAAGAATACTAGAAAGGAACGGAATGGACACGTGGGGTACAGGAGAGTTTGCACATCTGCTTGTTTGATCACATGATGGAAGGCGTTACCCGGTATCATGTGAAGCTTCTACCTGCAGTGCTCCAGTGGGCCTGAGGCAAGGGGAGCCACTGCTGTGGGACTGCACAGTCTTACCAGCTTTGCCCACGGTGACTTAAAACTATTATAAGTTTATTAATAATGCAGGAAGAGAGAAAAGGACCAAAGAGGCCAACCATAGAGAAGGCTGCATAAATGGGACGATCCACCATTGTCAAGAAAAAGACCAGGCCCCCTCCTTGTCCAATAAAACAGGGAAGAAGCTCCTGGCGGATGCAGGTCATTTGTAGTTTTAGTCAGGAGAAGATGATGGGCATCTTTTGGAATGATTTCCATCCTCCATGTAAAATATGAGTCAAAATTATAATGTGAAAGTGAGAGGGGAAATAAAGGGCTTTGGAAGAGCAAGAAAGAGTCGTACAATAGTTCTTGAGGGAAAGGAGCACATTACTTGGTGAGATGGTTGAATGACCTTTGGGGTGCTGGCCTGTCCTGATGATGATGACAAAACCCCCTAAGCGAAGTGCATCGCTCTGTTTGTAGGGTTTAGATTTCAGTTTACCGACAGTGTGGACACCCCGGAGGACACTTCTGTCACCTAGGGCTTCATCACTGACATGCCACACAAGGAAAGCACAGGGTACACACTTGTTCAGTGAATGAATAAATGAACAACAACCCTGGATCCTACGAAATGATTTTATGAGACCAGGACATTGTTCAATGCACTGCAACACGGCTTGTTGAAGAAAAAGTTACCTTTTGTCCAATTATTTATTTCCTCCATCTTTCCTTCTGTATTTACTTCCTTTAGTCCAGATAGAATAAAACACTGGAACTTCCATCTCTGGCCAAATCCTTTAAAAAAATATTACTCCCTAATGTAAAGGTTGATTTTTAGCCAAAATGCCTATAGCTGATTTAATTGGACAAATATGAGACCAGACTGAAGTCTTTATCATAAATCCTCCACGTAAGAAGGACCTTTTAGCACAATATTTTCGTCAGGAATGGGTGTCTCACGCAGAAGGCCGGAGTCAGCGCTTTCCACGCCGGGTCACGACGCCCTCCCTCTGCCTATGCTTCTGCTCCAAGGTGGACAGGGGCGGGGGGTGCATCAACTGCTATCCCTGCAGGTACATGATGGTCCCTGTGAACACAGGTCACGGCTTCCTGCACACACTCAGCGCCGCGCCACATGGAGCACAGGTACAGTGTGGGCGAGTGGTTGCCCACCTCGCTCGCTCCCCGCCCTGCCAGGACGGGCACCCAACCCTAGCCAAGGGGTTCCATGGCCTGGAACGCCCTGTTCCAGCAAGTCAGTGGATGATGCGCCATATTTCCAACTTCCCCAAGGGACCATACGGCCATTTCAAGCCGTCTTGTAATTCCTTAGACTGACAGGACAGGGATAAGGCTTACTGTACCAGCCAAAGGGACATCGTCCGTATCTGCTTCTGGGAAACCTACCTGAGGTCTGCTGGCCGGCATCCAGCAGAAGGTGCTATGTGATGCCTGGCTCAGAATTCAGGGAGAACTTGCTGTCCCAGCCTCCCTTCCCCGTTCGTGAAAGAGGCCTGCAGCCTTGGGGAGGCCTCACCCCCTTCTGGCGGCAGAGGAAGGCAGCCTCTCTCCTGCCCTTGATGCCTTGGGGCGAACCCCAGGGAACGGTGCATAAACCGTGGTGAAAGGAGTCATCCAACTAGACTGAGTCTGCTTCCGTATCTTTGTAAATCACAGAGGCCAGGCTGAAAACTGCCCTGGGTTGTTGCACAATCTAGAATAGTGAAAATCAGGAGTCTTTTCTGCAAATACAAAAAATTACATCTGATTATATCTAAATATAATAAGTGTACACACTTTTCCTGCTCTTCTGTCAAATAAAAATATTCTGAAATATGATCTTCATATATTACACTAACTAAAAAATATCCTGCTTCTCAAAAATCTGTTATATTATAAAAGTTCCAGAAACAGATCTAATGATTTCCAAATGGTGCCTTAATTCATTCTTTCTTAATTTCACAACTTTTAGTAGTCTTATGATTTTTTGGTAATTGATGGAATCAAAATAATATATGAAAAAAATCCAAACAACTTAAGAAACAAAACATTTCTTTCACTTGGGTATACAGATATCGCCTAACATTAGGAGAATAAATGCTGAGTGCTGGGTCAAATCTCAACAGCTGAAAGTGTCCCTTCTGTGATCAGAGTGTCTGACGTCAGAGCCACACAGGAGGTTGTCAGACAGTGCAGTAAAAATTGACCTGGAAACACCTGAGTCACATTAACACCAAGGGTTGATCATTATAATTATTATGCATTTGTAGCTACATTTATGCAGAAATCTGGATTATATTTGATATTAGTTAATATATCAATCTTCCTATTTGTAAATAAAGGATAAATTATCCAAGTCACTCTAAGAAACAATGTAAAATAAAGCTGATTATATAATTCATATATAGTGCATATGTAGTTTATATATAGGTATATATATAATATATAATTTTATTGCTATTTATTAAATAGAATTTTAGAGTATTTCAGATGCCACTAATAAGTGTGTATTCTGTAGAATTTTGATATATTATTGTCAATTTTTTTTACAATATAAAACTATGTGTTAATTCATAACTTGTTTGAAAAGAACTGCCAAAGATGCTTCTATTATTATACTTTGAAACAGGCATGTATTCGAACAACTGTATTTAAATGATCATATCTGACACCTCAAAGTCTTTTTGTTGTGTTATCCCTCACTTGGCCAAGAAACTGCATTTGCACATATTTTTGGTTATACAATTAGAGAAATATGAAGATTATCATTAGTTATTTAGGAGAAAAAAAGCCCACAGGAACACTCATTATGAAAATGAAGCCAAACAGGTCTATCTGCTGCCTTCTCTGAGTCGGCCCCGACTTCCCCCTACCAAACAGCACCTGGTTTAAGTTTCAGATTCCCACGTGTGACCCACTGGTTTTAGGGTCCCGCTCACCCCTCCTGCTACAGTGACACACACACACACACACACACACACACACACACACGTAGAATTTAAATATTTAAAAGTTTAGACTATGACTTGACAGGTAATAAACGTTCAGATGTTTTCTAGCAGCCACAGTGATGTTAATAACCAGAGAATGAAGATAAAATGGTTCCCATGTAACACGCCAGGTGCTGCCTGCATTTGCTGTTTTATGCATATTCTTATTTAATCATCAAATGTCACTTTAATAAAAGAGAGAGGTAGCATCCTTATTTTGGGAAGGAGAGTTAGGAAACAGTGGTTAAGAAATGTCCCCAAGTCCAGAGAGCCTGGTGATTCTGGGACAGAAACTATGGTCTGCCAGTGTTGAGCCACAATGGTGGCCGCCACTCCGGGCCACTTTCCTTGACGTGGTCTTATTTGAGCCGGATAGCTCACTGAGTCTCAGGTAAGGAGACATGACTCTCATTTGTTCATACGCAAATATTCTAGATCGTTTGCACACGACATATTTCTTAAAATAGAACTTGCTCCTTGAGGAAGCGAATTAATGATAGCATCATTTTTAGGAAACTATTAAACCGTTGCTATGATTTAAATGGTGTCAGAAAAGATGACAGGCTGTATCAGTCTGCGGGAGCAGCCTGCAGACATGTGACCGCAGGGAGGGGACGCGCAGCGAGGCAAACTTAACATCTGTGCCTCTGCACCATCGGAGTGCGGGGCCACAAAATAACTTGCCGGGGAATGAAGGCAGGTAAAATCGCCAAAATCTGTACCTGAAGTGTCCCTGATGAGGCGCTCACGCAATCAGAACTACAGAGATCATCGTGGGCACGTCTTTGAGCACCAGGCCTCCCAGCTCAGAGCCTCTCGCATCCTGCTGTCCCTCACGACATTGCCAGCATCCGCGCACTGCACCGTGAGGACACCTGCACCCACTCCGTCGGCCCCACTACCTCCCCCCCAGGAAGTCTGGGGACAGCAGCAGACGAGCTCCCGGACCCAGTCAGAACCAGTCTCTCCAGCTCTGTGCTCGGTTCCCTTCCTGCTCATTTTTCTCTAGGCTATTGCTTCTGAAATTGTTTTTTTCTCTCCTGCATCAGCGAGTTCTTTTTCTCTTTTGGCTGAATCATTAAAATTGGCACATGACATAACTAAATCTGATTCTTCTTTTAAAAGAAGTGGTCACACTGCCTCACATTCCTTTGGGTCACTGCCCCATTTTCTTCTTCCTCTTTCAAAAGACTTGTTCTTCCCCCTCCCGATTCCCCACCCTCTCTTTAACCTTCAGAGGAGGCTGCCCTGCTCGCAGCTCCAAAAAAGCAGCACTTCCCCAGGCTGCGAACGGTCACTTCTTTCTGGAAAGGAACACTTCCCTTGCCTTGAGGAGCCCAAGACACCTGGTTTCCTTCCTGCCTGTCCATCGCCCCTCCCTGGGGCCCGCCCTAGCACCCAGGCAGCCGGCTCAGTGCCCGGCACCTTCCCCACCAGTGCTCTCCCACTAGGTCACCTCTTCACGTCTCAGTATGGCAGTTGCGGCCCGTGCCAAGATAACACCCAGATTTACCTTTTCCTGGACCTCATGACCGAGTTCGAGTTCCAAACTTTTCAGGTTTACGATGGTCAAAGTGGTTTTCCAAGCCCTCCACGTACCAATAATGGCGCCGTCCTATGGAACGACTCGTGTATTCCCCAGACCTGGGTCATCATGGAGTCCTCTCTTCCCCACACGTGGCTCACTCAGTCACCGGTGAGTCTCCCTGGCTCCACCTCCAACGTACTCCCTCCATCCTCTTCTCTGTTAAACCCGAACCCACGCCACGTCGACCCTCCCCAGGACTGTGGCCATAGTCCCCACACAGCAGCTGGTCATCTGTCCTCGCCTCATTCAACCCCACCATTTACCCAGCAGCCACGCTCTCCCTTCAAAAGCATGAGTCGGATTCCATCGCTCCACTGCTTCAGCTTTCCAATGGCTACATCTGAGCCTTGGAAAAAATGGGAACTCGTGACGTGTGACCTTCCTGTGTGGCCCTCAGGACCACACGTGACCTGGCGCCGGGCTGCCTCTCAGGCCAGTCCCAGGAATGTGCTCGCTCTGTTCTAGTCACTCTGGCCTTCTTCACAGACGACAAGCTCATTTCCACTGAGGGTTGACTGCATGACAAAGTCCCTTTTTCATCCCATTAAATGACTCAGTTCTTCAATTAATTTACCCATCTGGGCAGGGTACCTACCCAGAATCTTTTCTCAATGCTCTAAAATAGCTTCCCCGTCACCGTCAATGATTTTACCTTGCCTCATTTGTTCACAGCATTTATCACTATCTGAAACTAAACTCTTTGCTGATTCATTTGTTGTGTGTGTATTTACTTACTCTCTGCACCATGCTGATCTTCAGCCACTGAAACACTAGGCTCATGACCGTGAAGATCTTGTTTCATTTACTCATCACTCTAGTCAGCGGACAATAACAGATTCTTTGTAAACCTGGGGATAGAGAGATAATAAAGGAAAAATGATGAAGAGTAAAGAAAAACAGAGCATCATTTCTACTGAAAAAAAAAATAATAGCCATGTAATTACGTTAAACTTAAAACTCTCAGGATGTGTGCATATGGATGCATCATCCGGATTTATCACTAATGGGTCACTGTGATAAGACCCAGCAGCCTCTAAACACAAAACACGGTTACCAGGAGGAAGAGGCTGCCAGAAGTATGCGAAGTACGAAGCACTGAAAAGATAGATGGAGCCTGGAAACAGTCTTCCCTCTGCCTCAATCTGTCTTTTTCCTTTAGAAAATAGTTTTCTGACTACTTTGATCCTACTTTATTTTTCCTCTAGACATGTATGCCTCAGTGACCATCATCATTCTGAGAAGAGGTAATGTTTGTTGAACTCTTACTAAATTTCACTAGATTTTAAGATCAGATAAAAGGATCTGGGTATATTTAGCTTACCATTACCATTCTGCTAATTAACACAGCTCTTAGGACCTGATATGCATCAGAATATTTCAGGAACTCTGTTCGGCACTTTATTGCGCTGTCTCCTTATCCTCACAGAAACAATATAATTTAGATTCTATTGTTTTCTCTTTCACCAAGACTGAATGTGCCAAGGAAACTGAAGCAGAGAGAGGTTAATTTGCCTCATAACAATGACAAGCTTATAAATAAAATGGGACTGCAATTAAGTTGTATGCGTCTAATGACTCATGTTTTTAATCACTAACCCAATAATTCTCAAATTGTAGGGTACATAAGAATCATCCGCTGCTTCTTATAAAGGTCAATTCCCAATTCTCAACTCAGGTGTTCCCTTCAGAAGTTAGTGGGTGGGGCACATGGGTCTCTCTCTACTTGAAGGAGGTGATGCTGACCACCGCAAGAGGGAAGGGGACCACTTGGAGGAACAGCCTAATAACGTACACTGGCCCATGGAATTTACATACATCGCAGGCATTGATACTCACTACAAAAAAAAGTCATTTGTGAAAATGGAGTCTTTGACATTAAGTCACTTTTCAATTTAAAAATATATCAAGCATTCTCACCAATATCTTCATGTCACATATGACACACCAAAACTGTTTGTGAACGCCAGCATCGACCCTTCGAGAAAACCCTTCTCAGGAAACTGCAGGCTTGCTTTCCAGACAGCCGCAACGGGGCCTCGTGAGCCGCACAGTGGGGGGCTGCCCAAGCCTCGCTGCCCGCCCACGCGGCGCCACAGCCTCCCCACAGCTCCCCAGCGGGCGCCCCGGCCCGCATGGGTGCCCTTCACAACCACATCAGGGACACGAAGCAGACCCCAGTGGTCCTGCCGGCCCCGGCGCCCGCAGGGCCGCCCGGGCTGGGCCAGGCCCCGCGCCACCCGGTGGAGCCAGAGCAGGAGCCGCTGCGGGGTGGCGGCACCCCACGGGCCGGCCGCCCCCGCCCCCCGGCGCCAGCGCCTGTGCGCGGGCCGAGGCGGGGACCCACGGGTGTGGGCAGCGCACAGGGCAGGGGCCATCCCTTCAGTCCCTTCGTGGGGGACGCCCACGGGCGGCGGGGCGGGCCGGCCCGCGCCCGCGAGGCCTTCGTCCCCCCCCCCGCCTCCTAGCGGCCGCACCGCCCGCAGCCCGGGCGCCCTCACCCCCCGGGGCTGCCCGAGGGTCTGAGGCGGCGCCGCTCGCGGCCACTCACCTCGCGCTCGCGGCCGGTCCTCGGCAGGTCGCGGCAGGTCCGGGCAGGGCCCGGCAGGTCCGGAGGGCGCGGTCAGCGGCCCGGGCTCGGGGCGGGCCCCGGGCGCGTCGTCAGGGCCGCGGGCCCGCGCCCCGCACGCACAGCGCAGCGGAGGAGCCCCCCCGCCCCGAGCCCGGCCCGGGCTCCGTCCGCCCCTCGCGCCTCCGTCGGCCGGACACGCCTGGGCCTCGCCTGGCGGGAGCGAGTCGTGGCCGCGTCCCCCGTCCAGGGCGGCGGGGCCACTGGCCCGATGCCTGCGGCCCTGGGCGCGCAGGGCGCCCGCGAGGGCGTCTGAGGGGTCGGCAGCGCCCTGCCTCCCGGGGGCGCGAGGGCGCGGGCGGTCGACCCCGGGGTGGGCAGAGCGCGAGTGCACGGCGGTCGCTCCTCATTGGTGGGTTCGCGGCGGCCCTCGGCATGGCCGCTCCTCATTGGCGGCTTCGCGGCGGGCGGGAACTGAAGGCGCGGGAAGCAGGAGCGCCGAGGCGGGTGCCTGGAGGGGCCCGGGACAACCCAGTGACTCCGGTCTCACCACTTTGGAACCTGTAAGCCCGGATGTCACCACACTCATCACCTGCCTCCCACCCGCCACCGCTCCCCCACCCAGGCCGCCCCTGTGTGATGGATGAGACGCTGGTAAAGAGCTCGCCTTCCGAGAGGACAGTTTAAACAGATCCCGGGTGTCGGTATGCATCCCACTTAATGATCCCATCTTCTACAATTCTCGTATGATTCCATAGTGTGGTTAATGACATCAAGGGAGGAAAAAGCATCCAGGGCACTGAGCAATGGAGAAATGGATTATTTTCAGTTCATTTAAAAGTGTTGCCTAAAGCTGGGAACTGGAGTATATTTAAAAATAATTTTTAATAACAGATTAAAATCAGTGGTATTTTCTGGCTTATCTACTATTCTGTCTGTCCCCTCAGCCATTCAGCTAATCTGAGTTAATGTAGTAATATGAAATTAATGTAGGAATTATGTTTCAAGTTATGAATAGGTTCCAACAGATTGTAATGTTATAGCTGAATCCATTTTATTAGACGAATTTTTTAAAAAGATTGGAAAACCCATGTAATATCTTGCAGGATAAGCAGAGTCAGCATTAATTTAGAAGCACACTGTGAAGCTTATGCTGAGAATAGATAACGGATATTAATTCAAAAAACACAATGAGCATAAAGTACACTCTAAATGGGGTACTTTTTACCATTTTGACTAAAATTAATATTCAAAGTTTGAGCTTTTTCCTAAAGAAATAGAAAGGGAAAAATTACAGTGTTTATATTTTAAACAAAAAGCTTCAATATAAACTAGAAATTTTCATTTAAAAATAAAGCATTTATTTTTTTCTGAACATTAAACCGAAACAATGACCACACATAACATTCTTTATTTCAGAATGAAATAACTCTTGATATACATGCTAAACGAAAGGCATATGATTTTACGCCGTTTTTAACAGAAATATATTATGAGATCAGTAATGAGTTTCACAAGCACTCACTGAAACACCACTGACTCTTTCAAACACTGAGATAGATGTAATATGTCTGCTGGGTTCATGAAACCATCTTCTTGCTTTAGACTATACATCCTAGATGTGAGGAAGCAATCTTGGGTTGTAAAAAGTAACAAGAAATTACTTAAAATTCTGTATTTTAATTTACTTTAGTCTACCTGATCTAAATGTTAACACTTGAATTACACACAGAGCTCTCCGTTTGCTAGAAAGAGTTACGGGAAGACAGGGTAAATGTTATAGTAGTTTCTTACGATAAAGATGGCATTGAAAGTCCTTTAGAATATAGGTCAAATCTCGTAGTGACAGAATAAACTTTAAGAAGAGTACATTTGACAGGCTTGACAGTCAAAATGCAGCATGGTGCTTGTGAACCACACTTTTAAAACTTGGCTGACACCACAAAGTGGGCACTTTCATTGACTGCCTCACTTCCAATAACTCGCCCCATTCCTCAACCGGTGACTATTCCTTTTATTCTTCCCAGCACTCCGGAGTGGTCCCTAACAACTGTACACTGTGCAGTTACATCTTTGCAAGCTTTTCGTTTATAGCACTGCCTTCCTTGTGAAGATATACTCAAAGAGCCTTCTTACTTGTAGATTTAATAGTTGAATTAGTCTCTAAACTTGGCTGTTTGTTCTGTATTCCTTGTTTTTTTCTGTTTTTGTTTTTGTTTTTGTTTTTTTATCTTTTTTTTTTTTATCAGAGAGTATCTCTTGTTGCTTTTAAGGAAGAATGCAGTTTTAAGAAGAAAAAGATAAGGAAAAAAGAACTGATGACATTTTCACCGCCACAGTCCAACTTGTACATGGGCTGCATCTGCCAGTCACAGAAGTTAAAGAAGAAATTGGCCTTTCACATCCAAACTGTTTCCTATTAAGTTTCTGCCTCTTCATCTCCCTTTCTGCCTCTGAAGTTTCTTCTTGGAAGCTACTGATGTGGTGGAAAGAGAAAAAGCTTGCTTTAAGCACTCATCATACAAATTAGATTTTAAGTAAAAGCAATTGGTATTGCTGCTGAGTAAGTTCTTCCTGTGGATTGCTCACTCTGCAAGATTGCCTGCTGACCTGCCGCCTGCACCAGAGATGCCAGTGGCCTGGTAGCCAACGGTGTCTGTCACAGGCGACGTTTGTAGAGGAGCGCTGTGCGGTGGTGCCAACAGCACACGGCAAGTGCAAACAGGCTACTCGAGATGAGACAATACATTAAATCACGTGCTCCTCTTCGATTGAAAAATGGGCATCCGGAGAAATAAAGCACTCCTGAAAACCGAGCGGAAAAAAATGAGTTCTTGAAAGTAGCAAAGTACTCTTCTTGTCAAAACTGTACGTAAACATGCATACAAGTGGCACGCGCATGTTCGCGAAGTGTGACGTGTATCGCTCCTTGTAATCCTCATTGGGTTTTGTGAAATCCGTGTATCATCGCCACTTGCAGATGAGAAACCTGAGGCTTAGATTAAGTGATTTCTCTGCGTTCAAACAGCCCTACAAGGGATCGCATGAGTAGGACACGTGCTTATTCGAGCCAATGAACATTCCTTTCCTTGCTATCCTGTTTTACATGACAGAGTATTCATTTCCAAAGACTCCTGTTTATGAATTGTTCCCTGAGGATGGAAGTGCGTGGTGTGATTTCAGTGGCGTCAGGAAAGTCCGCACTCCCCAGAGCACCCACTGTGTGGACATCCGATGCAGCCAACCTGGGGTAGATGTAGCAGAACACACCTGGGATTCTATTGGGAAACGTGGAAACCGAAGCTGTCCTGAGGATTAATGTCGTTCTGCTCTGTCCTTTTACCCATGACGGGTCCAGGGCCAAAACATCTTGTATAACCTCACTTACAGCGTGGTTTCAGACTCAGGGATAGAAATCATCTTCATTTTAAATTGCTTCATACTATTTGGCCTTTCTTATCTGTAATTCATAGAAATCTGACGGAGGTGCTCAATGTGTCGAGACTTTGGTGAATTCATTATCGTAGTCTGACATTTTTAGTCCTGACCTGGGGCTCCACTAACAATCTTTATAAGAGTTGTGCTGAACCATGACCCACTGATATATGGATGAGGGAGAACAGGCTGGCTTGAATAATTCTTTAAACTTTGCTCAGACTCAGCACCACGTGACAAGGGAGAGTTATCACTTGTATTTTAGAGCTGCACCTAACACCTGTATTTAAGCTTTCAGTCATGGGAAATGAAACTAATCAGAGATTGGGACATGGTTACATATAATAATTTCCCTTAGATCTTTACCAAGATACTTATAGGCTTGGTTTTTCTTTATTTTGCTCCCCAAAGAGAATTCAGTTTAAATTAATCAAGTTTTTAATGTTCTCAGTTACATACATTCCTAATACCTGGAGATGCCTATTACAGAAGTGACAATGGAAAATATAATCATCCAGAATTAGCCCTTTGGAAATCAGTTATGTGCCTTAGAAGGGGACAGCAATGTAATCATGAATTGCCGACCCCGTCTTCCAGCTCCCCTCTGCTAACGAGCGCCTGCTCACATTTGCACTGGAGACCCACATGTGTCTGAGATCCAGAGGGTTTGGGGTCGTACCACTCCCTGAGTTCAGAGCACGAGCAGAGGAAAGCGAGGAGGAGAAGGATGCGTGTGTCTGCTCACCGTGTAGTTTCTTCCCACTGCAATACCCAACGGTCCCTGGGGGCCTGCGGGGACACTGCTCTTGGAGTGGATTGCTTCTGACTCACGTGGCTAGAAAGAACTACCTGTAGGTACCGACAACAGTTGACTCACTCATCTGCTACCGACCAAATGATGGCAATCTGCCACGTCCTCCGGGATGCTATGACTGGGCTCTTTCAGGAAGCCCTGAGTTTTAATGATGCTGTCGAAATCTCAAACCACGGATGACTAACAGCCAACTGAGGGAGCAATATCAAAATGAAAAATTAGAATTGTTGGCTCTTAGCATGGTAAAACCAATGAAAGAATCAAAATATAATTTAGGTAAAAGATCCTAAAGGAATCCAGATAAAAATTTTTAATTGAAAAGCATGATTTCCAAATTTTTAAATCTAGAAAAATGTCTGTTCCGGTGCTTTGGCGAGATAGGTGTGGAGGGCATGGAAACAGCCACCATGCTAAACGGATAACTCAGAGGAGGCACTCCTATGGGTTGTCCTAGTCCGTGATCTTGCAAGGTCCATTTTAGGCATGTGTGACCTCAGGCAAGTCTTGTCAATTGTTGTAAATGCCTTTGTGATTGTTATTTTTATCATTTATATCACCGTAGCTGCCAAATAAATCCCTGCTTTATTATCTAGCTTATGCAGTGGTTTCCTGGTGAGTTAACATGATCTCCGAGCTTTGTCTTTGCGCATTGCTTTTGAAGTAGCATAAAACCTGTTTGTGTAAAATGCTTTTGAAAACACCACTCATTTCTAGTCCAAATTTGAGTAAGAAATCTCCGAAAATGTTCTCATGGAACAAAACAAAACAAAACAAAACACCAGAATGGATTTAAAGCCAATAAAATATAGTGATGGGCAAAATAATTATAATTTCTATATTATTCTGTCACTTTTAGCTGACAAAATTTGATCTTTTTAATATCAGATCATTTATTTACAGTGTTGTTTAGAGAGCAATGGTGTTTAGGTTTCTAGTGTGTAAGGTCAAGTATATGTGGACGAAAATAAGAATTTTCTTAATGTTTTCAATATCCAAATTCAAAGTGGAGCTTCGATTTTATAAAATGTATGACTTAACTGGCTCCCTGGCCAAAGTTTCATCTTAAAGTGGTTGAAAATCAGATAGAAAATTCATCAACTCTTGGATGGCAGGTCTTTGAACTTATTTGTGAATAGTGGCCTTGGCCTGAGGCAGGAGAACATTTAGACGGGGGAGGGGCGCGAGCATGGTCCCCAACAGTACCTGCCCTCCCAGCGGGCTTCTCATGGGGACCGATGGTGTCACACGACGATTCCTGGACCTCGGTGAGTGGCCTCAGATGTCACAATCAGTCACCTGTTGCAATCGGGCTGGGACACACTGGGTTCCGTAGTTCCATCCTGATCTGCACATGGGTGAAACGACGCGGGCGCCCTCCCCACTCCCAAAACCCCCGCGACCGCAAACCCAGAAACGCCGGAGAAGGTGCAGTCTCAGTCCCCAGTCTCTCTCCGGCTTATGAGCCATCTGGGCCAGAGCTGCAAGACAAGACAGGATAAACTGACCTGACCTGACCCCCTAGCCCCTTCCGACTCGGTGAGCCTTCTGAGAGGCTCTGCAGCCACTGCCGTTATGGACGGCAGGATGGTGGCAGTTTCTGTCCCGGCGCTCATAAGTCAATCAGTTAATGAAGCCAATTCTTGAGGAAGAGTTTTCTAAGTAAATTGGGCCAAGTTTATGTAAAATATTTCATTAATTTTGTTCACTGATATGAAAATCTTAGGGACTGTTTTATCCGTGAAATGTGCAATTACCTTCTGAATAACCGAGAGCTGGATAGTGCAGGATAAAATACTCATTATCGAATCATTTACATTTCAAAATGTTTGTCTGAAGCAAGAGATGAGAGTTCTTTACAAGCCTGACGCTGTCAGGCCAGTCTGCTCTTCCTTCTGTCCTGTCCCTCCCTTACCTCTCGCTTGCGCTCCCGGTTTACCGTGTTTATTTTCCCGTCGCATGGCCAGTGCTGAGTCAACACCAGAGGAGAAGCCGGCTCCTGCTGAGGCCAGCTCGATCCTCAGTCTTTGGAAGTGTGCCCTCCACGGGAAACGGTTTTCTTTGAAGGAGTGAGAACTCCGAGGCCGACATTTCCTGGGGAAGTGGAACATGTCCACACCCCCTTCAGCTCACTGTTCCCCCCACTACATCCAGGACCCCTGTGCCCCTGGGATGCCTCCTCCCATGGGTTTCGGGAAGGCGACCCATCTAGCATTTAGTCTTGCACACGCACTGAAGCGCACACTGCCATCAGCCGGCATGCAGTGATTACTCTTCAGCTGCCTAATGCTGTCTCATTTGGAAGTTTTTCTTCTTTTTGAAAACAACGACAATGATCATGTCTTAAATTAAACTTGGGTATTTCAGTGATTCGACAAAATACTGCCACGGTCGGCGCCCCGACGGTGTCTCCAGAGTAAGAGGCAAGCTGCCAGGCGGCTCCATCCATTCGACCGTGTCTCTCCCCACCACTGACCTCTGCGCAGTTCCTAGTGACAGCGACAGAGCCTCTAAAGGGGCTCAGAACAGGCTCCTAGGACACGCCACTGAGGCAGGTGGCTCTTTTGAAGGCGTGGACACCCCGTGGACTCGCAGGAAGCGCTTCCCTCTCCCTTAGGGAACATGAACTGGGGCCTTCCCGCAGCGAGAGTCTTGCCAGAAACTGCTTTTATGACCCACCTGCAGGGCAGGGCACCCGCTCACTGCTGAGCACCCACCCTCCTGTGGCCCATGGGGACCTTCTCTGCCTCTGACACCCCCACCCCCAGCTCCAAGTGCCCGGCGTGCGTGCCTCCCCCCCACCCATGTCCCTAACCTCTCAGGTATGAGGAGCTCGGACTGCCCCTTCGTGTGTGCGGATAGGTTCGGTCCTTTTCCCGGTGGACTCATTATCAGATGGGATGGAAGGACCCTGAGGGCAGGGGACGGCCGCTCCCTCCCCATGCATGCACGTGACGTTTTCCCTGTGTCCTTTTCTGTAAACACGATTCACGTTTCATGTCATAGCGACATTCTCTAATTACGAATGTAGGATCTGCTTCAAGACAGGTGCCTCCTGCAGTGGTTTATATTTATGGCCAGTTGACATGAACTCTCCATTTCACATGTGTGAAGACATATTTCAGACGACCTCGGCGAGCTGACACATTGGGAGTATGATGCGCATGGAAAGATTTTCTATTCACAACTCAGAGCGATTGAAATTTATCATTCTTTTACAATGCACACTTCATTTTTAGGAGCACGTTTTAAGGGAAACTGTTATTCACTGCAACGAGCCAGCAGGCTGCTTTCGTCGGCGCAGTGTCCGTGAAGGTCAAGCAGTGTCATCGGCCGGACACCCGGCGCTTTTGCCAGGAGGCCGTGGACTTGGTTTTGAGGGCCTGGCCATCGCGAATGGTGTTCCAGAGTCCCAGATCACACAGTCATGGAGCAAGAAAAAAAGAATCCCCACATAAAAAAGAAACCTCTGAGAACACCAGATCTAATCTCGCTTTACAAAGGGGAGAAAATTAATGGGCTTACTGCCGGACAATTAATTTTTGTCACCTTCAGGCTGGAAGCCAGTTTCCTTATCTCCCATGCCTCATTTCATCTTTTCCTCCCAGGATTATGCATATTCAACTACAAAACCGAAAGGCATTATTTCTCAAATAACAAAATTCGTTTTTAGTTCTTGCTCCACTCAAATCCCAGTTCTAAAAAGAGCTTGTTCTTCTGTGCTTGCCTTTGTGCCCTCGTTTACCACCCCCTCCCCTGAAAAAAATGATAGTAATTATTATCCTATTGTTTTACGAATTATAAAATTGTGATCTTTTAAAGTAACTTGGATAAATGAAACTTTCTGGGAAAAGCAGTTTCTGCGAACCAGGATTATGTAAAGGACAAGGTATGACGTTCCAGTTTAACTTTTTTAACACGTTTATATAGGTGTAATCGGCGCTTCGGCCGGCGGGTGTGGCAGCCGTTGACAGTCGCCTCCCACGCCTGGGTGAATAGGTGGACGGGCCTCGCCACGCATCTCGAGCCCTGCATCTGTGCCACGCGTGCTGAGCTCCACGCGTCCTCCTGTCTGAGGCTTCTGTTAAAAGCCCTTTGGCCGTTTTAAAAGTTGTGGGTTTCTCTTTATGATTGAGGTTTTAGAATTATTTATACGGTCAGGATAAAAGTCTTGTGCCAGATGGGCGACTTTCAAATATTCTCTTCCCAGCAGGCTTTTGCATTTACTTGAATTAACAGTTCTTTGGAAAAGCAGCCGTGTCCCTCGTGAAGTCCAGCGTCGCACTGCCTTTCGGTGGGACATGCCTCTGGAGTCACCTTAGAAACCTTTGCTTCAACTAGAGCCACACAGATTTTCTCCAATACTTTCTTCTACAATGGTCATACTTTTTCCTCACGTCAAGACTACGACCCACTTGGAGTGTGTTTTCGTGTCTGATGCGCAGCATGCTTCACAGTCATTTTCCTTCTTTTCGTGTTGATTTGCCGTCATCGCTCCAGCACCGTTTGTGGAGCCTGGTCTTGCTGCATGGTTTCCTCTGCGCCCTGCTGAACACCAGCTGTCCCCGCAGGCGTGGTCTGCTCTAGGTGCTCCGTTCTGTCCCGACCACCCATTCGCACCTGCTTTCTTGCTGCCCACCTCCTCGGTCACTGCAGCTCTGTGAGATCCCTCTGAATTAGGGGTGCTAGGCCCCCAGATCTGACCTACTTTGCCAGGTAATTTCAGAAGATTCTAGGCAACATGAAATTCTCAGTAAATTTAGGATCAGCTGCTCTCTCCTACAAACACGAACAACTAAGTTCCCCAGAGGCTCTGCAGGGACGGCCGGGGCATTTGGGAGTGAAGACGCTTCCAGCGCATCGTCTCCGACCCGAGGGCCGGTTATTCGCTCCCCATTGCTCTGCTGAAGGGACTGGAGCCTTCGAACGGTGTGGGGTAAAGTCTGCAGGGGCAGGGGTCACTTTCCTGGATGCTGTTTATCCAGTGGAGGAAATCCCCTTCGACTGCCCGTTTGCTGAGATTTCAGTTAGGGATGGAGTCGCATTTTATCGAACGTGTCTTCCGCCCGTATTTAGGTTTTCGCGTGATGTTCCTCGTTTTGTTTTAATATGATGAGTCGCTCCCTCGCACTTTGATACCTGGTAGAAATTTAGCTGGCACACGTTAATTTTCAAACACCTTATATCTTCCCTCCCTTATGTGTTTTCTCATCGGTTTCTGAGTCGAGGGAGATGCACTGCGTGACCCTTTCCGTTTCGCCTGTGACTCGCTCCTGCAGTCGGGGTCCGTCTCCCTAGCTGGTCTGGCCATCAGCGGGTTCATGATGAACCGAAGTGCTCATCTCCCAGTGAGGACCTGCATACTGAGTGAACAGCTGATGGAAAAGTCACACCCTTCCATTTCCTTCCCTGATGTTCACAGCACATGCCTCTTCCTCCAGGAAGCCCTCTGAACTTGCTCCGTCTACAGGGTACCCTGAAACTAAACATCCGACACTTGCAAACCTCTCTTTGAACTCACTTCTTATTGAACCGTGTCGATTGTTATGCAGGCCGTTCAGATTCCTTGACAATTTTGAATTCTGAGAACGTGCACTGTATCACCATTACGAATTTTCACTTTTATGTTACATGTGACTGTAGTCGATGCTAATGACAGCAGAAATTTGTGGCAAATGGAAACAAAAATGGACTTATGAACACACTATTAATGGATGATTAGAGTTAGGGGAAAAATAAATGTCATTATAGCTGCCACTTGATATTTAAAAAGTCAGTTCCACGGAGATCGACATTTATCAGGTCAGTTTGTAATTTCTTATTCAACATAAATTAAGTAGTAAGTTTAGAGAATTTTTAAAGGGGTAGTAATATCTAGCTATTTATTAGACACAACTGCTTTAATATTTTCTCCAAAATTGAGTGGTTTGGATGTACTCACCTATTTTTTAAAAATCTTGTACAAAATGTATTTATAGGAAACATTTTTTAAAAGGATATAGGGGCAAAGTGACTTATATTTCTATCCTTGAATAATCATTATCCAGTTAAATACAATTTAATGTTTGCCTCACAATGTTTTAATCCGTTATTCTACTTCAGTACTATTTGTCGTCAGGGAAATTTTCCCTGCCATTTCACAGAAACGTGGGTTTTTGGCAGGATGGGGCAGCACATTACCAAAAGATCATTGCACATATTTTCTCAACGGAATCCCTCTTTTCTCAGAAGAAATTAAAACTCAAAGTGACCTCCTGGTTTGGTCCACAGAGATTAAGAAACTACTCGTTCTTCAAATTGAAATTTACTTTTTAAATTGACTTCTGTGGAAGGAAGTTAAATGGCAGAAAAGGAGTTAGGAAACTCTCATATTGCCTTGGACATACTCATTATGTTGGAGAAAATATAAAAAATGTGAAATTTTGACATTTATAAAAATAGTTGCTTAAATTGAACCAGTGAGCAAACGAGTCAGATCTCATTTCGTGGATGAGCAGGACCAAAGTTTCTTGAGTGCCCGAATCAGGTGGCGCATTCTACAACTCCTTCCGTTCGATCTGAGTTTCATAAAGATGAATCCCTTCCTCGATTTCTAAATGTCGTCGCATGTTGGCACAGCTTGATGTCCTGCTCATTGCTGATGCATCATACCCACTTGCCTCATCAGTTCTCCCCCAAGACCTGCGGTGCCATCAACAGCACCAAGGGCAGCGTTTGCTTGGTGCTTGCCCCGTGTCCGTTCGTACAAGACAGACTACAGCCTCCACCACACACATGGTCGGTCGCCGAAGCTCCACTGCACGTGCATTTGCTGAGCGGACCTAAAAACTGAGTATTTGACCTGTATTTGGCACACGGTGGCCATTATCGCTTCATATATCTCTGGTGATATGTCTCTCTTTTGGGGGCTCTAATTCTATATATGTCTCCCCCGACCATGTCCCACGTGTGTCTCATAGTAGTTCTTGTTTTGTCTTGTTTTGTTTTTTTTCCCACTGTTGTGCTTTGAATAATTTCTATTGGTCTGTGTTTCAATTTAATATTCTTATATATCGCTTTGTCCAATACGCTATTAAACCCATTTACATTTAGATTTTCTGAAGTTCATTTCCAAATTTTTCATTGGATTACCATTCTGTTAGAAGTTCATTTCATTATCCATCCTCTTCTCTTCAGTCTTAAACATAGCGACGGTGTCTCTTCTCTGTTTCCTGTATACTAACTCCACTATTTTGAAGACTTGCACATCTTCCTCTAATCTGTTATTTTTCTTCTCGGTTATCAGATGTGTAGCCCAAGACCATTGGGGTAACTGTGAGATAAAATGTAGAAAAGACACCTTTGTTTTCTTCCACTTTAGAAGTTTTATAATTCTTAGTGAGACATAAAGGTTGGGGGATGGTCACCTTAATTAAATTGAGAACTACTTGGGGATAAGCCTGGGTGGGATTTGGGGGAGATTTGGTTTATCCCTGTCCCAGGTTTGGAGATAAATCATGGTCTGGGTAAAGGATACATGTTTTTCTGTAAGGCAGAGCACCACTGATATTTTGGGCCAGATAGTCCTGTTGTGTCAGGCTGTCCTCTGACCGTAAAACATTCCGCGGGCTCTCTGACCTCTGTAAACCTGACACCCGTCACCTCCCCGCAGTTTCTGTCAAAAACGTCTCTAGAGTTTTCAGATGTCCCTACTGTTAGGGTGAAACTGTGGGTGGTGGAGAATCACTGCTCGACTGATTTCCAGCGTCGTTCCGTGGGCTCCGACAGTGCGAGGAGCTCGTCGATGAGGCAAAAAAAAGAAAGGTGGCTGGTCTGGAAGGGGCTACGTGCAGAGGCAGTGTTCGCTGAGCGGCCTGGGGCAGCGACACCTCGGCCTCCGGGAGGATGCCTCGCGCCAAGGCCTCAGTTTGGAAATACCACTCTCCAGCCACGGGCATCGACGCTCCCTGGAGAGACGGCTGAGTCGGTGCTGGGGAAGGGAAGGGAGAACAAGAGGAGAGGGGACCACGCTACGGTGCCAGAAAGGAAGGGGGGAGCTGGGAAAATAAGGGCTTGAAACGTGTCAAAAGGACACAGGGACAATTAGAGGTCCCCGATGGCCATGTCTGGGGCAGCGGTGGTTACAACACAGAACACACCAACTGTCCGTGAGTACGTGTTGATGCGGAAGAAACTAAAAATAAATAATCTCAGAGAAAGGAAGCACTTTATAGTAAAAGTCCACGTAATCAGCAGTAAGATGATGAAAAAGAGAATGATTTGGCCAAGCCACTGTCACACCAGTTTGCCTTGATCCGAGAGCGGCTCCGTGGACACACACCTCAGGCGACACGCTCCCGCGCGCGCCCTGCCCGCGCAGCCTCCCTCTGCCTACACCTCCAGGCCTGTTGGTATCTACCTGGAGGACTTGGCATCCTTCTCAGGTTACGGTTCGCCTGTGAGCTCGTCTGGGGTTCATCTCAGCTCCCGTGACAGCGATGCTCGCCCGTCACTGTAGCTCCACGCCCGACCTCTCACCTCCTCCAATTCGCTGCATCATCACTTTCCTATCCCAATTAATTCAAACGTCTGTCTCATTCATTAGAGACCATGAATCCTCTCAGGGAGGGAATTCTGTTTCATCCCACGTATATCCTTAGAAATAAGTGTAGCCTGAGACAGAGGCTTTGGAAATCGCTAACAGCAGACCCTATGTCAACGACCACAGCAATGAACGAGCTAATTCACTGGCGCGACACGGAGCAATACGGTTCAGCCAGAACCTAACCGCGTTACTCTGGGAGACCACGGCAGGGAAGAGAAAGGCAGACAGAAGGAGAAGATAAATAATTTAACGGCGATCTTATGATACAGTCTGGGTTTTATACGTCTGTGTGTGTTTTGAGAAAGAGCCGGAATTCTGTTTTGATTTTGCCTTAGGCCGTCAGACACTGATGAGTTCAAAGGCTTCTGACTGAATACGCCTGTTTATGTTATTGTAAACCTACGAACCCCTACCCCAGTGTGGTTGGTTTGAATTTCAAACTCTTTGAAACGTGGAGTTCAAATTTAGATGCAACTAATGAGGCTACAAGTTTGGATCGGATTTTCTAGTACAGAAGATGTGGAGTTGTCACTTAAAACACTTTTCTGTTTGTCTCCGTCCATCCATCGAGCCTCGCTTCATCACAATTGTGAAACTGGCGGTATGGGGTCACTTCGGGTGTCTCTGCTCTTCCCCAGCCCCACAACAATAAGCAAATGATTATGGTTTGTGACGAACTCATGGTGGTTTACCCACGGACTGACCCAAGCACTGTGCTCTCAGCTATTCTGTTTGTGCTATCACAGAAGGAAGAGATGCCTGCTTACAAGATGCAGCCATGCCTCGTGAAGACAAGGGATTTAATAAAATCGCCACAGTCCTACTACGTCCTTGAATATGCCTGCATAAAATAGATGTGACGAAGATACTGAGCTCTGGAGAGCCCACCTGTAGACTGTAGCCCTGATTGTGATAGATTTCCCCTCACTGAAATGTGTTTTCATTTAGCTCGAGTGTCAATGATTTTTTTAAGTTCATTAAATTTTTAAAATTTGAGTAAGTTTTATAGCTACTGTTGAAACACACTATACATTTTTTTTTTTAATGTTAACAAGAAAAATACCCCATGGAAGGATTTCAGAACTTAGTTTCCATTTTTGATGTCACAGCTTGTTAACATTGTTACAGCTATTGCAGAAGGACAGATAATTAGCTCCACTGTGGACCCGAACAAGAGGGAGGTAGAAAAGAACTTCCGAAAACAGTGACATGCACAATTAAAATCAAGACACAAATGTCCTCATGATGAGAAATTGAACGAAATTGGATGCAGGCAGCTAGCTGAGCTCATTAATCAGTAAACGGAATCCGTTTTATTTAGGATGAAGAGAAAACGGGATGTAGAACGGGGTAAAGGAAATGAAGATGCAGGCGCACCAACTGCTATAATTATGCTGCTGGATTATTGCCAAAACTTCTGACAATTCCATTACGACTACTACAGAAATCAAAATCACTGTAAAGTTGACACAGAGACTTTCTGATAGGGGAGCAACTTTTCAGTTACGCACCGGACACATGAGACAGAAATCGGGACCATAATGTGATGTTTAAAGAAGCGCCCTGAGAGCACGCGAAGTTTCCTGCAGGGAATAAAAACCAAGGAATGCCCCGCACGGTAGGAACGTCACTAAGCACGAAAACCTTGTTTTACAAGGTAATTTTGTATCATTACTCAGTTCTGCAAGCATAGTCCTTAGAGAATTCTAAAGCTAATTTTACATAATTTAAAGTAATACTTGGGTTTTCTAGATTGCAAAGTCCATTTACACATTAGCAGAAAACTAGTTTCTTTGTGGAGTAAAACTTAATTTACACACTATTTAGTAATTTACCTTCTATACTGCTTGTTGTGGACAAGCAGTTGTACTGAGGCCATATTTTATTATTTATGAAGGAAAGATTTGCTATTTAAGAATCCAAACAATAAAGGTAAGTACTTTTAAAATACTACTTTTATGTTATTTCAGCAGCATTATTACGATAATATGCTGGAAGACAATTATTTTATCGCTGCATTAGAATTATACAATAAAGTTCTCTCCTTTTTATTGCTAGAGCACATTTAGTCTCGGTCTAAAATAAACTAAATGTTATTTCGTGCCCTAATGTGGTTAGGTAAAATAAAAAATATTTTTCAAAAAGTAAGTTTCGCTGAACACAAGTTGGAAGAGTACTAAATTTTTAAGTTACTAAAAGTTAGTGATGTATTTGCATTTCACCAATTCTTAATTAGCAGAAATTAAAGTCAATACTTATCAAAACAGGGATTCCTCTCTACCTATTAGGCACACAGAATACTACTCTTTATAGGTAAATTACCAATTTCTCAAATAGCCAATACTGAAACTCTCGAACCTTGAAAGGTGAAACCAGTGACTTTGTCATTAGAGTTGAGGTAAATTTTGTCTCTGGTCCTCAGATGTGATGCTGACAATGTCTGTTTTGACGAGGGTGATTAAGTGGAGTAATCATTAGTCAGGGTGAGGTGGAGCAACACAATTACCCCTTTTTCTTTTCAGGAAATAAAAATAATAAAATTCTGTTCACCTGTCTCAGTTGAAAGCCGAGGTCCTGGATACCGCCCAGTCGTGTGTAATAAAAGGCACCTACCCACATTTCCACGAAAGTCAAGGCATACTGAAAAAACAGGTCTCTTGTGTTAAGATGATACTGTGTATGCAGATCACATTCTAAAACACTTGGTGGTAGAAAAAATGGTCAAAATGTCAAGTTTCTTTTCTGCTAATGAGAAAAGAGCAATCGTTTCATTACCACATTGGGAAGTAGAGAAGAAGCACAACACACACAAATGTGACCACGAGAGGAAATAACGGCAGGGTGTGTTCCTTTCGAATTAGCACAGAACCAGAACTTTCTGTCTAGGACTCCTGGCAAAATGGAACGCCTAGCAGCTGGGTCTAGTTTCCTCTTTGCCGAATCAGAAAGAACATGAATACGAAAGGAACAGGCCAAAGTCTAATCGCCAATTCAGACACACAATTCCCATGACAGTAAAAACTGCTCTAGAAAGTGACAAAGAAACGGGGAAAACAAAGCATAAAGCAAGACAATGGAAGACAAATATATCCTTGTAGAAGGAACAAGATGCGGTTCTAAAAATAACGTTTGCCTCGTGATTTAGTGTAGGAACGATGCACGGGAGCGGAACACTTGATTTAAGCCTCGCCGCCTGTCAGGAAGGCCAGGGCTGATGGTGCAGTCGTCAAGGCTGGGTCAGCGTGTCAAGATGCGGTCCTCACCCCGCCATCAAAGACAGTCTCCTCTGGAACGACGTGTAGACACTGGCCACATTTGCCCCCGCGATAAGCACTAGCAAGACAGAATCTAATTTGTGAATTCTTGAGCTTTATTTTTGACCATTAGGAGGTGAAAGTAAAAATAACGAATTTCTGAAAAAATGCCGATTGGAAAGATCGCCCTTCCTGTTAGATAAAGAGCACAAGGTATACACTTCCGAGCTACTTACGAACAGTGGACACCATCACATTCTGTGAGAAGTGCCTGAAGTCGGAATGCCTAGAAGAGCCACAGCTTTAGATCATCACACTTTTAGAAACTCCAAACTAGAATGTTCCGAGTTGTGTCTCAGAAGATAGAAAAACGCCAGCAAAGTCTGCCGAGTCAGAGAGGAAGGCGAGGGGAGGAGATGCTGTCACCTCGCCAGTGACGTGGAAGAAGCGGGAGCCGGGGTTGGGAAATGCTGGGCCCAGAGGTTTCGGGGGAGTGTCCTGACGGGGCAGGGGAGGGCAGATGGTTCAGGGCGAGGCTCTGGTGGGGGGAGGGCTCCCAGTTTCCTTTCGGGTCCGGAAACGCTATCTCGAGGGGACGTTGTCCCTGTCAATCAGCTGGCATTGTTCTTGCAATTGGGGTTTTGTCTGATTCGAGGAGGAACGTTTAGGGGCCAATGTGCGGAGCAGGAGAGACGAGGAGGGACGGCCGTGGGGGCCGAGAGCACAGTGGGGCCACGGCGCAAGCCCCCAGCTTTTCGGTGTCTCCGTCCTACCTGGTGGCTGGACCCGGAGGCGCCCCTCCCCCTGACACTTGCCTCCTGGCGTTCACGCTCACAGAGCCCCGCGTGCCCAAGGTGACGGGATGCCACCCTCGTGGTCCTGTGACCTTACACAGGAACCCAGCCATCCCAGCGGAGCACCCCAGACGCAGCCCGCTGGCCCGTAGGGCAGGTGCCGGGACAGCCCCGTGGCTGGAGCCGAGGGCCGGGGGTGTGGGCAGGCCTCGGTGGTGGCCAGCAGGGTGGCGTGCCCTCTGCCTGCAGCCACCAGGCCCGGGCCCACACGTACGCGAAATTGTAGTATTTGTCTCTAGCGGATAGAACCTTCTAGGTCCTTCAGGGGAATAGCTTTTCCATCCCTCCCTCTCAGTCTGTGTGTCTTTGAACATGAGCGCGTCTCCTGCAGGCAGCACGTGCAGGGGCTTGTGCTCTTACCCACTCGGCCACCCCGTCCTTTGGTGGGAGCCCTTCATTCTCTTCCATGTGAGGTGCTTCCTGATAGACATGCAGCTATTACCATTTTTTATTCATGTTTTCGATGTGCATGTTTTCTTCTTAAAGTCCCTCCCGCAGTGCCTGTAATCCTGGCTTTCCTGTCCGGGAAGCTCTTTATCTGCCCTTCGACCCTAAGTGGTAGCTTTGCTGGATAAAGTAGTCTCGGCTGTCGATCCTGATCCTGGGTTTTCATCAGTTGGATATTTCGTGCCAAGCCCTTCTGTCCTGCAAAGTTTCTTTTGGGAAATCACTGCCTGTTTTGTGAGCCTCCCTTTTAGGCAATTAACCGCTTCTCTCCTGCTGCTTGTAAGATTCTGTCTCTGTATTTAATTGTAGGCATTTTATTTTACCTTTTGTTAACATTGCATACAAAGCAATATAGAGGTATGTTTTTCCATGCTGGGTCTTGCCTTTGCACCTTCTTTTCTGGTTTCTGATGAGGAGAATGTCTTATTTTAATGGAAAGCAGTAAAACGCATCAACTCTTTCTGTATGGTTGTTGCGTTCTATGTCCCATTAAATAATCGTCGCCTGCGCCTAGTCTCTCAGTCCGTCTGGGGGACTGTAGCAAAGTATCACAGACTGGGCGGCCCAGACTGGGCGAGTCCTCGTTCCCGGGGAGACATAGGTCCAGAGGAGGGGGAGCGCCTGCTGAGCTGGCGGGCGGCCAGACGGAGCAGCTAAGTCAGCGGCGCGCCCGAGCTCGAAGCCTCGCTGTCCCTACCTCACAAGACGCACCCTGAGGCTCCAGGGGGGTTCGTGGGCATTGCCCAATGAGTCGCAGGGCTCGCTCGGGGGCTGCAGGTGGGGAATCCCGCGGGCACTGCCGCACGGCGCGGGGAGCACGCCGAACCCGTGCAGACACCTCGCTCAGACCTGAGCCGACGAACGAGTCTCCTCTGCACCTCGGAGTCCCGGGTCATTTTTCTCACCGTGACGCAGACCTCCCTTCTCTGGTGACACGGTGCTGTGACTCACGCCTTGTGCAGCCTGCTGACAGACAGTTCCACCCTTCCCGCCATGTCATCGGTGGGCCTTCGCGGTCCCACATCCTTGTCAGCGCTCCTGAGTCACCACCACCTGAGTCACAGTAACAGAAACCCTGTCACAAGGTTAAACTTCTTATGAAATCTGGTTAAATTCGCGTCAGCAGTCTCAGGTGCTCTCCACAACAGAGCACGCAGAGCCGATCGCCCCTCCTTCATTACTAATCCAGAAGAAACAAAGATGACTCAGGCCTTTAAAGATTTTTCTGGCTTTGAGCTTTTACTTGAGTCCTGACTTCTGCTCTGCACACCCATATAAATCAAGCAGGTTACCTGGAATCAGAACCTGCCCCGGCTGGCGCCCACCACCTCCTGCGAACGCAGTCACTGCTCCTCCTCGTGAAGGCCGCCGTTCTGCGTCCAGGAAAGATACGGGAGAAAGAGGAGGGTCTCGTGTCCTCTCAGACCCGACACCGAAAAAGACTCCCACTCAGCTCTCCGGACTGCCGGGGAGTGCGTGTGGGGATGCGGCCTCAGGGACGTGGCAGGAACCAGGACAGCTCCTGTGTCACGGTCCCAGGGCGGGAAGGCGGTGACAGAGAGAAGGCGGGCAGGGGGGATCCGCAGTCCACCGACCACGTGGACGGAGGAAGCTGACTGCGTAGACACCTGTGAGCTCGAAGCAGGCGCATGTACACGTCGGGGGGAGGACGCCCCACGAGATGCCGACCACCGAGCCTGGTTGCCGGCACGTGCGCCGGTTCACGGGCCCGCTGCCCCCCGGTGGCTCAGATTTTTAACAGAAGAGTAAGTCCCTGTTCCTGCCCGGGGACAGATGGGCACTGCTGGACGCGCAGCCGGAACGTTGGTGAAGCCGGCCTGACGGATGTTCCCCTGAGTTCACGCACCTCCTCTCCCGACCCTCTAGAGGACACGTGGCACCGACAGAGAGAAGGACGCGTCACACACGACGGTGACACACGGCTCCGGGAGCGGCACGACCAAAGTTGACGGAGATAAAAATAACCTTTAACCCCAGCACAGCCACGGAGCGCAGAGGCCCTACAACCCCTCCGGGCACGCTCAATGGGACCACAAGGCCGCACGCCTGCCTTTCTTGAACCCCAGTCAAGACACTGAGCATGACCCAGAAGCCCCTCGTGAGTCCCTGCGGTCACCGTCAGTCACCCGGCCATCTGACCGCGTGTGGCTTCGCCCGTTGCTGAACCGCCACCTGCTGGGGAACGTGCTCGGGCGCCTGGCCTCCCACAGCATGCAGCGTCGGGGAAGCGTGTCGCATCGCGTGCGGGGCCGCTGGCTGGCTCTGTCGCGTGCACTGGTCTCCCGGTGGGTGTTGGAGCTCTCGCCTCGGAGCCAGGACTGCAGACGGGGCTGCTCCGGGCTCCACCGCGCGTGTCCGCCAGCGAGAACTCACACACACCTCCGTCAGGCACAGGACATGGGGCTGCTGGGCACACGGGTCACCGTCGTTGCTCGACTCTCCAGGGCCCGAAGTCCCGTCCCATCTACGTTGCGACGCGCCCTGCGTTCGGGTGGCTGCGCCACACTCTTGACCAGACCTAGCACAGCCTTCCCCGCGGTCGCTCGTCCAGTGACCACGTACCCATGTCACACGGTGGTTTCATTTTCGTCGTTCGGGTACCTGAAAACGTGGACGTAGATTCATATCGCTAATGGCACTGTTTTTGCGCATCCCGTAATTTGGGGTATGTTGTGTATTCATTTCTCTTTGACCCGTTTTTTTTGTTTAGAAATGTGAAGTTTAATTTTCTCATGTTTTTGAATTTTCCAATTTCACTGTCGCAGATTTCTAGTTTCGTGACATGCTCATAGCAAAAGGTGTTTGGGACAATTTCAACTCTAAGTTTGCTAACACGCGTTCTGTGACCTAACATGTGATCTGTCCTGGAGAATGCTGTGCGCTTGAGGAAAACGTGTGTTTGTTATTGGGGGAAGAGGTCTATGTGTGTTAATTCGTGTGGTCTGTAGCGTTACACGTGTCCTGATTCCTTGCGGATGTTCAGTCTACGTGTTCCATCCATGGTGGGTCGCTGACGTTTCCTGTCGTTGCCGTATTACTGTCCTTTTCTGCCGTTAGTTCTGTTAATAATCGCTTCACACACTTAGGTGTTCTGACGTGGGGCACGTTTATGTTTATAATCGTTATTTCCTTCTTATGAATGGATTCCCAGAACAGGAATGGCAGGACGCCCTCCGTGGGAACCGCCAGGGAACCGAACCAGGGACGGTCCTGGGGGCCCGCAGCATGCCTGGCGCCTCAGCGAGGTCCCGTGCAGAGACCTGCCTGCCTGCGGTCACCCCGAAGTGGCCGCCGGGGGCCGGAGCTGAGGGCGGCACTCGGGGCACAGCACGAAGAATTTTAAAATTGCCAAGCGCAAGGCCTCTGGCTTCCCTGTGTTTCAGGGTCACCATTCTGGGGCCTTCATGCTTCTCTGTGCACGTCAGGATCTGTCCCTTTCTGTAAACGTCACCCTGGTGGGAATGACAGTTTACAGCTCCAAGGATGTTTGTAAGTAATTCTCAAGAACTCCTTGACTCTAGCAGACGAAAGTCTGGGGAGTCAGTTCCCGTCTGCCCTATTCATAACTTCGGGACGTTAGGTCCTTATCTACTTCTCCGCCTTTATCAGTCCAGCTAGCCGAGTCCTCATTTGTAGCCTGTCATCGCTGAGAAGGCTCCTACCCTTGATCAGCGGGAGAAAGGTCAAGCTTCACTTTCTACATCGAGACCTGGAGGGACTTGATAAGAGACAGCCAGAGTGGGGGTCCTTCATCACTGCCACGCCAAAAAAAAAAAAAAAAAAAATGAGAAGAGTAGCTAGACACGGCATTTTAATTTGGGATCCTTCTTCCCTTCATTCTTCCTTTTTCAAAATTAGAACAACATGGGATAAGGGAATTGAGTTTTAAAGAATCCTGATTTACTAAATGAAGTCATGATGGAAATTTGTCTTTGAAATGATAGTTTTTCAAAATAGTGCAGACTTCCTATAATGCTCGCAAATTTGGAGTTAAATCATTTCTCTTCAGGCCTCACAGACTCACGCAGACTTGAAAGTCTGGAATTTTCTTCACAGCCCTCAGTTGCTCCCTCTCTCCGTCTCCCCGCTGCCCAAAGGCACGTCCTTGGCCACAGACAGTGTCCAGCACCTGTGCGACACCTGCCCCACCCGTCTGGGATCTGAGGGAGAGAACTGTCCCAGGCTCCCCCACACGTGTGGCTTGGAGTCAAGGACGAGTCACGAGAGCGCATCCTGACTGGATGAGGCTGTGACTGGGGAAGGGGAGGAAGAACGGGTGTGAGGGACTTGCGGGTTCGCGTGTGCACGTGCGGGCACGCGTGCACAAGTGTGCGCAAGAGCGAGGGAGGCTGAGGGGGCTTCTGAGGACCTGGCCCTGGCCTTGGACGAGTGGCAGGGAGAACCCTGTTGTTTCCGGCCCGGCGTGAACACACAGGTGTCCTGTCACCGATACGGAACCCGCCCTCTTGCCTCAGCTGTGGCCGCTCCTGGTGCACGTGCGGACGCTGCCGGAGCCGCCAGGCCACCAACCCCCGCGGGAGGTAACACCCCACGCGTCTGACGCTCTGTGTCACATCAGTCAGCGTATTCGGTTTCATTTTTGTTTCTTTTTAAGAAAGTGGTCAGCATCCCTTCTTCCTTGCATTTTATCTGTAAAGAATGGTTCCCGGTCATCGCGGGAAACACTCAGGTGAACCGCTTCCGTGCCCAGAGCCCAGGCTGACACGCCGACTCCAGGCAGAGGTCCCACGCACAGCGCAGGCACGCGTGGCGCCGAGGCCCCTGGGAAGACGGCGGGCGGGTGAGCGCGGGCGCAGCAGCCGAGCGAGCGTTTGCAGGAACCGGTGAGTTCTGAACGGGGCCGAAGCGAACATTTGTTGCGTCGTCCTGGGGGAAACAAACATTTTAATTCAGGCAGTGTCTGACCCCGAAACGAGTGTCTTCGAATCAAAGACATTCAGGGAAGCGTCTTGCAGACACGTCTCCTGGCCGAAGGTCACCTTTCGCCAGCGCAGGTGCGGCCGGGCGTGCTGAGGGGGGTGTGGGCATCACTCTTCGCGGTACAAGGAGGAACATCCACCCTCGTTAACGTGCCTTTGCTGACTGCAGCAGTGCCGGGTGCCAAAGGAGTTTCTGACGAGACACCGGCACGGCTGTCCGCGTGCAAACGTCGTCTCGGGCTTCGAAATCTGCGTCGGGCCAGGCGGATCTCCTCCAACCGCGCAGGCCCGTTCTCTCACGTGGGCCGAGGACCCGTTCCACGTAGAGCTCCCGAATCGGCCTCCCCGGGCGGCGGGGCTGAGTGTGTGAGCAGTCCTGCGGCGTGGCTCCCGCCTGGCTGCTGGGCGCCTTTGTCCTCCGGTCCCCGCCTGGCCCCGGGTCACTCAGGTCACGGAGCACAGGGCTCATCTCGGGCCGGGAGAGAATCTCCCCACTGGCCCAGAGCAGCTCCGGCAAGGAACCAGAGACACATGTCAGGACTTTCCTGAGCCAGAGGGGCCTGAAGGCCATCACCACGACTGACGTGCAGCCGACCTCCACGCGGCGCCTGCGTGACCTCCACATGGCCCCTGCGTGACCTCCACGCAGCCCCCGTGTGCTGTGACCGAAGCAGGCTGCTGGGGCATTTCGAGTCAAGAGGGGGCGACAGCGTCAGAGGTGCTGGGGGCGCAGTCTGCCCTTCCCGTCCTGCCTCGTCATCTCGGGGGGAGGAAAGCGAGCACGAAGAAGTTAGCTGAGACCATTAAGAGTGACCGGGTACGTCGAGAGGTGACTTTTTTTCTTTTTGGGAAAGAGGAAAGTTTTAGAATCTGACAGCGCAAAGAAATTTTAGGACTCGTGGCTGATTTCCGTTCCACTGGACGAGACGAGACTCTTGAAAGGCAGAGTTGGGACGAGAATGAGAACCGGGGGGTAAAAAGCAGCATCTCCTCCACTGAGGTGCTGGTAGCCATGCCTGGCGTCCCTGGTCCCTGCCGCTGCAGGCACCGTCCTACCCAGAGGGGAGGCGGAACCCGACAGCTGTCACGTCTTGGCAACGGACACAGGAGAACGGGGACTTGCTCAGTGAGCTTTGTCCTCTGCATCCCCTCCCAGCCCGGTCGGGTTGACACTGCAAAGCAGACGCGCACAGCGACACGAGCACGCACACGCAGCGGCACCGGGGCACAGACGAGGCCCACGGTGCACACACTGGAGGAGGAATGTCGCCTCCAGGGAGAAGCACCGGGGCCGTGCGCTGCCAGCGCACTGGACGGCAGGACTGGCCCGTGCCCTGCCTCTTCCACCCCCGCATGGACGCTCCGAGTCCAGAAACCCAGGTGTGAACCAGGAGTCCGGAGGGGTCCTAATGCTGGTGAGAAAACTGACCTGGAACTGGAAAATAAGCCAGGATGACTGCGTGCCTTTCTGAGTCACGGCGGGCGTCACCTCCCGCCGCTGGAAGACGGTTTAATGGTCCCCGGCCGGCCACTTCTGCGGCGCTGTTTACTGTGGATCAGGATCCCGCTGTGCGAGGGCACGGGTCTCACTGCAGACTTCTCTCCAGGAGAAAAGACACTCTCCGGGTGTGACTTCACTGTTGGAAGGATGATGAACAACCTTCATCTATCCAAAAAGTTAACGTCTGCATAATGTCCATTCCTTGAATTCTCCTCTCAGCAAGCTTGAGCGTCCTTCTGCTTCGTTTCGTAAAGACGATACAACCCGGTTCGCGCGTGTTCATGGTGTTCATGAGAATCGCACGTTTGGCTCGTGGGAAGTTACGCTTCGGCGACACTGGGTTCGGATCTCGATGACGAAGATGAAGAATCGACGGCTGGAGCCGGCGTTAGACACGCGAACTGCAGGGCAGATTCCAGCTCATTCTCCATGCCCGAACCCGCTAAGACCAGCTCAGCCCGATCACCGGCTTGAGGAGGTCACTTGCCGCACAGAGCCCCCCACCCACCCACCGAACACTCCCCTGAACACGTGCGCACGGCTCCCACCTCAAGGACCGGGCAGGCGGGGGGACCCCGATGCCGCCGGCATCAGTGTGGCCAGCGGCCGGCAACGGCAGCATGTGATGTTCGTTCACACTCACAGAACCTCCGCCACCAGGAGCGAAATGCGCGCTGCGGACTCCGGTGACGACGACGGCTCAGGATCGGTTCGTGTCCCTCGTGACAGATGTCCCCGCGGCAGGGGAAGCTGACAGCAGGGAGGGCTGTGCCTCCCAGAGTGACAGAGTGACGGGAACTCTGCACTTCCCATTCAGTTTTGCTGTGAATGCAAAGCTGCTCTAAACACTAAAATCTTTAAAAAAACACAAAAACCATAAAATGAGAAAGAAGAAAAAATACAATGAAAAGAGCAGGAATGCTTAGAGCAGTTGAAGGCGGCGGGATAAAGCGCGAGGGAGAACTGCTGTCAGGGGCCGTGCAACATTTCTGGCTCCCTTCCTAACTTCAAAATAGTAAATAAGGCAACTTAATTTTTCATCCTCGGTGGAAACGTGTGGCTTTCAACATTTTCTCAGACGCACTTCACAGCTTAGATGGGGGAATCTTCTTCAGATATTTTCACATTTTATTACTTTTATCTTAGAGCATGGGCCTAATCATTTTCTGCAGAAAGTCGGTGCTCATCCAATTTCATGGGGTTACTGGCTCATCTCACAGACGTAGACCTCCAAGTGTTAGTTATTTCATTTTTTCTAAAAATACAAACCACGGCGGGTCAGGGAACGGCTCTTGGCTTTCTCCTGAGCACAAACGGAGCTGGGGGACCACCGATGCGTCTGAGGGGAGAGGCTCCGGGGGCTCCTCCTGTAAAACCCTGAACTCACTACTGTCTCCTTCCTCCTCCCGCCGAACAGCTGCCAGCGACCGCCGGACTGCCGTTCTTTAGGCTAAAAAGACCAGGTGGCACCTCCCGCGTTCCACACCTGCGAGGACTGTTTCCTTCCAGCGCAGGGCGGGACTTAGGACTGACCACAAACCCACCGAAACCTTCTTTCCTTCGGCCCCAGATTCTCTCACTGACAGTTTACATGACAGGTCGCTATGGAACCGATGACAGTGTGGCACGCGTACCTGCTCGTCCTAATGAATAAAACCTAAGGCAGAGTGTGCGTGGGGAAGGCAGCAAGAACCCCGTCCCGCAGAGGAGACACTCGTCCCCACCCCCGCCCCCCCGGGGTCTCCAGAAGAACCCCCAGACATATATGATCTGATTTAAGCCGGTGGCGTAACCACATTAGCCGGGCTCAGAATAAGGTTTCTAACATTCAAGGTGACCTGGCTGTTGAGACAGGAATGGGTGTTATGTCCCCTGGTAGCTGGGAACCCCTCACCCCCGCCAGGCCGCTGTTCTCCATCAGTGACACAGCGACATTAGGGTCGCGCTAACACTGCGCGGTGTTTCAGTCTCCGGTGACCACACAGCACGCCCCAGTGCCGGGCTGTAGACAGTAATAAATCCACAGTTCACTGTGATGCATCTCCGAGAGTTTTAAAGTATTTCAGAGACCTGTTTGACCGTCCCTGCCGCCCTGGGAGGAAGGAGGCTGTGTCCTCTCAGTCCTGACACCCGCGCCTGGGTGCCGGTGGGAAGCGAAGTCGGCCTGCAGCCCCCACCGGCCGCCCCAAGACCTTGGAGTGGCCTTGGAGTGTTGGGCACCCACTCCATCGCTCGCCCTCGCCTGCTGCCAGGAATCCCTCCTCGTGGCTCAGAGTCGTCTGCGATAAAGCACTTCTCCCCCGGGACAGGCGACACGTGGCTGGACCCTTTAGAACTTGCCAGTCATTGCCCCAGCTCAGATCACTCAGGCCACAGGGCCGAACAGCGGCCGCTGGCCTTTCTGGTGACCCCCAGAGCCCGCGCCCGCCCCCCACGCCTAGTCCCGGAAGGGGAGGTGTCCGTAGGCATCAGGGCACTGCTGGCGTCCCCCACAGGCCACCTCCGTGTCTCGTCACTAGATGTGTGCACGGCCGTCGCAGGCTTACTAAGGACACGCACACACGCGGGGTTTTTACCACTCCGTGCTGCTCCCCACCCTCGGACCCTAAAACGTGCAGGATTCGGTTTTCCTGTGATTGCGCAAGGATGTGGGGGACGGATATGGATTGGGGTGTCAGCCTAGTTTCCGGACAGAAGCAGGGAGAACGTGCACTCTGACGCCTGTGTGCGCGGAGCCGGCCAGTGCCGTCCGCTGTCCGGCGGGGAGGCCGGGCTTGGCAGTGGCTGTCACCTGTCTCGCTTGTTGAGTGTCCACTCACACGTGTGCCCACCAGCGGGCTCTGCGGTCAAGCTGTGCAGGGAAAAGTCTCGAAATTCCTCTCTGCGGAACACACATAGGACGGCATGGAACACCCCTTCGCGGGGACATCCACGGGACGCTGCCGGAACGGACGCCGTCTTCCTTCTTGGGACACATAACAGTCGCTGCGATAGGATGTTGCTGGTCGGGGGTGCTGACACTGCAGGGGACAATCTAAACCATTGTCATGTCATACGTTTGTTGTTTAGAGTGTTGCTAGAGACAACGTAGACGTGCTCGCGTGCCCCTACGTGTGTGCACTGTGTGTGCGCGTACGTGATTGTTAAATGACACACGCGGTGACGTAGACGTGCGGGTTTTCAGGCTCCACTCCACAGGAACTAGACTAAATGTCAACGCCAAAAGCAGCAACTTTAAAACGTAGAAACAGGAAATTCTTTCGTTTTCTAGAAACTTAAAGAAAGCACTAAATAATCCCTGAGTGTTTAAACCCGAGGAAACTTCGGCTGTGTGGCCCCAGAACAGTTCCCCTCAGTGTGCAGAGAGAAGGCCACACAGTGGAAAACCACGACGAGCGACGTCTCGTTCTTCTCTGAAGCTCGGGGCCTGCAGGGAGACGTTCTGAACAACGGCACGGACCTCTGGGCCGAGGGAGCTCCTTGAAAAGGGACGTTGCCCTCTGCACAGACGTCACGGGCCATCTTCAGCAGCTGGAGTAGGGGCGTTTTCTCTCCATTCACACGCTGAGGGCTGCGTCTGCTCGTGGACCGGAAGGCGTGCGGGAAAGGGGGACCCTCAGAGGATACGGCGGGCCCTGCCGAGAGCGACGCTGCACTGCGCTCGGAGGGGACAGGTCAGGGAGACCAAGCACCCGCTCCGGGTCGCCGCCCGCTGGTGTCGCCGGCGGTGTGACCGTCTGCGCCAGTCCCGTTCCCTTCCTATATCAGGATGCCTGTTTCAAACGTTATTTTAGAATATTGTGAATACATTTAAAGTATTTTTTTTCCAGTTTCTCCCTAAGAAAGAAAATGTGAGTTTGGGAAAATTACTTAGTATTTTGAACGAAACTGCGTGCACATCGCACAGATATTCATATGTAACTCGCATTCAACACGAGACTACTTTTTCCATTTGTCAGGTCCACTTCACATCTGATAACAGTTGAAGTCACCATTTTGGCCTGTTTTTTATAGGAAGAGGGCCCCGATGAGAATTCCAGAGATGGTAAGTTCTTAAACAGATGTATTGATTTTCAAGGTTTCACTCCACAGGAACTAGACTAAATCTCAATGCCAAGAAAAAGCAATTTAAAAAGTAGAAACAGGAAATTCTTTAGCTTTCTAGAAACTTTAAGAAAATACTAAATAATCCCTGAGTGCTTAAGCCCAAGAAAAATTTGTCTGTGCGGCTCCCCAGGCCTTCGTCCCCTCATCCTCCAGGCGGGGACAGTAAGTCACCCAGTCGGGGACGTGGCGGAGGCTAAGCGGGTGGCTTAGATGAAGGTGGGGACAGTAAGTCGCCCTGTCGGGGACGTGGCGGAGGCTAAGCGGGTGGCTTAGACGAAGGCGGGGACAGTAAGTCGCCCTGTCGGGGACGTGGCGGAGGCTAAGTGGGTAGCTTAGACAAAGCCGCATGCTGAGCCTTTAACGGACGGCGCCACTTCCACCTGGGACCAGAGGCTGCTTGCCTTCCCTTGGCCCCATGCGCGCAGCTTCAGGGGGAACGCCTGCGCTCATACGCGATGCAAGACCCTGTCGTCAGTGTGCCAGGGGCGGGCCGGGCCGCTCAGGTACCTCCGTGTGACCGCCACGCGGCCACGCCCCCAAGGGTTCCTCCTGCTCCTATCAGTCTTGAGTGACCACTGAGCTGCGGTTAAAACCGTTCAATTCTGATAAAGCCCGAGTTATTCCTTGCACGGGCCGCGCTCGCGGGCACGGCCCCGTGCAGACCAGACGGGACACCGGGAAGGCCGCAGGCCTCTGGGAGCGCCGCGCCTTAGTGGTGTCTGCCAGGTCCTTGGGCGTGGCCTGAAGCGAGGTCACGTCCTGTGCAGCGTCACAGCCCTACCTGGAATGAAGTCCCCTAACTTTGTCCTTCACATCAAAATTGTCTGGACATTCCAGATTGTAAACTCTACAATCGACACGACAATTCCTACAAAAAGCAACGTAAAGGGACAGTCACGTGCAAAAGCACAAAACAGACCACCGTGCCACACCACACACCAGTTAACTCGGAGTAAAGACTCGAATGTAAGACCTGACAGTATAAAAGTCACTGCAACTCATACATCTAACAAGGGGCTAAGACCCAAAATATATAAGTAACTCGCACTACTGCTCAAAAGGAAAAAAAAAATTTCAAAAATGGCCAAAGGACCCGAACAGACATTTTCCAAAGAAGACATACAGTCGTCCAACGGGTACGTGAAACAATGCCCGGCGTCACTCATCATCGGGGAAATGCAAATCAGACCAGGTGAGACCTCCCCCACGCCCGTCACGACGATTGTCCCCAGTAAATCAGCAAGTGGGGCACGCGCGAGGACGCGGACCGGCGGGGGCCTCATGCGTGCTGCGGGAATGCAGGTCGGTGCGGCCGCTCCAGAGAGCAACGTGGGGGTCCTCGGACAGCTGAAGACAGATCTTGAGGCCCCGGCGCCCCCACTAATGGGTGTTTATGCAAAGAAAGCAAGGACACTTGTTCAGAAGACACACACGCTGCGATGGCCGCTGCAGCGTCCTTCACGATGGCCGAGACACGGAGGCCACCCAAGCACCCAGCGCCGAGCAGACAGAAAATGTGATGTGCACACACACGAGGGAATACTACTCAGCCGAAAGACCGCCGCCTTCGTGACGTCAGCCACTGCGTGGGGCGGGACGGCTGCCACGCGGCCGAGGTTCCTGCCGCCTCGCGGCCCCGCTGCCAGACGCCCAGGCGGTCAGGGCCGGCCTCAGTCCTCATCTGCACTCACTCGTGTCCAGACCCCAGTGGCAGCCCCGCCAGGGAGCACCATGGGGAGCATCGAGCTCCACAGGAAGCGAGTCCAGGCTGCAGACCGCGTGGCGGGGATGCCGGAGGCCAGTCCGGGACGGACAGAAGGCCACCACGCCAAGCATGGGGGGGCATGGGCTATGAAGCAGGGGTCGGCGAGCACCCAGGGGCCAGAGCTAGAGGCCGTGCAGGGCTGCGGCCCCCGACAGAGGGTCACGCGGTGGCGCATCCGGGGTGCGTGGCATCGCGGCTGGTGAGGTCATCGGCGGCTCAGTCACAAAAGGTCTCGGAGGCCACAGATGCTGCCCTTTACCTTGAAGGTCAGAAGATGCCACTGGAGACCCTTAAGCAGGAGAATTACAGGGACAGACACTAAGTTCCGGGACGACATCCAGCCACAAGGCCGGGGTGCCAGAGACCTCAGACAAGGCGGTGTGGGGACGCACAGGGGAGAGGGGCGAGCGGTGACTTCACACCGTGGCGCCCAGGGGGGTCCTAGTGGGATCAGGGAGAAAGATCAGCGGGAGAGCCACGTCCCGAAGGTGGGAACAGGATGCGGGCGCGACTCCTTGCGGGCTGGTGCCCACAGACGTTAGGCACGATTCCAATTCTGTCTACCCCATGGTGTCCCGCCCTTCGTCACAGGGAGGGAGGGAGTGTCCCCCGATCGCACGACATCGCCGTCCCCTGAGTCGCTCTGCTCCTAGCTCACAGTCTAAAAAGCGGCTTCGCCGACACGAAGGTGGCCGTATCTGCGATCGTGGGCCCCGTCTTTCCCCAGGGGTTGCTGCTGTGCTGGAAGCCTCTCCCTCTGGTCGTGGGCTCAGAGGGCGTCGCCCCCGTCCCACTACCTGCCACGCACTTCCAGGCGCCGACGACAGGGTTTACCCTGCTAGGGTCCAAGCGGAACCACTTCCCTCCCGTCACGACTCTGGACCCCGCGCCGCACCAACAGCCTGTCACCCTGCTGTGTGTTGGGGGCGGGGCGCATATTTTGAAGCCCTGGTACGGCGGACTACATAACGCGGTGCGGGGGAAACGTAAAGTGGTGTTTTTATGAAGAAATGCGACGATCCGCACCCTCAGACAGGAGTCCTGACGAAGGGCATCTTCCTTGCTGCCTGCGGGAAGGGCTCCATCCCACCGGCCTCAGGGTCTGTGGAAAGTTGCAGCGTGAAATGGAGCTTAAGTGTCCGCCGCCCTTTATGCTTTTAAAAATCAGCGTTTTCTGCCCCTCTCTTTTTTAAGTGTTAACCCACAAACTGAAGACGGCCTGTGCTTGGCAAATGAATATCAAATGCTTTTTCCTGGAAAATGTGTTTGCTCATTCGACTTGACAGTCATTGCTTATGTGGTAAGTGTTGTCAGTGCCAAGAACTGCCTGGCACGGCTGCTGGCTACGGGTCCATTATTTTAATTGCCTTTAACCTGTAATCAATATTTACTGCTTTCCACGGAGAGAGACTGCACAGCTAAGCAGTACGAAAGAGAGTCTGCTCCCCTGCACCTCGCTTTCTGCCTTTACGTCAAGAAGAGGACGTTAAATGCTTCCTCCGGGTGCCACTTCATCACAACGGCTTCCTCTGCTCACTTTGTGAAACCCTCACAGCGGCTGAAGCACGTCCATTGGAAGTGAAACGCTCTGGGTGCCCAGCCAGGCGAGACGCCGCACAGTTGGTTACCTGCAGGTCTTGGTTTCTGTCATTGGAAGAAGGTTCTGGAGTTCAGCAGCGTTCACTGGGGGATGCGTGGTCCAGGCACAAGCTCGCCAGGGGTCACTCTGGGACTCTGGGAGGAGCCTGCGGGTCAGACTCGAGAGCCCCTCGCTGGGAGGACGCGGCTCTGGTGCCTCAAGCACGCAAGCCGGTGGCGGGGAACCCAGGAGGTGACCGAACCGAGGGTCCGTGACACGGAGGGTAACGGGAAGAGAGAGAGGACAGTGGTCAAGAAGACGGCACAGGGTGCGATACGAACCAAGACAGCACCGGGCGGCTCGGCTCCGAGTGTGTGTGCGCGCAGACCTGGGCCCGCGAGTCTTCTCTGTGGGGTTTTGTTTTGGTGACGAATACTCGGAAAGAGCTCGAATTGTTAAAAACTCAGAGATCGGTCCAGTATAAACGTGCTACGGTCCAGTTTTCTGAGGCCTTCGAATTTGATTCTTAAGACGTATATTTAGTGCCATAAAACAACGGTCACAACTCATTGGGGGGAAAGCTCGTATGCCTACCCACGTCCCTGTCACACGCAAGTAAACACACCCAGAAGGAAACACTACCGTGTTCTCTCGATGGCTTCGTTATCTCTTTCATTTCCTCTTGTTTAGCTTCGTCTTCCGGATTTTTACAGTGAGCGGGCCTTGAGCTCAGGCCGCCGGCAGCCCACACCCCGCAGACGGGAGGGGGCCGGGCAGGAGCGCACCCGCACCTGCCACACCTGGCCGCTAGGGCCCAGGGGGCAGCACGGTGGGCGCAAAGCACACTGCGCCCGGACCTGCTGGAAGGGACCGTGCCCCGCGAGGCTCTGCGTTGGGCGTGAGCAGCCTGGCCTGTTCCAGGGAGAAGTCATCGCATGTCAGACGCGCGTACGAAGGTCATCTCTGCCCCCTCCTGCTGCGTCACAGTGGAAAGCGAGAGGCGGCGGGGACCGCCTACACTCCGTGACCTCGCTGGAGCGTCCAGACGGCCTCCCACAGGGTGCGGCCCCCCTTCCCTCTCACCCCGAAGGGGAACAGGGGAAAGCCAGGGAGAAGCAGACCCGTTCCGAACGGGCACTGACGCAGATGCCACCCTCGCTGCGCCTGACGCACAGGGAAGACGCCGCACCAGCCGACCTGGGTGCTGTCCCACGACCTTTGAGTTGTTTACACGTGTCTCATGTAAAAGGCCTTGACTACAATCTACCTGCCACGTTAGAAAGAAACGTCCAAGAATGGAATGTGCGAGAGTAATCTGAGTCGTCTAAGAGCTGCTGCTGTGTGGATTCTGGGTCGCGGTCCATAGAGGGGCTCGAACTGTAGCTTCCCGCCAATGACCCGTGGGCTCCGTCTTATCTTTAACGTCGTTCGTATTGAAATTTCAAAATGCCTTGGTAATTCGATAGGCTTAAAATACACTTTGCTTTTAATTGGTAAGACTTGATTTAAATTTGGGTTAAAAATATATCTTAATTTTAAACATATCATTGACAAGGATATAATCAGTGATAATCTTACTTCCGCCAATAGGCTGCTCTGATGCTTTAATCACGCATCCGTTTAGATTTTAATATTTTATGTTATAATTCGTATAAACCCACGGTAGCATAACATGTTGTCAATTTCTAAAATTTGTTTGATTTTTGAGTCTTTCCGCACGAAAGGCTTGCGTTTATGTGACATATTTCTTAATTCTGTAATGATTTTTAGGCACCGAACGTCCTTCTGCATCCGGAGAGACAGTAGACATTCCTATTTTACGCGGCCTGGCCTCCTTTCCTGATTTTTGCTCTAAAATTCTCCTGAACCTTGTTTTACATGAGCTGATGGTCCTGCTCGCGGGGTTCTGACCAGCTGCCGTTCAGCTGGGGGTGTCACCCCTGCCCGACATGCCACGCAAGCCCGGAACGGGAGGCTGGTGTGAAGCGCCGCCGGCGCCACCGCAGAGATGTGAAGAAAGGCTGGGCGTGTCCTTGACTTGTGCGCTGTAAAAGCAGACGGGAGCGGAACCCGCTTCCCCGCGGGGTCGAGGAGGGGAAACGAAATGGACACACACGTCGCACACGTCGGACACGACGGAGGAGGGCCCGGCCGGCCGCAGGACCTCGGTGAGCCCTCGCGCGCCCCGCTGGGGAGGGGCCCTCCGCAGCCCCGGCCCTCAGCTGCCTGTGCGTTCTCGCCTCCTGCAGCTGAGGCGGGCGGCTCGGGGTTTCACCTGTGCCCGCGCAGGCACTTACCCGATACCCACTCTCTGAACAGATTAAACACAAGTGAAAGCGCTTTAACTGGACACGGTTTGTCCCTAACGAATTACACCTTCAGTGAAGCTGATGGGAAATGACACCAGACTCAGGCCCAAACAGGCACTGCCGTCGGCCCAGGCAGCCGCCCAAGAGGCGCTTCCGGCTGTTTCTAGACGTATCGGCCCCTCGGCTCGCGGGCCTAGGCGCGGGCCTCGGACACGGTGCCATGCGGTCGCAGCGAGGTTGGACTTAATGCAGATCGGATTCGAGTGTGAGGCAAACGCACGCAGGGGGACCGGGGACAGAACCAGCCACCGGTCTCCACGTTCGTACCCCGTGGCATCCCTTGGCAGAGGTCCTCCTGCGTCACAGAATTCGCGTCTGCTCACTACCTAAACACACAGCCACACGCACTCCCTGTGTAGAACAGGACTCAGCGGCCCCGTGCACGTGAACATAAATAGTTACACAACCCGATGGCGAATGTGACTGTCCCCTACCGACAAGCACACCTAATCCAGGACGCGCCGTGCTCAGTGTACATGTCGGGGGCCTGTTGCCCACTCCGGAAAGGGCAGGCCTCGGCCTGGACGCAGTTCGTTCCACAGCTGCAGGAGACAGAGCGCAGCTCGTGGGCACCCGCTCACCGTCAGGGCTTCAATCTCAGCCGGACTCATCCATCGGAGAGCCCGCTGCCACATGGGCACGTCGCAGTGGGTCATCACAAGGCGCGGCCACGCACCCAAAGACAGGGTGAGTGAGGGTGGACAGTGTCCCGACCCCTCCGCACGCACAACTGCCTCCTGTTGCTGACACCTCCATCTTCGCTGCTTCCCGACCAGATCAATGCAGCAGGAGCCATAGAAACGGCGCGCCAGCCAGAGACCGCGACGCCGAGGAATGACCCGAAGCCGTGACGGCACCAGAGTGTCAGCTTCTCTGCCTTGCGTCGGTGCGTGAAGTGCTGCGTGGACCCCGGTGCTAGTTTAATGGCTGGGTCTGAGGAACCGCTGGGGGAGCGTGCCACCCCAAAGAGGAGCGAACCCTAGGGGCCCGGTGACACTCAGAACGTGCGCGGTGCCTCCAGGCCCCGCGGCACCATGCCCGCGGCCCACACGTGGAGCGCGCTCCGGAGTCAGGCTGGCCGGGCTGCCCAGGCTTCACCCACGCAGCTGCGGGTTTAAACCGCGTCAGGATTCTGGCAACGGCCGCTCCTGGGGTCAGGTTCAGACGATGGGGAACTTGACCCGCGTTTCTGCTGCTTTGGAGCCGTTTTCCCTGGACGCGGGCGCCGCTGCCACGGCCCCTCTGTGAACCCCCGGCTTTCAGAGGGACCCCAGCTCTGCAGTTTGACTTACCCAAGAACTGCTTTTGCAGATTGATGAAATAGCCCGAAAAGGTTAGCAACTTTGCCAAAGAACGAAATGAAAAGCGATGAGCTATCCAGTAATTCAGTAATACGATCTCTGGTTGATATATTTTCCAATAAGGAGTCAAAATTTAGGTGAAATATGACAATATATATGTTTTTCCTATTTGAGGTCATCATAAATGCATTTCACATATTCAGAATGTGGTCATGTACGTTCCATAGACTCCGAGGCTAACACTCAAGACTTTTAATCCATTACTAAACGATCGGCATTTATGTCTCTAACGGTTGCGATTTTTAAACCATAATCTTGGCTTGCATTCATTCTTGTCAGGAATTCTCAAATAATATTTCTAAATAATGGTATTTTTGTTTTCTAAGTCAAATATCCTGAATACAAGCTAATTTAAGAATGGCAAAAATGTGAATAAATATTTCAAAAGTTGATACGTGAAATACTGACAAGAAGATAAAGGGGAAAAGTGCTATAAAGGTCTCATTTAAACAGTATTTTTATGTCTTCCTCCCCTCCTGTCCTCCTCCTGTTGCCTGCCATAAATATCCATTTCACTGCATCATTTCTCGTGTTATCTGCCTCCACCGGAGCGTGTCAGTTTTACGCTTGGATATAAATCAAAGTGTCCGCGCTGCTTGTGATTAAATCGAGCTCTTTTCTCCTTGTTTCAGTCATTCCCCCGGAGCGAGGTCCTCAGAGTCTCGGCCTCGGGGCATCCAGTGGCCCCAGATGGGCGCGGACAGGAAGGTGCGCGCAGGCGGCCGGTGGCAACTGTGCAGAGGTGTCAGAACGGGAAACGGAACCAGGGACATGGTTCCCGCGTCACGTCTCAAAAGCTCTGGCAGTTTTCAGGCCTCAGACTGAGGATGGTGCCCCAGGGTGACCTGGAAACCAGATCCCGATGAGCGTCCACGTGGGACCCCGCACAGTCGGTGTGTCGTGTCTTCTTTGGTGGTCCGCGTGGCTTGATGAAGTCGGTCGTCTCCCTCTGCCTGTCCGATCGGCAGGCCTGTGGCGAGGTGACTGTCACCCAGATGCACACGGGCCTGGCGGACGCCACAGCACTTCCCCGGACAACGCCGAGGACGACGGGGCGTAGGAGATCGTCGGGAGGGCACGTGGGACCAGACGGCTGGCCCTCTGACCAACGGGCGTTCACTGCACTCACTGTCTGCCCCGGAGGCCACCAGCCCAGGCCTTGCACGGGGTCGGCTTGCATGACTCTACACTCGGGGCAGGTCATGGTGCGTCTTTCCCTGACTCGTTCCACTCGGCACAATGCCCTCCACGTCCGTCCTCGTGGCGAACGGCAGTCGTCTTTTCAGGCAGAAAGTCTTCCTCCGTGAGTGCACCCCGTTTTCGTTCTTCGTCACCCGCAGTGACACCCAGGTTGCGTGTTGGTGGGAGTGAAGGACACTCAGGGGACAAGGGCGCATGCGGCTCTGGTGCCGATGTCTCCTGGGGACACACCCGCACAGGACGCTGGTCCCAGGCAGCAGCACAGGTCAGGTTCTGAGGACCCTCCTCCTCGTTCCCGTGGGGGCTGCACCCGTTTACACTCCCGCCCCCACGTGACATGGTCCCATCTCCGCGTCGCCTCCAGCGTCTGTGCTTTTTGGTGACTGACATGCTGACGGTGGCATCGGAGCGGTTTCGCTTTGCATCTCCCTGATGCGCAGCGACACGGAGCATCTCTTCGTGTTCACACCGACTGGTGTCATTCAATAGACGCCGTCGTGGGAAAACGTGCTCAATGAACAATTTCAGGGAAAACCAGTCCAGGATCCCAGGCTTTGGGGGAAGGTGACTGTAATACTTCGCCCTTTCTAACTAGCTGCTGAGTCATTTTCCCCACAGAAAACGGTCGCGTTATGTTAGACCAAGTGTCACGCAGGCCTGTTTGTGTCCGGCCACCACAGCACACTCCGTCCTTCCCACGGGAGCTGGAGTTCCCTGTGCATTTCCACAAATCAAGTGGGTTTTCTAAATACTCGCAGATGATTGCTCATTGCTCATTCTGACGTTTACTGTGTTTAATGGAACAACTCCGAGGTTAAAGTTTATGATTGCCTTTTGATCGTGGTCTGCCGGTGACGGGGCAGCCTTTAGAAAACGCCTGCGCTGCCCGTTGACTGACAGGGTGCATGGATCTGCGGCACTGATGGTTAATCTACTGAACAACCAGACGACGTCAGAGTCTTCCCAAACACTCCACTGGAGGAGAAGAAGGCGATAAAATTTTATGCACCAGCTGAGGACAGATAAACTGAGGGGAAAGGCAATGTCGCAGGCTCAGGAAAAAATCCCGAGGCACCAGAAAAGGGAGGCATTTCCTGAAGACGCAAAGCCAGTAGTGACAACGACCTACTACGGAAAACACACACGTTGTAGCGACCCTCTCCTCCGTAGCTTCAACACTCCTAAAACACAAACCTCCGTTGATTAGAACGGGCACGGCGGGGCCTACGACACGTGCACGTCGTGTGGAAGGAAACGGCGGCCGTGGGGCGAGCTTTGGAGGACACCGTGTGACAGAGTCCAACCTGCCCCCAAGCGCCGTGGAGACACCCGCCGGCAGTGGAAAAGGTGGCCCAGAGAAATGACAGGGAGCCCACAGAGGTCCTTCCTCTTCATCCTCCCCGGGGACACCTGCGTGGCGGTGCCCTGCCGCACAGATGGCTGCTTCTGTGCCCAGCCAGTGATGACTTTAACTGGCCTCTGCTGCGGATGGGTGACAGCTTGGAAGCGGAGCGTCTTGGCAGGTCTAGACGGACGAGTAGAAACCGTGCGTGAAGTGCAGCTAACGCAAGAGGACTCCTGTCCAAGGGGGCGGGACCGAGCGGCGGGGACGCAGGGCGCAGAGCCGCCGCTGCGGCCTGCTGGCTCCCCCACACGCGGCCGCTCCCGCCACTGGGGACTTTCCTGAAACGAAGTGGAACAGCGCAGCAGAGCTAAGCCGTTTCCCTCATCGGGTGCCAGGAGACGATCAGAGAACCATCTCCAGAGCGAAACCCAAGACGGAAAGGATGTCCCTGAGCACTCCAGGCTCCTCCTGAGCTGCAGCAACCCCGAACATCCCTCTGGACCCCTAGATTCCGATGCTCAAATGCAACTGCACTTAAAAATGGTTTTCAGGTTTTACATGATCAATGGATCTAAAGGCCTGATCGATGTTATAAAAGATGAGGAAGTCACAAGGATAAAGGACACCGACAACGAAAGCCTCACGAATTGTCTGATTAGTTCTCAGGGAGGCAAAGAGACTCTTCGTTAATCAGTTCCATACTTGACAAGACGCACCCCCGTGGGAGGCCCTTGGGTCACCCAGGAGGGAGGAGCAGAGGGCTGACCCGCATGAGGTCGACCGGACGGGGCTGAGACGTTTCTGTGCCTTTAACATGAGCGTTGTCACCTCACACAACTGTGTTATCCTGGCGTTAAATGAGAGGACCTGGCTGGTCATCAGAAGCTGCCCAGGACGTCTGAAAAACATTTTTCAGAAATTGACGGTGCAGTACCAAACCATAGAATATTCACTAAACACGAGTAGTAGAATGAAGCAGGGAGGCGGGGGCGGGGGCGAGGAAATGCGCCCACATCATTATCCGGAAATAGAAGCGAATTGATGACATGCACGGAATGGAAGACCAGACGGATTATTGGAAATTATCAGAGAAATAAGGTAAACTTCCTAGACAGCGGAGACGGAAACCTAAGCACCAAAGCACAAAGCAGCAACTCCCATGGAAGAGAAAACGTGGCCAGCCTTCTCTCTACTTTAATAACATTTAAAAGTACGTTTTCAACATGGAGAGGCACCTTGATCCTGTGTTACCTGTATGAAAGCACATATTCTTCTCTAGAACTCTCTTTAAGAAAGTCACCGTGACTTCTGTTCAAGGGTTAGCATTACAGTTTTGGGAAAAAATCGTGACCAGAATCACAGGTTGTATTTGTGTGGAACAATTTTAACACTAATAACAAACCGCAGCTACCTAATGGTGACACGGACTTCCAATGCTGAAACAAGTTCCCTGAAAATGTCACTGTCACCACCCTCAGGGGCAGCTAGTTAGCAACTCAGAAGGAAGGACCACCTACGGAACACAAAGAACCCGTTTCAAAGAGATAATCAGTCCCCAGTAGGTCCCAGATAGGACAGGATCCACAAGGGTGGGTTTTCCTCTAGGCCTCGCTGTTCGCCCTGCGCTCCCCACCCAGTGCTGTTCTGGAACTCCTACGACAGACTGACTGACACGCGTCCACCTTTCCGGTTGTTCTGGGTTACATTGTTTTCCTTTGGGAGCAAAGACTGCAAAGTCAAGCTGACAGCCTTGAAGTGCATTTTGTGTGAGAGTTTGTGCTTTTCTGGTGTGTTTTCTTCCTTTCCGCAAGCTCATCGAAATGGCCCATGTCACCAAAGCAGCAGAGTCGCCAGGTGCAGCTGCTCTACGTCAGCAACACACATGGGTTTGGAATACTGATGTCCTCTAAACATTTGGGGCAGGATGGCACAATGCCAGGAAAGCACTTTTTAAATCTACGGGTTTATGGCTTTTAAGAGACGTTTTATAGATGATGAAACAGACAAGGAAGGACTCAGAAAACCGGCATCTGAAAACAGTGAGTGCTGGGGAGGAGGGGACGCTCCTGTGTGCGGCAGGAGTGAGAACTGAGCAGGCACACGCCAGGTTGTCATTGAGGAGCCACTTTCACAGCGTGGTCAGAGCACATTCCAGAACTCGGTGGTGAAAGGGAGAAGAACCCTGGTCACGCAGTTTCCAGCGGGCCTCCGGGACTGACCGCTCGAGCTGACAGAACTCCTCCACGCTCCTGAGTGCCAGCAGAAGCGGGCACGCAGTTTATGCCATCGTGGCGTCAGAGGGCTGTCCCGAAACTGTCATTCATGCAGTGCCTGCGTGTCGAGAAACTCTGAGAAAGGGGCACATCTTTCTGTCCCCAGCACCAGCACAGTACTGGTCACGTGGAATCACTAAATGCCAAAATGAGAAGGTTTCGACCCAGACCGCTCCGACACACACGGCGCACTATACCAACGCAAGGCCGTCACATGGACGATGCACGAGCTGAATGGACATGACCTTCTCTGACCGGAAATCACATTTTAGTAACTTCGCTCACCTCCCCGGGAAACCAGACCCCGCGTCATTACTACACCGAGAGTTTCAGCGACAGGACGTCCCAAGGTCCCCTGGAGGAAACCTACGGGGTACAGCCCCCCGTGGACGATGTGCTCCCAGGATGACACGCGGAGTCTGATTCCTCGGGCTCCATCGCGATTCCGTTCGGGAGTGTTGCTCTGGGGGCTGCGTGAGCTGCGGTGCCGGGCGGGACAGCCGAACGAGCCCATCAGCCCGGGCCGCGGCCCGAGTGCCACGCACGGCCCGTGCCCGGCTCGCACTTCCTTCCTTAACCGGCTCGTGAGGCTTCTGCCGTTTGCAGACGGAGGCTGGTTCGGCTGATTGACGCTCTCGGGGTCCTCGTTCTCCGGCTGGAAATGGAAACGACTCGTTCCGGTTTGACGAAGGTAAAGGAAACTCCTGTCTGGAACTGCCTGGTGCAACCGTGACCGAAATGAACTTCCAGAGCTGACAGAGCGTATGTCTGTGCGTGTGTGTGTGCGTGCGTGGAGGGGGAGGCTGGGTTTCGATGCAGATCACATGCAAGCACACGAGGCCTGGGTATCCCCTGGGCAGAGTGTGCCAAGCGCTTTGGTAGACACCCAAAGGCATAAAGCACATGACGTGGGCCAGGTCCCCCAGGACCAGGCTAATAACCATAACATTGAGGGCAACCGAAGGCACGGCCGTGGACGCTGACCGCCCCGGGGCCACTTCCCAGGACCTCCCAGGACCTCCACGCCGTCCCTCCTCCGCCCCCACAGTCCGGGGCGGCTCCCTGTGCCCGCCACGTGCTGCCCGCAGGTGACGAGATGGTAAAGAAGCCAACACTGTCTGACGGCAGCTTAGTAAGCCTCTGATCTCTCTTGTGGCTCCCAAATTTGGACAATTCTCAGTATTTTCTTTTCGGCCACCACGATTTCGTTTTGGAACATGCTCGATTTTCCTTAAGGCGACAGAACACGGGTGTACTTAGCTGCCCTGGCAAAGTCCCTCTGTGTTTTGAGATGCGACCGTTTTCTCTCTCAGCGTGTTTGCAGGTTTGTTACTTGATTTGCAGCTTCGTTTTTATGAAAAGTTATAAACACACAATAAGCACTTAGCCCGGCGGATTCCCTGACGGCACCCACCGCTGCTGCGAGTCCTCGAGTGGTTTCTCCCCCCGGCCCACCGCGGGGCCACCCTGCGCGTCAGCCCTTCTCTCTCCTCGTTTTAGCTGACGCAGCAGCCATCGCGTGAATTGATTTTTCTAGCATATTCCGTTGATCTATTGCAAAGAGCCAGCACTTCTACTGCTGCCAACAAATTGCCTAATAGCTTTCGGCCTTTATTCCCCTTCCACGCCATCTAAAGCCAGGAAAAGCACAGCCAAACGGCCGAAACTCAGATGCTGTCGCATTGGTCAGAGACACTGAAAATTATGTCCTTACAGCGCACTGATTCGCCCTCCGTGGGTTTAGAGTTTGCAAGAATACAGTCCACACTGAGTTAGAGGTGGAACTTGAAGTACGCAAGCCTTGTTACGCAGCAGAGTTCTACGAGCACGGTCGTGCTGAAAGTTTTTATCAATTTAAAACAAATTCTGTGTAATTGTAATATTAGCACAATACGGTCCGACTTAAACTATGGCTTTGTTATGCTAATTATGGATTTCTGGCCATGGCGTTGATTTAGTAAGGGGGTGCTCATTCTTAGAAATTATAACTGAAGTTTTCCTTTGAGAGTAAAAAATGGCAAAGAACATAAAAACAGCAACATCCAAGCATCTGAAGAACGCGCACGGAGCACTATTTGTGTGTCCACGTGCCAACAGGAACTTCGAAATTTCTAAAAGGTGAACAGAATTACTTAACCAAAGAAACCTGCTACCGAATCTGTCATGTATCAGTATGGCTGGTGTAGCAATGTCATACACATCTTTACAGTATGCGTGGTGGATACAGGTAAAGGTGGAAAATGGAATTTTCTTTCTGGAATTTCCGTCTTGTGTTTTGAGACTCACTGACAGCTTGCTCCGTGATCCCACCTGAGGACCATGGTGATACCCGCCGGGTGGGGGCACAGGCCTCTCTGTGGAGAAGGGGCCACAGTTTGCTTGGCTCTTCCATGGCCTAATTTTATTTTTGAAACACGTGACCCCTAAGTGATTGCAAACATGTTCCCTATGCTCTAAGACACGGGCCCAGGGCGGCCTTTGTAAGAGGAGATAGAAAGGTTTGCTTCCAGCTTGGGAGAGCATGCCAGCGTCAAATCGAAGGGTCAGGCCTCGGGAAAACGACGACGACCGAGCCACCCACCCGTGGATCCAACCTGAACCACCGACGACCTCCCCGCATGGTCCGTGCCTTCTCCCCACGGCAGAGTGTGTGTCTGACGTGATCCTGGCGTACAAACTAGAGGATGACTCCAAAGCACGTGCTTGCGTGTATTCTGGAAACGCCCAACACCAGGTGTCCCTTTCCAATCACCTTCCCGCGGAGGGCTGTGAGTGGACGCAGCACTGCTGACAGCACCAGCTTCCCACGGGTCCGTGCTCTCCCGTTAGCTTTCCTGCTGTGTGGACACTGTTCCACAGATTGGAAAGCAAACAGATCCGCAGTGTCCGGGAGCGCCCAGACTCTGGCTGGAAGGTGAATTAGGAGAGCACAGGAGGCAGCTGGGAGACGAGGGAACTGGGAGTGGGGGACCGAGGGCGCTGCCATCGCCTGTGCGGGGTCTAGATGGACGCAGGCGCCTCCGAGCCGATCCCTCCCACCCTGTGCGGCGGTGGAAAGAGGCAGGATCCATATCCATGTCTCCCAGGAGACAACCACCCAGAGGGCAGTGTGTCCCCAGGCCGAACGCAACGCCTGGCTTTGTGTCTGGGCTGCGGGACACCTTCGGCGTGGACAGCCACAGAGTTGGTGTCCAGTTCTGAACACTGGCGCTTTCTGTTCACCAGCTCCGTTAACCCCTGGGCCTCCATCGCTTCTGGCCCGGCAGCACATCCAGCGACGGAGACCCAGGCGTTAACTGGTCGGGTTTCCAATGTGAGGTTTTAACAACGTACACAGCGTGGTGTCACCACAGCAATAGACAGACAGATGGCGGGTCGAGGACAGAGAACCCAAAAGCGGTCGGTGCGCACGCGGGAATGGATGACCGAGCACAAGTCGCTAGGCCGTGGCGAGGGAACAAGCTGGTTTGTCTATCATCAGGAAAACTGATGATCCAGACGGAAAGGTAAGGCTCTATGACTGTGACACACTGCGGCCCACAGCATACCCGACCCGAACCGACACCCTGACGTGGATGAGAAGGAGCCCACGCCACTCCGACGCCCACGCCGTGCGTGCCGTGCCCAGGCCACCGCCCGACGCGCTCCGCACACAGCGGCCCGATAGATACCCCAAAGGCGGTAAGGCCAGTATTACTGTTACAATTATTAACTTCACAGAAAAGGTGATCATGGCACAGAGAGGCTAGTAAGCTCACTGAGGGGTCACAGCTCATAAGGGCTTCACGACTGAGCACGGTTGCCTCGCCGTCCGAGCCCTCGGGGACTGTGCTGACGGAGGGAAGGCTCTCCTTAAAAAGAACCGAAAGGCACAAACAACAAAGAAAAGGCGTATCAATTTTAAAAATCAGTAAAGCCAACTTCATGCTTAAAAACAACCCACAGACTGGGAGACAACACTTGTCTCATAGGTGATCCGTAAGTAATTGTTCTGATTCTGCATATAAATAAGAAAAAGACAAATCACCTAATCAAAATCTAGGAACGGTATATGAACCTACAAATTTAGAAAATCGAATTCAAATGCTAATAAATAAATGAAAAGATACTCAATCTTACTTGGTAACCAGGCAAGTGGAAATTAAAACAAGGGGATAACGTGTTTGCCCATAGTATTTAAAAAAATTAAAAAGTCAGTATAATGCCCAAAGTGGACAGGTATTCCCTGTAAGAATGCAAACTGATCAACCCATTTGGAAAGCAACTGGGCAACGCGAGGAAGGCTGACGATGCGCCCACCATTAAAGGAAGACGTGACCTAACAGGCCCCCTTCAGAGGGAGTGAGAAAGCACCACCACACGAAGTAACGACGCGTGGCCAGGGACTTCACTGCCCCTGTCTGGAACAGAGATGCCGGGAGGGCTCTAAGCATTTATCTAAAGAGGAGGGGAAAACACGCCCACGCACACGTACATGCACGCGCACGCGCACACGCACACGCACGCACACACGCACACACACGCACACACACTCACACACTCACGCACGTGCACACGCACACACACGCACGCACACGCACACGTACACGCACGCGCACACGCACACGCACGCACACACGCACGCGCACACACACATAGACACACGGGAGGAAATGCGGGAGTAAAACAGTGAGCCAGTCCGACAGATAGATCTAAAAAAGTATTTCTGAGTCCTGAGCTGTTCAATAGCATAAAAACATATTACCATTTATCTGGATTTATACAACACATGAAACAATATTCCCAAATCTTTCTAAAGTCTGTTTTTAAAGAAATAGAATAATAAGTACCAAACCCATAATATGGTGACATCAAAAGAAAAATGCATAGGTAGGGTCGTAAGCTTTATCTAGAGTGCCCTATTTTTAAGACATTGTGTTTATATATCACTTACGTAATCTTTAAAAAATTAAAATTAAAGCTTTTTTAGTTATTTCGCATAGTATTATAGAAATACATAGAAATGTCAAGGACTTCCAAGTTAAACCTTAGCAACAAGGTTGATGCAAATCATTTGACCTTGGAAGAATCGAGCCGGAAGCAGAAGGGGTTCAAATATTTAACCAGACATTCTTCTCAAAATCTATCACAAAGGAATGTTGTTGAATTACCTCTTAAGCTACAGACATGTTATTACAGATATAAAAGCAATCTGCGGTAGCTGGAGGGGAGGCACACGTCCACTAGCGTTCTGCTGGCTGAGTTTCTGCTTTTTTATTTCTTATTCTCTGGAATTGGCATTAAAATCCCTGATAACACGTTTTAATTAAAAGATGTAGAAAGAGCGGCGCTGAGGGAGAGCACCTCAGACTGCCGCGTGGCCCGCGCGCACGCTGAGCCGCAGGCGTGTGTCCAGGACGCCCGCTGCGAAGGACACTCTCCCCGAGTCACCGCAACGGACGTGGGGAGGCAGACTTCCTTTTCTACCCTGTTTTAAAAATTCTATCCGCAAGATTTGTATATTTGTGCCAACAAAGACACCATGTTAACGAACTCGTCAACGAATCTGCCGTTTACAATCTGAAAGCCAAAGGCTCATGCATAATTTTATTAAAATCGACCTGTGATGCAGTTATTTGTGAAAACAGCGGCGTGTCGCTTAGTGAGCCGTCCTGTTGGCCCGGATAACCGACGGCTTGTCTGCAGTGGGCCACGGGCTCTTCCCGTCGCTCCTGGTTTCTGGTCCGAATGTCACAGTGGCCTGTGCTCTCTGCCTGGGACACCAGCGGCCCCGTGGGCTTCGCCGGAGCCCCGGGCTGGGCCATGTGAGGCAGGGGTGCCGTGCCACTGCAGGCACCGCATCTTCACTCCCAAACCTCCGGGGACCGGTGCTCAAGCCCAGCCCAGAGTCTCAGCACTGGCACGGCCAACACTCCACAACTGAGCCATGTCACAATGCGCTGGTGTGTCCGTCCACGACTGCAGACATGGATGGAGGCGACCTGATTACATAGTCCGACCTCCTTGGCATGTCACTCTGAAGCTCGCGGGAGGGGCTCGCGATGCACGGCGCGTTCCGGTCCCCAGCTGCACAGGTCAGACACAGGCGCAAAGCGGCACGGCAGAACCTTTCAGAATGGAACGTGAGACATAGCCCACGGGTCACGCACGTGTCAAAGTGACACGTGTGGGACAGACACGGATGCCAACCCCACAATGCCCCAGTGTTGGAATTCTCAGACTCGGAAGCAGCTGCTATGGACGTACTCTACGAGGTGAAGGCAGGCGGTCTTAAAACAGGAGTTCAGCATCTAAATATAACCTACAGAAAGAAGCAGATGGGCATTTTTCTACTGAAAATTGCATCACAAAATGTTTAAAGTCACTGGATGGATTCAATCGCAGAATGGCGGTTAAGGGGGAAATGGTAAACTTGCGGATGTATGAAGAGCAATCGTCCAGTCTGAAGACGAGAGGAAATAAAGATTTTTTAAAATGAACAGAAATTCGCTTCCTGTGAGAAAATATCAAAAGGTCTGGCATTCGTGTTTTTCTAATCTCAGAAGGAGAGAAAAAAAGATCGGCACAGAAAAACGATGGTGAAAAACTTTCAATATTTGGTGAAGGATAAATCTACAGAATCAGGAAGCTCAAGGAACCCCAGAGAGTACAGCACAAAGACAGTCCTGCCAGACACAGTGAAACCCAATCAATGAAAACTAAAGACGAAGCCAAACTTCTGGAAGAAGCCAGAAAAAACGACAGATGACCTCTAGAAACAGACCATTTTAATGACTGCATTTCTCATAAAAAAACAAAGTCCAGATGACAACGGGTCAACATCTTTAAAGTAATGAAAGAAAAGACTACGAACCCACAATTCCACATCCGGCAACGAGATCTTTCATCGACGGCAGCAGAATACGAGTGTTCTCAGACGAAGTGAAATGGCGCATTTGTTCCCAGGAGAACTGCCCTAAAAGAAAGTCGAAAAGCCGTCTCGGGGGCTGAAGGGCAAGGACAGCAGAGGCCGACCCGAGCTTCACGGATAACGGGAAGCAGACACGGCGAACCTCTGAGAACGCACGGCAGCCTGTGCTCACCTGTCACTGACGACTGAAACGTTAAGCTGGCAGGTGCGATGCGCAGACGGCTGCGCCGCGAAACGGGGGGTGGGGGGTCTGTGTGGGAGCGGGCGCCTACCTTTTACGTGAAGCAGAAAAGTGCTAACTGTAAACCTCCAGACCCCCCAGATGCCAGGGTTATCGGGCTGTGCAAGAGCACACCCAGGATTCTCCAGAGAAACAGAGCCACCAGGGGGACAGACAGACGGACGGACAGACGGACTGAGATTATAGAAACTGGCTCACATCATCCTGGAGCCTGAGAGGTCCCACGATCTGCTCGTCCGAGCTGGGGACCCGGAAAGCCGGCTGTGGAAATAAGAGTCCAGGCCCGCGGGTCACAGGGCCAACGGCTCGAATCACAGTCAGAGTCTAAGGCCCCAGCACCAGGAGCGCCGGCGGCCGGGGGCAGGAGAGGGAGGCCTCGGCTCAAGCAGGGAACACCGGCTCGCCTTTCGGTCCACACGAGCCTCGGCAGCTAGACCACTCCCGCCCACATCAGCCACCACTTCCAATGCGGATCTCCTCGGGAGATGCCCTCACACGCACACCCGGGGACAGTGACTCGCCAGCTGACGAGCGCCCTTCAGCCCAGTCAAGTCGACGCGCAGAATTGGCCATCGCAGGGGTGCGTGCGTATATCGTGCATCCCTAGAGAAGCACTAAGAACGAATGCGATGGTAACTGAACAAAATGCCAATAGACGGATTTAAATGTCAGTAGCTATGATAAAAATAAATGCTAAAAATGTCTGAACAATCCAAAAAAAGACCAGATGGAGAAAGAGAGGACAAGAGAAAGAAAGAAAAAGCAGATGAGACAAACCAAAAAAACTTAAATGGGAAACATAAATCCAACCACATTAATAATTACATCTAATGAAAATGGCCAAAACACAATTAAAATTCAGAGACTGTCGGACTGACCAAAAACAAATCAAAATCTAAGTACGTTCGATCTTCGAGAAAATCAATTTAAACGTAATGGCATACAGATATAAAGGACGGCAAGGAAACCAGCAAACCCAAATCACAGGGAAGTCAGAGCAGCCACATGAACGTCAGGAAAATAATTAGATTTCAGAACGAGGAAATTTACCGAGGAGGAAGAGGGCCATACCAAAGTTCAATTAACCAAGAAGAAATAAAAACGCTGAACGTATGTGCGCCTAGCAACAAAACTCCCAAAGTCACGAAGCAAACATCGATAAACGGAAAGGAGAAACAAACACGGATATCCTAAGAACAGCGCCACCAGGCCCGGGAGGCGGCGGGGCAGGTGGTGCGCCAGACGCCGTGGGCGCCTTCTGTGTGGAACCGCAGGGGCGACATGTGACACCACGAACCCTTCCAAATCCACAGAAAAGCCCGTGTTTGGACTCAGCTTTTCTTTGCTGTCCACAAACAACTCGGGGCAGAAGGCGTGTCCCTGGAGAGCGGCTGCTTCCTGCAGCCAACGACATGCGCGCACGCGCCGCCGTCCCTCGCCCAGGCGTCCGCCCCCTACACGTGTGTGTTCCCACAAGTCAGGGCCCCGACACGTCACAGGCCCCTGTGGGCACACGCACACACGGGGCCGTGGAGAATGAGCCCCTGACACGCACGTCTCAGCCGAGACGAACGGGCCAAGGTGGCGCTCGGCCTCCCGCTCCTCCCCGGCCCTGTAAGTGTGTTGTGGGGCTCGGCACCATCCTCTCCGCATCCCTGTGCCCTTTGGGGTGACGTCACTGTCACACGGCCCACGGGGCCGTGCTGGCTGGCGTCCCAGAGCGAGCAGGGCTGTGCCGTGCCTCGTGCAGAAACCACGCGTGGGGGAGGCACAGCCAGGCCGGCCCTGGTGGGAACGTGTCCACGGCACAGCACGTGCCACCGGGACCCCCACAGGAGCGTCCGCCAAACAGGGTCAGGTATCGATGGGCCGGCGGGGACCAGAGGCTCCGAGGATGTCTCCTGGGAGGCCCAGGTCAGACTCACTCCGCAGTCACAGCGACGGCGCACCCTGCCCCAGGTTGCGCGGATCCACACGCACCTGAACGAGGACCACGTTTGATTCTAAACACTAAGGAAGTTGACAGGCCACCACTTCCTTAACTCTTAGACTCCATTTACCACTCGCACGACTGCTGCTAAAGCCATTTTGCCCTCGTGCCATCCGGAGCTGGCTCAGTTCAGACTTGCTGTGGGGTTTGTCGCCACGGGTCCCTTTCCATGGCTGTCCTCGGTGTCCACACTGTCGTCCCTCATTCTATAACCGTAAAGTAATTACCTATTGCTCTTTCTAAAAACAGGGCCTTTTCCTCATCAATGAGGCTGCAGGGTCAACGGTGCCCACGAGGGCTCCTCCAAACGCACCTGCTCCCCTCAGACTCCGTCTCGCCCCGCACCGGCGAACACCTGCGGGCTCCTGCGGTTGAAGCGACAACCACATCCGTCATGGGAATCTACGTGACATTTAAGGCTACTGAGATTCATTAAAAAGAAGTTTAAAGTGTCCTCAAAAAATCGATGGCAATTAAGTTGAGGCAGAGGCGGCTGCGGAGCGGGACGCGAAGCAGGCTCCCCAGGGAGACGACCGACAGGGCACCGGCCTTCGCCCCCTCCTGTTCTTCACCTTATGCGCTCGTTCACTGAACGTTGGCCGAGTTTGGGTCCCTGGCCCAGCTGAGTGGCCCTGCCACACGGCGAGACGTCGTAATCTTTCTTCGTTTGCTGCCTGAAACAGTCCCGCCATTTCTTGTATTCTCTACCTTCTCCTTCCTTTCTTTTTGTCGGCATCATTGTCCCGGAACATACCCTCTGGTTCTTTGTCATAAAGAACACGTGGTTGAGTAGGTTTCCCAGTTATGGGTTAGGAAAGGAAAAAACTTCATGCAGTCCAGAGTGTTTGAGGCCATAACTCCACATAAACTCTAAGTTATCCGCACTCAGAACCCGCAAGCCTCCCCCCGCGCCCCCGCACCCTCGCTGCGACCAGCGAGACCTCCAGCCTGAGCCGGCTCCTGCCCTGGGCAGGTGGTACCTTGCCCTTGGCGTCCCGTTCGCTCTCCTTTCCTGGCGAGTGTTTGAGCCTGTGACCTGTGTCTACTTCCTCGATACACCGACGACTTTCTGTCTGCCAGGACTGGTTTAGATCTTTGGTGAAGAAAACACCCATAAGTTGGCCTCAGGGCAACTTCAAGGGCTGAGCCGAAATAGAGAAGCCGCCGGAAAGCCTGACAGAAACCTCAGAGGCGGGGAGAGGACCAGGAGGGGTGGGTGCTGAGCCGCAGCGCAGGGCGTCGCAGTGGCAACGAGGGAACCTGACTCGGGTTTCGTCGCTGGGATGCCAGAGCTCCACGGTCTCCGCACTGCTGCGTCCCCTCTGACCCAGCTCCTGGCTGTGCGCGTGGCCCCGGCCCCCAGCTCCCCTCGGTGATTTCCATGCGCCCCAGCGAAGGCCTCTCGGTCACCGCCATTTGCCTCAGAGCAGCTCAGCATTTGTCGTGGGCAAGGAAATGTGTACCCAGTCGTGCTGTTCTGCCACGCGGATGGTACCAGCAGCCGCAGAACTTTCTGGATGAGAAGGGCATCCTCCTTTTTCAGAATACGACCTTGAGAAACAGCCAGAACCCTGAGCACGCATTCTGAGCGGCTCCCTCGAGTCAGCAAAGAAGATCGCAGGACGCCCAGTTACGTTCAGAATTTCTAGAAATTGCCACAAAGGACTGGGACCTCGAGGTGCCCAGGTAGACTTTACGCTGGAGATGTCTGAATATGAGAGTTTCACAACTTCCCTTTACACACTGGGCTGATGAGGCCTGTCAAAGGCGTAGACGCCCCCGTAGCGTCCGCCAGGCGTGACCTGTGCGCGTTTCTTCAGTGTCACCCCGTCCGCCGGAGATCATGGCTGCCTCCCTGATTCATCGCTCGTCCTCGCCCTTCACACCGTCTGAAGTCCCGTCGTCAGTTCCACTTCTGACGAACCTCGGAGTCTGCCCCCCCCCCGATGCCCACGCTGAAGTCACCTTGTCCCTGGTGCAGCACAGCCCGGACTGCTCGCCGTCGCCTTCTTCTCTCTAAACCGAGTCCGACTGCACCCCCCTCTGGGCAAAGCCCTTCCGTGCTCGCCCGTCCGCCCACCAAGGAGGCTGACTCCTCGCCCCGCACAGCCTGACCTGGGCGCGGCCTTCCGGGCCTCCCTTGGGGGAGGCTCCCCGGCCGCAGCCGGGGAGGAAGCCGTCATGCTGCTCCCTCTCCCGCTGGTCCTCACTCAGCTGCGACACGGCGTGCGCCACTCCTCGTGCCGCTGTTCCCCGTCGTTCCCGCTGAACCGTGAGCTGCTCAGAACCCGCTGCCGTCTGTACTGTCCCTCAGGTCATTCCCGTGGGCCTGGGCAGTGCCCGTATTCACGCTGCAGAAGAGACACGGTCAGGACCTAAGTCAGAACGCCGAAATCGCGTGCATCCCCCAGGAGCGGCCACTATGCCGGGGTCTGCCCCACCTACTGCATCTGCACTTCCCAGCAGGGAAAAAGTTGCATTCTAGAGACTTTCAGAAATTCTAAGTAGACTTGATATTCTTTCTAGGAAAAGCCATTTGAATATTCACACCTTCTTCTGCCAACATGTCTCCAAGTCACACCCCGAGGAGAAAATCCGAGAGAGTTCTGAGAACAGCTGGTTGGCGCATTTCTGGATCTCTTTCGCTTCCAGGGGAGAGGAGCACGGAGAAGAGCCACGAAGATCAGGCCTGTGGACTGTCTGCCCACACATGAGGACCGAGCAAAAGCCTTTCGGCTGAGCCGGCTTTGAAGACACCAGCACGTGACGACTCCTCGGGCAGAGGCCCTGCTGACATGAGGCCCCACCCCTGCCCCGTCATTCCAGGGAGGCACAGTGAGCCGCGCACACGGAGGCCGTGAGGACCAGGCACGCCGCTGCAGAGAGCGGAGCCTGCGCCCGGGGCAGGCAGGGTCACGCGCCACCTACTCACGCCGGGGGGTCATCGCTAATCGGGCAAAAGACAAGAATCAGAAACCCGGCAGCCTGCTGTGGCTCACTCAAGCTTACGACCACATCGGACCACTACCCCTGGTCAGGAAGAAGGAGAAATCCCTACAGGACCTGTTTCGAGTCCCTCACTCACACGATGATGACGCTGGATGTGAGTGGGGGCTGCCGCCTCGCGGGCACCGTGTGACAGGTGTAAACACACAAGACGCTTGAGAAGGGGAGGGCGGCGACACCGGGACGGCCAGCGTGGAGAGGGACCCGCCTCGCGTCTGCGGGCCCGGAGGGACAGCGCGGGCGGCTGGCCACTCTCCACGTCTGCCCAGCGACATGGGGGCTCCAATGGCAGATTGCTCCCTCCGGCCTGCCGTTTTCTTGGTCTAGGGACAAGGCACTTTGTGGCAGCAGGCCAGGGCCACCCTCTGCGTTCCCCACAGGCCGCTGGTGGCCAAGAGCGTGAAGAGGGCGCGTCTTCGGGGCTGTCCTCCTCCAAGGCTGCAGGGTCTCGTCTCCAGCAGGAAGGGTGCAACGTCACCCTCAGGCCACCTCCCGAGCAAAGTGCAGCAGAGACCATCCGACGGGACCGAACTGCGCTGGCCGCTCGGACGCCTGGCCTGGGTGTTTGAACGCACTTGGAGGCTTCCCTGGCCCGCGAAGCGGACGCGGCGCGTTTGCGGGACGCTCCTATGGGCAGGCGCCCCGGGAAAGGGCGGGCTGTCCGGTCGGCGGCCAGCGAGCTCCTCCCTTTCGCAAACGCTGGCTTTCCTTGGGCTCGTGTCAACGAAGCTCCTTCGAAACGTGATAGCTCTTCAGGGTCCCTAGCGAGGACGTCATGCTGGAGGCCTTCTCCAGGTGGGACAGCAGTCGGTGGCAGGCGTGTCCCCGGTCTAGGTGGTTGTCACTGCGGGGCGGGGGTGAAGGAGGAAACGGAAACGTCCAGAGACTCGCTCTCCCGAAGGGCTGGGGCCCCGGTCTCTCCGTGGCTTCCACGAGTGAGAAACGTGGCGAGTGAGGCAGACCGTAATGCCGCCGGCTCTCACGGGACTTCTGCGAGGAAACACCATGTTCGTGTCTGGATTTGTATCACTTTACCTGAAAATGTGGATGAATAGGTGGGCTGGAAGAGCCATCTCACTCCGGAACATTCTCCCTCGTTGATCGCTTGGGGCTTGTTCCCTCACTCGGGCTCAGCGCCTTGTCTGCCTGAGTGGCTGAGGACACTTGTTTTACCAAAAACTTGCTTAACACGGGGAACTATGGCGACCTACTTAAATCTATCTGTGGGACAAGACGAGGTGCGAACTCCAGGGAACAGTTTGCCCCACTGACTAGAGGTTTCTTTGACTTCGAATACGGAGAGAACCGACGTTCCCAGAACGAGCGTTGCAGGCGCGGGAAGACTCAGGCCCGGTTACTGTCGAGGCAAAGGGCAGAGGCCGTGTGTCCCGTGCACTGGCCCAGGGAAAGCCAAGACCCCCTCTGTGCCGTCCACGCCCCGTCGGAGCAGAGGGAGCCAGCGTCGCGCTCAAAGCAGAAAGTAAGGTCTCGCTCCGCTCACAGTCCCCGTGTCCAGTTTTCAGATTAAATGGAAAATTCTCACGGCATCGAATAGGACTCAGCTGCACTCTGGCTTTGTAAGACTGCTGTGGGCATCGAGGGAAAGTGGCGATTACAAACGCTGGGGATAATGCACAGAGAAATTTTTCAAAGAAAGCCTCACCAAAAATTCCCTAAAAATAATGAAATCCTCTAAACAGCAAGACGCAGAGAAGGATTTTAAGAAACGTGTTATACTTCTCATAAGTACATTCCTTTTAGGAAAGTAGCCTCAGTACACAGAAACCAGGGTAACGGAGACCCCCTCGGCCGGCCGCTGTGCGAGCTGCGCGCTCGCCTCCCTTTGCGCCCGCAGGTGCTGGCGAGCCCTCCCACGCGTTCCTGGAGTGCGGGGCTGGGTCTGGCACCTTCCGAGTCCATATGCTCCTGTGCACTAAAACTCGGCACGGATGGGGCTTGTCATCCTGCAGACACCAGGGTGCAAGCTGCCAGCACGGCTGGGCAACGGTCCAGCCGTCTTGAAGAACTAAGAAGGAGGGAAGGAGGTAATTTTTTTCTTTCAACCTGGGGAGGGAAGACACCGGTTTGAACTAAATGGGATCAGTTAGTATCTCGAAGTCAAAGTACCGGTGTCTGCGGCATTGGGGAGGAGGAAAAGGAGAGCCATCTGGTTCAAGTGGCCACCAGCGCTGGGGACCGATGACAAAATACCTGTGCCTGGTCACAGCCGCGGCCAGATTTACACCCAGCTTTCCTGGTCGTCGAGCAGAGGAGGGTGCGGGGCGTGAAGGAGGAACCTCAGGGTACAGTTTCATTGCCTCTTCGGGTTTCATACCCTTGAACATCGTGTCCAAATAGAGGCAAAGGGAACCTGGTCACCCCCCATATGAAAAGTCAAGCGCACCAGGCGTCAGAACAGACATGCGGGAGGCGGAGCAGGGACACGTCGACGCCAGGAAGGACACACAGGACGCGGAGCAGGGTCCACCTCAACCCCAGGAGGGCCCGCCGTTGCAGGGGCCGGACCAGAAATGACCAGGTCTGCAGTGAGGAAAGCTACTCCTGCTTTCCGTGCTTCCTCTGCGGAACCCGGAAGCCCAGCTCCAGGGACAGCGGCAGCATCCCGGTCAGCGAGTCGGTCCTCCCGACGCGGCGTGACAGTCGCCGACGCAGAGTGAGCACCACAGCCCTGGGGACACCCCTCTGGCCCTGGGGACGCCCCTCCAGCCCGTTGTAAACTACCATCTTTGATTCTGCAGCGGTCGGTCAGGGTCTGACCGTGAAGAGACCTGAACAACTGCTTCGAGCAAGACATTTCTCACGGGACCGAGGCCTCTGCGACCGCTGAGGACGGAGAAGTCGCGGCCGGAGAGAGGCTGCAGGGCGAGCGGAGAGGGCAGGAGTTGTCCCGGGAATCCGGAGGCCGTCCAGCTGCCGCTGGGACCACGCGGGGCAGGCGGGAAGAAAGGCCAGAGGAGGCTCTTGGCGCCGTGTCTGCTCGCGAGTCTGTGTCTGAGCTGCTCAGGACAGCGCGCACAGGAGACACGGGACACGACCTGGTGCGTGAGGCCGCCCCCGCAGCGTGCGCCCGCTGTCGGTGACCGAGGACCTTCAGCTCGTCGCGGCCCAGTTTCGCCTCCACCTGTCCAGCCTCGCACGAATCTCTCGTCGGCAGCTCCAGCGGAGCGCCAGGTGGGGCAAGGGACTCTGGGAGGGAGCACCGGCTCCGCCACACTCGCTCCCCGTCGACGTCCCGTTAGCCTTAAGTCGTGTGTCGCCGCCGCTGTCCAGTCGCGGCCCACTGGAGTTTGAGGCGTGCGCCAGCGCTGACCGAATGAGTGGCGCTGGTGTGGTTTAGGACGGTCTGGGCTGCGGGCCCCAGAAACGGGTCAGCCTGACTGCGGGGACGGGCACTCCCACAGCGATGTCACCGGGCAGGGCGGCAAGAAGGTGCTTGGACGTCAGAGAGAGGCCGAGAGACTGTGGGAAATCCTCTCCCGCCTCCGGGGGTTTCTTCTCGGGAAGGAAGGTACCGTTGTATTTTGCTTCTTCGATCTGGAATGACAAGTGGCCAGGGGCGCCCCACACTTCCCGCAGCGTCTCCGGGGGCTCGGCCGAGAACCGACCCCCGTGCCACCCGCTTTGGCACCCAGAGACCAGGGCAGGCCCGGACCGTGTCTACCTGCCAGACGCCACAGGCAGCGCCTACACAGGCTCCATCCCTGGGGACGGTCCACGCATCACAGGGGGCCCCGCTGAGCCGCCGAGCCCGGCCACTGCCGGCACCCACTGTCTCGCTCCCCTGACAGTGGCTCCGTCGCTCACGTGACTCATCAGCTCTGGTTTCGGAGGTGAGGAACGAGGACCAGGTCCGCCTGCCCCAAGATGACGGGCGCGGACTGTAAGGAGACGCGGAGACGCAGCCAGTCTCAACGGCGCGAGATGGGGTCTGGTGCTGCTCACGGCATGGCCGGCGGTGTGAGCCGTGGTGCCTGGGCCTCAGTGTGGACGCGGTGGCGTCCGTGAGGAGGAGACAGGGGCACTCCTACTCCAGCATCCACGCTTTTCATGTGAACCACCCTCTGACAGTGACCAGTGACCAGCCGCACGTTTCCCGTCCTCACAGACGCACGCATGCCGAAGCCCGTTCCCTGCCGTTCCCCAGCTGCTGTCAGGGGCTCCTCACTCCACGCATGTCATGCCCACTGGGACTACGAGGGCCCTTTCCACAGAGCCTTAAGCTCGTCCCATTTCAGAGGTGACGCTTATGCAACTCAGGCTCACTGGAGAGTCTGCAGCACACGCCCAGGTGGGTCGCAAGGTCCCTGCCGCCGGCTTCCTCCCTGGGTGCCCATCGCACAGATCCACGTGGCCACGGAGCCACCAGACACCAGGAAGGACATCAGAAGTGCTGACGCGGACCCATGGGGCTGGCCTACCACTGCAACGGCGACGGGTGAGTAACGGTCAGCTCCCCCCGCTCCTGTGTCCCCACTCCTGTGTCCCCGCTCCTGTGTCTCCCACTCCTGTGTCTCCCACTCCTGTGTCCCCACTCCTGTGTCCCCGCTCCTGTGTCTCCCACTCCTGTGTCTCCCACTCCTGTGTCCCCACTCCTGTGTCCCCGCTCCTGTGTCTCCCACTCCTGTGTCTCCCACTCCTGTGTCCCCGCTCCTGTGTCCCCACTCCTGTGTCCCCACTCCTGTGTCTCCCATTCCTGTGTCCCTTCTCCAAGTTACCCGTGAGCCGAACACTGATTTGAGAAGAACTTCTGCTTTATTGCCTGAATCTGCTTACTCTGCGGGGTCCTTTCCCTTTAATATTGTCTTCTCAAAAAACAGGTAATATCGCCAGGTTTAACCTAAACTCATTCCTTCAGGAAATTCTTATTCTGGGTCTGTGGGCGAGAGGCGACGACGAGGAGGAAGGTCTGTGCCCCACGGCACGCCCGTGCATGGGGAAACGAGCAGTGAGTGCCCTGTAAGGACCGAGACTGCAGGTGCCCAGTGCGACGCGGGCGCGCCGGCCGGAGAAGATCCCGGGGCTGTGGCCCCCCCTCCACGCTGTGTCCCTCACCTGCCTCAATAGGCTCTGTCTCCACAGCCATGAGCAGATCCCGGTGACGGTGTCCTGACTCCATGAGCTGGTACAACCCAACATGGCAACCCAACACCTGCCCTGCGCGTGGCCCGCACACTCCTATTGGCCCGGCCTGGCCGCAGCCCCCGCGTCCGCACCCACACCGCCCCCCGCGCCCACCACCTGCTTCTAGTTCCTCGGACGTGGCCCACCTTCCTCGGGCCACGGTTTCCCTCCGGGTCCTGCCAGGCGGGCAGCTGCCCCGGGAGGCGGACCAAGCCCGTGGGGTCACCGCCGCCCCGGGCTCCACAGGACGCGGCCTCCAGGGCGCACGCCGAGTCCTCCACTGGGGCCTTGGCACAGCGAGGCAGGACCACGCTGTGCGTCTGCTGTCTCCGTAGGCTCTCGTGCCCCACGAATGCCACCACCCACCACTCAGAGCCACCACCGCCACGCGCGCTCCCCGAGTTTTCGGTCGCACTCCGTCGCTCTCCCTGCGAATGTCCCCAAGGACCTGGGCTGCCTCCAGCCTGTCTGCATGCCGGGTTCGTGCGCCCATCTGTCTCCTCCACGGGGTCCTAAGTCCCTCAACGCCAGGAGCCAAGCCCCCCTCTCGAGCCCACCGCGGCACCAGGCAACACTCACCGACAGCGGTCACGCCGCTGTGCTGCTGAGGCGACAACTGACAAAACGGTTTTTCAACAAGTTAAAGGAGCCGCGTTTAGGAGGTGGAATTTAAAGATGGAACCTGGACACGGCCATGAATTATTTATCGTGTCTTAAAAGGCCTTTCCGCCCCTTGCACTGGGACTCGCTCTGCAGCCGGCATCCTGACCACTCTGTGTCCTTTCTCGGCGAAGCTGTCAACGCCCAGCTGGCCGGTCAGGGAGATGGCGTGCTGCTGCAACACCTTGTCAACATGACACCCTCTGCACCTGTCACACAATAAAATCAGTGTTTACAGGAAAAGGCGAGCCACACCACGATCACAACGAAGAGGTTTTTAACAGAAGTTTCTCCAGTGTTTGGGGACAGCCCAAGACGAGACCGCACAAACTCCTAGGGCCACGTCCACACGATTTGCTTATCCCATAAATACTAAACTCAAACCCAGATTTTGGTAACTAGAGACATTAGCTTTAACTTTAAAAGAAACATCCAGAAAGAACTTTAATTAGAGACACCGAAAGCGATACGGTGCAGACTCATGTTCTCAGTCTATTCACCTGCCGCAGAACTTACATCTTAAAATCCAATTTATATCATTCAGGTTTCATGAAGTAGGAACGCTAGCCGGTTATTTATAGCACAGCGAGTGTTGTTAAACATCTCAAACACGACGGTGACCTTTACGGTACTCTGTCTTTCTACCCAGAAAAGGCAATTTATTCCATAGCCTACTGAAGATAGGAGCCATTTGCAGATACATCTAGCTTAAGTGGTAAAATTGCAGAAAATTACACATCCAGCATGATAGCTATTTTCCTACTCTAAGAAAACCACCTAAATGCCCTCCAATTCTGTGAAATCATGGCTCTTTTAGAATCGGTGATTTCCTAAATTATCATAAACTGTCAGATTTTACAACCACGTGGGATTATTTTATGGTTAATGCATATTTATTAATGTCCCTGATGTAACATAGACCATAGCAGAATCACACTGGACCTAAGAAAACCTCATGCAATTACATCTAGCATCACTCTGTTGACAGGGGAGAGAAAAGGGACGAAAGTGAGAGAAATTATCCCTCATTGAAAAACAGCCCTTTCGAAATCATCAGTAGAGGAGGCCGAGGGAGGCGTGACCCGCCCGCTGACAGCTTCTAGCCCCTTGTATCCTTCATCTCTAAATTCTTCTAAACTCTCTGATTTCATTAACCATACTGCGCTACATGCTTCCCTCATAATTCCTCAGACTTGTGACTTACAAGCTTGACAGGTGTCCCATAATTCCAACGCTGAGAGGCTGAACCAATGCCCTGCTAATCCTTTCAGTGCCGCTGATGTGTGAACTCTTGATCTTTCCATTCATCAGCATTTGACTCTTCCGACTGGAGCTCGATATTTCCATCCCATCATCTCGCCGAGTTTAAGACTCACAATCTCCTCCATCATTTAAATTGCCCTTCCTGAGAACTTTCTAGCTCTTTTAGTTTCTAATTGCCACCTTACAATTTTAAATTCTGAAGCTATGGATTCTAAAAGACAGAACAAAGAATGGAAAAGTATTCGCCCAACTTTACCGAGTGCTAATGCTTTCTCTGTGTTAATTTCTCCTCACAATCCTATTTATACATGTAAGAAAACTGAAGGTGAAAAAGACTAAGGCATGGCCGCCAATACATAATAAATCACACGCAGCTGGCTGCCAAGCAACAGAGCCAGTGTTGGCATCGGAGCGTCGCTTGTCACCGTTATGCTACGCTCTGCCACGTCTCCGACAGCAGGGTGCCACTGCGCGTGTCCAGGTCACCAGTCCTCCATTGTGGCTGGATCCATCCATTGCAATGGGCAGTGATTTATTTTGACCTTTTCACTTCCCTGTGGCGGGATTCATCGGAGCCATAGATTACCGGGCCCCTGGTCCCTTAGACAATCATTTTAGCTCATATCATTGCCATCAGAAGTTGTAAAGAAATAGAACCCCCCCCCTAAAAAAAATCATCAGATTGTATGGAACCACAAAAGACCCCAAACAGCCAAAGCATTCCTGAGAAAAAAGAACAAGCCCTGAGGCATCACACTCCCTGACTCCAAACTATACTTCAAAGCAACAATAATCACAACAGCTTGGATTTGCAGAAAAACAGACACACAGACCAACGGAACAAAATTGAGATCCCGGAAATAAACCCACATATACATGGATGAGTACGTATCAGAAAAGGAGCCAAAAACATACAATGGAGAAAGGAAAGCCTCTTCGGTAAATGGTGCTGGGAAAATTGGAAACCCATGTGCAAAAAAAAATGAAACTAGCCTGCTATCTGTCGCAATACACCAAAATTCACTCAAAATGGATCAAAGACCGAAATACAAGACCTGAAGCAATAAGTTGCATAGAAGAAAACATAGGAACTAAACCCATGGGCTTTGGATTTAGAGAAGAGTTTATGAATTGTCCTCAAAGGCAAGAGAAGTAAAAGCAAAAATAAATGATTGGGACTATGTTAAACGCAAAAGCTGCTGCACAGCAAAATAAACTATCGACGAGACAAAGGGGCAACCGGCTGAATGGGAGAAGATGTTCGCAGACAACACCTCCCTCCAACAAGGGGCTCATATCAAAAGATAGAAGGGAGTCAACTCCACCACAGACTCAACCACAAAAAAAGCAGACAATCAATTTAAAAACGGGCCGAGGACCTGACCAGACACTTCTTCCAAATGGCCCACACTCACGTGAGGAGACGCTCAGCTTCACTAGCTTTTGAGGAAATGTGAGTCAAAGCCACAACGAGACAGCACTTCACACCTGTCAAACGGCTGTCGTCGACAGGACACGGGACGACAAGCGCTCGAGAGGTCGTGGGGGAGGGAACCCTCATACGCTGCTGGTGGGAGTGCGGACTGGGACAGCCCCTATGGAACACAGCAGGGAGGGTCTTCATAAAACTAAGATTCAACTACCACGTGACCCTGCGATCCCGCCGCTGGGTACGTGCCCGGAAAATGTGAACACATTTACCCGCAAAGATACATGAGTCCCACCTGGTGCTCGCTGCAGCCTCATTCACGGGTCCACGACATGGAAACAGCTGAAGTGTCCTTGCATCGACGAAGGGATGAAGATGTGGTGCATATACACAGGAATACCACGCTGCCACTTGCAACAACGTGGGTGGATCCCGAGATTGTCACCTTACACGGAATGAGTCAGAAAGAGCTGAGAACCGCACGACTTCTCTGAAGTGGGACATAAAACTAAGAGTAACAAATGAGTAGACGAGGGAAACAGAGACTCATGGACACAGATGACGGTACGATGGTGCCCAGAGGCAAAAGGAGATGGGGGAAGCAGAAAAGGGTGAAGGGGGTCGAATACACGGTGACGGAAGACTTGACTTTGGGTGGCGAACGCACAATGAGTACACAGATGATGCAATATCGAATCGTACACTTAAAGCCTGTACGACTTTATTAACCACTGTCACCCCGATATATTGAGTGAAACTTTGATAAAGAAGTTTCCAAGCATGGGGGCGTGAAGAGGAGTTGGGAGAGGGACCAGGAAAGGAAGTCTTTTTTCATGAGGCAGTTCTAGGCGACTTGTCCCCGTCAGATGTCCCTCGAGTCCGCAGGCCCTGACGGGTGGTTGGCTTCACCAAAGGGCCATCTCCAGGACCGAGACAGTCATCCCCCTGTCTTCATCGCCTAGTCTGTCAGCAAGAGCCTAGCTCCGGGTGTAGCCGAAGTTTCAGTGAAACACACATTCCTTGCGTAGCTTCGGAGCTGTGGCTGGTTGAAAATGACTGATTTCCGAAACTGTCTGCTGCACTTTGTCTTCTGACTGGACCAAAAGACTTTCCCACAACCAAGAACCTGTCACTTTATGGCTTTATAAAAATTCGGTTGTCGACAAATGCTCCATCAAACGCTCTCCTCAGCCATTCTATTGCACTCTTAAATAAATCAGAAGAGCATTCTACTTCAAATGAAAAACAGATTGAATATGCTATAAATCCCCTCTTTAATGTCAATTTTCCCTGGAGCTGTGTTTATCAGTACCACGGATATACTGCAAACTTTCGTTGCAGATCAAAAAGCAGAAGAGCTGGTACAGTGACCATAGAAAGCTTTGTTCTCCTTTGTTTGAACTTAGAAAGAACAATGTGGTATTTAAAAAGTAAAGTAAAGGAGACAGAGCAACTGGCTAGTCAATAATTTAAGAAAAAATAATAGGCTAAGTCCTTTCCTCAGGCCTTCTGAAACAAAAGGAAGAAAAGAAAAACAGCCAGATAAAGTTCTGACTGGATCAAAGATATAAATTCAAAAAGTAAAACCATAAATAACAGGAAAGATACAGGCACATTATTTTATGATCAACGGCTGTCCTCAGTGTGATTTCAACCCAGAAGCTGTAAGAGAAAAGGTCGATATGTTTTACCGCAAACAAATAAAAATTTTAAATCACAACAGTGTCAAAAGACAAAGAATAAACCAGGAAAAAGATCTTCAACAACTGTGAAGTGTATGGAATTATGTGAATTTTTTAAGATCCCTAAGCGTAGAGTGGCGAGAAGGAGAATAGGGAAAGCAAATGTTCACATTTCACGAAACATCCTTCCGAAATAGAATTTTTACAAGGAGCATGTGTTTTCCTTATCATTCAGGAGAGAGTAGTGGAAGACGTCAAAGAAGAGCGTAGAGGGGGAGAGATCAGCTCTGGGAAAGAAATCGATCTTTTTAAAATTTCATCTCTCAGCTTCCTTTTCCTACTTGTCTTACGAACATACAGCATCATGTTTTAAAACACAAAACAAAAGAGGAACAACACACGGCTTTATAATTTTTCTAGTTTGTGAATTTATATTAACTTTTAAAAAAGGTATAAAAATCAATTCGCGTGTTGCTGCATATGTAACGCAGTATATTTATTTTAAAAGCATAATTATATGAAACCAGGACTTTCTTGGAAAATCCAGGATGAAATACGAAACAACGTTTATTCTTCTAGGGTTACGTATGAACTCTCATTTCCAAATTTGCCAAGAGATATTTCTTGAACAGGTAGATATAAAATCATTTAAGAAAGAGTCACAGGACAGGTTTCGTCATGTGCAGGAACCAATCTCAAATGGCCAATTCGATAGCATGTTGCATCCTCAGATTTTGGTTACACTGAAACCAAATTCCTAATTAGAGTGATTTTCCTATTTTAAATTGTATATTCCAATGACAGAGATCCAGGATCTGTAATTCTTTTCTCAGTGGAATGATGACGATTGTCTTTTGGAAAAGCACCTTATCACACTTGTTTAGAAACTGCTGATTCCATCTACATCTCATACGCATACCTGCCTATTCAGTAGAAGATCGTATTATCGGAACAAATGTTCACCCATCGAGAAATTTAGATATATTATTCTCACCGTGATCAAAATGGCAACAAATACTCTTTCAAAGAACATTTCGTTTAAAAGCTTGAAAACCCCTCCCTGAAACGGCAGCTGATCACATGTAAACTTGGTTGGAACGGGCTTTCCTCCAACCTGCTGGGAAGCGTCTAACATTGTGACAGATACATCCTCTGAACCCTTGCCCAGAATGCGATTGCTAAAGCAAAACGATGCTGCAGCAACACTGACTTCGGATATTTTTTCTTGGAGACCACAAGACATGTCGGGATTTTTTCTAAGTGAACTTCTCTGCTTCGATGAGATGTGTCAGGCATCTTGCTGACAAAAGTGCTGACACCGCGCCCGCACTCCCAGGTGACACAGACTCCCCGACCTGGTGGCAGCCATCGCACGTCTGAACCGACGAGTTAGGTCCGTCTGGGCTCTTTTGTCCCTTAATGCTCAGTGTCACAAATCCAAGCAGTGAACTCCCCAGTTTTCATCCAAAATGAAAAACAGCGCCAGAAACTGTGGCGGGAGCTGAACAGACGGGCGCCCGCTCCCCTGGGCACTCCCAGGGTGTGACCGACCCCACACTCGCCCCTCAGAGTCATCCCCGCACTCGGCGTCTTTCTGGGCTAGTTCAGCTCAGTCCTCCCAATGGGTGCCTTTCGGTCCGATGAGCGACACGCACCCCTCCCAGGATGGCCACGAGGCCCCCTCGGGACACAAAACAGCCGATGCCCGGGCTGCAGGAGGTTTGCTACAGCTCGAGGATCCGCTCTGAGATGCCCCGGGGCAGTTTTTCGGACCAGGACCCCAGCCCTGCAGGCAAAATCACCTTTTCTGTCGAGGTGGAGGGCGGTCTCAAACCATACGCTCCTGTGGCTTAGGGAGAACCACAAGCCATTGCCCATCAGACATTCCACGTGGATTATTTCACATAATCCTACAATGGTAGTATGTGTGGTATTTCTACAACAGTTTTGCAGAAGACGAAAAATTAAAGAGGTGAATAGACTGCCTGAGGAATTCTGGGATCCAAACATGTGCTGAATTGTGCTGCCTAAACAAAAAGTAAAAAGAGCCCGCGCTACTGCTGTCCCGCCAGGCGGCCTGGAAACGCCACAGCAGGTGCAAACGCGCATGGGGGGCGCCGCTCCCCACGAGGCCACGAGCACAGACGACGCAGGCCGCCCCCACCCAGAAACGCACCTGGGCGTGGCCGCTCTCTGGGCCAGGGGACAGGGCAGACACGTGGGAACGAGGGAACCATTTAAGTCACGGAGGGTGCATGCGCCAGGACGGAGGGGATTCAGGGCTCGACGGTAACGTGGGGCTCCGAGTCGGAGGCCCAGCTGTGGTGAGGCCACGTCCGCGGGACAGGAGCCCTCCCGGCCTCCTCCCACACTCCCGGGCCTCGCGGGGCGCCCGCGGCCTCCGCTCTCTGCCCCGTGTCTCTGCTCCCCTTAGGCCACTGAACGCGACCTCATCTTGAGTAGCCTACGTTTGCAAAGACCCTATTTCCAAGTGAGGTCACAGGCACGGGGTCAGGACACATTCGGCCCACAGCAGACTGTGCTTCTGAAGCTCACGAGGCGCATCCACAGCCCCCACGGCCCCGGAGCAGTCTAACAGGCACGAAGGTCACCCTGACATGCTAACTGTCGGTGACGTGTACCTAAGCCTAGCACATGCGTACTGATGGGTGCCTTCCGGTTCTAAATTAAAGTTAACGTGTTATTTCCCACTATGAACCAACAAATGTGAAGTCAGAGCCTTTGGACTAAGTTCACTAACGTTCATAATTCATGAACTGCAGTGCTTTTCAGAACACAACTCAATTCTTGGGTGGGTTTGTGAACAAAGATACACTGCAACTTTTCATGTTATTGGAGTATTCAGAATATAATGCTCTTTTCAATATACTTCAAGTGGTTTTCAAAGTGACTTTTTAAACTGAAAATCAACTTTTCGTTGTTAGCACATTCTAACCTGTTTGTGTTTATACGATCAAGATTACATAAAAATTCTAAGAGAATGTCTAGCAGAATTCCTGGCATGTCGTCGGCCCACAAATACATGTTAAATATTGCCTTTTCTTGCAGCTAATACTTTTTCAATCACTTTTTATTATAGAGACAGAGTTTTAAATTGAATTCTAATGGAAATGGTTCATTCCTTTTTAGTCTTGATCTCTCATGTAAACTTTTATAGCTACTTACATTAAGAATACTACGTGGTGTTTTAGGGGTTCTCTCTTCTTTGGAAAAATAAATATAGGAAGCTCAGAATCCACCTCAACAATGACCAGGCAGTTGTGATTGCTTGGACGTAAGACGGCTGGACAGTGTGAAACAGAATTGCACACCAGAACCCAGTAACTCCAGACGTTTGCCGTGGCTTTGCCAACGGATGTTCCTCTGATGCTGGCAGAATTCCCGGCATGCGGTCGGCCCATCGGCCACACGGAGGATGCCTCCTGAAGTGGTCCCCGCTGCCACCGTACCCTTGCGACGTGCCACTATGAAAGCATAGGGGTTTGAGGGAAATGCAGAAAGCCAGTCTCTAAGAGGGTGCGAGGCCAGAAACACACGACAGCACCACGCAGAACTCTGTTCTCAGGGCAAAATTCAGGTGACCACGACAGACTTTAAAGGATGGGCAGCTCTTAACTGCCACTCAGAGATGTCACTCGCTGAAAATGGTTCACTGAATAAGGGATGGGATCGGTGGACAATATGTGAAGGTCTGTGCCATAGGGGTCTAAAGAACACTGTCATTTCCTTAAAAGTAGCATTCTGTCGTCAGTGGTCCCCAAATGAGTGGCGAGGAACTGGTGGAATTGCAAATGAACTGATCTGTGTGCCACGTGACACAATTGTCAGTAAAGTGTCACGGCCCTTCATGCCTGAAACAGTAAAAACCAACGACGAGCTTACCGCTTTGCGGGTCAGGCCAGCCCCGAGCTTGCCCTGGCCGGTGACCCCCCTGGAGCCCGAGACTGCAGCCAGCGTCCTCGCAGCCAGCAGCAGGAGCCCCAGGGCGTCGCCTGCTTTCCCAGTTCCGTCAACTTGTCCACCCGAGCCTGTTCGTGGGTTAGGAAGGGAGTTCCTTCCGGGAAGGCTGACGAGGAGGAGGACGCATGTGCCCAGATGGCCTCTTGCTCCTTTTTCCGTCCGGAGACTCCCTTTCAGCCTCCCACACCAGCTCGAAGATTCGTGCCTCGAGTGAAGCACCTTCTGACACCTCCGCCAGGGCATGGCCGGCGACCTGCGCGTGCGTCTGTCCGGGTGCCGCTCTGTCTCCTGTTTACTTACCTCTCTTGCTCCATTCTGTGACCTTTTCGAAGCAAAGACCACACACTATGCTTGTCATCGAACTTTTCGTAGAAGAGATACCAACTGTGACTCATCCCAAGCAAAGTTGAGACTAGAAAAGAGATAGCCCTTAATTCTTCAATTCTTACTGACTTTCTAGTGAGCTCACGGCAGTTCTTATAAATGAGATAAGGCCAGTAGGTTAAAAGATAATTGTCCAAGAGGGGTAAAATAATGACTCTCATAAAGGTATCAAATGGATACATATTAAATAGTTTATTTAACTAATCATTAATGAGGTCACCAGGCAGCTGTTACAACCGATTCAAAGGAAAAGTCAAACAAGCACAAATTTTCGGTATAAAGAAATCTCAAAATGAATTTACAAATGAATGCCAAACTGGCTTCTTCCCGTGAGAGGAGAAGGGAGGGGAGTCGAACAGAACCTGCACCAGACAGAATTTGTTTGCATGTCTAAGGACGGGCTTACTTTGCGTTGCTCTCAGCTACCTACAATTTGCAATGCAGCGGCACAGCTCAAAGGTGAGGAGGGCCGGATTCATAGCTGGGAAGCTGCTCTGCCCTAAACGGTGTAGTCTCCCACTGGGGACATCAGTGATCTTTGGGGTGATCTTTGGATGCTTGTTCCACATGTCCTTACAACTATGTGTATCATCTCAAAATAGAGGGTGGGTGTCCCGCGTTATTTAATTAAGGGATCAACTCATGATCAAAACTTGGTTTCCTCCGTTTGTAAGCGAAGAAGTAGAACCTGCTCCGAACACCTTCAGTCAGATCATCAGCCTTTCCTTGATGACGCAGGCCTAGGCACAAAGACGAACATTTCTCGAGAGCTCACCATTTGCCAGGGAGTGGTTTGTGCTTTACCTGGAGCTTCTTTAGGCCTCCTACCAGCCTGACGGAGGAGGATTTGACCATTCTCACTTCACAGGGGAGGACACTGAGCGTGAGCACAGGCTCTCGGTCCCACAGCTCACGCGTGGCCGTGCCGAGCGCTAAGCAGAAAGCTCCAGGTTGTGCCGGATGATGCAGGAGCTCACAGCCACGCTACTGAGACTCGAAATGGCTAGTCCGAACTGCGACGTGCTGTATGTCTACACCACACTCTAGATTTTTAAGACTCAGCACCAAATATACATAAAAAACATACATATGTGTTTGAAGTGATAACACTTTGGATTGTGGGAGAAGAAGACGTCCCCTCGGCTGTCTAGGTTCGATGGCCAGGTCCGTGAATATACTAACGACAGATTCGTAAGAGGAAAGATATACCAATGTGTTAATTTTTACATGCCAGGGCGGGGATATGAATATCCGAAGATATGATGAAGTTCAAGAGCTCATATCCCCTCTCAGCAGGGGGAGGAATGTAGGCAACTCAGGAGACAGTAAATAATTGTAAGGAAAGAGGAACGGGCCTTAGAAGAGCAGATGTGAGATCTGGTTTGCGACAAAGCCTCTCTGGGTGCAGTGTCCACATCCAGTTTCCTCTTCTGTGATAAGAGGCATTGTCTCTGGTGGATGAGACACCCCCAGGAGAAGATTTATAACAACCAGGTACTTTCTGGAGGATCAGTCTTTGGGCATAGCTGAGAAGTTCAGAAAAAGTCCTTCCCTAAATTTGATACTTTTTAAGTGGCTTTAGCTCAAAATAACCAGCATAGTTAGGCTGGGTTAAATAAAATATATTAACTCCACTACCTGTTTCTTCTTATCTTTTAAAATATGGCTACTAGAATTTTTTAAATCACCTATGTCGCTGACATTACTTTTTTTTAAGTTTATTGACTTTATTTTTAATTGGCCAGCACTACTTAGAGCATGCCTCCTTAACAGCAGACTTGAATGACAGAGGGTTGGCAACGAAAAATCATGAGAGTTCCCTTTCTGAAACCGTTAGATGGGTTCTGGTTCAAGTCGGCAGCGTAGAGCGATCCTAAACTCACTTCTTCTCAAGGACACACCGAACTCACAACTACATATGGAATAATGTCCTCTGACAAAAAAGCTAACCTCACCCAATCCGAGCAGAACAACATGAAAAAAAAAAGTGAAGGTAGCCTGAAGCACTATGTGGCAACACCAAGCAGACCCATGTCCGCATGACATGGAGCCCAGAAGGAGAGGCAAAAGAGAAGGGTCAGGAAAATTATTTAAAGAAATGATGACTGAAAACTTTCCTAATCTGGGGAAGGAAATGCATCCAAATGCAAGAAACTAGGAGAGTTGCAAATAAGAGGAATCCAAAGAGACCCACACCAAGACGCACAAATATTTACATGTGAAATTTAAAATCAGCAAGAGAGAAGCCATGTTACATATAAGGAAACTTCCACAAGTCTCTGAGCAGGTTTTTCAGCAGAAACTTCAGGCCAGAAGGACGTGGCATGATATATTCAAAGCGTGGAAAGAAAAAACTGCCGTGGGGCTGGAAGTCCTGACCTCCTGCTGCCACGCCGGCTCTGCTGGGGCCCCCGAGGGCCACTCATACACAGGGGCCACTGAGAGGCACTAATTACGAATAATGAAAGAGGCCTTTGTTACCCCATCAGTAAGGAAATCCCAAAGGTTTTAGAAGCTCCGTGCCAGGAACCAAGGAAGGAGACCAGATATGCATTTCCTGCCACATCACAGCCTTGCACATCAGGAAACACGACGGTTCAGGCATAGGAAAGCTAAAGATTCCGTATTACTACAAGTCACCCCAAAGCTCAGCAGCACGCTTTGAGGAGCAGCCTGCTGGGTCCTTTGAGTCAAGTCTGGCTTGTCCGTCATTCTGCCTTGTCAGCCAAGGGGGTCATAGTGGAACCCATCTGATGTCACATCACACCTGTTATCCCAAAGGCAGCCACGCTGAACTGACCAACATGTTAACCCTTTTTCTTTTCACTTGGAGGGTATGCTGTGCACCAGACTGAAGTGAGACACCGAGGCCTTCAGTGAGAATCAGAGAGCAGAGCCCGAAGTGTGCACCTGGGTAATTCCGGGGCCTGTGGGACTTGGCACCGCAAAACTCTGGTGCTGCCGAGACGGAGCCTGCGTCCCTGATTGCATTGGAGCCGCAGTCTTTCGTTGCTTTCTTGGAACACCCCTACCGCCCATGATTATTTTCTGTGCCTCTGATTTGATGAGTCTGGGATGGGGCCCAGGAATTTATAGTCTTGAAAGCTCATCAAGGGATTCTTCCGTGCAATCAATTCGCAAACCCTTTAATCATACAGGTGGAGCGATGAAAGCCCGAAGGTGATGGGACTTATTTGTGAAGGTGCCTGAAATTTCATTAGTGCAATTTTCTTCCTCAGAACTCCAAGACTTCTCAGTCTTCAATATTAAAAAGAAGCGTCTTCAAGGAAGATTGTGTCAACTAACAGACCGTAAGATCAAGAGCTAGAATCGAGATATGTAACTGGGCAGAGCTGAGACTCCTAGCAGAACAAGGATGAGGTCAAATTCGCGTCCACTTGATCATTCTAAACTCAAAGAGCGCCAATGACCCAGGAGGCAGGCAGAACAGGGCTCTCAGCCTATTAGGAGGAAATAAAGACGAACATAGGAATGATGTAGCTGAAGCTCTGTTTCTGTGGCTTTGCCCAAATTATGCAACTCTGTCCCAGAGTTGTGTAAACCCCAGGTCAGAACGCCAAACCCCATCCTCTTTCTGCTTATATTCAGGAGGAAGCATTAGCCCATAAAATGTTTCTGTGAACGAGTGGCTTGTAGTACACTGACCGCATAAAATCGCTGGAACACTTGCTAAAAATTTGAGACAAGAAGGAAGTGTTTGCTAAGGGGCGAGGAAGCTGTTCAATTCAGTCGTTACTCTCACAGAACAGGAACTTAGTCCATCCCTTCTGATAAGCTCCCTCCACGGCGAGGAGACTGTGTCTGGGCACCAGGGAGCAGGGCCTCGGCAGACGTGGACTGCCCAGTGCCCTGATCTTCAGAACGACCACCTGAAGTCAGAATGTGAGTCTCAGTCCTTCCCTTCCTTGTGGACATGGAGCTCACTCACTCTGGGCCTGTTTCCTCGGCTGCCAAATGCTGAAAATAGTCCTTTCCAGGCTCGTCCCACGGGGTTGTCATGGGGACTGAATGAGACGTGGAAGCGTTCGTGGTCTGTGTTCTCATTACAAACCATACAAATGAGAGTTGCTATGATGACTGTAACTATTAACGAGAAAATTTGTGACATGAATGAAAATCAAAGAAAACTTTTTGTAATCATAGAAACGTTACCTAATGACTGATTTGCTACATTGATCAAACAAGGTGAATCTGAAAAACATCAATATGACTATTAAAATGTCTTCTTCTGATTATAAAATATTCAATGATTTAAAAAAAAGACTAGTAAATTATAGTGCAGTACTCAGTTAAATAAATTTTAAGTATCAAAAAATTATAAGAGAAAACGGAAATCACAATACCCCCCCCTTTTTTACTTAACTAAGAAATAAATGAAGCGAACAAATCCATTCACACAAAGACACTGGGAATTGTTCTCCAAGGTCTACCTTCGGAATGTCAGGAGGATAGTAAAGCTGGATATAAAACGCACAAGCCATTGTGGTAGAATTCCGTCATCAAGGAAAAACGACGGCCTTTCCATCATGGCAGGCGAGCAAATCCACGTTCTTACCTAAAGCTAGATCTGCTTTTGTCAGATCAATAAAAGCAAATAAAACAAGGATTTTTGTTGTTGTTGTTAATCCTGTCCCCTCAGTGGCCTCAGCCCGACTCTGTCTCCACCAGCCCGAGTAGAAGAGAGACCAGACTGTGACCTAAAGGAGGACGCCTGGAGGCTGAAGCAGGAACATCACGGGAAGGAACGAGTTCTGAGTGCCTAGAAGAGCTCCTAAATGCGGGACAAACGTGGTGACCACTGCCACCTTAGACAAAGGACAGTGGGAAGATGGACAGCTGCCTTCCTAGATAGAAGCACAGGCTACGAGGTAAACAGTCTTCAGCATTATTCTCTAATTGTCTCGTTCTCTAATGAGGCTCAAATGCATATGATTCAACAGGAGGACTTAGAAAATGATTGTTAGACTAAACTGTTCACACCTTTTGGATTTTTTTGGTAGGCAGAGTCTAGAGTAATAATTATAATGTACCATGGAAAAGTCCATTACATTTGAAATCTACAAATAAAAAGTTTTATGTCATTATGAGTACAGTTTTCCATACCCATTCTTTCCTTCTTTATTGCTTACCCTACAATGTACCATGAGAACATAGCATTCACTGGGGAGGAAAAAGGGAAAAAAAAATAGTTTCCACGGTCTTACTTCTAACTGTGGCCTTAAGCAGTGGAAGATTTTGAATGTGCCAAACAGTTAAAAGTCGCCGTTGCACCAAGTGAACTGGCCCACGTGGAATGCCACCTATCGTACCGGGTGGGACCAGTGCGTCTTCCTTCCTGAGAACGAGCCCGCCAGTGACAATTGCACATGGATTCACGTTAAATCACACAGTAATACTAAAACGTGTTTCCCTTTAAAATTCATACATTTATGAAAGACGTGTGTGAAATCATCCCTTTCTATGGACGGAACACCTTCGTTCTGAAAAGCGGTTCCAGACGTCACGAGGAAGAGGTGAGGGCCCCAGGCCAGCGCGTGGGACCGCCCCGGCGGGGGGAGAGTGGCCGCAGAGCCCAGGGGCTGCGCATGTCCAGAGCTGGAAGAGCGCGCGCTAAGCACCGCCCGCTACATGACGCGGACCTGAGCCAGGACAGCCAGCCAGCGCTCCCTCCAACTGTCCCCAGACGCTCATCTGTCCCCCAGCAGCGCCGCGTGCAGGGAGGACGGCAGCGCAGTGCTCCTCTCCACCCCCAATGGCGATGACGGAGAAATGGCGACACCACACAGGACAGAGGTACAAACCCTGAGAATGCAGGGAAAACCAGGGAGACAAGAGTCACATCACCAAACATCCACATGCAGAGAGGGGACTGGTGGGTAGCCGCCGGCTCGGGGAAGGGCAGCAGGCACCAGGTGCTCACAGCAGGACGCAGCATCGAAGGGCAGGCTCGCCCAGGACCCCTGTAGGTGGGGACTGGAGGCACCTGGTGGCTGCCCGGTCACAGGGCAGGCGGAGCTGACACCACTGAAGAGTCCGCACGGAACAGGATGACATCCTTCTTCCTGTCACCTCAGGACACAGACGGTGCAGCCAGCCACCCTGCCATCCAAGGCTGGCCGCCCCGGCTCCGCGCGTCCTGGGACCCCAGGTGTGGACAATGGCTCTTTGCCTTCACCGGCCCCCCTGGAATCCAAGCCCCCAAGGACGCTGTCCCAATCAAGTGCCGCTCCACTCCTGACCCAGACGGCAGCCTGAGGCCGGCCGTGCGACTCTGCTCAGCATCTGGGGACAGAGATGACCCTTTTAGCTCCGTGGTCTCGAGCAAGACGGCCACCATGCGGACCTTCCTGCTGTACCCAGCGTCACAACGGAGAACTAGTGTCGGTGCCCGCACGCCAAGCCCCCCTTCTAAGTCCCCGTTCCCTCGACGCCACTTAACTCTCCGTCTCTCCCCAGACCCGGCCACTGCTCCCTCGGTCCGTCTGCCCCTTCCACAGCTCACTCCAGTGGCTTCTTCTCCCTAATCCCTGGCTCTGGAATCACAGCCCGTGGAGACACAACCCCAGAAGCGCTGTTCCCCCGGCAGTGGCACCGTTTCCATAGAGACATATCAATTTCCTATCGAGTGAGGGAGATGAATCATGGCTCATGAATATTTATTTCATTTTACATTCGATTATTCCATTTTTAACATCTGTGGCAAAAATGGATATTTTGTTTTCAACATCTTCTCTGTTCAACTTTTTCCTTTCAAAGAAAGCACTTCGTTCTCACTCAAAAAAAGGCAACAAAACTGGCCAATGCTATGTGGGCCATTGTCCTAAACAGCGGATTTCTCGATAAATCGATAGAGAGTTAATGTGCACAGGTTTGGCACGCTGTCGAGCGTGACTGGACACTGTACATTGTCACCCAACACGCTCGCCCACAGAATTGTACGTCATTAGTAGGGACTCTTCTAATCAATGACGAGACATGCGGGCCTCGGACTTGCCTAACGACTCCTGAGGTTGGGGTGCATGAAGAAATTCAGGGAACACCCTAAATCAGAGCACGCCAGCCATGCTCACCCAGTCTGGGCGGCGACACCAGGCTCTCACATTCCTCCACGTTCTGGATCACTCTTCCATTCGCGAAGCCTTCACTCATGCGACAGGGGATGCGCACCCGATCTGCTGTGTGACAGAAGTGACCGTTTGCTCCTCTTTCTCTCTGTGCTCCATTAGAAAGACAGCGCACATATATCCCCACGCTTCCCGAGACTGTTCGAAGTTGAGCTTTTATTGACTTCGAAGAAATAAAACCAGTTTTTGTTTGATGCCAATTCCTGCTTAATGGGCCACCGCAGACTCTGAGAGGACAAATGAGGATGGAGGGTTCAGGAGGAGAGCAGCAGAGTCTGGTGAGGGAAGGAGGCAGAGGAACAAGGCTCTCCGATGCCCTTTAGGGTCCCCAGGAGTCCAAGGAGGGAGAAAGGCCTTGGCCCGAAACAAAGCAGATGAGTGCGCCCAGCCCAGGACCCCAGCCGCGGTGCCATTCGGCGTCGGAAGCGATGTCTGACCGCGACTCAGTGGCCCGAGAACACGGGAAACCCGGTGCCCGGAACACGCAGAAACACACGGGAGGGCCTCAGGTCGCTCTCGCCAGAACTCGGGGGCCCGACTGAATACTCTTCGGGCACCTGAGGTTTGGGGCCCCCCAGCAGGCTTCTAGAGAGCACAGCCGGTGGGCTGTGCAGACCCCGTGTCCCCGTTCCACTGAGGAGGCAGAAAGAAGCCTGCTCAGTGGGTGCTGCCAGGACACGAAAAAGTTACTCCTCATAAAGCCTCACACTGATCACACAAATAGAAGGATCACGTCCAGGTGGACCGTGGTTTACATGTGAAAGGAAGAACAATAAAATTCATGGAAGACAGTGTGAGAATATCTTCACAATCTGGGGTAAGAGAACTCTCCCTGAACGGAATATAAAAGTGCTAACCATGAGGGAAAGATTAATCATTTGGACTACATCGAGAGACACTATTAAGAAAGGAAAAAGACGAATTACTGGGTAGAAAAAAATGGTTTCAAAACATATGTCACCCAGATCTGTGTCTAGAATATGTGAAGAATCGTACATGTTACTGAGGGGGAAAAAGACAACCCAATTAAAACATTTGGCAGAAGACCCGATCAGCACTTCCTAAAAGAGGACGCCCAAATGGCCAATCACCAACAAAGGCTCTAAGGTTATCGGTCACAGGGAAATGCAAACCGAAACCCGGAGAAGTCACGCTGCACACCCAGCAGAATGGCTGAATTTAAAGGCTGAAATACCCAGTGTGGATGAGTATGCGGGACAATGACAAGACGCACTACTGATGGGAGTGGGAGTCTGTACAATCGCTTGAGGAGCAGTTCGGAATTTTCTACTGAAGTTCAAAATACACGCACCCAATGACCCAACGATTCCTCCTTTAGGCGCACACCCAACAAAACGATACCACGAGTACCTGCAAGAATGCTGAAGGCAGCATTGCCTCTCATAGTCAGAACAGCTGAATTATCGATATTTGTGAATATTTTGAGAGAAAAACCTTATTTTAAGAAATATCCAAGCTGTTTGACCACGCAGCAAAATTCTCTTTTGTAATACTCGCTAAACTCTGCATGCTAAAATTGTACAGTTTACTATAGTTCAGTCACTCTAATTGTAAGAAATTGCCTCACTGATGAAGACTTCATTTGTAAGAATCAGAAATTTTCTAGGAAGGGAAAAATGTCATGTCACATCTGATAAATTACAAGGGCTATGTTCCCTCCGAAAGAAGACACAGAAATGGCTGTTTTTAAATAAGGAAGCTACACGGGTTGGTACAGCATTTAAGTGACATATACTGGCTGGCACATAAACACTAGACACCGGCATAGTCACCAAAATGAGTCTGACATTTTCCAAATGAAGGAATGAGCTTGGTGGCTTACAACACTCTTTATCTGCCTATAATTTTATGTTTTATTGGTATATTGCACTTACCTACATTTTAAACAGAAACACAGAAGACCACTTTTGTAGGAAGAAATACATGGAGGTCAGTAAAGTAGTAAAGACTTGCCACCCTTTCTAAATGCTTGTGGCTTGAGATAAAAAGCCAGCTCTAAATCGATTTAAAGGCACATCCGTGGTCACTGCTGCTGAAAACAGGAACGTGGACAATCGAAATCCACCATAGTGGAAGGGGCCCTCTTCACCCTACTGAGATACTGTTGGCTAGGCTTAAATATTTTAAGAGAAAGAACAGAAAGAGAGTGCTTTCATGTTCAATGCCTAAATGTTTGTCAAATATATTAAGAGAAAGCAAGAAGAAATAAAAATAATGTGCTAAAAATTCCAAAGATAAGGAGTAGGGGAAATGCTAAGTCTTCTTTTGATCCCTCATCAACTTACTCACTGCCTAGGGATTTTGTAATGCCCATCCCCGGAGAGAGAGCCACCCACTGAGAATGTATAAATTAGTAATGAGTGAAGAATCAGCAGATGGAAAAAAATCATGGAAAAGGAAGTAATAAGTATCGCTTTGCACAGATTACAAAACAGAGAGTTAGATATTTTCCCAAGAGAAAGCGGAAGTTGAACTGGCTTGGTTAGTCAGAATTTCCACTATAGGAGCAGATATTGTTATATTAACAAAACATGGAATCGCAACACCGAGTGTCTCCCGTGATGTGAGTATTGGGTCACACTTCAGGCAGCCCAGAGGTCTGGTTAAATTGGGAAAAGTGTCATGACTTTGCGACGTGCTTGAGCCTAGGAGCACTGTCTGTAGACAAAACAGGCACCTTAATGCAAAAAAATGAAAGCCGTCTTGGAAGCACAAGATGTACGAACGTGGTTGGCCACGACTAAATGAGTTTATCAAAAGACATAAAACCATCAGAATCACTAAGAGTACCCCCTCCACCAAAAAGACCTCGTTAATTAACACATAAGGAAGTACAGGTAGAGCATCACGACCACGGGACACCCTACAACTGGTAGAAGCATGTTCATAGGTAACCAGCTTCACTGTAGCCATTAGCAAAGAACTAACTAAGAAGAACCATGAAGAATTAGGAGAGAGCGAAAAGTCCCAAAGGATAAAATCGATGAGCAGTAAAATGAAACATTTTTAGGATATCACCAAGAAACCAAGTCTAAACTCTAAAATTAGCCCACAAGGGACAAACAAGCAAGGGGCAAGGTTCTGATATAAAGTTCCCCAAAGCAAAATAAACAAAGCTGAAGATAGCCTGAAATACCCCAATTTGAGAATAAGGCTACCTCCTCCTTAACATAGAGCTGGTAAACTATTCTGAAATACAAATCTCAGATAAAATCTCGTAAGACACATAGGTACTTGAGAAATTACTTTATCCAATGAAATTAATATCTAAAGCATGTTCTAATTAAGCAGATAACCTAAAAAACTTTAACTGGACAACTCCAGCAGCTCAAGCCATGATAGAACAATTGGCATTAGGCTTTCTATCCCACCTTCAACAATTATAAATATGTAAATCAGCCATGTAAAATAATTAAGACAACAGACGTCCCAGGTCAATGATCCTTAAAGGAAGGACACACATGAGATGAGTTCCCAACGGCAGCACAGAAAAGTAGCTTGAACAAAAAAGAGCTGCTCTTGCTGGGCTGGGGAAATACATCCCCGAGTTAAGGCTGCTGAGTCAACAGAAACTTCTGGATAAGATACTAGAGAAAAGTCAGCTATGCAGAAAAGGATCTGCAGACATCTACATAGACATCCAGTTGGATCTTTGGGCCAAAACTAATGGGCATATGTTCAGGGCAAGACTCCATGAGGCATCGTGGAGAACAGCCACGGAGGTCTGCGAGCTGAATGAAGGACCTGGAGATCCCACGATGCTGAAGACATCCAAGTTCTAATCATCTAGAATAAGTGGCTTCACCGAACTCCTCATGCATGCAGCTGAGACCCCAGAAAGACCACACATGAAAGGCAGTATTATTTTGGCTCTAGATTGAGAACTACTCTAGACCTAACCAAACACAATCTTCACAGGATAAAACTTATCAGCCAGGAAATTGCTGCAAAAGAAACCCTCAACACTCTAATAAAAGTCACAAAATACAGGCTCTCAACAATGCAGCATTCATAATGTTCAGAATAAAATCAAAATTACTCAGCATGCAAAGAAACAAGAAAACATGACACATAATCAAGAAAAAATGTTTGTTGAAAAATAACCAAAGATGACATGTATATTGGAATTAACAAATACTTTAAGGTATTAGAAATGTAGTCAAGGATTTTTAAAAATATGAATATAATAAATAAATAAATGGAAAATCTCAAAAGAAATAAAAATTTACATAGATCCCAATGGCAATTTCCTATATTTGAAAATTCCAATACTTTAAATGAAAAAATATTACTTGATCTAATTACTAGCAGATTGGACACTACAAAGGAAAAGAAAGTAAAATAGAACCTCGATGACATCTGAACAATATCAAGGGGCCTCACGTACATATGATTGGAGTCCTAGAAACAAACATGAGGAAATGGAGCAGGAAAATATTTTAAAAATTAATCTTTGATAAATTTCCAAATTTGATGAAAATTATAAATGCACAAATCCAAGAAGTTCGATGAAACACAAGCAAAATAAACAGAAATAAAACAGCACCAAGGCCTGTCAACCAAATTGCTGAAAACCAGTGACAGGGAGGGAATTTTAAAGGGAGGAAAAATTACATTACATAGAGGGAGAAAATGATGAGCTAGTTACCTTTTACTTCTCATCCGAAACAGAATACAACAAAAGTCAATGAAATGACTAAAATAAAATACTGAAAGAAAATGAATGTCAGCATTGATGTCTACACCCAGCAAAAACATTTTTCAAAAATGAAGGTAAAATGAAGACTTTTCAGACAAAAATAGAGTGAATTTGTTGCCAGCAGACCTGCACATCAATACATGTTGAGAGAAATTCTTTGGGGAGAATGAAAGTAACAGCAGATGAAAAATCCGATCTATACAAAAGGATGAAAAACGCTAGAAAGAGCAACTATGAAAGTCAATAGAAAAGATATTTGTTGTTCATTTGTAAATTTTCTTAAATTATAATCCTTTGCCTACATCAAAACTAGTAACAGTGCATTGGGGAGTTGTGACACACGTAGAACTAAAATGTCAGGAAATGATAGTACGATAACCAGGAAGAATAACCAGAGTCTATGGGACAGAATCGTAACTCTGCAGATGGCCTGTGCTGAGCCCCTGGACGGTGTCATGAAAACGATGAGACGGCGTGGGCGTGAGTTGTCTACATTCCGTGGCAAAGGGCATTCTGCAGGTGTAACCGTGGTTACCAATCCATGGACCTTGAAATAAGGCGTGAGCCGACATAGCCCACGCGAGCCCCCTAGAAGCCGAGTTTGCTCGGACGTCCTCAGGGCAGGACATCTGAAACTCAGAGACGTCGGGAGCGTGAGGGCGTTAGTTGGTCCACTGCTGACGACAAGACGGAGGCCGTCGCACCACACGGAGGGTGGGAGGGCGTGGAAGCCGGGCTGACGGGCAGGAAGGAGACAGGCCTCAGAGTGCAGGCCTGACTTGGGCCAACGCCCCGCACAAGCGTGGACGCCAGTCGTTCCCAGAGCCTCCGGAGAGAAGGGTTAGGGTTAGGTCCCAGCTGGGCAACAGCCAAGCCTGATCCCAGCAAACTGCCCTGAACGTATGATCTGCAGAGCCCGGGCCAACCCGCGGGTGTGGTCTCAAGCCACTGAGCCGCGGCCATTTGTTAGGCAGCCATCGAAAACTAAGAGGGTGTGCTCTCTAGGGCCCTTTCCCTGCACTTGACACCACAACGTAAGATTATTTAAGCAACCTTCACGATAAGTTAAACGTATGTCGCAAAGCCTACAACGATCTCGCTCAAAAATCGAGTGGTGTGGTTAGCGACACAATGGTTGAGATAGAACGGAATATGAAATATCCCCAATGAATTCGAAAGAATGCTCTGGGCCTTCTCAGATGGGAGTAGGCACTTCGCACCACTTAGTTTAGGACAGAATGGTGCCTGGCATCTCGCAGGCTGTCTCTAAACCTCTCCAGAACGAATAAATGAATCCATAAAGAATGGTCGAATCCATGAGTTGAGTAATAAAAATCCAGTAGTTTTGGTTTTAGAACCACAAATACCCAGACAAAGGCACATTTTAGCCCATAGCAATATAAAAAATAATCAGAATGGAAATCGCCACTGAAGCAGAGAAAACAGCAAAAATGTGAGCTTCCATTATTTGTACCCAATTTGGATCTAAAAGGGACTTATGGTCCCTGAGAACAGTTAAAAGGCTGCACCAATAATCCATATGCATAATGGCTGTGGAAATAAAAACAGAAAATCTATCTCGTATTTAACTATAGAAGAATCCATTATAAATACAAAGAAAACACACAGAGACACCCTGTTACCGACAGGAAGTAAATATGTGTTCCGGGCCCAGCTCCCCCCACGCTGCTTTTTTGTCATCATGCTACACGCATGGAGGATGCTTGCAAAAGCTGCAAATCTAATTATAACATGCAAGGTCGATGGCAGCCCAGGAAAAGCTTAGAAGGAAGTGCCTGTGTCTTCACATACACAGCCCAGGGGATGAAGCAGCTTTTTGGCAGAATCAGCCAGGGTTGTGTGAATGCCTCGTTGCTCAGTCGGCCACACGTGACTTTCCACATGCCACAGTCTCTGGCAGATGGTGAGGCGAAGGGTGAGAGTGAAGGAACAAAGCCACCTCATGTGTGTCCTTGGACAGGAGAGGACTGGCTAGAGGCCTCACGGAAGTGTCACATGTGCATCCTGTCCCCTCTGGGATCACGCCTGGCACAGGGTCCTGCTCACGGGGCGTTGGCCGAGCCCCAGTGTGCTCTGGGTGTGACGCTCTGACATGTTCAGTTGCTCTGGGACCCAGACCTTGGGCCCGGCACCACTGTGGAGCTGTGTGGCCGTCCCCACGTCCATGTGTCCCAGGGAAGAGTCCACAGGGCCTCAAGTTAACAGGCTTAGGACACACAGTCTCCACCATCAGATGACGCGCACAAAGGCCTCGGCACATGGCAAATTCTCGGCCCACATCAGGAAGAGGAGAAGGAAGAAGCAGGTGGAACCCCTGCTGTTGTACCGCCTTCGAGATTCCAGGCGAAAAAACGACGGAGAGATCTGGATGCCTGATTCTGATGGAAACATGGTGCTTTCAGTCAGGAAACGCGAGGATTCAAGTGTGGGCACTCCTTAGATGGAAGAGACCATGGGAGGACAAGAGAAAGAGGACAAGAGAAAAAAATCAGGAGCAATGAGATAAACTAAACTCTTTTAAAATTTAGACCAGAAAAAGCAGATTTTCAAAGGATGCCAAACAATATACAAAGAGGGAAAAAGTTCATTTAAATGTGACTAGTGGAATGACAATAAGGAAACATCTAAAAGTGAAGATTTATCTGTTACAAAATAGGGTGAGAAACTCAGAAGTTGTCAGAAAAATCTGGCTGAATTATGAAAGAGAATGTTTTAAAAAGAGAAAGCAGGCAGCTCCTGGTGATGTAGCGAAATGTCCTCAAACCCGAGGTCACAGTGGGGTGGTAGCCCGCGACAGGGTCGCTGCGGACGGGCGTGGTGGCGGCGTGGTGTGACGGCCGTCCAGGTGCTCGTCCTGGGGAGGACCGCCCCCTGAAGCCCTCCTTTGGACTCCCTGGTCGTGGCTCTGAGAAGGGCAGAGGAGCGGCGCTGTGCTGGGGCCCTGTCCCTTCAACGTGTTCCTGTCTCAACAGCACAGTATCTAACAAGCGTGCAAAAGTTCGTCGTCACAGCCCAGCGCAACGGGCTAGACCTGGGACTGTCCACGCAGACTTTAACTGGCCAAGGTCGTGGGTTTCTGCCTCAGGGGGAAGCTGGTCACTAAAAGCCCATTAATGTCACGCAAATCACTCTGCCTGCCATATACCTGACGGCAGGTCCCGGCCACACCGAAGGAATTTCCAGCCTCCGGCCTTCGTTTTAGGATCCCTGTCGCGATGGGACTCACACACGTTGGTACACGAAGCCGCCTGCGAATACATCCGCACGCAGAGCCCAACCACGTGCCCAAGGCCAGGGACAACTGTGTCAGAGTTTCGTGCCAGCTAGGGTCTGAAAGGACCGAGCTAAGTCCAGAGTAAAATGTATGGAGCTGCAAAGCTAACTGTATTTCACTATATTTTTAATTCCGTGAAAGCTTTAAAAAATAATTTGTTTTATAACACACCATCTGTTAACTCATTGAAAACAGAGTTTTAGAAATATTTTGAAATTTCTTTAGAATTAGTTATCTTTTTAAACAAAGCAGGGAAAATTGATTTTATTACGCTTTCCACTCAGAGTCCAGCTTTCTCAGGCCCCTGCACTGATAAATGTCTCATTTACATAAGACCATTTAGTGGGTACACCTCTAAGACTTTCCAAATGACAATAACATCAACGACATGCTCCGCGCTCACAGAAACACAACCATCTCTTTTACCAGCAGAGACGCACTCAACCTTCCTCCCGAAAAAAGAAGACAGAAAGCCCGCAAAATTATTGGATCACTGTCCAGATAACGTTCTTCTATTTTCCGGGTCAGGACGGATCCTTTCATAGATGGCTTGTGACGTCAGCAACAAGTCATAATGGTGATCACAACCAGTACACGTGAAAGGGTAGAGAGGGGGCGACCCGGGTACCACGTGCGCGTGTGAACGTGATGCGGGCGGGACAAACGCGCACACTGACTGCTGCCCTTAGAGCTGAAACGTCCTTCTTCCCGGGTCCCTTTTGCCTTGGCCTTGCCCTTACCCCACACCTAAGCTGGTCACGGGGAGCCAGGGTCAGGGGCCTCCGGAGCTTGGGCACATCCTGCCAGCAGAAGCCTGACAGCCCCAGTTCCAGGGTGGCCGTGGTAAGGAGAGAGGCGGGACCCTGGTGCCCTTCGGCCCAGTCCTCTGGGTGACCTTCCGGATCACCCTTCTGCATCCCCAGCTGTGTCCTGAGGCCCAGGAGCTGGGCACCTCACTGCCCACGGCCCTTCTTGTGCTCTGGACAGAGGTCAGAGCTGGAAGCCTGCCCCGTCCCCCACCCAGTCCATCGGAGCAGCGCGGCCCAGTGTTCCCCAGCGCGGTGCGCGTTGACCCGGAGACTCTGTCGGTCACGTCACAAACCAATGAAGCTGTGCGTGCGTACCTCCTAGGACGGTGTCTGTCCCCACGGTGCCAGAGGCGCTGTGCGCCACGTCAGAGCAGGCCGGTGGGCCTGCGGCTTGGTGAGCTCTGCTGCTGCTCCCCGGGAGGGCACCGACCATGCAGCCTCCCACGCGCTCCGCATCTTGAGGAGTTACGGGAGGGAGACGGCTGCAGCTTCCAGCAGGACGCACGCACGGAAGGAAGGGAACCGTGTGCTTGCTGGTTCCTCTTTGGGGGCACATCGGTTAAGCTGTCCTGAAGCACCCTATGACTGAAACGTAGGTCTTCTGTCCTTACCCCGGAAAGGACAAGGACGGGAGCCCTGAAGCAAACACCACTCTGACATCATCGGGTCTTGATGATAAGTCCCGAAGTTTCCACGTGCGTACAAGGTCCATCGAGAGTCTAGAGAATGCTTCGCTGCCCGAAACCCTTGTTCTGGACCTAATATGACTCCAGGATAACTGGTCCAAGGCGGCAGCACTGCAGCCTCTCTCACGCACAGTCACTGGAATTCTCCCACACGATGACCTTATCTTGGAATCAATGTCCGTCCTCAGGAAAGCAGAGGACTGTCGGTGCCCGCGGTCTTAGGTTGTGAAATGAATCACTGTGTTCATTCCTGAGCCGTTGCTTTGGCCTCAGAAAACGAAGTCGGTCATCGCCATCTATGGCCTGGAAAATCTCCCCAAACGAATCATGGTGTGATCACACCAGAGATCCGGCGTGAGGCGCTGGTGAAGTCCGAGACGTTTTCAAAAAAAAATGTCAACATGAGAAGTGACACTGAAATATGACATCTTCCTTTGTATATCACAGAACAGAGGTTTGTTTTTTTTTTTCAAGGTGTCTTCAGGCAGTGGTTGCTTTCGTTCTAACCTGTTAGCTACTGATTAGGTAGTAATGAATACTGATCAGCTAACTAAGCAGGGACCGAATTTCCCACATTAAATCACTGACTAGCTGAATCGTGTTTTGGACGGAACGTCACTCACAGTTGACCTTCCCAGGCAGTGCTGTTTACAGGCCACGGCCACCTTTGGAATAGGCATATAAAATAACTCATTCTTAAATTGTCTCATGTCGGTGAAGGATGAGCGAAGTGTTTCTGCAGGGAGGGTAGACTTTTACAGAATTCATGATGGATTATTAGTTACAGTATCCATCTTTACAAATGAGAAAGATAAGTCACAGATGACTTGGCCACGAAGATAGATGCCGTAATGGTTCATTTCATATAGATTAGTGAGCCTAATATTCTATCGCATTCTTCATTCTTTAAAATTCATTTACATTGAAAAATTTCCCCTTGAAGCACTCAGATATTAAAACAAACAACAACCGCCACACATCAGAGGAAAGCGTGCTAATAAAGCAAATCTAGAGAGAGAAAAAAGCTCTGCAGCTGCTCCTAACGCCTGCCTTCCCGCCGACACCGTCATCATGACTTACAGTACAGACAAAGCGGTCAGTCCTCTCGGAGCCGATGTTCCTGGCCCTCGAAACTGAAAGGAATGAAATTATATTTTTAAAACCTGTTTTGCTCATGAGTTTCCAAAGGTTTACTTGAAATAGATTGTGTCGTAATACACAAAGCTTCTTTCCAGCCACTGAGTTAATAAAAACAAGGAGGGAGACGTCCCTGAGTTGCTCCCTTAAACGACATTGTGCAAATAAGAGTTCGAAGTGGGAATAATTTGTAGTGTGTCTTAAAGTCGTCACTACTATATAAATATTAACTCAGAATCAGAAATTTCCCAAACAGTGGGCTCAGTTCAAATTTCGGTAAGGGTCTCATCGTCGCCGTGGTCCGCTTGTTTGCGTGGCTCGCGTGTCCTAGGAAGTCTTCCTCTTTCAAGGCCTAGCTTTGGGGAAGGATGCACACATCGTGGAAGACGCGCGTCCAGACTGCATCCACTTGTTTTCACAGCGCCATGTCTCCGGGCCTCTCAGCGCACGCTCCTTGGGACCTTAAGGTCTGGGGAGTGCATGAGACGGAGTTTCCAACGCTGTGGCCTGCCCTGCATCCTACAGAACGGGCCGCCCCTTCGGTTCCAACGACGGGCTCTGAGCCAGGCCCCTGCCTGCATGCCGATCGCTGGAAGCCCGTCTGAGCATCAGGGGAAAGCACGCGCTCTCAACACCCACCCTCAGACGCAGGAAACGGCCAGACCTGGTTGACTAGGAAGATCCCCGGCCTAAACCGTTCCACGTTTAACCCCCGAGTGCTTTTACACTCTTCCTAAATTTTATTGGTGGTAAACTTAACTTTCTCACGGCAGGAAGGTCGTGTCCATAACACAATGGATAATTAAGGTCCCTGGGACCTCCAGGGAGTATGATGACACACATCAGAATTTGGTGAAAAGGACCACACATGCAGATGTAGACACAGATAAAGACGGGTCCAAGTCACGCTCCACCACAAATGCTGAATGTCTCCTACGGACAGTTTCACCCTTCTGAACTTACTTCTCCTTCCTGCCTACTTCCAACAGGAAAATCGCTCAGTCCGAAACACCGTAGACTGAGGAGTTGGTGACGCGGCCTGAGTTCTGACCGACAATGGCCCTACCACAGCCATGGCCCCTAAGCGCTGATGTCACCTCCCTCCACGGGGTCCCTGGCAATGGGAACCAGCATCCAGCTTCCTGGCAATGGGAGGGAGGCTCAGGAAGCCCAGCGGCCTTGCCTAGGTCCACAGCCAACAGAAGAAAGAAGCAGCCTGTTTCCAAAGCCTGTTATCCCCAGCACGCATGCCGCTTCGTGATCTAGTCAGCCGCCCAGCTGTTGGAAGGTTTTCGGCATTATGAAAATATTATTTGCAACGGGCATTTGCAGGTTATTTCAATAATTTCATTCATTTTTTTAACATCATTTACTGAGAACTTTGTAGCAACTTTGTATCAGTTACCATGCTTGGCACAGTAAACACAACAGTGGGCGAGACATGAGCTCTGCTATCCTGAAACTTGCCATTTAGACTAACAGGAAAAAGGGAAGGAGAAAGACAAATGATCACACACTGCAATAACCGCTAGGAAGCAGACAAGCAGGAAAGTAAGAGGGAGTAAGGAGACCTACGCTGTCTGGGTATCAGGAGACAGCTAGGGGTCAGGGTCCCAACAATGCCAGGACTTCAGGACACAGACTGATAGGACAGGCAAGGGACAGAGCTGAGACCTACACAGCAGAAAGCAGATCAGCAGCTGGAAAGCCAAGTCAGAGAGAAGGGAGATGCGGACGGCCTTTATGCTTGGGATCCAAAAAATCCAGAAAACCTGTCTTGAGGGAAAACAGAAGAGACCGCGGTCTGAAATCCCCAGAAGAGCGTGACCGCTCGGAGCAGGGGCTGTTGTCAAGGCTCAGACGTAAAGAGAAACGGAGGCTCGAGTGAGGCCACAGTGCAGAGGACAGGGCCAGGTGCAGCCAGCGGAGGCTGTGGGATGCCGAGGGCCGGAGGCCAAGGTGTGGATGAGCCGGCCGCAGGCCCGTGCTGTTCAGGACTCTGCAGTGGCCCGGTGGGCTTCCCTGGAGAGAATGCGACTCTTTAGGATGGAGCCAAGGCCCCAGCAGAGACAGGCTCCACCCTCAGCAGTTTCGCTGTTCCTGGCCTCGCCGGGGCCCCGGCAGAGCTGTTCTTAATTACACGTTTTATTTTGAGGTCGTGGAAGATTTACATGCAGCTGTGACAGGACCCTGTGTCTGTTTTACCTAGTTTTCCCCAATGACAACCCATTCCGACCCTCAAGCACGGTATCACCAGGACGCTGACACAGACACAGCCAAGTCATGGGCCTTCTCCGTCAGCGCCGTCCTGCCGTCCACTGATAGGCGCCCTCTGCCCTCCACCCCTCCCCTTCCAATGCCTGGCAGCACATCTCTTCACCGCTTCGATAACGTTTTTTATTTCAAAGCGTTACATAAGCATGTCGCTGTGTGGGTGTGGCTTGTCCGCTCAGCGCAGCCCTACAGCGGTCCTGAGAAGTCCTGCATGCATCAGTAACCTGTCCTGTTCACGGCCGAGCACCTTCCACGGTGCCGATGGGCTGCAGCGCACTCACCCTCGTCCGCTCACCGACAGCTGCCACCATCCTGGCTCCGGGCGTCGTGACTAGGGCCACCCTCGGCATCCATGCACACGTGCTCGTGTGAACGCGGACGACGCCTGCTGCACAACTGCCGGGCGGTGCAGCAGTCGCTTATCTCGTTTAAGAAGCAGCCATGTTCTCCGCAGAGGCTGCGCCATTTCCGTCCCCCAGCACTGCGTGACGACTGGTTCCCCACGGCCTCTCCAGCGCTGGGGACAGTGCGCCGGTTCCCACCGACCGAGGGAATGTCGCACGCTCGTTCCAGGTCAGGGCTCCTCAACACAATCGAATCCATTTCACTTATTTATCATCACTCAACTATGAATGTGCAGTCATGTTGAGTACACTGTTTTGGAATGATCTAATAAAACTGGAATAATAAATAAGCCAAATGTGGTTTTTAATTTACTATCCACCATCTGTCATTCTTTAATTATCCTGCCATTTTCTAGAAATGAATGGTTAGAAAACGTCGTTAAACCTGTGATTCATTTCACCTTAGGAGTCCCTACAGGGCCTGGAGCAGCGGGCAGGCCCCTTCAGCATCTGCCGTGCACCAGAGCATCGTGTCTGAAACTTGGGACAAAGGTTCTGAGGTCAGGAAGATACAAACTGGAAAAACAGTTGCCACTTAAGAGCTACAACGATTCCATCTCAAAGTGTAAAATGCTCGCTTCCATTGCAGAGCACTTTCACCATCCCAGGAAAACCAGCTAACAGGCTCCGAGGTCACTCAAGGAGACAGCAAGCACCTGCCGCTGTCGCGGGCGGTGTCCCCGGGCAGCTGCACCCACTCAGCCGGGTCATTGCCAGGGGCGGCCGGCCCAGGCCAGGCCCGCGCTCGGTGGCTCTGGTGGGGAGAGGATCCAGAGGAGAGAAGCGCCCGTCTCCGGACCTCAGTAGGTGGGGCGGGGAGCGAACTGAGGGCCAGGAACAGGGGTGGCCTGAGTCCTGCGGGACAGGGAGGCCAGACCCCCCACGAGGCCCGGGAGGAAAGGCTGGTCCCCACATTAAGAACTGGAATTGCGGACCCGGAGCTGTCATTTTGGAAAAATTCTTTCACAAAACCCTAGAAGCAGTTATCACAACAAATTCTTAAGCATCAATAAAGTCTGATGTTTTATATTTTGAAATCAACAATTTTATTTTCCCCATTGAAAAAAAAAGTGTCGAATGCCAACTACACCTGGGAAATAAAGCGATACATGAAACTCCTCTGAAACAAAGAGGAAAATGATAAACTTTTTCTCTAAAAGTCCTGACGTCATTTTCATCAAAAGCTCCCACTTACATCCTTCCAAGGGTTTTATTTACTGTCCTGTACAGACAGCCTACTCCCCTCTGAGGCCCGAATTGCTTGGATTACTGGCAAAATCCACGCAATCTGGTACTGTCTAGCTGTACCTGTGCTATAGTTGTGAAGTTAACCACCCCACGTTTTGTATGAAAAACTGAAATGGGGCTCTCGGCTTTGTACTAAAATCTGAGTATAGATTTTTAAAGTGATAGATAATTGTAAAAAACTACAATAAGGTCGGGAAAAATATTTATATTTGTACTCCCAAGGTCATGTTAAGACTATCGTAATAAAATAGTTATTTGCAAACTTAAAAAAAAATCACTATCGAAATAGTTCATATGTGCCTTGCAAGATCTAAAGATGGAAAAGCAAAATGTGTTGACATGTTTTCCTCAAGTTCACCTACAAAAATCAGGAGTTGCACAGGAAACTATAAAGTTTATGCATTTTATTTCGTGATGTGTGTCTAAAGCTCTTCACTAATTACAGCGGAATAATCAGAGAATGACATTCATTTGCAATTCCAGACCGCAGGTTCTTTAAACACCGAAAAGATTCTCACCTCTCCGTCCTCAACGTTTCAGTGAAAGGAACTGCTTATTTGCTGTGCGCACCTGTGACTGACAGAACCTGCTTGCATTCTGGCTGGCTCTCCTCGCTGCCGCTGCTGTGCACTGATCGTCACTCCGATGCCTCCTCACCCGGGAAGGGGAGCCTCGGGTTACGCAGCCCGGGGAAGGGGTCCCAGGGGACAACGGGAGCCTGACTCCAACCAGCAGGGCGTCGCCGGTCTGTCCTTCCATATGGGAACAGGGCTACGTTCCAGAAGCTTAACCACACTGCCCGTTGTCATCGGTCCCTCATGGGCAACATGCAAAACCAAACTAGAATTTGTCCCTGCCTCGCCAGCCTTCTTTTTATTCTAGAAATGTCGTGTAATGAAATGATGTTCACAGAAACTCTTTATTTTGAAACGTCGGCAGCAAAAGGCTGTTCTGCAGAAGCAGCTGCTCAGTAGTCAACTCGCGTGGCTTTCCCCTTGAACCCTTTGAATCTTTAGTCCTAAATATCAACTGGATGGACTATGAGGCTCTTTGAGGCAAAAAATGGATATATTTTATGCAACTTTGTATCCTCAACACGTCACCCAGTGCTTGTCACATCAGCAGGCATCCTCGTTCAATCAAAGATTTTAGGAAGTTGAACGTTAATTACTGAAGTGACCTACAGTCAAAGCTTCTGGAATATTCTGCCTCCTCAGATTCGGACTAACATATTTCAAGAACTGGATTCCTCGCTGTCAACTCTCGCTAAAACTAAACAAACAGTTACTATGTACATAATTACAATGTTTTTAAAAAGTTTGTCTAAATGAGGCTGAAGTTTCCAGTTAATAGGTGTGCTGGGTGAATATATTAATTTGTTGTATTGAATCATTTCGCTGTGAGAAATTTTAAAAAATGTGGCTCTATCTGTAAGTTTCCTAAAAAAGATATCTATATCGTTTCAAGTATTGATCTTTTCTGGGGGGAAAAGCCTATGCATTTTTAGCTGATGATTCTTCACTTACATCAGCTACTGTTTCTTTACATGCATGGGTTTTCGGGTCTCCATCTTTACATTTTTTATTTTATTATTTATTTTTTACACCCACAGCACCCGGTATTCCCAGGCAGTCTCCCATCCAAGTGCTAACCAGGCCTGACCCTACTTAGCCGCCGAGATCAGACGGGATCAGGCGCGTTCAGGGTGGCGTGGCCGCAGACTCCAACTTGCTTTTAAAGCGGGTGTCATGTTAACTTAAAGAGGGACTGTTCCATTAATAGAAAGCCACGCACAGTGGAAAGTGACCCTGCTGGCATGGTAACACGGAGAAACGGGAGCCTGAGGCCACGTGCAGTGTGGGACTTCCTGCCACCGCCACCCCCGGCCCCGGGTCCCTTCCCCTCACGTCCGGAGAGCACCACGGTGACGTCCGTTCCCACGTCTGACCGCCGACAGCTGCAGCCGCACGTCCCCCGCCCCGTCCCCGCACATCTGGTAAGGGCCGGCTGAGAAGAAAGCGCAGGCTCACCCTTCGTGCTTTCCAGATACACGCGTGGACAGCGTCGCTCCCGCTATCTGAACCAATGTCGGGGAGGAGGATCCATTTCACCTTTGCGAGGTGAACCCACGCTTGTGCCGAGGAAAGGCCAGAATTCCCAGGGAAAGCCGCGCCCAATGCGTGACAAGACGTGAGACTCATGCAGCTTCTGAGCAGTGCCTCACAGACCTCACTTTCACACCGCCTATGGCGACAGTTGCTAGAAGCTCCCAGAGGATCTTGAGATTTGCAGCGGACCCCCCAGCTGAGCCCTAAGAGCCTCCCACTTCAGTGACAGGTTAGTGGTGACCTTCCTGCCATTCTCCCCGTCCTTGTAATGACTGTGCAAACCTCAAACTCCCTACCAGGCCCCCGCCCCGACACTCCAACGCGTGGGGACATCAGCACCAGCTCCGCTGATTCACTGCGCTGACAACAGGGAGCGCTGCATCTCAGGTTAGTGCACCACGGGGCACTCAACAAACACCCACCTGTGAGGGGACACAGCCCCTTTGTGCACTAGCGTCTGAGTCTGCACAGTGAGGCTGCACAAGGGAACCTCAGCAGGCACCCCAGCACGGGGAGCCCAGGAGGTTCTGATGGGGACCCTAAAAGCAGAGGGCAGCGGATCACGCCAGGGCCAGAGAGGAAGCGGGAAGGCGAGGAGGTTGCACGCAGAGCTGGCGAGGGGCAGAGCACCCCTGATGGCTCAGAGCTGAGTAGCTCGCCGTCGGGGAGGCCGACTTCCCTCGGCCAGTGCTCACATCTTGCCGGGCTCTCCCGAGTACCTACCAGCACTCACACGGCTCCCGATTTGCCTCCACCACCACGCCCCACGTGACAGGGCCCGGCAGACATACCCAGGAGCAGAGCCAGCTGCGGGCGCCCAGGGAAGCCTGGCGGTGAAGTGTGCGGACACGAAGGTTCTCCGGAGCTGATGTCAGAGCGTAACCCCAAGACGAGTTGCGGAGAAGGAACGTTCTCCCAGACTGCAGTCCTCCTGCCCTTCCCGGTGTAAACGCTGGGCGCTCCGCTGCCGCTGGGTTGGTGACAGAGACCGTGAAACGGATGGGCTTTAAAGCCGCTGGGTCCCCCTCGCCATGCTCTGTACGCGTCACGGCACTTCGGCTCCGGGGCCTGCGGAGAGCGGCAGCGCCCTTCGCGGCTTCCATGAGACCATCTGCCGCTGCCGTGAGCAGTTGTGCTGCGAACTATGCCAGTGACTCAGAGTCTCATCTGGTGTCTTCACAGAAACATGGCCAGAGACTGTCCACTGGTGGCCGTTCCCTGGCCCCTCCCCTCGCACTTCGCCACACCCACTCCATCTTCCAGTCCAAGCCCAGCGGCTCCTTTTCTCCGAGTTCAGACTCTGCCCGACATTGGTTTTCTCCTCATTTGTGTCCAAGACGGAGAGAGACGATGCGGGCGGAGCTCAACGGGGAAGGCACTGGGTACGAGGGCAAAGGAGTCAGCGGTGACCCCACACCAGCGAATGTCCTGCCAGGGCACTGGACACATCTCTAGCTTTGTCCTTTGTTCTCGAGGGTGAGGCCGCCACCGGTGCTGCCCTCTGACTCCTGGCTGACCCGCAGTCGGCGGTGTTGGCAGCAGCAGAGAAGTGAGTGGTGCCACTTAAGTTCCATCTTGGTCAAGGTGAGTGGCCAGGATGGCAGAGCACTAAGCAGGATACCGGCAATCGATATTGGTAACCAAATGTTTAGAAACAATAACTTCACACAAATATGTGACTCCTCAGGCCTGAACAAGTCTGATAATTCAGCCTCCAAAATAAGAAGAGGAAATAGAAATCATGAACCACCTTTCTTCTTACTGAACATTCTGTTTTTCTGAAGAAAAAACCTTTTCATTTGTAAAAAAAAAAAAAAAAAAATGCCAGTTGCTTCTGACAAATACTTGTGAAACTCATGTCTTCTTGAAAATAGCAAATATCTAAAAACTCACAAAATTTCTCACAGATTAGAGTAAATTAGTTGGAATAGGTTTGCTCTGGCCCGGCCTTTCCAGCTGTCTCTCCCGCATCCGCCGACAGTGTGAGCTCTGCATGTGGACCCCTGTGCTCCCCGCCTGGCATGACCCCAGTGCCCCCCCACGGATGCCCGCCATCTGCCTCCCCACCACCTCCACCGTCCATCGACGTGCAGTCAGCCCTCCGCCTCGACAGCTCTGGCCGTCTCCTCTCCATCGCCAACGTGTGGCCCTTGCCACCTCTCAGATGACGTACTGCGGGAACCTAGCAACCGTCTGCCGTGCAGTGAAATGGGAGCAGTCACCTGAGGATGGCAGGCGGCTGTCCCCAGAAGGGCGAACACTGCAGCGGGAAATAGCTGGCAACCCCTGCTGCCGTTTCTCCAGAAGGACACACTACTGGGCCGAGGAACTCGACAGTGATTACGCCTCTTACAAACGATCACGGAAGCGTCACAAAACAAACCTGTGTGACGATGCCAGACCAAAGGCGCCATCAGGGCCAAGGCGGAGTCTGGTCTAACTACGGCGCCCAGACACGGCGGTGCCCATGGCTCGTCTGCAGACAACTGAAGGCTGCGCGTGATGCCCATGTCCCGCTCACTGTCCGTTTTACACGGTGGACATTTTTACTTTCATTTCAAAGACAGATGAGTTATTTAGATAATTAAGAAAATTTTGGCAAAGAAATATACAATCAGCTGACTTATTTGGGGGACACTGAAGAAAAATGAGTGATTCAGATTCTAGAAGAAAGAACTTGGATCGTGTTTACAAAAGAACATCAGACTATTTGGCTTGTGAAAGTCCGAACCACCTCTCAGAAAGGCCCCAGACTTCCCTCCCGGGGTTTCAGGCCGAGGGAGAGCAGGCTACGTGAAGACCCCTCCTCAGAGCAAGGGGATGGACATGTGGCGCCTCCACAAGGGAGAGTGACCTGGCTCACCCGGAGGTGATGTGTCCTCCAGAAAGACGCCTCTGAACGGCCGGTTTCTTTTGCTACAGCGACATCTGCTGTCATTACCAATACTCTGTTTTTTAAAAAAATATTTTGAAAATAATGTTTGAGAGCTAACAAAAAGATTGTTAACGTGAATTCTTTATTTTAGCAGCTTAACTTATGAGTTATAATATTTAGGAAGATTAAAATAAACTGTATATAATTATACACCCTTGAAATGTGCGTGGATGAAGTGTTATAAAATACTGTGAACTTACTGGCTTAATAAAATGGTCCTCACCAGATCTACATGTATGTATACATGTATGTACATGTATGTGTGCATTCGCATTTACATGCGATGGTAAAGCATTTTAAAGAGTAATTCCAAAAAGAACAAACAGCAGAAACAGACTCATGGGGGCAGGCAACAAGCCGGCGGTTGCCACAGTGCAGGGGTGTGGGGGACGGGTGCAAAACGGGACGAGATTAAGACATACAAATCGGCAGCTACACGATAGTCACCGGGATGTGAAGTGCCGCACAGGGAATTCAGACAATTAAACCGTGATAACTGTGATCGCGATGACCATGCACACACTAATCAAGGGGGTCACTTCGGAAGGTATATAAATGTCTAACCACTGAGCTGTGCACCTAAACTAAGATAAAACAATATTGTCAACTGTAACTGGAAAATTAAAATAATTTAAAAAGAAATTTAAAAAATAGAATTCCGATCATCTTGATACAAAGCCTAGAAAACTTTATTTTATAAAATTAGCAAGCCGTATACGTCTCACATGTCATCTTAAATAGTAGAGTGTTTACTGTAAAGTGTTCAAAATATCCTCAAATGCCCATTTTGAACAGTATTAAATATAGCCTACATACTCAATTACATTCAATTTAGTAGATGTCTCATTTTTTTTCTCTTTTTCAAGGACCAGAAGGGGCCGATTCGTCCCTGTATTTCCACAGTTCTTCAGGAACGGAAAGGGGGCATCCCTCTCATGTGGTAAATATCAGTGTTTCGAGACGTCTTCTTTGGGTTTCCATCAGAGTGAATGAACACAATCATCTACCTCAACGGCCTCGGTTAGTTGAGTGCTAATGCCATTAGCTAGCTCCCCGACGCTCCCTATCAGAAACCCAAGCACCGTCAGAGCTGGAATGGAAAAGACCTCAGAGCTGGGGGTCTTTCCCAGCATCTCGGGAAAGAAACAGTAAAAGTGAAGAGTCCAGGAAACTTCCTGCAAAGACAGACTTCACAGCTGTCAGCGTTTCATTCCTTCGAAGCAGTTTCTCTGACACAAAGACATTCATAGACGTGTAGATGAATACGTATGACGAGATCTATACGGAAATCTATATCTGAACTTGGCCCTCCTGCCTGGTCTTCCACATGACCACAAAACATCAGTCAACATGCGAATTTTCAAGAGCAGAGCAGGCAGGCACCAAGAAAGACAGAAGCATCTCGAGGATGGGGAGACCCACGGGCAACTTAGCAGAGACAAACTTCCCATATAAACAAGTAATTAACAATATCAGACAGAAAACAAGCTTTCGTACATTAAACAGTGGAATTTGGAGGAGAATGACAACTTCTAATGAGGACTGTCACAGAGGAGTTCTAAAGAGGCCTGGACTAGGAACTGAACTTCTTTTTACTGACCATATGTACAGAGACAAAGGAGAACAGGGAGAACATTCTGGGCTGGGTGGCGGTGAGGAGTCCGGTTTAGAAATAACAGTGTGAAGTCAGGACTGTTCCACGTGCATTCTGAAATGGGTTTGCTGAGGTTCCAACAGGGGCTGCAGGATTCAAGTTGGAAACGGTGGGTCCACGACTCCCCATGAGGCAAGCTGGATGCCGGGCAAAGGAGGCAGACTCCATGCTACCAGATTTTGAAAGATTTTGACACAGGGATGCCTCTATGAAAGCAGTATTTGAGGAATAATCTTGGTAGAAATGGAAAAGAGAGAGCAGGGAGGAGAGAGATGCGGCCCACTGAAGGCTGCCACATTCGTTCAGATATGGAATTGAAAGGGTCTGGATTAGGCTGGTCACGCTGCAGGTAGTAAGAAAAAAACACGGCTGTGCGAGACGCTGCCAAGACTGAATTTAAAAGATTTGGCGAGTATCGAGCACCTTGGCATCTGGCTCTAGAGTAGGTTCAGGCTACAGAGAGTGAGAACAAAGAGCCCGGAGCAGTCGCTCTGGCAGATCGGCCATCCTGCGGCCCAGAACGGCGCCCGGTCAGGTCGGGCTAAGTGCCCTGGCAGAGGAGGGGAGAACACCAGCAAACTTGTTAGGAATAGGAGAGCTGAAGTGATCCAGCACATGTAAGGATCGGTCGATTGGTTACCCAGGACGAAAGGATGTTCTCTAAATAGTAACCACTCAGAGCCAAGCCAATTTGTGCCGAAGCCAAGCCGTCTGGACCAAGCAACAGAAAAAGATGCAGGAGGGAGAAGAAATAAGAAAAATACGCAAATGGCCAGCAGCCAAGAAGACAAGCAAAAGCAGCGGCAGGGGAGAACGGCGGCGTGGGAAGTGACAAACGGCTGTCACCTTGACAAAAGAGAAGAGCTGAGTTAACAGTGGAGACGGAGGCGCTAGGACAGCTCTGAAGTCCAGCGTGACTACGAAATTAAATGTTCATCACTCAGTCGCCATGACAGTGACTGTTTCCAGCATCAGGAGCGAAGAGCCCATGTGGTCGCCAGTCCAGATTTACTCGTGAAGAACACTAGATATCTGACGTCTGACAGCCAAGGAGGGGTGGGGGGAGAGAAACGAATGAGAAGAGAACCCACGCTGCAAGCATCACCTCCCAAGACCCCTGCTGCCGTCCCATAGAGGCGCTCTTCCCTCCATCTTCCCACAGCTCACAGCTTCCATTCAGTCCCTGCACAACTGTCACCTCCTGACCTCGCCAGCTACACTAAGCACTCACTCACGGCCCAGTCACCCTTTAACTCCCTAAGGTTGGTTTACTCTGTACAGCTTCCCACTACCTGAATTTATGCTATACCTTTGAGCATTTTATTTTCTGCCTTGTCCAAGGCCACAGGAGTCCCCAACGCCCGGGCTGTGATCGGTACCCTGTTAGGAACCGGGCCACAGAGGAGGAGGTGAGCAGTGGGCAAGCGAGCAAAGCTTCATGTGTGTCCGCAGCCACTCCCAGCACTAGCGTCACCGCCTCAGCTCCGCCTCAGATCGTCAGACATTAGCATCTCACAGGGGCCCCGGTCCCTGGTGCCACAAAGGTTTGGGACCGCTGCCCTAGGACGTAAGGTCCAAAGATGAATGAACGCGGGTTAGACAGGCCCACCGTCCACCCACTCGTCCTCTGGGATGCCACTTTGTACGCAGGTGGACATTTTTTTTGCAAGGCAGGGCTGTTGAAGCACTCAGAGTGACCACGAATGTCTGTGCTTATGAAATGCATTAGTCTCACGGGTTTCCTGCTTTTATATTATTAAATGTAACTTTAATCTTCTGACAAATGAATGGTTATTCATTATTACAAGCAAAGATATTTTATTTAAAAAGCAGCAGCTTGGTTGCCACATACGTGGTCGTCGATGTGATCTTAAGTCACCAAGTTCTGCTGCGTTACAGCCACTCGCTGTCTCATACACTATTTGTGCCCCATCTCCTGCGCCACTAAAGGGGCACAGTGGTAAAGCCACATATAAGTCACGCTTCCACAGAAACCCAGGCCCAAAAGCACCACGACCACGGCATGTAATGACGGTACAGGGGTTGGTCACACTGCTCCTTGCCAAAAAAATACCTCCCTTTAGTCCCTCCAAATGTTTACGGGAATCCCATGAGTCTGGGTCCTGGGCACTTGTCACCAGTAACAGCAGACACCCTGAAGAATAGTGACCATGTGGCCAGAAACCATATGTCACATTCCCGGCCAACAAGCCATTCCCAGAATCACTTCTTAGAAAGTGCGTTTCTGAAAATGGAAGCAATCCAAGACACAGCGCTGTCATCACTCACTGAGGCTAATTACTGTACCGACCATGTATGTTGTGCCATGAATATTGTTTTTATAGGGGTATTTCCATTTGGCGGGGCTACAAAAATTAGGGTAACAATAATAATAACTTCTATTATTGATTATATAATACATACCAGATATCCTTTAATTGAGTCCTTACAACTGTACCCAGAGATACTAAAAAATAATATGACCGAGATGCAAAAGTCAATGCAAAAATAATAAGTATTCCCTTATTTGAGACAGTTCCAATGATAAGCAGTTCGGCTTGTTTGAACTACCAGAAAGGGGTTCCTGTGGGGGGAGAGGGAGAGGCGACATCATCAAGGAAGCAGCTAGCATGTATTAAGCACCTGCTGTATGCTGTGCTTGCACGAGAGGTTTTACCCATTCCGAGAACACCAGCAAAAAGATGAAAGAATCCTACAAGAATTATGAAATCCCATGTCAAAATCCAAAATCACTCTTAAAATTAGGAACACATACAATTACAATAATGGAAATATCATTAATTTGTTTGCCACCTCCTGCAACATCAGAGAACGCAGCCTTAGGAAGTGTCAGGAAAACCTGCCACAGAACTTTGGGTACAAAACATTTACATTAATGTGTTGTTACTGCAAAACATTTTCTAAAAATCCTCCATGACCAGCAGTAATATGTGATTGGTAAAATTTAGAAATAGTTGCCTTTTTTGAGAGCTTTCTTTTAATGTCAAAACATTAATAGCTTAGTTTTCATCAAGTATTAGCTAATAGCACACCTGACCGACATCTTCATCTTACGATACCTCTGCATGAACGACACTTCTTCTTTTCATGAGAAAAGAAGTCAACAGAAGTCCCGCAGGCCTCCGAGGTTAATGGCGGCTGCATCAGGTTCGTGAAAAACGAACCAGCCTGGGAATTTGCCAAACTGAAGAAAATCGTGGGCGGCCTCTTGGGGCGAAGAGTCATAGTGTCCAAAAAAGACACTGGGGAAGGCACCACGGTCAGCCACCAGGGAGAAAGGCTAGTTTTTCCATTGTCAAAAGAGAGATGAACTAAGTATCAAGTCGGATGCTGATTATTATAGGAAAATGATCTCAGGAATAATCTTCATGACGTGTTTCTTTTTAAATTAAATTTTACCAGATTGAAAAAGAGGGATTTTACAATATACTTTAATCCAATAAGGATATGGAAATAACCAGATTTTTAAAAATTGTTTATGTCAATATTTCTCTATGATTATGTATTAAGACGATGCTAATAGCTAAGCTGGTGATTTAATTCCCAACTTGAGGCTAAGTGGCCAAGATTCAAGTTTTCACAAAGCAAGCATCCCTGCAAAAGCTGCAGCTTTCCTTCCATTTCCTGAACAGAAATAACGTTTTATTTTGAATTAAGCAAACCAGAGCAAATCAAGCACACTGGTTCTGCAACCCAGCGTTACCACTAGCAAACTGTATGAGTCTAGACCTAAGCCCCGGCGTTCCAGGCTCCCCTTTAGATAAATGGAAATGGTGACGGTCAAGTCACCTTCGTCAGGTAGACCAATAGAGAAAACAGAACTGCCTGTCACACGCTCTGTGGGATCAACCCACAAGTTCATGTGGGCACTCATCCACGCAACGGATGAGTCCTGAGATCCCCTGGGGGTCGGACCTGTCTTTGGTGCTGGGGACACAGCAATGACAATTCATGAAAGCCGGGCATTGATGGAATGTACATTCTAGTGGGAGACACGAACAGTAAACAAGAAAGCAAATACCTAATATGATTCCAAGTAACGATGAGTGATTAGAAAAACCGAAGCAGGATAAGGGGTGGAGGATGAGATGAGGGAATGGTGAAAGCAGAAGTCCTTAGCTGGGGTAGGAGCCGAGACCCAAACTGTGGGAAAGAGTGTGCCCTGCATGACCTGAAAGGAGAACATTCTAGGCATGGGAAGGGCAGATGTGAGGTCTTTTCATTCTTGGACAAGTTTGGCAAGAACCAAAGGAAGCCTGTAGCAGAAGCACCATGAGGGGGCGGCAGAGGAGAAAAGGAGATCAGACCTCTCAGGTAGTCACCGGCTAACTCAGAAAGATCCACCTAAGGGTCACGTTCTAAGAATGACATGAAGCCCGTGCACAGTTTTAGGCAGCAGAGTGACAACGTTCGGGTGGCAGTGCTCCCTGAATCGTGACTTTGTCCATCGTTGACCCTAACCACCTGTCCACATTTCTGAAACCAGGGGCGGGGGGCTGGGAAGGGCACAGTTCGGAGGGCACCAATACCACGATGCCACTCATTGGACCAGCCACTCCTGAGCGTGTCACAGCTCCATGAAGCCTCGGTGCTGGGGGCTTCATTGGATCAGACATTCACACTCATGCCTCTTGCCTGTACTGTGTGTAAGCAATGGTTGCCACAAACTGGAAACAGCAGAAACAAAACTCCCAGAGAAAAAACTTCTTAAAATTTGTATCCAGGTAACCGTGGTCCTCCATCTTCTTTGAAACGACTGTGACTCCTCCACCTGCTGAGAACCCATTAAATGGCTGATGTGCGTGAATTCCAAGGAAATATGCAATCACACTAACAAAACACACGCACAATAGACTTCTCTAGTTCTAAAAAAATGTGTTTGTCCCCTCAAAATATATCTTTACTGCCTGAGGAGAAGCAAAATAAAGGTGTCATGCTGCATAATTTCGAATTCTTAAGCGTTAAGAATAAATTTATTAATTTTGATACATTTTATTTATTTAGGTAAAGAAAAAAAAACATAAGACCCTAATAACATGCATCAACAAATAGGAACCAAGTGCAAATTACCTAATTTCATGGGGTTGAAACTATGGCAATAAAGGGCAGTTTTAAAATCAAACCTATTACATTAACGACACATCATGAAATAAGAATGTTACAAGGTGGATCCCTCTCCCACTGTGGAATGTACCGGAAACAGCTGTTCAAAGCAACACGAGTTTGAAGTGTAGCTAGAACACGCCTCTACCACTGCCCATCAGCGGGGAGCTCTGGGGTGTCTGCCCAGAAGGCACGGCCCTGGTCAAAGCAGGGCCTCTGCTGCCCACCTCTGCGGCAGCCGATGGCCCGGGGCACGGCGCAGGGCACAAAGGCGAGGGTGCTGCGGGGCTGGTCTGTGGCTGCACACCCCAGAGGACACGGGTGCCTGGGCACCAGGCAGGCCACTCGGCAGAGCCTCACACGCAGACCACGGCAGGGACGCGGCCACACCGATCTGGGCAGACCCCACCTACGGACGGCGCTCTGAGTCCATTGGACTAGTCTGGAATTCACCCAGCTACCGGATTAACACTGCCCGTTTGGCACCATGCCCTGACACCAGCGGTGGGAACAGGGGCGTCTTGTGGGTGAGCATGGTGGTCGCCCTCCATGACGTCAGCCTCCAAGGCTCATTTACCACCTCCGCCTGGCGGGTCCCACCGCGCCCTGCTGTGGAAAGCAGCCCTCGGGCATTTCTCCTGACGTGACCTCCCGTAAGCGCAAGGGTCCGCGAACCCTGGTTGTGGGGAATTGGTGGGCTCGTCGCACGCGAATCACACATGAGTGGCGCTCCGGGCTGAGTGTGGGTCGCGCCGCCCCAGCGAGCATGGGGACAGCGACCACGTGGCCCCGGCTTCACTTTCAGACCAGTCCGTGTGCAATAGACACTCCAGCTCCACTCCAGGCATCTCTCATGCCACCGCGTCTTCTTTAAGTGACAGCTACTCGACACAAGACCTTCCGAACACACGTGGGTCTGTCTTTGGCTTAAGCTAGAGTCAAGTTTAAGAGCGTAAGGAAAGCGACAGACAGGGCCCTACGTCTGTAAGTGAGGTCATTTACTCCCGCGGAGGCGAGCGTTCCTGTCCTGTTATTCTAAAATACTCAAAACGCAGGCAGACCGCTTTAAGGGGCCCCGGCACACGGGAGGTCCCACATAAGGTAGCCGAGTTCATCCTCTCAGCCTCCAGCACGTAGCAGATCCTTGACACTTTTGATCACCCAAAATCTATACCGTGTTATCTGAAACAAGCAGAGCATTAGTCCACAAAGAATTCATAAGGTTCCTGGTAACCTGAAATGTCAACTCTATCGAAAGCAAAGTGTTTGGCATTTTACTTGATCTCCAAGGCTGCATCCTTTTTTAATTAAAAAGGAAGACATAGAGATGAATAAAATATCATCTATAAACATGAATAAAATAAAATATGTTAAGAAACGACAAGGAAAGAAAGCAAACAGAGAGGCCACTGCACCTGCAGCAGTCACCATGTCCCTGCCCCGCCCGCGGCCGGCTGTGACACGTCCCCCAGTCTACAGGAGGGAGAGGTGACCAAACACACATGTAGGGGCTGCCCTTTCCACGAGGAGAGCCATCTTGCAGAACGGAAATCGCAATTCACTTGATGGGATAATTAAGGAAAACACGGATGGAATTGTGGATATGAATAAAAGCCAAGAGATTCTAAAAGTAACCCTGGATTAATGAAAACTACTGTGACCTTCTCTCAAAATAAGTCCACACTTCAAAGGAGCAATTAGAGGAGCTCACAAAAGGCACACTGCGGAGCTCGTGCCGCAGAGCACACATCTGGGAATCGCCGGGGTCATAACAAAACTCTCCAGCAAGCCGCCGCACTTGAAAAGGCAAAAAGGCGCTCAGTGGGGCTAATCACCAGCCTGCAGAACACAAAATTCCTGCAACATGAACACTGATTAAACCAGAGGCTTTGGCGAAGGGGACACTGACAGTCCAGCGGCTCAGAGCATCTGAGCTCTGTGCCTCACGTCCCTGCCCCACGCACGGACACAGGGCGGTAAGGATGGCAAGGGACGGCGAGGGATGGCGAGGGCGTGCTCAGGGACGGCCGAGCCATCTGCTGTCCGCACCCCCTGCCCACCCCCACCGGTGAGAGCCCAAGAGCATGTGCCCTGGTCCCTTCCCAGCAGTGGGGGTGGGGGCAGGCGCCAGGGGGTGGCCTCTCTGCTGCCGACGAGCGGAGAGGCCCTCTCTTCACATACAGGGGCACCCCGGCGACGCCTCTCTGCCAGCCACCCCACTCCCCGGTACAGCTGTGAGAAGGAGGCGCCGGCGCTGAAGGTCTGGATCGACCATGGTGCTGGACAGACCCACAGGAAGGAGCCTTCCACCAAGATCAGCGTGGGGAATAGAGGATGCTCGTCCTCTGCCATGCGGTCGAGTGAAGAGCGTCCCGTGTGCCCACTGGAAGCTGCCGTTTCCTGGGGGGCTGCGCCCTTGGTGGGCCACGGTCAGGGCAGAGGCACCAGGCTCGGGGCTGCCCCGCTGCGGGAGTCCCCTGAGAGGGCGCAGTGGCCCGCCCTCATGCACGGCCCCCAGTGCTCTGCTGAAGGGAGGGAGGATGGGGAGGCTACAGGGAAGAGAGGGCACCCACAGGGCCTCTCCTGGTTGCTAGGGACCCAGGCCTCTCAGTGTCGGGCCAAGTTAAAGAAGAGAGAATGTAAGTAAAACCTAAAAATGAAATGGAAACGATGCTCTTGCAGCTACACGAAGCATTCCTTTGAAAAATGTACTACTATTTCCTTACATTCCCGTAACATGCATTCACCATAGAAATATCCGAAAACCTAGCCTAGCAAAAGGAAAAAATGCAAAAATGACAGAGACTCATAACCGGAGACTAGCAGCAGTAAGCTGCTGGTCCACCCCGGCCTTCTACACTGAAAAGACGGTTTGGTTGTTATTGTTCTGAAAATGGGATTAGACCACACAGACTATTTTATGATCTTTTTCCTTCCACATGGAGCACCTGTTCAGACCAGGTAATGCACAGATCACTCACGCCTTTTCGATGGTTATCCAGCACGTCAATTTTTAGGTTGTGCACCAGCTTGCAGATTGAACATTCCCAAAACATCTGACGTAAAGCAACCATCCTACTGGACATGGCCACGTCTTTGGAGGCCTGCAGCATTCCTGCCCCTGACACGCCATCACAGCACACTTCCTAGTGACATCTGGGGTGGCTGGTCCTCAGAACACTGGGGGACTAGCAGGGAGAAGAACCAAGCGTCGATCCGAGTCAGTTCTAAGACCCAGGCCCAGTCACTAGGGATGGGCTGTCAGCCTGTCCATGTCGTTCGCTGAAACATCATAGTGCCACGCAGTTGGGCCAGGGGCTGGGGCTATGTGACCGACCAGCGGGGTTTCTGATCTCGGAAGCCTGGGACCCAGAGATGGAGTGTGCCCTGTGCAGCAGGATGAGGTCTCTGGGGCTGTGCTGGATGTCTCAGACACCCCGGCATCTGCTGTCTTTCTCCCGTTGCCATTTTGAACCCTTTGTCCCTATAAAGGCTGGTGACAGCACACTTGATGGGCTCTTGTGAGTCCTTTCCATTACACGATGCCACGTCACTGCTGCAGTATATATGCTGGTTTGCTCTACGAAAGCCCAGAAAAACAGTGGTTTCTGTCACGTTTAAGAAAATGAGAGCCGAGTGTGTGTTTCAAGTGTGCCTAGGGTTTGAAACCTGCCAGCCAGTTCTAGGACTCAAATGTTGACTCATACTCCCTCTCAGCTCTCTCCCTCCTCTCTTGAGTGGAGGCCACACACACTTCTCACGTGGGATGGTTTAGAGGCTGTATAAAACTGCCACGCTTGCATTTATACACACAGGCACTCCTGGAAAGGTGACCAAAATAACTTCTTTGACAGGTGGTACTAGATGAGCCCTGACACCCCATTCCCACCCTGTAAGGCCTCCTGTCATCATTACACCAGTGCTGACAGAGCCTCATCTTATTCTTCAACCAGCATTTCCCTTGTGTTCCAGGGTATCCCCCAAAACTGACCAAGCTCTAGTGCCATCATTTCCACGCTGGCAAAAACAAGTCATTTATACACTAGCAGTTCAACTGGTCACTCCTACCGGACCCAATCTGATGATCCTTGTAGATTTAAAAAATAATTTCTCAGAGGAGTTTACTCTTTATCACGAAACTACCTAAGGTCAAAATCTGGCCCAGGAAGGTAATACTTGGTGACGAGGACACTGCCGGCCGCATGGGCAGCGGTTCGCCCGGAGGGCTTGCTCTGCACCAGGCCGTAGGGCACACGGTCTCCACGACTTTCCCATCGAAGCCCCACAGCATCGCGATGAGGCAGGCGCTGTTACTCTCCTCATTCTAAGACTTAGAAGACTGAAGCTCAAGAAAAATTAAGGATTGAGCTAAGATCCCCGTTGGCCAAGATCGCCCCATTCACAGAGCGCAGATCTGTCTCTGAATGTCACACTCTGCTCCCCCGACAGCTGTGCTGTTTGTCAACCGGTCGGCCTCTAAGCAGCTCGGTATGTGACCGGCAGCGACCTGAGATGAGGGGATGCAGGAGGCAGCAGAGCAGAGCCGGCAGCTGCCAGAGGGAAGACGTGTCACTGCACGGTGCGTGAGCAGATGCAGCGACAGAAAACTGGGACACTGAAGAGGGGGAATGTCCCAAAGGTCTACCATCAGGGACCCTGGGCACAAGTCTGCTCTTGCAGCGCATGAATTCAGCGTTCCGGCCGGCCTTCTAAAAGGATAGCTTCGTTCCACGCTGGTCACAGGGAAACGACCACTCAAAAGCACCAGGAACATCAACCGTGCTCCCCCGAAGGGCAGTGTTCTGTATTCAAGGACTCCTTTTTTCAGCCTTAGAGGCATGAAATGGACAAACAAAGCTGTGATCTACGTCAAGTGTCTAATACAATGGTTTGACATGCAGCCACGCATCCCTTAACCAGGGGGACGTGTTCAGAGAAACGTGCCACCGGGGGATTTCGTCTCTGTGTGAACACACCTGGGCGGCACAGCTGGGCCCCTGGGCCGCCGGCCTGGGAAGCAGCGCTGAGCCTTCACCACGGGCGGCTGCAGCTCCGTGGGCAGCATCTCTGCGTCTAAACACGTCTAAACACAGGAGTTTCCATGACAAGTGATTCCAGACGACCTCTCTGAAAATGTCCCATGGCTAAGCAACCGCCATGTCACCTGCTCGGAGGCACCACGTCCTTGCCCTGCGTCCTCCCTGCCTCGCCATCCCCACCCTCGCTGCCCAGACTACAGGCCCAGCGGAGTGGAGATGTACGTTTGCCTCACACCAGTGAACTGTCCTGACCCCTGCCCCTCCCCTCCAGGGGAGGGCCTGGAGACCCCGTGCATTCCAGCGTGTGACTGGAAACCTGCCTGCCAGGGACGGCATCCATCACCCCCCAGCACGCGGCCCTCTCCGCCACCTGCCCGTGTCTCTCCCTCCCTCTCTCCTTCCCTCCCACGCATGACCTCTCCCTCTCGTATCCTTCTCCCTTTCTCCACCAACCCCAGAAAAGATCTTAATACAGTCAGATAAGAGGTGCCAAAAGGAAACTTTTTAAAAATTTAACCAATGCATGTGACTAAATAGAGTGACGTACTAAATAGAAAATAAAATGAAATAAAAACATTTTCATAGACATCTACTAAAGAAAATTTGAAAATACAAATCCCAGGTGACTTGCAACGCAATTCATGTCAGTATATCCCATGAGTCTTGAAAGGATGGAGAGCACAACACTGAAAAAATTTTTCCCCAATGTTTCTAAACACGTGTGCTCTGCACCCTAACATTTGACACTTAATTCCACAGCACAAAGTGTTCTTGTAAAGATAAGAAAAGAGACTTCGACCTTCTTCACGGAGGCATTGTGGATTTTTTAAATTCTAGGTTATTCTTTTCCCAGAGATTTCCAATCTCCCTCATCTCACCGTGGGCTTAGAAATCCCATCTATTAATACGAAGAGTGAATGGGATTCACATTTGCAAGTTTACCGCTCGGTCACTTCTTCCCCGGGGGTTTAAATAACCACCCACTAGAGATTGTAGCTGCACTCTGAAGGCAGCCGAGTGGGCTGATAAATTAGAAATAGAAAAGGAGAATTAATTGGTGTTGGACATGAAAAGGGAATGTTGTTCCTGAACATTTGTGCTGTAATCTCCTCTAAACTTTAATTAAAGTCTCTCAAGGTTTATCTTCTTAAAATGCATTCATTTTAAATTTACCCACTCACCAGAGTCACTGAAGCTGTCAGTTTTCGACCCGAAAGTGTTTTGTGCTCAAGTGACTGGTTCCAGTCATCATCCCTCTGACGAGGCTGGTCTTTCAAACCTGATCTAGGAAACTGCATGACAGGCTGGTGTGAGTCAGTGCAGCCACTTGTGTCACCACCAAGCATGATGGGGGAGGGGCGTGCAAACTTCTCACAGGAGAAATTTATGCGTGTGCCGCCAGGGACCACGACAAGAGAGCTCCGAGCCCATGGCTCATGGCAACCACAAAAGGAAACACTCAAATGTGCACCAACAACAGGATGCAGATGTGAACGAATGCATTCGAACAGTGGGTGCTGCACGTCAGCGAAAATCCCTGCAGCCCCCACGCCAGCTCCTGAGAGCATTGAAGTCGTAACCCAACGCAAAAGAGGATTGCGTCATCCATGAAATTCAAGCAGGGGCAGCATAAATGATATTTTACTTAAAGATATAAGTCTGCCTGGTAAAACAGTGCAGAACGGCAGAGTACTGATTGACAGAAGTCCAAGGCGACAAGGCTGCCACCTGAAAGGAGCCCCCGGCTCCTGGGGCACTGGGCAGGCCTGCCCCTCACTGGGCTGCATCCCCGGACTCCGCCCTGTTATCACACCAAGCCGGGTGTGGCCGCTCACACACTCCGCATGTGTGCTCAGGAATAAACATTTAATTAAAATAAAAGGCACTGTCGGCAAAGCGGGGAGGTCGGCTTCTAAGCTCGCTACCTCCCAGAAATGTCGATTGAACCACCACCCAGAAGGCACCTTGGAGCCCAGGTTCCAGGTGATGGACAACAGCGCCTGGGAGAGCACAGAATTAGAGACGCGCTGAGGCCGGTAGAAGAGACAGACTCACGTGACTTAAACCAATGACAACCTAAACTCAAAATCGACTCACGACTTAAATCTAAGAGCCAGCCACTGCAGACTACTGTGCGAGGAGGAGGAGGACAAGTCCTTGACAACGATGGGTCCTGGCAACAGGTTTCAGTCTGACACCAAAACCTCCGGTAATGAAGGCAAAAAAGAAGCAACAAGCGGGACTACACCAGATCGAAAGGCCTCTGCCCACAAAGGAAGCCATCGGCGACATGAAAAGAGAGCCTGTGGATGGGTGGAAGTATTTACGGACCGTCTCCTGATGAGGGGTGAAGTCCAAAGTACATGAGGAGCTCATGCAACTCAATAACAACAAAAAATTGAATTAAAAATGGGCAGAGGACTTGCGACTTTTTTTCTTAATGAGACATACAAATGGCGGGCAGGTGCTTGAAAAGATGCTCCATGTGGCCAACGATCAGAGAAATGCAAATCAAAACCACAGCGGGACCTCGCCTCACACCTGTCACATGGTGTCATCAGAAAGACAAGGAGCGACACCACCACAGCCTCTTTTCCCAGCATCTGGCACGGGCACTGCCCCCCACAAACCTCGCACTTGTAACCTCTCCTTGGCATCTGTGTCTTGGAGGACCCAAAGCAATCATGTTCTTGGAGCCAAAGCCTGCACTCAGCAAAAGCGGCATGCTGCCTGCCAAGGAAAACCTGTGATTTGCAGAGCATGTCCCCACTTTTTAGCACAGAGACAAGCTCCCCAAGAGAGCGAAGCTTCCCCATCACTGTCTGCCCCAAAGTGCCCGTTTCCTCCTCTGTGTGACGTGTCTGAACACTGACACGTGACCACCCAAGCCTGCGTGAAGATCTGCCCAGAACTTCGAGCCCAGGCTGGCGACTCTCCTTTCTCTTGTGCCTGGGGTCAGAATTTGTGGCCACTCACCGAGGGAAGTCACTGTCCCAGGCCGTGAGGACGCAATGCCGGCGAGACTGCTGCTCTGCTTCCCTCACGACTCCCCGCATGTCGCCCAGAAGCAACAGGAGCGCTTCGCGCTGAAGAGAGCCAGAGCGAGGGGACAAGCGTCTGGTGGGCCCAAGGACAGGCACACCCCCGGGTCCCGCTGGACGGCAGCAGAGCGAGAGGTGGCGTCGCACCGCAGGAGGCCCTGCCTTGGCTGGTGAAAACCGCCGGCACCTGCAAGATGATGCGGCGGCGGCGGCCGGAGATGCTGCCGCTGCGCTTTTGCCTTCAGGCTTTTGCTGCCCCTCCTGGCAGTCACCGCTGCCCAGCGGGATCCCGGCGCTGCGGGGTGACACGATACTCTGTGCAAATTTGTTTCTAGAATTGACAGCTGAATCTTTCCTCTATATTCTGTCAAAATGCTTTATCTACAGCAAATCAGAAAGACCCACAGTCACAAACTGTGTGTGTTCACACTTTGAAGACCAGATCCAGCATAGATGTGAAAAAGCAGGCTTCTGGATAAAAATTATAAAAATTATTTTAATGTTTGCCTGAAACACCTGTTTACAGTCATTCCTGAGCACAGGCGTGCCTCGTCTCATTGCACTTTGCTTATCGCTCTTCACAGATAGTGCATTTTTTACAAACTGAAGGCGAGACCCTCCGCCAGCACAAAGATTACGGTTCACTTCATTGGGCCCCTCACTTGACTGTGGTGGGCTGGACCCGGACCTGTCACGTCTCAAGGTGGGCCTGCATTCTCTGGGCACGAAGCGGGAGAGGCTGGTCCATGCCCACTCTCACTGGGCCTAAACCTGCTGACGCCCTGACACCATCTGCGTGGTTCAGATATATTAATGGTATTCTCTTTAATTAAGAATTAAAAGATACCAGGTACCGTGCTGAGTACTTTACACCTCTTAATTTTTACAGCAAACCTTCCAGACAGGGATCATTATACCCATAATGACTTCACAAGTGGGAAAACCAAAGGCCAGAGAGATTAAGTAAATAACCAAATTCATACCAGGTGGCGTAGTCAGGATCAGAACCCAGGCCTGTGGTACCCAGAGACTGAGCCCTTAGACCGTGCGTGCTGCCTGAGACCCCCTCAAATGCTCCATTTGGAAGAATGAGGAGTCCAGGCTACCATCGTGTGTCAGGAGGGCGCATGACACCCTGTCGCGAGGAGAGGCAGTGCTAGCTAAGGAGCTACTGAGGGCGAGCAGGAAGATGGCGACTAGGGGCCAGTGGACATGCCACCTTTCTCCCTGACCACAGAGCCTGCAGAGAAGTCTCCTAGGAACCACTCACGATGGCCCGGCCTCTGCCTGCGGTGGCAGAGGAACATAAATGACTGTTTCCTTGCTCCCAGGGAACTCTGCCTCTCCCTTGGTTAGATCAGCTTGCTGTGAAAATAGTTTTAAAAACACAAGACTTGTAAAATATACCAACAGGGGAAAAATCGGCTCCTGGGTGACATTAGCAGGTTTGGCAAAGCCATGGAGGCTTAGAGACAGGAGAATATAGGAGAATATACTGAGTTCTTAAAACGAATGGAATAGAAACCTGAAAGACGTATTTTAGGTTTTGTAACTTAAATTCTTAAGAAGATGAATGGGTAATGAATGATAGAGGGAAAAAACAACCCAAGTAAGGATCTCCAAAACACACCTGCACGATTCCATGTTCTTCGAACTGCAGAATAAGAACTGTACTTGGATTGCCCTGAGAAGCTTTTTATTTGAATTTACTTGATGAGCAGATGGGTTGCTCCAGACCTGAAGCGTCCCCCGGATTCAACCTTCGCCCCAAGCCACCTCCGGAGAGCGACGGGGTTCGCTTCCATCTGTGTGACAACAGTGACACTGAGCGGCCAACCTGTGGAAGTGCACCTTCTCGGGACATGTCCGCGGGCTCTCCTGCACGGGTCGGGTGGCCTTCCCATGTCCTTCCTGAGGAGGAGCATGGAAAGGGTGGAGGAGAGAACTGTGCCCCCTGACAGTTCCAGTGCATTCCCTCGGGCCCGGAGATGCTCGTGCGAAGTGGGGGCGTCGTGCACACACTCAGAGGGGAGGCAGCAACCAGCCACCGTCTGGGCTGAAACACTCTCATGCTAGACTACCGTTTGTCTGACGAGGCGGAGGATAATGGTGACGAGTCGTTTGTCTTTTGTTTCTTCCTCTGACTTAGCTCCCATTAAATGCACGTGTGGGCCTGACGGGCGGATGGTACCAGGGGCATCACCGTCCTGGAGAGAAGAAACAAGCATTTGGTGGGTGCGTTCATGGTCAGGAATGGAGCCGTCCGCAGGGGATGGATGAGCTCCAGAAGGCCCGACCGGGGCTGTGTGCGTGCGCTGTGAGGACATCTGGTTGGCAGGTGCACACGCCCACTGCAGAGAGAGGTTTCACTCCTCAGAGCCTTTTCTCCAGTGTGAAGAGCTGAGGACCAAGCCTGCAAGGACCATGTGTACACACTGGCCCTGCCAAAAACTGCGGGTGACAGCAGGGTGCTGCAGTAGGCTGAATCCCTGGCCAGCCCCTCTCCGAGGCATTGGTCTAGAAGCGACACTAAATCACACAAGTGCGGCCCCGGGAAAGAGTGTCTCATTTCAATCGCATGCACATATAACACAGGCGTCGCTCGAATTAAAGTGAGACCTCGCCGAATACTGCTACCGTGCCAGGTGGCGAGGGGGCAGAGAGCATGAAGGGACGGACTGCGGAAAAGAACACCGGTCTGGGCTTGATGTGTGTAACCAACGCCGTCTGTGTCTGTGTTCCCGGGCCTCTGAGAGCACCCTGTTCTGTTTCAAAGTCGTCCCCAGCCCTCACGCCATGCAGGAGAAATCTCGAATGCTTCCTACCCCTTCCCCCAGCACCTCGCAGGGTATCTCCGCTTCTCTCGCTCGCCCCTTGCTATCATGTCCTGCCTCTGCGAGTTCACCCGAGCTCCCCGCACTTCTGGCTCTGCTTCCCTCTCATTCCAGCTAGACTAAAGGAAGCAATGTAAGAGCAGGAACACCTTTCTGGAAATCCTATGCCAGCTCTGCCCGCAGTGTCTATGACCTTCTCTTGTCTTCATGAGGGCAGCTCGGCCATGCTTCGTCTCCCGTCCCCTTCCAGACCGAGCCCTGAGTCCATCCATTCACACCCCAGCACCTCCTCAGCGGGACTTAATGAATGCAACGACGCTTCCTATGAGCAATCATGTCACCACAGTGTTCTCCGTACTTGTATATGGTGTGTGTGTTGAAAACACATCTAGAGATGGTGGGCTGATCTACATAAATCACATTTTACCTTTCAATAGAAGCTGAAACACATTCAGAAGAGTGAGAGAAAGACCCTGGAGCAGTTTGAACATCCATTCTGAAAAGCAGACCTCCCCTCTGCACAAGGGTCAGAGCGCTCAGCACGTGGGAGCAGATGGCATGAGAGCTGGGGGTGAGAGGAAGGGCTGCAGTGGTATACTGTAAAGTTTAACAACCAGCTCTTTGAGTTTGGATATCGATGTTGGTTAATCTCTTCATTTCTGTTAATGACAAAGACAAAAATAAAACAATAGAGATGGATGGTGGAACTTAACTCGTCTGTCGATGGTACGAGTGACTCTTTTGCTAAAATTATGAATTTTGGGATCAATACCATTCTCTTGGTTATAAAACTGTACAACCAAATTCTTTACTGTAAAGTGTCATGGTACCCAGCCACCCAAAAATAAGTGGCCTACGCTGTATTTATGCTTTAAAGTATTAGAATAATATAGCAGACTCTTTATCTTTAACAGGTACCTTAGCGTTTCTCTAAAACATAAATGAGATCATTTTCCTTTCTACCAATAAATGCAGTTTTATGAATACACTCTCAAGTGTCTCAAGTCTTATTTCATTATCAGCAGTAACAAGCCACTCTGCCCACTTCCTAATGACAATTTTCATTATAGAGATAAGAAAAGCCATTACATTTAGAAACTCGGCATCTGAGGTGTAACTCCTTTGCGAATATTTCCATCAGTGCACCTCGTTTTCCTGTTCGACATTAATCAACTCTTTGCCTACAAATATGCTGTTTCATTTAGAGCTAATGTTTAAAGTTAATCAATGGCCTATGCCCTTGTTTCGTTTCAGGAACCGTTTAAGCAGGCATCAGGGGAACACAAATATTAAAGCTGTAAGTGCATTTCTTAATGAATTTATAGTAACATTTCATTAACTTAAAGCCCTTTCATACAAAAGAAGTGCCGCGATAGGGAGACCACCGTATTCCATTAAAGCAACTGCACCAGGGGAAGGTTTTCTGGGCACATTTGAAGAGCAACACAAGGAAGGTCACCTTGACTGGCTTGGGGTGTTTTGCTGAGGTTCCCCAGCTACACAGAATGGTTCTACTTTGAGAGTTTTCGGTAAATAGCAAAACCTTTCCTTCCGTAGAAAATTCAAACAACACAATTGATTTCCCACTTAGCAGTAATGACAAGTCGGGCCTCGACTTGTCATTAGATCTGTCTCAACATTCTTATTTGTCAGGTCAGTGTCGTACAGATGTCACACAGTGGCCATCATAATGACCCCTCCAGGAGTTCCTAAGTCAGGAAACTGAAATCCACAACGGTGGGGCTGCAAAGGGTCAGTGCACCCCACGCATTATTCATTCAACAAACGCGTACCCAATTGTCACTACGAAGTCCATGCCGCATCCCTCAGCCACAGGCTCCGCAGCATTAGTGACAGGTGAGGCGGGAACGCGGGGCCTGGGGAGACCCTGCGCCCCGCTCGCCCTGTGGGCCCCCGTCTCCCGCGTCCTTCCTGCACTTTCTCAAAGACAGCCACGAGGTGCCCCGCTCCCACATGCACCCAGGAGTCCTGCCGCCCGCACATGCGCTCCTAGTTCCCAGAGGGGACGGCACAGAAGACAGGTGACAGCGTGAGAAAGTGGACCACAAGCGCATTGCCGCCCGAGGGCAGCCCACGGGCGGGCACGTGTCCGGGAATCCCTTCTCGAGGGTTCGGGGACTGACACACGGTGCTGCAGCCCCCTCACGCCATCTCATGTGCCAGGTGGCTCTCTGCTTTCTAACTACCTGTCGCTTCCCAAGTCTACCCTTTTTGAATGGCAGCAACGGGAAACCAGACAGTAGCACCTGTCTCCATGGCCCACAGACAGGCCTCCAAAGTCAGCGACTGCTCAGGCAGCAGAGACCCTCCTGGTCCCCGGGGAGAGGAGGGGATGCCATGGAGGAAGGGGTCGCAGACTGGGGAATGTGAGAAGAAGCGAGCTGCCAGCCTGCGCTCCACACAGCTAGCCTCATCGAGGGGGTGGCTGTCACCTTCTAGTGAAAGTCTCTGCTGTGATCTCTGGACCTGCGAGAGGAGAGAGCGGCTGTGGTCAGCTCAGGAGGGGTCTGTGCCCTCGCTGGAACTGGGTGCTCACGATGGGATGGCATGTGGACAGCTTCCCTCAGGGCCAGAGGGCAGCAGCCACGGCGATTAGTGACTCGGGGCCAACGACAGGAGCCTGGGTGTGTGCTGGCCGCCCACCGAGGATGGCGTGCTGGTGACCAAGGATGCTCACTGCCTGGTCAGGGGCATCACACTCTGGCTCTTCACAAGTTCTTGAGGCCGGATGCAAGCCCTGCATCCTCAATACCCTCGGCGTTCCCTGTGACACCGCACTTTTTGACAGGTCCCCTTCCACAAAGAGCACGGCATTTCCCTGAGGGTTCAAAACCACCCCCTTTCAGACAGGTTACCTGGAGCAGCACCTGCTGGCTCTCGGTGCAGGAGGAGGGGTGCGGCCGGGAACAGTGACAGTGCTCGCGCTGGGCCTCCTCCCTAATGACAGCTGCAGCACTAAAGGGCTCCACTTGGCTGTTCACAAACAGGGTGCTCGAAGTCGAAGCCAAAAGTAACACAGAGCACGTGAAATATGGAAAACATGCCAGGAGGGTAAATCCTCAAAGAGCTGGCATGTACTCTGGTGGGCTCAGCTACTCCAGTCTCCTCGTCCCATGTCCCCTCCCTGGTGGGAGCCAGAACAGGAAGGCACACCTGGGCGCCGCCAGGTGACTGGCACAGGCCCCGAGCATGCTGGACTCCCGCCCACTTCTCTAGGTCTCAGGGAGGGGCCTGAGGAGAGGCGGGACTGGGTGGACGCCTGTAGTGTCGTCGCCCTGATCCTTGACACAGAGCTGGTTCCACACGTCTGGCTTCTCCAGCTGGTCAGACGCATGTGAAGGCCAAAGGAAATATGCTGCTTGCTGTCCACGAGCGCTGTGCAGGGCCACAGCAGGCGCTCTTCCCTGGGGACACTGTCAGAGCCTTCATGGCCCCACAAAGGCACCCGAACCTCTGCACCTTCTACTCTGCCCCGGGTCTGAGTCATAGCCACAGATTGCACTGCTTGACCTCTGCAGCCACCGAGGCAGTCTCCAGTTCTGTTCTGAAATACTAAATTACGACAGTTCATTACGAGACTCTGGCCACCAACAGCATAAATCTTCTCAACTCATACTCAAGCCTGGGCTTTATGACATGGAGCAGGGGTCTGCCAAGCTCTGCCACCTGCTCACCACGCAACAGTGGGAAAGTAACACGAACCGAGCGCCCCTGACAGAGGCACCGGCCTAAGCCCTCCCTTGGCCAGACTCCTCCAGTCCTCAAAAAGACCCTGTAAGCCAGGACCCTAGGAGGCAAGGAGACAGAACGAGGAACACGGTCTAGATTATAGGGCTGGTAAAAGGGAGAATGGGGATCAGTCCGAAACGGCCCGGAAGCTCGAGCCTATACTCAACCATGTCACTGGCAGGCTTTACACTATTAAATACAACCCACTAAAGAACGACTTTTTACTCTAACCCATCGTAACACGCGTGCTGCACAACATGACCTGGTACACGCCAGATATGTAAAATTGTAACAAATTTTACGAGACTCTCCTCACTCTTACTTCGTGCAAAACATTGATCTTTGTTATTGTATTTTCTGTTTAAAACCGTTGGTCACTCTCCACGGAACTTATTTCAAGATCCACTGAGATTCCTGACCTCACGTTTGAACAAGGCCCACATTTCTTTCCACCACGCAGGAGTTTGTGAGGATGAAACAGGGTGTTGTGTGCAGAGCATGGAGCTCCGGGCATTGAACACTGTGTGCTCGAAGCACAGTGGAGGTCACTGTTGGTCTGGTAAACCGGCTGTAATTACGGAGGCAGGGATGCCGGAGGGGAAACCCTGGCCAGGCTGGAGATGAATGTCTTGCCAGTTAGGATCTGGACCTGGCGATAAGACTGGGAATTTCTCCAGCATTTTTAACTTTTACTGTAATAGACATCCACGTTCAGGAGGAGGGAGCTGTGGCTAAGTCTGGTTTTCTTTTCTCCTCCTGAAAGGGAGATTTACAGGTTGCTGTGCCTCTCTGCTGGGACCCTCGGTCTGCCCAGCTTATTGGACTATGTTGACACCCAGCATTGTCCTGGACACTATCAGCTACACAAAACTGGTCTTCAAAGAAGAGTCCAGCTGAGGAAGGTCCACTCGTCTCCTTTACAAAGGACACCAGCTCAGTGGCTTAGGCAACACAAATTTATTCTTAGAAACTGCCTGCCTTCCAGAGAGAGGTCAGAAGCTCGACTGGTCTCACCAGGATAAAAGCAAGGTATCACGGGCAGCATCCCTTTCCGGAAGCTCCAGGGGAGGCTCCATTCCCTCACCTTTTCCAGCTTCTTTCCAGGGGCCACTGTATTCCTTGGCTCGTGGCCCCTTCCTTCTCCTTCAAAGCCTGCAACAGCAGGTCGAATCCTTCTCACAACAAATCACACTGATCCTGTCTCTCCTCTCCTCTGAATCTCCTGCCTTCCTCTTCCATCTGGTAAGGACCCTCACAATCACATTGTTCCACTTGGATAATCCAGGATAATCTCCTTGCTGTAAGATCCGTGATGTGATCACAACTGAAAGGCCCCGTTGCCATGTACGGTAACATCCAGAGGTGCCAGGGATCGGGTGCTGACATTTGGAGGTGAAGGGGGCAGCTATTGTGCCTGCCCCAGGAAAGGAAGCACACACGATAGCACGTAGATGGAAGGAACACTGACGATGCAGCACGCTGCATGGTGGGTATCATGCTGAGTGCTCTACTCACATCAACTACTTCCTTGTCAAGAGACCAGGATCATGAGATGACACTCACTGCTCAAGTCACATAGACAGTTCACACCCAGGTCGCCTGACTCCGGGTCATGCTCACGACCCTTTCACTGCATAACTCAGGACCCAGTGTGCGCATTCAGTGGTGTGCAACTTCTCCCCATCACAGATTCATTTTACTCTTTTCCCCCAGGGATCTTATTTTGAAAGATTTTGTGTATTAAAGTTGTTTTTCATTAATGAAAGACAGATTTCTAGTTATAACGTCAGAAAGCCATGAGCTAATCTCTTTGCCTCTTCTTAAATTTATATACTTACAGCCAAAAATAATGCAACTTAACATTTTACTTAAGATACGTTGGCATCATTTTGGAATACTGAAAACAGGAGCTCAAATAACCCCCTCTTAGGTGGCCAGGCATTCAGAGGAGGGAATTGATCGGGTGGAGCAGTCCAAGAAATGGGGTCTGACCTCAGCCTCAAGGAAGCAGAGATTTTAGATAGACCAGAGAACAGAGAACATGAATGGCATCTAGGACAGTGGTCCCCAATCTTTTTGGCACCAGGGACTGGTGCTTCTATGAGAATCTAATGCCTGATGATCTGAAGTGGAGCTGAGGCAGTGATGCTAGTGCTGGGGAACGGCTGCAAGTATAGTCAAAGCTTCGCTCGCTCACCTCCCACTCACCTCCTGCTGCGTGGCCCGGGTCCTCACAGGCCATGGACCAGCACCAAACCATGGCCTGGGTGTTGGGAGCCCCTTATCTTGGAGATGACACAGGAAGCCTGTTAGGGAAAACTGGAAAAAGAGACTGAAGGAGAACAGATAGCACCAGGCTTTGAAACAAAAATAAGTAAGATTAAATTTAGCCAAGCAGCAAAGCGCAGAAGCTGAAAAGGTTCTGAGCAGATGTGCTCAGACTTGGGTTGGTCAATCATCTAGAACAAAGATAAGAGGAGGGGAGAAAGGGCCTTGCAACTGACCTTCTGGAAGGGAAATTGGGGATCTAGGAGGCAAGGAAGGGCGTGGAAACTAACTTCACTATGTCTCCTTTGATTCTTCCAAATTTTATACAATGCCCATGTATAAGCCAATGCAGTAGACAGACACATGCGTGTAATATATACACACACGTAAGCTAATGTAGTAGATGCATGCATGTAATATATGTATAGTTGTAATACGTATGGACATGCATGTGATATATTACATATGCATGTAGTGTGTGTGCCTGTCGTACAGATACATGCATGTAGTATATATTCTATGCATGTGATACATAATATATAACATAATATATATAATGTGATGTAGAATGTGTATGACATATAATACATGGTATTTTGTATAATATAATATATAATATGACATACAATATATAATATGACACAATAACATAGCATGTAGGCACATGCATGTAATATATAGATACACATGTAACATATGCCTCTAATTCATAAATGTGTATGTGTGACTTGCAGATACATGCACTATACACATGCAACATCTAGGCACATACGTGTGATGTTACAAATGCCTGCAATATCTAGATACATGTGTGTAACATATACATGAATGTCGTGTGTATGCATAATATATAGATATGTCCATGGATATGACTGTCTTTACTGGCCCGAAGAACCATACAGTTAACTCTTGGCACACATATGAGCTGGGATGACTAATCCTCCACTCCGCCCCTCCTCAGTAAAGCTACTTCAGCAATTTCCTCATTGTCTTAGAAAATTGCTCCTTTGGTCTCTGCCTATGTCATCCCTAAGCAGCAAAAGCTTGGTGCCCAAGCACTTTATATTACTTTTGTACATCTGGCCGACTTGGATGAGAACCTACTACAGAACTGACTCAGAAATCTCACAGAACGCTGCCATTTACCCCCAGGGTCCGTGATCAGCTGCAGAGTCACAGGCCCATGCAGCCCAGCCCAGCCCAGGGGCCCGGCTCAGACAACACCTGCCAGCTGGCCTCATCCCCACTCCAGGCTCCACGTCATCACCAGGGATGGGCATTATTATTTACCTTTTCATGTGAGTATGCGATTCAAGGGGAACTTTTATCTCACAGATCAATAGGTATCCTATTTGTTTTGTTTTTAAGATCTAATACGTGAAATAACTCCATCGATGTTTTTGTGGGAAGATGCTGCACCTTTACACTTTCTGAACACTAAAATATGCTTGATTTATAGTGTCGGAAAGCTCGACAGTCAAAGCAATCGCCCAGGAAGCTCGGCAAGCACCCCATAATCCAGCTGCATTGCCGCTATGAGCAGGGTCTCAGGCAAATGGAGGCGTTAGGATGCCTTCATCCTTACAAGGTTTAGGGGGAGTTGCATGAGAAAATAACCTCTTAATCAGGTTGCAACTTAGTTACATTCAAAACCACAGAGTTAAGCTCTTGCTGAGAGTTTAGATGTTACACTCCAGCCTATATAAACAAGTACAAGTTACAGCAGGAGTGAAAGAGGTACTAAACCAAAACTCACTGCCCAACCGGATCTTAAAGGCGGCTGGGTTACTCTGCACATTCTGCCGATGTTCATGTGTGAGTTCACATGCTACATTGTACCAGTGAAAGTGTTACATCCAATTACCCCATGGGGCTGACTTCCCATTAGTCAACCCGGAAACATTTATTGAGGTCCCCACAGAAGAAAATATGTTGACAAGAAAACATCCAAAGATGATGGACTAATTGCTAAGCTTCTAAAAACTGTTCTCTCCTCTCCTGGAACTCCTGGGAAGGCAGGAAATAGGCTGTTTTTCTGGATGTTCCCACGGAGCACGGTGTTCACCCTCGAATGACATGAACCAGAATAAAGAAAACCTTAGAGCAGAGCCGTGATTCAGAACTGAAATTCATGTGTCACGTTCACGAAGCACTTCCAAGGGCGTCATCCCATTCATCCCTCCCCGAACTCTCATGAATGAGAAAATCCTCATGAATGAGAAAAGCAGGTTGCAGCAAGGACAGGCAACGTCGGTACCAGAAAAGACTGGGCTCGCGACAGAGCATGACCCTGTTAACATGCTTTTTACATGTGGGAACATTGTGCGGATATTTAGCGCCTCTGCCTCCCTGCCCACAAATTACAGGTCGGCATCACAAACTCACAATATGGCACTGACTCTGAAAACATTTGGCCCAGAGGTGGGTAGGACAGATGTGACTCGCCTGCCCACCAGGGGCCCTGAAAGGCACAGTTCCTGTTCTAGGACTTTGCAGCTCTCTGTCAAACACACGAGGGGCTTGAAGGGCGACTCCCCTCCTCCTTGTCGCACCAACAAAGGTCCAGTGATCGGCACCTGCAGATCACATCTCCCCATAGTTCTTCCCAGTCAGCCAGACTCCAGAAAACGATTGCGATTCGCTCCCTACCCGCTGTCTCTCTCATGACCACTCTGCAGCATGAACATCAGCCACTGAATCTCTGTACAGTGTTGCTGTTAAATACCTGTGTCACACACACATGGACAATCTGCTGTGTCTCCAATGTAAGCTTCTTAATGACAGGTGTCTCAGCATTTAACGCAGATTGTGCACCATTTTGCGGTGCTCACTGAATAGAAGTACATGCAACGCCTTAGTTCTGATGAGCTCACCGCCTCATCACCAAGCACATAGGAAGGAAGCAGCAAATATGTGCTACTTGGCTCTGACTTTTACAGGCCTGGGTCCCAGTTTCACTGTAGCTCTCGGAGGCTATATCGTCAACCTCAGTCCCAAGGACTCTGGTGCAGTGGACCCGAGGGAGACTATCCAGTTTACTCTGCGTCCTACCGCCTTTCGGCTGGAATACCTGAGTCTAGCATTCTGCGCGTAGGCTGTTTTCCTCTCTTTAAAACAAGAATTTTTGTGGAGAACATTTACCAGCATCCCGCCATTCTGGATCTTTCCTCCTCAGAAGAGAGTCCTTTCATTGGGATAACAGCCAGCCTTCCTCTGCACATCTGTTTCCCATCCACCCCCGCCAACACACACACACCTGCCCATGCCCCGTCCTGGGGAGAGGAAGAGTGTCTTACCTGACTTGTGAGTCTGGGAACAAAGTAACTGACAGTAACTGGTCTCCTGCTCTTCGTTTTCTCATTGGAATCTTCCTGCCTCAGAGAGAACACACTCTGCTCCTCAGAGTAACACACTGATAGGGCAGCCTCCATGGGGTAGGCTGGATTTGCCCTTCCTATGATGAGGTGGGTACAGGATCAGTACATCCACCTGCCAATACATCTAAAGCATGCTCTCCAAATTTCAATATAAAGTTCACATTTTGGTCTCCATCTCTGCTGCTCTTTTGCTTACTTCTCAGTTGGTTCTGAACTTTAAGAGCATCATCTATTAACCCCATCATATCTCAATGGGGATAATAATTACAACATAAGATTGTCTTGATATTGTATTTTGTAGAATATAAAATATTTCTTATGTATAAGGAGTTAGTATTTCAATTTTAATACTTCTTTCATCTATCTTCTTATTTCATAGGTGCAGTTTTTAAGATTGATTTCTTCATCCAATCAGATGACTGAGTTTAGACTAATAAGTCTACAAAAGGGAATAAACTTAATATTGTATTATGCTTGAAATATAATATCTTCAATTTGATGTTTTCAACTGTACATGGTTTCTTTTTTAATGTTTAACAAACTTTTAATTTTCTAAATAGGTGATAGAAAATATTACTGTACTGGATACAGTCTAGAATTTAGAGAATTATTGAAATATTGACTGCAAAGATTTTTTAAATCTGGTACTCTTTTATAACTTTACCTCTGTGAACTATAATGATTTCTAAACATGAATTTGCAACTTTGGAAAGGCAAGAACTTAAAATAAACATGCCAGATAATCTTGCATGCCTTTATTCCCAAAATTGCAGTCTTCAACTGGCCACGACATCTTTTCCTGGCCTAAAGTGACAGTACATAGATTATTATCAAATTCATTTGTTGTTCTGGGAACTGGTGAAAATAGATATGGTCCTATCTCCATGGAGATCACATTTGAAACAAAAGCATGGTTATATAGTTTTCCAATCACTTTTTAATATTTTATAAGCCAGCCTTGACTGTTATCTTACCAGGCTGATAATTCTCACTAAAACTAAAATCTTCAAGGCCCCAACTACTTTATTTTGAGTAAGGAAACTGATATTTATTGGGTATAGCCTTATGGAAATAATCCTGTTTAATTCTCATAATACCCTTAAGAAAGATATCATTTTCACTTTTTAATAGATGAAGGAAGTGAAGTTCATTGAGATTACATAACACCCACAAGGTCACGGCCTTTAGTTAATGAAGAGGGAGACTTCTAACTTACTGATTCCAAAGCCCTGTGCTTTTCTACTAGAATGATCAGTTAATGTCATTATATCCCAAGTCAGTGCTGTTATTCTAATGAGAAGAATTTTTAAAGGATAAAAATGGTGTACATAAAGACTTCAGTAAACTAGTAAACTTTGGCAAACTATTATTAAAGAGAAACATCAACACTTTAGGATTGCTAGACTGGACTTTAGAAGATGTCTTTGCTCACATTTAAAATAACTCTTCATTTAATAATGTTGAGCTGTAACAAATCAAGCTCGTCAGTGTCCTCTCTCCAGACCACCGGGAGCACACCCACAGTTCTAGAAAGCTGGTTACTGACTCACTGCAAGGAGGAAAAACGCATACCATGGGGAAGCATGGGACGTCTTAGTAAGAGGATTAGAAAGAACTTATGACAGGATTTGTGGTTTATCTTACATGATTTGGGGAGCGTTCAAGGAAACGGGTACCTTAGATGCTATCTCAAAGCAGAGAGAATTCTGACTGGGTATCTAAATTCTTATCCAGGGAGAGGAATGAAATCAAGCTAAAGCTGCAATTGGTAACGAAGTAGCAGCACTTATTATTAGTCAGCAAAGGGCAATGTTTGCTCATTTTTTGGTTTGGACTATTTCTTATTTCTGTCTGTTCAGACATGAGCATGCCGCGGTCTTATTTTTTCTTGCTCTGATACAGTCGCAAGATTGGTGTTCTCTGAACACGTTCATATGTAACAGAACTTCACAGTTTCACTGTGAGTGCCAGGCCAGCTCCCAGATAACAGGGGCTATGTTTCCTCTTTCTCAAACTAGATAAGAGTGTTTTGCCCGCCGGGCAGAGCTGGCCAGGAAAATAACAACTGATGTGGTTATTATTCACACATATTGACAGGTTCATAGTTTATAAAGTCCTTGCATAGTCATTGTATAAGTTGAGCCTCTCAGAACACTCCTGGGAGGTAAGTAGGCCATAGGTCCGCACCTTGCACACCTCCAGAGGCCCCATCCATTATATATTCCATGTGAACAGCAGTCCTCTGGAGTTGTGCAACAAGGGTGTGCTGGCGGGGCAGACATTTCTATTCCTTTATGCAATTATGAAATTGAGTCAAAGAAGATTCCTCAGTGTTCCTGTTTCCCAACCAACCATGTGCTCTCTGGCAACCTGCTCATCTGCTGACGTCAGACCCCTGATTCAGTCAGAGTTTCCACACCAGTCTGCCCTCTCATGACCTGGAATACAAAGGCTACCCTTTGTCTGTGCCTGCCCAGAACAGGGTGCTACAAAGGGGACTGAACTTAGAAGCTCTTTCATGTAGTCCATTCCTAAAACAAACAAATGAAAAAGTATAGTGCATGTGTGTGTTGGCTTAAACAGTTAACATGCCTTAATATATTTGGTCAAAATATCCTGCTAAATGTAGGGGCTGAACGTTTTAAAAGCAGACTGAGCTACTAGTAACGTAGCTTTACACATTCTTGGAAACCTGCCAAGTAAAACATCAAAAGAAAATAAAATTTCCCATGAAACAGCCATTATTAATACATTTTGCCCAGCACTGTCTTTTTGTAGCTTGGAAATTCCCTCTGGCTACTAAATGTTTCTCCTGAGACATGATATAAAATGAAACTGAAAATGGAATACCCCACTGATAACTGCAAGTGGTTGCTGGGAAGAATACGAGCATTGATTCAAACAGATTTGGTTCAAGAATCCTGTCTCTGTAATTTACAAACTCTGTGACTTTGGGCCTTTTACCTTACCTCTCTTGCACTAAATTATACATGCTTCTCTCCTCTAATATCTGAGAGTGCCAAGACTTCCCTATCAGAATGTTAATCACCCTCTACTGTAATTATATGTTCAGGTTTCTCTCTCCCTTAGAACACTACAAGCAGGGACCGTGTATATCTTGTTGTCCTTGTATTTCCAGCACCTAGCATTATAACACATAAAATATTTGTTAAATTTATTTGTTGCCTTAGGGGAGGTGGACTGGAGATCTGGAGAATCAGGAAGGCTTACTTTTCATTTACATATGTTTTTTATAATTCTTGAATGTTTTACTATACCAATTTTGTACATGTATTTTTTAATTAAAAATCATATTCACATGAAAAAATTTTCTTGCACATAAATATGCAAATAAATATTTGGTAATGAAATAGTAGGCATTTGATTCTGTCCAGCTTCCTTCTTTTAAGCAAAGTAGATGATTCTAAGACAAACTGTTTTCTCCATCTTCTTCTACATAATAAACCACATGTATGACTTGAAGGTTAAAATGTATTTTCATTTGACTTTAATTTTTCTTTTCTTATGAAAAAGTGGTAGGCTAGCCAGCTCTATCTTAAATCCAGAACATTCCAGTTTGATGTTCGACAGAGGGGGACAGCAAGAGAGAACATTCCTTGGGCCTTTTGCTTAGTATTCTAGTCAGCTAATCAGAGCTTTGAAAATAAACTAAATTCCCTTTTTTTTTTTTTTGCCACTGTTATCTGTGTGTGTAGATCTATCAGGGCACCTCATGGAACAGGAAGCCTGGGGATAGAGGCATAATGTACCTGACCCTGAGTCCCTTGGCCTAATGCCATTGAATAGCACCAAAATCCCTACCACACCCACTCCAATCTGAACTTAGCGAGTTTCCCTGCATGAAATACTTCCAAAGAGTTTGGCTGCTGATCATCATCCCCTGAATGACAATGATAAATTCTTCAGTCTTCCCAGAAGACTTCTGTTTCTTGAGCTACACAGATCATGCCGATGTGGAAAAATTTGAGTCAGAATATACATACCAATTCCATGTTTTCAAACCAAGTTAGGCTCTATATTTCTAGTTTTAAAGGCTTCAACATATGATCCATTTCAATGAGCAATTAAAATAAGAATCTTCTCAGGGTATAATCTAAAAGGTAAAGAAAGATTTCCTTAATTTTTACAATCTAAGTGAAAGATATTTTCTAAATACTAATTTATCTGATTAACGAATGAATAGAGGTCTCCACCTCTAGATTCTGAACTTGTTTTGCCTGGTCCACATTTTTGATGAGTTGAAAAAACAGAAGAGAAAGAAAGTAGCACCCACTGAGGGTGTGCCATCTACTAAACACTATACATATATTATCTTATTTCATATTTACCATATTATTTAGAGCAATACTTTCACAGAGAGAGAAAATAAGCCTCAAAGAAATTAAGCAGGCTGCCCAAAGTTACACAGCTCATATATGATGAAGCAGAGAACTGAAGTCAGATCCATATTCTTCCAAACATCGTGCTTCCTGGAAAAGACAGCCAATATAGCAACATGCAGATTTAAGAGATTCTTGAAAGGCTAGAAGAATGGATTTAAATAGATATGAAAAACTTAATATGATTAAGTTCAAAAACTGAATTAGGTCTACAAATGAGCTATTACTCCACATTTACTGGATTGCTAAATAGTGACAATACAAAATGCTGATAAGGATAGGGATATGGAACCTCTCATATATTGCTAGAGGGAATGTAAAATGATGCACTCTGAAAAACAGTGTGGCAGTCTAAATATGCCTTTACCATTTGACCCAGCAATTACAGTCCTGTGCATTTATCTCAGAGTAATGAAAATGCATGTCCACACAAAACCTGTACAAACTGTTCACAGCAGCTTTATTAGTAGTGGCTAAAACCTGGAAACAACTAAAATGTTCCTCAATATATGAATAATGAAACAACTTTGGTGCATCTCATATCATGGAATACTATTCAGCAATTAAAAAAAAAGAATCAACTATTAATACAAGAAACAACTTGGGTGGATCTCAAGGGCATTATGCTGAGTGAACAAAGCCAACCTCAAAAAATCACACTTTCACTAACATAACATTCTTGAAAAGACAAAATTATAGAGGTGTAAAACTGAATAACGGTGTCCAGGGGTCAGGAATGGTAGAGGGTAGCTGTGGGTGTGACTGTTAAGGGGTGGGATGAGGGGATCTCTGTTGTGTTGGACTAGTTTTGTATCTCGACTGAGGTGTGGGGATTCTGTGATGGTGACAAAATGACACAGAGCAACGTAGACACATTGAATGAATGCAAATCTGATATTGTATTAAAATTATGTAAGATGTAACCCCTGAGGAAACCGGGCAAAGGGTACATGGGACCTCTCCATATGATCTGTGCAAACTCTGTTACTATCTATTATTATCTCTAAATAAAAAGTTTTAAAAATAGTACCTTGGGTGTTATATTTGCCTACGGCTGGCCGCCACAACAAAGAACCACAAACTTGGTAGCTCAAACCACAAAATGTATTTTTTCCCAGCTCTAGAGTCTAGAAGTCCAAAATTGAGATGTTAACACAGTTGGTTCCTTTGAGGGCAGTGAGAGAGAGTCGATCCGTTCTTCTTTCCTAGCTTGTGGTAGCCTCTTGGCTTGTAGATGGCTTTCTCCCTGTGTCTTCACCCTATTTCCCCTTTATGTGTGTCTGTCCAGATTTCCCCCTCTTATAAGGACACCAGTCTTGGTGGATGGGGCCTATCCTAAGGACCTCACTTTGCCTGGATCAGCGGCAAAGACCTGTTTCTCAATGTGGTCACGTTCGCAGGTGCCGGGTATTGAGACTTCAGCACCCTTGGGCGCACACACATGGGTGCGTGGTGCCGGGTCTAAAGGAATCGACTGCACCAGTGTGGGAGAGAAAGGTTGGTTTAAAGGCAGTTCACACTGGAAATAAAGATACGAGAAACAACGCTCTGCAGTTTTGTCTGACACCGGCTCCACTAAGCCCGCGGTTAGGTGAGCTTTCACACGTGAGTGAGTCCTGCCTTCGGGGCACCAGCAGGTCCAGGCGACAGGGAGGCGCCCACACTGCGCACGGCGTGTCCAGTCTGCTCGAGCGGAGGGGACCCTGCCGTCGCAGTCGCAGGAGAAGCGGCGTCTGAAGGCCGAGGCGAGGTGAGCGAAGATGCCGAAGACGAAGGACTTCCGGCCGTCGGTCGGTCACCTTTCAAAGGCCCGCGCCCTTCGGTTGGTGAAACGGGACGAAGCTTACGGTCGCCCCGGGAGGGGGGTCCGCCGGCCACCCTGAGGGACGTGCAGCAGGACCCTCTCGGCAGGGACCCCGCCCCGCCCCGGAGGCGCCCGAGAGCATCCCGGCCCCGTCCGTCCGTCCGTCCGTCCAGGGGGCCGAGCCGCGCGCCCCGCCTTCTCTCTCGGCGTCGCGGTCACAGAAACGCCGGGGGAGCCCCTCAGGCCTCTGAGACGCCGCCCACCTCCACGCGGTCCCGCCGGGAAAGGCCCTGGGGAAGCCGGGTCCCCGGGCCCCGGCCCCCTCATGCCCCCGGGGCTGGGGACGGCGCGGTCCGCCCGGGGCCCGGCTTCCTTCACGCCCGGGCTCGCCGCCTCCCTCAGCGCCCCGCCAGGCCGCCTCCCGGCGCGCAACCGCCCAGGCAGACGGACAGATGGACAGAACCAGGGACTGGGGGCCGGGCGGACGGACAGACGGACGGACTGAATGAGGGACTGAGGGTCAGACTGAGGGCCTGAATGAGGGACAGATGGGCGGACAGACTGAGGGACGGATGGACGGACGGACTAAGGGAAGGACTGAGGGAAGGACTGACGGACGGGCGGGCGGGCGCGCCGCGGCCCTACCTGCGCTCCGGACGCTCCCTCGGGCCCCCTCAGGCGTCGCGGCGGGCGCGGGGCCGGGTCCTGGCGGGGGGGGCGAGCGCCCCGGGAGCGGCGGCGCCGAGGACACCCCGAGGGGCCGGGGGGCGCGCCCGGAGCCCGGCCGCGGCACCCTCCTCATGCGGGGAGGGGCCTGCGGTCGGGGGCGGGGCCAGGGCGGGGCGGGGCCAGGGCGGGGCCAGGGCGGGATGGGGCGGGGCGAGGGGCCGGAGGGCGGGGCGGGCGCGGCCTGGGGACGGGGCGGGGCGCCGGGAGGGAGGAGAAGGCGCCGGGAGGGAGCGCCCCGCCGCAGAGTTGCAGTTTCGGTGCGGCCGTCCGCTTGGCTGCGGCCAGTCCGCCGGGCTCGGGCAGTTCCCTGGCCTCCGGGCAGGCGGCGGGGCTCCGGCCAGTCCGCCGGGCTCCGGCCAGTCCGCTCGACTCCGGCCAGTCCGCCGGGCTCAGGCAGGCGGCGGGGCGCGGCGCGGGATGGGCGGCGCGGCGTCCTAGCTCGCCGGCGGCCGGTCGGGCCGGGGCCATGAGCGCGGCCGAGCCCATCTGCAGCGCGCTGCCCGCCGTGCCGTCGCCCAAGCTCGCCGACCTGCGCTTCCTGAGCCGCGGCGCGTCGGGCACCGTGTCGTCCGCGCGCCACGCCGACTGGCGCGTGCAGGTGGCGGTGAAGCACCTGCACATCCACACGCCGCTGCTCGACAGGTGAGGCCCCGGCGGCCCCGCCCCCCGCCCCCCTCCGCTCCGCGCGTGGCGCCGGGCGGTGCGCCCCGGACCCGCACTCGGTGCAGAGCCCGCAGGCGCGCGCCGGCCCTGGCGTCGGGCGGGCTCCGGTTCGCCCCACGCGTCCTCGTCACGCGGCCCACGGGGCGCCGCGCCGGGCGTGCGGCTCAAGGCGGCCCCGGGCTCGGCGTTCCGCGTCGGGGCGCCCGCCGTGGCGTCTGCTCGTGTCGGGGCTCGTCGCGCGCGGTCGGACCCGGCTTGGCCGCTCGGGGTCCCACGCCCAGCGCCGCCGGCCCCGGGGGACAGGGTCCCGCCCGCGGTGGACCGGGCAGACGCCGCGCATCCCGGGGCCCCTGCGGCGCGCCGGCTTCTGTTTCCCGGAAAACGTTCCCACCGCGCACTCGGCGGCGGGCGGAGTCGCCGGCGCGCGTTCTCCTCCCGGTGGGCCCGCAGCCCCGTCCCCCCCCCAGCGAGCCGACCCCCTGGCTGCAGCCGGGGCCTCTCCTCCCCGGACGCCGGGCTGGCCAAGGCCGTCGCTGGTGCGCGCATCAGCTCCATTCCTCGGTCGCGACCCCTTGGTCTGCCCGTGGCTTTTCTTCGCTCCCTCTGGACATCGGGCTCCTCGGATGGGCCAGATGTCACCGTGGGTTCTCTCTCGACACCTCTAGAGGTCGTCCCACCTTTGTGCGCCACAGTCCGGGACTCCTGATGGACAGGGCGTGGTCTGTTTACCCTGGCCTTGATTTCCGGAGCAAGTGCTGGGCGAGCGTGTCTGTGCCAGCGGTCCACTCCAGGGCTGGCGGGGCCAGGGAGGGGGATGCCCTTTAGAAGCAGCTATGCAAATACATGGAGATCCAGCACCAGAGCAACGATTAGGCATTTGAAAGCCAGTCCATCCTTCCATTTCGATGCTGCTTCTCAAGATTTTATCTAAGTTTTGTGCCACGTGGAGGCCAAGGAATGAAAAAGGAGTTCCCCCGCCCCCCCCCGTTCCATATTCATTAACCATTTTCATATTCTAAAACGTCTCTAAATTGGGTAGGAAATGAATTGTCAAAAAAGCCATAACGACCAGTGAAACGCGTGTCTCCCACCTGCTTGCTAGGATGTTAACATTAGCAGTGTGTGTTTACACATTCTGAGCACAGGGCTCAGCTATGCGGTTGACTCACAGGCTATTTCCTCACTTACAAAGTGGGAATAATAAATACAGGGACCTCTTGGGCCCTGGTGAGGATAATGTGTGCATTGTTCTTTGGGATCACCTGAAAGAAGTTACGGGATGTTTCGCATTGTTTTAGGCACCAGTGAGTCATTCTTTATAAATTGACTACTGCCCATCGCAGTGGACCTTCCCAACCATCTCCCTCCACCTTACAAGTAGATGGGTCTGATGGGTTGTTCAAACACACTGTAGACACCACAACTGTTTTTTGACCAGTAATTTTGGTGATCTGTCTACAGGAGCTGTATTTTACATTTTTATGTTTAAAAACATGGAAACCGATTTTTAAACTGTTTTGGCTTTTTCCGCTTTCCCACTCACTCAGTCTTCCCAAAATCTGGCTTCTTCTCTGATCACGCACTAGAATGGAAAGAACACAGGCTTTAGAGTCTAATTCAGATCTGATTCCAACCCTACCACTTAGTTTTGCATGGCAATTAGAAAATTATTCATTGATTGGAGATTCGGAGTCCTCATGTATGATGTGGGGACAATGAAACCAACTTTAGAGGGTTGGTCTTAGGATTATAGTGCATATAAAGTGGCTGACACATAATAGGATCAAAACAGAAGGAAGAATGCCTCATACCTTTCCTGGGAGGAGGAGGGTAGTAAGTGTCACTGAGACTTACCCAGCATGCCGGGCCTGTCTCTAGTTCTTTATCAGAGTACCCAGGAATCGTCAGGTCTACCTTCTGTCTCCCTGTGAGGGTGCTGCACCATACCTGTCTTTATGACCTACATCTCTTGATGCAAATACAGAACTGTTTCAACTTACAGAATATAAGCTCAGTTAAAACAGATCTCACAAGCTGATATAATTGGTTGCCTCAGAGTTGGACTATTACTATAGCCAAGGATTAGGGTATGCTCTCTTGTAACTCTTCAATGTGGAAAATATAAGTATATATGTTCAATATATATACATTTATTCAAAAATGATTAAGGTTTTTGCTTTATTTTGCTTTTGTTTATTTTTGGAGCAGGCCTCGTCCTCTGGTCTGGAATGTGTGTTGCTTATTGCACCATCCATTCATCCAGAGCTTGGGTGGTTGAAGAGCCAACCAATCCTGACTACTTACCTAACTTCTGGAGATGTTTCTATTCCTGTTATTGCTGCTACCAACACTTATTTGTTCAGGGTAAAAACTGATGACATCCTCAATTCCCTTTTTTAATTTTTTTTATTTTTTAGTCCCTCAATGACCACGGCCTGGACATCCTAGTCAGCTAGTGTTTTTCCTTCCATTTCACTGTGGCCTCCACAGTTTCAGGCTTTCATTGCTTCATGTATTCACTAGTGTAGTTAACACCCTGCCGCCCGGCTAATCACCAAAGTGTGTTCTGCTCATCTCACTCCTCTGCTTAAAGACCTGCAGTCGCAGCTCAGAGACCTGGGCTGGCTTTAAGGCTCTGGGATGTGGGCCCAGCCTGCCCTACTCACCCTGACTCCTTTTACACTCTCTGTTATGTATCTTGACTCATAAACACAGCCCTCACTTTAACTTTCCAAATACAGCTGGCGGGTGTCTGTCAGACACCTACTGTGTGCCAGGCACTGGTCCAGGTCCAGGTCCTGGGCTTACCCAGGTGAGAAAGAAAGGCAAGGTCCCTTCCTCTTGGACGCCACATCCGTCTCGGATGCCCTTTCTCCAGAGGCTGAGCGTCTGTCCACCCCACAGTGTGGTTGAGGCCCCACCTCTCCAAAGACTGGTGAACCCCAAGCCCAGAGTTCACTCACTCTTTTCTCTGAGCTCCCACAATTCTCTATTTATTCAGTTCCTTGTTGTGGTGCCATTAATCACATTCAGCCTTATACATTAAGTATCCTTTTCTTGTTTGCTTTCCTTATTTTGAAACTTTATTGAGGAATAATGGACAAACATACTTGTGTCCAGTTGTGTGCCGCTTAACGACAGGGAGACGTTCAGAGAAATGCGTCGTCATTAGGCAGACATCACAGAGGCTCTCACACAAACCTGCATGGTCTGGCCTGCCGCACACCTGGGCTACAAGCCCGTGCAGCATGCTGCTGTACAAGACAACACGGGATTAGAGCAAACGCAAGAGAAACAGTGCGATCGGGACACAGGACACGAGGTGCAGGAGGCTGCCGCCTGAGCGACACGGCAGGCACTTTCACGGCAGACCTTTGTTTTAAAAGTAGAAAGAGTGCACTCTAGAATGGTGATCAAAAGTGTGGGATAGTAAATACATAAGCCAGTGACACCGTCATTTGTCATCACAACCCAGGATTCCGTATGCAGCTGCCCTACAGTGCTCTCACATGACTGGAGGCTCGGCAGCTTGTCCATCCAGCGCCACTGCAAGCATGGGGGCTGTGCTGTGCAGTGATGTCCTGATGGCTACGGTGTCACTCCGCCGCAGGAATTCTCACTCCATTGTAACCTTTTAGGACACAGTCACGTATGTCCTTGATCAAGACATCACGCGTGCAGGACTGTCTATTTAAAGTGTTGCACGTGACGACTTGATGTACACGTCAATTGTAGAGTCATTACCAAAATTGAGTCAACGTGTCCAAAGAAGACATACCAGTGGCCAACAGGTATTTGAAAAGGTGCTCGACATCACTTACCATCAGGAAAATGCCAGTCAAAACCACAAGTACTTCTTCTTAAAAGATTTCTGGGCAGCCTGCGGGGACAGACATATTTTATACGTAGATTCTCCATGATGCTCACAGTTTATTCTGAATAAAAGTTCGATATTTATTTGTTTTATGTATGAAAAAGCAAATGACCCTGGGATCCGGTTACCCCAGGCATCTCCTGTAAGCATGTACCTGTTCTAGGTTCTTTTCCTATAGTTGTTATCAACTATCACCTAGTCATTTAAATCAACAACATTTAAATGTTTTAATATTCAAGATATTAGGGAAATTTTACGTGATATACAACCATAAAATACAATGTTCGAATCAAACCTGATCATTTTAATACAACGTGAACTTATTAGCTCACTCACAGTCATTCTAATCAGACTTCATAACCGACTTTTCCTTTTCTGGAAAAGTGCCATAGTAATAGCCTGGGCGTAGCACTTTTTCTGTCCATGGCTCCTAGAAGTTATTTTGGTCTCTAAACAAACCTGTGGAATCTATAGAATGGGTGTGATTCCTATTTCAAATATGATGAAGTTACATAATTTACGTGAGGTCAAAGCTAATTAATGAAAAAACCCAGGCTTACTTAATATCATGGACATGATAATTATGTTTTTTCATTATTTTGAAATAATTATGCTTTTTTTTCTTTAGTGAAAGAAATGATGTCTTAAGAGAAGCTGAAATTTTACACAAAGCTAGATTTAGTTACATTCTTCCAATTTTGGGAATTTGCAATGAGCCTGAATTTTTGGGAATAGTTACTGAATACATGCCAAATGGATCCTTAAATGAACTCCTGCACAGGGTAAGTGTTGTACATTTTCAGTGGCGATAATTCAAGCTTTGTCGTGCTTTGGTTTTACAGATGATCATATTCTTCGGAGATATACAGATGAATCAAAATAAGAATAAAAAACAATCGCAGTGGTAAAGTTTCACCATGTACGGCTCCTTTTCTGTTGTTAAATATAATGTGGAGTCAGGTCCTATATTCTAAGGGTCCTATACGATTTTGCTTATGTTACTATTGCTGAGTTTTACACTTGCTTCCAATATCCACATGTGTATATATACACAGGTAGGCACAGGAAAGAGATAAGACAGATAAACTCCGTACACTATACCGTCCACTCCTAGTGCAGCCAGATTTTAAAGACAATTCAGGGTTCAAATTAAATGTAATAATACTAGTTCATAAAGTTCTGAATTAACAAGCCAGATATATCTATCTCTGAGTGCCAAATACATTAGCTTTTCCATACTAGAGGATGGCATGAGCCACCTACTTCTCTTTCTCAAGATACCAATTACTCCAGCTCTCACTGTGAATCTTACTAGTAAACACATTTGGGGACCCTCATTTCAAAATACATGTATTCACCTGTTATTACTATTATCTCCAACATGCAGTTTCTCTCAAGAAATCTTTTTAAAACACTCAGTCCGTATCATGAGATTTGTTTAGTTAAACCAGGTAATATAAACGGTAAAATCCAACTATTGGATGCTGCTAAATTCTGATACTCAGTGATCTGTAAGTGACAAGAGAGAGTGGGTGCCACTGCTGCCACTTCCTCTCTCTGTTTCAGAACACGTCATGCTCTGTGGCATGACCATCTGAAACAAGGGTGGAGTGAGACTTGAGTAACCACTACAGCAGTCACAGTACAAATATTAAGCACATTTTTTTCTTTTCAAGAAATGAATATAAGTAGAATTTTTAATGTTTTTTCTTCCATACCCCAGCACACCGACAGATACTCTGGCACCCAAATCTGGAGCCCCTAGAGATTTTAGAGCCTCCTTCAGGGGGATTGCTAACTCCCAGAGGGAACCCTAAAATACAGAGTGAGCACCTGACCATGACCAGAGCCTTCACATAACTGTGTGCAGAGAGGCCTCCTTATTCCTTTAAACTACCTAATTTTCAGAAAAGTTACCTTTTCACATATTAAAAGACTCAGTTACTCAAGTAGAGGAGGAGGCTCTGTGTAAACCAGAGTAAGTAATGTTCAACGCAGTGTTTGTGTTTCTTTTGGTTTCCTGTACTGCAATATGAGGGGGAGATTTATCTTGAAGTACCGCCTCCCCCACCCTCACAAAAGGCTGTTTGAAATAAATCAAAATACATTGTAAACACAAAGTATTTTGGCCCACTTCCCTGCCAAGTTGCTCACTGGACTATAAGTTGATCGTTTGCAGAAAAAATTCTGAAGAATGGTTTGGAGCTTTCAGTAGAAGCATACTTTTTCATGTCATTTAGAAAAATGTACCCAGTGGCATGGTGCCCAATGAGTCACTGTCGGATCTTCCCAAAATATGTAATTTTTCTGAGTATGTTCATTCTCCCAAGAGGCTGCATTATTTTTTATGTTCAGAAAACATTTGTTTTAAAAAAGTTCAGAAGTATATCGCTTGTAAGTACAAAGAAATATAAAACAGTATGTCTTCAATGTGTCTGTATTATATATGCTTTGGAAATGAAGAGGATCTTTGTCTTCTTCATAAAAAACAAAACTTAAGGCTAACTTTTCAAGTTGGAATGCAAATAAATTATATGATTAGAAGTGTGAGATAGTAATGCTTAGTTAACATGGTTATAATTTTTAATGATGCAATGATTATTATAATAATAAAGTATGGTTTTGTCTTCATAGGAAAATTAAAACATTAATTTTGATTGAATGAGTGGGATGTACTGGAAACATTGTGTGTGCGTGCATGCACGTGCGTGTGCACACACGAACAAGCTAGTTTATAAAAGCCACAGAATAGGCAGGTGGATGTGGGTATAGGTCTATGTGTTTGGGTATTATTGAGATAAAAAAAATAATTGAAACCGTGTCCACTGAAGAAAGAAGACCCAATAGCATGTAGTTACATTACCAATATAAAAAGGAAACAGCAGTACTGTAAAGTTATATTTTCTCTAAGTAGTGAGGAAAATAAGATACAAAGATGTTCATGTCAAACTGATACCGTGGAATGAAAATGAGCATATGTTTTCCCCTTAGTTTATGCTGTATTTCCTCATAAACTGTTTCGTTTTCTGAGTGGGAATGTTTTGAGCTCTGGGCACTGATTTGGGTTTTGTTTCTTGCCGTGTACATGAAGAAAATGGAATACCCTGAGGTCGCCTGGCCCCTGAGATTCCGCATCCTGCATGAAATTGCACTGGGCGTAAACTACCTGCACAACATGAACCCTCCTCTGCTTCATCATGACTTGAAGACTCAGAATATCTTACTGGATAACGAATTTCATGTTAAGGTGATGACTTTTAAAAGTGTATTGCATCTTTGTGATTAATAGGTGTAAAAAGACCTTTTAGTTCTTTTTTCCACCTAGCCAGTTTAGTGTCTCTCCCTTTTCAATAAGGATGTACTGAAAGTCCAGAATGTCTATCTGTGATAATTCCTCCGGCAGTCATCGTGGACATCACTAGATATGCCGCTTTGGCAGCAGGTGTGAGTCATGTAATAATGAGCCATACTGTCTTGGGATTCTGCAAATTTCAAAACTGAAGGGTACTATTTTTAGGGCATTATAAATTAGAACATGTAAGCCTGAGCCGCAACTAAGTCAGAGAAGATCTGATGAGATACGGGTTGTTTAAGCAGTTCCATGAGGTTTACATTTGTGAAGTTACCTGTCATGACTTTCCAGTGTTTGGTGCATATGCTCATTCACATTACAATACAAAAAACACTCCTCTTTAGTTATTCAAAACGTAGTCTCCCTTTCAAATGTCCGGGATTGTGCTAAACTGCAAGTCAGTATGCATTTCTCTTACAGTTGTTGGGCTCAGTGCTGTGGGATCTGATTTGTTAGGAAATTGGTGGAATATATAGAAATAAAATGTTCGTGTAGGTAACAATCTTTAGTCTCTTGTCTGACTATAATGAATATAAACAAAGACAGTCAGATCTTGGATTTTTTTAAAAGAGAAATGTTTTAAATTCAATTACTCAGTCTTTTCCCTTACAGATTGCAGATTTTGGCTTATCAAAATGGCGCCTGATGTCCCTGTCACAATCGCGAAACAGTAAATCTGCACCGGAAGGAGGGACAATTATCTACATGCCACCTGAAAACTATGAACCTGGACAAAAATCGAGGGCCAGCGTCAAGCATGACATATACAGGTACAGTATGTTACTTCCAATCAGAGCTAACTTGTCTCAAAAGCAAGATGAATCAGGATTTCGAAGCTACATTTTGGTGCTTCTCTCATAAGTGTGGTGAAAATAAGAGACCACAGTGATTAATATTTTTCAAATTAGAGATGTCTTACTTTAAGCCCCTTTTACACCCTTGAAAAAATCTGTAAAGCTTATTTTATTGTCCTGTCAATTTATAATATATACTCTGGAGTATTATCACATGTGCCTTTGATGGGATGGGGAGACAATACGGTCAGCACTTAACTGTACCAAGGAAGACAGTTCTTAGACCAGAAAAACGTCCGTGGTAAAGGGCTACATGAGTCAGTCTCTGTCATTGCTCTCTGATATTGAACAGTAAAATCATACAATTCGAAGGCATAGCTTATCTAGGTGTTCAGGAATGATTATTAAATCATCCTCAAGTTATTTTTCCATATAACTTCAAGTTGTGATAACAGTAATTCCCTAATTTTTCACTTTAGGATTAACTCCTTTTCCAAACAAAAATGTACATGAATATCATCTTAGATAGGTACGCCGATTCTTTATATAGCAATCCACTACCCTATCACTTTCAAAAATGGTATCTGCACAGCCAGCTTTTAAATTTAGTGTTATTTTAGTTGATTGTGCATAGCTAGGTTGTGATATACTCTATGTATATTTTTGTCTTACAACAGCTATGCGGTTATCATGTGGGAAGTCTTATCCAGAAAACAGCCTTTTGAGGGTAAGTGGACTCTGACTTCCTTATCCTATCTTGTTGGTAGGCCACACTCAGAACTACCTTAAGCTCGTCTTATTTTAAATCTGTTTACCATTCATTTTGGGGAAAACACACCGTAAAAACGTAGCAGTTTATCATTTGTGAATCCACTACATACTGAAAAACATAGTAGATTTAAGGATCAGAAAAATTAGGTTCTAATTCTTGTGCCGACAGTATTTAGCCCCATGATTACCCTCAGAGGCAGGCATGCCTGGTGGACATGCCGTGCCCTTACAGAGCGGGGAATGAACCAGCCCTAACTAAGATTTTAAGAGTCCTTCAGTTTCTCTTGGTTTCACAGTGTATTTCGTATATTGGATCATAAGATGCTTCTAATGGCTGAAACATATTTGTTTTGACAGAAGTCACCAATCCTTTGCAGATTATGTACAGTGTGTCACAGGGTCACCGACCCGACACCAGTGAAGAAAGTCTGCCGTTCCATATACCTCACCGCGCAGTGATGCTCTCCCTCATGGAAGCTGGCTGGGCCCAGAACCCGGATGAAAGGCCATCCTTCTTGAGTGAGTGCACAGCCTCCCTCTAGGCCTCCCGAGTGGGTGTGCTGCGAATCGAATCCCCCTTGAGGAAAGTTAGATAACAAGCTCAGGGTTTTCATTCCCTTCCCTCTTGTCATTCATGACGCTGCTAAAAGGGCGACTGCCTCTAGAGCAGAACTGAGAATCCTAACAGGAGAGAGAGGTCCCACAGGAGTCATAATTCCACTTACGTATGCAGCGAGCACGTACCAAGCACCCTCATCTTGCTGCATCGTGAGGTGGGACAGAGCGGTGACCAAGAGCATGTGGGTCGCCAAGTCCTGGGAGCTCCCCTCCTAATTGAAAAGGCAGAGAACAAACAAACAAACACGTGACAGACTGTGGAAGTCCTGCGAGGAAATAAGCGAGGCGGCAGTAGTTGAGGGAGGGGAGGCGAGCCCTGTGCTTGGGAGCAAACGTGTGGGGTGGAAGTCAGAGCTCGGGAACCAGGCGCCGTTCCGCAGGCTGCAGCCCAGCAGGGCGGAGCCCAACGCCACCGCCACCGCCACCAAGGGAACCAGAGGCCTGTGAGGAAGGCAGGGCACCGGGGCCTGGAGAGGTGGGCCGGGCCGCAGGCTCTCCTGCAGAGGTTGGGTGCCTGTCCCCAGCCCTGTGGGGAGCCAGGGGCGTGTCCTGCAGGGGACAGGCCTGCCCCACCGGTGCGAGTGCCAGAGTCACTCCCGCTGCTGGTGGGAGGGAAGCAAAGAGACCAGCCAGGAGACGCCTTGGGCCGTTGGCTACTTGAGGTGGTGATCCTGCAGGTGGGAAAGTGGAGTTAGGGTGGTTTAAAGGTAGACTGGACCATCGCCTCAATGCAGTTGTAGGAGGAAACCGTCCTGACCTCGGGTGAGGCAGAGCTCTAGGATGTGACATCGAAATCAAGAGCCAGAAAAATCTGGTAGCTGGACTTCACAAAAATGGGAACGTTTTGCATTTCAAAAGGTCTATTAAGAAAAACAGTAAGACAAGCCGCAGACTGGGAAGCTTCATTCCAACCGAACGATGAAATATATTTTCCGTTCAGAGCCATGTCCAGAGCCATCCACACTGTATTTTAAAAGTCCAAACCTGCTAAAATTTTGGGCTCACATTTTATTTCCAAGAGCCATGTGGGAAGGTATCTCTCTCCTTTGTCCCCAGTGCCACTTCCAAAGGGTCATTTTTCTCCATTTCCCCAAAATTCTAGCTCCATGCTGTGGCTTTCCCTAAGACATGCTGAGCTTAGGAAGGGAAGATGGGTGACATGTCTTGTACCTAATCCCCCCTTCTAAAGCCGCTACGCCCATGCTCCGTCCTTCTCCAGGCTGACCTGGTTGTCACACTGCATGCAGAAAGCACAGACCATGAGAGGGGTTTATTTTTAGACGGTCAATTCCGTTTCTGTCCCACCGATCTATAGGCCTATTTGATCCCATTTCCCACCCCTATCAGCTCATTCTCTGTATCTGTGGGTCTGTTTTGTTTGTTTGTTGTTTTTTTTAGATTCCACATGTGAGATCATATGGTATTTGTCTTTCTCAGTTTGTCTTCTTTTACATAGCATAACACCTTCTAGGTCCACCCATGTTGTTGCAAACGGCAGGATTTTATCCTTTTTTACGGCTGAGTAGTATCCCATTGCGCATATGGGCCACCTCTCCTTTGTCCATTTGTCTCTCAGTGGGCACTTAGGCTGTTCCACATCATGGCTGCTGTAAGTAATGCTGTAGTGATCACGGCAGCGCAGATGTCTTTCCAATAAGTGTTTTAGTTTTCTTCAGTTAAACGCCCAGAAATGGAATTGCTGGGTCACACGGTAGTTTTATTTTTGACCTTTTAAGGAACTTCCATACTGCACCGGTGAGCAGTCCCACCTGTAGTGCCCGAGGCCACCCTTTTCCACATCTTCCCCAACACCCAATGAGAGTGCCAGATGAGAACTCACTGCGGTTTCAATTTGCAGTTCCCGATGTTTTGCGACGTTGAACATCTTTCACGTGTCTACTGTCCATCCGAATGTCCTCTCTGGAGAAATGTCTGCTCGTTTCCTCTGACCATTTTTCACTTGGATCGTTTGGGGTCTTTTGGTGTTACGTTGTATGAGCTCATTTTCTATTGTGGATGTGAAGCCCTTATCAGATGTATGCGTGGTGAACATCTTCTCCCATTCAGTAGGTTGTGTTTTTATTTGTTGTTTTGGATGCCTTCACTGTGCAAACCTTTTTAGTTTGCTTTAGTCCCGTTTGTTTATGTTTGCTTCTGTAGCCCTCACCTGAGGAGACCAAGTGGAAGATACTGCTAAGACCTACGTCAGAGAGTTTACTGCCTGTTTTCTTTTAGGATTTTTATGGTTTCAGGTCTTACATTTAAGTCTTTAATCCATTTTGGATTTATTTTGGTTTATGGTGTATATATGATACCTTTATGCCTGGAACAAGTTGAATGTCATCAGTTTGCGGGAAAATTTACTTAGGGCCTTCTCAGTCGAATGTTAGTATTTATCGTATTCCATCAAACGATTAGCAGCAATCTGAACTCAATTCATTTTTTTATTTAGAATGTTTAATAGAACTTGAACCAGTTCTGAGAACATTTGAAGAGATAACTTTTCTGGAAGCTGTTATGCAACTAAAGAAAACAAAGGTAAACTGCTAAACGAAATGCTGGGAATCGGACTTTGAACAACTATATGTTAGTCATGGAGATGTTTGGTCCAGTTTGTAGTCTTTAGCTGTATACTCTTCACAGGTGTGGTACAGCGTTGGGGCAGCAGAGTTTACTAGAGACTCCAAAAACCATCTTCCCTTGTCATGAGAGAGCTTTTCCATTTCACGCAATGGCCACCTCCGGATTTCAAAGACATTGCTAGAAGCCCCACATATCAGATTTAAGTTTCAATACGTAACAGACGCCAGTGTGTGCAACGCATGCCCTGAATCGGCCAGCTGTTCCTTTTAGTCTGCAGAGGTTTCCCTGAAGTTTTAAATTGAGTAATAGACATCTGGGCACCTGCACTCTACTAGTACTCTTGGGCTTTTCCGAGATTCAAGTTAAGCCGTAAAATATTTATTAACAACCAAAACCAAAATGTATATTTTCAAAATTGCTTCTTTTTCATTGTCCCATTCACTTTGTGTTGCAAAGAACAAAGCAGTGGTTGACATGGGTCACCTAGAGCAGTTGTCTCGTTTGTTCGTGCTGGCTCCTGGAGGTCAGCACTGACAGGCCCCATTCTCACAGAGCTTCTCCATGCCATCGAAAGTTGTTTGCCAAGCAACTGCAGCCCCTGAGGGACAGAGTCAGAACAGTCTCTGCTCGCTGGGTTTCATTCCACTGCATGTGGAAGATAATAAAAATCATTAGTTATCAGCCACACTCTTGGGTTGTAAACAAGCATAACCTGCAGTTCCCAATCACCAAAGGACTCTTGCGACATCCCTTTGGTTTAGAAGGGATGTACGTGCATAGAGGAAATGGCTACCCTTCACCAAACTGAAAATTGACATGGCAGTACCAGGAACTAGAGAGGAAATGTGCTAATCCTTTCAAGAGCTTTTCACTGACTTCCCCACTTCTGAGTAGGTAGTCTTTACCAGAACGTTCTGATTTCTCCACTTCTTAGTAGCTACTTACTCCTGAGAACATCTCTTTCTGCTTTATCTCTTCATCTCTTTTCTCTGCTCACAACTTTCTCTTCTTTCAAGCAGAGGTCGATAAAAAGGTCTATTTTCTTAGTTATAAAGTAGAAGGGAACCATTCCAGTTCCTTTTTTCCTCCAAATAACTTAAACACTGGCATCTCTATTTAAAACTGCTCATTTTTAGAACACATCTTGGCTTTTTAAATAAAGTCAAAGTACACATTTTTAATGTATATACTAGAATGGCATTTAATAATAGTATTGGCATAACATTTAATATTGGTATCACTTGCTTCAGTGTTTTTAGGTTGCCACATTGTTTTCTCTTAGAGTTGTTACATATTTTTTTAAATCCTTTCTCATTTCTGTGAAAACGGCAGGGCATATCCATTCTGTAGGTGAGGTGACCGCCGGGTAGGGAGGTTAGTCGCATCACACCCTGCACGGCCAGCTGACGGCGGGGCCGGGAAAGGAACATGAATTTACTGAGCTGTTTCAGACATTCCTGGTCACGAAGGTCGCCATCTGGGGTGAGCCGTTGTGCTCAGGTGTCCTAACCACGTCCCCTGTGTGTCCACTGCAGCTGCGGAGCGCTTCGAGCACTGTCCTCGCACCCGAAAAGAGCACAGAGTTGTCCCTGAGCGTCCCTCCGCACCGCAATCCGCAGGAGGTGAGTCCACCGACGGCGCCGCAGTGTGCGGAGAGCGGGGCACATCGTCTAGCCTAAGGCCCTTTGTGGCCAGGAAGCGGATGCCGCGGGGCCCTAGGAAGCCGGGCGGCCCATGGTTCTCGAGGTTCTCGGGTCCCTGTCGTGTCAGCAAGGACTGCTCGGCTCCCTTGTCTGGCACCAGCTTCTGTCCTGGTCGCCGATCTGTGTGCAGGATGGTGTCGGGCAGTGCGGGCGGTCCGGGGTGCAGCCTTGCCACCTGCACACGCCCTCCCGTTCCGACGCAGGAGCGCCGTCGTGGCTGCCTGGCCCGTCCCTGAGAGGTCACGGTGGCTGGCAGCAGGGAAACGCCGTTTATGTGACTGTCCTCAAAGAAAGGTCTCCCTCGGGCTTATTTCGTTTAGATGAGCCATTCCTTTTAAGAATATACACTCAGAAATGCCTTCAGAATGAACCCTGAAATACAGCATCGTCCAAGTCACCTTCACATACACCACCTCGCTGGGTCCCTGGGCCACACGTGCGCAGCCTTAGGTAGGGACTGCAGATGTCACAGAAAAGAGCCTGAGGGCCAGAGGGTCAAATGCCTCCTCGAAGGCAGATCAGTACCAGTTAGAAGCTGTCAGAGGACCCGGCCTCCATCACCTCTGCACGGGCCCTGAGACCCGGAATCCCATCCAAATCACAGGTGACCAGAGCTGCGCGCTTCAGGTGTCTCACCGACTGGACCAGAGCCTCTGACGTCACAGAGCAAATATTAAAAAACTAATGATTTCTAATACGATTAACTGTTGCAGTACCATGGCCCCCAATCCGAGTTGGTAAAAAAATCAAATCAAGTTCGTTTTGTATTTGATGCACGTGTTTCTTTAGTTCTGTGAAGTATGACCTGTAGTGGTTTTGATTTCGCATATAATAAGCCAGAGCAAGAACTATTTAGAAATGAAAGCTGTATAACTTCAAGAGTGATTTTTCCTTAAACTTGACCGTTCGCCCTCTGCTTCCTTTAGGAATCATGTGGATCGCTTCGGCCCCCTAACAGCAGTGGCTCCCCCGGAACCTCCAGGTCCCTGTCAGCTCCTCAGGACAATGAGCCTTCGTCCAGTACGTGAATTTTTCAGCCACTCTTACTCACGAGGTTTCTATTTTCTGTCAAGATGAGATTCTTGGCAAGCAACTGAGGTCTGTACAGAAGGTGTCTTTCGTTCGCATGCACAGCTCGTTTTCACAAAGGGCCAGTGTCTCAGGATATGGTAACCGTAGTGGGCCGTCTAACAGACACGGTCACTGTCGCGGGCACTGCGTTAGGCCTAGAGAAAGAAACGGACACACCTCCTGTGAGGAGGAGGAGAAAAGGCGTCCAGGCAACACGGTGTGAAAGGGAGCGGCGGATACCAAGCTGCGGGAGACGGGGGCCGGAGGGGGTGACATTTACGACAAAGTGCTTTCACGGCCACCACCGCGTGAGGGAGGTGGGCCTCGTTTTATAATCTTTAAGACCAGGACTCCTGGATCCCACAGTCAGTAGCTGGCAGATCCAACATTTGAAGTCAGGTCTTCCAATAAGTCTTTTCCTGTCACTACTACGCGTGTTGTCACCACGAAGAACTCGTTCTGACTGAAGGCAGGACCCGTAGTTGCACAGACTGGCGTTCCAGGCAGGCAGCAACAGGGAACGCAGAACAGCGAGCAGTCGGGTTGGTGCAGAGCGTGACAGGAAGGCGACAGGGTGCAGCCACGCCATCACAAAGTCCAGCTTGGGCTGAGCTGGCCAGGCTGCCACCTGGGGATGGAGCGGCCACTGCGATGACTGAGCGAGGTGCGACGTGCTCAGATTTGTTGCTCCAGGGGGCTCCATCCTGGGGTGTGCAGGGTGTTCGGGGTCGGGGCTCAAGGCGGGAGACCACTTAGGAGACAGGTGTCTTCCTGCACCTCAGCTGAGAGGGTGGCAGCCTGACGGATGTTGGGAGGAGGATGTGAGCCACTGTGAGGACGCTGATGGGAGGGACAGAGAAAGCAAGTTACACCTGGGGACTGAGCGACATGGGTGCCACCGACAGGAACAGGAGTGGAACTGGGTTCGGGAGTTCAGATGAATAATTAAGTTGTTAATGTTTGTCTTTGAAATCTGAGGTGCTTAGCAGCACGTGTGAGGATGACGTCGGTGGGCTGTTTAAATGTGCGACGGGGGGGGGGGGGCGGTTTCCGTGAAGTCGGAAAACCTAATTACACGGACTTGGGAAGAGAAGTGACAGCTGAGGCCCCGAGATTGAGCAGGAGGGCAGAAAGGCAGACGATGCACACAGACTTAGAGGACACGTTTCAACTGCGGGAGGAGGAGGAAGACAGGGAGAGATGGGGGGATGTGTAGAGAAGTGAGTCCGTGCTTGGACTTCACATGTGACAGAGGCACAGGAAAAGACATTCAGCACGAGCCCGTTCTGTTCAAAAGGTATTCATTCACCTGAGGAACCCGGTCCATGCCAGCTTCGATAGCAGTGAAACGGAAGGTGTCGGACGCACCTCTGCACGAGCCGGACGTGGACACCTGAGCTGACAGGAATGGCTAAGGCCCCCTCCGCCTCTCACGAAGGTGTTGTCTTACAGGAAAAGGCCAGGACTCCATGCGGCACCGGCCGCTGGTAAATCACAGTTGGGACAGCAACCTGTCTGCGGCTCGGAGGGCGGCCCTCTGCGACCACAGGACCGCCCCGTGCTCCTTGGCAGCTGGAAAGCCACTCTCGGCCGAGGGCCCTGCAGGTAACCCGTCCGCTGCGACACTTCCTGTCAGGGATGCCAGCCACGTGCCTCTGCGCTCAGGGCTCAGTAGATGCGCCCCGCGGCCAGCGCTGTTCAGCCTTGTCTCCTCCACGTGGTAGAGATATACATCCTTAAGTCAGGAAGCACTGGCAACCCCAGAGGACAGGAGGGTTGATGTGGAACGACAGGCCCGGGCAGCACTCCATGACTGTCTCTAGGGAGGGCTGCTGGGAGGAGGTGGGACCCACTGTTACTAAAGGTGAAGCTATTTTGTTTACTTAACGACTATGCGGGTCTCTTTTATAATAAGAAAAAAACCCCTGAAAAATAAAAGTAGTTTTGTCCCATGATTCACAGCATATAAATAGGTGGTGCTTTTTCTGGAAGGGGAAGGGAAGAGATAACCCAAATTGAATGTTTCCTGAAAATTAACAGCATCCCCACAAAATACTGGTTTTCCCTACAAGCACGATCATAGTAAAATTAGGTTTTATGCCTTTTTTTCTTCTGATTTTACTCCTAGCCACACATCTGTCTTCCCCTTTGACTTGTCATGCCTGCTCTTGTGCAGAGGGTTCCCATCCTGGTGTGGCCCAGCAGTGGGTCCAGATGAAAAGAGAGGACATTGTGAGCCAGATGACTGAGGCCTGCCTCAACCAGTCGCTGGACGCCCTGCTGTCCAGGGACCTGATCATGAAGGAGGACTATGAACTCATTAGCACCAAGCCCACGAGGACTGCCAAAGTCAGACAGTTACTGGACACCAGTGACATCCAAGGAGAAGAATTTGCCAGAGTCATAGTACAAAAGCTGAAAGACAACAAGCAAATGGGTCTGCAGCCATACCCAGAAACACTGACGGGTTCTCAGTCACTCTCTTTAAACTTATTTCAAAATAAAAGCTTATAGGTGACTCTTTTTCAAGAAAAAAGTTCCGTTTATTAAACAGTATTTTATATTTCTCTTGCCCTGATCATTCTGTTTTTATAACAATCCATGTGAGTATTAGAAGCTTTGATGAAGTTTCTTTTTCAGGTAAATATGCGTCTCCCTCCATGACATTACAGTATTTTTTTTAATTAATAGAGTAAAAAAGTGGCATTTTGCTTCACAGTTCAATTTTTTGTCTGTCTGGTTAATTACAACTATTTTTTAAATGTAACAATTATATGCATCTTGTGCTCGGCAGCATCTTTGGGTATCATGTGTTTCTCCTGGAAACCATCTTCATGATCGCTTCCTTGGTGGATTATTTATGACTTGTCTGAGATGTGGCTTGGCATCGGAACCGTGCCCTTCATCCCTAACGCGGAGGTGGCACAGCATTCCTGTGCGGGTTCTCACCCCCTCCAAAGGGCTGTGGACTAAGTTGTTCCCCAGATTACATTCTATGTATTTATTTTTTTAGCTCTCTTTTTTTTTTTTCCTCAAGCATTTTTTTATGGTGACATTGGTTAACGAATCCAGTAAGCTTCAGGTGCACAATCCACAGTAAGGCATACGTGTACTTACATTGTCTGGTCGGCAGCCACAGATTTCCTTGTCACCACATACTTAACCCGTTTTACCCAGTCTGCCTCCCCCCCAACGCCCTTGCTGCCCTCCGTCAGCCACTAGTCTATTGCCCATGGCCATGAGCCTCTGTTTACATTTTTAAACGTTATTTTTTTGACTCTCGATGGTTTTCAGCTGGCTCTCCCTCAGTTTGATGATGTGGCAAAGTAAAGTTGGCCCTTTGTTTTTCATTTTATGCCTAGATCTAAAAACTCAGCTTCGCAACTAGTCTGTATGCTTATGGGACATGCATTCCAGCCATTGTCTCCCATAATCTAATCAAGGGAGGCACAGTGGTCAGCCATCGTTACGGCCTGCAGACTTTCTGAGCACGGACGACAACGTACTAAGAAGATGATATCGAGGGTCAAGGTGGCTCTGCAGTGAGCCCCCACCCCGAGTAGCACTGTTGCGGCCCAGCAGCCCACCTCCGGCCCTGCCCATAGTATGCACCCCAGCGGTGTCCAGAGACGGGCGGGTGAGACGGAGTGTGCCCAGTACGGCCAGTCAGAGGGGCACTGGCCGAGGGAGCCGCCTTCCGCTGTCTCTGCAGTGACCTGCTGGGGCGTAGTGGGAAGCCGGGACAGGGAGAGGAGAACGTGTCCCAGGAAGCCTGCTCCCAAGGCCAGGGGCAAGCGCAGCTAGCAGTAGCCGGGCCTTGTGTGGACACGGCACTCAGTAGCATCTGGGTCCCAGGGCACCGAGTTCTTTTCAGTGTTCTCCAGCCTTCTAATCCAGCAAAGGAGAATGTCACGAAAGGATGGGCTTCAGGCTAAGAACTTCAGAAATAATATTTAGCAAGAATTTTATAATTAAAAAATATTGATTTGAAAATGACCTATATATGACAAGTAGTACTAGTTTTCCACTTGTACAGTTTCATTCTATAACATTCCACTAAAAGGATAGTTGGGAGGACTATGTTATGAAATATGCAGTCTGTTGGATGTAATGAGAATCTTAGAAGTAAGTAGCTGAGAATGAGAGTTGATGATTCAGTTACTCCGAAAGGGACCTCATCTCTAATCGTCTGCTTTTTAACCGAGCAGAACTGGACAAGGCAGTGCATTTTACAACGGTGCCACCACCGGCAGCATCCCCACTACTTGTCGCACAAACGCCCAGCCCCACCTCAGACCGTCTGAGTCAGCCCCCGGGTCCACGTAGCGAACCCTCCGGGCTATTATTTCTGTCAAGTTCTAGAGCCTGTTTGGAGAAGCACCATAGAATTGTGCCTAAAATAATTTCTCTAGGTTCACAAATCTGTTGTCTTTATGTCTGAATGCCACATTTATCTCAGAATTCAGGTTTGATTTTTAAATATTCTTTTTTTTTAATCCAACTTGAATTCCCAAAACAACTGTGGTCAGGTTTCATACTTTAGAATGACCACTTCACTTAAAGATGATCAGGTCAGCAGACTAGAATCTACAGCTTAGCCCTTTTGGACGAACTTCTGAGGGGCAAATACTTGAACGATGACAGCGGAAGCAGAGAAGCAGACAGACAGCTGATGGGTCACCCGAGGCAAGGAGCCGGGGGCTGGTTTTCATCTCCCTCCCTGGTCCTTAACCCTGGCCTCACCGCCTCAGTCAAATGCTCAGTTTCCTAACTCACGAAGAACAATTACAGTGCTCTCTCGCTCTCTCTGGGAGAAGGAGAAGTCAGGAAACGCTCGCCCTTAGCTGTCCTCACAGGCCTCTCTCTCCCTGGCCTCAAAATGCATTTCTCTGGGGAAATCGCACCTGTTTCCCACGGAGCCCAGCTCCCAAGCCACCTCCACTGGAGTTCCCCTAACGACAAAACAAGGACGGCCTGCATTTCCTTTAACAACAACACTCTTTTGATTTTCCTGACTGTCCCATCTAGTCCTTTTTCTGGAAAATTACTTGTCACAAACTTTGTCTTTAATCATTTAAAATTTGATGTCATAAAATTAATGACTCTGAAAGGGACAATTATGCTTTGGAAATGCTTCAAATTCCTCTACTACAAAGATGTTAAGTAGACATGTATCGCACAATCAAAAACTTCCACCGAAGCCGGGGGAACTTACTGCCTGCTCAGCAATGCCCTTCATCCACGGACAGTTCCAGCTGGTAATCTTTCTGCACTGGTTTGAAAATCGATTTCCCTAGAGCAGAGGTCCCCAATCCCCCAGCCATGGACCAGTACCCATCTGTGGCCCGTCAGGGCCTGGGCCACACAGCAGGAGGCAAGTGGCGGGCCAGCGAGCGAAGCTTCATGTGTATCTGCGGCCGCTCCCCAGGCTCACATCACCCCTCAGCTCCGCCTCAGATCCTCAGGCGTTAGATTCTCATAGGAACCCTGGTCCCTGGTGCCAGAAAGGTTGGGGACCGCTGCCCTATAGTATGTATCTACTGGCCCCAGCTCCAGTCCTTGGGATGGTGTACAGGGTAAGCCGAACACCTCCCCCATGTGACATCCTCCATGTGTTTGCAGGCAGCAATCCTGATCCTGATGACTGTTTCCTGCTTCAAAATAACCCATTCTTCCCTCAGTGGCTATTTAAGAGGTATGACCTAAATCCCTCTTCAAGTGTGGAACGTAACTGGCATGATGCTCTAACCTAGTCAGGCCTCACCGGCACCCCGGGCCACCTCCCGTACAATTAACACGCCATAACCCCATTAACAGCGGTCATTGTTAAACTGCTATTTAACTGTCAGCTACAAATCCTCTGTTTTTCACTGTTATTTTGCCTTATTTCTCCTTTTTATAACTCAGTTGACTTGGGTTTCTAGGCCCATATGTAATGTGTTCCCTTTATCTCTTAATTTTTCTAACTCCATCCCTAGTTCCAGTCATCCAATAGAGTTTCATTCTTAAATCTGGAATTCCCCCAGCTCACCATCCACAAGCTGCATTTTGTAATTTCATTCCAGTTGCCAATTAAAATGTTGAATGGCGCTGGGCCAAGGACAAAATCTGACAAATGCCACAGGCTTCCTCCCTTCAATGACAAAGCCCAGTTAATCATCACTGTTCACCATTCCCATAGTAACTAATGTACATAAGTAAAAATTTCAAAGTGGTTACATACTATTTATTATAAAAAAAAGTGTAATCCATAATTTTAACCAAAATGATCTCTATTTCCAGGTCAGTTTTTAAAGTGATAGCTTGTTTTCTCATGTAAAATGTGTATTTCAATGAAATCACTTCTTTTTTTTGCAATGAGTACATTAAAATATTAAAAGGGACGGTTCCTCTCTTTACATAGAAACGATATGTATTGCTCAGGCTCTGCTTATGAAATCTAGGCACAAGGCACCAAGCCCACGGAAATCTCATGATTTAAGGAGGGCAATTGTATAAAGAATCCCCACATTCAAATCAGAAAAAAAAATCAAACTTAGGAAATTAAAGATTAAACAGAAGACAGCCTTAAAATTAGTATAAATAATACTCTTAAAGAGATTGGAGCAGATATATCTTTAAAACTAGAAATTACTGTGCAATAAACAATAGATCTTCAAAATTTTTGAAATATGATCCTCAGAATTATCCAGAAACTATTCATCTTTGAATGTTGTCCCACTTGTCTCTCATTCGACTCCTGGCCTTGGGCATTTGTCAGGGCCACTGACCAGCACAAAGCCCCAAGCTCCCCAGGCCGGAGGTGTCCTCTCTGAGGGCGTTCATGGCCTGAGCAAACAGGACCCCACCAACAACGCAGCTGCAGGTGCTTCTTCCCAATCCGAAGTCCCCCTCCTTGGCGACAGTGCTGAGCTGTCCCCCGCCTCCCTCCCCGCCTGCTCTGACGCTCTCTGAGAAAGGTTCTGGGCTGGCAGGGTGGCCACCACCTTGTTTCCACTTGCCCCTCCGTGGATGGCACAAAGTTTAAAGGGACAAGAAAAACAATGCTGAAAATTAACTGCCTCTGGTTTTTTGGGCACAGCCTTATCGCAAACAAATGAGAGGTATTTCCCCCAGGACTCCCAAGGTTAAAAGGACCCCAAATTCTAAATCAACGGTTTTGGAATTTTAGGCGTCCGGGGAGGATGAGCTGAACCTGCCACCGGGGCGGTGCGGACAGCCCAGCCCAGCTGCCAGGCTGCCCGGGCGCAGAGCGGGCCCAGCTCCAGGGCTCTCCTCCCAAAGGCAGAGGAAGAAAAACGAAGTCAGCAGCAACACAGCAGGGATTGCGCAGGTCTTACGGATGGGCTGGGGGGGATGCCTTCTGTCTGGGGTCCGTGGGAGGACCCCTGGCGGGACGCGGGTCAGGAAGCCTGGGCTGTAGAGGCTGGATGGTGACCTCCCACAATGCCTACTTCTGATGTGTCTTTTTAAGTTACTTACAATTTTTTAAGTTAGCCATGATTCTGGAACTATAACAAGTAATTTAAAAAGTGGAATGACGTCATTGGTAACAATTAGTCTTCGTAGGAAAAAAAATTTACATGAGAAGAGGTATTGATTTCCAGTGGAAAACAAGAGATGCATTCTGAAGAGCTCGATTGCTTTCTCGTTCTCTTTCAGATGCTTTGCATGATCACGGGCGGCGGGCGGTGGCTGAACACGGCCTTTCCAGTTCAGCTCCGCTGCAGAGGAAGATCAGGTCATGCTGCGCCGAGACCATGCGACAGCCAAAGGTCTTGAACCGTGACAGCCAGCCTAGCGGCCATGGCAGGGGCCCGGCTTTTCCGAGTCAAACAGGAGGACCGAGGCTGGGCAGAGGCTCCGGAAAGGCAATGCGGTCGGCGCCCCGTCTCTCAGCCCAGGGAGCCTTCGACTCCTGAGGAGACACTCTGACAGTCGCTCTTCACGCAGGAAGAGCCTCTCTAACCAAGCGTCCTGCAAGGGAAACCCTCTCTCCTTCCCCTCTTTCTATTTCCAGCCCCAAACCACACCCGCTGTCCACGTGCCCGACTTCCCGAGCCCACCCCAGGTGGCTGGCCCCAGCCGGGCAGGTCCCGGGCCTTCCTCTGGTCTTTCCTCTGGTCGGGCCGGGCAGCCGACCGGAGGACTCTCCTGTGGCAGGACTAGCCGGCTCTGCTGACGACATTTCCAGACAAGCAGGGGCAGGCGCAGGTCCCACTATCCCCGGGAGGACGCCAGACTTTGCTGTTACCAATCACAGCAACGCAACTGCGCAGACGGCAGGAAACCGTGCGGCTGCGCCTGTGCCTCCTGGGACTTCCGACGGCTCCCCCGACATGGTGGCGTGTGACACGCCGCTCTGAGGCCTCTACCTGTTTCGGACACAGTTCCCTACCGAGGTAAAACCGATGTGCCTGGGAGTGCCCTGCGTGGCCAGACGCTCTGCGGAAGGGACACAGGGTTCCCTCACTTGGCTCCAATCCGAAGTTGAAGCCACCCGCAGACACCGCACTCCCAGATGAGCTGGGACCTCGCACACTGCGACCTCCCAGTGGGAGCAAGGCCCATCATCCCACCGTAGGCTGGGGTGCTCCTGGGGCCCGTGGGGGACACACCGGTCTGTGCTCACAGACAGCCAAGCCTCCTCGTTCCCTCTGGTCTCACTGTTGCTGTGACTGTCTCAGGGACGTGTCTGGTCGCATGAGTCTCCACCGGTCACGCACGAACGTGGCCCACTTAAACTGGACCCTGAGGAGTCCCTCTCCAGGGTGTGGGGACTCAGGCTGTGACCGCTGCGGTGCCAGACACGAGCGCGGACAAGCGCTGCAGGCCCCTCCTGTCCTCGGCTTCGGCCCTGCTCTGGCCACCTCCGCTGCCCGCCGCAGGCTGGACGACAGCGGGGACAACAGAAGCGCTCGGCGAAGTGGGAAGGGGGGCGAGGGGGTCAGGGTGCAGCATGCCTGGAAGATTAGGGGACTGTTTCCACTTTGCGGGGGAAGGGTGGGAGGGTCCCAGATCACTGGAGTCTCCTCACTTTTACTAAAATGGCGAGGAACCAGTTTTGCTAATCTTATCTCCTTTACTGCGACAAGCCCTGTGGCACTGTTGCTGGGGGCGGCATTGTCCCCCTTCTTTTTGTGTTGAGTGAACCAGCTCTTTCCAAGTGACCCAACAGTCTACCCAAGGTCCCAACAGGAAGCAGCAGAGCCCAGGGCCCGGCCCGACCCCAGCTCCCTGGCCCGGCGGCCTCCCTGTCTCCTCTCGCCCGTGGGATGGCTGTCTGCCCCTGTCAGAGAGGATGTGGCTTGGCTCGTTTTTCACTTTCCCTTGGTTGTGCAATTTGGCAGCTGAGCGAACCCCCAGTGGGCAGAACGTGGTCCTGTGTACCCCGCCCCCAGCAAGCAAGCACAGCAGCAAGTACCAGGGGCTTTCCCATGCTGCCCTCGTGTCCGCTGTGGCCTTTGACTTTCTGGAATAATCAGAAAGAAGTGCCTCGTTCTGCCCGCGCCATCTGAATTCCTCTTTCTTTCCACGCGCATTTACATGACAAATGCCAGCTGTCAGGGGTCGCTGACAACAGCTAAGGCCTCTTCTTCACACCTATTTTCCGGGCTCAGCCTCTGCGGTCAAACAGGATGCCGGGGACACTCACGCCCCCCTGCTCCTGTCACTGAGGGCAGTCAATCACACTGCCCCACCACTGTGCATGGTCGCGGTCACATACTGGAAGACACCTGCGTCTGCGCCCAGCTTCGGCGTAAGGCGCGCAGGGGCCCACGTCTTGCTGAGTCCCAGAGAGAAGAGCACGTCACAGCTTCTTCTACAAGGGACCTAAGACCCTGCTCCAGACCCTGACAAGGACAAGCACCAGCACGCGGCCCTCCATCCCCTGCCCTTTAAGAATCTGCAGCTCCTAATTAATTATCGCCACCGACTGAGTATTTGCCCCGTGCCAGACATGGTGGTTTGGTTCAGGGTTTCAGAGATAAGACTCAACTCTGTCCTCAAAGAACTCACGTCCCATAATAAAAGCAGGTGTAGTTTGGCAGCAGCCGAGAGACGACTGTTCGTGCAGAATGAGAATTCTCTGGGGGGAGGCCGCAGCAGCGTGAAGGGTGCAGAAGTGGCTTGGGAAGTCCAGGAAGGTCCAGAGGCCCTTCTCTCGAGTCGGCTTCAGATGGAAGAGACGGAATACCTGAGTTCAAGGCAGTGTCGGTGGAACTGGTCACGTGCACAGCCTCTAACGTAGTCCCTGAAGGGTGAGTGACAAAACCCTGTACAGAGGGACAGATGTCAGCTAACGACTGTCACAGGAGGCACAGCCAGTGCTGTGACAGGGTGAGGCAGGCCCGAGGGGTGCACTCGGCTCACCCCACTCGGAGGTCGTGATGAGCAGTGATGCCCCCGCTGGGCTGTGACAAGCAGAAAGTTCCTGTTGTCAGGGAGGAGGAAACAGGCCACGCGGGGATCAGACAGGAGAGACTGGACAACCAGCGGGTCCTTGGTACTGCGCTTAGCGCGTGCTAGATGCTGCTATCACCACGTGATGGGGCAGAGGGGACTCTGGACCAGACACACAGCCAGAGGGTCTTCTAAAGCAGCAAACCCACCATTTCACACTGCTGTTTCAGTCTCACAAACGAAGAAAAACCCACACTCCCAGCCTGGCCCAAGACGCCTGACAACCAGGCCCTGGCCGGCTCCGCTGGCTCGGCCCCTGCCAGGCCGCCAGCCCATCCCGCTGGCCCAGCCCGCTGTTTCGCAGCACTGGCCTCTGCTCCCCAGGGCATCCGTGCACCCCCCAGCCCGGACCGCTCAGACACCGCTCAGACGCCCGGGTCTCTACCGCATCAGCTTCCCGATGCGGAAGCCGGGTCCCCCAACCCTCTGCCCACTGCCGAGGCCACCTCTGCCTGTCACCCTGCTTTGCTATCTCGGGGTATTTAAGCCTAAAATGCAACCTGCTTTGCAGTGTCTGCTCCTCCAACAGCATAGCAGGCTCTGTGGAGAACGAGCTCTTGTCCCTCCCCCGGACGCTGCTCTGGCCCCAGCATCTGCTGGAAAGCAAATGAGTGACTATTGCAAGCGTGAGCGAGCTGAGGGTGTCCACGGTCGGGGGCAGTGAGAGCCATGGAAGGGGTTTCCAGAGAGGACACTCAATGGCTGAATGACGAAGACACAATGACCCCCGATGTCAGCAGGGCTCCCAGGGACGGGCCGCAACAGGACAGCACGTCCACTGCGGCCGAGCTCCCCGTGAGACCTGGGCTTCGCGCCGACGCACTTAACACCCCCATGTCACACGGAGTGTGTCCTCTGCCCCTTCGGAGGGGACATCCTTCAGCTCGTTCACTGTCATTTCCTCATGGCTCCCGACAACAGGACTGATGTGCTTAAGGGAAACTGCCCTGGAGAACAAACCGATCAAATAAGAAACACACAACACACAAACGTCGCCAGGCCGCCCAGGACTTTTTAACAAGTACGTATTTACAAATTATTTATATGATTTCTGATTAAATTTTTTGAAATGAAAGAAACAACCTATGAGAAGCAAAGACAACTTTTAAAAAGTCGTTCTTTGTTCAATGCTTACATAACAAGAAATTCACCCGAAGGACAAAATTTAACAGAAATGAAAAGATGTGTGATGGTGTCAACAATATCTTTATTTGTAAGAGTAAAAACAGCAAAAGAAAATATTCTCCAATTTGATGGAGAATTATATAGCTAATAAAAGTGATACCCATCTAAAGCAGAGACATGTGTGATGAAATATTTAAGTGAAGAAAACACTGATACAATGTAGCATTAATAATAGTGCAATATTGGGTCAAAACAGACTTGCTGATCCAAATCCCATTTAGTTACTAAGCACCAAATGACTTTGAGCACGTCCTTTAACCTTACTCAGCGTGTTTCTGCTTTTGTAAACCAGAAATGTCAATGGCGTCAATTTTATCTCATAGGAACTGAGAATTCCTTTAAGAGTGGAATTCGCTTATAAAAAATTGTACTGAAACTCCCATTAAAATATTCACATGAAAGTCAGTTACTCTAAAAAATTGTCACCTTCTTTGCAACACACTTGCCATTTTAGATTTAACTCCTACTTCATCACTGAAATAACCAACAGAACCCGCTGCTGTGCTGTGAGGTGCTTTGCAGGACCCGACAGCTATGCAGCGTCCCTGGTGAATGATTCAGAAAACTTCAAAACGGAGATGCAGCAGCAGAAATAAAGTGCTAGCCACTTGGAGAAATTATGCCTCTCATTTTGTTTTCTTACGCTGCACTCTTATTTACCATATGCCATTTTCCTTAAAAAAGGAAGTGCAGTGTAGTTTCACTCAGAAACTTGATTAAGAAACATCAAACTATTAATAGAGAATGAAAGAAAAAGAATAAGTCACATAGAAGAGAAAAAGAAAGCAAGATGAGTAAAAGAATGTTCGTAAGAGCAGAGGAAATGGAATGGTAGATCTGTGCGTTATTTTCACAGATGTGAGTCCAGATGATGTGATGCGTCTGTGAGCAGCATTTAACATGCTCTGTGGTTTCATTTCAATATTCAGCCACTCTAAATCTATACAACTTACAAATGCTGAGATGATACGGCTTGCTGTTTCCAGCATGACGATTTACACTGACGGCCGGGGACACAAAACGCGTCACCAATCCAACTGCACCTGGCATCAGAGACTCAAGAGCTGTGGATGACACCCCATCTGGCTACAGATAATTAGCTTATTTGTTCCTGCATCGTCAGCAGCACTCGAAGAATATTTTAAATACCAAGAGTCATTTTTAGAGCCTCTTATGTAAGTCTACTGGGGGATTTATACTCGTTCACCTAAAGAAGTTTCTGTTAATTGGTGCTATAAATGTGAAATAGTGCAAATTTATAGCACCAATTAACAGAAACTTCTTTAGGTGAACGAGTATAAGCCGAACCTATTTGAATCTAGACAGTTGGAGGTGAGAATTAAAGTGTTTCTCAAATGTAAGGCGCATACAAAATAATTTTGGTTCCCTGTTCTCTTGGTGCTCTCCGTGACGCAATGAAGACCGGGCTAGATTTCCAGTCCCGGGAACTTCCCCTGACAGTCAAGAGTGTCTTCACATGGCCCAGTTTACCTGGGCATAGGGTCATCTTCAGTGTTAAAGTGCTCTGGATTTGTCACCACGTAGGGAAACCCACATCTATAATTAGTTCCTGCCCTGGCTGCCTTTACCCCTGACAGCAGGGAGGCTGTGCAGGGCAGGAGGACAGTGGGCCGTCTGGGGACAGCGGCAAGCCCTGCCCCCGCGTGGAGAGGGTGACGGCCCCGTGCCAGGCGTGATCCTTTCAGGCCTCGCTTGGTCCCCGTGTGGGTGACCTGTCGGCGCACCCGCCCTGCAGGCCGTGCGGCCTCTCACTGGGCCGCCGAGTCCTGGACGGGCCTGGAACCTCCCTATGTGAAAAGCCTGCGTATGTGGGGAGGACACTGGCCAGGGACAGACTAAACCTGCAGGTTTACAAAGACGCTGTGTCTGCAAGGAACCCGAACCCGGTTTTCCCCCGCGGCCCCATCCAGCTCGCAGCGCTCGGTTCCGAGTGAAACCACCGAGTCCGCTTCTCGGATCCGTCCCGTGTGGGGTACCTAAGGCAAGAGGCCGGGCGCAGGTGGCCGGCCGGGGTGACAGTACCTCCTGGCTGGGCCTGGCCATCAGGTGGGGCCTCCGCGCCCTCTAAGGGCCGTGCTCACTCCCTCTGGGGAAGTGCGAATGCAGCTGTGACGAGCACCCCAGAAAAGCCCGCGCGCGCCCGGCCAGAGTGGGAAAGCCGGCCCGCACCCGGTCCGCGGACCACAGAGGACCACACCCGGTGCTGGCCCGTGGCCCGGCGCTCCCGCGTCAGGGTGCCTGTCCCCAGAGCTCAAAGCAGGACCTCAGGGACTCAGACAGACGCTCGCGCAGGCGACAGGCAGGGTCAGCCACGTGCTGGGGACAGACGGGTGGGCGCGGAAAGACAGGCAGCTTGACAGGTGACGGGGTGGGCCTCGGCCTTCACGGAGGGTAAAAGCCACCATGGCCCCTGAGGACAGCACACTGCGTCAAACGAGCCGCTGCTGTTTCCACTCACAGGACGTTAGCCTGGAGCAGCCCGGGTCACGGAGACAGACAGGAGGGGCCGGGCCGGGAGCTGGCCGCCCGGGTTCCCAGTTTTGCAAGAAGGAACAGCTCCAGGCCCGCTGCTCAGCGACGTGAACGCAGGCAACCTCCCTGCATACACCACGTGGCCAAGAGGGCGCACTTCGGACGTGTGTTTTCAGAACTAAAAGAGTTTTAAACGGGGCACAGTACAACAAGGTGTCCGCGAGGACGTGCCAGGCTCTGCCGACCCAGGACACTGGCAGCGCGGAGCCGGGTGCCTGGGTGGGGGATGAGCTCGGCCAGCGCAGGTCAGTGCAGGCCCTCCTGGGGCCTGGGCAGAGGACAGGCTGCGTGGCCCGGAACAGGCGGCTCCCAGCACCCGCCCCCCTCAACTGGGGGCTGCTCGGAGGGGGCCCTAGAAGTTGGCAGGTGCCTGAGGGGCATCGAGGAAGGAGACAGACTAGAAAGCAGAAAGAAGCACCCGGGGGAAGTCCCCAGCTAGTGGCAGGGTGAGGCGCTGCCATGCTCTCCACGACTGATTCTCCTCCTGGGGAATGACTCCCTCTTCAGTAAAAATGGGGACGACCTAACAGGGGCGTGAGAGCTAACCCAACATGCTGTGTCTGGAACATTTTTTTCATCCCATGACACACAAAGCACACTGTGATTTTTACAGATAAGCAAACTCAAGCTCATGACCTCGACAGGGAAAAACAATAAACAATTTCTACGTGCCTATGCACAGGGCTAATCATTGACAATTACTCTTATTTATGAATGCCAGTGTTACCTCAGAACACCAAAGTGTGCAATAACTCTCATATTCAACTTACTCCTGTGCGTTCAAGTAATAAATCAAAGGTTCTTACTTCAGACAAGGAAATAGTTCGAGGCCAAATGGTTTTCTTGAGCCATGGCTCAAGAATGTGATTCTATTTATTGTTCTTCCTTTCTCTGAAGATAATCGTAAATATTTATGAAAAGTAATAACCAGATGCTTTCTACTTCCAAAGACAAAGGAGGAAATTTTGCCACGTAAGACGGGGGTGGAAGAACTTTTATGCAATTAATATAATAGATTTTCTCCCCAAAGGGAAATAACGGAACCTTTTGGGGGCGGGGTTAATAAAAGGCCTTCCATATCCTAAAGTATGACGAGAAGAACAGCCATCAGAATGCCCGTTGGAGGGATAGTCCGCGATATTATATTGAGAGTAAATATTTCCCAAAATTGTGTTTCATTAATGTGAGTCCCATGTTTTGTTTTTCTATGTTATGTTGCAGCTTCGACAACTAAATTGTTCAATTGCTGTGCTACTGTTGCTTAAGGGGTTTGGATGATGTGCAGGAAAAAAGCAGAAGAGAAATCTCAGGAGAACTTAGTGGATCTTTACAATCACGTGCCATTCTGTAAAAGGCTTGGTCTTTTTTATGTTGTGATAACCCTTTCTCTGCTGGAGTAGGTTTGCCACTGAAATTTTTAAAAATGTGTGATTAAATATTTTGGATGTGTGCCTATGTTTATCTTTATATAAAATTTCACTCCGTATCTATAATTTGGGCACGCACTTATGATCTTAAGGAATTCATAATGGGAAATTAATAAGTAGCAGTACACTCATGAAAGTAACAAGGAAAGGAAGCATGGCCCTAACCCCATAGTTATTACCTTCAGCAGCTCATCACGAACCCTGATCCCACATCGCTTTCTTTAGCCAGAGTTTAATAGTAACAGTAGTGACTCTGTCACTGGTTTCCACTTCACTGACGTACCCCTAGCCCATCAGCTGTGGCCTTTCACTTAGGCAACTCTTTGAACTTGCTCTCAAACATGGAGCAACGAACATGTTTCTGAGCAGACTACAGAAGAGAGGAACTTGCACACACACACACACACACACATATACACACACACATACATATATGTATATATATGAAATATATAAATGGGCAGAAAGAGGAAAATGAGGAATAAAAGGTTTTAAGTAGAAATTTCTGTGAAAATTCCCAGTGCATTAAAAAATAACAACAATAATGCTGTAAACAGTCCTCATGCACCCCTGGCCTGACAGTGAGCTGTCATGCAGTAAATCCTACACGATGAGGAACTGAAGCAATTCCATAAGCTCAACGACGTACACTCTGTCATGTCTCCTCGCTTCTCCAAATAAGCCTAGAGTGTCATGAGACTGTGGCTCAGCTGGGCTTCACACCCCCAGTGCTGGATTTGGGGGTGCACCCTGCAGCAGGGTCTGTGTCCTGGGCCTGGCCGCCAGAACCGTGGCATCAAGCGTGGGTCCTTAGGGCCCAGGTGTCACCTGCTTTCTGCAGTGGTCTCGGATTTCTGCCATTGCAGATCAGGATGCCTTGCAATGAACAAGAATTCATCACCTGGAAGGAAGACCAGACACGGCTGCCCTGGGCTGTCCTAAGAAGGTTCAGCGTGGGCTGAGCCAAGAGGACATGGACGTGCCGCTCGGAGGTGTGGACACAGACAGACACCATCAACACAGGCTGGACCTATGGATGAAAGGAGAGAGGCGATGGGTGTCCCCGTAGCCCTAAGGCCATGCACGGCCGAGAGGACTGGAGTCACGTGCCCTGAGGACAGATTGTCGAGGGACAGAAGTAGGACAACTGCCCAAAAGCGTCCCCAGGAAGCGAGGAGAAAGACTTTGGCCTGATACTTTCAATAAAGTCCAAGCGTGAGGATTGTACCTGAGATTGCGTAGGAAGAAGAGGTTAAATGTGGAAAATGTAAAAACTACACCTTTGTTCAAGCCATATGTGCACATAATTGAAAAGGTTAAAAGGTACAGATGAGCACAAAAATGAGTACTGGTAACATTGGCTGTAGTGTTCTAGGAATTTTATATATAAATGATGCATAAATATATCTTTTAAAAATAGGCTTATTTATAAGTGCCACCCATTTTCAGGTTTAGTAGAAACTGTATTATGTTGGTGAGTTTGTTTGCTTTTCAAGATGTACACCCATGACCTTTGAACTTGGGAGCCCCTGTGTCATTCAAAGGTGGGCCTCTGCAGCTGTGACAAGGACCAGACTCCACCATGTGCGGGCTGAGCTTGCTAAGCGAGTCTTCCATTGTGTATTTTTAAAGTTGAGGTTACAGAATTTCTTAGAAATCATTGTGAAAGGGTCAAGAAATTTGGATCGCTGTTTCTCTAATTTCCATTTGAAATCTATTAATTTCATGTTAGCATGACCGTTAAGTTGCTAGCAAGCAAAACTGCATTTAAAACAATATCTTCAACCAGTTGTGGCCTGTATGTATTTCATCCTGGTTCAAGATAAAACTTCACAATGCGGTCTTATTCATCATATTAACCAACGGTAAAACACAGACCTTTAAGCAGGCAAAGAATTTCAGGATGTACACAAATAGTGCCTGTAGAATTACGTCATTTGGAAAGCAGTGTCATCACGGAGAACTCACAATGCTGTAAAGCTAACCTCACTAAAAGAACGTATGAATGACCTTGAGCAATGGCTCTGTCCTCGTACAAATGTCCTCTTCTCTCTGGGGATGAGCCTGCCCCGCTTTTTCAGTTCTCCCTGACCCCCACCCTCTGCCAAATGCCTCGTCTCCTTTATCCTCCTCCCAGCCACTTCCCCAGCACGCACCACCTGCTTTCGCACCACGTAACCTGCTTGCTCCTGACGTTTGCTGTCCACCTCCCCGGCCACAGCCAAAGCTCCGAGAAAACTCGACAACCCTGCAGTTCTGCTCACTGACACACCCCAGGGCCCAGAACCTTGCGGCCCACAGACATAATCAAACATCTCTGTTAATAAATGGAAACAGGAAAGAAAAGGACTCACCACCAGGGAAAATCCAGACTTTGTGTGACCTAAAGCTTCTAAAATTTGGGAGGGCTCCCAACCTGGCTCCGTCTCTCTCCCCTCCTGTCTCCTTCCCCTGCCACAACCTCATCCTTCATCTTTGATGACAGCTGTGGCACAGAAAGGGGCAGAGACATCTAACTCAGCCCGGTGTCTGCAGTAAGACCTTCCTCGGGCCATCCCGAGTGAGGAACAAATCCCAGGGACACCAGGCAGGTACCTATGGAAAGGAGAACCTGAGGAGGCTTCTCTGAGGCACTCCTGGCCCCTTACTGCCCATCTGAAAAATAATGCTTTGTGAATTTGTACGAAGGATGAAATAAGACGACAGATGTACAAGCGTGTAAAAAATTAAGATGTAAATTATGTTAAATTTTGAAGATAAATTCTTTTTTGTGTCAATAAAAATTTGCAATTTTTACCCATCTTAATTTTAAATGCTCAATTTTCCTAAACATGAGCAAATCTAAAAATAACTTTTATGGTATCGCATTCTTAGAAGTATCAGAGCCTACTCATTTTGGCAAAACCGGAGACTGGGGAAATATTCTGACAGTGGCCAGTTAACCTCCAGTGAATAGTGAGCCAGCACCCACCCTGAACACAGGGGCCCCCCAAGGGTGAGAGGGGTACTCCTGCTCCACTCAGGCAAGCCCATGGTGCTCCGCCTGAGGCGCCGTGTGCTGCAGTGATGCAGCGAGGGACGCGTGTGGCACACGCTCTGTACGCTGCGATGCTTCCTGAGCTAAACATCTGCTGAGGGAGTGGGGTCTGAGCTACCCCTTAAGGGTGCTGACGAGAAGGGTGGGAGTGTCCTCCAGTCCAGGAGGGAGGGAGGGAAGAAGAATAAGGGTGTGACTGACAGAGAGCGAACCAGTTCAGCAACAGCAAAGAATGTCCCTTCACAGTATCGGGGTGGCACATGTGTTCGAGCGGGTCCCAGAAAGACTGGAGAGACTGCAGCCACGTGCTATGGCAACAGTGAGTGTCCCAGCAGCTTGTGTCCCGGTACCTACTGTGGCTTGTGATTTCCTTGTATTCAATTACAGATGCAAAGCGTGAGGCAGCTGACAGGTCAGATGAGTTGCTTGGAAAGCAAATCTCCCAGCCAGGTCCATGTTCTCTCTTGGGACTACTAAACACGCGTCAAAAAGGCGGAGGGGTTAGGGCTGGGCAGAGGGCTGAGTCATGTGCTGGGTAAGACGGAGCAGGATTCACCACCACGCTGCTCAGAAGGGCGTAAAGTTAACACTTAAAAATTGTGTATTTCTGGGATTTTCCATTGGATATGTTCAGACGGCAGCTGACTGTGACAAACTGAAACCGCGAAGGCAGGAGGGTGACGCTGTCTGCAGGGCGGCTCAGCACGAGGGCCAAGGCGCGGGAGGCTCTGGTGACGAGCCCTGGACGAGCCCTGCAGGAGAGCCGTGCTTCTTGGCCGTGTCGGATGTGGCCAGCCCCGTGCCAGCGGCCTCCCACACAGCAGGGCCTGTTGGCAGTCCTCTGCCGCAGGTGCTGGGCCCGATTCACGAGACGAGAGGCCAGGATGGCAGCTCGTCGCCCACGTCCACGCTGGCCGCCTCTCCCCATGCAAGAGCAGACTGCACAAACGAAACCGGTCTTTTCTGGTGGCTACTTTTGTTTCTTGAAAAATAATGAAGTGAAAGTCCAGAAGCAGCAGAAATATACTAATGATAGTTTGCTGAATAATCCCAGGTGACAGGCTGGCGGCGAGCGGGGAGGCGGGAGGCCTTTCCCTTTCCATGTCCCTCCGAGGCTCACGGTCCCAGGAAGGGGGAATCCAAGGGGTCAGAACGGCTCGGGGCGGACGCAGGGATGTCGCGAAGACAGTCCGGCGGCAGGAAAGACAGCTGTCGCGGGCCGCAGCCGGGCCCCACCCATCCCGGCGGGCCTGGGAAGGCCCAGGACGTCTGGCCCTCGGTGTAGCGAGCGCTGCGCACCGGCGCTGAGGAAACGAGCGGCTTCTCTGCGAACACACCTGTTTGACTGGGTGTAGCATTCCCACTGAATCGTTATCCCATCAGCCGACACCGAAATTCCCAGGCTCTGGGCTCCGCCACCGTGGGTCTCGGGGTTCTCTCACCATGCCCCAGGCCTAAGGGACGCCTTGGGGTCAGGTTAAGTCAGGGCCAGGCAACATGACAAAAGTGTGTCCTTTTAACGGAGCAGCTGTTTGGAAAAACAACGCCCATCGGTTCAAAGAACTATCATCACTCAGAGTGCCCCGAGAGGCCCGCCGCCACGGGCGGGAGGGACGAGCCAGCGGGCTGCGCACTGGGCGGCCTCTTGGGCCGCGGACCAGGCTGGACGCTGCCTGCGCCTCCTGGTTACACGCGGCGGTCACTGCCCTCCATCACAGCGGCAGCTCAAATCCAGTTTCATAAAAATGTCACATGACAGAAAGGGATGCGCCACCCTCTACACCGAAACTGCGAACCCCCTCGAAATGGGGCTTTGCACAGACAACACTGCGCTCCGCCCTGGAGCTTTAACCGTCCGCGAGTCTGAGGGCGCTGAGAGACACAGTGTGGGGACGGTGATGGCCCGAGAGCTCAGCGACAGAAGCAAACTCTCAGAAAAGTCAGTCGAGTGCAAGTCCTCCAGCATCTAAACGTCTGTTTGCTTGTGCAGGCTCCTCTGGAGAGAGACTAGAGGAGCAGGTGGGAGTCGAGGGGCCAGGCCCAGCAGTGCAGGTACCCTGCCACCCCCCGCGGTCCGCCCTGCCCGGCTCGGGGCAGTCTGCCCCACGTGAGCTTGCTCACGAGAGTCAGTGTCTCCCACCAACAGAAACGGTACTTCTCGTCCACCTCCTCCTTCCGTGTAAGAAACAACGTGGAGCGTAGAAAGAGAATGGGGTTTAGAGGTAACTGGAGGGGGCCTGTCTCCCCGCAGGTTGCGGGTCCCCAGGTGCCTGATGACTGTGAAACCCCCGAATAAAACGAAGCGTTCGGGTAGACATGCTGAGAAGCACCCGGTACCAAGCGCGGCTGCAGTTCCGCTCACTCTGTAGGGCGGGCGGTGTAGCCCGACTCCTCCCTCGAGCGAGCACCCCTCCCTGCCCCTAGGGACGCAGTTCAGGCCGGTCACAGACTGGGCAGCACCAGCAAACGACGCGTTTAAAACGCTTGTGGACGGTGTTTTCACCCCCTCGGGAACATTTTAAGGTAGACGGGGCTGGCGGTGTCCCCACTGGCAGGGACAGCAGAGGTGGCCCAGCCCCGCGGGGTCAGAGACTGCGATGACATTGTACACGCCATCCGCATATGTCCATGCACTGACCTGGGCATTCCGTGAGGAAAGCAAGACACTGATTCTCCTATCTCTGGCACTTAACAAAGCTTAAACATTTAATTAAAAAAAATAATAATAATTTTTAAATATACAGAAAAAACTAATATTTCAAATAAAGCACATTGTGAAAATTTTTGAATTTTTTCTCAATCAACAAAAGTCTTGCCAAGGTCTAGGGCCACGCCACCCTGAACGCACCCGATCCCATCTGATCTCGGAAGGTAAGCAGGGTCGGGCCTGGTTAGTACTAGGATGGGAGACCGCCTAGGAAGACCAGGTGCAAACAAACAAACAAACAAACAAACAAATAAAAGTCCTACCAAAATGCTCCCCCCACCCTCAAAAAAAAAAAAAATCCTGAGCTACAGTTTTCACAGAGCAGAAACCTCCTGTTTCCCAGTAGCTGAGCTGGGGAAGGAGCGTGAGGTCATCCAGTTCCCCCAGGAATGGAATGGCCACTTGCTGCGTGGTCGCTGGTGTGACGGGACACGGGCAGGGCCGCGTCCAGTGAGCTAGCTTTGGTTCCACTGACTAGAAAGGTCAGCCCCAGGAGTCAGATGGGGCCCACTTGCAGATGGGGCTGCCTTCCTAGCCTTTTTCCCTTTTTAGTTTTTGCAGGGGAGAAGGTGTCATGAAACCTTGAAATAAGAGAAGATCCATGGGAACCCAGAAGCCAGTGTTAATAAACACCTAAGATTTTAAAACTATTCTATAAAACTAAGTACTCAATTTTCTCCTTGTAAAATAGTTTCTACTGGGAATGCTTTGACTGGGGTAAGGTCTGGCTTCACAGGGCTCATCTCATGAACAGAGAGACAGAAATTTCGGACACTCACTCTGACCCAGATACATAGTTCATGCAGCCGCAGCTGCTCGGGCTGTTCTTTTCATGCCACAGGGGAGCATCTGGGAACAGCTTGTATTCCTGCCAAGCTAAAATGAAAAGAAATTTAGTCTGGAAGTCTGTATAGTGACAGTCCCTATTAAAAAGACACAAGCGATCACAGTGCAGACCCGAGGCCCGATGTCCACACTGCTACCCAACACGGGGCCGCGGCCCGCCCTCGCAGACTTAAAGGGGACAGTGCATGAACTGTCGTGGGCCACACTCCTCCCCGCAGGCCTCAAGGCCACCTGTGCCCTGACCCCAACGTTCAGAGGAGCTTCTGACTCTGCATGTCCTCAGACACAACAGCACACAGTGTCCCCGCGTACTTTCTGTGCCCAAGCACTCTCCTGGCAAAACCGGTTTGTAAACTTTACCTTACTCGCGCAGCAGGTGTCCCTTCTGCAATGCAGGCGGGGAGGATGTGTGACTCTAGACCAGAGGCGGAGATGTCTCACCATGCTGTCCGGGAGGCCAATCACAACGATCTGCCCGAAGGCCTGATCTCTCCCACGGTAAATATTGTCACTTTTTCCATTTACAACCCGGAGAACCAAGCTTTGGAGAATTTCAACAGCCTGCCAGAGCTCCCCTAACCAAGGGCGAGAAAGCAGAGTCTGCCATGTGACTCCAGATCCTAACACCACACTGACGCCAGCACACGGAACTGATGTACGTGAGAAACCACTATTTAGCCAATTCAGACACTATGGGAAGCAACGTCAGTGTGAATAATAGAGTGTGAGTAAAGGACAGACGTTCTCCCACTCTGGAATGTGTTTCTATACCTGCATTTGGACATGGATGTTGCCGACATGCTGATAACTCATAACACTCTGGTTCCCTGAGCCCAGGACAGGTCATCAGCAACCTAGATTCTGAAGCAGGCCTCACACCCTTCTCCCTTTTGATGGCTTTTGGATTTCGAATTTCCAGACCATACAAGATGAATGTACTTAGGAGGATAAAGAGGTTTGACATCAGGCCTGGCTAAAACACCTGGCTGTTGTTTTTGTAAACTGTAACGGAGAGAGACAAACAGGGAAGGTGATACTGACAGTGTCATAGGAAAGCTGAAGGCAAGAATCTGTGGGATAAGTCTGTGAGTTCATGTATCGTCAGGACGAGGCAGGTGACATCACCGCCCAGTGACAACCTGCCTTGCAACTCCATCACTGAGGAGAGAGACTAATGCTTGGAACTAAAAAGGGACTTGAATTAATCAATTTGCAAGGGTGCTTTCAGACTGAAATGTTATATTCTGAGTTTCTGAAAGAATTAGTTTGTGGTCGACTAAAGATCTTGGGAAGGAATAGACATATTAAACCTTCTGATAAACGTTTTTCTATTTACGGGCTTTTGAAATCACTTAAATGCCTGTAGCATGTGATAACAAAAAAAAATCTCATGGTTAAACTCTCTTATACAATATGGGGTTGAGATTTTCATTAAATAAAAACACCAAATAATATTAAATCAGTAAAAGTAGTACATACTTTCAGAAATGTATAATTTTAAAAAGAAAATGTAGATTCAATATACTGAACAGCAAAAACATAGCCCAAACCACCCTAACACAAATGATGACTTCTACAAAAATTTGATGCGTGCTTCTGCAAACGTAAGTTCTGGGTATTTTTTTTATAGATAGCACTGAAGTCCTGCTGCATATCTGTGTTTTGGCTTCTGAGTGAATTTATCATATTTATTTAACTGTTCCTGTTGCCAGAAAGAGAATATTTTATTTTTTACAAATATAAATAACATTGCTGTGAACATCTCCGTACACAGATCTTTCTGCCTTTATCATTATTTATTCAAGATAGATTCCTAGCAACAGATTGTTGCTAGCAAGAGGATCAAAAGATATTAGCATTTAAAATTTTGTCACCATTACAAACAATATCTCATTGGTCCTATGGTGCACATTTTCCACATTTTACTGTCTGTGAAGCAGAAGGCCCCCCACAGTCCACGAGGTTGAACACATCGTGTGCTGGTGGCAGTGGCCCCTGGTGCTTACTCTTCTGGTTACAGGTGGGACACCGTGACCCCTCCAGACTGTGGAAATAAAGAAGTGGAAAATGTGGAGCAGTGATTAGTATGCAGAAGCAGAAGCCAAAATAGCTCACCACTTAGGGTGACTGAAGTGTCACTGCACAGGTACGGGCTTGCTAAGGGTAGGCTTGGTTGGCATCTGCTGCCTCAGAGTAATTAAATTCATGCTCCTCCCCATTTTTAAATGTCCTGATTGAGATGATAAATGACAAGGTCCTCCTAGCCAGTGGATATGCTGAACCAGTTTCACAACAGAGTGGGGTGCTGGGACTCTGATAAACATGGATGAAACGTGTCCTGGACAAGAGACCTAACTCTAAACTTCCTGCATATGACCAGGAATCCTAAGGAGCTGACTTTTCCATAAAATGGAAAAACTTCAGCACTGACCCTGCCTAGGAGACTATGAGGAAGCCTGGGAGGAAAGGAAGTCACCCACAGAGGGAGGGTGCTGTGGGGTGCAATCCATGCGTCTGTTGGGCTGCAAAGACCCTCACAGATAACTGGCCTAATGGTGAGACCCGTCCAGTCTGGGCAGACGCGAATGTGGTTAGGATCCTACATCCTGAGTACACAGCCTGAACCTCCAAACCCAGCCCTGCTCAAGATGAATTTACAGCTAGATATTATAATCCACTTGAGGAAATGAATCACTGCGAGAAAGTACTAACAGACACCACAAAAACAAGAATTTGCTCACCAAGGACTAGGAAAAAGAATGTGATATAGTATCCGAAACATACTTTGACATAGTACTTATAAGAAAGGAAGAAATATAAATCACAACGAAAGGAGAAGACAGCATTTTAAATGAGCACAGACAGATTTGTAAAGGAGCCAAACTGAATCTTTCTACCAATAAAATACATACTCATAAGAAAAGGAACACAGAGTGGATTCATTTCAAATCTCCTTTATCTGATTACTTTATCTAAAGTGCTGGCGTCTTCTGTTAACTCTGGAGGTAAACTCTTACATATACATAGTATTTTTATACAGGAATGAGAATTAACACCCCCTCCCCAAATCACAGGAGGAGGCTGGACGTGTTTTACACGCTTTCACAGAAACCGATTCCAAACTCTGGTCCTGAGCTCTGGGTGCCATACCAAATTCTGATACACTTAGCATAAGTTTTAATTGATTTCTAATATGGTTCATAAATTAACATAAAATACACACAGATTCCTTGGTAACCCCCCAAAAGAATAACCCTATCAAACATTCAATTTACGGTGAATGACTGCTTTAATTGCCATGACTAGTACATATTCTAAAATAAAATTTAAGCTCTAATTATATGTTTACATTTATAATTCTAGCTATTATGCGGCAGATTTATAATAATCTGTTTTAAGACTAAGAACAAGGACAGATATATTGTTACTTCAGTAATACTACATATCTGATAGTACCACTATTACATAACTTATAGGTTGTCTTATTTTAAAAGTTTTATAATTTTCAATGCCTTAAAATGCTAGATTAACAATTCCTCTTCTTTTACCATTAGAATATATCAAGAATAAACTATGTAATGACAGGTATTCAGGTTTTCTTTCTGAATAATCTGAACTGTGATGTATTTGACATAACAGCTTTTCCTTTCAAATTTATAGGAACTGAGTGCGAAATACAGTAGTTGACGCTCGGTAGGACTGAGAATCTTCGAATACGTCCCTGTGAGTGCGTAAGTACCTCTAAAGTCTCCAAGAGCCATGTCATTAACTGGGGAGGCCAAATAGTGTTTTAAAACCAAAAGAATATAGTTAGGAACAAAATAACAAAAGTACATTTTAACGTGAAAAAAATAATGGCATCTTATGAAACTATCCTATTTCGAGGTCTACACCGAAGTTCTGAAGCCTCTGGAGGGAAACGTGGGAAGTGAGTCCCTTTCCAAAAACACCTTGCGGGCATGTGAGTCTTCTCTGATCTAATGGGCAAACATGCTTGACGGGAAAGATCAGGTAGAGGACATCTATCGTTATATTTGCTCGAAGCCTTTTTCATGGGTAAAATGGATTAAGGGAAGGTAATCCACTTTGCAAGATGCTGGCTGGATAAGTTTATACCAACAAAGTATCAATATTTGAATCAATCAAATAAATTTGATTTTAAAAAATGAAAACAATTCATTTTTCTCCTGTCAATATTCTTGACAACTACTAAGAAGTCTTAGCTACTATCAGCCAAACAGAATCGCATTCTGGCATTAACACTTAACTGGAACTAACTACAATGTCACTGTAAATTAATGAATTGAGTTAAACAATCTCCACATTTAATATTATTTTGATATCACTAAGCCTAACTCCATGAAAGAAATTAAAATTTTACTGTTTTCTTATGAACCTGAGAGACTGAATATGCAGACAGACCACGACCAGACTACAAAAACAGGACTTTAACACACATCCTGCAGCTGCCTGCCCAGGACACCAGTCCCATTATCTGCAATAAAGCGTCCAGGAAGCCAGGCTATCCTGGACTTGCGGGAGGCCAGGTTGCTATCTCCAGCAAAGCTAAACAATGACCTCTGTGACAGTCTGCCTCGAATATCCAGGATTTGACAGCTTCCCCGCCTCCAACTTAGTAACAGGCACAGAAGGCCAAACACGCACCCCCAAACAGGGCGCCTCACTCCACTTAACCATCCTGTAACTTCGGCACGCAGAAGACTTCTCTTTTTTCCACTAAAAGCTTTCCGATAGTCAGCCTGCCTTTGAGTTCCTGCCAAAATGCAAATGATGCTGTTTGACTCCGTCTCTGTAGCAGGCTCAGAATAGCCTTTGCTTTTCTGATCTGGTTGCTCTTCATTTATTTCCGTAGACCTATGCAATAGAAACTATCGCTAGGATTAATATTGCATAAAAAAGTTAATAGCTAACAATTATTGAGCCCTTATCACGAACTATGCACTACATCAAATGTTTTTACACACACTGATTTAATTTCACAGTACATAAAATGCCTTTTGAAATGGGTACAATATTCATTTTACAGAAGAGGGAACTGAAGCTGAGACATTAATTAACTTCATACACGGGTAATGAGTAGTTCAGCGAGGATTAAAGACAATCCGATTTCAAAGAGGATAACTTTTATCCACTCTACTAGATCCAACTCAAAATATGCAGACAGCTGCATGTTTCAACTGCTTTCATATGAAAATAGAAAACACCACATAACATGTTTCCATCTCTTGAATGGTGACATGGTGTGACAGAAGAGGAAGAGAATTCGGAATTCATTTACAGCACCTCCTTCCATAGGTGACATAAGTGAGGCTTTGAGGGGTGAAGGTGCCTTGCCCAACATTGCATACCTACTTAACAGATGAGGCGAGACTAAAGCCAGGATCTTCTGACTCCCGGCCCAGATAGCCAAGCGCTGCCCTGGAAGACAGGACATTTGTCTGGGGAGATTTATAACCTCAAGGAGACTTTAAGCCATGTGTGATGCTAGCACATTCCAGATACGTATCGCATAACATGGCTGAACACTTCTCTTTCGTGGGAAAAGGAGCTAAATGTTCAGAGGCTGCTGAAATTCAACAAATATTTATTGAGTGCTGACCATTATTAGGCCCTGCTCCAGACACTTACACTTCATCAGTGAACAGAACAAAAACCCTATCTTACTGGTTCCTCTAGCGGGAGGAAGCAAACCTCACACGGCAGCTACGTGAAGCAGACAAATCCTATAACACGTCATCACTACAGCGAGCTTTCCCACTGATTACGAATGGCTTCCACACCTGCTAGTTCCACCCACAGGCCATGTCGCTTCACTGTCAGGTAAGGACGCTGCAGGCCGCAGCCTCCCCATCACCTCTCGCTCCTCCACATTATCATGGTTAACACGTAATCGGTTTCGTAACCAGGGACAGGGGACTCCTGCTTTATCTGCAGGTGGTTGCAAACTCGGAAATCAGTATCTACAGATTTACATAAACACCGTTCCCTGCCCAGGCAAGCTGCATTCTATGACTCTACTTGTTTTTGGTATATTCATGTCACGTGCCCCCACCCCTACAGGACTTCCAGCAGCCTCTGTGCTTGTCTTGAATTGTCTACTTTTACAGTATCAATACAATAGGCTCTTCCCCCATTTTCAGGATACAGTCGCACCCAGGGACTTTTTATTCTCCGGATGTTTTCTCACAGCCCTGCAGTCTCCTTTCCGTCCAGAAGGGTGGCTCTCAGGCCTGCTGCACAGCTGTCACTCTGGGACTTACCTTCACTGCTTTGCTGAACGGGTGCGATAGTTCATAAAGCCAGTGCTCCAGTGTCTTGGGTAACTCCCTCGTTTTGCCAGCCCGCGTGCTCAAGTATCATCCTGAAAAAGAGTATTTGGAGGCAAAGCTTTCTCAGTGTTTAATTTCCTTTTTCATTCCATCCCTGTACTTCGTGGACAGTTTTGGTTGGTATAGGATTTCCACTTCAAAGTCATTTTCCCGTGGAATTTGATGATATTGCTTGTCTCCAAACATCCAGTCCTGCCAACAAGAAGCCTACTGCCAGCCTATCCTCACTCCCCTATGGAAGACCTGTGTGTGCTCCTGGACGCCTTCAGAATCATCTCTTTATTCTGGCATTCCTTAAATTCATGAAATACCTACATGTAGACTTTTCCTTCTCCTGCTCAGCACTCAGTAGGTCTTACACCTTTGCACACTCACATCTCCCTTCAGTTCTGAAGTTTTTTTCCTTGTAAGTTTCACCCAACCATTTTTCTCTGTTCTTACTTTCTGGAACTTCTCTGACGATTTAAAAACCCCGATCAATACTGAATGACTTATCTTTCTTCCACATTTTTTGCCTCCGACTACTGTTCTCTTCTTTTCTCCTTTCCCCTAATCTTGTCTAATGCAACAGAGCCCACGAACTGACTGTACAGGCAGTGAGACGGAAAGGAGTGGTAAAAGTTGGAGAGGGAAAATCTTCCTTTACCCTTACAGTTCTCCTGGCTAGACAGATAAGCAAACTGACACGGGACAGATCAGCAGGGGACAGACATCGAAGTGTAGTAGCAGGCGTAGGAGAGCCCCAGGCACACGGAGTAACTCTCCGAAGCCCTGGAAGCCTTCCCCCTAAAGAGCCCCTTCAACTAAAGACAAAATGCTGGGTGGACCGCCGGTTACGGGAGGCCGCCGGGGCAGCACCGGGACGGGGGAACTTGTCACCCAGAGTTAGGCTCAGGCCTCCCGGCCCGGCACAGACACCCCCGCGGAGCCGCCGCTGCTCTCCACAGACTTGACTGCTCTGGGCCTTCCGGACTCCCCCGTCCGCGGTCTCGCAGAGCAGCCCGGGTCCCGACGGGGCTGTTTGGGGTGGCACGCCGCTCCCCGCACCCACTCGTGCTCCTCCCTTCCGTGGGGCTGAACGCCGGCTCCGGCCACCATCCGGGAACCCCGCGAGCCCGGCCAGCCCCGTGGCCGGCCCTGAGGGGGCGCGCGCTGACGGGAGCACAGGCCTCCCCCGGCCACGACGCCGGCGACGCGGGGGCGACCCGTCGGCGTCCCCCGCCTGGGCCCGAGGCCGCCCCACGCCCTCCCCGCGGCCCCGGCCCGGCGCCCGGCCCCGCGCCCTGCCGGCCGCCGCGGAGCCCCGGGCTGCGCACCTGCCTCCGAGGCCCGTCAGCGCCCGTCAGCGCCCGCGCCGCCCCCGCCGCCCGCGCCGCCAATGGCGGCCTCGCACCTGCGGGCGCCCCGCCCCGCGCAGCGTCCCCGCGTCCCGCGGCCCCGCGTCGCCGCGCGCCAGGGCGGAAGCGGCGCCCTGAGCGGCCCGGCGCGGCCCGGCCCGTCGCTCCGCCGCGGCTTCCGGGCGCCGCGACCCCCGACCCCGACCTCCGACCCTCGACCCCGACCCCGCCGGCCCCGCCGCCGAGGGCGGCCGCGCTCCATGCCGGTGTGGTGCTGCCGCTGCGCCCTGGCCGCGCAGCTCAGGTGACTCCGCGCGGGGCCCGGAGGGTGCGGGCCGGAGGAGACGGGAGGCGGGGAGGGAGGGTGCGAGCAGGGGGACGGGCCGGGGGCGCCGACAGGCCGGGCCGGGGACGCGGCCGAGGGCAGGCTGTCGGCGGCGGCCTCCCGGCCCCCTCCCCCGGCGCCCCGTCACCCTGAGGCCAGCTCGGGCGCAAGGTCGCGCGGCGCCCCCGGGCCCTGGGCCGGGAGGCGGGGAGCCGTGTTGACGGCGGAAACCGGCGGCGCGGCCGCAGCCCCGTGACGGGGACGCGCCGCGCGCGGGGGCCGGGGCGGGCGCGACGCCACCCCCCCCACACACACACCTCTGAGGTGGGCTCGTGCGGAGAACAAGTGGCTGCGAACTCGGATGCAAGGAAGACGCCGAGTCTCCACCAAACTCGGCCAGAGCCCGACTTCAGCTACGCACAGGGGCGGCGCGTCCCAGCAACGTCGTCGCTGCCAGCCCGGGACCCGCGGCCTTTTCGTGTCACGTGCCCGTCGCCGAAGCCTCCTCCGGGGAGGGGTGCCGACCTGCCCCGTCGCGTTGTCTGGAACCGATCCCGCAACCCCTGGCGGCGAGCCTGGGAAACACGAAGTTCACCGTGTCAACTGGTGTGACATACCGGTTTCCCTGTGAATGTCACGTGTCCTTCACGCGTTAAGAACGTTAAAGACGACGTCTGGAGGCCTCACCGAATCGCGGAGAGGGCGCCAGGTGCAGCGAGGGCTCCGCACCCCCGCCGCGACGGAGAAGCGCAGTCCAGGCCCGCCCGGCTCCTCGGGCCCGTGGGCATCTCTAAATTCTGGACATTTCACAAAATGGTTTGATGTAATGAACGGCTGGATTTTACGTTCTGGGCAAATTTGCACGTTAGCCGTCTCCAGACAGTGCATTTGCCAGAATCAGATACACTTTGGAGGGTGGAGAAAACCGGCCTTGCTAGCGCAGGTTCCTGAAACTGAAGCTCCCAACAAAGTAACAGACTTCCGACACCTTGGCCACAGTTGAACTCATGGGAACACAGCCAGGAATTCGGAGCCATTCAGCTGACCCAGGTGGTGCCATGCCATATGTTCACCTCCCGGTACCCAGGCAGGAAGAGGGGCTGAAAACAAAGTACTAGCCATTTTTCAATTTGGGAGATAAAAGAAAACAAGCCTGCTAGCCAAAAGATAAAGATTGGGATTAATAAACCATGTTTTCATTGTGAAAACTGCTATATTTAAACTTTGTTTAATAAGACATTTAATATTTAAAACAGCCCCTTTAGGAAGAAGTTTATAATTTACGAATACTTCTCTTTTGAGCACTTGCATTAGAAACACATTTTAAATGGGTCATGACAACATCTACATTTTAGACCTTGTCTACTCTCTGAAGGGATAGTATTGTGAGGCAGCTGCCCACTAGCTTCCCAGGGGAGAAGGCCCCACACTTCCTGTTCTGGAAGATGAGCAGTGTGGCTGGCTTCATCTGGGACTTCAGAACCTCCTTTCACAGGGTCACGCTTCCAGAGTCCACGGGAAGTCAGGTAGTAAGCACTGCATTTCGGTTTGGTCATTGGAAGACGCGTTGCCAGATCTGGGAAAGTCTTTTTATTATCTCTTATGCCTGTGCCATCTTTTTAAATTTATTTTGAGACTTCGGAGTATAGTGTTTCAAAGTGAAAGATAGAAGGCCTCTGAAATCATCTTCAGTTTCAGAGTTTTTTTAACTTGATGCTTAACAGTAGGATAACTGTCTTTTCATATGTGTAAAGTGCTGTGTTTTACTATTTCCTAAAATGTAATTATATATATTTCCCAACCTATTTAGCGTCCCAAATAAAGTAGATTTTTTTTACTCAAAATAAATACTTTTTAAAATAGAAGAAAAATTCATCAAATTGGATATCTAAAGTGGAAATTTATACTTTTCATGGGCCTGTGATTTAGTATGCATATGCTGTAAAACGTGTATAACAATACTAAATTTATAACTTAGTCTCTGAATTTTTTAGAAAGAATATTTACTAGTAGGCCTGTGTTTCACTGTTGCCTGATGTAAAACCAGCGAACCATATTTTTGTTTTACATTTGTTGCTCTTAATTCAGTTTTTCATATTTGCGTTAAAGCAGTATTAAATTTATCAAATACTATGCAAGCTTATAACAGAATTACAGGTTATATCCAGATTATTAGACATAGTTTATACCAGTGACTAGTAGAATATCAAAACAAATTGCCTGTCTGATACAGAGAAGTTAGATAAGCTAAAACTTTGGTTCTACCTATTCCACTTGAGTCTTGGGATAGTCTAGAGTTAGGCTTTTTGAGGCCCACACACACAAAAACACCTACTAGATGTAATAAAAGAATTCAGCAGTACTGCACAATACAAGATCAGCACACAAAAATCAATCGTATTTCCATGCATTAAGAATGCATAATCTGGAAATGAAATTAACAGAACAATTCCATTTATGCTAGCATCAAAAAAAAGAAATAGAAATAATTTTAACAAAAGAAATGCAAGACAAAACTATAATATTGAATGTCAACCGTAGTTGAAATTATATATATATAAAGAAATGTGAGACGTATATGCTTAAAACTACAAAACATCATTGAGATAAAGGCCTAAATAAATGAAAAGGAATCCCATGTGTGTGGATTGAAAATCGTAATAGTCTTAAGATAACAGTATTTCTTAAACTGATCTACAAAGTCAGTGCAATCCTATCAAAATGCCAGCAGTCTTGTTTTCAGAAAAGTGTAGGGAATTGCACAGAACCCAGAATAGGCAAGACAGTCTCGAGAAAGAACAGAGCTGGAGGATCCTCACTTCCACATTTCAGAATTTATTACAGAGAAATTAACATTGTGATGCTAACATAAAGGTAAACAGAATGGTGGAAGGGAATTGAAAGTCCAAAATAAATCTTTATGTAATTCATGGTCACTTGTTTTTCATGGGATCCCAAGACAAAGGAGAAACAACAGCCTCTTCAGCAAGTGGTGCCAGGACAGAAGGACATGCAGAAGCAAAATAATAAAGTGGGGCTGCCACCTCACACCATGGAGAGAACTAACTCAGATGAAATGCCAAATGTAAGAGCTAGAACCATTAAACTTGTGGAAGGAAACACCGGAGTAAATTGTTGTGACTTTGGATTAGGCAGAAGTTTCTTAGGCATGCCCACAAAAGCACTTGCCATCATGTATCTGAAAAGGGACGTGGATCCAGACATATAAAGAATTTGTAAAGCTCAACAATAAAAAGACAGCCCAGTTTGAAAGTGGCACAGGATTTGGCTGTCTCCGGAGAAGACACAGAAGCGGCCCGCTTGCACACGAAAGGGTGTTTGACATTGTCCCCTATCGCAGGAGCAGTCAGAATGCCACAGCATTCTTTGGGAATCAATAAATGTATGAACTTCTCTTTTACCAAAATGCACATCATAAGTATGGTAACTTTTCCTTAAAATATGTGACTTTTTTTCTAAATATACAGGCTTTAATGCACTCCCCTTTCTATGGAGAGAAATGGGCAAGAGAAACTGCCTACTCCGTGGAGATCTCGGAGAATTCTAAAAATCTCTAATACAGCACTACATTTTTGACTGTTAAAGATAGCTTCTTATTTAGAATTTGTCTGACATCGAACTTGCCTGTCAAGCACCTAAGAGACATTAGCAGCTATTTAAGATCTCGGAGTGGTCTAGTAGCTGAGCTGTTAATTTGAAAGCATTAATTGGGATTTTCGTTGCTCTGTGTATGGCCCATTGAATATATCATGGCCTACGTAAAATCTGAGCAAAGCGATTTTTCTTTAAAGGCTAAATTGACTACTCTCATGTTTTTGTTCCATGTTTGTTTGTTTTTTAAAAAGAAACTATGGTGACACTGAAACCGAAGGAGCGATTTTTAATTCCTTAGTGCAATATTTTGGCGATGATTTGGGGCGAAGAGTCAAAGCGATGCCATCAGTTGAAGAGACGTCCTTACTTGAAGATTCATCGGTGACTTTGCCTGTGGTGATAATAGGTGAGTCGTTGCATTTTCTCTTAAACTCGCTGTGATCCTTCCTCCTTCTCTAGACGAACAGTTACATGACTCAGGTTCTTAGGGTCGGTTTGCAGAAGTGTTGTTAGGCTTGATACATTAGAGCAACCAGCAGTCACCTTTGGAGAGACAGATTGTTTCTCTGACACTAGTCCTGGTTACAATGCGACATCCTTTCAGTAAAGAACCAGTCGTGTGTCATTTTCAAATACCAGCTGTCAGGCAGTCGTGTTGACCACACGACAGCGTTGCAGGAAGGGCAACGACAGTGTGGCCCATGCCCTCCCTACATGGGCATGCTGTGTACATTGTCGGGCGAGGCCTCCCCGCGTGACAGCCCTTCCATGCAGTGCGGTTCCAGGGCCCGGTGACGATTGTTGTCGTACTCTGCAGTGATGTTGAGAATTCCCTTAACCACAGTGTTCCTGTGCTTGATCCTTCGTACCACCTCGACAGATGGGCATATGAGAAATTAAAAATTAGGTATTGATGAAACCTAATTACTTGAGAGTTGTGAAAGTTTTTATGGCCTTTGTAGTGCATGTACAATGCACTACACCTGTCACGTGTATCTTCACCTGTCACATGTATCCTCCGTGTAATGCTCAAACTCACACAAGGTTGGCAAGTACCATAGTGTGGAGCCAACCCGAGGAGGGAAACCTGGGGCGTAACATCCCTTGGTGGCATGTGGCGCCTCAGTTCCTTTGCTAGTCTGTTTCATAGTAAGTGCAGAGGAGAGAAGAGCCCTCTCCTCTCACTGCGTGGGGGAGAGTCCATGAAAAAAGGGAGGGAAGGGAAGGGAAGGGAAGGGAAGGGAAGGGAGGGAGGGAGGAAGGAAGGAAGGAAGCAAGCAAGCAAGCAAGCAAGCAAGCGAGGTGGTTCTCCTGGAATCGCCTCTCGGGCGGAGACTAGCCATGACAGCTTTTGCCCTGGTCGTCCTCCTGGATGTCGTGGAGACCATACTCGGGTTCCATCGTCCAGCTCCTGGCCACCCTTATTTCCCATCCCGGCTGCCTTCCAACCAGGAGCCGTGGCCGCTGCTTCTAGCTTGGCGCTGGAAGTCTGGAGGGAAGAATACCTTCATTTTACCTGCCCACCTTTCCCCCCAGTCACCTGGTCCTGTTGGCCCCAGCTGGCTGACAAGTGGCACCGCCAGCCCGAGTGTACATAACGAGCCAACTTCCTCAGTGTGTGGATTTCTGTTGTGTGGATGTTCCTGGTTTAGGCACTCACTCACATCTTGTTTGCTTCAGTTTTTGAGTTATGAGTACAGAAGGAGAAGCTCCTAAACAGGAGCTCATGAACTGCTTGTGGACACATTGGTTATGTTACTAGTGGTCCTCCAGGCAGAGTGAAGAAGTGCATTTGGACACGTGGGATATATTTTTGGGGAAGAAGAGTCTAACTCTGAGAGTCAGTGGCAGAGCTGAGTTTCTGAGTACATGAGGCTCACTCAAGAAAATGGGAGTGAAGACACCAGTCAGAATCTTGTGAATACTGGGTTTTAAGAGTTTAGAGAGTTAAGAATTGGTGAGGGAGAAAAGCCCAGGAATGGGATTAAGATACATGACACACCCCTCTCCACCCTCTTTTTTTTTAAATAGGAAATGGACCCTCAGGGATCTGCCTTTCTTATATGTTATCAGGCTACAGACCATATTTATCATCAGAAGCCATACATCCTAATACAATCTTACACAGTAAATTAGAAGAAGCCAGACATCTTTCCATTGTTGATCAGGTATTATTTCTTACATGTCAATCCTTTTAATTTTTTTTATTCTGAAATAAGATTAGTTCTGCTTATATGAGCATTGTGTTTCCTAGTAGAATATCCTCTTCTAAACGAGACTATCGTATTTTAGATTAAGAAAAACATTCTGCTGAGTTATTTTCCTGAATTGATAAGAGTGGAATTCCCAGCTGATTTCCTGATACCAGTTTAATGGGTGCTCTTTGCTTCTATAAGTTTGGGTGGTGCTGCTCTCATAACTTCAGTGTCACTGTAGACAGACTAAGGCACCTTCAAGTTTTGCAGTGAAAGGATCCGATTAGATTTGTTGAAACCCAGTCATTCCCAATATTTATTTGACTGAAGCATCTGTTACAGTCTGAAGGAACATCAGTGTTCTCTAGCACACTGTCTGGGAAATGCTGGGTCAGTCAGGGCCTGCGCTAAGTTGCGGTAGCTGCTTTTTAGTGTTTTTTCCCCCCAAAACTGTGTGCTTTTTTTTTCTGTTTAAAATTTCATTCAGGACTTAGAATACCTATCTGAGGGCCTGGAGGGCCGGTCATCCAATCCCGTTGCAGTGCTTTTCGACACGCTGCTTCATCCAGATGCTGACTTCGGGTACGACTACCCCTCCGTGCTCCACTGGAAGTTAGAGCGCCATCATTACATCCCTCACCTGGTCCTGGGGAAAGGCCCACCTGGCGGAGCTTGGCACGTGAGTCTGTCCTTCTTACGACAGGGCACCTCGGTGACACCATCTGATTCTTAAATATTGAGCTAATACGTGATGCTACTGAATTTTTACCTGGAAATTTTAATCCCGTTCAGTTAGATGTGGGTTCATTACTAGAAGTTAGGTCAAGTTTGACAACCGACAGTCTTAGACTAAGCATTTCTCTGTACTCTTTTAGGAGAACTGTGTAGAAAATATTTCAAGACTATTTTGCATATTAGAAAATTGTTAATTCACTTTAGAGATGACAGAATCTCACATGGTATTCCGTAGTCACATCCATTATTTCCCTACACTTTCAAGGTCTTAAATGAAAACCACACAGAGAGAAAGCTGCACCAGTCTGCTCGGGGCTTGAAACGCAGGAGCAGGAGCTCGTTCGGCACAGGGTGGAGGCTGCGGGCTCGGGCCGGCCGCGGCCGGTCGGGGTCGCGGTGAGCGTTCTTTCCCCAACGTGCAGAGAGCTGCCTCCTCTCTGCCTCTTCTCATCCAGCCACCCATCCAGTCCCGAGGGCCATACCCTCAGGACCTCGTCTTAGGCCTAACGACCTCAGAGAGGAAGGACTCGATCAGGGTGGGATTTCCGTGATTTTGTACTTAAACCTACGCACTTCATCTGCATTTATGCTCCCTCCGTTGTCGTTTCCCATCCCCTTCTAACGGAAGAGGTATCACTCCCAAGGCCAACCTCCCAGCCGCGTTCTGAATCCCCATCTTCTCAAGGACGTTTTCCCCTGCTCTTCCTGTACCTTCAGTTGCTCCGCCAGCTTGTATTCATCAGTATGTAAACGAGCTAAAATTATTTTTTCTACTGTTAAAACATGCTTATGTGCCAGCTTATCTGCATCCTTTCGTTTCATAGCCAGTATCTTGAAATAGTTACCTAAAACTTATTATTTCCGTGCCTTTGCCTCCGCCTCCTTCGGTCCCCTCACTCTAGTTCTGTCACTGTTTTCCACTGGAATTTCTCTTTTTGAAGATAACTTCCTTTTTACTCAGTTTGGCAGTCTCAAATTTTATCTTTCCTGACCTCTGCAACACGGGACAGTGCCAACTGCCACTCTTGGATTCTCCTTCGTCCTTGTTTTGCTTCCTGTTCAGTCATTCTCAGTTACCCTGTGGACTCTTTTTCCTTAAAACTGTGCTTCTGCACTCTGCTCTGTCCCAAGCCAAGGTCTTTAACGTTTTCTTGTCCCTAGGTTGTCTCACACTTTGGTGACTTGCATGTCCAGATGAGATGCTTGTGGCTCCAGATAACTTCTGATGAGTAACAGATGCTTAACAGCTCCCCTTCTGACGATCCCAGTTTTTCATCTTAGCCCCCATCCTAGGATCAGGCCCAGCCTGCCTCAAAGCAGCGGCAGCTTGCTGCATCCTCTGCCTGTCACGAGTAACAGGCTCCGTAAGGCCTAGCACATAGTGAGTGCTGTGCACATGCTGGCCACATGCTGGCCAGGGATAAGTCCTGTCCCAGCACGGGGCCGTACAGAAACAGGGGCAAGAGTTGAGAGAGAAAAAGCTGGCTGACAGAGATCACCTGTCACTGGGACAGGTGCTGCTGGCCCTTGGGCTTCCCTTTGTCCTGAGCAGCACAGCAGCAAGCCAGACACAGAAGGGCTCCCCTCCGCGAAGGCCGCGCTCTGAGCAGGGAACGTGTTCTCCGCCGGGCACCCGAGGCTTTGCCTAGTTCTAGGGGATGCACGCTGGAGCCAGACCAGCATGGACATCACCATTACAATCGATGGGGGTGGGGGTAGTCTGCCACCATTAAAAAATCTATTCTGTTAAGATGGGAAGGCATCCAAAGTACGGAAATTAATGAACATTTTTCCTTTTGTTTAAAAAGCAAAAATATTGATTTGTTCTTCTCTAATGTGAAATTCTACATCTTATGTTGATTATAGGCAAAGTTATCAATATCGTGTAGGTATTGGGTAGTGTAAATTCGTTTTATAAATGCAGAACTAGATAAAAGAAGTATAGATACACTAAGTGATGAAAGGGATATTTGAATGTTTACTGGAATAAACTTTTGAGAGGTTATTTACACAGCCACTCAGAACTTTGAGCTCTACTTATCCAGACTCTTAGTAAATGAGATAGGTTTGGTTCAAAAAAGAATCCATGTTCACTGCTTAAGTGCGTTTTTTGATTGTACGTTTTATTCAAATAGAATATGGAAGGCTCCATGTTGACAATCAGCTTTGGAAATTGGATGGAGCTACCTGGACTTAAATTTAAAGACTGGATGTCTAGTAAACGAAGGTAAAGACCAAACTATTGAAATTCTTTGGTGTACAATGGGAAGAGTGCCAGCAAATTTCAAAATATATGTGATCCTGTCCTATATGAATAACATAAATGAGTATGTCTGCCAAATAAAAAGCCTCTCTGCAGCAGTGAGTGTGAGCCAGTCCCCACTTAGAGATGCTGTAAATGAAGCACAGAGGTGAGTGAGGGCTTGCATGGAGACTGGGTTCCTCTGTGCTTCTGATGATGGATTTACTCCGTCCTGTTAAACCACTCTATTTCGTTATTTCTCCTCCACCCACATACCCTTCCCACATTCACCTATCTTTCGAGTGGACAGAGAACTTCATGTGTGTAGATCTTGTGTACATACCTGAAGTGCTTGACTTTCAGAGTAGAAATGTGTGTGAGATTAATAATTGAGAACGATGGAATAAACTAGCACTGTGATGTGATTCGCCCCTTGGAAATAGAGGTAATATTTAATGAGAAAGTAGGAGTAACAGAAGAACCTCAGCTTGGAAGAATATGTTTATCTCCTTTGGAGAAAGATCTCAAAGTTTTAAAAGAGAAATCTGAAAAGCCCTGTCATTTTCCAGGAGAGTAAGCGTTAAACTAGGTAGGAATCCCTAACAGGGAACTCACTCTCGTCCGGCTGCTTGTAGAAACGGTAAGACAGCAGGCGGCTATGTAACCTTTGTCAGGATAGGGTTGCACATCCAGATCGTGACTTCCTGCCGCCCAGAAAGCATGTTCACAAACATGTCAGTCCACAGCGATTTCCCTTGAGGAGATTTGAGAGCAAATCAGACCAGCACGGGCAAACTGAGATTGCATTGCTCCAAAATTCCTTTGGGGTTGTTTAAAGAGGCATTTTATGAGAGTTTGAAGGGTAAAGTTACAAAACCAGACAAGTCGGACAAGTTGATTTTGTGAGCAAGCAAGTGAAGTTGCTCAACTGTCATCCCTTTGAGATGTGGGTAAGAAAGGAAGCTCTATGCCTCATGAACCAGGAGAGTTCATCCCTCCAAACTGGGGAGATTGTGTAGAGAATATGTGAAAAGGAATCTCTTGGTAAGTATTACCCTTTGGATAGTGTTAAGAGAAGACTCTTAGATTTCTGGAGATTGGCAAGGTTTGAATCCTGACTCCGGGACTTCTGACGCTGGGACCCTGGTCAGATAAACTCGCCCATCAGTTTCCTGATATGTGACGTGTGTGGGGGCAGGGGGTAGGCATAACAGTGGCAGTAACTGCTACATAGGGTTTCTGTAAAAACTGAAAGTTCGTACATTCCAAATCTTAACTATTATAGTCACTAAACTTTAAGAAAAATTTTTATGAGCTTCTTCCAAATATGTTATCATTAATTTTGTGAAATGATTCGGTATGTGTTTCCTCTTGCTTATCTGTAATTGGGGCACGGTGCTTAGAGGGGGTGCTAATGACCATTGTTTTAAAATCCAGTGGAAAATGAAAAATATATTAAAGCACATATTTATGATCTATAACCTTCACGAGTAGGAAAACCGAAATGTTGTATTTTGTGTACTTAGATGTGAAACGGTTTAGCAGGCTTATTTTTGATCATTAAGAGAAAGCAACTTACTAAAAACCGTCAGGAGGTACACAGTATCTTTAAGAGGTGTCCGTGCTTAGATCCTACTATCTCAATGATTCTGACCGAAGTACTTTCGTCTGTACGTACAGGCACAGGCAATTATTTATGTCGTGAGACGATAGGTAGTTCTCACGTGTTCACATGTAAACCCCTTTATTTGGTAGAAGCTTATGGAATAAGCGGCAGCTACCCCGAGGGCTACTGTGCATCATCAGAGGAACAAAAGGCGGTAATGTGGGGCTCCCCCTGTGTAACCCGGAAGAAAACTTACCCTTCGTAAACCGTCAGGGTCATGCTGCACAGGACAATGTCTGGCTAAGCCAGTTCGGGGGGCTCCCCAGCCGCGCGCGGTGACCTGTCCTCACCGCGTGTCCCTCCCCGCCCCCAGGACCCTGCAGGCGGACCGGGCGGTGCCGGAGGAGGTGGCCCGCTACTACAAGCACTACGTGCACGCCATGGGGCTGCAGAAGAACTTCCGGGACAACACGCACGTCACCTCGGTGTCCCGGCTCCGCCGCGAGGCCGACGGCGCGGACGGCGCGGACAGGGCGGCGGCGGCGCCGCGGCTGCCGCTCGACGCGCCGCAGACGAGCGGGAGGAACTGGGAGATCCGGGGCTACCAGCGGGCGGCCGACGGCTCGCGCGCGCCCTTCCGCCTCTTCGCCGAGAACGTGGCGCTGGCCACCGGCTCGCTGGACGCGCCGGCGCGCCTGCAGGTGGAGGGCGAGGACTGCCCCTTCGTGTTCCACTCGCTGCGCGCGTTCGGCGCGGCCGTGGGCGCGGGCGCGGGCGCGGGGCGCGGCCGCGCGGCCCCGGTGCTGGTCGTGGGCTGCGGGCTCACGGCCGCCGACGCCGTGCTGTGCGCCCGCGGCAGCAGCGTCCCCGTGATCCACGCGTTTCGCAGGCGCGTCACCGACCCCGGCCTGATCTTCAAGCAGCTGCCCAAGCAGCTGTACCCCGAGTACCACAGAGTGTACCAGCTGATGTGCACCCAGGCCTGCTCCGCCGACGCCAGCCTCCGTCCCGACTACACCAGCTTCCCCGAGCACCGCGTGCTCGCCTTCAAGGCCGACGGCAGGTGCGTGCTCCAGAGCGCCTCGGGCTTGAAGCGCATCTTCCAGCTGTCGGCCGCTGTGGTGCTGATCGGCTCGCACCCCAACCTGTCCTTCCTGCAGGAGCACGGCTCTTACCTGGGCCGGCACGCGAGCCAGCCCATCTCGTGTAAGGGGAACCCGGTGGAAATAGACCCCTACACCTACGAGTGCGTCCGAGAAGCCCACCTGTTTGCACTGGGTCCTTTAGTCGGTGACAACTTCGTTCGCTTTCTAAAGGGAGGCGCGCTGGGTGTCACACGCTGCTTGGCCGCGAGACAGAAGCAGCAGCATTTGTTCAGTGACAGAGGAGACGACGGGGTGGCCTGAAGCAGCTCGATGAGCGCTGGCGTGGACGGGTCACCACGGAGGATTTCTATAGTGTTTCTGCAGTGTGCCAGGTTGAATTTTCTGGGCTCGAATGAACAGGAAGAGAGCTCCACGCTAGACTAAATATTTTTTCAAGTTACAGGGGCTTGGCGTTCTGACCTATTCTGTCATGTACCGAAGGTGTTGCAGTCCGCCAGTGGGAACACTGCCGACTTGGTATACTCTCTGCTCACTTAACTAAAACATGCTTTTTCTCCGAGAGGTACTTTCTGTGATCATTTTTGGTTATTTGTTATGATCTGTTCTAAGATATTACAGCCTAAACCTATAAAACCACACAGTCATTAGGCCGGAAGTTCCCCTGACCACGCATTGGGTCACCCCGCTCCTCGAAGGGTGGTCCAAAGACCAGATTCAGCTTCACCTGTAGTTATGAGAAGTGTAGGCGCTCAGACCCCACCACAGACTTGCTGAATCAGAAACCACATCTCAGCGAGATCCTCGAGGAAGAGGTATGCTTTTAGGTAGGAGACACACTGGTCTAAAAGAAAATGGGATGCAACATAGTCTGCTGGAGGTGGGGTGGGACAGAAGGCATTTAACTCAGGTTTTATTTATTTTGAAATTACCAATTGTGTAAATCTAACTTATTACCAAATATGATCTTTTAAAAATATTTTTTTATTGTTGAAAGCTTGACAGATACTTCAGATTTTTAGCTTCTAATAATTTAAAAAACGGTCTAATAATGTTGGCAAACACTTAACCAGGAGCTTGCCAAGATATTTTCTGGAGATTTATTCTCTACTTAATTAGCATAACACTTCATATTACTTGCAAATCAATAAATGTGACTGGAACTACCCATCTCTTTGTGAACACTGAGTTCATTTCTGTCACTGAAACTAAGGTTTTGGGGCACATGTACTAATATTGTAATACGATTTGAGTATTGCCAGAATTATTAAAGATTAATACTGAAAATCAGGTTAAAACAGTTCCATTCCCAAGATTAGTCCGAAATTTGTTATAGATGACATCACATCTCATTCTACGGCTATTTATTGAACTGTATGCTCTATCATGATTTCTACTTATTTAGATCTACTTAATGTCTATATTTTCATATGAATCCTTTCTAACTTTTAGGTAGAAAACTTTCCTGAAGTTCTCCATGGCAAACTGAGTCTCATTCTCTCGCTTGCTTGCTCGCTCTCTCAGAATTCATTTCATCTGGAATGTTGTCTTTGAACATCTAATTCTCTTTTTTCTTAGTATTAAAAAATGAACTGAAGTGTACATATTTTTGTCCAGCTTTTTGCAATGTTATGTTTATAGGATCATAATTCACTTTAAAATAGAATTGTTTAGAATATACTTGCCTCTACAACTAGCTGTTTCAGATAAACTGATCAATTCTTATATTCTTACTGACTGTCGTGTCTGGTTCAGTTAAACCATTTTAGAAATGATATGATTCAGTTTTAGTTTATTATATTAACTTTTTTCAGGTTAATTTCACACCTACTGGAAATGGTGTAACACCCTCTGACTACACTGCACTGAGCACTCTTTGCTTGACTTCTTTTGATCTCTCAATGAGCTGGACTGGATGCTTTTTCTTAGTGTCACCTTTAAACTGAAAATGACATCATTATACAGATGGTTTCTAGTCTAGGGAAGGACAACTGTTGACATCCCCTGTCCCCCAAAAGTTTGCTCTTACCCATCCAATAGCATTTACAAAATGAGATTATTGACCAGAAAAAAAAGAAAAAGAAAAAAAAAAGACTGCAGGGAAAAATAAAGCTTCATTAAGGCCCTAAATAAACCTGGTGAAAAATTTCATCTTCAGTAACCTTCCCATTCCTCAGTTACCTCTCAGACCTAGCTGTCCTGCATTGCATATAACATCAAAGTGTTTTCCTACACGCTTGCACTCCTAAACTGGTTAATATCTGCCCCAAAATTCTAAATCATTCCTTATTCCTCAGTGTCAACTAGCTAGTCAGAGAGGGAGAAAACACTCAATAGCTGACTTGTCAGACCACGATGTTGGTATCTCTCCATCTTTCAAAAGTCTTAGCTCTTGCAATTGTTGAAAAGGCAGAAGAATCTCTTCAGGATTTTCAAAATAATGCAATAAAAATAAGATTAAGCCACCTCTAAGTGTTTTAGGCAGTCTGAGTATGTGAACTTAGTTCAACTTTACTTTTTTGAAAACCTCCTAAGTTTTATCATGTAATATGTTTCTGTGGAATCAAATTCTAGTTAATTTTTAAAAATCAGACTGAAAGGTATTTGAAAACATGTAGTCAATGGAAAATGGTGAAAAATTCTTAAAAAATCCTGCTATTAAATGAAAGCATTGAAGTCCCAGCCTCTGGAACACTGAGACACCCAGAAGGAAACAAAACTAGACTGAATTTAAAAGTCATTTAAAAAATCTCATTTGGTTACAGGGCTGATATTGCATAAGGCACTTTGATCAGATCACATCACAGCCTTAAAAAAAACCACAATGTCAATTCCTAGGGGTGAAAAGGGGGACCGGGGTTGCTAAACCGAACCTGATAAAGAGTGTGGAGTAAGAAACAGATCTGCTGCTGGTTTTGAATGTTCCCCTACCCCACTGCCAGGCTAGTCAAGAAAAATGGTGTCTCTGGGGAGGCAGCAGGCAAAACAGTCACTGGTAAACCATCAAAAGAACTAAAAATAACCTTCAAATTTAAAATTAAAGGAGAGCACACCTAGTTTCAGTTATGGTAGATAATGGGAATTGAACTTACCCTTTACTGGAACCAAATATTAGGGGGAAAAGACATAAAGCAGTGTTTTCACACAATGGACAGAAGCCCTGAACTGACATTGAAGAGAAGAAAGGAGAGGTGAGGTCTACAGTCACCCTAACTTCCTGCCTGAGGCTACTTTCCAAACACAGGAAGTGGGGGGGCGGGGTGGAAACATCACAGTCCAGGGTCCTGCCGGGGTCCCATGAGCAGGGCGCCAGAGAGGACAGAGCTGCTCCTCAAATCTGCATTATGATTTCCTTAAATGTGACAGCCCAAAAGGCCTGGCAGAGACCAGTAGCTAACTGTAAGAAGAGGCTGAATGGACAATGGGGTGTACAGTGCCTAAGAGACTGGAGTTCCACCGACCCAGAGTAGCAAGAAACAGACCCAAAAAGGTCAGGCCTTGGGAATGTGTCTGCTCTACATCCACGTTGGCCTAATACTAAGCATCAACAGGATCCAGCTGATCTGCCAGCACAAAACTGACAATCTAAAAGCCAAATCCAGACTCTGCAAAATCACAGCATCCATGACCACCAACATAAAATAAAAAGATGATGAGGTGTTAAGAAAATGGGACATGACCAGAAGGAAAAAAAAAAGTTCAAACAGATACAGAGTAGACACATGTTAGAAACAGACAAACTTTTAAAGGTTACAAAGGTTATAAATACGTTCAAAAATATTAAAGGAGAAGATTAAGAGTGAGTGCATAGGTGGTGACTGAAGAAAGGTAAACAGATGAACATTCTACAGCTGAAAAATGCATTCTCAGATGAAAAATTCACTAGGTGAGTGTAGAGCATACAGGACATTGCCAAAGTAATAGGTGATAGAAACTATCCAAACTGAAGTACAGAGGTAAAAGGATTAAAAATAATAACCAAACTGGATGACATGAAATAAATAACATTTGTAACTAGAATCCAACAAAAGAAGAGAGACTGCAGCAGAAAAATGTACACAGAGAAATAAAAGTTGAGAATTTTCCAAATTTGATTTTGAAATACATATCCGAGAAACTCAAACTGCAAACTGGACAACTAAAAAAGGAAAGCACATCTATGCATTCCACACCAATCACGTTCCAGAGAAAAGCAGACTTCACAGAAATCGCTTTTGAAAACATTCTACATTCTCATCAAATGCAGAAGCAAAAGCGAGCAGTCGACATCAGGCGTAAGCAAGCGAGAAGCCAATAGCTATCGTTTTTGTAGAAAATTATTGAATAGGCATCAAAAATCTCTGGAAAGACTCATGAGAAATGAACATCATGAATTTTTCTGAGAGGAAAAACGTAGCTAGGACAGCGGTGAAAGGGAGACTTTTTAATTCTTTACACTTTTATACTTTCAGAATTTGGAACTGATACTACAAACTACTCAATAAATAAAAACCAAATTTAAAAATGAAAAAAAAATTACCGTAAGAGATGAGATGACAAAGACTGAAAACAGAACAAACCATACCACTTGTCACACACAAAAGAAACGGAGTTTTGTGTATTTTATTTAACAAACTCAGGCCGTGGCATATTTGTAACTTAAATTCACTCTATGTACTTTATGCATGTATCCCAGAGAAAAAAGGAAGTAAATGCTTGATAGAAAATGTTTTCCTGTGGCTTCCTTATAAAATTCTCAATTATCTTCTCCTCTTTATAGTAGGATTGTATCTGCAAAGAAAGAAATGGGGTTAAATGATAACTAGATAAGTGATAGCATTTCTTTCACTTTTCAAGACACAGTCACACTTCAGCAAACAGAATGAGAATCCCAAGTTTGTCTTTAGAATTAGATATTAAGCACTGTATTTTTACTTTCACTTATCCTTTTGATGTTGCTTTGGTGACTAGTTAAACGTCAACAAAAAGAATCCTATAAAAGCATTAAAATAATAAAAACGATAGTTTAAAAATGTGTCTTTACGTCTTCCAGTGTGGCTTCAAGTAGTCATCCTCCTCCCCCAACGTCCCAATTAATGTATACCGTTTCCACAAAAAGCACAATGAACCTGAAATAGAATTACTTTACAAAATTTTCTCCTACAGCAATTCAACAAATGTAGCTGGGCAACCAGATGTTCTCATGTGACTACTTATGAAAAATCATTGCTTCTCAGCCTTTCGGCTAAAATCAAGTGAAAAATCAGAGCACTGTCAACATTCTGACCGATTCATACTGTCAATGATAACAAAGAACTAAATTTGCTGCAAAACAGACCAAAAAATATAGTACCTTCTTTATTTTGCCTTTAAGTTTGGGAAAAAGTTATCGTCCCCTATCAACCTACAATAGAATATTTTACGATATTTGAGAATTAACAATTATAAGGTTCGTTGGGCCTGCAAGAATGCTGAAAGTTAAATCAGAATTGAGTTATAATTACTTACTTTAACGTTACTAAACCTCCCACAGGACCTGCTTTGAAACCCTAATGCAGCCTTTTGTTTTTATGCACGTGCCAATTAAAACTAAACAACTGGTCTGGCATCTTGTCTTAATTCAGTGTAATTCTACTGAAAGCTGAAAATCTCACGGATTCATCAGCCGAATTCACCCAGCTCAAGAAGCTTCTCTGCCTAACTGCCCCATGCGGATTTCCCGTACCCTGCGGTACCGTCCACTGAGTCCACCCCACACCGTGACGCTGTGTCCGGGGGGCCATGGAGGAAGTGCCCGAGGAGTAAAAAGAAATACCAGGGAAGAAACCAGACACCCTTTGGTGAAGGGACCAAGTGCCTGTTCTCAGGACAGAAGGAAAATACTTCATCTCTACGAAGAAAACCGAATTTTACGCGCATCGCTCTAAGGTTTGGGAAAAGCTCAGATCAGACTTTACCTGAAGAGGTCGTCAGCCAGAGACTCTTCTTTTGCTTGCTGATTTTGCACCTGTAAAAGCAAGGTCGTTTCACACACTTGCGGGGGTGGGAGCCAGCCCTGCGGCCCAGGAGAGATTTGGGGGAATGAATGGGGGACGCAGGCTCCCTCTCCCAACCCTGACACAAAAATCAGCAGCTGCTCTGTCACTGCTGGACTTATGCCATCCGAGAACAAACCAGCCCCAATGGCAACAAAGCAAATTAAATGAGATACCATCTCACACCCTTTAGATGTCTGTCTACTATCAAAAACACAGAAAACAAGTGTTTGCGAGGACATGGAGAAACTGAAAGCCTTTTGCACTGCTGGTGGTTATGTAAAATGGGGTAGCTGCTGCAGAAAACAGTCATTTTTAAATTAAAAAAAAAAGATGTTAGAGAAAACAGGAAAAAGGTAATATTCAAGAAAAGAGAAATTCTCAGAACCGTTGAAAGACAATTCTCAGATTCAGAAAGCTCAGACCTCCCCACTATGTTAACTGATATATTTGGAATGCCCTCCACATGACCGTATGACCATCCTTGTCATTGCTATCTTTTAGTTTTCTTTTAAATTTTGGAGGGCTCAGGGTCTTTTATCCCCTTTACATTGGGATGTAAACTTAACTCATTTGTTTTAGTCCCTTAAAGAAGTATTATAGAAAGGTGCAAATCAATCTTAACGCTCTGCAACTCAGGAATTTTCCCGAATGAGTGACCTCAGGTCACTTAAGTTTGGTTTGAAAAAGAGCTGACTCTAAGGAAACCATAAGGGCCCAAAACAAAACAAGTTCCCAGGCCTCACACCCACTCACCTCCATCTCCTGCCTCAGCCACTCGTCTAACTCTGTGTTCTTCCGAGCATGATGGGCCACAAGATCTGACCCGCCGATGATCTGTGGGAGCCTGCCAGCCCCAGGAAACGTGACCTGTGAGATGACACAAGCGGTGAGGCTACACGCATTAGAAATTAGGACGACCATTTCTTTAAAGCTTTCAAAAAGCAAGGACTGTAACTCATGTAAAAGGCAAGTGCCAAGGATTTATAGCCCTTAAAGGAACGTGAGTGAGACAGACCAGAACCCAGGTTAGCTCCATACGGTTTTGCCCTGTGTTTGGGCTACCACTACACCCAGATTAAGAAATGCCACTGGGATTCGTGTACTGGAAAATTTAAAATTTTAACGAGGAGGTTTTATTCAAAAATGACCCTAGCTCATCATCTACCAATTAAAGCAACTCAAGGTGAACACACACATTATAATTTAAAGTATTACATTGTGCTCTAAGGATTCCAAAGCTTAGGCCCTTTCTAGTACTCAAGAAAATTTAAGTATTCAAACTTTCCAATGTATATACCCCTAGCAAGAGATGCTGGAGACAGCAACAGTTTATACTTCTAATTGAAACTTTGTTTAAAATAAAGAAGTGCTAAAAAATGTGAAAGTGCATATCAAGCACGCTGGTAATATCGTGTTTAGGAAGTAATGAATCCTTAATGTTTACGGGATGCACTTTTAAAATGTCATTATAGAAAGTGGAAAGGGAGTGTTGAGTTACTTTTCATCCGTGAGCAGTATTTTAAAAGTACAACTACAGCCACGTCGTTGATCTGGGGGTACAGAAAAATACTCAGACAAATCCCTTCATTAGAAGCAACAGAATTAAACTTCTTTCCCGAGAAATTTTGGGTCGAATTTCTTTTATGCTCTCAAGGATGTTAATATTTTTGAGGACGTGATATCCAAACGACTTTCCAGAGGCCCGTGCTGGCCCACACTCCGCCGCCACTCCGCACAGCGAGGGCTTCGCCTCTCCTCTGGTAACCTCGTTAACGAGAAATCAGTGTGTCTCTTGAATTCGGAATTAACGAAGCTGAACACGAAGTGCCCGAATAAGACTGCGCCTGTGCTACCCACGAGCCCAGCTGCAGGGTGGGGAAGAGTCGGGGGTGCCGTGCAGGTGGAGACACCCCCATGTTCCACTCTCAAACGAGATTCCTCCCCTCAGAAGGAGTTCGGAACGCGTCAGAGAAGGTCACAGCGGGCAGGAAACTCGTTCGACTGAGGGGCGTTACTAGTAGCTCACGAGGACCGGGGAAGCGGCGACTCCACCCGGGGTCACAACGAGAGCCACGCCGACCCGCTCCAGGGAAAAGCGGCCGCCAGCAGGCGCCGGCGAGCGAGGGGCCAGCGGCCCGAGCCGAGAGCGAGCGCGCGCAGGCCAGGCGCGGGCAGGACCGCCCCTAAGCACCAGCCCGTCGGGTCCCAGGCAAGGCGGGGCTCGGCTCCGACAGCGACACGCGCGCGCGGCCCCGCAGGGTGCAGGTGCACGCGCGGGCGCTGACGGGCACCCGGGCACGTGTCCCCGCGGCTTCGTGCCCGCGCACGCGGTGTCCATCACCGACACCCCTGCGTACACTTAGCTCAGGCCCGCGGGCGGGGGACCGGCCGCGCCCCTCGCCCGCTCACGGCCCCTCGCGCCGCCCCGGCCGCCTCCTGTCGCCGTCGGGGTGAGGGCGCTCACGCACCTTTCGGAACTTCTTGAAATTCTTGGTCGTCGCGCCGTCGCCGCTGAGGCCGGCCGCGCTCCCCGGGGCGGCGGCGCCCACCACCAGCGCCCGGAACTCGGTCAGCAGCAGCCGCGCGGGCAGCGGCGCGCCCTCCGCCTGCGGCCCGTCCCCGCTCTCGAGTGGGGTCCAGACGGTGCATGAGGAGGGGAAACGACAAGGAAACACATCATCCGTCACTGCGAGGGCCAGCAACAAATCAGGCACTCTGAGGGGCCGGGTGCCTAAGCGCACCCGGTCCCAACCAGAGGGCGCCGTATCGGGCGCCCCTTGACTTCAGGAACATTTACACCTCCCCAGCGTGTGCGACACGGCCTAACGCCTCACCGTGTCTGCAGTTTCGCCGTCTATCTGAATAAACATCGTCTCAGCCGACAAGTCTCCTTTTTACATGTTTTCTTGGCAAGAACCTCAGCACTGCCTACTTCTCATTAAAATCACACACGTGCACCCCATTCTACGTTCCCGTTTTCTCACCCCCTATATGTAAGCTCTCCTGGATTCTCAATAATTGGCATGTTTTGTTACTTCTGACATCTCAGACAAGTCAGTAATTAATTCTGGACACAACGCCTCATTAACTGAAAGCCACTTTACTCCAGATTAACAGTTACTGGGTCAGCCTAAAGATCGCTTCCCGGGGCTGGATGAGCGTCTTTTTGTCACGTGCTACTAACTAGTCACACCAACACCGTGACGGCAGCTCAAGGCTCAGCGCCTAGCTTTTCCAGCTGCTTTACTGTATGTTCACATGGAAGGCACTGCCAGGACTAAAACAAAGACAGTCGGGGAGGGAAGAAACAAGGGAAAAGTCTAAAGAAAAGGTTCATCTGATAGTGACAGACTATAATCAGAAACTCTAGTAAGTTAACCACGGCCACATAGTTTTGTACTGTGGTTTAGAGTTTAGAAATGTTCTACATCTGTTACTCTGCTTGACGTAAACGACAACCCTGCTGGAAAAGTGTCAACCTGATTTTGTAAACTAAGGACCTGAGGTTCATAAATGTGACAATGACTTGTTCAAGGTCACTTATCTATGGAGCAGAGAGGGCAGGGAATCACACTCGGGCATGTCTCCATCCTCTTTTTGCTACATCAAGGTTAGAAAACGATCTGTCTGTATCCAGAAGAGGGATACTTATGAGAGTAAAACACAGAAAGAGAAATAATTAACCCTAAGAATGTAAGCTGACAGAAACTGATGAGGTAATGGTCCATGTACGTCAAACCTTTATAAAAATTAAATAAAAATGTCCTCACCGATGGTTCTTCTTTAGTTGACCACATTACTTCTTTCTTGAGCTCACATTTCTTCTCAACTTCATTTTCTTGCTATAAAAATATATATATATACATATAGAGAAAGAGAGAGAGAAAGAGAGAGAGAGAGAGTTCATAAGAGTTGTAAAATGGTACCCTTTCCTAAAACCTTAAGAAATATTCACGCTCCAGAACCAGTGGTTTGACTTTCAAGTATTTTCCTAGAGAAACTGTAAGATGGGAATAGAAATACGTGAAGAAAACACATTGTAGTCTGAGTTAGTTTTGAGAGCGAAGAACTGTAGCTTGAAATGTTAAGGGCAATTCCTTTAATCCATGAACAAAAAGTACTTTCAGACAAATTCTTAAAATGACAGAAACGAAAATGAAACGCTTAGTGGTCTGCGTAAGGCAGACCCCGCGTCCACGCCCATTTCCGGCTGTGACACGACTGTGGCTTTGCAAAACATTCCATGGGGCAACAGCAATTTCCTTTAACTGCCTGTGAATCAATTACCTCAAAGTAAAAAGTGCTTCAAAAGCATCTTACATTTAAAGGATACTTTTGTAACAGGATTTACACTGAAAAAATCAGTGCTGGGGTAGTGATTTAACTTTCAGAACATCCGAAAGTGCGCCATTCGTTGTCATTCACTCTCCGCGCCTACACGACACATTTATGTTGCACTGTGGCTTTACTTAGAAGGTCACAAATCGTAAATAAAGACAGAAACAAAGTATGCTACGGGACCACAGAACAAAACAATTCCACTCCCTGACATCGCCAGCACGTGAACCGCAGCTGTGGAACGCGAGGTCCCTCAGGGCCACGGATTGCCATCGGTCCCCACACCACGGGTAGGCACTGACGCCCAGTCACGGGGGTGGGCGACAGAACTAACAGACCTCTGTGGGGGATCAGAGTGGGAAATCTTGACTTCATGAAACCAGTGCTCCCACCTAATGAGCAAACTCATCTAACATAGCAGGCAACTTACTAACGCATGAAATAGGATGTGTCTGAGCGGTTTTCTTAGACCGAAGTGGGCAAGGCAAATAGTATTCATGAAACGGGACAGAGCATTACAGATCAAAGGGGAATAAAAAAATTTCAAGTGATGTTACCCTAAAAACTCACCTAGTATTTGTTTCACTAACTTCCTTCCTCTTTCTTTGCTTGTTTATTGCTCTTTTAAGGCACCTCCTAGACTGACATTCACAGCCGAATGCATGATGAAATTAATAGTACAGCTCGGAAATCTTTTAAAGTGATCGTGAACAACAGTTTCACTAGCTGTCATTTATTATATGCTGCCAAAGAATCATTGTATTTTTGGCACTTTATCTTATCAACCGATGAATTCTTATACTTAAAAATATGTGGAAGATACTAAATTTTTTCCTCAAAACATAATGGGCGCTCACACTATCAATACAAATATCTGACATTTTAAGCTTCTATTTGTAATACTTTTCATTAAAAAAATGTTACTTACAGATATTTTGCTACATTCTGATATTCTTTCATCATTAAAAGAGGCATTTGTTTCCATATCCAATCTTGGCCTTTTTCTAATATTGCCATCTTCCTCTTGTTTTTGAACTTTCACTTCGATCTCTACCTCTGGTTTTGTGTCTTTGAATAACTGTTCCAATACTTCATTTTCTATGGCTAAATCATCGATGGTCCTTTTTTCTGACTTTAGTGTTTCTGTAGAAAGAGATTTATTGGCAGAATCTTTCACAGTGGGTTTTAAGTCTATATCCGTAAACAGGTGATCTGGTCTCTTCCCCATAGGCTCATTGTGAGGTAGAGGCTGCTCGTTAGTTTTCCACATTGAGGGTGTAGTGGGTTGTGTTTCTTCTAAAAGAGAACAAGACATTTCTATTCTTGCTGATTTAGATGAGCTTTCTTGATTTTCTTCATCCCTTTCCCTTAGATTTAAAAAGAGGAAAAAAAATAGACAAGTAAATAGCTAAGTAATTTAATAGCTTGGCAGTATTTAATGTCCTCCCATATTTAATGCAAAATATTCTTGATTTTATTAACAATATTACTAGAAATAGAAGACCAGACATCTGAAAACAGTGGATAATTCATATACACTCTACTGTTTTGAGAGGACTGACTGACCCTACGGCCAAATCAATATGGAGATGTCCATCTTCTCTGCTCAAGTGGCAGTAGTGCTACCTCAATGAGAAAAGGTAGAAAAATATAAAACTACAAACGACTTATTGCCAGGAAACAGTAGCTTACTTTACAATGTAAGGAACTTGTGCAAACAAAACACAGTGGGTTAATGAGAGGATTTAAGATAATAAGTCACAGACGCTAAATCCAGAATATACTGCAAGTGATACATGACCCAGAGCTTTCTAGACAATATTGTATCGTTCGTTCCACAAGCACGCAACACCGTATTCATTAAATTGTACTAAGGCCTGTAGAGGACATGAAAGCTCGGGTCTCTGCTCTCCAGGAGTTCCCTGGATTCACGCCGAATGGGACATTCAAAGCGACATTTTCATGAGTGTAACTAATGTCAGGGTACTGGGCAGACTGATCAAGACATTTTTGTAATAATTTAGGTGGTCAGAGTGTGAACCAGAAGGCAGGCAGCACCGAAGGAAAGGGAGGAATTTATGAGACACTGAGAGTAAGAACCAACACCGCTGGTCTGGGGAGGCAGAGGAAGAAGAGTCGAAGATCCTGGCGAAGCGTACCACTCACAAAAAACGCACGTTCATTCATGGGGGAGAAGGCCAGGCCTGTCATGTGGGAAGACAGCAGAAAATTACAGAAGTGAAGCTTAAAGGATAAATTAGGGCCAAGTGCATTGATCATCTGTAATAACATGATGAAATCCTGCAAGCAGGGTCCTCAAGGTATGAAATGCAGTAGCAGGAGGAAAAAGGTCCTAAAAAAACGGGGCAAAGGGCAAGTCAGAGAGGGACAGAGCCGGGACAGGCCCCTGCTGAGACAGTCGAGAAGACTCGAGGAGACAGGCACAGGGGCCGCATGCCACCAGAGGCCACCTGAGTTGGCGATGTGTCAGCGGTGACTTTCAAGGATCATCAGGATGACATGCTGCCAGTTTAGGAAGGGCCTACAGAAACGGGGGCATCAGTGCAGGAGAGGAAACCAGGTCACAGGCCCCAGCTGTCCCCATACCAACGCCGCTGCAGGATCATGCAGCAAGCCCTGGCCCTCCACGGAGGCGTCCCTAGCCAGCGCACCTCTTCTGGCCGGTCGGCTGGAAGTAGTTCCTGATGGAATTGGGCTGCGGCCGCCGGGAGGCCGGAACCCTCCTGCTGCCCGCCGGGGGCTCGGCGGGGGACAGCTGGCAGGCTGCGAGGTCCATCCTAGCCACCGCGCCCGGCGTGACAGCGCTAGCATCAGTATGCACTGCGGGGGGCTCCTGCATGGCGGATGTCTCCTGTGAAGGTATTCTGCTCTTCTGTCCCCCTCCGGAGCATCTCCTTTCTCCCAGACTGTCACTCAGATCCACGCTGCAGCAAAACAGGAGAAGGCACGGCAATCGAGTCAACAGCGATTTTTATCTAGGAACAGTCCTCTAAGCAGCACTGATGTGATGCAGCCTGAGAACGTAATTATCCTTAGATGATGCCTCAGGAAATGTATTTTACTCTCCGAAAAGCAGCTCCTGAGTCACCATGCCCCCGAAGACCGACGGCCCGTGTCCTCTTCACCCCACGCGAGGCACACAGCAGGTCTGCCGCACCCTGAGCAAACTACTGGGCACACGAGGAATGGCAACTTAGCACCCCATACCATTTAAACGGGGTGACAATCCTAGGTAATTGAAGATTTTGAAATTATTTCCACGCAAAAACATTAAAAATAGAAAATCAGAAAAATAATTTCCTATCATCCAATAGCGTACATAATGGGGTATTTTAGATCCCTTCGGATGACCTGATGTGGTGATATTGCAGGCAAAGGAGTCATGACAACACAACTCCACCCTAGACTCCCGGAAAAACGTTTCAAACGCACACCGTGCACGTAGCTCTACAGCGCACACTTGTCAGACTCACTTCACCGGCCACGATAAAGCAGTACCGTTCTTTTGGGTCTTCCGTGTGTACTTGCAAGGAAAGAAAAAAACTTACATCCTAAGACAGGGGCTGACAGACTGCGGCCTACAGGCCGCACGTGGCCTGCTCTCCGCTGTGTAAATCAAGTGGCCTGGAGAAGGGCTGCACTCGTTCAGCACAGGCCGTCACGGCAGCCCTCGTGGCACAATGACCGGAGTTCCACAGCTGTGACAGAGCTCGACGGCTCAAAGAGCCAAATGTATTTACTCTCTGGTCCCCAGAGAAAGCTTGCTGATCCCCGTGCTCAAACACCATGTGCCCTGGCATCCCGACCTCCCAGGCTTCCCTCCCCGGAGATGCCCGGATAAAGGCGGGGTAGCCACAGACAGAAATCAAATGAGCGGGTCCGCGGCCAGGCCTCACCGTGCGTCTGCTCGCTCGGACTCCGTGTGGGCCGTGCGTGTCATCTGGTTCCCCGGGGTACCTGGAGTTTGCTTTTCTCTGACTGACAAGCCCTGGGAAAGGCTTGACGCCGCAGTCGTCGCCTTCGATCCTGCAAGTCACACGAGAGGACAAAAGGACATGGCTGCTGCGACTCCAAGACCGACCTTTGGTTGCTCACCTTGTCAGACTGTCGTGCTGGGGGACTGACTAGGGGAGACAGCACACAGCTGTGTCCTGCCAGCGGAGCCAGCCACTCTGTACCGAAGTGCCTGTGAGCGAGTGGCCCGTCGGCGTCTGCAATGAGCTTGCCCAAAGCAAACCACTCAACAGCTACGTCGAAGACTTCACGGTGAAGTTTTAGCGACTGAAGCCAAAACGATCAACTAAATTCTATTTCCAATGGTGCTTTCAGCGCACGAAACGACGACGCTGCTTCCCCACTGAAAGCACACCTACCCCGCCGTCCACACGGATCAAATCAACACGTTTTCTTCTTAGGAGGAAAACGCTATTTGAGAAACTGCACCCACGGGTTCAGGCGTAAACTGTTCGGCTACTGCGGGGAACCACGACCACCTCACCGTCTCTCGCACACACGGGGCGCGTCATCCTGGCTCCCGCGTCTGCCCACGACCCCCCGTATCTGCCCGCTCACGGAACGCACGCGGCACGAGCTGTGTGACCGCGTTACCCCTACACCTCCCCTCCTCATCTACGAACGGGGTAACTGTGATACTTCCCTCACAGGCAATTGGGGGGACGAGATGAACGGGCAAACAGAGAGCGCTCAGAAAAGGCCTGAGATGCAATAGTGAGCCGTTACCGCTGTCCTCTCCCTCACGCCACCTGTTCACTCGGGACTGTCCCTGGGAGACGTGGGCGGTGAGAAGGGACGGCATCAGGCCTCGTGAGCAGAAGCTAAAGAGGAAATACTTCAGGTCTTGTGAGAGCAAGGAAGGACCAAAGTTTATAGTCAGAGTGCCCCTCGGTGTACACAGCGGGCTCTCCTCGAGCTCACTTCTTCCCTAGATCTTCTAACCCAGCGGTTCTTAGCATTTGTATGATAAATGTGAGCTTAAAATCAATGCAAACAAAGCAAGACGCCTTGGCTGCACCAAAGAATGTTCTCAGTGATGGAGAATGTGAATTTGCATGTGATGGAGAATGTGTTTTCTAAAAGAGAAACAGAAGACAGTGTCCCGTAAAGGAGCTGGGACGAGGGGAGCTACTCACGCAGATACAACGACTCTGTTTGTGTCACATGGTTTTGTTGTGTCGTTTAAGTCTGAAATTATGGATTGGTTTCTGGTTTTTTCTGTACCGGAACAAAATCCACTGTCAAAAAAAAAAATATCTACAGTGCATGGTCTCTCTCAAGACTGTGGGGCCTCTCTCTCTCGTATCCACAATGGAGTAGAGCTCTGTCTCTAAGAGAGGTTGAAAAGTTGGTCTTTAGTTTCTGACTCTCAGGATGAATTCTGGAATGTGAGTCATGAATTTTGGGGAAATATTCACTATATGGCAATTTCCGCAAAATAAGTTATTTGGACAAGCCCTATCCTGATCACTCCACAACACCCGTTTTAGCTTCCTCTCTGTACTTGACCCGGCCAGGACTGACCAGCGTCGGCTTGCGTGCTTGTTAATCGTCTGAATCCTGACCTTTAGAACATAAGTTTATAACAACAGGCAAGTTGTTTATTTTCTTCACCACTGTATCTTCAGCACTCAGAATAGTGTCTGGTATGCAGCAGACACAAATATTTGTCAAATGAATAATAACTGAATGGGAAAGGTGCGTTTGAAAAGACAGTGAAAATGGTCACCTCTGGCAAGTATGTAGTTATGTGCATATAGTTTATCATCAATTTAGAGAATAAAGCTACTAGAGAATAAAATAATGCTCTCATTACCTGAACTGGGTTGGCCTCGAGGATCACAGTAGTTCTCTGTAGTCATGAAAACAACTGCCAATCCAATTTCTGCCTCAGGAATAGGTCTGAGACCCTGCCTGTAAAAACAGAAGAGTTTAAGCATGATAATATCTTCCAACTAACATATTTAGTAATATGATGTCAAGTTGACTCTTTTTTTCCCCAAAATAGTACAGAGAGAATTTCAAATGCATGGTGTGCTGGCTCACTCGCTGGAGCAGCCTTAAAATGGGCAGGTCCATCATATTTTACTAACTCAGTAATTTCGACTGTAACATAAATTCTAAAATAAAGGTCACAAGTCCTTCCAGATCTAAAATTCTCTAATTTTCACAATATCCAGATAAGCAATAAAATACATTTTATAAGCAAATCGACATTCATTATAAAACTTAAAAAGAAGCAGTAGGAAGAAGGGGAAGGAGAGACAAAAGAACAAAAAACTATATATAAGTTGTATCTCTACCTGTGTTATGATTTAAAGTTTAAGAAACCAAATCACTTTACCAAATTGACCTGTGCTAGAAATCTTATTAAAGAAATCTTATGGCAAACCTATCTTCTGTTGTTCTATAATTTGGACAATAACTGATTTTATAAAACAAAAATAATTTAATACAATTTAATAATGTTACTTAGATACAATACCTCACATTTTAACACTTTTAACACTTACTGTAAGACACCTGAAATGGCTGCAGTAGTTTAAAAGGTCTTTTTCAGACGCTTAATTAACATTGCTTTTTTGTATATATTGTTTGCGTTAACTTAGATTTAACTATATGTACAATTCTAATAGCATTATACTAAAAAAAAGATTTTAGAATTATAACCAAGTGATTGCATATACTTACTTATAATTCAGACAATTCAAAATCGGTATTTTATTATCCTACTAAGGTTTCTAAAACTGTAAGTATACTATGAAAATTAGTTACGAAGATTGGCTAAAGTAAAATGAAAACATTTTAAATACATATGTAATAATGAAGCCACACAACAGTGCATCATCTTCGATGGGAAACAGTGGAAACACGCCTTGCCAAGTCACAGTACATGTGGCTAACAGTACCACTCCCATCTAACACTGCTCTGGAGGCCCCAGTGGGGACAAAGTGGAGAGAGAGGGAGGTATCAGAGGCATGAAGGTTAAAAACAGGATAGAAATGTTATTATTTACAGATGATATGATTTTACAAAGAAAGACTACAAGTGAATGATTAGAAATGAAAGAGGAGTGTAGCAAGGTGGCAGGATGTTTGAGAACAGTATCTCAATGTCGACTAAAGTTCTACACACCAACAGTAAGCGAGGAGAAGATATAATTAAAGAGACAACATTTCATTTATATTATACCTAGCATAGATGTAATATCTACCAAAGAACAGGTAGTGCTGGAATAAATCTAATAAAAGGTATTTAAGATCTCTAAAGAAAAATTATAAAAACCTGTTAATTCTCTCTAAACTGATTTGTGAATTCAATGGAAATTCCAATCAAATTCCCAACAAGGTTTTTGAAAAGATGATTCTAAAATGTGCATGAAAAAAGGAAGAGCCAAGAACAGCCAGGAGCTTCTGAAGAAGAGCAGGATGAATAGATTTGTCCTCTTAGACATGAGACCGGAGCTAAAGCTACAGAAACTAAGATAGTGTGGCTAACGGTGTGGGCAAGGACAGACATACTGACACATGGGATAGGATAAAGTCAGAAAGTTCATTTCCAGACAGATTCAAACAAATTTAAAAGACAAAATATCAAAATACTAGTAAAAATCAGTAAAAAAAAAAAAAAAAAAACAGGTATGTTCTTTTGCACAGCAGTCAGTACATCTGCATTACGAGCAATGTGTAGGGCGTGAGTGACTGAAGTTTACTTCTTGCTTCAGCGACCCCATAAAAGAACAGCAGTGTCCATGGTTAGGAGGACTCCTGGGCCAGGAAAACTGGACACTGCGAGGAGGTAGCTACCCTTCGAGCGTGCAGGTGCCCCGGCCCTAGCACCGTGTCTGGGTGAGCAGACACTCGGCCAGCAGACTGCCCAGCCCATGCTCTGACCGAGCCTCCTGGCTTCAGCAGCGCGGAGACTATCAACACCGATGGAGGAGAGTCCGGAGAAAACCCTCGACTGGCTCTCACACCCCTCCTCCCCTCCTCCCCCACCCCCTGGAAACACGGCTCTGCCCAACGCCCGTTTCCTCCTCTCCCACGACGGTCCACGTGGGAGGAGACGCTTCACGTGCACGTTCAGGGGGTAACAGCCACGCGGACCACCCCATCTCTGCTCCAGGCCATTCCAGAAGGAACGTGACACGAGCTTTAACTTTCTCAGCGGCTGCTGCTTCGTCTACAAAGCCTGAAGGACCGCCCTGTCCGAGGGGGATTCTGCAAACTCTACCGAAGCAGGAGAAAAGGCGGACATGCGGGGACAGAGCCGGCGCGGACAGCGACGTCCCCCTCCTGCCTGCGCAGCCCCGGGCGCGTCCAAGCCCTGGGCCCCGAGCGCCCCCGACGGTCCGATCGCGGCCCCAGCCCCGGCCTCCGGCCCCAAGCCCCCGGCCCCCGCACCTGCGCAGCAGCTCCAGGAGGGCGCGCACGCGCCCCGGCCCCGAGTCCGCGTCCGCGCCGCCGCCCACGGCCACCACGCAGGTCCCGGGCGCCGCGAAGCCGCTGTCGTCCTCAACGTCCTCGGGCAGCAGCCGCGCCACCCCGCCTCCCAGCACGACGGCCGGGCTCAGCTTCCTGTGCTGGGGCGGGACAGGGACAGGGGGAGGCTGGGGCGGCTGACCACCCCGCTTCGGCACCCGCCCCCGCCCGCGCCCACACCCACCCACGGCGGACGGCCATCCGCCCCCACAGCGACATGGTCATGTGACCGACAAGCCGCGGGGCAGGTGCCCGCACCCGGGCAGCCTCACACTCGGCCTCGCGCTTCTCCACTGCACCCCAGGAGGGAGACGCACTGAGCGCCGGTGACCCGGTGACGGTCTCTCCTGGATACCGTGTCCTCAGGAAAACCCAGCCGTAACACTACCTGTCTGGCATCCAGAAACACAAAGGTTTTCCCTCTGAAGATCTGCCTCCTCTCCTGCCGCCCCGACAGGTCAATGTTGTCACTCCCAATGGCTGGCTCATCAACGGGTGGGTAGAAGCTGTGGGGAAATTACAGTATGCCCTCTGTAAGCCAAGCGGCTACCTAGATATCAGAAAGGCTTAATTTATGTAACAACTTTATTTTTTTTAAGTTTTTATCTAGGACAAAATGACGAAGAGTAGCCAAATGTCTTTTCTAGAAATATGAAATATGGTGACAGGTGCCATAGAAGCACAGCAGAACGGTTCTTAGTTTCCTGAAAGTAAATAATCCAAGGCTTCTCAATCATAACAAGATCTAATTAATACATGACTCAAACAAGTTATGTGAATCACAAAGGTTGAGAGAGGCAACATCCGTAAACATCAAATTCTATCCGTATCCTGTGTTTGCTTGGGGATAAATATGTATTGATGATTTTCCAATTCTTTGAATCACTACTAAAAGTTTAAGAGTTTTCCTACACATCTCTTTGGAGAAGCTGAGAAAATCAAAACTTTCATTATTCCGTCAATTCGAATAAAATGTCCAAAGTGAGGTCCAAAACATCTTCGTCCACCAGAATGAGGGAAAAGAAGAAAAGAGGGAGGTAAAATCAACCGTGAATTCTCAAGCCTCTCAGTCTACAGTTTCAACTTGCTACATAATCAGATCTTTCGCTACAGCTGTTCCGAAGTTACCAGCACTTCAGTACCTCTACCTCCGGTAAAAATTACTAATGTTCATGGATAATGAACACTCAAGACTGTCACACCATCAGTTCTTCCCAAATTGATCTGTAAATTCAACGCAATCCAGGTAAAACTCCCGGCAAGTTACTCTGTGGATACTGACAGAACTTGAGGTTTACACAGAGACGAGAGACCCAGAACAGAAAAGACCCCACAAAATACTGAAGAGGATGATCTCACTCGACTGCCAAGCAGTGACTCCTCCTAGGACCTGCCACTTCAACTGAGCGAGCTGTCTGCAGTCAGGACGTCCAGACCTAGCAGGATGGAAGGCGACCACTGCCTTATTCTGGTTTCCTAAGTAACTGACTTTAAAAGTCTATTCCTGCTACTTACAAAGGTACAGAGACGAGTGGAAACTAATTTAACTATTCACGTTAAATCTACAATAAGAAAAGAGAGCTAGAAAATTCCAATTTATAAATAGGAGAAATCTTTAATATCTCTTCAAACATCTTTCATCTTTTCTTACTTTTAACAAGAATTCTCCCAAATTGGCACTCTATTCAGTATAAAAGGCAACTAACATTTCCCTTGTATACAAAGGGTTAGATTATGAATTAGTCTACGTGGTTATAATGTAACAAAACTACAGATAAAAATATATATCCACACACACACACACACACACACACACACACACACACACGACTGAAAAGATGCAAGATTCTCACTGCTTTCCAATGACAGCAAAATACGATTTTAAAATTATCTAAGGCTTTATGTCATTCACACTGTCATTCTTAATTCTGCCACGGATAAGAGTGTACTGTACCCAGCACTTGCACGAATGAGACATTGGTTTCACCAACAAACAACCAGCAAAGAATCTGGGGACCCTTCCTTTACATGCTAACAAAAAAACTTCACTAATAAAATTGAACTATAACATCAGATACTGAAACTATCATTAAAGAGGGAAATAGCCTGAAAATCAGTGCTAGTCTACAGCCATGCCACCCTGAACAAGCCAGATCCCATCTGATCTCGGAAGCTCAGGAGGGTCGGGCCTGGTTAGTACTTGGATGGGAGACCACCTAGGAAGACCAGGTGCTGTAGGCATAAAAATTAAAAAAAAATAAGGGACTGTAAGATGACAAGGTCCTTGCAATCTCTGAGGTCAATCAAGGGTTGCCTCACCTTAAAAAAAAAAAAAAAATCAGTGCTATCACACTTTGTATGTCACATTTTATTACACTTAAAACACACAACATACCTTTCAATTTGTGGAAGCTGTTCCTTGGACTGAACTGCTTTAAGAAATTCAGTAAAATATTCTGGCTTTACAATTGGACGTCCACAAATGAGCGCACATATTGTCTAACAAGAAGAAAACATATGTGAATACATGTACTCATCCTAGCTTATTTTTTTTTAAGTTTTAAGTTATAAACTATAAAGGGGCTGTCCTATTCCTTTTTCTTCTCATCTCTCTAAATTTATAAAAAAGCCAAGCTCTATACAATAGAAGTTGGTATTCAGTCATTGCTTAGTTTACTATGCAAATTACTGCATAATCATTCACTTATTAGAACCCACCAATTACAATATTAATTTAAAAACTGCTCTGGGAAAGTAGAACGACATAACATAAAATTTATTTCCATTTCAAAATGTATTCCAATTTTTAAGATAGTAAAATATTAAAAGTGTATCTTAGAACTGAGGCAATGTAACATCTGCCCTAAGAAGACAGTATTAAGAGATAAACATGAGAGAAAAGACCTCTTCAGCCTGTCTTTCCACCAGATTGTGAAAAAGTCTGTTCAAGAAAGTAAATCATTATCTAGGATTGGGGAAAAGCTCAAAATAAGTATATACAGATGAGGGAGGGGGTTTCAACTAGCAAGTGAATTAAGCTATTAGCCTCAAATGAGATAGGGTCATGAAATCTGAGAAAGATTAGAAAATACAACCAGCTATAAGGGTGCATCCCCACTGTAAACTGATGAGCAGGCACTCTGATTTATGAATCTATTATCTCTAGGTGTGCTGGCATAAATTTGTACTCAACCGAATTTTCAAATCAATAAACTTGCAGAGATGAAAAGATCCTTGGTCAGATAACCCCACCAAAATACAAATTTGACTTGAGGTTCAATCTGAGCAGCAAGCCCTTCGCTATGATACCTCCCTAGCTATAATACACACATTTTGATTTAATTAATTATATTAGATAGTAGAGGATTTTTCTATCCAATAAAAGAATCTGAGTAATTTCTTGCTTTTTGCTATAGATGTTAACCTAAACAATCCTATGTATACATGATCAACTTGTTTAAAAGTAGGTGAATCACCTCCCAATGTCTTTCTTCAATGGGCTTTGAATATAACCAAATCTGACAAAGAGGCAAAATCTGAAAACATACCAAAATGTGTATTACTTTTGAATAGTCAGCATCTTCCAACGGCACACAGTCTACAAACCTCCAGATTTGTGAAGATACATTAGCATACTATTAAACATTTGTGATTGGGGCCTTGAACCAAATAAAAACTAAAACCACACGAGACGAGATGACGGACACAGGAGGAAGACTTGATGGAAGACATGCGACACGAACTCTGAAGACTGGCCGCTGACCTCTCATTTCACTCTTAGAGTAAAAACACAAACTACGCACTGGACAAACTTCTTGGTGAACAGATAATATAAATCATTTTTTAAAATGCTAAATCAAAATCTGAAATATAATTTGTGTTTCTGCTTACTGCACATAATAAATACATTTTTTAAAAGCCATTTCCACCTAATCAGTACACAAAGGCATGGTGTTGGCATATGTAAATCTACAATTCTGATAAGTTTAAAGTAAATGACTTTAAAAATGACTGGGTACGGGAAGTGAATAAGTTTAAATTCACAGAACTTATTTTAACGTAACAAGGCATTCGACCTACTTTAATTGTAACTTTAACTGATTTCATGACAAGGTGAGTGCATTCTTCTGTCCAATTGTTTACAGTAAGTCCTCCAAGGTCCAGTATAGCCTGGTTTAAAGCGATCTTCCCTGAGACATCCAAACAAGAAGAACATGCAACCAAGGGCTCATACTCTACTCTGTAAATAAAAATGAGTTCACAAAGTTATATCATCAATTGTGAAGATGGCAACCTACAGAACTTTAAACTTGAAGCTCACATCACATGATGCAATTTTAATTTTTATGTATTATTAAACTTCGTTATTAAAATAATGAAGTCATCGCTCCCTAAATCTGGAGTTGCAAAGTTAATGTTAACTCTCATCTACGTGGACTCAAACAAACATAGTTCAACGATGCAACGGAACCTTATCCAAACTCTTATCCTGGTTATTACCTATCATTGACAAAGATGCCCGGACCACGTGTGGTCCAAAGTTCACCACTGGAACTAAATCTGACTTCTGTGTCCTTTAGAATTTGATTAGCGCAAAATAAAGCTGTCCATTTTTCATATCAATTTTAAAAATTCTTACCTGAATTTACTTTCATACACTCCAAATGTAATTCTATCCCCTTGCTTCAAAGTACGGGAAAGGCCATTTTGCATTTTTTCCTCATTAACAAAGGTTCCATACTTAGAATTATCTTTTATTGTCAATACAGGAATTTCATTTATTTGACTCTGAAAAAAAAATCAACAATTTACAGTCTTGTTTGAATACTTACTGTATTGAAAAACATTTTCCTATACCTATAAGAACAGACACAAAACCTAAACATTACTGAACAGATCCAGCATTTGCTGATATGAAGTATTTAGTAAAAATAATGGTTTTTCCTTATTCCTGCCAGTATTATCATGAGCACAGCTATTTCTATGTATTTGTATTACTTTTATTACCCAATATTGTAATCAAACCAACCGACCAATCAAAACAAATTCAAAGCCATTCAAAGAGCTGTGGGGTATAAGCAACAGCTCTTTACCCTAATAGAACAAATCAATTCCCAGTGTGAAAACCTATCTTAAACAGGAAATATCTGTGTTCACAGAGCAATACAAACTCTTTAAAGCAGACCTGACAGTCTGTTCACTGCTCTAGTTCCAGACTTGGTACAGAGACTGACACACAGGCACGCAATAAATGTTTAAGTAAATAAATATGTTCTTCTTCCTTGAATTTCTAAATTAGAACAAACAATAAAATACTGGAACAGAAACTCCAATTATCAAATTAGACAAATACCACTGACTGGTACCACTGCCCAAATGTAGGTATTTCATTTTTGTAAATTAAAAAAAAAAATTAACAGTTTTATGAAAAGTCCTACAAACCCCTACATATGCACCAAGGTAATCTTTTATGACTTCAACCCCCTTATGACTTCAACCCCCTTACTTAAGCTAGTGAAATAAAACTAGTAGCTTACCAGGTTGGTTACAGAAAAGTTAGCAGTTAGCACAGCATGGTTTCGGCTAATTGACTGATCATTTTCGATCAGAATGCCACAGTTTTTCCTTCCAACAACGTACTCGACACCAGTCAAAAGTCTGTATGGTTCTAAGAGAAATAAAAAAAACAGATAAAACCACGTGTGTCTATGTATGCGTGCAGACACAGATAAAACGGATGAGGCAAATATTTACGTAAAATAGTTTTATTTTTCCATTTAAATGTTAACGGTCAACTCTAGAAATCAAACTTATTTTTCTAGTAAAGCCTCATCGAGGGGGTAAAGACTAAATGGATGGAACGCGGACGAGCAGGGCGACCGCAGCCGCGGGAGCTCGGGAAGGGGGCGGGGACCGTCGCCCCTGGGCCCCGCGCTAGTCAAGGACGGCGGGACCGTCGGTGCCTGCACAGGACACGCGGACACGGGCGGGACGGCGGCCGGGAAGCGGAGAGAAGGCCCGGGCCGCGCCCGGCGGGGCCAGGACCGGACACGCACGCAGACCGCGGACTCGCCGAGGCGCGCCGCGCGGGACGGGGGCGAAGACCCGTCAGCAGCGCCGTCCCCGCGTCCCCTCGGCGTCCTGGGGGACGCGCGGCCGCGGTCACCGCCGGCCCCGCGCTCGAGGGCCGCACCTCGCCGCCGCCGCCGCCGCCGCCGCCGGGGCATGACCAGGTCCGCCGCGCCGAGAGCGGGCGGGGGTGGGACCGCCGCGGCGCCCCGCCCTGAACCCTAGCCCCGCCCCCGAGCCAGTGCCCCGCCCCGGGCCCTGCGCCCCGCCCCGGGCCCTGCGCCCCGCCCCGGGCCCAATGCTTCGGCCCCACGCCTGGGGCACGTTCGCCCCGCCCCGGGGCCCAATGCTCCGCCCCCACGCCTGGGGCACGTTGCCCCGCCCCCAGGCCCGACGCCCCGCCCCCTCGCCCGGGGCAGGTCCTCTCGCCCGGGGCAGGTCCTCCCGCCCCGGCCAACGCTCGGCGCCGTGTCCGACCCGCCCACCGGTCCGCTTCCCGCGCACGACGCATCAGCCCGCAGGGGATGGGGAAGCGGGGACGTGGCGGCGGGGCGGGGCCGAGCCGGAAGCCGCGCTGCCCCGACCCTGGCCCCGGCATCCGTCTCTGGGAGATCGGTTCCCGCGCAGAAACCCGCCCGTCTCACCTCGGGCGGGGCCCGCGGCGGGGAGCAGCTTCCACATGGGGCGCGTCCTCGGCGTCGGAGCGACGGGCGACCGCGGCTGACGGACCTGCGCGGCGGCAGCGCCCGCGGCCGGGCGTGCTTGGTGACGTGCGCGCCGCCCGGACCGCGCCTGCGTCGGAAGCGGGTGCGACGAGAGCCACGTGGCTCCTGGGAGCCCCCTGGCGGCCTGGCCGGGAATGCGCGGCCTGGATGGAGTGTGCCACGTTAACGCCCGGGAAGCACGACCCCGTTGGTCTCGAATGGAAGACTATCGGCTTTTTTCTAACTGTGAATGGAAATAGCTCAGAAATTAGCTCCAACGCAACGTAAGGAAACTTCACACTTAAATACACCAGCACACCAAACACTTATGTAATTCCCTGCGTTTGCAATTTCTTAAATTGTAACTATTCCTTTGTATGGATTCTAACGATGGTGAAAATTTTGGTGAAGCTATGGATTTCAACCCTGTCAACTCATTATTCTCACTCTTCTCCAAGCTCAAATCAACTTATCCTACCCTCTCTGTTTCATAATGTTACACTTTCATCTATCAGGAGCTAAATCCTTTCCACTTCCACTGGTGCAGGCTCTCCTGCTCCAATAACCCCCATCCTTCACGGCCCACATCCTGCACTGACCTATTCCACATCCTGCACACTACAGAGTGAACACCCTAGAGGACACTTCTGATCGTGTAAGTCCCAGTTCTCAAAATAACGAGTAGGAAAAAAATGTTACTTTAAAACACCGGTGCGGTTTACCAGTCTCAGGAACGCAGATGTAAAATTCTTAAACACAAAATTAGCAAAGTGAATCAAGTGGTATATAAAAAAGATAATCATGAATAAGTGGAATTTACTTCAGAAATGGAAAGGTGTGTGTTAACTGGCAAGGGGAAAATAATGTAATAAACCAGAATAACAAAAAAGGGGAGAGGAACTCATATGATTACACTGGAAGCTGTAGGAAAAGCATTTAATAAAATTCAGCATCCATTAATGGCAAAAACTCAGCAAAGTGAGAATAGTGGAAACATCCTTAATCTGATAAAGATCATCAATGAAAAAACTGCAGCTTTCATCATAATTACGGTGAATTATGGAATGGTTTTTCTGACATTAGGAGTGAAACAACATATTTGCTTTTGCCACTTATTTTCAAGATGGTATTGGATGCTTGAACCAATGCATATGGATTAAAAAGGAAGAACACACTGATTATTCACAAATGACATGATTGTATATATCGAAAATAGAGCATTCTATTTGCAGACTATTTGAATTAAGTGAATTTAACAAGGTCATTTGAAACAATATATAAAAGATGTACATAAAATGGATAATTATAATGGCACCAAAGTTATAAAATACTTGGTAATAAACCTATCAAAAGATGTAATACAAAACATTAGCTATAAAACGTTATTGACAGAAATTAAGTTCTAAATAAATACAGGAATAATATACCACATTCACAGATTATCAAGATGTCATTTCTCCCAACATTGACCTATGGAGTCAATGCAATTTCAGCCATGCCTCAGAAGATTCTTTTCAGATTTTTTATAAGCAGATTCTAAAATGTATATTGAAATGCATAGACTGAGAATAGCCAAGGAAATTTTGAAGAACAAAGCTGGAATATGGAAGAACAGCACCAGATATCAAAATGTAGTGTAAAGTTATGGTTATTAAGTCAGAGTTCTATTGTCGAAAGTATAGAAAATAAGCAAATGGGTCAATAAGACCTAAAAAAGGTGTACACGTATAATTTGATTTTTCAAAAGCAACACTACAGAGCAGGGATAGATTTTTGGTTTTTTCCCCCAGCAGATGATCCTGGGGGTACTGGTTGACACTACAGAAGAAATGGCGACTGACCCCGCGTCTTATGCACACGCCCAACAAAACTGCATTTCAGAAGGATCCCAGATCGAAATACGAAAGTCGAATAAATGTTTTTAAAGAACGCATGAAGAGAGAAACCTTTCTTAAACAGAACACCGAAAACAGTCTGCCTTGGACCGCTGAATCCTAAACTTCACCTTTCGGTGGATTCCCTCGATCGCCGGGTCTTCTTCGGGAGTGAGGCACGGCTCGCCGCGGCCCCCTGCACACGGGCGGATTCCCGTGACTCCAGCCCGTCCGGCGGGCAGAGGCCCGTGGAGGGTGGAGGCCGCGCCCCCGGCGGCCAGGCGCACCCGGGGTGGCGGGGGGTGACGCGTCGCGGCGGGGCACGGCCAGGCCGCCGCCGAGCGCGCGCGGGAGCCTCGGGGGCGGGCGCAGCTGGACAGCGCCCGGCGCGGGGGCGGGGCCTCGCGGCCCGGGGTCCGCCCGCCGCCCGGCCCCGCCCCTCCGGCCCGCGGCCGCCACCCCAACCTCCGCCATGGCGCTGCTGGGGCGCGCGGGCTCGGCTCCCGGCCGCGGTCCTCGGCGGGTAAGACGGCGCTGGGCGGCCGGGCCGCGGGCCCCTGTCCTCCTGCGGCGGTGCCCGGCAGAGAAGCCCGCGTTCCCGGTCGGTGCGGAAGGCCTGGCTCGTTTCCGCCAGCCTGTGGGGGTGGGAGAGGCCGCAGCTGCTCGGGAGCACGGCATGACGGTGGGAGTCACGGGCCCTGCGTCCCGGCCCTCCCGACGCCATTAGACAACACAGTGTGTGCGAGAAGGAGAAAACGAACCCGTTGAAGCAGGAATCGTAACCTGGCAGTTCTGAGATTCCTTTGCTTAAGAAGAATTGATGATGGGGGCAGGTTAGAAAGCAGAGGCCTCTGTCGTAGGGCGTCTGCGTCCTGGCACGGGCATGCTGGGCTCTGAACTCCCGGGAGAAGGCAAGTCTTCGCCAGACGACAGGTTTTCCTGGGCAAGCACAAGTTGTTACAGTTAAAATCCCTATTTGAATACTTTCGTAGCGAGAACCAAGATAAATGTTTCGTTCGTCACATGAAGAAGTGCCCTATTAAATTGTGTGATCATTTAGCAGGCCTCGGTTCAACTGTCTGGCCCTGGGGATGCCAGAATTTAAAAAATATGAACCCTGCCCTCAAAGTGCTCAGAGTTCCCTCAGTCAGTTGTCTGTCAGGACATGCTAACTAAGTCCCCGTTGAGTATCGGGCATCCTTTGGCATCCCTTGGCTGAAAAAGGCATCTGCATTCATTGAACCTCATGAATTTTTTTCAAGCTAGGGATAATAACCCATGATTGGACCTTAAAATCAATTTAGTAGAACAAAAATGAGTGTAAGAGCAATAAATTGGAATAGAAGAGGAAGTACCAGGGTTCGTCCCATGTAGTGAGGTTAAGCTTATTTTAGGAAACGTCTTTTTAATCTACCATTCTTTTGTAAACTCATTCTTTGATACCTGTGATGCGCTCTGCCAAGCTTTCCCTTTTGTTCCTAACAATAGTAATAATTTTACTATTTTTATAGAAACGATGACATTGGCCAATATGAATTCAGGTAATACTATTTAAAAAAAATAACGTGACCTCACCATGGCTACCCTGAAATAACTAGGGTCGACATTTGGTTAATATCTTCCAGCCCTCTGTGCTGGTAAAAGCATGGGCGGAGAGACATCCAATACAAATGGATGTATTCCATTTTTTCCTTAGAACTTAATCAGCATTTGTTTGTTGTCTTTTAACACTGAATATTGTCAGGGAGAAGTGTAAGGCCAGCTGGATTCCCCCCCCCCTTTTTTTTCTTTGCTCTCTGGAAAGCCTAAGAATTCTTTACTCAATTTAAAATTCCAGAATATAAGCTTCCTGGAGCCAAGGATTTTATCTGGTTTGTTTACTGCTTTTTTTTTTTTACATATATATAAGCAAAATCGCAAATTTAAATAACCCTTTTCAAGAGCAGGGGTGGTGTCTTGTCTCAACAAAGAGTCACATCAGTTTTGGCTAAAGTGATAGGGAACAATGGGAGATGACAGGAATGAGGCAAGCTGGAGTGGAGACCCCAACTGAAAATTTCAAATTGCCTGCTAATTTATCTCTTGGCTTTTGTCTCCTTTCTTGTGTAGCATTGGTGAAGCATCTGTTTCATCCACGTCTAACAGGTTCATTGCTATGAGACGCGTCATTACTCAAAAATGTAATTTCTGTCTTGCTCCTGGCAACAGCTGCATAATTCATCTGGCCACAAGAGCCAAGAGCCCAGCTAACTGTATTTACTGAGCATCCCTTCAAGTTGCTATGGCAACGAGATCCACATTCTGCAGAAGCTTAGAATGTCGATTGCCTCTGTGCAGAGCCCCGTTTGAGTTGAGCATGCGCAGCTGCCCAGGCCACCCACTCAGGCACAGAGCAGGAGCTTCACGTGGCCTGTGTCAGCCGTGGGCTGGGGTTTTGGGCTCTTCAGTTCTCTTAGGTTTACAAACTGGGCATCAGTGGGCGGGACAGCACCTTGTTCTGCAGGACTGATTCTGCCATGGAGCATTGATGGGATGTCCCGTCCAGCCGCCCCTCATGTTTCCAGGTGTCCAGCTTTTGACCACGTGCACTGCTGCAGCGGACATGGTCTGGGTGTTGAAAAGAATGCGCGCATGGCACAGATGGTGCCTTCTAGCAATGGGGCAGAGTTAAGTGGCGAGTGGTGATTGGAGACTTGATGTGTGCATGGACTGTATGAGTTGCTTTGGGAATGCAAAGATGTGCATTTTTCAGTCATCCTGTGACAAATAAGATTGTCCGGTCTTTACCAAGCCGACATTTTTATGTGATAGTAAGGCCCAGTTTGCAAAGCACTTATCATGTAAATTTGAGTCTGGATAAATTCTATCTAAAAACAAATTTATTTTGACCAAAACCTACAGGTATTTAGAAACTCCCCCAAAATAGATCTGATAATATTACTTTGTCTTGATAAACATAGCTCATACTTAAGTGTGGGATATAGAATACTTACACTTCAAACAGGGGGCTCATGTCCTTATCATGACACTGATCCTATGCTAGTTTTTTTCTTGCTATAACTTTGTTTTTTTTCTATACCCTTTCTATGTCGTGTGCTTGAATATGTAATTTGATTTTTATTTTTAATGAAAAAATAATTTATGAACATATCAAACATTGAGCAGTATAATAGGACACACAGTGACAATGCAGTAAGTCCCTCTCTGTAGAGGTTACTGCTATGAATAGTTTCTTGTCAATCCAGCAATTCCTGTGCACATGTCCACACATGTATGAAGATGTCTTCATTTAGAAAAGAAGATAAAAATACGCAAATGGGAGCATTTTATATGTATTTCCCTAGCTAGGGTTTTTCCTTCACCTGTAATACCTTACATTGTAGGTATTAACACACATATGCTGAGTGATTGAATAAACATGTAGATGGAGCAGTGTGTACATACAGCTGCTAAACTCCAGCTTCTCTTCATAGATACAGGGTTTGTTATGTGGATGAGCCCTAATGGATTGGAACACCCCCTTTGGAAATGCAGATGGGTGTTTTAGCCTTTTCTTTTTTACAAACAAGGCTTTAATGAAAATGTTGAGCTATTTTGAGTCCCTAAAAATAAATTTAAGGATAAGCTTGTCAAGTTTTGCAAAAAGCCAACTGGGATTTTGATAGAAATTGAATCGATAGATCAACTTGGAGAGTTTGGCCATCTTAACAAAATTTGGTTTCTCATCCATGAACACAGGCTATCTTTCCATTTATTTAAGTCTTCATTAATTTTTAATGATCTTTTATAGTTTTCACTTAACAGGTTTTGCACTGCTGTTATTAAATTTATTAGGAAGTATTTTATTTTTGATGTGATGATTGTGAATAGAATTTTAATTTTCGTTTTCACCTTGATGGACAGCCTTTGAACATAGCTTTTCCCACCCCACCAAATGAGTGAGTGCTGGGAAAAAATTGCCAAATGTGGACTTAACTGGCTCTAAGGGCATTTGTGAGTAACATTTTGATAAATGTTGCCATATTGGCCTCCAAAGAATTTGTCCCTGTTTATATCAACAAATCACAAGAATGACTCTAGTCAGCAGTTTATTGTATCACATGTTACAAAATTTTGAACCTCGCCAATCTGGTAATAGAAAAAAGGTGTCTTCCTTTGTTTAAATAAGATTATTCAGCTAGAAGTATGTTTATGTATATTTTCTTTGTGTGCACTACCTTTTAAGCCCTTTGCCTAGTTTTGATACATGCAGATGACTTCTTAATACTCATATCAATAGACTTGGATTTTCTTTTGGGTATAAACTAATTTAAAGATGGCCTTATTTGAAGTCCTCAGACATAACTATTTTAATTGGTCAAAACAAATGGCAAGGAATTGGATTTGTGGCATGCGTCTGCATGAGACTCTTCGTCTGCTCTCATATGTACTTGATGGCACGGGAGCCAGGCCAATCAGTGTCACATGCAATAAAACAAGCGTTTACTGAATGGTATTCTGCTGGGAACCCCAGCACAGTGGGGAGCAAGCCTCCTGCCTTCCTCACATCACAGTGCCCTGTGGAAGCTGCCACCTGATGGGAGGAGGGAGCCCTTCAGCCCGTTTTTTAGCAGAGGCGCCCTTTTAAAAGTGTCAGCAGAGTTTTTGACACTTTGCTCAGTTTCGAAGGCTGATTCTGCCAGGTTTAGAAAGAAAGTGGGTGGTTCAGGCTGAAGAGAAAGCCTAAGCAAAGGCCAGAAGGCGAAAGTAAATCTTTATTGCCAAAGCTAGGAGACTCTTTTTAAGAATCCGAGAGATTTTCAAGATCTCCAGAGAAATCCATCTTGATATGAAAGGTGTTATTTCCATGTTCAAAAAATTAATAACTTATTGCTAGAAAAAGCAAGCAAGATTGGAAAACCTTTAAAAGCCTATTTTGTATCGACTTCTTAGGATCCAACTAAAACAGCCAAAACGCAGTTTCAGTTTATTCAGCATCCTTTGTGGAAATAGGAGTGTGAATACAACATGATCCTGTGAGGTCTGCTCACGTCCGTGGGTCTCAATGTTGAACGACTTGCTTTCAGGCAAACAGGCGGCTCGAATTTAATATTCAACAGCACACATGCTGTTAGCGATCAGAAGGTAATGTGAAATGAAAGAGCATATCAATATGCTCACTTTTCTCTGGTGGGGAAGGGAAGTCATGTGATCGGTATTCACATCAAGTCAGGTGCAGTGGATGAGATTGTGCTGTGTTGTCATCTGTTACATGATAGATACTTATTAGGAATTTGTATTAGATGTGGTTATTTTTACTTTTCTAGCATTTTATCTTCCAGTAAGAAGATGGAAAAATACTTAAATATATGAAAAAAGGAAGTTTGTAGGCCGATACCTTGCTTAGTTCATCTTTCACAGAGCGCCAGATCAAATTCCCTGTACAAACCAACGCTAAATAAAAGTCCAGCCTGGAGCCTTTGGAAAATTAAGAACACATTTTTTCATTATTCCTTGGTAATGATGAACGGAGCGGCCTACTTGTGCAAATTTCCCAGTTTGTCACCTCGGTGCATTGGTTCTGGAGGTGGTGGCAGCCTCGAGCAAAACCGATTTAGGTGGGAAAGGTTCCTGTCAGCTGTTCGGGTTTCAGGCTTGGACAAAAGGGTATAGTGGAGTAGGAAGATGAGTCAGTTTGATATCTAACCTCAACAGATGAGAAATCTTTAATGAACATTCGCTCTCACTTGTCCTTATGCTCAGCACTTAGAGTTCGTTTCCATAGATGCGAGAGAATGGCAGCGATTCTCACCAGGATGGTGAGAGTGTAAACTAAAATCGAAGGCCAGTGCAAGTGTTTTTTAGTTCAGAACGGTTTAACCCCCTCCCATTTTAAACATAACAGAAGTGGTTTATCCGTTCTAAATTTAGCATCCAGAAGGCAACATGGGAAGAGGCATTTGATGTAATAAGCCCTATAAAGAACTTTTGACGGATCTCTCCAGTGATTCAAAGACAATATGAGTTTTATCCAAAATATTCCTGTTTAAAGACAAATATGCTTTATGTCAGTTTTTAAAGTTAATTTTAAGTAAAACCACCTACAAATAACGATGCTACCATTCATAGCGTGCTTAGCGCGGGCTAAGCAACGTTGTAGCTGTTTACTTGAACTCCTGTAATCCCATCTAGTGGGGAAGATTCTGTTGTTGTCGTCATTTATAGAAGAAAGCGAGGCACAGCGAGGTTACCTAACTTGCTGACGGTCGTACGTGGAAAGGCTGTTCCGTCCTGTTGTCTCACGCCGAGCCCAGGAGCGTCACCATTCCGCCGCGTCACCGCATTCCGGCAGAAAGCAGTAGCTGGAGTGCGCACCGCGTGTTCGTGGGAGCCCGCGTCAGCCCGGGGCTTCCGTTCGGGAGGAAGCTCCATGGAGGCTCATCCCCTGCGGTAGGCATGTGTGCAAATGTCAGCTCATTCTCCCCGCCCCGCCCGCTCTCAGGTTTTCAGTTGCGGATGGAAAACGCGCCAGAGCAGAGAGGCCTCGTCCCAGTTCTTCCCGCCGCTTCGGAAAGCCATGCTGCCGCCTGACAGCTTCAGGGGGAAAGTGGCGCTGGTCACCGGGGGCGGCACGGGGCTCGGCAGGGGCATGGCCACCCTGCTGTCCCGCCTGGGCGCGCGCTGCGTGATCGCCAGCCGGTAGGTCGCCCTCAGGGGGCGAGGGGCGGGCCAGCGGCTGCGTCCTGCCTGGCGTCCCCACCTCCCGTGGGATCTCCTGGCTGTTGTTGACACAGATCCCCTTGGAAGAGCCGGTGGTGCCCTGTGAGGACGGGAACGTTGCCCAAGGGCAGGGAGGATTGTTTTCTGGTTTTCCGGCCCGCGTGGCGGCTGCCCCCGCGGCCGTCTACACCGGGCATAGGAAGCCCCTCCGCGCTCTGAGCCGGCGGGCAGCTCGAGCGGCGGTGTGGAAGGCCAGAGCTGCAGACCGGCCGCAACACCTGCCCTTCTGTCTGTTTTGCGCAGTGTCAACGTTTTTGGAGGTGAGCAGCGACCTGAATGACACAGGTCACCGTGTGACTCTCCAGGGGCCGAAGGGGCCGCCTTCGCGTTTCTCCAACCATGGAGATCGGCCAGGCCTTTTTCTGTTTGTTTTTATATTGTATAGTTTTTAAGAGTGTTAAAAATTTTTTTGTGGCACTACATGATTTATACTGTGGTTCGTTTCTGTGTTTCTTTCAAGGACGTGAGGTTCTGAGTGCATATAGTGCATTAATATCCATATATTTGGTCTGAAATCTGCTATCATAGGTTTTACACACAACCTAGATTTTACACAGTATGGTAAAGGCTTACATTATCCCACGAAGGTGTTTTTTTTCTAAAGCAGATGTGGGCAGGGGGACAGATGGAAATGATTGTGATTAAGGAAAAAAAAAAACTTCATCTATGAGTAGATATAAAGTAACTGGTTTAAATGTAAATAATGTAGTACATTAGTATCAGAGATATAGAAATCGTTGGATTCTGTATCGTTTGAATTCATGCGAACTGATTTGTTTGTGGATATATAACTTTCATATTTGCTCAAGAATGTATCTCTTTAAGCTGTAGATTCTCTGGTTTTTCATTTATAGAATTAAAAAGAAAAAATGTAATAAAACAGCATTTCAAAACTCATACAAAGTACTATATGTTTATCTCTAGAAAGATGGACGTTCTGAAAGCTACCGCAGAACAGATTTCTTCTCAAACTGGAAATAAGGTACGTTAAAAACATGTAATTTCATTTAAGAATCATAACATGCTTAAGTAATCTCCTCATGGTTTTGGTTTAGGAAGTTTGAAAAATATAGGATTCCTCCTGTCTGTTCCTCTGCAGGTCCATGCGGTTCAGTGTGACGTGAGGGACCCTGACATGGTCCAGAACATGGTGTCGGAACTGATCAGTGTCGCAGGCCATCCTGACGTGAGTGCCACAGCGATGGGGCTTCAGTGTCGGGGACCCTGGCGACATGCACCGCGGTACTGTCCTCTGCCTCCCACAAGCAGCTCTGCCTAGAGCAGGTTGCAGATCACGGCAGAGGGGACGCCACGGACACATCGCGCCTGCGGGCGTGCACAACAGATTGCACTCTGTGGAGTGAGATGGCGCCAGCGCGGTGTCGTTGCCCCCGAGCACTACGTCCGGGCTGAGCAGGCCACGCTCTGTGTGTTTCCTGATCCCCCCCATCTCCGTCGCCGGAGAATGACAGAAACAGGACCCACGAGAAAGTGTAGTCTCCTGTCAAGCCCTGTGACCGGCGTGGGCGCTCCGCTGCCCCGAGGGCCAGGAGCTGGGAGAAGCCGTTGCTACCAGGGTCTCCACGGGGGGGCTTGTGACATTACTGGTGCTGTCAGATGGCCCTCACGCCAGACCGGCTGTCAGACTCGGGGGGCGGGACCTGCGTCGACAGAGAAGAAGCGGGGCCTCGGGCACAGTCAGTGGAGTGAGTCGGGCTGGAAGGGCTCGGAGGTTGAAGGCGTGGGGAGCACGGCCGCACGGCCCGCGTGCCTGTCGTGTGTCAGTTCTCAGGGTGGACTCTACCCTGACTTGGAGAAGGAGCTGGGACTCGGGACTTTGGTAAGAACCCAGGAGATTTCCACGGGCTCCCGGGCAGCAGCCACGTGTCCACCCTCCTGGCGACGTCCCGTCGCGGACCGCGCAGTGCTCAGAGCAGAAACGCCCAGGCGAGCCTGTCTCCTTGCCTCCCAGTTGCAGTGACCATGTGTCCCCCCGGCAGGTCGTGATAAACAACGCGGCCGGCAACTTCATCTCTCCCACCGAGAGACTGTCGCCCAATGCATGGAAGGCCATCACCGACACAGTCCTGAACGGCACAGCCTTCGTCACACTGGCCGTCGGGAAGCAGCTGATCGAGGCACGGAGAGGTGCGTGCTGTGTCCTGCCGTGCGCAGCCCTGCGGCCCTGACGGTGTCCACCCTGGACAGCTTGCCGTGTCCCGGGGAGGAGTGACACCTCCCCCAGCACCCTGCACTGTGGCACCCCAGGAAAGGAGCCACCAGCCCCCGGGGTGACCGTCAGGCCGAGCTGGACTTTCAGGGGAGAGGCAGGGACGCGGGCGGGCCTGGGGGAGGCGCGATGGCTCCGGCCCGGTCAGCGCGGAACAGTGGGGCACTCCTGGCCCCTCGATGAGAGACACTGTGTTGGTTCTGAAGGAGACGAGGGGTCTCGTGAGGCTGGGGCTGCCCGGGACACGTGCCGAGTGTAGGGCTGGAAGGGTCACACCATCCGGGCTGCCGACTTTCCTCTGGCAGCCGGGCAGATCGGGACAGATGAGGACCCAGGGAGGATACGGGCAGTAGGCCTCATGTCAGGTGACAGGGTTCTGAGCTGGCAGCGGCCTGGACAGTGGCTGCAGTGAGGCCGAGGGCACCAGAGGGGAGCAGACGTAGAGAAATGTACCAGAATGTTTGCTTTGGATGTGAAACAGACTCTGGGTAGAAGTCTGTGTGCTGTGACCAGGAGGTGGTGTGTGTGTGTGCGTGTGTGTGTGTGTGTGTGTACACCTGCGTGCCTGGGGCGGTGACCAGGAGGTGGTGTGTGCGCCTCTGCATGCCTACGTGCCTGGGGCGGTACACACTTGCTCATCCAACAGGTGCTACTCGTGCGTGTGCGCCAGACCCTGCGCCACACACACAGGTGACAGGCGGACAGGACTCTGTCCGAGCAGGTGGGGGTGGGACGGGGAGCAGTGTTTCCTTGCGATGAAGGGCATCCTGAGCAGGACGTGGCCGCAGAGTCCTTGTGACCGCTGAAGGATTTCGCTCGTGGCCAGAGGCAGGGCAGCCTAGGCGACTCGTGCGAGGGGCTATAGGGACAGATCAGGAGAACAGGCTCCAGCTGCATGTCCACCCTCATCCACACTCTCCCTGACAGGCAGACCCAGGCCGCCTTCCCCCCCGTGGAGAGTGAGGGGAGGAGGCGTCCCAGAGAGCATGGAGGACAGGGCCCGTGGCAGTGCCTGGCTCGGCCGACCGGGTGAAGCTGCGCCCCCGCTGCTCCCCCGCACTGCCCGCTGCTCTCCGGCCCACGTTTCCCCCCGCCCCGAGGGCTCCCCGCCACAGCTATTGTTGATAGTTTGCCATCCAGCCAGTGCCCTCCTCTCTGTAGCCGCGTCAGCGGCCTGTCGTGGTACAGACAGAGCTCAGGCTGCGGCTGGGCATCTGCCGAGCGGGCCCCATCTCCCTGTTCAAGGATCCGATAATGGTGCTGATGACGCCAAGGTCGCGGGTTCTACAAGATGAACAACGTGTAAGACCGGCCTGGAGAGTCCTCCCCTGCAGCCCCCACCTGAAGCCCCCCTCCCGTCCTCAGTCACAGGTGCACGTGAGACCTCCGATGGCGGAGTTGCGCCCTCGCGTGGGCACTGCCAGGCTGCGTGAGGGGGAAGAAACCTAACCGAGGAGAGGTCGTGCTTTGGGTCTGTCCAGAGCCCCACGCACTGAAGTCTCCTTCCTCTCACCAAGGTGTCTGAGAGTCCCATTTCCTCCTGAGGCGTTGCTTCCTGCGTCCAGGGCTGTGACTTAGGGTGGAGCCCGCGTGCTGCTTTTGTCTCCCGTCTGGTTTCTCAGAAGGGCGGGTGCTGGAGAGAGAGACCCAGGTGGGCTGGCTCCTTGCCGCCTCCTCCCTAGGACCGAGGTCTCTGTGTGTCAGCACTCTCCCCGCCACCTGCCTCTGACTTTCTCTCCCCACAGATGTCTCTCCCCCCGTCTCTGCCCCTCCCACCCCATCCGCTCTTCTCTTGGGTCTGGGTCTCCGCCAGCACTCAGCGTTTCTCTGCTTTCTCCCTCGTTTCTTCCCTGCCCAGCCCTGCGACCCTGCTTCCTGTCCGGCCCTCCTGTCTTCTCATCATCGTCTTTCATTCTAACATAGACTTTGATCTATTTTTGTTCACCACGTTGGATTAAAATTCTGTGGGTTCCATTAAAAATGTATTAGCTAAGATGGAGCCAGCCTTCGCCCTTCCAGGAGCCCTGTCATATTGTTGCTGTGACCTGGCAGGGTCGAGGACTCGAGCACGGGGCCGTGGAGCTCTGCACATGGGTCTGTTCTGGGGCGGCGCCACTGCCGAGGGGCTCTGGCGCGACGACCCCTGAAGTACGTCCACGTGGGGGAGCCGGGGTCTGTCCAGGACAGTGGCCGGTCGCCTGTGGGCAGGAGGGAGGCGGGTGCTCCGGCGTCCGGGAAGGTGGTTGAGGTGAGAGCAGGGGAGGCGGGCCAGAGGGTCGAGGGCGCAGGAAGCCAGAGGGCGGACGCTGGCTAGCTGGGCACGACTCGGGGACGACGCGCACTCAAAGCGGGGCCGCAGAGGCCTGAGGATCCAGAGCCGTGGCCTGGGCCGAGGCAAAGAGGCCAGAGTCAGGCACGCTGTACCAGCACGTTTCCAGGTGGCGCGGATGGCCAAAGCGACAATCTGCGGGTGAGGGGCAGGAGACCCTTGGAGACAGCAGCTCGGGGCGGACACGTGGCTGGGCCCTCAGGAAGGGTGTTGGAAATATCCTGTTGCCATCCGTCCACCAGGATGCCACGCAGAAATGTAGAAGTTAGTGAACAGTGTGGAAGGAGTACCCACTTTTATTAAAGAACTGAGAGAACTTGCAGTGAGGGAAGACTAAAGGACTCAACGGGGTTTTATTTCAGGGTCTGGTCACAAAGGACACGGATGGGATACACACAGAATTTTTCCATCCATCCCTAGATCACTGGAAACGAGAGCTACACCTCACACGGTGGTCCCCCGACTGGTCCAGGTCCTCCCTGCCCCGCGCGTAGTCAGTACGGCATTGCCGACCGCATCCCGACGCTGTGCTCCACGGCCCCGGGACTCATTCGTAGCTACCAATGTGGACTTCTTACCCTCGTCCCGTTCTCCAACCGACTCCCCCAGTCCCCTTCCGCCTGGCGACCGTCAGTCCTGAGTCTGGGTCTGTTCTGCTTGTTCGTTTATTTTGTTTGTTAGACCCACATGTAAGTGAAGTCATGTGGTGTCTGTTCCTCTCTGAGTTATTTCACTTAGCATAGCACCTGCTGGGTCCATCCATGTTGTCGCCAATGGCAAGATTTCATTTGTTTTTTATGGCTGAGTGATATTCCATCGTATATGTACCCCTCTTCATCCCCTGGCGTCTCTCAATGGACACTTAGGTGGCCTCCACATCTCAGCTGCGGTCCATAATGCCGCGGTGATCATGGGAGCGAACGTGTCGTTTTAAATAAGTGTCTTTGTTTTCTTTCGATAAAGACCCATTAGTGGGCTTGCTGGGTCCTAGGTAGTTCCGATTTTAGTTTCTGGGAACCTCCGAACTGTTTGGCATGGTGGATGCACCAGCTTAAATTGCACCGACAGGGCACGAGGGTTCTCTCCACGTCCTCGCCGTGCTTGTCGTTCGTTGATTTATTGACGATGGCCGTTCCAACATGTGCGGTGACATCTCACTGTGGCTTTCATTTGCATTCCCGTAATGACGTTGAGCATCTTTTCCTCTGTCTGTTGGCCATCTGTACGTGCTTGTTGGAGAAATGTCTGTTCAGGCCTTCTGCCCATTTTTGATTGGCTTGCTTGGTTTTGGGTGTTCAGCTGTATCAGTTCCTCATGTGTTTTGGATATTAAGCCCTGACTGGATATACCGTTTGCGAATACCCTGTTCCGTTGAGTAGGGTGACCGTTTTGTTGACGGTTTCCTGTACTGTGCAAACTGTTCTGGGTCGTCCCTTTTGTTTGCTTCTGTTGCGCATGCTCCGGGAGTCAGGTCCGGGGTGGGAGGTGGGAAGAGCAGCGTCAGACTGAGCGTCGTCGCTGCCCACTGTGTTGTTCTCACTTCCAGGAGCAGCATTTCTTGCCATCACCACCATCTACGCTGAGTCCGGGTCGGGCTTTGTGGTGCCCAGCGCCTCCGCCAAGGCGGGAGTGGAAGCCCTGAGCAAGTGAGTGGTGCCCCATGCCCAGCCCTCCAGCGGAGGGCAGGGTCTGTCTTCCCTCTTTCTTCTTACTGACATCCCCACCAGAACCTTCTTCCTAAAAATATCTCTGCCACGAGACTGCTCACCAAAACCCTGCGTCGTTTTCCCTCTGCCCTTTGGGATTGCAGCCAGGCCTCAGCTTGGTCCTCTGACAGACACATTTATTCGCTGACTCATTTGGTGAATGTTCACTCGGTGCCTTCCGTGTGCCTGGCCCCAGGCCGGTGCCAAGGCCGAGGTCATGTCGAACACGGGGAGATCCGCGGCCCTGCGCCTGGCCCTGCGCTGGCGCGACCCGCCCTGATGCTGGGTCCTTCCCTGGCTCTCGTCTCCCCACCCTCCCGGGGACGTTCTGTCCCATTTCTCTGGAGCAGAATGACTTGTTCTGGACTCTGTGAACCCTTAAAACTCTGATCAGCTTAGTGAGGAAGCTGAGCCTCTAGTCGGTCAGTGCCGCCTGGCGTGGTGGAGTCTGAAGTGCAGGGCGCGTGGCAGCCCGGCCGGGGCCTGGGGAGGGCCCTGCGGCGACCGCTAACGTGGCCTTGACGCCCCACTGCCCCGAGGACGTGAGGTCAGCCCCAGCCCCAGCCGGGGCTCGGCACTCGTGGACGGCCCAGGCCTGCCCGTCATCGGACGTTCTGACGTGTGAGCCGGGCCGCGCGTTTGTCTGAAACAAAAGGACAGTCGCCCCGAAGCAACTTGGTCTGAACAGCGACAATCGGTCTCCTGAAGGTCGACGGCATCTTAAGGATGTCATTATTATCATAACACACAGTTTTCCTTCCAAGTCTCGGCAGAAACGTTTCTCCAGTTACTTAGCGCGTCAGAAACGACGCTTTTCCCAAGACTCGGCTCGCGCTCTCCGCGTGTGCAGCCCGTCGGACCCCCACGGGACTCGCCGCTGCTGGGTAGCGTCGGGGAAAGAACGACACGGGGGTGGCCTGGTCCTTGTGACTATGCGCAATGTCATAATACATGTAGATGTTGGCTCCGTTGCCTCCTCCTTGGTTCTTTTCCCGTCTTACTTTCAAATGATCTTACCTTCTGCATTTGCATAAACTACCTGAACTTGTTTTTTGAAATTAAATTAAATATATGCAGACACAAATAGACATATGACCGTAAGGTCCTAAAATAGGTTTAGAAAATAAAGTAGGCCTGTCTGTCAAGTAGGCTCTTCACTCAGGTTGCTTCGAGGTCCCGTGTTTGCTGTTTGTCCCAGGGCATTTTGCAAGATTTTGTTCAATTCCTGTTTCCTCTCAAGGGCAGGTCAACGACTGACTGTATTAAAGCCTAGCTAAGCACAGATGTGTCAGCGTTTTAAGTTTATGTCAGCCACCTCTTACATAATGGAAGCGTGTGTGGTGGCGTGAGCATCGTGACCCGGTGTGCTGGATGAAGCCACGCTGACCTTTGGAAATGCAGGACTGACCGCAGAGCCCTTGGGGGGCCACACTTCCCACGTTTTCATACCCAGCAGTGATGCCCACTTTGAGGATGTGTACTGATGTTGGACTTGATTCTAAAGTGTGAATAGCCTAGTGATTAAGACACTACATGACAGTGCAGCCGAGTGATGAAGGGCACAGCTCTGGAGCTAGTCCACTCACTGGCCATAGTGACTGCGGATTTCACCTGTGCTCAGTTTTCTCGTCTGTAACAATGATGCCTGCCGGCCGGGCTCGCCATCCCTGGCGTGCAGTAACCATGCATGTAGCAGACACGGCCACTGTCATTTTCAACATGTAGTCTCAACTTGAGAATCTGCGTTGTTTATTTTTATTTCTAGGTCTCTCGCAGCCGAATGGAGTAAATATGGAATGCGATTCAACGTGATCCAACCGGGGCCCATAAAAACCAAAGTAAGGCTCAGTTTGCTCGTCCTCGCTGGGTGTCAGGAGTGCCACATGCGTGGGTGTATTCTGATGGTCATGGGCCCGAGTTTGGAGCCATGGGGACAGCAGGACGGGTTTGCCGCTGTGTGATGTGAGAAAGGGGAGTGGGCAGCATGACAGAACTGTGCACCCCTCCACCCAGTCTCCTGCAGCGTCTTCATCTTTTGGGATCTTTTATGCCATCAATTTTGGTATTTTGTCTAATTTGCTTCAGTGATCTGTTTTTGTCTTATAGTTTTTAATTTTTACTGTATTTTAGTGATTCCTACTTTGATTGGGATGCTTTTTTAAAGTAAATATGTATATTTACTTTAAGACATGCCAAAGAAATTTATCGTACAGGCTTGGCTTTGCTCAAGGTAGCATTTTCTCTGACACGTGTCCGTGCCTTTTCACTTTCAACACTCATCGTGCACATCGTCTGATGAACAGTCCTCTGATGGCACGCACTTTTCTCATAATCAGTAATCCTCGCAGATGCTCTTTGCAGCTCGTTGTTGTCGCTAATGTGGTTACAGATGGTGCACAGAAGGTCCACAGACTCTCTGCTCCCTAACAGTACCCCAAATAACTTCACCCTCCCACCTCCTGTTGTTTTCACGGAAGCAGGAATTCATAGTCCCCACCAGAGTGTAGCTGTGGCAGCCTGGCTGAGGTTGCATAACCTGGTCCCATTGTAGAAACACATTGGGAAGTAACGCAAAGGCGCATTCGGGTTGTAGGTAGTGCTGGGTATTAAATACTAACTTGAAAATGGCTATATGACTTATTTAGGAGTTTAAAGGGTAGGAAATTGGGAGAAAGCCACCTGAGGGAAACGTTGTTGCATACCTTGCATGTCAGTGATAGTCACTAAAACGAATGAAAAAGTGACTCCAAAGCGTGTGCACAGACACGCGGTGCTGGTGCTAAGGACTCTGAAAGGAATCGTGTGGTTACTGAAGCTTCTTTCTAGGACCTTAACATCTAGGAAAGATCAGGCACATTTTACTGTTGTTTAAAATACTTATTGAGTGCCTACTGTGTGCAGAGGTGCTGAGAAGGGTGCGTTTGTGACAGAGTGCTTGCCATTGGGGACTTTGCAGTCTAGCATTGGAGGTATGAATCGCACACAACTGAGAAGCATATCATTTGAAAGAGATCGAAAGGAAACAGAAGTCTAGGAACTCATGGAGCACGGATAGAGGCAGGATTGAGACCAGCTGCCACCTTCTGTCCCCACAGCTTCACCCCTGCCTGGGTGCTTACCGTTTCACACCCTGTGTGACTTGCAGGCCCTGGTGCAGAAGGTCCAGGCGTGAGCTGAGCAGTGCGTGCCCAAAGCCACCGTCACCTTCTCCCTCTCACCCTCAGCAGAAGGCAGACCTCCATTTCAGATTCAGTTACGGTGTTCCTCTCTCTGGGACCTGCCTGAGTGTGTAATATTCCCTCACACTTGTTTTCGTCTTTGCCTTTTATTTGAGAAGAAATTTCCTCTTAAATATTTCCTGCTTGAGTCATTTTTCGGTGTCTGCTAAGTCAAATGACAGTAGCACCCCCACTCCACACGCTGAGCTTGTGCCTGGTTCAGGATGCTCTCACATTCATTTTCTCATTCCATGCATCCAGCAGCAGTCGTGAGAAGTAACTGAGATGGGTGTTCCGATTTTACAGATAAAACTGACGGTTAAAAGGGGACACTTGCTAGCGATTCTTTTAGGTCAGCATTAGGTGAGATGACCTGTTGTGAGCTAGAGTTGATGTGGAAGAAGTTAGCAAAATTCTGCTGCTGGCGAAGCCCGAGGTGTGAATAGGCCACCGTAGTAACATTCATCTTGTGCAGATTTGTTTCTTCATAGGAAAGAGGTTACTTAAGAAAATGCAGCCTCACTGTTTGCTTCATTCTGAAGGGTGCCTTTAGCCGCCTTGACCCAGCTGGAACGTATGAGAGAGAGGTGCTCGAGAGAATCCCGTGCGGGAGGCTGGGCACCGTGGAGGAGCTGGCGAACCTCGCCGCGTTCCTGTGCAGTGACTACGTGTCCTGGGTCAACGGCGCGGTGAGTTCTGTGGTCTCTCTCGGCTCTTCGGGGAGGTGGCTTCGGGGTGCAGCACGGCGTCCTGGGGAACCAGTCCTGACAACGCTGAGTGTCAATACGATTTAAAACACTTATTTAGCTGTGGAGAATGTCACAATATTTAGCCTATGGAGTTGATTCATTGATAAACTCATTTTATTAAATGAAAATTACTCTGGAGACATGCCTGAGATGAGCTTTAAGACGGAGTAGAATTTGTCGTTGTGGAGATGGTAAAAAGAGGATTCTAAAGAGAAATCAGTTCAATCATCAGTTGTGTCTTTAAGATCTGGGGTTGAGTTGGAAGTGCCAAGGATGTATTCCATCCAGTGAGGATGGTTCAGAAACTTTGGAAAAGGCATCAGTTTCCGAATGTTTATCAACACGTTTCAGGTCATCAGATTCGACGGGGGCGAGCAGTCGTTTCTTTCCGGCGAGTTCAACAGTCTGCGGAAGGTAAGGCCACTTCGTGACCATGACCGCAGCGTATTATGAGCAGCTGGGATTCTGAGCACGAAAGGCATGTGAGAGCCCCACTAAAGTGATGTTTCTTTTTTGTGTCAGGTCACCAAGGAGCAGTGGGACACCATAGAAGGACTGATTAGGAAGACAAAAGGCTCCTGAGACACTCTGGCCCTCATCTTGGTTCCCATGGAAATGACACAAACTCGCTTTCGAGTATTTTCAAGATCCATTTTACTTTCATAGGAATCACTCGTAATCACCAGACTGATCAAGCCCACAGTCCAGCCTCCCGAGGGGGGTCTGCCAGGGCATCTGGTTCTGGACCGGCGGCCTTCACGGTTCCGGCTCCCACCTCTGACCCGGTCCTTTCCACCAACTCACAGCCCAGGTGCCTGGTTCTCTCCCTTCAGTGCCAACCCCATCATCCCACTCAGCTGTACTCATCTTTCTGGAGATTATCAGTAGCTCTTGTGGTATGGGGGGCGGAAGGTGCCAGTAGTCTCTAAGTGATCTTGTGCACATTTTATCTCTTCTCTTCATTATGAAAGCCAGTTTTATAATATCTGTTATGATTTATTTCACTGTTTATATATCAGACTTTAATTCTTTATTCTTGGACTCAGGCTTTTTGTTCCCCCCAGTATAAATATATAAACCTATGAAGAATGTCTTCACCTAAAACATTTTTAGAAATTGGGATTTTTTTCCTCATCTTATATTCCTGGAAGTAATGTTATTAATCAGAGGTTATGAAGCTTTTAAAGATTCTCAATGTACATATCCAAATTGTTATTCCTAAGGTCCGTGTGGCTTTAAAACACCCCGAGCTGTGTGTGCTGGTGCCATTTCAACAAAGTCCTACCAACATGCAGTATTCTCACTTGCAAACTGTTGACCAGTTTCCTAAGTAAAACGATGTGTATCTCTGTAATCATTAGTGATACTGAATACTTTCCTGTGCTTGAGAATGCCCTGTTTGCCCTTTTACCTGTTGGCCTTTTAGTGGGTGGCATACAATTCTTTATTTGTCTGAGTCGCATGCATTTTTCTTCTGTTAATTGCTCTCAGAATCGCTTCATTATTACATGTTATTACAGACAGTGAATAAGCAGAGCCTGCGGGCATGGGAGAGAGGACCAGAGGAGGGAGACCATGGATATCAGTTCATTGAGATTTCTCCCGAAGAAAGAAATGTCTTAGGCTGTCTGAAAGACACACATCACCGGTGGATAGTCACTGTGTGTTACGATGTCCCTACCACCTTTGGGCTGCAACTATCAGTGTTTAAGGAGCATTACTTTGTCACAGTCCTGCTTCTCCTGCACTAGTGGGAGAGTTAGCACTCAGAAAATGAAAATGAGGGTTATTTTAGCAATCTCACTCATTTGACAACATGTGAAAACACCTCCCAGAAGTGTTTCAGGAGTGGAGTAACAGTTGTTCCTCTATTCTGGTGGGAAACGAAAGCATCAGAATTTAAATGACCAAATAGCAGAATTTTAGAGGTGGAACAGCCTTAGGAGATACTGTCCTCAGCCCCTTTGCTGTTCAGACGAGGCAGCTGAGGCTAAGGCAAGTGTGACTTGCCTGAGGTCACAGCACGCTTCTGTCTCCTGCCCAATTGGACCAGTTTCTCAGGATCCTAATTTAAACCTAGAGACAATAATGGTCTGTGTGAGATACAGTTCTATTGCAAAAGCCCTTCAAGGGGAGAAAACTCATTTTTCTTTTGTTCTTGATCAGCTTTATTTTGTCCCTTGACAACAATGTTTATTAGACTTTCACAAATCAGTTCTCAATCTCAGTCTCTTTAATTCTCCTCTGAGATCTGACATTCTCACCATGAGGTAAGCTAGTCCTCGGGTTGACCAAATACGTGGTGTGCATTGCTCGGACGTCTTGCCTCCCAAGCCCCAGGCCTTGCCCGCTCCGGCCCAGGCTCAGCAGCAGCTGGGTCTCTGCTCCTCCAGGTGGTTCCACCTACAGCCTCGACTCACTGTTCCTCTGTCCTCGGAATGTCCCAGGAACGAGCCCTGTGGCCCCTCCAGACAGCCTTCCCCAATCCTTGCTCACACATCATCGTTTTAATCTCTGAATTGACAGAGAACTTGGCAAAGTACACGGAGGCTGGGTTCCCACAGAACGAATGCACTCGCAGAAGCGCCAGCCACCCTGGTAAGGAGCACGGCCAGGCCCCCAGGAGCCTCCTGTGTCCCTCTCTCTCCTGGAACTGCCGAATTTCACTTTCTCACGCCACCACTAAGCTGCTTCGAGGTCTCTGGCTGGAACCACACTCTGTCCTGTGCTGGGCGCTTGTCTGGGTGGCGGCTGCTTGTGCGTCCTGGTGATGCAACGTCATGTCGTCGTGTTGTCTGAACCGCCCCGCCCCGGCTCCGCTGTTGGCACCCTTGGGCGGTCTCTTCCCAGCCGCCCAGCCACCCCCCAGCCCAGCCACCCCCAGTCACCACCACGTGAACGCCCCCCACCCCCAGCAGACACGCCTCCCCGCGTTGAGCGAAGGCGCAGCCCAGAGTTGCACGTCCTCCGGTTGGGCAGACGCTGCCCCATGGGCCAGGGCAGTCCGTTGCACCTGGTGCCCGGCGAGGAGCAAGGATCGCAGGGCGCCGCAGCCTGGCCGGGGCGGGGGCCCAGCCGCGGGGTGCGCGAGCGGCCACCCTCAGGGTCCGGGGCCATCTGGACGGCGTCTGGCTCCCCGCAGGCCTGTCGGGGCTCCTCGCCCGCTTCCCGCAGGGTCGCCCCAGGAACTCGCACGGGGTGCGCTGTGCGCCGTCTGCATCCCGGGTTGGGAGCCCCTCGCGCCACTGGGGCAGGTTGGGGCAGGGGGCCCGGGGCGCGGCCGGGTGGCGGGAGTCCCTCCGGCCTTGCAGACTGTCCCCCAGGGGGCTGCTTCCCCTGACGCGGCCGGGCGGGAAGGCGTGGGGCGGACCCCGACAGTCCCGCGTCCCGTGTGTCCCCACGCGTCCAGTGCCCGCCCCTGGGTCCCTAGAGTTCGCAAGCCTATCTCCTTCAGACCTTCCCATGGCACTCAGGACCGCCCGCCCTCGGGGACTGGGCTCTCCCTAGGGCAGCGTCTGGTGCCCCACTGTCCCCACCGGTCCCTAGGCCAGTGCTGCTCGCATCGTCGTGTGCGCACCTGCCCAGCCCGAGGCTGCCGCTTGCTCCACTCAGCTCGTCCTGCCCCAAGAGGCTGGCCCATCACTGTGGCAGGTGTGGTGACTCCACTGGGTCCGCATCCCCCAGCCCCTGGGAATCAGAGGACAGGCGGCAGGGTCTGCTCACACCCGGCAGCCAACAGCCCTCCAGCAGGGAGCGTGTGAAGACTGCGACCTGTCTGTCCCTTTGGAGAAGACCTTCCATAAAGGAATAGTCGAATGACAGTTGGGCGGACACGCCAAATACCTAGATATTTTGAGATTTGTTTGGATTTTTAAAGTTAGAGGCGCCTGTTCCTTCTGAGACATCAGTGACCACGGAGGCGCTGGGTTGTGTTTATTTGGGTTTCTTAGGAGGTAGTAATCCGAGTATCCTCCTTTGCCATGTGGCTGATCACAGGTTAAGTGTCCACAGACTTTTCCAGAAGGAAACGAAAAGACAAGAGATTAATTTGGGTTATTTTCCTCTTTATTTGCTCTTAGACATCAGGTCAGCCCGCAGTCAGCACTCCCGCTCACACGCCAGAGGCGAAGCCAGTCTCCACTCACATGTCACAAAGTTTACGGTGGCGTGTCTCTTTTCTGATCGTTCCTGTGGGAAAGCGATACCTCACTTCTGTATTGTTATATCTATGAACTGAGAAGGCGCTGGATTTATAGGAGAGAGATGTTCCAACCGACGCAGAACCATCAGCTCTTGGGCGGTAACTCGATCCCTTCCACCCAGACACATCTCCCTGCTTCACGATGGGAAAATTTGAGATCACCAACCATCATGTGTCCCCTGTAACCTGAATGGGCTAGTCTAGCTACAAATGGATGAACTGCTACTTGGATGGGAGTCAAAAGAACGAGAATTTCCCTTGATAAATAAGATAAATGATTACATTAGCATTTTGCAAATGTTATTTTTAACTCATTTTAGACTATTTGCAGATAGAAACAGCTATTTTAAGTACTGATCTCAATAGGAAATGTAGAATTGACAGAACACATACCCAAAATTATGGATGACAAAACATTTGACAGTCAGGGTGCTATGAATTTTACATTAAAATTCACTTACGTAGTAAAAAATAGAGTTGTTAGAGCTAGAAAAAAATATTTTTGGAGGCAGCACATACACTTGCTGGGAATGAACAGTCCTACATAGAAAGAAATCCAGGAAGTATGCAAACCGGACACCACGACACTTGATCTATATAAGTCAATCAGAGATTACACAGAATAAAACATAAAAACAGCAGGTTGCTAGAATAGTTATAACCTACAACACGCGGAAACAGTTTAGAACATGGGTTGGGGTCAAACTCTGACAGCAGGCGTGTTGGCACTACAGACATCGATGGCTTTCCATGTCATCTGGCACTGTCTTTGCTTGGGGTCAGACCAGTTCGAACCGGTGAAAAATGAACATTTACGTATCCGAGACTGGAATTTTAGATGAATCCCGGTGAAATGTTCAGGGAAAGCTTGTTCAGCTACATTTATGAAAGCAAGACTAATGTTACGTTACGTTATGTTGTTATATTTTTACTAGGCGCGTTGATTGGCCTACGCTTAGACAATCTCCTTTTCAGTCGTGCGGTTACAAAAACTGTACGTTACAAACAGTATAGAAACACGCCAAAAAGATTGTGCCACACACCCCGGACAGTTATCTATATGCAGTTAGATTGACAGATATAAAAGAAAATGCAGCCTACTCCCTTATAGTGCACAGTTACTTTTTAGATACGGTGTGTCGCTAGTGTGTGACCGTGGTCACCAAACCTAGTTGTCCTCAGCACAGAGAATGAGAGCCAGATCCGTCCGGTACAGCTTCCCCCCGTCCGACAAGGCCATGATGTTCTTCTTGTAGGTGGGGATATTGTTGGTGTCCAGATCCTGCGCAAACACAGGTGGCATTGTGGGCCAGTTAGATATAGAGGCTAGGAAAGCACTGCCCAGTGACAAAATGTGACATAGAAACTGCTCGTGTGTCAACCCATTAAGAGAAGAGCTGGGTGACGTTGTTACACAAACACGAGTAATCACAACTGATCTCAGGTGCACTGTTTACGCCAGTGCCTAACCAGGTTAACAACTGAGATCTGCTTTGTCCCCCGATAAACGTTTCCAGTAGACTTCCGAAAACGGGCGTGTGGCTGCTTCTGGGTGGATCTGTAGGTCTGCCTAGGAAGTGAGGGACGTGGTGACTGATTACCTGTTTATTCTTCTCGCACAGGTCCTTCAGCAAAGCGTCAAGCTCGTTTTCGTCGATGTACCCATTGCCATCCTGAGGAAGGAGAAGCGGAGCAGGTACAGTGACACCGTCCCAGCGTGGGGCACAGTGGACTGAAGTGCGAGGAACTGCAGTCCCCAGAAAATGGCCCTCCTAGATCTGGGCAGGCACTCTACCCCCTCGTGTCAGACCCTCAACTTTCTGCTTCCACAGTAGATCTGAACGGCCTGCCATTCACCACCTGGCCTTTATGAAATGCTCTGAACGTTTCCAGGCGCTTCCACGTTTCACACTGCACTGCACGCTCACTTCACCTCCTGTCCAAGTAAGGGCTTACCACTGCGTTTCTGTCGTGAGGACCTGGAGGCCTGGGGAGGCCATACGACAGGCCCTGTGTCACACTGGGTGCTGGCAGAGCCTACAGAGGCCTGGTTTGGTCCAGGAGTAGAGAAATTTGAACAAATAGAGGAGGGTAACCAGTGACCTGGCAAACAGCCTTTACACACCCTGGAGGTTACCATCTGCTGTGTGTGTGTGGGGGGGGGCGTGCCTGCTAGGCATTTTCAGGTTAATCCTCACCCCACCTGCAGAGTGGGTGTTATTGTCTCTTGTGTACAGGTGAGGAAACAGGATCAGATTGGAGGAGTGTGAGATCTTATTCACAGCCTCACAGCGGGTAATCAGAGCATGGGATTTGAGTCCAGATTTGCCAGATTTGCAATATAACTTTTCTTATGACAAGAATGAATCAGCGGGGTAATTTTAATAGCTCGTATTTCTTTTAATATGAACCTTGGAATTGAGAATTTTTCCCTTAGTCAGCATTTTCCAAATTCCTCTAATGACTTACAGGTAAGAACAAACTGTTACCTGATCGTATAACTCGAAAGCTTTATTGAACTCTTTCCCACACATTTTGATCCCCTAGATAACAGAGAAGAAAGCAAGGGTTAAAACACTGCTGTTCTGTGTCAAAGTGTTTTTCTCATCAGCGTTTAACTTTTCAAGGAAAATATTATTTATGGTAGAGAAAAGGAGAAATACCTGAAATTTCAGAAGAAAATTCTCCTGCACTGGTAGTAACCTTTGAGAGGAAAACATTACATTAATAGTTTAGATTTTTTTGACAAGGGTCAGCTTATTACAGTATTTGCACAGCGCCTAAACTCACCTGGCCATCTCAGTTAATTCCAGCTTCCCATCATTATTTGAATCAAATAGTTTCAGCTGAAAGACAGAATTTCATCATTGTAGCCATTGAAGAATAATGCATTGCACGAAGAAAATTAAAAATAAAGAAGAGTTATCAATGACAGGAAAATTCTAGAAACTGGCATTTTTTAAACTTTCAGTGCAGATTTTCAATTCTATAATGTACGTAATTGCCAGAGTTTCTCAGTACAATTTAGAATAGTCAAAGAGAGTAGCAACTGCTACTCCACCGTGGGCGTTGTGGGTGAAATGTGTTAAATGTTTCACGTGTGTACACTAACTACATGGAAAAGTAGCTGCATGTGTATCCTTGGAGAAGGGAGTGTACTCAGATCATCACGGCCATCGGCTGAGCGAGGCCTCTGGGCAGATGGGCACCCCGTGTTGGCACTGTCCTCAGAGCCTTCGTGGGAGGCACAGTTGTTCAGCGTCGGGCACTGACATGTTTTACAATCCGATACTGCCACCCTGTCTACTAAGATGCTGGACACCAGACCTCACAGTTTAGTGCCCATAGGGAAATACTTCCCCACATGGATATTTAAGTTTTAATTAGTTCTTGATTAATTTGCTTCTCAGTTTTGAACTGGTTTATGACATTTAATCAGAAGCGCCAGGCCAACAGGGGAAAACTCCCATCTAAGTGGTTTTTAAAAAGCTGCTTCACATTGCTACCTGGAAAAGAGACTTGACTTTAAATAGATATCCCTTAAGATTGGCACAAAACGGAAAACTGATAAATGTAGGTTATTGCCCATTTCCCAGAAGTTATTCGGCCTTACGATCTGCCCACCGTGACACAATTATGAGCCGGTGCTGTGGGATGTAATGAGGACACTTCCTTACGGTGCAAACTTTTAAAATTGTTCTGAAACCAAAGATTATTCCCACTTTATAGCAAAGGTCACTGAACATCGAATAAGGCAATAGTTAAGTTCTAGAATTCTCTTTCCTGCACTGAAGTAGGCTGACAGGCTGAAAGTAAACCGAGTTACATCAAGTATAATCAAATCCTTTAGAGAGTTATTTCTCAGGGTAATTAATTAAAAAGTGTAACCTCATTATCAGTCTTCTAGAACAAGTTTTAAAATATCCACTTACATTTATAGGTTGTTTATTTAAATCCATGAGGTAAAAACTCATTGTAACTTTACTGTCCATAAAGCATGTATGTGTAAATATGTGTTCTGATCTGAATAATTGAACTGTTTCTGAATTTAGGGGGGAAAAATCATATTTCCACTGTATGGGCCCATGGCTTAACCCATCTGGCAAAGACTTTTTCTTCATAGTCCCAATGCCATAATGAGTCAAAATGAGCAAATTTTACCCACTTGGAATTAATTAACTTTGTGGGCATGAGATTGTTTTGTCTGGGACTTCGTAAACTGCTTTGACAGTTGTTTCTAAAGCACTAAGTGCCTGTGTAGTCAGCATCCCGCCTAGACCTCGCTGATACTGTCGCCGTGGCAGGAGGCAGGGCACACTGGGCTTCCTCATGCAAAGCACCAGGACAATATTCCGAAACAGCGGGATCAGAAGGAAGAAGGAGGAATAGCCACTTTCAGTCGCTCCGTAAGATCACCAGAGTTTCTCATTCCAACCAAATCCATGATCTCCCAAGTCATGATAAAAGTCGAGTAGGAGCTTCTATAATTCATGCGTTTTTAGTGACGCGATTTACATGTCTATGACACAACGCGCGTGGGTTGTGTGATATAGTGATAGAGTCACACTGGCTTTGCGAGAAAGAGAGTGATCCCTCCCCTCGACACATCAAATCAGGGCTCCCCAGAGGGAGGAGCCCTGACGGAACCCTGACGCCCCCGCCTGTAGCCCTCCGCCTCCCCCGGCGTCAGCATCCTCCCGCCCAAGACCTCTCCGAGGAGGGGACCCGAGCGAGTGTCGCCCAGGCCGCGTGCAACGGGGGTCAGCGGGGACACGGGAGTCCGGTGGCCCGCGGCCTCGGCCCTGCGTGGCTCGGGCTTACCATGAGGTCCGTGTATTCGGCCAGTTTTGTGTCGTCCACGGCTTTGTTCGCCTTCTCCAGCAGGTCCTTGAGGAAGTTCTGGAAAACAGGGACACCCAGGTCAGGGTCGCCGGCAGCGCTCTGCGTCGTGCCTCGGCACGCTGTGGGCGCCGCGTCCCGGGTGCCACAGAGGCCCCCGCGGCCAGGGCCGTGCAGGGGCGCCGGGGAGAGGGCGCCCCGCGGCACTGCAGGCAGGCCCGGCCGCCCGGCCCTGCCACCCGCACTGCCCTCGCCCGGGGGCCACCGTGCGGGGTGCGACCGGCCAGCCCAGGGCGTGCGTTTCCAGGTCGCGCGGCTTCGCCGTCGCTCTCGCGACTGCAGGGCGCCCCAGGCCCCGCGGGCTGCGCGTCCACGCCCGAGTGCGGCCCGTGGGGCGCCGTCTCGGGGTGCGCCCAGGACGGCCGCGCCCGCCGGCCAGACCGGGGCTCCGCTCCCGCCGGTGCGGTCGTGTGAACGCGCGGGCCGGCGCGGGAGGCGCGAGGCACCGCCCTCCGGGGCCCGGCGGGCGGGCTCAGCAGTGCGTCTCCGAGCGGAACCGGCCCGACGCCGTGCTCAGGAGCTTGCCGCAGGCACCGCGGCGCGACGACGCGGCGCCCTGTCGTCCCCGCCGCGTTCGGGGCTGCTCCTTCCCCGGGCCGTTCTGCCCTCCTCGGACCGTGACCTGCCGCCGCGCGGAAATGTCCTGCGCTCCCGGCTGTGGCAGGACGGGGGTCTGGCCTGTCCCCGCCCCGCACCACGCGCCGGCTCTGCTGGGTGTGAGCCTTTCTCTGCACAGGGAGAGACTTTGGTTTTTTCGGTCTGATAAATGCATTTTCACTTCCAAATGCCCCTTCAAATCCAAACCGAAGAATGAAAAATTCGAGGTTATCTGTTCGGGGTGAATTTTATTTCCGAGTCTTAGGAGGCTTTTGTCAGAGATTAATTGGGTTAAAAATCCTCATCAGAGACAAAAATGGTGGTCACTAAAATAGCCCGGGAGGAACCTTGGGATGCGGAGATTCAAAGTCATGTCTCAAGCCAGCGATGTTTTACTCTATTATAGATCTTAAAATTAGCTTTCTTGAACGATCCATTAAAGAGGAACGCCAACTTATCTGCAAAATTCCCCGGAGAGGAGGACTTCTATTTAGAATCTCTTTCTGAGAATAAAATTTAGAACAAGGAAGGGGACCTTTAGAGTATTTTGAGGTCAGTATTGGAAATGAGCTAAAGTTTTCATTGCGAACTTGACAGAATTTTCAGAAGAATTTTTTTGGTTCGATGGGATGAAAACGCAAAGGCTTAACTGTCGCCCTGTGGGCCCCACGTTGCTGGGCTGCAGGCTTGCTAAAGGCATTGTTTCTGGTGATTTCACCTTAAAAATGTTTACATTCCAAGAAGCTGCTCTTAAACGCATTTCAGCAATTTTGTCCTGAGCCCATGTCTAAACCTGAGTATGCCAAACGTGGCAGGGAAACCGGGCATGTGGTCACAGAGCGCGCCTGGGACCGAGGCCTCTGAGCACGCGCGCACGCCGGGAGCGCTAGCGTCGTCATCGCGTGCTCGCCCCACAGACGGCCGCATCTAGGCTTTTCTCCTGGGCAGCTGTGTCCTCCTGCAAGGCCATCCAGTCTCTCGGAATTCGGTTTCGCTGTATAAATGGGAATAGCACCTGCCCTGCAAACTTCTCGAAGGGTTAGATGTTAAAATACAGTTCAAGAGCTAGCTCCTGCCCGCCACGTAGGAGCTGCTCAATAAGTATTAACTTATTTCCCTTTTAGTTATCATGTCCTGAAGACAGAGCAAATAGGGCCTTCTGGACTGAGAAGCCTTAGGGTTGATTTAGGGAAATGAGAGAAAGAGGCTTCCGTGTTTCTGAGAGGCTGGCAAGTTGTTGGGTTCGTGAATCATGTCATTTCCTATGCCTTGGATTTCACAGAGTCTTCCATGTGCCACATCTAACTTGAGCGTCACAATCAATCTGAGAAGAAGGGATCGTCGCCCCCCGGGTAAAGGTGTGAACATAAGAATGCCGTAAAGGTCGTCCAGGGGAAAGACCGTTTGCTCCCACACCCTCCTCCCTCACCGGCCCCCCTGCGTGTGTGTGAGTCGTGCGGGGCCACATCCGTCCTGGCTGCAGGTCCTCCGGAGTCTGATCATGCTGTGCGCGTCATACCTGCGGCACGCTGAGGCCACGGGGGCAGAGGCCGGCTTACACCGCGTGGCCTGTGTCGTCCCTCTGTGCCCTCCACCGCATCTTCACTGGCACCTCTGCCCTCCACCTGTCCTCACTGGCACCTCTGCCCTCCACCTGTCCTCACTGGTACCTCTGCCCTCACAGAAGCCACATGGGGAGCCCACAAGGTGCCGCGTGTGGGAACCCGCTCGCGGTCGGAGTCCTACAACTGTTTCTGTCTCTGTCTCTCTCGGGAGAAACCTGGTTGTCCAGGCGTTTAATTCAGGGGCTGAAGCGCCCCGTTTCGGTGCAGCAGGGCGGCCTGAGCAGCCTCTGCGCTGTGCGCCAGCCGCCCCACGTGCACGAGGTCGTGGCCCCACGTGGCCCCACAGAAAACGCCGATTTCTCGCATCGCGGGACGTCAGCGGGGGAGTCTGTGCTGCCCCAGGGGCTGGGGCGAGGGGGACGGTGACAGCGCCGAGTCCCCACGGGGAGATGAAACAGGGCACGGCCCGGTGTGGGGCGGGGCTCGGGGCGCAGGCTTCGCGCTCACCTTGAGCTCCTCGGTCTCGATGAAGCCGCTGTGGTCGGTGTCGTACTTGCGCCAGGTCTGCGGTAGTGGGGGGTGGAGCACCGCGTCAGGGGCGCGGCCCCCCGCCCCCCGGGTATCCCCCTCCCCCGCCCCCCGTCCCCCGCCCCCCGGATATCCCTCCCACCCCCGGCCCCGGCACCTTCATGAAGTCCTCGCAGGATCGCAGCTGCTGGCAGCGGAACAGCAGCACGAAGTTCTCCTCCGTGGGCAGCACGTGCGCCAGCTGCGGGGGTGGGGCGGGGGGGCGCGGTCAGGGGCGGCGTGGGGACCCGCGCACCCGGAGAGGGACGAGGGGCGCGGCCCGCCTGGCCTGGGACCGCGGACCAGGGGACCCTGAGCTCCGCCTCCTGGCCAGGCCTGCGCCCCGCGGGGGTCTGCGGGCGCGGGCGGGGTCTCGGGGCCGGGGCTGCGGGCGGGGGGGGAGGGGCGGCCTGCGGACCGCCCCAGCCCCTGCCCCGCGCCGGGACAGGCGGCCTCGCGGGCCCTGTGTGTGTAGGGGAGCAGGTGGCCCGCGCGCCCCCGGGTCCCAGGGAGCCTCGAGCGTGCCTGTCCAGACCGAGATCGCTGCTGACCCCGAGTCTGGTCCCCCCCCCCGCCCGCTGTCCCATGAACCCCCGCAGCGCCCAGGAGGAGAGGGGACCGTCGTCGTGGGAGGAGGGAGGGGAGGCGAGCCCCTGCCTCCGTGCCCGCCGCCCAGCCGGTCCACACAGGTCTGCGGAGCAGGGTCCACGCCGGGTCACTGTGTCTCCCCGCGGGCCCCGCAGGCCCGCCCGTCGGTTTCACACCCCGAGAACGCAGGCTGCGGGCTCTGGTCTAGGGCCGGCTGGGGCGGAGACACAGCTCCTTTGGCCTGTTGCCGGGCGGTAGGTGGCCGCTGCGACACGCCCCCCAGAGCTCCCTGCAGGTGCGGGCAGGGCCGCCGTAGCCTCAGCTGTCAGGTCCCGCTGAGGCTTGACCTGGGCCAAAGAGAGCTGTATCCCTACGGAGGCGGCACCCCGGGGCCAACCCACAGGGACGTATAAAGGCCGAGGTCCTTGCTCAAAACTGAGGACATCTCTGGAGGGTCGTCCCAGGACACTGCAGGGCCAGCCGGAGTCCCGGAGGACTGCACCACAGCCCAGTGCCCCCCTCCACCCTCACTGCCCTTGGACCGGTGCCTGTCGCAGGGGCGCTCTGAGACAGGCCTTGAGGCTGGCACTGCACGGCCTCTCATTCAAGTATAGCCACAAACGACACTTCATGAAGGATTAGATAACGTCATATAAAGTAAAACCTGGGTTTAAAACGGCCTTATTCATCGTGTCCTTTCAGGAACGCAGAACCCACGGAATTCAGATCCGTGCCTGTCACACTGCTGTGCCACCGAGCTTCACCGAGACAATTAAGCATCCTCAGCCCTTCAGGTGAGATATATCAAACACAAGATGACAGTCTTTTTCCTAGTCAATGATAGTATGCCGGACTCTGGAACAGCCACAGCTATGATCACAGTGATTTCAGAATTTCCAACTAGTTTTGAGTAGATGGACTTATTTATGTGCACTTTAAAGTTATCTTCTTATCCTTCACGATTCCCTATCTTGATTAACTGGCCTCCTTGTCAATCCATAAGTCCCGTTACTATAAATTTATGTCTTTATATAGTAATGAGTTGCATACAGGCAAAGAGGAAAGGGTATGCTCCAGGGAAATATCTTAATTGCAAAGATAATAATAGTATGTCCTTCCTTAACGCTATTTGTAGTTATTGTTTAAAAATAAGCATATTTCCTATTGATATTACAGGTACCCTGTAAGACCAATTATTTGAAAACCAGGTTAGGTCTCTGACTCAAAGGTAAATTATGACTAAATGTTGTCACCAGCCAGGATGCTTTACAATCCAGCACACCAAGGACACTGTGTGTAAAGAACATAATTATGCTTGTGGTTTGGCATATTTTAAAGTATGACCTTATTAATTTTTCTGAAAGCTATCTGCTCGATTTCTCTAATAAAAATTAAGATAAAAATAGGTTGCAGAGATTTTAAAAAGTTGCCAAGACACCGGCATTTGGAAAACTAGACAGTAAGCAATAGCCTTTTCAGAAATCCAAGAATGCAGAGGAATTGATATATAATCAAGGTTTTGCTTCCTTAATTTATAGACCAAAAAAACTGTCCTCAGCAGGAAAAGTAAAAAAACAAATAAGATTTGACACCCATTTTTGAACTTTTAGAGAGTCAAGAAATCTGGGCCTGTGACAGATCACAACAACACATCTGCTCACCTTCGTAAGTTCTGCTTGTACTAAGGTAGGTTCGCTGCCAATTTAAAACAAATTCGGACACCAGGATGCAGCTTTTTGCCGTGACATTGTCACAGGGACTGCAAAAGTTTCCTTTTATGTTTTAACAGAAAAGTCTACAGTGCTAAACGAGAAGGAATGCCAGCGAGCCGTGCACATGCAGTGTCGGGTGAAGCGGGGTGAGTGCAGGGCTGGCGTGTGCTCCGAGGGGCTGGCCTGGGCTCCGGGTCTGGCAGACTCTTAGGTCTCCTTCATCTCTCAGCAGTATTGGACTTGACATTTCTGAACAGAAGGTAATCCGTTACTGAAGCAAAGTGAGCCTCCCTGAATGGGCCCTGCTTCACCATGTTTGAGCAGGCTGTAGCCACGAAGGGACGCGCATCTATTAAGACCATGTCAGAAAAGTGTTTCTTACCTCTACAATTCCTATTTTTCCATCCTCCCTCTGCCCATACTGATCCACAAAAGTCTTCATCTCAGGTGATAACTCCTAAAATAATGTAAAAGCAAGTAAAACTTTGTAACATACACACACACACACACACACACACACACACACACACACACACACCCCAAACCCAACTATGCTTGTGATGGTTTTTGTAACTTTTGCAAAGAAAAACTGGAATTGGAACCATTCAGAAATACGCATACTGATGAACTATTCTCATGAAAATTAAAGACATAGCCGATGTACAGTGTTCCCTGGTTTCAAATGAAAAATGATTATTTCTGAATCAATCACTCTGATTTACCTTCTATTATTAGTTTTGAGAATATGCTATTCTTTATAATGTAGTCAGAATTATTCAGTTCCTAACCTTTAGTGAATTTAGATATAATGATCACTGTTAAGGTACCTTCAATATTGCTTGCTTTGAGAAAGATTCTTTCATATTGCTGCACTAATTGTCTTATAACATTGTCCTTATTCTAATATATCTTACCAGGGAAGGTAATAATATCTTTTCCGTTTGAACAACAACAACAAAAACTGAGTAGTTACTCACTTAGTAAGCAAAGAATGCTTCTAGCACAAAAGTGGTATTCTAAGTAAAAAAGTTAAATATCAGAAACTACCTGTCAGATAAAAAAACAACTTGACCAATTTGTACTTTCATGGGAGACAACATTGGTGACCACCAGTTACATGTGCCTATGATCTTTGTCTCCAAGAGTGACATGGAGCAGTTGTCCAGCGTTTCCTTGTTTGTGTTTGTTCTAGATAACATTCTTTCTCCCGTGACTTTCAGTACAGTAAGATATGTTTGAGAGTGACAAAGTGAAAGCGTTTATCTAGCTTGGGTCCTTCCCTCCCCAACCTATTCTACTGCCTATGTAATCTCCTCCCCTAGTGACAGACTCGAGAGCTGTGAACTGCAGACTAGTGGTCCGAACATGGACCTAGTGTCCGAGAAGCTCAGCATGTGCTCTTGGGTCTCCATCTAAAACCGTCCTGGGGCACTAATTGGAGCCCGTTTAGCACAGGTCAGCCTTTACCAACAGCCTGTTCTGTGTCTTTGGGAAAGTAAATTAAGGTCTCAAGTTTTACTGTGACTAAAAGGACATGCTATAACCTACAACATGTTGGCTCTAGGGATAGACGTGTTAATATCACTTAAGGGCTATGTTGACGGCGAGTAGCATTACGACTAGTGCTATGACGTCTTTTATGAATCAAAGCAAATATGCTTGGTAGAACCAAGGTAACAGATTTAATTATTTAATCACATTTAATTATAATGTGGTCTTAAAAATCTTTTAGTGTGGATTAATTTCACTTACATTTATTAAATTTTCCTACAATTTTAAAATGAAAGTGGCAATAGTAGGACTATAAGTTGTTATGTTTTTCACACATAACTTAAAGTAAAAAAAACAAAGCATTTGTTGTTAAAATCTCAAAACCTTATAATACCACTGGCTTTGAGCTTCCTGGGTGATAACATTGCCAAAATCTATATTTTAAACAGTGTAAAACATAATGATAATGATCATAATATAATTAAAGCTTTCTATTATAATGACTAAATACCATTTTTATTGTAAAAGGATAGGAGGTATATTGGTTGTTATGTTTCATTCATGTTTTATTCATTTATAGTTAATCTTAGTGAAAATTTTGAAATTTCACATTATTCATATGACAAGTCAAACAATGTTTCCCTTAGTGCCACGAACTCTCTTATCTGAAGCTGGAAACTCCAGGAAACCTAGTTGATAAGGTCAACATTTATGCTCTAATAAAAAAGAAGAAATCTGTAAAAGTAGGTTTATCACAGTGGGGCCAGTAGCAGAAGAGAGCTCTTTTTCTAGTACATGAACCTCTGAGTCCAGATCTTAATTTAGATTTTAACTATCCAAAGACAGTATGCATAATACATAAAAATATTCAATAATCAAGGTATAAAGCACCTTGATATAATCTTTTGCCTGTGTTCAGATTTGGTATTATTGGATTATAATCTAATAATTTGTTTCCAGTATCTTAAAATTGGAATCTAGGCAGTAGGAAAAAATAATTAAGCTCTAAAATCTTTAAAATTCTAATACGAAGTCATTATTTACAAAAAAGTACAAATATTAAAGTGAAAGAGGAAAATAAAAATCTGAAAAAATGTGTAATTTCTAAACATTTGTATTTCTAAGGATGAAAATAAATCTCAATATTAAAATTACTTCTAGAAAAATTAAAATATAATCATTTAACTTCTGGAAGCTCCCACAAGGTTTTTATTTGAAAATTTTTAGCAAGTAAGATTTTTCCAACCAGATATTTTAAATGTATATTTTTAAATGAGAAAGAGACTTGTTTTGTTTTATGAGTCAAAGATACATAAAGTTGTAATAATAGTAGCATTACATGAATTTATTTACATGATAATACGTAAGTGGAGGAGGGTGTGGACCTATTTCATTTGATCCCAATTAATTATACCTTCAGATTTATATAATAGTAAATCTGGTTGAAATCATATCCAGAACATTATTCCTTTTAAAATTAATTTGGTTAATGATTTTAGAAAGTGATGGTTCTGTGATGCATTACAACACACCTCAGAGTCCTCTGAGATTCTTTTGAATATGTTGTACAGAAATGTGTACCACACAGTTTTCAATTTTGATAGAACAAAAACGAAAATCTTAGTGTGTTATACATATGTAATGTGTAGTATTATTATAGTCATGCATAACTGGATGCTAGGGGTGGTGACCTGCCAAGGATCAGACACACCTACACTTTCCTCTGAAAATGTATATGTCGTCTGTAACATAAACTCTCTTTCTAATGGTTAAGGTTATTAACATCTCACTAGCCCAAGTCCAACGCTGCCTTCTGAAATGCAGTCTTATGTAAGTCTCAGATTAGTAAAAGTCTCAGCCTATTCTACTCTATGCAGTCATCTCATGTATGTTTCAAAGCTAGGTATATTTTGTTTTATGCTGAAAACATCGGTTTATTTTTTTAACAGGCCAATTAATGACTAAAGGAAGTCATTCAGAATTAGTGAGAATTGTCATTCATTTAATTAACTAGTGGCTCAGATTGCAATTATATCTTATTTTCAAAATACCATTAATTGCACACCATCAAAGTATCACTTTGCTTTTTTTAAAGTAGATTTCTTTACTTTTTCCATTTCTAACTTTTGGGTTTCTCTCTCAACAGAAATAAACACCTTTCCTGCTCCTTAAATCATGTTGCAAGTCGTCGAACTCCCCTCCCCACCCCGTGAGGACGGACAAAGCGCTTTATTTTCTCATCTCTCCAACCACATCATCACCACAACAACTGGCAACAGAAAAAGATCCATAGTCTGCACATCTGCTTTCTGACCACCAAGGGGCAGAAATGGATCTCTGCCCCCACTTCTCACGCAGTTAATAAGTTAAAAATTACCTAACAGAACTGAGTCTCAGAGATGCTGACCTACTGAAAGCTCTCGCACACTCACACTCCGAAGCGTTATTAAAGCTGCCCTCCAAGCTGCAGTTTTTCTCTTTAGGGAAGATCCGCCCCCCTTCTGTCTCCCCCGTCTTTCTCTGTCTCTCTCTCCCTCCTTCTCTCTCCCCTTACACAATCTGGAAAGGCGCTCTTTCTCCTCTTTCTCAGTCAATAAGCTTTTATATCCCCTGAAAACCACTTGACCCTTCTGGCCCCCTATGAAAACACTAGAACATCTGTGTTTTAAGACCAAAGATCCCTTTCCTCCTTTGCACCTTGAACCTACCAGACCCGCCTTCTTCCGTGCCTGCTGGAGCTCGTGGATCAGGTTCTGCAGCTCCTTCCCTTCCAGGTACCCACTTCCTGCAAAGATAGGCAGACGCCAGGTGTCAGACTGCTCACTCCGAGTCCCTTTCCTGTCCCCAGTCCCCAGGACGGCTGTCTGTATGTATGGCCACCTCAGAGGCTGTCTCCTGTCCAGATCAGGATTAGCCCACAGACGACAGGGACGAGGGTTAGGGATGCTGATTGGGGTCATGGCAACTTGGGGGAGCAGCGTCCCCCATGCCTGCTTCCCCCCACTTTCTACTGTCGCCATTCTTGGAGAGAAGTTTCAGGCGTGGGGGAAACGAGCAACATATAAACTTTCAATTAGATGGTTGGGCAGCCGGCCTGGAGGTGAGGTTGGGGAGCCGGGAAAGCAGTAAGGAAGCGGGAGAAACGGGACGGGAGGCTCTGGGGCGGGGAGCGGGGAGGACACGGAGGGGCCTGACAGATGAGGGAGAAGATAGTCACCGTCGGCGTCGAAGTGAAGCCAGATCTCGAAGAACTGCGACGCCGTGATGAGGGGCGACTGCAGGTGCGACTCGGCCATGGTGCGGCGGGGCGTGAGCCGGGGCGCGCGATCGGGGGCCGGGGCCAGGGACGCTGTCCGCGGTGCTGCCGGGGGGGGGCGGCGCTGTTCCCGGTGCTGATCAGCGGTTCCGGGCCGGGGGGCGCTGTCCGCGGTGCTGCCCGGGGGGTGGGAGCCGGGGCGCTGTCCGCGGTGCTGCCCGGGTGTGGGGGGGCGGAGGCGCTGTCCGCGGTGCTGGTCGGGGGACCGGGGGCGGGGGGGCCCGGGGCTCTGTCCGCGGTGCAGCTCGCCCGGGCGGGCTGGGGCACTGTCCGCGGTGCTGCTCGGCTCGGCTCGCGGCGCCCTCTGCTCGCGGCGCCGCCTTTATCCCGGGTCCCGCCCGCCCGCCCCGCCCCCGGGTCCCCGCCCCCCGGATCCCCGCCCCCCAGCTCCCCGCCCCCCCGAAGGCCGCCCGGAAAAGGCCGCCTCGGGCCGGGCTCGGACCTCGATCCCTCCACAGCTGCCTCTCCCGGAAAGCGGCTGATTCCCGCACATCCCAGTGAAACGGCACGCGCAGAGGGCTGGGTTTCGGGTGGAGCGGGGAAGGCGACGAAGGTGGAACCACCTAAAGGATGATCAGAGTGAGCGCGTGTGCTCTCCACGACGACGTTTAAGAGTTTGTTTGAAGAAAGTCGGGTAAAAGCTTGGCGAGCTGTCGGAGTGATCTGACCAGGGCGCATAATGAGTTCGTTGACATCGGTGACCGCTTTGCTCTGTGCTTGTGGGGCCGTAAGATGGTTTATGCAAACGAACCATGCCAACCTGAGAAAGCAGGACTATGTGGCGTTTTTTTTTTTTTTTCTGCTTAAAGTAGAGTTTTAATTGGAAAGTGATAGAATTAAATGATAAAATCTTAAAATGTTAGAGAAGGAAGTGACCTTAGAGACACCATGGCCTGCCCCCTTGAATTCGGGAAAAGTGAGTAAAGTAAGGCAGAGCGTAACCAAGCCTATGGCCCGCATTCAGGCCTGGGCAAGAGGGTGGCCCAGCCAAGACTGCATCCAGTGGCCTGCGCATCCTTCTCCTGTTCATGTCAAGCAGTCCTCCTTAGGGGATTATTCAGAAACAAAGTTACCATCAGAGCTGGGAAAAAAAAAAAAACACCTAAGTAAATACATGTTCTCTATCTTAATGTAATAAATAATATATCTAGATGATTTTTATTTACATACATACTCCTACAGTAGTATTTGGTTTTTGACTCTTTTGAGCCTTTGAGGTCTACTGAGAATGTATCTCATGTCTGGTTCCAATAGCACAGAGACATGAGGGCACAAGAGAAAATCCAGATACAGCTAGTCTAGAGTTAAAGCAAATTAAAGTCAATTCACTAAGCTCTCTTTTTTTCAATCCTTGCATAGTTCAGTATGAGAACCCCCAAACCAGTGTTGCTGAGACTGTGCCTCTCTCAGAGTGCACCTGTGCAGCCTTTCACATGTACCCCTTCCAGAGACCCACCACCTCAAAGCTGGTCTGTTTCTTAATGTTCCCTCTGGCCTTCTCTCCTCCATAACCCTCTGCAGTGCACAAATTGTCTGATTCTCATGTTTAGTCTCTGAGGCTGTTATGCAGAGCAGTGCATACTTTTGGACTAAATAGGTATGTGTTAAATGCTTGGTTATTTATATTTTCATTCATCCAAACAACATTTATTAGTACTTATTATGTCAAGCACTCTGCTAGACACTGAAAAATAATGAAATACAAGACCTGGTGTAAGCCTTCTTGAAGCTTAGACTTCTGTGGTTATGGCCAGACGCACTCACATGACAGTACATATCGATATAACGGAAGTTTGCACAAGCCACCGTGCACACAGAGTTGAAGCTTAGGTTCTCTAACTTCGCTGAGATAGCAAGCATGGTGTTCCATGGTGCGCCCTTTTGGTACAAGGGGAAATGGTCATGGAATGAAACACCGAGAGCTGAGCAAGCTCATCACAGCTCCCGGAAACTAAGTCTGAGAAAAGTGCTGTTTGCCACTATATTGGCAGGAGGATCTTTATAGGGAAACATGGGTTGTGACCTTGGTAGCAAGTGCTAGAGGGTAAACCTTGAAAGGAGGGTGAGGAAGTGTTGATCTGTCTAGTCCTAGCAGCTACCAATGTCTGCACTTGGGTGCAGTGGGGACAAAGAGAAAGGCCAGAGAGGAAGGTTAAGGATACGAATGAAAAGGGAACTAATGTTTCTCTTCTTTTTGATAATTACAACTAATTTCGTTCCTGTCCTGACCCTTCCCCAGCACACACATAGTGGTACAAATTCCTAAATAGTTCTACCACAACATTTTAAAAAAGAATTTCATATTTAATTCCAAATATATTACATGATAATTTTTTAAAATTAGAGAAAGATATATATGAAAAAGCAATCTTTTCCATTTCAAGTCTCTGAAGCTGTGATGACTTCACAATTTTCACGTGGATGTGTTTCGGTGTAGCGACAGGGATGGGTGATTTCTTGGAACTGGGTGCAAGTAGAAACCCTTTTACTTCTTTTCGTGTTTATGTAGAATGGCTTTTGAGAGAACTGGAGTAGATGGTGGAAATCTAAAGCCCCCTTTTAAATCAGTCCTTAGGGCCCTCACTGCCCTTAGGTAGTCAGCGTCAAAGGCTTCACACTAACGTGAACATCATGTACGCGTGCATGGTTTTTACAGTTATTATGTGGTTTTGCAGAATCAAGACCATATTCTGTAAGTTACTCTGTAACTTTTTATATTAATTCAAGGGCATCCCTCCAGTAATAGCATAGACATCTAATTCGTGCTTTTTAAAAAGGCAAATAATACTTTCTGTTGATTAACCACAATTACATACATTCAGGTGTTTTTCTACTTTCTTCTGTGACAAATAATGCTGCAATGAACACCTTCATACATTTATCTTAGATATGAGTGTTTTGTATTGCAATAGGACAGAGTCCCAAAAGTAGATTGCTAGTTCAGAAGTTTGCATATTTTAAATTTTAATACACATTTCCAGATGGTTTTCTCCAATCTGTAGCAACTAGTACTCAAATGAACAAAGTCTGAGGATGAAACCCTCATTAGCTATGAATGTTCTTTTTCTTTTTTTTTTTTAGTCAAGTCAACCCTTGGTTGACCTCACAGATTGCAAGGACCTTGTCAGCTTACAATCACTTATTTTTTATTTTTATTTTTATTTTTTACATCTTCCTAGGTGGTCTCTATGAATGTTCTTGTCTTTTAAACTTTGTGCTAACCTTATGGGTAAAAAATAGGTTCTTATTCTTTCCTTAATTTGCACTCTCTATTCTTTAAATATACTTTTTGGTTTTCTAAGGTGGAATTTTTATCACACATATTTTTTTAATAGAAGAAATATAATTTCACAGAAATTTTTTTTCTTGAAATAATTATCGGTCTATTATTGGACTGTCACCTCAAACAATATCTTTATTCAGACTATTTTCAGCCATTTGCAGATTAAATTCTACCTTATGGTGCCAGATTTTAAGTAACTTGACAAATACTTCTCACTACTGTCCTCAGATCCTTTGGTCCTGTGATTATGGAAGGGTCTTCTCGAGAATCCTTTCATTTCTAGGATTCTTGAAGAACTACAAATGCTTTTAATAATGAGAAAGATTTTCTGTAAGATGAGTTTCTAAAAAGAGCATTGCAAGCAACGCATGTTTATGATGTACTTTTTAGGCCTCATTACACAACACCGAGGTGAATGGGTTCATGACCCAATATTGTCATAAAAACAGAAGTGGTTTATCTGAAGAAAGAACCGCTGGGGTAATTAAACTGCACTTTCCATGTCATGTGCTGAATTACCACGTCTCCATTCACATTCAGGCTGCCGTGTCTGATTCACTACCCCAAGCAGAAGACTCCGAACTTTCCTGAGTAATGAATGCTCACTGAGCCTCCCTTCAGAAGGGCCAGCCCAGGGAATCCTCCACGTGGGCCCATTTGCATGGGGAGATAACACAGCGCTCTCTCTGTGGCCCGGGGCCTCCTGTGCTCCTTAACCAGACAAATGGCTCTGGGGAAAGGCTGGATGAGGTGGTAACCCTTGTTTCTCCAAAATTGCCTCATCAGCATCATCTTGCCTTTTGATGTAGTTTTCGCAAAGTGTGAGGACTTGCACAGATTCAGTGCTTTGGGCCGGCAAGGCATCAGTGGGAAAGAGTTCTATTTCATTCTGGGTTCCATGATTGTAGAAAAACAACTGATTAAATGTAGCCCATACAGGGCACAGTGGAAAGTCTTGGGAACAGTGACGTGTGGCAAACTGTGGAACGAAACAGCAATGTCTGGCTTGGAGAAGCAGCAGGCTGCAGGGATTTGTGAGGCCTGTATTGGGAAGGTGGGCAGATCGTGGTTCACCGATCCATGATCTTCCACAGAGCCGGGCTCTGTGGCCGTGGAGGTGCGAGTGTGTCCCTCACTGCTCAGGAGTGTTTATGGACCTGAGGGAGGCCCCGTGGCAGGATGCCGAGCCTCTAACTCCTGGGGCCCGGCTGCGCAGGAGAGAAGGGAGATGGGCTGAAGGGCGGGCTGTGAGGAGCGCTGCTGAGATGCCCGGGCCGGGAGCAGCCTCACCTCAAGCCCTCCGGGGCCCTCCCGGCCCTTCACTGCTGTGGTTCTGTGACAGCTCTGCCTTGCGCTTTTGCGAGACGCACGCCATACGCATTTGCAGGGCCTGTGACTAGTGAGGAGGACAGACTGTGTCTTTGAGCAAAGGTGATTTTCCTGGTGACCAACCAGCCTACTTAGGGTAATTCTGAGGTCCTTGGCCTCATTAACCCACTCTCTCACCCCCCGAGTTACAAACACTAGTAAACCCTGTTACAAGCATTTTCACTTGCATTCACTGTACTTTCACGTTTTCAGACACATATGATCCTCTGATTCACGAAGAGAAAGGGATATAAAAGTGAAAGGCAGGTTCATGAAGTTTTTTCTCTAGCTATCTGAAGTCATCGGGCTTCTGCAATTCTGCAGCTTTCACCAATTCTAAACTCCATATTTTTCCACATTTTCCTGTCTTCGGGACTGTGACGCATCTTATAACTAGCATCTTACAATCACGTATCTTACATCAGTGGCGTTTTAAACTGGATGGAAATTAATTCCCTTCTAAACGTTTCAGGGAACAGCCATTTGCATGAAGAGTGCAAGTGGAACGTCTGGGCTCCAGAGACCCACATGACGTTTTTCCGTCCCGTCCCCAGCAGCCATCCCACGAGGTCCAGCACAGAGTCACCTGTGCCTGGGAGAATCCCTCTGCTCACGCGGCTCTGTTCCCGGGGGCTGTGCCTCCTCCCAGCCTCTGCGTTCGCAGGCTGCAGTGCTGCGGTGGCTGCAGGTGCAGCTCTGCCAGGCTGCCGTCTCCCGCCAGGAGGCCCGCTTCTGCCCACTTCTGCCCTCTGAGCAGCTTCCAGGAGCTTGCTCTTGACCTTCTCGGTCTGACCTCTCGGCCGGGTCATGCAGCTCTCATAAAGGCCCAGATAACAGGGACTGTATCCAGGAACTATATTTGGCTAATAACAGGCAGGACATTTGTCATATCTTGATTTTAATCGGAGTGAATACCTAACTAGAAGAAAGCCATTACATGTTAATATCTTTGCATTTATAATGGCACTTCCCTCCCCACAGACTGTTGTAACATTTAAAAGTGTGTGAGGTAGAAAATTCTCATCAATACCTGCGATGGATTAAAAAATCAGCCTTTGGAAACGTGAGAGGAACTTGGAAATGGGTAGTTGGCCAGTCAAGGAGATGAGAATGTAGTGCTCAGGGTCAAGCGTCACAAAGCTGGGCCCCATCTGCACGACCCCTTCGCCAGGGCATCTGCACAGGTGCGTGGCTGGGCCGGCCCTCACCAGCACGTGGGACTACTACGAGACATCCTGTTTCAGGAGGTCTTTGCCCAAACTACTCCTGCCGCGTCCTGGCCAACACCCTGTGCCACTCCCTGTCACGGCACCTTTCGCTTTCATTTTGAACATCTCTCTGCTCACCAGATGCTCAGTTCCATGAGGAGAGGGGCCAAGCCTTCTTGCCTCCATTGCTCTCTAAGGGCCCGGCACATGGCGTGCGATCAATAGATTTTCTAAAAATGAGTCATTATTTAATAATGTATGGATTTTTAAGGATCTGAACCTTCAGCGCATTGCATGTTTCTCATGCTTTGCCTTCTGAGATCTAATTGCAGACGGGTGGGAGGCCAGGCGGGCGTGGGTCGGGGAGGATCGGGGGAAAAGCGCCACCAGCCACTTGCGGGGAACATAAAAGCCAGTTAAGGTGCGCACCGTGGGAGTGTGGCTGCAGACACGCAGGGACACGTCACCCACCGCATTCTCGCCCCGTCCTGAACTCCCAGTCGCCGACCCCCCCCCACCCCCTCCAAAGTGAGGACCACGTTCGCACGTTTCTGTCGTGCCCAGTCATCTTATTGGTCCCCGACACTGCACCCTTTGCCTTGCTGGGGCTTGCGCATTCCCGCCTTCCCGCGTGCAGCCTGCAGCCCGGGCGTGGGACACAGCCGGTGCCCCGGAAACAGTGGCCCCGTGGGAGCCCTGCCTTGAAGACCAGCGGCGAGACCAGGGCGGTGCTCAGTCCGAGGCTCGTCATTCCCCGCCCCGCCAGGAGCCCCCTGCAACTCTGCCCAAGGCCTCGGGCGTCATGAGGGCATCCAGGCAGCCCAGCGGGCCCAGGCGCTGCTCTTAGCTTCGCTCTGTCTCCTCACAGGCAGGTCTGGCCAGCTGAGCTGAAGGTTCGAGAAGGACTCTGCGATTCCCGGAGCCTTCTCCTCTGGGCAGCCTTCTCCTCCCTGGGACTCTGTTGTCCGCAGACTTTTGGCAGCGTCCCTGCACTCAGAAGCCCGCTGTCCCCTACCAGGCATCCTCTGCCCACTCCACACCCTGGCGCCTTCTCAGGCGGAAAGCTGGGTGGCGACAGCACTGGCCGCGTGGCTTTCTGCCTCTCGGGGTCCCTGGCTTTTGTTTGCCATGTCCAGTGTTTTGAAAACCATAGTCGTATGTTTTATGCGGTTTTCTTTCAGAGCTGTGTGTGCGTCTTTGATTCTTAAAGCGGAAACCCTTCAGCTCCCGCTGGCAGCGCGGCCAGGCTGCTCTTTCTAAAGGCCACGTGTCACCACGTCCCCGCCTTTCAGCGGTCCCCGTCATGCGGCAGAGCACCTCTGTGGCTTCCCACTGCCCTTCACCGGACCTCCCAGCGCCCCTTTTCTTCCCCGGGCCCAGGCGGCGCTGTACCGCTTGCTTCCCCCGGCGCTCTGTGCGCTCGCTGTGCGCTTTCGTCTGCCATTTTCCTTTCTTCTCATCTTCCAGGATTGCGAATCGCTTTCTTAAACTTTCCTTGACCTTTTCCTTTGTTGCTCGGGACGGGCCATTCCCTCCTGTTTGTGCTCGCCCTAGCCTCCTGCACACTCTGCTTTGAGATCCACTGAAGCACCAGAGTTATGGGTCGCATGTCTCCTGGTCCATCAGCCCGTGGGGACGGAGATGAGAGCGTCCTTATGTTTGTCTCCGTGGTGACAGACATCAAGCCCGGGGCATGACAAATGTCCCGCTGGTTGTCAGATAACTTCATAGGGAGTGTGAATGGTGAGATTAGCATCCCACATATTAGGGCTCCGAGGAAGGACACATCTGTTCTCTATAGTTCTCTACCCACCTGCACGTTCCAGTCACCGGGACAGATTTAGAACATTTCTGATGCCCACACCCAAGAACGTTGAATCGTAAAATCAGACAATGGGCCCTGGACGGAAGAGCATCTTCAGAGTACCCAGGCGATTCGAATATGCAGCCACGTCAAAGAAATCCTGCTCGTTTATTACCCTAAATGGCTTTAAGGAAACAGCATGGAGTTCACCCATTGTTAGTGCATAATTCAGTGACTTTTCACACATTTCTGGAGCGTGAGACCATTACCACAGTTGTAGAACTTTCCCCTCACCACCCCAATTTATCTTCGGCCTATTTATTGTAAACCTGTACTTACACCCCACCAACCCGAGGCAGCCACTGGTCTGCTTCTATCTATATTTTCATTTTTCTTGACATTTCATGTAAAGGAATCAAACAATGGCAGTCTTTTGCACCTGCTCTTCACGTGTGGACGTTCGTCCACACTGCAGCAGGTGTCAGCATTCCCTTCCTCCTTGTTGCCAGCTGATACTGCAGAGTCCGGATTCAGCCCACCTGGTCTGCTCGGTCGCCAGGTGGCAGCCAGTCGGGCTGTTTTGGTTTTTGGCTTTGACGGCGAAGGCAGCCGTGAACATTCATGTCGACGCTGTGTGGACGCCCGCTCTGACGCCTCTAGGGTAGATTCCTGGGACTAGAAATCGCAAAACCACATGATCGGTTCAGACTTCATCTTTTCAGACACTTTCGAACCATTTTCCAAAGTGGCAGCATCGCTTAGATTCGCCGCTGCTGGCAGGGTGTGACGGCCCCAGTGTCCCCGCACCGCTCCCGCAGCTGTGACGGTCCGTCTTCTTCATGCAGCTGCTCTGGCTGGTGGCCAGCGGGGCCTCGTTCCCCCTGGGACCAGTGATTTCGCACCCCTTTCGTGTTCCTGCTAGTGAGGCACGTGTCTGCTTAGGCAACACGTCCACGCAGCTGCTGTCCTTTGGTGAGATGGGCGCGGAGTTCTTTATCCGGGCCGCACAGGAGTCCAATCGGTAGGTGGTTTCACCTCTGCACACCCGCTGGATTCCCACGCAGACGTCCTCTCATCGTCGGGAGTACGATACTGAAAGGCCAGCTGCGTCCAGCTGTCTCTCCTTTCAGTGTCGTCAGCTTTCGCTTCGTGTGCTCAGGCACTCTGTTCCCAAGTGTGTGTGTAACTATGATCAGTGTGTGTGCCTGGCGTGTGGATGCTTCCGTCGTTGTGAGGTATCCTTCTTGGTCTCACATTTCTTATTTCAAAATTGACTTGTCTGGTGTTAATGTAGGCACTGCAGCTCTCTCACCGCTGTTCGCATCTTGCATATTTCGCTCTCCTGTATTTTTATCTGTTCGTAGTTTTTGAATCTAAGGTGTGCCTCTTCTGGACAGCCTCCAGGTGGGCTTGGCTTTCCTATCCAGCCGATAGTCTTCTTTTGCATGTATGGGAGAATTTTCTAAATCACCCCCTTTGGCTTTTATTCTATTATTCATTCAGTGAGAACTAGTATCTCCAATTAGGAAGCACAGGCTTTGCAGTTAGGACGACGAGCTGGACACCCTGATCTCGCTGCTTGTTGCTTGCGTGACCGGGGTTAAGAGCAGTTCTGAAGCGTGTAAGATGGTGAAACCCGTCTCTTTACCGAACAACTGTAAAATCAAAAAAGGAGTCGGGGGAAGCGGCCGTAGGTAGGGTGCTAGCCAGGTCGAGTAGTTCGTAATTAATGCAGCTCTCATAACCATCGACTGAGGTTAGCATGTTAGGGTGCTGAGTCAGAGTCAAGATCCTATCTTGAGATACACGTAATCCATTGCGAGTGACTGGGAAGACGCTCCCATGCCCTTTATGACCGAAAATTCCATGGACAATAGACTTTGGTACACTCAGGGACAAATCAGATGGAAAGATTGTACGTCACACTCTTAATTTTCTCTAGGAAAATGCGTTTGTTTTTTTTTTCCTCTTAAGACATCATGCGTGTGCCGAGGGAGAACAGTGAGGAGCGGGAAACAAACTTCTTGCTTTGTAGATGGAAAGCAGATGGAATGTGCTGAGAGCTTTGCTGCCACGGAAACGCGAGTGAACGTGCCAGTAGCGGCCCTGCTAATGACGACCATTGTTTAACCTTGAGCAGAGATTTATCCACAAACGTGTGCTAAGTGTGCGTGTGTGTGTGAGCATGTGTGGCCGGAGCCATCCTCCACTTTTCAAAACGTCTTCATGCTCATGGGGTTGAGCCGATGTGCTTTTCCACAGAGCGAACTCTGTTTTCCAGGCCAACCCACTCACGTCGTCCGAGAGGGTTTTCCACAAAGAGAATGAAACTGAGAAGTCAATACAGGTCCGGGATTTGTCAATAAAGTTTTAACAGCGATTTTTCAGCGATGACTGGGGATCTGATGGTAAATCGTAGACTCTCTCTTTGTAGGGTTTATCCTTTAGTTGGAGACGCAGAAAAGAAGGCAGAGCCTTTGACACAATGTGCTGCACTAAATGTAGCGAACGAGATGCAGAGGGCGCCCCGCCCAGCCTGAGGGGCAGGGACAGCAGGGAACATGTCACCACAGCTCCTGCGCTGTCCCCACCTACAGCCACCATAGGGAGTCCCGTCTCCCCGCTGTGGCTTCTTTGACACCCCCCAGTGGGCACCTCACTGCAGGCCAAGAGGGTGCCAGTCAGTGTCTCTCACTGGGCCTTTGCTGGGCCGGTGGGCTGTGGCCAGTTTTCTCTGTGACGTTCGGTTGGACCAGGGCGGCTGCTGCCTCAATCTGTTTTGCGAAGCAGCCCCCGTTTCTGATCGGCTGTCTACACAGTTATCAAAAGCTACACAATGTGAGACATTTCCCTTCCTTCGGGCTCTTTCCTGCGCCTCTCGGTGTTTCTGGTTGTTGGCTTCTTCAGCACCATTGAGCCATCTTCCTGCCTTTACTGTAAAGTCACCTTAGCAGGCCAATGGTTGGTAGAAAATTTAGGGATTTTAATTTCAAATTTTGAGAAAAAGACTGAAAGTCAAAACGAGCCAGAAACGCAACGTTGTCAGGTGGACGCTCTGTCCCAGGCTGCGGAAAACGAAATCCGAGAACCAGAGCGGCGGCTGCACCGACCGACACGTGAGGCTCCCCTGACCGTGAACGTCTGGGACCTTCTGAAGCCAGCAGCGTCGGATGCCCCCTCCCACCCCGCGGGAGGAGGACCCTGGCAATCAGGCACCAGGGCGTGGACGCCCAGCCACGAGCTTCCCACGAGCCCAGCCCCGAGGCTTCTCGTCCACACAGACCCTGTGAGAACCATAGAGGCAGGGGGTGCAGGGCCGGGGTGGCGGGGAGGGAAGAGCTCGTTCTCCATAGACATAGAGTGCATTACTTACGTGGCTTTTAGGAGCCCCAGAGCCTGGGCTGTTTGCTCAGCACGTTTGCATGGTGTTCAGCATCCTGAGAGCTCCACGACCAGTGAGTGGTGAATGATACTATTTCTGCTATTTTGCCCAAATATAATTTGAGTGTGTGCTGAACACGGACTAACCCTCGGGAAAGGCTGCAGCAGCCTTGGCCCACATGTAGGCGAACATGCTTGTTCAAAGCATAGGGTCTGGGATCTCTTCAAGAGCTCTTGGGTCTCAGCTAAGGAGATGCCAACTTTCGCTCACATGTGTTTAATGTGATTTCATTCTACTTGTCAGTATCCAGGGGGTCATAATTATCTCCTAAGAAAATATTCGTTTTAGCAGCATGTTGGAGCCGGGGAATAAATCCTGGAAGCTCCGAAATGAATCCTGGATTCTGAACTGTGTAGGTCCAGATGCTTGTTTATGGCGCTCAGTTAATTGCACGGGATTCAAAAGCAGGCACATTAAATGACTGGCATCTGAATAAAGCGTTTTAAAGGAAAAACAGTTACTAAAGTACACAGCCGGAAGGTTACCTGGTTCATCACCTGACCCCTCTGAACCTGAAGTAGGTCTATGTGGCCCTGGAGATGAGAAGGAAACTAGTCAGCATGATTAGAATTTGCCAGTGCGAACTTGTTACTCAGTGGTGGAATTACCCGGAAGAGGTCTGTATCATCAGCTGTGCATATTTTCAGCTAGCCACTCGGGGTGGATCCTACGACACTTAGAGACGAATCTGGCATTCATTTCCCAAGTGTCATTAACATCAGTGGGTGTGAAGTGTAAACAGTGAAGAAAAAGTATTTCCCTTTGCAGTTATCAGAAATTACGAGATGTGAGGCACTGCCAAATGACTGAAAAACGTTTCTTTGCCTTTTTATTTGCTGGGCCCTATCCCTGGAGATGTTTGTTTGTTTGTTTGTGGTTCACTAATGGTTAGGAGCCTGGATTTTTCAATATTCACTTATATTCAAACCGCGAGCCTTATATAATTATTAGCAACGTTTCACGCAGGCAAAGATGGTGACCAGAAGTCATGGGCGAGTCAGGAACGTGGCCGGCCACATCTGTATGTATCCGTATGTGTAGAGCCACATATGTGCAGATGCGTGTGTGAGCGTGCGTATGTGTGTGTGTGCTCGCAGCTCCATGGAAGGTGCCCGCGGGCGTCCTGGGCAGTGACACGTGTGCTGCGGGGTGCTCCGGCCACTTGGCTGGGGGTCTCCAAGCAGAGCCCAGCGCGGCCGCCTCAGGCCCGCCCCCAGCCCTCACCGCCTTGGGACCCTCAGTCACACAGTTTTTAAGTTTCTAGTCCCAGGAGAGGCGGCTTTCCCTCCAGGGGACGCTTTCTTGAACCCCACAGCAGTTTGCTATCCCCGGGGGTGTTCGCGGAAATCGCCCGTCGGCAGATCGTTGCAACCGAAAACGATCTGTGTAGCGGCCTGCACGGCCCTGTCTCCTATGCTGTGTTTTGCTGTGCAGAGATCGTGGGATTCTCTCTGTTTAAGTAACACCTCCATTTCCAAAAACATTCTGGTGAGGAAAACTGAAGAACACCTAGCCCACCGATATCTATCTAAAGACAGAGCTGAAAATAAAGACGACTTAACAATTAACTACAAGGGCGTCTCCTCAAACCCTTTCTGAAGCCGAGGACAAATGGTTTCCTGCTCCCGAGGGTGGCTTGAGGCCTCCTTCGCCGGTCATCTGCCGGCCCGCGAGGCAGTCACTGCGCAGCGTCAAACCTTTGGGAAGACGCCGCTTCCCGCCTGGTCCGGAGGGGGCCCGAGAGGCGGCCGCCGCTCTCTTTCATGGGCCACTTTCTGCTCTGAAGCCCGCAGCCCAGAAGGAGCGTTTTCTGCGGGGAGCAGGCAGGGCAACTCCCCGGATTTCGGGGTGCCCCGGCTGCCTCCGAAGGCCCCTCTGCCCCCCACGCAGCGGGCCGTTTCCTGTCGCAGCCCGGGTCTGCTCTGTCGCTCACGCCAGAGCCCGGGTGTCCAGGCCCGGGGGCCTCCGCAGGAGCTGGACAGGTGACGGCCGCTGCGTCCGCTCACGCGGCGGCTCCTAGAGCAGATCCCGTCCAAGGAGCTGGCCGTTCGCACTGGAGCGCGGCCTGGGGAGACAGGGGCATGGCATTGTCACCCAGGCCCCGTCAATGAGACCCGCGTCACACCCTGGACGCGCGGCATGCCCACCGCAGGCATGGAGCGCTGACGAGATCCAAGCGTCGTGCTTCACCAGGACCAGGCGACAGGGGCACGGGAAGGATGCGACCCTCAGCCCCTGGTGCGGGGCGGGCTTTGCTGGTGACGAAGCAGACTGAGGGGGACCTGTGGCCGAGCCTTGCTCGCGGAACTTTTTCCCATTTAAAAGGGTTTGTGAGCAGGATGGTGGCAGCGAGGCACGGTCACAATGGAGCCATCTGTCTGCAGCCCCAGGTAAGGGGCTGAGGTACCCCCAGCGACTCTGCCAGGAGAGCGCGAGGTGGCGCCCGTCCCTTCAGAGGTGCTCGCGTGCAGCTGCGGCCCTCCCCCTTAGGGTCCTGCTGTTGATTTTCTTAGTTCCTTGGCGTGCTCCTTCACCCCACTCATGCATGCTCCCTCTCTCTTGGGGGGACTCCAGGAAGACGAGCTCGGACTGTCCCGGTGTCCGGTGACATTCGCCCCCACCGTGGCCTGTGGCGTCTGTCCGTGCATTGCGGGGCACAGCCTTCCAGCTCCTCACGCGCTGACACGGCACATGGACTGCCCCGGGGGCTGAGGGATGCACGTGGAGGGTGCTGGGCTCCTGGCCAGAATTCTCCTTCCCCAGGAGGACCTGCGGTGCCCTCCGCATCCCTGCCGGCCTCCCTGCTGCCCACAGGCGGAGATCACAGCCCCACGTGTCAACGGCATGACCGCGAGGGGCCTTTCCATCAAAAGGTGTCCTCTGGCCCGTCTTTCTCCCCAATGCAGAGCTGCAGCCTGCTCCCACCCCTGCCACGGGAGGCCGTTCAGGCGGTCTCTTCTCTTATCAGTCGAGGTTGCCCCGGCAACAGCTCCCACATCTGGGTCAGACTCCCGCTTCTTGAAGGAATGAATTTCTGAAAAAGTGGATATTAAATCAGAATCTCGGACGCTTCTGGGAGCCGTGAGTGGTTTCCTCACAGGACCCTAGTGACCTGATTAGTCGTGCATGTTACCAGCTCCTCATTCAGAAAGGCTGCTAAGCAGGAACTTGTCCCAAACCTCCCCGTCGACGAGGGGTCCGCGGGGAAGGGCGCGCGATGACACGATGGCACGCATGCCGTGCGCACGCCGCGCGGCCTTGCTCGCGGGCTCCCAATCGATGGGTCAGTCCTCCTCACTGAATAAGGAAACGGGCGTGCACCAAAGTCAGCGTCCTCAGTTCAAAATGCAAACGGATATAAATAGATCGAGTAAGACGTCGTCGTTATTACTTAGGGTCAGGAAAGGCCCACGTTAAAGGTACAGAAAGATGAGAGCACACCATCCTGCCGGGGATTAGGTCTTCAGGAGACAACGATCTCAGGTCACAGCGCGTGCCTCATCCTCTGCCGCGACGCCGAAATGCTCAGGGAAGACACTGCAGCGGGAGGGTCCCGGGGCCCCACGCAGGCAGGCCGAGGAGTGCGTGGCAGGACTCTGCGGAGCGTCTGCCCTGGAAATCCGGGGACAGCACATCAAATATTGAACAGCACTCAGACCTGTCCGTCAGATCTAAATTTGGCCGCGGACGGCCAGGTCCGTCCACTGCTCGCCGGCTGTAGGCTGGTCCGACATTAAAAATTCTCCAGCAGAGCCGGAACGCTATTTGGGAGTCGGCCTCGTCTGTGACTGACGCAGGGTGGACCTCCGCCCCGCGAGGAGTCAGCTCTGTGCCTCCTGAGTCCTCCCCCGCAGGGTCGGTGGCAATCATTTCTGTTCTGTTTCTGTGTGGTCAGCCAGCCAGTAAGCCACCGGCATCTCAGGGGTGCCCACGGTGTTCCCTGGGGAGCGATGCAGGGAGATGGCCCCTGGCCTCAAGGAATGGACCGAGAATGAGGAGTGGAAGGCAAGCACGTTTAAAGACGCCTGGGGACGTCGTGAAGTCGGGGCTCGCTTTCCATTAGAAACCACAACAAAAAGCCCCAAAAGACACGAGGCTTTCCTTCAGAGGAAACTGCCCCTTGTTTTCAGGAGGATCTAGAGGACGGCCTGAGCAAATTTGAGGGTGTATTTTAAGCATTTTAGGAAAACGCCTCCGATTCCTGAGTGCGCATGAGGTTAGTGCTGTGGAGCCCTTTGTGCCCACTTGTAGGGAGACAGGCCCCTCGGCTGGGCGTGGGGGGCGGCGCTGGCGGGGGCAGCCGCCGTCGTGTCCGTCGTGTCCGTGTTCAGGGAGTTGTGGTCGGCGGTCAGTGGCTCGCCGGCTGGCGCGGGCGCCCACCGCGGCCCGGTGCCCGCCGTTGGCGCCGTCACGGTCTGGGCCGTGGGCTCTGTGGCTGCCCGGGCGGCGGGCGGGCAGGAACTGGGGCAGGGCCGCGGCCGGGTCGGAGCTGTGCCCTACTAAGGCGGCCTGGGGGGAAGCTATGTTTAACTCGCTCCGCTTCACCGCGCTCGCGTGATTCTCCCGGGGCCACCTTTTATAGCCCCGGCCCCCCGCGGTGGAGAGAGCGCGTCTGCCTCGTGCAGCAGGGCGAACGCTCGTTAGCGGAGGATAGAGCAGCAGATGGGTTTGGAAACGGGGCCGGTCCCCCTAGGCACGGCCGGAGGGCCAGCATGTCCGCCGGGACACCGCGTCCCGCATGGCTTCCTCTTTCCTACGTGCGGGGACGACGGCCCGAGGCGCAGCCCTGCAGACTGGGGCGGCTGCGACGCGGGACGGGACCAGGCGCCTGACGGCCACCCGCAGCCCGGGCCTCCCTTCGCCTCCTGCCGAGCACCCCTGCCCGGCCCACAGTCCCCACATTGCTTCTGCCGGTCACTCCTCCTGGATCTGAACGTGGGAACCCGTCAAAACAACATCAGGAACCGCCGGCTTCTCAGAGGCTCGAGCACAGCTGTCCTGGCGCCTCCCAGAGGGCGACATTCCTGTGTCCCTCAGCTGTGCCGTGCGTGTTTGGACCCTGCTGTCACCCGTCATGGGACATGCACCGCTGGACCCACCCTGTGCCATGGGGGCCGTGCCCGAGCTGCGCTCCCACAGGGCACTCAGCTGGGTGTCATGGCCAGGGCCCTCCCGAGAGGAGGGGGTGACAAATGGGCCCAAAGTCACAGATGTGCCGGCCCGTGCGGTCATCTCAGGTGTCCCCACTGGACCCGTGCGGTTGTCTCCGGTGTCCCCACTGCTCCGCTTACCCGCGGGGGTGGGCGGCACACACTGGCTGCCGATGGGAAGGCAGGCATTCCCTCACCCCCCCCCCACATTGGTGCCACCAGGGTCCCCTGGCGGGCATGTGGAAGCTCAGGTTCGTGCATCCCACCCCCCGGCCCCGGGCTTCAGATCCAGCACATTTGGCAGGAGGCCCTGGAACCATCGTTTCAGCGAGTCCCGTGCAGCTGGCCCGAGGGCATGTGGAGAAGCTCTGAGGCCGGAATGTGGCAGGGTCCCCTCAGGACCCTGCAGTCAGTGCAGCCCCCCAGGGACAGCGGGGACGGCAGGAAGCACAGCCTCCTCCAGGAAGCCCGTCGGGTGCAGCAAGGACCCCTGCCCTGTGCTTCCAGGCCACCCTCCGGAGGGCAGAGGCGACTTCACCCTCCTTCCCTCGTCACCCTGACACCCGAAGAAGGGCTGACGTTCGGCCCAAACCCAGTCATTTCAGAGCGAATGGCGGAGTAAGTGTGGAGCGGTCATCACACTCGTAGGGAACACAGATCTGTGAAAGTGGCTGATTCATCTTTGGAGACATAAATATTCAAAAAAGGTGTCACAGGTGTGGGCCGGACTGAAAGAGAGGCATCGTGAGGAAAACGCCAAACTGTAAACTGAGATCCCGAAGGCGTTTTGCGCAGGCTCCGTCACGGGTGCCCTGACGTCTCAGGGTGAAGCCTCAGCTCAGCGCAAGTCCGTGGACGAGGCCACGAGGTCACCACTGGCCCCGCCAGGACACGCCTCGTCCCCCGCGTGGTCCGTGTGCGGCGGCCGCGGCACGGCTGTGACAACAGCCCGGCCCCGCCACGTGCCGCCCAGCCGAGCCCCGAGCCGCCTTCGCCGGCCTGCGCGACTTTTCCTGCAGGAAGATCTCTCGGAGCTTCTTCATCTTTAAGAGCTGCAGCCCCGCAGCACAGCTTCCTTCCTCCCGCAGCTGGGCAGAGGTGGCAGCCACTTCCCGTCGCTGGGCTCATGCACAAGCGAGGCCTCTCCCCCCGCGCCCCGCGCTTCAAACGGGTCTCTCGGGCACTTCAAGGTCATCAGTTTGGTCTGAGTTCAGGCAAGGGGGTCGCTGCAGGGAAGCGTGCTTTAAAGGAGAAATACTTTATTTTTCCGGCTGTCAGTGCAGAGCCAACGAGTTACCTGGGAGAACAAGCAGAGCGTGATAAATAGTTATGGGGACACTGGAATTTAAGTAGCTGACATTTCAAATCGGGAGGGAAAGGTCTGAATGTCGGAGAGGAATCGGGAGGGGAGTTAGCCAGGCGCCGCCGCCCCCTCAAGTGCGGACGCAGACGAAGCCAGCGCTGCGGAGAAGGCGCGCGAGCACCGATGCCGTGGGCCCGCCTCTGAGCCCCACGAAAAGGTCTCCAGACATTCCGGAGTCGTTCGGATGGCCGTCTCGCCGGTTCTCAGTCCGTTCTACGCCTCTTCACCGAATGGGTCGTGTTCTTCATCATGGGCCTCTGACGGGTTTGGGAGACGGAATGTGTGGTTTTGGGGTTTTCCTTCCTGCTGCAGAGGAAACAGCACTTTCCAACCACGTTCCTTATAAAAGAATACCCGGGTTTTTTTATTCCACAGTCAGTTACAGGGAAACATGCATTTTAAAAATCCAAGGACTGAAAATACCGGTTTTTAAACATCTAGTTAGCGTGTGCGGAGATGAGAAGCAAGACGTGTAGAGATCATCGCGTTTGCTCATTTCCCGGGGAGGTGACGCGGTAGCTGGCTGTCCTCCGGGCCTCCAGGGTAGCCGTCCCGAGTCCCGGCCCGTTCTCCCCCTGCCCCCCACGACCAGCGATGGCAGGAACGAGGCTTCCCTTCCCCTAAACGGGTCAGGACACGGTTAACTGAGACACTCCCCAGCCCGTGGGAGATGCGATTCGGCTTCCTGAAATTCGGGATGTGAAAAAGCGTCCGGACGTCGGGTGACTCCTTCCTTCGGCCACCACGGGCCTCGTGGGCCCCGCTGGGGCAGGCCCGCGCCGGAGTGCTGGGCAGCGGGGGCAGCAGAGGAGCAGGGACCTGCCACTTGTCAGTCACGTGCGCGCCCCATCCCTGACACGGCGACGCAGGGCCGTCGCGGACAAGCCCGCCGGCTTTTCATCACATGAAAGGAGAACGAGCCATCCGGGGCACGTCCAGCTTTGCCTCCCAAGCTGCCGCCGCCGCGTGGGAACTTGTAAAGCACGTCCCTCACAGAGGCCTTGCGGCAGCACCCGTTGCCATGGTGACGGTGTCCCTGCCATGCAGTTCATGGTGACGCTCGCCATCCTTTTATTTAGAAAGGCCAGGCCTTCTCGTCTGTGAATACGGGGAGATGGGGGAGCATGGACAGACTCCAAGGTGTTCCTGAGTCTCACCCAGCAATATCTCATCTGAATTGGGATGCGTTACGTTTTCCCTCAGGGACAGCTTTTATAACTGAAATTTTTCATAAAAAGTTCATTCCAATTATGCCAGGTAATTATGCAGGGATGTTTTGTCGAGCTTTAATATATATCTGATTTAAAATTGTTGTCGATCTTCTGTTTTTTCTTTAAAAAATAAATGAATATGTTTAATCTTAACTCGATAATAGAAATCACATTCGTTTTTCTGGTTGAAAATAGAGGTCTCCTTGTTTTCCATGACTCTCTGGGCGCCGTCTGAAGGACACGTCCCTACTGCCACCCGTCCCAGGGGCTGACGGATGTGTCGCCAGCAGCTTTGCAGGAAGTGGTCAGGGCAGGCAGGCGGGCTGCGTGCAGCGTCTCTTTCTGACCTGACACTATTCACCCGCGGCGACACGACCTGCGTGAAGCGTGGCCTGATTTATGTCCCGACACACGCACCGGCTTAAGCACACGTGTAAAGCCCCGACAGGGTCTAGGTGGCTCCCTACGTGCCATGTGGGGCCGGCCGTAGCTCAGGCTGCTCTCCCTCTCGCTCATGATCAGCAGAGTTCACAGAGGCGGCGGGAGTCGGCGCAAGGGACCCCTCTAAGGAAGGACGAGTGCGTGTGACGTTTTAAAGCCGCTATCTGGTTATGGACGTGTCACCGTGAGAACCGAGAAAACTGGAAATGCTGACGGATTGCTGTGCATCTATGCGTCATCTACCCATTGTCTGTCTGTCCAGCACCTCTCTCCCAAAGTCTTATTGCCCAGAACATTCTGGAGCATTTCCTTGCAGGTGCTTCTCCGCATCTCGACTACTAGCATCTGTGCTTGAGACCAGCCCACCTCTGCACTGTCTGCCGAGCACCGTCGTCGGTAAAGTAAAAATGCAGCTGTGCCCGCCGAGGGCACGTAACCCCGGCCACCGTGCGGCCAGGTCCGCAGAGCCCAAGGCCGGCAGCCCCCGCGCAGGCAGGGGCGGGAGCTGTCCTCACTGCGGCCGGCTGCACGGGAGGCCGGCTGGGCGTCTGTCTACACGGCGGCTTGGATCGCAGGTACGTTTGACTCTTCATTGACGGCGTTCAGAGCGCCATGAAGAGAACTGTGACAGGACGCGGTGACGTCCCCGGGCTCCCTTCACAGAGGCGTGATTACCGCAGATATCACCCCAGGCTCCCACCAAGACCATCGGAGCCTGGTTGCACGCAGGACAGGATGCAGGTCAAGAAGGCTCCAGCCAGCTTACGTTCCTGTCTTCAGCTCAGCGGTCCCCAGACTCCACGACTCCAGGGGCTGGTGCTCCTGGAGGCATCTCACCCTGAGCACAGCAGGCGGAGTTGCTGGTGCTGGGGGCTGCAGGTGCAGATGAGGCGCCGCTCGCCTCCCGCTGTGCGCCTGGGACTGGCACCAGCCCACGGCCTGCAGGCTGGGCCCTGCTCTGATATGTGTTTAGTTGGACCTGTCAACCTTCCACCAAGCAAAAAGCGATATCATTTAAGCCAAAATGAGTTCGTTCAGAGCTGCAGAGGCATTGCCCTTTGGGACAGGCAAACTACGGTGGAGTGTAGACGAGTCCCAAGACAGCGGAACCCCACTTCTCGGGCCTAGATGCGAAGCCGGGCATTTGGAATCGAAGTTCAGAGGAGGCGGACGAGAGGCTGGGGTCCTGGTGGCTTTTCCCGCTGCTCCTGAGGCCTGGCGGGCCCCCTCCTGGCCCAGCCAGCCCTGTGCAGCTCATCCCCGGCTCCAGGCGCTCTCCAGTGACAGGTCCGCTTGGTTGGAGTTTAGGGAAGCGTGGAGAGTGAGTTCATCTTCCCTCCACGTCATTCTCGCCTCTAGGTTTCTGGCCTGTGCACGTGGCACGGACATCCTCGGCCCAGACTTGATCACAGCGGAGCGAGCTGCGCCCTCCCGCCTCCCTGCTGGGCACCAGGGCTCCGGGCAGCACCTGCGTCTCCCACAGCTGCTGCCAAGACGTCAACACCGCCTTGAGCTGCACATAATTATCTTAAAAATGACTCTGGCAAATGTTTGCTTTTCCGGAATTTTTTAAGTCTTTTTGACTAGCAGGACCTTTTTTTTTTTCTCTTTTTTTTTGCACATGGTAGATTAGACATCTGATGTATGAAAGTTTAGCTAAACTCTTTGAGAGTGGGGTTTTTTTCTTCTTCTTTTTTTTTGTTTTGGTCCAAGATTTAAAAAACTCTTCTATCTGGAGAAGCCAAGAGGGGAAGCAGAGGTGTGAGCCAAGCCCCGAGGACTGAGGCGTGACGGCAGCTGCAGGGTTGCGGGCCGTGCCCTGGGTGGGCCCACCCTGCCCCGAGCTCAGTCTCGGTAGAGAAGCTGGAATTTGGCATGGAAGTCCCAGTCGTAGGCTCCGAAGCTGCGAGAGGCCTTGACTGCGCCATGCACGTTCCTTCTAAGCATTTATGGGGCAATAAACGAGGCGAAGGTTTGGCCTCCACAGAGTGAAAGCTAATTATGCCCTAGATCCACAGTGACTGTTGGATTTGAAGCTAAAAGTGTCAGTTAGGAGTGAGTCCTGCAGTTTGATATCTTTATCAGTACTTAAGTGCTCTGCATACGTACCTGCAGGTATCCGCTTATCCGCGCGTCCATCCGTCCGTCCGTCCACCCACCATGCACACACCTAACAGGTGTCGTTGTTAAGTAAGCCTGAGCTGCAGGCTGCTGAGGCCTAGATCTGACCTCTGCCGGCTGATCGATGAAGTGTCCTCGGGAGGTTCTCTGGCCTCCCGGCGCTGGAAGATGCGGACAGGGCCCGTTGCTGGAGTTGGGGGCCATGCCGGAGACAGGTCCGCTTGCTGTATCTGCGGTGCCGTCCCTTCCTCAGCTTCTCCGTGCTGCAGAACGAAAACATGACGTCGTGGACCCCTCCCCACCCCGAGAGAACAGGGCCCTGTGGGAACGCGGTGCAGGGGAATCTTTAGGGTTGGGAAGGACAGTTTGGTCACAGAGCTCCCAGCCATCAGAGTCTCTGTGACACCGCGGCTCGGCTGTTTTAAAAATAAGGCACGCATCTACGTAGGCATATCTCTGTTCAGATAGTGGTCACAGGCTGGGTATGGAGCCATGTCTTTCTTTAAACGAGTCAACCTCTCTCTCATTGTCTACTTCACAAAATAAAAAAATTCTTTTAAATTATGTCACAAAAGCATTTGAAGCGGTGCCGCTCTAAGTAGCAGGCTTTCAGTGCGTTTAAAGTACGAATCAATTTCTGAAAAATTGATTTGCCCCCAACTTTGCAGGAACAAATCTATTACCTAGAAGCCATCACAGGACACCACCTGAGGCCTGAACGCATGTGGGACCGGCTGCCCGTCTAGAGATGAAGGGGTCGTGACCCCCACCCAGTTCCCCAGGGCTTCGTTTCGCCTCCCGAGCTGGAGTCTGAACTGCGCGAGCATCGCGCGGGCGTCCCATGCTGGTGATGCTTGGCCCAGGCGTGGAACCCCCCGTTTGGAAGAGGGGCTATTAGTCTATGTATCGACCGCCCATCAGTGAAAGTTAACGGACGATTTTCCACAGCAAAAGCGAGCACGAGCGTCCACGGTAGTAAAGGGGACCGCTCGCCCCGCAGGGCTGCAGAGCACACGTCTGTCGTTTTGCTTGTTCTTCCCTGGTCCTCAAACGACCTCAGGCGCAGAAGCTGTGCCGGGAAGGGGCTCAGGGCTGTCGCCACGGCCACTTCTGTGCACCCCCTGCGGCCGGTCACTCTGCCCAGTCTCAGCCCTGCGGCCCGTCCAGGTCTCCCGGGACGGCTGCGTGGCCGCCTCTGCGGCCTCCCTGCCCCAGCCCCCAGGGCGCTGTGACACGCAGACTGCGAATGTCACGCCCTCTCTTAGACCCGTCGGGAGCTCCTGGCAATTGGCTGGTGCCGCCCTGGGCTGGCCCCGTGGCCCTGTCTGCCTCACTGCAACGGGGCCGTCCCTTCCCCCAAGGCACGGTTCTGCCCTGCATTGCGGGCCTCAGCCTGTGGCTGCGGCTGCTGCACCCGGGCTCCTGGGTGGGCACTGGCCGTGGGGCCACGGACACCCTGCCACGGCCACTGCCGCTCAGGCCTCGGGGCCGACTGTGGCTATAGCCACACGGGACTTTCCTCCTCTCAGCCCCAGAGGGCTCAGGGTACTGGGGCCACGCGGGGTCCCCCGGTTCTGCCTCCGTGGAGTCGGGGCTGGGGTTTCGGTCTGTATCGTTGGGTTTAAGACGTCAGAGCTGGAACTGAAGTGTGGGAAGGGAAGCGGGGGCTCTGGAGCAGTCAGTACCTGGCTCGTCCAGGGCCTTCTGAAGGGGCCCCTTGTGGCGGGCGCCCGGCTCCCGACGGGTTGTGCGGCCGGCAGTGTGTCTAAAGAGGGTGCCTCGGCGATCGCGCTGGGCACCCACACTGCTGCCCAGGCCCTGGCGGCCTTTGGGGGTGACTCCCAGGGCCACTGTCCTCAGGGAGGCCCAGGCCGCGGCACCCCTGCCCCTGGTGGCCGCTGTCTCACCCTCCAGCCGGGCGGCATAGCACAGTGTGGTTGTCTAGCAATGCAACCGCTACCAGCCGCCCTGGCTTCCAGGTGGCAGAGCGAGGACCAGAAGCTGGAGTCTCGAGAGACAAGGCCAGGGCTTGGTGACACCCCGCATGTCCCCTCCGTCCCTGCCTCCCCACCCCACACACCCTCCCCCATTGGCTGCTGCTTCTTTGCTGCTTCCCCGGTCTCCTAGGTGACAATGGGCAGTGCGGTCAGACCCCCTGCGAGGCCCCAGCGCTGTGTGTGGCCGTGAATACATTGCAGGGACACCAAGGACGGCCGCCCGGCTCAGGCAGAAGCAATAGCGACAGCTGCCGTCTTCCATTGCATTTTGATCGTCTTTTCTCATCCACTGGATGTGGCGGACAAACTAGTCTACGGGGTAACATAGGTGTTTCTGAAATTTCAGATCTTTCAAAAAACGAGTCGCTAAAATGGAAAAAACGTGAGTTAGCACGTCGCTGCCACAATGCGAGCTGAGAAGATGGGACTTTTTAATTAGACCAGCTCAAGAATTAAAGGCCGTCCTTAAACCACGGCCTTGCAGAACGTCCATATTCAAGGTCAAGAGCAGACAGTGGCCTCTGAGTTCAGTGCCCGGCAGCTTGACCCCTCCTGGTCCTCTCCGGAGAAGTTCGGACTGACGGGGGTGGGGCCGGGGGTGGCCAGAGCAAGGCCCTCTGCCTGACCGCCCACTGGGCTAGCAGGGGCCTCTGAGGGAGCCCGACTCTCCCCTCGTCCTGTGGGCTCCCCCCGGCTCCGCCTTGTGCGCCTGTCACCACCGCACATGGTCACCGAGTCAGACCCGGGCCCCGCGCTTGGCCTTCGTGACTGTGGGCTGGTCGGCCAGGGTGTGCAGCCTGGGCTCTGATGGCATCCGTGTGCTGGGGGGTAGGGGGGAAGGTGGGGACGGGAGCGGTCTCGTTCAAGGCCCCGGTGGCCAAGGTGGAGGGGGAGGTGGTGTAGACAGGTCAGTCACACGCAGAGGGCGAGGCGGGACCTGCCCTCACCATGACGTGTTGGGAGAATGACAGCCACTGCCCACCTGGAGCCCTCTGCGCCCACCCAGGCCACGGCCCCTCGCCCCGTATGTGTGGAAGGTGGGAGTGAGCTCCCCGCTGCCCTGAGGCGGTGACTAGGGGGAGACCTACCTGCCCTCCTCGCCACGGGCAGCGGTGGCCACGGGCAGCGGTGGCCGGTGAGTGACGAGGTCTGCCCCAGGCGTGAGGCTGCTTCAGAAACGGGGCCACCGCCCGGCGGGCCCGACACCAGCAGGAGCCCCCCCGCCCCGCCGCTTGTCGGTGGGCCGGCGAGGGGGTCTGAGCGTCGGGGTCCCGCCTCCGCTTTTCCCCTCGTCGTTCGGGAAGCCGGCATCGGGAGGAGCAGGTGCGTTTCGCCACTCGTGAGCCGACGCCACGTTACGGAACGTGCACATTCACATTTGAGCAGTGACGAGGTGTCGCCTTATCTGCGACAGGCGGGGTCCGACACGGACCCTCATGCCAGACTGTGCTGTGCAGCCAAGTGTCGCTTGTGCTCACGCTCGTCATCGGCGTTTTCCCTTCAGATGTCGGGCGGTCACCGACGTCGGGAGCTGCTTGGAAGTCACGTGCTTGACACCGCGGACGTGGTCTCACTGCCTGAGCAGCTGGGCTCCCAGACGAATTTGAGAGGAGATGCCACAGGCGGGAAGCGGGGGCCGCGGGCGTGCAAGCATGAGCTGAGGACGCACCCGGAGCAGACGAGCCTGAACCGGACCCGAAGCGCCCTGAAGAAGCCCGCCGTGTCCCCGCGGGCTGCAGGGCGTGGCGGGCACGTCACTGAGGCCACGGAGGCCGGCCACGCCGTCGCTCCCCTTGTGCACCCTCGTCATCTGCCTCAGCTCGCGACACGGGGCTACGCTAACCGGGTCTCATTTCCCCTCCTCAGCTGTGACAGTGTCTCTGGCTGTAGCACCCTATTTGCTGGATCTCATCTTTCCTAAGTTCATGCTTCTTTACTCTGTTTTAGACTTCTTTATTTCTTTATTTCTTTATTTCTTTATTTATTTTGCCACAAAAACACACACGCATCATTTGGCCTCACGTTTCCCCACGGCTTCCAGGTCATCTCGGGGGATTTCGCAGCCTTTGAAAGGGCCCTGTGTCTCGCCCAGCCCTTCCCAGCTGCCCCTCCTCGTGGCCGGGTGGACGCTGGGACCGGCTGGTCTCCCTATTTGATAATCGAATAAACCAGTCATCACGAGCTCACAGGCACTGAGCTTGTGTAAAATGCCTGGTGACTACGTGCGTGTCACTTATGGTACCCACAAACTGGGTCATTTAAACTGGGCTGACAGTAGGTCCGAACGGGGACGGGCGGCCGTGGAGGGAGCAGGGGGACGGGCTGGAGGAGGGGTCTCCATGCGTTCTGCCCCACCGGGCTGGCTGCGGGCGCTGGCGGGCGTCTCCTGGAGCCGTGCTAGGCCCCCGTGGCGGGCACTGTTCCCCCAGGACGGGGATGACCAGCGAGCAGGCGACCAGCATGGGGCTGGCTCTGCAGGGCAGGCTCCCCAAGGGGTCTGGGCACTGCCCCTAGTCCAGCTGGTCAGATGGCAGGGGGACGTGTGAGGTGCAGGGGTGGCCGGAGGGGGCTTCCACGCGTTCGAGGACGGTGCAGGAGACGCAGGTCTATGGCTTTCCCGTGACTTCGCGAGGTCTGTCTGGGGGGTCAGGCACATGTGACATGCAGGCGAGGTCTGTCCCGCTGAGACCAGTGCCGCTGCATGTCACCTGTGGTCGTGGCCCATGCCTGGCAGCTCGGTCCACAGCCTCTCGGGGGTACCGCCGAGCCCTCTCAGGAGCTCGTGGCTCATCCCATGAGCTAAAAGAGCAGCGAAAGGCCCGTGGGCAGCGTCGCACTATCTTCTGCTTCTGTGAGAGGAAGAGGGACGTTCCCTAAGGGAGGGGACATTGTTAGGACGTTAACCACCAAATATCCAGACCAAACGCAGAGGTCGATGGGTTTTGGAGGAAAACGAACAGAGGAGAGCGTTGGGGGGCACCATGGACCAGAGCCCGGCACTGACTTGGCACCCAGAGGAGAAGGTCCAGAGACACCATTGCTCCCGCCCGTGGCTCTGGGGCAGCGGGGTCGGCTTGATGTCGCCCGGGCCCCACCCCTCCCCCCACTGAGGGGACAGGGCGCAGATCACCACCGGGCCCGGCACTGCGGCTGTGGTGAGTCAGGCGCTGAGTCACCACTGCTCGCTGCTCTGGGGCCCGGAAGCCGCATGGCTCCGCCACTCCCGGCTCATTCCTGTTTTTGTTGTCACTTCAAAAGCTCGGCAGGCTGGGGCGGCGACAGCTGCAGCCCTTCTCAGAGCCGTCAGCGCGCTCTTCCTGAGCACCTGCCTGCGACAGCGTCCTGCAGACGAGCCGCCCTCGCCGGGAGGGGCCACGGGAGGCGCCCGCCCCAGAGCAACGCCACGCGGGTGCCCCAGGGGGAGCGTGGACGCCCACCAGGCCTCTTGCCTGCTCCTTGGCGGGTCTCCTCCACGTTCGCAGGGGAAAATTAGTAGAACGGCCTGTCCCTGAGTCTTCCGAGTTCCAGCCAGCTCATCTGCGAATCGAGGTCACTGCCCTCTGCCGGGTTTGTGCGCTGAGCCCGGGTTCGATGGGATCAAAGGACTGGACTGTGGCAGGCAGCCCGCTGCCGCGGCGAAGGCCGCCGGGTCCCACGGGCCAGGCGCAGGGGCTGTAACGGTGCCCTCATGGCCATTGGGTGGATCAGCTACCCAGTGAGCCTTTTTTACAGAAACCGTAGCTTTACTCCAGGACGGTCCACTCCATGGTGGCATGGCGGCCACTGAGGAGTCTCAGGGGACAGTTCTGTCTGAGCTTCGAGGGTCCCTGGTCAAGGACCCTGCACGTCGCCTGGTGTAGATGCCTTCCCACTCTGATCCTGAGGGCTGGAGTCGGAGCCGGGACTGAGGAGCTGGCCGGTCAGCGCCCGGTTAAGAACGAGGGCTCTACAGTGGAGTCGCGTGCACACCCCGGTCCCCCACCTCACCGCCTTGCATGGGTCACCTGATCCCTTTCAGCCAGTTCGTCCCGACCCCAAGTGAGACGAAGGCTGCGGTCTCATGGGGCGGTCCCGCGATGGCCGCACTCGGCAGCGTTCCATCTGCTGCGGAAAGGCCAGCTCTCCGCCCGGGGCGGGAAACGGTGCATGTGGCCAGGGCCCTCGGTGCCACCAGTGCGCAGCCCCCACCGAGGCCGGGCCGCCTCCCCTGACCCACGGCCTCAGCGCCCGCAGCAAGGGAGTCGCAGCCCAGAACAAATCCATACCCGCTGCCGCCGGAGCGGAAATCGAAGCGGCCCCGAGGCTGGTGGCAGAGGGTCACCTTCGCACACAGGGGAATCGACGCCGAGGCCGCGTGCCCAGGGGTTGGCTGTGGTGACTGCGGGGGCCGGGCACTCGCAGCCGTGCTGAGCAGCGGGCGGGGGCTGCCCATGCACCCCGAGGGCTTTGGGGCTGTGAGGCTGGGGACGCCGAAGCATCCCATCGGCCTGCGCTCGCTCCTCTGGGAGGGGGCCGGTGGGCAGCGTCACCCACGTGTGCTGCTCGCGGTCTCACTGTGCCAGAGGGAGCAGCACGGGTCAGCAGCGCCGCGACACGGCCGCGGGAGGGCGTGGGCCGCCCGCCGACAGCAGGGCATGTTGTCGGGTTTGCAGATTCAGCCGAGCTCTTGGCCATGCCACCTGCCACGCGAGCCGCACCCGCACCCCGCTTCGCGGCCCCTCGCCAGGCGACACCTCCTCACTCGCCGACTGGCTCAGCGAACGCAGCTCATTGCTGCACGAGGCGCTCCAGGCGTCCCCCACACAGATGCCCGTGGAACCCACACACGGGGCTGGCGCTGGGGCTGGCGCTCAGACGCTGATCCTGCCAGTCCCGGCTCTTTCTGTCCAAACCACTTCCCGGGGACAGTTTCCTACGTGGTCCCAGCCGAAGGGACCAGATTTGAGGCTTCCACCTGGGCAGCAGGCCCAGGAAGGAAGGACTTTATCCGTGTCCTTACTGTGTCTGACGCGACACCCCGGCCACCGGGACCACATCCTCATTCAGCTTCCTGCGATCCCAACACCAAAATGCTAAACCCGTTAGATAAATGGACGCTGTGAAGTGTGAGGACCATGAGCACGTGGCTCTGCAGCGACTCATTTGTCTCCCAAGGGGAGAGCCACCGCCATCCCTGCCACCACAGCCCCGTGGGGCGGCTGTGACTCAGACAGCGTGTGAGCAGTTTGCAAAGCCGTTTCCCTTCGACTGGATTCCGTACTTCAGTGACCGGTGGCGGTGGGCTCAGCGCCCAGAGGAGATGAAAAGAGGGGGGGACGCCAGACTGGCTGCCCACTGGGGAACACGCAGGCGACCTTGCGGCCCAGAAAGTGGAGCAGGTGTGCTGGCACCAGCGGGGTGGGCCCTGGGTCGCCTCACTCCGCCTGCACGGCAGGGACGCGTGCGTGACCGTCCAGGGCTGAACCCTGCTGCTCATGACCGGAGAAATGAAGCGGCTCTCCAGGGAACCGAAGGTCGCAGGCTCCCACTGGCTTCCGGAAGCGTAGACGCTCCCCCCGGGGCCAGGGGCTCGTTGTCCTCACTCTCCCTCCGCAGAGAGGAGCCTGGCCTGCGGATAATGCCACCTGCGTCCAGGCCACATCAGGAAAGTAAGAAAATGTGCTTGACCCCGCTGCAAGTGCTAACCTTACTCCCCCTTTGGCCTGACCCCCCTCATTGGGGGGATGTTCACTGAAGGGAGGAAAATCGAGCCTCTGTGTCTGGCGACACCCGCTTCCCCGAGACGCATGTAGACGCTCTCGAGTCTCTTAGGCAAAGTTATTGTCCTGGCCGCATGGCAGGTCCCACGGGGCGCTGACCCCCTGTCATGGCCACTGCCAGCTCCTGCAGAAACCGTGGACAAGAAAGGCCTGTGCCACCCACTTCGCTCTCCCCGTTCTGTGTCAGCCCCAAACCGCATTTGCCTTCTCTTGCTGACGATATAAAATGAGAACCTCTGGTTTGGGGAAAAGGTACAATCGCATCCCAGGATCCAAATGAAAAGATGAGGGGCGGCCTAGACACGGCGGCAGTGGCGGACGTGACCCTGGGGACCGGGACCATCAGTCTCCACCCGGCTTCCTTACTTTTCTTACTTTTCCGACAGCTGTCTGCACACGGCAGGTACGCGTCCGCCTGTCGCATCTGAACGCAGGGACCTGTCACATTGGACTGTCCTAGGAGAGCAGGGGGTAGGACCGAAGATTTCACTCTGTAGAAAAGGCTCCGTTACGGTCCCCATGCGTCTCGAGTCTTTGGCATCATTCCCTTCACTCTGGGACCTCGAACTGACACTGAGCAGTGAGCTGTAAGCACATTTAGACGATCTCTCAATGGCCTGGGCCCCACAGAGGTTGAAAAGACATACCCAACTTTGTGCCTTTTCCCCCAAGTTTCGGGTAATTCTTTTGACAAAAGTGATGGCTCAAGCAGGAGACGCCCCCAGGAGTTTCAAGTCACTCACCAGCGGATTTGTCTTTCTCTTTTGCGGGGGCGTCTTGAGGCCTGGAGCCTGTGTGGCGCTGCTGCTCCTAAGGCCCTGGAGACCGCGCCCCACGATCCGGACCCAGTGAGGGGTGGCTGGGCGCGGGTTCCGGCGTGGTCGCCGTGGCCGGGTGGGTGGGGGGCAGCGCACGCGGCCACCCTGACCCCCGCGGGCGCCCCCGGAACCGCACCTACTCTGGGCCGCGTGGCGTTGCCGCAGCGCCCGGGTCTTCTGTGCGTCCCGGAGTCACTTCTGCCTTCCCCAGCACACGTGCCGCGGTGGGCATGGGTCAGATGGCTCTGCAACCGGCCGTCGCCTGGGGCCCTGATCAGTGAGCGGCTCCGGGAGACTCGCTCGGCGTCCTGAGCCTCTCTCCTCATTTCTAAAATGGGTCGACAAAATTACCTTCTGCAAAGGGCTCCCGTGAGATCAGAACACATTTCATGCCCTGCCCGGTCTCTGCCTGAGTCACGGTGAAGGCGCAATGACTGCCAGCCCTTGGGTGGCAGTGCGGCCTGTTCCCCGCTGCTGTCTTCACCTTGTCTCCCCCCAGCCAAGCCCTGGGTCCTGGACCCCGCCCCGGTCTGCAGTCCTCTGGCCCCAGGGACCTCTCCTCTCCGGGGTCCCCACGTTTGAGGATGCGCCACCCCGCTCTCTTGCTGGTTCTGCGTTCCTGCACTTTCTGCTTCAGACACACACGTCTCAGGACGATGTGCCTTCAGCTGTGTGCTGATTGAGAAGGCACCTTCGACTCGAAAACAGGCTCGGGCCCAAAGGGTCCAGGTTTCAGAGAAGTCAGGCTGAGGGGGACACACAACTGTGCAGGGCCCTTGGGTCCCACCCCTCCAGGGACTCCCCCACACCCCACACCCAGGCCCTCGCTTCCCCAGCCGGGCCATAGACTTGGCAGAACAGGGAAGAACAGGTGTAGGAAGCAAAGGGCAACAGAGCGGGAAAAGCAGGCCAGCGTGGCCCGGGCCTTTAGGGAGAGCGTGTGGAACGAAAGGTATTTGCTGGTGCCCATTGTTGCTTTTAATTGGATTTTTGGAAAACAAGTTTTAATTTCATGGACGTTTCTGCCCGTCCTCATGGGATTTGGAGCCTCTTCTCTCGGTCAGTTCCTCTAGGTAATTTGCTTTGCAGTGGTGTACTTTCATGAAGCCGGCTTCGCAGAGTGTTTACTTCTTTGTTCCTTTAAAAAATTGCCTTTTTCCTTGATTGTGTGAGAGATAGGAGAGGGGCTGAAAGGCATTGCAAAGCTCGCACAATTGGAAACGAAAAAAGCCAGCAGCTGTGATCACTTCTTCACCCTCGGAGAGACCCGGGGAGCAGCCGGCTCCATGCAAGAGGAGGCCCCCGTGCCGAGCACTCTAGAAGGAAAATGAGTTTTACCCAATGCTCGCGTGGCGTCTGCCAGGGGCCTGTTTTCCCAGCTCTCTGCAAACGGGTGGGTCCTCTCGGCACAGCTCTCGGCTGCGGGCGAGCAGGTGTGATATACGCCCTTGGCGAATGAGCAGGCAGTCCTTGATAATAAGAGGTGGGAAACCAGACTGTCAAAGCGGATCGCTGAAAAGCCATCACGTCTCCCAGTTCGTCCATTAATTCCTGCAGCCGACTCGCGTGAATCGCCTACTATGTGAGACACTGGCGGTGCCGAGGCCAGATGACCCGGGGCACTGACATCGGCACCAGATGTGTTCCTGGCTCTTAGCACGTTCGTTTCCCTTCATCCTCACCAGGCTGGGAGGTGGGTGCTCCAGTTGCTCCCACTCCCAGATGAGGCCGCTGAGTCCCAGTGGGCTCAGGCGACCTGCAGAGGGCACGTAGCTGAACAGCGGCGGGGCCGGGATGGCCCCAGAACTGCTGGCCTTGGTGTCTGGCACAGGTGACCAGTGAACCCTGCGTCCAGGGCAGCCGGAGGGGTCAGGCGTGAGAAAGGGAGAGAGACGGCGCTGCCCCCAGGTGGGGACAGGACTGAGAGCACGACTCTGGTGTGGCTAGCAGAGGGGTCCTCAGGCCCATCAGGAGGGGCTGGATGGGGTGGGCACGTCCCAGACGGGGAGATGGCCCTTCGGGCACGAGTCCCCAGGAGTCGGTGAGGAGCGCGATTCGGCTGGGGGGCCACGGGCTGTGTGACCAGAGGTGCCTGCAGGCCACTGCCAGGGCTGCAGTGCGGGTGTCGCCCCGTCCCATCCGGAGCAGCCCCCGTGGTCACGCGGAGGACGGCAGGGAGGGCCTGGAGCCCTCTGCGTGCCCCGCTCCCCACGTGGGCCTCGGAGCACCGCCTGGCGCGGCAAATGCCTTCTTTCCACGTTCTGTTTTTATTGATCGCTTTCAATAAGATCTTTTTTTTCCCTTTCTAGGTAATGAAATACGTTTTACGTAAAAATTTTCTTATGAATCTGTTGGAGGTCGTAGGTGGAGGGCGTTCCAAGTCTTCAAGTGTCTAGACTTGACGTACCAAACGCAGAACTTTAAGTTGAAGCATTTCTGGGCCTTTCATCTACTCGGCCTGAAGGCAGTAGGACCGGGGATGCAGAGGGAATCGAACAAGAGAAGGAATTACGCTATTCAGGAAAGTGGCCAAGTTCTCAAATACGAAGGAGAAATTGCCACAGAAATCCGTCCTTGGTTTTCCATAGCCCCGTCTCGATCAGCGACGGCTGACCTGTCCAGTGAAGGCCATGAACCTGCTGCAGCCTGCCCTCGAAGGGATGCGTGGGGCGTGGCTGGACCGGCCGGTGGCTGGGGCTGCAGACACGCGGACGGCCGCTTGGGTCGGTCGGTTGACACCATCTGCGCAGTCAGGCCGCGCTGCGCTTTGTCTTTGCCGAGCCCCTGCTGTCTGCTCTGAAACAGTAGTGGTGTCTCTGGAGTCAAGAACAGACCTGTTTTAGATGACGACCCGCTTTGATCTATTTCAGGAAACGGCTTCGGTGCGTGCCTCGCAGCTGGGCCAGCCATCTGGTGTCGGTTCTCACGGTCCTGCACGGGGGCAGGCACCCAGCTGTGCAGGGTGGCCTGCGCCTGGCACCCACGGTGTCCCCTCCCCAGACGGGGACGGCTGGGCTGGACACCAGTGGTTTGTGCCTCCGCGCAGGACCGGCCCACACTGAGGTTCCGCTGACTCCGGCCGCTGAGCAGGTTTCCAGCAGTGAGCAAATGGATGCCACTCAAATGACAGCCTCCGCTCCCTAGGACGCCAGCGATGCCCTGTGTGGCCACTGCGTGTCTGCTGGGGACCTGGCACCCATGGCAGCCACACCGCACAGCACCTTCCTCACAGAGCTGCCCCAGGGAGCACTGCCTCCCGCCAGGCCTGGCAAGGGCCCGTCCTCCTTTGCTCCAGGACTAGAGCCACTCGTGGTAGCAGAAGGTGGGGTGGCATGGGCCGGCGCTCAGTCCGCACGACTGGAAGTTCCCTATGGATTTTACTCTTATGTCCCAAATGCCCAGTCGAGTGTTCACATTTTAGAGACAAACTCCAACTTGATGCCATTTTCAAATTTTAGTGTAGCCTCAAATCCTGACTGGGTATGGCACCCTCTTCTAGGCAGCATAAAACCCGCTTCGTTTTGTAACAAACCCCGAACATAGCCACGGTACCTCGTCGCGAAGTGTCTGACTCTTTCCGCAGCGTCTGTGGATTCGTTGTTTGAAACGGGCGGGCACGGGTCTTTCCGTTTGAGAGGTCACAGGTCCTGTCACGGGGCTGTAAGAGGCAGAGGGCATCAGCTCCCAATCCTATACTCCCAAGCTCAAACGTTGTTCCTTTTAGCATCTTTCCCTTTAATATGTTTTTAGATATGAATTACGTGCAGATGTAGACACATTTGTAGGAGCGGAATCTTTTTCTTTTGTTAAAGGACAGTAAAGTGCCCGGACTAAATTGTTTAATTTTGGGGGCGTCTCAAATCTGTAAACTTCCTGAGACATTCATCTGAAAATTCCAAATACATGTTTAGATTTTCCTCTTCTATTGAAAGTTTTGGACTCATTTTACCATGATGTCCTGTAACATGCCCTGTCGATTCACGGGCACTGCTAAGAAAGCAGATCTTAAAAGATTTCCTTGCAAGAAAAACTTTTTGTAGCTACGTGTGGTGGTGGATGTTAGACTCACTGTGGTGATGATTTTGCAATAAATACAAAAAGCAAGTCGTGACGTTGTACGTTCGAAGCTAGTGTGTTTATGCCAGTTTTATCTCAGCTGAAAAACAGTGAAAGCAGAGCCACTTGGAAGAAGAAAAGCGCGGGCCTCGCGTTTCCAGAGAAGAGACCAGCTGGCCCTGGAGGATGCGGGGTTCTCTGTCCCGCGGGGGGAAAGTGCGTGGGTCCCTGTCCGGGAGAGCAGGCGGGTGACCCCTCCGGCGGCACCCCTCAGCCTGTCCCTGCCCTCGTCAGTCAGACCCACGCAGGTGCAGGTGGCCGCCTGCCTGGGTTCGGGAAGAACGCAGCCATGCGTGACCCTGTGCTGTGGGAGCTTCGCTGCCCCTCTCCCGTGTGACTATGTCCCTCGTCAGCGTCGCTGTCTGTGAACACCGCCGGACAGGCAGCAGGCGGGGGCGCGCCCGGGGCGTCCCTGCCCACTGCTGGAATACAATGGCCCCTTCTCTCCAGCTCCAGGCACGTGCCTGGGCTCAGAACCCGCTGCAGAGGTGCTGGTGGAGGCAGGCCGGTCCCCAACACCCCCTCACTCTCCCTCCCAACCTGCTGCTGCGGGCCGAGGCCCTCGCTGCCGTCTGACAGGCCTGGACGTGCTGAGTATGGCCTGTCCCTGGCTGGACCCAGCTGGTGTCCATGCGTCTTTCGGGGCGTGCTGGACCCTGACGCTGGGGAAACTGACCCGATGTTCCGTCAGGTCCACCTGGAGGCCGCCTCCGCTGATTGTTAGCTACTTACGGCTAGTCTCGGTCTCGGGGCGCCAGCGGAGCGAGGAAGTGTCAATGGCTTCAGGGTGGCCCGTAACCATGGCAACACGGAGGCGGGGTCTCCAGGGGCGGGGCTCGGATTCTTGCTGCCAGATGTTGGCACTTTCATTTTCAGATAGAAATATGCTGCTTGGATTTTGAAAAGCTTTAACGATCTATTTTAAAAGTACAGCGCTTTTTAAAGTTGTTCGCGGTGAAGGAACGTGTTGTTTCCTTGGGATCACCGTGTGCTAAATTTCCTTGACAGCTTTGGTGGATGCTCCTTTGAGTTTTGCTGCTCGGGAGTGAGAGCGAATGTTTTTTCTGGTCATTCCTGCAGTCACTAAATATTTATGGGCACTCGGGCTGCGCCGGGCTCCCTGATACCGGCAACTCCGTGGTGGTTTGCGGGCCGCGTGCGGGAAGACGTGGTTCTGGAGTGCAGATGAGGGAAGCGCCGCGTTGGCTCTGTCCGTGGCACGAATCCTCGAGAATCGGGAGCGGTTCACCGAGATGCCCCCTGTCCCGCTGGGCACGCCCTCTGCGATGTGGGGGGGTCGAGGGCACGAGCGTGCATGCGTGTGCACGAGTGTGCATGCGTGTGTACCTGACACCTGACAACAGCAGGCGCGGCAGTGGCAGCCCGCGGACCCCTCCCCGCCCCAGGCAGCCCTGCTCCTGTCCCCCCTGGCCTCGGTCTCGCAGGCGCTCGGCCCTCGGACCTGGCCTCAGGGCACACCCAGCCCGACCCGTCCCTGCTCATGGGGGCTGTTCACCTCCCGCGTGCGCCCTCCACAAGGCAGAAAGCACGCCGCCCGCCGAGAAAGCAGCCTCCGCCAGACTCCGGGTCCGAATCTCCAGGAAGCAGGTTGCATGGCTCAGCGAGGGGTGCTTCTTAGCAGACAGGCTCGAAAAGAACAGCATGACCATGGCGGAACTATCTGATGCATCCTGTTTGTCGTGGCGGCGATGACTCTTTTTTACTGTGAAATGTTCCAAAATGTTTCAAGAAACAATTTTGCCTCTTTCCAATTTCAAGTCAGGAATTTTTATCCTTGATTTGTTTCACTAGTTGTTGCATCGCCTTTTCACCCTGTGCTTGGCTGGCAGACTTTTGGCCCCTGCAGGCGACCTCTGTTCTCCGGTCGTTAGCTAGACGTCCGCCGGGTCACTTCCCGGCCAGCGCCACTGAAGTGGCAAGCGGCCGTGGTCGGATCCTAAAGAGACCCGCATCTTCGGTCCCACGCCAGCGAGGTCCTCAGGCCCAGCGCATCCACCCTGTCTCCTCGTCGTGACATTCTGCAGAAACGTCTGTTTCCCAGAATGAGAGTGACCATGGCAGCTCGCGGTGGTGGGAGCAGTATCAGGAGGTGGCAGCGATCCTCAGCATTGCTGCACGTTTCCCACACACACCCTTTCCACCACTGAGCCAGCTCGGCCTCTTGGTGCCTCCCCTAAGTGACCCCTGGCCACTGGCCACTCCGGCCTTCTCCCCTCGGTGCCCCTGGGGGCAGAGCCTAGTGTGGGGCCGCCTCGGCCGCCCTCAGCAGCTCCAGGTCCCCAGGCTCGGTGGGGACCTGCCGGGCCTGTCAGCGATTCGCACGATTCATACAATGCGCACACACTCTCGTCCACCTCCCCTCCCCTCCCCCGCCTTGACTCTGACTTTGGGAATGGCTGTCATTCTTCCATGGCAGAATTTAATCGGCTCTCACTTTTTGCTCAGCTGCTGCTTTTCCTCAGAATAACTAATAATTCTAGATTTATTGAATATTTTAATCTGGTCGCACAAACCACCGTTAGTATTTTCTGACATGATCAAAATCTGCACGTCTCCGGCACTTTTAGTAGCGTCTCGCACGTGTGTGTGTGTGTGTGTGTGTGTGTGTGTGTGTGTGTGTGTGTGTGTGTAGGCCGGCAGGCAGACAGACAGGTGGGTGGATGGCTGCATGGACGGACAGAGTGACATGATAGAAACAGACGCTGCGCTCTGCCCCAGGCACTACACCCAGCTCCTACAGCCTCCCCCTCCCGAGTGACAACGGCCCCCCGAGTTTCTTCTCATGAGGTGACTGGGTGGCCCCTGGGCTGGAAGCCCAGTGTGTGCAGATATCACACACACACACACACACACATGGATTCACACTCCCGCGCACACATGCACGCACACGTACACACAGACACCCCCCCCCACAAAGGGAGCAAACTGCTCTGGTGAAGGTCGGCCCACCAACGCCTGGCCCTCACGCCCGCCCCTGTCCCCTACCCTGACCTCAGACAGGGCCAGGGCCCAGGAGTCTACTGAACATGACCTAAGACTGTTGTCATAGAGTCACACTGACAACCAGACAAGTGAAAGGGCACGTCCAGCAGAGCCGTCGCCACAGTTTCAGGATCTGCCAAGACAAGCCTGCATTTCCTGCCAGGTGGCCCGGGCAGCCTCCGTGCAGGCAGGGGCCGTCCCAAGTGCCATCTGACGCTGGGGACACCAGCATGAGTGAGCGCCCCGTGACACAGACGCTCGCGCCCTCCGGCCCTGGCCGCACATGAGAGCTGCCGCCGACCTCTCAGTAGTCCCGGGCTTGGGCCGCAGCAGGCCGGGGTCGGCAGGGGCACTGTGTCTCAGGGTCCCGTCCCTGGCGACGTCCCCGAGACTGCGTGCAGACCTCTGCTACACGTGCCAGACATCCGGACGTGGACCCTTCGACTCCCAGTGGTGCCGTTGCCCTTGGCCATGGGCGTTCAGCCCACTAGACACCGCGTCACGACGTCACCCCAGCGCGAACTGACCTGTCATGCGGGACGGGAGTCGGAGCCGGCAGTCGCCTGTGGAAGCTTGGGGGCTGAAGTCTGGCAGCCACCATGCATGAGGCAAGCTCGCCCCAAGACCGTGCAGACGATGGGGACACTGGTGGGACACTGTGCCCTGGCCAGACCGGCCCTGAGAGGCAGCGTCTTGCCCTCTGTGTGCGGCACAGCCCGAAGAGGGGCCGGAGGTTGTGGGGTAGGGAACTGAGGTGTCCCAGAGGGTCACAGAGGGTTAGAGCAGGGAGAACCAAAGGGAAAGGAAGGAGCAGGTCTGGAAAGGGGGGGACTGCGGGGGAGGGCCGCAGGCTGGTCCCGGGGTGGGGCTGCTGGCACCTGTCACTGCCCTGACCGGGATGATGGATGGGGAAGGAAATACTGGGCGTGGTCTTCCTGTGCCTTCTCTGGTCACTTTTTCTTCCTGTCTCACAGAGCACCGTTTTGTTTTGGTCCCCGGCGGTCCCGGCGCGCGAACAGCACTGCCGCCAGCCGGGTCGGAGGGGAGTCGTCAAACAGTAACGCGCTGAGGCAAGTTCCCGGTCATCTGGGCACGATGCAGGCCGGGTCTGGCCAGGCTAATTGCGGGTCAATCATTTACGATTCTGTGATTTGCCTGGCAGAGGCGCTTGGAGACGCCGTGACTGATGTGCCTTCTCATTGTAATTAATCCCTAATTGTATCAGCGACAACCGATTCGCTCCGCGCGCCTCTCTCCCGGGGCGGGAAAGCGCGTCACCTCCCCACCTGTCTTTGACCTGAATGCGCAAGGCGAGCGCACAGGAAAGGTTATGGTGACAGAAAGCCCGGGCGAGACAGGCAGGGTTACGGTGACAGGAACCCGGGCGCGGCCCCGGACTTGGCAGGCCCGCTGTGACCCCTCGGGGTCCGCTAAGCAGAGCCCCCTCGGAAACGCATTTGCGAGCCGGGCCCCGACGTGGCGTCCGCTGTCCCATGTCCCCAAACACTGGGTCCTGTTTTGTGAGTGGCACTGGCCAGTCTGCCACGTCAGGTGTTATTGGCGCCACCCGGGGGCAGTGACCCCTCTGCCCGTGAGTGCTCCGGGTGCTCACACTCAGCTGTGAAGCCACGTCCCAACCCTGGAAGCCATGAAGTGTGCTCTTCGGAGTCCGGGTGTTCCGGCAAACCCTCCACGGGTGCACCCTCCACGAGTGCATCGCTTCCTTTTACCCCCTTCTCAGTTTTTATTGGAGTTACCGATAAGAAGCATAACCTTGAAGACAGAACTGAAACCCACGTGGCCTGTCGTTTTGACCTTGTGACCTGGACGAGGTATGGGGAGGCTGGGGGCAGGCCGATGGAGAGAGACCGGAGAGTCACGTGCTCCCGTGAGACTCGCCTCCCTGAAGGACCGAGCTGGCGGTGCCGGGCTGTGTGGGAGCCGCCAGGGCGGCTGAGAGGACAGGGAGACGGCGGGCCGGGCTGCAGTGGGGAGAGGGGAGCGAGACGCGAGAAGCGGGCCGCGGGTCGGCTGACTTCGTGGTTTCAACACAAGGGGCGAGAGGCTGTGCCGGGTCGTCTGGCTTCTGTGCGTGAGGCTAGAGTCGTGGGTATGAGTCAGCCAGTGCGTGCAACCGGAGTGTGGCGGCCCGTGAGGCCAGAGCCTGGGGTGCGTCCTTATTCAGCGGCTCAGGAAAGCTGACCGTCCAGCGCTGATGACCCACGTGGCACAACCGCAGACGGGACGCAGGAGAAAGCAGGCGACGGGCGGGGAGCAGCAGCGTCCGCTCCAGCCGGCGGGGGCTGGCCCCCGCAGGGTCCGATCAGGTCTCGTCAGCGCTGGCCCACAGAGGCCGAACCGAGGCGGCTCTCAGAGTGCGATGACTCGTCTTGGTCTGGTGTCGCTGTGACACGCTCGTGGCCTTCCTCGGTGGGCAGGAGTGTGGATGCGAGAGGACACCGAAGTCTGTGCCATCCCTCAGCTGTGTCCGAATCTCCGATAGACCCTCAGACATGGGGCGCGCTGCCGTGAGCCCTGCCAGTCTCGGGAGTGACTCCCGCAGCAACACCCTCTACCCACCAGGCGTCCAGGTGCTGGAACCGTGCGGCTGCCGCCGCCTCCTCCTTTTCCTCTTGGTTTGCAGAAACCCTCATGAGTTTCAGTAGACCCAGGCTTGGCTTAGAATGCCCTCAGCCACCCCCCTGCTGTCCCCAAGGCCCCGCCGTGCCTTTCCTGGCCTTTCGGGCTGAGGGGAGGGTGGCCGTGCTTTGGTGAGGCACAGGGAAGTGGAGGCGGAGAGGGAACCGGGTTCGCAGAGCTCGGCGCCAGGCGGTGTGCATGGTGCTCACGTGCACTTTCTCGTTTAACCCTCAGGACGTCGCCACGAGAGACGAGCTGTGACCCCCACGCCATGGAGCAGGAAAAGGAGTTGGGAAGCCCTCACGTAGTCCCAAGGCCCCATAATCGGTAAGTGACTGGAAGTCCAGAATCAAAGTCTACATCTCTCTTTCGTTCTCACCGCATCAGACTGTCATATTGGGAGGACTTGAAAACGTTTAGAAATGAAAGGCCCATCTAAGACCAACCACCAATAAGTGAATGCCTCAGACGAAGACCGGGATCAACAGACGCACAAATGGTTGACCTTTGCCGGGAGCCACGGTCTGATCCACGCCCTGGACGGCTCCATGTGGAGCAGGATGACTCTGCAGGTGTCGAGTCACCAGACAGCAGTGCAGATGTTTTCTTAGAAATGACTGCTTACTTATAAATAACACTGTGATTTGCATAAATACAGACAGAACAGGCCACTAAAAATCATAGCCATAGAAGAAGTTTCGCACAGAAGTTAAGGAACTTCAGCTGCGCCAGCTCAAAGCCAGCAGATGTGGTTCGCTTTGTGTGTTTGCCAAGTAATCACGGCAGCATCTTGTGAATTCAAGGACGTAAAGGAACAGCAAGTCAAAATCGCTCTTCTTTTTTAATTTTTTCTTTTGGACCGAGCAACACATTATCTGGACGATTGCTAATTACACGTACAGTTAGTTACCAGTCCGTGCTTTGAGGTGGAGACGAACAGTATCAGTAGACAGTGTAGAAACTTATGAATCCAGACTCTGGGGAAAGACTGGGAAGAGTCAAAGAATGAATTGTAACATTTTTCAAAGAAATTCTGTTTTCCCACTTCCTGATTCCTCACTTATCCACGTTTACAGTGCACTTAAAAAGGACACCATAAAATGTTGGAAGGCACTGCCAGAGACTCGCTGTCATTTAAATTTTTTCAATCCTCCCACCCCCCAAAAACACTAACATTTTTCTTTAACGCGTAAATACATCGTGCACCAAAATTCCCACGTAGTAAACAAAATGACCAGACACTTTCAGGCTGAAAGAATGAACAAGCCATGTGACAAAGGTCTTTAAACCTGATGCATTATTTTATCTCTAACTACTTAGATCTAGTTCAGGGGGATTGAGATTACGCTTAACCCAGATTTCAGGTAACAAGGCAAAAAGACATTGTCGTCCTCACTGATCATGGTGTGGCTAACAGAGGAGCCTGCAAAGGGCCACGGAGAAGCAGGTCTGGGTTTGCAGGCCGTGCCGTTCCTGTGGCAGGTAAAACAAACCCATGAGCTTGGCCGTGTGCCAAGAAGACTTCATGTACACAGAGGGCAGGTTTCCACCAGACCTACTGTGGCAATCGTCTTGCAATATGGACAAATAGCGAATCGTTATGTCGTACACCTGAGACCCATATAGTGTCATATGTTAACTATGCCTCAATTTACAAAAGAGCTCAGTGGATTAGGCCTACAGACCGCAGTTTGCTGATCTCCGCACGAGGCAGCTCTCACCTGGACCTTGCTCTCGATGCCACGGCGTCTCGGGAGCGTTGGAATTCGGCCTCCAAGCCCTTTGCAGAAAGATGTAAAGTTCCATCTTCATTCACTAGCTACACAGAGGGTCATCTCCCTGGCCAGGCTGGCTGTGGGTGGGTAAGGCCTGAGATGATGGGACTGTCCCCACGCCCCCACTCCTGCCCCCGCGTGGTGGCACCCGTTCCCCACCCGTCAGGTGAGTGGTTCGCGTTCCCCATGGTGCCATCTACTGCAGCCCAGCACCGTCGCGCTCGGCCCAGTCCTTCTGGTTTCTTTGGGTTCCTTACCCTGAGATAGTCCTTTTGCTCCCCTTAGCCGGATGCAGCACACAGTCCGCGTTTCATCCGGCGTTTCTCGGCGTGTAAACCCGGGCGGGGCAGTGCGGGGCCAGGCACAGGACGCACTGTGTCCCTGGTGGGCGAGCGAAGCCTCGCTGGCGAGTCTGCCCATGCGCCCAGCCCTGTGTCCACCTCATCCGACTTCCCTTCAGTGATCGGCCTTGTTTCCCAATCACCCACGTCCGCGAGGTCGTGCATTTCCCCTTCTCTGCACCCCGCACCCTCCCCGTCTCTGATTCTATCTCAGGGGTTAGGGACCTACACCCCCGGGGCTTGGTCTTGCTGTGCAGGGCCCACTCAGGAGTTTGTCGGCCTCCGGCGCCTTCTCTGGCCGGGCTGCCACGGCCACGACTCACAGTGAGGGCTGAGTGGGTGCCAGGGCTTCCAGGCAGGCCTCTGCTGGTCCCTGTCAGGCCCTTGTCCAGGAGCCATTCACCAGGTGCCTAGCACGTGCACTCCGTGTGGGACTGCACAGTGCACACTGCGCACGGGCGAGGCGCGTGCCCCTGATGACACAGGACACGGGCTGTGCCTGCCCGCGAGGTGACGACGCAGCAGGAACTCCAGGGCGACATTTGCCTGTATGTGACTGTGGATCTGAGGTCGTGTGTCAGGAGCCCGTGACGAGCTGGCCTGGGCACGTGTATTCTCGTTCCCCAGAGTATCGCCCACTTTCTGGTCACAATGTATTCCGATCAGTAGGGGTGACTGGGTGGCATCTGAGCTGATGCCCGTCCCCGTTACATAAAGGCTGTGACGTTGCAGGGTTCTTCACTCACTGACTCACTAATGACAGTTCTTCCTATGCCGTGGGTTTGAACTTGAGTCAGACGATGAGATCAAGAAAACCGGGCGAAGGCTGCACCACACCAGGCTCCGGCGTCCGAGTCTAAACCCAGAGGGCACTGCAGGAACGCGGGCCCCCACGCAGCCTGCCCCACGCACCTGCGCTATGGGGACTCTGAGGACTCTGGCCATGGGAACTCTGACTGTGCTGTTCTGATTGCTGGGTTCCCTGTGTTCCCGCTAGTCCCTTCACGGAGAGTTTCTGATCAGGGACTGGCTCCCAAGTAGCAGAGCTGTAAAGAGATGCAGCCAAATAAGTCCCATCAGACCTCGAGCATGATGTCCTGTACTTAAAAACAGAAAATTTAGACAAAACAAAACTTCCAGGTATTTACAGCCTATATTATTTCGATGCCTTTTTTCCTAAAGACTTTTCCGACATCCTCCTTTCTTTTCTTGCTTTCGCTTCTTTTCACAGTGTCCAGTTTGCACTTTATTCTGGCTCAACAAAGCCGCTGACCGTTGGCTTCTTTGTCCTTGCCATCTATCTGGTGTTCGTGTCTATTTTCTGCTCTGCTTTCCCGGTTCATCTCCACATTTCTTCCGCTGTTAGCCTCTTCTCAGCCTTCCAACGTGGCTTCTTTATAGTTGTTTCATTTTTAAATTCTTTCGACACAGATAAGCCGCCTTTTTTCTAAAACGTTTGAAGATGTTTTTTATGGGAAGTGAACCAAGACACCGGGCCGGCTTTAAAACCCGCGTTCGGGTTCACGGAAGCTTCCCGCCGCCATGAAAGGGGAGAGCAGAAGGCTAGGGGCTGCCGCTGCCGCCGCCAGCTGGTGCTGACGCGCAGTTCGGAGAAGGAAACAGTGTTTGCGGGAGTGTTTGCGGGGGGGGGGGGGGGGGGTTGGGGCGGGTTGCAGTCAGTGTGGAGGGGCGGGGGTTTGCGGGAGGACCTGGGACGCCGCAGCCCACCTGCGCCTCAGCCCGGACCCGCCTCCACTGACCTGGTGCTGGGGCCGCGCCCAGGCCGCGGCGGAGGGACTGGACGGGCGGCGCCGGGAGTAAGAGCGGCGCTGGGTGCGCAGAGGCTGCCCGGGGGGCCCCAGGCCTCGGGGAGCCGGGAGGGGTGCCGGCGCCGCCCCCACTGGAGGCTGGAGGAGGCCCAGCGGGCCGAGGGGTGCCGGCGGCCGTGGAAGCGTCGCGGCTCCGGGCGCCCCCGCCCACATGGAGGGGCGCCCGGACACGTGCGGGGGGCCCTCGGGGAGCCTGTCCTCGCGCGCGCGGCAACCCCTGTGTGCAGCAGCCGCGCCCTCAGGGCTCCGGGTCTCGCTGTCCCCCCGCGACGGCGTTGAGGACGACCTGCGAGCTGGGCCCAGACGCGCCCGGCAGAAGGGCCCGAGGCGCAGGCGCGCGCGGTCTGCGCCCCCAAAGCCGCGGCGCGCGGCGCCCCCGGCCCTGGCGTCGTGGGTGGGGACCGCGGGCGGCCTGGCCGGCCCCGGGGCGTGAGCGTCTGTCCCTCCGTCACCCCCGCCGCGTGGTGGCGCTCCGCCTCCCGTCGCCGGTCACGCGTGGGGCGCCAGTGCCCGCGGCCACCTGCGCGGGGCGGCGCGCTGCCCTGGTTCCGGACTGCCCACGGGGGGCTGCAGGGGCCTTCCGGAGGGGCGCCCCTCCGCCCGGAGGCGCCTTGGTGTCCCCGAGGGTGGCCGGGCGCAGTCCCTGCATCTTCCTCAGCTCGACGCCGGGCGCATGTCCCCCTCGGCTCGCACCGCGCTCGCAGCGCCAGCGCCGAGGCCCATCCACCGCCACCCGGTGCCCCGCAGGCAGGGGCGCGGGGACGTCCCTGGTGGCCCGCCCAGCTCCCTCGCCCGCGGGCCGCAGCCGGAGCGTTCGGTTGGCGGGTGCGTTCCCCGCGGAGAGGAACGAGGGCACCGGGGAGGGCTCCCTGGCTCGGCCTGTGTGTCCTTGGGGACCAGAGAGCACGTTTGTCCTGGTCCGCTCCGGGCAGCGCCCGGCCTGACGCCCGAGCGAGGACCTGAGGGTCCGCACCTGGGGCGCCGGTGGAGACCTGGCAACTCCGGGGTGCCCCTCGCACCCCGCCTCGGCCCCGCGCACACGCGCCCCGAGCGCCCCCCTCGGTCCGCGGCTGCTTCTCGCGGCTCCTCGGCTCCCGCCTGGAACCCGGGCGAGTCCCCAGGCCCTGCCCCGCCCCCCCGGACACGCGGCGCAGCCCCGGGGCCTGGGGGTCCCGAGTCGCCCTTCCCACCTCCCGGACGCCGGGGCGCGGCGGGGGGCTGTGCGGCCTGGGCCGCCCGGGGCGCCCCCCGGGCGGGCAGCGTGTTCGCTGGGCGTGCGCGAGCCCCGCGGGGGGCTGGGGCCGCGGCGTGACGAGGACGGGCCCTGCCCGAGGGCTCGGGGACGGGGACCGCCGGGGGGCGGCAGCGGTTCCCCGGGGCTGGGGGGGGGTGCGGAGCGGCAAACGCGCCGCCAGGGGGCAGCGCCGCGCGGGGCCGCGAGCCGGACGGGGCGGGGCTCGGGGCCCGAGGTCCCGCTGGAGGGACACGCGTGGGGGGCTCGGGGGCCGAGGCGCCGGGGCGCGCTGTCCCTGGAGGCGGGGGGGGGTGGCGGGGGCAGGGGTCCCTGCGGCCAGGGGCCGCGCTGCGCCTGTCCCCTCGGAGTCCCCCCCCCCCCGTCCCCCCACGGCCCGGGCCCCGGACCCGCGGCCGGCCCCGGGGCAGGGGTTCGGTCCTCAGGGGTGACCACGCTCCTGCGGGCGGCTCTGGCTCCGCCCACTGCTCTGTTCAGAGAACAAACATCCCGTCGGGTCAGGGAGGAGGAACCGCTTGTTCCGGGCGGCTCGGACCTTCCCCGCCACGGAGGCTGCCCGGGGCCGCCCGCCTCGGTGCCACGCTGGCACCGGGGACCCCACGAAATAAAATGGAAGACCGAAGGACCAGATGGCTGTTCTGGTTTTACCCAACACCGCTCCACCCCCAGCGTCCCCAAATGAGTGACAGCTGTCCTGGGTGTCCACGGTCAGAAAGGCCACCACAGTGACTGTCAAGGAGCAGGACAGAACCAGGGCGGCCCCCCGCGGCCCTCCCTGTCCTCCCCCGCCTCCCTGCACTGCTGTGGAGGTGACCGCTCAGCGATAAATCCGGGGTTGGCCGCAGTACCCCCGAGTGCGGGGTGTTTGGGAAACCTCTTGGGCTTTGAAGAGCCGCAGCATGCCAGCACATTCCTAGGTGGTCAGGGGTCACCTTTGTGCCTTCAGACCTGCGTCAAGTCACCTTGGTGCCTGCATGGCCTGCACGGTCACCCTCTGACTCAGCTTCCTGCTCCCGGTGGCCACTCTCCCTCCTTCTGCCCCTCGGGGCTTTGTCCCTTCAACCCTACCACACCCTGGCTGTCTCCTAGGACACGCTGGACAAACGCAGCGGGGCCAGCTCCGGCTTGCACAGTCCTTTGGTATTTGCTCTCTGGTGGCAACAGGCTGGTGGCATTGATCTGACGTCTGAAGCTAAACCGTCAGACTGGTTTACTGAGGGCGCTTCCAGATTAGAAGTGACACTGGTAACGCCAGAGATTTTCAGTATTCAACTCGGAAAGGCCACGAACATTGACGTGGGTGCTGGGAAAGGGGTAGGGGGTGCTGGCACTCCCAGGCCGGTGCTCAGGGACACCGTGCACTCCTGTGGAGGGCAGTTCAGCCCAGTGACAGTGCCAGCACAGTGACGTGTCTCCCGTCCCTTAGACTCGTGGAGGCGACAGTCTTCCTGACAGCGTCTCCAAAGCCCTGTCAGGCCTGGGGTGGGGTGGGGGGCAGTGGGGAGCGGGGTGGCCTCCATGGATGTTCCTGCAGCTGCTGGAATCTCTGCCGCGCCCAGAATGCCCGGCGGAGGGTACTTTGTGACGCCAGCACTCAGTCCCTTGTGACACTCCTGCACCACTGCTTCTGAACACCCTCAGGTTTCCAATGTCTACCTGCTGGCATTCTCATGCCTTAGCTCTCTCTGCACCTTCAGGATTTCTGTTAAAAGCCAGTCCGTTTCTTTTAGCAGAATGTCGTGGCCCACTGCCCTGTGACAGCTGATGCGCACGCGGGGACACCGGGTCAGCTCGGGGGCGCACTCCTGGGTCTGCGCATGCTGTCCCGTTAGCAGCAATTCCTTAGAGGAACGGGGGGGTGTGGGTTCCGGGATGAGCGCCAAGGCCGAGCCTGCTCTGGGAGGAGGGGCGGGGGAGACCCCGCTGAGCTCACTGAAGGCAGGTTCGGGGTGTGGGCGCGTTCCTGCGGCCTGGCCACCCCCGTGACCTCAGAGGGCCAGGTCCTGGGAGCCATCAGGGCCATCCTGACCTAGACGCGACCCCCTCCGCACTGACCACAGCGGCTGCATCCCCCCCGATCCACGCAGCTGCCGTGGAGGCTGGACCCTGGGGGAGGGGGCGCACGGACCCCTCCCCTGCCGGGAGCAGGGCCGTGAATGCGCTACTGCACAGAGGGTTTCTCTGTCCCCTGCCCTGTGGGGCTTCCTCAGTGGCCTGCGCTCTGCTGCACACGCTTTGTCCCCACCCAGGGCCCGCATCCTTGGCCTGAGTCTTGCCCCCTGGACCCAGCTTCTCAGGGGGCACCAGGTTCCAGCCGGGCCGCCGGGCTGGCTGGGCCTGCAGGCCCTCCCGCGTGTGGCCATGGTGACCTGAAGGTCCCCTGATCAGAAAGCTGACAGGGTGGGGGCAGACCCGTCGCAAACCCGTGTTCACAAGCGGGACCCCGATGGGGTCTTGCTTCCGGGCCTCTCACCGCCCTTAGCTACAAAGCAGCAGGTGCCACCTGCTGACCCCCAACTCCCAGCGGCTTCCCCCTCGTTCCCGCCCATCCCTCTGCCTCCCAGGCTCACCTGTGCCCCCGCCTCTGCAAGCCCGTGTTTCCACCACCTCCTCCTGCTTCCCCCTCTGCCCCTCCCTGGCCCTCTTTTCCATCCCCTCCCCCCACCACTCCCACCCTACCCCACCTCCCCGCCCCCCGCAGGCCCAGCAGGGGGCTCGGTCTGACTGATTTTCTGGAAGGCTCGTGATGAAAAAGGTGGCACCATTTTGGGTATTCGGGGCCTGTCCTATTTAAAGCTCGGAATATTAGTGCATGGGTCCCCTGGGCTGCCGTGACACACAAACGGACCGGGTGCTCAAGGCCACATACATTTGTTCCTCACTTCCCGGGGCCAGCCGGCCGCAGCCTCGGTGCCCTGGGTGCCCGGTGCCTTCGGCCTCTGCTGCTTCTCCTGCCCTGGGCCCTGCCACCGCCACACTCCCCGGACCAGACACCACCCAGACACCGTCTCCATCCGGGAACGCTGGCCTCGCCACGTGGCCGAGCGGACGACGCTGCGGGGAGCTTGACAGAAACCTGCAGTGAGCCCGGAGGAGGAGGCCCGGCAAGTGGCCGGCTCCATGCCTACCTTATGTGGGGACTCCTGGCCTGTCCTTGTCCTCGTGTGCCCCCAGAGCTGCCGAAGTCCCCACACAATACGAACACAAACCACACCCCTGGGTGACAGTGGGCCTGTCCTGTCCACTGAGGGCGGAGCAGAGGTTGGGAGCCCCGCTCTGCGAGCACAGCCCCCCTCTACCCTAGAGCTCCGTCCCAAGCCAAGCTGCCGGCAGCAGAACCACGGAGAGAGAGGGGTCAGCGGTGCTGGTCACACGTTCTCAGTGTCGTCGTGGTGACAGTGGTCGTGTCAGCACAAGCTCGGATCTTCCTGTGGGGAGGTTTGTCCTGTGGAGAGTATGGGGAGGGCCGGCGCCTTCCCCTTTCTCCGTCTGGCCGGACCCTCAGGCTCCCGGTTTAACAGGACCTGGCCCTTGCCCCCACCACTGTGAACCTCGGGTTCTCAGAGTTAAGTGGCATAAGCAGGGCAGCCACCCGACTGGGTTCCCAGCATCGCTCCTGCTGCACAGCAAACGCCCGTTTTTTACAATAAACGCAACCCCTTGACCCCATGAGGATCGTCCGGGGCGTGTTTCACTTGGAGGCCACGCTCTGTTGGGGAGAACGGAGGGGTCCGTGGCCACACCGACAGCAACGCCTAATTAAGCCTTCATGGCCCGTCTCTGGCGTCGCGCACACCCAGGCCGCCCGAGGCGCTCGCAGCGTTAATCACCGGGCGAGCTCGTGCCAGGAAACCAAGCCCCGGGAGAACGCTCCCTGGCCACAAGGGACTGTGCTCTTCTGACCCGAGGTAACACCTCCCTCCTGAACCAGACACACGGCGCCCAACTCGGAAGTGAGTGAGAAAACGCCACGGAGGCCGACTCTACGGGGACAGGCTGCGGCGCCGGGTGTTTCTGCTCGGGCAGCCTCCTGCATCCATTTTCCCTCGGGGGCCGGAGGGCGATCCTGACAGTCCCTCCATCTTCACTAGAAATTCAGAGCACGGCAACGGCTTTGGGGAGGAGACCGCACGGGACGCGGGGTGTAGGGGTGACACGGCCGTGGGCCCACTTGCCCCCTGGCTCCATCCGGCCGTCACCGGGCTGGGCATTTGGCCACCTTAAGTCCCGGCGTGTCCTCTGAAAAAGCCATGAGCACGACGTGATTGCTGACTTTTCCAATGTAAGCAGGACTCTGGGAGCTTCACAGACAGAGCATTTGATTGTTTCCCTCTGGCTCCTCACTTTTAGGTCGTGTGTTCTCTTTATTTGGAGTTCCAGTTATGGAAGCTTGGCAAGAGCCAGCGCCAAGCAGAACCCCAAAGTTTGTCCTCCACGAGGTGTATCCTTTTGTCGTCTATATTGTTCCTCCCCTTGAAACGTGGGGAACACTCGTTTTCGTACCCACCGTCCACCACTTTGCTGCAGAGCCATGGCCCGGAAGAAATGTGTCAGCCCGTGGGGCCGATGAAGACTCTTTGGGGGGGGGGGGTGAATGACCAGGGTGGGCAGGATGAGAGAGGGAATGAGGGTCCTAGGAGTACAGATCAGAACGGGATCTCGAAAACTGTGTGAAAGGGTCAGCAGATACCTAACCGACCAACTAAACGCGTGGAGGAGAAGACTGTAATGTTCCATCTGGAAGGTTTTAAAGAATTTAGAAGGAAAGATTGATTCCTTTGACCCAGTTTAAGTAAAGCGTGTTCCCCAGCCTAAACAGGACGTCCGCTGGAGTTCCTTGGGAAAACATGCAGACCACCTGAGACCCATGCAGTCCATTCAGACCCCGCCAGGGAAAGGGGGTTTGGGAAGGATGATGTTTCAGGAGTTCCACAGCCTCACGATTAAGAAATAATGTTCTGGAAAGTTAGAAACGCCTTTGAAATATCCTGGAGTCCAAGCCTCACCAGACGTGGTTACATCTTGTGAGGACCACACAGGCCCAGCGTGACAGGGCGGGTGCTCGCGGAGTCAGCCGCTGTGGGAACTGAGAATTCCCTTTGGAAGCGCGTTGCCGTCGGCTGTGATGCGACATGGCCACTCGGCACGGAGTCAGCGCACACGGGAGGTCTGAGCAGCTCTTCCTCTAGCCGCGGCGAGAAGCCACCGCCACTGCCGGGCTCACAGCCACGCGGTCGGGCGCAGAGACCAGATGGTCAGGCGCCTCCTGGCCTGTGTTACAGGCCGCTGGGCCTACAGGGACAGCAGCCTCAGACTGAGCCCTGATGTTGCCACTTAGGAGCAACGTGACTGTGGGTGAGGCTCGTGGGCGGTGCCCCCCGGCTGCTGGGTGGCGGGGAGGGTAACGCTGCGCCTCCTTCTCCACCTCCCAGGGCGGGTGGGGGCCAACGCCCTCAGATGCAGGACCAGCTGGTAGGAACTTGAATGTGTCCACGGCCACAGAAGTCTGCCAGGGCATTGTGTTCCCCCCTTAGGCGATTCCGTCTGTGCCGAACATGTTTGTGGGTCAAGCTGGGGGTCCGTGAATTTTGTGGGATCCCACCTCCAAGTGCTGAAGCGCTGCACAGACACGCCACCCAGTGCCTCCGAGGACAGCCACTCGTGACAGTCTCCTCCGCACCTTTAACCCGAGCGCTACTGTCCCTTTGGGAGGATGATGCTACTATCCCAGTCACTTTTCTGTTAGCAGCTCATTTGCTCTGCAACGTCTGTTGTCCGGCTGCCCAGTCCGGAGCCTTCCCAGATGACGGGGAGCACACCGTGCCCCTCCTGGGTGGCATCCACAGGTCACGTAAAGCCACAGCTCGCTCGGCTGCTGAAGCCTCAGCACCCGCTGGGACGGGCCACTCATGGGTGGCTTCCTTCTCAGCACCCACGGGACAGGGAATGGCCACCTCTGCTCAGAAATGACGGCGTGAAACAAGACAGCCCCAGGTAATGTAAACGGCTGTGCTGAGTGACCGCACATCCGAGCCATAGGCTGAGTCCTGGAGAACATTTCACTCACCAGCAACCGATTATAAACATCTAGGAAGGAACTCCAAAGCCTTTGAAACCACGCGGTAGCGGTCTTGGATCAATAACAACACCCGTTACTGAATCAGAGAACTTCCTGTGCCAAATAATGTCAAACTGATTTAAAAGTTTAGCCAGAGAGTCAATACACAGCGAGCCTTTTTTTTAAAAGAATAATAATAGAAAAGGAGCTTCCCACTGGTATAAGGATGTCATTTATGCAACAGACACTTAAAACCTGCTACTGGTACTAGAGTAGATAAATATATCAATGGCACAGAATAGAGGGGCCAAAAATAAGCTCCGACGCGCTCGGTATGGAGAGTCACGTGTAACAAAGGTGACATTCACGCGGCAGTCCGGCTCCTCTACATGGGCAGCTGGAGGGAAATCGGGCGGATCCCTACCCCAGTCACTGAGAAGAATAATTTCACGCAGATTAAATATCTAAATCCAATATAGCAGTATATTATATGTAAATGTACGTAAAACATAAACAAGTGCACCAGGAACGACACAGGTGAACACTTCTGTAATCCTTGAAGAGAAAATTGGCCTTTCCGAGTACGACCCAGAACTCACGAGCCACAGGAAATGTGCGGTCATTTGCTGACTTCGTTATAGAAAAAATTATAACTTTTCAAAAGGAACTGGTTCAGTTTTTTTAAATGTCAGTATGTGACCTTGCTCCTCAAAGCAACCAGGTAACTGAGTCACTATATTTGAGATGATAATGCAGCTCATCAAAGTGCAAATCCAGCTCGGCCTGTTCTGAGCCCGTGATCCTTAACAGGACGTGATGCCCGGTTTGTTTCCTTATCGACAGTAAGATCCTACTCAAGAAACGAATCCTGTGCAGGGAGCCCTTCTGATTCTTAACTCCCAGGAGGGGGCTTTCCAGCTCAGGATGACCTTTAAAAACTCATGTCCTGAGTAGTTCACTGTACAGAAATGTCAGCAGTGTCTGGCCTGAAATCCAAACTGTGTCACAGTGACTGCCATTCTGAGACAGGGCATGGCCTGTTAGAAGCAGGTGCATCCTGGAGGTCACGCCCAGGTCAGCCTTGTCCCTGAGGCCATCACCCTTCCTCTACAAACACTGTCTGCCCGTGAGCAGCAAGGGTCACCAGGCACCTCACGGTTCACCTGCATCGACCTGGCACATACCTAATGACTCTCTCAAGTGTTCTAAAGACAGTCCCACAGCGAAAAGATGCTGACACGTGCCAGCACAGTACCTCTCCCAAGAATAGGCCAAGTCAGCACTGCGTGGTGCTGGTAGCCACAGGCCTCGGCTCAGTGACAGCAGGGTAAACCAGGGTCACTGCGGAACCCGGGGGCCTCTCACGACTTGGCCCAACCGGGAAAGTCACCTTAGGAAGGTCTGGAGTTGGTTATAAAGTGCACAGGACCAGGGTACGGCTGGCTGGCTCTGAAGAAACCGTCACTTCTGAAGATAAACTCAAACTGCACTTTCTAAGGACAGAGATTTGGTGATGATATTTTTACAACCAAAAACTACAGATGTCAAATTCTTTTATGAGTCAGATGATCAAATTAAAACGGACGTGAAAGTGCTTAGTGAATTATGTACGTTTTAAAATGAGGTGCTGTTTAAAAATAATTTACATGACACAGTTTGGCAAAGAGTCAACAAAGTCAGTAACGACAAACCAGAAAATATGGAAAACTTACAAAAAGGCCCAGAGAATGAAAAATAGAACACACCTTTCGTCAGATTTAGAAATTAGGCATAGCATGTGCTTTTTAAAACGTACGTAAAACCACCTTTTTGTATTGCACCTAACAGTCTGAGAAATCCAAAACACTTTATTTCATAAATACACACTCCATGAGGCCACATTTGAGCAGTATAAAAAAATCCCGCCCGAATGTGCTGCTGCCGGAGATCGGGGCTGACGACGGCTGACGAGGCAAGGCAGGGCTTTGTCCACGGGCACATCTGTCCAGCCAAGGACCGCTGCCAGGTGGCCTGGCTGCAGCGACCTCTGTCACTCAGAGCCTGGAAATGAAGTGGGAGCTGCGGCTTTGAACTAGTATTTCAGAAACAGTAAGTCGACACTCTGTTCAGTAAAAATGGATGATTTATTTTATAAAATGACGGTTGGCGGAATACAGAAAAACTACCTCTCTTACGTTTACACACTTAAGTGCCAAGCGAACTGCCACAATTGGAAGAACTCGTTACCTACCACCCAAAGGTATTCGTTGGGTGACTTATTCAAGTTACACGATGTTAAGTGAAGAAACGCACTTCAAAAATACATGACGCCTAACACAGTATGAATGTAGTGATCTTAAATGGATCATTCCTGTAACAGAAACTAACCGGAAAACTAGGAGCTCGTGAAAAATCTGTCAGACAGAAAAGAATACATCGAATGTTCATTGGATTACATTAAAATCATTAAAAAAAAAAAAGAATTAAACAAGTAATTAGGATTCAACAGGACTAAGAAGATCCCACCACTCCACTTTGATTTTTTGCCAGGAGAAGGAAGGATAGACTCGGAGGCCTGTTGGGTGCTGCAGACCAGGCACCTCCGAGACTGGCTGCACCAGGTCTTCTCGGTAGCGGCTTAGAAATGAACTTCACTGCTGGGCACAGGTAAGAGAGCGCACGCACGTCTCACGGTGGACATGGAAGCACTACACCTGCAACGGGGCAAAAATCTCACGCGTTATGCCGCGCAACGCAGCGCCAGCAGAGACCAGAACGACCTGCTCCTGGCAGCTGTGCTGCACGCAGTAAGTCAAGGGAAGGCTTTACCCTAAAGAGACGGCAAATGCGAGGCCTCGGATAACTGGAATCTCCAGAGCCAGGAGTGAGACACCTACAGAAAACTGGCATCCATGTCTAGATCTCGACAGTAAAATGAAACAAAACAAAAACTAACATTTAAATTCACTATTAAACTGCATTAAAAATAGGGGGAAAATGAATACATATGTCATGGGAATCACATGCCAAGTTATTATATGTGGTACTCACAAGTACTGTCAATAAATACACTCAATTCATGGCATAAGAGGAAGAAATGAGAGACGTAATTTCACATTTCAGAATTCCTGAGTCGTATCAGAGAAAAACAAGCACTGAAAAACAAACGAGACAAACCTACTCTCTGGAAGGGCAAACGACACAAACGGGCATTAAGTTGACGTCACGTTCATAGTTTTAAAGCTGAAGGCTGCGGGACGAGTGTATGTGTACTTCGGTGGGGTCATAAACATGATTTTAAAGCTTGGTTTTTTAAAAAAGGCGTTTTGCTCAAATAAGGCCACCTGAGTGACGTCTTCACGATGGGAAGCCCACCGTTTTAAAGGAATAACATTCTATTTCAAAGCCTGACAACGAATATAAAAAGAAAAAGGTTATTTTAATAAGATGCTTCCATGAGGCTGTAGCGGAACAGCTCTCGGATGAGATGGAGAGTGGAGCCAATGGACGGCACGAACATGAGCTGTCATCTGAGCCACGGCCACCCCTAACTTCCCTTTTGCTTTGCATATTACACAGTGTAAATAAAGAGGCATCTTAAGAGCACTTGAGTCCCACGTGGGATCTGAGCATGTGAACGGGCAGACGGCCCTGCAGTGACGCGATGGCTGCGAGAACACATTCAGCTTGAAGTTCACGTCCAGTTCTGCTTGGTGAGGACAAGCGAAGTGAAGTGGTCCCATCTCAAACCACAAAACCCAACCGACCGCTGTGTACCCTTCTGGACAGACGAGCGAAGCACAGGACACCGATGCTGTTACACGCTCAGAACCACTCTTTCACGCATCTTTATGAGTAGGAGGTGAATACAGCTGTCCATGGACGTCATAAATAAAGACATAAGCAGAAAAATATTTAGGCTATCTCTCCATTCGCAAGGACCCAGAAGAAAACAGTTAGAAAACGCTAAAGTGCAGAACCGGAGGCCGTCACAGGCGTGACAAATGCCAGCCAGGTGCCGCCAGACTGCACCAGTCACACACACGTGTCCAGGAGACGATTCTTGCTTTAAAAAACTGTGCAATTGAAAAACGAGTCCTTCTGTGTGTGCCGCAGGACAGCAGAGCCGCCTCTGGCCACGACGGCGGCAGGGAGGCTCCGGTGTCGCGTTCAGGAGCATCACACGATGTTGACTCCGCCTCCGGGTGTCACGGTCCTCTTGCTGTAGAGTGAGGAGCCGCCGGCGGTGGGCTGGCCACCCTTCCCTGGGGATCCTTTCGGTTCCGTCTCACACGCTGCAATAGCCGCATCCAGCTCCTGCTGGGCTCGATGGACCACGTAAAACATGAGGCCTATGCTGACAGTGATCTGTGGACAAGGGGACAGCACAGTTAACACTTGCACAGGGAGGCGGGGGGACGAGCCTGCTCCGCGCTGGGCAACATGGGGCTGCTCGTCAGTGGGGTTGGGTGAGGTTCTTACATCCTTGGCACATGGTGTCATCCATTCTTCCCTTGGCTGCTTGGGGTCGGGGGCTGTTGGCCCAAATCTCAAGTAACTGTCACATGGCGTCAGGCAAGTGGAGGGCGCGCACCCCCCCTTGTCCGCATAGCCACATTCGCTCGGGAGAAATAAAACTCGCCCCTGCACGCTACAGCTTCCTTCAAGGAGTAAAAGGCGTCTACGCTAGAGGTGATGCACTTGAAGGAGGGCTAGAGAAAGCGTCGAGGGAGAGCCAGCCTGGCCTGGTGACCTCAGTTAAATCCTTAGGCCGCGTGGGTTTCAGTGTCCCACCAGCCACCCGAGAAGCTGCTCGCGACACGTCAGAGTCTCAGCAGTCACGTCTCCTGATGCTATATATTCCAAAGTTGCGTTCAGGGCAGTTCTTAGTCGGTGACACGAGGCCAGGCAGAAGCCTGTCACGTGCCAGGGAGCTTCCAAAGGCTGCTGGAACCACGAGGGACCCTCAACTCTAACACAGTGGCACGAAGCCCACCCACGTTGGGACAGCAGCTGACATCCAGGGGTCGGGGGGGTGAAGGCGGAGATGGGGATGAGGTAGGTGGGGGGCTTGAGCTCGGTTGGGGGGCACCCCCGCTCACATGGCTCTAAGCTAACGAGGTGTCCTCGAGGTGGGCCTCTGACCCTGCGTGGTCTCTAACGTTCTGCTCTTTGAAAAACCAGGTACAGCTACTGGGACGGCAAGTTTGATGCCTGTCGCGCAGCAGGACAACATGCTAGACCAACTGGGGAGATCCGTGCCGAGCTCCCAGACACCTCACTGTAGGGCTGGCAGGGACCGTGGCTTCAGAGCCTAGACAGCTCAGCCTGGAAGCTGGGACTGACCCAAGGGAGAACAGGAAAGGCTTGGGGACACGCCGGACCACAAACGCTGGGGGCCCTCTGCTACGGCGGGGTCAGCAGTGGGACAGGGACAGGTCAGTGGCAGTTTGGGGGTCAGGGGAGACTGCAGACACCTGTGACCCTGCTCTCCGCATTGCCAGCAAGTGAGCGTGTGGCAGGAGGAACCACGGGGTTACCAGTGACCTGAGAACAAAGTGACCTACCACAGGGCTCCCCGCTGGAGGGCTCCCGCCTGCTCTGTGAGAAGCCAAATGCAAGGTGAGACTGAGGTGGCCGCGGGGTAAATGGGGCCGTGGGAAGACAGAAGAAACAGCGGGGACGGTGCTGGGCAGGGTCGGGACACCAGCTGGGGCTGAGCCACGTGTGACCAGATGTTCCGAGTGGGTCCAGCTGTGTGACCCTCCGAGGGGCAGCTGCACAGTGGATGGGACCCGGGGCCACCGGGCCGGCATTTCGGCTGGTGGGGACGGGAACAGCCGCCTCTCAGGTGGCTCTCAGCTGAGGCTAATCTGTGCCCACCTCGGACCGTGCAAGGCCGGAAGCCCCTCCCCCTGCAGCGGACCCTGACCTTTGGCTCCTGCCTAACTTTTCATTCTTCCACTGTCTTCTGTAAGCCCAGTCTCTCCTGAGTCACATTACACTCTAAGTAACAAAGTAGATCAAATCAGGGCTAAATACAGCTCCACTTTTTGTTGTTGTGGTTGTTTTTCATAAAAATTTGCATTGCTAATATAATCCAAAAAATACCAATAGAAGAGTCCAGTAATTTGAGGATAAACTGAGATAAACCCAACCCCGCCAAATCTCACTAAAATTATCCTTAGAAACATAGTATTAACCACACCTCACGCTAACTTAGAATATTTGATTTAGTGCTGAGTTTGGAAATCATCACTGCAGAAAGAACCTGATTTTTGTCATTGCCTTTTTAGGAGTTTTCAACAAGTGTCAGTTCAGTTCTATACTTCCATGTATCCACACAATTAAAAATGTCAGTGTCAACATGGAGCATGACTGAAAGAACAGGCATAAAAAAGAAAATCTTCATATTTTCAGTGCACCCTGTTAGGTTTAAACCAGAAGGAAGAAAGAGGCAGCCCTTGGCCTCGAACTCACCTGCAAACAGAAGACGAGATACCCACTGACACTCTGTTCCGCGATGACGTCTTCCATGGTCCGCAGTGTGGTGCCCAGGTACGAGTTCAGCAGCTGGGTGGGCAGCAGCCCCGCCGAGGACGCCATCAGATAGCTGGGCAGGGGCAGAGCCGTCATCTAGGAGAGCAGGTTAGGGGGCGAGTCACCAGCAAGCGCAGGTCCAAGTTCACAGAAAACTGTGTGCGCGGCGCCGGAAGCGAACGGTTCATCAGAACAACCGCGGCCTCGGCGACCGCCCCATGCGGCACAAGATCTGGGGGTGCCTCCACGACCCCTGCCTCGAAGGACTCGCGCACCAAGCACACACACCCCAGAAGGGACTCCTGACAAGGACCAGGGCAGAACATCACAGGTCGACAGGAATTAGTTAGCTGCAGGAATGGGGCCAGAGTGACCTTGCAGAAGCTAAGCTCAGACCTGGTCGCCAGAAGGGGATGAGAGGGTGCTCTGGGAGGAGCGCAAAGGAGGACGGCGTGGGGTAGAGGCTGCGCGAGTGAAGGGCTGTTTGCAGGGCACACAGGAGGCCCCTGTAAAGCAAAGACAGGACAGGTGCCTGGGGTGATGCTCGCTAGGGGCCTTGGGATGACAGGGCAGCGAGTCGACACCCAGCAGAAAGGCACGGGGCTTCGAGCCAGGGGGCGATGTGGCCGGGGCTTGGTTTTAGGAAGGCTCCTGTCAGTTTAGAGCACTTACAGAAATGAAGAACTTTCTTTAGAATAAACATATCAAATACGTAAAATAAATATGACAAAAATGAATCTTCAGAAAGTGTTACATTGCAGTTAGTAATTAAGCATTACAAGTTTTGGAAATCATCTTTAAAATGTGCGTCCTCCGGAACTCTGGCTCAGTCACTGACCCCTCCCTGACCAAGGGACATCGGGTACGAAATTCTGCTCTGCAAACTGTGACGTGGTCTACAGCATGGGTACGAGGGTCTTCCAGGCTGTGCGTTATATTCTTATTTTAAATTTACTTTAGGTTTCAAAGATTCAACAGTAATTGGAACATATTTTGCCATGTGGGTTTAAGAGACAGAACCTAGTCTTGACTTTTTACTTTTTTCTATGACCAAAGTGAAAGGAGAGAGAATGATTTTTAGGGTCTTCTGTGGAATCTCCTGGAAGTTGCAAGCACCAATATGAATAGTGTTACCCATAACAACCAACGAACACGTAGTATTTTTGAATTAAAGGTAACATTTCACCGGCGGTAATTTTAAACTGTGCTAGTCCAGCTGTCTCCAAGGGACTATTTTAGAGGAGACTCACAAGATAACTTAATGCTCACTAAATATAGAATGGGATGTTACTCTTGTGAACATTTTGAGTTTTTAACTTTATCAACAACTTCCTTCTCCACGGCAATAGGTGTCTATCTCCTCCTACACTTGCACCAATGGTCCTTTCTCACTGAACCAGTTTCTTTTTCCAGCAATAGATAAAAAAAAGAACTTAAAGTTTCCAGGCTACAGATAAGATTTGCTGTTTGAATCAGAAACAGCATGTCCACCTCTAGGAATGCTGAGGAGTAAATCAGTTAATGCATCAGAGGGCACATGGTAATCATGGCATTTAGTGGCAGGAGAGAGGCCACAGAGGTAGGCTTCAGGGTTTGGAATTTATCCAGAGAGGAAGAGAAAACCCACTTGGGCGTTTCTTGCAGGAGAGTACAAAAATCAGTTCTGCGTTTGTTTTATTTTTTTTTCTCTAATATTCCTTTTTTTCTTTTTATCAAATTTATTGGGGTGACACTGATTAATAAAATCATATGGGTTTCAAGTATAAAATTCAATAATACATCATATATGTATTGTATTGTGTGTTCACCAACCAAAGTTACATTTCCTTCCATCAGATCTTTCTGAAAGAGAATACTAGGGCCATGCAGAGTGATAATAAAAGTGAGATATTTTGCAGCAAACTTTGGGGGTGAGGTTAGACATGTGATCCCGAGTAAACTCAGGGTGAATGCTGCAGCCGCATGTGCCCCGGCCAGTGTTCTCAGGGCAAACGGAAATGGGTTAATTGCAAAGTACAAAGTATAGCTTGTTACTTACTTAATAATGTTAAAAAGACACTAACAAAAAAAATAATTAATAGATCACGAGTCCTTTTCCTCCTCATACCCCCAGGACTGAGGTGCTGTCATCAGACTATAATGCCAAGTGCGACTCTACCATTTATTTACTACCTAGGTGACCTTGCAGACAACAACAGTAATGGCGACTAAAGCCAACATGAGAATGTCTGTTCAACCAGGTCTGTTGCATGTTATTTATTTGATGTCATCTTCTCACTAATCCTATGAAATAGGAACCACTACTTTCCCCATTTTGCAAGTAAGCAGCTGGACCATGGCCAGCGGAGTCTAAGCGGACAGCAGGGCTCCGCTGCACCAGCCTGGTGCTCTCACTGCTAGGCGATATTCTACGGCAGACACCTAATCACCTGCAGGGCTGGCGCAAAGGTTAGAAATAGTATATGCAAAGAACCTAGGATAATAGGCACACAGTAGGTGGACAAGAAAAGGAACGAGGATACAAACTATACCAGAGAATAAAGCAAACTAACGGAATCAAACTATCCACGTTCCTTCACCCCATCCCTCTTTCAAAGTCTTAGGACACTTGTCTGTTATTACCCGAGCTTGGGTCAAAGTTCATGTGTACATGTCGTACTACAGGAGATTCTGATGAGGAAATTCAAGGCTGAGACCATACCAAACTACACTGAACACCAAACTTTGTTTCTTCAGATCACCCCATCTGCTTCCAGGCCTCTATCAAATCTCATTCTAGTTACTGATGTTGGTTAGAATCAACACAACATCTGCAAAGGCATTTCAAAAGAAGAAAAATCAGTTTCATCACTAAGAAGTAGAATGTTTGGAATTATCCTTACTACAAAGACAGGAAACTCTAGCAAGTTTCTAGAGACTGAAAATGATTTTTTTTTTGAAACAACACAATGTCAGGACCACTAACAATATAAAATGCAAACAGTCCTGTGGGTTTGAATGCTATCGCTTTACTTTCATAGTTTTTCGTTCAGTCTAGCTGAAGGGCTGTGTTCCTGAAAAGCTCCCTGTGAACTCTTTGTAGAATAATTTCATTTGGGGAACTCAGCAATCTAGCTCAGCGCCTTCACCTGAGAAAAGAGGAAGGCAAAGGCAGACTGGGTTAGTAATTTGTTCCCAAGTCACCAAGTTTGTAAAGACTTGTATATGCAAAGAACCTATACAAGTTGGATGGTCTCCTCACTGGCAGTTTTTCTATCCCTCCATCAGCTACAGAAGATGCAGACTAGCTAGAGGGATTAAGCACAAGGGCAGAACATAAGAATGTGGGGACAGAAAAATCTATAGGTGTGTAAAGAAGACAAATGTAAGCTCAGCAGGCAACAGTTAGCCGCCCTGTTTTGTTTTAGTCGCTCCCTAGCAATTTCAACATGAAGTTCCTTCACAGATTTAACAGGAGGATTTCCCCCCTTTACACTGGATTAGAGCAAATTACTTGATGAAGAAAAGGCCCACTAGACTAGGAGACTCAAAAATAGAGTCTACAGCTCCCAGCTCCACTGTTTACCCAAACCCTCCTTCAGCCCCGTCACTAAGCTGAGCCAAAACCCCGGCTGCACCTAAGCAGGTGACAGAGAAAGCTGGAACCTCCAAGCCCTTACTCCCTGGCTGCGGCCCAAGCCGCCAGGGAAACGGGAGGACACGTGGACACGGCCGTCCCCTGCACTCACAGGGACAGGGGCCGTTCTTTTTGATCGAACCCGTGCCCAGAGGGGGCCGGCCTCCCCCGACGCGATCCCCCACGGAGGGCCTGCCTGGGACCGGCTTGGCTTGTGTGCGACGGGGCGCGGGAGGGCCGCGGCGCCGCACTCACCGAGAAGACCGCGTTCTGGAGCCCGAACGGGATGGGCGTCAGCCTGGCCAGCGCCACCACCTTGAGGCCGCCGGCCCCCTCCACCACGCGGATCACGGCGCTCAGCCGGTCGCTGCTGCGGACGCGGGCGGCCACGCGCGCGGCCAGCAGCCGCCTGCAGACCAGGTGCGCGACGCAGGTGCCGAGCAGGACGCCGGCCGCCATGAGCGCCATGCCCGGCGCGAAGCCGTACAGGTAGCCGGCGGCCACGTTCAGCACGAGGTAGCCCCAGCCGCAGGGGAACGAGACGAGGACGAAGCCCAGCACGAAGAGCAGGACGCCCAGCGGCGGGGCCAGGCCCTCGGCCCAGAGCAGCAGGTGCTGCAGCGAGCGGCGGGCCAGCGCCAGCGAGGCCAGGCCCAGCGCGGCCAGCGCGCAGGCCAGCGCCAGGCCGCGGCCCAGGCCCGCGCCGCCGGGGCAGGGGCCGGGGCCGGGGCAGGGGCAGGCGCCGCGCGCGCGCCGCCCCGCGCCCGCCGCGCCGCCCGCCGGCAGCTCCCAGGCCGCGGGCGGCCCGGGGCGCCCCGCACCCGCCCGGCCCGGCAGCTCGGGGCCGGCGCGGCCGGGGTCGGGGCCGCGGGGGCTCGGCAGGCCGCGGCCTCAGCCGGCCCGGGCCTGCGCCGCGGCGCCCGCCGGGGGGCGGCCCTGCATGGCGCGCGGGGCCGGGGGAGGCGGCGACACGGATCGCGGACCGGGCGGCGGCGGGCGGCGGGCGGCGGGCGGACAGCGGCCCGCGCGGAGAGAGACGCTCCGCTCCCCGCGGCCGGGCCGCCCCGTTCCTGCCGGGGCGGGGCCTCGGGCGGGGCGGGGCCTCAGGCCGCGCGGGGCGGGGCGGGGCCGGGCGCGAGCGGCAGTCTGGCCCCGCCCCCTCGCGACGCAGGCCCCGCCCCCGCGTGACGCGCGGGGCCTTGGGGGCGCGGGGCGGGCGTCGCGCCGTTGCTGAGGTGGCGCGCGCCTCCCTCGGCCGGTCCCCGTGCCCAGGCCCCGCGGCCTCCTCCCGGTCTCCCCGCGGACCCCCGATCGCCGGCCGTGTCCGCGTGCCCTCCGACCCGGCCGGCCACTCGCCACCGCGACTTCCCTGGCGACCCTGGTGCGCCGAGCCGGGTCCGCGAGGCTCCGCGCCGGTCTGGGGCACGGAGGCCCCTGGGGGGCACCCTGGGCCGTTCTCCCACCGGGGTCCCCGCGAAACGCACCCTGGGCCTGGGCTGCGCGGCGACGGGGAGCTCAGAACGGGGGTGATGGCGCGGCCTGGGCGTCGGCGTCCGCTCGCGCCCGCCGGTCCTGCGAGCGTGTCGCCCCTGGGTGCCCCCGCCCACCGCCTGCCCACCTGCCCGGGTCGCTGGGCCGGTCGGCGGGTTGGGAGGCCCCTCGCGCCCGTCCCCCTCCGCTGAGGCTCGGCACCCCACAGCCCCCCCGTCGCCTCCGCGCGCGTCGGGGTTCCCTGCCGCCCCCACGCCGGCCCCTGCACAGCCGCTAGCGCGGCTATCCGGCGTGTGGAACCCTCCAGACGGTCTTCACCGCCGACCCTCCCCATCTACCGAGCAAAAACTCGACCGAGGAAATGACCGCGCGCTCAGGGCACGTCGCGAGGTGGGACCCGCAAGGCCCACGGGGGCGATCTCGCGGACCCAGTGAGCAGCACCTGCGGCTGAGTGGGTGCTGGCATGAGGGAGGGCGCCCAGGACCCCGGGGTTCTTACTCCAGGGAGTGAGCAGGTGAGGGGCCACCGGCCCAAAGAAAGGACAGACAGTGGGCAAGATGGAGAGTTCAGTCCTGTTAGTGACACCTGCGCGCCTGGCGCAGGTCAACCGCGGCGCTCCAGCAGGGGGTCGACAGTACCAAGAAGGAGGGGAAAACGGGTCCTCTCTCCTGGAAGTTTCGACAGCGCGTGTGGGCAGCAGCTGCAGCCGTGGTTCGGGATGAGAGTGCTGGTGGGTGTGCCAGATCCTTCCCGCTCCCTTTCGAGTATGTGGCAGGGCTGCCTTTCCTGACCTGGTGGTTGGGCCGAGCCACATGACATTCTACCCATGAATTGTGAGCATGGCACTTGATTGCTGATGCAAGACCTTCCAGAACTCTCCTCTTTGCCATGGCAATCAGTGATGCTCCAGAGAGTATGTGTTCTGTCCGTCTTGGTCTGGGAGGGGCAGCAATCCGGACCGGAGTCCCATCCACCTGTTGGAGGTTTAGAGAGTCTGACCAGACCTCCCTTGTTTTAAGCAACTAAAATGTGAGCGTTTCATTTTTTGCCAGAGAGGGTCCCTGTCGCTCCTGACACATGTGAATGATAGAAGAATGAAACGCTGGGGATACAAGTGTGCTCAGTAGACCATTTTGTATGCAAGAAAGCGAGACCCAGAGACCACTCTGGTGAAGAAGGTAGACGAAGGAGTCGTCCCTTGGGTACATGAGCGGCTGTTAGGAGCCGAGGCACCTGCACAGAGAAGCTGGTCTCTTATTTCTCCCCCTTGTGTCTCTATTCTGTCTTTGATGGTCTCACATTACCGGCTTCTAACTAATCCTCATTTTCTAATCCACATTTCGGAAGAAGACAGTCCAGTCGCAAGAGTCTTGCTCCGAGCCATGTCTAGGACCCCCACCAGTCTGTGGTTGGGCCACTCGTGTCAGATGCTCACCCCGATCCAAGCAGTGCCACACCTGTACAGAATGCCACCGACTCTGCTGAATGCGGGGTCTCTGGTCAGGGCGATGCGAACTATAGCGGGACCTTTACATTCCTGTCCTGCTAGAGTTTATGTTTCGCAGAATATGAGTTCCATTTTCTAAATGGAAATAGGTCTGTCATAACCTGCACGCGCTCCAGCCTCCCACCCCCAGCTAAAACCTTCCGTTGCAGTTCTCTGGCTGGCCCACAGAGCCCTCTGCCCTAGCCTCTGCCTACGGTTCCCTCCTCATCTGCCACCTGACCTCCCACCACTCTGGCCTCCTGTCTCTCCCTTGGATAAGCCAAACGGGGTTGCACCTCGGGGTGTTTGCACTGTGCCCTTGCTGACCTCTTTTAGACACTCTTCCCCTAGCTCTCAGGAAGCTTTCTTGTTAAGTTCTACTGTCATCTCAGAGAATGACCCACCTGGCTGGTACCTGTCCTCACATCTCTCATGCTCTTTTGCCTCAAATCTGTGCTCTTAGTTGCAGAGGAAGAAGAGGGGTCATCTCCCCAGGAGACGGAGGGCTCATCTTTTGTTTCAAGAAAGAAAGCAAGCACAGGACGTGTGGAAAGCACCAAATAAGGTGGAGACTTACTACTCCTTAATCACCTGCTGGGAACGTGCTGTGGCCCTGGCGTTTTAAAGGCCACACTGAGGGGGAGACTCTGCAGGTCCATCTCCCAGTGGAAAGGCAAACAGCGGGGCGCACGTGCTGCGGGCAGCGACGGCACAGGGGAAGGCGTGACTAACTCTGTCTGGGAGTCAGACAGTGTGCAGCACAGGTGACAGTTTAAGCCAGATGTTGAAAGACGAGTATGCGCTCATCTATATCCTCCTGTTCATTCCAAAAAAACAGTCGAAAGTGCCTCGTGGGAGTGGAGCGGACCTTGGAGGAATGGAATGGCACTTCGGACACAGGAAGGGCCAAGCACGGAAGCATGACCGGGTGCCGAATCTGGAGGTGGCGGCAACATCTGGGGGCTGACGAGGTCCGCGTGGTGGATCGCGTGGCACCCGGGCCCTCTCCAGCAGCAGTTCTCAGGCGTGAGCACATCAGGGTCCCTGGAGGACTTGTAAAAACACAGTCACCCAGCCCCGTCCCCAGAGAGTTGGTTTCTGCCGAGGCCAGGAGGGGCGGTGGCAAGCATCAGCATCTCTCACAAATCCCTGAGTGATGCTGACGCGCGGGCCCTGCGACCACCCCTGCAGAGCCGCTCTCTAGAATGTGGGTGCAGTCCTGTCATTGGTTGGGGTACCTGGAACTCTTAGAGCTGGAGGAGGAAAATTTCGACATAGAAAGTTTACCGAGGGCTATGACAAGACCTGGAGAGCCACTGGCAGACTATGCCATGCGTCCGAGAGAAAGTCAGTGGGTTCGGCCCGTCTATGGAAAGGTCATATGGACTGGGAATGTCTCTCGCTTGATGGAGACGACTTGGCATGATCACCTGTGGGGAACGAGGGAAGGAGGCAGAATCTTGGGGGGTCAAAATTACATTCCATCGTGTAAATGAAGTACTGTAACGTTTGTGCATTCAAAAAACCTCACGCTGACCGAAATCGCAAAAGCGGGTTTCCACCAGTCACACAGAGTTTCCCTTCACTCCCTTGCCACCCCCGTGGATCAGGCCCTTCCAGCTAAAGAAGGCGAGAGGGCTTGGCCATGGCCATTCGGCGGGCTCACCACACCTTCCTCGGGGAGCGCCGTCTCAGGGTGCTGTGCCCCGTGCCCCCACTCTGGCATCAGCGCTTAGCCGCAGGCAGCAGGCGTGGTCCTTCCAGCCTCGGCACACTCTTAATAATGTGGGAGCCCCCAACCCCCAGACCACAGGACTTCACAGGTGCGTCATGATGGAAAACTGGAGCCTGGCTGGAAGCGCAGAGCGGAAAGCGAAGGACACAGGCGCCGCCTGCTCCCGGTCACGTTCAACGCCGGACAACACCCGTGGGGCTTGGCTTTTGGCTTCCAGCAGCTCCCAGCAGCCGGAGCCTCAGGAGCTGCCTCAGTCTGTCCCCTCTCTGAACATCGCCCTCCTTAAGGCGACAGGTGCTGTGACCCCGTCCTTGTGTTGTGTGCTGTTCTGTCCTCTTGCAGAGCTGTCGAGATGGCCAGCTTCCCGTACCGGCCCTTCCTAATGTTTCGCAGTTTGTGAGCACTTCCAGCTCTGCCAATGGCGTTTCTAAGGAAGGTAAAATGGTCCACACGCCCCAAATCCAACCTAAGTCCTTTTCAAATGTAATACACGTATGTGACTAGAGTCAGAGTTATCAGGGATCTAGACTCCTGTTTTTGTATCTTTGTCATCTTACAAGCAGATGAAATGACATTCCCTTCTACCTAGTGAAAATCACTAATTCTGGAAACGTTTTGAAAATCTACTTAATAAAGAGAATTTTCCTAGAGTAAAAAGATTTGTTTATAATTCTTCCCCATATCCCAAGTTCATAAATATACTTTGTATATTTGGCAACCCATACATAGGACCTCCATTTCAAAATGACACGATCACTGACATTGAAACAATAACATAGCTTGGTCCTGTGCTCACACAGAAAGAATGCCCTCAGCTTTGTTCCGTGTGCTGCGTTTAAACTGGGGCAAGCCATCCAAGACTCTCCCCAATGACATCTTATGTTAGTGTGACAGACTAGAAGGCCCTAAAGAATGATTTCCTTTTGGGTTTTGTGGTATCTATTGACTAAGTTACCTGCGAATGTCTTTTGGAACCCAAGATGCTCACTAGATTCTTTCGCTGGGAGGGGCATCTTCCTCAGTTACTCCCACTGTCTTCAGCCTGGTAGACGTAATGAGAGAATCCGATTCCGCAATATCTCATTCTGTTTCGTATTCTTTCTTGCTTTGACTCACTTAATTTTTCACTCGATGCCGAACTCGTATGATATTCCCTTTTATGTTAGGCTGCCTTATTTTGACACACAAAATGAGGATTTACTTCCTAAGAGGTACATACTGAAAATATGCATTAAAAATACTGGAAGGAAACACACCAAAAGGCTTTCCTTTAGATGCTGGATTTATGAGTGATTTTAAAACATCTCCTTAGTGCTTTCTATCCTTTTCAACTTTCTATAATAAAAATTTAATTGATCTTGATGTTTATTTTCACTTTAAGGTATTGACCATCCTAAAACCGTAAACAGGTGGAAGGTGGGGTGTCAGCCACTCAGCCTCAAGTGAAGACAGCTGGGCAGCAGCTATTTCCCAGGCCCTGGTGAGTGGCCGAGCATCTCAGCATGCCAGCGTCCCAGCGTCCCAGTGTCCCAGCATCCAAGCATCCAAGCATCCAAGCACGGCCTCCCGAGGAGCTGCTGCTCGGCGCGCTTCCAGGACAGCAATGGAGTGACAGCCTCCATCTCCTCACTGGTCCACGAGGTACGCAGGTAGAAAGATGCTAGCATCTAAACATTCTGCTCAGTCCAGATTCATTTTCAGAAATATTTGCAATGAGAACCCATAGTCCCAATGGGGAAAAAATCAAATGGCATCACCAACACAAAGCGATAGTTTATACCCTCGTTGGAAAGGGCGACATGAAATCCATTGCTCAAAGAAATTAAAGCAGCCAGGAGCACTTGCTTATTTTAAACACTATTTAGGTCATGGAAAAGAACGGAATCGGTTTTCTGTTGACGTTGCTGTTTTTCATTCTGTCTGAATAAGATCTTTGTTGGGCTAAAAGCCATTTTGTTTCTTGGAGTGAATATTCTTTCATATTTTTTCAGCCAAGTTTTTATATTGATGTTTTCTAATAAAATAGCTAAGTGGAGGAACGTGAAACCAGTAATATTGGTTTTCAGGTGTTCAGTTTCAACTTCAAAACACAAAAAGGAAGAAAATCAAATGGGACAGAATAAATTCACACTGTGTTCTTAAAGACGTGAAGCGTTCATTTGTAGAAACACTCCTTCAACAAACAGAAAAACGCTTCCCCAGTGAAATGATGTTTGCTGTGATATAATACATAGTTTAATCAAATGAGAACGAAGGGCAAGCGTAGAAAAGTACCGAAGACTAACTTCTGTGTGCAAATGTCCTTAGAAATCACCTTGGAGAGCACCTCCCCAACATAAGTATTTCAGCTGAGTTTCCACAAAGGTGTTACTCGTTGAAGTTGTCGGGCGTCAGGCTCTAGTTCGCTTCTGGCCAGTGAAAGGCCTTTTAATGATTGCCAAAGCCTCACAGAAAGGTCTGTGTGATTTCTCATCTCAATGATCTTAAACCGGAATTCCTGTTTCCATGTTGAGCTTTTCTGCTGATTAACTTTGAAACAGTTTCCTAAGAATGAGGAGATGATCGTCGTTCCGGTTGTAAACTGTCAGTCACCCTATTTGCTTGTGCAAACCTGCTTTGCCATTACTGTCTGAGCATCGGCATGTTAGCACACAGGAGATGACCTCCTGTCTGTCACGCCTTGGGGTGTCTGTGTAGCTGTTTCATGGGGGGGGGGGCAATGGCTGCTGTGCGCGACCCGTGAGTAAACTGCGCGTGTTTCAATTCCTGTTTAAGCCCGATGGTTTGTTTGTCAAACTGACTTTTCGGGGCTGTTAAAGAGCAAAAATAACTTGTAACTAAAAACAATTCGGAATTCTCGTCCCGGTAGAGAACACGTGTCGTGAAGGAGCAGCTGAAGCGGTTTGCGCCCCCGGGTTTGCGGGGGGCCACGCACTCGCCGCCCACTCTACCCTCAGCCCACCGACCTGCAGGTGCGGCCCACGCACCTCCGCCCACCTGGCCAGCCCCGCTCAGGCCTCAAAGCAACCGAGTCACCGTGGCATTTCTCTCCCCGAGAGCTGCTAGGCGGGCGGGCTGCTCGGTGAGAGGCTGCAGTCCCGCCCGGAGGTGCCAAACCTGGAGGGCGCGTGCCCTCGGTGGTTAGTGATGCCACGGCCGGGATGTGTGCGTCCAGGAGACGGGAGGACGGTGCGTGTCGCTGCCTGAAGTTGGGCCCTTTTAAGCGTTTTTACATCTGCTTGTCAGTTACAGGTAACACGCCACTTTACATTCGTTCACACGCACGACGTAGTGATTCGGCATCTATACAGCTTCACTGAGGTGGTCACCCCCGTGCTCCAGTGGTCGCCTGACGCCACGCGTCTTCCCACAGTGCCACCCGCTGCGTTCCCCACGCCGTGTCTGCCTGCCTGGACTGCGCTGTAACTCCCCATCCTCTCCTCTGACACCTGCCTCCCAACCCCGCTCCCACCTGGAACAGTGACCTGTCCCCTGTATCTGAGCGTATTTCTGTTTTGTCTTATTCTTCAGATCCCACACATGAGTGAAGCCGCAACGTTTGTCTTTGCCTGTCTGCACTCGGCATAATACCCTCTGGGTCCATCCATGTTGTTGTAGAGGGCAAGATCTCATTCTTTTATTGCAAATTTTTTGTCTCGTGTGATAGCTTTTTTTTAATGTTACTTTGGGATAAGTGTTGCTACCCTAGCTTTTTTTTTTTCTTTTCCATTTTCATGAAATATCTTTTTCCATCTCTTTGCTTTCCATCTGTGGTGTCTTTTGATCTGAAGTGAGTCTCTTGTAGGCAGCAAATTTAAGTTTTGTTTTCTTATTCATTCACCCACCCAATGTCTTTTGATTGGAGCATTTAATTCATTTACATTTAAAGAAATTATTTACAGGTATGTAGTTATTGCTGTTTTGTTATTCATATTTTTTCATCTTTTTCCCCTTCTCAAGAAGTCCCTTTAACAGTTCTTATAATACTGGCTTGGTAGAGATGGACTCCTTTAGCTTTTTCCTGCCTGGGAAGCTCTTTATCTATCCTTTGATTCTAAATGAAGGCTTTGCTGGATAGTCTTCTTGGTTATAGGTCCTTGCTCTTCATCACTTTGACTATTTCATGCCAAGCCTTTCTGGTTTGCGAAGTCTTTGTTGAGAAATCAGCTGATAGTCTTATGGTTGCTCCCTTGTAGGTAACTAACTGCCTTTCTCTTGCTGTTTTAAGATTCTCTCTTTGTCTTTAACGTCTGGCATTTTCATTGTGTCTTGGTGTGGGCCTCCTTGGGTGTTTATCTTGTTTGGGACTCTGTACTTCGTGGGCTTGTATGTCTATTTTCTTTGTCAAGTTAGGGTAGTTTTCTGCCATAATTTTCCAAATAGGTTTTCAATTCTTTGCTCTCTCACTCTCCTTCTGGTACCCCTCTGATGAGAATGTTGGTATGCTTGATGTTGTCCCAGAGCTCCCTTAAACTGTCCTCGTTTTAGTGGATTCTTTTTACTTTTTGCTGTTCTGATTGCGTGTTTTGGGCCACCTTATCCTCCAAATCACTGATTCAATCCTCTGATTCATCTAATCTACTGTTGATTCCCTCTAATGTATTTTTCATTTGTTATTGTATATTTCATTTCTGTCTGGATTCTTTTATGTTTTCTATCTCCATTTTTATGTTTCCTATCTCTTTGCTGCAGTTCTCACTGAGTTCATCCACTCTGCCCCTCAGTTCATTGAGCATCTTGACAGCCAGTTTTAGACTTTGCATCTTGTCTCTCGCTGTCGCTCGCCCGTCTCCGTTATGTATAGTTCTTTTTCTGGAGCTTTGTTCTCTTCTTTCATCAGGGGCAGGTTTCTTTGTCTCCCTGTTTTGGCTGCCTCTTAGCATCCAGTGGGCCGGGGGCATGGAGGAGGAGCCCAGCAGGAGGACCCTGTCAGCATGCCCGTGCCCAGCCCGCCCGAACTTGTCCTCATGCTCCAAACTCGGATGGGGGCAGCCCTCTGCGGCCCGGATCCCACTCTTCCTGTCTTGCCATCAGGCTCACTGGAAGCAAGAGGCCAGCCTGCGGGGAACGGTAGCCCCTCAGCCGACGCCGACCCTGGAGAAAGCAGCTCAGTGAGCGCTGTGCTGCGAGGGGCCTGCGGCCAGTGCGGGCCACCACGGGCTGCCACAGGTTTGACCGTGTTCCCCAAGGACAGCAGCACAGTGCTGTCCCCTCCTTTACTGCTGCATAGCTCTTTGATCAAGCGAGGCTCTGCTGGTGGAGGGCCAGTCCGTGGAGAGTAAGTACACCATCTCCTGGCGCCTGGGCCAGGCACGAGGCCCGCAGGGACCACTGGGCCGGGCCTCTCTGCTCCTCCGCCCGCTCCCGTGTCTCCGCGCGAAAGGGCAGAGGCGCTGAGGATGACGGCACCAGGGCAGAGGAGTCTCCCCCGACGCTTGCGGCGCATCTCCCCTGAGTTCCACGTCCCAGGCCATTCCACATGGGAGTGTGTGTGTGTATGGGGCAGGCTGGTACCAAGGCCGCGTTCAGTAAGTTTGACCTGTACTGATGTCTGGCCCCCTGTCTGTGGTGACGGTCTGCCTGCAGAGACCATTTGTTCTCCTCCAAGGGCACACTCGTCCCCGCTGCCCGGGCCACCTTGCCGTGGTCCAGGGCTGCCTGAACCTGGTCACGTCTGCCTCGTGCTGACTTTCATGGCTGTAAAGCTCCTGTGGCTAACAGACATGAGCCATGTCCTCCAGCCCAGCCTCTGTGAGCCATAAAGGTGGCGTTTGGCCCTGCTGTTCTTTCCTTCGTGTTTCAGTTAGATCAGTGCTCAGTGGGAGACGAGTGTGTTATCTTATGTGCCGATTGGTCATCTGCTCGTCAGGTGACGATGCACTGGTCGTGTGAGTGTGGCAGACTACCCACAATCTGTCGTTCCATCGTCATTGACCATGGGGGCCCAGCTCGCCCTCTTGCCGCCAGTGGTGGCCTCGGGGTTTGGCACCACCATGGAGAGAGGTCAGAGTGCTCACATGCTTAAGAGGAAGCGGCTTCCCTCTGTCTTCCGTCAGAGCACTGGACCTTAGCTATGGCTCTGACCCAGGGCGACTGTGCAGAGGAGGAAGGAGTGACAGGAATTGGCCGAGTGTCAGCAAGGCGGGAATCTGAGTTGCTGAATGCCCTGGGACAGCAGACATGGCCCACTGGGCTGCCCTGGACTATCACATGAAAGAGAGAAATGCTTGTCTCATTTAAGCCACTGTGTATTGGGGCTGTTTGTTGTAGCAGCATAGCCTTTTGTTTGAAAGCCAGGATCGAGTCATTCGAGCCTTAAATAACAATATAAGCTCCAGAGAAGCAAATGGTATTTGAGCTGCTGAAGTCTTTAACTATGAGCTGGGCCTCTGGGTTATAGGTACGGGTGTTTCAAGGAAACGAATGGCATAGTCATAGGTTCCTAGACTAGGAGGTGAAACAGGAGCTCTGTGTGTGTGCTTCTGTTTACCAGAAAGGTGGCTGATTAAGCATATACTCGCTCTCATTCTGTTGATTTGTGCCAGTTAGTTTTTAGTTACATGAGGAAAGTTTAATGGGGAAAATCTTCCCGGGCCGTGCAGGCACAGAGAACAGCGAGCCTGAACAGCGAGGGTCGGTGAGGACAATGTGCCCAGCCCTTGTGGGGGAGAGGGCCTCGGGAGTGCGCCTGGACTGACTGGCAGGTCAGGTCTGGGCACGTGGGGATAAGGAACTGGGATTTCACTGGAGGCGTGATGACAGCTGTTGGAAAGTTGAAGCAACTGAATGGCATGGATAGGCCCGCCTTCTCAGTTCCACTCCCGAGAAAGTGGCCACAGGGGAAGAAGCCGGCAACTGTTTGGAGACAGCGCAGCGGCCCACGCACGCGACCACTGGACAGAGGTTCAGACCTTTTGGACCGTTTTTGGATTGTGAACACAACAAGCCCCCTGTATCAGCCGCAAAAGAATAAATGCGTTGGTTGAGACTAAATAACTTAGTAAACTACCAGACTTTCTTTCATTTGGCACCGAGTAGCCAGAACATTTCTTCACGCCATGCTCTGGTACTGCTGGTGCCGGCTCCTGACGTGCCCCTGTTGTCAGGAAGTGAGTGTCTGGGCTCAGCTCAGCCACCCCTAATGGGGCCTTGGCCGCAGCTGCTTGCTCCTGGGATGGTGACAGCAAAGTACACATCTAGATGTTAGCTAACCGCGTGAGACCCCGGCCAGCATGTTGGTGCAGCGCTGCCGGAGAAAGTGTCTGCCGAGTCCCAGCGCCCACTGTGGGCCATGAAAGGGGCTTCCAGTGACCATGGAGGACCTCCCGAGTATCACAGTGCTCCCTCACCCATCCTGACCCCAGCCCCTTGGCGTGGGGCTCTCCCTGTCAGAACGGGGCCTGCTTCTGGAAGGACCTGCTTCTGGAAGGTCCTGCTTCTGTTACAGTGGAAGCATGGGCACCTTTCCCAGTGGCTTAGTTCCCCTGGGACTCAGAGAAGCGGGGCCCAGATGGTTGGCCTTACTCAGACACAAAGTTCATCTTGAGCACAGAGATTAGAACAACATGTCCAGTTCGTGCTGGCAATGTGATGTTATCTCTAGGTCATTCAAAGTAGCTGACATGGGCCAGAGCACTTGACATCGCGTTTAACCCTGACAACACTGGACGCTCTTATGCCCATTTTGTGGGGGAAGGGGCTGAGGCAAAGAAGGTTAACCTGCCAGAGTCAGTCACATAATTAGTGCACGGCAGAGGTAGGATTCAAACCCAAGCCTGTGATTTTAATCATGTGGCTGTAAATTTTTGTCCCTCGTTTCTCAGATGTAGTGCAGTCAATAAATGTGTCGTCAATACGTGAGTGAGGAAGGAGTGATGAGACATTTCCCAGGTGTCGGATCCTTGACCCAGGCACGTCTTGCACGAGTCAAGCGTGGGACATATACAGTTTATCTTCATCTTTCCCTTAGTTAAGTATTCACTGAAGACGTCCCGAAGAATTACAGGTATATTTTGTGCAATTTTGAGTTTTGAATAGGAATAGAAAGACTGACTTAAAAGATATAAGAGGGGAAGGGATTCTATATATAAAGGATAATATGAAAAAAAACATAATGAAGGAAATAGAGAAAAACAGAGTTAAACATCCCTTTGATTATATCAAAAGTGTCTCACGAGGATGGAAAGACACTGAGTAGCTGTCATCTGGGTAGGTTATTTAGACAAGAGCCAAACGCGATGCGTCATCTAAACCCAGGGGGTCATGGTGTCATCGTCGGATGTTTTTATTATTTGGCCACAGCCCTTCATACTAATCAGGATGTAGAGAGAGACCAGAATCGGGAGGTGGGGACAGGAGGCTTCGTTCACAGCCACTTGGATGAGTGACAGTGGATGCGTGGGGGAGGAGACGTTCTCCTCAGTGGACAGATGTCTTGGATGCCAGAGACTACCACACGATTCGTTTCTTTCCTGACTTCTAAGCTTCTCTTTTCTGATCTTACTGTCCTTCCTTTCATTAAGTCAGAAGTCAACAATTTTTTCCCAATAAGTATGAGGCCTAAGAAATTTTAAATGTGAATATTGTTAAGTTTTGATTATGTCACCTAGGGAATAGTAACACAGAATGTCTAAAATCCTTTATTTTTAACTTCAAAATTGCATTCACGTTTGAAGTACTCAGGGCAGATAATTTTTCTCATTTTGCTAAGCTTAATAGTAAAGTAGATTTATATCCTCATAAAATACGTAAGGGGCAATGAAGACGTGGTCTGAGGAGGAGTTTCAGAAATATTGGGTTTTCAGGGGAATATCAGATAGAGATTTAAAACTTTCCCTGAGAAATACCTGAGAATTACATGCCTCACAATAATATAAATGTAGAATAATTTTTAGAAATGTTTAGGAACCCTATCCTATTAATAGCTGCTTTCCAAATTTAAATTCTGCATAACTTCGATTCCAGAAAATAAACTAGGCACAAAAAATGTAAAATGACAAAGGTTAAAACTGCAGTGTCGGGCAGTAACTGTAGCCGTCACGTGAGTATGGAGGCAGCAGTGACTGACAAGGTTAGCAGGACAGACACGTGGGAAAGGTCTGGGTGACCTAACACTGAATTCCTCACGTAGGTTACCGGTCACCCTTCGGAGACTTTTTAATTGTGTACAGTTCTCTAACTTCTGAAATTTTGATAATGGATCTGTATTGTTTAGAAAAATAAATTAAAACAAATAAAATCTTAAATACTAAGCTGTTTACTTGATAATGTGTCCTTGAATGGAGGTGGCATACCTGAGCTATGTAAGTATTGAATGACTATTTGAGGAATTGGTTTGAAAACCATAAGGGACTCTGGTTTTTATTAAGGACTTGGGTGTTCTTGACACTAAATAAAAAGGTGACTCCGGGTGCTTTGGTCGCGCGTTCAATTGCCGGTCGTTACCGCTCCCCTGTGACGAGTGGCTGCGGCAGCCCAGACTCAGAGCCGAGGGCGACAAGATTGGGATTGAACCGGGCGCTGGGGCCTGGGTGCCACGCATGCTGCACATCTGCTGGGCTGTCAGACGGACAACAGGCCCCTCGTGTGCTGGAGAGGGGTGCTCCCCACGATGCTGCTGGGTGCGGCATGGGCTAGGCCTGGAGAGCAGGGAGGAGGGGCGTCCCGAGAGACAGGCGGCGAGCGTGGCCCTCTCTGGGCGAGGCGGGAGCGCGGGTCTGTCTGGGGGGCCCTGGGACCTGGAGAACAGGGTGGAAGACTCAGTCTGCAGAGTAGACATCCCTGCGGCTCCAGATTTTGTGCCATATACGTCACCTACTTAAAAGGACCATCGGGCCCTCCTGGCGAGTTCTTCTGGAGCTCACCACAGAGCATCTCGCACCCACCCCAGCTCACGCGGGCACCTCACCGCCGGGCACCACCGCAGGTGCTTCCTCCTCATGCGCATTGGCAGGACCAGGACACAGGTGGCGGTCACTCCCCAGCCTCAGGTCCGCATCTGAAGGATCAGCCAGCCTCGGAGCTGGAGCGGAAGGGGGCACCCAGCTACAGGCATATGGAAGCTGTCTGGTATTTTTCTGAATGAATGAGAGCAAAAAGGGAAGAAAGAGCAAAGCGGCTGTGTAGACGGACGTGCCCCAGACCTGCGGCAGCGAGGTTGCGCTTTCACCTGCATTTGAGAAACGGGCCTGGCTCTGGTCCAAAACCAAGCTCCCCGCATGGCCAGAGCAAGAGCCAGTGGCTTAGGAGCTACCAATCCTACAAAAAGCTCCCTTTAACTATCCTCTCCCCCAGAAGTGGGCAGGTGGCTGTCGGTGTGATTCGTACAGCACAGCTCGTGACATTTGTCCGGTCCGTAAAATCTCTGAGAACCACAAAAGCCAAACACAGTGTTCTACTTGGGACTGCAGTTTTGAACAGGGACGTGCAGGACCTGCCGTCCAGACAGACTTTCGAGGTTGTGGTTTGCGGATCGGTTTGGCCACCAGACAAAACAGCTCTGTGGCTCATTAGCACCCCAGGGGACCAAAAGTACAGCCCGCGTCCTGACGGCGTTCGTGTACGTGAAGGTGTTAGGGCCCAAATGAAGTCCCTGGTCTGGGCGAGAGGGCAGTGGAAGACACACGAAGGCATCCATTTGGAAACACGGGAAGGACACCCGCGAACAGCATTGTGTCCAACTCCCCGTTCCCCCCGTGGGGGTTGTGCCCTGCGTGCCCGTGGCACCTGCCGCTGCCCTGGGGACTACGCGCGTGGGCTTGAGGCCGGCCGCAGCCAGTGGCCCAGGAGCAGCGGTCTATAGCGCCAGCCCGGAGCATGCTGGCCCCCGCCCGTGCGCGTGGCGCGGCCCGGAGCAGACTCTGAGGTCGCGGGGCTGCGGGGTGTCCCGGTGCGAAGTGGTCTGCGTCGCACTGTTTGTCACTGCCACGGAACCTGAGCAAAGTGGACCGACGCGGCCAGGCTTGCCGCGGGAGAATTCACAGTGACCAGAGGGAGGCGGCAGAGCGTGAATTCCCGCTCGCACAACCCTGCACCTTCGGGCCGGTTGACGGTGTCCTGGTGGGGGGTCGCCCCCTGCTGCGGCTTGCCCAGGTCAGGGCGGGCGCCCTTGGTCTCTGGGCTTGCACAGAGGGACACCTGGAGTTCAGGACGTGTTTGGCTGGTCACGAGCACAGCGGAGCTGCTGTGACAGCGCTGGAACCCGTGGGCCCCGTGTGGGAAGCGGACGCTTTCAGTAAAACGCTGGCCGTCGTGGGAGCTTCACTGACACTCGGAAGCGTTCTCAGTATCCCAGGGGCATGGGACTCGGCTGAGGAACCAGCGGGGACATGTGTGAAGTACCAGATGATAAACGGCTTCAGCCGTGCGGGCCGTGCCACCCTGTGCTGCTGCGGTCATGCAGGGATGTGATGACCAATCGTGGCTGTGTCCGATGAAGCGTCAGCTACCGAAGCAGGGGACTGGCCGTATTCGGCCTCTAGCCCATCCTTAGCTGAGCCTCGATTTAATAGAAAAAAAACTGGAACTCTTTCTCACCAACACGACACTCAGAAACCCAGTGTCAGCTCAACAGAGGTGTTACACGCACCTCATCCAGAGACCCATGAAATGACCGTGCTTACTCAAGAAGCCATCAAAACCATGAAGGACATTACCCTGGGAAACTGTTTGGAACGTTGAATGATGACCCCTAGGTCCCCAAACCCAAGAAAAGGTCCAGATTCCTGGATGTGGGTCAAGTGCAGACTGGCTGCCGCGTTTGAGGACCTAGAAGCACCAACCCATGAGAAGACAGGACACACAGTGGCAACCGCAAGTACAGGTTCTGAGAGTGTGGAAAATAGATGTCAAGAAGCGAGCGCCAGCAGGAAGCCGTCATTCCACCCTGGACCACTGTGGAATGTGCACAGTCGTTCTAGACGTGGCTTGTCAGGAAAAACATCAGCTCTCGGTTCATGCAGGGGAGGGGTTATGAGTCGATTGAGGACAGGGACACTGGAACAGGGAGTGCCTTGCTGTATCTGTTGCTTTGCTTGGGAGGGAAAAACAATGTATGTTCCAAGACATTTTTTTTTTTTTTTTTGCTGAACAGAGATAAATTGAAGTATGATACCCTTTACCCGAAGTCTAAAACATATAACATGAATATTAAACTGTAAGTCACTCAAAAAATGATCACCTCTCTCAAACATACTCCTATAATATATTTTCAGCATCATATTTAGTTGTTAGCATGTGTTGTGATTTAGGTAAATCCCTTATATATGCTAAATAATTTCAAATTATCCACGCACGACTTTCAGCTGTTCGTGGAGCAGAGGTGCAGCGCCAGGCAGCACGTGAGGAAAGCAGACGAGCCGCGCGGTGCGAGGCGGAGCAGGGCTGCGGGCGAGGGCGGTTTTCTTCCCCAGAAAGCAGGCAGGCGGCCCCCTGGTGTGAGTCACGTTCTCAGGTGGCTCGGAGAGGGTCAGAGGCAGACCGAACAGTGCACGCGTGGACGCGGAGGAGAACTGGACACGCTCCGAGTCAGAGGAAGAAATGCAGCTTGGAACGAAACGGGTGAAGCTGAAAAGAGGAGCCATTGGAGTGAGGAGCCAGTCAGTGGCTTGAAGCCGGAGGTGGCAGACCGGGTTGTCCTGGAAAGAGTCCTCTCGAAGCAGAGTGGAGGGTGAATCGGAGTCGGCCCTGAAGCTGGAAGAGGACATCGCCGAAGCCTGGGAAGGGAGCTGCATGCTCCCGCACTCAGATGCTGTGAACGTGTGAGGAAAATGGTGGGTTCCAGAACCTCGGGAACCTGATCACTAGGACTCAACAGCGGATGGACACGAAAGTGAGGGAGAGGACGGCACTTCGAATGCCTCCTGGACGCGTGTGGTGCGCTCACGGGGAACTGTCTAGTGGGCAGCAAGGCGAGCAGGCCTAGGGCTCGGGGAGGAGATCCGAACCCTGGAAGGAGGAGTCATCACTGCAGAGTGTCCGTCGTGACCAGGGGAGGCTGAGCAGACAGAGCATGGAGAGAACAGTGGTGTGAAGGGTAGAGTGTGAGGTTCTCCAGAACCAAAGGACCGGCTCACGGTAGAAAAGAAGGCGGAGAGGAAGGCCCAGGACAGGTGGTGGCAGTCCAGGGTGACCTTCCAGAGCGCTCTGTCCCGCCGTAACTGTGCATTCTGTTTGTGCCGAGAAACATTCCCCAGGTTAAAGAGCATTCCTGATGTTCCCGATTACTTCTCTAATGCTTTCAGCAGCATACGGACGGCCAGGATAGTGGGGTGGGGGGTGGTCACCTCCTTTCCTTCACCAAAAATGACGCAGTGCCATGAAAGACACGCCCAGGGTAGATGAAAAGCTATTCCTGCCCGCGGCATCCCGTGTGGCTAGTTTACTAACTCTCATCCCTTATTTCTCGACAACTGTATCTCTAGTATTATAAGGGATGACAGTTCTGGAATATCAAACAACTATGAACAGCTTTTTTTTTCTGTTCCGGAGAGATATTGGTTTATCTTTTTCTGAATTAAAATCTCTTATTGCCTTGAGTGTGCAGACAGCAAGCAAAATATATAATTTATAGGACTTTGGAAGTTCGAAAATGAGGGAGTAGGTTAGAGCCAGTTGAGAAGGGCAGATGTTGTTTTCACTGAATGGAGCTGAAGTAAGGCGAATGAGAAGCTGAGTTTGTAAAGATTGCATCATACGGTAGTGGTAGAGGTGGTGTTCAAACCAGGTGTTTTCAAATTCCAAGTCCTGTGGTTCTTCTGTAGTGTGTCTGGATGTCAGAAGAACACCAGCACTGTGTTCCAGGTTTGTACCATTCACATACGCATGTGTTGTGTCAGTCTGTCTCCAAAGCTCAGTTTTGACAGGCGGTTCCGGTGGCCTCCCTCTGCCGCATTAAGCTTGCCTTGTGGGATCATACACGTTTGCTTTGCTGACTTAAATTTTGAGACCCAACATGCACCTAAAGCTTTGAATCATAGAGTGGGGAGCGAGGTTTCCGGGGACACGGACGCTCCCCCGGGCGGGGCGCTCCCGGCCGCTGGAACGCGCTCCGGGCAGCAGGGGGCGGCAGAGCCGCGCGGCGGGAGCTCAGCGCACAGACGCGGCTCCGGCCGCAGGCGCGCGGGGTCCTGCTCCTAGTGGAGGGCGGGAAGCGTTCCTCCCTGGGGCGCCTTCTCCGTCCTCGGGAGTTCCAGAATGCCTGCGGAGGAACAGCACCAACAGAACACGAAAGGGCCCCGCTCGGATCGCAGTCCCCCCAGACGCCGGCCGCGCACGTGAGCAGCCCCTGAGGGCCCTGCGTGCCGGAGGCCCGGGTGACTCGCCCCCGCGGCTGGGGCCGCGCGCGCGGAGGGCCAGGTGCGAGGCCCAGAAGGGCGGATTCGCACCTGGAAGACCGAGACCGGGCCCGCTCCGGGCGTGGAGGTGGAGTCCCCCGTCCAGGTCGAGGACACCAGGGGCCGTTCTTGCCGAACGACATTCCCTGCATGGAGCGACAGACCCGACAGGCCCCGCTTGTAGACTAAGTGCCAGGTCCCAGGCCTGGAGACCGGCCCCAGGGGTCCGGGACGACTCGGAGGATGTTCGTGTACAGGGCTCGGGCTGAGACAGGCAGCAGCACGCAGCGGGCTCCTGTGCGGGTCCGGAACCAGGTCGCATGAGCGGGCCGCTCGCCGGCGGGGATGGCAGGGCCGAGGAGCTGCAGGGCAGCGAGGCTGCGGCCCGGCACACTGTCTGAGCAATGTCTCCGGGTCCAAAGCTCCCAGGGCGGGCGGCCGCTGGACATCTTGTGCCACCTGCCGGGCTCCACCGTGTCAAGGGCCCGCAGACGCCGCTTGTGGGTCCACCAGCCACACGAAGCAGGGTTCCAGCTGGAGGACTGGGCCAGGCTTTGGGGAGGGCCTGCCTCTGGCCTCCTCGGCCACCTGAGACTCTGGAATCGCTGAAGCGCAGGTGTATAGGACCCGGCAGGACCAGAACCGTAGGTGGAAAGGAGATGACATGAGGTCTCTCCTCCCCCGGGGCAGTCCTGCACAGCCAGGCCGGAGAGAGCTAGCCTAGCCAGGGACTGGCCGCACTTTCATGTGAAACTGGCTGCGTCCCCGAGTCCCACTTCTAACTTCTTCTCCTTCTTTTCCTGCCTGGCCTCCCTTGCCCGTCATTTTCACTGCTTGTAGGTGGGACCTCTGGGGAGGCCTGGCCTGTAAACTCTGCCGGAGGTTCCAGCTCCCAGGCAGTCTGGGCGGGGTGCCTTCCCTGTGATGCTGGGAGGCTGTCTGCTCCTCCCGTGGAGAGACGCCCCAGTCCTGTGAAACCCCGGGCCAGCCCAGCCAGAGCAAGTGAACCTCCGGGGGCAGATGCCCTGCCTCACTCCCCCGCCCCCCCCCGCAGAGCCTGGGCTTGTTTACCCTCTTCCCAGCAACTGCCTGCCAATTTCTTTTTGCTTGACAGAAGCGAGCTCTTTTTGCTCACCTGTAATCTTTTTTGTATTTTGCTAAAACTAGCTAAATTCATACTGTTTCTGGATGGGAGGTCTGGTATGTCCCCACAGGGCAGCCTGGGCAGCAAGTAAGAGGGTCGACCCGTTGTCCGCATGCGCTTCCCGTGGCAGAAACTAACCTGTTATTCGTCATGTAGAGGAGGTGTTGGTTTGCTGGAATTTAAATGTTGAGAGAGCGAAATGAGCGTGGCCATTGATATGCGACAGGTTTCTGTCCCACAGTGCTTGCTGGCCGCTGCCACGCACGAGGCGCTCAGCCGGCGCTGGCCTCTGCCCTTAGAGTTTGCACACATGACAGTGCACGGCTGGCACGGCTTGCGTGTTCGAGGGAGAAAGTATGGAGCCAGAGAGGCGAGCTCCACCCTGACGCCCAGGAATGATTCGGAGCTGAGGGGCAAAGCCTGGAGGGGAGGCAGTGAGGGGGGTGCGTGCCTCTGTGTGCGCGTGTGCATGTGTGTGTCTGGGAGGGCTGGGGGAGAGGCGAGACCAGGTTTTGCAGGGTCTTGAGAGCAACACAGAGGACAGATGTGCATTTGGCCAGAAACCCAAGGTGGGCAGTACCACTGACCACCTGTGTGTGGGGAAGGAAGGGACCTGGGCTTCCAGGGAAGGAGGTGTGAAGTGGGCGTCCAGGAAGAGGCTCTGGCTTGGGAAGGGGGGAAGCTGTGCCCCTGCTTGCAGAGCAATGCAGAGCCCCTGCTGCATTGGCACAGGGTGAGCGGAGTCAGGGATGATGCCCTCTCCTAAAGAAGACCAGCCTGCTCACTGCAGCCTGTCCTCGTCTGCTGCTTGTGTCCCGAGGAGCTATGCTGGGTTAGCAAAGGGACTTATGTAACTGCTGGTTACGTAAAATACTGATGATTGGCTTTTTTGAGCAACTATTCTGGGCCAGGCATGGAATGTTTCATTTAATCCTCACAGCCCTCTATGAGGTAAGTGCTGCTGTCATTCCCACTTCGATGAAGAAACTGAGGCACAAACAGATTGTGATTTGCCTCAGGTCACCCAGGTCACAGTGCTGGAGCCTGTGTGTGCCCCACCCCCACTGAATAGCTCACGTTGCTGTGGTGGCTTCCACAAGCGAAAATGGAAGAACCTAGTGTAGTCAGGAACATTTGTAAACCTAAAGCGATGTTGTCCATTGGAAGGTGGGCAGGTCATTCAAAAGCATTGTGAAGCCTGGTTTCTTAGAAACTGTCAGTTAAGGCTATGGGGCAGAACATCACAACTAGTTATCAGTCCGGGGTTCTTTTCTTTTTGAAATATGATTGATATTACCAGTTTTTAAAGTGTTAACCCTGTAAGTCAGAACCTCCCCTTTCTGGATTTCTGGATTTCTGTATTTCTTTTTTCTTTTTCCTAACAGATAGATTTGAAGCTGGGAGAGCATTTGGAAGGAGGAAGTTGCTGTTAAGCTTTGAGAATTTTTTCAAGTGTAATTAATTCAGTCTATAAATTGCTTTAGCAAATGAGAGTCTTTTCAAAACCATCCCTAAGATGTAAATAAAGTGGCGTATTTAATGTGGTACTTACCATTGTTGAATCTGCCGCCTGAAGGATGTACTACGGTCCAAAAGAATGAGTTTTCTTTATAAAATGTGTAAGAGGTTTATGTTGGGGACTCTGAAACGTGAACTAGAACAGCTGTATGATTAGAATATGGTTTCCAAATCTTCTTCAGGGAAAGGTAGCTTAATCTAATACAAATCGCTTTTGAAAAAGTGTTTCCAAGGACCCTGGTCCACCCACAAACTAAGCACTTGGCTTTTGGGTTCTGTTTTGGAGAGATTGTTCTTATGTATTCAGTCTTATTTCCTAATTAGAGGCTAATTTGCTCTGGTAAAGGGACCCGTCAGATGCCTGTGGAAGCCTCTTTTCCCGTGAAGGAGCAGCCATGGGGGTGCATTGGGGTGCAGCTGGTACCTGACACCCTCTGCGGATGGGGTGGCCGGTTCGGGACAGTGTTTGCCTGGGCAAAGGGGCACATTCGTAGTGCACACGTTCTCTCTCTGCTGTGCCCGGTGTCACGACGCCCCTGCTGTGTGCTGGCTGCTGACTCGCCCACCCAGTGCCACAGAGAGCCTCCTCTGTGACCCGAGCAGGCTGAGGGGATGCTGCAGCGGTGAGCAGAGCAGTCGGGGTCTGCCCACAGGTCTGTGCCCATCCTCATCAACCCAAGTCATACAAGGGGCTGTTAGGGTTCGGACAGGGTAAGCGACTTGCCCCCAGTCCCACCGCCCTGCCCTTCCTGCGTCAGTCAGGGCTTAGTGACCATCCCCTGGAAGTCGCCTTGAGATCCCTCAGTGTCCACGTTTGTGTGAAGGGGCCAGTGAGAAAGGCGCAGAGCTCGTCTCTGGGCCCCACGGGAGGCCGCCGGGGTATCGCAGGCTCATCAGGCCCCCTGTCTGGCCAACCCCAGGCCTGGTGCCTTCAGAAACGCAGGTGCCCTGGGGCTTCCCCCAAAAGGTTGCTAAGTGCGTCTAAGTTCATCAGAGCTAGCCTCTCTTTCTATGGGGTGCGGGGGCCCGCCGTGTCCCCCAAGCACACTCTCTGCCATCCCTGTGGCCCAGCATGTGACCAGCAAGGCCCTGAGCAGCCTGTCCCCGAGCTCCGCCCTGGGCCCTCCGCTCGTCTCATCATCATCCATTCAGGTAACTGCGTGTCATGCCAGGAAGGGGCTAACTTTCCTCCTCCTCTCGCTCCGATTCCCATGCTCAGTGTAAGATCCAGTTGATCCTCCCTCCTCCTGTTCGTTCATGGCACTTCTATTGAGTATCTACCATGTGTCTCGCAACTTGCCAGACAAGATACAGATGAAAAATACAATTCTCTCTCTCCAGAATCTCAGGTTAGACAGGCCACCTAGAGAATGCTAAAAATTTACTTAAAAAACAAAAACAAAAACGTGATAAGGGACGTGGAAGAGTGAGGTCGTGGTATGGAAACAGGAGGGAAGACAGGGCAGCCGTGGGGATGGCGGGGGGTTGGGAGAGAGGGCCAAGGGCGAGGGGCAGTGCGGGGAGCAGTGTGCGTCTTCCCTTCTGCATGGAGTGTAGAAGTGTGACCTCCTTCGGCGAAATGTGGAAGGCGCGGCAGTGAGGGGAAAGCGACATGTTTGCAGACTGTTCAGTTCAAAACGCCCAAGCAGCACCTGGAGGGGCGTGTGCGCGGCCGGGCCGCGGCGAATCTAGGGCGAGGAGCACGTCTGCGGGGGCACGGCCGTCGGCCTGTGGACGGCGGACCCCACGGGGTTGGACAGCACCAGCCTGTGGAGGAGAGAGCGATAGAGGGAGAGGAAAGGGGCGCCGGGGACGGTTAGGGGAACAGCGGCTGGGAGGCCCGGCAGAGTGAGTGGGGGGCGTGGCCGAGACTAGAGGGGCGGGGCTGAGTGGAGGGCGTGATTGAGCAAGGGGCGGGGCGTGAGTGGGGGGCGGGGCTGAGAATACAGGGGCGGGGCTGAGTGGAGGGCAGAGCTGAGTGGAGGGGCGGGGCTGAGCAGGGCGGGGCTAAGTGGAGGGGCGGGGCTGAAACTAGGGGGCGGGGTGGTCGGAGGGGCGAGGCTGAGCAGGGCGGGGCTGAGTGGAGGGCGGGGCTGAGCGGAGGGGCGGGGCCGAGCGGAGGGGCGGGGCCGTGGGCTCTGTGTTGGGCGGACTCCTCCAGAGCCTGCTGAGCCCCTGCTCAGATGCACCTGACTTTTCTCTGGCCCTTGGGACACGCTGCAGCGCAGAGGTGCTGGTGGCCCGCAGGGCCGCCGAGCGCCCTCTGTGCCTGGGGGTCTTGAGCCCTTGCACTCCATGCCGCCTCCCCGTGTCCACGGCTGGGCGGTGCTCGGTTCCGTCTGCCTCTTCACGGCGAAAGCGCCCCGAGTGGGCACGCCAGGAGAGGGGCGCCTCCACTCACGCGGTGGCACCACAGCGACGTTTCCTCCTCAGGGTGGAGTAGCTCCTAGGAGAACCGCCGTTACCCTTCAGCCGTGGCACTCAGTAGTCGTGAGGCCGTTGCAGGCACTGGCGGGGGGCCGGCCGCGCCCTCCTCTGTCTTCCCCGCACTCGCTGCAGACCCGTGGTGTCCCCCTGTCTCGCTGCACCCCAGTCACCTGCTACAACAGCGTCTCCTTCAGCTGCGTGTGTTCTGCCCGGGCCAGCCCCGGTCTGTTTGTCATTTCCCGGCCATGCCTGTCAGCTGTCTGGCATGAAGCAGACACGCCACAAATTTTAGGCACAAGTCTTTTTTTCTACCCAGTTTTCCCGCAGTGACTTAACAAATGGCTCTCTTTGACAGGAGGCACTTAGATTGAATTTATCTGTCAGAGTCCAAGTATCAAAAACTAACACTAACTTTTCAGGGTTTTCTAACTAACTCTTCCACAGTACAGCTACTGTGAAAAACAGTATGGAGGTTTCTCAAAAATTTTAAAACAGAACTACCGTACAGTCCAGCCATCCCACTTCTGGGTATTTATCCAAAGAAAATGTAAACAGGATATCAAAGAGCTGTCTGCACTGCAGTGTTCACTGCCCCCCTATCCACAGTGGCCAACATGTGTGAACAGCCTACGTGTCAGTCCATCAGTGGGTGAGTGGATAACTCAGATGTGATGTATTCATACAACGGAATAGTATTTGCCACGAGAAAGAAGGAAATAGGAAAGGTCGCCCTTTGCAATTATGTGGCTGAACCCTGAAGGAACTATGCTAAGTGAAATAAACCAGACAGAAAGACAAACACTACATGGTCTGACTTATGTGGAGAATCTTAAAAACAAATGTCAAGTTCATAGAAACAGCAGGACAGTGGTTGCCAGGGGCTGGGGCCTACTAGGGCCGATCAGGAGAGGGTGGTAAAGGGTACAAGCTTTTAGCCGTAGGGCAATAAGGTCCGAGAAGCTGATATAAAATGAGGTGACTGTCGTTGATAATACTGTACTATATAATTGAAATTCACAAAAGAAAGAACTTGCAAGTTCTCTCTTTCTCTCTCTCTATCTCTAAGGTAAAACAGAAAAGGACGTTTGGGAAGGATGCCAGTTCACTCAAGAAGTGGACCGGAAGGCTGGAGACTAAGTTTGGAGGACAAGGCTACTAAAATCATAGCCAGAGTTCTCTTACCATGTCCCTTGTCATATCAGTTCTTCAGGGCTCCACAGGGCTCTACTTCACATACTTGAATTTAGATTTAAAGTAGCCAGCAAAGCATTCTGTCAGCTGAGCCTAGATCCCTGTCTGCTCCAGCCTTCAGGGGACAGGGAGAGGGACCATCTTCCCTCCTTAGAAGAGATGCATTCTGCCCTGATTGGGACCCCCACCATGGAGACAGGCCCCTAGATGGGAAAAAGGTTTGGTTCTTAGGCCACAAAAGCAATGAAAAATTCTGCTCAATTAACTGACAGGTGGTGAGTCATGGCTCCAAAAGACAGACTTCTGCAAATGTTAAAATAGAGCTAAGATTCCTGGCTGCCTGAATGGCATAGGTAACGGTTCCTCCCTGAAGCAGACGTGGGTTGAAATGCAGCGCACTCCCACACAGTCCTCATCTCCTCACTGCTAGAAACGCCTTTGTGTCAGAGCCTTGTAAGAACCCTGAGAGCTGGATTTGAATTGCATTTCTTTATTTTTTTTTCTGGGATCTTGGGAAGAAGATGCACTTCCTCCCTGTCAGCTTGTCTCCTGTTTGCGACTGACAATACTTACAGCAGCGAGACTTATGTGTTCAGGAAAATGATGTGTGAAAACAGTTTTTCAAAATGCATGCTGTCTACATAAAAAGAAAAGCCAAAATATGTTTGGTTCCCACTTCGTGGAGTTTGTTGAATTTGGTGGTGAATGGGAATCTAATTGCCATCTATTTCTGCGGGAGCCTGCTGCCAACACCACATTTCCTTCAGATAGAGAAATCGGCTTCTGTGTCATGGTGTTCATGCTGAAATCATAAAAATAAATAAACAAACAAATAGATAGATACATAGATGGATAAATAAATAATGACTAGGTGGCTGTTGAATAATTGATGTTCTTGGGAGACCAGTAGAGGAAATAAGCAAAACCACAGATACAGAAAGTATCTCTGGCGTCAGCACAGGCGGAAGGAACGTCGTGTCTTACCATTAGGAGTGGCTCCCTGTCTTCACACGGCGACTGCTGAATACTCTCCACTTCTCGTTTGTAACCAGAGAGCTGCCTTTGTCTCTGGCTCCTGTCCCCATGGGCTGGCAGGGCAGCATTTAAGAGCCAAGAGACCCACAGCTGGGGTGACGAGGGCCAGATGCACACTGCACTTGTTGCAGAAGGATCGGTCACGTCCACAGCCAGTGGCAAGAACGAAGGATGAGGTTTCAGACCTGGTGACGTGGTATTCGTGGGCAGTGCCCTTCTGTCTCTCTCTGGTTTTTCTTCTTCAGTCATCGAATGACTGGCAGGCCATGGAGGAGCTGGCCGGTCTGTTTCGCAGTGATTTGGCGTGTTGATGAGCAGCTGTCAAGGGCAGGGCCTGTCGCAGCTGCTCAGACAATGAGATTGAGCTCAGGGAGGAAAAGGCACGTGGAGGCGGCAGGTTAGGATTTCTGAAGCACGGTCGGAACAAGCATCAGCCCCGAGTAAGTCCGACGTCTGCACCTTCCCACCACACGAGTCCAGGCCGCCACCCAGTTCGGGAGTCTTCACGCGGGGCCTCTGCCTGTCTCCTGCCAGTTTAAGCTGCTCTTTCCTATGTGTGCAGTATGGACCACTTCGGTGGTTCTTAACCCTGGCTGCACGTCGCGCTTGCCAGGGAAGCTTTTTTTAAAAAAACACTGATACCAGGGCCCAGTGTGTGCCAACCAAATGTAAGTTCCTTATTTTGGTCCTCTATTGCTATAAGACAGACCTCCCTAAGACTTAATTATATAAAACAGTCACCATTGTTTCGTGCTGCCAAATTCAGTGGGTCCAGAATTCAGAAGGTGCACAGTACCGAGGGTGTGTCGCCGATGTCCGAGTTTTGGGCTGCCACAACACAAATGGCTAGGCGTGTCTCAGACAGCCAGGTGCTAGGGCCATCTGCAGACTTCTTTCTTCACATCTCTGCAGCTTGGGCTGGGATGACGCCAAGGCTGGCCTCAGCAATGCTGTCAGCCAGCGCGCCTCCATATGCTTCTCCGTGTAGCTTGGGCTTCCTCAAAGCAGGCTGGCTCAAGGGAGGCAGGATTCCCTTGAGCCTTGGGCTACAGGAGCAAATGCTCTCTGAAAAAGTGGGATCATGGGCCTTTTGTGCAGCCGGCCTCAGCAGGCACGTGGCATCGCCACACACCTCTGGCAGTTCCAACGTACACATGGCCGAGGACCGCTGGGTCCGTTGCTTGCAAACATTCATCTCTGGGGCAGGGCTACGCCTTGGGTGAGGCAGGAAGACACCGAGGGTGCAGACTTTAAGAAGGCGGTCACGCTAGGGACTGTGCAGATACATGGCAGCGCCTCCTTCCAGCTCTGGCCTCGCCCTGGTCCTGGGCATCCTGGGCTCAGTCACAGTGGGAGGGGCCTCAGGCTCCTGGGCCACACTCTGCTGTTGACTCAGTAAACCTGGGCAGGGTTAGGCACTCTGTAGTGTTAGGAAGGTGCCCAGGGCACTAACGACAGATTTCATGTGCTTTCTTGGTACCTTTGCTCACGCCATTCCCTTTGCTTGTGATGTCTTTTCCTTCCGTTTCCATCGGCTGTGGAATATCTACCAATTTTTAGGATACATTTTAAATGTCACTTTTTGTATCCAGACTTTTGGGTCTCGCTCAGGCTCTCACACCCTGCACCTCCTGGGCCAGTCAGATGATGAACGGTCCCCCCTGAGAATCCCCCAGGGCTTTTTCTAGCACTGTGTCCTGCGCTGTGGTTATTCTGGACTTGTCCTATAAAAAGGACCGTTCTCTTTCCTTGGGAGGCCACAGAATAGAATGCAGGTCTGGACTGGGGCCATCAGCTCTCACAGGCACTGTTCTCTGGGGCTCGTGTATCACCCACAGAGCTGCGTCATGCCTCCTGCACAGTTTGGATGCTTGATAAGCAGTGGCTATTTCTCCCGATGAAAGGGGGATTCTCGTTTTCACAGCCCCCCAGAAGCCCTCACATTTGCGTAATTACTCTAGGTAAATTCTCAAGGGTAGCTAGGGACTGCATCTTCCCTTGTGCCTTCAAGTTCGCAGACCTCCTGGCTGGGACATCACCTGACAGCCTTCCCCGCCCCCCCACCCGGGACCCTGACGCTTACTCTGCAGAAGCAGCAGGGCCTCTGTCCAGGGAGCCCTGGGAGGTCAGCACCGGCGTCGCGACCGTTTCGCTGATGAGGAAAATGAGGCTCAACGAACTGGCCGCAGCTGGTGTCGAACCCAGGTCCCCGAGACCCAAAACCAAATGGCCCAATCCCCTAGGCTTCCCGACCGAGTGTCCACCTTAGGGGAGGGCGCGGCTGTCAGGTCCCCAGATGCAAAGCGGAGTTGGAGGAACCTGGGGACTCGGCCCCCACCGCGGGGCGAGCTGGGGGCGCCCCTGCTGGACCATCCGTCCCCCTCCATCCCTGCGGTCGTGGGCGGGCAGGGGCCTCAGGGGGTCCCGTGTGCTCCCCACGGGGACGCCCGCCGAGTGACAGTCTGGTGCGTGGGCGAGCGAGGGGGGCGGGGCGGGGAACCGGGGCGGGGCAGGGGGCGGGGCGGGGAACCGGGAGGCGGGAGCGGGAGACGCGCGGCTGCAGAGGGCTCAGCCGGAGTCCGGGCGGGATGGAGCGTCCCCGCGTCAGGCAGGCCGGTGCCCGGGACACGCTGCCGCCGTCGTCCAGCTCGTCCGAGGAGCTCAGCGCCGCCGCGCCGCCGTCCAAGGGGCTGTCCATCTTCCTGGATGTAAGTGCGGGGTCGGGTCGGGGCCCCCAGTGCCGCCCGGACCTGGGGCGAGGCCGGCGCCCGGGCAGCTCGGAGGGGCGTCCCAGACCCGGGGGCGGGGCGCGGCCCGCCCAGGGAGGGAACAAGAGGTCCCGGCAGCCTGGCCGGCGGCGGGGCTGGGGGCGCACACAGCCTCCTTTCGGGTGAACAGGGTGTTTGGGGGGTGCTGACCCTCCCGCCTCTCAGGCCCTATGCCCCCCCCCATCTTCCTGCCGCGGTGGCCAGGTGGCCAGTCCCTTTCTCTCGGCAGCTTCCTTTGCGGCCACCTGCTGCCTCTCCATCTCCGCCCAGCACTCCTGGAAGCACCCCCGGCGCCCCTTCGTCCACATCGCGTCTGTCTCCTGCTCTCTGTCGCCGGCCTTCTCCGTTTCTAACACGACGAGCTCTTTTCCTTCCTCTGCTGTTTTTCTGTCCTCATTCGTAGTTTCTGTAGTGTTTTCTCCTTTCTTTCTCAGTGCTGCTTTCCTCTCCCGCTGGTTCTGTTCTTTCTCCCCGCCCCCCCCCCGCGCCCCCACCAGGAGGGTCCAGCCCCCCAGCCCCCCAGCCCCCTGCAGGCTCTGGCCCTCTGGCCCTCAGCTGTCACATTCCTGCTGCTCAGTGAGGACAATCCTGGCCGCTTCCTTTTTAGGCAGATGAAAATGGGCAAAGAACATCGGGTGTGCCGAGCTTCATGCTCTGCCCTCCTCTGAGTGACCATTCCTTACCCCAGTCGAGGTCTGGGGGGCGAGGCCAGTGCGTGTTATTTGTGGAGTGTGGAGGACTGGAGGGAGGCAGGAGTGCGAAGGTAGAGGTGCCCTCCAAGCTTTTTTCGAGAGGACCCGCTGGGGTTTCAGTCGTGCCCTGTGTACAGTTACTCCTAGTCCAAGGCAAATAATACCGGCCAGGCTCCACCGTACCTGCTGGTGCCCCCACCCCGCTCATTGCGGTTCCAACTGGGGACGTGGGCAGCCTGGACTCGCCAGCTCCTTCCCACCCAAGCGGCGTCTGGTTCCCTCCTTCTCCGGGTGGGAGTCTGGCCGGACTCACCGTGAGCACACGGGGCTTGGTGCCGTCGGTTCACCTGGCCGGTGTTACTCCTTTTAAGTCCTGCTGTTCAAGACCAGAAAGGCCTTCAGGAACTGAAGCTACAATAGGGAGAAGGCACCCAACACATCTGAGGGGGCTCTAGAGGGTGTGGAAAGCAGGTCAGACGTGAGGGTGATGGCTGTGCTGCCAGAGGGAAATTCCGCAGGTGGGAGGCCCCACGTTTGCTCAGACCCCTGCGTCCCCCTGGGTGGCAGGTGCTTCCCTGTGGCTGCTTGAAGCAGTTAACGAGCCTGGTGCCACTGTGCAGACAATGGAAAGTCTCCCCCGACACACACCCTAACTCTGCCTGAGTGTTCAAACTGCGATTTAAAAAAAAAAAAAGAGGAAGAAATTAAAATCTCATTCATTGTACATGCACAATTATTCCCAGGTTCTGTAAACGAGCAGCACCAGACCCTTGTCCCGAAGGGACCTGTGGTCTGTGAACAAGACAGCCTGGTCTTCTTCACCCATTCCAGATTTTAACAATGAAAATATAAACCTGATTGTACATGAAAGGTGTTGACATGCTGTTTGCCAGTAAATGTAAGAGTCTGCAAAAAACCCAAAACAAAACAAAACACTGCGAGTGGATTTTATCTCAAGCAGAAAAGAATTTGTTTATACTTTTCTCTGAGTTATTTTGTGAAAAATCCATTGCTCTGGTGAAACAGATGACATAAAAAAGAATTTGTTATTCAGGGATTTTTGAATTATTCATTTCAGATCATCTTGCTTTTAGCAAAAAATAACATGAAATATAAATCATTTAATTAGTTTTCATATATTCTAGTAGCATTAAAAATGATTGCTTTTGGAACTCTATTCAGATTATAATGAGTATGTGATAGAAATTCCCTATTCCAAGATGAACAGAAATGGAACCAGTTAGAGCCTTCTGCGTCACAGAGACTCATTTCCAAATTTGAGGAAAACTGTGATTCTCAGTGTTTGTCTTCCAATGCCACTGGAATAATCAGTCCTTTAAGAAATGATTTAAACTGCTTTTGAGGCTCCTGCTAATGATGTGACCAGATGTGTCTACCTGGTTAGAGACTAGCCACGGCTCAGAAAATGCACCGCAGACGCTGGCTTTTGTGTCATTTTCCTACCCCCAAATCGGCAGTAAGACGAGAATGGCGCTTAATTCTGAAAGTCGCCGTGTGGAGTCGGAGCTCGTGGGATAGAAAACCGAGAGATGCAGGAGGTGTGTTACACAACAGGAGCGAGCCTCGTCACGTCGGGGTTCCCCGTTGAACACAGAAGTAGCGGTGCCAGGCCCGCAGGCCAGTGCCGAGGCTTTTCCTTTGTGAAGCCGATGCGTGTGCTGGTCTTGCTCAGAGCTGGCAGGAGCAAGCATGGGTTCCTCCCAAGCACTCCCGGTGACCTGCCGTGGGCCAGGGAGCCGAGGCTGGCACGAGGCAGCGTGGGCAGGCGGGAGGCGGGGGCGGCTGTGGCCCCGGCGCCGGGTCCTTTCCCCGCTGCTGCATTTCAGGGGACAGAATACGCTCGAACGCCGGCGCCCGCGTCAGGGCCCCCTGGCTCCCCTCGTCCACGCTGCTGCTGTGCGGAGGAGACAAACTTTCCGCCTGGCCGAAGCCGAACCCCGAAAGCAGCAGGTTGCAGGTTCGCGCATTTGCGCCGCTGTCTGCTCCGCTTTCCCCTGGTTTTAACTGGAAGGGAGTGCGGGGCAGCAGGGGCGCCAGAGGTCACGGGGACAGGCAACGTCGCGGCGTGTCCTCCCGTCCTTCCTGCGCACACGCCCAGCGGGAGGCGCCGCGGCCAGGGGCGCGGTGACAAAGAGCAGAGCTGCTGCTCTCCATTCCGCGGCTCCGTCTGTGACACTCACCATGTGGGACGGACGGGAGGCGGACCGCGGTTCCCAGGTGCGGCAGTTCCGTAACCCGGTCTGCTCCGGCCACACACCCATCCCACCAGGGCCACGGCTGTGCGTGCTTGCCAGTGTGAGGGGCGCTGTCCAGCCGGGAGAGCACGGCCCATCACCTGGCCATCTCCCCCCTAAATGGCATGGCAGAGGCCACTCTCCGCGTTTCAGGGACCAGCAGAGAGAAGGCAGACTTCCTTTTATCCTTACGTGGTGAAAACTTTTCCCACACAAGGCCTACCCTGGGCGAACTGGGAAGATGGAGAAGCTGTGCCAGTGGCCAGTCGGCCACCTACCCTCCAGGGCCTGCTTCCCCGTCTCACAGCCAACTCCCTGCTGGGTGGCTCTCTGTCAGGGGTTAGCCTCACACACTGTGACTCACCTCCCAGGCCTTCCCTCTCGGTCGGCACCCCATGTTCTTTCTGGGTGAGCTCCACATGCGCTGCCCTCCATCTCAGCATCTCTGAGGTCCCCTCCTGGATGGTTTCCATGTTCTGGTTGAGCTCCACTCACCCTGCCCTCCACCCCAGCATCTCAGAGGTCGACCGAGAGACTGGTACGTCTCATGCCTCACGGCAACTGGGGACCTGGTCGGAGGCTCCGAGCAGATATGAGTTCAATAGATGGTGGTCGTGTCAGTTTTTTTAGGCCGCCAAGATGACGCTTGCATCTGAACACCTGCCTTCAGTAATTTCAAGTGAGAAATGAGGAATTCCAAACATTTTGGATAAAGGATGCCATTTGGTGATCTTTAAATTATTGCGAAGACACGACATCAGCTGTCTTTAAGTTTTTATTCTGACCATAGTCATTTTATCTATTTACTACTTATTTTGTGGTAGTAACCGGTAATCTGAGCTGATCCAGATCACTATGGCAGCATGACATAATGAATGCAGTTCTCGTTTGCAGTACGTTTGCATTTTTGTGTATGCATGTGAGCTCGGGGGCAAAATTTGCAGCAGAAATAGTTTCGTTCCTATTTAATTACAAAGAATTATCTGAATAACAACAGATGCTGTCTTAATTTCATCTCTAAGAGACAGAATGCTATTTAGGATAGCTCTTTATGAGATAAAATGACAGAGGTCGTGGATCCAAGTCTCCAGTATGTGGTTATTTCTATTCTGGTCACTTCGAACTCATAGGGGCACAATAGAGCTTGAAATAGAATTGTAAAGTCTCTCAGAGGTGAGGAAGGTGCTGCGTTTCATGTCTCCCTGACTTGCAGCTGGGGCTTCCAGGTTATAAATGGAGAGACGGGTCTCCAAGTGTCTAGAAATTACCTCCATGGAATAGAATTTGTGTCTCATTCTGCTCTAAGGCAGAATCTCCCAGTATTGAAAGCCGTCCTTCTGCAGTAAATTTGCATAAAAAGGGGACCAACGTAGGTGCACAAGTGATATATGTTGTTGGAAATTTTTCATGGGCAAGATATTCAGTAATAATATCAGTATTCGATCATAAATGCATTGTAACCATTCTTAGATTTATTTATACTTTATGAGTCAATGGGAGGAAAGGAGCAGAATGTTTCTATAATAGAAAGCAACAAAGCAGAAAGCCTTGGTGATGACTGTTACTCACGCTTCAAGCCAGCCGCCAGAAGTGATGACCTAAATGTGAGAGCAACTCTTGCTATTTAACCCCAACTGCGTATTCTCGGGAAAAGCGGTCCCCAGAGCCCTCTCAGGTGGCATGACTTGTCTTTGCAGTAGGGTGGAGGAACATTGCCTTTGGGACTGTGCGCCACATCGCTATGATTTCCAGACTTTCTATGAGTAGTGGTATTAGGTGGGCTAATTTGTTTCCAATAGAAAAATAATCTAAACTATCTTAACATTTAAGAAAAATAATTTATGAGCTCCTGTAAAAAAGGCAAGGTTACGTAAGGATGGCCGGGTCAGAGCCTGGAGAGGGGCCACCAGGGTCCAGGTCCTCTCAGCTCTGGACCCCGCACTCTCGGGTGTTGCTTCTTTCCAGGTCAGATGCTGGATTAATTTCCGAGGTCACGAGTGCACACGGGGAGGCATCATCTCAGCTCAAACACAGTGTGTCGTCTCAGTGCTGCAGGCTGGGGCGTGGGAGGAGGGTGCGGGGAGGGCCACGCGACCTCTGGATGCTCCAGGCTGGAGTCCGTGCCTCCCTTGCTGCTGGGGGCTCAGCCGCATCACTCAAAGTCGTCATGCAGCCTCTGAGTCTCGCCTTCCTTGTGATGCCACCGGTCCCGGGATTTAGGGCCGAGCCCCACTCAGGACGGCCTTACCTTAGTTTGATTACAACAGGAAAGAGGGTTTCCACATGAGGTCACCTTCCCAGTTATGGGGCCCGGGACTTCAGCTTCTGTTTCTGAGCAGCACGGTTCAACCCACACCGCAGCACATGCAGGGACCAATCGGCCGGCAGCAGCTCCTCACCTACCTCCTCCACGTTCCAGGTCAGCAGAAGAGAAAGGGCATCTCTCTCAACGGCCCAGGCAGAACGGGGCCTGTAGCTCTCTGCTCCTGCTGTGCTCGCGCCTGGGTAGTCGCTGTGGCCAGGAGACGCGACCCCTCTTTCTCCTGGTTTCTCCGGAGAAAATTAGAAATCATTTCCGAAGACGCTGGATAGCCAAGCAGTTTCTCTCCATCAAAGATGATTCAAAATAGGTTCACCGGAGTGAGTGAGCCACGGTGCAGACACCTGAGTCCCGTTGGCCTACCATTCATTTTCCTCTTTTTTGTTTCCGTGCATTGCCAGCTCCATTGACACATGACTCACATTACATGGTGCACAAAGTGAATGATCAGGAGATTTTACGTGTACACGTACATGAAACCAGGATCACAGTTCGATAGTAAGTATAGCACCCAGCCCAGACAGCTTCCCCGTGCCCTACACGACCCTGATCTGCCTGTCACTGTAGACTGGTTTGCCTCTTCTCGAGTTTTCGTAGCAGCAGGATTCTTCTGTGTCTGATTTCTTCCTAGGGACCATCCCTTTGCCTCCAGGGGCTGTGTGCCTCCCCCTCCACCTCAGGCCTGTCAGCTGTGTGGGTCATCCGCAGTGCTGCGTCCCTTCCCGGGTCTGTGGGCATTCGAGGTGTTTTCAGTCTTTGACTCACAGAAAGACAGATCTCAGTGGGGAAGCCTTGATGTAAAATTGGAATTTCTTTTATTTAATAATGGGTAAATTATGTGTGAGTATAATGTTTACCACAGTATGTGACAAAAAAAAAATGGTGACGAGATGTTTTTCTTTTCCAGATACTGAGGAGAGCAGACAAAAACGGTAAGCTCAAAAATCTAGTTTCTGTCTTTTAATCGCTTACGGTTTAGATCCCCTTCTAAGAGTAATATGGAATTGACACAAAATGTCTCTTCTTGTCCTGGTGAGAGTCCCAGGTGGGTGCATGGGTCCAGGTACCCCTGAGAAGCCGCCGGGGCCTGGCGCCTGCCCAACAGGGGCGATGCCTTGAAGCGCGGCGGGTGTCGCCCGGCTCTCCTCTTCCACCGTTGAGGTTCATCGTGCCCTCCTTCTCCCAGCCCCGCCTCCATCCCTGGGACCCCACGGCTCCTCCGTGCCCCTCACCTTCCCATTGGGCCAGCCCTCGGGCAGCCCATGTCCCGTCCACAGTCCTTGCAAAGCCGGGCCCGCGCCTCTGTGGTTGACGGAGCCTCGCGGGTCCCTCGCCGGGAGCGGGCGGTTTCCCGGGACCCCAGTGCGGCCCCTCGGTCTCACGTCTACACACGAACACTGTCTCCACCCCCCGTCCTCAGGCCTGACGCCCAGATGTGTCAGGGCTGCCCATCCTGCCCCTCACACGGGTCACACCAGGTGGCCCCGAGCACCCGGCGGCGCAGTCCCGGCTCTGACGGCCTCTGTCCGAACCCCCCTCCCTGGCCTGCGCGGGACCCTCCTGAGCTGCTCTCATTCCCACCCAAGACCCCGTGTGGGCAGCTCTGTCCACCCCCACCCCAACGCGTGCACACACACACACACACACACCCCACCCTAGGACATGGCGTGGACCCTGCCGGACACCGCCCCGCAGGGGAGGCGCTCGGTGCTAGCAGACATCTGCCTAGTGAATTCACAGTGTGGACGGCGTCCCGCTCCACTGCTCGGTCTCTCTGTCTGTCCGCTCTCCCCCGCCGGCCACTGCTTCTCTCCTCCTTCCTTCTCAGTGAAGGCCAGGGCAGGCAGAGCCAGGCCAGGTGGCTCCGGTCACAGCTGTGTGTGCCGCCTCGTAGCTCTGTGGTGTTAGGCAGTAGCACACTCGGAACCCACAGCCTCTCATCTCTGAAACGGACCTAAGGATGTCCACCAGTGCCAAGGTCAGTGTGTCAAGCCCCCAGCACAGTGCCCGGTGCAGTGAGAACTGACACTCGCTCGCCCACCGCTGCCATCACCATGAGCACCGGAGCTCTCGCTGCTAAAAGCCCAAGCTCTCTGTATTGCGGAGCCTTGGCCGTCAGAGGTGGTTGATGGTCCCCGTCAGTTCCGTGTCAGTGGGCCTGGACGCGGTGTCTCTTTTCCGCATGTGCACGGCTGAAGGCAGTGGGCAGTCTAGTGTAAACGAGCGGGCACCAGGATCCAAACCCCCCTGCCGTACCCTGTGCCCATCACATTCTGGATTTGCAAATAAATGGCTGCCGCGTGGACTTATCATCTGGGTAACGGACCCTCATGTGATCGAACCCCCTGCGGCCTGCACAGTTGGCAACAGAATGACAAAGGGAGTAAGAGGCGATGACAGTGTGACAGCCTGCCAGAAGAGATCAAGCTTTGGGGATTTATTTGACATGAAAGAGAAGCTGCTGGAAAAAATGGGGGAGATACATGCTTGGTGATCAGCTCTAACGATGGCATCTTGGTGAGATGTTTGGTTTGGTGGTGGTTTTTAAGTCATAGGCGAGGATCCTGGCCTTAGAGATGGACCCCAGTGAGGTTGCTTGGGGGAGACAGGGGTGCTCTGATTGCAGGTAAACCCAGAAATGCACAGTTCCTGAGAAGCTTGCTCATGTGCAGCTTGCATGAAAATGGAAATGATGCATAGGTGTTTGTCAAACTTGCAGAAAGCTTGTTTTAACCCTAGAAAAAGGCAGCGACAAGGCTTCTGGCAGTGAGTGCCACCACCGCGCTCCTGGCATTGGTGTGCCTGTGCCAGCACCACTCCTGGGGGCGGCACTTTGGCCCCCGTGTAAGGCAGGTGTCTGGGAGATCAGCAGAGTAGCCCTTGCATGTGCGTGTGCGTGTGCACACATGCGTGAGGGCAGAGACCGTGCCTGCTTCACTGCCCACCTGGCCCACTGCGCATCTACGCGTGAGGAGCGCGCGGCCAACAACTTGGCTTCGAAAGCCGAAGAGACACAGGCACGATGTCAGTTAATCAAGCTGGGCATTGTTGTTCACCAGGTGTTTATGAAGTGACAGCGCCGCATAAGGCGGCTGGGGGACGCGTGCGCCCAGCCCCATGCACGGTGCTCTGTCCACTTCCTTCAGTCAGAAAGTGGAGGAAGACGCAGTGGAGGGGGCTTTAGTTCTGTGACCTTGGCCAAGGACACACATGCCGCTTGTCTCAGTTTCCTCCTCCATGAAAGAAGCTGTTACTGTGCCCCTAAAACAGCCATGATCCCTCCCAGAGTAATAATCACTCAATATTTTCAGCCATTTTCATTATCTCCCCATTTTTCAAATGGAGCAAATGAGGGTCAGGGAGGCAGAAGTCCTCTCGGGCTGCACTGTGTGTTAGCAGAAGCGGGGTTCTCGGACCCAGGTCTGTCTGACTCCAGATTTGGGGCTCATTCACGTCCTCATGTGTGCGCATGTGTATGTGCTCGAGTCTGCAGCCACCACGTGCTTACAGCTGTGCCGAATCTGTGAAAGCCTTGAACGTGGCGTTTCGACTCTCACGCGCGGCAGCTTCGGAGGCAGCGCTGTGCCCCGAGCGCTTCCCTGCTGATCTGAGGGAGCTGACTCATCCACTTTGAGGAAACAACGCCAGTGCAGAAACCCTGGCTGGGAGTGCCGACGTCGCGCAGCCTTCACTGGCCCCTTGCAGGACCAGCGTCACGGGACGCGGTGGGCCCTGGCGTGCCCTTCCGATCTCGTTGCCCAAAGCTTGGTTTATGCAGTTGCTGTGTGGAGCATGACCTCGGGCAGTAGAGTGAAACAAAGGTCTGGCGAGGGGGATACTGCCCCTGAGGACAGCACTGTCGGGCCATCCCGCTTCCCTGAGGCCTGCAGGTCTGTGTCCTGCTCTGGGCACTCGCTGCCCTTCACTGCAAGCTGCTGCTCAAGCATCTCAGCTCCCGTGGGCTCCAAGGCCCCTCCGGTCTCCTCACCAGGGGTCCCACCCCTAAGTGAGGAGGAAAGATTTAGGTCTGGGCCCTAGAAATCAGGATTGTTGGCCCAACGCCGATTTTGTTTCTCAGTACCTCACTCTCTTCTCAAATTTGGAGAAAATTAGTGAAACTGAGACTCAGATCACTTACGACGGAGCAGGAGCCTGAGATTCAGTTTACTCGCAGGCAGATGCTGACCTGCAGGCTCTGCCTCCACACACCCGCCAGCATGGAAGTCGATGCAAAGTCCAGTGAGAATGGTCCACGACACAGACAGACGCAGACACATGGACATGGACACAGGGACATATGGACACAGACAGACTCATGGGCACGGACACACTCCCCCGTGCCGCAGCAACGACCGTCCTGGGAGAAGTGGCTCGTCATGCATGCACGTGTGGGTCTATGTGACTGCAAGTTCTGACTGACGACTGTTTTAAAAAAATAAGGAAAAACAAAATTTCTATTTCCGTAGCACAGATTTTGTCCTAAGATGAAAGCAGTTTCATCCTCAAAAATGTGTTGCTTTCTGCCCAAAGCAGAAAACTGAAAATTCTTATCTTTGCATAGCTGGGCATATCAGCTGTCACAGAGACCAATGGTAAGCGCAGATTCGGGTAGCTGAGGCCATGACCTCGCTGTCGTGGGCGCCGGTGGCGGCGGCAGAGACTCTGCACCCACAGCTGGGGACAGAGTGTCTGCCCCAAACCAGGGCTTGTACCTGAAGCGCCTGCCTGGTCCCCGCCGCGCCCTTCCCCTCTCAGCTTGCGGTGGGAGTCCCTCTTCTCCACCTAGACCCTGTGGCGTGCAGAGTGGCTGCCAAGGTCATCACCGCAACCCACCTCAGCTCCAGCCCCGAGAACGTGAACATGACTGCGCCGCGTGCGGTCACGGTGACCTGCTCCTGTCACGCTTGCATTTCAGATGATGGGAAGCTGTCCTTCGAAGAGTTCAAGGCGTACTTCGCAGACGGCGTTCTGAGCGGGGAGGAGCTGCACGAGCTGTTCCACACCATCGACACCCACGACACCAAGTAAGAGTGTGGCGCCCGGGGCGGGGCGGGTGGGCGCCCTCCGCGGCCACCGCGGTCCATGCAGGTGCATCCTGGGCAGCACGCCGCGCGAGCGCGTGGGGACCGGTCAGCGTCGTCCATCCCTCGTAGGAGAGCAGAGCGACCCGTTTCCTGAGGTCCCTCGCCGCTGGCTTTGTTTAAGATCCGGGCTCAGGCCGTGCGCCCTGCAGCGACCCCCGTCCCCGCTGCCCGCGCGGTCCCCGGCGCGCCCCGCCGCCGTCACGTGCGCGCGCAGGCCTCGCGTCCGCGCGGACTCCGGGGACGCTGGGTCTGGGCTCCTCCCGGGCGCGGTCCCGCCACGCGCCAAGGACCGGGGCGAAGCCCGCAACAGGCGGTGCTCGGCGTGGCGCGGGGCCGAGGGGCGTTCGTGGCGGTCGTGACAGCACGGAGGCAGCCCGGCCGGTCCGCCGGACCCCCGCGGTGGCCCCGGGCTGGGCTGCACGCCGAGGACACGCTCTGGGCAGAGCCCCGTGCAATGGTCATGGGTTTTTTGTTAGAGGCAGTGTCGGCAGGCCACCGTGTTGGCACTCTGTTCTGTCCAGCGAGCCCCAGCCTGTCGGGTCCCCAGCAGCCACAGCTTGGGGCCGGCTTCCAGGTCGCCCGGCCGCAGCCAGGTCCTGTGTCACAGCGAGGGGACAGGTGCTGGGCCTGGTCTGGTGTCGGAGAGAGGAGAGCAGGTGCCGGGCCCGGTGCTGTGTCACAGCGAGGGGACAGGTGCCAGGCCTGATCCTGTGTCACAGCAAGGGGGACAGGTGCCAGGCCTGGTCCTGTGTTGGAGCGAGGGGAGCAGGTACTGGGCACGTGAGCCCGAGCCCGGGCGCATCGGGAACGGCCTCACAGCCTCAGGGACTTGCCTCACCAGCTTGGAGCCCAGCGGCTCCCGGGGCTAGGCGCCCAGCGTCCCCCCAAGCGTGGGGTCAGTCAGGAGCCCGCGGCCCGCTGCGCTGGGCCTGACGCCAGAAAGCCTGGTCTCTGGGGCAGCCCGGTTCCGGGGAGCTGTCCAGCGCCCTCTGCCCTCTCGTCCTGCGTGTCTGATCATCTGTCCCCCGTGTTCGCGTTCTCTATACCTGAGCTATTAGGATCGTGCCTGTCGCACCACCTCCTTGCTCCTGTGGTCCTCCCAGGTCTCTGTGTCCTCAGGGACTGCCAGCGTGGGCCGACGGAGAGAGAGAGCAGCACCTGCTGCAATGGTAGCCCTCTGCCTTGGATTCTCCGGGCGGTTCTGATGGCTGTGTTCTTCTCAGTCAGCAAGAGTTTCAAAGTCAGACTGTGCCCGGCTAAGAGAAACCCTGTTGGGTTGCACCCTACACAGGTGCTCTTTTGACACATTTTTAACGTCAGAACAGAAGTTGTAGTCTCATCACACTCGTTCTGATCAAGAGCCAGGTCTTCGGTTCTCGATTCAATCTGTGGCTACCGAAGTTCCTTATCATCACTCATTTTTTAGATGTAGCTTTCAGCTCGTAATTTCTGAAACCCATTTACTTTCTTCGAGCATCTCTAGCTTGTCGAGATGCGGAGAGAAAACGCGACCATTTTCCTGAGAGCTGTGTTAAGGTCCCTGCTGGGGAGGCATCTCCTTGGCACGTTGTCACCCCCCCTCACCCCCCCTCCCAGGCGATGGCTCCGGTGTGCGGTGCGTGGTGGTGCTGAGCACTGTAGGAGCAAGAGGAAGCAACAACAAAACTTGCTTTATAATGAAGATCGCCATTCTTTTAGGGACTTGAAAAGAATTTTAAGAGAATTTTTTTCCAGTGACATGGAAATGATTTCTCTTTAGTTATTATTTCTAAAAAAAAAATTTGATTCCAATTTTGTCTGACAAAGATGCAAGGCAGGCCAAATATTTTATAAAGAGAGTTCATATATAATTCCTAAAACAATAGAAATGTTTACTTTTTAATTGAATACGGAAATGCGCTTACTTACATTATCTAACGTAATCTTCACAAAAAACAAAGTAAGGGTCATTTACCGGCCTGCAGTTAAGGAGTCTGACACAGAAGGTTCGGTAACCTGCCCATGTTGCACAAACGACACGTGTCAGCGTCTCGGACCCCAGGCCACCGGAGACGAAGCTTGCTCTTTCCTGATTGGGCCACCTCAGCCGGGTCTTGGCTTTTAGCTGTCTATCGTGTAATATCAGAAATCACAATAGTCCAAGGCCTTAGGCATATCACCCTCGATGAAAAGCGGGTCGTTCTCCCCAGCGGCCCGCATCCGGGACGCGCTGCAGAGGCAGTTCCTTCACTGCCGCCTTTACCTCCCATCTTTTCGGTAGCCATCGCGTAGGATGTGACAGCGTGGGCGTCGCTGCAGTGTAGAAGGTTACTCTTTTTCTCTGTGGACGGGATTTCCATTCTTTGCACATTTTCCTCCCTCCCGCCTGCCTTTCTACCGGGAGTCGTCCTCTGCTCGTGGACTCAGGCCTCTTGCTGCCCCCCATCCCATCACCTTGCCTTTGCCACGTGTCCTCTGTTCTCCGGAGCATCGCAGAGTCCTGCTCCTTCCTCCCACCACTTAGATTCAAGGCCTTCGCTCTCATGCTTTTTCAGATCTTTTTATGTTTCTAATCTTATCCAGAGACTTATTTTCTGAGTGTCATCTCTTCCCTTCAGTAAAGAACTCGAATTCTCCTTTAATCTAACCGAGCACTCTTGCCATCAGCTGGGATGCAAACTCACGATCGATGAGGATGCAAAATTAAAATTGTCTGCTGAGAAAGCTGGGTGAATTATTTATTCACACAAATGCAGCACTCTTGCTTCGTCTCTCTGGTACCTGCCCGGGGGATGAAATCCACTCCATGAAATTTTAACTGCTGTCATTTTAAAATTCACGTTCCCGCTCCTGGGACAGATTCCTCCTTCCCAGCTCCCAGCTCCTGTGTCCAATGCACCAGCCACTTCTGTCCCCCCCGCACCCCGCTTATTTATCCCAGGAACCGGTCTCATTCTGTTGTCACTGCCACCTATGTACAAGCCTCTTCTCTTTGCAACTGTGTCATTCTCAGGAACAGCCGGTGGGTGCAACAGTTACGGTCATGTTTCTCTGTGATGCCTCCAGATTTCAGAATTCTCGAACTAAATGTAGATCAAAGCTATCTGTAAGTCATTGCTCACTTTCAAAATGGATGTTTTTGAAAGCAATCTCTTGCAGAAAATACTTTCCACTACAGTAAAAGTAACTCAGGCTCATTGTACAAAAGATTTCAAACTATAAGAACCGTTTTCTAGAAAGTGTAAGAATGCCGGGGATTCCAGCGCCGTGCGATGACTCCCTGTCGCATTCGGTCACTCCCCTTCGAGTGTGTGCGTTGTTGTAACCGCACAGACGTGTTTATTCCCTCCTTCTCCTCTCTTTCTGTCCACCTGTCCCATCTCCTGTGGCCACCGTTCCCACCTGCTGAAGCGTGGCCCCTGCACCCCTCTTCGTGATTCTGTCAGCAGGCCCCCCACGTGTCTGCCCCAGGCCTCGCCTGACCCAGACGAGGCTGAACTTCTCGCTGCACATCTCCCCGCCGCGGCCCGCACACCGGCCACCGCTTCGCGTTTGCTGTGTGCTTGTTCCACCGTGATCACATCCCCTGGGCCAAACCTGCAGAGGCAGAGGCGCGGGCGAGGTCCTGGCTTCCATCCGTTCCCAGGCCAGTGCCCCGGTGTTGGCCAGCACTTGGCCCACCAGCCCCGCCCCTGCTTCCCGATGGGCCGAAGCCACCAGGCGCGGGCACATCCGGCCCCCTGAGAGAGGGTTGGCACCTGGAGAGACCCGGGCTGAGCTGACTTGCTCCACTGTCCAGTGGGCAGGGCCGCGCGGCCACCGCCCGGCAATGAACCCCAGAGCCACTGGTGGGGAACGGGAGCTCCCGTGCAAACGCGTCCCCAGCGTTTAGCAGTGATGTGTCAACACCCGCCACAGAGCGGGGAGGAAGGGGGTGAGGCCTCCGCTCACTGTTCCTTCCTTCCTGGCTGTCTTCTTCGGATTTTTGTGGTTATAGTTTATGCTTTCACAGGGGATCACATAATTCCGTAAAATCCCCCATCATCTTTTGCTTGATGCTTCATTGGCGCTGTCCTCTTGTCTCCAGATCTCTGAGGCAAGGACGCGGTCCCCCACTGCCCCTCGCGGGCCCGGAGCCCGGTCAGCCCTACCTGGGTAGTTGCCTGATGGCGGGAAGGGGGTACGGTGACTGGGTGCGTGGAAGGCGGACGGGCACTGCGGGGGTGACTTAGCGTGGGTGACTTAGCATGGGGCCCAGCAGACCCACCACAGAAAGGGCGAAGCCACTGAGCAGACCTATCAATAAAAAAGGAAACTGAGCCTTTTCATTGGGGACAGAGTGACTGATAAACCTGGCTTTGGACTCTCGATAAAACGAAGGCTATTTCCAAGGCTTTTCCCTTTTAAATAGGTATCTACTCCTGGGAAGAAAAAGCTGTGACATGTCATGTTCAGATGTAAATGTGGATGACTTCCTCCTTTTAACGGGCTCAAAACAGTTTCAAATTTAGGATTTCACTTTGTCCCAATATTTTTCATTGTTCTGCATTTATGTGCAGAAACTCTCTAATGCTTAAAAGAAACTTCTGCATAAGATATTCCATTCTCTTTTCTGATCATAAAAGGTTTCTTAGAAAAAAGAGACTAAATAGCAAGAGCCTCTGGCAGAGGAGGAAAGCTGGCTGGAGCCCACAGACCATCCACTGCTGTCCTCGGCTCACTCGCTGGTGGGTGCAGTGATTTCACTTTAAGTTTCTCTGGGCATCAATTTTCAATCACATTTAAGATTCAAAACAGTGATTCAGAACAATTAGGAATCCGTCATAGGGTTGCGATCATTTGCGTGAACAATTCCCCCACCCTAACCCACCCTCACCGCTGTCAGCATGGAGGTCATAGATGTGGATATGAGGCTGGCACCAAGTTTCTATTTTTTCTTTTTCTTTCTTTTTTTGAATTGTGAATAGTTTTCAAGTAAAAATTCAGAATGTCAAGCCTGCCAATTATTATTCCAGCTGAGACTGCAGCCTCCAAGGAGTCAGTCACTTGTTACCTACTTATTCGTTTATTTCTTCAGCGAGTGTGTATTAATAATTTACAGCGGAGACCCTGAGCCATGTATTACGTATAAGGGTGAATATCACTCAATAGTTATGGGAAGTCGGCATATTGACGGATCAAAAGTTGTTTACAATTATCGTGTGGAAGTGAGTCAGGGGTGCCTACTGACCGTGACCAGGGACCATGGGAAGGCAGTCTTGCCCGTTGCCATTCTGCCCCTCGGCCTGTCCAACCCGGGACCTTTATAGTAGCTCGTTCCTGGTGACAAAATGAGATTCACCATGCTACTGTCTGAACAACCTACCTCCTAACAAAAATCAAATCGTCTGAAAGCTATTAGGAGACTGACTTTTTAAAAATAGTTTCAAAAGACGAGAAACTTCTGGGTTATGTGTTGATGGAGGTCGTCTCTCTCAAAATGTCATGACTGGCCAAAGGTCAATCATTTCATGAAATAGTATAGGCCGGGGAGATCGAATTCCATTACTGGAAAAGGTAATCGATCCAGGCGCCTGCTGTGGACTCCTCAAGAATCAAATAGGGAGAAGTACCATTTGCCCATTATTTTGAAAATATAAGTAGAAATAACAGAATTGTATCTACTGTCCCTGAGTCTCCTTCTCAGCTGGTCTCTCCCTCGCCCTGATCTACCTCCACTTGAGGGACAAAGACTGTGTCACTTAGACTAGAACGGGGTATAAGTGCTGTCCAGCCTTTGAGTTTCAATTTGCTCTTTATTCTAATAGTCCTTTGGCATCTCTATTTGAATTTTGCTTTCCTGGCTGGTTCTTGATATTTCCCCTACACAGGCATTTATCAAGCACTGGCGGCGGGCTAGAAAATATGCAAATGCAAAATGTAGCATAATTTTCGGACAGAAGCGCTTTTTTCTGAGCTGGGTGTTTGTTTTTACATTTTAGATCACTGACAGTCCGTGTCGGGGAAAGGAAAAGCCTTGCTTCCGCAGAGAATGTCTGAGCTAACGCCCTCGTTTGACAGTTGAGAAACCCGAGTTCAGAGGAGATCAGCGAAGGCCCAGAAGGGCGGCCCCCGAGCCTGCCTGCGCTGCCCGCTGCCCGCGCCCTGCGGGACAGACCGGGAACGCAGGCGGGCAAGGCCCCTGGCCTCCGGGTAAACCGCCTGAGGTTCGCGTTGAGCGTCCGTCCTGCCGGGCGATGGGAGCTGGACCTCCGTCGGCTCGGGGTCACTCGGCTCTGCTCCGGGTCGTGGGTCAGTGTCAGGCCGGGCTGGGTGCAGAACCCTCTAGAAAGGAGGCCGCCCCTTCCTCCGGGCCACGCTCCGTGTTGCGTCTGCGCCGCCGTCGTCCGTGTCGCCCGGTTTGGGTCATCAGTCCAGCGGGTCCCTGCGTCTTCCTCTTCCTGTCCAGCTCCCTGTGCCACGTAGGGAGCCGGAGGGTTCCCCGGCCGGTCCCTGCGGGCCGTGGGTGGCGCTGCCCGGGCCCCCCTGCGCGTCCTCACGGTGCCCGGGGTCAGTCCTTCTGCCTCAACGTCGTCACGGAGCCTCTGCATTGTCGGTTCTGCCACCGAAGCGCCACCTGCGGCCGCGGCCACGCGCGGGCCTTCAGCCAGGGGTGTGCAGGGCGCGGGCCCCCCGGGAAGCCGACGTCTGCCACCGGGCTCTCCGCGCCGCCCCTTCTTTGCTGTCCTCCTCTCCTCTGGGGAGTCCTCCCCCGGGGGCTGGGGAGGCTCGGCCGGGCCTGAGCTGTGGTTTTCTCAGGCATTTCTCTTGCCCGGGCCTAGGCCCACGTGGAGCTCCCTGGAGAAGAGACCCAGCCGCAGGTGTGCAGGTGTGTCATGAAGGGTTCCGTGCGGGGGTCGCCTCCTGCAGTTCCGGGGGGCAGGGCACCCAGCGGCCGCAGGTGGGCCACGAGCTGGGACCCAGGGGAGCCTCACTGGGCAGTTCAAGTGCAAAGGCCATCTGCTAGAGAAGTCCCGGTCGCTTGCGGAAGTTTAGGGTTTTTTTTCTGTTTGGGCTTCAACTGATTGGGTGAGGCCCACGCACATTGTGAAGGGCAATTCGTTCTATTCACACATCACTGATTAAATATTAATTCCACCCAAAAACACTGTCACCGAAGCATCCAGAATAATGTTTGACAACATATCTGGGCGCTGTGAACCAGCTGAGCTGTCACATCAAGCTAACTGTCACAGCCCTCCCTGTCTGTGGTCTGTCTTGTCATTGCTTCTCCAAGGCGTAGTAGCCTAGAAGTAGAGCTGTCATGGCAAGTACTGTGGGTAGAAGCAGATGAGGACACTGAATCATGTTCCCAAAACACGGGAACTATTCTAGCACTATTCTAGCGCTGATCATTTATTTGGACTGTCATTAATAAAACTTATCAACATGCTGCTTCATGAGCACATTTTCATTTATTCAGGTGTTTATCTTTGTTCTTCAAAACAAAAAAACAAACAACAAATAAATAAAGCTTATCGGAAGCAGGCACCGATTTCCCTCCCATTGATTACAGCGTTTTGTGCAAATAGACAATTAATAAATAACATTAATTGAAAAAAATTTGTTTTGAAACAAGAAGGTACAGCAGTGTCTATTTAAATGAAAACTATGCAATTTTTAAGTCATAGTTGGCACTAAGAAAATATTTGAAGTTTAACTACTTCCACTTGATTTTTTTTTTATTTCCTTGGGGTGTGTGTGTGTGTGTGTGTGTGTGTATTTGTCTTTATGAAAAATTGAAGACAACTTTTCTGGTAAAAGTTTTAGACAGACTTTGTCAAAATGAGCGGTGGTTTTTGCTCCAAACAGCAGGGAATTTTTTCTCGAGTATTGTCTCTGTTCTTAAACTTTAAAGTAGATTTTCCCTGGGTGATTGTTGAAAGCAGCAAAGTGACGCTTACATCTCCCCTTGAATTGCTGGGAGACCAGAGGTTCACAGAATGAAGTGCCGCCTGGTGCATCCCACATTCTGTGCAACAGGATCGAGCTGGGCTCAGTGAACGGAAGTGGCGTTTCCTTAATTAGCACAGAATGATACCCAACTATTTGCATGCCAGCTTCCTGTGGCACTGAACAAGGGCCAGGATGGTGTTTTCAATGAGTCTTATGTAAGACAGCCTCTCAGAACTGGAATGAGTCCAGGGACTTCACCACCTGCGTCGCCGCGGCTGCTGTGTTGGCATGCGTGTTGTCCACATGGATGACCACGTATGGCCCCGGGTGTCTACACTTTTCTAAGCTTAGCAGGACAAAACAGCTTTTGGGTTAACACTGAAATTCCAGGAGCAGTCATTGTACGTGGGCTTCAACTTGCTCCTGCTATCTCTAAAAGCCGAAAAGAACACATTCCATTGTCATCCAAGTGGAAACTGCAGTACTTATGTTGTCATAGGTGTAATCTGTGAACTTCGCCTGATCTCTAGATGAAACTGCCTTCATCAGCGTTTTAGAGCATTCTTATTATGAGACTAGCTGTGATTGGTCTTCAGTCTTTTACAGCAAAAGGTTTAAGACAAAATTTAGCTTTAAGTACCTTCAATAGTGAGAACACATCAGTCACATAATGGAGTGTTATTTTCAGTTTATGCTATTTTCTACTGATTTGTTTATTCTACAGTTATTTATTGAGTGCTTTCTGTATGCCAAACTGTCCAGAGTAGAATTAACCTATAGTTTAAAATAATAGAATAATTTAGGTTTCCCAGAGCTGTCTTTTTTATGGCAAAACATTTTTTAAAAAAAGTTTTTATTTAAAAATTTTCTAGTATTATTAATTTTTAATAAAACTATTATAACAGCCACAGTTGCTCATTGGGTATAGTTATAATTTCCATTTTGGGAATAAAATTGTTTGATTTTGTACTCAGACTCACTGGAGGGACTAGGTTGGACTATGTCTAGAATTAATTTAATATGCCAAAGGTATCAGAGGAAAGGATAATTCAGTATCACCTGTCAGCATGCTGATGCGTCTTGCTTCCCCATACCACACCTCCTCTGTCAGGAGTTATTCCTCCCGTGAGGATGTGCCGTGTCTGCTGACATCTCATCTGGATGTTTCGCATTTCGCTTCTTAGGGTAGTGGGTGTCTGCTGCATGCACACAAATGTTGAGCCTTGCAACTCTATATTATGTATTAGAAGTCATTTGAAATGTCATCAGACTTAGCTCAAAGGCTGACTTTAGGGAGTTCTAGCAGTTCTGTCAAGGCGGGAGTCAAGATAACGACTATTTACTACACGCTTACTTTGTGTCACTGACTCTTCGAGCTGCTCGGTATGTATTAACTTATTTAAATTCCATAGCATTTCTGTGAAAGAGAAACTGTCCTGAACTCCATGTTGGGGCTGAGGCCCCAAAACACAAACACGTCCTGGGCTCACAGACATGACCGGTGGAATCAAGACTGGAACTCAGCTTTCATCCCCACAGCCTGTGCTGTGGCCGGCTCACCACGCCCCTGCCTGGTGTGGGGACACTGACCCAGGATGGTCTGTGCAGAGACAGCTCGGACATAATCCTGTTAGTGCTCACGGCCGGGCTGGGACCAGGGGGAGAGCTGCGTTTGGCCATGTAAAACCTTTTACAATATTACCAAAGTAATACTTTGTTTTTTCCATCCTTTCAGCAATCTCGACACAGAAGAGCTATGTGGTAAGTTTCTTTAAAACCAGTCGAATCCATCACCTGCTTTAGAATGAAAAAGACACTGTCATCTACTTCTGCATACCATGGAACGGTGTCACAGATCGGGAGTCCTGGAACAAAATGACAGATCACTGCGAACGCAAGGGATTTCGTTACCAGAGAGTTCGGCTCCAGCGTGCACTTCACTGCAGGAAGAGTCGGCCCTTGGTAATCTAATAGGAGAATTCTCACCGAAACTGCTCTAGTTTCACAAGAGCAAATTCTCACGAATGTTTTCTCAATTGCTATTCAAGCACAACGTTGTCCTGCTCTCCAGGATATGCGGTGCAGAGCCTCTGTTACTGTTTTGCAAAGCGGACCCCTCGACGTGTGCAAACAGCTTTGTCTCACACCTGCCTGGACCATTCCGGAGTTTCAAATGCCACTTGCAGAACAAGGGATTCATGGGGAGACAAATCTTTACAAATTCCTGACTTAGTAGCCTCTTTATTTTCTTTATTTTTTTGGAAACAAAAGTAGTAAAAGTCTAGGAATGCAGAAAGGCAAATGTTTTTGAGGCTTATTCTTTGTTATGGAAAAAATCATGGAAAATTGTGAGACGATTACTTCAAAACATCCCAATTTCTTTGAAAACAAAGATTTTAAGTCTTCTGCTTTAAGATAAATGTGTAAGGTGACACCTTTGTCCAAGTTTGGTCTCCTGTGGCAGGAACATACTTCCCTCTACCGCCCCCCCCCAGGATTTTTTCAGCTGATCTAATAGTCAGATTTGCATGAGAAAGGTTAACAGGAGGAAAAAAACAAATTTAAGTACATATATGCGTACCCCACACACCTGCGACCTTCAGAAATAGAAAGAGAAAATGGGGTGCAAGAGACGGTCAGAGCTGAGCACCAAGAAGGGAGCGTCCAGCCCATGAGAAGTCCAGTGACAGTGCATGGAACTGAGTCCGGTGACAGTGCACAGAGCTGCACTTAGAGGCCGTGACGGACTCGGTGCCCTACAGAATGGTAGTTTGCAGCTTGTTCTACTCCTAGGAATGAGGTGGACACGTAGGAAGGTGTGTGAGCTGGCGGTGGATGAAGGAGGCAGCGCGTGGGACTGTCAGGGACTCGGCTCAGGCTGAACGGGGACACTCGATTCACGCAGGCGGGCCCAGGAGAGTGAGCATGAGCGCTTCGCAGCCCGTGGGGGTGGCAACAGGGCTCCTGTGGTCCCCTGCTCTGCCGTCTCCCACTTGATTTATTGCTCACCCGTTTTCTTCTCAGAAATCTGCATATTTACTAGTAAATGTCAGTGGTATTTTCCTTTTGCTATTAATATCAGTGTCAACAAGTAGTTCTACCTGGAGTGTTAAATAAGTAATGAAAAAAGTGTCCATCAAACATGCTGCAGTTTACTGCAGTGACTTCAAGCAGCCCCCGTGTGGTGACGCTTATCATTCAGTTTAATTCCATAACTACTGTGACACTCAGAGGGACAATAAGAAGAAGCTGTAGCTCATCCAGACGACGTCACGGGAACCATGCTGGCTGCTGATTCTCTAGTGGCAAAGGTCTAAGTCTTTCCAGTATATAATTCATAGAGATGGCTCTTTGGTTCGGCTTGTTTGTAGGTCCAGATTCACATTTTCGGGTTTTTGGAGGAAAGAATATTTCTTCAAGGATAATGGTAACTGTCCAGATTCTTTTAAAAGAAATGAATAGATTGACACTTTAGTCTCACTTGAAAACCTTCCAGGGTTTATTTATTGCTGATGTTTTATTTGTTTTACTCATTTGTGGAAGAAATAATTAGTTGATTCTTTTATTTGGAGATTACCTAACGTAAACATGAATTTTAAAAATATTTTTACTTTTCAGAATATTTTTCTCGGCACTTGGGCGAGTATGAAAATGTCCTGGCGGCGCTCGAGGACCTGAATCTGTCCATCCTGAAGGCAATGAGCAAAACGAAACAAGTAAGGGAATATCCGTCTTTGTTGGCTGTAGAATGTCTCCTTTGAAAATATATTTCACAAAACCCGTCCCTATTTGCTACCGAATCGAAACTGTATGTGTTTCTATTACTGATGCTTTTGGTTCGCATTAAACGAGTTGTTTTCCTCACTGGCGATGCTGTCAGGCGGCGCCAGCGCTGCGCCACGTGCTGAGGGTGCAGGGCTGGGACTGGGGCTGGCCGGGAGGCAGGTGCGGGAACAGCCCGTGGGGAAGCTGGTGGCGCACCTGCTGCTGCTGCGGGACTCGGCCCCGGCGGTTAGAGATGGAGCCAGAACCGGAGCCTGGAAGGGCCGGTGCGCAGGCCTGTGTCGGGAGGGGCAGAGGGCACACCAGGATGGCCAGCAAGGCGCAAGTCCCGCGCACCTGAGGGTGGCATGAGGTGGGGAGCCCCGCGTGGCGGGGAGGGGAGCGCTTTCCACAGTGCTGCAACACGCCTGAGGCTTTGGGTCGTGTGCTCGGCGCAGGCTTGTGAGCTGCGGGTGCCAGGAGGGCGCCGAGCGCTCACGCCCCTTTAAAGAGGCCACACAAGACGATCTCGGCCGTGGGTGGAGGACGTGGAGGGAGGACCCAGGAGGACGAGGAGGAGGCTAGTTCGCGAATCAGGGCGGTGGGGACGTGTGGGCAGAGGCGATGGAGGAAAGGAAATGACCGCGATGTTTCTGCGAGCCCGTTGCTGGACCTAGAGGAGGACAGGCGTGGCCTGGGAGCAGGGACATCGGAGAGCCCTGGCCTTTAGCACCGACCCTGGAAAATGCATTTGACCCAAGTCATCAGACCGCTTTGGCGAGGACGAGGTCCATGGTTTAGCAAAGTAAAACGGTCGGAGCTGGAGAGGCGCCCGGCTGTGGCCCCGGCGGTGGGGCTGGCCGGCGTCCGATGGTTCGGGCCGCGGTCCTGCCAGCGTCCTGCCCACAGCCGAGCGCAGCAGCCCTTCTGCGGGGAGCCCGCGGCCTTGGCAAGAGTCTCCGCACACTGTCCCGCAGACCGGCATCCCATCCCGACAGGAAGGACCACCTGTCCTGGGCTCTCCTGAGGAACTGACGGGCCAGCCCCAGGCGCTGCGTCTTCCCGGGCAGTTCCTTACCTGCGGTTTCAGAAAACAAGCCAAGGGGGGTGGAAGCGCTCAGCCTGGGCCCTGGGCAGGCTTAGGGCAGGCGGGCAGGTTCCTCAAGGGTCAGAAGCCCCCCTATGGGAGCCCAGCTGATCCCCCCGAGTGGCTGTGCAGCTGTCCCCGTGCTGTGCGGCTGTGCGCCCTCCCCTCGACCGCCACCTTTGTCCTTTGTTGGATCCATCCTCTCTGGCTCGTGTCCACGTCCCTCCCCCGGGGGAGGCCTCGCCTCGCTCACGACCCAGTTCCTTGGCCCTGGGACGCCCGGGCACGGCTGAGGTGCGGAGTGCGGGTCCACCCCGCCTGCCCGTCTTTCTACTCGGGCCTTTTGGTTTGCTTGCTTTACCTTTTTGACACAGTTTTATGAGAGTTGTAATGTTTTTTTTCCAACTCTGAGGGAAACTTCCATTGGAATTTTTACTGGATTTGCATGAAACTTATAAAGCAGTTTTGAGAGAATGGGAACACTGCCTTCCCATGCAAGTGCATACGTATTTCCCCGTTTATTCAAGCTTCCTTTTATGTCTCATTAAATCCATTTACAGGTGATTTTATATTTTTGTTGCTTTTATAAATGGTCTGCCTCTCTATATTCCTAACCTAATATTTGTGGAATATTGGAAAATGATTGATTTTTGGATACAGATTTGGTTACTACGTTAGTTATCTTGCTCTCTCTGTGACGTGCCATTTATCTTCCTTTGCTGATATCACGGGCTCGCACATTGAGATCCGTCGCCACTTTCTGGAAGAATCAGCCCATCTCATCTGTCTTCCAGAAAAAGTAACCCTTTCTGCTTCATCTAGCTTTCTGAATCATCAGAACTTTGAAGCTGTGCTTTATGCCGATTGTCACGTAAGAACTGAGATTCTAGTTCAGTGCTTCAGGGTCATGATAAATTAGGATTCCACATTTCTCAGATATGCAGTCTGGTCCTTCGTGTGCATCAGTAAGGGACTGAGACGTGCGTGTGTAGGTCCCACACACTCTGTACTCAGGCTTTGGGGATGAGGACTCGGGGGACGAGGGCTGCATACCACTGCGGCACCAAGGCAGCCCCAGGGCCGCTCACGCGAACCGTCAGCCGTGTTTACAGACCACGTGCCACGTGTGGCCCTCACCGCAGTTTTCTGGTCACTGACATGGGCATTAGGCATCCAAACCGCGGGCTGACATCAGGAGAGACGGCCAGATGCGAGGACACAGTACAGGTGCAACGTGGCCGCGGCCGCACGAGTCCCTGGGGTCCGCCGACCACGCACAGTGGAAACAGCATCTGGACGGCACGCGACAGGGCGGTCCGGGACGGCTGGACCAAGGGCCGCCGGGTCGCCGCGCAGGGCTACAGCATCCCCCTCGCTGCCTCTTTCACCCTCGTCTGTCTTTCAGACACTGCCTCTCAGGAGCCCCGTCTGCAGTGTCTTCTGTTGCCTCCCGGCTCACCGGTCCCCTTTCTGCTGTGTGGGTCTGTGTTAAACTGGCCTCCTGATGCGCTGATTCCAGCTAGTATGCACCGTTTCCACTCTTCGCAATTCTTTTTTGTTATAATTTTTGAAATTCTTATTGCCATTAAATAACAAGCAAATTAAATATTTTGTATACTTTTTAGCTCCAATCGACTCACCAAAAATCCTTACAGTCACTATGAGCATGTCATGTTTTGTTTTATGGTTTCTTAAGTGGAACTTAAAGGTATTAAATTATTTAATTTTTAAATAAGACCATTAAATATGGTCGCTAAGAAAATTCTCTGTCATTCACCTGGAAAGAATGAACTTAGGCTTGTGATTGATTGAACCCTTTTACCCTTTCAAATTAGGAAATAAATTGGGTTTTCTGTGACATTCGGTGGTTCTACTACCAGAAGGAAAATTCCGAAGTACTGTTTATGAGGGAGCCGCAGCCCAGTGTTTCCTAAGTCAGAGCTGACGGACGCACAGAGGGCTGAGGAGCTGGGATGCGCCAGTCCCTCAGTCTGATTTGTGGGTGAAGACGCTGAGCCCAGAGAGATGAGGGTGCTGACCTCGGTTTGGGTCACAGCCTTCCCTGCGACTTCACAGCACACCTCTCCTGACGTTACATTGCCACCGTCATTCCTTTCAGCTTTGTGTTTCAGCCGTGAAAAGATCATTTAGTTTAGGGACGAAGCCAAACAGACCGTTTCCTTGGCAGCACCTGCACGAGACATACAGCCAGGCGCAGCCAGCTGATGCCGGTCCCTCCACGCCCCTGGTGTTCTGTTGTCCTGGTCTCCCTGACCCTCCGGAGGACACAAGTGGCCGGTAGCATCGTCCATAGCCAATCTGTGTAGACAGAGCTGGGGAGGCAGCTGTCCTGTCGGTGAAGACCCTGGCGTCGGCCTGGGCCGTCTGGGTGCAGGCGGGATCCACGCGGCTGTCCTGAGCGAGGGGCAGAGGCAGATTTAGGGACGGTGTCAATCCCCAGGCCCCACACTTTCTGAAGGGCGAGGTAATGCGCACGATCTCCTTGGGCTCCCGTGTCCTGCAGACCCAGCTTCAGGAGGAGACTGAGCCAGCAACTGAACCGCGGCCGCGTGTACCCGGTGACAAGGCCGCAGGATGGCTCAGCCTCCTGCGCTGAGGCAGAGCACACTGTGGGCCGCGTGCCAGCCTTTTCCAGGTGTCTGCGCCATGACTATCGGACTTTGCCCTTCCCCACCCATCGTGGGGCAGGGGCACTGGGAGATGAGCTATTCCAGGTGTTTCTGCTGCACAGTTATTCTTTCTGACACTGGTGGATCTCAGCCCCAACGTCCTCCCCACCCCCCACCCCGCGCCGTGTCTTTCCTCCTCCCTGTCTCTCCGAGGTGAGCGGGATGTGGGGGAAGAGCTGTTCTCAGTTATTTCTCCCTGCCACGCCTCTAATGGCACGTGTTTGTCACCTTAGGACTACCAGGAGGCCTCCAACTTGGAGCAGTTTGTGACTCGATTTTTACTGAAGGAGACCTTGAGCCAGCTGCAGTCTCTGCAGAATTCTCTGGAATGTGCCATGGAGACCACTGAGGAGCAAACCCGTCAAGAGAGGCAAGTTCAAGGCGCTCATGTTGCGTCTTTCGTGGCTCGTGTGTGTGGAACAGCAGTGAGGGTCAATGTATTTGAACTCGTGAAAACTAAATAAGAATGAGTAGATTTTTTTTTTTTTGAACCAGATGTTCAATACAAAAATTTGTGTTCTGCTAAGGCAGTCAGAGAGAAAACACGGATTTAAACAGAAGGCCGTGGCCGCCACTTCGCTGTCGCTTGGGCGGCGCTTCTGCCCATGTCCCTTTCAACCTGCCGAGGTGGCCTCTCTAACTCTGGTGCTTCCAGTTGGGAGGAAGCACTCGGTGAGCTTTCAACAGGCGGATGAATGCCAGGCCGCTCTGGAGGGCCGAGTTTTCTAAACAAACGAATGCGTCCGTAAGTATTAGGACATCTCAGAAACACAGCCGACTTGTCACCCCCGCGGTTAGAGTGCTGGGGGCCAGTGGGTGGCACCACATCCTAACGGAGCAGCCAGCGGGCTCACGCAGCCCGGGCACGCGTGCCCTGCTCGGGGGTCTGCGCAGCATTTGCACGTGATCACTGTCCCATTTGCACTGCCTTGGGCGACTCCATGTCAGTGGCAGAGGGTAACAAGCAGCTGGAGAGGAGCAACCAACCGCCCAGGGTGACCAAGCGTCTTGAAGCTCAGGGGAACGGATTTCACAGATTCCGCGTTCCCAGGAGAAAGGAGGCTGGTGTACGTTTCCTTCGTTTAGAATTTTTGGACATCAAAAGGGTTCTCCCTTTTCAGAGTCGGTGGTTTGCCCCGGGCGGGAGGCTCCCGCCGGCCCTGCCCTGTGAGCGTTTCTGCCGTCGCGGCTGTGAACTCGCCCTGTACCCACGGTCGCGCGGCAAGCGCGCCACAGGCCCGCCTCGAACTCCGGGGACTGCGGCCCACACTGCAGGCAGCCATGCCTGACGAGCATGAGGACCCTTTATGGAAAGCAGGAGGCGCTAAAGGACCGATGAGCTGTCATTTCTAGGTTTCCAGCTCAGAACAGCTGGCAGAACGGCAAGTGCTACGGGTCTGGCAGTTTGGGGCGTGCATAGTAGTAGACTGAGGCACCCAGGGGTGCCCGATCCTGCCCCAAACCCGTGATGCCCCTCCCCAGGAGTGATATGCGAACAAGAGGGGGTGCCGGCTGGTTTGTTCCCATGATGCCAGCAGGACACTAGCGAAGAAAGCTTCCCGGGGAGACACCCCAGCTGGTGTTTGAGGGGGCGGCCTCGCCGCCCGCCCAGACAGCCTCCTTGTCTGGCACTCCCCTGGTCTGGTCACTGCTTGGGCAGCACCTCCCTGGGAAGCCATGGCTGCTTGCCGTCTCTGTCCCATCGTACCCTTGCCCACGGCCACGTGCTGTCTCTGTTCTTGTCTCCTCACCCACAGCCACATGCCATCTCTGTCCCTTGGCTGTGTATTTCCCATCAGACTTAGTCTCTGGATGGTGGGGGCTTTGCCTTGTCGCCCTCCACCTGGCACCAGAGGGCAGAGGACAAGGTCCTGGGGCACTGAGGAGACCAACCTCCCTGGCATCTGGGCTTAAGAAAGGTCTTCTGAGCTACACGGTTGCATTTATACTCAAAATTATCTGTCTTTGGTGGCTGTCAATAGCGAGGAGACGTCGTGAACCCGGGTTCAGGGCCGTGAGTCTCACAGTGGTAGGCGGTCAGGTTCAGGGTGGGGAGCAAGCTCAGTGGGGAGAGCTCAGACTGTACCACGGGCATCCATCAGTCCTCATCACACGGGAGGACCCCACGAGCCTGGCCCGGGAAGGGCTGCAGCCACCACAAAGCCCAGGCTGTCATAATGTGCTTCCCCTTGAGCATCAGTCTGACTTGGGGGTTAATATTTGTGCATCTGGGGTGTGAGGCCCCATCAGAACAGGGACGCCAGGACGCGGACGTGGGGTGCTGAGGCCCCTTCCCTGGGTGACGTGTCCTTTCTGTTCCAGGCGCGGGCCAAGCGCGCCAGAGGTCCTGTCCACTCAGCGGCCAGGGAGGCGGTCCGGGCGCCGGGTCCAGAGGTTCGGCGGCTTCTCGCCCGGTGGCCCGCAGCGCGCGGCCGGCAGCCCAGGTGAGGCAGCACGCACCGTCCTCGGGCATCTGGACCCGCGGGCGTGGGGAGCCCGCGGCCGAGTCCTGCAGAGAGAGGCATGACGACCCCTCCCCCGGCCGGCCTGGTTCTGCCCGGCGGGAGCGGGCGGGGTGGGCGTGGGGACCTCTTCACAGAGCCCTCCGGGCCCAGGACAGCCAGCGTCGGGCTAGCGCGGAGTGGGCGGCGGGACGTCCGTGGTGCGTTGCGGGGTTCCCGGGACGCGAGCCAGAGCAGCGACCGTTCCACCTGGACCGCGTCGTTCGCAGTCGCTCTGATGCCAGTCTGGAATGTGCACGCCCGCGCTGCTCAGCACCAGAGCTCGCAGACACGAGTGCACACGAGTACGCTGTGTGCGCGCTCGGCCTCTGAGCGTGTGGTTTTAGCACTGAAGCCTGCAGTCACCCGTACTCGAGAGACTGGACGTGACCTCGAGCGCTGTCCTGTTTGACCCTGACAGCGTGTGAGATGGGTGTCAGCGTCCCCATCCGTCCCCCCAGGGAGCGAGGTGGCGCGTCTGAGGTCGGGCGGGTCGCCAGTCCACTCTCACTGTGGAGCAGGCAGCTCAGAGGTGCGGAGCTCACAGCCGCAGGTCCTCGGTCTTCCCTCCGGGTCCCGGGCTGACTGGGGTCCGGGTGCTCTCACCGGACGTGGCTGCAGGCCGTGCGTTGGGTTCCACTCTCCTGGGATTGGTGACCACGCGGGGCGGCTCCTGTCCTGTGGGTGTCAGGGTCACCCTGCTCTGGGAGCAGCGCCCCTGCTCGCCCTGCACGCGCCGCCTGAGCCGCGCGGCGGGCGGGGGCGGCGCACCAGGGTTTCACGAGGCGAGGCGGGGACGGCTGCAGTTTACCACGCGACCGGCAGGGGGCCGCACGGGGCTCCGCGGCACAGTGGAGGACCCGCGACCCCAGGACGCACTGCAGGGTCCCCTGGGGCGTCCCTGGCGGAGGCAGGGCAGGGCTGCTGTGGTGCTCAGCCCGGTGCTGGGTGCAGACGTGCGTGTGCGTGCCCGGCGTGCTCCGCGTGTGGCGTGCACAGGCGTGTGTGTGCACGTGCGTGTTCTCGTTGCGTCCTGACGACGACTCTGCGGCCGGGCACCTTGCCATTCCCGTCTCGAAAACAAGCAAACCGAGCCCAGAGGCGTCGAGTCATTCACGGAGCCCAGCAGGCTCCGGAGTCTGCGCACGCGGCCTGTGTCCGCGCCGGCACAGTGTCCCTGCGCCCTCGGGCTAGGGCCCCTGCGGGAGACACCGGCTGCCACCGCCCCATCTTCCGGTCTTCCTTGCTCCTGACGGTTCATACTTCGCTGAGGTCAGAGCGCGACCCCCCGGCCCCCGCCCCTGCAGTGAGTGTAGGATCATCGACGGATGCTCTCTCGGCTACGTTCGGAAGAGAAACCGAGCGCCTCGTGGGGCGGTTAAAGTGTCCCAGCAGGGCCTGTCGCTTTGAAAGTCAGAGGTCAGGACCGACGACGACATGGAAAACGAACGATGAGCCCACAAGATGCCTGGCATGTGGCAGTGAGCGCCTCAGAGGGCGCTCGGGGTGTGTTCCCGCTGCGGGCGGGTCGGCGGCCCCGCACCCCGAGACAGCTCTCTGCCCTGCGTGGAGTGTGACACCGCCCTCCTGACCCCCCAGGCTCCTTAGAAGAGGACAGCCAGTGGGAAACCCAGATAGACAGACTCCAGAGACTGATCGACAGGCTGGAAAAGAAGGTGGGTACCCCTCGCCTGGCCCCTCTCCACTCCCCCCGCCTGTCCCCGCGCCTCCCCGAGATCCCACCCCGTGTCTGCGGCTGCTCTGCGGGATGGGGCTCCCTGTGAAAAGGAAGGGCGCCTGCTGTGGGCGCACCCACCTGCCCCGTGGACCGAGCCTGCACCACTGGGGCAGGGGCGGGGAGGGGGGGTCTGGAAACTTCTGCAGATTTCCTCAGGCTCTTCCTCTTTCCAGTTCAGCCTTTATGAGTGTTTGCGACAACGCATTGAGATTACGTCTCACGTTTGCCTGAAATATACAGAAAACACCTTTACTGGTGAAGAAAGCAGCAGGACGTCTTCGTCCTTGCGCAGCCCTAAGCGTGACGCGGAGCACAGGACGCAGCGTCCCGGGGCCGTGACGAAGGGTGCAGCCCCTGCCGCGTGCCGCGGGGTTCTTCCAGCGTAGGTGGGAGCGGGCCGAGCTGAGAGGGCCCGAGCGGCAAGGGGCCAGCCTCCGGGCCCCGGCCCCGCGCGTGGAGGACAGTCGCTGCCGAGAGGGGCTGGCAGGAGGCACGCGGGGCCGTGGTCCTCGTGCCCCTGGTGTTTGCCAGGTTTCTGTGTCAGGCGGCCGCCGGCCCGGTGGTGGGAACAGTGCTGAGCACAGGCCGGCGGGACCCCCGGCCTCCGGGTAGACAGGAGGAACCCCAGTGAACCCACGAGATGGGGTGACACGGGTGCCCCGGGAAGGTGGCTCTGGGGAGGTGGCTCTGAGGTGCGCAGGCCAGAGGGAGCCAGGGCGACCCGTAGGCGGGAGCTGGGGCAGGGGGCGCAGGGCGGGACCCACGAGCTGCTGGGACAGCGCCGCTAGAGCCAGCCCTGGCGCTGGCGGTCCCGCCCCGCGCCCACCCGCCCGTCCGCAGAGGACCCGCGGCAGCAGCGCTGGGGGTCCCGTCTTGGAACCAGACCTCGGAGGCCGCGCGGGCTCGCTTCCCCGGACGACGGTCACAGCCCCCCGGGCTGTTCTTGTGAGGAAGCGCTGGTACCATTTTCATTCGCGCCCAGTGCGCTTTTTACCAGTCCGAGCGGGCACCAGGCCCCTCCGAGCGGCGGCCCCGCCCCGCCGCGGTCACTCGGTCGGGCAGCGCCCCTGCGGGCCTCGGTGGACTCCGCGCCTCTGAAACGGCTCCCCGCAGTGGGTCTTCGCCGGAACGGACCAGTGGAAAACAGAACTGTTCCATGCGCTTTCAGAGAACGTTCTCTGGGTTCGGGACTAGCCGTGGAGAAGCTGCCACTCAAACGCGTGGTGTCTCCTCTCGTTAATTTCTGGTCTCCCCGCCCCCATGTCCTCCTCTAACTAAAGGACCTCAAGCTGGAGCCACTGGAAGAAGAAGTTATCGAAGGGAACACTACATCTGTAAGTACTTTTTCTAAGTCAGGAGTTTAGAAGTGTGGACTTCGGAAACATTTGTTTTCTTTAAAATTAGTTACCATCTCAGAGAAAATTTTAAAAAGTAGAAGTAATGCATGGGCATCCTTCCTTCTGTACGGCTAAGAGGACTTTCGCCTTGTGACATGCGGGACCCGGACGCTTCCTGCCAGGGCTTCTGTGGAAGCCCCGGCGCGTAACGCGCACTGAACGCGGCTCTACCCGCGCCGGCCGATGGCTTGTTGAGTGACTGAACGAACGTGACCGGCGCAAAGGCCGGCACTCCGCTTGCATCGTGTGCATGTTTGGGGGGCCCTGCAGGGCGAGCGTGGCAGCTCCCCGGCGCGCTGACGCGCCCTGCTGTCCCCGCAGCACATCCTGCTCGTCCAGCGGCAGATGGCAGTGGCGGACGCAGACGCGCGCGACTTCCGGCGGGCGCTGCAGCACTATGCGGACGGCGCGGCCGCGCAGCGCGGCTGTCTGCGGTGAGTGCCCCGCGCACGCGCCCTGGTGCGGGAGGGGCGCGCTTGCCGGCTGGGCGCTTCCTCGTCAAGGCTCGGACTCCGGGTTTGGTCAGCGGGCACCGCGGGGGATGCCACGGGAGCCGGCCGGCCGCTGGCCGCGGAGCGCTCTCCCTCTCCGGATGGACGGGGCGGGTCGCAGCCTCCCGCAGGGAACGAGCTGAGGGAGGAGGAGCCGCCGACCCGGACCCAGACCCAGCACCCCTCCCCCGCGTGGCCGGCTTGTGCCTCAGGCCTGTCGCCCGCTTCGCGCTGCGGGTTCCGGCGGGGCCCGCTTTCGCCAGCGCGACCAGACTAGCCCGTTGGCCGGCACGAGCAGCCGTGGGTGTCTGGACGCAGCCGCGCCTGCCACTCAGGCGCGTCCCCGTCTGCGCCGCCAACCCCGGGGCGCGCCTGCGGGCGTCCGGCCGGGACTCCCCCGCCCGCGCTCGGCGCTCACCCCAAGCCCGCGAGGTGTCCGTGCTTCCGGCTCTCCGCCCGTAGGTAGGAACGGCGCGGCCTCACCGCGGTTACGGGACACGCTGCCAGAAAGTGGCAATTCCGTATTTACCAGATTAGTCAGTTTGTATCCTTTCCCTCAAAAAAATCTTCGCCGTCGCTGTCATCTGACGCAGGTCAGAAGGCGATGGACTCGGACGCGGTGAACGACTTGCCCAGGTCTGATTCCCAAACCCACGTCTATCCTGTCTCCAGCATCTGAGCACCCTGAGCTGGGATCTCCTGGACGATCCTAAGCGAAGCAGGCACGGGAGGCACAGGACCCTCCTGTCCCCACTGCCACTTCCTACTGCTGAAAGCTCACCGAAGTAGAGGCTTCTGCCCTCTAGGTCCTGGGCTGGGAGACTCAGAGGTCTGGGGACTGACAGAGCCCGCCTCACAGAAGTCAGTCCATTGAGTTTTGTTTCCTTTTTTGGGTAGAAAAACACTTTTGAAATTAGAAATTTTTTGTGTTGACATTCAATATAAGGTTGATTTCAGGTGTACAGATGACGCTTAGACGTCTACTCTGCGTAACTTAGGAAGTGATCTCCCCACCCCCATAAGTCTGCTCCCCCGTCGGCACCACACCCGGCTGTTACACGATTCCCTGTTCCACTCCGCATCCCAGTGACTACTTCCTAACTGCCAGTGTGCCCTGCTGAACCCCTTCCCCCTTCTCATTCGGTCCCCCACCCCCTCCCATCTGGCACCCATTTGTTCTCTGTATATGAGCTCGTTTCTGTTTTGCTTGTCCATTTGTTTAGATACCACAGATAAGTGAAATCATGTTGTCTCTACTTCACTTAGCATAATACCTTCTCGGTTCATCCATATTGTCACCAACAGTAAAATTTCATTTTTTTAATGGCCGAGTAGTATTCCATATATGTGCCACCTCTTCTTTATCCAGACATCTAGTCATGGGCTGCTTCCACACTTTTTGAATGAATAAATGAGTGAAATGTAGCCCAAATTGTATTGTTACGTCTACAATATACTGAGACTTCATGTCAAACCAGAAAACTAAAAGTTATGTCAAACAGGCATATCGAGGTTACCAACTATTGACGAAACCGTTGGATGTTTCTGGCACCATAACTATTTCCTATAAGAATGGATGAGGTCATTTCATACCACGCAGAGATGAATAGAAAAGTTCGTTTTCGTCTTGTCTTTAATTTCCTATGGCTAATTTTGCCTCTTCTTTTCCATTCCAGTATTTCTATACAGAAACTTTCAAATGAATCTCGCTACATGATCTATGAGTTCTGGGAGAATAGTAATCTGTGGAATAGGTAAGTTATGAGCCAGCGTTCTTTAATTTATTCATTCATTTATTTTGCAGGGAGGTGGCAAAAATATATCATGAATTTTAGGATTTACAGGAAAAGTTCCATTCCTGCTACCTCGCTTTCAAACCTGGCCCATCAGCTCATTTTCAAAATCCTATTCTTTTAGGATTTTCTGTCATGGATTAGAAACCACTCTCCTCTTGGAGCACAAATATTTTTGGTAATGATCTCACTTAAAGTATTCCCATTTTACTGATACCTTCAGGAAAGAAAATGTAGATATGGGTCATGGGTATCTGAGGCATGGAGGGGGAGTGTGGGGGACAAAGGACACAGAATAGGATGAGAAAAAAAATTTATTCCTAATTTTTCATGAGCTCTAGTTATTTTACAATAAAACTATATATGATGGTTAAGATCACAGCAGCCTTTTAGTGTCTTTAAATACTGCAAATAATGGGGAAATTTAAGATGTTGATTGAAAAAGATTAAAAATAAACCAAGTAGGTAATCATTCTACAGTGTGTATGCATATCAAATCATCACATTGCACACTGTGAAGATATGTATTTCTCAGTTATTCCTTATAAAGTTAAACCAATCAACTTTTTAAAATTAAAATAATTGTTAATAAGAAGTAACGAATATATTAGAAAAATGAATGAAGGAAATATTTGTTAATAGATTATATGAATAGTTTCAGTTGGTTTTAAATGGCAAAATCCTACTCTGGGTGTTTAGTTTGGTAATGGAAGTTACAGAATACCCAGAAATTTAGTTGATACATATTTCACCTAAAAGGTTTCTTTTTGTGGCTATTTTAAGGCACTTAGTGCTGCAATGCAAGGGGACACCAAACTTCATGCATGGAAGGGAACCTTAAAACAACTTAGCTCTGTATTTCCAGGCGATTTTGCTTTTTAGTCTGCAAGGATGGAAAGTCTGAAGTCCCTCTTCTTAGCTACCCTGCTTTTTAAACATCCTGACAGCCAAGATACTCCTCTTCTTGTTTAAACTTCTAGCTGCAATTAAAGTCTATCTCCTTTTTGTTTTCCTTCTGTAGAGAATTGATGTTCTGTTTTTAAAAGTCTTTCAAAATTTTTTCTCATGACAATGGTTAAATTACTCATCTTTTTATTTTTTAAGCTAAGTAACTATAAAAAGAAATCTGCATTCAGACACTTAATCCAAATCATCCAAAATCTTGTCGCCTGACTGTACTTAGAAAGACTAAAGAAAATGCACAGCCTTAACCTATAATTACTTACACAGCCACCTTCAGATGAATTACAGCAAGACGTTCCAAAGAAGTAATGTGGATTTCTTGGAAACTCCAGAACTCACATCTACTATGCTGGTTCCTGGTAATTATCCTGGGTTAACAACGCTTCTGTATCCTTTGATTGTCTTTCATTTTTTAAAAGACAGAGTGGGGGTGGGGAAAGAATGGTGCTCTCTTCATTATTTCTTTATCAAACTCTGAGAGTGGGGGGAGGAAGGGAATTCTACACTTATTTACTCTTTTTCCTTCAGCCCTCAGTCACCCTAATTGTATTTCTGTCTAGAGGAAACCTATAGTCGTTCGTTGGTCACCTTCAGAATTTTAACAAACCTGAAGTACAAGTCAAATCGTGATAATTATTCAAATGCTTTATCACATTATAATTTAGTGAACTGAATAAAATCAGAAATAAGTGACCCATAGGATAAAGAATTATATCAGGAATATTTTTTTTTTTATAATAGCTGTTAAAATATTACTTGAAATTGGGGAAAGGAGAAAGGAAAGAGAACTTTGAAATGGAATTGTCTAAGACGTCTGGCCTGGCTGAAGCTTAAGATAATTGAGAGCCAGACTATGGGTTCATCGCCCATCCATTCCATGACTGATGCAACGTGGGCTGCTGAGTGTTAGTACGTGCAAGGCGCTGGGGGTGCTTAGCCTTTTCATGAGCACCGACTGAGTTTCAAATATGAACACATGTGTCAGGAGCTGGAGAGGGCACAAAGTGAGAACGCAGTCTGACAGCAGGAAAGACAAGGTCTGCAGAAAAGAACCGAGGGCAGGGCATAACCTGGCAGCAACCGCTCGAGTCATCTGTGCTATGTGGATTCAGAGTGGTGACCGCTTCTTTACAGGGTTAAGAAGATGATCCTTAAGCTGGACCTTAAAAGATGGCGTTTGGACAGAAAATGGGGAAGCTATTTAAACAGCTTTGAAAACAAATTTTAATGCTTTTCATTTTTCTGTTTCTCACAGCATTTTATAGGCATGGGTTTGCCTTTGGGATATTTATAGTCACTGGGGAAAACATTTTCAACTTTACAATATATATGTGTGTGTGTGTATGTATACACACACACACACACATATATAAATAAATAAGTAAATTTAAAGCACACCCACTTGCTCCTAAACACCCGGTCTTTCTGAAATTGGGATATAAAAGTGTATTTGCAGACTGCTAGTCAGGAGCCAGGACTGGGTAGATTAAAACAGTAACCTGATTTTGTCTTCAGGGCATTTTCCATCTAATTGCTAAGACCTACCCTATTCACATATAACGAAACCTTGCCATTTGGACTATGACCAAGTGTCACAGTACCAACAACAGTTGCATAGGAAGAGTTCAAACCTGGCTCAAAGAGTTAGGAAATAGTGACCAACAAAGGTAAGCGAGCATGCAGATTAGGGGTGGGGAAAATGGCCTTTTAAAGAGTGGCTTGCACCTTGACATTTCTCAGCCCTAGTAGGTATTTTCATCATTTAAGAAACTGTTCTTCTCTTTTCAGCTTCATGGTGGATCCTGAACAACAACTAGATGTTCCCAGAGCAAGCCCAGTGCTCCCAGAATGAGAAAATGCTCTCTGTGTGTTTACTCTAGGGCGTGCAGTCTTCTTAAATGTCTTCTATGACTTTCTCTTGTGAATTTTAGCTAACTTTTCAAAGTTCACTATTCTCAGTTTTTGCTGTTTTGCAACAGTGTAACCTAAAACCCTTTCGTCATAAAATTCTAATATGTGAAAAAGTATACACTTAAGGAACACAATTGTGAAAAAATATTTAAAGTGGGAACTTTTAGAATACTGTATCATAGAAAAGATTTGTCAAAAACTATAAAAGTTAAATCAGTGTTTTGTGATTTTTAAGTGACTGGTTTTCTTAGTGAAGTTTATTCTCCAGTGATGCATACTCCATTTCCAACTCATGACCCTGTGGGCTAGTCACTTCACGTCACTCAAGAAGTTAACACAGTCCCCAGCCTGACTGGTGTCCTTATATGCAGATTCAGGTGCGCAAAGAAAAGGTCACGTGAGGGCCACAAGCCAAGGAGAGAGGCCTCAGGGGAAACCAAGCCTGCCAGCACCTCGATCTTGGACTTCTGGTCTGTAGAACTATGAGCAAATGTTTGTCATTTAAGCTCAAAAAGAAAGTTAACACATAACTTTGCATAAAACAACCTTGACTGTAATCTATTGACTTTCTATCCATCTGATTATAAACCAGTTTTTCACAAGTGAACAGTGCTGTCATAGGGTACCCATTTGTTAATTTGATACCATTATATAATTTATTAGCATCATAATTTCCTGTAGCATAAATCGAGAAAAGTGGAGTTTTACTTTGGTTCAAATTTTATGGCATTTGATCCAGAGAGCTAACTTTTCTTATGAAAAATAGACATTTGTATTTAACAATTTCAAAATACATGAAAAACAAAATTTTAACCTAAGTGAACAAAGGATATAGAATAAACACAAATTTTAGGAAGGTAATAGAAGACATCTATTTTCCAGTTTCACTAGAACAACTATTACACACTTTGCTGTACAAGCTCATAAATTATTTTTAATTGTGAAATTTTTGATGATAAACGCTGCTAGGTGAAAATTACAGTGCATATAGATATGTTACTCTCTAGTCCAAGTTCTCTGAAACCGCAGGTCTTCCAGGAAAAATATTTTTCCTGTTTTTTTTTTTTTTTCTGTTACAAACTTCAAGAAAAAAGGTCAAACTAATTTTTAAAATATAAAATTTTACCTATTTTCTCAAATTTATTTCTAGAATATTAACTTTTATTAATACTTTTGTATACCCCCCGTCCTCATTCAAGCAATACTTTTTCATAGGCTCTACTGGAAATAGGTAACAAATTTTGACATACACACATGTGTGTTTTGGGTCACTTCTAAAGATGAGAAACACTATAAAACAACACCTGGCTCAACTTTTAATTTGTATACAATGCAAAGAACAGTGATGGACATGTACACTGATTATGCACGCTATTCATATGTACAAGGTAAAGGGAGAATAAAAGTCTTTGCAGTCATTCTGACTGTATACAGTAGGAAAGGATCAAAGACTGAGACCTAGGGGGCTTCTGACATTCAAACTCTTCACTAAAACACTAGTTATAAATGGTTTCAGAAATACAAATTACAGTGTGGTTCTGGTCAGATCCTCTCAGTATCAGATTTAGAATGTGCAGCCACTCTTTGGGGAGCAGGCAGCCTCCCAAGTAGCATGGTCCTGTGACTAAGAGGGCTCAGCCCTTAGTACAGTGCCATGTGGGAAGGTCTTCAGATCCCAGATTTGAACAGGACCAATTGTTCAAAAGACCTCGAGAATAGGCAAGTAATAAAGCAAACCAATTTAATTATATGGCAATTCTGACCCCAGCTCTTATAGAATATACATGTATTTTTGTGTGAGAGCAAGTCTGTGTATGTGTACCCACACACAAAGCAAAAAAAAAAAAACAACTGGCCCTAGGTATAAATGTCATTTTAAAGTAACTAATAAATTTATGGTTAATGTTTTTTCCTATTTAAAAAACAATCTGTATCTCTGGGGGAAAAGGTAATGAAAAGTAGGGTACTAAAACACCAGGATGGTAAACCTATCCCAAACTAACGCTTGGGTCTGGTTAAGAAGTCCAAAGACTAGTAAAGAAAATGGTTCTGGTTTTAAGAGTTCAGAATTCAATTTACGATAAACTTCCTGCCACAAGACGGTCTTGACAGCCTTAAATGCCTTCTCATAGAATGGGGATGAGAGCATCTGAGCAAACAGAAGTAAGGAGAGTTTACACTTACCTTCACAACAGCAGCCATTTGTTGACACTGTGCTGGAAGAAATTTTTTTTAACAGTAACATTCAGAGTGACAAATTTCACACTTGTATAAAAGTTCTAGGGGCTAAAGTTTAAGCCCAAAAAATTCCTCATCCAGACATGTTATAAGAAATTACAGAATTAAATCTCAATATAATAATTATTTGCAAATGCCTAAATTTTTCCTCTTTGGAAACATTTTTCAGTTACTCAACTTCTACTCTTCCTATAGTCTGATTAGTGACACAAATAGCTATTTTCCACCTTCAGTTTTATTCACTACCATTGTTTCCAAATCATCAGCTTTGCTAGTAATTATGAATTTTAGTGTTATGAAAAACCTAGACAGCAATCACACTTGAAAAGAAATGCCTATTAAAATATTCTCCCTCCTGTCATCAAAAACTCTGCATCGGACACCCTGAACTGCTCTAAGCCTCTGCAGATATCGTAAAGGTCCTTTCGAATGCTGGTCTGAAATCAGTGTGAAACAAAGTCAACTTTAAAAGCAACAAGAAATTATGTACCATATATATATATCACAGCAAATATTTTATATTTGAGAATCTTTACAGCTTATATTTCCATTATTAAAAACAAAAAATTGCAAGTAGCGTGCAAATTATAAATACAGTCTTCCTACTTCACTAACCACATTTTTACTTGCAAATGTTTCTGCCCAATTTATGCAGGAAACTGCCTGCAGAGCTGAAACTGATTAGAAAGTTCTTTAAAATATCTCTTTCTCATTTTAGGAGAAACCAAATACCCAACCATCAAAATTTAAAATAAATTGAATTGTCACCGTCCATTGCAGTTATTGTTTTGAGATCCACTTCATTTGCAGGTGCACAAAATATAAAACAAATAATTCTTTATCTTCAAACTCATTTGTTCTTAAAATGCTACTTAAAACTTTGGTTGTTTTCCTGTAACGTAGAAGAAAGAAAAACTTATAAGACTGAATGAATACAGTTTTTACTAATTTGTTTATTGAACTAAATACCGTGGTGTTTACAGACCTAAATGCATGTTACTGTAGAAATTATTAAAGTGACTGGAATTTGTCAAATACAACAATTCTTCTGTGTTTAATAAAACATGTAATGCATTTTTAAATATTAGATTGTACTCCAAACCTATCATTCTGTTTTTGTGGTACATAGTTTTTAAAAAACATTAATGCATAAATCAAAATGTGACTCAATTCTAATGTATAAGGTTTGTTCAAAATAATGAGTATGTCAAACTTTCACTTATGAAATAAAATATTAGAGATGGAAAGTCTGCATTTGAAAAAGTAACTATTTTATATAGCACTGAAGTTTAAGATTCATTCTTGTAGACCAAGAATCATATGTTCCTAAGATCTCTGAACAGGTGGGAAAATTCGAACATTATTAAGGAAAGTTTTCCACTTTAAGTCGTCTTGTGTGTGAGGGCCTAGAAAAGTTTAAATTACTGCTCTAATTTTTAAAAGAATTGGCTGAAGGCCCGCAAGTTAAAATTCAAAAATCTGTAAGGAAAAGGGCTGTGAAGTCCAGAGGTAGAAATCCCCAAAATGGAGACACAGGAGGTAGTCTGTATCTCAGTTTGAGCCATTCTCAGCCCAAGTATATTCTAGGCTCGTCTCAATAGAAGCCTAGTTGCTTTTTTAAACAATATAGTGTTTATGAAAACTTGAAAATAAAGATCAGGAAAGATGAAAAAGAACATTTACTGAATGTATAATGAAAGATATGCACCTTACTAGGCACTTCGATTCAACAGTGGGGATTTATCCTTATCTGCAACTACAAAAGTGAGGCTCAGGAAGGTCGACTGTTCTGAGCATGAATAGCACACAGCAGACAGACCAACCCAAGCCTGATGCCAAAACTCCCGTTCTTCCAATCAGTATCACAAAAGATACATGCACTTGCTTTGATGGGATATGATGAGGTGACCAATATAAAAGGCTAGGAACAGCAATGACATGCTGAAGAAGAATGTGTGGGATGACTTTTACTGTAGAAAAAGACTAAATGAACAGAATAGAGGGCCCAGAAACAGACTACATATGTTGCCACGAAGGCAGCAGAGGACTCGCCCTTTCACTAAATGTTGGTAGGGTGACGGGAATTCCATGCAGAGAAAAAAACACTTTTACCCCGCATCATATAACAAAATCCACTGCAGGTGGATTATACAACTTAATTGGAAGTTTGAGAAAATACAGAACATTCTTTTCACGATTTTTCAACAAATTTTTTTTTTAGGCGAGGCAACGGTTAGTTGACCTCACAGACTGCAAGGACCTTGTCATCCTACAACCCGTAATTTTTTTGTGTGTGTGCCTACAGCACCTGGTCTTCCTAGGTGGTCTCCCAACCCTAAGCCTGACCCTGCTTAGCTTCTGAGATCAGAGGGATTAGGCTTGTTCAGGGTGGCCTGGCTGTAGACAGATATTTCTTAAAATACAACTATTATGTTCTAATTCTTGATCAGAGATAATTACTTACAGTATATCATTATAGTATTTACTTAGATTTATATACTTTTCTCAATTATATTTCACAAGAAGAATAATTAAAAATCAAATGATAATATAAAAAATATTTTGGAATTAAAACAAAATTAGGAAAACTACCTACTGGTTTTTGAAGTACGATGGGATGATCAGGCAGAAAGTCTGGTTTTTTTCTGCAGATGGAAACACTTGAGAGCTTCAATAGGAAATCTCTGCTGTACTTAATTCTCTCTGTAGGTATTAAACATCAAATGTAATGTCATAAAACAAAGAACTCTCTCAGATCACCTTTTGGCTTAGTGCTTTCTGGATGTCTCTTATCTGTCCATTTTATAAAATGAGTAGTTTCTATGAAAGAAGAGAACAAAGCTCCAGAAAAAGAACTAAACACAATGGAGACAAGCAAGCTACCAGATGCAGAGTTCAAAACCCTAGTTAAAAGGATGCACACTGATCTCAGTGAGAACTTCAACAGAAAGAGGAAACACAATAAAGAACCAGTCAGAAATGAAGACTATGATAACCGAAATGAAGAATATATGAGAGGGAATCTACAGTAGATTAGATAAAGCAGAGGAGTGAATCAGTGATTTGGAAGATGAGACGGCAGAATATACCCAAATCAGAACAGCAAAAAGAAGAAAGAATTCAACAAAATGAGGACAGTTTAAGGAAGCTCTGAGACAACATCAAGTGGACCAACATTCTCATCAGAGGGGTACCGGAAGGAAGGGAAAGAGAGAGCAAGGAATTGAAAACCTTTCTGAAGAAATAATGACAAAAAACTTCCCTAACCTGGTGAAGGAAATAGACATACAAGCCCAGGAAATGTCGAGAGTCCCAACCAAGATGAACCCAAGGAGGTCCACACCAAGACACATCATAATTAAAATGCCAAAGGTTAGAGACAGAGAGACTCTTTAAAACAGCAAGAGAAAAAGTTACCTACGAGGGAGCTCCCATAAGACTGCAGCTGATTTCACAGAGACTTTGCTGGCAAGAAGGGATTGGCACAAAATAGGCAAAGTGATGAAAAGTAAGAACCTACAACTAAGATGACTCTACCTGGCAAAGCTATCATTTAGAATTGAGGGACAGATAAAGAGCTTCCCAGGCAAGAAAGAGCTAAAGGAGTTTATCTCCACCTTCTTTAAGAAGAAGGGGGAAAAGGATTAAAAATATGAATAACAAAAACGACAATGACTACATATCTATAAATAATTACTTTAAATGAATTAAATGTTCCAACCAAAAGACATAGGGTGGGTGAACAGATTAGAAAACAAAATGCTTACATATGCTGCCTATGAGACTCACTTCAAATTGAAAGACCCAGACTGGAAGTAAAAGGATGGAAAAAGATATTTTATGAAAATGGAAAAGAAAAAAAAAAAAAAAAGAAAGAAAAAACCGAACAAAGCAGACATGAAAACAAAGGCTATAACCAGAGACAAAGAACGATCCAGTTATCCCACTTCTGGGTATTTAAAGAAACCAAAGCCCCCGGGCACGCCACAAATGCATGGGAGAAGACGCCCCACCTTCAAAGATCCAGTTCTTAAGGGGAGATGGCAACATCTGTAGGTCAGGGGTGGAAGTGGTGGGGGATGGAATTAAAGAGGGGGAAAAAATAGCAGCAAACTGACTTATGCAATACAGTAAAAAGATCATATACCATAATCAAGTAGTATTTATTTCTGGACATAAGGTTGGTTCCACATCCACAAATAAATCGACGTGATACACTACACAAACAGAATGAAGGGTAAAAATCATACAGTAATATCAACAGATGAAGGAAAAGCACTTAAAAAAATCCAACATCCATTTATGATAAAAACTCTCAGCAAAGTGGGGATAGAGGGAACATACCTCAACATACTGAAGGCATATATGACAAATGCACAGCTAACACCACACCCAAAGGAGAAAAGCTAAAGGCTTTTTGTTTCAGTTCACAAACACCACAAGGAAGTCCAATTTCACCTTTTTTATTCAAAATGGTACTGGAAGTATTCTTACAATAAAGAAAGCTACAGAAAAGGAAACGTTGTTGGGAAAAGTATTTACTGAAAGAAAATCACATGTCAGCCCACATGCACAGTCCAGCCCATGTAGTCCAAGGGCCCACTGTTTAACTCTGGGCCAGCAGCAACTTTACAGAACAAAACAACATGTACACTGGCTCAAAATTTTACGTGATCCAGAAGATACAGAAATAGAAATAAACCTCTGCCTTGTTTAAGCCACTGCTATAATGGTCTTGGCCTTTAGAGCAGTCAAACCTACAGCTCAATCCATATGGACAGAAATCAACCAAAGACTATAATAAAAGGTTTACAGCTAAACAAATATTAACTTCCTATGGAAGTTAACACTTTCTTATGAAATTTAGGAATTATGATAAAAATTCACCTTTTTTAACTGGAGACTGATGCTGCTGTTGGTCATTAAGACCTTGAGAAAAGGCTTGCATTCCATTCGTCTTACACTGTTGAAAGAAGAAAATACACTTTTTAACTAAGGTTTAAAATTTTTATGTAATGTTTACCAGCCTGAAATATTTTCCTAAACAATCAAAATAGTAGCCAATGCCCATTTTTGGGCTAAAGGATGAACAATGTCATAAGTGTAATTATTAAAAATAAGCAACAAAAATATCAAAATACATTCACATGTATCTATTTTTGTCATAATTATTTTTAAAAGGGAATATAAAACCAAAGATGAATGATATGATCCAAAAGATACTTCTAAAGTAATTAAATACATTTTAATTCATGAAAACAACAGATATTTATTCACAGAAATCTGCAATAACACAATAACATTTACTTTATTTTATGTAGATTATTGCCAGTTTAAACGCATATAACTGTTCACACACTACCTTGGAAATAAGGAAAATAAAATCTCACTTCATCCAAAGAAGCAGAGAAATAAGAAACAATGGCAGAGTTCATGTCCTGAGAAGAGGCCTTAGCCCAGTTTTCTAGTCCTACTTGCAAAATCATCTTTATTATGAGACTGGCTGATTTGATGACATGTTAAAACAACAACAACAACAACAACAACAACAACAACAACAACAACAGTATTTTAATTTCTCTTCTTCTGATTACATGCTAAGAAATATTCTGATTACAACTTAGCTTCCCATGAATCTCCCTAGAGCAGATAATACACTAGAACCAATAAGAGAATCCCGGAGTACAAGGCAGTCATATTTCTCATAAAGTAATGGGTTTTCTGATTTTATAGATCAGTTTCACATACTTGGTCAATACCACCTACCCCTAAGAGATGATCTCCTCTTTTCTGTTGACAAAAATCAAATTTACAATCAGTCGGCTCGATCCTGGACCATGGTAATTCCCTAAGGTAGTTTTCCTTGGAGATATCTATCCTTAAAAATGAATAGCTTTACTCTGACAATCACTGAATTAGCAAGTTGTAGGCCAGTCCTCAAATATCTGCAAATTCTATCCAGGTGACTCTGCCAAAGTCAGAGGGCTAATTATCTAACATAATGAAGAATAATGAGGTAATTCTACAATAATACTGAGATAGGAAAATAAGCTATCAAAAAAAAAAAAAAAAAAGCAGATTTAACAATGCCAAACACGTGGTTCTCCAAAGTTCTTCCTCTTAGATTTAATAAACTATAAGAATTATACGTTCTTCTAAAAGATTAATTTCTTAAAGTTGAAAATTTCCTCAGAGGCACACTTCACCATCTTTGTAACATTACTTAAATGCAAGACCTGGAATCAAACTCAAGAGTAAACTGGGAAGCTGAATGGATAAGAAAACAAGACTCCTGCCTACATGAGACTTACTTCAGATGAAAAGACACACACAAAGGGAAGGGGATGGAAAAAAATATTGCCTCGATTGCCCTAGAGGGTATTGTGCTGAATGAGGTCAGTCCGACAAAGACCACATGACCTCACTTACATCTGGACCCGAAAGCACAAACTAAGTGAGAACACAAAACAGAGTTATGCCAACTTCTCTTTCAAGTTCTGAAAGGCCCACAAAGCCCAAACAAGCAGAGCCTGACCTCTGCCCCAAGTCCAGCACCAGCAGAAACCGACCTCGGTTCCCAGTAGAGCCTCTTCCAGGCACCTCCAAACCCAGCTCAGGCAGCTCCCAATCACAAATCGCTTCGTAGCTCGTAACGAGTAGCCCTGAGCTGACTGGCACAGGCGGCAGCTGCCCTTAGCCTGCACCCCCATCCTTCCCAGGAGACCCCAGAAACGGCACACCGGGCAGCACACCTCAGGCCACACCAAATCACTTCCCAGTTACTGCCACAAAAGCCTTGCCCAGCGGGTGGACTCAGCAGGCCCCAGAGCCCTGCTAAAGCAAACCCGTTCCCAGGGCTCAGCCTCTACCTGACAGCTCAGCCACTGCCATCACAGCCGGCACTCACAGCCAGTCAGTGTCACCCACCGACACGCCAACGGCGCTGGATCCGTGCTCGACGACAACCGCAGGAAAGCACTCTCACGACGCGCACCACTGGAGCACTCGACTCTAGTGCTGAGTGGACTGCCGCGCTGGACTCACTTCGATTGAGAGACACACGGACTGAACGCAAAGGGCTGGAAAAAGATATTCCAGGTGAGTTAAAACTAAAACAAAAGATGTGGCAGCAACGCTTCTATCAGACAAAATTGATTTTAAGGCCGTACCAAGCAACAAGGGAGGGCACTTCACAACGATAAAGGGACCAATCCAACGAGAGGATATGACCCTTGTAAACATCTCCACGTTGATGTGTGAGCACCTACGTATATAAAGCAAATACTGATGGACGTAAAGGGAGAGGTCGAGGATATACAGTTATAATACAGGACTTTAACACCCGACTGACATCAATGGACAGATAGCCCAACGGATGGATTTAATTCATATTTTTTAGAACATTTCACCCACAAGCAGCAGAATATGTATTCTTTTCCATCGCAAATGAAACATTTTCCAGGACAGAGCACATTAGGCCGCAAAACCAATCTTAATAAATTTAAGAAGACTGAAGTCATATCAAGCGTCTTCTCCAATCACAACGATATGCAACTGGAAGTCAATGACAAGAAGAAAACTGAAAAACCAACACAAAGAGGCCAAATAACATGCTACTAAACAGAGAATGGGTTAACAGTAAGATCAAGGAAGAAATCAAAAGATACCTGGACACAAATGATAATGAAAACACAACGATCCATAATCTATGGGACACAGCAAAAGCACACCGAGGAGCACACAACAGAGTATACGGATAACAAATGATAATGCTGTACACCTGAAATTAATATGATGTTATTAACCAATGTAACCTCCATAATTTTTTATTAAAAAGTCTTAAAATTTCTGAACTAAAACACCACCAAAAAATAAGTCTCTCAACAATATTCCCAGGAAATATTTGCTGAGCATGTAAGAACAGTAATTAGAACCCGGAATATATTTTTTAAAAAATATACATCAAGAAGAAAAAGTCAACCTTCAAAAAATGGACAAATGATATGAATTAGCAGTTCACAGGAGACAATCCAAATAGCCAAATTAAACATATGGAAAGATGCTCCACTTCACAAATAGGGAACTAAAAATTAAAACCAGCAAAAAGATCGATTTCTCAACCATTAAATAAGAAAAACACGATAAAGTCTGACAATAACAAAGCAAGAACGTAGAAAAAGCAGAGCCTTCCTGTGTTGCTCATACAAATCTCAGTGGAGAGTAATTTGGCAGTGTCTGATGACACAGCAATTCCACTGCAGTTTAATACTGCAGAGAACCTCTCAAACATAAATAAAATATAACATATGCTCAATGTTCACTGTAGCATTTATTATAAAATAGAAACAAGTACCATGCCCATCAACAGAAAATGGAATAATGTGGCATATTTATACATATGATTCTTCTGTAGCATTATATATAGAACAGCTGTGTTCATTTGAATAGTTGTCTAGTATTCCACCTCTGAATACCCTTATGATTGTGCATGCATAAGCTACTTCTGGAAGTATCTAGATCAGAAACTGCTATAATAGCTACTTCTGTCCAAGGAAACAGGTGACAGGGAAATAGAAATTGGAGGGAAACTTTTCAGTCAATTCCATTTTGTATGTAATTTTAAACTTTGTAATTTTTTTAGTCAAAAATTAAATTAGAACCTTTAAAATATAAAAGTAAATGTGGAAAAAATGGCAAAAACATGTGGCTACAACATAATGTATATGAAACAGTTAAAACAATTCTATTCATTGTAGCCAAAGTATTAATATGTTCGTGAAAACAATAACACTGAAGATAGTTATCTTGGAGAAAGGTGGGAAGGAAATGGTGTGGTGGACAGATACATAGGGGTATCTGTCCTATGTATATAATGTTTTTTAGTTTTCTAAAACAAATATAGCAAAATGTTTAGATTTGAAAATGCTGGGAAACAGGTATAATGAGTATTTTATCCTCTTTAATATATACTTGAAACATACCATAAAGTTTTAGAAAGTATATAAAGCACTTAGCATAGTACCTGGCACACAACAGCTATCTAACAAATGTCACTCTCCAGTCTGTAATGCTTCATTATATTACAATTTCTAAAACTTACTCTGTTAACTCCACTTTGTAAGTACTGAGTGTTACATGGATACTCATTTTGAAAGTTGAAAGGGAATACTGCTCCTATTAGGAGAGAGAAAAAGAAAACTATTTTAAATATCCAGGTCTTCAATAAATGACATAGCAGGATCTAAAAATCTGAATTATCTAGGATCCCCTAGGCACTGACTGAAAATGTTTTCTGAAGGCTCAATCATTCCCCACTATGAAGCGGCAGTCATTGTCTTAGGGGATGGGTGTGTCGGTGTGAAGAGTTCAGAGATAAAAGAGTTCACAGTCTATTTTAGAAGTCAAGCTCATAAATAATGACTTATCAAAGTAAATAAGTTCCATAAGAGCTACAGGGAAATGCTAGGGGAGGGCCGAGTGGCCTTTGGGGTACCAAGGAAGGCTTCAGAAAAGGAAATAATTTAATCTGGGTCTTGAAGAAAGAGATTTCTTTGGGGATGTGAGGCAGACAAGGACTATAGGACTATGGAGAGAAAAGCCAAAAATAATTTACTAAACTTTGCCTAGTAAACCTCTACTCTTCTCTGGATCTTAAAAGTATATGATTCCATAAGAGAGCAGGGCTACCATCCCACCCCCATTAACCCCTGTGACAGTCTTGTAGGGAAAAGATCAATGAGAAACAATCTGTACAGATGAGGGACCAGAGGGTGGTGTAGAAAGGCAGGTGACAGAAAGAAGCTGCTGACAATGGCTCTAGATCCTTCCCTTCAGGATAAAATCCGAGTCTTGACCCTACACCACTGTTTCTTCACCATGCGAGACAGATACAGCATCAGCACTGCTGAGCCAGGATCTAGAAGATCCATTGATTTAATGTCTGTCTCAAGTCACAGCTGTCTTCAAAGGAAACATGACCAAAGTGGAGACATCTTCCTTGTAGGAACCGTGGATGGGAAAACAAAGGACTGAGGAATTGGTGCCACTTGTAGATTTTCTGCCTCACCTGTAAACTCAATAAAAGGGCTATTTTCCCTTTTGCTAAGTAGCCCATTATCTAGTTGAACTCATAGACTAAAGAGCATTCATTCATATACACGCACACGCACGTGCGCGCACACACACACCCTAAATTAGAATACAGAAGCCATTTTGGCAATACATAATAAAAAGAATAAAATGGTTATTATTCCAAATAAGGAATTAAATACGAAGTTTTTTAAGAATTTTTTCAAAAGGTTTGTTTTATGGGAAAAAGAAAAATTTTCAACTTTGAATATATTTTGTTCATTTAGATTTCCTGAACAATTAGCTCACGTTTCAACTCCAGCACAGCTCCTAATCTATAAGTTTTATTTTGTACTAATCTTTTTTTTCCACAGTTATACATAGATTTCTCTCTACATCTTGACTGCTCTGTAGTGATCAATCACAGGACACTGAAAGTTATCATTTAGAAAGAAGCCAATTAACCATAACAACAAGACATAAAAAAATACACACAAAAAAATACAAAGATGCTTTCAATAGTTTTCATTATTTCTTTAAATATCCCTGGTAAATAATTACTTCACCTATTATTCAGCCTTTAAAATACTAATTAGCCATTAAACAATTAATATTTAATGATGTGTACCTTATTTACTCACCGGGAGGAGAAGTCAGATGGCGAACAGGTCTCGCTGGTTGAAGCGGTTTACCAATCAATTTTTTGGTTTCCATTATCACAAAGACCTTGAGGTTCCATACTTTAGGAGGGAAAAATACATTTTTATCTTTGAAACAAGATAACCAAGATGCTTTTATGTACAAATAGCCACAACATTCATTTGAAGATACCTATTTTATGTTAAGGTAGAACACACAAAAGCATTTAAGATAATATACAACGACCTTAGACCCCATTATAGCATCTGTCACCAATGAACATTCCCTTTTAGAACATTTTCCTACCTTAACCTCCCTGACTCTTCTTTTGGTTTGTTTCCTATTTCTTTGCTTCTCCTAATTTCCTCTCCTGATCCCTCTTTTTTACTCCAATTAAATTTAGGAATTCTTCCAAATTTAGCTTTGGTCTCGTAGCTAACCTCATCCATTCTCATTACGGCAACTATCACATGATAGATATCCAGCATCTACCTCTCTTTTAAATTTGTTTATTTTTCTAATCGCTCAAAGAGATTTCTGCTTATGTCTCGTAACAGGCATCTCAAATTCAACATATCCAAAATCAAAATCATTACTTTGATTCCAAAGATGTTCTTCCTCCTATATTCCTGAAGATCATCACCAACTCCCTCAGACCACTGTTAGGTCAAGGCACCCTCCGTTTGATAGTCTAAATTAGAGCCCCCACACCAAAACCAGTCTCTAATGCCCATCCATTCTACTCCCCAAATGTCTCTCAAATCTATCTTCTTCACTCCCACCACTAAGTTCCACTGTAGTTCTTACTTCATCTCCCCGATTACCCCGTCGATCTAGATATTCCCTCTCCTGTTCTACTTTAATGGCTAATTTATTTGTCTTTTATACTAGGCAGAGGGAGGAAAAGATTCTTCTTAAACTGAACTAATTGGTGAATAAAGCCTCTTTTCTCTCCAAACTATAATCCCTTTACACACACACCCACTTAAACTTCCACTCCCATCCCCTCTTGGATTATTAATAGTAGAAACAGGAGCCAGCATCCATGCGCCATACACAGCAAATCATTCACCTAAGGTAAATTATTTAACATTCAGGAAAACTCTATCAAGTTGGCACTATTATCAGTTACAGTTCAGGTCTTGGGTCAGCCTCCTGGGGTCATGTCACCATTCCGCCACCTAGTTATGTAACTATGAAAATGACAGCCTCCATCCAGCTCCTCAGTTCGATGTGAAGCGCCAGCATGAAGCTGGGTCCACAGTAAGAGTTCAATAAATGTCAGCTTTAGTTTTTTATCCTAATTTTAGCTAAGGCTTAGAGAAATTAGGTAACTTGCCCAAAGTCACAGGATTCTAGGAAGTGGTGGCTATGCCCGTGACCCGGCTTCAGCCAGCACATGACAGGCCAAGTAGCCCTTACCTTTCCTTCCAGCCCACAGCCAGGCAGAGCCGTTTGACTTCTGGTTCGGGGCCCTTCTCCCATGCGCACAAAGCTTCCTGCACCCTCTTCCATGGGCACTGACTGTACTAGCTGCACTACTTGTTATCTGACTATTACATTACAGCCCTGTCAATGAGGTACGTCTCCGATGTCCACCAGTGTCTAGCACACAATGGACGTTCACTAAATTGTTGAATTCATAAATGTTATTTTATTGCACCATATAGCTGAACATTCAGGTGCTCCGTCTGGAGGTCCTTTATTCTCCTTGCTGCTCATCTTCCAAATTGCTATTCATCCTTCAAGACCAAAGTCAAGTTCTTGCTGCTTCCTTAGAAAATATCCTGACATCTCGACAAGAACATGAAATAATAGTTCACATAGTTCTCTAGTTCCTAACAAATAGTTAATGGTAAAATAATAATAACAATGACAATTTCTCTTTCCTCTGACACTGGCCCCTACTGTATTTTCTCTCTCAATTTTCTAAAATTTATACTAGTATATATATAACAGTCATACTTCAGCGATATTGCGGTTCCGGTTCCAGACCACTATAATAAAGCAAATACTATTTGACAGTGGAGGGTCTTGCCTTCCATTTGTAAAACAAAACCCACATACCTATGAAGCACAATAAAACAAGGTATGCCTGAACATGTCTGTTTGATTAGACTGAGGCCAAAAAACCGAGACCTTATTTATCTTTGTATCCTAATATCTGCAAACCCAGTTTTACTAAATTAATGTATAAATTTAAATACTTCCTAAATATAACTAAAATCATCTAATGCCTAACTGGGACACAGGTTTTCACATTTTGATGCCTATCAAGACAGTCAAAAGCAAAACTCCACCTGACCTGGCATGGGCTCACCCAGAAGGAACTGAAAACACACTCTCTTAAGCAAAGCAGGTCATCAGTCTTAGCAACTGTTTCCCTATGTATAAAATAGGGTTAATAACTAACTGCCTTTTAGCTCCAAAGACATGCTTTCATATATTGAAAAATACCTTTGGATGTAATTCAAATGCTAAAATCATAAATTTATAAACAACCTCTCAAAGTTAACAATGAAAAATAAGCACAAAATAGTTACTTTTCCCTGAATTTTAGAGATAAGCAAGCCAGTACACAAGTTAACACCTATCTAGCTTAGTAATGTGTCTGTTAAGTGATATTTTATCATGGATGGTAACAACTTTCAAAAGTAAACTAATGCTGTATTTGCTGGCAATACAACTTTGATATAATAGGAAAGAGAAAAGTTATAAGCACATAAGGCAAACAACTACTTCAAATATATATTAAATATTATCTATGGGGAAGGAAATATTTAAAATGAGGACCCAAAAGCAATGCAATATCGCCTAATTTAATGTTTATCCCAGCCATTTTACTAAGGACCCTAATACTAGCGCGTAGTAATTTTCCAACCTGTTTCCCACACGAAACTAATGAATCAGAATACAATGGAGTGCTCTGGCACACACTTGCTTGTTTTTCATTGCTCAGCTGAAACTGAGTTGATAAGTTGTAAAGGCTCTTCCAGTCACTGAGCAATGCAAATCCACAGTATTCAAACTAGGGATTTTCAAAGGTTGGGGAGTTACAGAACTATCATATGATTTTGCAACACAAGTTAATAAGCAAAAAATAAAAGAACTTTTAGAACAACCTACCCTTTTCAATTTGTAGTAGGAAAACTACAACAGAGGCTCCCAAGTGCATAGACACCGACATTATAGGGAATAAGTGTGAAGGGGCAAACTACATAACAGCATCATGTCTTAAACAGTGCTATTAAAGGAAAAGCAAGTGTTATAGGTAATTACTGTAAAACTGATCCACAGGATCATAATCTATGATGGAGAGAACTCCGCAAACCACAGCCTAATACTCAGTTTATATTTAAAATAATACAAGATATAACTATAAAGTCAGCATATAAAATAACATCTTAAACTCTAATGCCTGCTTCATGCACTGAACATAGAGCTCCCATAGTTGTCTTTAGAGGGTAGGCTTTCTATCAACTGTGAGAAAAAAAAAAAAAAAAGGCTGCAAAAGAGACAGATTCCCACCTTTGACACTGGATAGCAAGTAGTGCATCTATCATAAAGTTGTCTTTAAAATATATAAATACTTTTTAAAGAAAATTCTGATCCAATGTCTCAGAAAATTTATTCTGTTAATACATGCTAAGCAATGGTTAGTGAATAAAGCTCTTTTTTCAAGTTTACACTTATTTAACAAATCACCTTACAAGGCTGAGTGGTATGAATAGAATACTGGTCTGCAAGTCAGAAACCCTAAGTGTTGGCTGTTCTACATCTCACAATACTAATTATATCTTAGGTTCCTTTTTTGTTTTAAAAAATCAAGCTAAATATGAATCCTAAGGATCCACCAATTCAGAAATTATAAATTTAGAATTTTCAACAATATAGTACATTAATAATAAGCACACACTGACCAACTTGGGCACAATCTTATTACCCTAAACATACTATTCTTTAAAGACAATTCCATTTTTTGAGGTCCTATTACATGCCAAATGCTCTACGTGTATTACTCTCATTTAATTTTGAACCATGCATTTACTGCTGTAGAAAATCATTACCAGTCACTTTACAGATGAGAAACCAGTGACTGAAAAAAATAGGAGACATACTCAAGTTCACATAGCTAATAACTGGTACAAATGAGGACCTGACTATAAAGTTCATGCCCTCATCTGTAAACGTGGGTGTTTGGTGAGTAAAGGACAGACCTCAGACTATCCACTGTTCCCTGTGGACATTTCCTGTATGGATACAAAAATTTAATTGAGTAGGAACATTTACATATAAAGCCTTGCTGAATATTCCGGCATGTGCTAATAATTTTCAGTTCCTCAATTTACAAGTTTTTTAGACTACTAAGTAAACTATGAGATGCTTACGCTTTTCTCATTCTGTAGACATGGTACCCTTCTAATCATCAATCACAACATAAGGACTATACTACGCACTGTATTTAAAAGTTGGGTACCATAGTTAACTTTTCCAACTTGAAATTGTAGCTTTCTTCAAAAACTGCTGATGGTGCCACTGCAGGTGGGTAAAAAGGTCAGATAAAATTAAGGAAATGAACTAAGAGAAGTGAAAAGAACAGGTTTTCATCTACCTCACGTGTATTGCCCACATGAAAATCAGTTAAGATTTTCGATTTCAAAATAGTACTTTTACAAAGAGGCTTCCTTGAAACCGAATGCCGCTTGTAAGTTAACAGCACATCCAGGCATCCCTCAGAGACACTGCAGATTAGCTTCCAGACCAACTTAATAACGCAAGTGTCCCCAGAAAGCAGCTGTCATCTTTTTGCTCAAAGAGAGAGGGTCTTGCCTTTGATTTGTAAATAAACGCAACTCTTGTGAAGCGCAATAAAATGAGGTAGCCAGCGCTGACAAACGGACAGGTCAAAGTAACACGGAAAGTGTGCGGGACTTACTCAGATGAAAGGCCTTTGATACCACGTTGCTGTACCAAGAAAATCAAAACCAAAATATAAAAAAGTCCTAAGTTCTCTGATATTTTCCTTTCCATGCCTTCTCTTTACGTACGACTCACTAGATTTTTTTTCTCTGCGAAGCATCTTTCAATACAATTAGGTGGCATAACATTTTCCAGGTGCTTGTGGTTATCATACCTGATGTAACTGTCCCTTTACAGTTTTTTTTACAGTAGCTTTGCCTAAAAGACCAGTAAGTAAAATCTTTTGATACAGATGAATCATTTTGTTGTGCACCTGAAACTGCTCCAAGTCAAAAATTTTTAAAATGGTATCTCTTTACACCTCCAGTTCCATTTCATTTTCTTCTGTGAGTGAACCCCCACATGACTTAGGGCTAGTTTTTCCTACTGGGTTTGTTTTCTTGAATATAATTTCATGTTATTAGCTGTTAATTTATTAGTAATAAAAACAACTACGCCAACGACAGGACCTACTGAGATGAAGCCGGGACATGGGGGACAAAAAGCCTCCCCCGGCCCCGCCGCTAGGTCCTACTCTGGGGCTTGGCTGTGACCTGCCGGGTGGGCACCCCTTGGCAAAGCGGGGGCCCCGGCCGGGCTTTCCCGCTCGGCCACCCTGCTCCTTCCGACGGCCTCGCTCCCCGCGTCCGCCACCCGCCCGGCCCGGGCCCCAGGTTGGACTCGCCGGCCTCGGCGACAACCGCCTCGCCTCAGCTCCCGGCGTGCACCCGAGGAGACGGCGCCCAACCGCCCCCGCACGCCCCGGGCCCGCCCTGCCGCGGCGGGGCGCGTCCTCCGGCACATACCGCCTCAGGCGCTGACGGACTTGGGCAGCAGCGTCGCCGCGCTCAGCCCAGACGCGGCGGCCGAGCGGCCCGCTGCCCGTCGGAGAACGGCCTCCGCCGCGCGACCACGCGAGGCCAGGGCGGCGGGGGTGGCGTGGGGGCTGGAGGCGAGGCCGGGGGCGTGACGGCGTGGGGGGCTGGGGGCGTGGCGAAGGGGCGGGGCCGGGCCGGGGCCGGGGGCGTAAAGCGTGAGTGATCGGGAGCGTGGCAGAGGGTTGGGGACCGGGGCGAAACAGCGTGGGGGTAGGGGGCGTGACGGCCGGGGGCGGGGCGAAGGGGCGGAGCCGAAAGCGTGACGCCATGGGGGCCGGAGAGGGTGTTGAAGGGGCGGGGCCGGGGAACGTGACGAAAGGGCGAGACTAGGGCGGGGCCGGGGCGTGAGGCGCGTTAGCCAGGGGCGTGGAAAGGGGCGTGACCGGGGCGTGGCTGAAGGGCGGGACGGAGGGCGTAACGGCAGGGCGGGGCAGGGGCGGGGCTGGGGGCGTGGCTGCGTGAGGGGGACGCCTACGTGACGGCAGGGCGGGGCCGGAGGCGTGGAGGCGGGGCAGGGGCGGGGCCGGGGACGTGGCGGCGGTGCGGTACCTGGGGCGTGACGGCGTGGAGGGGGCCAGAGCGTGATTAGCGGGGCGGGGCCGGGGACCTGACCGCGGGGCGGAGCAAGTTTGTGACGGCAGGGCGGGGCCGGGGACGTTGTGGCTGGGCGTGGCCTGAGGCGGGGCCGGTGGCGTGACGGCAGGTGGGGCCCGGTGTTGACAGCGTGGGGGCCGTGGGCGTGACGCAGGGTTCGGGCCGGGACGTGACGGCAGGGCGGGGCCGAGGGCGTGAAGTCGTGGGGGGGTCTCCGAGATGATGGCAGGGCGGGGCCGGGGGCGTGACGGCTGGGCGGGGCCGGGTGTTGACAGCGTGGGGGCCGTGGGCGTGACGCAGGGGCGGGGCCGGGACGTGTTGTCGGAGGCGTCACGAAGGGGCGGGGTCGGGCGTGACGACATTGAGGCCCGTGGAGTGACGGAGGGGCGGGGCGGTATGGGGGCCACGCGGCGGGCGTGGCTGGGTGGAGCCGGGTCGGTGCATGGGGCGTGGCGGGTTGATGGTCCGCGGGCGGCAGGGCGGGTGCGTGGCGTGCCATAGGGTCTGGCGGAGGGCGAGGTGGCGAGGCGGGGCGAAGTAGCCTGGCGGCGTGAGGGGCCAGTGTCGGCTTGGGGTTTGGGGGTGCGGCCGAAGGCAGCTCTTGCGGCGTGGCGCAAAGGCGTGGTCGTGGGCGGCTCCCGTGACCTGGGGCGTGGCGGGAGGGCGGGTCCGATGGTGTGGCCGGAAGCGTGGCGGGAGGGCGGAGCCAAGGCGGCTCGCAGGGCGGAGGCGACCCTAGGGCGGGGCTTAAGGGCGAATCCGAGGGCGGCTGGCGGGGCGGTGGGCGTGGCGTGAAGGCGGAGCCGATAGAGGCTCGCGGGGCCATAGCGTTTCCGGGGCCGTGGCGTGAGGGTGGAGCCGAAGGTGGCTCGCAGTGCCGGGCGGGTCCAATGGTGGCCCCCGGGGCGGAGGCAGGACCAAGGGCGGCTCTAGGGGCGGGGCCGAGGGCGTGGCTTGAGAGAGGCGATGGGGAGGTTCTCGGGCCGGAGGGTGTTGCTTGAAGGCGGGGCCGAGGGCATGGTTTGAGGGCGGAGCCGAGGGCGGTTCGCAGGGCTGGCGCGGGGTCGAGGGCGGGGTTTGAGGGTGGGTCAGAGGGCGGCTCGCGGATGGAGGGCGTGGCCGAGGGCGGGGCCCCGGCCTTGGCCGGCCTTTGGGCGGAAGCCAGGCCAGGGTCATGGCGTGAGTGGAACCTACGGCGGCTCGTGGGCTGCGTGTGATGCGGGGTCAGGGCCGTTGCCGGGGTGTGACGAGGCTAGAAGGTGGTAAACCGGCGCCGAGGGTGGCCTCTCTGTGTGGGAAGGAGCGGCCTAGGGCGGGACGCGCTGCGTGGTCGGTGGGACTCAGGGCTGCTCGTGAGGCATCGCCGCGGCGGGGCGGGCGGAGCTGGAGCGCGGGACGCCACAGCGGAGCCAAGCGGCTTGTGGTTTGGAAGCAGGGAAAGAGCAGCTTGAGGGGCCGGGGTCTGGGGCAGCCTTTGGGACGCCGGGGCTGGGCCGATGTGCAGAGGTGGGGCGGTACGGGGCGAGGGCGGTGCTGTGCGCGGGACAGGGCGGAGGGGCGAGGCAAGGCGCTTAAACCCGCGTCGCGCGCTTCCCTGGCGTGCGTGGAAGTGGCGGCGTCGAAGCTTATGTGATTTCTGCTTTAGGGTTTTACGTGGTGTTTTTCCATAACACAAAATTAATAAATATTCCCTTATAATTTAACAAAATATAAAGTCCAGAGCCGAGGGAATTTAGGAATGTAACACACCAGTTCGTTCATTTATTCACTCATGCAACAAATACCTATTGAGCACGTATACATCAGGCACTGTTCTAAATGCTGGAGATAAAGCAATGAGAGGGACCACCAAGGTTCCTGCTTGCATGGAGCTATATTCCAAAAGGAATATACTAATGCAGCATATAATTGAATACGGGATTTCAAAGTAATAGGGAAAGAATGGATTACTGAATACACAATGCTGTTACAACTACTTAAACATTAAGAAATAAATCAGGTTATCATTTCATACCTTACATCAAGTATATTACAAATGGATATAAAATATATATTTTTTAATGAAATCATGAAAATACTAGAAAAATAAGTGATCATGTAAAGAAATATATGTTCTCAAACATGAAAACTCCAGGACCAGATCATGGCAATTGTGGAAATCACATCTTATTTTTTAAAAATGGAATAGAACACATTAAATTTTGAACAATAATCTTTATTAGTGTGTTTTCAGAGGTACATAATCCTGAGCTACTGCATTTATATATTTTTATTACTATTTTAAATTTGCATGTATTTTGCTTCAAACTCTGATGAGTACATTTTTATACTAATTAGGAACATAATTAATTTAAAACATTCTTATCCCTGGAATAGCCAGTTAAGTTACTCAGATCATCTCATTTCCTAGTTCTACATTCAAAGCTTTAGAATATTCTCAACTAAGCAATTTCTTTTTCAAAACTGCAAAGCTGGGCAGTGTGAGAGCTGATTCTTTAAATCCTAGTGAATTCTTTGAAAACTATATTGCTTTTTGTCTTTGATCCATTTTCTTTAACAAATTGATTATCTGACCAGCTATATATGAGAATAATGGTTAAGAGTAACTACCTCTAATCTCAATATTTTAGCCAGTGTAAAATGCTAAAGGTTCCCTTCACATATAAGTAGTTCAAAATTATTCCAATGAAAAAGCTTTACCATGATTTAATGAAAAGGAGGGTGGCCCAGTGTAAATACTTATTTGTTTAAATGGTTAAGTATTATAAAACATATTCTGTAAAATACTTCCTCCAGGCTGTATAAAGAAAACATACAGCAGATTAACATTAAACTTCATAAATCTAGACCAGGACTTTTATAATTGGTAAATAAACAGACAGAAAGGAAAGACAAACGTCCCGTGATCTTTGAGGGAAAAAAAAACAAAAAACATTTATCCAGTGTTATCTTTGTGGACAAATATTTTCATTCTTGTATTTTAAATTACTACCAAAATATTGTATCTTTCTACAAACAACAAAACAAGCATACAGCATCTAGAAATGGTTTTATCTGACAAGAATGTCAAGCGTTTGGAGATACACTCAAATTTTTTTCCTGAATAAAGTTACTATGATCTCAGGTTAAAGTTACAATAAGCAGTTCAAGCAAAATGCATATTGCTTAAATGTTAAAGCAAGCAATTTTGTTACCATTTAATTAAAATTAAATATAAATGTAAAGATATTGTAGAAACATTTATAAACACTTCTTGGGAATACTCATAGATCAGCAAGTAATGAATGGAATAAGTGATTTAAAAATAATGAAAGGTGATATTAGATCTAATGCTTGGGGACAGATCCAAAAATATCTTTAAGAGATATAAAAGAACATGAAGACACTGCTTTACTATTCAGAGCTTGAAAACCTAGCAGCAAAACAAAACATTATTTGCATATAATGTAGTGCAATGAGCATTTGTTCATAAAAGACTCCCAAAGTCCTGAAATTTTATACATAAACCAAAATGGAATCCACTAGAATAAGTGTTTTAAAGATGTCCAGAGTAGCTTATCAAGAACAGCTCGATACTCTCACCTGCATCACTTAATCATGAGCAAGCTTATGCAAAACTGTGTTCTGGATAACTCACTCTTATGGCTCCCCAATAACAAGCTCGTATAAGGCAGATCGAACCTAGGAGATAAGCAATTGCCCAAGAAACATAGGTTGCATGAAATCGCCTTGCAAAATCTTGGGTGCCAACCTAAAATAAAAAGCAATTAAAAATCAAAAGATTAGAAACTTTAAAAAATTATCTACTTAGAGAACTTGTGTTGGCTTACATGTGATTTTTATAAACTATGTCCCTGAGGCCACAATATCCCTATAAAATATGAGCTGGTGTATTTATTGACTATTACTGATGGAAAAATTTAATAACATGATGCTGCTAGTTATAGTCACTATAAATTTTGTGAAGCCAAAAAGCCCACTAAAATATTATCTCCAAAAGGAACTTAATCTATGTAATTCCTTAGTATTGTGTGACACAATTGGAACATTGCTAATAATTTGGGACCAGGTGGAACAAAAGAGCATGGAAAATTAATGGAATGGCAGCAAAACACTTCTTGCGCAATCCTCATGCCAACTGCTAAGTTTCTGTCTCCTCTAAAAAGAAGTCACCCTCTTGTGGATAATCACCTCTGCTTGACTTCAAAAAAGAGAAGGTGGTTTTTAGACTTCCACAGCTTTCTGAGTATAGCTTTGTCTTTGGCCATGGCATTAAGTTAAAAGAAAGTGGGCTTTTACTAAAGAGATGGTAAAGGCCCTGTTATCCCAAGACACCATGTCACCTGGATGGGCAAGCCCCACTAAACACAAGTCTGAGGAATGAATTTCAAATGGCCCACAGTCCTTCAGTAGCTTCTGGGCCTGGTATGCTGGGGGGCAGGCACTGAAGGCTGTCCCAGGCCTCACCATTTACTCATAATAAAGCTGAGAGTTAAGGATTCTAACAGTAATACTCACAGTCAATCCAACTCCAATGAAAATACACATCATTCCAATGGTAATGTATGCACAGCAGCGTCTTCGTGGAAGTGCACTACCCACCGAGGAACTGCAAGTTCATGAAAGCAAAAGAGATTACTAAGTGTGTACATAATGATTCTCTACTTCAACTTCATGAGTACTCTTATATGGCTTAATAACATTTATTTCTTCGACTTGAAAGACAAGAACATGCATAGAAATGTCTTTTTTAATGGCTGACCTTAGCCATGAGCATGAATGGTGAATTTATAAGATATTATTGTGGCTTTAAACAAAATTTAAGCCTCTGTCATTGACAATATCCACCAAAAAACCACTGTGGTCAATAATGATCTTTCAGGATAAAAATTTGTTTCCAAACACTCTATTCCAGAATGGAAAGTGAGTGTTATCTTATGAATAACGTTTTCATGACAACCTTCAAAGAATACTAAGTCATATATAGCTGAGGTTTCCCCTCTAGCCTATGCTTTTTAATGATCAGTTCTTCAGTCCTGGAACCAACATTTATGATTGTGAATGCCCCCATCACTCTAATCTGCTTCAGGTCTCCTTTGTTCCTCCTTATCTGTATCAGAACTCATGCTGAACAATAGGTTCTAGGATTTATTTTCTGCCCCAGTCTATTAAGTCTTTCTCCATAAATCAAAAACAAAACAAAACAAAAAACCCATAAGTGCTCCTGTTTTTTTTTTTTTTTGAGTTATAACAGTATATGCTTAGTGTAGAAAATTTGGAAAATAAAGAAAAGGAAAAGGGGAATTTCCTATAACCCGATTACCATAAAGAGGCACTCAATATTTGACATATTTTCCTCCAGCCATAGTTTACAAATATAGCATAAGCATTTTCCTATGTTATTACGAATTCTTGAACTGGAATTCTGATGGATGAATATATTTTAACCAATTTTCTTCTATCAGACAATTAATGTTTTCATTGTTATAAGTAATGCCAGCTAAACATCATTTAAAAGCAATGTGCTTGTATTTTCATTGGTTTCTTCAAATACATTTTTAGAAGTAGTATTACAAAATTAAAGGATTAAACTTTTTTAAATCTTTTAATATTGACTGCAAGCCTATGAAAAACTCATAAAAGCATATACAGTTATACTTCTCAACTTAAATTCTAAATCCAATAGTTTTTATTCTCTTCTAATTTTCATGATTTTCAAAATGATACAAGCATAGCAGAGATCAAACAACCAAATTAGTGCTTTCTTCTCTTCTGAAACATGCATATATTAACACAGATCGCATATCAGGGACTGTGTTATTGAACGATACAATGAAGAAGCTGATTTGCCTTTGTGTGACCAGTGTCAGCAGCATGCCTAGCACACAGTAATTGCTCAAGGAATGACTGCTGACTCCATGAATACAGAAATGCATCACTTACTAAGTGTAATTTATAAACGTGCTATTCTAAAGAGGTTAATTTTGCAAAACAGAAAAATAAATGAGGTAAAATATAAAACTCAACATCATTGCTCTTATAAAATACTCAGTAATATTTCTTTCCTGGTGAATTTCTGCCCCCCCTCCTCTTTTCATGTAGAATAGTCTTTTAAGGGCTTTATTTTGTGGGGGGGGGTGGCGGGAGGAATTCCAACTCGTTACCTTCTGCGGGCCAAGGCCTCCAATCTCATTTTTTATCTGAATACTGACACTGAAAGCTCTGGGTCCCTATTGTTGGCAAACACCCTCAGGACATTGCTGGTTGTCATTTCCTCTTCATTTCTGGTCCCTGGAGATTTTCTTAACTGTCATGTGAACTGAATTTTGCATTTAAAGATGTTTGTTGTAGTTAACTAGTCTTTCATATTACTGGATGTGAAAGTCAAGAGCCTCTAATATACAAAAATGTGGACAACACATTTTTGCAATGTTTCCCAAATATCTAACTGCACTCTTCAAACGATTCCCCTTCCCCTTCACAGTAGCATTATGAAGGACACCTGAAAAATGAAGGTGGTGCCAAGGAGTGGACTCTGCAGCACAGTTTTCAGAAGAGGTAGCCAGGCAAGGCTCTATTAGGTGGGGCTTTTGGACAGGATAACATGTGAGCAGATGGGGGAGTAAGAAAGTCATCTTAGCCGACAACAGTAACATTTTTCAAGTATGAAAAATATAAGAATTCTGTTCCAGGAACAAGCAGAAGAATAACCTTTCTTTCAGAGAAGGTTTCTGTAGGTGAGCAGCAGAAGTATAAGAGCCCATTTGTGGCACTGAGTAGGTGCTCATGGACACCCAGGTAGAAATAGCAACATGGAAAAGAGTGAATGCAGGTTGTGCAGTTACACTGGAAGCTCCAAAGAGAGATCTGGGGTGATTTAATGGCATATTGGTTGGGATTTTATGGCATACAAATGACAGGGGAACATATGAGAAAACCCAGATGTAATATGGTCCAGTTGCAACCCTGGAAAATAGAAATATTCGCCAGCTTGGAAGAGAAAGTGAAGTCAAGAAGGAGAAGTGGGAGAAAAACAGGAGAAAATTGTATCTGAAAACTAAGAAAATAATAAATTTTAAGAAAAAAAAAGCAGGATATCAACAGAACAAATACTACAGAGAAAACAAGCAGGACGAGGACTGTACAGACCCATCAGGATTTGCAATTGGGATGTGAACTTTGTCAGACAAATTCAGTGGCTAACTGTACTTACTCCAGAGAAAAGGGGGTGCCAAGATCAAATGAAGGGACAAGACTTGAAAGGAAGAGATTTGCTTTCTCTGAGAAGAGGAAGTGAAGTGAGCAGATACAAACAGGTTTACAGCAGGAAGTGTGAGCATGAGGGAGTTCACAGTCAGCCTCGATTGTCTTCTAAAGACATGAGGCATCTCATTTGCTGAGACAGCAGGTATGAGGGATGGGCATTTAGAGGAACAGTAATTGGAGATAATTGCTTTGAGGAATGGGGGAAGGACTTAATCAAGGACACTTCAAAAAGGAATATCAAGCAAGGCTTTAGCTGACGTGGAAAGCCATGGCCATATTGATCCAAGCAAGATTGGTGGTCTGAAAAGCAGATGGCTGGATCAGAATTTCAAGGAATGAAGATTTAGCCAATGTAGCAAACCTAGGAGTCTCTCTATAGCTAATATGGCCACAATGAACTTATCCCCCTTCTGCCAGACACAGTTCTAGAACCTGAATTCCATATCTTAGTGAATGATTCCACAGCCTCTCAGATATCAGGCCACCCTTGGCCCTGACCTCTCTTATCTCTCTCCGTATTCATTCCTGTCTACTCCATTTCTGTATCAGCACATTCACTGACTCCTCCAGATCTGCACAAGTTGGTCCTTGCACAAGGAACCATCACACCCTCTCCTTCTGATCATCCACACACACCCCTCCATCCCGGATGCCTACTACCACTCCCCCTCATCCCCCTATCTGACCAGGGGCTCTTCAGAGTAGGCACTGTGGGGCCTACTTCAAGGCACGTAAAACTTTATGATGATGGCCATCCTCTCCTCTACATCTGCCAACTGAATTCTCTGAAGGCAAGGTTTCATCTTTTGTTTCTAGCACCCAGTTACAAGAACAGCACTGTTTGCTGAATTCATGAATAATTATAAACGAAAGCAAAATAAGAGAGCGGAGTCAGCTATTGTTAAAAATGGCAGGAGGAGATACACAGAGCACACCAGTGATGCAGAGAAATACTATTCAGTGATCACTGCTGTGGAGTCCATCACCATCTCCACTAGACTGAGCTTCCCTGTAACATCTCCGTGGCAATGTAATCCGAGTGGTACTGCAGACTGCCAGGACCACGCCCTCTGGGCAGCAGTGGCCACGTGCTACCCAGCTGAAAGAGCAACCCTGCCACCAGCAGCAGCATCCCAACAGCCGAGCGAGCACCCGGAAAACGGGAAAAGGCTCCTCGCTCCGGAGCCCTGAAAAGCTTTCCCCTGCGCGCTCTGTGATGGTTCCCAGGGAAGGATTCAGAAGTCCCAAGAACTTCAAAGTAACTTCGAATAGTAGATATTTGTATTTAAATAAAATTCTATCTCAGAATCTTACTTCAACGGTGAGTCATCATCTCGTTATTAAGAAAAACATTCAATGAGAAATCCAGACACAAGCCACGAGCACCCATGTGATCCCTGCAGCTTTGCTCAAGTCAGGAATGAGTGCCCTGAGCCCTCCCATGTCTAGCATGTGATTCCAGCTCTGTCACCATCCCTGAGAATGATATTTAAGCAGATTGATCCTGTGTGCATTTCGACGTAAGCTGTTCCCTAAGTAACTGATACACACTCTTCTTCCCATTAATACCTGGTCTGGTGATGTTTCAGCCAGAGTACCCAGACCTTCAAAACTCCTTTATTAGTAGTAAAATACTGCCACTGTTCGGAAACAATTAACCAACCGCTTCCCTTCAGCCAAATCTCCGACCTCTCTAACAGCTCCTCACTGCAGGACGGGGACAACTCCCGCACTCCCGGGCCGCTGGGCAGATACAGCTCATTCTCTGCGAGTACAGAGCAACTGTCACTGTGTTTAGGAGAGGCTGCCAATCATAAGAAGTCTGTTTACCGTTTCCTAGAGAATTTTTTAATTCAATTTAGTGTCCTCGGTGAAGAGATCTGCAATCTCTTTTTCTTCATTTTTGTAAAAATACATATAACACAGAAACATGGGTCACTCACACATATATTCACGTACTTGAGTAGGGAATGTCCCTTGAGTATATATTTTTCTGGGTATGTATTTTGGGTTTCCACTTTGCTTTTCCATGGACAGACTTCTACCGAATTCAGCAAAGTTAAGAATTCAGATGATTAATTTCACAAATTTTTAAAAATCCGTTCCTTTGAAACTAAGAAACATGCTGTGAAGAGTTGTTCTCACAGCACTATATTTAGTTAGAAGTCATTCTAACAAAGATAAACGGAAATATTTTGTTCCATACACTCTACTTCTCAGGCACTTCTTACTGCTTTCCTCCCAGAAGTCATTCCTAGGATTTCTCCGCTATCAAAATCGATTAGGTATTTATATCACACTAAGGATCACACAAATTAAACTATGAACTCATATTTTCAGTTTTCAAAACTGAATTATCGAAACATTCCAGTTTAATTTCCTTAGCTTAAGTTGTTATCCGCACATAAGTAGAGACAAATAATCTTTAAAATAAAATGTTATCAAAATAGATCCCGTGCAGCCCTTAGGAAGGCCTGCTCGCGAGGCTGGGCCTCGGCGGGCATCTGGGAACTCAGACTGCGAGAAAGTCCCCACCACTCCCTAAGTACGACGAGTGGCTGATGATGCCCCAGGTGTGCAAACACCATGGTTTATGCTGACACCTGCTTTCCTCCTGGGAGTCTCAAAACATGGTGTGTGCGAGTCGGTAGGTGCCTACATGAGCAGCTGCGTGAGAGAGAACCTTGGGCACCGAGTGTGTCATGGAATTGCTGAGGTTTGGAGGTACTGAGGGAGGCAGGTGCGACCATGAGGACGAGACTCTGGGTTTCCTCCAGACTTCCTCCATGTGCCTTTTTCTTTTGCTGATTTTGCTCTGTATACTTTCACACTAACAAATCACAGCTGTGGGTACAAATACATACTAATTCCTGTTGGTCCTCCCAGAAAAGCACGGAGCCATGGGGTGACTGAGAGACCCCCAATACCACTGCCATCAACTGTCTTTACTCAAAGTATCCCCTATTTTTTCCCATTGTTATATTGCCTTTGGTATTTTCCTTAGGTGCGCCATTTAGAAATAAAGAGAAAGACAGAATAGTTAAAATAAATAAATAATTATATAAGATTTGCCATCAGATAATAATCTTTTTAGGCAGGAGATGACAACAGCTAACAACTACCTAATTATGAACCTCCAAACAGCTTGATTTATCTCCTGGATGAGAGCCCGTTTTTAAAATTTAATTTTAGATTATTTGTGATAGATCATAACCTCTTAGAACATTTGCAAAAGAGAATTTTAGTCATTTCTTTCTTAGAAATTGATTTTCCTTCAGAGAGCAATAATCAAGCTAAATCATTTTACTTTTAAATTGGTATATGTTAATCAGTTTAAAGATTTTTTTTTAAGTCTTGAAAAGTGTAAATATATTGGGCATTCAATCATCCCACAGCATCTTAAAATCAACATCTACTTAAATGAGAATTCCAAAATCTTTAAACTGTTCTCGAGTACTTCCCAGAAGCATTTCCAGTGCAGGGAACTTACATTTTTTTGCAGTGTGGGCATTTTGCCAGAGTGTTGAACCTCAGTTCCATCCACTGTAAAATAAATAAAGAGAGGGGCTGAAAAGGAAAACAATTGAAAACTACCAATCTGATAAGACGTTTCTTTCAGTTCAAAAGTTATCAGAGATCACAGCAGAAGCAACCACCTTCTCATGGCTGACATGAGCTTTTCCCTCCTACAGGTCTCCCCACCCTTAAAATACAGTTTGGGATTCCCCTCTGAGACAGTTCCCATGGTTTTTCCAAGGTTCTGACGCAATCTGGGTTTGCTTTACAGAGAAAACTGAATGCACTGCTGTAACTGGGGTCATTTCTTCAGATTTATGTCTCAGTTCATTCCCAGGGAATAAAAACATATTTCATGTACCTTCAACGGTGTGTTTTTCCTTTAAATCTTGAGGACTAGCCTTTTAAATACATGAATATTTAGATTCACTACTGAAATCCAACTTTGTATTCTATTAATGTGGGAAACCCATAAAGCAAATAAGATAAATAAGCTTAGAACAGGGAGAACCCAAGTCAGGAAGCTGCTTTCTGCTTCTCCTTTGCTGATGCTATGTGACAATGACACACTCCCATGCTGCAAGTTTCTCTCCCATCTCCCTCCCTGTGAGTGAGCAGGCTGCCTTCCTCGCGGGACTGTTCTCTGGTACCTGAAACGAATTCTGGTAGTAAGTTCACTGGTTGGAAGAACATGCAATACAAATTTAAAGTAAATCAATCAATCTATCTATCATCTATCTATCTATCTATATCTATCTATCTATCTATCTATCTATCTATCTATCTATCATCCATCTATCTATCTATCTATCTATCTATCATCCATCTATCTATCTATCTATCATCTATCTATCATCCATCTATCTATCTATCTATCTATCTATCTATCTATCTATCTATCTATCTATCATCTATCATCCATCCATCCATCCATCCATCCATCCATCTATCTATCTATCTATCTATCTACTATCTATTTATTTTAGGTGAGGGAACCCTTGGTTGACCTCACAGATTGCAAAGGACCTTGTCATCTTACAGTCCCTTATTTTTTTTATTTTTATGCCTACAGCACCTGGTCTTCCTAGGTGGTCTCCCATCCAGGTGCTGACCAGGCCCGACCCTGCTTAGCTTCCAAGATCAGACGGGATCGGGCTTGTTCAGGGTGGCGTGGCCATAGACTTGAAGCAAAACTTTATCACAAAAAATATATGAAAAAATACTTCTCACCTTCCATCTTGTTTGCTTTTCGATACACTTTCTTGTAAAGTATACATTTCCTTTCCAGTTTGAGAACTCCTTTAAGTACTTTAGCAGTTTTTTCATCAAGAAAACTTGTACTAAAATTATTTTTGCTTATGATTTGGGGGCACTCATTTCTCTTTTCATAATTTTTCAAAATTATAGGTAAAGTAGGGCTTCACTAGCTTAAACATAATCAAATGTTTTCCACAATAGAAGATAACTTTCAGGACGTATCTGATGTATGATTTTAAAAAATTTTTTCATAGTTAATTTTAAACAAAAATTGAATAAATATGGGTTTGCTAGTCCTGTGTAAATATATACACATGGGGGGATAGAGGGGGGGAATTTTAAAAAGTTGAACTCTTGCTGCATGCACAGAGATTACAATCAGTGATTTACCCTCAAGTATAAATAAACTCAGGACAACTTCTATCACACAAACAAACAAACAAACAAACAAACAAAAAAGTACAGAGAAAACAGAGATAAGGCATAAAAAAGAATATTTCAGGAAAAAAATGTAGGTAATAGCTTAAAAAAGATGTGATAAAGAACACTCTTTAGAGAAAGGAAAGATTAGTCAGAGAACACAGGAAAACTCTTGGAACTGAAAATTGAGTTAGACTCTCTAAAATTAAAGTTTTGAATTAGATTTAGAGGATATGGTTGGAAAAGTTTCCCAGTAAATAAAATAAACAGCGAGAGTGACAGAGAGAGAGAGAGAGAGAGAGAGAGAGAGAGAAGAAAGAGGAAGGAAGGAAGGAAGGAAGGAAGGAAGGAAGGAAGGAAGGAAGGAAGGAAGGAAGGAAGGAAGGAGGGGAGAGGGTGAGTGAGTCAGTTCAGGTATCTGTCACAAAGAAAGTCCTACAAAGGGAACGAAGTGAACTGTGCGGATGGAAAGAGGGCCCACTGAGGACCCAGACGGGTTCCCACATACCCTCCCCAGGCACATTCCAGTGTTTTCTCAGCACCCGGGAAATGAGAGAGGAGAGGGAGGGAGGACAAAGAGGGAGAAAGGTCTCACAGAAAGGAGTGGAGTCAGGGCCCTAGCTGGGCTTCTCATTGAGCTGGGTGAGGCCTTTACAGTTTCGAGGGAACGATTGTCAACCTACAATTCTGAATCTGAGCAAATTATAAAGTGAACGTGACGTTAGATTAATGCCTGTTTAATAAGTGAAAGGTTTCCAGTTGATTTCCCTGCACCTTCTCTGAGAAAGCTAAGAGAGGCTGAATTCCACCCGAGGGGACAAAGCCGCCACCATGAGGATGGCACGGGACCCAATGCCAGAGCAGGCACACGGAGCTCCAGGCTGGTGGTGAGGAAGTCTTGGGGGGCGGCTGTGAGGCAGGCCCCTGAAACAGATGCCAAGACGTGGTGGACTGGACTGACAGAATTTCATAGTTCTATCAAAGGACATGGGAAGAACCAATGATTGGTACATAGAGAAGTGAATTCAAGAGAGGGAGGGAAAGTTATTATCAAACCCCAGAAAAATGTAAAAGCCACACAGGAGGAACGTAGTACATTACCTGGCTCAGCTGTGAACATAAATTATAAAAAATGCAAACATTAAGTAGTGACTGAATAAAATATTATAACTCTACTGAGTATGCACTTTACTAGGTAATAGGTAATAGCTAAAATGGTGTAATCAAAAAGAAAAAGGATAAGCAAACAATTTGAACACATAGAAATAAGTGTCCGCAGAACAGCTGGAAGAGCTGGAAGCTTCTGGGGAGGAGCTGGGGGTGAGTTAGGTAAAGAGATGACCACCAACTGCCCATGAAGCTTTACAGGCCTATTCGACATTTGAAATTATGCACAAAATTACTTTACTAAAAATAATAACTGGGAGGGAAAAAGCAAACCCCCCACTTTCTTAAGCTGGCTCATCCCTTAGTGGCAGCAGGTCCCGCTCACAGATGACAGTGACCTCCGCAGCCCAGACCGAGGCTCAAGCCGGGGAAGATTTCTTTAATTTTCAGCTCTAAGGAAAACTTTTTGTCTCCGTTTGAAGGCTGAATGACAAAAGAAAGCCTGTTCTTCCCCTTCCTGACAGGGTAAGTCATGACACAACTAACTTAAAAATCAAACTTAGGGTTAGTTAAAAGTAGTGAAACGAACTCATAACTTTTCCTCAAATCAAGTTACTTACTCCTTCTCATTTCTCATCCAATGGTTTACGTAATTTCAGATACCAGAGTTAATGCTCCTTACCCCAAGTTCAGTTATTGTAAACCATAAAAATCTTGAAATATTATAATAAGGTGTTTTCTGAATCTGGAAACCACCAAGCAGGGCCGCTGCAGAGACCCTGCAGTCGGTCCCCTGCGGTGGGGGCGGGGCTGAGACGCCTCTCCAGGCCCAGGGGGAGGGCCTGTCTCCTGCCAGTCCACCCAGAGCCCCTTTGAACAGATAGACCATTGAGAGGAGGCACATTTTATCTAATTCACAAAAGAGGCAGTACATCCTAGCTGCATCCTCGATACTGTTTTTCTTAAAAAGGCTCCTCTGTAATCTTTTCATTAGTTTGCTCTAGCACAACTGTAAGACTGTGAGCAGGGCTCAAATGACATGATCACGCTCTGCACTGAGACTGGTGTCGCCATCACGAGTGTCTGTTTCTTACCAGGAATGTGTTTCCACAGTGCCCACACACAACCCTTGTACCTTCTGGCTGGACTGGCAGTGCAGGTTGGGCTGGTTGTTCTTCAGAAATAAGCATTACTGGGCCGAGGTTAATGATGCGTCTACTGTGGAAAGAGAAAGAAAATGCCGTTATCCCACCTCGGGGCTGAGGAGAAAACTCGAAGTACATGGCCAAAAACATGGAATACAGCCCTGAAAGTAGGTTATACTTATTTTATAAATTAAGTGAATTAAATGTCCAGCTTTGGAGCCAACATCACAGAAAGTAGCAATAGTCAATATCTAAAAATGCCAAAAAAGGAGAGTTTTTCTACTTGGAACAGAAACCACGTATCACAGTGTGGGCCCTGATTGACGGCTTTGGGAACCGTTTAGCTGCCATTTGCGAGATCTTGTGAGTTCAAATCAGAAAACCGTTCTTACCATTCCCTATCTAAAAAGACAACTCGAGTTTGGTGGAAGACTATGTAAGTTAAAATATTCGACATCAACCAACGTGTGTGTGCCATGAGGTTATCCAAGTGTAGGGTCACGGTCAGATTTCTCCAAGCAGGCTGGTCCTCCCTGAGGTCTTTTAATCAGAGTTGGACAGAAAGGAAAAGGGGGAGCTCATTTCCTTGTAAACGATTCATGTATGGGTCACAAAGGCAGACATCACAGAAAACAGTCAGGGGCACAGTCTCCCATCCAGGCACAGCGCGGTGGCATCTGGCATGGGCAAAGAGCTCCAGAGCTCACAGCACTGATGATGCTCAGCAGGTAGCAGTGCAGTGCACGGTGAGGCACACATGATGATCACAGCACTTCCGAGGCAACATGAGGGATGGATGTCAAAGGCCAACTAATTGTTTCTTTTAAATAACTTCAGTGATTGCCGGGTTTATTACATTGCAGCATGTACTTACATAACAGCAAGAATACTTCCATTGCTCACTCAAGGGTATTATATCTTATATATACCTCCAGCAATTAATTTCAAAGTAAGCACATCGTTCCTTTAACAAAGAGAAACAGTCTAGGTCCTATGATGACAGAGATGGTTCAGAATGAAGCCTGGCACCTAATGAGCCTGTGACAAACACTCAGTGAACGAACACGTGATGAACGAACGAGTTCTGCTCTCTTACCAGTTGGGTCTCGGACATCCTATTCGTCGAGAGGTGTCCTTACAAATGAGGAGACAGTTACAAGGGCATCTGACATACTTCTTCCCTGCTGGGGGATTCTTGATGGGCTAGATAAGGGAGGAAAATGGAAACACAGCAAATTAAACAGAGTACAGACTTCCAGCGCTTGTTTGTGTCTAAGAAAGAAATGATTCTTTAAAAACTAAAGCCAGTGCTACCCAAGTCATTTTAAGGGGAAGCCCACCTATTTGCTTCTGAAGAGCTCAAGTGTTGGCGAGCACCCAGTGAAGCTTTGGAGGTGGCAGAGATTGAATTAGGGAGGGCATGTTTCCGAATAGGTCTGCACAGGCCTTCTGACACAGGAGGAATGCTGCGTGCAGACCGCTGGTCGTTTTCCCTTTAAAGTTGACGAGGTCATCTCTCTGTGTGACCAGGGACAAACACTCACTGAAGGCGTCCCGCTGGTAAGGGCAGGCTCGGTAAGGACAGGGGGCAAAGGAGAGTATGTGGCACATGTGAACTTCTCCTAAACTTTACTCTTTGGACTGTAAGAAGTGAGTAATTGTATGACATCATTTATGCACGTACGTATGTCTGCATGTATGTATTTTCCGCCCATAGCACCTAGCCTTCCCAGGTGGTCTCCCATGCAAGCACTAACCAGGCCCGACCCTGCTTAGCTTCCAAGATCGGACCGGGTCAGGCATGTTCAGTGTGACGTGGCCATAGATTATATGACATCTTTTAACTTGAAAACAAAATACCAGCTCCTAATGCAAGCATTTCTCTTTTTTTTTCTTTAATTTTATAATCAATTTAAAAGCAGAAATAAATAGCACCACAGAAAACACTTCTTCGGATAGTGGGACTTGAGCTGTGAAAGCAAATGAGCTGTGATGCGCTGAGAGAGGACATCGCCCCTGCGGCATGCCCGCCTGGCGGCTGTGACCTGAGTCTGATCACGGGGAACCACAGACAAACCCGCACTGAGGGGCCGTCTACGGAATACCGAGTCTGCACGCTTCAGAAGATGTCAAGGCGACAAAGGACAAGAGAGGCTGAATTTCAGGGAAAGGGAGGCCAGAGAGACATGCTGGCCCAGCGAACGTGTCATTCTAGATGGGCTCCCAGACCGGCCCTTTTCAGAGGAACAATCTGACCAACATGAATCGGGTCCAAAGATTGGCTAACAGCATGAGAACGATGTTAATGGCTTGCATTTGATAGCTCTACTGTAATTATAGAAGTGAATTTTTTTTTTTTAAAGAAATCCACACTAAAGTGTTTAGGAGTAGAAGAGCACCATATCTGCAATTACTTTAAAAAGCTCTGAGAAAACATAATTTATTCTCTTATTTAGAGAAAGCCTATGCAGCACTGTGTCAGCATCTGAGGGTGCGCATGGAGAGCCTCAGGAATTCTCCACTAGGTACTGTTATTTTTGTTAGCTTTCTGTATGTTTGCAATTATTTTTTTAAAAGATTTTTTAAAATTTAAGTAAATAATCTTGTTAGAAATATAAACAGGTTAGCAATGAGCCACCTATAATTTATTGAACTATGTTATAGAGAAAATCCAAGTATCTAAAATTCACAATGTGTTGCTATACTATACCTAAAGTCTGAAGAAAACCAGAATTTGGCTCATGTTCTGTCTCCAAATTCTACCATTAAGTAAAATGTGTGCTTGGCAAATGACCAGATTGGTCTTTACAGCTCACCCCCACTTTACTTCCAGACCGTAGTTCATCTGTGACACAGGAGACTGAACGAGGAGGCTGAAGCCCTGGTCCTCAGGGCCCGTCCACGCCGTGTCACATCCAGTCTGCAGGGGAGTTGGGAGAAACAGCACCGCCCTGACACACGACGGATCATACTCTTTTTTTGGCAAAATAAACTTTTCTGCGGCAGGCAATGTGCCAGGCGCTTCACCTCCTTGTAATTGCAAGAGCCACCCTGTGGGGTAGGAGTCCCTGTGTCACTGTACGTGAGGGCACTGCGGCTCAGAGGACTGCCCCGGACGTACACCTGCTACTGGCCAATGCAGGCTTCCGACTCCAGCCTGTGGCCCCAGAGCTTGGAATCATATTGGTCCTGCAACCAACCAGCTCTTCTCTCTCCAGGACTCCTCAAATTTCTCACTAACCTGTCCTAGAAATCACTTCTTTAACGTTAAAGTCTGTAATCTCTGACTTGCTAAAATCTATCCATATTCTCTCTCTCTCTCTCTCACACACACACCTTACTTCCCTTTCCAATTCTATCTACTGAAACAGAAAGGACTATTATTAGCCTTGTTTTGTTTGTTTGTTTGTTTGGTTGGTTGGTTATCAGGAATGTCAGGCTCCCTCAGAGGTGGCTGCCCAGAAGATACACTTGACACCTGTTTTCAGTTGACATGAGGGGAAGAAATCACAATAAAACTGAGCAGGGGACACGAGGGAGCTGCTCTTTCCAACCCGGGTTCTCTCCAGAGAACCTCCTAGCTGCCTAACACCTCAATTCATAAATCCCAGATCCAATTACATGGCAAACAGTAGCAAGTCCAATTTTAAAGTGCTCTTCAAATACTTTTTTCACTTTTCCTCCTCCCCCGTGACATTACTAATTCCACACAAAGCAATCCGATTGGCTACTATTCATTTGCTCTGGAATATTCACAACAACTTACATCTCTTTATATAACAAGGGCAGCGATAGTAGCAAATTTCAGCAAATTTTCTTTCTGTCCAGAACTAGTTTACTCTTAGGCGCATCCTATTTATCCTATCTGAACACATCACTTCTAAGTGGCCAGACTGAGGCTGATGGCTAAATCCACAGTGACTGAGATTCGTGCATAAATGACGAGTCTGTCCTGGTGACTTCAAGTGCAAGTATAAAGCTTCAAATCTTTTTTCCTACTTATTAAAGAACAAAAGTTTGTATGGGCAGGGTGCTGTGTATGGCTTTGATATGATTTTAAATACACTTGTTTATGAGTAAGACAAAAAGACGAAGTTTTAGAAGTAAAGTTGCTTCGACGTGAGTGAATCAGCTGTGTCGGGTGTCCTCATGTCGCTGTCGCTGTGGGTAAAGAACCCCAGTCGGCTGCTGGGGGGCCCACGGGTGAGGCCCTGCGGAGAGGCGGCCATGCCGGGGACGTCGGGGCTCTGAGGGGGGGCTGTGGGCGCTGCGGGGAGTCTCGTCTGGCAGCGGTGGCGCTACCCGGGTCCCTGGGGTGACGACCCTGGGAGCCGCCTCGCCCGCGCCCACACGGCGCCTTCGGCCGGGCACAGGGGACGCGCGTCCCCCCGGCCGCTGGAGGCCAGCTCTGGGTGCTGCGGGCTGGCTCTTCCGAGTGCCGCCCACGGGCAGGCCCACCGCCGCCCCATCGGACTCTTCCTCCCCGCAGCCCGTGCCCGGAAAGCAGGGCCCGGGACGCCCGTCGCTCGTGGGGCACGCGCCACTCTGTGCTCGCTAAGGAGGGGCTACCGTCCCGCAGACCACGGCCCGAGGAGCGACTTTCACTCCCGCAGCAGACCTGTGACAAATAAACTGCTCTCCCCGGATCCCCCCCGAGGATAACTTTGCTGCATCTCCCCAAACCAAAGCAAAACAGTGTAGGAAAAGGGATAAAAACAAACAAACAAACAAACAAAGAACACTAATATCAACTGCAAGGAACCCTGAGGCGCTGGTATATTTTTTGGTTACTATTTCTGTCTAACACTCCTAAGAGCTTGCCAACTCAAAAAACAGCACAAAGAAAGTTAATGCTAATTAAGTAGTGTTCAAATGAAAACAAAACAGCTGGTTTTACAGATATCACCTGTCTGTATGATAAAATGATTCTATAAATGATGTCTTCCATAGAAAAGTATTTACAATGAAATATGTTGCTTCCCAACTTGAGGCTTTATCTTATGACTTTTCTAGAAACATATGAAGCCCAGCCCCAGGCTTTACAGTTCCCAGAGACACAATAATCACCCGCTGGCTTTTCTCAGACTTTTCTAAAGAGGAAAACAATACAAATAACAAAAGCAAAGTATTATTTAATTTTACATTTTGGGAGAAACGGACATTTTAAAAATAAAGCCTAACCATAAAAGCAGAAATATATTTAATCTAACCAGTATACACTTTACCAGTTTATTACTTGAAACTAAAAATTTTACCTATTTAGTTGCTCTTTCCAAAGTTTAATAAAAAATAAGTGCCCTTCCAATTTTTTTAGTATTTCAGTAAATTAATACCAAACAGAATAAAATACCAAGCTTCCTGATGTCAATAATAAATGCATAATCGCAAAAGCCCAGGAAAACCATACTGACACCCTACAGACATAAAACAAGTTTAAATAATTTTCTACATAAGTACAAAGTTCACATTCATAACGAATTTCAGTATATTTTCATTTTAGTGAAAATCAGAAGGAATTTCGTTGTGATGTGGATAGACACTGAAGATAATTATAAATAATTGGCTATGCTCAGTCTCGTTTTAGACAGTAAAGAGCCAAAATGTGTCATATTTAAATTCGCCACGAAATTGTTCACGATGAGGTTAGCATTCTGGATGCTAAGAGAGAAACAGACAGCCAGAGAGAAGAATGAAAAGATGAAAATGTGCACCTCGGTCTCCAACCCACATGCACGTCGGAGGCACTTTGCTGGGGCTTTGCCTTTGGAGAGGTGTCAGGTAGCAGCTGAGGCAGTTATTAACAAAGTCTCCACTCACCGTCGCTTCGTTGCAGACCGTGCACTTGACCACGTGCTGGTGCAGCTTGCCATCCAGACCAATGAGGGACTGGCACACCCGGCAGTTCACTGCCGGGACGCCACTGGCATCTGGGCTGGCGATGGCCGTGTACGGGGGCGGCAGTTCCGCTGCAAAGACAGTCGTAGCCCAATCAGTGTCACAGGCATGTGTATTACATGTAAAGTGAGAAACTATCAGAAAATTTCCTGTTCTTCTAGTTATGGTTTTATAGCTCACCAGCTTATCCAGTTTCTGAGCAGAAGTGCACATGGGGCTATCTTGAGAAATGCAATAATTCCTAACTCTGATGAAATCCAAATCGTGTTTGCCAAGGCCCCCAATTCTCAGAACTGCCACTCATTCCTAGGTGTAGAGTGACAGAGCTTATAACAGGAAGGTGGTGATTTACACCCAAAGTAAAAATCCAAAACCTGACCCCCAAGAAACAGAATAGTCAACGAAAGAAAGACTTTACAGCTTAGATGCACACACACAAATGGTGTAGCAGTCACGCTCTGTTTATGCCAGAAGGGTATAATGACTGCTGGCTACGACGAGAACAAGATGAACAAGATACGGTTTTGTCAGTTGAGGGGAGATAAAAATGACCCTAGGAAAACTAAACTCATCAGTATGGAACAAAGCTAATCAGAATGGAATCACGCTCATTTCAGGCACCAAACAAAAATAAATGTAACAACTTCCAGACTCAAAATTTTACTTAACATTAAAAATCTAAGAATTTCACTAAAATACGGGTTAAAAACTAGGATGTCTGGGATCTAGTTTAAAAACTTCAAGAAAAAAATGAGGAAACAGATGAAATAAGAGTAGCTTAACACATGATTGAAGCCCTACAAGAGAGAACTGATATTTCAAGGAGCTTCTGTGACACTATAAAATACAATCATAATACAATAGCTAATCATGAACATAGCTATTTTGAAATAAAGATTTTCCACCCCCTGGATTAGCTCCTGAACTCTGTGATATTTATACATGAATTAGAGCATAACACATTATGGGATGTTTAAAATCCATACAGTACCACCTGGCATCCTTGTGGTTTATCATGTAAACTTTTTCAGTCTTGCAAAAGATTAGCAACAAGTGTTATTCATTCAAATGATCCATAATCAGCTTAATTTCTGCAGCAGCCAAGGCTCTGAGAGAGGCCACTCTGAGATGAGTACACACACACACACACACACACACACACTTCTGGGAGGCTCACACCTGAGCACTGCCCAACACTGAGCCTGAAAAGGAGCTACGGATGTCCTAAACTGTAAGAACAGCCTTAACTTCTTGAAAGAGTTTGAAGTTGATCCAGAGTGGCCTGTAACGTACTGGCGAAGACAAAAGCGGGTTAAAGGAACAAGGAGTCGACAACAGATCCGAGCCTTCGCAAGCTGGAGATAAGTTTCTCAGGCTCAATAAAGCAGGCATCTCCACACGTGAAAAAGAAGACGCGCCGCCGGTATGTGATACTATCCTTTCATATCACGAGGAGGAATGGCCTCGTTAACGGAAGCGAGCTACCTCCCTCGTTCTTGAGCTATGAAGTGACGGCAAGTTCTCTTCCTATGATCCCAGTTCTCTACCCTACATAGTGGGACAGAAGAGAAACTTAGACTTCACAGAGAAAGCAAGTGCACCGGCGACGAGGGCGGCCGCACGCCCCAGCTGCGCGGCAGGGTGACGAAACCCAGGCCAGCTTCGCTCGGAAGAGAACTGCAGTGGGACATCTCGGAGCAGGTGAAGGACAGCGGAGCCAGCAAAACCCCGCGCATTTTCCCCTGAAGGTTTGCACGACGTCATTTTCAATCTGTCTAAAAAGGAAAGCCTTCGATGACAGAAACATGCCCCAATCTACTCCTGGGAAGTGCAGCGGGGAAGAACACCCAGTGAGGGTGAGAAATCTAAATGGGGAGATCACAAATTCCACGCAGCCAGGTCACACCTGGCTTGTGCAAGCTGATTCACCAACTCTTACCACAGTGTCTGGTCTATGACAGATGCTCACCAACTATTTATTGCCTGGAAGGATGAACGAATGAATGAATGAGCAAATGAGTGAGCCCCTGAAACTGATCACACGCGTCCTTCTCCTGAGAAGTAATAGTGTGTAACAGTGTGTACAGCTGCCACTCTCCTCGCAGAGAAGCCAGGGTCTTGGCCGCAGAGTGCAGCCTGACGAGGGCCACTTCCCCAGAGCCACGCAGGGACAGTCACTGTCCTGCAGGCTCCACAGCGCTTCCCGGCCTCGCTCTCGGCCTTCTGTCCCTGACTTCGGCAGTAAGCTGATGCAGGCATTAGTTGTGCTTTCGCCCAAGGAAACCTTCATTTGTAACTCTGTCTCCTCATTATTCCAGGGATTTATTCCACAGAGAGTAAACCTGCAATCATTAGGAACTTGGATTGTTTGCGTTATCTCTTTTCATGTTAAAACAGCAGCTCACTACTATTCCACCTATTTTAAATCTCTGCCCTGCTTAAAAGTCCACTGTAATCTCAAAACTAGGGGTCCTTAGATATTAAAAATTACAAAAATTATTCATTTGAATGTCTTGTTATCCAAGGGTCCCCAACCCCTGGGCCCTGGGCTGGCAACAGTCAGTGAACCAGGCCGCAGACCAGGACTGGGGCAGTGGGTGGACAGTGAAGCTTTATCTCTATCTGCAGCCACTCCCCAGCGCCAGCATCACCGCCTCAGCCCCACCTCAGATCCACAGGCATCACAGGAGCACCAGTCCCTGGTGCCACAAAGGTTGAGGACCACTGGTTTCAAAAGTAGTAATTTTCTTTATGGGGTCTGCCTAAATGGAAAATAGTTTTCCTTCAAGTGAGCAGTGTTGGTTAGACAAGTAGTCATCAATACTGGAAAACTCCCTCAATGTTTTGGAATTGCACAATGTTAGAAATTCAAGCAATCTTAGGAATAAGGTAGTCTAATTTCTTTATCTTATGGAAGAGGAAAACTGAAGGCCAGCACTCAAAGCCAAGGACAAGGTGGGCACATTTACGGTAATGGGGAAGAGCCGCTGTGAGCAAACTGACCCACCAGGACCTTGGGCAGAGCTGACCGAAACAAATGTGAAGAAAGAAGGCTTCGGGAAATGGGGGGAATTGGAATCTTTCAGTTCCCAAAGTCCCGTTTCTACTTTTCTACCCATAGGAAGCAAAAAGTAAATCTCATCTCAAAAAGACTAGAATTGACTAATAAATAATACAGATATGAGGCAACGACTCTTACCTTAGCGGGAAAATATACATATTTATGCTTTTCCCTAAAAAGTACATGCAGTGATATATTTCCACATCAGACCAGGACTCTTCCTGTTAGGGTCGTGACAGACTACAGGAATGGACCAAATCAAACACAATGAACCGCAAGGGGCAAAGCCCTCCACAGAGATGTGGGCACGTGTTCTAAAACACAGCATCTGTTAAAGGAGACGAGTCAAGGATGAACCCTACAAAGATAATGTGGCTCAAGAGCTGATGTATCTTTTCGATACATTAAATTTGTATTAGAAACATACCTGTGTGGCTCGAAAAATCAAGATACTGTTAACAAGTGTCGTTCAGAATTGCTATTCCAAAGTCTGTGTCCATCCACCATGCCCAATCTAAGACTGGTTTACATGATTTCATGAGCCTTTCCAATGTTTCCTTAGCATAGCATGTGCAGTACACACAATATATAGTCCCTTTCCTCCATCTTTCTTATAACAGAGGGACTATGGCTCTTCATTTCGCAGACTTTTCATAACGATATACAGTTTCCTCAAGACAGCACCACAGAAGAGACACTATATTTGTTTGAGACTAGGTCATAAAAAAGACCCCCCGGCTTCTACTTAGGTCACCTTATACTCAGGCATGTCTGATAGTTTTAATAATCACATTCTCATCAGGGGCTGGTATTAAATACAAATATTACTTTCAGTGTATTTGGAAAACTGTACACAGAAAACCAGGACAGGTTCCCTGAATCCTACAAAGTTGGAAAATGGTTTCCTATAAATTTTAAAATAATTTTGTTGATAGAATCCATATGGCTCCGTGGAAATCAATGTTTATTTGGGAAACAAATAAACATCCTACAGTCTAAGTTAATAACAAGTCAGATACCTGCAGAAGTCATCTCACTTTAAATCTACTATCATCTTTCTATATTGCTTTTCCCCTGGATGGCATATCTAGTCACTTAAATCTCTGAAACTATACAAGTTTATCCTGTAATATACCTTCCCCAAAATTATCCTGCTGTAGAAATCACATGTTCAAAAATTGAACAATCAGTGGCTTTCTTGAACGCTTTTTAAAAAGCCATATTATGAGTATACCAAACATACGTATCTCAACTAGACAAAGAATGAGAGGAAGAAGATCTTGCCACCGTCTTTAGAATTACATGCTTTGAACAGGATGCCCTGACCAGGCATGTGGTGGGTACAAATCCATTCTATGGAAGAATAACATATTGCAAGGTAGTTGGGCTTCTGATGCCTAAAAGAACCACATAATATTCCTTACTGTGCAACATACTATCTTTCCAATTTTCAAAAGGGTCCTGGAAGAAATGGGAATTTAAATGAATGAGGGGCATTGGAAGTACGAGAGAGAGGTAAGAGAAGATAACAAGCACCTATATCTTAAAAGCAAAGATACATTCTCCTGGGCGTATCCAGATTCCTCACCAAGAAAACTGTGTCATAGGGTACAAAAGCAGAATGATATACCACTTTTCCTCTGGGGGAAGACTGAGTCCCAGAGACATGAAGTAACTGCTCTAAGGTCAACGGCTTGCAACTTGCATAAAGAACTAGCAGGAAGTGTCCCCAAGCCAGACCACACCTGGTGGCAGGTGGCTCTGAGACTATGTGAAGGGATTTAGTTATCCACCCTTGAGAAACTCACCTAAAGGCCAGCGAAAGGAGCCCTGCTTTCAATTTCCTTTTCATTCATATATATTATTCTTACAGAGAAAAGGAAATTCACTTTACAAAGCAACCAGGGAAAGAAAAATAAATCTAGAAAAGTGCCAAAGGAACACAAACTCTGATGCAACCCCCACACCCCCACTCCCCAAGAGCAGTTCTCTCAACAGAACAGAAGATGGCAAGAAGAACATATTCATTCCCTCTTAGGTGCTATCCAAGCACAGTCATTCCTAGGTTGTGCTCTCTCTCCATCCTCGTGAGAGTGAAACGCAGACAGCTGAGCACGAGGGCTGCCCGCTTCAGCCCAGAGCAGAGGGCGGGGCCCCTCCCAGATGGCCACTCATTACAATAAAGGATGGTTAGGCCATCCACCCTGACACCTCCCTCCCCCCAACATCTGTGTCCATCTGGCAAACCTTACAGGATTTCAACACAACGCTCTTCCTAACAGCTGACTCCTGAAGAGTGTGCAGAGCCCCTGAAAATAAGAGGAAGCTGAGTGCCCACTCGCCCGCTGCGGGCCAGTGTCATCAGACGCAAGAGCAGCTGCTGAGTGGAATGTGCTCTGCAGCCCCGATGTCTCCTCAGACTCCTCCGCGACATCTCCACCTGAGGGATGACTAAAGGGGTTTCTATTCCACTTGCCTCAAACAATGCTGATTTCCATCACCCACGCGCTCCCCGCACTCCGGGCCAACGACCGCACCAGCCCACCTTAGGGAAAAGCACAGTTTTCCACCGCGGTGCTCAGGTCATTTTTGGAGATTTGCGATTCCTTTCTTTCCACTGATTCAATCGATCAGCAAGTCCCGCTGCTCTGTACTTAAGATATGTCCTGAATTCCACTGCTGCGACGTCAGTCACCTGTACCCTGGGTCCCACCATCACCTCCCGCCTCCGACAGCACTGAGTAGCCTCAGGCCTCATCAGCCTCTTCTCGTCCCCCCTCTGAGGCCCGTTCTCCACACACCGACTAGGAAGATCTCATAAGTAAAACATTTCACATCTCCCCTTTGCTGCAAACCCTCTACGGGTCCCACTGTGCTCAGGACACAATGCCATCTCCCAACCGGGCCCACGAAGCTCTCAGGTCTCCCCTGAGGCCCTGCAGGTCCCCAGATCACCGTGCTCTGATCCACCGTCCTGGTCCTCAAACAGCTGGTTCTGTTCCTGCTGTTCCCACCGCCTGGTGCCTTCCTCCCCGGAGTCCCCCCACGGCCGATTCCGATTCATTGTTCAGATCCCTGAGGCAGGGTCTGGATCGCCCAATCCCAAACACGCCCACGAAGCCCATCCTCTGGGCTCACGATGCCCTGCTCCGTGCTGTTCACTCCGCAATTAAAGTGCTGGCCCGACGCATCTCTCACAGGAGTAAAAGCTCGCCAACACCTGGAGCAGTGCACCAGGCACTCGATGTCTGAAGGGATGACTGACTGGGTGAAACGTTTCCTGATCAACGTTTTAAAGATGCTGGGTAGGGCCCGGAGAAGATGTGGCCATCGCCACACAGAATAAAAGATCCGTGGAGCCTGCCGAAGCGGAACAGGTTTGTGACAGGACACAGGCCACGATCCTGGGAAACGGGAAGAGGGCACACTCCACCCCATGGGGCTCTGTTTTCCCACCACGAGGATGTGGTCTTAGTGAAGCAGATTTTGCTTAAAAAATTAGTTGGAAAAAATTCCCATAACTGGAGCATGAGCTTTGGTAGCACAAATTCGAGCTTTGGTAGCACAAATTCGAGCTTTAGCTAGACCTTAGCTCTTGGCCCGGCCCGGCGGGGGCCCCGTCCCCCAGCGGGTTCCAGAACCCTCGACCCGCAAAGTGAAGCTTTACCCTAACCTCACGGCGGGCTGCGCATGTGCCGTGCACCACCTCCTCCAGCCGATCCACGGCCACCCTGCACCCCCGTGAGAAGCGAGGGGTTCAGACCCGGACGGAGCATCCCCTGAATGCACCCGAGACCTCGAGACCTCATCGCCACCACGGATCCCAAATTTGCCCATTAAAGGAAATCCTCCCCCTGGTACCCCTGAGGGAAGTTTAATGCTGACCGGAAACTTGACTTGGTGTTTTCTGTGAGTTTCCGCTCCATTTTGTACCTTATTTCCCAACTCATTGAATCATTCCCAGGTAAACGTCAGTTTGCCTTTGTCCCGCTTCTTGTTCAGTGTGAATTAAGATCTTAGTTGTTGCTTATCAAGTTCTAATGTGTTAAATAGAAATTTTTAAATGCTAGACGAGTCCAACCCGCTCTACAGCGGCTCCAGTTCCAGACTTGAACTTAGAAAGTTACTACAGGAAACACGATCCGCCCTCTGCCCTAGGGCCTGCGTCCCGCGGGTCTTAAACATCTCGCCTTCGGCTAAAATGAGGGATGCGGTTAAGCCGCACGGGCAAGGGCCACCGGCGAGCCCTCGTGTCGTCGCTCAGGTCCCTCGAAGTCCTGCCTTCCATTTCCTGCAGCTCCTGCCCCCACCTCATCCCTGCTGCAGGATCCGCTAAAAGGCTGAGAACAAAGATCTCAGAGCAAAGGGGATCGTTTGCTAAATCGACCCTCCCGCTCCTTCCCCAGGCTCCGTCGCTAGCAGGCCTCCTTGGAGTCGATCTCGAGAAGGGAAATTGCAGAACCAGATGCAGCCTGACGCCGGGCCGCGTTATGGAAGTTCATTTCCAGCTCACCTCAGTGCCTCGCCCCGATTCTGCGCCTCCCAGTTCCCGCGAACCCCAACCCGCGCGGCTCCGGGCGGGGGTCGTGCGGGACGTGAGTGCGGGTCACCCCGGGGTCGTGCGGGGCGGAAGTGAGGGTCACCCCGGGCACATCGATGAGCCGGGTTCTCCCCCCCCCCCGAGCACTCACCCCGCGCGCGCCCGGGCGGGCGGGGCGGGGTAGGCGCGTCTCCCCGCTCGGCCTTCAAGGGCGGACGCCAAGGTGAGCGCCCGCGGGGTCCCATCAGGCGGACGCGCATGACCCCCCTCCTGCGCCTCTGGCCGCCCCCGGGACCAAGGGGCGAGGCGGGCGCGCTCCCCTGGCCCCACGAAAGCGCGCGCACGCTCGGGGCGCCCCGGCCCGGCGGGGGGTCCGCGCGGCCTCACCTCGGGGTCCGCTCTCCGGCCAGCGTGGCGGCGCCGTTGGGGTGTCGCCGCCCGAGCGGAGCGCGGGCAGCAGCGGCGACCGCTCGTCACCGCCGGCCGCGGCCATGGCTGCCGGTCCCCCGGCTGCGGCTCCAGAGTCTCCGAGGCCACTGCCCGGCGGGGCGGGGCGGGGACAGGGGACGGGGGTGGGGATAGGGGAGGGAACGGGGCGGGGACAGGGGATGGGCGGGGACGGGGGGAGACAGGGGAGGGGACGGGGGGCGGTGACGGGGGAGGGGACAGGGAATGGGGCGGGGCGGGCTGGGCCGGGGCGGGGCCAGGGCGGGGCCAGGGGGAGGGGACAGGGGCTGGGATAGGGGAAGGGGACCCGGAGGGACAGGGACGGGGCGGGGCGGGGTGGGGAGGAGACACGGGGGAAGCGATGACGCAGTGACCCCGGGTTGGGGGGCGTCGGCAGGACGCGGGGGGGTGTCACCCTTCTCTCCGCTTTCCCCGGACGCTTCGCAGGAAAAAGTCCCGAGCCCCCGGCGACTGGGGAGAGTCCTGCGCGGCCCAGACTCGGCGACCGCGCGACGAGGCCCCGCGCTGACCACTTCGCAGCGTTGCCCGATGGCGCTCTCCCGGGGCATTTGTTCTTGAAGGCCGCTGCTTTAGTTAGGAAATTTTCCACCATCTGTTTCAGAGAAAGTAAATTTTAGTTAATTTTCTGTTCATTTTTTAAATGCCTGTTTGTCACTGTAGTGACGGCGTCCTCCTGAAACGATGAGTTCTGGTTTACATTTCACTTTACAAAACAGGTTATTGTTTTAGTTTTGTTTTTGGATTATACTGTCACTGACCCATAAACAATAATGAAGTTTATGAATAACAGAAGACAATTAGAAACTGTTTTCTTGAGGTCTTTCACATGTAAAAGAGTTACAAAAATTAAAACAGAAACAGGCTCAGCTCTGTCTCACTTTCTGTGTTAATTTAATTTTTTAATTTTCTTTGTTTTTCTTTATGAGGAGTTTTTAGAAGGGGTTAATAAATCAAAGTTTTAAACATGCCCAGATAAAACCACAATAGAAAAATAATCATGGTCTCAAATGGTAATTTTTCCACAGTGTTTCTCTGAGTCATTAAACATTTGTTATGTGTTTACAGTGTCCACACAGATACATAAGGCAGGTCTTGGTCTTCAGATGCCTGTGAGGCAGCAGAGTCAAAAAAAACCCAAAATTGAGGCTGTTAGTCCCTGTCGTACATCTATGGGGCATGAGGAAAAGCAGGTTTTAGATATTTGAATCTCCCCATATGACACTAAGAAGTCTTCCTTTTGCTCTCCAAAAATACTCCTTCAAAAGTGCATTTAGGCCACAGATGAAAATCCTAAGGAAAAATCAAAGAATTATGTCTTCTGATGTGCATCATCTTCTGCGGGTCAGTAGTATCAGGACACAATGTAATGTGAGGCTCCCCTAAGATATGATGCAAGGGCATTCACAGGTCTACTGGAACCTGGCAAGTGAAGGGTCAAGATGTAGTATTCCCTGCAGAAAGGAACATTTTACGGAATGAGCAACAATGTTTTTAGAGTTGCATTCTGGAAGGTAATGAGCAAAATAAACAAACAAACAAACAATCACTAAGAAGAATCAACAAAATCTTATTACTTTTGTGTCCTATCCTGTCACGACAGTCGCACAGTGTATTCACATTTCCATTAGCCATCAGACCTTAACCCCCAGCTGACTTTGTGCGCCCAGAAACCATACCTGCCTCACTCACTGGGACACCTCCAGCATCTAACACAGTGCCTGGCACATTAATAACTACTTACCTCATGAACAAAGGAGGACATGAACAAGTATTACAAAGTCCCACACCTCACCAAAACAAAGTGTCATCCAGAAAAAGAGGATTTATTGACCTTTTGATGAAGGTAACAATTTTGCCATCTGACTGACCAGTTTTCATGTTCCATTACATCACTATATCTAGGGTTTCTTTATTGTCCAGGTAATAATGATCTCTGTAAAATTTTTTCCTTTCTTCTTTAAATGGCTTCTTTATCCATTTTGGAACTCAGTTGAGGGTATTGAAGCTAATGGCAATTAGTCATCCTATGCTGCCACCTCGTGTGCATTTTGGGAATAACACCAGAATTTAGGTATTAAAATGTTATTCGTCATCCTCTGCTGTGATCTGGTGGGATTTTGGTAATAACACCAGAGTTTATGTGATCAAGTGTAGGTCATTATGACTATCCCTTCTCTGCTGCCATCTGGTGGTCAGTTTGGGAATAACACGACAGTCCTGCTCATAAAGTTATTTCTGTTCATTTTTAAAATAACACCCAGGGCATGTCATTATGAAAAGTTTTTCTCTGCTGCCATCTTGTGGTTATTTTGAAACTAACACCCAAGTGTATGTCATTAAAATTTATTTCCTGCTACCTTCTGGTGGGCTTTACATTAAATATTACTTTTTAAAAACACAGCAGCTTCCTTTATTCTAGCTTTGATCAATTTTGAACATTATTCCATTAAAATGACATAAACTGTTACTTTTATATTTTTTCATATAACTCTCTAGGGTCTTTTGTTAAAGTCTCACTGGCATCATCTACTAGAACAATTTTTTTAGCATGTGTCTTAGCGAGTGATTAATGACACTATGGACAGTGCACAGAAGTGTGCTCTAAGTCTCATTTTGACAAAGTATTCCCACACTTGTCGAGGAAGATTTCTGGAACACCCTTTCTAATCTAACATCTGGTAAAGATTTGTAGAGTGCAATCATCTCATTGGCCATTTAATTGAACTGATTAATTTTAAACATCTCTTTTAACTTTTCTTGATCCTCTTTATGAATTTCTCCTAGGCCTTCATGAGGCATTTTTATTGGCCCTATTAGGAAGTTCTCTCTTTTTTTCTCCATCACATTTGTTGTGTTCACTGAAGTAAAGCAGCAGGAACACATCCAAGAGTGCCCAAATTAAGGGGTGTGTAGGACCACCTTGCAATATACAAACTTTCTCATTGCATTTCAGTTCAAATGAAAAATTAAAGAATACACACACACACACACACACACACACACACACACACACACACACAGAAATTTTCCTATCTGGTTTCATCAGAAATCATATTCATAAACCCAAAGTGGTTTTTCAAAATAAATTTATGTCCCAAATCCAAGTGTCCCACATCTCTCTGGTATGCATGCAGCAGTGGTGGTGGCAGTGGTGATCATGATGATGGTGGATGCTTCTCAGGACAGGCCCCTGTGATTGTGTGGTATCCCTGACATTGCAGTGTGGGCTTTACTCTCAGGCACTGGCCAACCATGACACCTCTTCAGGCACTGCCTGTGGTTCCCCAACAATGATTTTTGAATTAGGTGTCGCTAAGTCAGGGGGACCCTATAATTAAGCATAAAAGAAAACAAAATGCCATGATAAATAAATCCATATTTTTCCCAGTTGCTTGTATTTTAAAATATAGCAAGCTTAATTAAAAGAGCATCATTTGGCACATGAACAACTATAGATGTTCTGAAACTGACATAATCATAAACATTCTTATACTTTTATATTAATTATGTTTAAGAGACTGATTTAGTTATTAAAAAATTATTAAGTGATTTGGGTTAAACTATGTACATAATTCTGCTAAGTGTTCCATGATAAAAGCTTACGTTTGAAAAATGCTGTTTGCCAAAGCCCGTTCATGAAGTATGTCTTTAACACCTGCGGCCAAACAAACTTCATCCCATTGGCTCCTTGGCCAGGGGAGGATCAGGGACAGACCATTTGCCCTTGTGCTAGAGTATTCCTCCCAGGCACACAGCCCACACAACGTGGGTCTAATCTGTGTCTTCTCACTGGTTGGCCTCATAAAGTTGCAAAGTATGGGTATTGAAGAGTGGGGCCAGTGTCAGCTTGAGGGTGGTGTTAAGAGCCAGTGAGCCAAGGGGTTGGTCCTGGGACAATTGGCCAATCGGTGCAGAGTTGGGTTGGTCTTTCTCCAGACCTGGTCTTCTGGATACTCCGGGGGTAGTCTCCATCCTGTGTAGACCGCCATGTGACCCCCACGTGAGCATGTGTGGACACCTCCACCCCCATATCACACTCATGTGATCCAGTTTGAGCCCACATTGTGTATGCTCTGCCTTCTCAGAAAGCCGAAAGAAGCTTCTTGAGGCTTCGAGTGGCACTGTTGTGTGAGGCAGTCCTTGTATCTAAGCAGTCCCTGGGAGCTGCGCCATGTACCCCCAGTGAAAACAAAAAGTGAGGAGAAGTGCCCCAAATCCAAATGTCCCAAATCTGGACAGGAGTGCCAAGTGTAGGGAGAGGTGCTGTCTCTCTTCAGATGACACAGTAGAGGACATGGCTTGTCGAGGAAAATTCTGTTTTTTAAAATTCTGTGGTATAGCATAGTGAGGGTAAAGAGCACTGAACATGTGTTTATCTTTTTTGTTTGTTTGTTTTGCTTCGTATTATATACGAACTAAAGATATTTGGCCTGTTTGTCTACATATAACAGAGGGGATTACTTCTACCTTAATTCCAGCCTGCATCTTCCCTAGGGTAACAGCTCCTTCCACAGAGATGCTAATTGTCTGGAGTAGTTCTGCCTGAATGAAGGGGTTTGAAGATTTTGTAGTCTTCTTTAGGTGTAGTCTTCTTTAGGTGCCTCTTTCCACGCACTTAAGATGGATTTCAGAAAACTACAAAACTTCCATCTTGTTATGGTGTCAGGAAAAATAATGGCTGGGTTACCTTAGCTCCTGGAAACTTCTGTAGCTGAGAGATCATGGTCTTTCACTGGCAGAAATGAACATTAGTTTTGCTTACGCTGTCAGCGTTCTTGAACTACTTCTGTGGGGTTTGGTAGAATTTAGAAGTGCTGCGAGTCCTTTTCCTCTCATCTATATTCAGAGTGTCGTGGAAAAATATTTACGAATCTATAACCTGTGTCACCAGAAAGGTTCTCATCTTATTCTGCGAGAAAGAATTCCAGGGTAAGATGAACAGCTGGAGGTCTTGTGGGTCTTGTGACCAGATTCTTGCTTTATTCTACAAGAAAGAATCCAAAGGCAAGATGAACAGCAAATAAGAAAGGACGGATTTTATTAATGTTAAAGTACTCACTTGAGGTGCAGGTTTAACTTGAGAGAGCAATAGGGAGGAAGGGGTGGGGAGAGAGAGAGAGAGGGAAAGTCCCATCAACATGGCTGGTTATGAACTTTTTGTTCTTCCTGGAGGGAGACTTTGGAAAATTGTGGTGCCAACTCGGCCTTGTTGTCCCCTCCAGTAGGTGGAGAAATTAGTTTTCTGCCTTTTTTTTTCTCATATGAAGTTTCCAGAACTGTGTCAGTGTCAGGTGCATAATGAGATTTTAGTATTTGCAATGTTGATGAGATGATAATGATATTATAGTTAGCCAAAAGTTTTGCTTTGGCCAAAGAGGGCATCTAGGCTGGAAAAGACCGAGTTTCGTTTATTACCTCTGCTGGGGCTAAAACGGGGAGGTCTGAAGAAAGGAAAAATTTTCAGAGCCATATCCTGGAGGGGAGGCAATGTCCCCGCCCTATCTGTTCAGCCCCTCACTTGGACTTAGCAACTCCTCGTTTTGTTGATTGAAACTTTTCTTCTAGAGATGGTCATTTTTTTTTTTTTTGTCATTTGACATAACAAGAAAATACCATAAAAATAGAAAGCCTTTTGCTTCTTTAGTTATTACTCTGAGTCGCTATTAAAATCCTACCAGTAATGGTCAGACGGTGGATTCAGACGGAAAAACTCTCAACTGGAAAATGATTTATAGAACTCTCACAAGTAGCCATTTCACTGGTAAAGACAGCAGGGTGTTTTCTACAGTCATCGTCATATGTATGTTTGATCTCTATTTGTGAAACTTTGGTGTTTGTCTGTCTAATTTGCGGTAGGATAAATGAGGTGGCGGTTTGGAACAGTCTGCCAGGGTGAGCTGAGACCCTGGGGTGCACAGAGGTGCTGAGAGCCACAGGGGAGGAGCCAGGGGCGGGGCCTGGGTGGATCCGCCAATCAGCGCGGACTCCTCTAGCGCAGGGCCCGCCTGCACCGGTGTCCGGGCTTCAGGCTGCTTTTAGGCTGGTTACTCCGGTCAAGAGACCCCCACGGACCCCTCGCGTTTCTGCACGACCCGGCGACACCCACGTGGAGCAGGTGCTTCTCGTGCGCGCAGACGCGGCTGCGCCTTCTCGGGGATCCCACGGAGCCTCCGAGGCTGCTGGTGGCTCCGCGGCGTCGACGCGGCTCCTGGACTCTGCGGCCCTCGGAGCTGCTCCTCGGACGGACTCGGGAGGAAAGGTGAGGAGGAGCTTTGTGTCCCAGGGGTGCTGAGGGGTGACGATTGGGGGTGTCCGTCTTTAGAGGGCCCGGGGGAGGAACCCGCTTGGTGTGGAAAAGTATTCTTTCTTAATTTTTGTTGCGTGGTGTGAGGTAGTGAGGGTGGAGAGTACCGAATGTGAGTGCGTCTATTTTCTGCTTTATGGTACAGAGGGATTAAAGATAACAGGGTGTGTCGGTCTAAAGGTAATGGGATTTGCTTCTACCTTACTCTAGCCGTCCTTTCCCCAGGCTACCAGCTCCTTCCATAGACATGCTAATCGAGTCGAGTCCCGAGTGAAAAGAGATTTGGAGGTTTCGCGCTCTTCTTAGACCACTCCTCTTTCCATCTCCTCCTCCCTCACCCCTCCCTATCTGGCGAAAAGATCCCTGGGCGGGAGGGGCCTTCCCAGTCGAATTTCTGAAAAACTGAGCCCCGCGACATCTCCTGGTTGTGGCCGCCAGCCGCCGATAGACACAGGGACCCCGGCTGATCAGTGAGTTATAGGAGACACACTCTCTATTCAGCCAGCTGGGTCTGCCGGTGGCATGCAGACCCCCAATTAAGCAGCCTTGAAAAGCGGAGGCACAGGGTTTTTAAGCCCTAAACCTCATTCTTCAATCTGTCCGAACACAAAAGTCTATTTTTCGTCCATTTACTAACTGTCAACCCACAGGTAGGTTGCGCAAGCCGGGCTTCAGATGCAGAAAGCTTATTGTTAGAATGTCATGTCCCAATGGGTGATAGCCTATGTTCCCATGGGCGATAGCCGAACAGTCATTTCCAGGAAGTAACAAATTTAAAGCAGTGATTTTCCAGCAGCCACATCATTATGGTGCCATTTTGATAAATAAATCTTTCCTTATTCCAAACTCTGATCTGCTGAATATTAAGTTTTTAATGTGCTAAACATACAGGCCTTGTGACTGCAGCTTACATGTCTTGTGGAACATTAAAAAATTTTGTGCTATGAGGAAATATATATCTAGAAATTACTACATTGGTTAGAGTGTAGCTAAATTTCCCTGTAACATACAGTCAGAGTTGCTTTGTAGTTTTCACTAGAAAGGCTTTTTTGGAAGGTCGAAAATTATAATATGTAATTAAAATTTCAAAAGTAAAAGTTAAAAGTGAAATCAACTGTAAAAGAAAAGCAAGATACGTTGCAGCTACAAAAAAAGGGATGCACTGGGGGCCAGCTCCATAGTGTGATGGTTAGCACATCTGCTTTACCTGCAGAAGGTCCTTGGTTCCCTCCCCAGGTGTTGCACCAGGTCCCCCCCACTGTTTGTGCATGCTGCTAGTGTGTGGGAGGAGACACCCTGCCTTCAGAGATCCATCTCTTAAGGGGAACTGGCCACATCCCTAGGTCAGGGCAACATCCCTAGGTCAGGGGTGGAAGTGGGGTGGGGAGGAATTAAAAATGAGGGGGAGGGAAAGGGATGAGATGAAGATGTAAATTTTGGGGGAAAGAAAATTAACTTTGTCCTAATGTAAGGCTGTTTCTTGCAGAAAGAGAACAAGGGAAACTGGATAAAAAATCTGAAAAGAAGTGTTGTAGGGGGTTTGTGAGGAGACATCTTGGGAGAGGAAATTTTACAGACAGTTAAGTTGAATGAAATTGGAATAAATTTAACAAGTCAAAATTTAAATATCAAAAGAAAGTTTTTGTACAAGCAGAGTTTAGTTATTCTTTCTTTAGAAGGACAAAGTTTTCATGTGTCCTTCTGCTCCAGATAAGAGATGAAAAGTTTTCTGCCTAGAAATCAAAGAGTGCTTTCTTAAAATAGTTTTCTGTCTAATCAAGTGCTTGATGACTTAAGAGACAATTTCCTCAATCCTAAAAACCGAGGTTTTGTTTTGTCACTTTGGTTAAGTGAATAAGTTTTAATATGGTTTCATAATAATCTACTAAAGAGAAACATGGATGTCTAGAGTGTTTTTGAAAGCAAGAAACTGCTTCTGTGTCTCCAGGGGTCCCTCGCCAAGGACAAATACAAATCGTAAATGCCTTTTCACAAAAATTAAGAGAAAACCTTAGCCATTGTGATGATGTGCCCCTAGAAAGAGGAAAGACGGGATTAAGACTAGAAGCCTCTATGCCAACCGCCACAGCAGCCACATTTCCTGATCAAATACCTGGCAATTACATCGGTAGGCTATTGCTTAACTCTGTTCCCACAAGAAAGAGTAGGAGGAATTTCTGGGAAACATGGTATGGGAATCTGACCTTTTAACGTTCCGCTTTCTGCTTCTGTACCCCCGCTTACGCATCACATCAGACCACCATTTGGTGACGGGTAATGAATAGATGATGTATAGATTCATTGTGATTGGGATATAGTGATTAATGGATTTTGGGGTATAAAACTGTGGACCAGAAATGGGTCGAGGCTGCTCCTTTGGAAGGACAGCCGCCGGATAATAAACTGCCTCTAATATCAAAGCACTCAGGTTGAGTCTGGTTATTCTGGTCACAACACCATGTTCACAGGTAAACTTAATTTCTTTCTCCAGCCAGAAAGAGTTTGGCTCCAACTCTTCTTTAATATAATCTTATCCTTCCTGTGGCAGTCATTTTCAAATGAAGGTGTGGGAGTTCAGAGCGCATCACTCAGAGATGTTCAGATTGTTTCCAGATGAGGGTAAGTTTATCTTCTGACTGAAGAGAAACTACTGCCCCACCTTTTATATATCCAGAACAATTTGAATAAAGGGCTTTGCCCATATAATAGGAGATCCTCAGCCATCATCTCCGCTTGACCCATCTATAGGGCAGGGCAAAGTAATGTGCAGTAAATGTCTGTTCTTATCCTGCAATGACCCTTTGAAACCCCCCAGGCACCTTACCATATCTCTAGCTCAAGATAGATCTTTTGTGCCCAAGTTCCCATTGTAGTCCTCTCTCATGTATGTGGAGTCTCTGATTCTCACGTGTTAGGTTCTCATACATATGGATATATTAAACTGCATTATTTTCTCTTGCTAACTTTTTCTCACATCTATTTGATTATTAGAACTGACAAGAGATCATTGAGGGTGAAGGAAAGCGTATTTTTCCTCTGCTGTTGGCACCATGAGCAAGATCAACTCACTTTCCTGTGATGCTGCTGCATTTGAAGAGATGTTCGGCCATCTGACACAGGCCAGCATGAGGTAAGGATTCTTACCCTATTGACACATCCCCAGTTCTTCACAACAACCTGAAATTTAATGTCTTAAAATATCTACTTAGTCCCTGTTAGGTTGGGAGCTCCAAAACAAAACGTGGTCTAAACTGCAGTTATGGCTAGTGTCATATGAAACTGTTGCAGCTCCTGAGGAATTGAAAACCTCAAATTACAATGCCAATTGTGAGGAAGATTCCAATTAGATTAGATTATTTTAAACCACTTAAAAATCACAGGCTTCCAAATCAAATAAGGCAGAAACAAAGAGAAAAGAGAGTCACAGGACTCTCGTGCTTGATTTAACCTCACAGTAATGTTTGTACAGTAATGTTTGTACAGTAATGTTTTATGTTGATGTATGTTAGGCATTTATGGGTTCAGGGGGTTAAAGGTCTAGGGTCTGGGATAGAGTGTTAGAAGTTAGAATCAGAGTTTGAGTTTTGGGTCTGGGGTCCTGGGACTGCAATCAGTTTGGCTCTGGGTTCCACTTATGGATCCAGGATCTATTTACAGGGTCTCAGGTCCAGAGTTCACCTTCAGAATCTGTCAGTTGGCAGTCAGGTCTGATCCTGGAGGGTCTGCCTCTTGTTGTGACCAACATTAAATAGACCAAAGCAAGTATGCTCTCAAAGGCTGTTTATTAGCTGGCAGCTGTCCTTTCCAGCAGCAGCCCCAAAATGTAGAGGTACAGGTTTTTCAGCCCTAAATCCCATTCTTCATTCTGTCTGAACACAAAGATCTACTTTTCTTCTATTCACTACCTGTCAACCCACTGGCCAGGTGTGCAAGGAGGGGGTCCAGAAGCAGAATGCTTAATGTTAGAATGTTATGTTCTTAATAGCCTATGTTCCCGTGACAGTACCAGGCAATAATTTTCAGCTTATATACAATTGATTGTTTCTCATGCCACACAGGTAAGCAGGGTTACTCAAGCAGTTAGCGTTTGAGCTCATTGTTACAAGTTTCATGATTAACAGAATGTGGCTAAGGATTCCAGGAGCTAGGCCTTTGTCTAGTTTTAGGTTTTAATTAACTCTTTCCCTTACCACATTTCAGCAGGCTATCACATTCTCCACTGGTTTTCAGGCATATATCAAATCTTTGATGTCCTATAAACTGGGGGCAACTGAGGTACCCCTGTTACTTAAGTAGATAATACTATTAATATAACAGCCTGGACTCTGTTTAGTATACTTTATAAGGGAATTCACCATACATGGTCCAAACAGCAGTCCCAGAAAAGCCAATATTAAAGGTCTAGCGATAGATGACAATAATGTTGTTCATACCACAACTGACCTTGTAGTAGGTTTTCTTCTCTTTCCTTAACTCTTGGTCTTACTAAGGCTAGACTACCTTGAATTATGCCAGAGTGGTTGGCACAAAAACAGCAGTTTTTACCTAAAGTTATACAATTAAAGCAAGATCTATGCTTTATGACCACATTAGTTTTAAGTTTATTTTACAGATTTGAAATTAGGCTGTTCAAAAGGTTAATTCTGAAACTATGGTTGATGCAGTAAATGAATATTAAAGCAAACAAAAATTTATCTAAATTTTTACTTTAAAAATAAGGTTCTTAACTATTTAACATACTCTCAGAAATGATATCTTGTTAACATTATTTGACTTTAAACATTTACAATCAGTAAAACAATCTGCACATAAAAGCCTGACATTTTGATTGAATGGATTTACATTTTTCCAAGTATAATAAGTACAATCACCTATTTATAATTGGCTTTTAACAATATGGCACACTAGTAAACAATATTCTATAGCAATTATCTCATGTGAAATTACAAGAGAAAAACAAGTTTTTCAATAACAGTGAGTTACTAAATTCCTTTATCTAAAAGTTGTTATAAAACTTTTAAAAAGCCTAAACACACAAACATGATTTTTTACAGTAGGGGGGTGCATTGTGCTCTTAACAGAGCAAAGGCAAGGAGGCTTACCTAACGCTCACCAGTTTTCAATTTGTACTTACTTAACGTTTCCTTTAAAGTCCTATTCATCCTCTCTACTTGGCCTGAACTCTGTGGTTTATAAGCACTGCAATTTCTACTCTATTTCTAGCAATTTTGCCTCAATTTGACTAGTTACAGCAATGAACAGCGGGCTGTTGTCGGACCCCAATATTATGGGCAGGCCAAATCTTGGAACTATCTCTGATACTAATTTCTTTACTACTACTTGTGTAGTTTCACGCTTAGTAGGAAAAGTCTGAGTCTTTCCGGATCACGTGTCAATGAAAATTAACAAATACTTGAATCCAAAAGTACCAGGTGCAACTTCTGTGAAATCAAGTTCTTAGTGTTTTCTAGATCTCTTTCCCCCGAGTCTCACTCCTTGTTCTGTGGAGGTCCTTCCTTGGTTTAGTTGTGCACACACTGCACACCTATTAGCCACGTCCTTGGCTAAACTTTTTAGTCCTGGAACATAATTATTTCTTTTCAATAGTTCAGTCAACTTAGTTCCTCCTAGATGGGTGGACTGATGCATTAAGTCCACTAAGGTCTTTTCTAAAACCTGAGGAAGGAGCGATCAGTCTTCCATCAGGGAGCATTCTGTACCCTTGCTCCCTTTCTTTTCCTCCTAGTCTTTAACTTAATTCTAAGTCACATGGGATATACTCAGACCTTTCTGCAAGGGCCGGGGGAAGCTTCAGAGGAAAATTTGTCTACGTGCCCCACTGGTTTTCTGGCAGCATTCTTTGCTATCTGATCTGCAAAGGAATTTCTTTTTGCTACTTCAGTTTCTGCATTTTGTTGCCCAGGACAATGAATTATAGCTACCCTTTTTGGTAGCCAAATGACTTCTAACAGGGCTAAGATCTCTTCCCTGTTTTTAATTTCTTTGCCTCCCATTGTTAAAAGTCCCTTTTCCTTATATAAAACTGCATGTACATGGGCAGTGGCAAAGGCATATCTACCATCAGTTCAGATGTTTACAGTCTTGTTCTTTCCCCACCGTAAAGCTTGTGTTAAGGCTATGAGTTCAGCCCTCTGCCGATATTCCATGGCTTAGGGCCTGTGTCAGTATCACATCCCTGACTGTCACCACGGCTACCTCGGCATACCTTACTCCTTTGGATATAAAACTGCTTCCATTGGTAAAACCACATCCAGATCAGGCCATGGCTCATCCTTCAAGTCCGGCCTCAGTCCAGTTAGTTACCTGCTCAAGGTGCTGAACACAGTCATGCAATGGAGCCTGCGGGTCATCATCTGGGAGCAGCGTGGCGGGGTTCAGGACTGCAGTTTTCAAAAACTGGATTTCAGTCACAAATAGCTGGAACAGTTTATCCAAGTCTGGCAAGGCCAGGGCTGGGGCCGAAATTAAGGCCTTCTTTAGGTCTTAAAGGCCTGTTGTGGTTGAGAATCCTAGGTTAGTTCTGCTTTGTCTATCTTTATCTTTAGGTTTCCCTCTATTGTTAGGAGGTTTCCTCCAAGGAGGTCGGTTTCCTTATCGTCCTACAAACATGACCTGCACATCATCCCTATTATTAAATACCTTTTGTGCCATGTCTAATAAAGCGGATAAATTCTAACCCTCAAGTCCTTCTAAATTCTCTAATTTCTTTCTAATATCTGGGGCCAACTGACTAACAAAAGCCAAATTAATTGCCTGTCTATTGGTTGGGTTTTCAGGATCTATAGGAGTATATAAGTGATAAGATTCCAGTAACCTTTCTAAGAATGCAGATGGCCATTCATTCTTTCTCTGCACCACCTCACTGACCTTAGACAAAATTATTGGGCGACAGGCAGCTGTTCTTAGTCCCTGCAACAGCAACTGGTGATACTGTTGGAGAGCCTCCTTACCTTGAGTAGAGTTGGGGTCCCAGTTGGGATGAGTGCTGGGAAACACATATTGCACCTGCATAGGATCCATAACAGGCTGCCCTGTTGGGGCTAGTACATGCTTTCTTCTTTCTTCTGGAATTCTACCTTTTTCCTCTGTGGTAAACAAAACTTGTAACAACTGTTGGCAATCATCCCAAGAGGGTTGTTGAGTAAAGAAAATAGTCTGTAAAGGAGAGATTAGTCTGTGGTTTCTCTGGGAAAGAAGAGTTTTGATGTTTCCATTTATATAGATTTTTCCTGTTATCCAAAATCTTAATTTACAATAATAATACATTCAATATTTATAAAAATGTTATTATAGTAAAAACTAAGATTTAATATCAAGACCATGTATTTATCTAAAAATATAACTATCTAATTATTATAATAGTTTTACTGTCATGGCCCAAATCAGAGCCATGACCTTTGCTTCTATATATGCCCCTTGTTTCTGAATAGTCAGATCTATTCTTGATATTCATGATATACAGTATTTTATAATAACTGAAATTATGGCTGATATTATTATACAAGAACATATGAATAGCAGATATTGACAACTCTCTAAGAACTCTATACAATTTCTGAAACACTTGTATTAATAACATATATCTATAAAATATAACCTAAAGAAGATTAAGTATTATCTATCACTTGACAGTGTTCTTTTATATAATTTAATATATCAAGTAGACTGAATCAGCTTAACATTTCTCTTTTACAAAGTGACAAAACTAAACCTTTGAGATTTTCCAGGTGCCCTCTGGGAAGTCTCAAAGTTATTTTGAGATAAAACAAAAATTCTACTTAGGTTTTATGTTGGAATATTTATCATAATGTCACAAGGTTTGATCATCTGATTAAATAGGATCACAGGTCATTATGAAACAATACTCAGTTATCTATTTAACCAATGCGATAATAAATATTTCAGAGATAAATATGACTACAAAAAACCTTAGCACTCTTAATGTTAAGAAGAGTCTTTTCTTTTTGTATGTCTACAGCATCTAGTCTTCCTAGTTGGTCTCCCATCCAAGTAGTAAACAGGCTCGAAACTGCTTAGCTTCCGAGATCAGACTAGATCATGTGTGTTCAGGGTGGCATGGCTGTAGACCAATCGATGGACTTTTAAGTAATAACTCCCTAGTGTTTGTCATTATAAATATATATTCTTTGTAGCCATGTTGTGGGCATTTTGGGAATAACACCAGATTGTATAACATGAAAGTTATTTCTGGTGGTATTGCTTGTGTATTTAAAAAATAACACCCAATGACATGTTGTTATGAAAATTTTCTCCGCTCCCATTTAATGTAAACCCTGGGTACAAAGCAGTGCAAGTCATGAAAATTGTTCTCTGCTGCCATGTCATGGATATTTAAATATTTTACCAGGTGTACGTCATCAAAAAAATTTTTCTGTTGCCATCTGGTGGGCATTTTGAGATATAACCTTGGGGTAGGTCATCATGAAAATTTATTTTCTGCCTGAATCTTTTGTTCATTTTGGAAATTATTCAAGAATACAAAAGTTATTTTCTGGTCACATCTGGTGGACATTTTGGGAATAAAACCTATGTGTATTTCATCATTAAAAAATTTTTTTCTACTCCCCCCCATGAATCTTAGAAATTACGCCCCAAATGTTATTTAAAAATTATTCTCTGCTGCCATCTGGTCAGTATTTTGGGTAAACATCCTAGGAGCTATATTCATGAACTATCATTCTAAGCTGCCATCTGATGGGCACCACAGAGCATGCCATTGAATGTTATTTTTGCTGCTATCTCATGAGCATTCTGAAAATAAACTCAAGAGTATGACATTATGAAAAGTTTGCCATTTTCATGTGCAGTTTGGGAAAAATACAGGAGTGCATGTCATTAAGTGCTCCTCTGCTCCCATTTCATGGCATTTTGCAAATAACACCCAGTTATAGATTCACGACTACTCATTCTCTGCTTCCATCTGGTTGGCATTTTTGGATGAACCAAAACACAGGAAATAAAGAATTATTTTGTTGTTATAGCATGTGTATTCTGAAAATAATACCTAAGGGCATGTGGTTATGAAAAGTTGCTGTCCTCTGTCATTTTGTGTGCATCTTTGTAAAAATACAAAAATGCATGTCGTGAAAAAATGTTCTCCTGCCGTCTCATGGGCATTTTGAAAATCAGAAGCAGTGTATGCCATTGTAAAAATCTATTTTTTCTGCCCTTCTGTGGGTAATTTGGAGACAACACCCCAGTGTATGCCATCATGGAAATATATTTTCCGCTCTCACTTACCGTGCATCTTGAAATACCACCAGCGTGTAAATAATTACATGTTATTTTTTGCTGTCCTTTGGTGGACATTTTAGGAATAACACTTTACTGTTTGTCATCATGAATATTCATCCTGTGCTGCCATACAGTGGGCATTTTGGGGATAACACCTGAGTGTTCGGCATCATGAAATTTTATTTTCTGCCCTCATCTACCTTGTATCTTGTGAATCATATTAGAGCGTGAGTAAAATACGTTATCTTGTGCCACCATATTTTGTGTGTTGAGGGAATAAAGCAAAGTGGATTCTTAAAAATTTATTTCCTGCTGCTATCTCATGTGCATTTAAAAAAATATAACTAAGGGCCTTTCCTTTGGAAAAGTTTTCTTTGACACCATTTTGTGAATGTCTTGAGAATAGCACAGGTTGCAAGTCATAAAAATTATATTCTGCTTCTGTCTTGTGGACATTTTGAAAATAATACCTTAGTTTATAGCATAAATTTTTCTAAATTCCCACTGGATGGAAGCAAACAATGAATATTCATGATGACCACTTAAGTGTAATTCCTAAAAAATACACCAGAAGTCAGCAGAAAATAAACTTTTATGATAAGATGCACTTAAGTCTTATTTTCATAAAGTCCTATGAGATAACAGCAAAAGATAATTTTTCGTACCGTGCACTTCTTGTTTTTCTCAATACGCACTCAAACGGCAGCAGACAACTTTTCATGACAACATGCCCTTAGCTGTTATAATCAAGCACACATGAGATAGCAGCAGAATTAAATTTTTATGACCTGCCTTGTGGTGTTATGACCAAAATACCCACCAGATGACAGCAAGGAATGAATATTCACGGTGACTTACACTCAGATGTTCCTCCTAAAATGCCCACCAGATGACAGCAGAAAGCAGTTTTGTCTTTTACTTCCACTCTGAGGTTATTCCAAGATGCTAAGCAGATGAGAGCAGAAAAAAATATATTATCAGGATGGCATACACTAGGCTGTTATTCCAAAATATGCCCACAGGATGGCAGCATTAAATTACTTTATATGGTGACACACACTAGTTTGTAATTTGCGAAATGGCACAAGGTGGTAGCAGAAGATATTTTTCCTGACATCACTTTCCTGATTTCTCCCAAGATGCGCATGAAATGGCCATGGACAGCTTTACATGATATGCCCTTAGGTATCATTTTAAAAATGCGCACGATAGAAGCCGAAGGAATTCTTTATGACATGTGCAGTGATATTTGCAAAATTCCCAGCAGATGGCAGGAGAGGCTTACGAATAATATTTCATGAATTAAACTCTGATGCTATTCCGAAAAGAACCCAGCAGAGGGCAGCAGAGGCTTAAGAATAACATTTTATAGATTAAACTCTGATGCTATTCCGAAAAGCACCCACCAGATGACAGCAGAGGCTTACAAATAACATTTCATAAATTAAACTCTGATGCTATTTCGAAAAGCACCCACCAGATGGCAGCAAAGGCTTACAAAAAATTTCATAAATTAAACTATGATGCTATGCCCAAAATCGCCCACCAGATGGCAGCAGAGGCTTATGAATAACATTTCATGAATTACACTCTGGTGCTATTCCACAAATCGTCCACCAGGTGGCAGCAGAGGCTTACAAATCACATTTCATGAGATTAAACTCTGCTGCTATTCTCAAAATCGCCCACCAGATGGTAGCAAAAGCTTACAAATAACATTTCATAAATTAAACTGTTATGCTATTCCCAAAAGCACCCACCAGTTGGCAGCAGAGGCTTATGAATAACAATTCATAAATAAACTGTGATGCTATGCCCCAAATCGCCCACCAGGTGGCAGCGGAGGCTTACAAATAACAATTCATGAATTAAACTGTCATGCTATTACCAAAAGCACCCACCAGATGACAGCAAAAGCTTACGAACAATTTATTAATTAGATTGTGATGCTATTCCGAAAATCGCCCACCAGATGGCAGCAGAGGCTTACAAATAACATTTCACGAATTAAACTCTGATGCTATTCTTAAAATCGCCCACCAGATGGCAGCAAAAGCTTACGAATAACATTTATGACCTAGATTTTGATGCTATTCTCAAAATCATCAGATATTAGCATTGTGAAAATATATCTTTTTCTCTCGTGTACATCTTTGAATACTCTGGCGAAAAAAATGTTATTATCTGCTGTCATCTGGTGGGCATTTAAGAATAATAGCAACTGTTTGACATTAGGAATATTTGTTCTCTCAAATAGGTGGGTAGCTTGTGTATGACAGGAGTGGCTGCTGGGCATAAAGTTCTGAAATTTTTACCTCTACTACCATTTTATTATTTTTTATTTTTGCATGAGATAACAGCAGAAATAATTGTTTTAGATGTGATGTGGTAGTATCCTTTCAACTGCCAAAAAAATGGTTGCAGAAATGAATATGCATGACCAGCTTTACTTGGATGTTATTCCCCAAATGCCCACAAGATGACAGCAGAAAAAATTTTATGATTGCATTCTCCTGGGTGTTATCAAAAAGTCATGCAGAAGGCAGTAAATAACAATTTTTTGTAGCTTTTACTCTGATTTTGTTCTGTGAAGATTCACTAGAAATGATAGCAGAGAAAACAGAACGATATATGTGGGGGTGTTATTTTTTAAGTATACATGACACAGCAGTAAAAACTTTTCTTAACAGGCACTGAGGTCTCATTTCCAAAATGTCCACCAGATGGCACTACAGAAATGAATTTTCATAACACTCGGGTGTTATTCCTAAAATGCCCACCAATGGCAGCCGAAAATAATTTATTTTTACTTATGCTCTTGTATAATTTACAAGACACAAAATATTGGGGCAGAGGATGAATTTTCATGATGCCCTATTGTAAGTTTTATTCCCAAATTTTCCACCAGATGCCAATGGAATATATTTGCTCATGTACACGCCTGAAATTTTTAGAGTGCCCACGAGATGGCAGCAGGAACAATGTTTGAGTTGCTCTCCTTTGTTATTGCCAGTATTCACACAAAGATGGTAACAGATAACTTTTATAGCAACATACCGTGGTGTGTTATTTTTTGAATGCACACTAGCTAGTGGCAGAAATGACTTTCAAAACATACTGTTGTGTTATATCCAACATGCCCACCAGATGACAGCAGAAAGTAAAATTTTGTGACAAATTTAATTATTACTTTCAAAATGCCCACGAGACTGCGCAGAGTATAACTTTCATGGCTTGCACCCTGTGTTATTCCCAAGATGCTCACAAAATTGTGACAGAGAAAAACTTTTCATAAGGAAAGACCCTTACTGTTATTTTAAATGCACGAGATAGCAGAAATAAGTTTTCAAGACATGCACTGTGGTGTCACTCACAAAATAGACCAGAGGGCAAGAGAGAGCAATTATTCAAGTTGACACACACTGGGGTGTTATTCTAAAACACCCACCAAATTGCAGCAAGAAAGAAATGTTTAATACATGCAGGTGGTGTTATTTCCCAAAAGCACAGAAGATGGCAGCACAAAATAACGTATTACTTGCAATCTGATGTTATTCACAAAATTCACAGTCCAAGAGGGCAGAGAGTAAAAATTTCATGATGCTATACAATCGAATGTTATTCCCTAAATGCCCACAACATGGCAGCAGGAGATGAGTATTCACACTCCCCTACACTGGGGTGTTTTGAAATACGCACGAGATGACTGCAGACAATAATTTTTCATGACTTGTACTCTTGTGTTCATCTTAAGATTCATAAAATGGGAGAAGAGAAAGATTTTGTATCATCATGCCCTTGGTTATTAATTTAAAAAAACACACAAGATAGCAGAAATAACTTTTTTTGACATGCACTGTGGTGTAATTTGCTAAATGTCCACAAGATGGCAGGAGAGAATGAGACTTAATCAATTACACTCTGATGATATTCCAAGACGCACAGTAGATGAGAAAGGAAAATAAATTTTTATGATGTCATACACTCGGGTGTTACCCCCAAAACGCCTGCAGGAAGGAGGCAAAAAATGAATTTTTACAGTGGCATACACTTGTTTGTTATTTACTACACGCTCACAAGATGGTAGCAGATTATAACTTTTCATGACAGATATGCCTGTATTTTTTCCAAGATGAACATTAAATTAAGTGGCCACAGACAACAATATTGCATGGCAACATGCTTGCCATTAGGTGTCATTTTCAAAATATACATGAGATAACAGCAGAAATTATTCGTTAGGACATGTACTGTGGTCTTATTCGCAATATGCCCACCAGATAAGAGCAGAGAACAGTCATGAGCTACATTGGGTATTATTCCAAAAATTCCCAGCAGATGGCAGCAGAATAGAATTTTTTAGTCCTTTCACTGATGTTATTTCAGGATGCACAGTAGATGACAGCATAAGAGATATTTTCATGATGGCAAACACTCGAGTGTTATTTGTCAAATGACCACAGGATGGCAGCAAAAAAATGAATTTTTAGGATGCCAAACACTAGCTAGTTATTTTCAAAATGGCACGAGAAGGCAGCAGAAAATAAGCTTTTATAATACGCACTTCTGTTTTTCCAAAGAGGTGCATGAAATGGCCATATACAACAATGTTACATAATGACATGCCCTTAGGTATCATTTTCAAAATGCACATGACATAGCCAAAATTATTCATTATGACATGTGCTGCAATCTCATTCACAATACGCCCCCCAGATGGAAGCAAAAATTAATGCGTTTTACTTGCACTCTTGTGTAATTCCCAGAATACACACTAGCTTGGGGCAGAAGATGAATTTTCACGATGACCAACACTAAGGTTTTATCCCCCAAACGCCCACTAGATGGTATAGGAAAATAAGTTTTCGGATGACATACAACTAGATGTAAATTTTGAAATGCCCATGAGTGGGCAGCAGAGGGCAATTTTCATGACACATACATGTGTTATTCCCAAGATTCACAAGGAATGGGAACAAGGAAACATCAAAACAACATGCCTCTGGGAGTTATTTTTGAATGCACATAAGACAACATCAGATGATAATTTTCATGACCTGCATTTCTGTGTTATTCCCAAGATGCATATGAAACGAGAGCAGAGAGAAGTTTCCTAATGACATGACCTTGGGTGTTATTTTATAAATACACACAAGAAAGAAGGAGCACTTAAATTTTCGTGCTATGTACTGTGGTATTATTCCCCAAATTCCCACGGGATAGAAGGAAAAAATGACTATACATGAAAACAGACAATGGTGGCTTATTGCCTAAAAGCCCACCAGAAGACAGCAGAAAATAATCCTTGATTATTTACCCTCTGCAGTTATTTTCTAAATGCACACTAGAAGGAAGCAGAGAATAACTTTATTACTTATACTCTGATGTTATTTTCAAAGTGCTCAGCAAATGACAGCCAGGAATGAATATTCATGATAAAACTGATGTTAGTCCTAATATGCTCACAAGATGGCAGCAGAGATTTACTCTTATAACAACCTAATATAATTGTCGAGATGCACACGAGATGGGTGCAGAAAACAAATTTGTATCTGAACTAACTACCATATTGTGGACATTTTGGAATAACACTCAAATGTATGCCAACATGAAAATATATTTTCTGTTCTTATATACTCTGCATCATGGAATAACACCAGAGTGGAATTAATACTTATTCGCTTCTGCCATCTTGTGTATATTTTAGTAATAACACCTACGTGCTTGCGATCATGATTATTCATTCTCTGGTGCTAACTCGTGGGAGATGTAGAATACCACAGCACATGTGTTAAGGAATTATATAAGCTGTTATCACTTGTGAGTTTTTAAAATAATACCTAAGCATTTGTCTTTGTGAATAGTTGTTCATGACCATTTCCTATACATTTTTTGGAAAAATACAGGAGCGCACATAGGGACAAATTATTCTCTGATGCCATCTCATGGGCTATTTGAAAGTAACAAACAAGTGTGAGTCAAAAATTTTTTTTCTGTGGCTGTCCTGTGGGGTTTTTGGGAATAACATCCGAATGTATGCCATCATGAAAAAATATTTTCTACTCTTTTCTACTGTGCGTCTCGGAATCACACCAGAGTGCAAGTAATAAAAAATTATTATCTGCTCTCTCTGGTGGGCATTTTAGAATAACGAGTGTGTGACATCATGAGTATTCCTTCTTTACTACCATCTGGTGGGTTTTGTGTGTATGACTGAAGAGTGCCTGTTGGGCATGATGTTATGAAATTATCATCTCTGCTACCCTTTCCTGTTAATCTTACAATGAACAGAAGAGCTCCTGTCACACAAAAAATGTTCTTTCCTGCCATGTCGTGGGCATTTTGAAAATAACACCCATGTGTATGCCATCATACAAATGTATTTTATACCTCAAAGTATTGAACATCTTGGGAATGACACATGGCATAAGTAATACAAAGTTATTCTCTGTTGCTGTCTGGTGATATATAAAGATTATCTCCTAGGTGTTTCTCATCATGAATATTCATTCTCTGCTACCATCTTGTGGAAATTTTAGGTGTAACAGCATGGTACCTGTCAGAAAAAAAAAATATTTTAGCTACTATCTTGTGTGCCTTTTAAAAATAAAACTCAAGGGAGACTTATCAGAAAGTTTCCATCTGCTGCCTTTTAGTGCACATCTTAGGAAAAACACAGAAGTGCATGTCATGAAGTGATTCTCTGCTGTCCTGCTGTGCACATTTTGAAAGTAAGATGCAGGTGTCGGTTCATCGTGACTATTTTCAGCTGTGATCTGCTGTGGATTTAGGGAATAAGACTAAAGCCTGTATCACAGGAATTTTGGCTACAATGTCAGCTGTTAGAAAATAAGACCAGCGAATGTCATGAAAAACTATTTTCAGCTTTGATCTTGTGGACATTTAGACAATAACATGCAACGGTATGTCCAAGAAATTTTTTCTACTGCTATCTGGTGGACACTTTTAGAATGACACATGGTTATGGGTCATGAAAATTCATTTTCTTCACTCATCTTTGTGCACCAGAGTGTAATAGATATATTCTCTGCTGCCATCTTTTATAGATTTTGGTAGTAACACTTGAGTGTTTGATAACCTGATTATGTTCATTGTCTTTTGCCAGCTGGTGGCATTATGAAAATAACACCCAGATGTAGATCAAATTAAAAATTCTCTATTGTCATCTCCTGGGCATTTTTGAAATAATGCTCTAGTGTACATTGTCATGAGTGTTTACTTTAACTGGGCGTTCTGGGAAGAACACAACAGAACGTCAAAATGTTACTTCACCTATCTCACATGCATCATGAAAATAAACCCAAGAATGTCATTATGTAGAGGTTTTCTCTACTGTCATTTTGTGTGAATCTTGTGAATAACACAGAATTGCGTGTCATGAAATTTTTTCTCCTCAAACCAAAACGTGAATATTTTGAAAATAATACCTAGGTGTATGTCATAAAAATTTATTTTCTCTGCCATCTTGTGGGCATTTGGGGAATAAAACACAGGACATGTCATGCATGTTATTTGGCTGCCATCTCATGTGCATTCTGAAAGTAAACTCAAGGGATTGTCGTTATGAGGTTTTTTGCTGCCGTTTTCTGTACATCTTGAGAAAAACACGGGTGCATGTCATGAAGTGACTCTCTTCAGCCATCTTATGGCCATTTTGAAAATAACAACCCAGCTCCTATCATAAACAGTTATTTCTTGCTATCTCGTGGAGTGCTCAAGAGTGCACGTCATGAAAAATCATTCTCTGCTGCAACTTGGTGGCCAGTTTGGAACTACCACGTATGTGTATGTAACTATAAAAAGTTATTTTTTGCTGCTATGTGGTGTGAGTTTAGGGAATAACGCAACAGCGCATGTTGTGAAAAATAATTTCTTTTAAATGGCTCGTTTGCCTTTAAAACTTAACACCGCCAGGCATGTTGTTGTAATTTCTTTATCTGCTGCCATATCATGTGATTCTTAGGAATAATTCAGGAGTGCATATGAACATTTTTTCTCTACATCTTATGAACATTTAAAAAATTAAACCTGGTGTGCGTCATTTCTTTTCTGCTGCCATTCTGTGGGCATATAGGATCAACAGCAGAGTGTTCCAAAATAACACCTGAGTGTAGTTCATCATGAAAATTTACATTCTGCCCCTAACATTGTGCATTTTTGGGCTAACACTGGAGTGTGAGTAATAAATATTCTCTGCTGCCATCTGGTGTGTGTATTTTAGAAAAAAAAATTCTTTCATCATGAATATTTATTCTCCTCTGCCACCTGCAGGCCATTTTGAAAGGAAGACTACAGCACATGTCACAAAGTATTTCAGCTTCTATCCTATGTGCACTTTGAAAATTCCTAAAGTTTTGTCATCTTGAAAAGTTCTCTGCTGCCATTTCATGCGCATCTTTGGAAAACCACCGAAGTGAATGTACTGAAATATCCTCTGCTTTCATCATCTTATGACCACTTTTAAAATAACAAGTTAGTATATGTCATCCTAAAAATTATTTTCTACCACCATCTTGTGGGCATTTGGGGAATAACACCTGAATGTATGCCATCATAAAAATAAATTTTCTGCTCTGATCTAATGTGCATCTTAGAAGACCACCAGAGTCGAAATAATGAAACGTTATTCTCTGCTCCCATCTGGTGGGCATTGTGTGTATGACATAAGAGTGCACGAACGGTATGACATGAAATTTTTATTGCTTCTTCAACTGTGTGTTACCTTGGAATGAGCACAGGAGTGCATGTCATCAAAAATTGTTCTCTCCTTCATTTTCTTGAGCATTTAAAAATAATACCCACATGTAAGTCATCAAAAATTATTATAAATGCTGATATAGTGTGCCTATTGGGAAATACACATTATGTATGTAACAAAATGTTCTTCTCTGCTGCTATCTGTGGCGATTTCAGGTTTAACACTCAGATGTTTCTCATCATGAATACCAAATGTCAGCTGCCCCGTAGTGGAAAGTTTGAGAATAACAGCAGAGCGCACTTCATGAAAAGCTACTTCTGTTGCTACTGTTGTGCTTTTCATAAATAACACCCAAGAGAAAGTCATCAAGAGATAGTTTTGCCTGCTGCCGCTTTGTGTTTATCTTGAGAAAAAAGTGTGCGTCATGAAAAAGTGTTCTCTGTTGCCATCTTTTGGGAATTTTGAAAATAACAACCAGTCTAAGGCCATGGCGCCCTGAACACATCTGATATCAGAAGCTGAGCAGTGTTGAGCCTGGTTAGTACTTGGCCTGATTATTTACTCTCTTGTGTAATTTACAGATACATATGAGTGTGGGGCAGGAAATGAATTTTCATGATGTACTACAGTAAGGTTTTATTCCTGAAATTCTCAAGATGACAACAGAAAATTTTCCAGATTATATACACCTGGAATTAATTTTCAAAATGCCCACACACTGGCAGCAGAGAATGACTTTTCGTGTCGCATTCTTGTTATTGCCAAGATTTACATTAAACAGCAGTGGATAAAATTTTTCATTATGGTATACCCTGGGGTGTAATTATTATTATTATTATTTGTTCCCAAAGCACCTGGTCTTGCCGCAGTATTGTGCGTAATTAAAAACACTCCCGCTTATGTCATTTTAAATTTTTCTCTGCTACCATTTTTGTGAGTCTTAGAAATGAAATAGGGGACTAAGTCATAAGTAGTTGTTCTCTACTGCCATCTCGTAGACACTTAAAAAATAACACCCAAGTTCACATCAATATAAAAGTTGGTCTCTGATGCCATCTTGTTGCCATTTTGGAAATAAGACAGAAAAGTGAGTCATCATAAATATTCATTCAGTGCCACACAATCTGGTGGTATTTTGGGAACAGCACCACATTGTATTTCATAAATCGTTATTTCTGCTGTGATATCATGCATTTAGAAAAAGAACACCTAAGAGCACGTGATTGACCATCGTCTTCATGACATGCAGTTTTTTTTTTTCAGCACGATGCAGATGGAATGGCAGGAAACAGGACGCTTTGTACATTGGGTTTATTTTCAGAATACAAAAGAGAGAGCAGCAGAAGTAACATCTTATGACTTGCGATGTGGTGTTATACCCATAACGTGCACCTGACGGCAGCCGAAAGTAATTTTTATACCGATGTATCTCCTTGATTGTTATTTTCAAACACACATGAGATGGCCCGGAGAATCGCTTAATGAATCTCACTTTTGTGTTTTTCTCGACACAAACGACATGGCAGCGGACAACTTTTTGTAAAGAAACGCCCTTGGGTTTACATTCAGAACGTATAAGATGTAGCATCAGAAATAACATCTCATGACGGGCTTTGTGGTGTTATTTTCACAGTCTCTTCCGATCGGCAGGAGAGAATGCTAGTTCAAGAGGACATACACTTGGGTGTGTTCCAAAAATGGTAGCAGACAATAACTTTTAAAATTACACTCTGGCTTAATTTTTAGGATGCACTCAGGGTGGTGGCAGTAACCAAATTTTCACATTGACATGCGCATGTGTTCCATCTCAGATGACAGCAAAAAATAAAATTTATGATGACCTACACCTGGTTGTTATTTTCAAAATGTCCACGAGATGGCAGCATGGAACATTTTTGATCTGACATAGATAGATACTAAAAGGCAACAGGTCAAATATTTCGTGACCATATACCCTTGGATGTTATTTTTAAGACACACATTATAGCACATTTGCTAAGGGGATGAATTTTATGGTTCTCACCACATACAAATAATGATGATAGTAATAATGATAAATAAAGACAGTGTGAGGAAACTTTTGTAGGTGGACGGATATGTTTATGGCATACTATATGGGTGGGGACGGTTCACAGGTGAGATCTCCAAACTCAGGTTGCATACATTAATCAGGTACAGCTCTTTGTATGTCAATTATACCTTCATACAAGTGGTTTAAGAAATAAAATAAGAGAGAATACAGTCACCCAAAGCACTAAGCACATTGCCTGACATAGTGAATATACAATTAATGAGATGATGGTTTAACCTCAGCTCAGGACTGGGAGCCGGCCCCACAGACACCTGGCAGATGGTGCCATGGCCGCCGCTCCAGCCCCCAGGCCAGTACTGCTTCTGCTGATCCCGAGCCCAAACAAAGAGATCTGCTCTAGTTGGTGCTTGCTTTTGACAGTTGAAGGCAGGCTGCTCCAGATACATGATACTTTCTTCTAGCTACTTGCTATCCCCACTTTGTTCATCCAGATCTCTAAATTTTGGCTCCCGTAAGAACCTGAATTTGCAGTGTGGACGTTTTGAAGCGTGAGATCTGTGTTCCCCTTCCTTGAGTCTGGAGATCACAGTAAGAAAACTGAGCACACCATGAAAACAACAGTGACATCAGGTGTGTGAAAGGGACTTAGTTTATTTCGGGACTTGGCTTTAAAGGTAAAAATGCCTTCAGCCTTCAGCTGCTGTGACCCCTTGCTGACCCTTAGTTAAAGGTAAAAATGCCTTCAGCTACTGTGACCCCTGAAAGAAAAATAGAAACCAATCGACCCCTACCTAACTTCGCACCACCCTAGATACAACCAATCCGGTAGGGACAAGTCTGGAATTTCCACGCCTGCTCTGTATAAATACCCGCTTCCCCAGAGTTCGTGTCTCTCATTCCAACACTGCTGCATCAGTGTCAATTGAGAGTCCAGACTCGAGTCTGAATAAAAACCCTCATGTGATTGCATCGGTGTTGGCTCCTTGGTGGTCTTCTGGGATTCACAACTTTGGGCACAACAGTGTGCTCTGCCCTTCGCTCCTCAGACTTCAAAAAACTGGCAGACTACTCACCTCATTTTACACACAGCACTCTTCAAGGACACAAAATTAAATCTAACTGAAAGAAAACTCATACTGAATTTTTGCTTTGTAGAAAACACTTTGCTATAAAAGTCTCCAAGGAAATGTGTTTTTTAAAGGAACAAAAATGAAGTGAGAGTGTCAATTCAAACTATGTTTTATGGGTAGAGTCTGCTTTTTCTGTTACTCAGGGGGAATAAGCAGACTACAAGTCAGATTCCAGTTTCACCTCATCGCTGCCACCAGGGGCATGTTGGGAGGACCCAGAGGGCTGGCCAGCTACGAAGAGCTCACAGCCTTGCATCCCACATTGGGAGCACAGCTGGTGTTCCTGGTGCTCTGGGTCCTGCAAGGCCTGAGGAGATCGAGAACAAAAGAGGGGGAGGTTGAGACCTCAGAGGAAGGAAACATGGGCAAGTGAAGACCAGTGCTCTGGCTTGAACAAAAACAGACTTAAAAGCCCAGAGGGTGGCAGGGAGTAGAAGTGGGGAAGTCATCATGATAAGAATCTGGTGCCAGTTGTACTCCTGTGATGAGCTGGGCCACCCTTTTCCTCCCCACCCATCCCTATCCCCAGCTGACTGTCCAAGTCCCACAACAAAAATCGGCCTGAGTGAGTATATGGCAAGCTGAACCATTAGGTTATGTGCAGATTTTCTTCACATAGAATGACCAAGATTCTACACAAAGCTGCAAAGACTATTTGGATTATTCTGTCCAGGATCCTGTGTGAGTGTGGTGTCTTGGATGCAGAATTGTGTTAAAATCAATCTTTAGTTTAAATACCTGTAAAATGGACATAATCATTTCTTTCCTCATCTGACAAACAAAAGCAGTACGTGAGAAGAGATAAGGACAGGAGTTACTTCAAAGTGAGCTAAGTACCAAGGGTCTGGACTGATTTGAATGGTGGGCAGAGCCTTTAAGGCAGGGATATGCTCCTCTCTGCTGCCACTCATGTGCAATTGGGTATAGCACCAGAGTTTAGGACGAAAATTGTTATTCCTTTTCTTTTACTGCCATCTCGTGTCCTTTTCTGGAATACCAGTGTTTAGGTTACAAAATATTCCTTATTTTTTGCTGTCATCATATTTTTGAAAATAGCACCAGAGTTTAATTCAAGAAGTGTTATTCGTAAGCTTTTGCTACCATCTGTCTGTTTTTGAGAATAGCATCAGAGTTTAATTCGTGAAAATTTATTCTTAAGCATTTGCTGCCATCTGGTGGGCGATTTGGAGAATAGCATCCTTGTTTAGGCCATAAAATTTTATAAGCCTCTGCTGCCATCTGGTGGCCTATTTGGGGAATAGCATCAGTTTAATTCATGAAATGTTATTCCTAAGCCTCTGCTGCCATCTGGTGGCCTATTTGGGGAATAGCATCAGAGTTTAATTCATGAAATGTTATTCCTAAGCCTCTGCTGTCATCTGGTGGGCGATTTTGGGCATAGCATCACAGTTTAATTTATGAAATGTTATTCGTAAGCCTCTGCTGTCATCTGGTGGGTGCTTTTGAGAATAGCATCACAGTTTATTTCAGGAAATGTTATAGGTAAGCCTCTGCTGCCATCTGGTGGGCGATTTTGAGAATAGCATCAGAGTTTAATTCATGAAATGTTATTTCTAAGCTGCTGCCATCTGGTGAGCGATTTTAGAAATAGCAGCAGAGTTTAATTCGTGAAATGTTATTTTTAAGCCTCTGCTGCCATCTGGTGGGCGATTTAGAAAATAGCATTAAAGTTTAATTTAAGAAATGTTATTCATAAGCTTTTGCTGCCATCTGGTGGGTTAGAGTTAGGGTTAGGGTTAGGGTTAGGGTTTAGGGTTAGGGTTAGGTTAGGGTTAGGATTAGGGTTAGGGTTAGGGTTAAGGTTAGAAAAAAGGTTAGGATTAGGGTTAGGGTTAGAAAAAGGATTAGGGTTAGGGTTAGGGTTAGAATTAGGTTTAGGGTTAGGTTTTGGGTTAGAGTTAGGTTTAGGTTATGGTTATGGTTAGGGTTAGGATTAGGGTTAGGATTGCATCCTGAACCATTGCAATAGTTCTTGCTTTTCATGTATGGGATATCAGTCTCTGTTGCAGAATCACCCAAGAATAGCTATTTTGATACGCTTGGGAGCACAGTAGTGCAGTATATGGTGTTATGCCATTATAGCTACGGTATGTGCTTGTAAGCTTGTAAATTGTAAAATTCCAATCTGTATTTACTTTGGCCTACACTGCTGTGTTTCTCTGAACTGCACCAAGTACATCGTTTATTGCACATGAGAATATCGGAGTACCTGCCCAATTGCTCTTTTGATTGATGTGACATCTGTTTTACTGAGGATCCTGAAAGTATGAATGCTAAGTGAATTCTTAGAGAAATGACAGTGGAAATTTGTAGGAAGCGGGTTCACGTTTCCTTGAAATACAAGGCATCTGCCTTGCTGGCAATGAAGCAAACTTCAATAATAAATGATATTGCACCAGATATCATTCCTGTAGTTCTCTCTTTAACGTCCACGTTAGCAATCACTATTAGGGTTAGGGATAGGTTGTAATGCACAAGAACATATTTTGAATACTTGCGTTTGGTAACAGAGAAACGCAGTTAAAGTTTCAAAGCTCTTACAGCATTGTTTAGTGAAATGTATCACAGCAGTGAAGCCATGTCAAGTCAAATTCTTATCTGTATTTGCTTTGGGAACTATGCTTTGTTTCTCTGAAGTGCACCATGTACGTAGTATATTGCACATGAAAATGGACCAGAGAGAATGCCGAAATGCAGGATGTAAAAATGTGACATATCTTTTAGGTAAGCATATTGAATGTCACTGACACAATTCAACTTCTAAATGATAATTGAATGCCACACAGTTCCTATAGTGGAAATTCGTAGGAAGCGGGTTCAGATTGTCCCGGTATTTATGTCACTCTGCTTGCTGAAATTCAAGCATGCTCAATAATTAATGAGATTGCATCCTGAACCATTGCAATAGTTCTCGCTTGTCACATACAGGATACGAGTCTTTATTGTAGAATCACCCAAGAAATGCTATTTTGATACACTTGGGAACAGAAGTGCAGTATATGGTGTTATGCTATAATAGCTATGGTATGTGCTCTCAAGTAAAAGAACCTGTAAAATTTTCATCTGTATTTACTTAGGCCTACACTGCCGTGTTTCTCTGAACTGCATAAAGTACATTGTTTATTGCACAGGAGAATAATCGGAGTACCTCCCCAATTGCTCTATTGACAGAAGTGACATCTGTTTTACATTAAAACATTGAAAGAATGAAAATGTGAAGTGAATTCCCGAAGTTACTATAGTTGAAATTTGTAGGAAGCGGGTTCATTTTTTAGTGGTATTCAAAGCATCCTCCTTGCTGGCAATGAAGCAAGTTACATAATAATTGAGATTGCATCATATACCATTACTATAGATCTCTGTTTAACGTATAAGTTAGCAATAACTACTAGAGTTAGTGATAGGCTGTATGCCACAAGAATACCTATTTTGAGTAATTGCGTTTGGTAACAGATAAACACAGTTAAAGATTCGAAGCTGGAACAACATTCTTTTTTGAAATGTATCACTGCACTGAAGCCTTGTATAGTAAAATTCTTATCTGTATTTGTTTTGGGCTACAATGCTTTGTTTCTCTGAAGTGCACCAAGCTCATCATATATTGCAAATGAAATTGGATCGCAGTGCCTGTCGAATTGCACTACGTAAAGATGTGACATTTTTTTTTAGGTAAGCATTCTGAATGCTACTGAAACATTTGAAATATTAAAGTGGTAACTAAATTTTAAACAGGTACTACAGTGAAAATTCATAAAAAGCAGGTTTAGATTTTACTGGTATTCAAGTCATTCTCCTTGCTGAAAATCAAGCATGCTCATTGATAAATGAGATTGCTTCGTGCACCATTCCTATCTTCCTAACATTTGGTGTACGGGGTTCAGAGCACATCATGTCCTGTAATGATACATGTGTGCGGAATTTAACGCACATCATGTTATGTCATGATTCATGTTCAGTGGGCTAGGCGAACATCATGGCATGCATGAATCCTGTTGGGGCTTTGGATCACATCATGTCATACGTGAATCATGTCTGTTGGATTTGGAGAACATCATGACATGCATGACTCAATTTGTTGCGGCTGGATTCACTTTGTTTCATGTCATGAATCTTGTCAAGGGGGCCCAGTGCCCATCACGTTATGCATGAATCATGTCTAGTGGGCACGCCTTACATCATGTCGTGTCATGATACGTGTGTGCTAGAATCAGAGCACAGCATGTCATGTCATGAATCGTGTTCGGTGAGCTCGGTGCACATTATGTCATACATGAATCTTATCTGGTGGCCTTGGCACACATCTTGTCATGTCATGATACATGTGTGCAGGGTTCAGAGCACATCATGTCATGCATGAATCATGGTCGGTGATTCCAAGCACATTGTGTTATGTCATAAATCATGTCAATAGAACTCAGCGTACATCATGTTTTGTCATGATACATGTGTGCGGGGTTCAGCGCACATCATGTTACGTCATGGATCATGTTCAGTGGGATAAGTGAACATCATGCCATGCATGAATATTGTTGGGAATTCAGTTGACAACATGTCATACGTGAATAAATTCAGTTGGACTCGGCGCACAGCATGTCATGCATGACTCAAGTCGCGAAGCTCGATGCACTTCGTACCATGTCATAAATCATGTCTGGAGGGCTTGGTGCACATCATGTCATACATGAATCATGTCCGGTGGGCTCGTCTTACATCTTGTTATGTCATGATACATGTGTGCAGGGTTCAGCGCACATAATGTCATGTCATAAAACGTGTGCGGAGTTCAGCACACATCATGTTATGTCATGATTCATGTTCAGTGGTGTAGGTGAACATCATGGCTTGCTTGAACCCTGTTGGGGCTTCGGATCACATCATATCATTCATGAATCATGTCACTTGGACTTGGCACATATCATATCATGCATGACTCAATTTGTTGCACCTGGATGCACTTCGTTCCATGTCATGAATCTTGTCAAGGGGGCCCGGTGCCCATCACGTCTTGCATGAATCATGTCCAGTGAGCACGCCTTAACATGTGCATGTCATGTCATGATACATGTGTGCTAGATTCAGAGCACAGCATGTCATGTCCTGATACATGTGTGCGGGTTTCAGAGCACATCATGTCATGTCATGTCATGCATCGTGATTGGTGGGCCCGGCGCACCTCATGTCATACATGAATCATGAATCATGTCTGGTGGCCTCGATGCACATCATGTCATGTCATGAATCATATATGCTGGGCGCAGTGCATATCATGTCATACATGAATCACATTTGAGAGGCTCAATGCATATGGTGTCATGTCATTAATCTTGTCTGGAGGACTCAGTGTATATTATTCTTTGTCATGATACATGTGTGCGGTGTTCAGCGCATATCATGTTACATCATGAATCATGTTATGTGGGGTAGGTGAGCATCATGGCATGCATAAATCCTCTCGGGGCTTCAGATCATATCATGTCATATGTGAATCATGTCTGTTGGATTCGTTGCACATCATGTCCTGCATGATTCAATTACTGGGGCGTGATGCACTTCATGCCATGTCATGAATCATGTCCAGCGGGCTCGGTGCACATCATATCATGCATGAATCATGTCCGGGGGCTCATCTCACATCATGTCATGTCATGATACATGTGTGCGGGGTTAAGAGCACATCATTTCATGTCATGATACATGTGTGTGGGGTTTAGCGCACATCGCGCCATGTCATGAATCATATTTGCGTGGCTTGGCGCACATCATGTCCTACATGAATCTTGTCTGGGAGACCCGGCACACAACATGTTGTGCCATGAATCATGTTCGGTGGACTCAGTGCACAACATGTCGTGTCATGAATCATGTAGAAGGGGCTTTCAGCTCGTAATGTCATGTTCTGAATCAGGTTCTTGAGACGTGGGGCACATCATGTCATGCATGAATCATGTCCGGTTGACTTGGCATATGTCATGTCATGATACATGTGTGCTGGGGTTCAGCGCAGATCATATCATGTCATAAATCTTGTTTTGGGGCCTCTCAGCAAATCATGTCATACATGAATCATGTGAAAAGGCCTCGGGGCACATCATGTCATGTCATTAATCATGTTTGGTGGACTCGGTGCACAACATGTCATGTCATGAATGATGTTGAAATGGCTTGCAGCTCGTCATGTCATGTCATGAATCAGGTCCTTGAGACGTGGGCACATTATGTCATGCATGAATCATGTCCAGTTGACTCGGCATATGTCATGTCATGATACATGTGTGCGGGGCTCTGTGCAAATCATGTTATATCAAGAATCATGTTAAGTGGGCTCGGCACACGTCAGGTCATGCATGAATTTTGTTGTTGCCTCGGTTTCCATCATGTCATACATGAATCATGTCAGTTGGACGCGACGCACATCGTGCCTTGTCATTAATGATGTCCAAGGGGCTCGGTGTACATCATGTCATGCATAAATCATGTTTGTTGTGCTCAATGTACATCATGTCATGTCATGATATATGTGTGTGGGGTTCTGTGCACATCATGTCACACACGAATCATGTCAGAGGGCCTCGATGCACATCGTGTCATGTCTTGAATCAAATTAGGGGGACTTGGTGGACAACATCTCGTGTCATGAATCATGTTGAAGGGGCATGCAGCTTTTTATGTCATGTCATGAATCAGGTTTTTGAGACTTGGGTTATATCATGTCATTCATGATTCATGTCCAGTTGGCTTGGTGCACGTCATGTCTTGTCATGATACATGTGTGCGTGGTTCAGTTCACATCATTTCATGATCATATTTGGGGGCTCGGCGCACATCATGTCATACATGAATCATATCCAGTAGACTCGGCACACATGTTGTGTCATGAATCATGTTGAAGGGGTTCGCAGCTTGTCATGTCATGCATGAATCATGTCCAATTGACTCGGCGTACGTCATGTCATGAAACGTGTGCGATTCTCTGGGCAAATCATGTCATGTCATGAATCATTTTTGGTCGACTTGGTGCATAACATGTCGTTTCATGAATCATGTTGAAGGGGCTTGCAGCTCGTCCTGTCATGTCATAAATCAGGTCCTTGAGACGTGGTGCACATCATGTCATGCTTGATTCATGTCCGGTTGTCCCGGCATATGTCATGTCATGATATATGTGTGCGGGGTTCTGCATTCATCATTTCATGTCATGAAGCATATCCGGGTTTCTCGGCACACGTCATGTCGTACATGAATCATGTCTTGTGGCTTCAGTGCACATAGTGTTATGTCATGAATCATCTCTGTGGGGCTTGGTTTACATCACGTCATATATGAATCACATTCGGAGACCTCGATGCACATCATGTCATGTCATTAATCATGTACGGGTTCCTCGGCCTACATCATCTTATGTCATGATACACGTGTGCGGGGTTCAGCACACATCATGTTATATCATGAATCATGTTCGGTGAGCTAGGTGAACATCATGGCATGTCATGATACATGTGTGCGGGGTTCAGCGCACATCATGTCATGTTATAAATCGAGTTCTGTGTGCTCGGCGCACATCATGACATACATGAATCATGTATGGTGGCCTCAGCGCACATCGTGTCATGTCATGAATCATATCTGTGTGGCTCGGTGCACATCATGTCATACATGAATCTTATTCACGGGGTTCGATGCCCATCGATTCATGTCATTGATCATGTCCGGAGAGCTTGGAGTACATCATGATTTGTCATGATTCATGTGTGCGGGGTTCAGCGCACATCATGTTACTTCATGAATCATGTTCAGTGCACTAGGCAAACATCATGGCATGCATGAAACCTGTTGGGGCTTCGGATCACATCATGTCATACGTGGATCATGTCTGTTGGATTCAGCACACATCATGTCATGCATGACTCAATTCGCGAAGTGCAATGCACTTCGTGCATGTCATGAATCATGTCCAGCGGGCTAGGTGCACATCATGTCATGCATGAATCATGTCCATGGGCTTGTCTAACATCATGTCATGTCATGATACATGTGTGCGGGGTTCAGAGCACATCATGTAATCTCATGATACCTGTCTGCGGGGTTCAGAGCACATCATATCATGTCATGATACATGTGTGCAGGTTCAGCGCACGTCATGTTATGTCATGAATCATGTTCCGTGGGCTAGGTGAACATCATGTCATGCAAGAATCTTGTTGGGCCTTCGGATCACATCATGTCATATGTGAATCATGTCAGTTGGATTTGACGCACAACATATCCTGCATGACTCAATTCGGGGGGCTAGACGCATTTCGGACCATGTCATGAATCATGTCCGGCAGGCTCGGTGCACATAATGTTCTTCTTTATCAATGAGTCTATATCTGTTTTGTTCATTTATTTAGTTTGAGATACAACGCACAATGAGTGAGCTCGCAAGGAGTGTGAGTATTGCTCATTCTGACTTATTTCGTTGAGTGTACTCCTCTTGAGATTCCCTCACAAATGGAGAGATTTTGTTCTTCTTTATGTCCTGAGAGTATTCCATTGTACATATGATCCACGTCATCTTCACGCAGCTGTTTCCCCATTTCTGCTGAGATTGCTTTGATGTCTTGGTCATTATAGAGAGTGCTGCGGGGAACGTCAGGGTGCATCTCTGTGTTTACATTAGTGCTTTGCGTGTCTTTGGAACAGTGCCTAGAGGTAGAATTGCCAGGTCGTCAGAGAGTTCTCTCTTCAAGCATTCATGGAACCTCCGATCTCTTTTCCAAGTGGCGGCAGCAATTTCCATGGCCGGCAATGATGCGTGAGCATTCTCTTTCTGAGCATCCTAGCTGATGTTGTTGTTTGTCTATTGAGAGAAGACAGCCGTTCTGATAGGTTTGAGATGATGTCTCCTTGTGGTTGAATTTGCATTTGTCTCCTTGGCGACCTTGAGCGTCTTTTCCTAGGTCTGTTGGCCCTGTGTATGTCCACTTTGCAGAAATGTCTATTCAAGTCCTCTGGCCCATTTTCAACGTGTTTCTTTGGCTGCTGTTAAATGGTATGTGCTCTTTCAGTAGTGTGAATCCTATGTGCTTCAGAGCGGTGCGATTTGTGACCATTCTCTCTCCATTGGCAGCTTGGAGTATGTTTTCTCGATCCATTGTTTGCCTTGTAGCATTTTCAGATTGATGCAGCCCCGTTTTTTTTTCCTTTTATTTCCTTTTTTGCCTTAACTTTTAGAGACAGATCCAGAAAGACTTTTCTCTGATGAATGCCAAAGAGTTCAAAACCTGTGTGTTCTTTTAGGACTTTTGTGGTTTGCGGTCTTCAGTTGAAGTCATTCGGCCACATTCAACTTATTTTTGTATGTCCTGTAAGAAATCGGTTCAATGTTCTTTTCTCTGTTTGCACGTGAGTGTCTTCTTTTCATCGCATCTGTTCACGAAGAGGTGTCTTTACCCTCTCCTTACATTATACGGGGTATATTCTTGTGTCCTTTGTCTGATTCGTGGACCATAGAGGTGTGGGATTTTTTTTTTGTGGTCTCCTTTATTACATTGAGATAGCCTGGGCTATTTGGGCAATTTTATTGCATCGAGACATCTATAAATAGAATTTTTAGATTCTTTGTTCCATTTCTGAGAAGAAGGCTATTGCTATTTTTTGGAAAGCGCCCAGATTCTCGATATGGCTCAGGGTGGGAAGGACATTTCAAGAACAGCAATTGTTTCCTCCACCAAACATGATACATCCTTGTATTTCTTTAGATACTCTTCAAAGTGTTCAGTGTCTTACCATTTTCTGGCTTCTGATCTTTTCCCAGTTTCAATTTCTTCCTTAGCTTTTTATGCTTTCTGATGCCACTGTGAATGGGATTGTTTTAATTTCTCCTTCTGACAGTTTCTCAGTGGTGCAGAGAAATGCAAGAGATCACTGCGTGGAGACCTTTCATCCCACAAATGAGTGTTTTTGTTGATCAGTCGTGAAAGTTTTCTTGTGGTGTCTTTTGGGTATCCTTTTTGTAATGTCACGTCATCTGCTGATAGTTGTCCTTCTTTTGTGATTTTGATGGCTTCGATGACTTGTTTTCTGCGGTGCTTAGGATGTTCCGGCCCACGTGACATAAAAGTGGTGATTGTGGAAGTCCATGTGGTGTCCGTGAACTTCAGGGAATGTCAGCTTTTCACAATGGAAGATGTCACGTTGGGTTTGTTCTAGTTAGCTGTTGTGACATTAAGCTAGGTTCTCCATACTGCTTTGCTGAGAGTTTCTGTCCCAAGTGGATGGTTTTTGTCAAAGACATTGAGCTCTTTTGGAGTTCTGATTTCTAGCCTTTATTCTTTGATGTATCATGTTGATTGGTTCATGGATGGAGGACCATCCTTCCATTCCTGCAGTGGGTCTCACTCCATCAGAGAGTGTTATCCTATAGTGTCTTGTTATTCTCATGTGCCATGATGTTGTTGAGAAATGTGACATGCACATTCATCAAGACTATTGGTTTGTAGGTTTCCTTTGTTCTGAGATGTTTGTTTGCTGTCGGTATCAGTACAGTGTTCACCTTGTCAAATGAGTTGGGAGGAGTTTCTCTTTCTCCTATCTTTCGAAATAGTTTTAGAAGAATGGGCATCACTCTTTCGATTTAGGGAGATTTGGCCTGTGGAACCACAACTTGGGACTTTTACTTGTAGGGAGTTTGTTGATGATGGCCTTCATTTCATTGGTAGCGATTGGTGTGTTTAGACTCCCGGTGTCTTTTTGTTTTAGTCATTGAAGGAGATATTCTCCTAGAAATTGATCCATGCTTGCTGATCGTGGAATGTTGGCCTCTACCTGCTCAACATCGTCATTGATATTTCATGGTAATTCTGCCCTTCCTCATTTCCTCTTTTTTTCTATTTATTGAAGTCTGAGGTGAGACTGTGTTTGAGATGTTTCTTGTTTCCTGAGGTGAGCCTGTTTTGCTCTGAATTTCACTGTAACAGCTGCTTCCAGTGTGTCCCGTTGATGTGAGTCATTCTGTTTTCATGTGTCTCATGGTAGCTTTGGATTTCTTCCTTGACCTCGTTGTTAACCTATGCGTTGTTTAGTAGCATCTTATTTGGTGTCCGGATTTTTGTGGTGTGTTGGTTCGTTTTTCTTGTGCTGATGTCTCGTTTCCTAGCGTAGTAATGGGAGAAGACTCCTGCTGTACCGTCAGTCTTCTGAAGCTGATGGTGACGTCTTCTGTGGTGTGATGCTAGTCAATTCTGGGCAGCGTTCCATGTGTGTTTAGTAAGAGTGTTTATTTTGTTGCTTGGTGGTGACATGTTCTCATAATATCAACTTGGTTTATCTGGTCTTCTCTGTCATCAAACTGTTGCTTTCCAGTTGCTTTTCTGTCTGGATGGTCAGTCCACTGAGGTCAACGATGTGTTCGAGTCCCCCTCTGTGAGTGTCTTATGGTCACTCCCTTTCTGTAGGTCGGTCAGGAGGTGCTTTACTTAGGTTCTCCTATGTTGGGTGCATCGATGTTTTCATGCCTGCTATCTCGTCGGAGTGATCGCTTTATTGTGATGAAATGTTTCTATTTTCTCCTTTTGCTCTTGTCGTTTACTGTCATTGTTTGATTTTACATTTCGTCAGAGGCAAATATCGCTCCCCCTGCTTTTTTGTTTCCACTCTCATGAAACATCTTTTTCGATCTCTTTTCTTCCAGACCGTACACATTCTGCAATTGGTCGTGCATCTGCTGTTGGCAGTGTGTCTTGTTTTCTGTTTCCAAGAGTTCTAATGTCTCTGTTGTCTTTTCCCTTTGCAGTATGATGATCTTTAACCTCTCGTGGTCTTTGACATTAGCTCTCGAGGTACAACATAGGAGATAGACATAGATACAGTCTGTGCAATAATGCCCACAATTGGTCCGGTACCCAGCTGACACTAGGCATAGTCTTCGCTGTAGCATTGACTATACTGTCAACAGCAGATTTTACATCTCTGTGATTTCTGCAGCATTACCGCTTTGTGTGTCTCAATTTCTTACCGCTTTCACCTGTACCCGCCACACTCCACAAGCCTATCTTTCCCGCCAACCATCAGTTGTTTTTTTTTTTTTTATCAATGAGTCTGTATCTCTTTTGTTTATTTATTTAGGTTGAGATACAACGCACAATGAGTGCGCTCGCAAGGAGTTTAAGTATTGCTCATTTCAACTCATTTTGTTGAGCGTACTCTTCTCTCGAGATTTCCTCACAGTGTCACAAATGGAGAGATTTTGTTCTTCTTTATGTCCTGAGAGTATTCCATCGTACATATGATCCATGTCATCTTCACACAGCCGTTTCCCCATTTCTGCTGAGGTTGCTTTGATGTCTTGGTCATTATAGAGAGTGCTGTGGGGAACCTCAGTGTGCATCTCTGTGTTTGCATTAGTGTTTTGTGTGTCTTTGGAACAGTGACTAGAGTTAGAATTGCCAGGTCATCACAGAGGTCTTTTTCCAAGCCTTCACGAGTCCTCCGATCTCTTTTGCATGTGGCGGCAGCAATTTCCATGGCCAGCAATGGTGCGTGAGTGTTCTCTTTTTCAGCTTCTAGTTGACGCTTTTGTTTGTCGATTGAGAGCTGATAGCCGTTCTTACAGGTATGAGATGATATCCGGGCCCCTTATTTCAAATCTTTGCCCCAACAGACTTCAATATTTTGTTCCTCTTTCCAGCTGAAATTTTTCTGCAAAAGTTTGCTGAAGTAATGAATAACTATAAATATATAATGAGTACAAACATTAATAATTTAATAATCTATAGTATGAATTGTGATTCTTTTCTTGGATTTCATATATTCCAACATGTGTTGGGCATCATAACATTCAGGACAGTTTCAAATGCTTTCATGTGGATTCTTTAATCTAACCCTCATGTTAGGTCTCTAAGGTTGGTGCTGTTATTGGACCCATCTTCCAGGTGAGGAAACTTAGGCACAGAGAGAGGAAGTTTCTTTCCTAAGGTGCCACTGCTGGTAAGTGGTGGAGCCTGGATGCGAATTCTGGCTTTTTCGCTGCTGAACCTGAACTCTTTGCCCCTCTGGGACTTTTCTTGTCCCCTTCTCCAGTTACACTGTCATGGACCCGCCAGCTGGCCTGCAGGTAGACCACGTCTTCTGAGGTATGGAGCACGCTGTGTGGTGTGGGTGTGTGGGCAGGTGCTAGAGCTGAAAGTGGAGGACTGCATGACAGCTGAGCAGTGGTGGGGTGAGTTCGATGCCAGCTGTGAGTGTGCCTACTTGGGTGGGCTCTCCTGTTCTCCCCGGGATCAGCTTCTAGAATATGAGGCCAACTGCGTCCTGCCCACTGCCTCTTCTATCTGATCAGAAGATCTAAGGAGGGGAGGGGTGTAGTACTCACAGCTCAGACCAGAATCACTAGAGTCAGAGAAAGTCAGAAGGCTCCAGTGTCTTGCCCTTGGGTGAGACAAATGGTCAGGCCTCAGGAAGGACTTTTCTCCACACACAGTCATCGAAGATTTGACTCACAAGATGAGGAACTTCAAACAGTTCAACATCTTCTGTCACATGCTGGAGTTGGCCCTCACCCGGGTAGGGACCGGGGTCGGGTGGGGGAGGTTACTGCACCCCAGATTTCTTGGGGGTGGCTGACCATCCAACGTCTGTAAGACCATTTACCTTCTCTTTCATTGAGGGGCGGGGCTCTTTCTTTTCCTTTCCAAATGTGAATGGCTTTTTCTGATTCTGAGAGTCATTCTCATGTATTAGTGTCAAGTCACAGAGAAATAAATGTAAAGAAGAAACAAAAGTCACTCCACTCCTAATACTCATTCCTGGCAATGCTTTGGAGGAAACCAGTCCGGTCATTTCTCCATTCTCTGTTCACGTGGGAAGGTGCATGGGCACATTTGCAGACCTAGAATTATGTGTAGTTGCTGTATTCCCTAAGGTATCCTTCAACCTGTTTCTAAAAGATTCAGTAATATTTCATAAAAATTTAGTTATGTCAGTGAATATAGTCAATCACTTATTGCATTTCCTTAGCATCTTCAGTGTGTCAGGCACTATTGTCACTACTGGGGATATGGTAGTGAATGAAAGAGACAAATCTCTGTCTCCATGTAGGTGACATTCTAGTGGGAGAGAAAACCATTTAAAAAGTATATAATGTCAAGTAGTTAATGGGTTGATAGGAAAAGAAAAACCTGACTGGAACTTAAGAATGACAGAGTTGTTATTTAGATGCCATTAGTGCATTCTTTCTCTGATATCAGAGAAAACATATGCTTGTGTCATTGTAGCAGTAGTAATATGTGACTTAGAAACTGAGTCCCTAAGCATCTCCTTCCTGTGACCCACCAACTGTTAGGGTTGAGAATCTATAGAAAAAATAGCATAATGGCCAAGAGCACGCACTCTGAATTCAGACTCATCACTGCTATGAGCCAGGAGCCGGAGCCAGTGGCTTCCCCTCCATGCCAGAGTAATCCTCTCTGTCATGTGTGGATGATAGCAGTCTGCATTTTTTTTTTCAGCACTGTGAAGATTAAATGAGTTATGTGTTAAAAGCTTAGAATAATGCCTGGCTCATAATACTTGATATACACGTAATGTCTGTTATTACTGTTGTTGTTGTCGTCAACTTTTTGAGTTTGTCATCCTCATTAGCATTTGCTTTGTATTGCATTGTACCCATGCCTCATTACTTCACTAACCCAGTGGTTCTCAAACTTTTGTTTTTTACGCCTACAGCACCCGGACTTCCTAGGTCATCCCCCATCCAAGTACTAACTAGGTCCAACTCTGCTTAGCTTCTGAGACAGGATTGGGCACATTCAGGGTGTCATGTCAGATGAGATCAGACATGTTCAGGGTGGCATGGCTGTATATTCACACTTTTTGATCTCAAAATCCCTTTCTACTTGAAAAAATATGGAGGACACCAAAGAGCTTTATTTATGTAGGATTTATCTATCAATCAATATTTATTTGTCATATTAGAAATTCAGAAAAATTAAAAGATATCTTTGAGTTCATTTAAAATAACTAATAAATCTGTTCCATATTAATCTCAATGACATTTTAATGAAAAATATATTCTCTAAAACAAATTAGGAAGAAACGTAGCATCGTTTTACATTTTTGCAAATCTCTTCCATGTCTGGCTTCATGAAAAACTGCTGGATTCTCACAATTTCTGCATTTGGTCTGTTCTATGTTTTGGTAGAAGTATATGCAGAAAAATGTGCCTCATGAAGTTCTGTAGTAGGAAAGAAGTCCTTTCATAATTTTTCAGATAATCGTTCATACACATCCTTCTTTGCTAACACAGAAAAAATGCGACAGGTGGTCGTTTTTTATGGGTTGGTTTGATGTAGAATTTGAAACCACATCAAGGAACGTCGTGCACTGTTGCGCTAAGACCTACTGCTGCATCTTGCACATTGTCTGCATCTTTTACCCATTTTGTAGCATCACCTATGAGCTTCACTGACCTTCCAGATGCCGACGTATTTCATTTTATAGCATCAGAATGTCACATTTGTTAACATCCTCACAGACCTCACCAGGAAGGTCTTTTAACACTGAGAGGCTGGCGGGCACACGGTGGCAGATAGTTTTCCAAAATCATAATGTTTGTTCTGACATGGGAATTTTATCATTGCCAGCAAATACCGTTAGCTGTTTTTTTTTTTTTTTTTTGATGTGGCAGGCTCACGGTTCATTTTTGAGAAAATGCCTTCTAGACACCCAAGTCTGCATAACCCTAGTTTTTTTTGGCAGTGATTCTTTCCAGTAAAAGTAGTGTTCCATGGAAAAGTGGCAAGCTTAGCTGCAAACTCAATGGCACATGTGCTTTTTCTGAGATGACAGCCACGCTTTCGTGAGCAGCAAGACACGCACTTCCCATATTGTCACAGAGCAGTACAAAGCTGTGTGTGCAAGGGTTGAGGTTCTTTCAAGTTAATAATTTTTACAGTGTTGTCAAGACTATTCCCAGGTTTCACTTTCTGTGTTTCATCTGTCTGTCTATCATGTATTTATTTACTTGTTTGCTACTCCCTCCTGGCTCCGCACTGAGACTGCATGGCAGTGGAGAATACGGTGAGTGCCAGCACATTCGATGCCACCAGCTGAATTTCTGCTCACGGGCACCAGCTTATTGACCCATAACTTTTGCACCATCAGTGCCAATGTCAATAAAGCAAAAAAGGCACATGACATCTTATTGTTATTATACAAATTGTTTTGACTCCTTGGACATTCTGAAAGGGTCACAGGGACACCAAGGGGTCTGCAGACAACACTTGGAGAGCTACAGTTCTAAGCCATCCCCAGTGCTGGAGGATTTCGATTCTGTTCAGCTTCTTTCTGACAATGGCTTCGTGCCAGCACCTAGGACAGGGCTATCTTGCTCATCAGCCTCAGTTGGGATAGGCCAGGTAGCCAAGAGAACTGATCTGGGTGTGGCCTGGGCTTGTGGGCGTGTGGCCTGAGCTTGTGGGTGTGGCCTGGATTCGTGGGGGTGAGATCTGGGCTCTTAGATGTGTGGCCTGGGCTTGTGGGTTGTGTGCTCTGGGTCTTGTCACAGCTCCTTCCATCCTCTCTCAACAGAGCAGAAGTCCGTCACCCTTGACCTGCTGACCTACACAGATCTCGAGTCCCTGTGAAACTGCAAGAAGGAAGGCCGCCCAGGCCCCTTGGCCTCGAGATCCACCCAGCTCAACTGCAAGCACTACCTGATCCTCATCTACTCTGTGCAATTTGACAGCTGCGATGAGGGGCTGACTCTAGACTGCTGCTGGAGGCAGGTAGGAGAGGATGTGGTTAGACCACAGTAACCCCAGGTACCCAGGGCAAGGTGGGAACATTGCTTTAGCCTTGCCTTTGGAATCTTTAGTGTTGAGGTTTGTATTATTTAATACTGTGCTTGGTGACAAGCGGCACGATAGTCATTACTAGTGCCTTACAAAAACCACAGTATATCGCCTAAGAAGGTGTTTAGGGAGGTGGTGGAAACTCATTAATTGCATTAGGAATGTGGTCTTCTGTTTTTCCTTTGTTCTTTTATTTCATCATCCTTAATGTGTTGGATTTTCACTTCATCCTTATCTCTTTCTGGTCCAAAATAGCTGCTGGACCTCTAGGCATTGTGTCTGCATCAAAGCAAGAGGGAGAGGAACAGAGATGTGCTTGTGTATTGTACCTATTGCTTTTATCAGGAAAACCAAAGTGTTGTCAGAAGCCACCCAATAGATTTTCTATCCTATTCAGCCAGAAATGGTCACTTCCATAATATTTGGCCAGAAGGAGTCACTTGCAAGGAATGCTGGGCAAATGACTATCTGACTGTCTGGTCTTTAGAAGGAGGCAGCAAGGGAGAGAAGCATTGGGATCGGTGATTGGGTAGCCGAGAACAATGTCTGCTCCCATTCTTAATAGCTCCCTGATTTTCTAGGGGTAAGGTATCATGTTACTAAGTGCTGTTCTATGAACAGCACCTGGTGCAGTACTTGAACCCTGGTCAGGCCTTTTAGAATCTTCTACCTCGGAGTCTCAGGGTTGGGCGTGGCTGCAAGAACATGACCCAGTGGTTCCACAATCTCTCTATAAGAGAGTCGTAGGGGTGGTGACTGGTGCAGGGGGCGAGGGGCGTGGGGACAGGGAGGGGCTGGAAGGCGTGTTTAGGACCTGAGCCCCAAGGAAGGTGAGGTGTCTAGAAAGGTGTGTTTTCATGCTCTCAGGCTCTCGGGGTCTGGTAGTGCCCTTGGGGGACCCTTGGCCTTTGAGATGCTATGGTTTTGATCCTCAGGATTCACTACCCGCAGCCCCTCCCCTCCCGTCCTGGGGCAGCCGGACATCGTGGTCCTCCAGGGCATCATTCGGTCTCTGAAGGAGGACCTGGGCTGCCTTTGGGGTCTGGACCACCGGAACCCTGTGGACCCCCAGGGCTCTGAGATCTGCAACCTGAAGGAGCAGTGAGTCTGGGACAGAGGCAGTTGGGCCTGGGGGAACATCCCATCCTACATTGCAGGCCCGATGATTCTTAGCACCCTCAGGAAGATGGCTGGCCCTTGTCCCCAGGTATTTATTCTGAGCCTCTCCTCTGCGCTCACCTCATGCTGGGTGGTGCTGGGAACAGAGTGGTCACCAAGATGATCCTGGCCCTGCCCTCCTGGGACTTCCAGTCCAGTGCAGGGGGTGGATCTGTCTCCTGACAGTGAGGACTCAGAGTGGGCGGGGTGAGGGGGTCCCAGAAGGGGCCCTGACTCTGCCTGTGAAGAGGGGTGCCCAGGCCCACAGGATGGCACGTGCAAAGACAGGGCCGGCCGGGCACTCTGCTCAGTGCCTCCTCTGTGCTGGCCTCTCCCCTGCGCCTGCTAGACATGGCCCTGAGGGGACAGCCAGCTGGTGTCACACCAGCACCTGCAAGTGTCATTGCAGAGGGAGATAGGGTTCGTCGCGAATAGCGTGGGCTGCAGGAGGCCGAGACCACTGCCCGATGGGGTTAGGGATGGATCATACAGAGTGTTGAGGATGGTTTCTGGACAGAGGGAGCAGCACGTGTGAGGCCTCATGTGAGGGTGGGGTGTGGTGAGCACTTGGGACTAGGAGAGGGAAGCCAAGAGCAAAGGTTCTCCCGCTGAGTGCCTGCAGTGTGGGGGGCTCAGTTTCCACCTGAAGGGATCCCACTCATTGGGGAGGGCTAAGAATATTTTTAGTACTAGCAGCAGTCATTAATAATAATAATGAAATTATGATTATTACTATTAATAATAATAAATATACCAGGAGGCAATGTTTGTGTGCTTCTAACTGTGTGCCAGGTACTCTGCTCAGTGCTTAATCATTAGTTGATTCGATCCTCACTGTGCAGGCATTGCCACGTCACCATTTGATAGAGGCTGAAACAGAGGCACAAGGAGGTTAGAGGACTTGTCTGAGGTCTGTCACACTGAGTAATATGGCCGGTGTAGACCTTGAACCCAGGCAGATGGTGCCAGGCCCTTCTCGGTTCCCTTAGCCGCTGTGCACAGTGGGCCACTGCCAGCCCAGGACGGACCACTTGGTGCTGACAGGGGGGAGTCGTCCTCAGCCCTTCCACGACTGGGAGCCCCTGGGGCTGGGAAAGCCTGTGGGTCTCCCTGGAGGAGCTCGGCAGAGTGCTGGGAGCAAGGTCAGCTTCACTTTCAGCTCAGCCTCAGGTGTGAGCTCCGGTCTGGGAGGTGTGTGCGTGTGTGTGCACGTGTGTTTCCCAGGCTGGTCACACAGACGTGCCCCCTGCCTTGAGATTCCCACAGCCGGATCATGGCTGCTTTTCCTCTTCCCAGACTGGAGCCTGGGAGTTGAGGAAAACTCCAGGATTCATCCATTCATTCATCCAACCCTTAATGAGTTTCTACTGTGTGCCGGGCACGCTGCCCAGCACCAGTTAATATTTTCAGGGCCCTTTCTCAGTGCCAGACATGGTCTAAGCCCTCATCCTAGAGTCCCACCACCTCCGATCAGGTCTTATTTTCACATCACTCCACAGAGATGGGAAGTGAAATGCCCACGGCCTCCCAGCTCGTCGTCGGTGGGGCAGCGCTGGATGCAGGCACCAGATGGCAGAGCCCAGGTTCCTGCCCAAGGGCCACACAGCTGGGGGTGGTGATCCAGACAGAACACTGTTCATCCATTTCCCTGATGGCCGCCAGCTCGGCCGCTGAAAGGGGACACACAGACAGCCTGAGAGCAGAGAGAAGAGGGACACGACCGGGCCTGGCCGGGGGCAGGCGGGCTTCCGTGCGAGGTGACGATTGAAGGATGAGCAGTCACTGGAGAATTCGAGGAGGAATTGCAGGGACTTGGAGGGCAGCTACAAGGAGCCAAATGGGAAGCTCTTTGGAGAGCTTCGGGAGCCACAGGTATATTTTAAAAATATTTTATTAGGAAAATTTCCAAGCACACACAGAATTAGACAGTAGTGTAATGTGCATGTGCTTGTGCACAGATTCAAATGTCCTCTATGTCTTATCCATCTTGTTCCATCTGCACTCCCCACTCTCTCCTGAGAACCAAATCCCAGACATCATTTCTACTTCATATATACTACACAATCTGTCTTTAACATACAGGGACATTTACGTTAAAAACAGAAGCACTGTTAGCACATATGACAGGATTGCCAAAACTCCCTAGTGTGAGTACGTTTGACACTTCTCTGATTATCTCCCAGATGTCTTCTGTGAATTAAGAAACATCTCAATTCAGGACACAGTGCAATTTGTTGATATGTCTGTTAAATCTCTTTTAATGGATTTGAGTACCCCCTTTTTTCCTGCTGCTCAGTAGTGGAAGAAGCCAGGTCCTTTGTCCTGTAGAGTTTCACACAGTCCAGATTTTGTGGATTTGATTTTCACGGTTAATGTGTTTCTCGATTTTCTATATTTCTGATGAAGTCGTTATTAAACCCAGTTCATGTATTTGAGAAGACACTTTGCTTCTGCCAGGAGGTGCTGAGGCTGGTGACTTTGCATAGTGAGAGACGGATCCCTCTCTGAGAAAGTTTTGTTCAGCCCAGCACCTTTAGGTGGTTTTCGTTATGCTTTCTCTCATTCCTGCTGAGGCTGAGCACTTTTTCTTACGTTTGGTTGCCATTTGGGTTTCTGTTCTTGTGAGTTGCCGGTTCACCTGTCATTTTTGTTTTCCTTCTGCTCACCCATTTCTTATTGATATCTAGGAGTTCTTTACAGACTCTGGAGATAAACCACTTTATAAATTTGATGCAGTTCAGAAACTCTCCTCCTTGCCTTCCCCGGGTCTTTTCACTGTCTTAATGTAAGTGTCTTTTGATCAACAGAGTTTCTTCATTTGTATGTAGACTCATTGAGATGTTTTTCCTTTGGAGTTAGTAATTTTAATGTCCAGTCTCAGATTCCTTTGCCCCAGGGTCACAAAGACATTCTCCTATATCACCACCTATAATTCTGACACCTACAGTTCACCGGGGATTGATTTTTCATGAGGCAGAAGTCCTTTCATTGACTAGACAATCATCCATCCCAGTCTTATTTATCGAAAAGAGTGTCCTTATACTACTGCTCAGCCATTGTCGCCTTTATCACAAATCGTGTTTCTTCATAGGTGAGGTTCTGTGCTCTGGAGTCCAGTAGTTTATTTGTGTCACCTGGTGCCAGCACCATCCTCTTCTCATGACAGCAGCTTTACGATTAGTCCGATGTTGGGTAGAGCCAGTCCTCTCACTTTTGTTTTTTCTTTTCAAGATTCTTTTGGTTGATTTTGGCCAATTGCATTTCCATATAAATTGTAGAATTAATAGATTTTTCAGTACAAGCACATGCAACTTGTTGGTATCATGTTGAATGTGTGGAACAATTTAGGGATAGGTGAAATCTTTATCCATACTGTAGTGAGTGTTGCAGTCTGTAGAGAGAGTTAGTCTATTTAGGTCTTATTTAATGTCTCAGGAATATCGTTCCATTAACCCTTGTTGTTAGTTATTTTTTCATCCTGCTGTTAATGGATTCTTTACCTTAAATATCAATCATGTTGATTTGAGTAGAATTGATATTTGTATATTGAGTTTGTGTCTAGCAACTTCAGTTAGCTTTTTTATTTCATAATTTATCTGTAGATTCTTTCTGATGTTCAGTGTTTGTCATCATCGGCAAATGACCATTCTGTTAATTCCTTCTCAATGCTTAATTTCATTTCTTTTTATTGCCGGATCACACTGGCTAGGACCTCCAGTACAATGTTGTCTTACTCTTGGTTACAAGGGTAAATTCAAAATGTTACCACAAATGTAGCTATCTGTTTGTTTTTCAGATCCCTAATTGATTTTAATTTTCAGGCAAGGTGAGAACAACTGAGTTAACATATAGTTTTGGTAATTATTGATGATAGAGTTTTCATTAGGAGTTGGTAAATGTAATGAGCTAATTCCATAATTCTGCTTTGGTTAGCTGGACTTCTTCAATAAGGAAAGCATTCTTTTGTCAACTGTTTGGTTTCCCTGAGTTATATTTCCCATGGGAAAGGCATGATTAATGCTCGTCCCCTCCACCCTTTATTTGCCTTCTGTCAGAATAATGAGTTGGTTTCCTTATGTCCTGCATGAGTTTTATTCAGTTGGTACTATTATTATGTACTCACGAATGTAAATGTAGTAGATGGTATGTGCATTTCCTATGGCTGCCGTGAGAAATTCCAAGCTTTGTGGTTTAAAACAACAGAAATTAAATGTTTTCCCATTCCAGAGGCCAGAAGTCTGAAATCACTTTCACTGGGCTGAGGTCAAGGTGCTGACTGGGTAGTTCTCTCCTCAGTGGCTCCAGAGGTAAATCCACTTCTTGCCTCTTCCAGCTTCTGGTGGCTGCCACCAATCTTTGGCTTGTGACCACTTCACTTCAACCTTTGCCTCTGTAGTCCCAATCCCTTCTTCTCTTCCGTGTCTAATCTCCCTCAGCCTCTCTTCTGTAAGGATACCTGAGATTATACTTAGGACCCACTTTGATAACCTCTTCATTGCAAAGTCTTTGATTTAATCCGATCTAATAGCTTTTTTTCCCATATAAGGTAACTTTCACAAATTCCAGAGATTAGAACATGGATGTCTCTGGGAGGCTAATATTCATCCCACCACACATGGCTGCCTTGTTTTTTGGCATGTCGAGATATCTTGAACTTTTCAGGCCAGAGGTGGTAGAAGTAACTGTTCCAAGGAGCACTGGTTCTTGTTAGTAGGAAATTGTACTTAGAGACGACAGTCTGGTCCTAAAGGGTGTTTATGGCCATTGGGTTGACATTGCTCTTTGGCCTTTTGAGGTGGAAAGAGACAGAAAGTAGACACATTTGTAGAAACAGAAAAATGATACCTGTGTTTTTAACCTCTCTCATTTGTATGTCTATTCTCATTCTGAAAAATCTTCATTTCTAGTAATAGTAACACAATTCATATTTATGTATTTGCTTTATCCTGATAATACCAATGTAATTACTAATAATGAGAGAACTGAATGAATTTAAGATTTCTTTGGAAAATTACTTGCTAAAATGGAAAAATTTTCTCTCTTTCATGACATAATTCTCTGGTCTGCCACCAACTTCAATGTACAGATGAGCTTGAGTCGCTTTAAAAAATTTTAGCGATTGCTTCTGTTAAAATTTATTTGTGTAGCATATTTTCGTTTTTGTTTCTTCATTATTATTTTTTTGGGGGGGGGCGTGAGGCAGCTCTTCTTTGACTTCACACATTGCAAGGATCTTGTCAACTTACAATCCCTTACCTTTTATTTTTTATGGCTACAGCACCTGGTCTTCCTAGGTGGTCTCCCATCCAAGTACTAACCAGGCCTGACCTTGCTTAGGGTCCGAGATCAGAGGTCATGGGGCTTGTTCAGTGTGGAGAATATTTTCACAGTTCCAAAGTCAAAATTTAAAGATTGAGCGCATTCAGAGCATCCAGCTTGTATCCAGGTTGCCAGTTCTGTCCGTCCATCTTTCATAGGTACCTTACTTTTTAAAACTTTTGATTTAGCCTTATCTATTTTGGAAATAGGAACATATGTAATTTGTAATTCCTTTTTCTCTTTTACATAAGGACACACATGAAACATTGTCTGGCACTGATTTTAAACTTCTGTCTGGTTGTCCCTTGGTGTCAGGACATGGAGATCTTTCTTGTTTCTTCGTAGTCATGTGGGACTCAGGTGAGTGGATTTGCCGCAGAAATTCAACCAGTTCTCTGGGATATACACTTGGGTCATTTCTACTTTTTTGCTCTTACAAATTGTGCTGTCACAAAGAGCCTTGTGTGCATGTCTTTGTCTGGAAGAAGCCTTCTGGACGTGGCCTGTGAACTGGTCGGGTGTGCATTTTGGAGTGTCCTCCTGTGAGCGGGAGGCAGAGCGTCCTGGCTGGGAGCAGGGGACCTGGGGCCAGGACCAGGGCGAGGCTGTAATAGTGCAGAGGATGGAAGGGTGATATCTTGGAAGTAGGACTCCCAGGGCTGTGTCCGCCCCGTGGTGTGAATGGCGATGAAGGAGCAGTGGGGCTGTCAATCGTGGGGGAGGAGAATGGTGCACAAGGACCACCGATGAGGAGTGGGGATGACGGGAGTGCCCTCACATGCACCCTCAGGCCGTGCCCTCTTCCCTGTCCCCTGGCATTAGACAAGCACGAGCTGGAGGCTCAGCTGGGTCAGTCATGCAGGGAGGTGCTGTTGGGTGGGGCGAACCCCGGACCCAAAAACAGCCTCATCCCTGTGCCCGTCGCGTCCCAGCAGAGGGAGGGGTCGAAGGCGATAGAGCGGAGCCTGGGCACGGCTGAACACCCTGGACAGCGAGCTCGCCGGTCCCAAAGGGGGTGCGGGGCGTGGCTGGGGAAGACAGGGTGTCGGGACCCCGCCTGCAGGTGGCTGGGGGCAGGGTCTGAGGGGCGGGACATGTGTGGGTGGAGCGGGGTACATCAGGTGGCGATGGGTGCAGAGTAGGGGGCCTAAGGGACCGCCTTCAGACAGGAGGCTCCCATTCTGGGCCGCAGTGGGTGGGGTTAGTGCAAAGGTGAGGGAGGCTGAGCATGCAGCATCAGGACGTGGGGCCTGAATGTGGGATTGGGGGAGGCGCGGGGCTGAAGGGTCTAGTTGGGGTACAGGGCGCAGAGTCCCTGATGAGGATCTGGGCGGCGTGGCCTGATTGTGTTTCGGGGCGGGCGGGGGACCTTGGGGAGCCTCAGGGAGCTCTGGGGGACCTTGGAGGCAGGCCCGTGCAGGGGTCGTATGAAAGGGACGCGGGTCAAGGGGAGATTTGGCGGGGCTTAGAGAGGGGCAGAGCGCGTGAGGACCTAAGGTAAGGTGCAACTGACCGGCCATGGTGGGTGGATGGACCTGAGGGTGCGGGTTGGTGCCAGTGTGAAGGAGCTCGGGATGGGCGGTGTCCTGGCCGGGGAACTCGGATACCCCCCTGGTCCCACCGTGGCCCGGGAACTGGAGGATGCCAAACGCATGCACGGGGCGGTGGGGGCGGGAACGGGGACCCCAGCCCTCTGTTCCCACTCCCAGAGCCCAGGGGTCACGTGTGCCGTTCCGACCCCACAGCCTTCGTGGAAGGCACGGAGAAGCACAGAGAGATCAAGGAGAATTTTGCGCTCCTACCTCCGCAACTGCCCCACCCCTGCCCTTGACCCGGCTGTCTGTGTGTTTTGTAAATGAACCTATTTGCACTTGGGGTCCCTCAGCTGATGACTGAAGAGGCGGGCAAAGGGAAGACATGTGCGAATTGGGTGGGGGCGGGACTATAGTTGACACTTGTGTGCATATCTGGGCACGTGAGTGATTGGCGGACAGGTTGGGGTTCAGGGGTAAGAAAAACTCCCATACTCTAAAGCAGTGTAAGTGGGGAAGAGTGGGGTGTCATGAGCAGCCTGTCCTCAGAGGGGCCCAATCCAAGGAGAGATTCTGCACAGGGATTCTCTGGCTATGGGGTGGAGAGGGTCGTTTCACATGGTGGTTCACTGCCTGGGAGGACCCCAAAGCGGCCATTCGTGACATCTGGGCTTCTTGGTGCCAATTCCTGCACCTCAGACCTCTGGGTTCTGAGCTGTGATGTTGCTTCTGAGCTGGGGTGTCTGGGATTTTGGTTCAGGGTCCATGCCTCTCTAGGTTCTGAGCAGCAGCAGCGACACAGCACTGGGAGGTGGGGGCACACTTGGGGTCTCAGTGGGAGGAAGGTTTGGGGCCAGTGGGACATGGGAGCACAGTAGGAGCTGACCTTTATTGGGGGGTGTGTTTCTGTCGGGGTGGAGAGACGGCCTCAGATGTGTTGTCTTGGCCACGGCTGGATGAGTTGGTACAGCTGGTCTCCCGGCACGAGCGTCTGCTACACTTTCCGGTGTCCTTTGACCTCGTAGTTGCGGTGCAGGAATCCGTGAGCCAGACCACAAGCCAGCAGACTCTTGGCCACCCTGATGGCCCTGGGCTGGGGTGTCTGCTCTGGGTGGGGCAGAGGCAGGAGTGTTGTTGGGGCTTCCTCAGAGGACAGGGGGAGTGTGGGGCAGCGGTCCCAACTGTGCCCTTGCAGCTGGCACGCCAGGGCCCAGATCCCACTCTGCCATTCCCTGGCCCTGACTTAGCTAATCTGTGCCTCAGTTTCCTCATCTGTGAAAGGAGAGCCTAGTGGTCCCTGCCGTGGGCTATGTGATCATATGCCTCATCTAAAACCTACTGAATGGTATTTGGTTGGAAAATGCCAGCTGTCTTCGTTACTGCTGCTTCTCCCCTTCCCCCAGGCCTCTGGGTCCTACCCACAGGAATGCTCTCACCGAACACTGCTTGGTGCCATGGGTTAGCAGGGGAACTTTTCTACAGATGAAGTAATCCTCACCCGGACTGTGTGGTTGAAATGGTTACTACCCAAGGGAGGAAATGAAACTCGGAAAAGCAGTCACTTGCGCAATGTCACAGAGCTTGTAGGTGGCAGGCTCCCAACTACTACCCAGGCTTCTGTGCTGTCACCCAGGCTTGGGTCAGTCCCCTGCCCTGTCGGCTGGACAGTCACTCACCCATGTAGCTGCTCATGAAGGTGATGCCAATGGATCTGTGGTTCCAGCCTTTGCCTGAGTGTGACCCCTTCATGGTCCAGCCCGGCCCTCATACACGAGCCTGTCTTCTCCAATCAGGAAACTGTTGGGGGCACGTGAGGAAGGGTGATGTATGAGGGAGGGCCTGTTGGAAGAAGAATGTCTCCCCCTCCTCCACTCACCCCTGCTTTTATTCCTGTCACTCACACACATGTCCCCAAGCCTCCTCGTCCCGTTTTTTCTCAACTACTGCAATGACATTGGCCCCGCTCTTCCAAGCACAGCTCTGTGCGCACCTTTCTCATCCTCACAGCAACCCGTGAGTCAGTCCTGCCCCATTTTGTAGACAGAGAATCAGAGCGGTACAGACACCTGCCCACGGTCACACAGCCAGTCAGGGACAGAGCCAGGATTTTCGCCCAGCTCCCTAGAACTCCCACCTCCAGGATCTGAATCCTGGCTCTCTCCTGCCTCCCTGGAGGATCTGTTGAGCTCTTGCTTTGCTAAGTCCTCACATGCAGTCAGCCCTCTGAGGCAGGAACTGTCATCACCCTGACTTTAAGCTGAGGAAGCAGAGACTTGAGATGATTTGCCCAAGGTCATGCCCCAGAGACTCCTGCCTCAGAACTCTCCATCAAGAAGCTCTTTGGCCCTCACCCCAGCCTCCATCCTGTACTGTTACCCACCAGGGTCCACTTCCGTGACAGGGTCAGGGACTTGGGGATGGGGCCACCACAGGACATGGAGCTTGTAGCCTTGGCAGATATTTAAGACCCAGTGGACGCCCGTCGATGGAGCGAGTGTGACTGGGCATGACAAAGTTAACTTGAAGATGGACGTGTGGAGCAGCAGCACCTGCTACCTTCACCCTCTGGCTCCGGTAGCAAGTGATGCACAGCGTGTTGGAACTTACAGATATAGGGCCCTTAAGAAGCCAGACTCTTAGAATCCAGATCTGAACACACTAGAAATACCACAGTGACACTGGTCCAGAGGACTGGGCCAGTAATGGCCTTGCTTATTTCTCCAGCACCTGGCACAGGCGACTTGTGCCCTTGTGCATTTGTTAAATGGATGCCTCTAATTTATACCTCCACCACCAGCACCAGGTGGGTGCAGTCAGGAGCCCCATTTTACAGGTGAAGAAATAGATGCCCTGAGAAAATATGAGGTGACAAGAGGGGAAGATTCAGAACATTTGGGTCAGGCTCTGAGTCCTCAAATCTGAGAAACAGACCAGAGCCTGTTTTCCTGCAGGCGGTTCAGGACTGAGGCCATGGAGCCAGGCTGTTGTCTTCGTGTCTTCAAGGGCACGCTAAAAATGGGAGTGTCTTGGAAATACAATCTTGACCTTGGAACCTTTGAATTGTAAAATCTTGACCCAGAAGAGTTGGGGATACTCTGGGAGGCTTCTAGAGTTCTCTGAATGAGATCCCCAGATTTCCTGCACCCTGCACCCTGGCCCGACGGAAACCCGTCAAGGTGGTACCTGGAAACTTGCATTACCAATAAGTTGCCGGCAGCTGGAAGAGCGTGCTCACAGCTGTCCCTTAGCTCCTGCCTGTTCAATAGAGCCACAATCCTCACTGTGATATGACCCACAAGCCCTGTGACCCTCGCTCTTCTCTGCGACCTCCAGCCATACTGACCTCTATCCTTTCTGCCTGACCCCCTGGCTTGGACCCACCCCTTCCCACCTGAGGTTCCCTCAGCTTACTACACTTCCCTAGCTGACTCTGCCTGCACACGCCCCAGCCCTATGTGGTGATTCTGGAGAAACGACACTGCAGCTGAGTCCACTGTGTCAGGAGTCGCCAGGCATCCCCATTGCTGTCTTCTGCTGGGGCACCCCCTTCCGGCCCCCCACTCCGTGCTTACTTGTAGCCCACAGAAGCCGTGCGTTTGCTTGTGGGAGTGCTACACGTTCTAGGCCTGCTGCCGTTACAGGACTGGTGTGTCGCAGGTGCTGCCCGCCGTGTGCGTCACCACCACACGGTGCAGCGGTTGGTTCAGACTTTCTGTGCACTTGGATGCCAGGGCCCTCCACTCTTTTCGGGTCACAATGGGGCCACAGCAGGGGTCATCTTGCACCGGGGTGAGGATCCAGGCCCCGGCTCTTCCAGAAACCACAGGGTGAAGTGCCCAGGGGCCTGGGTGCCTCCCCACACCATGCTCAGATGGGCCAGGGATCCCTTGTCTTCGTCATGGGTTCTCCCGCCCCCCACCTCAGACCCAACCACAGTGCGTCCTGTTGCAGTGCCAGGGAGAAGGAAACAGTGTCTGGGGTCCCACGTCACCACCCAGCGAAGTTTGCATGGTGTGAGACCAGGCTCACTGCACCGTGAGGCCCCGGCATATAAAGGTGGCCCTTGTGGCATATGTTACACCCATCATATTCCTCCCTGCGCACCATGTCTTGACGCTGCACACTAGTACCCTGGGCACTCCTGGCCCTGCTCGTCCTTGGAGTGGCACAAAAAGATGAGAACACGTGCGCACGCAAATACACACACACACACACACACACACACACACACACACACACACACACACACACAGACGTACCTGAATTGGCATTTGTAACTGTGGGTTGCACTTCAAAAGTGTCTGCTTCAAATTGGGCTGAATGGTTACTCAGTCCTGATTCCTGGCCTTTCTGCAGTTTTAGTCCTTGATGACATGTTTCATCATTTAGAGCATAAACAAACTTTCTAGTTTTCTTTCTCAAAGTGGATATTCAACCCATATTCTTCAAATCCACAAGAGTGTGTGTGTGATAGTGACAGGCCAGCTTCCACCAACACAACTTGAACATAAAGAACTGTCTTTCTGTGAGTAAAGAATGTGTATTTCCGATCCACTTTCAGAAGCTTCAGATTGCTTTTTAAAGTCAGGATCAGTCATATTATTTGAGAAAACTGTACTGGGTGTCTCTTCAGGTAATTCTCTGATACCGAATACACACTTTTCAACACCCCGAAGTGGAGAAGCCATCAGGGAAGTTTCAGCCAGCTCATGCTTTACCACATGAATGGGAGAGTCAAGACACTGCCCGTCGGTTGTTATTTACCACAGTTTCCTCGCTTAGTAGCGTCTGCGTTTTCAGTACACCTGAAATACATGGCAAAGAATTTTCTAAAGTAATGAAGTCGGTCCATTCTTTCTCTGTGCCTACTAGATCTTTTTCTGAATTATTTTGGTCACAAGAAGAACTATGCAGTAGGGGTGTGTTTTCCATGTGGGTTCCATTTAGACCCGAGAGGGTCAGGGGTGACCATCTAGTGGGTGAAAACTGTAAAAGTGCCTCGGACACTGCTTCACTTTCATTCCCAAAGGGCTTCTGATCTGTTATATTCTAATGGATTACTGTCATTTGGTCCCATTTCAGATGCAGAACAATGTGCTTCCTTCACCCCCACTGTTTTTGGGGATGCGCACTAGTAGTGGAGGGAGAACATTACTCGTGTCATACAATCCTCTGAAATGACACTTTCTCTCTCTGTGTACCACCTTCCCCACCTAGCTAACTTCATGCTCCTCGCTCCTGTGGTCTCAACATGCATGAGCTCTGATATGTGTGCTTTCTTCCTTAGACTCTCCTCGTATAAGGCTGCTTGTATTCATTGAGCTCTGCGCTTTAAAACAGGATCTCTAAAATAGTGCGTTACTAGGTGAATAAATGGTTACTAATTAAAGCACATGCGCCAATAAGTCAGAAATGAAAAACAGCCTGAAAAAACATAATCAGGAGCAGCGAGTTAAAGAGACAGTGTGCAGCCATTGGAATCAGGTGGCAGTTATGCCTCTGCAGGCAGGTAGCTCTCCTCCCCCCATCAATTAGGGTAATGGGCAGCAGCTCCCATCAGAATCTGAAATAAATGGAGAACATAGGAATGAGCTTGAACTGATCTGGCCAGGAGAATTAGAAGGGGCGGGTGAAGGTGGCAGGTTGGTCACGGACACACACAACCTGCACCAAGATACTGTGCTGCGCCTGGGCGCTGGTCAGCAGATGGAATGCTTTGTCCGTGTTCCCTATGCCCTGTACCAGGGGACACAGTATGGGAACACCCTGCCCTGGGGCCAGTCCAGACTCTCTGAGCAGAAACAGCCGGAATGAAGGCAGAACGCTGGCGCCCCCACTTTCATGGCCTGGTCTGGGCTTCTGGTGCCCACGCCCACCCCAGGCGACTGCACTAACCCTTAAAGGGGGCACAGCTTAAGGCCATCCTCACCTGAATGAACCCTAGCCTGAGCCTGTGCCTATGCAAGGCCAACACCAAGGAGGTGGGCGTGCAGGTGAGCCAATTGGTGGACAGGTCTGTGCAGTGCTCTCTGGAGCCCTGCACCCTGTACAGTTGCTCCCCTTGGAACAACACAGGCCCCAGGGCAGCCCTGCCAGCCTGGGGCGTCTGTTCGGCAGTGATGGGCTTCCGGGGCTTGTCCCGGACATAGAAGGACTGGGAGGAAGAGGGGACCAAGGTGCTTTCTGGTCCCGTGGAGGTCAGCCAGCAGTAGACATCGCCACCAACGCCAGAGGCGCAGGAGAATTCAGAAGAGGAAGATGCCCAGAGTCCCAGAGAAAGGGAGAGCCAGCAAGCCCCAGGAGACGTCACTGAGCAGCTAGGAAACCTTGCTTCCAGGTCCACTTCCTCTCTCTTGTCCTGGGCTTCAAGTCCCAGCCTCGCTTTCCTCTTGTCCATTCCTGGGACAATGAGAGCAAAGCCTTCCCTTCTTCCTCCGATGAAGGAGAGGATGCTCTGAAAACGTATGTGTACATGGCCTGCATGTTTTGTCACTTAGTAAAGTGCCAACTGTAAGCACATGGGAACCAAAAGTCTGGCAACCACTGCTATTGGTAATGAGGTGACAAAGAAGAGTTTCAAATCTGTCAAACGTGTGATCCGATTTTCACTTGAGGCAGACGGCTGGTAGCATTGTGGAAAATGAGTTGGAGAAGCATGAGATGGCAACAAGAAGAATCTCAGTAATCCTTGAGAGATGAGATGCTGATTATAGTAACTATGAGAACAGCTGTGAATGAGGTTAAAGGAGCTTTTTACATTTCATATACAAAGCCACAAGCAATGAAGGATCTAGCTTCCTCCACCCAAGAGAATGAAAGGCTTCTCTTCTTTCTTTGCAGTTTTGGAACCCAAATATGGCTATTTTCACCATAAAGATTGTAAGAGCCGATGGGAGAGTGCTTACGTGTGGTGCATTTCTGGAACTAACAAGGTGAGCCAAATGAGTGGGATGTGGAGGAGGATGGGGCAGCACAGATGCTGAATGGAGGAAGAAAGTGTTTCCTAATGGAGTGTGACTTAGCGCCATCTCACTCACCTTGGCATCCTCAGTGCCAGGCACATCATAGGTGCTCAGCAAAGATGTGGGTTAAATTGGACAGTCCACGTGTGCTCCTGAGGCTGCTGAACTGTGGCCTGGAGTTCTCTTGGGTTCGAGGGTGCCGTTGGACAAAATGTCAGTTTATTTAGAAGAACTTCTGTTGTGTATATACACTGGGACTTTATCACCTTAGTTGGTATATTAGAATGGGTTCGGGTCTCAGGGCTAGGAAATTTCCACAGTGTGTCCACGAGGTGGGGCAAAAGAAAAAATTTTCAAATAAATTTATTTTAATTCGTTTGAGTATCGGTTAGATATGTATATTGTTCATAAAATGATTTTCCCAATTGTTCCCTCCTTCCTGGCCCTCCACTTAGTCATCGTATAAATGCTAACTGCATTCCCTGTGCCATGCAAAAGAGAGATTATTGTATTTGTTAGCCTGTTGGGTTTTTTTAGGCTAAGCAGCCTTAATTTGAATATTTGTGAATGTATTGAGATTGGGCAAGACTTCCCAGTCTGAATTTCCCCATTTTCCGGAGTAGATTCTGGACCCCACAGACTCGAGTTTCAGCGTGAGACCAGTCGGCCAGGGCCAAGCAGCTTCTCCCTCTCTTTACTGAGCATAGGCACTTTCTTGAGTGTGTAACGTTTTACACCTGGTCGGTTTCATTAACTTGTAAAAGCACCTGAGTTTTAGTCAACTGTTCTGTTGTGTTTTTAGATACTGCATTTCTAGCTAAAGGATGGTAGAGGGAAAGGAATGCTAAGAAGGAATGAAAACATGACTTTCACAGTAGCCATTTACTGGACACTGGAAGCAAATGAATTTTTAAACTAAACTAATATTTCTCTCGTGCAAAAAAAAATGTGTCTAATTCCAATACTTCAAGACACTGGAGTGCAAAAAAGAAGATATAGAATTCATCCTTAAGAAATTTATTCTGATAGGAGTGATGCAGCCGGGATGCAATTTGGTGACAAGTGCAATGAATGGCACCCACGGTATGGACATGGTTCAGAAATTATACAGAAGGAGGATTATTAATCTTGTCGAATTAAGGAGAGGAAAAAAGGTGGAGGGCTCAGGGCATCTCGTTGTCTAAGCGGGACTTGAAAGGCTAAATCAGAGTAGCTCAGCAGTATGGCAGGGTGGATGTGTGCACAGGGCAATGCTCAAAGCCTGGCATTCAGGTGGATGGGTGGGTAACTGTGGGTGATTTAAAGATCAAAGCGGAAAATCCTGGGGAAAAATTTAAAGCAGGGGCTAAAACAACAGGACAAAGGAGAAGACCAATGGTTTGGCCTGCACCAGAGTGAAATGACAGCTGCTTCCCATTGAAGACTTCATGTGCATTGTTGGGTAGTCATCAGAATTACAGAGAAGGTCAGGAAGTAGGATTGCAATCTTACAGGTAAGGCAAATGAAATTCAAAGAGTAAGAAAAAGTACCGATAGCACCAGAAGAGCTTACGACCTCAGGTTAGAGGTTGGGCAAAAGCAAGTGACAGGTGAGGGAATGGGCTACTTAGGAACTGGGAGCATTGGGTACATGTTAACTTGAATTAAAAAAGACAAGTTTCTCTCTCACTTTGCTTCAAACAGTTCTATTGCAAGTGCCAGAAGAGTTTTCACCCTTGCTGAATGGAAGCCATACCGTGTCAGGTAAGCCTGTGGAACACTTCCTTTGTGTCTCTAAGGCCTTCATTCTCAACGTGAAGCTTCTGTGGCATACCATTAGGGTTTGATAGACTTGAATATCTATGTAGGAGGTTTCGATTTTCTGTGCTTTTATTTTTATACTATTTGAGGAAAAAACAAATTCTGGGTTTTCTTGGAGGGGGGATCAGAGAAAAATTGATTGAAGTTTCCTTATGGGGTGGATTTATGTAGGGGTGTGTGTTTTTCTTCAAACACTCAGTGTATAGTTTGGATGTTATAATTTAATAGGTAAACTTTATTAAGCTTTTACTATATGCCACACTTTGGGCTAGGGGCTTTATGTGCACTATCTACTCTAATGTGAGTTTTGAGGTTGGTGTTATCCTCAAGTCACAGAGCAGAAAAGTTCAGTAAGACAACAATTTGGTCAAGGTTCAACAGTAACTGTCAGTTGTGGTCGGATCCCACTGCGTCTCCAGTGCCCTGGAAATCGCAGAATTAGGTGTACCTGGTCATTCTGGATTGAGTGCTAGCTTATTTCCAAAATACCTGGCAGGAAAGTGCTCTCAGCTTTTCAGAAAAGTGTGACATAGTTGATTTTCATAAGCAAGAGGTTCCTTTTTTTAAAACAACAAATCCTTTGTTGAGTTTCAAATATTTTTCCAACTAAGCATTTCTAGATTAAAAATTAGTCTAATAATTTGAAAATGATTTATCTTTACATTTTCTAGTCTGATATTCCCAGTCTGTTTCATGGAATTATTAAATTGGATTTAAATGTATTCTACTCCTTTTTCTTTCTTGTGTTCACTTGAATTGATTTTAAAAAGAATTACTTTTCCTCCCCTATAATCTTGGTAGTTACTCATTTTTTACTGTTCTTCTGGTAGTTGCCCTGGAGATTACAACAAATTCTCTGATTTATCACATTCAAAGTAAATTGTTAATCTTACTTCATTGACTGTGACCATAGGACACTACTTATCACTTAATCATGAATTACATTGTGTCGCTGTTGGACATTTTAATTTTAAACTTCACAGGACACATATTCATCTAGCTTTAGCTGCATTTATCCTCTGCTGCTCTCAGGTCCTTTTTGAAGCAGGGACCCCCTTTGACCTGAAGAACACATTTTAACATTTCCTGTAGTGCAGGTCTGAGGATGGCATATTTCATTTTGTCAGGATAATTAAAAAAAAAAAAAAAAACACGTTTCTGCTGGGTATATGTTTCAGGTTGGTAGTTGTTTTCTTTCTGCTCTCTAGGGCTCTGCCCTTGCTGCAAATTTGGCCGTTAGTCTTAGTAGCTCCTCTGAAGTGATCTGTCCTCCACTCTTTCTCCCCTTTTAAATCTATTTGTTTCTGAGGTATTCCTCTCTGCTTTCCTTTTGAGCAGCTTCACAACTAGGCCTAGAATAGTATCTTCTACAGATTTGCTTTTGGTAGGTGATGGGAAACCTAACCATTTCAGGTCTCTGTTTTCCAGTTGCCATGATGTTTTGAATCTGGGCTATGGCATCTGTGAAGGCTGGTCAATTTTTGGTTAATCCTTATCCTTAGGGTATAGCTTTTCTGGGTCCCAATTCAAAAATCGACTGGTCTTTCAAGCTTTCCTTTTTTCATATTTAAAATGGCTGCAAAGCCTTATCAACTTGTTAGTCATTTGAAGTTTCCTACTGTCTTTCTCCCAGAATTGGCAGGTACCTTTAGAGAAAATACCCCAAAATGTCAGGCTCACCTCTATTTTTTCTCTCTAATGATTTGACAATTCTCTAGTGGCTTTAAATAGTTCCTTTAAGAAATTATTTTTAGCTCAGTTTTTCAGTTGTCCTAAGTAGGCTTGTTCAAAAGTACCTAATTCATCATTGCCAGAAATAAACCTACCTTTAGAGTAAGCCTCGATTTTTTTCCCCCAAGCCTTTCTCCCGTATAAGGGTATTATGAGAATTGCATTAATCTGTGTAAAGTGCTGGATAGAGAAATTCATATAGGAAGCACCTTGTGAGTATTGGGTATTAGAACTTTCTTATGAGGACACATGCTGAAGAGTAGGTGGGTGGAAGATAGATATTTAGTACAGCATCGAATAAATCACATTTTCATTGTGGAAAATGAAAATGCCTATTTTCATAATGTGGAAGGTAAAGCTGGTCTTTCTCTGTTTGACTACAGACACAGAAAATGGAGACGTCATTATCAACCTCAGTGACTAACAGGATTGGGAGGGTGGACAGGTTGGTAATTCCACCAGGCTCCATGCAGAGTGGTGTTGATCAGAAGATAGAATGGGGTAATGGTTAAAAAAGACCTACATTCTAGTAACAAAAAGGCACGTCCAGAACAGAAAACCTAGCTTCCTCTAGAACAGCCGTCCTTCTCAGTGATGTGACCAGAGTTATCTCAAGATTTTGCTAGCAGTTTGCTGGAGGTCAAAATGCTGCTGGTTAAGGGCCACTGGTGAGTGCTGGTGTTTTTGGGTGTCTGTGTAGGTGGCTGAATCACTTACTCCTCACCTACTGCTCCTCAGCCTCCTCCCCGCTTAGCATGTGAGGACCTGTGTGGTGAGGGCACTTGACAGGACCTCTGTGTCTTCTTGGCTCAGTGATGCTCTTCTAATCATCTCTGATCCTTCATTTTGAGAGATGCACATCATCTAATGGGATGCGAGTGGTTTTATGCTACTTGGCCTTGGCCTTCTGATAGGATACAAGACAGGGCAAAGATAGCAGAGTGTGATTGTGGGGAAAAAAACCCTTGTTTTGTGAGTTACATTTGAAACCCTAATTTGATCACATAGTGTCCACACTGTTTCTTGTTTTCTAAAGACCTGTTCAAAGTCCTGTTGTTCCTGTCCTCAAAAGAAAAGACACATGGATCTAAGGAGGCCTCACCGGCCGGAGCTATGTGGCGGCTGCAAGGACAAATTTTCTCCTGTGGCAATATTTATAGCTTTAAATGCATCATGTGACAGGCAGTGTGGCTTGAGCAGCTCACCCAGACGCCTTTGGTCACTTACTGTGCTGGTCCCTTTTTGCACTTCAGCTCTGACCTCGTTGGGAAAACGCATTAGGCTTTTGTACTTTTTGTACGTTGTTTAACAATTGTACAGTGTGAATAGAATCAAAGAAATGCATGTCAAATAGACCATGAAGGCACATGAATTGGTGGCTCCAGGGTAAAAATGTCAACGTAGCCTTGGAAAATGGTAGGGTCATCACTTTTGTGAAAGCAACAATGAAGAGGAACAATATTTACTTGATGGATGTTTCCATGGTGGATGACCTGAGCTCTGGGAATGTAGAGACGATCAAGGGGTAGGGCCCTTGCCTCTGAGTATACACCATAGTGAGACTTAGTAAGGGCCAGAAGTCATCACAGATCATCACAGTAGTCATGAGAAGCAGGAAATTTTGTACCTTTCCTGGTAGTCGAGGAGAGGGGGCCCAAATCTGTCAACCTTTCGTTATCTAGCTAGCTTTCCATTTAACTGTAAAAGGAACATCACTGCTCCAACTTGGGCCTGATGACCCCACTGGGCCCCACCCCTTCTACATATTCAGGGGCTGTGCTCTTGCACAACTGTCCTCTCCCCACTGTACTATTGTATTCTCCCTACTGCATTATCCCCATGGATACAAAGATCCACTCAGCACGAACCCTTTTCCTAAGTCACCCTCTCCCTGTCATCAATTTCCATGTGGCCCTTTCATGTTATGCTAAAAACATGAAGACTGTTTAATCGATTTACACAATGTATTATAAATCAACGTCAGCTGAGGAAGGGAAGGCAGGAGAAACGGTAATCCCAGGTACTATGATTCTGAACTTATCAGGGAGATAGAATTGAGCTGGCACTAAAAGCTTGTTTTGGGATTTGGCCCTGTTGGAGATATACATGGTGGCAGTTCTGTTACTGTCATGTCACATTCAAACAGAAGCAAAAGCAGTGAATCTCAGTTTTAATGACCTGAGTAAGAGGGAGGAAATTTGTGAATACATCAAAAAAGTGATGAAAGTTCCTGGAATTAGTTTTGGGTTCAAATGTTTTTTTTCTCTCTTTTTAAATCAGATTTATTTGGGGTGACATTGGCTCATAACACATATAAATCTCAGGTGTACAACTTTATACTACAACATCTGTATACTCTATTGTGTAGTCACCCTCCAAAGTCTTCTCCCGTCACCATACTTTGACCTCCTTTCTCTCCTTGCCCTCCCCCACCCCTGCGATAACTACCATTCCATTGTCTCTATGAGTTTGTTTTTGTGTTGTTTGTTCATTGGATCAAACAAGATCCATCCATGTTGTTGTAAAGAGCAATCCATGATCTATCTATGCTGGTGCAAACGGCAATATTTCATCTTTTTTGAGTTAATGTGTGAGCTGGGTAATAGTCTTTTGTACTTAGCCACTTGTCTCTCGAAGGACACAGAAGTTGTTTCTGTGACTTGGCTATTGTAAATTATGTTGCAGTGGACATACAGGGTTATATATTTAGAAATGATTTCAAAATGTTGGGGTAAATATCCAGAAGAGGGATTGCTGGGTCACGTGGTAGTTCTTTTAATTTTTAATTTATTTTTTAAATTAAAGCTATTGGGGTGGCATTGGTTAACAAATCCCTATAGGTTTCAAGTGTCCAGTCAATAGTACATCATCCATATATTGCATTGTGTGTTCACCCAAAGTTAAGTTTCCTTCTGCCACCATATATTTGATGACCTTCACTTTTATCTACCTCCTTCTCTCCTCTTCCCTCAGGTCACCACTAATCTGCTGTTTCCATGACTCTGTCATGTTTGTTGCTTTGGGTTTTATGTCTTCCATATAAGTGAAATCATATGGTTCTCCACTTTTTCTGTCTGACTTCTTTTGCTTAGCAGGATAAATCACAAGATGCAATTATGTTGCCAGTGGCAGTGTTTTATTCTTTCTTATGTCTCAGTAATATTCCATGAGACATATAGCACATCTTCTTTATCCAGTTATCTATCATAGGACACTTTGGTTGTTTCTATGGCCTGGCCTCTGTGAGTAATGCTGCTGTGAACATCGGGGTGCACATATCTTTGTGGATAAATGTTTTCATGGTTTTTCTTGGATGATAAAAAAACCAGTAGAGGGATTGCTGAGTCATATGGTAATCCTATTAGTTTTTTGAGTAAGCTCCATACTGTTTTCTTCAGGGCACTTGTTATTACTTGTCCTGTTGATGAAAGCCATTCTAACAGGTGTGAGATGGCTTCTCATTGTGGTTTTGATCTCCATTTCCCTAACAGCTAGTGAAGCTGAGCATCTTTTCATATGCCTGTTGGCCATTTGCATGTCTTCTTGGGAGAAGTGTCTATTCAGGTCCTCAGCCCATTTTTTAATTAGATTGTTTGCTATTTTATTGTTGAGTTGTACGTTGTACAAGTTCTTTGTATATTTTGGATATGAGGCCCTTATTGGAGGTGTTGTTTGCAAATCTCTTCTTCCACTTGGATGGTTCCCTGTTTTGTCTTCTCGAAAGTTTCCTTTGCAGTGCAGTAGCTTATCAGTTTGATGTAGTTCCTTTATCTATCTATCAATCTATCTATCTATCTATCTATCTATCTATCTATCTATCTATCTATCTATCATCACCTATTTATTTATTTATTTTTGCTTTTCTCTTGCCTTTGAGATCAAATTCCTGAAATCTTCTTTAAGCCTGAGGTCCGAGAGTTTACTTGCTATGTTTTCTTCTATGCAGTATGTCGTTTCAGTCTCTGATCCATTTTTAGTTAATTCTGGTATATGGTGACAGCAATCGAGTTTCATTCTTTTTCATATGGGTTCCCAGTTTCCCCAGCACCATATATTAAAGGACTTTTCTCCACTGTATGTTTTTGGCTCTTTGTCAAAAATTATCTGGCCACATATGTGGGGTTTGCTTCTGGACTCTCAATTCTGTTCTATCGGTCTGTGTGTCTATTTTTCTGCCAATATCATGATGTTTTGATTGTCACTTTGTAGTATTATTTGAAGTCAGGCAGAGTGATGCCTCTAGCTTTGTTTTTTTCCCTCAGGATTGCTTTGGCTATTTGGGTGTGCATGTGCATGTGAATGTGCGTGTGATGATATTTTGTTCATTTTCTTTAAAAAATGCCATTGGGATTTCTATGGAGATTGCATGAAATCTGTATACTGCTTTGGGTAATATGACCATTTTAACTGTTGATTCTTCCAATCTATTTGTGTTTTCATCCATTTATTTACAAATGCCTTGTAGTTTTCAGTGTATAGGTCCTTCACATACTTTGTTAAGTTTATTTCTAGATACTTTAATGTTTTTTTGCAATTGCAGAATGAATTGTTTTTTTTTTCTCATTTTCTTAAAATTCATTTTTAGTGTACAGGAATGGTATGGGTTTTTGTATATTGATTTTGAATCCTAAAACTTTATGGTATTTGCTTATTGTTTCTTACAGTTTTTAGTGGAGTCTTTGGGGTTTTCTCTATAGATAATTATGTGATTTGCAAAAAATGATAATTTGACTTCTTCATTCTGAAATTGGATGCTTTTTGTTTCTTGTTTTCAGTCGCTCTAGCTAGGACTTCCAACACTATATTGAATAGCAGTTATGATACTGGAGAACCTTGAATTGTTCCAGATCTTAGAGGGAAGGTTTGAGTTTTCCACCTTAAAGTAAGATGTTTGCTGAGGGTTTGTCATACATGCTCTTTATTATGTTGAGGTACTTCTATGCCCATGTTGTTTATTAAGTGTCTTAATGAGAAATAGTTGCGGTATCTTGTCAAATGCTTTTTTGCATCTATTGATATGGTCATATGAATTTTATCCTGTATTTTATGTGGCGTGTCACATTAATTGATTCGCATATATTAAATAATCCTTCTTATGCCCCTAGAATGAAGCCTACTTGATCATGATGTATAATATTTTAAATTTATTGTTGTATTCAATTTTCTAGTATTTTGTTATAATTTTTGCATCTGTGTTCATGAGAAACATTCGAGTAGAGTTTTCTTTCCTTTTTGTTATCTTTACCAGGTTTTGGTATCAGATGAATGTTGTCCTCATAAAATGTGTTAGGAAGTATTGCCTCTTTAATTTTTTGGAAAAGTTGGAGAACAGGAATGAAAACTTCTTTGAATGTTTGGCAGAATTCACTAGTGAAGCCCTCTGGTTCTGGACTTTTGCTTTTTGAGAGGGCTTTGATGGTTGTTTCTATTGAAATGCCATTGTGCTATTTAGATTTTCCAGTTTCATGATTTAGTCTAAGAAGGTTATATATGCCTAAGAACTTGGCCATTTCTTCTCTGTTATTCCTTTGATGACATCTAATCTTTCATAGTATTCTTGTATGATCCTTTGTATTTCGGTGGTGTATATCAAACCTTACATTTCTGATTTTATTTGTGTCTGTTCTCTTTTCCTTTTCTTTTCTTTTTTTTTTTTTTTTACCTTTAAGCCTCCTGGATTTCTGCTTCTGGGATAAAAATGCCTTCTGTTTCCTGGGGAGAGCTGAATGTCTCCTCTGTGACGAGGTGGCATGAATCCAGAGCTCCACCCTATGGAAGAATGTGAAGGGCGATGGGGAGCCATGACTTGGAAAGCCCAGGACATCCTGGATTTGCCCTGACAGTCTGATGCAGTGCTGCATGGCTTCCTTCTGGATTGGCCTAAGTGCGCTGGGCTCACGTGAATTGGGAGGCCAGCTACATGCGCGTTCTTCTTGGCAGCGTGTGTGTCCATCTGTCTGTTTTCCATCACCCTTCCAGTGATGCTGGCCTCCAGACTTTGGTTGCCTAGCTTCTGTGCATCCGGGCCTGTTGCCAGGCCCCCTGCAGTGTGTGTGCCTCTGTTCTGCTGCTGCAGTTTCCCCTGTGGCTCACTGCTTGCTCTGGCTGTGAGAGAGGCAGCTAGATTCTGACTCATCTTTCTGCCTGGCAATGACAGATGCTGACACATAGCTGTTATTTCTCAGCATTTGGTCTTTTCCCTGTTCACTGCCCTCTGCCATGTGGAACAATCTAATCACTCAATCAGGGCTGCGCAGGGCTCTGATGAGATAACAGATGGCAGGGCTTTTGGGCTGTGTTCTGCAGCGCTTGACTTGCTTTGCTCTCCTTTCCCCTCTCTCTTTCTCTGCCTTCAGATGCTCTGAGCGCTCATCTCAGATGCGCTTGTGTGCAGGCTTGGTGTCATCTGCTAAATTAAAGATCTTCCCTTTGTCATAACTTCAAGGAGAGTGATGGGGAGGTCCATCATGCTGCCTTGCTTCTCACGACACTCTTAGTTTTTTGAGGAACTTCCACACTATTATCCATAGTGGCTGCACCAAATGTGCGATCCCACCAGTAGTGTCTGAGGATCCCTTTCCTCCACTTCTTTGCCAGCTTTTGTTACCTCTTGTCTTATTGGTGATAGCCATTTGAACGGGCGTGAAGTGGTATCTCATTGTGGTTTTGGTTGCATTTCCCTTATAACTGCTAAAGTTGAGCATCATTAAAAGATTTTATTTTTTAATCACAGTTGACTTACAATATTATATTAGTTTTAGGTGTACAGCATAGTGATTAGACACCTACATAACTTAGGAAATAACCACCCTGATAAATCTGTTACCGATCTGACACTACACATAGTTACTGCAATATTATCAAAGGTACTCCCTATGCAGTACTTGACATGCCTGTGACTTTTTATAAGTGGCAATTTATACATCTTAATCCTTTCCTCCTTTTTACCCACTTCCCAAAACCCTTCCCATCTGGCAACCGTGGATGCATAGAAGAGTTTCTTTTTTGTATCTATGTGTTTGTGTTGTTTTGTTTGCTTATGTTGTTTTTTAGATTTCACATATGGTCTTTGTCGTTCTCTGCCTAGTTATTTCACTCAGCATAATACCTTTCAGGTCCACCATGTTGTCACAAATGGAAAATTTTCTTCTTTTTTATTGCAGAGTAGTATTCCTTTGTATATACTTATCACATCTCCTTCATCCAGTTACCTATTGGTAGGCACTTAGATTGATTCTGTATTTCACCTATTGTAAACAATGCTGCAGTGAAAATAGGGGTGCATTGTCTTTTCAAATTAGTGTTTTGAAAATCTTTGGGCAAATACCCAGAAGTTAAATTGCTAGAACATATGTTATTTTATAGATTGTCTTTACCCCATCGTAGAGTCTTACCTCCTTTTTCATTAAGTAAGTATATAAGCATGGGTTTATTTCTTGGCTTTCTATTCTGTTACATTGAGCTGTGTGTCTGTTTTTATGCCAGATATCTAGGAGTTCTTTACATAGTCTGGAGATAAGCCCTGTATGAATTTGATGTGGTTCAGAAACTCTCCTCCTTGCCTTCCCCAGGTCTTTTCACTCTCTTAATGTTAGTTTCTTTTGGTCAACAGATGTTCTTCATTTTTATGTGGACTCATTGAGATGTTTCTCTTTTGGAGTTAGTAATTTTAATGTCCTGTCTCAGATTCCTTTTGCCCCAGTGTCACAAATACATTCTCCTATATCACCACCTATAATTCTGACACCTACAGTTCACCGGGGATTGATTTTTCATGAGGCAGAGGTCCTTCCATTGACTAGGCAATCATCTATCCCAGTCCCGTTTATCGAAAAGAGCATCCATATTTTACTGCTCAGCAATTGTCGCATTTATCACAGTACGTGTTTCTTCGTAGGTGAGGTCCTGTGCTCTGGAGTACAGTGTTAATTTGTCTCACCTGGTGCCAGCACCATCCTCTTCTCATGACAGCAGCTTTACGAAAACTCCAATGTTGGGTAGAGCGAGTCCCTCACTTTCGGTTTTACTTTTCAAGATTATTTTGATTGTTTATGGCCAATTGCATTTCCATATAAATTGTAGAATTAATAGATTTTTTAGTACAAGCACATACACCTTGTTGGTATCATGTTGAAACTATAGGGAGAGCTGAAATCTTTATCCATACTGTAGTGAGTGTTGCAGTCTATAGAGAGAGTTAGTCTATTTAGTTCTTACTTAATATCTCAGGAATATCATTCCATTAACCCCTGTTGTTAGACTTTTTTCGACCTGTTGTTAATGGATTCTTTACCTTAAATATCAATCATGTTGATTTGAGTGTGATTTATATTTGTATATTGAGTGTGTGTCTAGTAACTTCAGTTAGCTTTCAGTTAGCCTAAATGTCCCCGGCTATCTCAATGTAAAAAAGGAGACCACAAAACCCCCCACAACTCTATGATTCACCAATCAGACAAAGGACACGAGAATATACCACGTATAATGGAAGGAGACGGTAAAGACATCCTCTTAAAGAAGAGATGCGGTGAAAAGAAGACACTCCCATGAAAAAAGAGAGAAAACAATTGAACCAACTTCTACAGGACATACAAAAATGAGTTGAAAGAGGACGACAGGCTTCAACTGAAGACAGACAACTACACAACTCCTAAAAAAAACACAGGCTGTGAACTCTTTGGCATTTGTCTGAGCAAAGTCTCATTGGATCCACCTTGACAAGTTACGGAAACAAGAAATAAAAGAACAAAACCGGAGCTGCATCGATCTGAAAAGCGCTACAGGGCAAACAAAGGATCGACATAACGTTCTCCAAGCTGCCAATGGACTGAAGATTGTCACAAATCACACCGCTCTGAAGCACTTATGATTCACACTACCAAAAGAACACTTATCATTTAACAGAAGCTGAGGAAACATGTTGAAAAGGAGCCAGAGGACCTGAACAGACATTTTGCAAATACGACATAGAGAGGGCCAACAGACCTAGGCAAAGACGATCAAGGTGGCCAAGGTGACAAAAGCAAATTCAACCACAAGGAGATATCATCTCACACCTGTCAGAATGGTTATCAGCTCTCAATCACAGGAATAGTGTATGTTATTTCAGAGCTGCATCATATATATAATATGCATATATATGAATGTAGATGCATATCAATACATGGTGGACTGTCAAAAGAAAACACTGTGTTGCTTCCAGAAATTTGAGGGCTGACAGGCTTTTCCAGGCACATCCTACTCCCGGGAGTGTGGATGTAGGTGTTTCCAGAGCCACAATTCAACATGGACCCTTCTCATACAGAGGGCCACACGCCCATTTGTAAGGCATCTTCTGGGACCTGCTTTTTCAATTTGAAATCAGATGTCTGCATTGGTGCCAACATCTTCGGCTCCCTCACCTTTCTGCCTCAGCTGGTCATGGTGGTCCTTTTACACTCATTCAAAAAAAGCAAACTAACACACAGACAGGGGATCACCTAGCGAACAAGTGACAGAGTCGGAATTCAGAACCACAGTAGTCTGACGTCTACCTAAACTGAACCCTTTACAACAGTGGGAGCATGCCATTTGGGCGTCTTCCTCAACATAGAAGAGGGGTGGATGGCACGAAGGAATGGTGGGCCAAGCATCCCTGCTTACGTGGTTTATGGGTGGCTGTGACTTCAGAATGAGGATACGGAAAGTAAAGATCGAGAGTGAGTACACACAGGAGTTCAATATGACAGTGAGTGCTTCTCAAATTCTGTACCCAAGTAGCCAGAGATGACTGAACACTCCCCACTGAGCCCCAAGTCGCTCAGAAGCCTGGGCATTTGCCACAAGAAAGAAAATTCTCAGAAGGATGCACTTTTTGCTCAGAACAAAGGGCAATGAAATGTGTTACCTGAGACTTCATATATATATATATATATATATATATATATATATATATATATGCATAAAAATGAATATATATGCATCTATGTATGTATACATGTGTATATATATATACACATTTTATATATATATATATAAAATGTGATTTTTTTCAAAATAGAGTGTGTTTTCCCAGAACATCTGGGAAGACAGGGTTTTCTAGGCACACCCTTCTCACGAGTATATCGACGAAGCTGTTTCCAGAACAACAATTCAACTTGGACCCTTCTCATACAGGGGTCCATGTTCCCCTTCTTGAGGCCTATACTTCTTCCTGCTTTGTAAATGGAAAATCAGATATCTGGACTGGAGACAACATCTTGGGCTCCCTCAACGCTCTGCCTCAGCAGGTTGATCAAGGTCGTCTCTTTATTCTCATTCAAAAAAAGAAAACTGGTAACAGAGATGTGAACACCCAGCTCAAAAGTGACAGAGTCAGAATTCAGAACCACCGTTCTCTGATGTCTCCCAGAACAGACCTCTTTCCAACAGCTGAAAAATACCATTTGGGCATCTTCCCTGAAAAAGATGGAGGGTTGTGAGAAACGAAAGAAGGGCGGACCGAATGATCCATGCTCATGCAGTCTTTGGGTGGCTGTGAATTCTACATGAGGATATAGAGTCTTGAGACACATTGCATAACCCACTGAACTGTTGGTGACAGTGAGTACTTCTCAAACTTTCTGAACCATGCAGCCATAGATGACTGACATTCCTACAGAGCCTCCAGCTCTTTGGAATTCTGTGCATTTGCCGCAAGTGACAAGTTTCTCAGAAGTCTGCACTTTGTGCTCACAATACACGCGAAATGAGTGAGTTATACCCGAGCTCTCATATATGTATGTATGTATGTATGTATGTATATACATACACACACACACACACATATATATATATATATACACACACATACACACACACACATATATATATAGTGATTTTTATTAAAAAACACTGTTTTGCCCCAGAACATTTAGGAATACAGGTCTATCTAGGCACATCCTCTTCCCTAAAATGTAGAAGGAGGTGTTTCCAGATCCAAAATTCTACATGGACCCTTCTCATTCAGAGTTTCAAGGCCCATTTGTGAGGCCTTGACTCCTACCTGCTTTAGAAATGTGTTGACCTGAAACCTGACTTCACCTTTTTAGAAAATCTTTAAGATTCTTTTGTAGCAACTTATTGAACAAATTATTTTCCTTTGACATCCATGTTTTTTGTTCCATGATTCAAATTCAGATTAATCTAAAATGGGTCCTTCAAAATAGCCCCATGTGAATCAGAGTTTTTCACAGAAAACGGACACCACCATGCTGATTTTTGTAAGTTATCTCACTCTGAACCAACCATGTACTTATGATAAAAGTTTCTGGTTGCAATAAATATTGTCCGTAAAAAAAATTACATGGTACCGGCATAAAAAGAGACACCTTGTTCAATGAAACAGAATAGAGAGCCAAAAAATAAACCCATGCCTATATACTTACTTAATATGACAAAGGAGGCAAGAGTCTACAATGGAGTAAAGACAATCTATTCAATAGCATATGATCTAGCAATTTTACTTCTGGGTATTTGCCCAAAGATTTTCAAAACACTAATTTGAAAAGACAATGCACCCCTATTTTCACTGCAACATTGTTAACAATAGGTGAAATACAGAAGCAACATAAGTGACTACCACTAAATAACAGGTTGAAGAAGATGTGATAAGTATATTCAAAGGAATACTACTCTTCAATAGAAAAGAAGAAAATTTTCCATTTGTGACAACATGGTGGACCTGAAAGGTATTATGCTGAGTGAAATAACTAGGCAGAGAATGACAAAGACCATATGTGAAATCTAAAAAACAACATAAGCAAACAAAACAAACACAAACACAAAGATACAAAGAAGAAACTCTTCTATGCATCCACGGTTGCCAGATGGGAAGAGATTTGGGAAATGGGTGAAAAGGAGGAAGGGATTAAGATGTATAAAATGCCAGTTATAAAAAGCCATGGGGATGTCAAGAACAGCATAGGGAATACAGTTGATAATATTGCAATAAGTATGTATAGTGTCAGATGGGTAACAGATTTATCAGGGTGGTTATTTCATAAGTTATGTAGGTGTCTAATCACTGTGCTGTACACCTAAAACTAATATATTATTGTAAGTCAACTGTGATTGAAAAATAAAATTTTTTTACGATGTTCAAATTCATCATTTATAAGGGAAATGCAACCAAAACCACAATGAGATACCACTTCACGCCCGTTCAAATGGCTATCACCAATAAGACAAGAGGTGGCAAATGCTGACAAGGATGTGGAGGAAAGGGATCCTCAAACACTACTGGTAGGATTGCACATTTGGTGCAGCCACTATGGATAATAGTGTGGAAGTTCCTCAAAAAACTAAGATTGTCGTGAGAAGCAAAGCAGCATGATGGACCTTCCCATACTCCCCTTGAAGTTATGACAAAGGGAAGAGTACAATCCAGCAGAAAATAGCCAGCTTGCACACAAGCACATCTGAGATAAGTGCTCAGAGCATCTGAAGGCAGAGGAAGGGAGAGGAGAAAGGAGAGGAAAGGGGGCCAAGCACTGCAGAACACAGCCCAAAAGCCCTGCCATCTGTTATCTCATCGGAGCCCTGTGCAGCCCTGACTGAGTGATCAGGGTGTTCCACGCAGCAGAGGGCAGTGAACGGGGCAAAGACCGAATGCTGAGGGATAACAGCTATGTGTCAGCATCTGTCATTGCCAGGCAGAAAGATGAGTCAGAGTCTGGCTGCCTCCCTCACAGCCAGAGCTAGCAGTGAGCCACAGGGGAAACGGCAGCAGCAGGAAGGAGGCACACACATTTCAGGGGCCCTGGCGACAGGCCCAGATACACAGAAGCTAGGCAACCAAAGCCTGGAGGCCAGCATCAATGGAAGGGTGACGGACAGACAGATGGATACACACATGTGCGGGCACGCGCACTTTGCTGGCCTCCAAATCCATTTGAGCCCTGTGCACTTGGGCCAATCCAGAAGGAAGCCATGCAGCACTGCATCTGACTGTCAGGGCAGCACCAGGATTTCCTGGGCTTTCCAAGGCCTGGCTCCCAATTGTGCTTCACATTTTCCCACATTGTGGAGCCCTGGACTCTGGCAACCTGGTCACAGAGGAGACATACGCCTCTAGCCAGGGAATCGAGGGCATTTGTATCCTAGAAGCAGAGATCCAAAAGGTTTAAAGGTCAAAAAGAAAGAAGAAAAAGAAAAGAGAACAGACACAAATAAAATCAGAAATGAAAGCTTTGATATAAAACACCAAAAAAGAAACGATCATACAAGAATACTATAAAAGATTAGATGTTATCAAATCAATAACAGAGAAGAAATGGCCAAGTACGTAGGCATATAGACTGAATCATGAAACTGGAAAATCTAAATAGCACAATGGCATTTCAGTAGAAACAACCATCAAAGCCCTCTCAAAAAATAAGAGTCCAGAACTAGAGGGCTTCACTAAAGAATTCTGCCAAACATTCAAAGAAGTTTTCATTCCTGTTCTCCAACTTTTCCAAAAAATTAAAGAGGCAATACTTCCTAACACATTTTATGAGGACAACATTTCTCTGATACCAAAACCTGGTAAAGATAACAAAAAGAAAAGGAAACTCTACTCGAATGTTTCTCATGAACACAGATGCAAAAATTATAACAAAATACTACCAAATTGAATACAACAATAAATTTAAAATATTATACATCATGATCAAGTAGGCTTCATTCTAGGGGCATAAGAAGGATTATTTAATGTATGCAAATCGATTAATGTGACACGCCACATATAATACAGGATAAAAATCATATAACCGTATCAATAAATGCAAAAAAGCATTTGACAAGATACCGCATATATTTATGATTAAGACACTTAATAAATAACATGGGCATAGAAGTACCTCAACATAATAAAGAGCATATATAAAAAACCCTCAGCCAACATCATACTTTATGGTGCAAAAATCAAAACCTTCCCTCTAAGATATGGAACAAGACAAGGCTGTCCAGTATCATCACTGCTATTCAATATAGTGCTGGAAGTCCTAGCTAGAGCGATTGGGAAGAAGAAATAAAAAGAATCCAATTTCAGAATGAAGAAGTCAAATTATCATTTTTCCAAATCACATGATTCTCTATAGAGAAAACCCCAAAGACTCCACTAAAAAACTTTAACAAAACAATAGGCAAATACCATAAAGTTTTAGAATACAAAATCAATATACAAAAATTCATATTAGTCCTGTACACAAAAAATGAATTTTCAGAAAATGAAAAAAAAAAAAATTCATTCTGCAATTGCAACAAAACAAAGAAAATATCTAGAAATAAACCTAACAAAGTATGTGAAGGACCTGTACACTGAAAACTATAAGGCATTTTTTTAAAAATTGAAGAAAACACAAATAGATTGGAAGAATCAACAGATAAAATGGTCATATTACCCAAAGCAGTATACAGATTTCATGCAATCTCCATAGAAATCCCAATGGCATTTTTTAAAGATAAAGAACAAAAATATCATCACACGCACATGCACATGCACATGCACACCCAAATAGCCAAAGCAATCCTGAGAAGAAAAAAAAAAACAAAGCTGGATGCATCACTCTGCCTGACTTCAAATTATACTACAAAGTGACAATCAAAACATCATGATATTGGCAGAAAAATAGAGACACAGACCAATGGAACAGAATTGAGAGTCCAGAAGCAAACCCCCACATATATGGGCAAATAATTTTTGACAAAGGAGCCAAAAACATACATTGGAGAAAAGTCCTTTAATAAATGGTGCTAGGAAAACTGGGAAGCCACATGAAAAAGAATGAAACTAGATTGCTGTCACCATATACCAAAATTAACTAATAATTAATCAGAGATTTGAATATAGAACTGAAACTGTATACTGCATAGAAGAAAACATAGCAAGTAAACTCACGGACCTTGGGCTTAAAGATTACATAAATTTGATCTCAAAGGCAAGAGAAAGGCAAAAATAAATAAATACGTACATATATAACTACCTACCTACCTACCTACATACATATATACATACAACCATACATACATAAAGGGGCTACATAAAACTAAAAAGCTTCTGCACTGCAAGGACACCTTCGACAAGACAAAAGAGGCAACCATCCAAATGAAAGAAGAGATTTGCAAACAACACCTCCAATAAGGGGCTCATATCCAAAATATACAAAGAACATGTACACCGTACAACTCAACAATAAAATAGCAAACAATAAAATTAAATAATGGGCTGAGGACCTGAATAGACACTTCTCCCAAGAAGACATGCAAATGGCCAACAGGCATATGAAAAGATGCTCAGCTTCACTAGCTGTTAGGGAAATGGAGATCAAAACCACAATGACAAGCCATCTCACACCTGTTATCATGGCTCTCATCAACAGGACAAGTAATAACAAGTGCCCTGAAGAAAACATTATGGAGTTTACTCAAAAAACTAATAGGATTAGCATATGAGTCAGCAATCCCTCTAGTGGTTTTTTATTTTTCATCTAAGAAAAACCTTGAAAACATTTATCCAGAAAGATGTGAGCACGCTAATGTTCACAGCAGCATTATTCACAGAGGCCAGGCCATAGAAACAACCAAAGTGTCCTATGATAGATAACTGGATAAAGATGTGCTATATGTCTCATGGAATATTACTGAGACATAAGAAAGGATAGAACACTATGACTGGCAACATGATTGCATCTTGTGATTTATCCTACTAAGCAAAAGAAGTCAGACAGAAAAAGTTGAGAACCATATGATTTCACTTATATGCAGGACATAAAACTCAAAGGAGCAAACATGACAGGATCATGACAGGATCATAGTGGCAGAAGGAATCTTAACTTCAGGTGAACACACAATGCAATATATGGATGATGTATTATTGAATTGGACACTTGAAACCTATATGGATTTGTTAACCAATGCCATCACAATAGTTTTAATTTAAAAAAATTTTAAAATTAAAAGAACTACCACGTGACCCAGCAATCCCTCTTCTGCATATTAACCCCAACATTTTGAAAACATTTATAAATATATAACCCTGTATGTCCACTGTAGCGTCATTTACAATAGCCAAGTCAGAGAAACAACTTTAGTGTCCTTCGACAGACGATGGGATCAGTACAACAGACTACTACTCAGTTCACACATTAACACCAAAAAGATGAAATATTGCCATTTGCACCAGCATTGATAGATCATGGATTGCTATTTGCAGCAACATGGATGGATCTTGTTGATCCAATGAACAAACAAAACAAAAACAAACTCATAGAGATAATGGAATGGTAGATACTGTAGGGGTGGGGGACGGCAAAGAATGAAAGGGGTCAAAGTATGGCGACGGGAGGAGACTTTGAAAGAAGACTACACAATTTAGTATACAGATGTTATATTATAAAGTTGTACACCTGAGATTTATGTCTGTTATGAGCCAATGTCACCCAAATGAATCTGATTTAATGAGAGAAAGAAAACATTTGAACCCAAAAACAAATTCCAGGACTTTCATCACTTTCTTGCTCTATTCACAAATTTCCTCCCTCTTACTCAGGTCGTTAAAACTGAGATTCACTGTTTTTGCATCAGCTTGAGTGTGACATGACAGGAACACAACTGCCACCATGTGTATCTCAAACAGGGCCGAATCCCAAAACAAGCTTTCAGTGCCAGCTCAATTTTATCTCTCTTATGAGTTCGAAATCCCAGTACCTAGGATTACCGTTTATCCCTCCATCCCTTCCTCAGCTGACTTTGCTTTATAATTCATTTAGTAAATCAAACAGTCTTCATGTTTTTAGCATAACGTGGAAGGGCCACATAGAAATTGGTGACAGGGAGAGGGGGACTTAAGGAAAGGGTTGGTGCTGAGTGGATCTTTGTATCCATAGGGATAATGCGGTACAGAGAAGACAACAGTATAGTGGGAAGAGGACAGTTGTGCAGGAGTACAGGCCCTGAATAGGTACAAGGGGTGGGGCCAAGTGGGACATCAGGCCCCTGTGGGAGGAGTGATGTTCCTTTTACAGTAAAATGGGAAGCTAGCTAGATAACGACAGGTTGACAGATCTGGGCCCCCTCTACTCGACTACGAGAAAAGGTCAAAAATTGCATGCTTCTGATGACTACTGTGATGATTTGTGATGACTCCTGGCAGTTACTAAGTCTCACTATGGTGTATACTCAGAGGCAAGGGTCCTGCCCCTTGATTGTCTCTACATCCCTAGAGCTTAGGCCGTCCAGCATGGAAACATCCATCAAGTAAATATTGTTCCCCTTCATTGTTGCCTTCATGAAATTTATGGCACTGCCATTCCCCAAGGCTACGTTGTCATTTTGACCCTGGAGCCACCAATTCATGTGCCTTCATGGTCTATTTGACATGCTTTTATTTGATTCTATACACAACGTATAATTGTTAAACAACGTACAAAAAGTACAAAGGCCTTATTCGTTTTCCCAACCAGGTCAGAGCTGAGGTGAAAAAAGGAACATCACAGTATGTGACCAGAGGTGCCTGGGTGAGCTGTTCAAGCCACACTGCCTGTCACATGATGCATTTAAAGCTGTAAATGTTGCCACAGGAGAATATCTTGTCTTTGCTGCGGCCACACAGCTTCTGCAGCCCATCGCTGCAGAACAGACGCCCCAGTCTGGCAGGGCTGCCCTGGGGCCTGTGTTGTCCCAAGTGGAGCAACTGCACAGGGTGCAGGGCTTCATAGAGCACTGCACAGACCTTTACACCCGTGGGCTCACCTGCACTCTTGCCTCCTAGGTGTTGGCCTTGCATAGGTGCAGTCTCAGGCTGGGGTTCATCCGGGTCAGGATGGCCTTAAGCTGTGCCCCCTTGTAAGGGTCGGTGCAATAGCCTGGGGTGGGAGTGGGCACCAGCAGCCCTGGCACGGCAAGGAAACAGGGGGCGCTAGTGTTCTGCCCCCAGTCCAGCTGTTTGTGCTCAGAGAGACTGGTCTAGCCCCAGGGCAGGGTGTTCCCATACTGTGTTCCCTGGAAAAGGGCATAGGGAACATGGACAAAGCGCTCCATCTGCTCGAAAGGCACCCAAGCGCAGAGCAGTATCTTGGTGCAGGTTGTGTGTGTCCTTGACTCACCTGCCACCTTCACCCGCCACTTCTAATTCTCCTGGTCAGTTTGGTTCAATCTTATTCCTACGTTCTCCATTTATTTCAGATTCTGATAGGAGCTGCTGCCCAATACCCTCATTGATGGGGGGAGGAGAGTTACCTCCTGCAGAGGCGTAACTGACACCTGATTCCAATTGCTGCATACTGTCTCTTTAACTCAATGCTCCTGAATCTTTTTTTCCAGGCTGTTTTTCATTTCTGACTTATTGGCACACGTGCTTTAATTAGTAATCCATTTATTCGTCTAGTAACGCACTCTATTTAGAGATCCTGTTTTAAAGCGCATAGCAAAATGAATACAAGCAGCCTTATATGAGGAGAGTCTAAGGAAGAAAGCACACATATCAGAGCTCATGCATGTTTAGACCACAGGAGCGAGGAGCATGAAGTCAGAGGTGTGGGGAAGGTGGTACACAGAGAAAGTGTCATTTTAGAGGATTGTATGACACGAGTAATGTTCTTCCTCCACTACTAGTGTGCATCCCCAAAAACAGTGGGGGTGAAGGAAGCACATTGTTCTGCATCTGAAAAGGGACCAAATGACAGTAATCCATTAGATTCAAGTATAGCAGATCAGAATCTCTTTGGGAATAAAAGTGAAGTAGTGTCTGAAGCATTTTTATGGTATTCAGCCACTAGATGGTCACCATGGACCCTCTTGGGTCTAAATGAAACACAGATGGAAAAAACACCCCTACTGCATAGTTCTTCTTGTGACCAAAATAATTCAGAAAAAGACCTAGTAGGCACAGAGAAAGAATGTACCGACTTTAAAAATTCTTGGCCATTTGTTTCAGGTGTACTGAAAACGAAGACGCTACTAAGCGAGGAAACAGTGGTAAATAACAGAACTGACGGGCAGCGTCTTGAATCTCCCACTCATGCGGTAAAGCATGAGCTGGCGGAAACTTCCCTGATGACTTCTCCACTTCGGGGTGTCATAAAGTGTGTATTCAGGATCAGGGAATTGCCTGGAGACATCCAGTACAGTTTTCTCAAATGATATGACTGATCCTGACTTTAAAGAACAATTCAAGCCTCTGAAAGTGGGTTGGAAATACATACTCTTTACTCACAGAATGACAGTTCTTTATGTTCAAGTTGTGTTGGTGGAAGCTGGCCAGCCGCTATCACACACACCTCTGTGGCCTTGAAGATTACGGGTGGAATATTCACTTTGAGAAAGAAAACTAGAAAGTTTGTTTATGCTGTAAATCATGAAACATGTCATCAAGGACGAAAAATGCAGAAAAGGCAGGAATCAGGACTGAGTAACCATTCAGCCCAATTTGAAGCAGACATTTTTGAAATGGCACCCACAGTTACAAATGCCAATTCAGATGCGCGCGCATGTGTGTGTGTGTGTGTGTGTTTGCGCACACGCATGTGCTCATCTTTTTGCACTACTCCAAGGCCGAGCAGGGTCAGGAGTGCCCAGGGTACCAGTCTGCAGCGTCGGGACATGGTGCGCAGGGAGGACTGCGATGGGTTTAACATGGGCCACCAGGGCCACCTTTATATGCCGGGGCTTCACAGTGTGGTGAGCCTTGCCTCACACCCCACAAGACTTTGCTGGGTGTTGACATGGGACCCCAGACTCTGCTTCTTTCTCCCCAGCACTGCAACAGGATGCACAGTGGTTGGGTTTGAGGTGGAGGGAAGAAGAAGCCATGACGAAAACAAGTGGCCCCTGGCCCAGCTGAGCATTGGGTGGGGAGGCACCCAAGCCCCTGGGCGCTTCACTCTGTGGTTTCTGGAAGAGCCGGGGCTGAGATCCTTCCCCCGGTGCAAGATGAGCCCTGCTTTGGCCCCCTTCTGATCCAGAAAGAGTGGAGGTCCCAGGCATCCAAGTGCACAAAAAGTCTGAACCAACCGCCACGCTGCGTGGTGGTGTCGTACACGGTGGGCAGCACCTGCGACACGCTGTTCCTGTGCTGGCAGCAGGCCCAGAATGTGCAGCACTCCCACAAGCAAATGCTCAGCTTCTGTGACGTGGGCTACAAGTAAGCACAAAGGGGGGTGGGAAGGAGGTACCCCAGCGGGAGACAGCAGTGGGGACGCCTATTGAAACCTGACACAGTGGACTCAGGTGCAGTGTCATTTCTCCAGTCGCCAAATAGGGCTGGGGCATGTGCAGGTAGCTCACAGATGTGGGAGGGAAGAAGGGTCAGCTGGGGAAACATAGTAAGCTGAGGGGACCTCAGGTGAAAGGGGTGGGGCCAAGCCAGCGAGTCAAGCATAAAGGCCAGAGGTCAGTGTGGCTGGAGGTCACAGAGAGGAGCGAGGGGAACAGGGCTTGTGGGTCACGTCACAGTGGGGATTGAGGCTCTACTGAAGAAGCAGGAGCTAAGGGACAGCTGTGAGCACACTCTTCCAGCTGCCGGCAACTTATTGGTAATGCAGGTTTCCAGGTACCACCTTGCGGTGTTCCATCGGGCCAGTGTGCAGCCAGGAATTCTGGGGATCTCACTCGGAGATCTCTAGAAGCCTCCCAGAGTAACCCCGGCTCTTCTGGGTCAAGATTTTACAATTCAAAGGTTCTAAGGTCAAGATTGTGTTTCCAAGACACTCCCTCTCTTAGCCTGCCCTTTAGGACAAGAAGACCACAGCCTGGCTCTATGGCCTGGGTACTGAACCGCCTGCAGGTAAGCAGGCTTAGGTTTCTTTCTCAGATTTGAGGACTCAGAGCCTAACCCAAATGTTCTGAATCTTCCTCTCTTGTCACCTCACGTTTTCTCAGGGCGTCAATTTCTTAACCTGTAAATTGGGGCTCACGACTGCACCCACCTGGTGCTGGTGGTGGTTTAAAGTAGAGGCATCCATTTAACAAATGCACAAGGGGCAACAGTCGCCTGTGGCAGGTGCTGGAGTCATAAGTAGGGCCATTACTGGCCCAGTCTGGGGGGCCAGTGTCACTGTGAAATTTCTAGTGTGTTCAGATCTGACTTCTGAGAGTCGGGCTTCTTAAAGGCCCTAGATCTGGGAGTTCCAACACGCTGTGCATCACTGGCGACCGAAGCCAGAGGGTGAAGGTGGCCGGTGCTGCTTCTCCACATATCCATCTTCGAGTTAATTTTGATGTGCCCGGTCACACTCGCTCAATCAAGAGGCGTCCATTGGGTCTTAAAGATCTGCCAAGGCTACAGGCTCCATGTCCAGTGGTGGCCCCATCCCTAAGTTCCTGACTCTGTCACGGAAGTGGACCCTGGTGGGTAACAGTATAGGATGGAGGCTGGGGTGAGGGCCGAAGGGCTTCATCATGGAGAGTTCTGAGACAGGGGTCTCTGGTGCATGACCTTGGGCAAATCATCTCGAAGTCTCTGCTTCCTCAGCTTAAAGTCAGGGTGATGAAATTACTTGCCTCCAAGCACTGACTGCATGTGAGGACTTACAAAGCAAGAGCTCAACATCTTCCAGGGAGGCAGGAAAGAGCAAGGATTCAGATCCTGTAGGTGGGAGTCCCAGGGAGCTGGGTGAAAATCCTGGCTCTGTCCCTGACTGGCTGTGTGACCGTGGACAGGTGTCTCTACCTCTCTGATCCTCTGTCTACAGAATGGGAGCAAGAGTGACTCACGGGTTGCTGTGAGGATAAAAAATTGCACAGAGACCTGTGCTTGGAAGACCATGGGCCACTGTCACTGCGGTGGTTGAGAAAAAACGGGACAAGGAAGCTTGGGGACATGTGTGTGAGTGACAGGAATAAAGGCAGGAGAGAGTGGAGGAGGGTGAAAGATTCTTCTTCAAGGAGGCCCTCCCTCATTCATCATCCTCCCTCACGTTGCTCCAAAATTTTCCTGATCTTAGATGACGGGCTGGTATATGAGGGCAGGGGCTAGCCCATAAAGGGGGAACACTCAGGCGAAGGCTGAAACCACAGATCCATTGGCTGCACCTTTGTGGTCAGCTACATGGGTGAGTAACTGTCCAGCCGACTGGGCAGGGGGCTGACCCAAGCCTTGGACACAGCACAGAACCCTGGGTGGGAGACGGCCACCTACAAGATCTGTGACCTTGCACAAGTGACTGCTTTTCCAAATTTCATTTCCTCCCTTAAGCAATAACAATTTTAACCACACAGTCTTGATGAGGATTACTTCATCTGTAGAAGTTTCTCTGCCAGCCCATGGCACCGAGCAGTGTTCAGTGAGAGCATTGCTCTGGGTAGGACCCAGAGGCCTTTGGGAAGGGGAGAAGCAGCAGTAACGATGACAGCTGGCATTTGCCAACCAGGTTCCATTCAATAGGCTTTAGATGAGGCATATGATCACATAGCCTGTGGCAGGGACCACTAGTATCTCCTTTACAGATGAGAAAACTGAGGCACAAAGCAGCTAAGTCAGGGGCAGGAAATGGCAGAGTGGGATCTGGGCCCTGGCGTGCCAGCTGGGAGGGCACAGTTGGGACCGCTGCCCCACACTCTTCCTGTCCTCTGAGGAAGCCCCAACTGCACTCCTGCCTCTGCCCCACCCAAAGCGGACATTTCCGCCCAGGGCCATCAGGGCTGCCAAGAGTCTGCTGGCTTGTGGTCTGGCTCACGGATTCCTGCACCGCAACTACGAGGTCAAAGGACACCGGAAAGTGCAGCAAATGCTCTCGCCAGGAGACCAGCTGTACCAAATCATCCAGACGTGGCCACAACACCGCGTGTGACGCCTTCTCCCCACCCCGTCAGAAACACAAACCCCCAATGAAGGTAAGCTCCTACTGTACTCCCTTGTCCCACTGGCCCCAGACCTTCCTCCCACCGAGACCCCAAGTGTGCCTCCACCTACCAGTGCTGTGTCGCTGCTGCTGCTCAAAACCTAGGGAGGCCTTGACCCTGAATCAAGATCCCAGACACCCCAGCTCAGAAGCAACATCACAGCTCAGAAACCAGAGGTCTCAAGTGCAGGAGAAATTGCCCCCAACACCCAGATGTCACTGACGGCCACTTTAGGGTCCTCCCAGGCAGTGAACCACCATGTGAGATGCCCCTCTCCATCCCATAGCCAGAGAATCACTGTGTAGCATTTCTCTTGGATTGTGCCCCTGAGGGGACAGGCTGCTCATGACACCCCACAGTTCCCCCTTTACACTGCTTTAGTGTATGGGAGTTTTTCTTTCACCTGAACCCCAACCTGTCCCCCAATCACTCACGTGTCCAAAAATGCACACAGGTGTCAAATATAGTCCCCCCCCAACCCAATTCACAAATGTCCCCCTTTGGCCTGATTCTTCAGTCATCAGCTGAGGGACCCCAAGTGCAATTAGGTTCATTTCCAAAACACACAGTCAGCCAGGTCAAGGGCAAGAGTGGGGCAGGTGCGGAGGGAGGGGCACGAACTCCCCCTTGATCTCTCTCTCCTTCTCCGTGACTTCCACGAAGGCTGTGGGGTCGGGACTGCGCAGGTGACCCCCTGGGCCCTGGGACTGGGAACAGGGGGTTGTGGTCCCCGGTACCACCCCCGCCACCCCATGTGTGCCTTTGGCCTCCTCCGGCTCCGGGGCCTGGGCGGGACCAAGGGGGAGTCCGAGTCCCCTGGCCAGGACACGGCCCCACCCGAGCTCCTTCTTGCAGGCACCAGCCCCGCACCCACGGGTCTGTCCTCCCGCCGTGGCCGGTCACCCGCGCCTCACCGCAGGTCTCAGGCACTCCGCCCCTCTCTGAGACCCCCAAACTCACCCCCGTCACACTACCTTCCCTTTGCCCCCTGCACAGGGCTTGCCTCCAAGGTGCCCCAGAGCTTCCTGGGGCTCCCCAAGTTCCCCCGCTTGTCCCGGACACAATCAGCCCACGCTGCCCAGATCCACATCAGGGGCTCTGCGCCCTGTACCCCAACTAGACACTCGGGGCCCGCGCCTCCCCTGTCCCCACATCCAGGCCCCACGTCCTGCTTCTGCATCCTCAGCCCCCCTCTCCTCTGCGCAGACCCCAACCTCAGCAGCCCAGAATGGTCGCCTCCTTTCTGAAGGCAGTCCCTTAGGCCCCCTACCCTGCATCTGTTGCCCCCTCACTCACCCCGCTCCACCTGCACAAGTCCCACCCCTCAGACAATGCCCCCAGATACCTGCAAGAGGGGTCCCAACAACCTGTCCTCCCTGGCTGTGCCCCGCACCCGCTTTGTGACCTGGCGAGCTCCCTGTCCAGGGTGCTCAGCGGTGCCCAGTCTCCGCTCTGTCGCCTTCACCTCCTCCCCCTGCCGGGATGCAAAGGGTGCAGGGACGAGGCTGATTTCAGATCCGGGGTCCGCCCCCCGCACTGCCAGCACCTCCCGGCATGACCGGCCCAGCTGAGCCTACAGCTATAGCTTCCCTGACGCCAGTGGACAGTGAAGAGGGCAGGGCCTGGGGGTGCATCTGAGGGCACCCCCGTCATCCCCACTCCTCGACGGTGCTTCTTGTGCACCATTTCTCCTCGCCCACGATTGGTGGCCCCACCGCTCCTTCATTGTCATCCACATCACGGGGTGGACACAGCCCTGAGAGTCCTACTTCCAAGATGTCAACCTTCCTTTCTGCACACTCTCACAGCCTCACCCTGGTCCTGGCCCCAGGTCTCCTGCTCCCAGCCAGGAAGCTGCGCCACCTGCTTACAGGAGGACACTCCAAAATGCAGGATCCAAACAGGTCACAGGCCGCATGCAGAAGGCTTCCTCCAGACAAAGACATGCACAAGGCTCTTTGTGACAGCACTATTTGTAAGAGCAAAGAGTGGAAATTACCCAAGAGTACATCCTGGAGAACTGGTTGAATTTCTGTGGCACATACACTCACCTGAGTCCCACACGACTCTACGAATGAACAAGAAAGATCTCCATGTCCTGTCATCAAGGGACAACAAGATGGAAGTTTAAAAACAGTCCCAGACAATGTTTAGTGTGTGTCCTTATGTAAAAGAGAAATAGGAATTACAAATTACATATGTTCCTATTTCCAAAATAGATAAGGCTAAATCAAAAGTTTTAAAAAGTAAGTTACCTATAAAAGATGGACGGACAGAATTGGCAACCTGGATACAAGCTGGACCCATCTGAATGTACCCAATTTTTAAATTTTGACTTTAGAACTGTGAAAATATTCTCCACTCTGAACAAGCCCCATTCCCTCTGATCACGGACACTATGCAAGGTCAGGTCTGCTTGGTACTTAGATGGAAGACCACCTAGAAAGACCAGGTCCTGTAGCTGTAAAAAATAAAAGGTAAGGGATTATAAGCTGACAAGATCCTTGCAATGTGTGAAGTCAACGAAGAGCTGCCTCACCGCCCCCAAAAAAGATGAATAATAATGATAATAAAGAAACAAAAAAGGAAATATGCTACACAAATAATTTTTAACAGAAGCAATCGCTAGAATGTTTAAAAGGGACTCACACTAATTTGTATATTGAAGTTGGTGGCAGAAAGGAGAATTATGTCATCACAGAAAAAATTATTTTCCAATTTTAGCAAGTAGTTTTTAAAAGAAATCTTAAATTCATTCAGTACTCTCATTAATAGTAATTGCATTGGTATTATCAGGATAAAGCAAATACATATTGTGAATGGTGCTTCTATTACTAGAAATAAAGATTTTTCAGCATGAGAAGAGTCATACAAATGAAAGTGTTTAAAAGCACAGATACCATTTTTCTCTTTCTACAAATGTGTCTACTTTCTGTCCCTTTCCACCTCAAAACACCTAAGAGCAATGTCAATCCAATGGCCATAAAGACCCCTTAGGACAAGACTGTGGTCTCTAAGTACAATTTCCACCTAACAGGAACCAGTGCTCTTTGGAACAGTTACTTCTACCAGCTCTGGCCTGGAAAGTTTAAGATATCTCGACATGCCAAAAAACAAGGGAGCCATATGCGGTAGGCTGAATATTAGCCTCCCAGAGACAACCATGTTCTAATCTCTGGAATTTGTGAAAGTTACCTTATGTGAGAAAAAAAAAATCTAATAGTTTTGATTAAATCAAAGACTTTGAGATGAAGAGGCTATCAAAGTGGGTCCTAAGTATAATCTCAGGTATCCTTATAGAAGAGAGGCTGAGGGAGACTAGACACAGAAGAGGAGAAGGGATTGCGACTACAGAGGCAAAGGTGGAAATGAAGTGGTCACAAGCCAAAGATTGGTGGCAGCCACCAGAAGTTAGAAGAGGCAAGAAATGGATTCACCTCTGGAGCCACTGAGGAGAGAACTACCCAGTCAACAACTTGACCTCAGCCCACTGAAAGAGATTTCAGACTTCTGGCCTCTAGAATGGAAAAACATTTAATTTCTGTTGTTTTAAACCACAAACTTTGGAAGTTCTCACGGCAGCCTTAGGAAACCCACATCCCATCTACTACATTTACATTCGTGGGTACATAATAATAGTACCAACTGAATAAAACTCAACGATCTTCATGCAGGACATAAGGAAACCAACTCATTATTCTGACAGAACCTAATAAAGGGGGGTAAAACAAGCATTAATCATCCCTTTCCCATGGGAAATATAACTCAGGAAAACCAAACAGTTGATACAAGAATGCTTTCCTTATCGAAGAAAAGCAGAATTATGGAATTATCTCATGAACTTTACCAACTCCTAAGGAAAAATCTATCTGGCCAGGGGTCATCAATATTTACAAAAACTATATATTAACTCAGTTGTTCTCACCTTGCCTGAAAATTAAAATCAATTAGGGATCTGAAAAACATACAGGTACCTACGTTTTTGGCAACACTTTGAATTTACCCATGTAACCAAGAGTAAGACAACATTGTACTGGAGGTCCTAGCCAGTGCAACCAGGCAATAAAAAGAAAGGAAATTAAGCATTGAGAAGGAATTAACAGAACGGTCATTTGCAGATGATGACAAACACTGACAATCAGAAAGTATCTACAGATGAATTATTAAATAAGAAAGCTAGGTGAAGTTGCTAGAAACACACTCAATATACAAATATCAATTCTACTCAAATCAAAATGATTGATATTTAAGGTAAAGAATTTATTAACAACAGTATGAAAAAAATCTAACAAGAAGGGTTAATGGAATGATATTCCTGAGACATAAAATAAGACCTAAATAGACTAACTCTCTCAACAGACTGCAACACTCACTACAGTATGGATAAAGATTTCAGCTCTCCCTAATGTTCCACACATTCAACATGATACTAAGTTGTATGTGCTTGTACTGAAAAATCTATTAATTCTACAATTTATACGGAAATGTAATTGGCCAAGATAAACCAAAAGAATATTGAAAAACAAAAACAAAAGTGACAGGACTCGCTCTACCCAACATCGGACTAATCGTAAAGCTGCTGTCATCAGAAGAGGATGGTGCTGGTGCCAGGAGAGACAAATAAACCACTGGACTCCAGAGCACAGAACCTCGCCTATGAAGAAACACGATTTGTGAGGCAGGTGACAATGGCTGAGCAGTAGGATAAGGACACACTTTTTGATAAACGGGACTGAAATGGATGATTACCTGGTCAATGAAAGGACCTCTGCCTCATGAAAAATCAATCCCTGGTGAACTGTAGGTGTCAGAATTATAGATGGTGATGTAGAAGAATATCTTCATGACACTGGGGTAAAAGAAATCTGAGACAGGACATTAAAATTACTAACTCCAAAGGAAAAATGTATCAATGAGTCTACATACAAATGAAGAAACTCTGTTGATCAAAAGACACTTACATTAAGAGAGTGAAAAGACCCGGGGAAGGCAAGGAGGAGAGTTTCTAAACCACATCAAATTCATAAAAAGGTTTATCTCCAGACTCTGTAAAGAACTCCTAGATACCAATAAGAAATGGGTGAGCAGGAGGAAAACAAAAATGACAGGTGAACCGGCAACTCACAAAAATGTACAAACAACTGGCAACCAAACGTTAGAAAAAGTGCTCAGCCTCACTAGGAATGAGAGAAATGTAAATGAAAACCACCCAAAGGTGCGTGGCTGAACAAAATTTTCTAAGAGAGGGATTCATCTCTCACTATGCAAAGTCACCAGCCTCAGCACCTCCTGACAGAAGCAAAGTGACTTCTCAAAAACCTGAACCGGGGTTAATAATGACCTCATCAGAAATATAGAAAATCGAGAAACATATTAACCATAAAGATCAAATCCACAAAATCTGGACCGTGGGAAACTCTACAGGACAAAGGACTTGGTGTCTTCCACTACTGAGCAGCAGGAAAAAGGGGGGTACTCGAATCCATTAAAAGACATTTAAAAGTCACATCAAGAAATTGCATTGTGTGGCTGAATTGAGATGTTTGTTAATTCACAGAAGACATCCGGGAGATAATCGGAGAAGTGTCAACACATACACACACTAGAGAGTTTTGGCAATCCTGTCATATGTGCTAACGGTGCTTCTGTTTTTATCATAAATGTCCCTGTATGTTAAAGACAGATTCTGGAGTATATATGGAGGAGAAATGATATCTGGGATGTGCTTCTCAGGAGAGAGTGGGAAGTGCAGAGGGAACAAGATGGGTAAAACGTAGAGGACATTTGAAGTTGGGCACAAGCACATTTTCCTAATAAAACATTTTTTATATATATCTGTGGCTCCCGAAGCTCTTCCAAGAGCTTCTCATTTGGCTCCTTGTAGGTGCCCTCCCACTCCCTGCAAGGCCAGCTCATTCCTCCTTGAATTCTCCAGTGACTGCTCATCCTTCAAACATCACCTCGCACGGAAGCCCGCCTGCCCCCAGCTAGGCCCGGTTGTGTCCCTCTGCTCTCTGCTCTCCGGCTGTCTGTGTGTCCCCTCACAGCGGCCAAGCTGGCAGTCATTAGGGAGATAGATGATCTGTGTTCTGTCTGAACCACTATGCCCAGCTGTTTGGCCCTTGGGCAGGAACCTGGGCTCTGCCATCTGGTGCCTGCATCCAGCGCTGCCCCACCGACGAGGAGCTGGGAGGCCATGGGCATTTCACTTCCCATCTCTGTGGAGTGATGTGACAATAAGAACTGATGGGAGGTGGTGGGACTCTAGGACATGGCGTAGACAATGTCTGCAACTGAGTAAGGGCCCAGGAAATATTAACTGGTGCTGGGCAGCATGCCCGGCACACAGTAGGAACTCATTATAAGTTGGATGCATGAATGAATGAATTCTGGAGTCTTCCTCAACTCCCAGGCTCCAGACTGGGAAGAGGAAAAGCAGCCATGATCCGGCTGTGGGAATCTCAAGGCAGGGGGCACGTCTGTGTGACCAGCCTGAGAAACACACGTGCACACAAACGCACACACCTACCTCACAGGGGCACAGACCTGAGGCTGAGCTGAAAGTGAAGCTGACCTTGTTCCCAGCACTCTGCCGAGCTCCTCCAGGGAGACCCACAGGCTTTCCAAGCCCCAGAGGCTCCCAGTCATGGCAGGGCTGAGGACATGTCCCCCCTGTAAGCAACGAGTTGTCCGTCCTGGGCTGGCAGTGGCCCACTGTGCACAGTGGCTAAGGGAACCAGGGAGGGCCTGGCACCATCTGCCTGAATTCAAGGTCTACACTGTCCGTATTACTCATTGTGACTGACCTCGAGCAAGTCCTCTAACCTCCCTGTGCCTCCGTTTCATCCTCTATATAATGGAGACGTGGCAATGCCTGCTCAGTGAGGATCAAATAAACTTAGATGATAAAGTACTGAGCAGAGTCCCTGACACACTGTTAAAAGCTCACAAACATTGGCTCCTGGTATATTTATTATTTATTATTATTATTATTATTATTATTATTATTATTAATTATTACTATTATTAATTACTGCTGCTTCTACTAAAAATCTTATTAGCCCTCCCCCATGAGTGGGATCCTTCCATGTGGAGACTGAGCCCCCCACACCGCAGGCACTCAGCGTAGGAGTACCTTTGCTCTTGGCTTCCCTCTCCCTGTCCCTCATGCTCACCACACAGCACCCTCACACGCGGCCTCACATGCGCTGCCCTTTCTGTCCCGAACACATCTTTCTCCTCTGGAAGATCCACTCTTAACCCCGTCGCGCAGCATTCTTGGCCAGCTGCAATCCAGGCTATTCCCAATGAACCCTATGTCCCTCTGAAATGACACCTGCAGGTGCTGGTGTGACACCAGCGGGCTTTCCCCTCAGGACCATGTCTAGGAGGTACAGGGGAGAGGCCAGCACAGAGGAGGCACTGAGCAGAGCGCCCGGCCCGCCCTATCTTTGCACATGCCACCCCCAGGGCCAGGGCACCCCTCTTCCCAGGCAGGGTCAGGGCCCCTTCTGGGACCCCTCACCCCGCCCACTCTGAGACTTCACTGGCAACAGACAGATCCATCCCCTGCACTGGATTGGGAGTCCCAGGAAGGCAGGGCCAGGATCATCTTGGTGACCACTCTGTTCCCAGCACCACAAAGCATGAGGAGAACAAAGGGGAGAGGCTCAGAATAAACACCTGGGGATGTGGGCCAGCCATCCTCCTGACAGTGCTAAGATTCATCAGGCCTGCAAGGTAGGATGGGATGTTCCCCCAGCCCCAACTGCCATCCGTCCCAGACTCACTGATCCTTCAGGTTGCAGATCACAGAGCCCTGGTGGTCCCAAGGGTTCCGGTGGTCCAGACCCCAAAGGCAGTCCAGGTCCTCCTTCAGAGACCGAATGATGCCCTGGAGGACCACGGGGTCCATCTGCCCTGGGACGGGAGGTGCTATATGTAGTGAATCTTGAGGATCAGAACCGTGGTATTTCAGAGGTCAAAGGTGCCCCAAGGGCAGTACCAGACCCCGAGAACCTGAGAGCATAAAAATATACCATTCCAGACACCTCAACTATCTTGGGGATCAGGTCCTGAATGCGCCTTCCAGCTCCTCCCTGTCCCCATGCCCCTCGCCCCCTGCACCAGGCACCACCCGTACTACTCTCTTATAGAGCGACTATGGAAACACTGGTTCATGTTCTTGCAACCACGCCCAACCCTGAGACTTTGAGTTAGGAGATTATAGAAGGCCTGACCAGGGTGCCCCCTTGGGGTTCAAAAGGCAGGGCATATTGAGTAAGTGCTGCACCGGGTGCTGTTCATAGAACAGCATTTGGTAACATGATCCCTTCCACCCAGAAAATCAGGGAGCTATTAACAATGAGGGCAGACATTCTCTCCAGCTACCCAATCACTGATCCCAATGTCTATCTCCTTTGCTGCCTCCTTCTGAAGGCCAGACAGTCAGAGAGTCATTTGCCCAGCATTCCTTGCATGTGACTCCTTCTGGCCAAATATTATGAAAGTGACCATTTCTGGTAGAATAGAATAGAAAAACTATTGGGAGGCTACTGAGAACACCTTGGTTTTCCTGACAAAAGCAATAGGTACAATACACGAGCACATCTCTGTTCCTCTCTCTCTTGCTGTGATGCAGACGCAATGCCTAGAGGTCTAGCAGCTATTATGGACCAGAAAGAGATAAGGATGAAGTGAAAATCCAACACATTAAGGATGATGAAATAGAAGAACAAAGGAAAAACAGAAGACCTCATTCCTAATGCAATTATTGAGATTCCACCACCTCCCTAGACACCTTCTTAAGCGATATACTGTGGTTTTTGTAAGGCACTAGTAATGACTATTGTGCCAATTGTCACCAAACACAGTATTAAATAATACAAACCTCAACACTAAAGATTCCAAAGGCAAGGCTGAAGCAAATTTCCCAACTTGCCCTGGGTACCTGGGGTTACTGTGGTCTAACCACATCCTCTCCTATCTGCCCACCAGCAGCAATCTAGAGTCAGCCCCTTGTCGCAGCTGTCAAAGTACACAGAGTAGATGAGGATCAGGTAGCGCTTGCAGTTGAGCTGGGTGGATCTCGAGGCCAAGGGGCCTGGGTGGCACCCAATCTTGTAGTTCCGCAGGGAATCCAGATCTGTGTATGTCAGCAGGTCAAGGGTGACGGACTTCTGCTCTGTTAAGAGAGGATGGAAAGAGCTGTGACAAGACCCAGAGCACACAACTCACAGGCCCAGGCCACACCTCCAAGATCAAGGCCACACCCCCACGAGTTCAAAGCCACACCCCACAAGCTCATGCCACATCCCCACAAACCCTGGCCACACCCAGACCAGTTCTCTTGGCTACCTAGCCTGTCCCAACTGAAGTTGATGATCAAGAAGGCCCTGTCCAAGGTGCTGGCACGAGGCTATTGTCAGGGAGAAACTGAAAAGAACCAAAATCCTCCCCAACTAAGGACAGCTTAGAACTGTAGCTCTCCAAGTGTTTTCTGCAGACCCCATGGTGTCCCTGTGACCCTTTCAGAATGTCCAAGGAGTCAAAACAATTTGTATAATAACAATAAGATGTCATGTGCCTTTTTTGCTTTATTGACATTGGCACTGATGGTGCAAAAGGTATGGGTCAATATGCTGGTGCGCGTGAGCAGAAATTCAGCTGGTGGCATTGAATGTGCTGGCGGTCACCGTATTCTCCACTGCCATGCAGTCTCAGTAGGAAGCCAGGAGAAAGAAGCAAACAAGTAAATAAATACATAATGGACAGACAGATGAAACACGGAAAGTCAAATCTAGGAATAGTCTTGACGACACTGTAAAAAATGTTAATTTGACAGAACTGCAACACTTGCACGCACAGCTTTGTACTGCTCTGTGACAAAATGGAAAGCGCGTGTCCAGCTGCTCACCAAAGAGCCGCTGTCATCTCAGAAAAAGCACATATGCCATCAAGTTTGAAGCTAAGCTTGCCACTTTTTCATGAAATGCTACTTTTACTGGAAAGAATCACTGCCAAACAAAACTAGGGTTATGCAGACTTGGGTGTCTAGATGGCATTTTCTCAAAAATGAACCGTGAGCCTGCCACATCAAGAAAAACAGCTAACGGTATTTGTTGGCAATGATAAAATTCACATGTCAGAACGAATATTGCGATTTTGGAAAACCACCTCCCACCGTGTGGCTGACAGCCTCTCAGTGTTAAAAGACCTTCCTGGTGAGGTCTGTGAAAATGTTAACAAACAGATTTCTGATACTGTTAAATGAAATACGTCGGCATTTGGAAGGTCAGGACAGCTTATAGTTGATGCTACAAAATGGGTAAAAGATGCAGACGATGTGCACAATGCAGCATTACGTCTTAGCGTAACAGTACACGACATTCCTTGCTGTGGTTTCAGATTCTACATCACAACCTACCCATAGGAAACGACCGCCTGTCGCATTTTTTCTACGTTAGCAAAGAAGGATGTGTACAATTATCTGAAAAAGTTATGAAAGGACTTTTTTTCCTACTACAGAACTTCGTGAGGCACATTGTTCTGCAATATACTTCAACCAAAACATAGAACAGCCCAAATGCAGAAATTGTGAGAATCCAGCAGTTTTCCATGAGCCGGACATTAAAAAGATTTGCAAAAATATAAAATGATGTTATATATCTAACTAATTTGTTTTAGAGAACATATTTTTCATAATAATGTTATTGAGATTAATATGGAACAGATTTATTACTGTTATTTTAAATGAACTCTAAGATATCTTTAAATTTCTCTGAATTTCTAATATGACAAATATTGATTGATAGATAGATCCTCCATAAATAAAGCTCATTGGTGTCCTCAATAATTTTTCAGAGTAGAAAGGGATTTTGAGATCAAAAAGTGTGAATCTACAGCCATGCCACCCTGAACATGCAGAATCTCATCTGCCATGCCATTCTCAATGTGCCCAATCCTGTCTCAGAAGCTAAGCAGGGTTGAGCCTGTTTAGTACTTGGATGGAAAATGACTTAGGAAGACCGGGTGATGTAGGCGTAAAAAACAAAAGGTTGAGAACCACTGGGTTAGTGAAGTAATGAGGCGTAGGAACAATGCATTGCAAAGCAAATGCTAATGAGGATGACAAACTCAAAAAGTTGACGACAACAACAATAATAACAGACGATACCTATATAGCAAGTATTATGAGCCAGGCATTACTCTAAGCTTTTAACACATAACTCACTTAATCTTCACAATGCTAAAAAAAAGAAAAAATGCAGACTGCTATCATCCACACATGACAGAGAGGGTTACTCTGGCACAGAGGGAAGTCACTGGCCCCAGCTCCCGGCTCTTACCAGTAATGAGTCTGAATTCACAGAGCGTGCTGGAGGACCAGAAAAGATATTTCTGCAAAGACGACCTATGCAGGGTGCACAGACCTAGGCAGAGATGCTCAAGGTAGCCAGGGAGATAGATGCAAAGTCAACCACAAGGAGTGATCATCTCATACCTGTCAGAACGGCTGTCGGCTCTCATTCGACAAACAACTGTGTCAGCTAGGATCCTGGGAAAAAGGAATGCTCACGCGTCGTAGCCGGCCATGGAAAGTGCTGCCGCCACGTGCAAAAGAGATCAGACGTTCCTCAAACACTTGAATGGTGCTCTTTCCGAAGACCTGGCATTTTGTCATCTAGGTATTGTTCCAAAGACGCGCAAAACACTGAAGCAAAGAGAGAGATATACGATGAGTTGCCCCGAAGCACTATCTATAAAGGCCTAGCTCTCAAGCCAACCTCCGTGGAAATGGGGAAATGGCTGCATGAAGAAGACGGGGATCATATGTACAATGAAAGACACTCTGGCCATCAAAGTGAACAACCTCTCCCAATGGGCGACACAGTGAGAGAATCTGTAGAGAGGGTGACACTCAACGAAACAAGTCGGACTGAGCAATACACATACTCCATGCAGGCTAACTCATTGTGCGTCAAATCACAAATGAAATCAATGATCAACAGAGATACAGACTCATGGACAACGGACAACCAACTGATGGTTGGCAGAAAAGATGGGCTTGCCGGGTGTGGGGGCTCCAGCGAAAGAGGTGAAGGAATTGAGACATACAAAGCGGTAATGCCACAGTAATCATGGAGACATCAAATCTGCAGTCGACAGTACAGGAAATGCTACTGCGAAGACTATGCCTAGTGTCAGCTGAGTACCAGACCAATCGTGGGCCTTATTGCACAGATTGTATCAATGTCTAACTCCTACATTGTACCTTGAGAGCTACTATCAAAGAACAAGAGAGTTCGACTCTTGTTGTTACAGATCATCATACTGCAAAAGGAAAAGTCAACAGGGGTATCATAACTCTTGGCAACAGAAAACAAGACACGCTGCCAAACAGAGACGTATGACTCATTGCCGGACATGTACAGTCTGGAAGGAAGAAGATGGGAAAAGATGTTTCATGAGAGTGGAGAAAATACAGAAGGAAAAGTGATATTTGCCTCCGACAAAATAGAAAATCAAACAATGGCAGGAAATGACAAGGACAAAAAAAGCAAAAAGAGACATTTCATCACAATAAAGCAATCACTCTGACGAGATAGCAGGCATGTAAACGTCAATGCACCCAACAGTGGAGAACCGAAGGAAAGCACCTCCTGACTGACCTACAGAAAGGGAGCGATCATAAGACACTCACAGTGATGGTCTCAAACACTCCGTTGACCTCAGTAGACTGACCATCCAGACAGAAAAGCAACTGGAAAACAACAGTCTTTGATGACAGATGAGACCAGATCGACCGAGTTGATAGTATGAGAACATGTCACCACCAAGCAGCAAAATAAACACTCTTAATCAACACACACAAAACGCTGCCCAGAAACCACTGGCATCACACCACAAAGGAGGTCACCGTCAGCTTCAGAAGACTCACGCAACAGCGAGAGACTTCTCCGGTCTCTACGCACGAGGAAAATCTCACGTTCTTGAAACGTCCTCATCACCCTGAGCCCTATCGAGGATCAGGGCACTTCCCCCAAAATAGCGAGAGCCTTCTTCAGAAATAGAAGAGAGTCCGACAATTTAGACGGAACCACCAAAGGACCAGACTCACCATGGCAATCTCCAGAACGAACGAAAGAAATAAAAAAGGCATCACTCTCTCGAATTCCAAATGCACGACAAAAATGCCATCACCAAAATAGCGCGGAAATGGCAAAGAAACAGATAAAGACACATTTCCCAGCTATCTCAATGTAAAGAAGGAGACCACAAAAACACCACAACTCCATGGTTCACCAATCAGACAAAGGACACAAGAACATAATACTTGTAATGCAAGGAGACAGTAAAGACAGCCTCTTCGAGGAGAGATTCAGCGAAAAGAAGACACTCCCGTGAAATAAGAGAGAAAAGGATTGAACCAACTTTTGACAGGACATAAAAGAATGAGTTGAAAGTGGACTACAGACTTCAACTGAAGACCGACAACCACACAACTCCTAAAGGAAAACATAGGCTGTGAACTCTTTGGCATTCGTCTGAGCAAAGTCTTACTGGATCCAACTTGACAAGTTACAGCAACAGAAGAAATAAAAGAACAAAACCGGGGCTGCATCAATCTGAAAAGAAGTACACAGCGAACAAAAAATCAACATAACGTACTCCAAGTTGCCAACGGAGTGAGGATTGTCACAAATCACACCGCTCTGAAGCACATAGGATTCACACCACCAAAAGAATACATATCATTTAACAGCAGCCAAAAAATCATGTTGAAAGGGGCCAGAGAACCTGAACAGACATTTCTGCAAATAGGACATACACAGGGCCAACAGACGTAGGAAAAGACGATCAAAGTGTCCAAGGTGACAGATGAAAATTCAACCCCAAGGAGATATCATCTCACACCTGTCAGAATGGTTATCAGCTCTCATCACAGGAATCGAGTATGTTATCCCAGAGCTGCATCATATATATAATGTGCATATGTTTGAAGGTAGATGCATATCAATACATGGTGGACTGTCAAAAAGAAAACACTGTGTTGCTTCCAGAAATTTGAGGGCTGACAGGCCTTTCCAGGCACATCCTCCTCCCGGGAGTGTTGACGTAGGTGTTTCCAGAGCCACAATTCAACATGGACCCTTCTCATACAGAGGTCCACAGACTTGTTTGTAAGGCATCTTCTGGGACCTGCTTTTTCAATTTGAAATCAGATGTCTGCATTGGTGCCAACATCTTCGGCTCCCTCACCTTTCTGCCTCAGCTGGTCATGGTGGTCCTTTTACACTCATTCAAAAAAAGCAAACTAACACACAGACAGGGGATCACCTAGTGAACAAGTGACAGAGTCGGAATTCAGAACCACAGTAGTCTGACGTCTACCTAAACTGAACCCTTTACAACACTGGGAGCATGCCATTTGGGCATCTTCCTTGAAACAGAAGAGGGGTGGATGGCACAAATGAAGGGTGGGTCAAGCATCCCTGACTACGGGGACTATGGGTGGCTGTGGCTTCTGAATGACGATACGGAAAGTAATGATACAGAATGAGTACACCCAGGAGCTCAATGTGACAGTGAGTGCTTCTAAAGTTCTGTACCCAAGTAGCCACAGATGACTGAACACTCCCTACTGAGCCCCAAGTCTCTCAGAAGCCTGGGCATTTGCCGCAAGGAAGAAAATTCTCAGATGGATGCACTTTTTGCTCAGAACACAGGAAAATGAAATGTGCTACCCGAGACTTCTCATATATATATGCATAAAAATGAATATATATGCATCTATGTATGTATATATGTGCATATATATAAAGTGTATGTATGTATGTATGTGTGTATATATGTGTGTGTGTGTATGTATGTATGTATGTATGTTTGTATGTATGTATGTATAAAATGTGATTTTTTTCAAAATAGAGTGTGTTTTCCCAGAACATCTGGGAAGACAGGGTTTTCTAGGCACACCCTTCTCGCGTGTATATCGACGAAGCTATTTCCAGAACAACAATTCAACTTGGACCATTCTCATCCATGGGTCCATGTTACCGTTTTTGAGACCTATACTTCTTCCTGCTTTGTAAATGGGAAATCAGATATCTGGACTGGAGACAACATCTTGGGCTCCCTCAATGTTTCACCTCAGCTGGTTGATTGAGGTCGCCTCTTTATACTCATTCAAAAAAAGAAAACTAGTTACAGAGATGTGAACACCCAGCTTAAAAGTGAGAGAGTCAGAATTCAGAACCACCGTTCTCTGATGTCTCCCAGAACTGACCTCTTTCCAACAGCTGAAAAATAGCATTTGGGCGTCTTCCCTGACAAAGATGGAGGGCTGTGAGAAACGATGAAAGGGCGGGCCAAAAGATCCATGCTCATGCAGTCTTTGGGTGGCTGTGAATTCTGCATGAGGATATAGAGTCTTGAGACACAAGGTGTAACCCACTGAATTGTTGGTGACAGTGAGTGCTTCGCAAATTTTCTGATCCATGCAGCCATAGATGACTGACATTCCTACTGAGCCCCGAGCTCTTTGGATTTCTGTGCATTTGGCGCAAGTGAAAAATTTCTCGGAAGTCTGCAATTCGTGCTCACAATACACGTGAAATGAGTGAGTAATATCGAAGCACCATATATATAAATATATATATATGCATATATGAATATATAAATATATATGTGTGTGTATATGTGTGTGTGTGTATAGTGGTTTTTATTAAAAAACACTGTGCTGCCCCAGAACATTTAGGAATACAGATCTATCTAGGCACATCCTCTTCCCTAAAGTGTGGAAGGAGGTGTTTCCACAATCACAATTCAACATGGACCCTTCACATCCAGAGTTCCAAGGCCCATTTGTGAGGCCTCAACTCCTTCTTGCTTTGGAAATGTGTTGATCCATAGCCTGAGTTCAACTTATTAGAAAATCTTCAAGATTGTTTTGTAGCAATTTAGTGAACACATTATTTCCCTTTGACAGCCATGTTTTTTGTTCCATGATTTAAATTCAGATTAATCCGAAATGGAGCCTTCAAAATAGCCCCATACGAATCAGAGGTTTTCACAGAAAAAGAACATCACCATCCTGATTTTCTGTACGGTATTGTAGTCTGAACCAACCATGTACTGCTGATAAAAGCCTCTGGTTGTAATAAACATAGTCCTTAAATAAAAAATTACATGGTACTGGCATAAAAACAGACACACAGCTCAATGTAACAGAATAGAAAGCCAAGAAATAAACCCATACTTATATACTTACTTAATGAAAAAGGAGGTAAGACTCTACGATGGGGTAAAGACAATCTATAAAATAACATATGTTCTAGCAATTTAACTTCTGGGTATTTGCCCAAAGATTTTCAAAACACTAATTTGAAAAGACAATGCACCCCTATTTTCACTGCAGCATTGTTTACAATAGGTGAAATACAGAATCAATCTAAGTGCCTACCAATAGGTAACTGGATGAAGGAGATGTGATAAGTATATACAAAGGAATACTACTCTGCAATAAAAAAGAAGAAAATTTTCCATTTGTGACAACATGGTGGACCTGAAAGGTATTATGCTGAGTGAAATAACTAGGCAGAGAACGACAAAGACCATATGTGAAATCTAAAAAACAACATAAGCAAACAAAACAACACAAACACATAGATACAAAAAAGAAACTCTTCTATGCATCCACGGTTGCCAGATGGGAAGGGTTTTGGGAAGTGGGTAAAAAGGAGGAAAGGATTAAGATGTATAAATTGCCACTTATAAAAAGTCACAGGCATGTCAAGTACTGCATAGGGAGTACCTTTGATAATATTGCAGTAACTATGTGTAGTGTCAGATCGGTAACAGATTTATCAGGGTGGTTATTTCCTAAGTTATGTAGGTGTCTAATCACTATGCTGTACACCTAAAACTAATATAATATTGTAAGTCAACTGTGATTAAAAAATAAAATCTTTTAATGATGCTCAACTTTAGCAGTTATAAGGGAAATGCAACCAAAACCACAATGAGATACCACTTCACGCCCGTTCAAATGGCTATCACCAATAAGACAAGAGGTAACAAAAGCTGGCAAAGAAGTGGAGGAAAGGGATCCTCAGACACTACTGGTGGGATCGCACATTTGGTGCAGCCACTATGGATAATAGTGTGGAAGTTCCTCAAAAAACTAAGAGTGTCGTGAGAAGCAAGGCAGCATGATGGACCTCCCCATCACTCTCCTTGAAGTTATGACAAAGGGAAGATCTTTAATTTAGCAGATGACACCAAGCCTGCACACAAGCGCATCTGAGATGAGCGCTCAGAGCATCTGAAGGCAGAGAAAGAGAGAGGGGAAAGGAGAGCAAAGCAAGTCAAGCGCTGCAGAACACAGCCCAAAAGCCCTGCCATCTGTTATCTCATCAGAGCCCTGCGCAGCCCTGATTGAGTGATTAGATTGTTCCACATGGCAGAGGGCAGTGAACAGGGAAAAGACCAAATGCTGAGAAATAACAGCTATGTGTCAGCATCTGTCATTGCCAGGCAGAAAGATGAGTCAGAATCTAGCTGCCTCTCTCACAGCCAGAGCAAGCAGTGAGCCACAGGGGAAACTGCAGCAGCAGAACAGAGGCACACACACTGCAGGGGGCCTGGCAACAGGCCCGGATGCACAGAAGCTAGGCAACCAAAGTCTGGAGGCCAGCATCACTGGAAGGGTGATGGAAAACAGACAGATGGACACACACGCGCGCAAGAACGCGCACGTAGCTGGCCTCCCAATTCACGTGAGCCCAGCGCACTTAGGCCAATCCAGAAGGAAGCCATGCAGCACTGCATCAGACTGTCAGGGCAAATCCAGGATGTCCTGGGCTTTCCAAGTCATGGCTCCCCATCGCCCTTCACATTCTTCCATAGGGTGGAGCTCTGGATTCATGCCACCTCGTCACAGAGGAGACATTCAGCTCTCCCCAGGAAACAGAAGGCATTTTTATCCCAGAAGCAGAAATCCAGGAGGCTTAAAGGTAAAAAAAAAAAAAAAGAAAAGAAAAGGAAAAGAGAACAGACACAAATAAAATCAGAAATGTAAGGTTTGATATACACCACCGAAATACAAAGGATCATACAAGAATACTATGAAAGATTAGATGTCATCAAAGGAATAACAGAGAAGAAATGGCCAAGTTCTTAGGCATATATAACCTTCTTAGACTAAATCATGAAACTGGAAAATCTAAATAGCACAATGGCATTTCAATAGAAACAACCATCAAAGCCCTCTCAAAAAGCAAAAGTCCAGAACCAGAGGGCTTCACTAGTGAATTCTGCCAAACATTCAAAGAAGATTTTATTCCTGTTCTCCAACTTTTCCAAAAAATTAAAGAGGCAATACTTCCTAACACATTTTATGAGGACAACATTCATCTGATACCAAAACCTGGTAAAGATAACAAAAAGGAAAGAAAACTCTACTCGAATGTTTCTCATGAACACAGATGCAAAAATTATAACAAAATACTAGAAAATTGAATACAACAATAAATTTAAAATATTATACATCATGATCAAGTAGGCTTCATTCTAGGGGCATAAGAAGGATTATTTAATATATGCGAATCAATTAATGTGACACGCCACATAAAATACAGGATAAAATTCATATGACCACATCAATAGATGCAAAAAAGCATTTGACAAGATACCGCAACTATTTCTCATTAAGACACTTAATAAACAACATGGGCATAGAAGTACCTCAACATAATAAAGAGCATGTATGACAAACCCTCAGCAAACATCTTACTTTAAGGTGGAAAACTCAAACCTTCCCTCTAAGATCTGGAACAATTCAAGGTTCTCCAGTATCATAACTGCTATTCAATATAGTGTTGGAAGTCCTAGCTAGAGCGACTGAAAACAAGAAACAAAAAGCATCCAATTTCAGAATGAAGAAGTCAAATTATCATTTTTTGCAAATCACATAATTATCTATAGAGAAAACCCCAAAGACTCCACTAAAAACTGTAAGAAACAATAAGCAAATACCATAAAGTTTTAGGATTCAAAATCAATATACAAAAACCCATACCATTCCTGTACACTAAAAATGAATTTTAAGAAAATGAGAAAAAAAAAACAATTCATTCTGCAATTGCAAAAAAACATTAAAGTATCTAGAAATAAACTTAACAAAGTATGTGAAGGACCTATACACTGAAAACTACAAGGCATTTGTAAATAAATGGATGAAAACACAAATAGATTGGAAGAATCAACAGTTAAAATGGTCATATTACCCAAAGCAGTATACAGATTTCATGCAATCTCCATAGAAATCCCAATGGCATTTTTTAAAGAAAATGAACAAAAATATCATCACACGCACATTCACATGCACATGCACACCCAAATAGCCAAAGCAATCCTGAGGGAAAAAAAAACAAAGCTAGAGGCATCACTCTGCCTGACTTCAAATAATACTACAAAGTGACAATCAAAACATCATGATATTGGCAGAAAAATAGACACACAGACCGATAGAACAGAATTGAGAGTCCAGAAGCAAACCCCACATATGTGGCCAGATAATTTTTGACAAAGAGCCAAAAACATACAGTGGAGAAAAGTCCTTTAATATATGGTGCTGGGGAAACTGGGAACCCATATGAAAAAGAATGAAACTCGATTGCTGTCACCATATACCAGAATTAACTAAAAATGGATCAGAGACTGAAACGACATACTGCATAGAAGAAAACATAGCAAGTAAACTCTCGGACCTCAGGCTTAAAGAAGATTTCAGGAATTTGATCTCAAAGGCAAGAGAAAAGCAAAAATAAATAAATAAATAGGTGATGATAGATAGATAGATAGATAGATAGATAGATAGATAGATAGATAGATAAAGGAGCTACATCAAACTGATAAGCTACTGCACTGCAAAGGAAACTTTCGAGAAGACAAAACAGGGAACCATCCAAGTGGAAGAAGAGATTTGCAAACAACACCTCCAATAAGGGCCTCATATCCAAAATATACAAAGAACTTGTACAACGTACAACTCAACAATAAAATAGCAAACAATCTAATTAAAAAATGGGCTGAGGACCTGAATAGACACTTCTCCCAAGAAGACATGCAAATGGCCAACAGGCATATGAAAAGATGCTCAGCTTCACTAGCTGTTAGGGAAATGGAGATCAAAACCACAATGAGAAGCCATCTCACACCTGTTAGAATGGCTTTCATCAACAGGACAAGTAATAACAAGTGCCCTGAAGAAAACAGTATGGAGCTTACTCAAAAAACTAATAGGATTACCATATGACTCAGCAATCCCTCTACTGGTTTTTTTATCATCCAAGAAAAACCATGAAAACATTTATCCACAAAGATATGTGCACCCCGATGTTCACAGCAGCATTACTCACAGAGGCCAGGCCATAGAAACAACCAAAGTGTCCTATGATAGATAACTGGATAAAGAAGATGTGCTATATGTCTCATGGAATATTACTGAGACATAAGAAAGAATAAAACACTGCCACTGGCAACATAATTGCATCTTGTGATTTATCCTGCTAAGCAAAAGAAGTCAGACAGAAAAAGTGGAGAACCATATGATTTCACTTATATGGAAGACATAAAACCCAAAGCAACAAACATGACAGAGTCATGGAAACAGCAGATTAGTGGTGACCTGAGGGAAGAGGAGAGAAGGAGGTAGATAAAAGTGAAGGTCATCAAATATATGGTGGCAGAAGGAAACTTAACTTTGGGTGAACACACAATGCAATATATGGATGATGTACTATTGACTGGACACTTGAAACCTATAGGGATTGGTTAACCAATGCCACCCCAATAGCTTTAATTTAAAAAATAAATTAAAAAATTAAAAGAACTACCACGTGACCCAGCAATCCCTCTTCTGGATATTTACCCCAACATTTTGAAAACATTTCTAAATATATAACCCTGTATGTCCACTGCAACATAATTTACAATAGCCAAGTCACAGAAACAACTTCAGTGTCCTTCGAGAGACAAGGGGCTAAGTACAACAGACTATTACCCAGCTCACACATTAACTCAAAAAAGATGAAATATTGCCGTTTGCACCAGCATAGATAGATCATGGATTGCTCTTTACAACAACATGGATGGATCTTGTTTGATCCAATGAACAAACAACACAAAAACAAACTCATAGAGACAATGGAATGGTAGTTATCGCAGGGGTGGGGGAGGGCAAGGAGAGAAAGGAGGTCAAAGTATGGTGACGGGAGAAGACTTTGGAGGGTGACTACACAATAGAGTATACAGATGTTGTAGTATAAAGTTGTACACCTGAGATTTATATGTGTTATGAGCCAATGTCACCCCAAATAAATCTGATTTAAAAAGAGAGAAAAAAAACATTTGAACCCAAAACTAATTCCAGGAACTTTCATCACTTTTTTGATGTATTCACAAATTTCCTCCCTCTTACTCAGGTCATTAAAACTGAGATTCACTGCTTTTGCTTCTGTTTGAATGTGACATGACAGTAACAGAACTGCCACCATGTATATCTCCAACAGGGCCAAATCCCAAAACAAGCTTTTAGTGCCAGCTCAATTCTATCTCCTGATAAGTTCAGAATCATAGTACCTGGGATTACCGTTTCTCCTGCCTTCCCTTCCTCAGCTGACGTTGATTTATAATACATTGTGTAAATCGATTAAACAGTCTTCATGTTTTTAGCATAACATGAAAGGGCCACATGGAAATTGATGACAGGGAGAGGGTGACTTAGGAAAAGGGTTCGTGCTGAGTGGATCTTTGTATCCATGGGGATAATGCAGTAGGGAGAATACAATAGTACAGTGGGGAGAGGACAGTTGTGCAAGAGCACAGCCCCTGAATATGTAGAAGGGGTGGGGCCCAGTGGGGTCATCAGGCCCAAGTTGGAGCAGTGATGTTCCTTTTACAGTTAAATGGAAAGCTAGCTAGATAACGAAAGGTTGACAGATTTGGGCCCCCTCTCCTCGACTACCAGGAAAGGTACAAAATTTCCTGCTTCTCATGACTACTGTGATGATCTGTGATGACTTCTGGCCCTTACTAAGTCTCACTATGGTGTATACTCAGAGGCAAGGGCCCTACCCCTTGATCGTCTCTACATTCCCAGAGCTCAGGTCATCCACCATGGAAACATCCATCAAGTAAATATTGTTCCTCTTCATTGTTGCTTTCACAAAAGTGATGACCCTACCATTTTCCAAGGCTACGTTGACATTTTTACCCTGGAGCCACCAATTCATGTGCCTTCATGGTCTATTTGACATGCATTTCTTTGATTCTATTCACACTGTACAATTGTTAAACAACGTACAAAAAGTACAAAAGCCTAATGCGTTTTCCCAACGAGGTCAGAGCTGAAGTGCAAAAAGGGACCAGCACAGTAAGTGACCAAAGGCGTCTGGGTGAGCTGCTCAAGCCACACTGCCTGTCACATGATGCATTTAAAGCTATAAATATTGCCACAGGAGAAAATTTGTCCTTGCAGCCGCCACATAGCTCCGGCCGGTGAGGCCTCCTTAGATCCATGTGTCTTTTCTTTTGAGGACAGGAACAACAGGACTTTGAACAGGTCTTTAGAAAACAAGAAACAGTGTGGACACTATGTGATCAAATTAGGGTTTCAAATGTAACTCACAAAACAAGGGTTTTTTCCCCACAATCACACTCTGCTATCTTTGCCCTGTCTTGTATCCTATCAGAAGGCCAAGGCCAAGTAGCATAAAACCACTCGCATCCCATTAGATGATGTGCATCTCTCAAAATGAAGGATCAGAGATGATTAGAAGAGCATCACTGAGCCAAGAAGACACAGAGGTCCTGTCAAGTGCCCTCACCACACAGGTCCTCACATGCTAAGCGGGGAGGAGGCTGAGGAGCAGTAGGTGAGGAGTAAGTGATTCAGCCACCTACACAGACACCCAAAAACACCAGCACTCACCAGTGGCCCTTAACCAGCAGCATTTTGACCTCCAGCAAACTGCTGGCAAAATCTTGAGATAACTCTGGTCACATCACTGAGAAGGACGGCTGTTCTAGAGGAAGCTAGGTTTTCTGTTCTGGACGTGCCTTTTTGTTACTAGAATGTAGGTCTTTTTTAACCATTACCCCATTCTATCTTCTGATCAACACCACTCTGCATGGAGCCTGGTGGAATTACCAACCTGTCCACCCTCCCAATCCTGTTAGTCACTGAGGTTGATAATGACGTCTCCATTTTCTGTGTCTGTAGTCAAACAGAGAAAGACCAGCTTTACCTTCCACATTATGAAAATAGGCATTTTCATTTTCCACAATGAAAATGTGATTTATTCGATGCTGTACTAAATATCTATCTTCCACCCACCTACTCTTCAGCATGTGTCCTCATAAGAAAGTTCTAATACCCAATACTCACAAGGTGCTTCCTATATGAATTTCTCTATCCAGCACTTTACACAGATTAATGCAATTCTCATAATACCCTTATACGGGAGAAAGGCTTGGGGGAAAAAAATCGAGGCTTACTCTAAAGGTAGGTTTATTTCTGGCAATGATGAATTAGGTACTTTTGAACAAGCCTACTTAGGACAACTGAAAAAACTGAGCTAAAAATAATTTCTTAAAGGAACTATTTAAAGCCACTAGAGAATTGTCAAATCATTAGAGAGAAAAAAATAGAGGTGAGCCTGACATTTTGGGGTATTTTCTCTAAAGGTACCTGCCAATTCTGGGAGAAAGACAGTAGGAAACTTCAAATGACTAACAAGTTGATAAGGCTTTGCAGCCATTTTAAATATGAAAAAAGGAAAGCTTGAAAGACCAGTCGATTTTTGAATTGGGACCCAGAAAAGCTATACCCTAAGGATAAGGATTAACCAAAAATTGACCAGCCTTCACAGATGCCATAGCCCAGATTCAAAACATCATGGCAACTGGAAAACAGAGACCTGAAATGGTTAGGTTTCCCATCACCTACCAAAAGCAAATCTGTAGAAGATACTATTCTAGGCCTAGTTGTGAAGCTGCTCAAAAGGAAAGCAGAGAGGAATACCTCAGAAACAAATAGATTTAAAAGGGGAGAAAGAGTGGAGGACAGATCACTTCAGAGGAGCTACTAAGACTAACGGCCAAATTTGCAGCAAGGGCAGAGCCCTAGAGAGCAGAAAGAAAACAACTACCAACCTGAAACATATACCCAGCAGAAACGTGTTTTTTTTTTTTTTTTAATTATCCTGACAAAATGAAATATGCCATCCTCAGACCTGCACTACAGGAAATGTTAAAATGTGTTCTTCAGGTCAAAGGGGGTCCCTGCTTCAAAAAGGACCTGAGAGCAGCAGAGGATAAATGCAGCTAAAGCTAGATGAATATGTGTCCTGTGAAGTTTAAAATTAAAATGTCCAACAGCGACACAATGTAATTCATGATTAAGTGATAAGTAGTGTCCTATGGTCACAGTCAATGAAGTAAGATTAACAATTTACTTTGAATGTGATAAATCAGAGAATTTGTTGTAATCTCCAGGGCAACTACCAGAAGAACAGTAAAAAATGAGTAACTACCAAGATTATAGGGGAGGAAAAGTAATTCTTTTTAAAATCAATTCAAGTGAACACAAGAAAGAAAAAGGAGTAGAATACATTTAAATCCAATTTAATAATTCCATGAAACAGACTGGGAATATCAGACTAGAAAATGTAAAGATAAATCATTTTCAAATTATTAGACTAATTTTTAATCTAGAAATGCTTAGTTGGAAAAATATTTGAAACTCAACAAAGGATTTGTTGTTTTAAAAAAAGGAACCTCTTGCTTATGAAAATCAACTATGTCACACTTTTCTGAAAAGCTGAGAGCACTTTCCTGCCAGGTATTTTGGAAATAAGCTAGCACTCAATCCAGAATGACCAGGTACACCTAATTCTGCGATTTCCAGGGCACTGGAGACGCAGTGGGATCCGACCACAACTGACAGTTACTGTTGAACCTTGACCAAATTGTTGTCTTACTGAACTTTTCTGCTCTGTGACTTGAGGATAACACCAACCTCAAAACTCACATTAGAGTAGATAGTGCACATAAAGCCCCTAGCCCAAAGTGTGGCATATAGTAAAAGCTTAATAAAGTTTACCTATTAAATTATAACATCCAAACTATACACTGAGTGTTTGAAGAAAAACACACACCCCTACATAAATCCACCCCATAAGGAAACTTCAATCAATTTTCTCTGATCCCCTCCAAGAAAACCCAGAATTTGTTTTTCCTCAAATAGTATAAAAATAAAAGCACAGAAAATCGAAACCTCCTACATAGATATTCAAGTCTATCAAACCCTAATGGTATGCCACAGAAGCTTCACGTTGAGAATGAAGGCCTTAGAGACACAAAGGAAGTGTTCCACAGGCTTACCTGACACGGTATGGCTTCCATTCAGCAAGGGTGAAAACTCTTCTGGCACTTGCAATAGAACTGTTTGAAGCAAAGTGAGAGAGAAACTTGTCTTTTTTAATTCAAGTTAACATGTACCCAATGCTCCCAGTTCCTAAGTAGCCCATTCCCTCACCTGTCACTTGCTTTTGCCCAACCTCTAACCTGAGGTCGTAAGCTCTTCTGGTGCTATCGGTACTTTTTCTTACTCTTTGAATTTCATTTGCCTTACCTGTAAGATTGCAATCCTACTTCCTGACCTTCTCTGTAATTCTGATGACTACCCAACAATGCACATGAAGTCTTCAATGGGAAGCAGCTGTCATTTCACTCTGGTGCAGGCCAAACCATTGGTCTTCTCCTTTGTCCTGTTGTTTTAGCCCCTGCTTTAAATTTTTCCCCAGGATTTTCCGCTTTGATCTTTAAATCACCCACAGTTACCCACCCATCCACCTGAATGCCAGGCTTTGAGCATTGCCCTGTGCACACATCCACCCTGCCATACTGCTGAGCTACTCTGATTTAGCCTTTCAAGTCCCGCTTAGACAACGAGATGCCCTGAGCCCCTCCACCTTTTTTCCTCTCCTTAATTCGACAAGATTAATAATCCTCCTTCTGTATAATTTCTGAACCATGTCCATACCGTGGGTGCCATTCATTGCACTTGTCACCAAATTGCATCCCGGCTGCATCACTCCTATCAGAATAAATTTCTTAAGGATGAATTCTATATCTTCTTTTTTGCACTCCAGTGTCTTGAAGTATTGGAATTAGACACATTTTTTTTTGCACGAGAGAAATATTAGTTTAGTTTAAAAATTCATTTGCTTCCAGTGTCCAGTAAATGGCTACTGTGAAAGTCATGTTTTCATTCCTTCTTAGCATTCCTTTCCCTCTACCATCCTTTAGCTAGAAATGCAGTATCTAAAAACACAACAGAACAGTTGACTAAAACTCAGGTGCTTTTACAAGTTAATGAAACCGACCAGGTGTAAAACGTTACACACTCAAGAAAGTGCCTATGCTCAGTAAAGAGAGGGAGAAGCTGCTTGGCCCTGGCCGACTGGTCTCACGCTGAAACTCGAGTCTGTGGGGTCCAGAATCTACTCCGGAAAATGGGGAAATTCAGACTGGGAAGTCTTGCCCAATCTCAATACATTCACAAATATTCAAATTAAGGCTGCTTAGCCTAAAAAAACCCAACAGGCTAACAAATACAATAATCTCTCTTTTGCATGGCACAGGGAATGCAGTTAGCATTTATACGATGACTAAGTGGAGGGCCAGGGAAGGAGGGAACAATTGGGAAAATCATTTTATGAACAATATACATATCTAACCGATACTCGAAACGAATTAAAATAAATTTATTTGAAAATTTTTTCTTTTGCCCCACCTCGTGGACACACTGTGGAAATTTCCTAGCCCTGAGACCCGAACCCATTCTAATATACCAACTAAGGTGATAAAGTCCCAGTGTATATACACAACAGAAGTTCTTCTAAATAAACTGACATTTTGTCCAACGGCACCCTCGAACCCAAGAGAACTCCAGGCCACAGTTCAGCAGCCTCAGGAGCACACGTGGACTGTCCAATTTAACCCACATCTTTGCTGAGCACCTATGATGTGCCTGGCACTGAGGATGCCAAGGTGAGTGAGATGGCGCTAAGTCACACTCCATTAGGAAACACTTTCTTCCTCCATTCAGCATCTGTGCTGCCCCATCCTCCTCCACATCCCACTCATTTGGCTCACCTTGTTAGTTCCAGAAATGCACCACACGTAAGCACTCTCCCATCGGCTCTTACAATCTTTATGGTGAAAATAGCCATATTTGGGTTCCAAAAACTGCAAAGAAAGAAGAGAAGCCTTTCATTCTCTTGGGTGGAGGAAGCTAGATCCTTCATTGCTTGTGGCTTTGTATATGAAATGTAAAAAGCTCCTTTAACCTCATTCACAGCTGTTCTCATAGTTACTATAATCAGCATCTCATCTCTCAAGGATTACTGAGATTCTTCTTGTTGCCATCTCATGCTTCTCCAACTCATTTTCCACAATGCTACCAGCCGTCTGCCTCAAGTGAAAATCGGATCACACGTTTGACAGATTTGAAACTCTTCTTTGTCACCTCATTACCAATAGCAGTGGTTGCCAGACTTTTGGTTCCCATGTGCTTACAGTTGGCACTTTACTAAGTGACAAAACATGCAGGCCATGTACACATACGTTTTCAGAGCATCCTCTCCTTCATCGGAGGAAGAAGGGAAGGCTTTGCTCTCATTGTCCCAGGAATGGACAAGAGGAAAGCGAGGCTGGGACTTGAAGCCCAGGACAAGAGAGAGGAAGTGGACCTGGAAGCAAGGTTTCCTAGCTGCTCAGTGACGTCTCCTGGGGCTTGCTGGCTCTCCCTTTCTCTGGGACTCTGGGCATCTTCCTCTTCTGAATTCTCCTGCGCCTCTGGCGTTGGTGGCGATGTCTACTGCTGGCTGACCTCCACGGGACCAGAAAGCACCTTGGTCCCCTCTTCCTCCCAGTCCTTCTATGTCCGGGACAAGCACCGGAAGCCCATCACTGCCGAACAGACGCCCCAGGCTGGCAGGGCTGCCCTGGGGCCTGTGTTGTTCCAAGGGGAGCAACTGTACAGGGTGCAGGGCTCCAGAGAGCACTGCACAGACCTGTCCACCAATTGGCTCACCTGCACGCCCACCTCCTTGGTGTTGGCCTTGCATAGGCACAGGCTCAGGCTAGGGTTCATTCAGGCGAGGATGGCCTTAAGCTGTGCCCCTTTAAGGGTTAGTGCAGTCGCCTGGGGTGGGCGTGGGCACCAGAAGCCCAGACCAGGCCATGAAAGTGGGGGCGCCAGCGTTCTGCCTTCATTCCGGCTGTTTCTGCTCAGAGAGTCTGGACTGGCCCCAGGGCAGGGTGTTCCCATACTGTGTCCCCTGGTACAGGGCATAGGGAACACGGACAAAGCATTCCATCTGCTGACCAGCGCCCAGGCGCAGCACAGTATCTTGGTGCAGGTTGTGTGTGTCCGTGACCAACCTGCCACCTTCACCCGCCCTTCTAATTCTCCTGGCCAGATCAGTTCAAGCTCATTCCTATGTTCTCCATTTATTTCAGATTCTGATGGGAGCTGCTGCCCATTACCCTAATTGATGGGGGGAGGAGAGCTACCTGCCTGCAGAGGCATAACTGCCACCTGATTCCAATGGCTGCACACTGTCTCTTTAACTCGCTGCTCCTGATTATGTTTTTTCAGGCTGTTTTTCATTTCTGACTTATTGGCGCATGTGCTTTAATTAGTAACCATTTATTCACCTAGTAACGCACTATTTTAGAGATCCTGTTTTAAAGCGCAGAGCTCAATGAATACAAGCAGCCTTATACGAGGAGAGTCTAAGGAAGAAAGCACACATATCAGAGCTCATGCATGTTGAGACCACAGGAGCGAGGAGCATGAAGTTAGCTAGGTGGGGAAGGTGGTACACAGAGAGAGAAAGTGTCATTTCAGAGGATTGTATGACACGAGTAATGTTCTCCCTCCACTACTAGTGCGCATCCCCAAAAACAGTGGGGGTGAAGGAAGCACATTGTTCTGCATCTGAAATGGGACCAAATGACAGTAATCCATTAGAATATAACAGATCAGAAGCCCTTTGGGAATGAAAGTGAAGCAGTGTCCGAGGCACTTTTACAGTTTTCACCCACTAGATGGTCACCCTGACCCTCTCGGGTCTAAATGGAACCCACATGGAAAACACACCCCTACTGCATAGTTCTTCTTGTGACCAAAATAATTCAGAAAAAGATCTAGTAGGCACAGAGAAAGAATGGACCGACTTCATTACTTTAGAAAATTCTTTGCCATGTATTTCAGGTGTACTGAAAACGCAGACGCTACTAAGCGAGGAAACTGTGGTAAATAACAACCGACGGGCAGTGTCTTGACTCTCCCATTCATGTGGTAAAGCATGAGCTGGCTGAAACTTCCCTGATGGCTTCTCCACTTCGGGGTGTTGAAAAGTGTGTATTCGGTATCAGAGAATTACCTGAAGAGACACCCAGTACAGTTTTCTCAAATAATATGACTGATCCTGACTTTAAAAAGCAATCTGAAGCTTCTGAAAGTGGATCGGAAATACACATTCTTTACTCACAGAAAGACAGTTCTTTATGTTCAAGTTGTGTTGGTGGAAGCTGGCCTGTCACTATCACACACACACTCTTGTGGATTTGAAGAATATGGGTTGAATATCCACTTTGAGAAAGAAAACTAGAAAGTTTGTTTATGCTCTAAATGATGAAACATGTCATCAAGGACTAAAACTGCAGAAAGGCCAGGAATCAGGACTGAGTAACCATTCAGCCCAATTTGAAGCAGACACTTTTGAAGTGCAACCCACAGTTACAAATGCCAATTCAGGTACGTCTGTGTGTGTGTGTGTGTGTGTGTGTGTGTGTGTGTGTGTGTGTGTGTGTGTGTATTTGCGTGCGCACGTGTTCTCATCTTTTTGTGCCACTCCAAGGACGAGCAGGGCCAGGAGTGCCCAGGGTACTAGTGTGCAGCGTCAAGACATGGTGCGCAGGGAGGAATATGATGGGTGTAACATATGCCACAAGGGCCACCTTTATATGCCGGGGCCTCACGGTGCAGTGAGCCTGGTCTCACACCATGCAAACTTCGCTGGGTGGTGACGTGGGACCCCAGACACTGTTTCCTTCTCCCTGGCACTGCAACAGGACGCACTGTGGTTGGGTCTGAGGTGGGGGGCGGGAGAACCCATGACGAAGACAAGGGATCCCTGGCCCATCTGAGCATGGTGTGGGGAGGCACCCAGGCCCCTGGGCACTTCACCCTGTGGTTTCTGGAAGAGCCGGGGCCTGGATCCTCACCCCGGTGCAAGATGACCCCTGCTGTGGCCCCATTGTGACCCGAAAAGAGTGGAGGGCCCTGGCATCCAAGTGCACAGAAAGTCTGAACCAACCGCTGCACCGTGTGGTGGTGACGCACACGGCGGGCAGCACCTGCGACACACCAGTCCTGTAACGGCAGCAGGCCTAGAACGTGTAGCACTCCCACAAGCAAACGCACGGCTTCTGTGGGCTACAAGTAAGCACGGAGTGGGGGGCCGGAAGGGGGTGCCCCAGCAGAAGACAGCAATGGGGATGCCTGGCGACTCCTGACACAGTGGACTCAGCTGCAGTGTCGTTTCTCCAGAATCACCACATAGGGCTGGGGCGTGTGCAGGCAGAGTCAGCTAGGGAAGTGTAGTAAGCTGAGGGAACCTCAGGTGGGAAGGGGTGGGTCCAAGCCAGGGGGTCAGGCAGAAAGGATAGAGGTCAGTATGGCTGGAGGTCGCAGAGAAGAGCGAGGGTCACAGGGCTTGTGGGTCATATCACAGTGAGGATTGTGGCTCTATTGAACAGGCAGGAGCTAAGGGACAGCTGTGAGCACGCTCTTCCAGCTGCCGGCAACTTATTGGTAATGCAAGTTTCCAGGTACCACCTTGACGGGTTTCCGTCGGGCCAGGGTGCAGGGTGCAGGAAATCTGGGGATCTCATTCAGAGAACTCTAGAAGCCTCCCAGAGTATCCCCAACTCTTCTGGGTCAAGATTTTACAATTCAAAGGTTCCAAGGTCAAGATTGTATTTCCAAGACACTCCCATTTTTAGCGTGCCCTTGAAGACACGAAGACAACAGCCTGGCTCCATGGCCTCAGTCCTGAACCGCCTGCAGGAAAACAGGCTCTGGTCTGTTTCTCAGATTTGAGGACTCAGAGCCTGACCCAAATGTTCTGAATCTTCCCCTCTTGTCACCTCATATTTTCTCAGGGCATCTATTTCTTCACCTGTAAAATGGGGCTCCTGACTGCACCCACCTGGTGCTGGTGGTGGAGGTATAAATTAGAGGCATCCATTTAACAAATGCACAAGGGGCACAAGTCGCCTGTGCCAGGTGCTGGAGAAATAAGCAAGGCCATTACTGGCCCAGTCCTCTGGACCAGTGTCACTGTGGTATTTCTAGTGTGTTCAGATCTGGATTCTAAGAGTCTGGCTTCTTAAGGGCCCTATATCTGTAAGTTCCAACACGCTGTGCATCACTTGCTACCGGAGCCAGAGGGTGAAGGTAGCAGGTGCTGCTGCTCCACACGTCCATCTTCAAGTTAACTTTGTCATGCCCAGTCACACTCGCTCCATCGACGGGCGTCCACTGGGTCTTAAATATCTGCCAAGGCTACAAGCTCCATGTCCTGTGGTGGCCCCATCCCCAAGTCCCTGACCCTGTCACGGAAGTGGACCCTGGTGGGTAACAGTACAGGATGGAGGCTGGGGTGAGGGCCAAAGAGCTTCTTGATGGAGAGTTCTGAGGCAGGAGTCTCTGGGGCATGACCTTGGGCAAATCATCTCGAAGTCTCTGCTTCCTCAGCTTAAAGTCAGGGTGATGACAGTTCCTGCCTCAGAGGGCTGACTGCATGTGAGGACTTAGCAAAGCAAGAGCTCAACAGATCCTCCAGGGAGGCAGGAGAGAGCCAGGATTCAGATCCTGGAGGTGGGAGTTCTAGGGAGCTGGGCGAAAATCCTGGCTCTGTCCCTGACTGGCTGTGTGACCGTGGGCAGGTGTCTGTACCGCTCTGATTCTCTGTCTACAAAATGGGGCAGGACTGACTCACGGGTTGCTGTGAGGATGAGAAAGGTGCGCACAGAGCTGTGCTTGGAAGAGCGGGGGCCAATGTCATTGCAGTAGTTGAGAAAAAACGGGACGAGGAGGCTTGGGGACATGTGTGTGAGTGACAGGAATAAAAGCAGGGGTGAGTGGAGGAGGGGGAGACATTCTTCTTCCAACAGGCCCTCCCTCATACATCACCCTTCCTCACGTGCCCCCAACAGTTTCCTGATTGGAGAAGACAGGCTCGTGTATGAGGGCCGGGGCTGGACCATGAAGGGGTCACACTCAGGCAAAGGCTGGAACCACAGATCCATTGGCATCACCTTCATGAGCAGCTACATGGGTGAGTGACTGTCCAGCCGACAGGGCAGGGGACTGACCCAAGCCTGGGGGACAGCACAGAAGCCTGGGTAGTAGTTGGGAGCCTGCCACCTACAAGCTCTGTGACATTGCGCAAGTGACTGCTTTTCCGAGTTTCATTTCCTCCCTTGGGTAGTAACCATTTCAACCACACAGTCCGGGTGAGGATTACTTCATCTGTAGAAAAGTTCCCCTGCTAACCCATGGCACCAAGCAGTGTTCGGTGAGAGCATTCCTGTGGGTAGGACCCAGAGGCCTGGGGGAAGGGGAGAAGCAGCAGTAACGAAGACAGCTGGCATTTTCCAACCAAATACCATTCAGTAGGTTTTAGATGAGGCATATGATCACATAGCCCACGGCAGGGACCACTAGGCTCTCCTTTCACAGATGAGGAAACTGAGGCACAGATTAGCTAAGTCAGGGCCAGGGAATGGCAGAGTGGGATCTGGGCCCTGGCGTGCCAGCTGCAAGGGCACAGTTGGGACCGCTGCCCCACACTCCCCCTGTCCTCTGAGGAAGCCCCAACAACACTCCTGCCTCTGCCCCACCCAGAGCAGACACCCCAGCCCAGGGCCATCAGGGTGGCCAAGAGTCTGCTGGCTTGTGGTCTGGCTCACGGATTCCTGCACCGCAACTACGAGGTCAAAGGACACCGGAAAGTGTAGCAGACGCTCTTGCCGGGAGACCAGCTGTACCAAATCATCCAGCCGTGGCCACGACACCACATGTGAGGCCTTCTCTCCACCCCGTCAGAAACACACACCCCCCAATAAAGGTCAGCTCCTACTGTGCTCCCATGTCCCACTGGCCCCAAACCTTCCTCCCACTGAGACCCCAAGTGTGCCCCCACCTCCCAGTGCTGTGTCGCTGCTGCTGCTCAGAACCTAGAGAGGCATGGACCCTGAACCAAAATCCCAGACACCCCAGCTCAGAAGCAACATCACAGCTCAGAACCCAGAGGTCTGAGGTGCAGGAATTGGCACCAAGAAGCCCAGATGTCACGAATGGCCGCTTTGGGGTCCTCCCAGGCAGTGAACCACCATGTGAAACGACCCTCTCCACCCCATAGCCAGAGAATCCCTGTGCAGAATCTCTCCTTGGATTGGGCCCCTCTGAGGACAGGCTGCTCATGACACCCCACTCTTCCCCACTTACACTGCTTTAGAGTATGGGAGTTTTTCTTACCCCTGAACCCCAACCTGTCCGCCAATCACTCACGTGCCCAGATATGCACACAAGTGTCAACTATAGTCCCGCCCCCACCCAATTCGCACATGTCTTCCCTTTGCCCGCCTCTTCAGTCATCAGCTGAGGGACCCCAAGTGCAAATAGGTTCATTTACAAAACACACAGACAGCCGGGTCAAGGGCAGGGGTGGGGCAGTTGCGGAGGTAGGAGCGCAAAATTCTCCTTGATCTCTCTGTGCTTCTCCGTGCCTTCCACGAAGGCTGTGGGGTCGGAACGGCACACGTGACCCCTGGGCTCTGGGAGTGGGAACAGAGGGCTGGGGTCCCCGTTCCCGCCCCCACCGCCCCGTGCATGCGTTTGGCATCCTCCAGTTCCCGGGCCACGGTGGGACCAGGGGGGTATCCGAGTTCCCCGGCCAGGACACCGCCCATCCCGAGCTCCTTCACACTGGCACCAACCCGCACCCTCAGGTCCATCCACCCACCATGGCCGGTCAGTTGCACCTTACCTTAGGTCCTCACGCGCTCTGCCCCTCTCTAAGCCCCGCCAAATCTCCCCTTGACCCGCGTCCCTTTCATACGACCCCTGCACGGGCCTGCCTCCAAGGTCCCCCAGAGCTCCCTGAGGCTCCCCAAGGTCCCCCGCCCGCCCCGAAACACAATCAGGCCACGCCGCCCAGATCCTCATCAGGGACTCTGCGCCCTGTACCCCAACTAGACCCTTCAGCCCCGCGCCTCCCCCAATCCCACATTCAGGCCCCACGTCCTGATGCTGCATGCTCAGCCTCCCTCACCTTTGCACTAACCCCACCCACTGCGGCCCAGAATGGGAGCCTCCTGTCTGAAGGCGGTCCCTTAGGCCCCCTACTCTGCACCCATCGCCACCTGATGTACCCCGCTCCACCCACACATGTCCCGCCCCTCAGACCCTGCCCCCAGCCACCTGCAGGCGGGGTCCCGACACCCTGTCTTCCCCAGCCACGCCCCGCACCCCCTTTGGGACCGGCGAGCTCGCTGTCCAGGGTGTTCAGCCGTGCCCAGGCTCCGCTCTATCGCCTTCGACCCCTCCCTCTGCTGGGACGCGACGGGCACAGGGATGAGGCTGTTTTTGGGTCCGGGGTTCGCCCCCACCCAACAGCACCTCCCTGCATGACTGACCCAGCTGAGCCTCCAGCTCGTGCTTGTCTAATGCCAGGGGACAGGGAAGAGGGCACGGCCTGAGGGTGCATGTGAGGGCACTCCCGTCATCCCCACTCCTCATCGGTGGTCCTTGTGCACCATTCTCCTCCCCCACGATTGACAGCCCCACTGCTCCTTCATCGCCATTCACACCACGGGGCGGACACAGCCCTGGGAGTCCTACTTCCAAGATATCACCCTTCCATCCTCTGCACTATTACAGCCTCGCCCTGGTCCTGGCCCCAGGTCCCCTGCTCCCAGCCAGGACGCTCTGCCTCCCGCTCACAGGAGGACACTCCAAAATGCACACCCGACCAGTTCACAGGCCACGTCCAGAAGGCTTCCTCCAGACAAAGACATGCACACAAGGCTCTTTGTGACAGCACAATTTGTAAGAGCAAAAAAGTAGAAATGACCCAAGTGTATATCCCAGAGAACTGGTTGAATTTCTGCGGCAAATCCACTCACCTGAGTCCCACATGACTACGAAGAAACAAGAAAGATCTCCATGTCCTGACACCAAGGGACAACCAGACAGAAGTTTAAAATCAGTGCCAGACAATGTTTCATGTGTGTCCTTATGTAAAAGAGAAAAAGGAATTACAAATTACATATGTTCCTATTTCCAAAATAGATAAGGCTAAATCAAAAGTTTTAAAAAGTAAGGTACCTATGAAAGATGGACGGACAGAACTGGCAACCTGGATACAAGCTGGATGCTCTGAATGCGCTCAATCTTTAAATTTTGACTTTGGAACTGTGAAAATATTCTCCACACTGAACAAGCCCCATGACCTCTGATCTCGGACCCTAAGCAAGGTCAGGCCTGGTTAGTACTTGGATGGGAGACCACCTAGGAAGACCAGGTGCTGTAGCCATAAAAAATAAAAGGTAAGGGATTGTAAGTTGACAAGATCCTTGCAATGTGTGAAGTCAAAGAAGAGCTGCCTCACGCCCCCCCCCAAAAAAAATAATAATGAAGAAACAAAAACGAAAATATGCTACACAAATAAATTTTAACAGAAGCAATCGCTAAAATTTTTTAAAGCGACTCAAGCTCATCTGTACATTGAAGTTGGTGGCAGACCAGAGAATTATGTCATGAAAGAGAGAAAATTTTTCCATTTTAGCAAGTAATTTTCCAAAGAAATCTTAAATTCATTCAGTTCTCTCATTATTAGTAATTACATTGGTATTATCAGGATAAAGCAAATACATAAATATGAATTGTGTTACTATTACTAGAAATGAAGATTTTTCAGAATGAGAATAGACATACAAATGAGAGAGGTTAAAAACACAGGTATCATTTTTCTGTTTCTACAAATGTGTCTACTTTCTGTCTCTTTCCACCTCAAAAGGCCAAAGAGCAATGTCAACCCAATGGCCATAAACACCCTTTAGGACCAGACTGTCGTCTCTAAGTACAATTTCCTACTAACAAGAACCAGTGCTCCTTGGAACAGTTACTTCTACCACCTCTGGCCTGAAAAGTTCAAGATATCTCGACATGCCAAAAAACAAGGCAGCCATGTGTGGTGGGATGAATATTAGCCTCCCAGAGACATCCATGTTCTAATCTCTGGAATTTGTGAAAGTTACCTTATATGGGAAAAAAAGCTATTAGATCGGATTAAATCAAAGACTTTGCAATGAAGAGGTTATCAAAGTGGGTCCTAAGTATAATCTCAGGTATCCTTACAGAAGAGAGGCTGAGGGAGATTAGACACGGAAGAGAAGAAGGGATTGGGACTACAGAGGCAAAGGTTGAAGTGAAGTGGTCACAAGCCAAAGATTGGTGGCAGCCACCAGAAGCTGGAAGAGGCAAGAAGTGGATTTACCTCTGGAGCCACTGAGGAGAGAACTACCCAGTCAGCACCTTGACCTCAGCCCAGTGAAAGTGATTTCAGACTTCTGGCCTCTGGAATGGGAAAACATTTAATTTCTGTTGTTTTAAACCACAAAGCTTGGAATTTCTCACGGCAGCCATAGGAAATGCACATACCATCTACTACATTTACATTCGTGAGTACATAATAATAGTACCAACTGAATAAAACTCATGCAGGACATAAGGAAACCAACTCATTATTCTGACAGAAGGCAAATAAAGGGTGGAGGGGACGAGCATTAATCATGCCTTTCCCATGGGAAATATAACTCAGGAAACAAAACAGTTGACAAAAGAATGCTTTCCTTATTGAAGAAGTCCAGCTAACCAAAGCAGAATTATGGAATTAGCTCATTACATTTACCAACTCCTAATGAAAACTCTATCATCAATAATTACCAAAACTATATGTTAACTCAGTTGTTCTCACCTTGCCTGAAAATTAAAATCAATTAGGGATCTGAAAAACAAACAGATAGCTACATTTGTGGTAACATTTTGAATTTACCCTTGTAACCAAGAGTAAGACAACATTGTACTGGAGGTCCTAGCCAGTGTGATCCGGCAATAAAAAGAAATGAAATTAAGCATTGAGAAGGAATTAACAGAATGGTCATTTGCCGATGATGACAAACACTGAACATCAGAAAGAATCTACAGATAAATTATGAAATAAAAAAGCTAACTGAAGTTGCTAGACACAAACTCAATATACAAATATCAATTCTACTCAAATCAACATGATTGATATTTAAGGTAAAGAATCCATTAACAGCAGGATGAAAAAATAACTAACAACAAGGGTTAATGGAACGATATTCCTGAGACATTAAATAAGACCTAAATAGACTAACTCTCTCTACAGACTGCAACACTCACTACAGTATGGATAAAGATTTCACCTATCCCTAAATTGTTCCACACATTCAACATGATACCAACAAGTTGCATGTGCTTGTACTGAAAAATCTATTAATTCTACAATTTATATGGAAATGCAATTGGCCAAAAACAACCAAAAGAATCTTGAAAAGAAAAAACAAAAGTGAGAGGACTGGCTCTACCCAACATCGGACTAATCGTAAAGCTGCTGTCATGAGAAGAGGATGGTGCTGGCACCAGGTGACACAAATAAACTACTGGACTCCAGAGCACAGAACCTCACCTATGAAGAAACATGATTTGTGATAAAGGCGACAATGGCTGAGCAGTAGTATAAGGACACTCTTTTTGATAAATAAGACTGGGATGGATGATTGTCTAGTCAATGAAAGGACTTCTGCCTCATGAAAAATCAATCCCCGGTGAACTGTAGGTGTCAGAATTATAGGTGGTGATATAGGAGAATGTCTTTGTGACCCTGGGGCAAAGGAATCTGAGACTGGACATTAAAATTACTAACTCCAAAGGAAAAACATCTCAATGAGTCTACATACAAATGAAGAAACTCTGTTGATCAAAAGACACTTACATTAAGACAGTGAAAAGACCCGGGGAAGGCAAGGAGGAGAGTTTCTGAACTGCATCAAATTTATAAAGTGGTTTATCTCCAGAGTCTGTAAAGAACTCCTAGATATCAATAAGAAATGGGTGAGCAGAAGGAAAACAAAAATGACAGGTGAACCGGCAACTCACAAGAACAGAAACCCAAATGGCAACCAAACGTAAGAAAAAGTGCTCAGCCTCAGCAGGAATGAGAGAAACGCAAACGAAAACCACCTAAAGGTGCTGGGCTGAACAAAACTTTCTCAGAGAGGGATCCGTCTCTCACTATGCAAAGTCACCAGCCTCAGCACCTCCTGGCAGAAGCAAAGTGTCTTCTCAAATACATGAACTGGGTTTAATAACGACTTCATCAGAAATATAGAAAATCGAGAAACACATTAACCGTGAAAATCAAATCCACAAAATCTGGACTGTGTGAAACTCTACAGGACAAAGGACCTGGCTTCTTCCACTACTGAGCAGCAGGAAAAAAGGGGGTACTCAAATCCATTAAAAGAGATTTAACAGACATATCAACAAATTGCACTGTGTCCTGAATTGAGATGTTTCTTAATTCACAGAAGACATCTGGGAGATAATCAGAGAAGTGTCAAACGTACTCACACTAGGGAGTTTTGGCAATCCTGTCATATGTGCTAACAGTGCTTCTGTTTTTAACGTAAATGTCCCTGTATGTTAAAGACAGATTGTGTAGTATATATGAAGTAGAAATGATGTCTGGGATTTGGTTCTCAGGAGAGAGTGGGGAGTGCAGATGGAACAAGATGGATAAGACATAGAGGACATTTGAATCTGTGCACAAGCACATGCACATTACACTACTGTCTAATTCTGTGTGTGCTTGGAAATTTTCCTAATAAAATATTTTTAAAATATACCTGTGGCTCCCGAAGCTCTCCAAAGAGCTTCCCATTTGGCTCCTTGTAGCTGCCCTCCCACTCACTGCAAGGGCAGCTCTTTCCTCCTTGAATTCTCCAGTGACTGCTCATCCTTCAAACATCACCTCGCACGGAAGTCCTTCTGCCCCTGGCCAGGCCCGGTCGTGTCCATCTGCTCTCTGCTCTCCGACTGTCTGTGTGTCCCATCCCAGTGGCCAAGATGACGGTCATCAGGGATATAGATGATCTGTATTCTGTCTGGATCACTACCCCCAGCTGTGTGGCCCTTGGACAGGAACCTGGTCTCTCCCAAAAGTTGCCTGCATCCAGCGCTGCCCTACTGATGACGAGCTGAGAGACCATGGGCGTTTCACTCCGCATCTCTGTGGAGTGAGTGATGTGACAATAAGACCTGATCGGAGGTGGTGGGACTCTAGGACATGGCGTAGACAATGTCTGGCACTGAGAAAGGGCTCAGAAAATATTAACTCGTGCTGGGCAGCATGCCTGGCACACAGTAGGAACTCATTTAAAGTTGAATGAATGCATGAATGAATCCTGGAGTCTTCCTCAACTCCCAGGCTCAAGACTGAGAAGAGGAAAAGCAGCCAGGATCCGGCTGTCGAAATATCAGGGCAGGGGGCACGTCTGTGTGACCAGCCTGAGAAAACACGTGCACAAACACGCATATACCTACCAGACTGGAGCGCAGACCTGAGGCTGAGCTGAAAGTGAAGCTGACCTTGCTCTCCGAACTCTGCCGAGCTCCTCCAGGGAGACCCACAGGCTTCCCCAGCTCCAGAGGTTTCCAGTCATGACAGGACTGAGGAAAGGTCCCCCCGTCAGCACTGAGTGGTCCATCCTGGGCTGGCATTGGCCTACTGTGCACAGTGGCTAAGGGAACTGGGGTGGGCCTGGCACCATCTGCCTGGGTTCAAGGTCTACACCGGCTGTATTACTCATTGTGACTGACCTCGAGCAAGTCCTGTAACCTCCCTGTGCCTCCGATTCATCATCTGTCAAATGGGGATGTGGCAATGCCTGCTCAGTGATCGAATCAACTAAGATTATAAAGCACTGAGCAGAGTCCATGGCACACAGCTAACAGCTCACAAACATTGGCTACTGATATATTTATAATAAAATAGTAATTATTATTGTATTATTATTATTATTATTAATTACTGCTGCTAATACTAAAAATATTCTTTGCCCACCCCCCAATGAGTGGGATCCCTCCAGGTGGAGACTGAGCCCTCCACACCGTAGGCACTCAGCATGGGAGATTCTTTGCTCTTGGCTTCCCTCTCCCGGTCCCTCTTGCTAATCACATCCCACCCTTAAACGAGGCCTCACATGTGCTGCTCCCTCTGTCCAGAACCCATCCTCGCCTCTCTGTATGATCCATCCCTAACCACATTGGGCAGTGGTGACGGCCTCCTGCAACCCAGGCTATTCCCGACAAACCCTATTTCCCTCTGAAATGACACTTGCAGGTGCTGGTGTGACACCAGCCGACTGTCCCCTCAGGGCAATGTCTAAGTGGCACAGGGGAGAGGCCAGCACAGAGAAAGAACTGAGCAGAGCACCCGGCCCGCCCTGTTTTTGCACATTGCACCTCCTGGGCCTGGGCACCCCTCTTCTCAGGCATGGTCAGGGCCCCTTCTGGGATCCCCACACTGAGTTCTCACTGTCAGTAGACAGATCCATCCTCTGCACTGGACTGGGAGTTTCAGGAGGCCAGGGCCAGGATCATCTTGGTGACCACTCTGTTCCCAGCACCACCCAGCATGAGGTGAGCACAGGGGAGAGGCTCAGAATAAACACCTGGGGATGAGGGCCAGCCATCCTCCTGACAGTGCTAAGAATCATCAGGCCTGTAATGTAGGTTGGGATATTCCACCAGTCACAACTGCCCCCCGTCCCAGACTCACTGCTCCTTCAGGTGGCAGAGCTCCAAGCCCTGGGGGTCCCCAGGGTCCTGTGGTCCAGACCCCAGAGACATTCCAGGTTGTCCTTCAGAGAGCGAATAATGCCCTAGAGTACCACGGGGTCTGGCTGCCCTGGGACTGGAGGGGCTGCAGGTAGTGAATCCTGAGGATCAGAACCATGGCATCTCAAAGGCCTAGGGTCCCCCAAGGGCACAACCAGACCCTGAGAGCCTGAGAGAATGAAAACACACCATTTCTGACACCTCACCTTTCTCGGGGCTCAGTTCCTAAACGGGCCTTTCACCCCCTCCCTGTCCCCACGCCCCTCACACCCAGCACCAGGCATCACCCGTACTACTCTCTTATAGAGCGATTGTGGAACCACTGGGTCATGTTCTTCCAGCCACGCCCAACCCTGAGACTTTGAGGTAGGAGATTCTAGAAGGCCTGACCAGGGTCCCCCCTTGGTTGACAAAAGGTAGGGCATATTGAGTAAGTGCTGCACTGGGTGCTGTTCATAGAACAGCATTTGGTAACATGATCCCTTCCACCCAGAAAATCAGGGAGCTATTAACAATGGGAGCAGACACTGTCCCCGGCTACCCAATCGCCGATCCCAATGCCTTTTTTCCTTGCTGCCTCCTGCTAAAGGCCAGACAGACAGATAGTCATTTGCCCAGTCATTTGTTCCTTACATGTGACTCCTTCTGTCCAAATATTATGAAAGTGAACATTTCTGGTTGAATAGAATAGAAAATCTATTGGGAGGCTTCTGAGAACACTTTTCTTTCCCTGATAAAAGCAATAGGTCTTGCTTTGATGCAGACGCAATGCCTAGAGGTCCAGCAGATATTTTGGACTAGAAAGAGATAAGGATGAAGTGAAAATCTAACACATAAAGGATGAAGAAATAAAAGAACAAAGGAAAAACAGAAGACCGCATTCCTAATGCAATTATTGAGTTTTCACCACCTCCCTAGACACCTTGTTAAGCAATATACTGTGGTTTGTGTAAGGCACTAGTAAGGACTATTGTGCCACTTGTCACCAAACACGGTATTAAATAATACAAACCTCAACACTGAAAATTCCAAAGGCAAGGCGGAAGCAAATTTCCCAACATGGCCTGGGTATCTGGGGTTTCTGTGGTCTAACCGCATCCTCTCCTAACTGCACACCGGCAGCAGTCTAGAGTCAGCCCCTCATCACAGCTGTCAAAGTGCAGAGTCGATGAGGATCAGGTAGAGCTTGCAGTTTAGCTGGTTGGATCTCGAGGTTAAGGGGCCTGGGCGGTCCCCTATCTTGCAGTTCTGCAGGGACTCCAGATCTCTGTAGTTCAGCAGGTCAAGGGTGACGGACTTCTGCTCTGCTGAGAGAGGATAGAAGGAGCTGTGACAAGATTCAGAGCACAAAAACCACAAGAACAGGCCACATCTCCAAGAGCCCAGGCCGCAATCCCACGAGTCCATGCCACATCCCCACAAGCCCAGGCCACATCCCCACAAGCCCAGGCCACACCGAGACCAGTTCTCTTGGCTACCTGGCCTATCCCAACTGCAGCTGATGAGCAGGATGGCCCTTTATAAGGTGCTGGCATGAGGTCATTGTCTGGGAGAAACTGAAAAGAACCAAAATCCTCCACCACTGGGAATGGCATAGAACTATAGCTCTCCAAGTGTTGTCTGCAGACCCTTTGGTGTTCCTGTGACCCTTTCAGAATGTCCAAGAAGTCAAAGCAATTTATATAATAACAATAAGATGTCATGTGTCTTTTTTGCTTTATTGACATTGGCACTGATGGTGCAAAAGTTATGGGTCAATACGCTGGTGCCTGTGAGCAGAAATTCAGCTGGTGGCATCGAATGAGCTGGCGGTCACCATATTCTCCACTGCCATGCAGTCTCAGTGGGGAGCCAGGAGGGAGAAGCAAACAAGCAAATAAATACATGATAGACAGACAGATAAAACACAAAAATTGAAACCTGCGAATAGTCCTGACAACACTGTTAAAATTGTTAATTTGACAGAACCTCAACCCGTGCACACACAGCTTTGTACTGCTCTGTGACAAAACGGGAAGCGCGTGTCCTGCTGCTCACCATAGCGCAGCTGTCATCTTAGAAAAAGCACACATGCCATCGAGTTTGAAGCTAAGCTTGCCACTATCCATGGAATGCTTTTTTTACTGGAAAGAATCACTGCCAAACAAAACTAGGGTTATGCAGACTTGGGTGTCTAGAAGGCATTTTCTCTAAAATGAACCGTGAGCCTGCCACATCAAGAAAAACAGCTAACAGTACTTGTTGGCAATGATAAAATTCACATGTCAGAGCGAACATTGCGATTTTAGAATACCACCTCTCACCGTGTGCCTGATAGTCTCTCAGTTATAAAAGAACTTCCTGGTGAGGTCTGTGAGGATGTTAACAAATGCGACTTTCTGATGCTGTCAAATGAAACATGTTGGCATTTGGAAGGTCAGAGCAGCTCATAGGTGATGCTACAAAATGGGTAAAAGATGCAGACGATGTGCAAGAAGCAGCAGTAGGTCTTAGCGTAACAGTACACGATGTTCCTTGCTGTGGTTTCAGATTCTACATCACAACCTACCCATAAAAAACGACCACCTGTCGCATTTTTTCTGCCTTAGCAAAGAAGGATGTGTACGATTATTTGAAAAAGTTATGAAAGGACTTTTTTTCCTACTACAGAACTTCGTGAGGCATATTTTTCTGCAAAACATAGAAAAGACCAAATGCAGAAATTGTGAGAATCCAGCAGTTTTCCATGAAGCTGGACATTAGGGAGTTTTGCAAAAATGTAAAATGATGCTACGTTTTTTCCTAATCTGTTTTAGAGACTATATTTTTCATAAAAATGTAATTGAGATTAATATGGAAGAGATTTATCACTGTTATTTTTAATGAACTCAAAGATATCTTTAAATTTCTCTCAATTTCTAATATGACAAATAAATATTGATTGATAGATAAATCTTATATAAATAAAGCTCTTTGGTGTACTCAATAATTTTTCAGAGGAGAAAGGGATTTTGAGATTAAAAAGTGTGAATCTACAGCCATGCCACCCTGAACATGCGTGATTTCATCTGCCATACCACCCTGAATGTGCCCAATCCTGGCTCAGAAGCTAAGCAGCATTGGGCCTGGTTAGTACTTGGATGGGAGAAGACCTAGGAAGACCAGGTGCTGTAGGCATAAGAAACAAAAGTTTGAGAACCACTGGGTTAGTGAAGTAATGAGGCGTGGAAACAATGCAATTCAAAACAAATACTAATGAGGATGACAAACTCAAAAAGTAGACGACGACAACAACAAAAAAACAGACGATATCTGTATAGCAAGTATTCTGAGCCATGCATTATTCTAAGCTTTTAACACATAACTCAGTTAATCTTCTCAACTCTAAAAATAAAAAAATGCAGACTGCTGTCATCCACACATGACAGAGAGGGTAACTCTTGCACAGAGGGGAAGTCTCTGGCCCTGGCTCCCGGCTCATAGCAGTGATGAGTCTGAATTCAGAGTGCGTGCTCTTGGCCATTATGCTATTTGGCCTATAGATTCTCAAACCTAAGAGTTGGCGGGACACAGAAAAATATACTTAGGGACTCAGTTTCTAAGTCACATATTACTACTGCCACAATGACACAAACACATGTTTTCTCTGTATTCAGGGAAGCAATGCACTAATGACATCTAAATAACAACTCTGTCACTCTAAGTTCCATCGGGTTTTTTTCCCTATCAACCCTTTTCCTACTTGACATTCTATACTTTTTAAATGGTTTTCTCTCCCACTAGAATGTCACCTACATGAAGAAAGAGATTTTGTCTCTTTCATTCACTACCATATCCCCAGTGTTGACAATAGTGCCTGAACACACTGAAGATGCTAAGGAAATGCAATAAGTGATTGGCTCTATTCAGTGACAGAACCAAATTTTTATGAAATATTACTGAATCTTTTAGAAACAGGTTGAAGAATACCTTAGGGGATACAGCAACTACACATAATTCTAGGTCTGCTAATGTGCCCACGCACCTTCCCACGTGAACAGAGAATGGAGAAATGACCGGACTGGTTTCCTCCAAAGCATTGCCAGGAATGAGTATTAGGAGTGGAGTGACTTTTGTTTCTTCTTTACATTTATTTCTCTTTGACTTGTCTTTAATATGTGAGAATGACTCACAGAATCAAAAGAAGCCATTCACATTTGGGAAAGAAAAAAAAGAGAGCCCCGCCCCTCAATAAAAGAGAAAGCAAAAGGTCTGGTAGACATTGGATAGTCAACTACCACCAAGAAATCTGGGTGCAGTAACCTCTCCCACCCGAACCCGGTCCCTACCTGGGTGAGGGCAGACTCCAGCATGTGACAGAAGATGTTGAACTGTTTGAAGTTACTCATCTTGTGAGTCAAATCTTCGATGACTGGGTGTGGAGAAAAGTCCTTCCTGCGGCCTGAACATCTGTCTCACCCAAGAGGAAGACACTGGAGTCTTCTAACCTTCCCTGACTCCAGTGCCTCTGGTCTGAGTGATGAGTCCTACACCCCTGCCCACCTTAGAGCTTCTGGTCAAATAGAAGAGGCAGTGGGCAGGATGCAGTTGGCTTCATATTCTAGAAGAAGCTGATCCCGGGGAGAACAGGAGAGCCCACTGAGGTAGGCACACTCACAGCTGTCATCAAACTCGCCCCATCACTGCTCAGCTGTCATGCAGTCTTCCACCTCCAGACCTAGCTCCTGCCAACACACCCACACTACAAAGCGTGCTTCACACCTCAGAAGATCTGGTCCACCTGCAGGCCGGCTGGAGGGCCCATGACCAGTGTAACTGGAGAAGGGGATGAGACTGAGATCAAGAGGGGCAAGGAGTTCAGGTTTAGCAGCAAGAAAGCCAGAATTCGTACCCAGGCTTCACCACTTACCAGCAGTGTCACCTTAGGAAAGAGACTTCCTCTCTCTGTGCCTAAGTTTCCTCACCTGGAAGATGGTTCCAATAACAGCACCAACCTTAGAGACCTAACAGGAGGGTTAGATTGAAGAAACAACATAAAAGCATTTGAAACTGTCCTGGACATAAGGATGCCCAAAACATGTTGGTATATATGAAATCCAAGACAAGAATCACAATTCATACTATAGATCATTAAATTATTAATGCTTGTACTCATTACATATTTATAGCTATTCATTAATTCAGCAAACTTTTGCAGGAAAAATTCAGATGGAAAGGGGAACAGTGTTTTGAAGTCAGGTGGGGTAAAGATTTGAAATAAGGAGCCCGGATATCATCTCACACCTGTCAGAAGAGCTATAATCTCTCAAATGACAAACAACAGCATCAGCTAGAATGCTGAGAAAGAGAACACTCACGCACCATTGCTGGCCATGGAAATTGCTGCTGTCACAAGCAAAGAGATCGGAGGTTCATGAATGCTTGGAAAGAGAACTCTGTGATGACCTGGCAATTCTAACTCTAGGCATGGATCAAAAGACACACAAGACAGTAATGCAAACACAGAGATGCACCCTGAGTTTCCCCGCAGCACGCTCTATAATGGCCAAGACATCAAAGCAACCTTAGCAGAAATGGGAAAGCGACTGCATGAAGAGGACATGGGTCATATGTATGATGGAATACTCTCCGGCCAAGGAAGAACAAAATCTTCTTATTTGGGACACAGTAGGGAATCTCAAGAGAGTAATACTCTCAACAAAATAAGTCAGACTGAGCAATACACATACTCCATGTAAATTCCCTCATTCTGCCTTGTATCTAAAACTAAATAAATGAACAAAAAGCAGGAGACTTATTGTCAATGGAAAACCAACTGATGATTGGTGGAAAAGATAGGAATGTGAAGTGTGGGGTGTCCATGTGAATGAGGTAAAGGAATTGAGACATACAAAGTGGTAATGCCGCAGTAATCATGGAGACATAAAATCTGCTGTTGAAAGTACAGTAAATGCTACTGCAAAGACTATGCCTAGTGTCAGCTGAGTACCAGATCAATAGTGGGCATTATTGCACAGATTGTAACAATGTCTAACTCCAACATTGTATCTCGAGAGCTAATATCAAAGAACACGAGAGGTCCACTGTTGTTGTTAAAGAACATCATACTGCAAAGGGAAAAGAAAATAGGGGCATTTTAACTCTTGGCAAGAAAGAAGAAGACACGCTGCTGACCAGAGACGCATGACTCATTGCCGGACCTGTAAGTCTGAAAGGAAGAAGAAGGGAAAAGATGTTTCATGAGAGTGGAAACAAAACAGAAGGAAAAGAGATATTTGCCTCCAACGCAAAAGAAAATCAAACAATGGCAGGATACAACAAGAGCAAAAGAAGAAAAGAGCGACAGTTCATCACAATAAAGCGAATTGAACCAACTTTTTACAGGACTTACAAAAATGAGTTGAAAGTGGACGACAGTCTTTAACTGAAGACTGAAAACCCCACAACTCCTAAAAGAAAACACAGGCTGTGAAGACTTTGGCATTCGTCTGAGCAAAGTCTGACTGGATCTGACTCGACAAGTTACAGCAACAGAAGAAATAAAAGAACAAAACTGGGGCTGCATGGAACTGAAAAGCGCTACACGGAAAACAAAGGATCGACATAACGTTCTCCAAGCTGCCAATGGACTGAGGACTGTCACAAATCACACGGCTCTGAAGCACTTAGGATTCACACAACCAAAAGAACACATATCATTTAACAGCATCTGAAGAAACATGTTGAAAAGGAGCCGAGGACCTGAACAGACATTTTTGCAAGTAGGACATACACAGGCCAACAGACCTAGGAAAAGTCGATCAAGGTGGCCAAGGTGACAGATGCAAATGCAACCACAAGGAGATATCATCTCACACCTGTCAGAATGGTTATCAGCTCTCAATCACAGGAATAGAGTATGTTATTTCAGAGCTGCATCATATATATATATAATATGCATATATATGAATGTAGATGCATATCAACATATGGTGGACTGTCAAAAAGAAAACACTGTATTGCTTCCAGAAATTTGAGGAATGACAGGCCTTTCCAGGCACATCCTCCTCCCGGGAGTGTGGACGTGGGTGTTTCCAGAGCCACAATTCAACATGGACCCTTCTCATACAGAGGTCCACAGACTTGTTTGTAAGGCATCTTCTGCGACCTGCTTTTTCAAATTGAAATCAGATGTCTGCATTGGTGCCAACATCTTCGGCTCCCTCACCTTTCTGCCTCAGTTGGTCATGGTGGTCCTTTTAAACACATTCAAAAAAAAGCAAACTAACACACAGAGAGGGCATCACCTAGAGAACAAGTGACAGAGTCGGAATTCAGAAACACAGTAGTCGGACGTCTGCCTAAACTGAACCCTTTTCCAAAAACTAGAGCATGACATTTGGGCGTCTTCCTCGAAATAGAAGAGGGGTGGATGATACAAAGGAAGGGTGGGCCAAGCATCCCTGAGTACAAGGTCTATGGGTGGCTTCAGAATGAGGATATGGAAAGTACTGATACAGAGTGAGTACCCCCAGAAGCTCAATGTGACAGTGAGTGCTTCAAAAATTCTGTACCCAAGTAGCCACAGATGACTGAACACTCCCCACTGAGCCTCAAGTTGCTCAGAAGACTGGGAATTTGCCGCTAGAAAGAAATTTCTCAGAAGGATGCACTTTTAGCTCAGAACACAGGGCAATGAATTGTGTTACCCAAGACTTCATATATATATATATATATATATATGTATATATATATATATATATATATATATATGTATATATATATATATATGCATAAAAATGAATATACACCCATCTATGTATCTGTATATGTGCACATATGTGTGTGTGTGTGTGTGTGTGTGTGTGCGTGTGTGATTTTTTTCAAAATACAGTGTGTTTTCCCAGACATGGGAAGACATGTTTTTCTAGGAACATCCTCCTTGCGGGAATGTCAAAGAAGCTGTTTCCAGAACAACAATTCAACTTGGACCCTTCTCATCCAGGGGTCCAAGTCCCGCTTCTTGAGGCATGTACTTTCCTGTTTTGTTAATGGGAAATCAGATAACTAGACTGGAGCTAACATCTTGGGCTCCCTCAAAGTTCTGACTCTGCTGGTTGATCGAGGTCGTCTCTTTATACTCATTCAAAAAAAAGAAAACTAGTTACAGGGATGTGAACACCCAGCTCAAAAGTGAGAGAGTCAGAATTCAGAACCACCGTTCTCTGACATCTCCCAGAACTGACCTCTTTCCCACAGCTGAAAAATAGCATTTGGGCGTTTTCCCCAACAAAGATGGAGGGCTTCCAGTAACGATAAAAGGGCGGGCTGAAAGATCCATGCTCATGCAGTCTTTGGGTGGCTGTGAATTCTGCATGAGGATATAGAGTCTTGAGACACATTGCTTAACCCACTGAACTGTTGGTGACAGTGAGTGCTTCTCAAACTTTCTGAACCATGCAGCCATACAGAGCCCCTACAGAGTGCCGAGCTGTTTGGAATTCTGTGCATTTGCCGCAAATTACTACTTTCTCGGAAGTCTGCATTTGTGCTCACAATACACGCGAAATGAGTGAGCTATACCTGAGCTGCCATATATATAAATACATATATATACATAAATATTCATACATACATACATACATACATGTATATACATATATATATACATATATACATACATATATATGTATATACATATATACATATATACATATATATATATATTTTTATTAAAGTACATTGTGTTGCCCCAAAACATTTAGGAATACAGGTCTTTCTAGGAACATTCTCTTCCCTAAACTGTGAAAGGAGGTGTTTCCAGAGCCTCAATTCAAAATGGACCCTTCTCATCCAGAGTTTCAAGGCCCATGGTTGAGGCCTCGACTCCTTCCTGCTTTGGAAATGTGTTGATCTGAAGCCTGACTTCAACTTAGTAGAAAATCTTCAAGATTATTTTGCAGAAATTTAGTGAACAAATTATTTCCCTTCAATAGCCATGATTTTTGTTCCATGATTAAAATTCAGATTAATCCGAAATGGGCCCTTCAAATTAGTCCCATACAAATCAGAGGTGTTCACAGAAAAAGTACCGCACCATGCTGATTTTTTGTAAGGTATTGCAGTCTGAACCAACCATGTACTGATGAAAAAAGCCTCTGGTTGCAATAAACATTGGCCTTAAAAGGATTTGCATGGTACTGGCATAAAGACAGACACATAGCTCAATGGAACAAAATAGAGAGCCAAGAAATGAACCCTTGCCTATATACTTACTTAATATGACAAAGGTGGCAAGACTCTACAATGTGGTAAAACAATCTATTCAATAGCATATGATCTAGCAATTTTACTTCTGGGTATTTGCTCAAAGATTTTCAAAACACTAATTTGAAAAAACAGTGCACCTCTATTTTCACTGCATCATTGTTTACAAGAGGTGAAATATTGAAGCAACATAAGGGCCTACCAATAAAAAACTGGATGAAGAAGATGTGGTAAGTATATACAATAGAATATTACTCTGCCATAAAAAAAATAAAATTTTCCATTTTTGACAACATGGTGAACCTGAAAGATATTATGCTGAGTGAAATAACTAGGTAGAGAATGACGAAGACCATATGTGAAATCTAAAAAACAACATAAGCAAACAAGACAATCACAAACACATAGATACAAAAAAGAAACTCTTCTAAGCATCCACGGTTGCCAGATAGGAAGGGATATGGGAAGTAGGTGAAAAGGAGGAAGGGATTAAGATGTATAAATTCCCAGTTATAAAAAGTCATGGGCATGCCAAGTACAGCATAGGGAATACAGTTGATAATATTGCAGTAACTATGTATAGTGTCAGATGGGTAACAGATTTATCAGGGTGGTTATTTCATAAGTTATGTAGGTGTCTAATCACTGTGCTGTACATTTAAAACTAATATAATATTGTAAGTCAACTGTGATTGAAAAATAAATTTTTTAAATAGTTGCTCAACTTCAGCAGTTATAAGGGAAATGCAACCAAAACCACAATGACATACCACTTCACGCTATTACCAATAAGACAAGAGGTAATAAATGTTGGCAAGGATGTAGAGGAAAGGTATCCTTAGACACTGCTGATGGGATCGGACATTTGGTGCAGCCACTATGGATAATAGTGTGGAAGTTCCTCAAAAAACTAAGATTGTCGTGAGAAGCAAGGCAGCATGATGGACCTCCCCATCTCTCCCCTTGAAGTTATGACAAAGGGAAGAGCTACAGTCCAGCAGATAACACCCAGCCTGCACAGAAGCACATCTGAGATGAGTGCTCAGAGCATCTGAAGGCAGAGGAAGGGAGAGGGGAAAGAAGAGGGATGGGGACATGACAGGAACACAACTGCCACCAACTGTATCTCCAATAGGGCCAAATCCCAATACAAGCTCTCAGTGCCAGCTCAATTGGATCTACTTAATACGTTCGAATTACCAGTACCTGGGATGACCGTTTCTCCCTCCCTCCCTTCCTCAGCTGACTTTGCTTTATAATTCATTGAGTAAATCAATCAAACAGTCTTCATGTTTTCAGCATAGCGTGGAATGGCCACATAGAAATTTGTGACAGACAGAGGGGGACTTAGGGAAAGGGTGGGTGCTGAGTAGGTCTTTGTATACATGGCGATAATGTGGTAGGGAGAAGACAACAGTACAGTGGGGAGAGGACAGATGCTCAGGAGCGCAGTCCTTGAATAGGTAGAAGGGGTGGGGCCAAGTGGGGTCATCAGGCCCAGGTGGGAGCAGTGATGTTCCTTTTACAGTAAAATGGGAAGCTAGCTAGATAACGACAGGTTGACAGATTTGGGCTCCCTCTCCTCAACTACCAAAAAAGGTACAAAATTGCCTGCTACCCATGACTACTGTGATGATTTGTGAAGACTCCTGGCCCTTACTAAGTCTCACTATGGTATATGCTCAGAGGCAAGGGCCCTGCCCCTTGATCGTCTCTACATCCCCAGAGCTTAGGCCATCCAGCATGGAAACATCCATCAAGTAAATATTGTTCCTCTTCATTGTTGCCTTCGTGAAAGTGATGGCACTACCATTTCCCAAGTCTACGTTGACATTTTTACCCTGGAGCCTCCAATTCATGTGCCTTCGTGGTCTATTTGACATGCATTTCTTTGATTCTATTCACACCATACAATTGTTAAACAACGTGCAAAAAGTACAAAACCCTAATGTGTAATCCCAACCAGGTCAGAGCTAAGCTGCAAATAGGGACCAGCAGAGTAAGTGACCAGAGGCATCTGGGTGAGCTGCTCAAGCCACAATGTCTGTCACATGATGCATTTAAAGCTTTAAATGTTGCCACAGGAGAATTTCTTGTCCTTGCAGTGGCCAGACAGCTCCTGCCGGTGAGGCCTCCGTAGATCCATGTGTCTTTTCTTTCAAGGACAGGAACAATGGGACTTTGAACAGGTCTTTAGAAAACAAGAAACAGTGTGGACACTATGTGATCAAATTAGAGTTTCAAATGTAAATCACAAAGCAAGGTACTTTTCCCCACAACCCCCACCCCGCTATCTTTGCCCTGCTTTGTGTCCAATGAGAAGGCCAAGGCGAAGTCACACCAAACCATTCGCATCACATTATATGATGTGTATCTGTCAAGATGAATGATCAGAGTTGATTAGAAGAGCATCGATGAGCCAAGAAGACACAGAAGTTCTGTCGAGTGCCCTCACCACACAGGTCTTCACATGCTAGGCGGGGAGGAGGCCGAGGACCAGTAGGTGAGCAGAAAGTGATTCAACCACCTACACAGACACCCCAAAACACCAGCACTCACCAGTGGCCCACAACCAGCAGCATTTTCACCTCCAGCAAACTCCTGGCAAAATCTCGGGATTACTCCGGTCACATCACTGAGAAGGACGGCTATTCTAGAGGAAGCTGGGTTTTCTGTTCTGGACGTGCCATCTCCTTACTAGAACTTAGGTTCTTTTAACCATTACCCCATTCTATCTTCTGATCAAGACCACTATGCATGGAGCCTTGTGAAAGTCCCCACCTACCCGCCATCCCAATCCTGTTAGTCACAGAGGTTGATAATGACGGCTTCATTTTCTGTGTCTGTAGTTAAACAGAGAAAGTCCAGGTTTACCTTCCACATTATGAAAATATGCATTTTCATTTTCCAGAATGAAAATGTGATTAGATACTGTACTAAATGTATATCTTCCACCCACTTACTCTTAAGCATGTGTCCTCATAAGAAAATTCTAATACCAAATAATCACATGGTGCTTTCTATATTAATTTTTCAATCCAGCACTTGACATAGATTAATTCGTTTCTCATAATACCCTTATAAGAGAGAAAGGCTCGGGGAAAAAAAATCGGGGCTTACTCTAAAGGTAGGTTTGTTTCTAGCAATGATGAACTAGGTAATTTTGAACAAGCCTATTTAGGACAACTGAAAAAACTGAGCTAAAAAATAATTTCTTAAAGGAACTATTTAAAGTCACTAGAGAATTGGCAAATCATTAGAGAGAAAATAATAGAGGTTAGCCTAACTTTTTTTTTCTCTAAAGGTACCTGCCAATTCTGGGAGAAAGACAGTAGGAAACTTCAAATGACTAACAAGTTGATAAGGCTTTGCACCCATTTTAAATAGAAAAAAAAAGAAAAAGCTAGGAAGACCACTCGATTTTTCAGTTGAAACCCAGAAAAGCTATACATTAAGGATAAGAATGAAACAAAAATTGACCAGCTTTCACAGATGCCAAAGCGCAGATTCAAAACAGCAACTCTACTGAAAAATAGAGACCTGAAATGGGTAGGTTTCCCATCAAATGCCAGAAGCAAATCTACTCTAGAAGATACTATTCTTGGCCTCCTTTATCAACAAAATTGTTCCTATGCAATATCTTGCACTCAGAGATAATCAGGTATATGAGGAGACAGATCACATTGGAAAACCAAGGAAATGAGGAGGCTACCAACAGAATCACAAAGGATTAAGTTAATGGCTTATCTGTTGCAGATTTTAAGAGAGTAAGACTGATATTTCCAGCAGAATACTGAAAGTCATTTATTCAGAGAAAAAATGGTAGTGCTGAAGAATGCAATAACTTAAATCAATAACTCAGTGAATGAACTTCATAGTCGAATGGAAAGATCTGAGGAAAAAATCAGGAAAATGGAAGTAGTTTAGTAAGTAAGATCCAAACTGAAGCGGAGAGAAAGAAAAAGACAGAAATACAGAAAATAGCCTGAAAAACATAAGAAACATGGCAAGGGGTCCAGTATGAGGAATTGAAAGAAAGAATAAGGCAAAAGTAATATTTCAAAAGATAACGACTGATCATACACCTGAGAGACTCGAAAGACCAGAAGGACCAGAAAGACCGGAAGGTCCGCTTAGACAGGACACACCTGAGAGACTCGAAAGACCGGAAGGACCGAAAAGACCAGAAGTACCGCTTAGATAGGATACACCTGAGAAACTCGAAAGACGGGAAGGACCGGAAAGACCGGAAGGACCGCTAAGATAGGATACACCTGAGAGACTCGAAAGACCGGAAAGACTGGAAAGTACGCTTAGACAAGACACAACTGAGAGACTCGAAGGACCAGAAGGCCCGGAAAGAACAAAGGTACCACTTAGACAGGATAGAACTGAGAGACTCGAAAGACTGAAAGCACCGCAAATACCGGAAATACCGCTTAGATAGGATACACCGGAGAGATTCGAAAGACCGGAAAGACCGGAAGGACCGCTAAGACAGGATACATCTGAGAGACTCGAAAGACCAGAAGGACTGACAAGACCGGAAGGACCGCTTAGACAAGACACACCTGAGAGACTCTAAAGACCGGAAGAACCGGAAAGACCAGAAGAACCGCTTACACAGGACACACCTGAGAGACTCGAAAGACGGAAAGGCCTGGAGAGACCGGAAGTACCGCTTATATAGGAAACCCCTGAGAGATCTGAAAGACCGGAAGCACCGCAAATACCAGAAGTACCGCTTAGATAGGATACACCTGAGAGACTAGAAAGACCGGAGGACCGGAAAGACAGGAAGGTCCGGTTAGACAGGACACATCTGAGAGGATCGAAAAACCGGAAGGACCGGAAAGACCGGAAGTACTGCTTAGACAGGATACACCTGAGAGATTCGAAAGACGGGAAAGACCGGATACACGGGAAAGACTGCATAGACAGGATACACCTGAGAGACTCAAAAGACCGGAAGGACCGGAAAGACAGGAAGGTCCGGTTAGACAGGACACATCTGAGAGGCTCGAAAGACTGGAAGGATGGGAAAGACCGGAAGGACCGCCTAGAAAGGATACACCTGAGAGACTCGAAAGACCGAAGTACTGCTTAGACAGGATACACCTGAGAGATTCGAAAGACCGGAAGGACCAGATAGACGGGAAAGACCGCATAGACAGGATACACCTGAGAGACTCAAAAGACCAGAAGTACCGGAAAGACCGGAAGGACCGCTTAGATAGGATACACCTGAGAGACTCCAAAACTGGAAAGACTGGAACGACCACTTCGACAGGATACACCTGAGAGACTCTAAAGACCGGAAAGAACGGAACGACTGCTTAGATAGGATACACCTGAGAGACCCGAAAGACCGGAAGCAGGACAAATATTGGAAGTACCGCTTAGATAGGATACACCTGAGAGACTCAAAAGACCGGAAAAACGGGAAAGATCGGAAGGACCGATTCGACAGGATACAACTGAGAGAATCGAAAGATTGGAAGAACCGGAAAGACCGGAGGACCACTTATATAGGATACACCTGAGAGACTCGAAAGACAGGAAGCACCACAAATACCGGAAGAACCGCTTAGATAGGATACACTTGAGAGACTTGAAAGACCAGAAGGACCAGAAAGACCAGAAGGACCGCTTAGACGAAATAAACCTGAGAGACTCGAAAGACCGGAAAGATCGGAAAGACCGGAAAAACGGCTTAAACAAGATAAAGCTGAGACTCGAAAGACCGGAAGGACAGGAAAGACCGAAAGGACCACTTAGACAGGATACACCTGAGAGACTCGAAAAACCAAAAAAACTGGAAAGACCGGAAAGTCTGCTTAGACAGGACACACCTGAGAGACTCGAAAGACCGGAAGTACCGGAAAGACCGAAAGGACGGCTTAAACACGATACATCTGAGAGACTGTAAAGGTGGTATGACCAGAAAAACCGGAAGGACCGCTTAGATAATATACACCTGAGAGACTCGAAGGACCGGCAGCACCGATAATACCGGAAGTACCGCTAGGATAGGATACACCTTAGAGACTCGAAAGATGGGAAGCATCGCAAATACCGGAAGTACCGCTTAGATAGGATACACGTGAGAGATTCGAAAGATGGGAAGAACCGGAAAGACCGGAAGGACCGCTTAGACGAGATACACCTGAGAGACTCGTAAGACCGGAAAAACTGGAAAGACCAGAAGGACCGCTTAAAAAGGATACAACTGAGAGACTCGAAAGACCGGAAGAACCAGAAAGACCGGAATGACGGCTTAAACAGGATACACTTGAGAGACTCGAAAGACCGGAAGGACCAGAACGACGGGAAGAACCGCTTACACGGAATACACTTGAGAGACTCGAAAGACCGGAATGACCGGAAAGACCGGAAGGACTGCTTAGAGAGGATACACCTGAGAGATTCGAAAGACGGGAGGCACCGCAAATAGCAGAAGAACTTCTGGTCTTTCTGGTCCTTCCGGTCTTTCGAGAGACCGGATAGACCGGAAAGACCGGAAAGACCTGCAAGTCCAGTTACACCGGATAGATCGGAAAGACCCGAAAGACCGGCAAGACCTGAAAAACCGGATATACCGGAATGACCAGAAAAACCAGATAGACCGGAAATACCGGAAAGACCGGTTAGATCGGAAAGACCGGTATAACCGGATATACCGGAATGACAGGAAAGACCATAATTCATGTCAACCGGAAAAACCGGAAAGACTGGTTAGACCGGAAGGCCGGTTAGACTTCTTAGCACGGAAATACCAATAGACCAGAAAAACCGAAAAGACCTGAATGACTGGTTAGTCCGGATAGACCGGAAAGACACGAAAGACCAGAAGGACCAGATAGACCAGATAGACCGGTTAGGCAGAAAGACCGATTAGACCAATTAGTCCTGATAGACCAGAAGACAGGATGACCGGAAAGACCAGAAAGACAGGCAAGTCTGGCTACACCAGATAAACTGAAAAGACCCGAGAGACAGGATAGTCCGGAAAAACCGGAAAGACCGGAAACATCGGTTAGACGGGAAAGACCGGTTAGACCGGTTAGACGAGAAATACTGGCTAGATCGGAAAGACCGGAAAGACCGAAAGACAGAAACGAATGGTTAGAAAGGATACACCGGAAAGTCCCGAAAGACCGAAAGGACCAGAAAGACCAGATGGACCGGAATGACCGGAAAAAAAGAAAAGACTGGAAAGACCGGAAAGAGCAGTTAGACCGGATGTACTGGATAGACAGGAAAGACCGGCAAGACCGCAAAGACTGGATAGAACAGAAAGACCGGAAAGATCAGTTAGAACAGAAACACTGGTTAGACTGGTTAGACCGGATAGACCAGAAATTACTGAAAGACCCGAAGGATCGGAAAGACCAAATAGACAGGAATAGTCTGAAAGATAGGAAAGATAGGAAAGACCGGGTAGACCGGAAAGACTGGTTAGACAGGTTAGATATTATATACCGGAAAGACCAGATGGACCGGAAAGACAGGAAAAACCGGCAAGTCCGGTATACCGGATAGACCAGAAAGACCGGAAAGATCGGAAAGACAGAATGGACCACAAAGACTGGAAATACTGGTTAGACAAAAAGACCAGTTAGACCGGTTACACCTGATAGACCAGAGAGACAGGATGGACCCGAAAGACTGGAGAGACTGGCAAGTCCGGAAACACCAGATAGACAAGAAAGATTAAAAAGACAGGAGAGTCATACACATGAAACATGCAAGACATGATGTACACCGAGTGTTTTGAACATGATGAATAACAAGGAACTTTGTGCATCGATTCAAACTGCCATGATACATGCATGACTTGTGATGCGTCGAGTCCACTGAACATGATATGACATAAAATGATGTGCACCTAGGCATTTTCACATGACTCATGTATGACATCATGTACGCTGAATCACACACACATGTATCATGACATGAAATGATGTACATTGAGCACAATTGACATGATTCAAGCATGACATGATGTGCACTGAGCCCACAGAACATGATTAATGAGGAGGCACAATGTGCATCACTTCGAATTGACATGATTCATACATGACATACCGTGCACAGAGCCCACTGAACATGATTAATGACAAGGGACGATGTGTGTCGAGCTTGTCTAATATGGAACATGCATGAAATAGTTTGCGCTGAGCTTCGCAGAAATACTTACTGTTACGGCACAATTTTCACCGAGGCGAGGTGAAATGATTTATGAATGACATGATGTGGACAGAGCCCACCTAAACTAATCATGACATAACATGTTGTGGGCTCAAACCCACACACATGTATCATGACATGACATGACGTATGTTAAACACATTGCACATGATACATGGAAGACATCATGTACACCAGGACCTTTATACACAATTAAGTACAAGGCACGTTGTGTGTCGATTCACACTGTCATAATACATGCATGAGATGACGTGCACCGAGTTCACTGAACATGATTAATTAAAAAGCACGATGTGCGTCGAGCATTACTTGTGTAAATCATGCATGACATAATGTGTGCCAAGACGCGCAGACAAAATTAATTAGACAGCAAAATGTGCTCTGATTCTAAGTGACATGATTCATGCATGACATGATATGAACCAAGGCTGCAAAAATATTCATGCATGACAAGATTTGCGCTTGCCCACTGAATATGATTCATGACATGAAATGTTTTTCTCAGAGCCCTGCACATGAACTTATACATGACATACGCCAAGACAATAGGACATGAATTATGCACGACATGATGTGCCCCAAGTCCCTTTCACGTGATTCATCTATGACATGTTTTGCGCCGTACACAGCACCTATGTATCATGACATAATTTGACGTACTTTTAGAAAAATACACTTAATACATACAACACTTGATGTACACCGAGCTTTTTAAACATGATGAATGACAATGCACTTTATGCATCGATTCAACCTGCCATGATACATGCATGACATGTTCTGCGCCGAGTCCACTGAACATGATTCATGACATGAAATGATGTGCATCGAGGCATTTTCACATGATTCATGAATGACATCATGTACGCTGACTCACGCACACATGTATCATGACATGACATAATGTACGTTGGGCACAATGGACGTGATAAATTCATGACATGATGTACACTGTGTGCCTTGTACATGATTAACGACAAAGTACGTAGCGCATTGCTTCAAATTAACATGTTTCATGCATGACATGACGTGCACTGAGCCCACGGAACATGATTAATGACAAGGTACGTCATGTGTCCAGCTCGTCTAATATGAATCATGCATTAAATGATTTGCGCCGAGCTTCGGAGAAATAATTATTGTTACGGCACAATTTTCACTGAGTGGACGTGAAACTATTCATGAATGACAGGATGTAAACAGAGCCCACCTAAACTAATCATGACATAACATGTTGTGGAATCAACCACGCTCACATGTATCATGACATGACATGACATACGTTAAGCATATTGTACATGATACATGCAAAACATGATGTACACCGAGCTTTTTATACACGATTAATGACAAGACACGTGTGTGTCGATTCACACTATCATGATAAAGGCATGACATGACATTTACCAAGTTCACTGAACTTGATTAATTACAATGCACAGTCTGTGTCGAGCTCCTCTAATGTGAATCATGCATGACATGATGTGTTTGGAGCCCTGAGGAATTAATTAATGATATGACACAATGTGCGAAGAGTCGACTGACATGATTCATGTATGACATGAGGTGCACCTAGGTCATTTTACAGTATTCATGTATGACATGATGTATGTTGAAATACGCACACATGTATCATGACAAGTCATGATTTACGTTTAGGACAATGGACATGATACATGCAAGACATGAATCACACCAAATTTTGGACGTACTTAGGAAAGAGGCACGATGTGTGTTGCTTCAAACTGACATGATACATGCATGTCATGACATGCTCCAAGTCCAGTTAACATGATCCATGACAAGGCACAATGTGCGTCACTTTGAATTGACATGATTCATGTATGACATGATATGCTCTTAAATACCTTACACATGTATCATGATATGGCATGATGTACATTGAGCACAATACACATTATACACGCATGACATGATGTACACCGAACTCTTTGGACATGATTAATTACAAGGCAAAATGTGCTTCTCTTAAAACTAACATGACACATGCATAACATGACGTGCATTGAGTCCTCTTAACATGATTAATGACAAGCCACCATATGTGTCGAGCTTCTCAAATTTGAATCATGCATGACATTATGTGCTCCGAGCCCTGTGGATTAATTAATTATATGGCACAAACTGCACTGAGTTGACTGACATTATTCATGTATGACATGATGGGGACTGAGCAGCCCAGACATGATCATGACATAGTATTTTGCAGGATGAAATGCGCTCAGATGTTTCATGGGATGAGAAGATGTGCAATGAGCACATTGGACGTAAACATACATGAAATGATGAACACCATGCCATTTGTACATGATTAATGACATGGCATGATGTGATTTGCTTTAAGGTGACACAATACATGTAGTTCATGACTTGAACTGCGCCCCCTGAACGTGATGAATATGAGGGATAATGGGCATCATTTCTATTTAACATGTTTAATGCATGATATGACGTGCATCAAAACAACAGAAGATGATTAATGAGAAAGAACAATGTGCGTTACTTCAAATTGACATGATTCCTGCGTGACATAATGTGCTCAGAGCCCAATGAACATGATTCATGACATGGCACGATGTGTGTCGAGATCGTCTAATATGAATCATGCATGAAATGATTTATGCCGAGCTTCACAGAAATTATTATTGTCATAGAACTATTTTCACCGAGTCAAAGTGAATGATTCATGAATGACATGATGTGGAAAGAGCCTACCTAAACTAATCATGACATAAAATGTTGTGGGCTCAACCATGCACACATGTATCATGACATGACATGACGTACGTTAAGCACATTGCACATGATAATGCAAAACATGATGTACACCGAGCCTTTTATATACGATTAATGACAAGACACGTGTGCGTCTTTTCACACTGCCATGATACATGCATGACATGATTTGCACCGAGTTCAATTAACATGATTAATTACAAGGCCAAGCATTACCTGTATAAATCATGCATGACATGACGTGTGCCGAGACGCACAGACATTATTATTAGATGGCACAATGGGCTTTGTTTGGAACTGACATGATTCATGCATGACATGACATGTATGAAGGCTGAAAAAATATTCATACATGAGATGATGTGCGCCAACCCACTGAACATGATTCATGACATAAAATGTTTTTCTCAGAGCGCCGCACACATGTATAAGTTCATGAGACAATCAGCCATGATTCATGCACGACATGATGTGCACCGAGGCCTTTTCACATGATTCACGTATGACATCATGTATGCTGAATCACGCACACATGTATCATGACATAACATGATGTACGTTGAGCACAATGGACATGATAAATTCATAACATAATGTACACCGAGTGCCTTGTACATGATTAATGACAAAGCACGATGTGCATCACTTTGAATTAACATGATTCACGCATGACATGACGTGCACCGAGCCCAATGAACATGATTAATAACAAGGCACCGTCTGTCCTGAGCTCTTCTAATGTGAATCATGAATGACATGATGTGCTCTGAGCCCCGCGGACTAAATAATGATACAACACTATGTGTGCTGAATCAACTGACATAATTTATGTATGAAATGAGGTGTGTCTAGGTCATTTCACATAATACATGTATGACATGATATGCGCTGAGATATGCACACATGTGTCATGACAAGACTTGATGAACATTGAGCACAATAGACTTGATACATACAAGACATGAATGACACCAGATTTGGGGATGTAGTTAAGAAAGAGGCACGATGTTCGTTGCTTTAAACTGACATTATACATGCATGACATTACCTGCTAGAGTCGAGTGACCATGATTCATGACCAGGCACAATGTGCGTCACTTCGAATTGACATGATTCATGAATGACATGACGTGTACTGAGCCAACAGAACATGATTAATGAGAAGGCACAAGGTGCGTCACTTCGAATTGACATGATTCATGCAAGACATAACGTGCACAGAGCCCACTGAACATGAGTAATAACAAGGAACACTGTGTGTCAACATCGTCTAATATAAATCATGCATGAAATGATTTGCACCGAGCTTCGCAGAAATAATTATTGTTATGGCACAATTTTCACCTAGTCGAAGTGAAATGATTCATGAAAGGAATGATGTGGACAGAGCCCACCTAAACTAATCATGACATAACATGTTGTGGGTTCAACCACGCACAAATGTATCATGACATGACATGGCGTACGTAAAGCATATAGCACATTATAATGCAAGACATGATGTACCCCGAGCATTTTTTACACGATTAACGACAAGGCACATTGTGCGTCGATTCACACTGTCATGATACATGCATGAGATGACATGCACCGAGTTTACTGTAGATGATTAATTACAGGGCATAACGAGCGGCAAGAATTACTTGTTTAAATCATGTATGAACTGACGTGTGCCAAAACCCTCAGACAATATTAATTAGATGGCACAATGTGCTCTAATTGGAAGTCTCGTGATTCATGAATGACATAATGTGAACCTAGGCTGCAAATATATTCATACATGACATGATATGCACCAGGCCCACTGAACATGATTCAAGACATGAAATGTTTTTCTCAGAGAACCGCACAAATGTATAATTTCATGACATATGCCGAGACAATCGGACATCTTTCATGCATGACATGATGTGCCCCAAGTTTCTTTCACATGATTTATCTATGACATATTTTGCACCAAACGCTGCACCTATACATCATGACATGACGTGACGTACATTCAGTACAATACACAAGATACATGCGAGACATGATGTACTTGGAGCCTTTTAAATATGATGAATGACAAGGCACTTTGTTCATCAATTAAACCTGCCATTATACATGCATGACCTTTTGAGCACCGAGTCCACTGAACATGATTCATGACATGAAATGATGTGCACCGAGGCCTTTTCACATGATTCATGTATGACCTCATGTACGCTGACTCACGCACACATGTATCAAAACATGACATGATGTACCTTGAGCAAAATGACATGATAAATTTATGACATGATGTACACCGAGTGCCTTGTACATGATTAATGACAAAGCACGATGTGGGTCGCTCAGAATTAACATGATTCATGCATGACATGACATGCACCTAGCCCACTGAAAATGATTAATAACAAGGCATGGTCCGAGTTGAGCTCCTCTAATGTGAGTCATGCATGACATGATGTGCTCCAAGCCCCGTGGCCTTAATTAAAGATATGATACAATGTGTGCTGAGTCGAATTACATGATTCATGTGTGACATGAGGTGTGCCTAGGTCATTCCACATGATTCATGAATGACATGATGTGCGCTGAAATACGCAAATATGTATCATGACAAGACATGATTTAAGTTGTAACATGTTGTGTGCTCAACCACGCACACATGTATCATGACATGAAATGACGTACGTTAAGCACATTGCACATGATACATTCAGGACATGATGTACACTGAGACTCTTAAACATGATGAATGACAAGGCACTTTGTGCATCGATTCAAACTGCTTTGATAAATGCATGACATGTTGTGTGCCGAGTCCAGTGAATATGATTCATGACATGAAATGTTGTGCACCGAGGCTTTTTCACATGATTCATGTATGACATCACGTACGTTGAATCACACACACATGTATCATGATATCACATGATGTACATTGAGCACAATGGTCATGATAAATTCCTGACATGACGTACACTGAGTGCCTTGTACATGATTAATGACAAAGCACAATATGCGTCGCGTCGAATTAACATGATTCACGCATGACATGACGTGAACTGAGCCCACTGAACATGATTAATAACAAGTCACAGTCTGTGTCAAGCTTCTCTAATGTAAATCATGAATGACATGATGTGCTCCGAACCCGCAGACTTAATTAATGATACCAAACAATGTGCGGGAAGTCGACTGACATTATTCATGTATGACATGAAGTGTGCCTAGGTCATTTCACATGATTCAGGGATGACATGATGTGCGCTGAAATTCACACACATGTATCATGACAAGACATGATGAATGTTGAGCACAATAAACATGATACATGCAAGACATGAATAACACCAAATTTTTGGACGTACTTAGAGGAAAGGCACAATGTGCATTGCTTCAAACTGACATGATACATGCATGATATGACGTGCTTCGAGTTGACTGACCATGATTCATGACAAGGCCCAATGTGCGTCACTTTGAATTGACATGATTCATGCATGACATGACGTGTACTGAGCCCACAGAACATGATTAATGGGAAGGTACAAGGTGCGCCACTTCAAATTAACATGATTCATACAAGACATAATGTGCACAGAGCCCACTGAACATGATTAATGACAAGGCACGTTGTATGTCGAGCTCATCGAATATGGATCATGCATGAAATGATTTGCGCCGATCATCTCAGAAATAATTATTGTTACGGCACAATTTTCACCTAGTCTAAGTGAAATGATTCATGAATGACAGAGCCCTCGTAACCTAATCATGACATGACATGTTGTGGGCTCAACCACACACACATGTATCATGACATGACATGATGTATGTTAAGCACATTGCACATGATAATGCAAGACATGATGCACTCTGAGCCTTTTATACACGATTAATGACAAGGCACGTTGTCCGTCGATTCACACTGCCATGATACATTTCTGATATGACGTGCACTGAGTTCACTGAACATGATTAAATAAAAGGCACGATGTACGTCGAGCATTACTTGTATAAATCATGCATGACCTGACGTAAACCAAGACGCGCACACATTATTAATAATACAGCAGAATGTGCTCTGATGTCAACTGACATGATTCATACATGACGTGATGTGAAACGAGGCCAAAAAATATTCATGCATGACATGATGTGCGCTGATGTTATTGAAAATGATTCATGACATGAAATTTTTTTCTCACAGCCTCACACAAATGTATAATTTCATGACATACACCGAGGCAATGGGACGTGATTCATGTACGACACGATGTGCCCCAAGTTTGCTTCACACGATTCATCTATGACATGTTTTTCACCGAACGCTGCACCTATATATCATGACATGACTTGAGGTACGTTGAGCTCAATACACGATACATTCGAGACATGATGTACCCCGAGCCTATTGTACAGGATGAATGACAAGGCACTTTGTGCATCGATTCAAACTGCCATGATACATGCATGACATGTTGTGCGCTGAGTCCACTGAATATAATTCATGACATGAAATGATGTGCACCAAGGCCTTTTCACATGATTCATGTATGACATCATGTACGCTGAAACATGCACACATGTATCATGACATCAAATGATGTACGTTGAGTACAATGGACATGATAAATTCATGACATGATGTACAACGAGTGCCTTCTACATGAATAATGACAAAGCTCGATGTGCATCGCTTCAAATTAACATGATTCTTGCATGACAATAGGTGCACCGAGCCCACTGAACATGATTAATAAAAAGGCACGGTCTGAGTCAAGCTCCTCTAATGTGAACCATGCATGACGTGATGTGCTCTGAGTCCCACGAACTTAATTAATCATATGACAATGTGCACTGAGTCGACTGACATGAGTCATGTATGACATGAGGTGGGCCTAGGTCATTTCACATGATTCATGTATGACATGATGTGCACTGAAATATGCATGCATGTATCATGACAACACATGATTTATGTTGAGCACAATGGACATGATGCATGCAAGACATGAATCACACTAAATTTTGGGACATACTTAGGAAAGAAGCACGAGGTGCGTAGCTTCAAACTGACATGATACATGCATGACATGACGTTCTCCGAGTCCACTGAATATGGTCCATGACAAGGCACAATGTGCGTCACTTCAAATTGACATGATTCATCTATGACATGATATGCACCGAAATGCTCCACACATCTATCATGATATGACATGATGTACATTGAGCACAATGAACATTATACATGCATGACATGATGTACACTGAAACCTTTGGACATGATTGATTACAAGGCACAATGAGCTTCTCTTAAAGCTAACATGACACATGCATGACATGACGTGCATTGAGTCCATGAACATAATTAATGACAAGCCACCATATGTGTCGAGCTTCTCAAATATGGATCATGCATGACATGATGTGCTCTGAGCCCTGTGGAATTAATTAATAATATGGCACAATGTGCACTGAGTTGACTGACATTATTCATGTATGACATAACGAGGGCTGAGTAGCCCATACATGATCATGACCAAATATCTAATGGGCTGAAATGCACTCACATGTTTCATGATGTGAAAAGACGTACATTCAGCACAATAAATGCAATAAATACATGAAATTATGAACCCCGTGCCAATTGTACATGATTACTGACAAGGCACGAGTGTTTCGCTTCAAGCTGACACAATGCATGTATTTCATGACTTACACCGAGCACACTGAACGTGATTATTAAGAGGCATAATGGGCGTCTTTTCGATTTGACATGTTTCATGCATGACATGACGTGTATCAAGACAACAGAAGATGATTAATGAGAAGGCCCAATGTGCATCACATCGAATAGACATGACTCATGCAAGACATAACGTGCTCTGAGTCCACTGAAGATAATTCATGACAAGGCACAATGGGCGTCACTTGGAATTGACATGATTCATGCATGACATGACATGCAATAGGCCACCGAACATGATGAATGACAATTCACGTTGTGTACCGAGCATTACTTGTATAAATCATGCTTGACATTATGTGTGCCGAGATGTGCAGACATTTTTGATTAGATGGCACAATGTGCTCTGATTCAAACTGACAAAATTCATGCATGACACGATGTTAACCGAGTCCGTAAAAAATATTCATGCATGATATGATGTGCACCGAGCCACTAAATGTGATTAATAACAAGTCACGGGCTGTGTCGATCTTCTCTAATGTGAATCATGCATGACATGATGTGCTCTGAGCCCCGCAGATTTAATTAATGATACGACACTATGTGTTCTGAATCGACTGAAATGATTGATGTATGACATGAGGTGTGCCTAGGTCATTTCACATGATTCATATATGACATGATGTGCGCTGAAATTCACACACATGTATCATGACAAGACATGATGAAAGTTGAGCACAATGGACATGATACATGCAAGACATGAATCAAAACAAATTTTTGGACGTACTAAGAAAAAAGGCACGATGTGCGTTGCTTCAAACTGACATAAAACATGCATGACATGACGTGCTTCATGTCCACTGATCGAGATCCATGAAAAGGCACAATGTGTGTCACTTCGAATTGACATGATTCATGCATGACATGATGTGCACTGAGCCCACAGAACACGATTAATGAGGAGGCACAATGTGCGTCACTTCGAATTGACATGATTTATGTATGACATAACGTGCACAGAGCACACTGAATATGAATAAAGACAAGGCACGTTGTGTATCGAGCTCATACTAGGAATCATGCATGAAATGATTTGCGCCCAGCTTTGCAGAAATAATTACTGTTACGGCACAATTTTCACTGAGTCGAAGTGAAATGATTCATGAATGGCATGATGTGGACAGAGTCCAATGAAACTAATCATGACGTAACGTGTTGTGGGGTCTAACATGCACACATGTATCATGACATGACATGATGTAAGTTAAGCACATTGCACATGATAATGCAAGACATGTTGTACCCCGAGCCTTTTATACACGATTTTTGATAAGACACGTTGTGCGTCGATTCACACTTTCATGAAGCATGTATGTCATGACATACAGTGAGTTCACTGAACATGATTAATTAAAAGGCATGATGTGCATCGAGCATTACTTGTATAAAACATGCATGACCTGATGTACACCGAGACGTGCAGACATTATTAATAAGATGTCATAATGTGCTCTGATTTGAACTGACATCATTCATGCATGAGATGATGTGATCCGAGGCCGCAAAAATATTCATGCATGACATAATGTGCGCCGAGTCCAATGAACATGATTCATGACATGAAATGTTTTTCTCAGAGCCCCGCATAAATGTATAATTTCATGACATATGCCGAGACTATTGAACATGATTCATGCACGACATGACGTGCCCCAAGTCCCTTTCACATGATTCATCTATGACATGTTTTGCACCGAATGCTGCACCTATATATCTGACATGACTTGACGTACGTTGAGCAAAATACACATGATATATGCAAGACATGATGTACACCGAGCCTTTTAAACATAATGAATTACAAGGCGCTTTGTGCATTGTTTCAAATTGCCATGATACAGGCATGACATGTTGTGCACCGAGTCCACTGAACATGATTAAAGACATGAAATGATGTGCACCGAGGCATTTTCACAAGATTCATGTATGCCATCATGAACACTAAATTACGCACACATGTATCATGACATAAAATGATGTACATTGAGCAAAAAGGACATGATAAATTTATGACATGATGTATACCGAGTGCCTTGTAAATGAATACTGACAAAGCACAATGTGCGTCGCTTCAAATTAACATGATTCATGCATGACATGACATGCACCGAGCCCACTGAACATGATTAATAACAAGGCACGGTCTGAGTCAATCTCCTCTAATGTGAACCATGCATGACGTGATGTGCCCCGAGCCCTGCAAACTTAATTAATCATACGGCAATGTGAGCTGAGTTGACTAACATGATTCATGTATGACATGATTTGCACTGAGATAGGCACACATGTATCATGGCAAGACATGATGAATGTTAAGCGCAATGGACATGATACACGCAAGACATGAATCACACCAAATTTTAAGACGTACTTAGGAAAGAGGCACGAAGTGCATAGCTTCAAACTGACATAATACATGCATGACCTGACATGCTTCGTTTTCACTGTACATGATGCATGACAATGCACTATGTGCATCACTTAAAATTGACATGATTCATGCAAGACATGACGAGTACTGACCCCACAGAACATGATTAATCGAAGGCACTATGTGCGTCACTTCGAATTAACATGATTCATGCATGACATAATGTGCACAGAGCCCACTGAACATGATAAATTACAAGACATGGTGTGTGTCGAGCTCGTCCAATATGAATCATGCATGAAATGATTTGCACCCAGCTTCGCAGAAATGATTATTGTTATGGCACAATTTTCACAGAGTCGAAGTGAAATGACTCATGAATAAGATGATGTGGACAGAGCCCTCCAAAACTAATCATGACATAACATGTTCTGGGCTAAACCACGCACATGTATCATGATATGACATGACATACGTTACGCACAATGCACATCATACATGCAAGACATGATGTACACTGAGCCTTTTTTATACACATAATGACAAGGCATGTTGTCCGTCGATTCACACTGCCCTGAAACATGCATTACATGACATGCACCGAGTTCACTGAACATGATTAATTACAAGGCATGATGTGCGTCGAGCATTACTTGTATAAATCATGAATGACATGACGTGCACCGAGATGCCAGACATTATTAATTACATGGCAGAATGAGTTCGGATTTGAACTGACATGATTCCTGCATGACATGATGTGAATCGAGGCCACAAAAATATTCATGGATGACATGATGTGCGCCGAGCCCAGTGAACATGATTCATGACATGAAATGTTTTTCTCAGAGCCCCGCACTAATGTATAAGTTCATTACATACGCCGAGACAATAGAACATGATTCAAGCACTACATCATGTGCTCAAGTCCCTTTCACATGATTCATCTATGACTTGTTTTGCGCCGAACGCTGCAACTATATATCATGACATGACTTGACGTACGTTGAGCACAATACACATGATACATGCAAGTAATGATGCACACCGAGACTTTTAAACATGATGAATGACAAGGCACTTTGTGCATCGATTCAAACTGCCATGATACATGCATAAACCTTGTGAACTGAGTCAACTGAACATGATTCATGACATGAAATGATGTTCACCAAGGCTTTTACACATATTCATGTATGACATCATGTACGCTAAATTACGCACACATATATCATGACCTTACATGATGTACGGTGAGCACATGGACATGAAAATTCATGACATGATGTATACCGAGTGCCTTGTACAAGATTAATGACAAAGCATGATGTGTGTCGCTTCGAATTAGCGTGATTCACGCATGACAGGATGCGCACCAAGCCCACTGAACATCATTAATAACAAGACACGGTCTGTGTCGAGCTCCTCTAATATGATTCATGCATGACATGATGTGCTCGAGCCCCGCAGACTTAATTAAAAATAGGACACAATGTGCACTGCGTCGAATTACGTGATTCATATATGATATGAGGTGTGCCTAGGGCATTTCACATGATTCATGTAAGATATGATTTGCTCTGAAATACACACATTTGTATCATGACAAGAAATGATGAACATTGAGCACAATGGATATGAAACATGCAAGACATGAATCACACCATATTTTGGACATATTTAAGAAAGAGGCACAATGCGTTGCTTCAAACTGACATCACTCATGCATGACATGAATGCTCTGAGTCCACTGAACATGATCCATGACAAGGCACAATGTGCATCACTCCGAATTGACATGATTCATGCACGACATGACGTGCACTGAGCCCACAGAACATGATTAATGAGAAGGCACAATATGCATCACTTCAAATTGACATGATTCATGCATGACAAAACATGCACAGAGCCCACTGAACATAATTAATGACAAGACACGTTGTGTGTCGAGCTCATCTAATATGAATCATGCATTAAATGTTTTGTGCCGTGTTTCGCAGAAATAATTATTTTACGGCACAATTTTCACTGAGTCGAACTGAAATGATTCCTGAATGACATGACAGGATCAGAGTCCCACCTAAACTAATCATGACATAACATGTTGTGTGCTCAACCACACACACATGTACGATGACATGTGATAACGTACATGAAGCACATTGTACATGGTACATGAAGGATGTGATGTACACCGAGCCTCTTAAAAATGATGAATAATATCAAGGCACGGGGTGTGTCGAGCTCCTCTAATGTGAATCATGTATGAGATGATGTGCTCCGAGGCCCGTTGACTTAATTAATGATACGACACAATGTGCGCTGAGTCGACTGACATTAGTCATGTTTGTCCTGAGGTATGCCTAGGTCATTTCACATGATTCATGTATGACATGATGTGCGCTGAAATACCCCACACATGTGTCATGATATGACTTGATGTACGTTGAGCACAATAAATATTATACACACATGAGATGATGTACACCAAACCCTTTGGACATGATTACTTGCAAGGCACAATGGGCTTCTCTTAAAACTAACATGACACATGCATGACATGACGTGCATTGAGTCCACTGAACATGATTAATGACAAGTCATCATGTGTGTCGAGCTTCTCAAATATGAATCATGCATGACATGATGTGTTCCGAACCCCATGGAGTTAATTAATTATACAGCACAATGTGCACTGAGTTGACTGACAGTATTCATGTATGACATGATGGTGGCTTAGCAGCCCGTTGATGATTATGACATAACATCTTGCGGGCTTAAACGCACTCACATGTTTGCTGTCATGACAAGACGTACATTGAGCACAATTCATGCAATAAATATACGAAATAATGGACACCGTGCTATTTGTACATGATTAATGACAAGGCACAATGTGATTCGCTTCAAACTGACACAATACATGTATTCCATGACTTGCACCGAGCCCACTGATCGTTATTAATATGAGGCATAATGGGCATCATTTCGATTTGACATGTTTCATGCATGACATGACGTGCTCCGAGTCCACTGAACATGATCCATGACAAGGCACAATGTGTGTCACTTTGAATTGACATGATTCATGCATGACATGAAGTGCCCCAAGTCTCTTTCACATGATTCAGCTATGATATGTTATGACCCAAATGCTGCACCTATACATCATGACATGACTTGATGTACGTTGAGCACAATACACACGATACATGCAAGCCATGATGTACACTGAGCCATTTAAACATGATGAAAGACAAGGCACTTTGTGCATCGATTCAAACTGCCATGACACATGCATGACATGCTGTGTTCCAAGTCCCGTGAACATGATTCATGACATGAAATGACGTGCACTGAGGCATGTTCACATGATTCATGTATGACATCTTGTACGCTGAATCACGCACACATGTATCATGACTTGACATGATGTACGTTGACACAATGGACATGATAAATTCATTATATGATGTACACCGAGTGCCTTGTACATGATTAATGACAAAGCACGATGTGCGTCGATCAGAATTAATATGATTCACGTGTGACATGACGTGAACTGTGCCCACTGAACATGATTAATTTCAAGGCACAATCTGTGTCTGGATCCTCTAATGTAAATCATGCATGACATGATGTGCTCCGAGCCCCGCAGACTTAATTAAAGATATGGCACAATGTGTGCTGAGTCGACTGACATGATTCATTTATGACATGATGTGCGCTGAAATACGCACACATGTATCATGACAACACATGATTTACATTGAGCACAATGGACATGATACATGCAAGACATGAATCACACCAATTTTGGATATACTTAGGAAAGAGGTACAATGTGCGTTGCTTCAAACTGACACGATACATGCATGATAGGACGTGCTCCAAGTCCACTGAACATGATGCATGACAAGGCACAATGTGTGTCACTTCATAATGACCTGATATATGTACGCTGAATCACGCACACATATATCATGAGATCACATGATGTACGTTGAGCATAATGGACATGATAAATTCATGAAATAATGTACACAGAGTGCCTTGTACATGATTAATGACAAAACACGATGTGTGTCACTACAAATTACCATGATTCATGCATGACATGACGTGCACCAAGCCCACTGAACATGATTAATAACATGGGATGGGCAATGCCTTATTCCTCTAATGTGAATGATGCATGACATGATGTGCTCCGAGCCCCGTAAACTTAATTAATGATACGACACAATCTGTGCTGAGTTGACAGACATAATTCATGTATGACATGAGGTGTGCCAAGGTCATTTCACATGATTCATATATGACATGATGTGCCCTGAAATATGCACACAAGTTTCATAACAAGACATGATGAACACTGAGCACAATAAACATGATACATGCAAGACATGAATCACACCAATATTGGAACATACTTAGGAAAGAGGCACGATGTGCGTTGCTTCAAATTGACATGTTACATGCATGACATGACATACTCTGAGTTCACTGAACATGATCCATGACAGGACAGAATTTACGTCACTTCGAATTGACCTGATTCATACATGACATCTTGTGTACTGATCCCACAGAACATGATTAATGAAAAGGCACAATGTGCATCAGTTCGAATTAACATGATTCTCGCATGACATGACATGCACCGAGCCCACTGAACATGATTAATAACAAGGCAACGTCTGTGTCGAGCTTTTCTAATGTGAATCATGCATGACATGATGTGCTCCCAGCCCCACGAAGTTAATTAATTATACAACACAATGTGCGCTGAGTCGACTGTCATGATTCATGTATGACATGATGTGCACTGATATACGCACACATGTATCATGACAAGACATGATTTACATTGAGCACAATATACATTGTACATGCAAGACATGAATCACATCACATTTTGGGATGCACGTAGGAAGAAGGCACGATGTGTGTGGCTTCAAACTGACATGATACATGCATGACATGATGTACTCCAAATCCACTGAACATAATTAATGAGAAGGCACAAAGTGCATCAGTTCGAATTAACATGATTCATGCATGCCATAACGTGCAAAGAGACCACTGAACAGGATTAATGACAAGGTACATTGTGTGTCGAGCTCGTCGGATATGAAACTTGCATGAAATGATTTGTGCCGATCTTCGCAGAAAAAATTATTGTTATGGCACAATTTTCACTGAGTCGAAGTGAAATGATTGATGAATGACATGATGTGGGCAGAGTACCAACACTAGTTATGACATAACATGTTGTGGGCTCAACCATGGACACATGGACCTTGACATGACATGACGTACGTTAAGCACATTGCACCTGATACATGAAAGATATGGTGTATACCGAGCCTTTCATACATGATTAATGACAAGGCACCTTCTGCGTCAATTCACACTGCCATGACACATGCATGACATGACATGCACCGAGTTCACTGAACATGATTAATTACAAAGCCCGAGTATGTCGAGTATTACTTGTAAACATCATGCATGACATGATGTGCGACGAGATGCGCAGACATTATTAATTAGACGGGAAAATGTGCTCTGATAGGAACTGATATGATTAATACATGACATGTTGTTAAACAAGGCCGCCAAAATATTCATGCATGACATGATGTGCGCCGAGCCCACTGAATATGATACATGACATGAAAAGTTTTTCTCAGAGCCTCGCAAAAATGTGTAAGTTAATGACATACGCCGAGACAATCAGGCATTATTCATGCATGAAATATGTGCACAAAAACTTTTCACATGATTCATCTATGACATGTTTTTCACCGAACGCTGCACCTATGTATCATGACATGACTTCACCTACGTTAAGCACAATACAAATGATACATACAAGACAAGATGTACACTGAGCCTTTTAAACATGTTAAATGACAGGGCACTTTGTGCATCAATTCAAACTGCCATGATACATGCATGATATGTTGTGCGCCGAGTCCCCTTAACATGATTCATTGCATGAAATGATGTGCACCGAGGCATTTTCACATGATTCATGTATGACATCATGTATGCTGTATTACGCACACATATATCATGACATGAGATGATGAACTTTGAGCACAATGGACATAATAAATTCATGACATGATGTACACCGAGTGCCTTGTACATGATTAATGACAAAGCATGATGTGTGTCGCTGCCAATTAACATGATTCACGCATGACATAACTTGAACCGAGCCAACTGAACATGATTAATAACAAGGCATGCTCTTTGTTGAGGTCCTCTAATGTGAACAATGCATGACATGATGTAATCCGAACCTTGCGGATTTATTTAAAAATATGACAAAATGGGTGCTGAGTCTACTGACATGATTCATGCATGACATGAAGTGTGCCTAGGTCATATCACATGATTCATGTATGACATGCCGTGCGCTGAAATACGCACACATGTACCATGAGAAGACATTATGAACGTTGAGCACAATGGACATGATACATGCAAGACGTCAATTACACCAAATTTTTGGACGCACTTAGGAAAGTGTTACGATGTTTGTTGATTCAAACCGACAAGATACATGCATGATATAACATGCTCCGAGGCCACTGAACATGATCAATGACAAGGCACAATGTGTGTCACTTCGAATTGACATGATTCATGCATGACATGACGTGTACAGAGCCCATTAAACATGATTAATGTCAAGGCACTTTGTGTGTCGAGCTCGTCTAATATGAATCATGCATGAAATATTTGCACCGAGCTTCTCAGAAATAATTATTGTTACGGCACAATTTTCACCGAGTCGTAGTGAAATAATTCATGAAAGATATGATGTGGACAGAGCCCACCTAACTAATCATGACATAACATGTTGTAGGCTCAACCACGCACAAATGTATCATGACATGACATGATGTATGTTAAGCACATTTTACATGACACATGCAAGATTTGTTGTACATCAAGCCTATATACACGATTAATGACAATGCACGTTTTGCATCAATTCACACTACCATGATTCAAGCATGACACGATGTGAACCGAGGCCGCAAAAATATTCAAGGATGACATTATTAATGTCGAGCCAACTAAACAGGATTCATGACATGAAATGTTTTTCTCAATGCCCTGCATAAAGGTATAAGTTCATGCACGACATGATGTGCCCTAAGTCCTTTTCATATGATTAATCTATGACATTTCCTGTCCTGAACGCTGCACCTATGTATCATGACATGACTTGACGTTGGTTGAGCACAATAAACATGATATATGCAAGACATGATGTACACTGAGCCTTTTAAACATGATGAATGACAAGGCACTTTGTGCATCGATTCAAACTGCCACGATACATGCATGATATGTTGTGCGCCGAGTCCAATGAACATGATTCATAATATGAAATAATGTGAACCGAGGCCTTTTCACATGATTCATGTATGACATCATATACACTGAGTCACGCACACATGTATCATGACATGACGTGATGTACGTTCAGCATAATAGACATGATAAATTCATGACATGATGTACACCGAGTGTCTTGTACATGATTAATGACAAAGCATGATGTGTGTCGCTTCAAATTAACATGATTCACACATGACCTGACGTACACTGAGCCCTCTGAACATGATTAATATCAAGGCACGGGCAGCGTCGAATCTTCTAATGTGAATCATGCATGAGATGTTGTTCACCGAGCCCCGTCGACTTAATTAATGATACGACACAATGTGCGCTGAGTCGACTGACATGAGTCATGTATGACCTGAGGTGTGCCTAGGTCATTTCACATGATTCATGTATGACATGATGTGCGCTGAAATACCCCACACATGTGTCATGATATGACTTGATGTACGTTGAGCACAATAAATATTATACACACATGAGATGATGTACACCAAACCCTTTGGACATGATTACTTGCAAGGCACAATGGGCTTCTCTTAAAACTAACATGACACATGCATGACATGACGTGCATTGAGTCCACTGAACACGATTAATGACAAGTCATCATGTATGTCGAGCTTCTCAAATATGAATCATGCATGACATGATGTGTTCCAAACCCCATGGAGTTAATTAATTATACAGCACAATGTGCACTGAGTTGACTGACAGTATTCATATATGACATGATGGTGGCTTAGCAGCCCATTGATAATTATGACATAACATCTTGCGGGCTTAAATGCACTCACATGTTTCCTGTCATGACAAGACGTACATTGAGCACAACGCATGCAATAAATATACGAAATGATGGACACCGTGCCATTTGTACATGATTAATGACAAGGCACAATGTGATTCGCTTCAAACTGACACAATACATGTATTTCATGACTTGCACCGAGCCCACTGATCGTTATTAATATGAGGCATAATGGGCGTCATTTCGATTTGACATGTTTCATGCATGACATGATGTGCTTCGAGTCCACTGAACATGATCTATGACAAGGCACAATGTGTGTCACTTTGAATTGACATGATTCATGCACGACATGAAGTGCCCCAAGTCTCTTTCACATGATTCAGCTATGACATGCTATGCGCCGAACGCTACACCTCTGTATCATGACATGACTTCATGTACGTTGAGCACAATACACACGATACATGCAAGCCATGATGTACATTGAGCCTTTTAAAAATGATTTATGACAAGGCACTTTTTGCATCGATTCAAACTGCCATGATACGTGCATGACATGACGTGCAAGAGTTCACTGAACATAATTAATTACGAGGCATGATGTGTTGACAATACTTATATAAGTCATGCATGACATGACGTGCGCCAAGACGTGCTGACATTATTAATTAGATGACACAGTGTGCTTTGATACGAAGTGACATGATTCATGCATAACATGATGTGAACCGAGGCCGCAAAAATATTCATGCATGACATGATGTTCACCGAGCCCATTGAACATGATTAATAACAAGTCACAGGCTGTGTTGAGCTCCTCTAATGTGAATTCTACATGACATGATGTGCTCTGAGCCCCGGGGACTTAATAATGATACGACACAATGTGCGCTGAGTCGATTTACATTAGTCATGTATGATATGAGTGTGCCTAGGTCATTTCACATGATTCATGTATGACATGATGTGCATTGAAATACACACACATGTATTATTAAAAGACATGATTTACATTGAGGAAAATGGACATTATAAATTTAAGACATGAATCACACCGAATTTTGGGTCATACTTAGGAAAGAGTCACGATGTGCGTTGCTTAAAACTTACACGATACATGCATGACACGACGTAGTGTGAGTCCACTGAACATGATCCATGACAAGTCACCTTGTGCATCACTTGAAATTTAGATGATACATGCATGACATGACGTGCACCGAGTCCACTAAACATGATCTATGAGAAGGCACAATGTGCATCACTTCTAATTGACATGATTCATGCATGACATAATGTGCACAGAGCCCACTGAACATGATTAATGACAAGGCACGTTGTGTGTCAAGCTTGTGTTATATGAATTATGCATGAAATGATTAGCACCGAGCTTCGCAGCAATAATTATTTTTATGGCACAATTTTTACTCACCTGAAGTGAAATGATGCATGAATGACATGATGTGGACAGAGTCCAATGAAACCAATCATGAGGTAATGTGTTGTGGGCTCTAACATGAACACATGTATCATGACATGACATGATGTATGTTAAGCACATGGCACATGATACTTGTTAGACATGATCTACACCGAGCCTTTTATGCATGATTAATCACAAGGCATGTTGTGCGTCGATTCACACTGCCAGGATACATTCATGACGTGACGTGCACCGAGTTCACTGAAGATGAATAATTACAAGGCACGATGTGCGTCGAGCATTACTTTTATAAATCATGCATAATATGACGTGAGCTGAGATGCGCAGACATTATTAAGTAGACGGCACAATGTGCTCTGATATGAACTGACGTGATTAATACATGACATGATGTAAACCGAGGCCGCAGTAATACTCATGCATGACATGATTTGCGCTGAGCCCACCGCACATGATTCATGACATGAAATGTTTTTCTTAGAGCTCCGCACTAAAGTATAAGTTCATGACATAAACCAAGACAATCGGTATGCATCATGCATATGTTATGCCTTAAGACCCTTTCATATGATTCACATATGACATGAATTGCGCCGAACTCTGCACCTATATATCATGACATGACTTGATGTACGTTGAGCACAATACACATGATACATGCAAGACATGATGTACACCGAGCCTTTTAAACATAATGAATGACAAGGCACTTTATGCATCGATTCAAACTGCCATGATACATGCATGACAGGTTACGCGCCGAGACCACTGAACATGATTTATGACAGAAAATGATGTGCACCGAGGCCTTTTCACATGATTCATGTTTGACAACATGTACACTGAATCACACACACAAGTATCATGACATGTCATGTTGTATGGTGAGCACAACGGACATGATAAATTCATGACATAATGTACACCGAGTGCCTTCTGCATGATTAATGACAAAGCACGATGTGCGTGACTTCAAATTAACATGATTAACATATGACATGAGGTGCACCGAGCCCAATGAACATGATTAATAACAAGGCAAGGTCTGTGTCGAGCTCCTCTAATGTGAACCATGCAAGACATGATGTTCTTCGAGCCCCGCGGACTTAATTAATGATACGAGACAATGTGCGATGAGACAAATGACATGATTCATGTATGACATGAGGTGTATCCCAGGTCATTTCACATGATTCATGTATGACATGATGTACACTGAAATACGCACACATGTATCATGAGAAGACATGACGAACGTTGAGCACAATGTACATGATACATGCAAGACATGAATCATACCAAATTTTTGGACATATTTAGGAAAGAGGCATGATGTGCGTAGCTTCAAACTGACGTGATACATGCATGACATGACTTACTCCGAGTACACGTATCATGATCCATGACAAGGCAAATTTGCGTCACTTCGAATTGACCTGATTCATGGATGATATCACATGTACTGAGCCCACTGAACATGATTAATGAAAAGGCACAATGTGCATCACTTCGAATTTACATGACTCATGCATGACATAATGTGCACAGAGCCTACTGAACATGAGTAATAACAAGGAACACTGTGTGTCAACATCGTCTAATATAAATCATGCATGAAATGATTTGTGCCAAGTTTCGCAGAAATAATTATTGTTACTGCACAATTTTCAGCGAGTCGAAGTGAAATGATTCATGAATGACATGATGTGGACAGAGCCCACCTAAATTACACATGGCATAACATGTTCTGGCCTCAACCATGCACAAAAGTATCATAACATGACATGACGTACGTTAAGAACATTGTACATGATACATGGAAGACATCATCTACACTGAGCCTTTAATACACGATTAATGACAAGACATGTGTGCCAACTCACAATGCCATGATACATGCATGAAATGATGTTCACTGAGATCACTTAACATGATTAACTACAAGGCATGATGTGCGTCGAGCATTACTTGTATAAATCATGCATGACATGATGTGCACCGCGATACGCAGACATTATTAAGTAGACGCACAATGTGCTCCGATTTGTACCGACATGATTCATGCATGACATGCGGTGAATCGAGGCCGCAAAAATATTCATGTGGGACATGATGTGCACCGAATCCACTGAACATGATTCAACACATGAAATGCTTTTAACACAGCTCCACACAAATGTATAAGTTCATGACATACACCAAGATAATCAAACATGATTCCTGCAAGACATGATGTGCCCCAAGTCCATTTCACATGATTCACTTATGACATGTTTTGTGCGGACTGCTGTACCTGTGTATCATTACATGACTTGACGTATGTTGAGCACAATACACATGATACACGCAAGACATGATGTAAATCGAGCCTTTTAAACATGATGAATGAAAAGGCACTTTGAGCATCGATTCAAACTGCCATGTACATGCATGACATGTGCAACGAGACCACTGAACATGATTCATGACATGAAATGATGTGCATCGAGGGATTTTCACATGATTCATGTATGACATCATGTATGCTGACTCACACACACACATGTATCATGACATGACATGATGTACGTTGAGCACAATGAACATGATAAATTCATGACATGATGTACACCGAGTGACTTCTACATGATTAATGACAAGCACGATGTGCGTCGCTTTGAATTAACATGATTCATCCATGACATGACGTGTACAGAGCTCACTAAACATGATTAATAACAAGGCACGGTCTTTGTCGAGTTTCTCTAATGTTAGACATCCATGACATGATGTGCTCCCAGCCCTGCGAACTTAATTAATAATACGGCAAAATGTGTGCTGAGTCGAATGACATGAGTCATGTATGACATGAGGTAGGCCTAGGTCATTTCACATGATTCATGTATGACATAATGTGAGCTGAAATATGCATTTGGGATATTACATGTCATAATGAATCATGTGAAAGGGACTTGGGCACATCATACAGAGCATGAATCCTGTCCGATTGTCTTGGCGTATGTCATGAAATTATAGATTTATGTGGGTTTCTGAGGAAAACAATTAATGTCATGAATCCTGTTCAGAGGTCTCAGTGCACATCATGTCATGCATGAATATTTTTGCGGCCTCGGTTCACATCATGTCATGCAAGAAGCATGTCATTTCAAATCAGAGCACATTGTGTCATCTAATTAATAATGTCTGCGTCTCCACGCATGTGATGTCATGCATGATTTATATTAGTAATGCACGACACACATCGTTCCTGGTCATTAATTATGTTCAAAGACCTCGTTGCACATTATGTCATGTATGTAACATGGGAGTGTGAATCGGCGCACAACATGTCTTGTAATTAATTGTGTAGAAAAGGCTCGGTGTACGCCATGTCTTTCAGGTATCATGTACCATGTGCTTAACGTACGTCATGTCATGTCATAATACATGTGTGCGTTGTTGTGCTCACAACATGTAATGTCATGATTAGTTTAAGTGTGCTCTGTACAACCTTTCATTCCTGTATCATTTCACTTTTTCTCGGTGAAAATTCTGCCATAACAATAATCATTTCTGCGAAGCTCAGCGCAAATCATTTCGTGCATGAATCATATTAGACGAGCTCGACACACAATGTGCTTTGTCATTAATCATGTTCAGTGGGCTCTGTACTCGTTATGTTGTGCATGATTCATGTCAATTCGAAGTGGCGACATTGTGCCTTGTCATGCATTATGTTCAGTCGACTCGAAACACGCCATATAATGCATGTATCATGTCAGTTTGAAGCAACGCACATTGTGCCTCTTTCTTAAGTACGTCCAAAAATTTGGTGTGATTCATTTTTTGCAAGAATCAAGTCCATTGTGCTCAATGTAAAACCTGTCTTGTCATGATACATGTGTGCGTATTTCAGTGCACATCATGTCATACATGAATCATGTCAGTTGACTCATTGCACATTGTGTCGTATTATTAATTTAGTCCGCGGGGCTGGGAGCACATCATATCATGCATGTTTCACATTAGAGGAGCTCAACACAGACTGTGCCTTGTTATTAATGATGTTCAGTGAGCTCGGTGCATGTCATGTCATGCGTGAATCATGTTAATTCGAAGCGACGCACATCGTGCTTTGTCATTAATCATGTATAAGGCACTCAGTGTACATTATGTCATGAATTTATCATGTCCATTGTGCTCAACGTACATCATGTCATGTCATGATACATGTGTGCGTGAGTCAGCGTACATGATATCATACATGAATCATGTGAAAAGGCCTCGATGCACATCTTTTCATGTCATGAATCATGTTCAGTGGATTCGGCACACCTGTCATGTATGTAAATGGCAGTTAGAATCGATGCTCAAAGTGCCTTGTCATTCATCATGTTTAAAGGCTCGGAGTACATCATGTCTTGCATGTATCATGTGTATTGTGCTCAACGTACATCAAGTCATGTCATGATACATAGGTGTAGAGTTTGGCACAATACATGTCATAGGTGAATCATGTGAAAGGGACTTGGGGCATATCATGTGCATGAATCATTTCTGATTGTCTTGGCATATGTCATGAACTTATACGTTTGTGCGGGGCTCTGAGAAAAACATTTCATGTCATGAATCATGTTCTGTGGGCTCGGAGCACATCATGTCATGCATGAAACATGTAAGTTCGAATCAGAGCACATTGTGTCGTCTACTTAATAATGTTTGCGCATCTCGGCCCACGTCATGTCATGCATGATTTATACAAGCAATGCTTGACGCACATCCTTCCTTATAATAAATCATCTTCAGGAACTCGGTGCATGTCACGTGATGCATGTATCCTGGCAGTGTGAATTGACACTCAACGTGCCTTGTCATTAATCGTGTATAAAAGACTCGGTGTACATCCTATATTGCATGTATCATATGCAATCTACTTAACGTACGTCATGTCATGTCATGATACATTTGTGTGTGATTGAGCCTACAACATGTTATGTCATGTGTAGTTTAAGTGGGCTCTTTCCACATTATGTCATTCATGAATCATTTCACTTTGACTCAGTGAAAATTGTGCCATAAAAATAATTATTTCTGCGAAGTTCTGCACAAATCACTTCATGCATGATTCCTATTAGACGAACTCGACACAACACGTGCCTTGTCATTAATCATGTTCAGTAGTCTTTGTGCACATTATGTCATGCATGAATCATGTCAATTCAAAGTGATGCACATTGGGCCTTCTCATGGATCACGTTCAGTGGATTCGGTGCACGTCACGTCATGCATGTATGATCTTATTTCGAAGTGACGGACATGGTGCCTTGTCATAGATCAATGTCATATCATGCATGTATCATATCAGTTTGTAGCAATGCACATCATGTCTCATTTCTTAGTACGTCCAAATTTTGGTGTGATTCATGTCTTGCATGTATAATGTCCCTGTGCTCAACGTAAATCATGTATTTCCATGATACATGTGTGTGCATTTCAACCCACATCATGTCATATATGAATCATGTGAAATGACCTAGGCATACCTCATGTCATACATGACTAATGTAAGTCGAATAAGCTCACATTGTATCATATCATTAATTAAGTACGCGGGGCTCAGAGCACATCATGTCATGTAGAATTCACATTAGAGGAGCTCGACACAGCCTGTGACTTGTTATTAATTATGTTCAGTGGGCTCAGTGCACATCATGTCATGCATGAATATTTTGCGGCATCGGTTCACATCATGTCATGCGTGAATCATGTCACTTCGAATTAAAGCACACTGTGTCATCTATTTAAAAATGTCTGTACATCTTGGCGCACGTCATGTCATGCATGACTTATATAAGTAAATTTTGACACACATCCAGCCTCGTAATTAATTATGTTCAGTGAACTCTTGCACGTCATGTCATGCACGTATCATGGCAGTGTGAATCGATGCACAATGTGCCTTTTCATTAATTGTGTATAAAAGGATCGGTGTATATCATTTCTTACATGTATCATGTGCAATGTGCTTAACATACGTCACGTCATGTCATGAAACATTTGTGCGTGGTTAGCCCACAACATGTTATGTCATGATTAGTTTCGGTGGGCTCTGTTCACATCATGTCATTCATGAATCATTTCACTTTGACTCGGTGAAAATTGTGCCGTAACAATAATTATTTCTGTGAAGCACGGTGCAAATCATTTCACGCATGATACATCTTAGATAAGCTCGACACACAATGTGCCTTGTCATTAATCATGTTCACTGGGCTATGTGCACATTATGTCATGCATGTATCATGTCAATCCGATGTGACACACATTGTGCCTTCTCATTAATTATCTTCTATTATCTTGGTGCAGGCAATGTCGTGCATCAAACATGTAGAATTGAAATGACACCCATTGTGCCTCATATTAATTATGTTCAGTGGGCTTGGTGCAAGTCATGAAATACATGTATTGTGTGAGTTTGAATCGAATCACATTGTGCCTTATCACTTATCATGTACAAATGGCATGGTGTTCATCTTTTCATGAATGTATTACGTCCATTGTGCTCAATGTATGTCTTTTTACATCATGAAAAATGAGAGCGCATTTCTGCCCGCAACATGTTATGTCATGATCATGTATAAGCTGCTCAGCCCTCATCATGTCATACATGAATAATGTCAGTCCACTGAGCGCACTATGTTCTGTATAATTAATTAACTCCATGGTGCTCGGAGCACCACATGTCATGTATGATTCATATTTGAGATGCTCGAAACACATGGTAACTTCTAATTAATCACGTTCAGTACACTCAATGCACGTCATGCCATGCATGTGTCATGTTAGTTTTAAGGGAAGCACATTGTGCCTTGTAATTAGTCATGTCCAAATGATCCGCTGTAAATCATGTCATTGTGTATAATGTCCATTGTGCTCAACATACATCATGTCATATCATGATACATGTGTGGGCTATTTGGTGCATATCATGTCATGCATGAATCATGTCAATTCAAAGTGACGCTAATTTTGCCTTTTCATTATTCATGTTCTGTCAGCGCAGTGCCCGTCATGTCATGCATGTATCATGTCATTTTGAAGCAACGCACATCGTGCCTCTTTCCTAAGTATGTCCAAAAAATTTGGTGTGATACATGTCTTGCATGTATCATGTCCATTTTGCTCAACGTTCGTCATGTCTTGTCATGATACCTGTGTGCGTATTTTAGTGCACATCATGTCATACATGAATCATGTGAAATGAAATTGGCACACCTCATGTCATACATTAATTGGGTCATTAGACTCATCGCACATTGTGTCGTATCTTAATTAGGTCCGCAAAGCTCGGAGCACATCATGTCATGTATGATATACATTGGAGGATCCTGACACAGACCTTGCCTTGTTATTAATCATGTTCATTGGGCTCGGTGCACGTCATGTCATCCGTGAATCATGTTAATACCAACCGACCCACATCGTGCTTTGTCACTAATCATGTACAAGGCACTCGGTGTACAACGTGTGAGGAATTTAACATGTCCATTGTGCTCAACGTTCATCATGTCATGTCATGATACATGTGTGTGTGTTTCAGTGTACATGATGTCATACATGAATCATGTGAAAAGGCCTCGGTGCACTTCATTTCATGTCATGAATCATGTTCAGTGGACTCCGCGCACAACCTGTCATGCATGTATCATGGCAGTTTGAATCGATGCACAAAAAGCCTTGTCATTTATCATGTATAAATGGCTCGGTGTACATCATGTCTTGCATGTGTCATGTGTATTGTGCTCAATTTACGTCATGTCATGTCATGATACATGTGTCCGTGGTTGAGACCAGAACATTTTATGTCATGATTAGTTTAGAAGGGCTTCTTCCACATCATGTGATTCATGAATCATTTAACTTCGACTAGGTGAAAATAGTGCTGGAACAATAATTATTTCTGCGAAGCGCGGCACAAATCACTTCATGCATGTTTCATATTACACGAGCTCGACACAAAACATGCCTTGTCATTTATCATGTTCAGTGGGCTCGGTGCACGTTATGTCATGAATGTATCATGTCAGTTCGAAGTGACTCACATCATGCCTTCTCATTAATCATGTTCTGTGGGCTCAGTACACATCATGCCATGCATGAATAATGTCAATTGAAAGTTACACACACACATTATGTCTTGTCAAGGATCATGTTCTGTGGACTCGGAGCACATCATGTCATGCATGATTGACATTAGAGGAGTTCGACACAGACTATACCTTTTTATTAGTTATGCTCAGTGGGCTAGGGGCAGGACAGGTCATATGTGAATCATGGTAAATCTGAGCGATGCACATCATGCTTTTTCATTAATCATGTACATGGCACTCGGTGTACATCATGGCATGAATTTATCATGTCCGTTGGGCTCAACATATATCATGTCATGATACATGTGTGCGTGTTTCAGGTACAGGATGTCATACATGAATCATGTGAAAATGCCATGGTGCACATCATTTCATTCATGAATCTTGTTCAGTGGGCTCGGCACACATCATGTCATGCATGAATATTTTTGCTGCCTTGGTTCACATCATATCATGCATGAATCATGTCAGTTCGAATCAGAGCACATTGTGCTGGGTAATTAATAATGTCTGTGCGTCTTGGCACACATCATGTCACGCATCAGTTACACAAGTAAATCTCGATGCTCGATGCTCATCGTGCCTTGTAGTTAATCATCTTCAGAGAACTGGGTGCACATTATGTCATGTATGTATCGGGCAGTGTGAATCGACGCACAACGTGCGTGTTTTCTAAGTACATCCCAAAATTTGGTGTGATTCATGTCTTGCATGTATCCTTTGTTCTCAAAATAAATCAAGTCTTGTTATGATACATGTATGCGTAATACAGTGCACATTATGAAATACATGAATCAAGTGAAATGACCAAGGCACACGTTATGTCAAACATGAATCATGTCAGTTAACTCAGCGCACATTGTGTCGTATTTTTAATTAAGTCCGCGTGGCTCGGAGCCCAACATATCCTGCATGATTCACATTAGAGGAGCTAAAGAAAGACCGTTTCTTGTTATTAATCATGTTTAGTGGGCTCAGTGCACGTCATGTCATGCGTGAATCATATTAATTCTGAGCCACACACATCATGCTTTGTCATCACTCATATAAAAGGCACTCGGTGTACATCATGTCATGATTTATCATGTCAATTTTGCTCAACGTACATCATCTCATGGCATGATACATGTGTGTGTGTGATGTAGCGTACATGATGTCATACATGAATCATGTGAAAAGGCCTTTGTGCACATCATTTCATGTCATGAATCATGTTCAGAGGACTCGGCGTACAACATGTCATACATGTATCATGGCAGTTTGAATCGATGCACTAAGTGCCCTGTCGTTCAACATGTTTAAAAGGCTCGGTGTACATCAAGTCTTGCATGTATCATGTGTATTGTGCTGAACATACGTCAAGTCATGTCATGATACGTATGTGCAGCGTTCGGGGCATTACACGTCATAATGAATCATGTGAAAGGGACTTGGGCACATCATGTAGCGCATGAATCCTGTCCAATTGTCTTGCGTATGTCATGAACTTATACATTTGTGCAGGGCTCTGAGAAAAACACTTCATATCATGAATCTTGTTCAGAGGGCTTGGGGCACATCATGTCATGCATGAATATTTTTACGGCCTCGGTTCACATCATGTCATGCATGAATCATGTCATTTCAAATCAGAGCACATTGTGTCATCTAATTAATAATGTCTGCACGTCTCCGCGCACGTGATGTCATGCATGATTTATATTAGTAATGCACGACACACATCGTTCCTTGTCATTAATTATGTTCAGTGACCTCGTTGCACATTATGTCATGCATGTATCATGGCAGTGTGAATAGGCACACAACGTGTCTTGTCATTAATCATGTAGAAAGGACTCAGTGTACATCATGTTTTGCATGTATCATGTTCAACGTGCTTGACATACATCATGTCATGTCATGATATATGTGTGCGTGATAGAGCCCACAACATGTTATGTAATGATTAGTTTAGGTGGGCTCTGTCCACGTAATGTCATTCATGAATCATTTCCCTTCGACTCGGTGAAAATTGTGCCGTAACAATAATTATTGCTGCAAAGCTCGGCGCAAATAATTTCATGTATGATTGGTATTAGACGAGCTCGACACAGAACGTGCCTTGTCATTAATCATGTTCAGTGGGCTCTGTGCACATTTTATCATGCATGAATCATGTCAATTCGAAGTGACGCACATTGTGCCTTCTCATGGATCATGTTCAGTGGACTCGGAGCATGTCATGTCATGCATGTGTCATGTCAGTTTGAAGCAACGCATATTATGCCTCTTTCCTAAGTACGTCCAAATATTTGGTGTGATTCATAACTTCAATGTATCATGTCCATTATGATCAATGTTTATCATGTCTTTTCATGATACATGTGTGCGTATTTCAGCTCACATCATGTCATGCATGAATCATGTAAAATGACCTAGGCGCACCTCATGTCATACATGACTCATGTCATTCGACTCAGCGCACATTGTGTCGTATTATTAATTAAGTCTGCAGGGCTCGGTGCACATCACGTCATGCATGATTCGCATTAGAGAAATTTGACACAGACTGTGCCTTTTTATTACTCATGTTCAGTGGGCTCTGTGCACGTTATGTCATGCATGAATCATGTCAATAGGAAGTGACACACATTGTGCCTTCTTATTAATCATGCTCAATGGATTTGAAGTACATCATGTCATGCATGTATCATGTCAGTTTCAGCCAAACGCATTGTGCCTCTTTATTTAGTACGTCCCAAAATTTGGTGCGATTCCTGTCTTGCATGTATAATGTCCATTGTGCTCAATGTAAATCATTACTTCTCCTGATACATGTGTGCATATTTCAGCGCATATCATGTCATACATGAATCACGTGAAATGACCTAGGCACACCTCATGTCGTATATGAATCATGTCAATCGACTAAGCACACATTGTGTTGTATCTTTAATTAAGTCCGCATGGCTCGAAGCACATCATGTCATGCGTGATTCACATTAGAGGTGCTCGACACAGACCCTGCCTTGTTCTTAATCATGTTAAGTGGGCTCGGTGCACGTCATGTCATGCGTGAATCATGTTAATTTGAAGTGACGCATATCGTGCTTTGTCATTAATCATGTATAAGGCACTCGGTGTACATTGTTTCATGAATTTATCATGTTCATTGTGCTCAACCTACATCATGTCATGTTATGATACATGTGTGCGTTATTCAGCGTACATGATATAATACATGGATGATGTGTAAGGCCTCAGTGCAAAACATTTCATTTCATGAATCATGTTCAGTGGACTCGGCACACATCATGTCATCCATGAATATTTTAGGGGCCTTTGTTCACATCATGTCATGCATGAATCATGTCAGTTCGAATCAGGCACATTGTACCATATCGTTAAAAAAGTCTGCGCGTTTCGGCGCACGTCATGTCCTGCATCATTTATATAAGTAATGCTCGACACACATTGTGCCTTGTAATTAATCATTTTCAGTGAACTCGTTGCATGTCAGGTCATGCATGTCTCATGCCTGCGTGAATCGATGCACAACGTGCCTTGTCATTGATCGTGAATAAAAGGTCGGTGTACATCATGTCTTCCATATGATGTGAAATGTGCTTAACATATGTCATGTCATATTATTATACATGTGTGCGTGGAGGAGCCCTCCACATGTTATGTCATCATTAGTTTAGGTGGGCTCTGACCACATCATGTCATTCATGAATCATTTCACTTTGACTCGGTGAAAATTTTGCCATAATTATAATTATTTCTGCGAAGGTCAGCGCAAATCATTCTTTGCATGATTCATATTAGACGAGCTCTACACACAACGTGCCTTGTCATAAATCATGTTCAGTGGGCTCTGTGCATGTTATGTCATGAATGAATCATGTCAATTGGAAGTGATGCACATTGTGCTTTCTCATTAATCACGTGTGTGGGCTAATTGCACGTCTTGTCATGCATGAATCATGTCAATTCGAAGTGACGTACATTGTGCCTTGTCAAGCTTCCTGTTCAGTAGACTCGAAGCATGTCATGTCATGCATTTATCATGTCAGTTTGAAGCAATGCACAAGGTGCCTCTTTCCTGAATATGTTCCAAATTTGGCGTGATTCATGTCTTGCATGTATCATGTCCATTGTGCTAAACGTTCATCATGCCTTGTCATGATACAGGTGGGCATATTTCAGCGCACATCATGTCATACATGAATCATGTGAAATGATCTAGGCACACTTCATGCCATACATGAATCATGTCAGTGGACTCTGCGCACATTGTGTCGTATCTTTAATTAATTCCGGGGGCTCTGCGCAAATCACGTCATGTATGATTCATATTGAAGTAGCTTGACACAGACCGTACCTTGCTGTTAATCATGTTCAGTGGGCTCGATGCACGTCATGTCATGTGGCAATCATGTTAATTCTAAGCGACGCACATCGTGCTTTGTCATTAATCATTTAACAGGCACTCGGTGTACATCATGTCATGATTTATCATGTCCTATCTCCTCAACGTACATCATATCATGTCATGATACATGCGTGCGTGATTCAGCGTACAAGATGTCATACATGAATCATGTGAAAAGGCTGCCGTGCACATCATTTCATGTCATAAATATGTTCAGTGGACTCGGCGCACAACATGACATGCATGTGTCATGGCAGTTTGAATCGATGCACAAAGTGCCTTGTCATTAATCATGTTTAAAAGGCTCAGTGTACATCATGACTTTCATGTATCATGTGTATTGTGCTCATGTACATGTCATGTCATGTCATGTCATGATACATATGTGCAGCGTTGGTGCAAAACATGTCGTAGATTAATCATGTGAAAGGGACTTGGGGCACATCATATCATGCATGAATCATGTCCGATTGTCTCGGCATATGTCATGAACTTATACATTTGTGTGGGGCTTTGAGAAAAACATTTCATGTCATGAATCCTTTTCAGGGGTCGACGCACATCATGTCGTGCATGAATATTTTTGCGACCTCGGTGCACATCATGTCATGCAGGAATCATGTCAGTTCAAATCAGAGCACATTTTGTCAACTAATTAATAATGTCTGTGCATCTCAGCGCACGTCATGTCAAGCATGATTTATACAATTAGTGCTCGACGCACATCAGGCCTTGTAATTAATCATGTTCAGTCAACTCAGTGCATGTCATGTCATGCGTGTATCATGGCAGTGCTAATCGATGCCCAATGTGCCTCATCATTAATCGTGTATAAATGTTTCTGTGTACATCATGCCTTGCATTTATCATGTGCAATGTGATTAACGTACATCATGTCATATCTGATACATTTGTCTGTGGTTGAGTCCACATATTAAGTCATGATTTGTTTAGGTGGGCTCTCTCCACATCATGTCATTCATGAATCATTTCACTTTGACTTCGTGAAAATTTTACCGTAATAATAATTATATCTGCGAATTTCGGCGCAAACCATTTTTTGCATGATTCTTATTAGACCAGCTTGACACAAAATGTGCCTTCTTATTAATCATGTTTTATGGGTTCAGTACACGTCATGTCATGCATGAATCATGTCAATTGGAAGTAACACACATTTTGCCTTGTCATAAATCATGTTCCGTTGACACGAAGCACATCATGTCATGGATGTATCATGTCAGTTTGAAGCCACGCACTTCGTGCCTCTTTCCTAAGTACGTCCAAAAATTTGGTGTGATTCCTGCCTTTCATGTATCATATTCATTTTCTCAACGTTCATCATGTCTTGTCATGGTACATGTGTGCGTATTTCAGCACACATTTTGTAATCCATGAATCATGTGATATGACCTAGGCACACTTGATGTCATACATGAATCATGTCAGTCGACTCAGCGCACATTGTGTCGTATAATAATTAATTCTGCAGGGCTGCGAGCACATCATGTCATGCATGTTTCACATTGAGGATCTCGACACAGACTTCGCCTCGTTATTAATCATGTTCAGTGAGCTCAGTGCAAGTCATGTCTTGGGTGTATCATGTTAATTCGAAGCGAAGCACATCGTGCTTTGTCATTAATGATGTACAGGGCACTTGGTGTACATCATGTCATGAATTTATCATGTCCATTGTGCTCAACGTACTTCATGTCAATTCATGATACATGTGTGCGTGATTCAGCGTACAAGATGTCATACATTAATCATGTAAAAAGGACTCGGTGCACATCATTTCATGTCATGAATCATGTTCAGTGGTCTTGTTGCACATGTCATGCATGTACATGGCAGTTTGAATCGATGCTCAATGCATTGATTCAAACTGCCATGATACATGCAGGACATGTTGTGTGCTGAGTCTTATGAGCAAAATTCATAACCAGACATGATACATTCATGACATGACATGTACTTAGCCCACAGAACATGATTAATGAGAAAGTACAATGTATGTCACTTCGAATTGACATAATTCATGCATGACATAACGTGCACAGAGCTCACTGAACATAATTAATGAAAAGGCACATTCTGTGTCGAGCTCATCTAATATGAATCATGCTTAAAATAATTAGTGCCTAGCTTCGCAGAAATAATTATTGTTACGCACAATTTTCACCGAGTCAAAGTGTATTGATTCAAGAATTACATGATGTGGACAGAGCCCAACAAAACTAACCATGACATAACATGTTGTTGGTTCAACCACGCACACATGTATCATGACATGACATTATGTACATTAAGCACATTGCACATGGCACATGCAAGACATGATGTACACTGAGCCTTTTATACACGATTAATAACAAGGTACTTTGTGCGTCGATTCACACTGCCATGATACATGCATGAAATGAGGTGCACCGAGTTCACTGAACATGATCAATTAAAAGACATGATGTGCACTGAGATGCGCAGACATTATTAATTAGATGGCACAATGTGATCTGATTCGAACTGACATGATTCATGCATGACATAATGTGAACCGACACCGCAAAAATATTCATGCATGACATGATGTGCATGATTTGCTCAGAGCCCCTGGACTTAATTAAAGATACGACACAATGTGCGCAGAGTCGACTGACATGATTCATATATGGCATGAGGTGTGCTGTCCCGGCCCGCGGGACGATCAACCGAGGCCCTAGAAACCAAGAAAAGAAGGGGGACAAGAGACGCAAAGAATGGAGACAAGACAGGCTTTCTGATCAAGTCTCGTTTATTGGGGGCTCAAGCAGTTGCTTATATGGGATCGGTCGTGGGGGAAGGGGTTTTTTTTCTGCGAATGCAAGGTTGCTATGGTGACCTAGCTGTAAAATGCAGGGTTGCCATGGTGACCTAGGTGTAAGTTGACTCTTCTTCTTATCTATACTTTCCTAAAAGCAGCTGCAAAGACTCTTCTCCTTAACTATACTTTCCTGACAGCAGCTATAAAGATTCTTGTTCTTATCTATACTTTCCTAAAAGCAGCTATAAAGATTCTTGTTCTTATCTATACTTTCCTAAAAGCAGCTATAAAGATTCTTGTTCTTATCTATACTTTCCTAAAAGCAGCTATAAAGATTCTTGCCAATTTGCCAGACAGCAACTTCAAAGGTTAGAGGTGCGAAAGTTAGAAGCAGGGCCTGGGCTGAGCTCTGGGAAACAACTCGCACCTTCGCTCTCCTGCCATTTGTTGTTCTTCTGTCCGTAAGCTTTTTCTTACGAACTGCTCCCCACAGGTCCCCCTTTTTTCTTTAATAAAACCAGAAATCTCCGTTCTGGTGCAGACGACTGTGCCTGTCTTAGGAGAGACCCCCACCGCCATAGTCCTTACCCGTCATTGGTACATGAAAGTCTTGCAATCATGCCCTGGCTTAGGTTGGTACTAGGCCTGGGGGCTCTTGCCCGTCACTGACTACCAGCCTCTGCCGGGGGAGGGAGCAACAGCCCTTTATTCATCAGAGTAGCCCTGCTCGGCTAACTCCAGTCGGTGATAGTGCACCTGTATGGGCTTTGACAGTATGGCATCAATTTGTTGTTTCACAAAATTAGTGAGCTTCCGAAATGCCCAAGGCCCGAAAGATAGGAGGAGAAGTAGTCCAATAAGTGGACCAAGTAACGAGGGCAAGAGAGTAGTTAGCCAAGGAGAAGCAGAAAACCAGTTATGAAACCAATTTTGTTCTTGTTCTCTTAATTTACGTCTGTGCTCTAAACCTTCTCTGACCTTTGCCATAGTATCCCTGACAACTCCTGAATGATCCATATAAAAACAGCATTCTTCCTTTAGGGCTGCACAAAGGCCCCCCTGTTTTAACAACAACAAATCTAGGCCTCTCCTATTTTGAAGGACTACCTCAGCAAGTGAGGAAAGGGATTTTTCTAAGTGGGAGATGGCAGTTTCTAGGTGCTCTAGGTCTTCATCAATGGATAGTCGAAGATCTGAATAGTATCTGTTAGAGAGAATGAGAGAGGTTACTCCCACCCCCGTACCCGTGGCGCCTAGGCCCAGCAGTACTGCTAGTGTAATAGCAGATACAGGTTCCCTTTTAACCCTGAGTGTCCCAGGACTGCTCTCTGGGTCCCAAGCTTGAGAAAATTGCTTTTCAGTGTAGTAGGTTAAGCGGGGAATTAATTGTACAAGTACACAAAAAAAGGTGGCATCAGGGTTAAGGAGATTACTATAAATGCAGGGTGTTAGCCCAGTGTTACATGCCCACCAGGTGTCATTGGGAGGAATGATATATGTGTCTTTAAGAGATAAGTCTATAGTGGTGTTACACAGATTTTTATGACTGGTAGGTGTCTTGCCAATGCAGAGCCCATTACCGGACACAGCCTGTAAGGTTAAGCGGGCGGTTCCCTGTTGAGTCCACCTGCACTGGTTATGATTAGATGTAGTCGTGTAATTGCCAGGTACAGCTACCCCCTCATAAAAGGGGGGACTGGCATCGTAGCATAGCCAGCAGGACTTGGTAAGCTCAGGGTTGGAGTGATTTAGAGTAAAGAAGGTTTTATGGATAAGGGCAGTCATGGATTCTCGAGTGGTCTTAATTTCTAGTGATCTATTAGGAGCAACAGGAACAGCAGCGGGGCTTGCATGTGACATGTAACTAGTAGTGGGCATAGCAGTTATGGGTTTATTTTTAGGGGCAAGAAATATATTGGGTCCTAGTGACTGTGTTCGGGGGGAAGTAATTTGTAATTTAAGTTGTATGATTCCCCCATAGTCAGTACCTGGCAGGTGTAGTCTGATGCCAAAATTTTTGCCAGCAAGCCAATTACCTGTTTTGCCTTTGTCTTTAAATCTAATTAGCAACTGATTACATGGTCGCCGGGGATTTTTCTTATTGGCCCCTACAACATGGGGCCACACCTCACATCTGTTTTTAAGAGAAGGGTCCCTAATAATTTCGATAAGAGCATTACTATCTGCCTGGGGCTTCCAAGCTCCTCCCTGAGTTTCGCATCCCCAGGCAGCACAATAATAACTTTCTGTTCCGCCACACTGACGAAAGCAGGCGCGATCTCCTGAGGTGTCTGGGCACACATAATATTCAACTATTCCACTGTTAGGGGGTTTTTGAGCCTGCCCTGGTTCCATAGCCTTTTCAAGGTCAAAACCAATATCAGGGAACCACGTCCCCTGTGGGGCGATCTTGGAAGTAGTATTAAGAACCTTGCCATCCCAAAAGGAGGTTAGTATCCAGGTTAGGTTATATGGAATGTGTGGGTTGGCAGAGTTAGTTACAACCAGATTAGTTACCAAAATCACCATGATGATTGTCTTTTTCTTTGGTTCCAGCTTCATTTTGAATTCCTGTAAGAGAATCATAGGGGGGTGTCTCAGGGCTTAGATTTCCCCTGGAATGGTGGTTAGTGTCTATTTGTTTTATGAGTCTTTCAGGCAGCCACCGGGCAGCCTGAGTTTTGGTGTCAAATATACACACTGATCCTCTCCCCCAAATAAGCACAGGGTCTGGACCTGACCACTGATTAGTCAGAGGATCTCTCCAGAGAACCATAGCATAATTATCAGCAGTAGCTGGATGCCAGAGGCGATCGGCAGCAGATTTCCCATTGTTGTCTAGGTTTAAGAAGTTTAGAACAAAGAGGGCATGAGCAATAACATTCTTTGGGGAGCTCTTAATTGGATATAACTCCCCCTTCTTTAGTTTGGAAATAGTATTTTTAAGAGTCTGATGTGCTCTCTCCACAATTCCTTGTCCCTGTGGGTTGTATGGTATGCCTGTAATGTGGCGAATTTGTAAAGTTGAGCAAAAGGATTGAAAGTTTTTTCCCATATAACCAGGTCCATTATCTGTTTTAATGACATTGGGTTTTCCCATTACTGATAAACAGGCAAGAACATGAGAAATAACATGTTTACTGGCCTCACCCGTCTGTAGGGAGGCGAAAAGATACCCACTGAAAGTATCAATAGTGACATGAAGGTATTTTAGGTTGCCAAATTCAGGAATATGAGTAACATCCATTTGCCACAATTCATTTGGAATGAGCCCCCTGGGGTTAACTCCTAGGTGGGGAGTGGGAAGAAAAGTGACACAGGCAGGGCATTGTTTAACTATTTGTCGAGCTTGTTCACGAGTTATGCGGAACATGAGCCTTAGAGTGTTAGCATTTAAGTGGTGTAAAGAATGAGCTTGTTGGGCCTGGTCAATAGCTGAGGCAAGGAAGACAGATGGGCCCCTGGTAGCTAAGTCAGTAAGCACATTTCCCTCAGACAGGGGCCCCGGCAAGCCTGTATGGGCTCGTAAATGGCCTATGAAGAAGGGGTGAGAGCGGGCCTGTATGGCTGTTTGAACTTGTAGAAAAAGACATATAGCTGCAGAGGTGGGCTTAATGAAGGAGGCAGTTTCTAACAGTGGAAGTGACTGGGCAATGTAAGCACTATCTGTATATAAATTAATAGGAGTCGTAGAAAAGGTCTGAAAGACCGTGAGGACAGCAAAAAGTTCAACAAGCTGGGCTGAAATGTACGGTGTTTGGATGGCTTGCGTTTGGTTATTGACAGTGAATGCCGCTTTCCCAGAAGAGGAGCCATCAGTAAATATTGTAAGAGCCCCCGAAAGCGGGGTACAAGAGGTTTTCTTTGGGAATACAAATGGGTGGAGCCTGAAAAATTGGAGGATTTTGTCTGAAGGGTAATGATTATCTATTTGGCCCACAAATGAGGCGCAGGCAAGTGGCCACTGTTCAGTTGTTTGAAAAAGCCAATCTACCTCAGCCCGCGTATATGGCTGAATAATAATGTCAGGCTCCTTGCCAAAATAGCGCCGTCCATTCTCTCTACTAATTACAATTAGTTTGGCTACTAAGTGGAAGTAGGGTACAATAGTTCTGTCTGGGGATGCGGGGAGATGGACCCACATTAAGGGTGCTGTTTGCCAGAAAACCCCCGTTGGGGTGTGGGCTGTAGCACAAATGATGAATTTAAGCGGTTGAGTATAGTCAATAAAAGTAACAAACTGCTGACTGATGGCCTGTTCTACTCTAGCCAGGGCTGTCCTACCTTCATCAGTTAGTGTCCGGGGGGACTTGGGGTCTGGGTCACCCTTTAATATATCAAATAAAGGTTTTAGTTCTCCCGTAGTAAGTTTCAAGTAGGGGCGGATCCAATTTATGTCCCCTAATAACTTTTGAAAATCATTTAAGGAGGTTAAATGTGTGGTTTTGAGTTGCAGTTTTTGGGTCTTTATTTGTTCACCGCAGAGTTCAAACCCGAGGTAGGTGTAAGGGTCTTTTAATTGGATCTTATCAGGGGCTATCTGTAGCCCTTTTCTTTTTAAATTATTTACAAGGGCATCACAGCACAGAAGGAGGTCGGTCCCATCATTCCCAGCTATGAGGATATCATCCATATAGTGGATAATATAAAGAGAGGGCCAGCGTGCCCGTATGGGGTCAATAGCTAACGCAACAAATTTTTGACAGAGTGTGGGGCTATTAGCCATGCCTTGAGGCAATACTTTCCACTGATATCTCTGCATAGGCCCCTGGAAATTTGTCACGGGAATACTAAAGGCAAAGCGTTTTCGGTCTTGAGGGTGAAGAGGGATAGTAAAAAAACAATCTTTGAGGTCAATTATGATTTTTAGAGATCCAGATGGAATGGCTACCGGGGAGGGCAAGCCTGGTTGAAGGGCCCCCATAACAACCATAGTTTTATTGACCTCTCTAAGGTCTTGCAAAAGCCTCCATTTCCCTGATTTTTTTCTAATTACAAATATTGGTGTGTTCCAAGGGGAGTCACTAGGTTCAATGTGTCCAGCTGCAAGCTGTTCCTGCACTAACTGGTTTGCAGCTGCCAGTTTTTCTGAAGTTAGTGGCCACTGATCCACCCAAACAGGTCTATTGTCCTTCCAGGATATAGGGTCTGCGTGGGGTGCAGGTTGGTCAGTGACCACTAAAATAAATTTCCTAGTCCTAATCGATCAGGTCGTCGAGCGACAGGTATGGGTTCTTTTATACCTTGAGCATCTCTCCCTAGGCCCTGGCCAGGGAGAAAACCTTGTTTAAGCATCTGGGAAGTAACAATATCATTAGGACTTAACATCATGACTCCCATTTGGGATAGTAGGTCTCGTCCCCACAAATTAACGGGGAGACCAGGAATAACATAGGGCTGAACAGTTCCAGTGTTATGTTCGGAGTCTTCCCAAGTCAACAGTTTTGTACTCTGTTCTGGATTAGTACTCTGACCAATGCCTTGTAGGTGAGTAAGGGTAGCCGAGAGGGGCCAGGATTGTGGCCAATCTTCTTTTTTAATAATAGTAGCATCGGCACCGGTATCAATAAGGCCTTCAAACATTTTTCCATCTAACTTTAGCTTAAGCATAGGTTTTTGGCGCAAAATATTTTGTGCCCAGTAGGTGTCAGGAGGCCCAAAATTGTCTTTGTCCCTTGGCTGATCCTTGCTAGAGGCATTGGCTGAATTAAGGGGTAACAAGAGTAATTGGGCAATTCTTTGTCCTTCTAAGATTGAAATGGGTGTTTTTAATGAAGAGGCCATAATCTTTATTTCTCCTGTAAAATCATTGTCTATTACTCCAGGGTAAACATGTAGGCCCTGTAGGATGGAGCTACCTCTCCCTATTAGTAATCCAACTGTCCCCTGTGGAAGAGGGCCAACAATGCCCGTGGACAGGGGCTGGACCCCCATTTCTGGAGTTAATACTGAGTAGGAGGAGGAACAAAGGTCCAATCCTGCGCTACTGGGGGCTGCTTGAAGGAGCTCTGAAACTGATCGAAGTTGTCTGCCTGGGGAACAAACCGAACCGCCCCAAGGTTTGAGTTCCCTTTGGGGGCCTGGGGCTGGCCCCTCCAGGAGTTTCCCTGATTTGGAGGAAAAGGGAGGTTGCCTTGGATATTTATTTTGGAGCGGCAATGGGCAGCCCAGTGGCGTCCCCTTTTACACTTGGGACATAGCCCAGGGCCGTTGCTGAGCCCTTGATGAGGGATGCTACAGTTTTTAGCAAAATGTCCAGGTTGCCCACAATTAAAACACTGCTTGGGAGATTGTCCAGCTGAGGCTTCCTTGATGGCGGCCCCGATGGCTAAGCCCATCTGGTGACTAGAGCCGATGTCTGCACACAGGCGAATATAGTCAGAAAGAGTCCCACGCCTTTGGGGACGAATAGCTGCTTGGCAGGCTGAATTGGCATTTTCAAAAGCTAGTTGTTTAAGAAAATCACTTTCAGTTTCAGCACTGCCAAGGAGTTTTTCAGCCGCGCTGGTAAGGCGGCTGACAAAATCCGAATAGGACTCATCGGGCCCCTGTCTGATGTTGGCAAGTGAAGAGGTTGCAGGCCCCTTTTGGGGCAGCTTCCTCCAGGCTTTAGTGGCCGCATTATGTATTTGAGCAAAAAGGCCAGCCGGATATTGCAACTGGGCCTCATTGGTGTCATAAGGTTTGTGGCCTCTAAGTTTATCATATGACCAATCAGCACTTTCACCTCCAGCCTCTGAATTACGGCGAGCAGCGTCCTTGCATGCCTCAGAAAACTCAGATTTCCATAAAACATAATCTCCCCCGGATAAGGTGGCCCGAGCAAGATGGTGCCAATCAATAGATGTAAGCCAAAGATCATCTAAGGCCTCTAAGATAGAAAGTGTAAAAGGGGCGACAGGGCCAAATTGGGAAACAGCCAATTTTAATTCCTTCAAGGTTTTAAAATCAAGACGTTTATATTCTCTAAAAAGCTCGTCAGATCTGCCCTCATCATCATCCCTGTCTCCCTCACGCTTAACAGGAGGTAGTTCAATCACTGGGAAAAGATTAAGGGGAGGCTTTCTTTTGAAGTGTATTTTAGTCTTTGAGGCCGTGTCAGGTGCGGTAGCAGGGGGTAGGGCCTCCAAGTCAGCAGGGGCTAATTCCAAGTCAAGTTTGCGAAGCTCTCGGATTAAAGTATTATGTTCTTTTTTGAGTTGGATAGTCTCACGCAGTTTTTGAATTTCTTGAGCCAAATGTTTTGGGGACAGGGGAGTAACAGAATTACTGTCAATATCAGCCTCTGGGTGAGCAGATGGAAGTGGAGCGGAGGCATAAGGCCCCTTAGTGAAAACTGGCATTTGGGGATGGTACGGAGGGGGGTAAGGTAGAGCGAAATAAGGTGAAAGGGGGGCATAATCTGAATGTGGATTGGCTGCTAAAGGTGGCCAGCCAGGGTTATGATATCTAGCAGCTTGCTCCTCTAAATCTGCCGCATTCTCAGGGCCTAGATAGCCATTACCAGACCTAGGATCAGGATGGAAGGCACGCAGTGAGGGGTAAATGTTCTTATATTGTTTAACCTTTGTAGGGTTATCGGCACCTTTAAAGTTAGTTGGAGCCTCTTCGTCAGGGGGCACAGGGATAGAAACAGAATCTTCATCCTTGGGGCAAAAAGGCCTTTCACCTACATCTCTTTGTGACCCAGCGTCTAAAGAGGCTGTACTACGCTTGAATTCTTTTTCTAAGTAAGAAGCTCCCTCCCTAAGGACCTCATCAATATCTTCAGTATGACGGTGTACACATAAAAGGTCATTAATACAATTCCAATAAGTAAAGGCAGTCACCGGGACCCTCTCCGGGCCAAATGTTCTATAGTAATCATTAAGCGCGTCACCAACACGCCCCCATCGTTTTTCATCAATTGTCCCCTCTTGGGGTAGCCAAGGACAAACATCCTTTAGAAAATTAAAAAACTTGACCAGATCTTTCTTTTTAACTTTGACTCTTCGAGCCCGGAGTGAGTCTTTAAGACCCCCAATAAACCTTTCTTGGACACTAATTTCTTGTCCCATTATGTAAAGGGAAATCAGGGATTACAACCCTTACTCTTTGCGCCCGAAGGGAGTCCTAGCAATCGCCTCTGCGTGCTAGAGACACTAAAACCTACTCAATTGTCTTGTCCCTTACACATCCCTAATCCAAGGGGGACGTCCGCGTACCTCCTCGGTGCTTTCCACAAACCGGGTCCTCTTGTGGTGACCGACTAAATCTGGGCTGCGCAGCCACTTTGGGGCGGACGACTTATCATCTCCTTTTCTCGGATCTTTGGGCCCCACGTTGGGCGCCAGTTGTCCCGGCCCGCGGGACGATCAACTGAGGCCCTAGAAACCAAGAAAAGAAGGGGGACAAGAGACGCAAAGAATGGAGACAAGACAGGCTTTCTGATCAAGTCTCGTTTATTGGGGGCTCAAGCAGTTGCTTATATGGGATCGGTCGTGGGGGAAGGGGTTTTTTTCTGCGAATGCAAGGTTGCTATGGTGACCTAGCTGTAAAATGCAGGGTTGCCATGGTGACCTAGGTGTAAGTTGACTCTTCTTCTTATCTATACTTTCCTAAAAGCAGCTGCAAAGACTCTTCTCCTTAACTATACTTTCCTGACAGCAGCTATAAAGATTCTTGTTCTTATCTATACTTTCCTAAAAGCAGCTATAAAGATTCTTGTTCTTATCTATACTTTCCTAAAAGCAGCTATAAAGATTCTTGTTCTTATCTATACTTTCCTAAAAGCAGCTATAAAGATTCTTGCCAGTTTGCCAGACAGCAACTTCAAAGGTTAGAGGTGCGAAAGTTAGAAGCAGGGCCTGGGCTGAGCTCTGGGAAACAACTTGCACCTTCGCTCTCCTGCCATTTGTTGTTCTTCTGTCCGTAAGCTTTTTCTTACGAACTGCTCCCCACAGTGTGCCTAGGTCATTTCACATGATTCATGTATGACATGATGTGTGCTAAAATATGCCCACATGTATCATGACAAGACATGATGAACATTGAGCACAATGACATGATACATGCAAGACATGAATCACACCAACTTTTGGAACGTATTCAGGAAAGTGGCACCTTGTGCATTGGTTCAAACTGACATGATAAATGCATGACATGACATGCTCCGAGTCTACTGAACATGAAGCTTGACAAGGCACAATGTACGTCACTTCGAATTGACATGATTCATGCATGACAAGACTTTCAATGAGCCCACACACATGATTAATGAGAAAGCACAATGTGCATCACTTCCAATTGACATGATTCATGCATGACATAACATGCACAGAAACCACTGAACATGATTAATGACAAGGCAACTTGTGTGTTGAGCTCGTCTAATATGAATCATGCAAGGAATGATTTGCGCCGAGCTTCGCATAAATAATTATCATTACGGCACAGTTTTTACCGAATCGAAGTGAAATGATTCATGAATGACATGATATGGACAAAGCCAACCTAAACTAATAAAGATATAACATGTTGAGGGCTCCACCACACACGCATGTATAATGACATGACATGACGTATTATAAGCACATTTCACATCATATGGAAGACTTGATGTATACAGACCTTTTATTCACGATCAATGACAAGGCATGTTGTGTGTCGATTCACGCTGGCATGATACTTGCATGACCTGACATGTGACGAATTTACTGATAATGATTAATTACAAGGCAAAATGTTTGTCGAACATTACTTGTATAAATGATGCAGTATATGACGTGCACTGAAATGCGCAGACATTTTTAACGATATGGCACAATGTGCCTGATTCAAACTGACATGATTCATGCATGACATGATGTGTGCCGAGTCCACTGAACATGATTCATGACATGAAATGATTTGCACCGAGACCTTTACACATCATTCATGTATGATATCATGTATGCTGAATCACGCACACATGTATCATAACATGACATGATGTACGTTGAGCACAATGAACATGATAAATACATGAAACAATGTAAACTGAATACCTTGTAAAGGATTAATGACAAAGCATGATGTGCGTCGCTTCGAATTAACACGATTCACACATGACCTGATGTGCACCGAGCCCACTTAACATGATTAAGAAAAGGCTCAGTCTATGTCGAGCACCTCTAATGTGAATCATGCATAACATGATGTGCTCCAAGCCACGCGGACTTAATTAAAGATACGACACAATGTGCGCTGAGTCGACTGACATGATTCATATATGACATGAGGTGTGCCTAGGTCATTTCCCATGATTCATGTATGACATGATGTGCGCTGAAATACGCACACATGTATTATGACAAGACATAGTTTACGCTGAGCACAATGGACGTTATACATACAAGACATGAATCACACCAAATTTGGGGATGTATTAAAGAAAGAGGCACAATGTGTTTGGCTCAAACTGACATGATACATGATTGACATGAACTGTTCCTAGTCTACGAAACATGATCCATGACAAGGCACAATGTGCGTCACTTCCAACTGACATGATTCATGTAAGACATAACGTGCACAGAGCCCACTGGACATGATTAATAACAAGGCACGTTCTGTGTCAAATTCCTCTATTGTGAATAATGCATGACGTGATGTGAACTTAGCCCCGAGGACTTAATTAATGATACGACACAATGTGCGCTTTGTTGAATGACATGAATATGTATGACATGAGGTGTGCCTAGGTAATTTCACATGATTCATGTATGACATTGTGTGAGCTAAAATATGCAAACATGTATCATGAAATGACATGATGAACGTTGATCACAATGGACATGATACATGCAAGACATAAATCACACCAAATATTTGGACGTACTTAGAAAACTGGCATGATGTGCATTGCTTCAAACTGACATGATACATGCATGACATGATGTACTCTGAGTCCACTGAACATGATCCGTGACAAGGCACAATGTGCATCACTTTGAATTGACATAATTCATGCATGACAAAAGGTGCCCAGAGCCCACTGAACATGATTAATGACAAAGCACGTTCTGTTTCGAGTTCGTCTAATACCAATCATGCATGAAATGTTTTGTGCCGAGCTTCGCAGAAATAATGATCATTACCGCATAATTTTCACCGAGTCAAAGTGAAATGATTCATGAATGACATAATGTGGACAGAGCCCATCTAAACTAATCATGATATAACATGTTGTGGGCTCTATCATGCACACATATATCATGACATGGCATGACGCATGTTAAGCAAATTGCACATGATACATGAAAAACATGATGTACACTGAGTCTTTTATGCACAATTAATGACAAGATATGTTGTTCACCGATTAATACTGCCATGATACATCCATGACATAATGTGTAATGAGATCACTGAACATAATTGATGACGTGGCATGATGTGTGTCGTGCATTACTTGTATATATCATGTATGACATGACATGCACAGAGATACAGAGACATTATTAATTAGATGTCAAAATGTTCTCTGATTCGAACTGACATGATTCATGCATGACATGATGTGAACCGAGACATCATAAATATTCATGATTAACATGATGTGATCCGAGCCCACTGAACACGATTCATGACGTGAAATGTTTTTTCAGAGACCCGCACAAATGTATAAGTCCATGACATACACCGAGACAATCGGACATGATTCATGCACAACATGATGTGCCCCAAGTCCCTATCACATGATTCATCTTTGACATGTATTGTGCCGAACGCTGCACCTATGTATCATGACATGACTTGCTGTATGTCTAGCACAATACACATGATACATGCAAGACATGATGTACAACAAGCCTTTTATACATAATGAATGATAAGGCACTTTGTGCATCGATTAAAACTGCCATGACACATGCATGTCATGTTGTGTGCCGAGTCCACTGAGCATGATTCATGACATGAAATAATGTGCACGGAGGCCTTTTCACATGATTCATGTAAGACATAATGTACGCTGAATCACGCACACATGTATCATAACATGACATGATATACGTTGAGCACAATGGACATGATAAATTCATGACATGATGTACACCGAGTCCATGTAGATGATTAATTACAAAGCACGAAGTGTGTTTCTTCGAATTAACATGATTCACGCATGACAGGACGTGCACTGAGACCACCGAACATGATTAATAACAAGGCACTGTCTGTGTTCAGCTCCTCTAGTGAGAATCATGCATGAAATGATATATTCCGAGCCCCGCGGAATTAAGTAATGATACGACACAATGTGGTCTGAGTCAACTGACATAATTCATGTATGACATGAGGTGTGCCTAGGTCATTTCAGATGATTCATGTATGACATGATGTGCCCTGGAATATGCAGACATGTATCATGGCAAGACATAATGAACATTGATCACAATGAACATGATACGTGCAAGACATGAATCACACCAAATTTTGGGACGTACTTAGGTAAGAGTCACGAAGTGCGTGGCTTGAAACTGACATGATACATGCATGAAATGATGTGCTCCGTGTCCACGGAACATGATTTATCACAAGGCAAAATGTGCGTCACTTCCAATTGACATGATTCATGATGACATTACGTGTACTGAACACATAAAAGATGATTAATAAGAAGGTACGTTTTGTGTCGAGCTTGTCTAATAGAAATCATGCCAGAAATGATTTGCGCTGATCTTCACAGAAATAATTATTGCTACAGCACAATTTTCACCAAGTCGAAGTGAAATGATTCATGAATGACATGATGTGGACAGAGCCTACCTAAACAAATCATGACATAACATGTTGTGGGCTCAACCACGGACAGATTTATCAGACATGACATGACATACGTTAAGGACATTGCAAATGATACATGCAAGACATGATATAAACCAAGCCATTTATACACGATAAATAATGAGGCACGTTGTGCATCAATTCGCACTGCCATGATACATGCATGACATGACATGCACTGAGTTCACTGAACATGATTAATTACAAGGCACAATGTGCATCAAGCATTAATTGTATAAATCATGCATGACATGACATGCGCCAAGATGCACAGACATTATTTATTAGTCCGCACAATGTGCTCTGATTCAAACTGACATGATTCATGCATGACATGATGTGCGCCGACCCCTGAACAGGATTCATGACATGAAATGTTTTTTTCAAAGCCCGAACATATGTATAACTTCATGACTTACACCGAGAATATCGGACATGATTCATGCACAATATAATGTGCCACAAGTCCCTTTCACATGATTAATCTATGACATGTTTTGCGCCAACGCTGCACCTATGTATCATGACATGACTTGACATACGATGAGCACAGTACACATGATAAATGCAATACCTGATGTACACTGAGTCTTTTAAACATGATGAATGACAAGGCTCATTGTGCATCGATTCAATGCCATGATACATGCATGTCATGTTGTATGCCGAAACCATTGAACATATTCATGACATAAAATGATGTGCACCGAGGACATTTCACGTGATTCATTTATGACATATTGTACCCAAAATCACTCACACATGTATCATGACATGACATGATGTACGTTTAGCATAATAGACATAATAAATTCAAGATATGATGTACTCCAAATGCCACGTACATAATTAATGACAAAGCACGATGTGCTTCAATTAGAATTAACATGATTCATGCATGATATGACGTCCACCGAGTCCACTGTACATGATTAATAACAAGGCATGGTCTAGGTCGAGCACCTCTAATGTGAATCATGCATGACATGATGTGCTCCGAGCCATGCGGACTTAATTAAAGATAAAACACAATGTGCGCTGAGTCGACTGACATGATTCATTTATGACATGAGGTGTGCCTAGGTCATTTCACATGATTCATATATGACATGGTGTGCGCTGAAATACGCAGACATGTATCATGACAAGACCTGATTTACGTTGAGCACAATGGACATTATACATTCAAGACATTTATCACACCAAAATTTGGGACGTACTAAAGAAAGAGGCATGATGCTGTGGTTTAAACTGAGAAGATCCATGCATGACATGATGTACTCCAAATTCACTGAGCATGATTACTGAGAAGGCACAATGTACGTTACTTTCAATTGACATGATTCACGCATGACATGACGTGCACCGAACCCACTGAACATGATTAAAAATACGGTACGGTCTGTATTGAGCTCCTCTAATGTGAATCATGCATGACATGATGTGCTCTGTGCCCAAAAAACTTAATTACAGATACGACACAATGTTTGCTGAGTCGACTGACATGATTCATGTATGACATGAGGTGTGCCTAGGTCATTTCACATGATTGATGTATGACATGATGTGCGATGAAATACGCACACATGTATCATGACAAGACATGATGAACTTTGAGCACAATGGACATGATACATGCAAGACATGAATCACATCAAAATTTGGGACATACTTAAGAAAGAGGCACGATGTGCTTTGCTTCAAACTGACATGATACATTCATGACATGACGTGCTTCGAGTCCCCTGAGCATGATTAATGAGAAGGCACAATGTGTGTCACTTCAAATTGACGTTATTCATGCATGACATAACGTGCACAGAGCCCACTGAACGTGATTAATGACAAGGCACATTTTGTGTTGAGCTAGTCTATTATGAATCATGCATGAAATGATTAGCACAGAGCTTTGCAGCAATAATTATTGTTATGGCACAATTTTCACTGAGTTGAAGTGAAATGATTCATTGATGACATGATGAGGAAAGAGTGCAACAAAACTAATATGACGTAAAGTGTTGTGGGTTCTACCTCGCACACATATATCATGACATGACATGATGTATGTTAAGCACATGGCGCATGATACATATTAGACATGATGTAAGCCAAGCCTTTTATACACGATTAATGACAAGGCAAGTTGTACATCGATTCACACTGCTAGGATACATGCATGACGTGATGTGCACCGAGTTTACTGAAGATGATTAATTACAAGGCACGATTTGAGTCGAGAATTACTTATATAAATCATGCATGACATGATGTGGACCGAGATGCGCAGACATTATTAATTGACAGCACAATGTGCACTTTTTCGAACTGACATGATTTGTGCATGACATATTGTGAACCGAGTCCGCACAATTATTCATGCATGACAAGATATGCGCCGAGCCCACTGAACATGATTCATGATATGAAATGATTTTCTCAGAGCCACGCACAAATGTATAAGTTCATGAAATACGCTAAGACAATCGGACATGATCATGCACGATATGATGTGCCCCAAGTTTCTTTCACAGGATTCATCTTTGACATTTTTTGTGCTGAATGCTGCACCTATGTATCATGACATGACTTGACGTACGTTGAGCACAATACACATGATACATGCAAGACGTGATGTACACTGAGCCTTTTAAACATGATGAATGAAAAGGCTCTTTGTGCATCGATTCAAACTGCCACGTACATGCATGACATGTGCGTCGAGTTGGCTGAGCATGATTCATGACATGAAATGATGTGCATGGAGGACTTTTCACATGATTCATGTATGATATAATGTACACTGAATCACGCACACATTTATCATGTCATCACATGATGTACATTCAGCACAATGAACATGATAAATTCATAAAATGATGTACCCCGAATGCCTTATACATAATTAATGACAAAGCATGATGTGTGTCCCTTTGAGTTAACTTGATTCACGCATGACCTGACGTGCACCGAGCCTACTGAGCAAGATTAATAACTAGGCATGGTCTGTGTCGAGCCCCTCTAATGTGAATCATGCATGACATGATGTTCATCGAGCCCCGCACACTTAATTAAAGATACAACACGATGTGCGCTTAGTCAACTGACATGATTCATGTATGACATGATGTGTGCCTAGGTCATTTCACATGATTCATGCATGATAGTATTTTTCGCTGAAATACGCACACATGTATCATGACAAGACATGATTTACATTGAGCAAAATAGACATTATACATGCAAGACATGAATCACACCAAATTTACCTACATATTTAGGAAAAAAGGCACGATGACCGTTTCTTCAAAGTGACCTGATATGTGCATGACATAACGTACTCAGAATCCCCTGAACATTATTCATAACAAGGCACCAGGAGCGTCATTTCAAATTGACATGATTCATGCATGACATGACGTGCACAGAGCCCAGAGAACGTGATTAATGAGAAGGCACAAAGTGTGTCAGTTGAATTAACATGATTCACGCATGACATGACATGCACTGAGCCCAACAAGCATGATTAATATCAAGGCAACGTCATGTCGAGCTCCTCTAATGTGAATCATGCATGACATGATGTGTTCCGAGCCACGCGGACTTAATTAAGGATACAACACAATGTGCGCTGAGTCGACTGAAATGATTCATGTATGACACAGGATGTGCCCAAGTCATTTCACATGATTTATGTATGTCATGATGTGCACTGAAATATGCAGACATGTATCATGACAAGACATAATAAACGTTGAGCACAATGGACATGATACCTGCAAGACATGAATCACACGAAATTTTAGGATGTACGTAAGAAAGATTCCCGATGCGTGGGGCTTCAAACTGACATGATACATGCATGACATGATGTACTCCAATTCCACTTAACATGATTAATGAGAAGGCACAAATTGCGTTAGTTCGAATTGACATAATTCAGGCATGACATAATATGCACGGAGCCCACTGAACATCATTAATGACAAGGTACATTTTTGCCGAGATCATCTAATATGAAATTTACATGAAAAGATTTGTGCCGATGTTCGCAGTAATAATTATTTTTATGGCACAATTCTCACCAAGTCATAGTGAAATGATTCATGAATGACATGAAGTGGACAGAGGCCACCTAATCTAATTATGACATAACATGTAGTGGGCTCAACAACGCACACATTTATCATGACATAACATGATGTACATTAAGCACTTTGCATATGATACATGCAAGACATGATGTACACCGAGCCTTTTATACATGATTAATGAAAAGGCACGTTGTGTGTCAATTCATACTGACCTGATACATGCATGACATGACATGCTCTGAGTCCACTGAACATGATGCATGACAAGGCACCATATGCGTCACTTCGAATTGACATGATTCATGCATGACATAACATGCACAGAGCCCTCAGAACATGATTAGTGAGAAGGATCAATGTGCATATTTCAAATGGACATGATTTATGCATCACATAACTTGCACAGAGCCCACTGAACATGACTAATTACAAGGCACATTGTGTGTCGAGCTCATCTAATATGAATCATGCATGAAATGATTAGAGCCATGCTTCACAGAAATAATTATTGTTATGGCACAATTTTCACCGAGTCAAAGTGAAATGATTCATGTATGACATGATGAAGACAGTGCCCACGAATACTACTCATGACATAACCTTTTGTGGGCTCAACCAAGCACACATGTATTATGACATGACATGATGTACGTTAAGAACATTGCACATGATACATGTAATACATGATGTACATTGAGGCTTTATACACGATTAATGAGAAGTCACGTTGTGCAGTGATTGACACTGCCATGATATGTGCATGACATGATGTGCACTGATTTCTCTGAAGATGATTAATTATAAGGCACAATGTGCATCAAGCATTACTTCTATAAATCATTCATGACATGACGTGAACCGAGAAACGCAGACTTTATTAAATAGATGGCCCAATGTGCTCTGATTCAAAATGAAAAGTATCTTGCATGATATGATGTGAACCCATCCCACAAAAATATTCATGAATGACATGATGTGCACCGAGGCCACGGAACATGATTCATAATATGAAATTTTTTTCTCAGAGCCCTGCACAATTGTATAAGTTCATGACATAGGCCGAGACAATCGTACAGGATTCCTGCACGACATGATGTGCCCCAACTCCCTTTCACATGGTTCATCTGTGACATATTTTGCTCCGAAAGCTGCACCTATGTGTCATGACGTACGTTGAGCACAATACACATGATACATGCAAGACATGATGTATATCGAGAATTTAAACATGTTCAGTGACAAAGCACTTTGTGCATCAATTCAAACTACAATGATACATGCATGACATGTTGTGCCCCGAGTCCACTGAACATGATTCATGACATGAAATGATGTGCACTGAGGCCTTTTTACATGATTCATGTATGACATATATCTACGCTGAATCATGCACACATGTATTATGACATGGCATGATGTATCTTGAGCACAATGAACATGATAAATTCATGACATGATGTACACCGACTTACTTGTACATGATTAGTGACAAAACACAATGTGCGTTGCGTTGAATTAAAATAATTCACGCATGACATGACTTGCACCGAGCCCAATGAACATGATTAATAACAAGACATGGTCTATGTCGAGCTCCTCTTATATGAATCATGCATGATATGATGTTCTGCCAGCCCCACAAACTTAATTAATGATACGAAACAATGTGCGATGACTCGAATAACTTGATTTATATATGACATGGGGTCTGCCTAGGTGAATTCACATGATTCATGTATGACATGATGTGCGATGAAATACGCACACATGTATCATGACATGACATGACGTACGTTGAGCACATTGCACATGATACATGTAAGACATGATGTACACAGAACCTTTTATACACAATTAATTACAAGGCACATTGTGCTTCGATTCACACTGCCAAGATACATGCATGACATGACATGCACAGAGTTCACTGAAGATGATTAATTGCAAGGTAGATGTGTGTCGAGCATTACTTGTATAAATCATGCATGACATGATGTGTGCCGAGATGCGCAGACATTATTCATTAGATGGCACAATGTACTCTGTTTCGTATTGACATGAATCATGCTTGATATGATGTGAACTGACACCACAAAAATATTCATACATGACATGACATTCGCCGAGTCCACTGATAATGATTCATCCTATGAAATGTTTTACTCAGAGCCCCGCAGAAATGTATAAGTTCATGACATATGCAGAGACAATCGGACAAGATTGATTCACGACATGATGTGCTTCAAGTCCATTCACATAATTCATTTATGACATGTTTTGTGCAGAATGCTGCACCTATGTATCATGACATGACTTGACGTACGTTGAGCACAATACACATGATATAAGCAAGACATGATGTACATCAAGTGTTTTAGACATGATGAATGACAAGGCACTTTATGCATCGATTCTAACTGCCATGATACATACATGACATGTTGTGTGCCGAGTCCACTGAACATGATTCATGACATGAAATGATGTACACCGAGACCTTTTCACATGATTCATGCATGACATGATGTACGCTGACACACACACACATGTATCATGACATGACATGATGTATGTTGTGCATAATGAACATGACGAATTCATGACATTATGTACACCGAGTGCCTTGTACATGATTAATGACAAAGCATGAAGTGCGTTGCTTAGATTTAACATGAATCATGCACGACATGACGTGCACCGAGCACACTGAACATGATTAATAACAAGACACAGTCTGTGTCGAGCTCCTCTAATGTGAATCATGCATGACATGATGTACTCCGAGCCACGCGGACTTAAGTAATTATACAACACAATGTGTGCTTAGCCAACTGATATGTTTCATGTATGACATGAGGTGTGCCTAGGTCATTTCACATGATTCATGTATGACATAATGTGCGCTGGAATATGCAGAAATGTATCATGACAGGACATAATGAATGTGAGCAAAATGGACATTATACATGCAAGACAGGAATCACACCAAATTTTGGGACATACTTAGGAAGCAAGCACGATGTGCTTTGCTTCTAACTGACATGATAGATGCATGAAATGACGTACTCCGAGATCACTAAACATGATCCATGACAAGGCACCATGTGCGTCACTTCGAATTGAAATGATTCATGCATGACATGACGTGCACTGAGCCCACAGAACATGATGAATGGGAAGGCACAATGTGCGTCACGTCGAATTGACATGATTCATGCATAACATAACGTGAACAGAGATTACTGAACATGATTAATGACAAGGTACTTTGTGTGTTGAGCTCATCTAATATGAATCATGCATGAAATGATTTGCACCTACCTTCGCAGCAATGATTATTGTTATGGCATAATTTTCACCGAGTCAAAGTGAAATGATTCATGAATGACATGATGTGGACAGAGCCCACCTACACTAATCATGAGATAACATGTTGTGGGCTCAACCATGCACAAATGTATCATGACACGACATTATGTACTTTAAGAACATTGCACATGATAAATACAAGACATGATATACACCAAGCCTTTTATACACGATTAATGACAAGGCACGTTGTGAATCGATTCACCCTGCCATGATACATGCATGACATGACGTGCACCGAGTTCACTGAACATGATTAATTACAAGGCATGATGTGCATCGAGCATTACTTGTGTAAATCATGCATGACATGACGTGCACCAAGACGTGCACATTATTATTTAGACGGCTCAATGTGCTCTGATTCGAACTGACATGATTCATGCATGATATGATGTGAACCTAAATCATGGAAATATTCATAAATGACATTTTTTGTGCAGTGACCAGTGAACATGATTCATGAAATGAAAGGTTTTTCTCAGACCTCAGACAAATGTATACATTCATGACATATGCCAGAACAATCGTGCATGATTCATGCATGACATGATGTGCAGCAAGTCCCATTCACATGATTCACGTATGAGATATTTTGCGCCGAACGGTGCACCTATTTATAATGACATGACATGATGAACTTTGAGCATAATGGACATGATAAATTCATGATATGATGCAACCGAGTGCCTTGTACATGGTTAATGACAAAGCTCGATGTGCGTCGCTTCAAATTAACATTATTCATGCATGACATGACATGCACCGAGCCCACTGAACATGATTAAGAACAAGGAACAGACCGAGTCGAGCTCCTCTAATGTGAATCATGCACGACATTATGTGCTCTGAGCCATGTGGACTTAATTAAAGATACGACACAATGTGAGCTGAATTGACTGACATGATTCATGTATGACATGAGGTGTGCCTAGGTCATTTCACATGATTCATGTATGACATGATGTGCTCTGAAATACAGAAAAATGCATCATGACAAGACATGATTTATGTTGAGCACAATGGACATGATAAATGTAAGGCATAAATCACACCAAATTTTGGGATGTACTTAGGAAAAAAGCACTATATGATTTGCTTCAACCTGACATGATACATTCAAAACATGACGGGTACTGAGCCCACAGAATATGTTTAATGAGAAGGCACAATATGCGTCACTTCGAATTGACATGAGTCATGCATGACATAATGTGCACAGAGCCCACTGAACATGATTAATGACAAGGCACGTTGTATGGCGAGCTTGTCTAACATGAACCATGCATTAAAAGATTTGCGACGAGCTTTGCAGAAATAATTATTGTTATGGCACAATTTTCACTGAGACGTAGTGAAATGATTCTGAATGACATGATGGGATCAGAGTCCCACCTAAACTAATCATGACAAAACATGTTGTGGGATCAACCACGCACACATGTAGCATGACATGACATGGCGTAAATTAAGCACAATGCACATGATACATACAAGACATGATGTAAACCAAGCCTCTTAAACATGATGAATGACAAGGCACTTTGAGCATCGATTCAAACTGCCATGATACATGCATGACAGGTTGTGCGCCGAGTCCACTGAACATGAGTCATCACATGAAATGATGTGCACCGAGGCCTTTTCACATGATTCACGTATGACATCATGTACACTGAATCACACACACATGTATCATGACATGGCATGATGTATGTTGTGCTCATTGCAGATGATACATGCAAGACATGATGTACATGGAGCCTTTCATACACTATTAATAAAAAGGCACGTTGTGCGTCGATTCACACTGCCATGATACATGCATGACATGACGTGCACCGAGTTCACTGAACATGATCAATTACAAGACATGATGTGCGCCGAGACGCGAAGACATTATTAATTAGACGGCACAATGTGCTCTGATTCGAACTGACATGATTCATGCATGACATAATGTGAACCGACACCGCAAAAATCTTCATGCATGACATGATGTGCGCCGAGCCCACTGAACACGATTCATGACACGAAATGTTTTACTCAAAGCCCAGCACAAATGTATAAGTCCATGACATACGCCGAGACAATTGGACATGATTCATGCACGACATATTATGCCCCAAGTCCCTTTCACATGATTCACCTTTGACATGTTTTGCGCCGAACGCTGCACTTATGTATCATGACATGACTTGACGAGGGTCTAGCACAATACACATGATACATGCAATACATGATGTACACTGAGTCTTTTAAACATGATGAATGAAAAGGCACTTTGTGCATCGATTCAAACTGCCGTGATACTTGCAGAACATGTTAGTGATGAGTCAACTGAGCATGATTCATGACATGAAATGATTTGCACCGAAGTTTTTTTACATGATTCATGTATGGCATAATGTATGGTGAATCACACACACATGTATCATGATATCACATGATGTACGTTGAGCACAATGGACATAATAAATTCATGACATGATGTACACCGAGGGCCTTGTACATGATTAATGACAAAGCAAGATGTGCGTCGTTTCAAATGAACATGATTCACGCATGACATGACGTGCACCGAGCCCACTGAACATGATTAAAAACAAGGCACGATCTGTATCGAGCTCCTCTAATGTGAATCATTCATGATATGATGTACTCCGAGCCCAACAAACTTAATTACAGATACGACATAATGTTCGCTAAGTCGACTAACATGATTCATGTATGACATGAGGTGTACCGAGGTCATTTCACACGATTCATGTATGACATGCTGTGCGATGAAATATGCACACATATATCATGACAAGACTTGATTTATGTTGAGCACAATAAACAGGATACATGCAATATGCATCACACCAAATTTTGGGACGTACTTAGAAAAGAGGCACGTTGTGCGTCGATTCACACTGCCAGATACATGCATGACATAACGTGCACCGAGTTCTCTGAACATGATTAATTAAAACGCACGTTGTGTGTTGAGATTTATTTGTATAAATCATGTGTGACATGACGTGCGACAAATCACGCACACATTATTAATTAGCTGGGACAATGTGCTCTGATTCAAACTGACATGATTCATGCATGACTTAATGAGAACAGGCCGCAAAAAAATTCATGCATGACATGATGTGTGCCGAACCCACTGAACATTATTTGTGAATGAAATGATGTGCACCGCGGCCTTTTCACATGATTCATGTATGACATAATGTACGCTGAATCACACACACGTGTAACATGTCATGACATGATGTACATTGAGCACAATGGACATGATAAATTCATGAAATGATGTACCCCGAGTGCCTTGTACATGATTAATGACAAAACACAATGTGCGTTGCATTGAATTAAAATCATTCACGCATGACATGACTTGCACCGAGCCCAATGAACATGATTAATAAAAAGACACGGTCTGTGTCGAGCTCCTCTTATGTGAATCATGGATGATATGATGTTCTGCCAGCCCCGCAATCTTAATTAATGATACGAAAAAATTTGTGATGACTTGAATGACAGGATTCACATATGACATGAGGTGTACCTAAGTGAATTCACGTGATTCATGTATGACATGATGTGCGATGAAATATGCACACATGTATCATGGCATGACATGACATGATGTACGTTGAGCACATTGCACATGATACATGTAAGACATGATGTACATCAAACCTTTTATACACAATTAATGACTAGGCACATTGTGCTTTGATTTATACTGCCAAGATACATGCATGACATGACATGCACCGAGTTCACTGAACATGATTAATTACAAGGCATGATGTGCGTTGAGCATTACTTGTGCAAATCATGCACGACATGACATGCACCGAGACGTACAGACATTAGTATTTAGACTGCTCAATGTGCTCTGATTCGAACTGACGTAATTCATGCATAATATGATGTGAACCTAACTCACGGAAATATTCATGAATGACATTTTTTGCGCAGAGACCAGTGAACATAATTCATGAAATGAAAATTTTTACTGAGAGCCCAGTACAAATGTATACGTTCATGACATATGCCAGAACAATCGGGCATAATTCATGTACGACATGATGTGCCCCAAGTCCGTTTCACATGATTCACGTATGAGATATTTTGTGCCGAACACTGCACCTATGTATCATGAAATGATGTGCACCGAGGACTTTTAACATGATTCATGTATGACATCATGTATGCTGAATCATGCAACATGTATCATGACATGACATGATGTACATTGAGAACAATGGGCATGATAAATTAATGACCTGATGTACACCGAGTGCCTTGTACATGATTAATGACAAAGCATGATGAGCGTCGTATCGAATTAACATGATTCACGCATGACATGACTGGCACCAAGCCCACTGAACATGATTAATAATAAGGCACGATCTTGGTCGAGCTAATCTAATGTGAAACATGAATGACATGATGTGCTCTGAGGCCCGCGGACTTAATTAATGATATGACACAATGTTCACTGAATCGATTGACATGATTCATGTATGACATGAGGTGTGCCTAGGTCATTTCACATGATTCATGTATGATAAATTTGTGCTGAAATATGCACACAGGTATCATAACAAGACATGATGTACATTGAGCACAATGGACATGATACATGGAAGACATGAATCATACCAAATTTTGGGAGGTACTTAGGAAAAAGGCACAATGTGTGTTGCGTCAAACTGACATGATACATGCATGACATGACGTGCTTTGAGTCCACTGAACATGATCCATGACAAGACACAGTGTGCGTCACTTCGAATTGACATGTTTCATACATATTATAACGTGCACTGAGCCCACAGAACATGATTAATGAGAAAGCACAGTGTGCGTCTGTTCGAATTGACATGATTCATGCATGACATAACGTGCACAGAGCTCACTGAACATGATTAATGATAAGGCATGCTGTGTGTCGAGCTCGTCTAATAGGAATCATGCATGAAATGATTTGCACCGAGCTTCGCAGAAATAATTATTGTTACGGCAGAATTTTCACTGAGTCAAAGTGAAATGATTCATGAATGAGAAGATGTGGACAGAGCCCAACTAAACTAACCATGACATAACATGTTGTGAGCTCATCAACACACACATGTATGATAACATGACATGACATATGTTAATCACATTGCACATGATACATGCAAGACATGATGAACACCGAGCCTTTTATACACAATTAATGAAAAGGCAATTTTTTCGTCAATTTTCACTGCCATGATACATTTATGACATGACGTGCACCGAGTTCACTGAATATAAATAATTACAAGGCACGATATGCGCGAGCATTACTTGTATAAATCATGCATGACATGACGTGTACCAAGACACGCAGACATTATTAATTAGATGACACAATGTGCTCTGATCCGAACTGACATGATTCATGCATGACATGATGTGAACCGAGGGCGCAACAATTTTCATGCATGTCATGATGTGCGCCGAGCCAACTGAACATAATTCATGATGTGAAATCTTTTTCTCATAGCCCCGCACAAATGTATAAGTTCGTGACATACGCCAAGACAATCGGATATGATTCAAGCACAACATGATGTGCTCCAAGTCCTTTTCACATGACTCATCTATGATTTGTTTTGTGCCGAATGCTGCACCTATATATCATAACATGACATGACGTATGTTGAGCACAATACACATGATACATGCAAGCCATGATGTACACCGAAACTTTAAACATGATGAATGACAAGGCACATTGTGCATCGATTCAAACTGCCATGATACATGCATGACATGCTGTGCGCCGAGTCCACTGAACATGATTCATGACGTGAAATGATGTGCACCGAGGCCGTTTCACACGATTCATGTATGACATCATGTACGCAGAATTACGCAAACATAAATCATGACATGCCATGATGTACATTGACCACAATAGACATAATAAATTTATGACATGATGTACACTGAATGCTTTGTACATGATTAATGACAAAGCACCTTGTGCATCGCCTCAAATTAACATGATTCACGCATGGCCTGATGTGCACTGGGCACACTGAACATGATTAATAAGAAGGCACGGTCTGTGTCGAGCTCCTCTAATGTGAATTATGCATGACATGATGGGGTCCAAGCCCTGCAAACTCAATTAAAGATACGACACAATGGGCACTGAGTCTACTGACATGATTCATGTTTGACATGAGGTGTACCTAGGTCATTTCACATGATTATGTATGACATGATGTGCCCTGAATTTCGCACACATGTATAATGACAAGACATGATTTACGTTGAGCACAATGGATATGATAATGCAAGACATGAATAACTCCAAAAATTGAGATGTACTTAGGAAAGAGGCACTATGTGCGTTGCTTCAAATGAAATAATACATGCAAGATATGATGTGCTCTGAGTCCACAGAATATGATCCTTGACAAGGCACAATGTGCGTCACTTTCAATTGACATGATTCATGAATGGCATGACGTGTACTGAGCCCACAGAAGGTGATTAATGAGAAGGCACAATGTGCGTCACATCGAAATGACATGATACATGCATGACATAACATGCACAGAGCCCACTTAACATGATTAATGACAAGGCATGTTTTGTGTCGAGCCCATCGAATATGAATCATGCATGAAGTGATTTGCACCAAGATTCACAGAAATAATTATTGTTACGGCACAATTTTTACCGAGTCGAAGTAAATGATTCATGAATGACATGATGTGGAAAGAGCCCACCTAAACTAATCATGACATAACATGTTGTAGGCTCAACCACGCACACATGTATCATGACAGGAAATGACGTATGTTAAGCATATTGCATATGATACATCAACACATGATGTATACCAAGCCTTTTATACACGATTAATGACAAGGCACGTGGTGCGTCTATTCACACTGCCATGATACATGTATGACCTGACGTGCACCGAGTTCACTGAACATGATTAATTACAAGGCACGATGTGCGTTGAGCATTACTTGTATGAAACATGCATGACACAACGTGCGCAGAGACGCGCAGACATTATTAAATAGATGGCACAATGTCTCTGATTCGAAATGACGTGATTCATGCGTGAAATGATGTGAACCTAGGCCATAAAAAATATTCAAGCATGACATGATGTGCGCCGAGCCTTCTGACATGATTCATGACATGAAATGTTTTTCTGAGAGCCCCGCACAAATGTATAAGTTTATGATATACGCCGAGACAATCAGACATGAGTCATGCACCACATGATGTGCCCCAAGTCCCTTTCACATGATTTACCTATGACATTTCGTGCCCCGAAAGCTGCACTTATGTATCATGACGTGACTTGACGTACGTTGAGCACAATACACATGATACATGCAAGACATGGTGTACACTGAGCATTTTAAACATGATGAATGACAAGGGACTTTGTGCACGATTCAAACTGCCGTTATACATGCATGACAGGTTGTGCACCAAGTCCACTGAACATGATTCATGACATGAAATGATGTGCACCGAGGCCTTATTTTATGATACATTTATGACATGATGTATGCTGAATCACGTACACATGTATCATGACATGGTATGATGTACTTTGAGCACAATAGACATGATACATGCAAGACATGAGGTACACCGAGCCTTTTATACACTATTAATTACAAACCACGTTGTGCATCGATTCACATTGCCATGTTACATGCATGACCTGACGTACACCAAGTTCACTGAACATGATTAATTACAAGGCACGATGTGCATCGAGTATTACTTGTATAAATCATGCATGACATGACGTGCACAGAGACATGCAGACATTATTAATTAGATGGCACAATGTGCTTTCATTTGAACTGACATGATTCATGCATGACATGATGTGAACCAAGGCCACAAAAATATTCATGCATGACATGATGTGCACCGAGCCCACTGAATATGATTCATGATATGAAATGTTATTCTCAGAGCCCCGCACAAATGTATAAGTTCATGACATACGCCGAGACAATCGGACATGATTCATGTATGACATGATGTGCCCCAAGAACCTTTCACATGATTCATCTATGACATGCTTTGCGCCGAACTATGCACTTATGTATCATGACGTGACTTGACATATGTTGAACACAATACAAATGGTACATGCAAGGCATGATGTACACTGAGCCTTTTGAACATGATGAATGAAAAGGCACTTTGTGCATCAATTCAAACTGCCATGATACATGCATGACAGCTGATGCGCTGTGACCACAGAACATGATTCATGACATTAAATGATATGCATCGAGGCCTTTTCACATGATTCATGTTTGACATCTTGTACGATGAATCACACACAGATGTATCATGACATGATATGTTGTACGGTGAGCATAATGAACATGATAATATCATGACATGATGTATACCGAGAGCCTCGGACATGATTAATGACAAAGCACGATGTGTGTCGCTTCAAATTCACAAGATTCATGCATGACATGACTCGCACCGAGCCCACTGAAAAGAATTAATAACAAGGCACAGTCTGTGTTGAGCTCCTCTACTGTGAATCATGCAAGACATGATGTGCACCGAGCCCCGTGGACTTAATGATACGACACAATGTGTGCTTATTCGACTGACATAAGTCATGTATGACATGGGGTGTGCCTAGGTCATTAAACATGATTCATGTATGACAAGTTGTGTGCTGAAATACGCACACTTGTTTCATGACAAGACATGATTTATGTAAAGCAAAATAGACATTATAAATGCAAGACATGAATCACACCAAATTTTGGGACGTACTTAGGAAAGAGGCACGATGTGCGTTGCTTCAAACTGACATTATACATGCATGACATGATGTGCTCTGTCCACTGAACATGATCCTGACAAGGCACCATGTGCATCACTTCGAATTGACATGATTCATGCATGACATAACGTGTACTGAGCCCACATAACATGATTAATGAGAAGGCACCATGTGCATCACGTCGAAATGACATGATCCATGCATGACATAATGTGCACAAAGGCAAATGAGTATGATTAATGACAAGGCATTTGTGTGTTGAGCTCATCTAATATAAATCATGTATGAAATGATTTGCGCCGTTTCGCAGAAATAATTATTGTTATGGCACAATTTTCAACAAGTGAAGTGAAATGATTCATGAATGACATGATGGGGTCAGAGCCCAAGTAAACTAATCATGACATAACATGTTGTAGGCTAAACCACGCACACATGCATCATGACATGACATGACATACGTTAAGCATATTGCACATGATAGATGCAAGATATGATGTACACCAAGCCTTTTATACACGATTAATGACAAGGCACGTTGTGCATCGATTCACACTGCCATGATACATGCGTGACATGACATGCAACCATGTTCACAGAACATGATTAATTACAAGACACGAAGTGCATCGAGCATTATTATATAAATCATGCATGATGTATCGTGCGCTGAGACATGCAGACATTATTAATTATGAGAAAATATGCTGTGATTCAAACTGACATGATTCATGCATAACATGATGTGAACCGAGGCTGCAAAAATATTCATGCATGACATGATGTGTGCCGAGCCCCCTGAAAATGATTCATGACATGAAATGTTTTTCTCAGAGCCTTGCACCAATGTACAAGTTCATGACATACGCCGTGACAATCGGACATGATTCATGCAATATATGTGCCCAAAAACATTTCACATGATTCATCTATGACATGTTTTGCGCCGAACGCTGCACCTATGTATCATGACATGACTTGACATACGCTGAGCACAATACACATAATACATGCAAGCCATGATGTACACAGAGCCGTTTAAACATGATGAATGACAAGGTACTTTGTGCATCGATTCAAACTGCCATGATACATGCATGACATATTGTGCGCCCAGTCCACTGAATATGATTCATTACATGAAACGATTTGCACTGAGGCATTTTCACATGATTCATGTATGACATCATGTACGCTGAAACATGCACAAATGTATCATGACATGACATGATGTATGTTGAGCAATACACATGATAAATTCATGGCATGATGTACACCGAGTGGCTTGTACATGATTAATGAGAAAGCACGATGTGCGTCGCTTCAAATTAACATGATTCACACATGACATGACTTGCACTGAGCCCACTGAACACAATTAATAACAAGAAACAGTCTGTTTCGAGCTCCTCTAATGTGAATCATGCATGACATGATGTGCTCTGAGCCCCACGGACTTAAGTAATGATATGACACAATGTGCACTTATTCGAATGACATGAGTCATGTATGTCATGGGGTTTGCCTAGGTTATTAAACATGATTCATGTATGACAAGTTGTGCGCTTAATATGCACACATGTTTCATAACAAGACATAATTTACGTAGAGCAAAATGGACATTATAAATGCAAGACATGAATCACACCAAATTTTGGGACGTACTTAGGAAAGAGGCACGATGTTCATTGCTTCAAACTGACATGATACATGCATGAAATGACGTGTACTGAAACCACAAAACATGATTAATGAGAAGGCACCATGTGTGTCACTTCGAATTGACATGATTGATGCATGCCATAACGTGCACAGATCCCACTGAACAACATTAATGACAAGGCACGTTGTGTGTCATTCTTGTCTAATTGAATCATGCATGAAATGATTTGCAAAGAGCGTCACAGAAATAATTATTGTTACGACACAATTTTCAATGAGTCAAAGTGAAATGATTCATTAATGACATGATGTGGACAGAGCCCACCTAAACTAATCATGACATAACATGTTGTGGGCTCACCCATGCACACATCTATCATGACATGACATTACCTACGTTGAGCACATTGCACATGATTCATGCAAGACATTATGTACACTGAGCCTTTTATACACGATTAATGACAAGGCACGTTGTGTGTCGATTTACACTGCCCTGACACATGCCAGACATGACATGCACCGAGTTCACTGAACATGATTAATTACAAAGCCCGATGTGCGTTGAGCATTACTTGTATAAACCCTGCATGACATGATGTGTGCCGAGACGTGCAGACATTATTACTTAGACGGCATATTGTGCTCTGATTAGATGACATGATTCATGCATGACATGAAGTGAACCGAGGCTGCAAAAATATTCATGCATGACATGATGTGTGCAGAGGCCTCTGAAGATAATTCATGACATGAAATACTTTTTACAGAGCCCCACACAAATGTATAAGTTCATGACATACACCGAGACAATCGGACATGATTCATGCACGACATGATCAGCCCCAAATCCCATTCACATGATTCATCTATGACATGTTTTGCGCCAAACGCTACACCTATGTAACATGACATGACTTGACATATGTTGAGCAAAATACACATGATACATGAAAAATATGATGTACACTGAGCCTTTTAAACATGATGAATGAAAGGCACTTTGTGCATCGATTCAAACTGCCATTTTACATGCTTGACATGTTGGAGGCTGAGTCTACTGAACATGATTCATGACATGAAATGATGTACACCAAGTCCTTTTCACATGATTCCTGTATGACATCATGTACGCTGAATCACACAAACATGTATAATGACATGACATGATGTACGTTGAGCACAAAGGAAATGATAAATTCATGACCTGATATACACCGCATGACTTGTACATGATAAATGAATAACTATGATGAGCATCTCTTTGAAATAACATGATTCACACATGACATGACGTGCACCGAGCCCACTGAACATGATTAATAACAAGGCACTGTCTGTGTAGAGCCTCTCTAATGTGAATCATGCATAACATGATGCTCTCTGAGCCCTGCAGACTTAATTAATGATATGACACAATGTTTGCTGAGTCGACTGACATGATTCATGTATGACATGAGGTGTGCCTACGTCATTTCACATGATTTATATATGACATGATGTGTGCTGACATATGCACACATGTATCAAGTCAAGACATGATGTACATTGAGCATAATGAACATGATACATGCCCGGTATGTATCACCCCAAATTTTTGGACGCACTTAGGAAAAAGTCACGATGTGCATTGCTTCTAACTGACATGATACATGCATGACATGACATGCTCCGAGTCCACTGAACATATTCCATCACAATGCATAATTTGCGTCACTTTGAATTGACCTGATTCATGGATGACATCACATGTACTGAGCCCACAGAACATGATTAATGAGAAGGCACAATGTGCGACACTGCGAATTGACATGATTCATGCATGACATAACATGCACAGAGCCCACTGAACATGATTAATGACAAGGCACGTTGTGTGTCGAGATCGTCTAGTATGAATTATGCATGAAATAATTTGTGCCAAGTGTCACCGAAATAATTATTGTTACGGCGCAATTTTCACCGAGTTGAAGTGAAATGATTCATGAATGACATGATGTGGTCAGAGTTCACCAAAACTAATCATGATATAACTTGTTGTGAGCTCAACCACGCACACATGTATTATGACATGACATAAGGTACGTTAAGCACATTTCACATGATATAGGCAAGACAAGTTTAACACCGAGCCTTTTACACATGGTTAATGACAAAACACGGTGTGCGTAGATTCACAGTGCCATGATACATGCATGACATGACGTGCACCGAGATCACTGAACATGATTAATAACAAGGCACGATGTGCGTCGAGCTTTACTTGAATAAATCACGCATGAAATAACCTGCGCTGAGATGTGCAGACATTATTAATTCGAAGGCACAATGTGTTCTGATTCAAACTGACATGATTCATGCATCATATGGTGTGAACATAGGCTGCAAAAATATTCATGTGTGACATGATATGTGCCAAGAGCACTGAACATAATTCTTGACATGAAATGTTTTTCTCAGAACCCCGAAAAAATGTATAAGTTCATGACATACATCGAGACAATCCGACATTATTCATGCATGACATGATGTGACCCAAGTCCCTTTCATATGATTCATCTATGACATGTTTTGCGCTGAACGCTGCACCTATGTATCATGACATGACTTGACGTACGTTAAGAAAAATACACATGATACATGCAAGACATGATGTACACCGAGGCTTTAAACATGATTAATGACAAGGGACTTAGTGCATCCATTCAAACTGCCATGATACATGCATGTCATGTTGTGCCCTAATCCACTGAACATGTTCATGACATGAAATGATGTGCACCAAGGCCTTTTCACATGATTCATGTATGTCATCATTTACACTGAATCACGCACAGATGTTCATGACATGACATGATGTACGTTGAGCACAATGGACATGATAAATTCATGACATGATGTACACCGAGTGCCTTATACATGATTAATCACAAAGCACTTTGTGCGTCGCCTCAAATTAAAATGACTCACGCATGACATGACGTGCACAGAGCCCTCTGAACATGATTAATAACAAGGCACAGTCTGCATCGAGCTTCTCTAATGTGAATCATGAATGACATGATGTGCTCTGATCCCTGCAGACTTAATTATAGATACTACACAACGTGCGCTGAGTCGACACCCATGATTCATGTATGACCTGAGGTGTGCCTATGTCATTTCACATGATTCATGTATGACATTATGTGCACTGAAAAAACGCACACATGTATCATGACAAGACATGTTGTATGTTGAGCACAACGGACATTATACATGCCGGACATGAATCACACCAAATTTTTTGACGTACTTAGGAAAGAAGCACAATGTGCGTCACTTCGAATTGACACGACTAATGCATGACGTGACGTGCACCCAGCCTACTGAACACGATTAATAACAAGGCCCGGTCTGTGTCGAGCTCCTCTCATGGGAATCATGAATGACATGATGGGTTTCAAACTCTCTGGACTTAATTAATGATAGGACACAATGTGCGCTGAGTAAACTGACATGATTCATGTATGACAAGAGGTGTGCCTATGTCATTTCACATGATTCATGTATGACACGTGCACTGAAATACGCACACATGTATCATGACAAGGCATGATGTACGTTGAGCACAACGGACATGATACATGCCTGACATGAATCACACCGTATTTTTGACGTACTTAAGATAGATGCACAATGTGCAACACTTCGAATTGACACGATTTATGCATGACATAACATGCACAGAGACCACTGAACATGATTAATGACAAGACACGTTGTGTGTCGAGATCGTCTAATATGAATTATGCATGAAATGATTTGCACCGAGCTCGTAGAAATAATTATTTTTATGGCACAATTTTTACCGAGTTGAATTGAAATGATTCCAGAATGACATGATGTAGACAGAGACCACCTAAACTAATCATGACATAACATGTTGTGGACTCAATCATGCACACATGTATGAGGACAGGACATGACTTACGTTAAGCACATTGCACATGATACATGCAGACCTGATATACACCAAGCATTTAATACACGAATAATGACAAGGCATGTTGTGCATCGATTCACACTGCCATGATACATGCATGATATGACCTGCAGCGAGTTCACTGAACATGATTAATTTTAAGGCACGATGTGCGTTGAGCATTACTTGTATAAATCATGCATGAAAAGACGTATGCCAAGACGCGAAGACATTATTAATTGGGTGACACAATGTGCTCTGATTCGAACTGACATGTTTCATGCATGACATGATGTGAACCGAGGACGAAATATATTCTTGCATGTCATGATGTGCGCCAAGCCCACTGAACATGATTAATGACATGAAATGTTTTTATGAGAGCCCTGCACAAATGTATGTTTATGACATATGCTAAGACAATCGGACATGATTCATGCATGACATGATGTGCCCCAAGTCCATTTCACATAATTGATCTATGACATGTTTTGCGCCGAACGCTGCCCCAATGTAATATGACATGAGTTGATGTATGTTGAGAGCAATACACATGATACATGTAAGCCATGCTGTACACTGAGCTGTTTAAACATGATGAATGACAAGGCACTTTGTGCATCGATTCAAACTGCCATGACAAATGCATGATATGCTGTGCACCGAGTCCACTGAACATGATTCATGACATGAAATGATGAGCACCAAGACATTTTCACATAATATATGTATGACATCATGTACACTGAATCACGCACACATATATCATGACATGACATGATGTACGTTGAGCACAATGGACATGATAAATTCATAACATGATGTACACCGAGTGCTTTGTACATGATTAATGACAAAGCAGGATGCGCATTGCTACAAATTAACATGATTCATGCATGACGTGACGTGCACCGAGGCCACTCAACAAGATTAATAACAGGACACGGTCTGTGTCGAGCTTCTCCAATGTGAATCATGCATGACATGATGTACTCTTAGATCCGCGGACTTAATTAATGATATGACACAATGTGCGCTGAGTCGACTGACATGATTCATGTATGACATGAAGTGAGCCTAGATCATTTCTCATGATTCATGTATGATATGATGAGCGCTGCAATACGCACACATGTACATGACAAGACATGATGAACATCGAGCACAATGGACATGATACATGCGAGATATGAATCACAGCAAATTTTGAGACGTACTTAATAAAGAGGCACAATGTACGATGCTTCAAACTGACAGGATATATGCATGACATGATGTTCTCAGATTTCACTGAATATCATCCATGACAAAGCACAATGTGTGTCACTTCTAATTGACATGATTCATGCATGACTTTACGTGCACTGTTTCCAAAGAATATAATTACTGACAAGTCACGTTGTGTGTCGAGCTCCTCTAATATGAATCATGCATGAAATGACTTGCACTGAGCTTCGCAGAAATATTTATTGTTACAGCACAATTTTCAATGAGTTGAAGTGAAATGATTCATGAATGACATGAGGCAGACAGAGTGCACCTAATCTAATCATGACATAACATGTTGTGGGCTCAACAACGCACACATGTATCATGACATGACTAGATGTACATAAGCATTTCGCACATGATACATGCAAGACATGATGGTAGGAAATTAGAGCTTCAACATATGAAGGAGGGGAAGGGTACAAGTCAATTCATAGCAAAGATTAATGCAAAACATCTGAGACTTTGCCCAGATTTTTTGCGTCCTCACTCTTTCAAGCCTCATTTTTAGCCACATGAGCCCACTTTTCGCAATCGTGCTAAGGTAGTTTATCAAGAATGTCTTTGATATTTCACCCCTGATATTCAATAAAAATAGTCTTCTTTCACCATTAATATCTAAGCAAGTTTCTCTTCTCTCCTGTTATTGATTCATAATGAAATTTTAAATAATTTTCCTCACTCTCCCTCACACTGTTCATGTTGTATTCATTTGAATTCTGAATCAGTTTTTTCTACTACAATAGTTTATCACCTATATTATTCATTAAAATCTGTTTAGCTGCTTTTTAAAGAGTGTCAGAATAATTTTCATATGAAAATGGAAACCTAGGATGCACTTCCATACTGTAGCAGTTAGCAGGTCTGCTATAAACAGAGAAGGGCCCAATTTCAAACCCCAGTGAAGCAGAACTCACGGTTAATGGCCAAGCACACTGAACGAGCAGTGAAATTAAGGAGCTTCTGGTCTGGTTAGAACTTGCATGGGAGACCATGTAGAGAGACGAGACGAGAAGAGACGAGACGAGATGAGACAAAAAGAAAAAAAACAGTAGAGAATTATAAAAAAGATAAGCTTATTTTAAAATAAAATAAGAAATAGACAAAGAAAGAAAGAAAGAAAAAATTAGAGAATTATAAAAAGAAAATGCTTATTTCAAAATGAAAGAAAGAAAGAAAAAAGAAAGAAAGAAAAAAAGAATAAAATAGAGAATTATATAAAGGAGATGGTTATTATAAAAATGTAAGAAAAAAAGAAAAAAAGAAGGAAAGAAAGAAAGAAAGAAAAACATTTATGATGTCATTTAAATTTTATTTCCTTTCGTCTCCATATACAGTCATGTAGGGAATAAGAGCTTCAACATATGAAGGACGGGAAAGGTACAAGTCAATTCACAGCACAGATTAATGCAAAATATCTGAGACTTTGCCCAGACTTTTTGCGTCCTCTTCTCTTTCAAGCCTTATTCATACCCCGCTGAGCCCAGTTTATGCAATCTTTCTAAGACAGTTTACCAAGACTGTCTTTGATATGATACCCTTGATATTCAATCGAAATAGTCTTCTACCACCATTAATATCTAAGCAAGTTTCTATTCTCTCCCATCCTTGAGGCCTACTCAAATTCGTAGGAATTTTCCTCTCTCTCCCTCACACTGTTCGTGTTGTGATCATTTGAGTTCTGACTCAGTCTTCCCTACTGCAACAGTTTATACCCTATATTATTCAGTAAAATCTGCTTGCTGTTTCTTTAAGAGTGTCAGAATAATTTTCATATGAAAATGGAAACTTAGGATGCACTTCCATAGTGTAGAAGTGAGCATGTCCGCTTTAAACACAGAAGGGCCTAGGTTCAAGCCCCAGTGAAGCCAGAGCTCATGGTCAATGGCCATAGCACGCTGAACGAGCAAGGAAAAAATGACCTTCTGGTCCAGAAAGTACTTGCATGGGAGACCATCTACAAGGACGAGAGGAGACAAGACGAGATGAAATGAGACAAGATGAGATGAGAGGAGATGAGAGGAGACAAGACGGAAAGAAAAAAAGAAAATGGTAGAAAATTATAAAAAATAAATGTTTATTTTAAAATAAAAGAAATAAAGAAAGCAAGAAATAAAAAGTAGAGAATTATAAAAAAGCAATGCTTATTTTAAAATGAAAGAAAAAAAAGGAAGAGGGAAAGAAAGAAAGAAAGAAAGAAAGAAAGACAAAAAGTAGAGAATTATAAAAAGTAAATGCTTATTTTAAAATGAAAAAACAGAAAGAAAGAAAAATTAGAAAATTATATAAAGGAAATGCTCATTTTAAAATGAAAGAAAGACAGAGAGAAAAAAAATTTAGAATTAAAAAAATGGTTAATTAAAAAAGGAAATAAAAAGGAAAGTAAAAGATAAAAAACTAGATCATTATAAAGAAAGTAATGCTTATTTTAAAATGAAAGAAAGAAAAAAAAGACAGAAAGAAAAAGAGGAGAGAATTATAAAAATTAAATAGTTACTTTAAAAATGAAAGAAAGAAAGAAAGAAAAAAGGAAAGAAAATTTAGAGAATTATAAAAAGTAAATGCATATTTAAAAATGAAAGAGAGTAATAAACAAAAAATAAAAAAATAGTACAGAATTATTAAAATGAAATGCTTATTTTAAAATGAAATAAGAAAGAATGATGAAAAATAGAGAGAAAAAGAAAGAAAGAAAGAAAGAAAGAAAGAAAGAAAGAAAAGAAAAGAAATATTAGAGAATTATGAAAAGGAAAGGCTTAATTTAAAATGAAAGTGGAAAATGAAGAAAGGAGAAAATAAAGTAAAAAGTAGAAAATTATAAAAGGGAAATGATTATTTTAAAAAGAAAGAAGAAAGAAAGAAAGAAAGAAAGAAAGAAAGAAAGAAAGAAAGAAAATAGTAGAGAATTACATAAAGAAAATGCTAATTTTATAATATGAAAGAAAGAAAGAAAGTAAAAGGTAGAGAATTATAAAAGAAAATGCTTATTTTAAAATGAAGAAAAGAAATACAGAAATAAAGGAGAAATAAACAAGCAAGTAAATATTAGAGAATTTTTAAAAGGAAATGCATATTTTAAAATAAAAGAAAGTAAGAAAGAAAAAAAGAAAGAAAAAAGTAGAGAATAATAAAAAGGAAATGCTTATTTTAAAATTAAAGAATGATAGAAAGAAAGAAAGAATGAAAGAAAAAAAAGAAAGAAAAACGTCGAGATTTATAAAAAAAAATGCTTATTTTAAATTGAAGGAAAGAAAGACAGAAAAAAGGGAAGAAATAATCAAAGAAAGAAGGAAAATATTAGAGAATAATTAAAAGGAAATGCTTATTTTATAATAAAAGAAAGTAATAAAAAAAGAAAGAAAACAGTAGAGAATTATAAAAAAGAAATGCCTATTTTAAAATGAAAGAAAAATAAAAGAAAAAAAGAATGAAAGAAAGAAAAAAAGTCGATAATTATAAAAAATGCCTATAATAAAAATGAATGAAATAAAGAAAAAAAACAAAGAAAGAAAGAGAGAGAGAGAGAGAGAGAAAGAGAATCATTTATGATGTCATTTAACTTTTATTTTTTTACCGTCTCCATATACAGTCATGTAGGGAATTAGAGCTTCAACATATGAAGGACGGGAAGGGGACAAGTCAATTCACAACACAGATTAATGCAAAATATCTGAGACTTTGCCCAGACTTTTTGCGTCCTCTTTCTTCCAAGCCTTATTCATAGCCTGCTGAGCCCAGTCTTTGCAATCTTGCTAAGCCAGTTTATCAAGACTGTCTTCGATATTTCACCCATTATATTCAATCAAAATAGTCTTCATCCACCATTAATATCTAAGCAAGTTTCTATTCTCTTACATCCTTGAGGCTTACTCAAATTCATAGGAATTTTCCTCTCTCTCCCTCACACTGTTCGTGTTAATCATTTCAGTTCTGTCTCAGTCTCCCCTACTGCAATAGTTTATCTTCTATATTATTCAGTAAAATCTACTTGCTGTTTCTTTAAGAGTGTCAGAATAATTTTCATATGAAAATGGAAACTTAGGACGCGCTTCCATTAAGTAGAAGTGAGCATGTCTGCTTTAAACACAGAAGGGCCTAGGTTCAAACCCCAGTGAAGCCAGAGCTCAAGGTCAATGGCCACAGCACACAGAACAAGCAAGGAAGCAAAGGAGCTTCTGGTCTGGATAGTACTTGCATGGGAGACCATCTACAAGGAAGAGATGAGACGAGAAGAGACGAGACGAGACGAGACGAGACAGAAAGAAAAAAGAAAACAGTAGAAAATTATAAAAAAGGAATGCTTATTTTTAAAAACAAGAAATGAAAGCAAGAAATAAAAAATTAGAGAATTATAAAAAAGTAATGTTTATTTTTAAGTGAAAGAAAGAAAAAAAGAAATAGGGAAAGGAAGAAAGAAAGAAAAAAGTAGAGAATTATAAAAAGTAAATACTTAATTTAAAATGAAAAACAGCAAGAAATAAAAATTAGAGAATAATATAATGGAAATGCTCATTTTAAAATGAAAGAAAGACAGAGAGAAAAATAAATGAGAATTTAAGAAAAGATTAATTAAAAAAAGAGGAAATAAAAAAGAAAGAAAAAAATAAAAACTAGATAATTATAAAAAATGTAATGCTTATTTTAAAATGATAGAAAGAAAGAAAAATAAAAGAAAGACAGAAAGAAAATAAGTAGAGAATTATAAAAATTAAATACTTACTTTAAAAATGAAAGAAAGAATGAAAGAAGCAAGGAAAAAATTAGTAGAATTATAAAAAGAAAATGCTTATTTTAAAATGAAAAAAGTAATAAACAAAAAATAAAGAAAAAAGTAGTGAATTATTAAAATGAAATGCTTATTTTAAAATGAAATAAGAAATAATGATGGAAAAAGAGAGAAGGAAAGGAAGAAAGATAGAAAGAAAGAAAGAAAGAAAGAAAGAAAGAAAGAAAGAAAGAAAGAAAGAAAAAAAAAGAAATATTAGAGAATTATGAAAAGAAAATGCTTATTTTAATATGAAAGTGAGTAAGGAAGAAAAAAAGAAATAAAGTAAAATGCAGAAATTTATAAAAAAGAAATGATCAATTAAAAAAAGAAAGATAGAAACAAAGAAATACATAAACAAAGAAAACAGAAGAAAATTATGAAAAAAAATGCTTATTTAAAAAAATAGATGAATAAGGAAATAGAGAAAGAAGGAAAGTCAGAAAGAAAGAAACAAGTAGAGAATTATAAACAAGAAGCGCTTATTTTAAATTGAAGGGAAGAATGAAAGAAAGAATGAAAGAAAAAAAAGAAAGAAGAAGAGAATTATAAAAGGAAAATGCTTATTTTAAAATAAAAGAAAGACAAAAAGAAAAAAAAACAGTAGAGAATTATATTAAAAAATGCTAATTTTATAATAAATGAAAGAAAGTAAAAAGTAGAGAATTATAAAAAGAAAATTCTTATTTTAAAATGTAAGAAAGTAAGAAAGAAAGAAAAAAAGAAAGAAAGAAAGAAGCAATAAAGAAAAAAGAAAAAAATATTAGAGAATTATTAAAAGAAAATGCATATTTTAAAATAAAAGAAAGTAATAAAAAAAAAAGAAAACAGTAGAGAATTAAAAAAAAATAAATGCTTATTTTAAAATTAAAGAAAAATAAAAGAAAGAAGGAATGAAAGGAAAAAATAAAAAAAGTTGAGATTTATAAAATGGAAATGCCTATAATAAAAATGAATGAACAAAAGAAAAAAAACAAAGATAGAAAGAAAGTAAGAAGAATGAAAGAAAGAAAGAAAGAAAGAAAGAAAGAAAGAAAGAAAGAAAGAAAGAAAGAAAGAAAGAAAGAAAGCATTTATGATGTCATTTAACTTTTATTTCCTTCCTGTCTCCACATACAGTCACGTAGGGAAAATTATTCTGACACTCTTAAAGAAACAGCAAGCAGATTTTACTGAATAATATAGGGGATAAACTATTGCAGTAGGGGAGAGAGAGACAAAACTTAAATGAATATAAGATGAACAGTGTGAGGGAGAGAGAGAAAAATTACTACGAATTTGAATAAATAAGCTTTTCTTGTTTATAATTTTCTACTTGTTTTTTTTTCATTCTTTCCTTCTTTCTTTATTTCCTTATTCATTTTTTTATTTTAAAATAAGCATTTTCTTTTAATAATTCTCTTCTGTTTTATTTATGTCTTTCTTTGTTTCTATGTTTCTTTCTTTCCTTCTTTCTTTTTAAAATAACCATTTCCCTTTTATAATTTTCTACTTTTTACTTTATTTATTTCTTTCTTTCTCACTTTCATTTTAAAATAAGCATTTCCTTTTCATAATTCTCTAATATTTCTTTCACTCTTTCTTTTTTTCTTTCCTTCCTTCCTTCCTTCCTTCCTTCCTTCCTTCCTTCCTTCCTTCCTTCCTTCCTTCCTTCCTTCTTTCTTCTTTCTTTCTTTCTTTCTTTCTTTCTTTCTTTCTTTCTTTCTTTCTTTCTTTCTTTCTTTCTCTCTTTTTCCATCATTATTTCTTATTTCATTTTAAAATAAGCATTTCATTTTAATAATTCACTACTTTTTTCTTATTTTTTGTTTATTACTTTCTTTCATTTTAAAATAAGCATTGACTTTTTATAATTCTCCTAATTTTCTTACCTTTCTTCTTTTATTCTTTCTTTCATTTTTAAAGTATTTAAATTTTATAATTCTCTACTATTTTTCTCTGTCTTTTTTATTTTTCTTTCTTTCATTCATTTTAAAATAAGCATTACTTTTTTTCTAATTATCTAGTTTTTCATTCTCTTTCATTTTGTTCTTTTTTAATTAAGCATTTTTTTAAATTCTCATTTATTGTTTTTGCTTTCTTTCTTTCATTTTAAAATAAGCATTTACTTTTTATAATTCTCAATTTTTTGTCTTTCTTTCTTTCCCTCTTTCTTATTTTCTTTCTTTAATTTAAATATAAGCATTACTTTTTAATAATTCTCTACTTTTTTATTTCTTGCTTTCTTTATTTCTTTTATTTTAAAATTAGCATTTCTTTTTTATAATTTTTTACTGTTTTCTTTTTTTCTTTCCGTCTTGTCTCGTCTCGTCTCGTCTCGTCTCGTTTCGTCTCGTCTGGTCTCGTCCCGTCCTTGTAGATGGTCTCCCATGCAAGTGCTATCCGGACCAGAAGCTCATTTGCTTCATTGCTGGTTAAACGTGCTATGGCCATTGACCTTGAGCTCTGGCTTCACTGGGGCTTGAACCTAGGCCCTTCTGTCTTTTAAACAAACATTCTCACTTCTACACTATGGAAGTGCATCCTAAGTTTCCATTTTCATATGAAAATTATTCTGACACTCTTAAAGACACAGCAAGCAGATTTACTGAATAATATAGGGAATAAACTATTGCAGTAGGGGAGACTAAGACAGAACTTAAATGAATACAACACGAACAGTGTGAGGGAGAGAGAGGAAAATTCCTACGAATTTGAGTAGGCCTCAAGGATGGGAGAGAATAGAAACTTGCTTAGATATTAATGGTGGTAGAAGACTATTTTGATGGAATATCAAGGGTGAAATATCAAAGACAGTCTTGATAAACGGGCTTAGCAAGATTGCATAAACAGGGCTCAGCAGGGTGCGAATAAGGCTTGAAAGAGAAGAGGACGCAATAAATCTAGGCAAAGTCTCAAATGTTTTGCATTAACCTGTGCTGTGAATTGACTTGTACCCTTCCCCTCCTTCATTTGTTGAAGCTCTAATTTGCTACATGACTGTATATGGAGACGGGAAGGAAATAAATGTTAAATGACAACATAAATAATTCCTTTCTTTCTTTCTTTCTTTCTTTCTTTCTTTCTTTCTTTCTTTCTTTCTTTCTTTCTTTCTTTCTTTCTTTCTTTCTTTCTTTCTTTCTCTCTCTCTCTCTCTCTCTCTTTCTATCTTTCTTTAAGTCTAAAATAAGCATTTACTTTTTATTATTCTCTACTTTTTCCTTTCTTTCTTTCTTTCTTTCTTTCTTTCTTTCTTTCTTTCTTTCTTTCTTTTCTTTATTACTTTCTTTTATTTTAAAATATGCATTTCCTTTTAATAATTCTCTAATATTTTTTTCTTTGTTTATTTCTCCTATATTTCTTTCTTTCTCTCTCTTTCTTTCTTTCTTTCTTTCTTTCTTTCTTTCTTTCTTTCTTTCTTCTTTTTTTCTTCCTTTTTTCTTTATTTTAAAATAAGCATTTTCTTTTTTTAATTCTTGACTTGTCTTTTTTTCTATCTTTCTTTAATTCTAAAATAAGCATTTCCTTTTTATTATTTTCTACTTTTTTCTTTCTTCTTTCTTTCTTTATTACTTTCTTTTAATTTTAAATATTCATTTCCTTTAATAATTTTCTAATATTTTTTTCTTCTTTGTTTATTTCCTCT